>OY728158.1:1057741789-1060727319 GCA_963277665.1 Viscum album | reverse complement strand
ATGAGGTTGTAGCGATTACCTCATTAATTAACGATTTAAATAAAATGAAAAGATAATGTAAAATCTAAGACATAAACTTGTAAAAAACCTATTGGATGAGATTATTTCTAACCCTTATCACCTTATACTCGAAATATATACTTGTGGGACCTTTGAAATCCGAAAATCACTTCATAATAATGTAACATTTCATTACTTTCCAAGAGTGCCCCTCCTCTCCTCTTATAAAAGGCCCCCACCTCTGCCACCTTATTCAAACCATAAAAGCCATTTGTCTCGGCCAAACTCTGCCCAAATACTCTCTCAACTTCCCTCTATTACACCTAGAAGCCTCACTTTGGGTATAAGTCTTCCCAAGGAAGCCTTTGTCTCAAATCAAAAAGAGTTACCCGATTTTTAGGTAATGTCTTCTCTTATGGTCTTTTGTTTTATTTTTCATCTCCAACCCCTTAAACTATTATTATTTATTTCTTTTGTAATAAAACCAATATCGTCAATATACTAGTATGTTTTTATGATAATTATTTGATTTACACTTACACACACATTCGTCTAATGGTTAAAGAACATACTGTTTCTGTGGGTGGTGAATTACTACCTCATGAAACGATGATTGATCAATCTTTTTTTAACATCACTAATGGTGGACATTAAGATGTAACTATATCTATATATGATATATATTATGTTTATGTTTTCCTTATGATTTTGTATTTTTATTTTATAGCATACCTTTATGATTTCCATTATGGGTAAACGCGATAATTTTATTTTATTAAGTGCGGACTACCGCCCCCTGAAAGTGATTTGAATCGTTAATGCCATATGTGGGACATGTAAAGGATGGATTAAATGATATTATATATGATATTATAATGGAATTATAATACACCTTTATATCATTATGATTTTATTCCATTAAATATGAAATAGAAATGAAAGTTGTGTTCATGTGTACGTACGGCTTACCGTCTCCACGAACGGTGCATTTCATTTCTTACCTCTAAATGTTACGTAACATTATGAATGAATGTATATACTAGTTATATTTGATATATATGATATCTAAATCATGAATATAATTCTGGATATAATGGATATTTTACCACAAAAATAACTTGTAATTATAAGAATTTTATTGTTGACTCAAGTACCAAAGATCGACAAAATGACCGTTATTAACTTAAATGACTACATAATGTTCATAACATGGTAATAAGTGATATAAAAGGAATAATTAACTTGAAAAAGTTTCTTAAGAAAGTAGAAATTATCTCTAGTTTATTATTCAGGAGATTAAAGAACGATCGAGTCTAGTTGGACACAAGGTAAGGGACTTCATCTCAATCACCTTTCATTGAGGCATATTTTGTTTTATACACAACTTTCTTTTATACGGTGTATAAAAACCTTTGACTTTGAATTTTATTCAAAAGGAATCTTTTTTATATGAAGATTTTTACTAATTGACAAAAGGGAATGTTTTTGTTGTACGTATGCGGTGACAATGACTTCTCCGCCGCCGTGACCATTATTTGAGCTTCGACTTCCTCTACAGACCATAAATTTTTTTAAAATGAAAAATAAATACCAAGTTTTAATTTTCTTTTATTTTTCTATTAAAAATGGTTTTGATAATGTTTTTATTATATTTATGTGTTGTATTGATATATTGTGATTGAAATGTGGAAATTTTATGTTTCCTTTATGCATGTATTATGTGATACAATTATGTTATGGTTCTTGGAAATTGTTTATGATATGTTTAAACCTTTTCATATAAGGAATGAATTGGACATAATAAGTGATGGGTGGAGCCCTCTATAGCTCCTTGATGCATCGGTAGGTCTCATGAGACAAACTAGTGTCTTGGCACGAGGCCTTGAAAAAATATTATTTTCAGTCTTGGCACGAGGCCTTGGCTATGTGGTTATCATAGTCTGGCATTATGAATTCCATCATTATGAAAGTGGTTATTGATATTACATGTGATTATTCGACTAGCAGAATATCCATGTGAATATGTAAATGGAATTATTTCATTTCATTTTAAACATATTATGCTGAAGTTCATGTTTAAAAGGCTTTTGTTTTAGTTATACATTCCCTTAAATGTTTTTGTTTATCTATGAAAGCTTCCGCTATATTGTTATCCTTACTGAGCATATGATCCCACCCCTTCCAATGTTTTAATTTTTCCAGGATGTGAAGAAGTATATTATGAATGACCTACAGGGATAGTATGAGGGGATATGAAGACAATATGTTGTTGTAGTTTTGTTTTACTTTATGATGTAATGTAAGACTTATGAATGTATGTAGTATTTCCAAGGATACTAAAATAATCGGTCTTTTGAGACTTGATCTTTTGTGATCATGAAAATGTTACGTAATAATACACTGACTCTGGGTAACTGGTTTTGGGGCGTTACAGTTGGTATCAGAGGAAGTTTAGTACTAACCTTGGAAGCTTTATTTAGAAAAACTCTGATTAGAGCACATAACCCTAAGATAGACTCTGAGGATTAGTATAGAAGAACTTCCTAGAATTTTGGTACTATAGAGATTTTATGAGTTTTCTGAGAAATACATCTCTGTCTGGATACGAGTAGGTAGAGGCTGCTCTGGCATAGATGTAGCTAGGGGTAAAACCCGAAAACACCGCTTTTAGCTAGACTCGAACGGGAACTGGTGCACGATAACGGACCTTGCTGCACTCTTGGTTATGACACTCCCAGGGGATATTCTTAGGATAATTATCATTTTATTTACAAACCATTATGAAGGGTTTATGAGTATATACTTCCTCAAAGAAAACATTTCTTTTTATGATTATGGATTATATCCATTAATAGTTCAATCTATGTTAAGTGTTTTACAAGTATGGAATTATGTATTTCGATTCATAAACTGATCTAGTTTATTCCATTGTTTAGAAATGGCGCCTAGTGGAAGGAATGAAACCATATCAATGTACTCACTCCATATAGGGATTTCCATCCTGCTCAAGATAATTATAGTGGAGCTGGTGATACAACTGGTGCTGATCAGCTTATCACCATACTGGGACAACTCACTCAAGTTATGAATAATAACCTTACTCATATGGAGCATCCTGATCCGCAACGTGGAGTATCAATGTTAGATCTCTTCATGAGGCAACAACCACCAAAATTTAATGGGGGTACAAATCCAATAGTATCTGAGCAATGGATAAACTCCTTAGATAAAATATTCCACACCTTGGGGAGTAGGGAAAGGGAAAAAGTTGCCATGGAAGTTTATCACCTCACTGGAGATGCTGATCAATGGTGGTCATTGATAAAAAATACGAAGGAAGATGATGAAGTGTCAAATATGGAATGGAGAGAGTCTAAAGATATTTTCTTAGAAAAATACTTTCCTCGTGATCATCGAGCAGATATGGAAAGACAATTTCTGAGTCTGAGGCAGAAGGAGGATGAGAATGTCTCAAAGTATGAGGATAACTTTACAGGGATAGCGAGGCATGATGCAGATTATATACGTAACCCATGAAATAATATTGATAGTTTCTTTGATGGGTTAAAACCATTTCTCCGTCGAGAATTAGTCTTACAAACCTTCTCGTCGTATGAAGATATTGTATCGTGTGCTATCCAGACGGAAAAGGAATTCTCTAAGTCTTATGACTTTAAAGCAAAGGAAGATAAGAAGAGATATTCTGATCAATCTGGAAATGGAAATAAGGGGAAGAAGGGAAAAGTTGAATATTAGTCCTGTAGAAAATGTTGGAAGAAACACCCCGATACTTTCTTGAAGGGAATGTGAGTTTGTTATAAATATGGAGAAAAAGGTCACCAGGCTAGTGATTTCAATGGAAAGAAAGAGGCTATCAATGTTGAATTCTACAATTATAGGGAAATGAGGCATTATTCAAATGAATTTCCTAAGCGTCAGGGAAACTTACCTAAGAAAATGCCAAGGGATCAAGGCCAATCTTATGCTGTTACTACAGTTGAAGTGGAATAATTAATGTATTGGTGCTTCTGGACTCAAGGATTATATTATGGTTATAAGAATAATGAGATATATAAAGATTGTACTACAATACTAGTTGTTTTCATTATGGTTTTATTATGATTAAGGTAATCATATTTTTAGTATGTGACAATAATAGAAACTTTACTTTATTTGGGGAATCTGATGTTACAATTGATTTTGGACTTCAGAGACCTTTTAGAGAAAGTCTGGACAGAGGTAATTTGGATAACTATAAAGGTTGGAATGGGTTAAGTTTAACTTTGGATAGTATTGTTTAAGGTTATAACATATCTGAATATTATTTTTGGAATATTATAATACTATAGTTTTAGGAAAAGGACAACCTTCAGTTCGGGGGATAACCCATCTCGTCAGACAAAGCTACAAGAATCGAACCCACAACCACAGTGCGACATGCCTTTATTTCCTACCACTAGCCTACCAGAATTCCCTGGTTATTAAAAAATTGTTTTCTTAATCTAAATGATATGTGTTAATATTTATAACCTTGTACGATTAGGATAAATATAATATTTTTGAGTTCTATTATCTTTTTGAGGGAAAGATGAGTTTCTGGTAGAAATTAGTAGAAAGTTGAAACTCTACTTGTCAAGTATATATATATATAGCTATCTCTTATTCTATGAATAAATTAATTCTTAAACTTTAGGAAAGGGATATTAAAAAAATTTTGTTATCCTAATACCTTATGTTTTGTTGAACTGGTGATATTTTAAATCACCATAGATTGAAGGCTTTGAGGCCCTCAATTTTACACTTGTTTGTGATTGATGACCTCAATCACTCCCTAAAAATATTTACGTTTTCCCTCCAATTATTTTTCTCTAATTTCCACCAATGTTCTCCTAATCGAGATCATAATTTGGTGGTGACTTTTTCATTTCCCTTTCCCTCTTATCAAGGCTAAATTTTATTAACCTTATTTCCAATGTGGGTTTTCCACAAAGGTATTTACTATTTTCATCCTTTTATTTTCGAATAACATTTTCAAATTGCGAGGATGCAATTTTTTGAAGGAGGGGATAATGTAACACCCCATGCTTCTATGGTACACTTCTCTTTGAATAATTGAGCAGCGTGTGGTGTACGCAACATCGATTTCTAACACACCGTGACCAATCAAAGTAACTATTATGAATAGTAATACCCACTTTTGGAAATTATATAAATTTTATATTTTAGAATGGACTTCATTTGTGGATTCTGAATATCAAAATTAGCATATGTTGAATTTTTGGTATTTTTCCAAAAACTTCCAATTTTCGATGAATGGTGAAAAATAATTAAAAACAAAATTTTTAATCAAAATAATTTATATTGATAAATTATACTATTGAGTGGTTTTAAAGTATATTTAGAATATGATTTTATAATTTTATCAAATGGTTGTCATTAGAATTAATTTCACTTTGAAATTGGACATAAACGAGTGTCAATCTTTTGATAGATATTGTTACTTAAAAACAATTTATTAGTTTTGATAGCGAGAATTAAATATAAAAATAATTAATGAAACTTTTATGAATTTAATATGGTAAAATGTAAATAATTTTCCAATTTGGAATATCAAATATAGCTTATAGTGAATTTTTGGTATTTTTCTAAAAAACATCGATTTTTGATGAATAGTGAAACCACTAAGTGGTAGTTCAAAAACTGATTTTTCATTTAAATGAAATTTTACCACCTCTGTGATTTGAATTTCAAAAATACAACATATATCATCCTCATTAGGAAGTAAAATGTGGTTCAATGGGAATACAATAATTTCTGGTGAATAGTAACTTTTAAGTATTATTAATTGCGATTAAAGGTAATTAGTGTAATTTAAGGTAAATATAATGATATAATAATATGAAATTAACTTTACACTTGTCATACATTTATTGGATGAGTCATGGGAGACCCAGAAAATCCATGGGTCAACTTGGGGGCCCCATGAAGCCACTTGGGTAAGAAAATGACATTAATAACTTTTTATTTAAAGTATAAATAAAAGTGTCACAAACATGTGTTGTTTTACTAAAAAAATTTTTACATGGGGTTATACAAGCCATAATTTTGACTATAAATAGTCATTGGAAAGATAAAATTATTTCCTACGTCATGGTATTTTTTTATAATTTTTAGACATTAAATAAATTAAATTTTTTATGACACCATGATGATGTAGCGATTACCTCATTAATTAACAATTTAAATAAAATGAAAAGATAATGTAAACTCTAAGAATTAAACTTGTAAAAAACCTATTGGATGAGTATATTTCTAACCCTTATCACCTTATCCTCGAAATATATAATTTTGTGACGTTTGAAATCCGAAAATCACTTCATAATAATAAAACATATCGTGACTTTCCAAGAGTGCCTCTCCTCTCCTCTTATAAAAGGCACCCACCTCTACCACCTTATTCACACGATCAAATCCATTTGGCTCGGCCAAAATCTGCCCAAATACTCTCTCAACTTCCCTATCTTACTCCTAGAAGCCCCACTTTTGGGTATAAGTCTTACCAAGTAAGCCTTTGGCTCAAATCAAAAAGAGTTACCCGATTTTTAGGTAATGTCTTCTCTTATGTTCTTTTGTTTTATTTTGCTTCTCCAACCCCTTAAACTCTTTTAATTCCTTTATTTTCTAAAAAAAACAGTATATTCAATATACTAGTATGTTTTTATGAGAAGTATTTGATTTACACAAACACACACCATCGTCTAATGGTTAGAGAACATATTGTTTCTATGGGTGGCGAATTACTGCCTCATGAAATGATGATTGTTCAATCTTCTTTTAACACCTCTCATGGTTGCAATTAAGATGTAACTATATTTTTATATGATATATATTATGTTTAATTTTTCATTATGCTTATGTATTTTTCATTTATGGCATACATTTATGATTTCCATTATGGGTAAACGTGATAATTTCATTTTAGGAAGTGCGGACTACCGCCCCCTCAAAGTGATTTGAATCGTTAATGCCATATGTGGGACATGTAAAGGGTGGAGTAAATGATAATATATATGATATTATACTGGAATTATAATACACCTTTATATCATTATTATTTCATTCCATTAAATACGAAATATAAATGAAAGTAGTGTGCATGCGTACGTACGGCTTACCGTCTCCATGAACGGTGCATTTCATTTCTTACCTCTAAATGTTACGTAATGTTATGAATGAATGTATATACTGGATATATATGATATATATAATATCTACATCATGAATATAATTCTGTATATAATGGATATTTTACCACAAAAACAACTTGTAATTATAAGAAGTTTATTGTTGACTCAAGTACCACAGATCGACAAAACGACCGTTATTAACTTAAATGACTACATAATGTGCATAACATGGTAATAAGTGATATAAAAGGAATAATGAACTTAAAAAATGTTCTTAAGAAAGTATAAATTAAATCTATTTTATTATTCAGGAGATTAAAGAACGATCGAGTCAAGTTAGACACAAGCTAAGGGACTTTGTCTCAATCTCCTTTCATTGAGGCATATTTTGTTTTATACACAACTTTCTTTTATACAGTGTATAAACCCCTTTAACTTTTACTTTTATTCAAAAGGAATATTTTTTATATGAATCATTCTACTAAACGACAAAAGTGAATGTTTTTTTGTACGTATGCGGCGACAACAACTTCTCCACCGCCATGACCATTATTTGAGCTTCGACTTCCTCTACAAGCCATAACTTTTTTTAAAATGAAAAATAAATACCAAGTTTTACTTTTCTTTTATTTTGGTATTGAAAATAGTTTTGATAATGTGTTGATTATATTTATGTGTTGTATTGATATCTTGTGATTGAAATGTGGAAATATTATGTTTCCTTTATGCATGTATTATGTGATACTATTATGTTATGGTTCATGGAAATTGTTTATGATATGTTTAAACCATTTCATATAAGGAATGCATTGGACTTAATAAGTGACCGATGGAGCCCGCTATAGATCCTCGATGCATCGGTAGGTCTCATGAGACAAACTAGTGTCTTGGCACAAGGCCTTGACAAAATCTTATTTGTAGTCATGGCACGAGGCCTTGTCTACGTGGTTATGATAGTCTAGCATTATGCATTCCATCATTATGAAAGTGGTTATTGATATTGCATGTGATTATTCGACTAGTAGAATATCCATGTGAATAAGTAAATGGAATTATTTCATTTTATTTTTTCAATATTATGCTGAAGTTCAAGTTTAAAAGGCTTTTGTTTTAGCTATACATTGCCTTAAATATTTATGTTTATTTATGAAAGCTTCCGCTATATTGTTATCCTTACTGAGCATCTGAGCTCACCCCTTCCAATGTTTTAATTTTTCCAGGATGTGAAGAAGTATATTATGAATGACCTGTAGTATGAGGGGATATGAATACAAGATTTTGTTGTAGTTTTGTCTTAAATTATGATGTAATTTAAGACTTATGAATGTATCTAGTGTTTCCAAGGCTACTAAACTCATCGGTCTTTCGAGACTTGATCTTTTGTGATCATGCCAATGTTACGTAATAATGCACAGACTCTGGGTAACTGGGGTCGGGGCATTAAACATCATCTTCCAATTCTACTCCCCTGAGTCTCTTACCACATCCTCACTTTCAACAGAATACTTGTTACTATGTCAGTGTTCAATGACATCATTTCCTTAAAACACATTTATGATATTCTTGTTCAAGCATTGTTGATACTCTCTTGTAGCTTCTTGGTATCCTGAAAATAGTTTGCTGATACTACAATTTTAGAACAAAATATATAAGCATGAGATGCATGATTATTTCTACTTCCCCGGCAATAAGTCTTACCTGTATTAAAAACTCCTAAGATGATTCATCAAATTATTTCTTTGATGGATCTTGCATCTGATTTTGTTATTGAATGCTCTCCGAATGTTTTGCCACACTTTCCAGGATTAGGCCCTCTTTTTAGACCCGTAAAAATTATTCTTCTCCTACATCATCTATTCTCATATTCCCCTCTGAATTGAGCCATTAACAAAATCTCTAAGCCTACTGAGTTGGAACTCGGTGTTAGAAACAAGAGACAATGTTAATAACACAATCATTTCTTATTGTTCTCTGTTCTCCCTTTCTTCATCAGCTTTGGTAGCTGATTTGAGTCAATTAAAACTCTGAATCATATCACCTATCCACTTTGTATCTTTAGATGCCACTCCCCATTGGATCATATCTCCCTAAAACCTTAAACACTTGAATCCTCAGTTAACAAAATTAAAATAAATAGGGAGATGGGTACTTCTGGAATCCTCAAGATGAGGATGGTGGTTGATCCTGATGGGTCAACCCTTTGATTCTTTCTTGTAGAGCATCACGAAATTTCTTTCATTATTCTAACTGCCTAGCCAACTTCAACTATTATGGCCATATGACTAGGAATTCTTTACCCACATTTCAGAGCCTTTTTCTGATATGTAGATTCGATAGGCTTGGCTTTCCTCACACTTTGAGATTTAAACCCACTGGTAGGCATTTCCTTCTTTGATGTTCCACAAACATGACAGTTCCCCTAATTATTTCTCTGAGTAGGAATCTCTCTACTTTTAATATTCAATTGCTTCTTCCTCCATTGTAGGGATATTCCTCTTTCCTCCACTGAATGTACATTCTTCTTACTCACAACTGTAGCATTTCCTCCATTTTTTTCCAGATTTTTTCATGTTCTTTTTTAGAGAGAGGTTGTGAGTGTGACAGAGAAGGTGACAGATACACCTTTCAATCAGATCCATGTGATTCCCCTGAGGCTCTAAACCTATTCTCCAACTTTCCACTTTGTCTCCTAGTGCATAATTTTTTATCATGCACACCTGAAGTAGAGAACATCCTATCAAGTTCCTTTTCATTTCTTGCGTTCTCCTTTAGGAAATTTCTTTCCAAGACACTAGTTTGTCTCATGAGACCTACCGATGCATCGAGGAGCTATAGCGGGATCCACCCGTCACTTACTAAGTCCAATGCATTCCTTATATGAAAAGGTTTAAACATATCATAAACAATAACATAATGGTATCACAAAAAACATGCATAAAGGAAACATAACATTTCCACATTTCAATCACAAGATATCAATACAACAAATTGATATAATAAAACCATTTTCAATTCCAAAATAAAAGAAATGTAAAACATGAAATTTATTTTTCTTTTAAAAAACGTTATGGCTTGTAGAGGAAGCCGAAACTCAAATAACGGTCACGACGGTGGAGAAGTCGTTGTCGCCACATACGTAAGACAAACCATTCCTTTTGTCATTTAGTAAAAACGATTTGTATAAAAAGATTCATTTTGAATAAAATTAAAAGTAAAAGGGATTTATACACCGTATAAAAGAAAGTTGTTTATAAAACAAAATATGCCTCAATGAATGGAGATTGAGACAAAGTCCCTTACCTCGTGTCCGACTTGACTCGATCGTTCTGTAACCTCCTGAATAATAAACTAGAGTTAATTTCTACTTGCTTAAGAAATTTTTCAAGTTCATCATTCCTTTTATATCACTTATTACCATGTTATGAACATTATGTAATTATTTAAGTTAATAACGATCGTTCTGTCGATCTTTGGTACTTGAGATAAAAATAAACTTCTTATAATTACAAGTTGTTCATGTGGTAAAATATCCATTATATCCAGAATTATATTCATGATTTAGATATCATATATATCATATATATCCAGTATATACATGCATTTATAATATTACATAACATTTAGAGGTAAGAGATGAAATGCACCGTTCATGGAGACGGTAAGCCATACGTACGCATGAACGCTACTTTCATTTCTATTTCGTATTTAATGGAATGAAATAATAATGATATAAATGTATATTATAATTCTAGTATTATATCATATATAATATCATTTTCTCCAACCTTTATACATCCCACATATGGCATTAACTATTCAAATCACTTTGAGGGGGCGGTAGTCCACACTTCCTAAAATGAAGATATCTCGTTTACCCATAATAGAAACTATAAAGGTATTCCATAAATGAAAAATACAGAATAATAATGAAAACATAAAAGATCAACCATCGAAAGACCGATTAGTTTAGTAGCCTTGGAAACACTAGATACATTCATCAGTCTTACATTACATCATAATGTGAAAAACTACAATAACATCTTGTCTTCATATCCCCTCAAACTATCCCTGTAGGTCATTCATAAAATACTTCTTCACATCCTGGAAAACATAAAACATTGAAATGGGTGAGCTCAGATGCTCAGTAATGATAACAATATAGTGAAAACTTTCATAAATAAACATAAACATTTAAGGGAATGTATAACAAAAACAAAAGCCTTTTAAACTTGAACTTTAGCATAATATGGCAAAAGTAAAATGAAATATTTCCATTTACTTACTCACAAGGATATTATACTAGTCAAATAATCACATGCAATATCAATAACCACTTTGATAATGATGGAATACATAATGTCAGACTATCATAACCACGTAGCCAAGTCCTCGTTCCAAGACTACAAATAAGATTTTGTCAAGGCCTCGTGCCAAGACACAAGTTTGTCTCATGAGACCTACCGATGCATCGAGGAGCTATAGCGGGCTCCACCCATCACTTACTAAGTCCAATGCATTCCTTATATGAAAAGGTTTAAACATATCATAAACCATAACATAATTGTATCACATAAAACATGCATAAAGGAAACATAACATTTCCACATTTCAATCATAAGATATCAATACAACACATTGATATAACAAAACCATTTTAAATACCAAAATATAATAAATGTAAAACATGGAATTTATTTTTCATTTAAAAAAAGTTATGGATTGTAGAGGAAGCCGAAACTCAAATAATGGTCACGGCAGCAGAGAAGTCGTTGTCACCGCATAGTTAAGACAAAACATTCCTTTTTTCATTTAGTAAAAACGCTTTGTATAAAAAGACTCCTTTCGAATAAAAGTAAAAGTCAAAGGGGTTTATACACCGTATAAAAGATAGTTTTTTATAAAACAAAATATCCCTCACTGAATGGAGATTGATATGAAGTCCCTTACCTCGTGTCTGACTTGACTTGATCGTTCTTTAACCTCCTGAATAATAAACTAGAGTTAATTTATACTTTATTAAGAACATTTTTCAAGTTCATTATTCCTTTTATATAACTTATTACCATGTTATGAACATTATGTAATTTTTTATGTTAATAATGATCGTTTTGTCGATCTTTGGTACTCGAGTTAAAAATAAAATTCTTATAATTACAAGTTGTTCATGTGGTAAAATATCCATTATATCCAGAATTATATTCATGATTTAGATATCATATATATCATATATATCCAGTATATACATGCATTTATAATATTACATAACATTTAGAGGTAAGAGATGAAATGCACCGTTCATGGAGACGGTAAGCCGTACATACGCATGAACGCTACTTTCATTTCTATTTCGTTTTTAATGGAATGAAATCATAATGATATAAAGGTATATTATAATTCCAGTATAATATCATATATAATATCATTTACTCCATCATTTATACGTCCCACATATGGCATTAACGATTCGAATCACTTTGAGGGGGTGGTAGTCTGCACTTCCTAAAATGAAGATATCGCGTTTACCCATAATGGAAACCATAAAGGTATTACATAAATGAAAAATACATAATAATAATGAAAACATAAAAATAATATATATCATATATAAACAGAGTGACATATTAATGGCCACTATGAAAGGTGTTAAAAGAAGATTGAACAATCATCCTTTCGTGAGGCAGTAATTCGCCACCCACAGAAACTGTATGTTCTTTAACCATTAGACGGAGGTGTGTATTAGTGTAAATAAAATAATTCTCATAAAAACATCCTAGTATATTGGATATACTGGTGTTTTAAAAAAATCAAGTTATAAAAGAGTTTAAGTGGTTGGAGAAGCAAAATAAAACAAAAGAACATAAGAGAGGACATTACCTTAAAATCGGGTAACTCTTTTTGATTTGAGAAAAAGGTTTCCTTAGGAAGAGTTCTGCCCAATGTGAGGATTCTAGGAGTAATAGAGGGAATTTTAGAGAGTATTTGGGTAGAGGTTGGACGAGCCAAATGGTTTGAATGTGTGAATAAGGTGGTATAGGTGGGGGACTATTTATAAGAGGAGAGGAGGGACACTCTTGGAAAGTCATGAAATGTTACATTATTATGAAGTGATTTTCGGATTTCAAAGGTCCCAAAATTATATATTTCTAGGATAAGGTGATAAGGGTTCGAAATATACTCATACAATAGGTTTTTGGAAAGTTTAAGGCTTAGATTTTAGATTTAATTTTCATTTTATTTAAATCATTAATTAATGAGGTAATCGTTGCATCATCATGGTGTCATAAAAAATTTAATTTATACAATACCTAAAAATTATAAAAAAATTACCATGATATAGGAAATCTCTTTAGATTTCCATGGAATATTTATAGTCTAAAAGTTAAATTATATAACCCCATGTAATAATTGTTTTAGTAAAACAAAACATGTTTGTGACAATTTTTTTACTTTAAATTAAAAGTTATTAATGTCATTTTCTTACCCAAGTGGCTCCATGGGGTCCCCAAGTTGACACATGGATTTTCTTGGTCGGCATTGAGTCATCCAATAATGGTAGGACATGTGTCAAGATATTTTCATATTTTTATAATATCATTTTTACCTTAAATTTCACTAATTACCTTTAATCGCGATTAATAAAACTTAAAAGTTACTATTCACCAAAAAATTATTTTAATCCCATTGAACCAAATTTTACTTCCTAATGACGACCATGTATGTTAGATTTTTGAAAATCAAATCACAGAAGTGGTAAAGTTTCATTTAAATGAAAAATCAGTTTTTTAACTACCACTTAGTGGTTTCACTATTCATCAAAAATTGACGTTTTTCAGAAAAATACAAAAAATTCACCCTAATCTATAATTGATATTCCAAATTCAAAAATGATGTCTATTTTACAAAATTCAAAAAATATAAATTAAATTAATTAATTTTATAATTAATTCATGTTGTCAAAACAAATAGCGTGTTTTTAAGAAAGAATATCAATCAAAAGATTGGCAATTGTTTATGTCCAATTTCAAAGTGAAATGAATTATAATGACCACCATTGGATAAATTGGTAAAATTATATTCTAATTATACTTTAAAACCACTCAATAGTATAATTTACCACTATAAATTATTTTGATTAAAAATGCTGTTTTTATTTATTTTTCACTATTCATCAAAAATTGGAAGTTCTTGGAAAAATACCAAAATTCAACATAGGATAATTTCAATATTATGAATCCAAAAATGAAGTCCATTCTGAAATAATAAATTTATATAATTTCAAAAGTTGGGTATTACTATTCATAACGACTACTTTTATTGGTCGCGGTGTGTTAGAATCTCGAACTTGCGTACAATGAATGCTATTACATTATTGAAAGAGAATCGTACCGTGGAAACTTGGGGTGTTACAATTCCACAATAATAGCATCTAACGAATGCTTTCCTCTGAGAGACTCTTCTTTCTGATTTTTCTTGACACATTTTCTTCTTCACAGATCTAGTAATGTTTCTATTTTCACAGCCTGAGATGTATTCCTGTGCCTCTAGAAAAAAGATTGATATATGACCAAGAATCCCACAAAAATAGCACATGGAATCATTTCTTCTTGTAAAATCCATTTTAGGTCTATCTCCAGCACCTACAAGGTTTTTATTATATCTGGAGATTTTCACTACACTTTTTCTATCATGCATAGGAGTGAGATCATCATATCCAATTCCAGATTTTCCCAATATGGATGGCCTTTAGGTTGATACAATCCTTTCATGATTCTCTTATAATGTAGCATATTTGGATTTCATTTCATCATCACCTACCGAAGGATAATCAAATAATAAGTGCAGTTCATCCTTCAACTTGGGATTATCTTTGGTTTTAGATTTCGCCATTTCTTTCTTGACTGATTCTAGCTCTTATTGAAACATTTGAATCTTCATATCCTTTGATTCGAGTTGGGAATTGAGTTATCTTTTGAGATTATTTACACAACTCATTTCTTCTTCCAGTTGTAGTGTGAGATTTTCGACAATATCACTTTGCTCCTTTACTTTTAATTTTTCCTGAAAAATAGATTTAGAGATAGATTCATTCTCTTGTTGTAGCCTTTGATTCTTCTGAACTTTTTCAGAAAACATTGTAGCTATATCATCATTTCTGGATTTTAGACTCTGAACTTCATCCGACTCTTCATAATCATCAGCCTTTTGTTTCCCTTTCATTCTAGACATATTTTGAATTTCTTCTCCTTGAGAATCATTCTTCTCCTTTAGGTCAGTAGCCACATCGATAAGACTTTGATTTAAGCCTCTTAGCCTGTTGAACTCAATTTCCAATACTTGGATCCAGATATCTTTATATTTAACTTCTTCATCCAATTTCTGATCCAATTTCTTTGTCACGTTGACAACATCTACTGTTGGCCTCCTTCTTAAAACCTCTTCATCATCAGTTGCTTCAGTATCACATTGATGTTCAATTACTTCACTCGTTCCTACATCATGATTGAGTGAATTAATCTTTTCCCTATAAGATTCATCCAGACCTTCCTCCAGTAAGCTGTTTTATTATTTTAGTTGAATCACACTTTTTCCAAAAATACTTCCACACTAAGGGATACCACCTGACTTTTGATTCTTCTTTGATGTTTTTCCCTTTTCCATGGAACACCGAGATAAGAGAAAACTGATTTAACCACACAAATCGACTACACCAAGTTGGAGCCAACTAATCTGATAAAATAAACCTTTTCTCTGATACCAATTGTTAGGACCAATAGGGGACTATATACCCCGAGAGGGGGGGTGAATCAGGGTATGAATATTCTTTTCTAAATTTTTTTTCTTACCCCACTGGATCTTGACCTCTTTATTACAAGGGTCACTTTGATTGAACTTGTGAGTTTATTATGAATACTTATTTTCTTCTTTATCTGATGATAATGCTTTGAATGCAATGCAGGGAAGCAAGCAGACACACACATAGATTTTTACTTGGTTCACCCGCACTGGGCTACGTCCAAGGAGAATACAATGACTATGTGCCGCTGTACCAAATCCACTAAAGCTCACTGCCAATAATGTTCGGGCTAGATCACTTCTATGCCCAGGATCACTACCTTTACAAAGTTCAGGGTCAGCTCACTGCTTTCCCAAGGGTCACTCTCCGTTTCTCTCTCTCTAGCTCACTGCCGGTGGAGAGGATCACCTTTTCCCATTCCTTTGCTCACTACTCTGGAAAATATCCACTCACATTTTATAGACCTTTAGGTCTCTTCATTATCTCTAATGAAATCTGCATCCTTAACTATTTATATATGCTCTCATGATGTCCAACTTTCACCCCCAGATGAATCTCACTTTGCACCGGGTGGACCGGGAAACCCCAATTTTTACGCGCATCCCTTATGATACCTTGCGCGTAATTCCTTTGACTTGAGAGAATTACAATTTTCAGGCAACAACTCTTTTACGCGCAACCTCTTCTTTTTACGTGCTGCCTCCAAACTGCCTTGCATGCAATTCTCTTATTTTGTGCGAAATCCACTTTTCGTGCAATACAACTTTACGCGCAAACGTATAGTTTACGCGCAACTCCATTGCAAACTTCAATTACTCACACCAGAGCTTAGGTATTTTATATGTATTGAACTCTCCCAAATGAAGGGGGTCACTTCATATTTATAGGCAAAATCGACCCCGCGCAAAAGACCCTCCTTGAGCGCATAATCCACTTTGAGTGCGAAAAACAAATCTCCCGCACAACACCATTTTTCGCACACTGCTCTGATATTTCCCACACCTCATGCCTTTGTGAATTTTCATGCTTCGGACCTCGAAACACATCTTGCACAAAAAAGTTCATCCCTCTATTTCGCACAACCCGCTGATATTCCACGCATGCCACTATTTTTCGTGCACCACTTTATTTTTTCGCCCATCCTGCTAATTTTTCACTCCACACTTATTTTTTTCACGCACCTCTTTCCTTTTTCACACCACACCCTTTTCCAAAAACATATCTATCCATTTTGAAATTTGCAGGCCCAAAAATTTGGCAAACACTGGAAAACGGTGCCACCTCGTATCTGCTCTTTTTGCACCGCCACCAGATCGTCCATTCCTTTTTCTAGGTTCTTCAATCAATCATCGATTGCTGAAAGCATCCCTTGAACCTGAAAAATCACCATGTCATCCCCCTTTGTTGACACACTCATACATCATTGTCAGCTTTGTCAACAAACACAACATGGAGGCCCACTTTGTCAACAAACACAATCACCTCTAAAATGCTCCAATGATGCCTTGCGGAATTTTTCCCAACAATTATATTATTTGGTTTTTAGTAGTAATATTTATTTTTATTAGTATTATATAAGTGTATATATATATATATAGTTTTGATATCCTCAATTTATTTTATTACTATTTTTAATATATTTATTTCAAATTAATTTTGTGTGTGTGTGTGTATTTTATGACTTATTTGAATTTAGATATTTCACCAAGTTAAATTGGTGATATCTTTTTAAGTGGTTCAGGAAATAAATATCTTTTATAAAGCTTGATAATTTTTTTAGTAATTTTATGAATATAATAACAATGTAATTTTAATTTTATATTTTATATTATATATATATATATATATATATTTCAAATGATAAATCAAATGAAATTGAAAAATAATATTATAGAATTTATATTGATATATAAAATTTATAAAAATTTAGTCGACTTAGTATAACATTTTTCTATAATGTAGTTTAAAATATATAAATATAGTTTTTTAAAATAATTTTATATATTTTTCTTATATGGTGTATTTAAAAAATTATAAAAAATCTTGGATTATATTAAAACAATTCTTCATTCATAATTCATTCCATGACTATAGAAAATTGCTCTGAAAGGCAATTTGTAATAACTCTCATAGTGGATAACCCAAATATTCCTATGTGAGACTCTACAAAGACTTAAGTGCATCCCATGTTCATTGTTGGCTGATAAAAAGGATTGACGATTTAATTATAATTAATATGGGTAGGTTTATAGGTATACAAATTAATCCATCATTCCTCACACTATGTTAAAAATCATAAAGGATGTGTTTATATATAATACATTCCCAAAACCGGTGGGAAAAAGAATAATTATTTTAGTTATTCTTCTAGATCACATAAACCATGACCTCAATAAAGTAAAAAATATCTATTAAGAACCAGGCTTAAAAAGTGATATAAATAAATGAATATTTTAAAACAATTAGGTTCTACTAACCTCTAAATGAAAATACATAACAATATGGAATACATAAAAAATCAATATAAACAACAAAAATGGATTCCATTAGGGATAACCAAAATAAAAATTTGGAGATGGACCAAACTTTCCATACCACTCTCCACTATCATGAAGAATTAATGTCAAACCAAGCCCCCATGAATGAGGTCATTTCCAACCTTTAACTTAATCATTACTGTATTCATATACTTGTGAATTTAATATAGGTGGTGTGAGTATAATGAGAAAGTGGGATACCACCACCTAACCCCTATTAGTCATCATGATATTATTAGTGTGTCCTTATGTTCTTATGTTAGTGAACTTTTATACAACACAACCTGAGAAACTATCATAATAATTTTAAATAAAATAATTTTAACAGTAAATAAAAGAAAATCCAACAAAACATGAACAATATAGTAAATCAAATAATAATAATGGTGAGGAATTAAATATAACCATAGTATGTATATAAATTCAATTTTCAACCTATATTACAATTATTGAAACATTATAATTTCTATCATACTCTGATAATGGATATTTTAATATGGATAGGTAATGTTGATAGCTATACTAAGAAACCTGTAAAATTTACTTCTAAAAAATATAATGATATGATATTTTTCAAAATTGCATGAGTAACCAGATAAATAAGGAAAACTGGAAAAAAACAAACATAATATATGGAATGATTTTCCAATATTTCTTCAACTTATATTATAAATAATTCATGAAATACAACATTGTGGAATGAACAAACAGAAATATTATTACCCTATGCCATTAAAATAATGAAATATTTCACTAACCATGTAGTGTTATTAGCCTAATAAATCTCACTTTATGTTAAATAAATCCCCAAATGAATTCATATTATTACATGAGAATATTAAATAGTATCACTCATCTTATGTTGTTAGAAACACAATAAATATTATATAATTTACTTATCTACCAAAATGGTTACATCTAAAGGTACCAGTAACCCAAAATTATATTTTGAACACCCACATCACAAATTTAGATACTTATAATTATTTGCTTATCTACCCTTGTTATTTATAAATAATACAATAATACATTTTATTTAAACTCATTTATTTTGTGATGAAATAAGAAAATTGTTTTTGGCCACTCTCCTTAGTAATCTTCATTTACATAATATATATTTCCACCCAACAATGATCTTACCACCATAACAATTCCCATTATCATATATGATACATATATATATATACCAAAAAAATTGATTATACTAAGAAAAATGTCTATTGATTTCAAATAAGTCATACATAACATCCAAAATTTTGGATACATGGAATTGTTTACTTTAATAATTATTATAGAATCAATACACATGAAAATACTATAAAATAAATTACAACTACACTCATGAAATAAATTCACAATTAATTCTCATTCCAAACTAAATCTAAAAATATTATCAACTATATAATGAAAAATGAAAATCCCACTTCCCCCAAAATATTATTTTTCACAACCTAATGGAAATTAATTTTCAAATCATGGAACATTATAGAAATATTAAAACTTAAAAATTTATAAGTTATTCAGTGTCAATAACCCACTTCGAACATTCCCATAATTTTATATGCTATTAAAAATATAATTATTCTATAAATAATTCCCTAAAGGGTATAAGGAATTATTCAACACCCAGATTACCTAATGAATAAACCATTTACCTTCTTTGAAAATAAAAAAAATTATATACAAGATTAAATATGTTTAAAATTTACCAAAATTATGAAAAATAATTGAGTTTATCTTGCATAAGATTGTTTTAGAAATCCAAAAAATATGACAAAAACATTACATGTTGAAATATTTATTGCTATGTTAAAAATAGATAAATACTAGAATTTTATATAATGAAAATCCCACAAGACAATTCAGGAAAAAAATAAAAATACCCACACATTTATAATTTTATACAATGAGTGAAGTTTTTGTAATTATGATGGTCATACAACTCCAAAATACTCATGAATTGAATCTATTATCCCCCCAACCTTTGAAACAACCCAATATTAAAGGATATAATTATTTTTTATATCCTAAAATGGAATCTATAAATAGGTTGTTTAAATCTTAGTGGAAAGAACAATAAACCTTACCTATTAAACCTACATTAAATACACATGTGATCTTTGGAATAATCGATATAAGATAAAACTTGTTAGAAGGGGATCATGCTTTGGTCAAGAGGGAAAACATGAGAGAAAAATATAAAATAAATTAGGTGGAAATATTCATTCATGAAAGAAAATAACATATCTAAACCTTTTATTTTTTAGAACTATAATATAATAATGGTTCTCTATGGATTTAATTAAAAGTTTCAAAAAATTACAATACACAGAATTATGATCTTTTCTATTATGTTTCCTCCTTTTAACCCCCTTTTCTTTTCCTTATTTCAAATTATATCCTCCCCTGATGAAATTTTCCATAATTATTTTAGTTATTCTTCGCATTGGGTAACGCGAAGGAGTGAAACGTTAAGGTTTCTCCGAAGAGATTTAGGGAATATACTGTGATGGGTATTCCAAACGTAACCAAGAGGGTTACTCCCTACGTAAGAATGTTATGAATGCCTCAAGTTACCTTTATGTCTTATGTTTTCTATGATTTATTCATGGTTTGATGAGGTATGTTAAAGGGCCTATGTTTTATGGGTAAAGTATGATTTCATTATTATATATGAACTCATGTTTCCTTTCCATATTTTTATAACCCTTACTGAGCTTTTTATGCTCATCCCAAGTTTTTTGAAATGTTTTTCACAGGTCAAGGGAAAGGTACATGATGTGATGATAGTGTCAAGGATGTGTCAAGAAAGAATCCATGTTATATTTTAAATATGTTTCCGTTGATGGGAAAAATGAATACTGTCTTTTATGTAACCACTTCGTTTAAATGTGGAATGTAATCAAAGTTTCATGATCTAATTCTCTAAAACTCTAAACCTGAAAAGATCCTCAATGTGTAATCTTGTAATAACTCAAGATTAAGTAAGGTTTAAGGCTGGGGCCTTATAGTTGGTATCAAAGGTCGGTTTAGATATCTTTAGAGGTTAGGGTATTCTTTAAGCATAATTGACAATTACTATAATGGTTAGGATTTCAGAAAGAGTCTTAGTTTTAGATAAAGTGAATGAGTAAGTATATCTTATTGTCTATATTACTCATTAGTACATGATGGTTTTGTTGATATACTCACACTGACCTTTTTGGTTTTAGTAAATGGCTGGATCTAGCAGGCACCAAAGTAACAGTGGATGTGAAGGAAACTGTGACAGTTTTTTGAGAAAGCAACTGAATGATATGGGAGCTGCAATGAGAACTCTTTTGATTATCCTCAACCAACTATTTGGAGTCATGATTGACCACCTAAACCTTGGAGATTTCTATAAGGCATCATATATGCAAGAAACAAATCCCTACGGAAGTACAGGTAATAATCATAAAGGTAAGTGTGTTCGAAAACCTATGTGTCAAAGATGTGGAAAGAAACACCTAGGAAAATGTTTCAAAGGGACAGAAATATGCTATAGATGTGGAAATGAAGGTCATAAAGCAAGAACCTGCCATGGAAAAAGGAAGCATCCAGTTGACTCGAGGAAAGGGAAAGAAGTTCTTTCTGAGGGATCAATTGAATGTTTTAAATGTGGTGTGCATGGTCATTATGCAAACACATGTCCTATGAAGAAGTTTCGTGAATGGGGTCACCAAGAGCGTACCAATATTCGTTTACCAATACCTAATGCCATTCCGATTGAGGATGAAGAAACTGACAATGACCAATCAAAGGTATGTACTATTTCATGACTATTGTTTTCTTATTTTGGAATCTTAGGATATGATTCATGATTTTGTTTGTAGGAAAGAGGTATTTCAGAATAAATTGGAAAGGAATGGATAATGGATCATGAAGAATTTTGAATGAGTAAGATGTCAACATATAAGGGCTTCAAGAGTTAGGGTGAAATTCTTAAGAGTATTAAGTCTCTTTTGATGACGGGGTTACATTAGAAGACTTTTTATATTATGTGTAACCCTGATGTTTAATATAGGCAAATTTTATTCAAGTAATAGTTATCTTTTCTTTTGTGGACATAGTTATAAAGAACCATTTGGGTTTATATGATCCTTACTTTTGAGGTAATTATGGGTTACCACATGTTATGATTTAAGTGAAAGGCATGAGATAAAATTGAGGTTAAATTATGTTATGGTTATTTTTGATGATTTTATCCCTTTTTGGGTAATTATTTGAGAATTATATAGTTTTGGAAAAAGGACAACACGCAGACCGTGTGACAACCCGTCGCGTCGGAAAATGCTGCGGGAATTGAACCCACAACCAATGTGCGACTGGTATTTATCACCTACCACTGGACTACGTGAAGTACCTGGTTAGTTTGACTGATTCTTTTTAGTTATATGATTTTATGAATTAAGAGTAAGTTTATTTTGGAGGTTATGTGATTAGGATAATTACTTTTCAATGTGAGACTTTAGGAGCAACTGATGTTGTTTGGAGATAAATGTTACGATTTAACTTGGAAGACTATGTGACTAAATCCTTCAAATATTTGGGTTTCAATCTTATATTGGTTTACTTTGAAGAATTTTATGGACAATTTGTTTATCGGATGGTCCTCGTTGAACTTTGGGTTTTGTTGGACAAATTTTGGAGATTAAGAATAGATTTTCTTTTTATAAGGGGTTATCCTTTTCTGGGTTATCTGATCTTGTACTAATCTTTTGGGTTTTGGTTTTGGTTAAAAGTCTAAAGACATGGGAAGTATGTAGTTTTTTTTGGGTTAGGTGATTCTATAGAAGTTGATCATAGTACTCTTAATGCAAACAAGTCTCCCTAAATACTCGTCTTTTGGAACAAATATGAGTTTGATTAAGGAATCTAGTAAAAGTACAAAGTCAACATGATAAGTGATTATGTTTCCTTATGAATAAATTCCTCAATAAAAGGTAACTTAAAAGAAAAATATTTTCAATTAACTTTTATTACTGGGGAATCGAATACCGTTTAACCCATCACAAGTTTGTGATTTTCTCATTGTTAACTTTCTCCTAGACATGTTTACTATCACTCTCCATCAGAACATGACCCTATGTTTTCTCCTCCATGTCCATATTTTCATACTTGGAATCCTAGTATGGGTTAACTCGGGTGACCTCTGTGCTTATCTTTCTTTATTTTAAAGTGATTGTTTTACCGACTCTTGTTCCGATGTGGGACGTTCAAGGATGTTTCCAAGCGCAATTTTAAAATTGCGAGGACGCAATTCCCAAAAGGGGGGAAGGATGTAACACCCCAGGTAAATAAGGAATATGACATTTTCATATTTATCCATATTTGTGAATAAAATATTAATATGACTTTAAAGGGGATGCTATGCTCGATGGCGTACCCAACACGCAACAACGAGTTTCTTGGGAATCTTACGTTGCACTCTAATAATAAAATAATATTATTTTAAATGGTAGTTAACATGTAGCCGTTGTAATGGAGGGAATAGATAGAAATATCTAAAATATGATTATATATGTTCTTAAATATTTTTACATTTATACAATAAAAGATAAAGGCTTAAAATACGGAAAGAATTCAATTTTAGGCGTATATGCCCTAGTTTTCACTAAAGGTTCACTTATCACCTTTTGATGGAGAGCCATCATTAAATATAGTTTTGTTCACTCTTAAACATTCTTTTGGACCAAATAAAACTCTTATTAAGAATCGGGACATCAAAATTTACTTTGTGTAAATTTTTGGTATCTTTCCGATAAAGTTCATTTTTTTAATGAATAGTGTAAAATGTTGTATTTTAATTCAAAACCACTTTTTAATCCAATTTATTTATATGATTAGATTATATTTTGAATTGGTTTTAAAGTGAAATTAGAAAATATTTTTACCATTAAATCCAATAGTGGTTGTTGGAATCAATTTCACTTTGAAATCAGACTTAAACTAGTGTCAATCTTTTGATACTTATTGTTTCATAAAACACGCTATTTGTCATGACAGCGGGAATTAATTATTAAATTAATTAATTTGACTTATATGTTTTGAATTTTGTAAAATGGACTTCATTTTTGAATTTGGAATATCAAATATAGCTTAGGGTGAATTTTTGGTAATTTTCTGAAAAACTTCAATTTTTGATGAATAGTGAAACCACTAAGTGGTAATCAAGCAAACTGATTTTTCAGTTAAATGAAAGTTTACCACTAATGTGTACTGAATTTTGAAAATCCGACATACATGGATGTCATTAAGAAGTAGAATGTGGTTCAATGAGATTAAAATAATTTTTTGGTGAATAGTAACTTATTAAGTTCTTAATCGCGATTAGTGGTAATTAGTGTAGTTTAAGGTATAAATAATGCTTTAATAATATGAAATGACCTAGAAACATGTCCCAACCTTATTGGTTGTGTCATGGCCGACCAAGACAAGCCATGGGTCAACTTGGGGACCCCATGGAGACACTTTGGTTTGGAAATGACATAAATAACTTTTGATTAAATGTTAAAGTAAAAATGATACAAACAAGAGATGTTTTACGAAAACAATTTTTACATGGGGTTATAAAGATCCGATTTTTGATTATAAATAGTCATTGGAAAGATAAAAAGATTTTCCACATCATAATATTTTTTTTATGATTTTTAGACATTAAATAAATTAAATTATTTATGACATAATAATGATGCAGCGATGACATCATTATTTGACCATTTAAATAAAATGGAAAGATAATGTAAACTCTATGAACTACACATGTCCAAAACTTATTGGATGAGTGGATTTCGAAGCCTTATCACCTTATCCACGAATTATATCAATGTGGGACCTTTTGAAACCGAAACACATTTTCAAATAAAGTTATATTTCTTTACTTTCCAAAAGTGCCCCTCCTCTCCTCTTATAAAAGGCCCCCACCTCTACCTCATTTCACACACTCCTCAAGCCTTTGGCTCGGCCAACCCCTGCCCATTTACTCTCTCCACATCCCTCTACTCATCCTAGAGGATTCCCTTTGGGCATAATCCTTTCAAAGGAAGCCTTTAGGCTCAAATCAAAAGGCGTTACACTTTTAAAGGTAATTCCTTCTCTCGTGTTCATTTGTTTTATTTTGCTTCTCCAACCCACTAAACTATTTTTATTTACTTCTTTTGTAACAACACCAGTATATTAAATATACTAGGATGTTGTTATAAGATTTATTCGAGCTACACTCTCACACAACTACATCAAATGGTTAAAGAACATACGGTTTCCGTGGATGGTGAAATTCTGCCTCCCGAAACGATGATTGTTCAATACTCATTTAACACCTTCAAAGGTGGCCATTATGATGTAACTATTTTTATATATGATATATAATATGTTTATGTTTTATTTATGCTTCTGTATTTTTCATTTTTGTCTTACCTTTATGGCTTCCATTATGGGTATACACGATATCTTCATTTAAGGAAGTGCAGACTACCGCCCCCTCAAAGTGATTTGATTCGTTAAATACCATATGTGGGATGTATAAAGGATGGAAATATGATATTATATATGATATTATACTGGAATTATAATATACCTTTATATCATTATTATTCCATTCTATAAAAATACGAAATATAAATGAAAGTAGCGTTCATGCGTACGTACGGCATACCGTCTCCATGAACGGTGCATTTCATTTCTTACCTATAAATGATTATGTAATGTTATAAATGCATGAATGTACTGGATATATATGAAATATATGATATCTACATAATGAATACAATTCTGGATATAATAAACATTTGGCCACACGAACAACATGTAATTGTAAGAAGTCCACTTTCGACTTAAGAACCAAATATCGGCAAAACAAATATTATTAACTTAAATGATTACATAATGTTTATGACATGGTAATAAGTGGTATAAAAGTAATAATGAACATGAAAAAGGTTCTTAAGGAATTAGAAATTAACTCAAGTTTATTATTCAGGAGATTAAAGAACGATCGAGTCAAGTCGGACCCGAGGTAAGGGATCCTACACCTCTCTTTCTTTTTAAGTACACTCTTTTATGTCATTCCTTTTAAAGCTCATATTTCTTGTTATTGGGATGATCTTTTATATTACATTTACTGTAATTTTTATGTTCATGTGATGAGATACCCTATTCTCTCTCATCAATCCATTTTGGAAGTTTTAAGTGGCGCCGTTAGGCTGCTGAGTTTTCGTAAGGGATTTTTTCATCTCACTTTTATTCCCGTGAGATATATGATACATTTGCCACAATTTCCTTTTGGTGGTGTATGTACTGACCATTATTTTACTAATTGTGTAATATTCTTTCATTTATGAGTATTTACATCAATGATGTATTGTCCTTCTTTCACGGGTCGTATGTTTCGAAAGATACCCATGTCGGTAAGGGAACCTTTCACCCTCCTCTTTTTAAAAGACTTCTTTTGTTGGGTCTTTTAATGTACATATTGTTATGTTGGCATATGTTCTCATATATCCTTATTGATGTAAATTTTATGTCCAAGTGATGAGATAGTTTTTTTTATCTCTCATCAACTCATTTTGATGTGACACCGTTAGGCTGTCAAGGGAACTTTTTAACCCAATTTCGATTTCTTTGGGTTCAACATGTAGTCATTGAATATGTCATCCATTGAATATGTGTGAATGACCTTTTATTTTTTTTACACTTAATATCCACTTATATTGGGTGTATTTATATTTTTCACACATATTTTGAGATTGATTTGTCCTTAATTTAAAGATACCTTCTTTATAAGGGATTTCATCACATTTGACATTTCTATTGAGGGTTCATTGTTGTTATGCACCAATTCACTCTTATATGGTGTATATACTGTCCTTTGGAGTATTATATCATTAATCCTTTTATTCTCATGATATTATAAAGTTCTGACTAAATGTTATTCCTCAATTAATTGTATTCAAGTGTCTCTAATTTTCGTAAAACCCCTTTAACCAAAATATCGTTTTAAATGTTTTAATTATTTGTTCTTATTAATATCCATTTTTTCAAAATGGTTTTAAGGATTTATTTATATGGATATTAATGGTTTAGAATGTTAAAAGCTTCAAGGTGGTATGGGACACATTGATTCAAAAATCTCTTTATTAAATGTTTTAAATGGTTTTGGAAATGGTTTCTTTTTGAATGGATTCATTATTTCAATATCCTAAAATGTTATATTGTGATTGAAATGTGGAAATGTTATGTTTCCTTTATTCATGTTTATGTGATATGATTATGTTATGGTTCTTGGGCATTGTTATGAAGAACGGGTGGTTTCGTGATAAACTAAGGGCGGGTGAGCCCGATATAGCTCTCCAATGCATTGGGTAACGCGAAGGAGTGAAACGTTAAGGTTTCTCCGAAGAGATTTAGGGAATATACTGTGATGGGTATTCCAAACGTAACCAAGAGGGTTACTCCCTACGTAAGAATGTTATGAATGCCTCAAGTTACCTTTATGTCTTATGTTTTCTATGATTTATTCATGGTTTGATGAGGTATGTTAAAGGGCCTATGTTTTATGGGTAAAGTATGATTTCATTATTATATATGAACTCATGTTTCCTTTCCATATTTTTATAACCCTTACTGAGCTTTTTATGCTCATCCCAAGTTTTTTGAAATGTTTTTCACAGGTCAAGGGAAAGGTACATGATGTGATGATAGTGTCAAGGATGTGTCAAGAAAGAATCCATGTTATATTTTAAATATGTTTCCGTTGATGGGAAGAATGAATACTGTCTTTTATGTAACCACTTCGTTTAAATGTGGAATGTAATGAAAGTTTCATGATCTAATTTTCTAAAACTCTAAACCTGAAAAGATCCTCAATGTGTAATCTTGTAATAACTCAAGATTAAGTAAGTTTTAAGGCTGGGGCCTTATAGTTGGTATCAAAGGTCGGTTTAGATAACTTTAGAGGTTAGGGTATTCTTTAAGCATAATTGACAATTACTATAATGGTTAGGATTTCAGAAAGAGTCTTAGTTTTAGATAAAGTGAATGAGTAAGTATATCTTATTGTCTATCTTACTCAATAGTACATGATGGTTTTGTTGATATACTCACACTGACCTTTTTGGTTTTAGTAAATGGCTGGATCTAGCAGGCACCAAAGTAACAGTGGATGTGAAGGAAACTGTGACAGTTTTTTGAGCAAGCAACTGAATGATATGGGAGCTGCAATGAGATCTCTTTTGATTATCCTCAACCAACTATCTGGAGTCATGATTGACCACCTAAACCTTGGAGATTTCTCTAAGGCATCATATATGCAAGAAACAAATCCCTACGGAAGTACAGGTAATAATCATAAAGGTAAGTGTGTTCAAAAACCTATGTGTCAAAGATGTGGAAAGAAACACCTAGGAAAATGTTTCAAAGGGAAAGAAATATTCTATAGATGTGGAATTGAAGGTCATAAAGCAAGAACCTGCCATGGAAAAAGGAAGCATCCAGTTGACTCGAGGAAAGGGAAAGAAGTTCTTTCTGAAGGATCAATTGAATGTTTTAAATGTGGTGTGCATGGTCATTTTGCAAACACATGTCCTATGAAGAAGTTTCGTGAATGGGGTCACCAAGAGCGTACCAATATTCGTTTACCAATACCTAATTCCATTCCAATTGAGGATGAAGAAACTGACAATGACCAATCAAAGGTATGTACTATTTCATGACTATTGTTTTCTTATTTTGGAATCTTAGGATATGATTCATGATTTTGTTTGTATGAAAGAGGTATTTCAGAATAAATTGGAAATGAATGGATAATGGATCATGAAGAATTTTGAATGAGTAAGATGTCAACATATAAGGGCTTCAAGAGTTAGGGTGAAATTCTTAAGAGTATTAAGTCTCTTTTGATGATGGGGTTACATTAGAAGACTTTTTATATTATGTGTAACCCTGATGTTTAATATAGGCAAATTTTATTCAAGTAATAGTTATCTTTTCTTTTGTGGACATAGTTATAAAGAACCATTTGGGTTTATATGATCCTTACTTTTGAGGTAATTATGGGTTACCACATGTTATGATTGAAGTGAAAGGCATGAGATAAAATTGAGGTTAAATTATGTTATGGTTATTTTTGATGATTTTATCCCTTTTTGGGTAATGATTTGAGAATTATATAGTTTTGGAAAAAGGACAACACGCAGACCGTGTGACAACCCGTCGCGTCGGAAAATGCTGCGGGAATCGAACCCACAACCAATGTGCGACTGGTATTTATCGCCTACCACTGGACTACGTGAAGTACCTGGTTAGTTTGACTGATTCTTTTTAGTTATATTATTTTATGAATTAAGAGTAAGTTTATTTTGGAGGTTATGTGATTAGGATAATTACTTTTCAATGTGAGACTTTAGGAGCAACTGATGTTGTTTGGAGATAAATGTTACGATTTAACTTGGAAGACTATGTGACTAAATCCTTCAAATATTTGGGTTTCAATCTTATATTGGTTTACTTTGAAGAATTTTATGGACAATTTGTTTATCGGATGGTCCTCGTTGAACTTTGGGTTTTTTTGGACAAATTTTGGAGATTAAGAATAGATTTTCTTTTTATAAGGGGTTATCCTTTTCTGGGTTATCTGATCTTGTACTAATATTTTGGGTTTTGGTTTTGGTTAAAGTCTAAAGACATGGGAAGTATGTAGTTTTTTTTGGGTTAGGTGATTCTCTAGAAGTTGATCATAGTACTCTTAATGCAAACAAGTCTCCCTAAATACTCGTCTTTTGGAAAAAATATGAGTCTGATTAAGGAATCTAGTAAAAGTAGAAAGTCAACATGATAAGTGATTATGTTTCCTTATGAATAAATTCCTCAATAAAAGGTAACTTAAAACAAAAATATTGTCTATTAACTTTTATTACTGGGGAATCGAATACCGTTTAACCCATCACAAGTTTGTGATTTTCTCATTGTTAACTTTCTCCTAGACATGTTTACTATCACTCTCCATCAGAACATGACCCTATGTTTTCTCCTCCATGTCCATATTTTCATACTTGGAATCCTAGTATGGGTTAACTCGGGTGACCTCTGTGCTTATCTTTCTTTATTTTAAAGTGATTGTTTTACCGACTCTTGTTCCGATGTGGGACGTTCAAGGATGTTTCCAAGCGCAATTTTAAAATTGCGAGGACGCAATTCCCAAAAGGGGGGAAGGATGTAACACCCCAGGTAAATAAGGAATATGACATTTTCATATTTATCCATATTTGTGAATAAAATATTAATATGACTTTAAAGGGGACGCTATGCTCGATGGCGTACCCAACACGCAACAACGAGTTTCTTGGGAATCTTACGTTGCACTCTAATAATAAAATAATATTATTTTAAATGGTAGTTAACATGTAGCCGTTGTAATGGCGGGAATAGATAGAAATAACTAAAATATGATTATATATGTTCTTAAATATTTTTACATTTATACAATAAAATATAAAGGCTTAAAATACGGAAAGAATTCAATTTTAGGCGTATATGCCCTAGTTTTCACTAAAGGTTCACTTATCACCTTTTGATGGAGAACCGTCATTAAATATAGTTTTGTTCACTCTTAAACATTCTTTTGGACCAAATAAAACTCTTATTAAGAATCGGGACATCAAAATTTACTTTTTGTAAATTTTTGGTATCTTTCCGATAAAGTTCATTTTTTTAATGAATAGTGTAAAATGTTGTATTTTAATTCAAAACCACTTTTTAATCTAATTTATTTATATGATTAGATTATATTTTGAATTGGTTTTAAAGTGAAATTAGAAAATATTTTTACCATTAAATCCAATAGTGGTCGTTGGAATCAATTTCACTTTGAAATCAGACTTAAACTAGTGTCAATCTTTTGATACTTATTGTTTCATAAAACACGCTATTTGTCATGACAGCGGGAATTAATTATTAAATTAATTAATTTGACTTATATGTTTTGAATTTTGTAAAATGGACTTCATTTTTGAATTCGGAATATCAAATATAGCTTAGGGTGAATTTTTGGTAATTTTCTGAAAAACTTCAATTTTTGATGAATAGTGAAACCACTAAGTGGTAATCAAGCAAACTGATTTTTCAGTTAAATGAAAGTTTACCACTAATGTGTACTGAATTTTGAAAATCCGACATACATGGTTGTCATTAAGAAGTAAAATGTGGTTCAATGAGATTAAAATAATTTTTTGGTGAATAGTAACTTATTAAGTTCTTAATCGCGATTAGTGGTAATTAGTGTAGTTTAAGGTATAAATAATGCTTTAATAATATGAAATGACCTAGACACATGTCCCAACCTTATTGGTTGTGTCATGGCCGACCAAGACAAGCCATGGGTCAACTTGGGGACCCCATGGAGACACTTTGGTTTGGAAATGACATAAATAAATTTTTATTAAATGTTAAAGTAAAAATGATACAAACAAGAGATGTTTTACGAAAACAATTTTTACATGGGGTTATAAAGATCAGATTTTTGATTATATATAATAATTGGAAATCTAAAAAGATTATCTACATCATAGTATTTTTTTATGATTTTTAGACATTAAATAAATTAAATTATTTATGACATAATAATGATGCAGCGATGACATCATTATTTGACGATTTAAATAAAATGGAAAGATAATGTAAAATCTATGAACTACACATGTCCAAAACTTATTGGATGAGTGGATTTAGAAGACTTATCACCTTATCCACGAATTATATCAATGTGGGACCTTTTGAAACCAAAAAACATTTTCAAATAAAGTAATATTTCTTTACTTTCCAAAAGTGCCCCTCCTCTCCTCTTATAAAAGGCCCCCACCTCTACCTCATTTCACACACTCCTCAAGCCTTTGTCTCGGCCAACCCCTGCCCATTTACTCTCTCCACATCCCTCTACTCATCCTAGAGGATTCCATTTGGGAAGAATCCTTTCAAAGGAAGCCTTTAGGCTCAAATCAAAAGGAGTTACACTTTTAAAGGTAATTCATTCTCTCGTGTTCATTTGTTTTATTTTGCTTCTCCAACCCACTAAACTCTTTTTATTTACTTCTTTTGTAACAACACCAATATCTTCAATATACTAGGATGTTGTTATAAGATTTATTCGAGCTACAATCTCACACAACTACATCAAATGGTTAAAGAACATACGGTTTCCGTGGATGGTGAAATTCTGCCTCCCGAAACGATGATTGTTCAATACTCATTTAACACCTTCAAAGGTGGCCATTATGATGTCACTATTTTTATATATGATATATAATATGTTTATGTTTTATTTATGCTTCTGTATTTTTCATTTTTGTCTTACCTTTATGGCTTCCATTATGGGTATACGCGATATCTTCATTTAAGGAAGTGCGGACTACCGCCCCCTCAAAGTGATTTGATTCGTTAAATACCATATGTGGGATGTATAAAGGATGGAAATATGATATTATATATGATATTATACTGTAATTATAATATACCTTTATATAATTATTATTCCATTCTATAAAAATACGAAATAGAAATGAAAGTAGCGTTCATGCGTACGTACGTCTTACCGTCTCCATGAACGGTGCATTTCATTTCTTACCTATAAATGATTATGTAATGTTATAAATTCATGCATGTACTGGATATATATGAAATATATGATATCTACATAATGAATACAATTCTGGATATAATAAACATTTGGCCACACGAACAACATGTAATTGTAAGAAGTCCACTTTCGACTTAAGAACCAAATATCGGCAAAACAAATATTATTAACTTAAATGATTACATAATGTTTATGACATGGTAATAAGTGGTATAAAAGTAATAATTAACTTGAAAAAGGTTCTTAAGGAATTAGATATTAACTCATGTTTATTATTCAGGAGATTAAAGAACGATCGAGTCAAGTCGGACCCGAGGTAAGGGATCCTACACCTCTCTTTCTTTTTAAGTACACTATTTTATGTCATTCCTTTTAAAGCTCATATTTCTTGTTATTGGGATGATATTTTATATTAAATTTACTGTAATTTTTATGTTCATGTGATGAGAGACCATATTCTCTCTCATCAATCCATTTTGGAAGTTTTAAGTGGCGCCGTTAGGCTGCTGAGTTTTCTTAAGGGATTTTTTCATCTCACTTTTATTCCCGTGAGATTTATGATACATTTGCCACAATTTCCTTTTGGTGGTGTATGTACTGACCATTATTTTACTAATTGTGTAATATTATTTCATTTATGAGTATTTACATCAATGATGTATTATCCTTCTTTCACGGGTCGTATGTTTCGAAAGATACCCATGTCGGTAAGGGAACCTTTCACCCTCCTCTTTTTAAAAGACTTCTTTTGTTGGGTATTTTAATGTACATATTGTTATGTTGGAATATGTTCTCATATATCCTTATTGATGTAAATTTTATTTCCAAGTGATGAGATAGTTTTTTTTATCTCTCATCAACTCATTTTGATGTGACACCGTTAGGCTGCCAAGGGATCTTTTTAACCCAATTTCGATTTCTTTGGGTTCAACATGTAGTCATTGAATATGTCATCCATTGAATATGTGTTAATGACCTTTTATTTTTTTTACACTTAATATCCACTTATATTGGGTGTATTTATATTTTTCACACATATTTTGAGATTGATTTGTCCTTAATTTAAGGATACCTTCTTTATAAGGGATTTCATCACATTTGACATTTCTATTGAGGGTTCATTGTTGTTATGCACCAATTCACTCTTATATGGTGTATATACTGTCCTTTGGAGTATTATATCATGAATCCTTTTATTCTCATGATATTATAAAGTTCTAACTAAATGTTATTCCTCAATTAATTGTATTCAAGTGTCTCTAATTTTGGTAAAACCCCTTTAACCAAAATATCGTTTTAAATGTTTTAATTATTTGTTCTTATTAATATCCATGTTTTCAAAATGGTTTTAAGGATTTATTTATATGGATATTAATGGTTTAAAATGTTAAATGCTTCAAGGTGGTATGGGACACTTTGATTCAAAAATATCTTTATTAAATGTTTTAAATGGTTTTGGAAATGGTTTCTTTTTGAATGGATTCATTATTTCAATATCCTAAAATGTTATATTGTGATTGAAATGTGGAAATGTTATGTTTCCTTTATTCATGTTTATGTGATACGATTATGTTATGGTTCTTGGGCATTGTTATGAAGAACGGGTGGTTCCGTGATAAACTAAGGGCGGGTGAGCCCGACATAGCTCTCCAATGCATTGGGTAACGCGAAGGAGTGAAACATTAAGGTTTCTCCGAAGAGATTTAGGGAATATACTGTGATGGGTATTCCAAACGTAACCAAGAGGGTTACTCCCTACGTAATAATGTTATGAATGCCTCAAGTTACCTTTATGTCTTATGTTTTCTATGATTTATTCATGGTTTGATGAGGTATGTTAAAGGGCCTATGTTTTATGGGTAAAGTATGATTTCATTATTATATATGAAATCATGTTTCCTTTCCATATTTTTATAACCCTTACTGAGCTTTTTATGCTCATCCCAAGTTTTTTGAAATGTTTTTCACAGGTCAAGGGAAAGGTACATGATGTGATGATAGTGTCAAGGATGTGTCAAGAAAGAATCCATGTTATATTTTAAATATGTTTCCGTTGATGGGAAGAATGAATACTGTCTTCTATGTAACCACTTCGTTTAAATGTGGAATGTAATGAAAGTTTCATGATCTAATTCTCTAAAACTCTAAACCTGAAAAGATCCTCAATGTGTAATCTTGTAATAGCTCAAGATTAAGTAAGGTTTAAGGCTGGGGCCTTATATATATAGGAAATCATGGATTCAAAAACATATAAAATAACCTTAACCATGAAAATTCTCAAAAGAATAAAATATTGATAGAATCGTATATGAAAAAATTCAAGTATGTATAGCATAAACCTTAATTTACTCACTTTATTCTAAAAGAATAGATTGTACACCAATTTATTTCATCAGTGGATTAGAATAAAATTGGTTTAATCTCATGTTTTAACATATAGGTAATTATCCTCATTTTTAAAACCATGATAACTATATCAAACTAAGTATGTTATATAAATTATAAAATGATTTTAAATATGAATATCTAATAAATACAACCCAAAGATGAAGAGGACCAGTGTATTTAGAAGAATATTCTTATAATACATCAAAGTGAAACTAAAAAAACTTTATTTTGGTCTCCAAAATGAGATTTTAATTCCCATTTAGATATTAATGCTTCATAAGAAATCCTTTAGAATGCATAAAAAAATGGGGTGATATAGAAATCTCAGTAAGGGAATAAATATGATAACAAATCATAACATATGAGTCAAAATTAATAAAATGATACCATAAAATAAAAGGATCACAAAAAATAATATAAGATAATAACAAAATGAACACATATTCATAATATCATTTAAATATAGGAATGTGACAATAATATGAAACATGACATAACCATAATTCAAGGCTATTTGACAAGACATCATCACATGATAGAAAGAGTCCCATAATGGATTACATTTACTTCATAATCCAATGAATATCATTTCATGAGACATAAATGTTACCCAATGCATTGGATTTCTACCTGGATGCATCCATAATAACTTATACATTCTTATATTCTCCATAAATGGGAATAAAACATAAGTCCGAAACATAAGAATTACCCATGGAATGAAATGGGTTAAATAATCTTACCTCATATCACCATCAAATATTTTTTCATAAATATTACATAGAGAAGATAGAATTCAATATTTTTTATGTTCATGTATAAATTAATTATAAAAGTTATCAAATTTTTTGTTCATTTATAAAAAAATTATGATAAAATGTAGATAAATGGTTATAAAAATGAACATAAAAAATGGTGTCAAAGGAATCAATTTAAGACTTTTGAAGAAAGAATCAAAATGGAATTTTATTTAAATTCATGGGTAAACAAAACTGGTTATACCTATTTTTTATGAAATCATGATTGGGAAGGAATGATTTAATATATTTTTATATAAAATTATTAAGGGATAGAAATGTTCCCCTTAACACAGTTTGATTTTAAATAAGGAATTTGAGAAACGAACTTATGGCAATTATAAACCCATAAAAGGAAGTTGTAATAATATTGGAATATATTTAATAAAAATATATACATAATTTAAATGCAATAATTAACATAAAATAGTGAGATAAAGTGGTTCAAATAGTGATATGGCATAAACTAATGAAAATATGGTGTTTTTGAGAGATCCATTATCTTATGTCCAGAACCAATGATTACATTACCATAAAATCCTAAACAATAAATTTAAATTAATTAATTACTTAATTAAAACAATTTTATTTATATATTTTATTTAATATAATTTTATTATCTTTAATTATAATAATTTCAACGAGACACATTGTTTAATTTCATTTTTTAGAGGGTGTTCATTTCATGGTACCATGGTCCGGTCACTTGTGGATAATTATTACAGTTATTGTAAAATGAAAATATACCTGTAGAAGAAAAATTAAAGGACATTCATGCACTTATAGAAATTGAAATGGTCCCAAAAATCCATATGTGTTATGGCAGAAGGATGATTCATTTAGTAAAAATGTTGTAACTATAAAGTTAGTTCATTTCGGTGATTTTACCGACTATCATGAACTACATTTGTTTTATTTAATTAAAATGTTATTAATAAATCATATAATCATGAAATAAATTATAATATAATTACTACCACAATTTTTGTAATGTAATAATATTTCTATAAACATCCATGAAAGATGTGGAGAAGAACGATATTTGTTATTGATAGAAGAGGTTAATCCACCATAATATGAAAAACATTTTAGGTTTAGAATGAGGAGGGAATAGAAGACCATGGATGATAGATATTTCATTAAAAATATTATAGTATATTTATAATACTAGTGTAATTATTTAAATTTTTATGGGGAATTTGTAGATAAAGTATAAGAAAAAATGAATTTAAAAGGGATAATATGAGAATACTACATGTCAAACGCCATCTCAAGAAATTCACCATAAGTAACTTTACTTTTTTTTATCATTTTTAAAAATTAAATATTTGGACATGGGGTATAGGGTTGGGAATATAATTGGATAGAATTATAGAAGGATCAATGTATTATAAGGTGTAAGGATAAGGGGAAATATTTATAAGGGGATGATTAGGGTGTTTTTGAAAATCATTATCAGTAGTTTATTATTCTGGATAGTGACCACTAATATTGATGAATATTATGAACATATATATTAAATAGTTCATATATATATATATATAATTTTAAAAATAATTCAAGTGAAAAAGCTAAAAATGATGCGTGTGAAATGTGGTACTAGGAAAAACATGAAACTATCATATATATTACTACATTTCCTATACAAATGGAAAAGGGAAAATATACAGCTACCCCTTGTTATTGAAGTGATCTATCTAGAACAGAATCCACACCCAATGAGATTATAGTACACGAGCCAATTGATATATTAACCATTTGTCTAGAATAGTTGGAAGAGTCTAGGATATTAGAGAAAATATAAAGGAATAAAAAAGGAGAATAATTACATTCCAACTATGAAATTTTTTATAATGGATAATAATTCATGTTTCTTAAAGGTAGTAAAATATAGAAATTAAGTGAGGAGATATCATGAAGAATTTTAAAACTATTAAAGCATCCAAGAGGAAACTTTACGGGTTTAGGAACAAGTTTCAAACACATTGTTTCAAATAAGAAGGTAAACATTATCCAGATACTACTGTATATGATTATTTATTATTAAATACAGATAATTTAAGGTGAGGAATGTTAGAGATTACCCGTTGAGGGATATATTCTCAAACGTTGTGAAGATTCTAGTATGTAAACAATTTTCTTAAAAATAGAAATATGGATAGCCCCTATAGAATATAAATTATTAAGTAGGATTTCATTATACTATCCTAGTTATAACTTATATAAATTATGTAAATTAAGGGGGAGTTCTTATCTAAGAAAATGGGGAAGAAATGAAAAATGAAATGTTTTGATGCATCTTTTCAAGTGAGTTCAAGTTACTGAAACCTATTGAAAATACTTATGAAAAACACCTAGATATTTAATGTTATATGTCAGTACTATATAAGTTTGAGTAAATCAAAAAAATTATCCCATAAAATTAAAACTCTTTGTTTTTACCTTTTTAAATCCAGATTAGTCTTTGTGTCAGTTGGTTGGTGTAACTTTTCTATAAAAAAAGGTATGGGGACACACTTCCCTTGGAAGTGTTGTTATATCAAGAAATTGGAATAAGAAGATTATTTTATTACACTATCATGTTAACAATGGAGAGATATGTTTCCTTTCAATTTCATTAATTATCAATTATGGGGAGAAGGATTACATTAAATAATGATGTTCATTTGGAAATGAGAAAAACAGAAAGCGGTATATTTCTGTGCCCAATGGTGTTTAGTTTTATTTGTTTTCTATAAGGTTTCTAAAATTTGTTAGATAATATAATTACAGAAATGGTGATAATTACAGTGATGGATTACTAAGTATACAAATATATAAGAATCACTACTATTGTGTTTTCATGGAAAAGGATAAGAACAACTCTCTTTAGAATGGCCAGAAAGAAATATTTGTCAGAACCTTACGTTAGATCATTGGATATGTTTAACTATATAAATATATCATAATGCCTATTAGAAGTTATTAAGGTGAAGAAGTATTGTCATCCATTAGTTGAATGAAGGAGATGAAGAAAGTGAAAATGGCTATTGAATCTATGGTTGGATAACTTGTAAAGGTAAAACTACAATAATTTAAATCAGGTTAAATGTTGAGGAGGAGATAGAATATAATATAGAGAAACCATGTAAAGGTTATAGAGAATAAAATTTACTGAAATAAATGTTATAAAGCACTTGGATAATTGTTTAAAAGGGCCATAATTCCTATAAAGAGGACCCGAAATCATTTCATGATGTTAGGAATCTTATGATATTGAATTGGAAAAACTGAAATGTCTCAGAATATATGTCTTTTCTTATTAATAATAAGTTTTCTAAGAATATTCCTTTTTAGAGTAGGAATATAAATATTTTTTGCATCAATGTGTGTCTTTGATGTCTATTGGGAATGAAAAATGCATTGAATGTAATTCCTTTTTAATATTGAATTCAATAACTTTCAAGTGATTGTATATTTTTTGAGTAGAACAGAGGCCCTTTCAATAAATATATGTGTTTTTTACATAGATAAATTTTAAAAATGATAATATATGAAAATGAAGTACCTAATATAGATTTTTTATCTTTAAATACTTAAGCTGTAGAGACACCAATATGGAGAAAGTATTTCTTTAGAAATTGTAAAATTTTGATGTTCCTGATCATTGAAAATTAATGATTTTAAGAAATATGATATTTTTAATAAGATCTATGTGGTTTATACTGAATATATTATTTTTTCTCAAACATTATGAATATAAGATTATAAAATATTCAATCTTTGTTTTAGTAAAAGAAAATTTGATGAGGATTAGGAGAATTGTTCTTGATGGTTCAAAATAACATTATTAGGGTTTCAAGAATAATATAGAAATAGTTCCATTGAATATTGATATGTATATCAGATTCGACATCAGTAAGATAATAGATGATTGAGTGAGTATAATAATATTCTTTACTAACATAATAGAGATAAATGAAATTGATATTGAAGGTTTTTAATTTTTCCAATCCTGAAAAGAATAAGTATTCCAGATTTCATACACTATGGAAATTAAGGAATTAAATCATAAAATTATTTTTCTATTATTTTATTTTCAAATTATCATTCAAATTTCTAAAACCATGATTTATGAAAGAAATATATTATATTATAATGTTCAATAAAAATGATAATAGGATTAATATGGTGAATAATGCTAGTAACATTCAAAAGTGGTGAAATTATTTTATATGTTTTCAAGAACAATTCAGATATTATTAAGTAGACGATTGTTCTTTCTTAATTTGCAATAGTATTTTATAAAGAAATATAGATGATAAAAACAAAAATCTAAGAAGGTTTGTTGGTATTTTTTGTACTGAGTCAAACTAAGTAATATACTGGTCTCATGTGAAGTACCTATATCAAATGATGAGTACCACATTGTGGGTATGTATGATGTATGATATTATATAGCACAAAATACTGAACTTACAAATCTTACAGTGATAGATTTTAAAAAGAATAATTCATGTCTGTAGAAAAATATAACATGTTTTTTTATTTGACCATGTTATAAAAACTAAGGATCAATAAATGAGAATATATTTTAAATATTCTTGATGTTAAAAAATATGATAATGGGAAACAAAAGTGTGTATATTATAAATTTAATTTTAGGATATAAAAACAAACAATTATAACTGAAAACCATTTATGGGTATTGAACAAGAATGGTCCAATTATTTTAACCTCCCATGTATACTAGAATATGAGAAAACCAATGAGTAAGAAGTAGAAAAAGAATAATAATCGATAACTACTATGAGTTTTAATGTTAATATATAGATATAAGACCCATAATTTGATATCTCTCTCAAAGAGGAACAAATATAAAGCAACTACCTATTGTAGTAGGGAATAAGAATAGAATTGAGCCTATATAACATGTTGGGTCTTGAATATAATGAAAAGAGAGACAATAAGTGAGGATGAAAGACTAGCTAGAAGATATTATTAATACTTAATGGCTCTTTAGTTATTTGGAAGATTGAGTTTAACAATGTTAGAAACAAATTTTGAAGATGAAATATAATGTAGAAAAGTTTACAGACCATGTTTTATGTATTGAGCTGTTGTAGATAAATGTTTAGTCAATTACTATGAAAATTTTAGGAAGAATATCATCTTTTTGGGCGAATTGGATTCCTTAGATATATTTTCATCTACGTAATGTCAATAATGAAAAGTGGAAGAGGAATTGTCAGGATTCCTAAGAGCATTGTGGTGCGGGAATAATAACTTGTATAATATAGTGATCCAAAAAATGTGTAATATAGTGCCCATAGTTTTAAGATGATCTATAGAGAACTCCACTTATATATTTGTGATTCTAATTTAGTATAGATTCCACGACTTGGATATCTCAAGTATAGTATGGAATATGATACCTGAGGGGTGAAAAACCTTGTAAAAATACATGTGCCACATCACTTTGAGCATTGGCATTGAATTTTTTGTTTTATAAGTTAAAATATAATAATATCCGTCTTATTTAACCACCACTAGTGGCTTTATTCAAATTTCATTAAAAAGGATAAAGAAGAAAATTATGATTGTGTAAAATCATTCCACACATGATTTTATTTCCCTCTGAGATGTGTTTCCACTGTCTAGTGGGCCACAATAAAAATCATAATTTCATGTCAGTACTTATAAAAAAACTCATCATAATAAGAAATTATTTAGGAAACCTATATAGCTAAATTACAACAACCAAATCCTATTATCACATTCCAATTTTTTTTATAAAAAATTCAAATATAATTTATTTTATCATAGTCTACATGTTATTTCACATTATTTTATATTATCTAAAAAAACTGAATCATTCCATGAAAAACATCTAACATCTATTTTAAAAAATAATTTAATTGAATATTTCATCTAAATTTAATAATCTATATTCTCATATAAAAATAAAATTATACTAAATAATAAAAAAACAACAAAAAACTGTCATATTTAGTCAACAAACATCATATCAAATAAATATCAAATTTCACTCATATCTATTATTATATTAATGAAAAATTCAGTATGCCTCCCTTTCAATCCATGTATATTATGATCACATATAGACGTATCATAATTATTCACCCCTATCACAGTCATTAATGAATTAGAATAAGAAAAATCAATATTAACCCATTGAATATTTAGTAGATTCAACCATTCCATATAATGTTATAAAGAAATATTATAAAATCCTAACTTAGGTTTCATCCATCCAACTTTTTTTAGGAAACGAAAACACATTATGCACACTCCCTTGATACAGGATTCTATATAATAGTTTCATTGATATGTTATTCCATTGGTTGTTGATCAATTTACATTCAGTATCAGAACCATGCCTCAATAATAAAAATATAAATATAGGATATTTAGTAACAATACAAATAAACCATGAAAATATAACCAACTAGACATAAAGTATAACACAACTCATGTTTTATTATACTAATTGTAAAACTAATTCAATATACAATATTAGATAAAAATAAACCAAAGTATAAATTTATTAAATAAATAATTAAAATTAATCTAGTTTGTTTTCTCTTGATCAGTTTTGTGTCAACTCTATATTTTTTCCATCAGAAACCACTATAAATTATCATAATCCCTTTCCCATATCTATATTATGAAGCCAAAGGACTACATGTATAAAAAAATTCTATATGTATTGTGTCTGTGATATAACTCATAATGTGGTCCCCACTGAACCTTGAGCATATTAATAATTCACTATAAATTCATATGTTACTATATACATGAATGAAATTAAATTTACATTAAAAAACTATACATAAATAAGTTAGGCCTATATATTCTAACATAAACATCAAGGAACATGTCTATATGTACATAATATTAAGCTAGCTTTTTTGATAAAACATTTTTTATCATTCTTAAGGCCAATAGAATAGATGGGAAATTATATAAATAAAATAATTCCTCCCACTATGAAACCTTGAATGATGCTATTAATAATCATGTAACCTCCTCCTTCATATCATCTTAGTGGGAAACCTGATATAAAATTGATAACCACATCATGCTAAAAAATTAATAAGGATATCTATTTTTTGTAGTTAACCTCCTCACTCAAACTAGAAAAGAGGTATAATAAATTCAAAGATATCTTATTTTCACATTTACAAAATGCTAAGGGGTAATTATCATATTCAGGATTCTTATTTTTATATAATAAGAAGAATAAAATCATACCCATAATTTTTATATCCAATCATTCAATATCATAAACATAACCCACCAAAATATTATTTATGGAAATACAAATATTATTTTATTAATGTGTAATTAATTCCTTTAATGATTTTTTATGTACCTACATTAATAAAGATTAAATTTTAATTAATTTTAAATGAAATATATATTGCATAAATAAATACATGGTTTTAATTGATTAGAAACTTATAATTTATCCTAAATAATAAAATCCTACCCTAAATCATTAGAATGAGTAGAGGTAGATATGATAATAACATTATGTGACATTCAACAGACACCAATGAATAGTAATATTACGGACAAGGGTTTAAAAACAAAGATTTAAGAGGGGAAATATTTACCCTATATATGAACACACAAAAATGTGACATGATATAAAAAATATACATCTCTATACATGATGTATATAGTAACCAAACCATAATAACTATGAAAAATCCAACCAAAAATATGAAACAATGAACAAAATTAGAGTAATAGTAGAATGAATTAAAATAGAAAAATATAACTCCAAAGCGGTAAAAGAAACTGGTAATAAGGAGGAACCACTTCATACCATGATAAGAACACTCAAATATATACCTCTAACAACTATGATAGTGACCTCAAGGAGCCCCACTACTGATGTAAGAAATTGAGACCTATCCTATATCATGGAAAATAACATCACCATATGGTTCTATGTAAATATGCATAGCCAGTAAAACCCCCAAGATAATTTTACCATTTTCCACCGAGACAAGAAATATATTATCTCATAGAAGTACAATATAGTTTATATGAATACCAAAATCAGATCAAACCATTTACAAAATGTAAAATATTACAGAATTATCCAATAGAAGTTAAACAAAAAATAGTTTCTCTTTTAAGAAGAATAAGTAGTTCATAAATTCTAAATTTTCATAATCATCCATGATATATCTCTCTAAAAAACCCATGAATTATTAATGGAATCACAATTATCATTAATGGGGATATTCTCTCCACTAAGAAGTCTCTTGGTGGAAATTATTCATCATACATTTCCAATCAGCATTGAAACCAATTAAATTTCAATAAAGAATCATACAAAGAAAATAATGAACAAAAACTAACCATGAGCCTTTCTTGAATGAATCCTAAACTAGTTATTCAATTATCATTTTTTAAAACCATCATTTTATATTTAAAATATCAATTTTCCTCAATTTATCGAGTATATTGTGGCCAACACCCACAAAAAATTTAAATATCCAACTAGTAAGAGACCATTATTGATGAGTTTAAATAGGGTATAATAATCTAAATAGATAATGGATTATTTAAGAAAAACAAGATCCTTAACCTTCTAATAAAAGTGGTATGGGGAAAAACCACTAACATTAAACAATTTATGCATGCTTCCCTTTCTGATCACTTATGAACCCTTTCACTCACATGAATAAAATTTTAAAATCTAAAGGAATCAACTTCTAGATCAAATGGACATTCTAAAATAACCTATGGTTGGTCTGGAGTAGTTGATAAAAAGTATAGTTCTGTATGAGAGTCATATTAAAAGGGGATTAAAATAATTCTACCTAACACATCTCATTCATGATGTGAATTTTGGATTCTTGTAGTGAATCTTCATATTTCCACATATGTTGAAAAAACCACCTCCCTAGCTTAAAAACATTCAATTCCATTCACATAGTGAATAATTTAATGTCTCGACATCATTAAAGGGGAATTCCATTTATGTTTTTTAGTTCAATACCTTAAAACGACACTTCAAAAATTACTCCTTAGGATAAAAGAGATTTTGGGTGTGTCTGGGGCTCGTTTGAAGCCTAACACACTGAAAATGTTGAAGGAAGACTGGGCCATGTGGTTTTTTGGAACCATGCGACCCAGGGTGCATAGACATGTTTCCCGTTGTGTGTTCCAGGTAGTGGGAAGATGCACCATTTTCATGCGGTTATTGAAACCATGTGCCTTGCTCGTGTACATTGTTTTTGGGTCTAGAAAAATAAAATAGGGTTCTTCCATTTTATTTTCTCATTTATTTTTTATTTTTTTATTTTTATTTTATATTATTATTTAAATTAATTTTTTTTCAATTTCTTTTTTATCCTTTCTTTTTTCCTTCCTTCTACAATTCCTCCCTCATTTCTCCCCTTCCACACGTGCCTCCCTCTTCCCCTCCCTCTCCAGATGTGCATGCTACTCCTCCTTCACCCCACCCTTTAGCTTGATATTGCACCATAACTTTTGATCTTTTCTCTTCATTGTAAGATGTAATATAAAAAATTCGGTATGATCTCTCATCCACACTCTTCTATTCTATGTTTCATCCATCATATGTTTCACAGTCCTCATGTAATGGATTTTAAATATGTTTTGTGGGGTTTTCTAAATCCATCGATTTCTTGTCTTTTAATTCAAATCAAATCTTGTTACATTACATGTGCAGTTCCATGACATTTAGGTAGGGTTTCTATTCCTTTTCCCTTCGTTTTGTTTCATATTAAAAATCACTCCATTTTTTCAGTAATCTTATCCTTCTTAAGAAGCTGGATATCTTATGTTAAATTAATTTGACTACATTTTATGTCTGTAGTGACCTCTTCTATTAGAGAAACCCTTTAATGGGTTGTTCACATCTCCTTCGACCACCCTTTTGGGTGCACCATCCTTTTTGGAAAAAATTTTCTATTTCCTTAATCTGTGATCAAACATGGGTTAATATTTTAAATTTATAAATTTTTTTACGTTGAGTAATGAACAATGTTTTGGACACGTTTTTTATATATCCTATTTTTAATTAAAATTTGTTGGCCATGTGTAATTCCACATGACCTTGTATTCTAGAAGTTTCATTTTATTACCACTTTCTTTATAGTTAATTTCTCATGTAAGTATTGAATCACATTCTCCTTAGTTATAATGCCTAAGAAAGTTGATTAAATGTTCTTACATCTTGATATATGATTTTTCTTACACTTATGTTATTACATGGTACTTTTACTAACACATTAATTCTTTTTTATTATGTAAATTTGATTTGTATTGAATGGTAAACCTTTCTTTCCAAGCATTATTGTTTTGGATAATGATATGTGACTGAGGTGATATAAGGAATTAAGGCATGATAGTTTCAAGTGACTATGGTTTATTTTTCTTTTTTAAAGCTTATTCTTTGTTTATTATGCCTCTTTCCCATATTTCTCTATTATTTAATCTTTTCCCTTATTATATAAATTTTTCCATTATCTTTTAGATTAATTAGAAAATCTTGATTAAATGGTAAGCTCATTATATTAAATTAGATGTGATGACATGTAATTTCTTAAATGATGTACTGGTCACTTATTCCTTAGTCATGATAAATGGTTATTTCCTTCCTATATCAAATATTCCATTTTTGTTGGATTCATTAAATAGTATGCATGTGTTGTTAAAATGTATATTAAATGGAATTAAATTATAAACACTTTTCCTTGTGATATGCGCCTTCTCTTGTGGTCTGCTTTGGATACATGGTTCTCCAGAAACATGATGTGAGAGAATGTGAGTTCCATATTAAGGACTTATAGATGAAAATAACGTTCTCGATGGGTTATGACCTGATGCACAAGCGGTGATGCTTTGGCCTCCAAGATGAGGGCTTCCTAGGTGATTTAATATAATCTTGAGTGTTATCGGTTCCCTAAGGGAGAAACCATCTATGGAACCATTAACAATATGGAAACACCATGACGTAGGTGATACTTGGTCCTATAGCAAGATAACGAGGATGGAATCAGAGTAACCATGCCTCAAGCGATACCAATGACACCCGATGGATCGCCTGGGACAAAATTGGTGGTATTAGATTACATCATATATACCACAGTGATACCTGGGATTCTTCTTAGATCACTAGGGATGGGCTTAGAATCCACCAATTTATTTTATGGACATTTTAGAATGTATTGAATTTCATGATATGAATTACTTAATATTTCATAGAGCTTGTTTACATTTTTTTGATACATCTCTTTGGCTTATTATCACATTTTGCGATGACATTAGTAATAGACCCCCAAGACAGTGAACATGCTTGGAGAATGCCTCCTATCTTGTCGTGTTTACCTTTTTCCTTGAAAATATATTATTCCTTTCATAAGTACTTTATTTAGACTATCATCTTTGGCCGAAGTAGGTGGTATGGTATGAGTTTCCTCTTGGGAACTCAAACCAAGTTTCATTTATTTTATTTATTTAACTTCCAAAATTTACTATATTTGGAACACAACTATTGTCTACAACATGATATAGAAATGGCCTAGACACCATGGGTGTTATCCTAATAGGATTATATCTCATACCCTCTTTGGGTGACATTTAGTACTTGAGTAGACTTTATACTCACAGGTGTGGATAAAATGAAGCGTGACACTTCTGATGCTTGATTTCATTTCTTCTTAGGATGGAGCTTTGGGGAAAAAGACCAAGTCTATACTCGAGATATTGTGTACCACTTTTTGTAATTTTTTGGATATTTTTGTTAGCATGAAGTACATGCTTGTACTCCAATACCAATTAAATCTTATTTTTCATTGTATCATACATGAACATCATCATGGTAATTGTTATGACTTTTTGAATTAAAGAGTTATTATTCATCATGCTTAGGTCATTTATCTACTTCTCCGGCTGTGTGCTTATTATTATGATTTAGCTACTTATTATATATTTTTTACCAATGTGTTATACCATATCCCATGAGGCCATAGTCTCCCCATGGAGACACCCAAGGCCCTCACTGCGGGACGATAGCCTCTAGTATTCGATGAGATGCGCTTGATGTCTTATGGCCCACTTTCTAAGGGACCAATTAAGCGATACTCAATTTGGGATGGTAAAAATTTGTATTAGTGACTTATTTTCCTTTTGTCATAGAATTTGGGTTATATAGGATGCTAGGAAATATGAATTTTGATCTTAGCATGTGCTTTGACATAGTTAACCCATGTACAAGGGATCCTGAAATTGCATGGGTTGGGAATTGTGGTTATTGATTATACCATTTATCATTGATAAGCATTCACCATTGGGGGACACATTTTGTTTTGTGATGACATTTCTATTGGTATTATTGAGATTATTATTTATATTATTTCATTCTTATGACAATAGGTCAATGCATTACATGCATCATACTGGGTAATATAGGAATTGAAATGACATGCATTATGCCCTGCCATATTTATTTTTAGTGTGAATTTTACTATATTCATGTGATTGAGGATGTGCCTAGTTTTTATATCCTACATTGAATTTTTTATAAATATATAAATGTGCAAATTTATTTTGTAGTGACCTGTTATAAAATGGGTCATGTGGAAATCTTGTTTCAGTTTATAAGGTGTATGGACACTTATAAATTAAAATGGTGATCCCCCTAATTAAATCTATTTAAAAATGGAATTTTAGGTAAAATTAACAAAAATGAGTTCATAAAAAAATATATTCCCACATTTGGTGAGACCTCAACCATGCCCTAGACTTTTTTTGGGAAAATGGAAGTTGTATGTTTGTCTTAGTGATCATTATAGGGTCTTTCTTCTTACCTAGATATAGCTATTGGAGAAGCCTGTCTGTTGTATTATTCTTAGAGGAAGGATATTTATATATCCTCTTTATTTATTTAATTTTTATTGTGTCATGTTTTAGGGAGGCCTTGAACCTACCCCATCTAAGTACTTCTTTACCTATTTTCCATACCTATTATAAAATATTGTCTGAGGTGTGTGCTTGACAATTGTAAATCTATTCCACCGTGACATACTCTTGTCGTAAGCCAAGGGAGTGGCAATGCTCATACATCAGAGGTGACGGGACATGATCTACCTATATTACCTCATGTAGTGCACACTATGAAACCTCTTGCTGATATTCCACTATGCATTGATGATCAATTCAGGGAAAGTTGTTTCAGGTTCATGGGGTCAGTTCAAAGTTCACATAGGCCTTCCCCATCTATGGAAGTTCTTACGATGGGCTTCCAGAAGCATCACCCTCCCACATTATTAGGGGATGAAAATTCCCATCCTGCCGAGTCATGGATAGATGCTATAATCTTTATGTTTGACCATCTTGAGAAGAATCCTAATAGTAGGGTCCATCTTGATTTCTATAAGATACATGAATCCATGAGGAGTTGGCGGGATGTCATTTATCAATCATAGAGTTACCAAGACATGATATGGGAATACTTCCAGAGAGTATTATACGATCACTTCTTCCTATAGACTCTGAGAGTGGACCAAACATGGGAGTTATTGTATATTAAGTAGGGCTCTATGGCGGGGATAGAGTATTCTTCTCACTTCACAGAGCTTCAATGTTTCACTCCAACTCTAGCTGGTGATGAATTGATGACTATTTTTCATTTTTAGTACATTCTCAGGCATGTTATAGGATCCTTGTTGAACATATTTTGGTTGATGAACAATACATGAATAGTGAACTAGTCCCTTACTGTGGAATAAAATTTCAGTGAAGAGGACATTGTGATCTAGGGCTTCTTTGTTCCGAGGTAGGGTGATGGTTCTTCGGGCAGTCGAAAGCACCATTTAGAGGGTTTATGTGGGGGGAAGTTCTAGATAGATGACGCACACTAACAACTCTATAATATGTCATCAGTGTGGTAGGATTGTCTATAAAAATCCATAGTGCATGAGGAACATAATTGAATGTTGAGGTTACGACAAGATTGGTCACCATCAGAGCTTTTTCCCTTCCTTTCCTCCAGCATCCCTTTGAAGGGGATCAAAACCTACACCTCTATCAGATATGGGATATATGAAACCATGTTAGGCTAGGAGTTGGTATTCATTTAGCCAATTAGGGTAAGGGATTGGAGGATGTGGCTGAGGCAATCCAGCTTCAGAAGTTCAACATCCGAAGAGTGGACCTAATCTGGCTAGTCAGGCAGCATCTCAAGGATGAGGATCAAGCTATATATATTTAGTGCAGACATCTCTAGTGATGCAAAGTCCAAATACATCTATGGATAGAGGTGTTATCCTTATAAAATATAGTTTAGTTCCATCCATTTTTGACACAGGTTCTTCACACTCTTTCATATTTTATATGACTTTTGAGAGTTTGGGACATACGATCGATTAATTATAAGTTTTTATTTATCCCGAAACACTTTGGGATTCAGAATAGAAGAGAAATGATAGTTCCAGGAGTTCCCTTTAAGATAATAGGGTACTATTTCTTATGGATTTTTTATCCATGAGGTGACTGACATTAACATCATTCTAGATATGGATTAAATCATTCTATATCATTCCCATGTGGATTTATATCTCCATCAAGTGTCCTTCACAACACGTGAGGGAATGAAAAAATATATATAGGAGTGAATGGGAGATATTGGTATATTGATGTAGACCCAAGAGTTATGGGCTAGGGAGAGTGAAAAATAAGCTATAAAGTCTCTTTATGAGCAATTAGAGGCTTTAGTCAGTGGAATTTTCTTCTATTGTGTATCATTCTAGGGATGTCTTCCCTGAATCTTTTTTTGGCTTACCTCCAGCAAGAGAGGTTGAGTTCACCCTAGAGATAGTGTCAAGCATGAAAACGGTGTCTATTCCTACTTATAGGATGGAATCTATGGAGATCTAGTATCATAATAAGTAGCTTTAATTTCTTGAGGTTGAAGGTTTTATTAGACACAAGACATCACCAAGGGGTTTACTAGTCCTCTTCTATAAGAAGTTGGATGGTACCCTCAAATTGTACATGGATTATTCCTAAATGACTAACTTATGTTAAGGAGTAGGTATCTATTGCCTCATATAGGTGACCTCTTCAACTAGCTCTGATAAGAAATTGTTTTCTCCATGATCTATCTGAGGTCATTCTATCATCAGATTCATGTGTGACAATCACATACACCATGTACAACATTATGAAGCATGTACGAATTGTATGATTTTTTTGTTATGTTGTTTAGTCTGATTAATGTGATGGCATCATTCATATATTTGATGAATCATGTTTCCTACCCCTACCTTGATTCCATTGAGGTTATATTCACAGAATACATGTTAGTGGACTCTTAATCAAGACACAACCATTCCAATAACATTGAGATCATAGTGAGTATACTAAGAGATAACCATCTATATGTGGGGCTTAACAAATTCCACTTTTGGAGTAGTAAGGTTAACTTCATATGTCATATCATATCATAATTAGGCATATAGGTTAACCTAGAGAAGGTGAGTGGAGTGGTTTCTTGGGATCAACCAAATATTTTGTTTTACATATATAGCTTCTTAGGGATTTTTGGCTATTACAGAAATTTCTTCTAGGGATTATCCAACTTAAAAAAACACCTATTATGGCCTTGAATAAGAAGGGTGGATAGTTCAGATAGTCTGAATATTATGAGGAAGATTTTCAGTAGTTAAAGAGAAGACTCAGTTTATCTCCAATTCTGATTCTACTTGAGCCATGAATAAATTGTACCATTGATTACGATTCTTAGGGAGCCGGACTAGGTAAAATTATGATGCAATGTGATTGGGTCATTGGTTATGGATCCCATCAGCTGAGGCCTCTTTAATGGAACTATCCTATACATGATCTCGATCTAGCTTCTATAGTTCATGCTCTATGTGTTTGGAGGCACTATATTTTGGCTGAGGGATTTTTTGTTTTCACAGTCCATAAAAGATTGAAATTTATCTCTACATTGTGGGACTTGAATTAGAGGTAGTGTAGGTGGGTGGAATACCTACAGTAAATCAACTATGAGTTTTCTTATACCCCTGGTAAGGGTAATTTCATGGATAATGAATTAATCCACAATACTTAGAGAAAATATATCCAGGAAGACAGTAGTGAGTGGAATATGATGGCTATGTTATCTGAGTTGCATATAGAGGTTCAGGAGAAGCATGAGAAACATGTTCTATCAGCTTTGGTAGTGATGTATTCTCTTATATAAAGATTTCAAATGTGGTAGATATATGATCGAGAGGTACTCATTTTGAGGGAAAGAATCACAGGAGAGAACCCACCTCCCAGTTGGGTTGTTGATGGTATTGAGACCCTACTCTACTATGGTTGTTTATGGATGCCTTCAGAGATACATGAATAGATGATGAGGGAATCACATGCCTCTGTTTGGTCTGTTCATCCTTGGCATACCAAGATGTACAGAGATATGAATCATCCTTATTAGTGGCCAGGTATTAAGAATCAAATATCATGTTTCATCACTTGGTGCTCCCCCTACAGGCAGGCAGAGTCATAAAATCAATGACCTACTAGAATTATATATCCTCTATCCATTCTTGAGAAGAAATGGAATAAAATCATCATATATTTCATTACATTATTTCTAGGATATCTTCAAGGAATCGATGCAGGTTGGGTGATCATTGTTAGGTTTACCAAAGTCATACAGTTCCTACTTATATAGGAGACCTTTTTTATTAATGAGTCAGGGATACTACTTATCTGGTAGATAGTGAGACTACATGGAATGCCCCATTCTATCATTTTGTACTAATATGCATAATTTACATTGTAATTCTGGAAAGGGTTGAAGAAGGCACAGGGTTCACATGTGATTTTGAGTACTTCATATGACCCCAAGCCTGATGGGTAGTCCGAGTGGACCATATGATTGTTAGAGTATATGATGTGGGCATATATCCTTGACTTTGGAGGTTCCTGGGAGAAACATATTACACTAGTTGAGTTTTCCTATTATAACATCTTATAAAAAAAATCATATGGCCTCATATGAGGCCCTCTATCGTAGACTGTTTCGTTCAACTTTATGCTGACATGAGGTGGGTGGGGAAGCTCTATTGGGTCCTCATTTCATTAGGAAGACTTCATAGAAAGTCTAGCTGATCTAGAAACATATGGAAACATCTCATTCGAGGAAAAATTCTTATATCGGTCGTCGGTACAGACCTCTTGAATTTTAGGTGGGACATCAGGCCTTTCTGAATGTTTCCCCGTGGTTGGGTCATACACAAATCAGGATACATGGGTAGTTATCTAATAGATATGACAGACCATTAGTGATAGTGGGGGGAGTTGGTCTGGTATCCCGTCACTCTTTGTTACCTCAGAGGAATTATTCCCTGCACGATGTCTTCCACATCTCTCAGCTTCGATAGTATCATGTAGACCAATATCATTTGTTTGACCCTGAGGATATCAAGATTGGGGTAGATTAATCCTTTGAGAATCATCTGATTAATATCTTCAACTATATTAAAAAGTATTTCTAAGGTAGGCTAGTATCTATGCTTCAGGGGATATGGTAGCATAGACATGTTCAGGATGAGACCTAGGAGTAAGAGGATGATGTACGTGTGCAGTGGCTAGAATTTTTCTCAGACAACATTCAACAGTCATCAAACGGAAACCTGGGGATGAGATATATTAAGGAGTGGAGGTTGTAACATCCCGAATTGATCCAAAGTGCAGACCATTTAATTTTTTTAACATATTAAAATGGACCATTAAAAATTATTTCTAAGGATAAAAGAGATCTCGGGTGCGTCTTGGGCTCATCTAAAGCCCGACACATAGAAACTGTGGACGGAAGACTGGGCTGCTTGGTTTTATGAAGCCACATGACCTAGGGTTCATGCTTGTGTGACACGTTTTCGGTTCTAGATAGTGGAAAAACACACAATTTTCATGTAGTTATTTAAACCATATTCCTCGACCAGGCATAGTATTTTTGTGTGTAGAAAAATAAAATAGTGTTCTTCCCTAATATTTTATTTTGGTTTCATTTTATTTCCCATTTATTTTATTTTTTATTTTATTTTTTCCATTTTTACATTATTTTTTACATTCCTCCATTCCAATTTCTTTTCTCTCATAACACTCACGCCTCCCTCTTCCACTCTCCCTCCTTGAACTCACACTACTCCTCCTACATGCCTCATTTTGGCTTGATGTTGCACCCTCATTGTTGATCCATTCTCCCACAATTGGAAGTGTTGTAAATCTATTAGTAAGCTCTCTCATATGCACTCTTATATTACACGATTCCTCCATTATTCGTTGCATAATATTTATGTGACGGGTTTTTACACTATTTTTTGGGTTTTACTAAATCCATCGATTTCTTCTGTTATAGAATATAAAAATCTTCTTACCAGAGAATGGAGCACCATGATGTTGAGGTGTGGTGCCAATTCCAATCTCCTATCATTTTATTGTGTTTTAAATATCTCTCCATTGTACCATTGGTCAAATCCTATTGGAAAATCTCGATATCTCATATTAAATTAATTGGAGAACTTTACTGTGTCTTTAGTGTCCACTTCTTGTGTACAAAACCATTTATGTGGTGTTCACCTCACATTCAATATCCCCTTTGGGTGTGCCATAATTTTTGAACTAAATTTCATATATCATTGAGTTTTTCTTCTCCATGGGTTGATATTTAAATTTCTTAAATAGATTAAGTTGAGTAATGAACCATGATTTGGACCAGGTTTTTATGTAGCCTATATTTAATTCAAATTGGTTGGCCATGTGTAATTCCATATGTCTTGGTATACTGGAAGTTTCAAGTGAAAATCAATTTCCTTGTAGTTAATTTATCATGTAAGTAGGTAATGACTTTTTCCTTATGTATAATTCCAAATAAAGTTTATGAATATGTATAATACATGTTATATACCTTTTCAGGGATGTATGTTATGACCTGAGGCTTTTACTTATGCATTGCTATTACTCGTTGCTTATGCCAATTTTATTTGGATATAATGGTAAATCTTTCTTACCAAGCATGATATCTTGGTATAGTAGGATGTCATAGATATGACATATGGATTCAAGGAATGATAATTCATTGTGCCTATGATTTCTTTTCCTTTTATAAAGTGTATTCCTATTGGATTATGCCTCCTTCCTATTATTTTCTCTATTTAAATGTTTTTTCCATGAAATATAAATTATGCCAATGTAGTTTGGATTAATTTTAAAAGTATGATTAAATGGTAAGCTTGTTATATTAAATTTAATGTGATAACCACTATTTGTTTAAATTATTTCCTTGCTTCTTATGCCATTCTAGTGATAAATATTTATTGCCTTGTTATATGAAATATTCAATTATTGATGGATTTAATTTATTAGATTAATTAAATAGTAAGAATGTGGAATTGAAATGTTTAAAAATGGGATTTCAATTAAAAATGTTTTTCCTTGTAATATATTCCTTACCTTGTGGTGTGCATCGGCTACATGTTTCTCTTGGAACGAGTTGAGATAAAAAGTGAGTTTCATATTAATGACTCATGGATGGAATCACCAGGCTCGATGGGTTATGAACCGATGCATCGGGGGCAGTGCATTGAATTTCCATGAGAGGGATTCCTAGGTGATTTAATATACTCCTAAGTGATAACAGTTCCCTAGGGGAGAAACCATGGATGAATCCTTTCGAAGGATGGATACGCCACAACATGGGTGATATTCTATCCTCTAGTGAGATACCAGGGATAGAGTCGAATTCACTATTCCTTGAGTGATACAAGGGACTCCATACAAATTAGATGGGATGGAATATGTGGTATTGCATAACATCTAATGCACTATAACGATACTAGGTATTATTCTTAGATCACTAAGTATAGGGCCAGACTCGGCCATTGGATTTTATAGACTTCTTATAATTTCTTGAATAACAAGATATTAATTAATAAATATTTCAGAGATTTATTATAATGTTTGATACATATTTTTTTTATTATCGGCACATTTGGTGATGACATGAGAAATAGACCCTAAGACAAAGCACAAGATTGGGGGTATGCATTCTCAGATTTCTGTGTTTACATTGGTATTTGTATACATATTCTTCCTCACATAGGTACGTTATTCAAACCTTTTGATTAGGCTGAAGAAAGTGGTATGGGATGAGTGGTTTCTTGGGAACCCAGACCTAGATGTAGTTATTTTATTTATTGAACTTCTTTCATTTATTATATCTGGCACATTGTTGTTGTCTACAACACAAAATGAAAAGGGAATAGACACCATGGGTGTCGGCCTATTTATATTATATCTCACACCATACTCAGGTGTCATTTGATACTCATGTTGACTTTCTGTTCACAGGTATGGATAATATGATATGTGCCTTTTCCAAATCCTGATTGCTTTGCTTCATAGGATGGCGCTTTGGGGGAAGTGGACCGAGCCTATGCTCAAGATTTCATATAGATTTTTTTGGTATTTTTTGGAGTTTTTGTTATCATGCAGTATATACTTGTACCCCCATAACAATAAACTCTTATTTTTCATGGTATCGTACATTGAAATCATTATAGTAGTTGTTATGAATATTTATCTTATGCAGTTATTATTTTTTCCGACTGAGTAATTTATCTTCCTTTTCTTATAAATGATTATTTTTATTCATATGGTATTTATTATATATTTTTTACTAAGGTTTTATAACATATTCTATGAGGGAATTGTCTCCCCATAGACACACCCAAGGACCTTGTTTGTGGTCGTTAGCCTCTATTGATCGGGGAGATGCTCTTTAGAGCTTTTGGTCCACCGTCTCATGGCCTAGTTCCCTAGAATTTGAAGCAAGATGCCAGAAATTTCATTTTCCTTCATGAATGGTAATTTATAGCCTCCCGATGAAACCCATTCATGTCTTTAAATAACTCAGGACTTCTTCCCTGAACACCATCACATCATGAATCCTCATTATGAACATGAATCATTCCTATAGGTATATTGTAGAATCCCCTTATCTTAATTCCTCCCGGCTACTTCCAAAATTTATCCCAAAGTCTCAAAACATAAAATAAGAATCATAAAATAATAACATACCTAAAACCGGGGTTACCAAATTCTCCTAATCATTGGGATTTATATCCTTAGAAAGTTGGAGGTATTTGACAAATTTGAAAATATTTGGAAATTTCTCTAACAAAAACTCTTCTCTTCCACAGGATTCTACTTGTATCTTACCATTATAATGTATTAATGTTACCATAGAAACATAACTACCACAAAAAGTCCTCTCTTATTTTTCTGGAATTTAAACCAGTTCATAGGTTAATGTTTCATCAAGATCAAGAGTAACATGATCCCAAATAATCACACCAATATGATCTAGGTGATATGTATTATGTGGAGAAACCTCAATGATTTTATTGAAAACAATATATATCTATAATAAGGAAAATTAATATGAAATAGTTACAACTGTTCAACAATCAAAAATTGTACAACACACAATAGATCCAATTTCACGTACTTCATCCGGAGTGAATGACTATGTCTAGGTGACACTTTAAAGATGAAATGTTCATTCACATTGAGTGATAAAGTGAAATGATGATGTCCTACATATGATTTTTTTCATCTCTGATCCATATACTTTTTCATCCAAATAATCTAGATCTTTTCTATCGTTTCATTGAAAAAACTAGGTCGTCTAAGTGTAATTTCTCATATTTCCACCCAATATATTAGGGAACAATAAGGATGACCATATAATTCCTCAAACTATGCCATAAAAAACATATTCTAATAGCTGTTATTATAGGATAATTACACCAAATGCATATAATCTTCTGACGAGTCGAAATATTTCATGAAAGAACTCTTAGAATATATTCAATTCTTTGAATTATGCATTATGACTACCCATAGTTCTATGGATGATATGTTTTTTCATGGTCTATTGAGTTCTGAGAGCCAATTACAATGAATTATAAAATAATGCAGTGAATCCAGGATCTATATTAAAGAAAATTAAAAAATGGGAATCCATGCTAAATGGAAACTTCTAGAATATATAACTTTACCAAATACTCTATCATACTAGACTCTCTGATTGGGAGAAAGTGTGTTAACTTGGGGAGTTGATCCACAATCACCCAAATTGTATCATGCTTCAGAGGTGTTCTAGGTAGAACTTTGATAATGTTAATAGATAATTGTTCCCACATACTTATATTTTTGGAATATAATGAAATATACTAGCCCATAAATAATTTATACCCTTTACTTTCTGACATATTATATATTCCATAACATAACCTGTAATCATTCATTTCATTCCTACCCACCAAAAATTTGCTTTCATTGGCCTATGAATTCTATTAATACCATAATCAATATCCAATATCTAATGATGAAATTCCAAAATATGTTTTTAATGTAATGAATGAGGTAACACAATTTCATTTTGAAAATTTAACAACCTGATATTTTATGATATATTTCTCTTAAAAAAACATAATTTCATAGAAAACCTTTGATACACACAACCTCGAGTAAAAATGATCCACAATATAGTATACCTTTATAGCCTAGTAATTATATTGAATAAGTGAATAGTAATAACCATGTTATTAAAATTATTTTTATGGATTTTAGAAATGTATGTATGTTGTAAAAGAATTATTCTATTTTTAATAATTTCATAATATGATTCTAAAAACATTTTCACCCCAAAATGGTTTTAATTAATATTTATAAGAAAATAATATAATTAAATATTCCAATTTTATTAAATTTATTTTAAATAATTAAATTAATTTTGTTAAATTATCATTTCAAAATTATATCAGTGTAAAATTTTGAAAATTTCATAAAAATATTTAATTTTTAATAAATTGTTAAAAATATTGATTTCTATTGAAAAGTGTTTTTTGTTTAATTCTGTTAATCAGTTTAATTTGAGTTTATAGTGATTTAAAAATTAAAATTAATTAATTTATATTATTATTAATATAATTAAGGTCATCATAATTATATTAATTTTGTATTTTGGTAGAAAAAAAGTTTATACATAGCATTTTTTTTGGAAAATTTATTTTTCATTTTGTTTTGAGGGTTTGATTTTAAATTGTTTTATTTAACTTATATAAATTGAATTTGATAAAAGAGATTAAAATTTTCTAATTATCCGAATTATTATTTTTTAATATGGTATACATAATATTTTATCACAATGAATAGTCAAAATAGTAAAAATCTATTTCCATAATTAAGATGAAAATGAGATTACCTGGAGAGGGGGTTAAAACTAGAGATAACTGTAATTTTTCAAATACAATTGTATAAAACTCTTAGTATGAATATTATTTCTTCATCCTATCCCACATTTGAATATCTATCAATTTGTAATCAGTTTTCTTTAGTATGAAAATATTATATTTCAATCATTTGAGAGATTCCAAATGTTAACTTTCCCCCAATTATAAAATCTCACACCGCATTTAAATTATCTGCACCACTTAAAAGAAATATAGCACAAAAAAACCGTGAAACTTATCTTCTATAACTTCATATCAATGAAATAGAGGTTATGGTCTTCATAAAAAACCATTCCAGGGATCCTTAATAAAGGATCTAAATGAGGCCAACCAAAGTAGAGATAATCATCCTATCCGACCTCTACCAAATTATTTATTTGTGTGCCTCATATAAATCTAATTAATTAGTAATAAAATAATAAAATCATTATAATCAATATAATGTAATATTATTATGATTATTTAACCACCATTACTGACCCACTTTTCCATCAAATGGGAAGTGAATTCATTTCTCATACGTAGCTGTGGACTACCACCTATATATATAGATACAATTATTTTTCCATCACCATGTTTCATGGACGGGTATTATGTTGGGATAAATTTCTATTAATCATATTTATTAAATAAACACACTTCTCAAATTATAATATCATTTCTATCATCATTCTTTCATATCTTTTGGAAAATGATAACATCACTTGTGTGTATTTGTGGACTACAACCCCGAAGAAGTTATATGATTCCTTTTTTATTTTTTTATTTACATGGATGGTAATAGTTATTTATTTAATGAATATATATTATACATATTATATAATAATAATTACGTGTTTCTAAATTATAATTTATGTTTCTTTCATTCCATCCATCAAAAATTGAAAACAATGTTCATGAAAATGTATGATCTACAGTCACCATGAAATGTGCAATTTATTTTTCAATCCCTAACTTTTATTAATGAATATATATCTCTATATATATTGAATATATATGATATTTATATCATTATTAAAAAAATTTATATGATTATAATATGATCAATGTATACGGACTGGAAGTACCACACAAAAATTCTAAAGAAAAACGAAACATTTAACACATGGAAATGAAAAATATAATAAGAAATTATTAATAAATGGGTGTTAAAATATTATAAGTGGATCATTTATTATACAATAAATATGGAAATGATTCTTTTATAGAGTTATATTAAATTTAAATTTATTATACAATAGTTTATATTGGTTTAGAATCAAGTTGAAGATGAGTTAACAACTTTATTATTACAATATGATTCATTATTGGGATTGTTTAGGGGTTTGTTTCTGATGATGAAATTTCATGATCTTCCTCAACATAGTCTGATGAATTTTTTTCTCATCCTGTTATTCATGTATCTTTATGTAATAGTATCATTTTATTCTTATTTTTAGTTAAAATGATTGAGAAAACACTTTCAAAAAAAGTATACTTTATTCCCTCTTTGGTGTGGAATAATTCCCATTCATGTCAATATTTTATTAGAAATTATTTCAAGAATATTTTTCATATTATCATATTATTTTTGGAATTCATTTATAACCATTTTATAAATCAGTGATATTTTTAAAAGGAATATTGTTTTTTTCGAAATAGGTAAATTTTATTTTTTACTAAAAACGTCAAAGGAATTTATATTTTAGTATACACGACATGAACCGAATTTCCCACCTTCATGACCCCACAATGATTTGAAGCTTTATTTAAAACTATCCAAGGTTATTTTTATGTAAAATATTTCCCTTAACGTTTTTTTAAATTTCTTGATTTTAAATAATTTATTTCAAAATAAAAGGTTATTTTCCTCAATAAAAATTCCAGAGATCTTTTAAATAAATTTCATAATTATGATAACATAATTTGATGTGACTTATGATTTAATGAGGATATTAACCAAGGTTACCATCCTTATCCTTTATCTATAATTTTATTATTATAATTATTATGATATGTTTATGAAGCACATTTATTTTACCCAAAAGTCTCGGATATGGTGGAAGTCGTTGCCAAGAAATTATTAAATTAAATATGATAAAGGGTTAGGAATAAAATGGGTTATTACTACTACGATAGTGTCTGGAACTAAATCTATCCACCTCTCCCAATTTGGTGCGGTAGTATGGGGCCACAAAAGTCCACATCATGTCCATTTTAGTGATCTTTTTCTTCTCCAGAGCATTCTCAACCGGATTGGCCTCCCGATAGTCATGTGAAATAACAAAATTTATTTTAGTAATATTATCAAGGAAATCAACCCAATGATGTAACACTATCCAAGGAATATTACACATCCTTTTTTTCATGGCATGAAATGCAAAGTGAGAATCTGATGTTGTCAATGTCATGTTCAAACTGTTACAGACTGCATACTTAATCGCATGAATTATTTCCCAATATTCTGCTTCATTGGTATGTCCAAATCTAGTGAAATGGTTGAAAAATCCTTTAACAAACCCAAGTTGAGTGAGAAACCCCACACCACAACCCTATGGAACTAGTGAAACTAAGGTAGGTCCGTCAACATTCACCTCGAGGAATGGTGCAATCGGAGGTATCCACCAAATGTATTTTAGAATTCAGGGCTTTGGTGGTCGACTAGAAACCACAATAAATCTGTGAGTCTGTAGGTCAGAAACATTATTAAACATTGTACAATTTTGGACAAATTAAGTATCATAAACCTACCTAGGTATGGACTCCATTACCTACTATATATAATTGGAAGAACTATCAAATAGTGCAACATTGCAATCTTACCATAGAGCTTCAATGATTGAAGTAGTAGAGACAAGTAGGAGGTGATTAATTTATTCACTATAGTGATAATAAGGAAGCTTTGTTAACATATCGGTAAGTGAAGTGCAGGTATCAAAGTTCATCCTGAATAGAAAACCAAAATAGGAACAAAGATATTTGGTATGGTCACATTCTAGAAATATGTGTTGCATGGTTTTTTCATCACATATACACAATGTATAGAATGAAGCAAAGTGGAAACTATCTCATTTAATCTATTCATAAAGTGGGATATGGTTTTTCCAGATCCTCCATATCAGGGTTTATCTAGAAGGTTGAATGGAGTTGTTCTTAAATGTCCTTATCTAGGATAGTGGGTGGGAGAAGCCACCCCATTCAAGCCAGTAGTACTCTTTACTGGTGAACTAACCATTCTAGTTTTGCCTCCAAACCAAGGTGTCACGGTCCTTGATTTATTATGCTTTTATTTTAAAATCAACTTGGGGGGATCATTATATTACCAGAATACATTCTTGAGATAAGGTCTGAGATGGAGAGTTTTTTTGATTCATGGGGGATAGTCATTCACTCTTGAAGAGGGTGTTCATTCAATTTCGTTCTTCAATAGCTGAGAGTGGATATATTACAAACCATAAAATTTCTGTCATATATGATCTTCATAAAGAAGTGATTAAGAGATTTCCAAAACGATGAGGAAATGTAATACTTATATCCATTAAAAAACCTCCATTGCAATCTATTTACAAGGATGTCAACAGAGAAATCATTGGATATCAAGCCCCATGTGAATTTCCCAATGAGACCATCATTGAAGGTTCTAAGGTATTTGATTCCTATACCTACCAAATCAACTATCTTGATGCATTATTTCCAGTTATTGGTGATCATCTTCCTCTCACTTGTTGACCCTCTTCAGATATATTTCCATACCATGCTTTAAATCTATTTGACAGGGCCTCTAGGACATCTGTAGAGAGAGGAGGAATTGAAAAGTTTGGATATAATAACTGATTTCACAAGAAAAACCCTCCATCCATGGACATGGATTTCCATTTCCAACTAGAAAGTTGATGAAAAATACTGACAGATATTTCCTCCAAGTATTTCCTCTTCACTTTCCCCCAAAACAAGGGGACACCAAGATACTGGAAGGGAAAAGATCCCCACATCAGACCAGGATAATTAATGATCTTGTTCCTCATTCCTACTAAAATTACATTACTAAAAACAATGAAGGAATTGTCCCAGCTTATTTCCTTTCCATCCACCTATTCATAATTATTGAAGAGGGATTTAATAGAGGATATGGTTCTATTTGAGGCCTGACCAAGACATAAAATAACTTAAGAATACAAAAGGGGAGATGGGGTATATTCATTCATACTAGCCTTAATTTCCTTTTAGAGACCCAGGTGAGCAAGATCATTGATGCATCTGCTTAGGTAATCATCTCAGATATCGAATAGAATCTCAGATAGTAGATCACCTTGTATCACACCTCTGGTGCATGGAAAGAATCCTCTAGGTCACCATTTATGAGGATGGACAATCGTGAATATCCAAGAATGGTGCTGATCAGATTAATGAACACACTGGAGAAGCCATATCGATTAAGAACTTCAAAGAGAAATCTCAATTTATGTGTGTCTAAAGCCTTTGATATTTCAATTTTACGGGAAAAATTTCATTCCTTCATTTTCCTTCTCATTATATTTACACTTTATAAGTCCATAAAGAGAAACCATTGAATATTTCTCCCAGGTATAAAGCCAAACTAATTTGATGTGATCATGTCCTCAACCATTCCTCCAATCCTGTTCTTGAGTATTTTACTAATGTTCTTGGGAATTGTGTTCCCAAGTGCCAATGGCTTTAAGTCCTTAATATCATGAGCATTCTATTTCTTAGGAATGAGAGTAATGAAACACGAGTTAATTACATGAGGCATATAAGATGGAGTAAATAAACCATTAATGTATCGAGTGATATCATCATAAAAAATGTCCCAATAGAACACTAAATTTTTATTAGTAAACCCATTCAAACTTGGGGGAAATCATTCAATTAAGAGAGAGGAGAGCAGTCTTGATCTCTTCTTTATATGGGGAGACATCAAAAAGTTAATTATTGTGCTCATAAATGTTGGGATTTATGTTTTCCTCTATATTGTGAGTATTTTCCTTCCCATCATCAGAATATATCCCCTAAAAATTCTCTACAAAATCTAATAAAATCTAATTTTCATAAGTATAAACATGGAAATTAATATTGATAACCTTGTCTCTTACTTGTTCCCTCTTCCCCTTTTCCAATTTTCTAAATAAATTAGAATTTTCCCCATCCTTTAACCATATCACATTCAGATGATTCTGGACCAGCCTTTCGTTGATCATTAATAGGTCATCGAGCTTGTTATGAGCCATAATTTTCTCCCTAGAAAGGGGGGATGATGCTCATTTATAATATGAATACATTCTAGTTCCTCCTAATAAATCTTTATGTCATCATCAATTTTGGAGAATGATTTACTACTCCACTCCCAAAGTATCCCCTTAAGGTTCTTAAGTCTCACAACCAGATTTTGTAGAGGTCTCCTAATAGGTCCAATCTTCCATGCCTCCAAAACAATTTCCCTACATCCTGGAATCACAATACATCCATTTATAAATAAAAAAGGGATAGGGGATAGCCATATATGTTTTGTATTTATATAAACAACAATAGGATTATGATATGAATAATGCTTAGGGATTGTGACTCTAGAGACCCCATGAGCAGCATAGTAGTTATAAATTTAGACAAGACATATATCATGTTATCTCACTTGTTTTCCATTCCATGTGTATATAGACCATGTGAAATCAGCACGAGAAAGTGGGACATGAACCATATTTCACTTTTCAATGAATTCAAAAAATTCATAAGAAGAAATCCTGTTGAAATTACCTCTAGTTTTTTCCTCAGGTCTAAATATATTTTTGAAGTCACCAATGATCACCAATTTTTGATCCATTTTCCCAGAAGTAACATTATGTTCCTCCCATAAGTCCGTCCTCCTAATATACGAGGTAGAAGCATTAACAAATGATATTGATAATTCATGACCAGAAAAGTTGCAAGAAATGAGAATACTCTAAGTTCCACTATCACAAGATCTAATTTGGATGGTGTCATGCCTTAAAACCCATAGGTGATCTATAGAAGATTCATAAAAATTTCTAGAGACAATGTTATAGCAAAGATATCCCCACATAAATCATTTCCAATTTTCAAAGATGAGTTTTGGTTAAGCAATACCAGCAAGAAAAGGTTTTTAGGTGATGATATAATGTCTATGGGATCTGTCTGTATGGGAATTTCCCATCCCATGAAAGTTCCATTAGAGAATCCTCATTACATATGGGCTTTTAACCATTGTATAAGGGACCCCATTTTTCTCCAATGAAGTCTTGACTTTTCCATTCTTCCCTATTCCCCTTTTTACCCATTTCAGTATAGTTCCATGTCTAGATTCAATTTTGACATGATCTTCCACATTCACCAATTCTAACATGCTACCATTCTTCTAATTTTCAGCACATCGAGTTTGCCTGTGAAGTGTATTAGTGAGACTAATATTCTCAACTGGTCCACCACTAGAGACATCAACATTAGCCCTTGGGTTGTGTATAACTGTATTAGTTGTTTGAGGTTCCTCCACCACATTTGACCATATACTTCCACTCAAGGTTGTGAAGGTGTTCTATGAATTTATTTGAGAGGGGTCAATTCTCACATTTGGTTTCCTTCAGGAATCTTTATAGGGATGTATCTATGTAAAAATACCTCCTAGATTAGATTAATCTTTGGGATGATCATTCTATTGTCCATTTCTATTACCTTGAGTAGGTGGATAAGGTGAACCAACATGAGTACCAGAAAGGAACTCAGTCCCCATCTTCAGAGATGTGCCCTTCCCCAAAGGGGCTGTGACACTGTACACATGGGAGTCTACCTACTTCTCAGCTTGAGAATATACCATAGGAGTCATGTCAATACAATAGGGAAGGTCCAAAAATTAAATCCCAGTAGTTGTGCCCCCAATGAGCTGTTCCTCTGACACATGTGTTTCCCTATTGGGGAATATACCATTCTCTATTGCCTAATTTTCAACCTTGGGATCCTGACCAGAAGCAGGTCCCCTTTGTGAAGATGTTCATTTTTCCTAGGCACAACCTTCTAACCAGCTGCACTCTTATCCCGAGGCTCAAGGGAAAAAATCCCAGTTCCTTTCTTTCTTCTACATGTATTTTCATCATGGCCCTTATCCCTGATGAATTTTCCCTTCTTTTCACTTTTTCATTAAATAGTTATGTAACTAAAGAATAATTAATTCTTTCATAATTCTGGATTTATTTTTTATAAAATTATAACATCATACTTTCATCATTTTTTGGGAGAATCACGTTTTCAAAAAGTGTGTTTAACGTGTTAACTTTAACTAGGATACATGAAGAGTTCCCCAACCAGGGATTTTCTATCTTTGGATCCATACGAACGGTATTTCATTCTTTCGAGTAAATATCCCATTAAATCTTTTGGTGGTATATCCTGTTTAGTTTTCAAATTATAATCCATAATTAAGCATGGGTTTCTAAACATTCACGGGGTTAAAATTATGGTCCCATTCTCGGATATTCAAAAGACTGGGGTCTAGAGAGAGAGAACTGTTTCTCTATGATCTTCTCTTACTTTCATATTTGGTTAAGACTAAATGGAAGTACCCCCTTCCCATTGTAATCATTTTCCAGTTATCAAACCCCTAGACCTCCGCAATCCTTCTAGTCAGGTCATGAAATTTCCATAGCGGCTTGCCTTTGGGAGTAAGGAGTCATGCGATGATCGAGGAGCGGCATAGGCTGACTCGCACCTCAACTGATTCATTATTAGATGAAACATGATCAATCGTCCCTTTTTATCACTCTTCTAGGTGGAGGAGAGTCAAAATCAGAGAAGGATAGACCATCAGCATCCTTTACTATACTCGTGATGTTCTTCTGTGAACCAGGAGCTCCATGGGGGTAAATCTCTTTGACACATTCACCCTTTCTTGCACACAAAAACATATCCTTATGGCCATTTATTTTACATATGTTATACTATGATGAATTTTCAAAATGTTTTTGAAACCCATTTTGTTTACACTAGTTATTATGATTGAAAAATTATTTATTATCTTGTTTAAAGCACATATTTAGATTATGATTAGGTGATGTGTGGGTTGGGAATTTTATATCCCTTTAATGGATTGGGAAGATATCGATATCTCAAGGGATAATAATTAATGGAATGGGGAGTTAAACCTTTTTAGTAAGGGACTCTATCCATTATGATAGTCTTGGGAGTGAACCTTGACAAATTATATGATGAAATGTAGAGTGAACCCAATTCAATATGGTTAGAAGATAGACTTATATAAGGAAATAATTTTCTTTGTTTATTTTTATGACATAAATTTATGTATTATTCTAATCTAATGATATAGTGAATCATCTTCTTTTATTCATGTATGATTCATGCCTTATAAATTTCCAAACATTATTCTGTAATTCAATATTATGATTTATATTTGAGGGGTATTATTTTCAAATGTTAATATTGTATTATCATATCATTATACCCATATTATCATTATGTGATCAATTTATCTCCCTTGTTTACTCTTAATAATAATTTGATCACACCATTTCTTATGGTTTAATTCCCCAGGTTATGAAGAATGGTTTTATGTAGGGTATGTCTAAGAATATAACTTTATATGTATATATTTGTGGGATATTTTTAAGATCTTTCTTGAAATAAGAATATTGATTGTCTAGTATATAAATAAATTAAAAAATTAATTTTATGAAATGGATCATAATATTATATAATGAATATTCATCTATTATTATGGAATATATATATATATATATGAAATGTATGAATATATATAGTTGGTAGTAAGTTTGTGTTTAGTTAATCTTTATAGATAATGATTAGATATCTTTAGTGAAAACAATAAGGATGGATATAAGAACTGGATAACAACCTAAAGTGTTGGTGAGGAATATATTATATCATTTTACATAAAATACATCCCTACCTGGATACTAAAATAGGATATTGTTTTTGAATCATATTCATCCGGGGAAAATAACCTCAAAATGTGTTTTTTGATTATATCTTGGATATAATTCAAGTGAATTGTGAGTGTTCCTTTACTGATCAACTATTTTGACACTCCTGGTGTATATTCTTGGGTAAAAAAATATTTTATATATGAACCACTATGAAAGATAAGAGTAGATTATGAATATGAATGACCAGGGTTAAACATAAGGTTTCATAGATAAAAAATAAGGTGTCAAGATTTATATATTTTATAAATTATTTTCGTGATAATATGAATTCCCAATATGATAATTTTTTCTCATACTATGATTTTTCTTTATTTTAGTAAATGAATGATACTATAAGGAACCATCTTAAAATATAATATGATAGAAAATACAATGACCATATGAAACAAAATGGGATGATGACTATAGTGAAACATATTGTGCTTATACTTAATAAGTCATCATGATGTATGATTAACAACATACACCTTAACCAACTACCAGACTCCCCATGGAAGATAAACATAGAGGTTAGTGAGAGATTGGGTGGTGCAGATGATGGAGTATTGATGGATTAATTTCCTTTATGTTAGAAATATGGAAAGGTACACCCTAGAGAATGTATCAATGGAATGGTAAAATGTTATATATGTGGAATAGAAGGGAATATATTGATGAATTGTTGAGTAAAAATTAATATTATTATTGAAGGAAATGAATTTCATCCTAGAAACATCATTTATGGTTTATTTTATTTATTGTGGGGAACTAGAGAATTATCCATGTCAATTCCCTATTCTAATGCAAATGTCATATATCAACGAAGGGACTACATCATATTGAAGTTTTTAAGAATGTTCCTTATGAAAATATTATTAAAATTGAATTTTATGTTAATTTAGGCATGGATTTACTTTATAAATTTAAATCACATATCAGTATCTAATAAAGGAAATTCAAATTTGATTTTCTAAACTAACCTATGATATTAAATCAGTGTGATGATAAATATGAAATCCCAAGTAAAATTATGTCCATTATATGTGTATTTATTCACATTAAAAAGAGGTATTTATTTTAGATTGTTGGGGATAAACTCAACATCAATGTACTCTTATTTTATGGGTGTATGTTGATGTATTTTCATAACAATTTTCTTATATTCCTCTGAATCGTGAAGTTTAATTTTCCTAGAATTCATACCTAACAACAAATCTATTTCAAATACTCTGTATACAATATCCTTGATTGAACTACTGAAATTAATGAAGTAACTCCGATATAATCTTGATAATGGATTAATCTAGCCATGTTCTTCAACTTAGGGTGTACATATTCTTTTTGTTAATAAGAAATCTAGAACAATGATATTCTATATTGATTATAAAAAACATAACAAGATATAAATCAAGAATAAGAATCATCTTCCATATATTTATGAATTGATCAATCAATTATGAGGAGCTCAATATTTTTCTGAGATTTATCTTTGACCTAGATACTATCAACTAAGGGTCCAATATTAGGACATATTGAAGAAAACATTCCATGAAAGGTATAGAATCTATGAATTTAGAGTTATTAAATTTGGTATAATTAACCAACTATTTTCATGAATTTATTGAATAGATTATTTGGAGATTACCTAGAACAATATGTAGTAGTATTTATAGAAGAAATTTATATATATTTCAAGGGAAAATAAGAGCATAAAAAATACATGAGGATTGTACTGAAGACCTTTATGGTGGAGAATTCATATGAACAATTTAAAAAGTCTGAAAATTGGCCAGATTACATTCTATTTTTGGGATATATAATCTCAAGAGATGGTATATTAGTGGAACCATCAATGATAAAAGACATTTAAAGGTAGACTAGAACATCCTTTGTGACTGAGAAACATAGTCTTCTTAGTTTGGAGGGATATTGTTGATGATTTGTGGATAAATTTTCAAATGTATCGAACCAACTCACCAGGTTAACTCTAAAGGGATACAAGTTCTTTTGGGTAAATTAATGTGAGGAAACTTTCAAGAAAACAATGAGAAGGTTAGTGAATGTATCTGTTCTTACAATACCCTACAGTGGAGAAATATTTTTGACATTTATTGATGTATCGTTGAATGGACTAGGATCAATCCTCATGGGGATTAATATAATGGTATCTTATTCCATAAGAAAATTTATATTCCTTTGAAAAAATAAACCAACACATTATTAGGTGTTATTAATGTTAATATTTTCATTAAGGATGTGGAGGAATTATTTTTATTGGGAAATATGTGGCATATATAGAGATAATGAAACATTAAAGTATATATTCACTAAAAAAAGAGTGGAATATACATCAAGTTAGATGGTTGGAGTTGAATAAATATTATAACATCTAATAAATTTCAACCATAAGAAATTGAATTAGGTGGAAAATGGTTATATTTAATAAGATTGTGCTACGATATATATGATGAGGTTCACAAAAAATTAAATATTTCCATATTTGAAAAAAGAAGGACCCTGAAATATTAAATGATGGTGAGAAATAATATCTTTCTCAAAATTGTGTTCAACAATATATCTCTGTGAATATTAAATTGGTATAAAAAGATTTTATGAAGATTAAAAGAACGTGAAAAATGTTCGTCAGTTCAACCTGGATTTTGGTTGAATGATAAATCTTTAGGAACCATGTATGTGATTCTCCCATAAATTATTTCAATAAGAAACTACTGGACGAAGCTCACACTTCATAGTTCTATATTCAACATGAATGTATGAATATGTATAGAGATATGAAAGACTGTTTTTCTTTTATAAAATATAGATAGATATTGAAGATTATGTGTCTAGGTTCTTGGTATGTTAGTAAGTTAACTTATAGATATAGAATTCTAAGGGGATGTTACAATAATTACCCATACCAGAATGGAAATGGGAAAACATCACCATGGATTTTGTCATTATAATCCCCAAAATGTGTAATGAAAATAATTATATTTTCTTTATAGTAAATTACCTTATGAATTCAACACACTTCATTACTATCATAGAAGAATCATCACATGATCAAATTTATATAATATACATTAAAAAAATATTATGGTTTCATTGAGTACCTAATTCTATTGTGTCTGATCGGGATTTAATTTTTACTTAGAATTTATAGGGAATTATAATACCCCAGAATGATAAATGGTTAAATGACTAAATGATATGACTGATTTCATCAAGACACACCTCTATTTTTGGGAGCCTACCTAATTATAACTCCACAGTTAATTGTGCTTGGACCATAGTAGTGACTTAGATGGGTGACATTGTATTATATTTCAAAGAGTGTGTGTGAGTGAGGAAAAAATACACTAAAAGAATATGTGTTGGCCTTTGGGGATATTCATTAATCAGATGACCCGTCCAGACACATGGGTGGTCCATAGGGGTGGGATCACATGTCTGTGGGGTAACTAGAGTTACCTAGTGGGCCATGACATGAGGACCTTGTTAATGTGGGGTGTTCGCGGTATTAGTGGGGCCTATATGTTACATTGGTATCATAGATAGAACCAAGACTTAAGTGTGGTGGCACTTCCTAGGTTGAGATTTTGGGTCTATAATTAGGATGCAACTTTATAAAAGCGGGTAAATGTGACACCCCAGAATGTTAAATAGATTAAAGGCTGAATTATATGATTCATGTCAAAGAGGTGAACCTTTATTTTTGAGATGTTTGGTCCACAAATGGTATTTTTCTATGGGGGGGGGGGTGAATATAACACCTTGGAATGTTATAGGGATAAAATGATAAGTGGTATAACTCTTTTCATTAAGGTGAACATTTCTTTTTGAGTTTTTGAGTCCATAATGAGGACGTTGTGATTTGGGGGGTGAATGTAACACCCCAGAATGTTAGAGGGTTAAAAATAATAAATGATATGACTCCTCAAATCAAGTGGAACCTTTATTATAATTATCCAACATGATTAGAACTCCCCAGTTAAGTATGTTTGTCCTAGAGTAGTGATTGGGATGGTGACCTTTTGGGAAGTTTATTAGGGTATGTGTGGGTGAGGAAAAATCAAAATGGAAAGAACTTGTGTTGCCCTGTGGGGGAAATCATTAACCTAATGACCCATTTAGTCATGTTTATGGGACCCTGGTATGGGACCACATGTCTACATTGAAACTAGTGGTACATAACATCTATGTTAAAGTGGGGTGTTTGTGCTATCAGTGGGGAACAATTGTTACATGAAGTATTTAGAATTATCTAGATTTAGAGTTTTTTTTCATTGTGGTTGATAATCCTTAGATGGATGGTTATTCTATGTGAACCATTCAAACACCGGAGAATATTATGACGTCTCATTATATGTATTTTATTGGAGTTTGGGATCAACGTAATACTCTTGTATAATAATCTTATAAAAATAGATTTCAGTCATGTATTTGTATGGATAATTTTAAATCCCTCTATGTAAATAAGTGTAGTTCTCCAATTTTCTGGGATGAAGTTGGAGAAACAAAGCTATTATTACTTGAGTTAGCTGAACAAATGATAGATAATTATAAATCCATTTATGATGAAAATAAGTCCACACAGAGCTGACAAAAAAATTATGTTGAAAATAATTAGAAAAGTAGGGAATTTAAATTTAGTGAGAAGTTATTCTTGTGAGTTTCTCAATAAAATAAGGTTATGAGATTTTTAAGGAAGGGAAATATGATCGCTAGTTATATTGGCCCCATCGAGATTTTTGATCGACTATGAACAATAACATAACACTTATACCTTCAACTACACCCACCTAAAGTTCATAATATGTTACATGTATCTCTACTGAGGAAGTACCTACCTGATCCTTAACAATTACATAACTACAAAGTTGTACAATTGGAAAATTATCTTTCCAGTGAAGAGCAACTGATAGAAATCTTAGATCATTGAGATAAAGTGTTAGGGAATAACAATACTCCCTAGGTAAAATTCTGATAGAGGAATCAAGAATTTGAAGAAGATATATGGGAACCTGAGGATGTTATGAAACAGATATATCGTAATTTTTTATTAGAGTGATGGAATTTGAAGAAAAAAATCATTTAATATTGTGTGAAATGCAACCACCTTTGATTTTATGATATGTTTCTGTTATTATTTTTTAATTTTTTTAATATCTTATGATACATGAAACCATGAGTATAAAATAACCATAATATAGTATACATTTATAACATCGCTATTCCATTATTATTTTTATATAAGAATGACCACATAATACAAATTATTTATAATGTTTTTAGATAAAGTATGGGTATTGATAAATAAGTACTCATTTCATAGTAATGTATTTATATTCTTCAAAAATATTATTTTCATAAAAAGTTGGTTTTATTACTTTTATGAGAAAATAATATAATTAAAATTTTCTCTTTTTAAATTTTTTAGTGTTTTATGAAAATATTGATTTTTCAATGAATAGTGGAAAACAATTTTTTTTTGAAATATTACTTTCATGTTTCAAGAATTTAAAAGGATTCAATTTTCTAAAATGATTTCAAAACTAAAAATTGTTCATTTATATTATGATTAATCCAATTAAGATCATTATAATTAATTTTATGTTATATTTTTATATAACACCTTTTTATAATTTAGAAACCATTTTTTTCAAAAAATTGCATTTCGTTGTGTTTTGTGATTTTAAAAATGAATTAATATCTTCCATTTTTTGAAATAAAAATTAAAAAATTGATTTCATATTTTAAATCAAAATAATTAATACTTATTAATAAGTTAAAATTAATTTTTGATCATAATTACTAGTAAAAATATGTTACCATGGTTAAAGTGAAAACATGTTTACCATAAGGGGGAGGGGGATGTTAAACAAAGGGATAAGTTTATGTTTTCAAAATAAACCTATAACAATACAATTATCAATAAATATTTTGACCTAATACTCTACCAATTTAAATTATATGTATATTTTGAAGAAATTTTATTTATTATCGCATTTTTAAATTTTATTCTTTTAAGAAATTCGAAGTGTTCCCTCTCCGCCTCTTATAAAAGGACCTCCATAATTTATCTTCTTTACCCAATTTTGTTCCATCCAAATTAAAGAAATCCTATATAATTATATTCTAATATTCCATAAAAATTATTTTGATGTTCTGGTATTCTTAAAATACTATTCCAATTATCCTTAATAATATATCTAATGGAGGCGAACTATAGGAGTGGTAATCATCCCACAAAACTTCTTTAAAATTATTTATTCTTTTAACTACTCTAAATATATGGTATTCATAATAAAATATTAAATTAATTATCATAGTTTTTTAAATTTTAGTATGCTTTTAGAAGAACCATTATTAATAATATTTCCTATCTAATGGGAAGTGAAGGTATTTCTCATGCGCATGTGTGGACTACTACATCCACCTAGGAATATAAATCATTTTGCATCACCATATATCATGAATAGTTATTATGATGGGTTTAATTTTTATAAATTATATTTATGACATAATTATTAGTTGAAAATTAACATATCATACATACGTTTTACCTTCAAATATAATGGAAAAAGATAGTGTCGATCATGCGTACATGTGGACTAACACCTCCATGAAGAGATGTGACTCGTTTTTCATTTATGATTTAAATGAATTGTAATAGGGGTAAGTTTAATGAATATATATAATATATATGATATAATAATTATTCATTAATGGTGAATAATTATTTACTTCTATTTAATTCTATTTGTTGAGAAGTTAAAACAACGTTCATACATAAATAAGACCTAACATCTCTATAAATTATGTAATTCATTTTTCTATCACTAACTTTTATTGATGATTCAAAACACACATTTATATAATATATGTTATATATATAATTAATAATATTATGGAAATTATGTATCCAATGTAAAATTTTATGAAGTATAACTATCGAACTGAAACTCTCATGAAAAAAAGTTAACACCCAAAATTGATGACTTTAATAAGGAATTATTAATAAATGACTATTAAAATGGTATAATTGGATCACATATTTTATTATAAGTATGTAAATAATTCTATTATATAGTTATTATAAATTTATATTTCTTATACATTGGGGTATATGGATTTTGAATAAATTAGTTCTTGATGAAATGTTTTAGTGTTACAGTCTCATTTTTACCACATTTTTTATGATTATGTTTATAATGAGAAATGTTAATGATATACCTCTCAATAATATCATAAATTTTGTTCCCCTATAGTAAATCATGGATTTTTTATATAAAAGTATAACATTCATTTATTTTTTATCTAGAATGATTGATAATATATTTTCAAGAAGAACATACATTACTTACTCTTTAGTTGAGAATCTTTTTCTTCCATATCCATGGTTTTTTAAAAAATTTGACCAATGTTTTTAGTATTTACCTATGATTATCTAAATTCATTTTTTTCCATTTTTAAATATTTAAATTATGGTTTAAAATGGAATAATCTTTTCATTTTTCGAATGAGGTAATTTTTACTTTTTACAAGAATTTTTAAAGAAATCATTATTTTAACTTACTTGACATGAAAACAAATTTCTCCCATAATGAACACTCAATGTTTTGAATGTTCCTTTAATAATTTCTATGGTTATTTTGAAATAATTTTTCTTCTTAATATTTGAGATATTTATATATATTCTAAACAGGTGATTTCAAAATGAAAATAGTATTTCAGTCACGAAATATTTTAGATATATTTTAAGGAAAACATTCATTTATGATAACATCATTTGATCTTACTTAAGGTTTTCTGGAGAAATGATATAATGATATAGTCATAATTCTTTATCTAGATGATTTATGATTATAATGAATAGTTTTCTATGAAACCATTTTATTTTCCAAGTCTTATTCTATGCTAAATTGGGAAATTTTTATGGAACCCATATATTTTCAATAGGTTATTGTATCTGATGAATGGTTAAATATCTCATGGAAAAAACATTAATTGATTATGATTACGATATGGGTCCAAGTAGAATAATATACCTACAATTTATTGGGTAAATATGGATATATAATGAGATAATAATGAGTGTATTTGGAAGTGAACCAAGTATAGTATGATACTCTTTCAACTATGATTGTCTTGGGAGTTGACTATGACTAAGGATATGATAGAATTGGTTGTGAATAAAATCCACCCTGAGAGTATTGGAAGTGATCCCGGACTAAGGAAATGCTTTTCTTGGATTTTTTATGTCATAAAATTATGTCTTATGACAATATCATTCCCTCATAGGTCGTGTTGTTTGATTCCATTATGATTCATGTCTTATGAAATTCTAGGATTTATGCCATGATACAAGATTATGATATATGATATGTTGATGAACTTATGATAATGTTTTACTTAATTTATCATTGATATCACCAGTGTTTACCCATGAATATCATATGATCTCACCCTTTCTTACATTTCCATTCCCCAGGTTATAAGGAAGTGTTTAATGTTGGGAATGTCTAAGAAGATAACTATATGTTGAGATATTTGTGGGTTATATTTAAAATAATTTTTGAAAGAAGAATATTTTCTATTTATTATTAAAATAAACTAACATTTTATTGTTCTATAATGGATCATAGTGTTATGTAATGAATATTCATTAATTAAGTTTTAATATCTTTGTATGAAAGGTATGGTTCACTAAAGAATATTTATCAATGAATTTACATCTTCCTTCCAACCTTTCGAAGTCTCCGAACCATTTTGGTTTTTATTAATTGTGATGTCATCATGATCTTATATATAACACTATATTACTAAATCTATCAAGTTATGAGAATGATTGACTGGGATGAAAATTACATGTTCTTCCTGTGGAGTAATATTGATGCATGCTAGTACTGAAACTCATTAGCTACCCCTGGTCATAAGATTCATCGACAACTTAATTATAAAATTTCAAACTCAAAGAATCCCACAATTAAATTACTTTTCTAGGAGTTTTTAAGATGTCGTATTCTAAAATTTGTAAATACTGCATCCATATTAATTTCTTGTAGATCGTGTAGTTCCAAGATATGATTTATTCCAAACATTTATAATTAGTAAAGAGTATAATTTTCACCAAATAGATAATGTCACCTTGTTTTTAATGAATATATTGATACATATAGTTTGAGGCCATGCATCTGTTAATTCTTCTCAATCATTAAAATTTTCCTCAAACCATATACTATTCCGTGATCTTCCTATACGAGAACACAACTTTGTTCGGATGTTGACACATCAAAGAATACCACATACTCTTTACCTAGTTCTGTAAATATTTGATTGGGTATATAGGCGAGATGGGTTTTATGATCTTAAAATATTTTTTTACAGACATCATTCCATGAGAATGGAAATCCCATTATTTTTAGAACAGTGATAGGAGTCGTAAGCCTTAAGAAATCCCAAAAAAGTGATTATAATATCATGCTATTACTAGGAATCTGTTTACCATTAAAACAATAATTTGTGGAAACTAATAGATAACTAATTCAATCATGTATGGATCAAATGACATAAATTATTTAGATATGATTTTTCTATGGAAATATACTTCTTATATATAGAGGTCATTATTAGAAAACTTAGTATAAAATAGGTGATTCTAGAATGTTCAAAATAAAATTTCCAAGCTCTCCTCATGTTCATTCTTACCTTGAAAATAAATTAAAATATCATCTAAAAATACCAAAAATAATTAATCAAGGTACATGTGGAAGATATAGTCCAGAAGTCTATGAAGAATATAGGTTCATTTTTTAGAATAATGGTAATGGTGACATGTTCATAATGGACATAGATACTTCAAAATTATATCTTTGGAATATACTCTTCATTAAATATGAGATTATGATACCTTGATTATAGTTTAATTTTATATAACCACTTGGATCACATTAATTGATAGAATGGATAAACAATTATTGTTAGAAGATACCACTTATTGATCCCAACTTGATTCAGTTTATGATAACCATCACATAATCATAGGGTATTGTATTCCTTATTTATGAATAAAACTAGTGTATCCAATGGTGATGTAATAGGTCTAACAAAGCCTTTAATCTCCAACACATCTAGGTAAAAATTAATTTACTACAGCTCTTTCAGATTCATTTTTTAATATGGAAGTGAAATAAGTCTTATTACTACGAGGAGATTGATATAAATTTTATTTCCTGATCATGTGGTAACCCAGAGGAATCATTTAGAAAGATATATTGGTAATGATCCAATATATTAGGAAGATTCACATTTCCATTTTCATATGTATCATCTACATCCATTTCTACTAACTATCTCTAGAATGTTTCAAACACTAAGAGTAAAGGTCACTCTCTACTTGAATTTATATCAAAATCTCCCTAGATTACATAAAGAGTTCCATATGGAGATGTGAATTACACTTTTTTAGAATAGTAGTCAATATGAGCTTTAAATTACACTAACCAATCTATAAAAATGATTAGAACATAAAAACCCATCTCTAGGGCTATAGATTCCTTTCGAAACTACACGATATCAATTATAACCAAACATGCTGGCCAGTTGAATCCTTTTCACTCCCTTTTCCTGAGAGTAGTCTTGATACTTATGTCATGAGAAATCATCTTCACATGTAATCCTTGTTAATTAACCACGCAAGAAGAAATAAAATAATATGATTCACCAGTATAAAACAAGAAATGACTATGGGTTGAGTTTAGAAGGATGATACCTCTCACTATAGAGGGACCTAGTTTCATGATTGAGACAACTTTTTTTTATTTTTATAACCATTTATGGACTTTTATGGGATAACTCTTTCTTCTATACTGAGGAGATTAATTAATTATCGATGTGTTTCTCGAGGTATCCTAGTCACCTAGGTGTATTTATGAGAACTAGACTGATGCGAATGTTCCCTTTAAAAATAAAAATCCTATGATTGAGTAAATCCAGTTCCACCTACTTATTTGATATGTTTATGAAAATACTTCATAGGATGAACTTTCTTTCCATAGTGGTGTAAATTCCCCTATGTTGAAGTGAATTTATTCTTTTTTGTGTGTAAGTATGAAATACTATAAATATTCTAATTCATTATGGAAATATGATGGACAATTGATTTATCAATTGAAATTATTTTCTATTTAAAAGATATCATGGGAGTAACTATCCCTCTTGTATTTATTAACTTTTCAAGAGATACGACAAGAACATGGATATAAAATGGTATCCCCTTCACTGATATCCCCTATAAGTCATATCACTCCAAATAATTCCTCATTCACTATCTATATATTTATAGTAATATATAACATTACCACCTTCAAGAAATCCTCTGGTCAGAGAAACTCCTCAAAAATATGATATTTTAGTCCATTTCTCGCAGATGTATCTAGTGAAAAATGAATAAATTTATTGAATTTAGAAAAATAATCAATCACTAATATACATCCTTATTTTAGTTGAAATAATTTCACTACCCACAATAATTTTAATGTTTCTAGAAATAATTATTTATTAAAAATTTCTACAGATCCCTTCTATGTTGGGTTTGGATCCAACATAGATTGTACATATATGCTCCACAATGCTAGTGAATGGTCCTTAAGAATATATGTTTCTCTCTTGAACTATATTTCATATGGAGTTACTAATATTTTAAAAATACCCATAAACTTACTCGTCCTTCCCTGTTTCTGTTAAGGTCTATAATCACAAAGAAACATTGGTGGGTTCTTCTTTAGAAATTATAGTGAGTAATTCAACTTACATGGTTCTTCTATCCTAGGTCCCTTGTTAAAATAATTAATGGATTGTGCAATGCTTTGAACAAAATATTTGTTCACCAGTGGTTTGTTTACAACTATGTATTGAATGCTAGCTCTTGATAGTTTCATTTTCTCTTTATTAGTGTAATTTTATCTTTCAAAACAATTAAAAAACAATAATTTGGTTGTTTTATTGATCATATTTTCATGGTAATATTATATATATCACACAATTTTACCTCAACAAGGATAAATTCCCTAGGGTGTGAATCAGGGTATGAGTGATTAAAACAACGTCCCCGTGATATCTTGTTTCATTGTTAAATGAAACACTCTTTTCTCTCCTTCATGTAGTAATGTATGAACACAAATTATGGCATGCATGAGACACATCAATTTTAATTGGTTCACACTAATAGGTCTATGTTTAGGGAAAATACAATGAAAATTTTCCAATGTACCAAATCCACTAAATGTCCACTGTTGTTTAGAGAGTTCAGAGCAGATTCACTATCCCTTCTAGTTTACAACCAATCACAATTTGAAATCTCAAAGTTCTCTCAAATGAAGTGTTCTCATAGATTATTCATAATATCATCCTTTTATTATATGAATCAATATATTTTATAGCCTATTTAGTGATCATTTAGTTTCACTTTTATCCAATTTATGAATAGAACTTTACAACAAATTTACTAGGTAACTACTATTTTTCGCAAAATGTTTGGATGTCTTGTGCACAAATTTATTTCCTTGTGCAAAACATCTAACTTTACATGAAAAACTCTTAACTTCTATGAAGAATTTTAGAAAAACCTATTTCATGAAACTTTTATGATTTGTGAGAAACTCTCTTTATTCACAACTACTCATCTATGAAATATTTTGTGATTCAAAGCCTCATATTTCTCCAATGGTTGAGTTACTGAAATGATGGAGGTAACTTCTTATTTATAGACCCTGATGAACCTTGTTCAAGATCATTACCCATCTTCTTTAATGAAAATATTATTTCCCCAATATATTAAGTCTAGTTTTGACATCACATGTGGTGTGTAAGTCTATTTCATGATGATCAATTTATATTTATTTCACGGGCATGAGAAACTCTGACTTTTTCATGAAAAATCATCTTTTGCATAAATCTAAATATTTTATGAACTTATTTAATTTTCCATATTTTGATAAGGTTATCCCAAAACATTTTCTATGAAAAATATTCCAAACATCCTTAAATATTTCAAATAACATATTTTTTCAAAACCACCTTTCTCTATTCTCCAAATTTTAGACCCAAAAAATTGGCAAACACTATAAAAAATGCCTCCTTGTATATGCACCTTTTGTACCACCTATAGAGTGTAAATTACTTTTTATTGTATCTTTTTAAACATATCTTGTCAAAATATCAATATCGAAATCCACAGTTGATTATGGAGACCTTTTTTACAACAAACACAATCAACCCAAAACACAGTAGTGTTACATTGAGGCATGTTTTCCAAAAAATATCCCACTATGGGTTTTTTGAAAAATGTTCATATTTTCATACAACTTAAATGATTCATACATATTATAAAAAAACTATTATCTTATGATTATGATAGAGATCAATTATTTACTCAACACACACTCTGATCGCACAAGATCCATGCTTGGCATGAGAAACAAGAGTAACATGCAAAACTCATCAATGACCCAGTTCATTCCAAAACTAGTCAAATGATATTATCATGATACCCTTATATTGTGATATATATTGATTGATCTGTCACCTTAAGCATAATTAGATTTAAAACTCCTCTTATGTCACAGATCCCCCTATCATCTTCTCACCTTGTCGTGATTATGACATTTTCCCCCTTTAATATCAATATATTCTCACCTTTTTTCAATAAACCCAAATATCACTTTTTTTGGGTCTTAAACATGGTATAGAATAGAAATAAACACATTAGGGAAATTCCCACCATACCATTGGGAGAGGGGGTCCCACATCAACAATTTTTCAAATTTAGGGAGTCGACTGAACTCCAAGAGATAGTTTATGATTTTCAAATGATTCTTTGGCTAAGGAATTTGTCAGAATTTCTAAAACCTATAGTTCTATTGGAATATACTCCAAACTCACAAGACCCTGCTCCACCATATCTGAAATGAAATGATACTTGATTTCAATGTTCTGTGTCCTTGAGTTATGGCCTATATTTTTACTAATATTTACAGCACTTGAATTATCATAATAGATTTTGATAGGAGACTTCAAATGAACTCCTATATCATCAAGATACTAACTCATCCATAATAACTATGTGCATTTTTGAGTGGTTAAAATATATTCAGATTTAACAATTCTCAATGTAAGGAAATATTTTTTTCCTTCTTATCCAAGAAATACACAAACCACCAAGAAAAAATAAACCACCTAAAATTGATTCTGTATCATCTATTGAACTTACCCAATATTCATATGTATATCCCAACCACTCTTGTTGTTATTTTTAATTATTTATTAAGCCAAAATCCATTATTCTTTTGACATACCGAAGTATTCTTTTCACTTTAAGAATGTGGATTTACTTGGGATTGAATTGATATCATACTTATTATCATATAGAAAAAACAATATACGGACATTTCTCTATTATGTATAACATACATCCAATGTCCTATCTATATTGTTTTTCATTAACCATTATTCCTTTATCATCTCATTATTGTTTCATCTGGGCAGCCACCAGAGTCATAATCTCCTTGGAATTATCCATTCCAAATATTCTCAAAAATCTCCTTCACATATTTTTATTGATAAATGAATGTTCCATTATTTCTTTGTTCACCTATAAACCAATGAAAACCCTTAGTTCACCAACCATTTAAATTTTGAATACACTTTTCATGAATTTTATGAATTTTTTTAATTGAGATTATTCAGATCTGAAAAATATAATGTTGCTGATATACACTAGCACCATGATCCATTGATTACTATCATTGTTTACATAGATATTGTAATCAACTGCACCACACAGATAACAAACTGATAGAATATTGAAACCCATTCCATAAGTGCTTACTTAAACCCCAAAAAATATTTTATCATATAAAAAACCCTATTATCATCTTCATGAATGATAAAATCATATGGTTTCTCAACATACACTTAGTCATCTAGAATACCATTCAAAAATATTGACTTTAAATTCATCTGGAAAACATTGAGTGTTCATTTCACTAATATTGTGAATAATTATCATATTTTATCAATCCTAACTATCGGTGAAAACTTTTCATCGACATCGATACCCTCTATATTGGAGTACCCTTTTCTCCCAATTTATTCCTTGTTTCGAATCATAGTACCATTTTAATTCATCTTTTTTCCAAATACAAATTTGGTCCCAAATAAATTTATTTGTACTAGTCTTGAAACAATCCCCCATGTTTTATTATTCTCACTTTGGTTAATCTCTTCATTCATAGCATGAACCCTCTTCTCATCTACAACTTCATCATCAAATCATTTAGTCTACACTTGATATAGGAAGCATTCATACTATAATGAATTCTTTCTTCAGTTTTTAATTGGCACTATCTTATCACCAATGATGTTCTGTTTGGAAATTTCATCTCGACTCTTCAGTTTCCATGGGGATATAGATTCGATTTCTTTCTCCTCATACATAATATCTTCTTCTAAATATAAAATTCCTACTTCAAAATACCTTGAGGTTATTACCTCCTGATCAAGTTCATTAGGGAATTGTTCACAGTGTTGTTGAATATTCTATTTAGCCTCAACTACAGTGACATCATTGATTTCATCTACTTTTCTCAGCCTATTATTGAAGAATTCACTAGCTTTTATTTTTACTAATTAGCTAAGGAATATCCCATAATCTCCATGTGATTCAAATTTCACGTGTTTCTCTTCATTGAGAATAAAAAAACTTCAAAAGATTCAAAATTATTTCAATGTAGGATTCTTTTTGTACCACATATCATATAGAGTATTTTATTCCTTCAGAAACAATAGAGCCTTATTTGATATGTAGACCGATGTCAAGACTTCTTCCTTTCCAAACTCCTCTAATAGGTAACTTTAAATAATATTTTTTCTTCTCACATTGTTGATAATCCGATTTATCCTCTCAACTACTCCATTTTGTTAAGGAGTTTTCACAGTGTAAAATTGATGCATTATCCCATGTTTCTCGAGATAACCCATCACATAGATATTTGTTAATTCCATACCATTATATGTATGAAACATCAGAATTTTTTCGACCAATCATCCTTTTTTATTCCATCCATTATACTTTTATGCATTTAAACACATTGGTCTTGTGGGAAAAGAAAGATACCCATTCCATTATACTAAAATAATCAATCAAAAGAATATAATACCTCATCCCATCAATTTATCATGGTTAGATAGGTCCATAAACATCTACATGAACTTATTGGAGCACTATGGTTGACATTTGTTCATTTTCCTTGTACGTTGTTCTGATGATCTTCCCTTATTGACAAGAATCACATATACAAGTATGAGCACATGATAGCTTAGGGAGGTCTCGAGCTGCAACACATTTGACTAGATCTTCCTAGGAAGGATGACATATATTTCAAATTTGTTTATTCAACAAACCATTTTATTTATCTCTAGAAAACCCCATATTTTCTTCTCTACAAACATGGTAAAGATTCCCCTTTTTTATTTTTCCTTGTAGAACAACAACACCATCTAGTCCATTAACGATACATGTATTCTTAGTAGTATTATTGAATTCCCCATGTCACATAGGAGACTATAATTAATAAATTTGTGACCAAGATATTCAATTAATAAGACACAATCATCTCTATTTTCTTTTCCCTAAACATGGTTTTTCCTGAGCCAATTATTTTCAGGCATTCATCATTTACAAATTTTATAACACCTTATTTGTCATATTTTTTTCCTATAGTAATTTCCCTATCTCATATCATATGATTTGTTCGTCCACTATCAATAATCCATACACCTGAATGACAAGATTCTTTAAGGTTATTTTTTTGCAACCACTACCTCATCACCTCCTTTATTCCTAATCCATGATTTTGACTTCATACATGATATATATAGATAATATTGGACTTCCTCAAAGTATGATGTATCGACCTCATCTTGTAAAGCTTAAAATAATTTTTTTATTATTATATCACCTGATGATTCATTGATTTGCTTCTTGAGAACAATTTTGTTATCCTCTTCCACATTACCCTATATGGTTTATGTAAAATATCTGGTCTTGTTTCCAAATCTTCCACATAAAAAACAATTTCCCTCGAATGATATCTTATATAATTGAGATATATTTTGGTGCCTCTTATGTTCTTGTATCATTTATTATCTCTTTTATATGGAACACACAATTTATGAGTGTACCATATTAACATAGAAATAACACTTGATGTAGGGTTCATTCTTATGTGTCACTTGTTAGAGTTGGTGTCCTGAGAACCAACTGTTTGTACTTTGATTACGTGATTATAACCTTATTATATAATGTTCATTGTTCTTCATGACTATAATATAATAATTTCACGAAATATTTTTTGCATTAATAAGGTCAGGGAAGATCCCCGATTTGATGAGAACCTTGAAAAGCTATAACAATATTCTTAAAAAAAGTTCTATGGTTAGATGACATACTATGATAGGAAACATATTATCTAGCCCGTCATGTGCGAGTACTCATAAGAAGATAGGAATCTCTCTCGTGAAGTTCACACTTGGTAATCTCCAAGATGGGAGATTATGAGAACAGACCCGCCTGTACTAATTCTACATGTCTTGGTGTCAACAGACATTGCTATCTACGAGCCTATGTAATGGTCCTTAGATTGGAATATTACCATTACATCATGTCATGACTCGCACACTTATATTTGATAACAAAAACCATCACGAAGACAGTTGGAGAGAAGTAGGGTACGTTGGGTGCGTCAGAAATGACATGTTATTAATGGATAAGTCAAGGAAGGATTTGTCCCTTCCATATTTATGGAATTAGATATCTCGATACCTTTGATTTAAAAAGAACTTTCACCCAAATTCTATTGACATGGTGTCACAGCGAGTTTATTTCGGGAATTCAAATAATGAAAGATCAACCATATAGGTTTATGACACTACCTTGAAACCTTCTTGATAAGTTATTGAGACAAAGGGATTAAATTACATGGTCATCGTTTGTTTGAGGTGACAAGTCAATGTGGCGTAAACTTCATTCTCTTGGGAGCCTTGACCCGTTACTACACAATAATCTTGGACTTTAAGAAAGCCCACCTAATTCCAACGAGAATGAGGCCAAGAGGGTCACACACTAAATGTATCCAAGTGTCTCATGTTAAATAAATATTATTCCCATATGTTGTTTAATAATTATTCAAGTAAGATTAAATCATTTTATTGTTGGAGGAAGAATAAAATGAAAACAAGTACACGTCGTGTATTAATGATTACACACTGTGTTGTTTTCATTTTGGAAAGGAAATGAAATAAATTACACGTCGTGTATTAATGATTACACTCCGTGTAGTTTTATGAAAAACAAGTACATGCTGTATATTATTGATTACACACTGGGTAGTTTTTCTAGTCGGGATTTTGAGGAAATATTATCGTTTTATTAAATGATATTAATTAAAATCATCATTGGCGCATGTCATGTAATTAAAGTTTCGACATAGTTTTTTCAATAACAGTTAATGAAATAAATAAAACATGTAACACATTTATTTATTATCAGAACTATATAACCACAAACCCGATTATAAATATCCTCCCAACCCCAACACTTTCCCTAATATTCATTGTGTACAACAATTATTGAGAATTCTCTCAAGACCGAAAGAACTCCGTCCTCCAAGAACACTCTCAAGACCGAGAGAGATCCACCTCCATCGGATCAAGCCGATCGAAGGTGGGAAACACAAGTAAAGGCTTATCCATGCTAGCACACAGAGATTCCTTTGGAGACATCTAGAGATACGTGATGCACGTGTGGATAACCGCTAGAGGAAGTCTACACTTGGATTTAGCGACGCAACAACGAATCACATCAGAACATGATCAGAAATATCAACGAAGAAAGAACACCATAAAAGGTACTTCTTTTCAATTAATTAAAGTAATTATAATCAACATGTGATGATCCTCCTTTGTGGTTTCTGGACTATTCTTCTTCGTTTTCTATTTTTGTGATTCAATCCATGTAGTCTAGAATTTATCATCGTATTGATAATGGATTGATCATTTATAATGAAAAAAATCCAAGTGGGAACATCCACCCACGAACATCCGCTGCTCCCGGAACCTTCAAATGGTATCAGAGGGGTCACAATGTTGATTATATTTATTTAATTTTCATTGATAATTTACGCATTCATATTTGATTCAATTCAAGACAAATTGTTCTATAAAACTAAATGAACAAGATTTATTCTTCCCCTTCGTTTCTCAATTCACATCAGAGAAACAACCTTTTAATTTTAAATTTGATTAAAATAATAACGAGGAAGTCATCTGGAGGAGCCGATAATTCTGTCTATACAACACAAGAATTCACGGTTTGTAGTAAAAACTACATGTCGTGTACTTAGGTTCAATGAACTGGTACTGGTCTGCCAAACCACGCCGTGTGAATTTAGTATACCAATGTTATTAATACACCGTGTTGACCAGAACAGAACAGTGCGTGGAAACCAGAATACATAGCATGTATGTTTAATCAACACATTGTATAGTCCGATCCGGCCCAGGTGAAACCACGTACAAGGTGAAGCTGGGTACCATGTACATGGGATTGTTAGGCTAGTAACTATGTAACAAGGAATTACACGTCGTCATAGATTAATCTACAAGCCATGTACTCCAAAATTTCCAAAATACCGAGAACACGCCGAATCACCCACCGTGTACTTTGGATAAAGGGTAAAAATAAATACATGCCGTGTAATATAGCCTACACTCCATGTACTTTCCATAAATTTAATTTCACCAGGTTTCCTCCAAAGTACAAAGACCTGTATAAGTAATATGGATGATAAGAATCTCAAGGAAATTTAGAAAGGAATTTAAGATAATGAATTGATTAATTATAAGATCACAGTTAATTGAATTCATGTGCAACATATCTTGAATGAATGGAAGATTAAAATAATTTTAATACTAAATATGAGTAAATGTTGTTTCATGCTATCGATGATCATGAGCTAGACAAAAGACCCTTTGTGTGTTCATGGTTTCATTTAAATTTCCATAAATTCATTGGCCTGTGATCCTTCTTCCAATAAAATGTAGGGCCTGCGTGCCCATGATTTCATTAATGTAAACCCCACATAATGGAGGATCTCCCAAGCTAGAGTAGACGGTTCAAAATCTAAATATGAGGCAAAACCAACCCAAGAAGATACAAATGTTGACAGGTAGAAGCTGCAAAAACACGAACCATCAGGTTCAAGGTGTTTTTTCCTAGGTCAGTGTTAGCTTATCAAAACCGCTAGATAAACTAACCAATAGAAGCTCATGATCATGCCATATTATTTTATTTCCATATGATTTCATGGTTTATTTATTTTATATGTGTTGTCACGTTCACATAATTAATGAAATAAACATGAATGCAAAGATAGAATAAAATAAAAACTGGACTATGTCTAAACATTATCAGAACATGGTTAATCACTTAAGCCAGGATCACTTAATTTTAAAAATCATGTGATAATGAGAACCAACGCATAAAGGATTAAAATCCCTCAAATACCTTATTAAGTCAGACCAAGCATTCAGTTACTTGATTAAGGTCAAGACTGAATAAAACAAAGTGTTTGACCATCCCTTGTTGGGACACTTACTTTTATAAAGGAAGCTCTTATGAATTTTTTTGGTTGACTTAAACATTTTACATCCAGAGGAGTATCCCTTGATAGAATTTTCGTAAAATGGAGGCATGTGTTGAGGAAATCCAAGTCAGGATTCTAGGATTGGGGAGTCCACTCAACAGATCAAGGAACTGTAAGATCATAGTTTGCAAAGACCTACCTACCCAAATATCTTTCAATAGCTTGAACAAACCTTGTTGGGGTAATGTAAAGGGGAATATGGATCCTTGCCACTAGAATTTCATTGCAATTAGACTTTCTGAGTTCAATGGTGAGGGCCATTGGGACTTGATAAAATAGAGGGAGAATTAATAAATTCATTTATTATTTTTCATAAAATTTAATAAAAAGGTACTGATAAATCATCTCTTTTAATTTGTAGAATCAATATGAAAAACTCATCAACCAACTTTTATCTGTGATCAATTCTGGATAAAGGCAATATCCTCACCGGAAATAACATTCTTGAATGGTTTAGGTGCCTTCAGTTTATCCTATGCCATGCACGAAAGTTTTACATGTTGGAGTCCCCACTTCCTGCTTTGCTTGCCCAAGGGGTGAGTGATAAAGATTTCCTGTTCTATGATCAACATTTTAGGGATGCACTCAATGTTCAATGTTTGATGTTGTCATCAATGTCTAGTGAGCTCATGAAGTCTCATGAAGACATGGATGCCTATATCATGCTCGAGCACCTCTGTGGTCTATACCAGGAGAGAGAAAGATAAGAAAGGGTTGAGATCTCCAAGGGTCAATTACAGAGCAAGCTTGGAGCGAGTTCCCCAACAGGGCCTCATGTAGTCACGATTATTGTCTACATTGAGTACTTAGAGGTTCTAGGGTTTATACTCCCCAAATAACTAGGTACTGATCTCATTCTTTCATCACTCCCCCATAGATTCTCTAACATTGTTGTAAATTTCAACATGAACAACATTGAGAAGTCTCTATCAAATTTTCTTATCCTCATTCTCCATGTGGACAATGATATAAAGCGTGAAAAGCCTTCTGTTATTATGTTTAATAAAAGGAAAGTGATAGAGAAGAGCATTAATCCCAAAGTATATTCAATTCCTTCCAAGAAAAGCGAAATCAAATGGTAGGAAATAGAATAGGAGGTTGTTTGTTTCGCATGTGGCTAGAAGGTCCACATGAAGAAAAACTGCACCCAACCAAGGAAGAAAGGGGAATCTTTAGGTGTGTTTGTTATCGAATGCAATCTATCAATTTCTACCAATTGGGAATTAGATACAACTTTTGGTGCTCACATATGTATCCAAATACAGGAACCAAGTAAATTTAAAAAGATTGGCTGAGGTGAGGTGGATCTGTGAGCTGCCAACGGAACCAGACTCACTGTTGTAGCTGTCAGAGACTACCACATCACATTTCCTATGGGAATGGTCTTGGTATTAAAAGGATGTTATCATGTTCCCTCTGTAACCAAAAAAATTATTTCAGTATCCATATTAGATACTAATAGATTCATCTTCAAGTTTGGAAATGAATGTTTATACTTTTATAAAGATATCATTTGTTTTGGTAGGGCACATTTATATAACGGCCTTTATGTGTTGGACTACACAAACCAAGTAATGTAAATAATTGACAAAGTTAATTCACATGAATCATACCACACTTAAATTTGGCATCACTGGTTAGGACATTTCAATGAGAAATTTTTGACAAAATTACATCAATATGGGTATTTAGATTCTTTCAAAATAAAACCACTTGGTGTATGTCATGTGGTTATACAAGGAAAAATGACCAAAGCCCCATTTTGTGGTAATGGTGAAAGGTCTAAAGAGCTTCTAGAATTAGTTCACATAGATATGTGTGAACCACTTCCTGTTGAAAAAAGGGGTGGGTTCTTGTACTTCATAACTTTTACTGATGATTTTAGTAGATATGGATATATTTACTCAATGAGGTATAAGTCATATTCTTTTGATCAGTTCAAAGAATATAAGAATAACGTTGAGAATCATCATGGTCTGAAGATTAACAAACTCCGCTCAGATAGAGGAGGAGAATATCTTAATTAGGACTTCATTTCCTTCTTACGGGAGTACGAGATTCTATCTCAACTCACTCCTCTTTAAATGCCTCAGTGGAATGGTGTAAGTGAAAGGAGGAACCACACCCTGTTGGAACTGGTGAGATCAATGATGAGTCATGCGAGTCTTCTATTATCCTTCTGGGGATATGCATTACAATCATCATAACACATACTAAACCAAGTACCAACTAAATCGATAAATGGTATTCCATATGAATTATGGATTGGACACAAATCCATGTTATCAAATTCACATGTGTGGGGTAGTGAAGCATTTGTTAAGGCAACTTCATGTAACAATCTTGCACCCCGAGGCACAAAGTGTACCTTTATTGGATATCACAAGGACACAAGGGGATATTACATATACAACCCCTCAGATAAAAAGGACACAGTGGAAATACACACCATATTTATTGAGAGGGAGCACATCTCCAAAAGAGATAGTTGGAGTGTGTTAGACTTCGATGAAGCCATGGCTCATGTTACATGGGAGTTAGTACAAGAAAAGATTCCACAAAGCCCCATGGAAGAAAAATTTGTTCCAGGGACACTAAAACTGCATAGGAGCACAAGAGAGGTGAGAGAACCCGAACGATATAGTTTTCTTGTCACCGAGGATGGTGACTCATTATTGGATTATAATGATGATCCTATTACCTATAAGGAAGCAGTTGAAGGCACAGACGTTGCCATGTGGCAAGAAACCATGAATTCTGAAATGGATTCCATGTACGAAAACCAAGTCTGGATTTTGTTAGATCCTCCAGTTGATGTAAAGCCTATTGGTTATAAATGACTATTCAAGAAAAAACTTGACATGGAGGGACAAGTCAGCGCCTATAAGGCATGACTGATTGCAAAAGGTTTTAGACAACGTCATTGAATTCACTATGATAAAACCTTTCCAACGGTTGTGATGCTGAAATCCATCAGAATTCTATTGGCCATTGCCTCTTAACATGACTATGAAATTTGAAAAATGGATGTCAAAACAACATTCCTTAATGGGACCCTACAGAAAGATGTCTACATGACACAACTTGAAGGGTTTGTGACTCCAAAAGATACCAACAAGGTATGCAAGTTGTTGAAATCCATTTATGGATTAAAGCAAGCATCAAGGTCCTGAACATTCATTTTGATTAAGCCATAATGTAATTTGGATTTATTAAGAACGAATGTGAGCCTTGTGTCTACAAAATGATTAATGGAAGTGCAGTCATTTTCTTAATAGTATATGTTGATGACATATTACTAATTGGAAATAAAGTACCTGTCCTATAGTCTGTTAAGACATGGTTGGATAAATGATTCTCTATGAAATACTTGGGAGAGGCAGCATATATTCATGGGATCAAGATCCATCGTGATAGATCCAAGAGAATGCAGGGCATAATTCAAAGTACATACATTGACAAGATACTGAAGAGATTCATTATGGAACAGTCCAAGAGGGGATTGTTTCCAGTGTCACATGGCATTAATCTTTCCATGAAAATGTGTCCTCGGACAAATGAGGAAAGAAATAAATTGGAAAGGATCCCTTACACATCAACAATTGGGTCAGTCATGTATGTTATGCTATGTACAAGGCTATATGTTGCTTACGCATTAAGTGCGGTAGGCAGATATCAAGCTGATCTAGGAGACCGCAATTGGATGGAAGTCAAGACTATCCTTAAGTATCTGAGGTGTACTAAGAATATGTTCCTTGTTTATGGAGGAGATGAGGAACTAGTCATAAGAGGACATGTAGATGCTAGTTTCTAGACAGATCAAGATGACATTAATTCACATACTGGATACATATTCAGTTGGAATGGAGGTGCAGTGTGCGGAAAGAGCTCAAAGTAAGGTGTGGTCGCATATTCTACAGTAGATTCCGAGTATATCGCCACTTCTAAGGTAGCTACTGAATTAGTATGGATGCAAAGCTTCGTCCAAGATCTGGATGTAGTACCTTGCAGTAAAGATCCTATCACACTCTATTGATATAATACTACAGTGGTGGCACTTGAAAAAGAGCTAAGGTCAGATCTGCGGACAAATCACATACTTATAAAGTATCTTCTCTTGAGGGATTTCTCATAGATAGGTGAAGTTGTAGTGACCAGCGTTTCCATTAAAGACAATGTGGTGGACCGCTTGACTAAAGCATTGACTCACCAGAAACATGATCATCATGTGAGGTCTAGCGGACTAAAGGCTTAGGCAGTTGGCTCATGTCCAAGTGGGTGCTTGTTAGAGTTGGTGTCCTGAGAACCAAATATTTGTACTTTGATTACGTGAATATATCCTTATTATATATTGTTCATTGTTCTTCATGAGTATAATATAATAATGTCCAGGAATATTTGTTGCATTAATAAGGTCATGGAAGATCCTCAATATGATGAGAACCTTGAAATGCTATAAAAATATTCTTAAATAAAGTTCTATGGTTGAATGAAATACTATGATATGACACATAGTATACAAACCGTCATGTGGGAGTACTCGTAAGAAGACGAGACTCTCTCTCATGGAGGTCACACTAGGTAATATACAAGATGTGAGATTATGAGAATAGAACCACCAGTAGTAATTCTGCATGTCTTGGTGTCATCCGACATTACTATCAATGAGCGAGTGTAATGGTCCTTAGACTGGAAGATTATCATTAACTCATTCCAAGACTCACGCACTTATATTTGCTGATGAAAATTGTCATGAAGGAAGTTAGTGGGATTTAGGGTATGATGGGTACGTTACAAATGAAATGTTATTAATGGATAAGTTAAGAAAGGATTTGTCCCTTCCATATTTATGGAAGTAGATATCTTGGGACCATGGATTAAAGTAGAACTGACACCCAAATTCCATGGTCATGGTGTCACGACATGTATATTTCTGGAAGTTAATGAATGATAGATCAAGAATATAGGATTATGAAACTTCCATGAAACCTGCTTGATGAGATATTGAGACAAAGGGATTAAATTACACGATAAGCATTCATATGAACTGACACATCAATGCGGCGACAACTTCATTCTCTTTGGGGGCCTTGACCTGTTGCTAGACAATAATCTGGGACTCTAGGAAAGCCTGCCTAATGCCAATGAGAAAGAGGCCTAGAGGGTCACATACTAAGTGTATCCAAGTATCTCAAGTAGAATAATGATTATTCCCATATGTTGTTTAATAATTATTCAAGGAAGCCTAAATAGTTTTATTGTTAGAGGAATAATAAAATGAAAACATGTACATGCCTTGCATTAATGATTAAATGCCAAGTAGTTTTCATTTTGGAATGGAAATGAAAAACAAGTACAAGCCATGTATTAACAATTACACGCCGTGTCGTTTTACAAAAAACAAGTACACACTGTGTATTAATGATTACACTCCATGTAGTTTTTCCATTTGGGATTTTGAGGAAATAATATCTTTTTATTAAATGATATATATTATAATCATCATGGGCCCATGTCGAAGAATTAATGATTCGACATGGGGTTTTCAATAATATTCAATGAAATAAATAAAATGTGTAACGCATTTATTTATTGTCATAACTCTATAACCTCAAACCTGATTATAAATATCCTCACAATCCCAACACTTTTCCTAAGAATCATTGTGCACAACAATTCTGGAGAATTTTCTCAAGACTGAAAGAATTTTGTCCTCCAAGAATGCTCTCAAGAGCAAGAGAGATCCACCTCCATCGGATCAAGGAAATCTAAGGCGGACATTTCAAGAAAATGATTCTCCAAAATAGCACCCAGATATCCCTTTGGAGACATCCAGAGATATGTGGTGCACGTGTGGATCACTGCTTGAGGAAGTCTATACTTGGATTCTATGATGCAATGAAAAATCATATCAGAACGTGATCAGAAATATCAACGAAGAAAGAACGCCTTAAAATGAAATTATTTTCAATTAATTAAATTAATTATTAGAAACCTTTGATGATCCTCCTTTTTGGTTCTGGGACTATTCTTCTTCTTGGTCAATTTTTGTGATTTGATCCATGTAGTCTGGCGTTTATTGTCATATTGATCCCAGATTGATCATTTTTAATGAAAAAAATCCAAGTGGGCACATCTACCCACATACTTCTTCTGCACCTGGAACCTTCATCACTTTGATACAAATGGTTTTCCCTTGAGTTTTCTGAATCATCTAATCCTACTTCATACACAAATCAATCGACAGTCTTGGAGTAGGTACCTGTGGTCTAAATTCAACCATTATTGGTTTTTGTTTTTGATCAAGACCCATAACATCCTTCTCATTTATATTTGAAAATACTTCTATTCTTATAGACCTCTATGCTCCATATTCATCATCTCTATTTCTTAAATAACCTTATTTCCCATTGACATATCAAGAGTTAATATTTTTTCATATCCCTAACTATTTTACAATATTGAAAACTTCTACTTCATGTTATTTGATACATTTGATTTGATCTCTTTAATTGTTTATCAAACTATTGAATTATATTTTATTTTCTTCAATTTTTATATTGTACTCGTCAGCCTTTTTTGAGATCTCTGGCATTAAAGTCTACATCTTTTCAATTTCTTCACTCATATTAGACTTCACTTCTTGCTACTACTACATTTAAATTAGGGAATCATGAACCACTTTTTTGTATTTCTTCAGTTTGGCTCTCCAAAAATTTATCTCCTCAAGAGAGGCATCTAATTCAGGATACTAATAAACTATTCCTTCAACTTATTCTGTATCATTTTATCTCTATTCTTTTTTCTAGGCACACCAAAAACTGCCAGAATATAATTTTCCGCATGATCATTCCAGTTATCCATCTCTTCAACCTCACATTATTTTGAACATTCTTCTTCTTGTGAATGGTGATTTTTCTATTTGAACAAATTTCTGTAGAAATTTTTCTAACCATTCACATAGGATGAGGACTTATTCATGGTAAGTTCAACTTCATCCTCATCATCCTCTTGGATGTCCATTGGGAACCATGCTGCAAGATCACCAACCTTTCCAAATTAAATGCATGCTTGAGAAACATTCCCTTTGAAAGTTCCTTTTCCTCCTTGTAGATTTGAATGAAGGAATGAAATCACATAATTCAACTCTTATTATACCTAAACATATTTAATGGTGAGAATATTTGTGTCCTTGAACTCCAAAAATTTGGAATTCCCTTTTTACAAAGACTCAGTGTCCCCATTTATCATCTCATATACGATAAGAGAACTATATAATGTATCTACTTTTAGTTCCTTTGGATCTTTATCCTCTAATATATAATCATTCAGATTGAATTGAGGTGGAATTTATCTCAATATTCCCTTAAAAATCTTTATATCTTCAACAATGTCTCTAATAACACTCAAGTCATCTAGAACAATATTCACACTGTCAAAGAATGCATCAACAATATAATTGAGGTTCATTATCAGATTTTTATACTTTTTCAACATAAACTGTATCATTTCCTCTCTAACATATGAATCACATTTATTGATATTTAACTAATTTTCCCATATATCATTTATTGTTTTACATGACATCACCTTTGTATATATTGAAATGAATTGGGATCCCCCTAAAGAATTGATTTCTTTGGAGTCAGTATCCAATTCCCTTCGTCCAACTTCAAAAATGGAACCACTGTGAATAATGGACAAAATTACATGAATAACTATTATAAATAGAATCATTCATAAAGATCAAAAATAATGTATCCTTTGATTCTCAAATAATTGATAATTATTCCCATCAAATATCAGAATCCCTTTGTGATTGAAAAACTTCATTAAAACCATTGAGAGTGAAATAACGATATTAACCTTTGAAACTAATACAAATTATTATAACAACCAAGTTAAATACCCTAAGAGAGGGGGTGATTTAGGGTAGGAGCTATCTTTAGAGACTTCCTTGGTCAGTGCCATGGGTGTTTCTATGGTTTCTATTGTACGACCTCCTCATTGAAAGCAGAAATGATGGCTATGATACATGCTTTTGATTTTTCCAATCAAAAAGGCTGGAGGGATATTTGGATTGAGAGTGACTTGAACATAATTTTGTAGGCTATCTAAAATGGTGTGATCCATCTCACATGGACTCTTACCACCCGTTGGATGAGATGTCTTGATTTTCTTTGGGATATCAACTACATCGTCACACATGCGTATCAGGAGGAGAATATGGTTGCTGATGCCCTTTCCAAAAAAAGGACTCAATCAAGAATTGGCTTGGTCGGATACCTTGATTCCTGAATTTCACCACTTGTATGATAATGATTGTAAGAAACTCCCATCATTCAGACTCATGCCACTCCATTTTTATATATTCAATAAATTGTGCCTTGGTCTTTGACTGAGGCACCACCTTCTCATAAAAAAATTTATATACTGAAATGATAGCATGCACATGAAAAATGAATTTTTCTTGGTGCTCCCTCACTAGGATACATTCAATGAGAACAAAATAAAAATAATCTGATGTACCAAATACACTAAAATAACACTTCTTTTTATAGAGTTTAGAGTGGAATCACTGTCCCCCGAGTTTACAACGAATCATAACTTGAAAGCTCACTCCCCTCTCAACAAAAGTGTGCTCAATTATTCTTAATAGGATCCTAATTTGAATACGTTAATCAATATTTTTTTACACCTCATTTAGTGTATCATTTATTTCCAGTATCATATAGTTGATGAATACCACATTACCCAAAATTTACTGGGAAACTTGTATCTTTCACGCAAAAATTTGGATGTCTTGTGCACAACCTTATTTCCTTACACACAACATTTGAGTTTAGGTATAGAGCTTCCAACTTCCATGAACTATTATGGAAAGAAAACACATGTTAAATTTTAATGCTTTATGATAAATTCTCTTAATGCAAAAATCCTCTTGTGCACAACTCTTATTTGATACAGAGCCAAAAATTTATTTAAGGGTTGAGCTACTAACATTATGGGGGTAGTCACTTATTTATAGACCAAGCTGACCCTGAGTGATAGATCCTTATTGGTCTTCCCTTATATGTGTATTATTTACCCATGAAAGGAAGTCCACTTTTTATGTCATATTTGGTGTGTAACTCTCTTTCATACTGATATGTTTATCACTATTTTATGGGCACATGAAACTCCTCCTTCATCACACAAACTAATCTTTCGCACAAATTCAAATATTTGACGGACTTATTGACTTTGAAATATTATGACATGGTGATCCCAAAACAAGTACTTTACCAAATTTCCAAACCACCATAAATATTTGTAAAAACATCCTTTTCCAAAAAAACCCACTATATTCTCAAAATTTTAGACCCAAATATTTGGTAAAGCCAAGGCAATGACACCACATTGTATTGACACTTTTTGTACCTCATCTAGAGAATCAAATTCTTTGTCTTTGATATTGGTCATCATAGATTGTCAATAATATATTTGGAACTCCAAAACTGGCCATGGAATCCTTCTTGGTCAACAAACACAATCAACCAAGAAACACTACAATGTTACCTAGGGGGATTTTTGACCAACACACGACAATCACAATATCCCAATATCAAAATAAAATAACCACATATGAATGAAACCCTAGTGTGTTGTCTCTTTAATAAATCATGATACATATAACTCTTCATCTAAACCCATGACGATTAGTTAACAACACACCCGGAAGTACTTACAACAACATTTATAACCATAGTAACTTGATGTTCAACATAAAAAGGATTGTTACTTTTTTTATGCTATAGATTTCATGTTTTGTCATTATTATATCCATTTTGCCATCCCAAAAAGATAAAAAAACCCCTGATTGATACCATTTGTAACATTACACCCCACCCCAATGGATTTAGCAGAGGAATAGGTGATACCAACCTTAGGTTACATTCAGCTGATACCAAATGGTGGGAAAAATTCAATGGGTTTAAACTCCAAGTTACAAGGGGAATGGGTTACCTTAAACAAACACACACAAATTGATAAGATGAAATGAAATAAATAATCCAATGAAATATCTAAAAATGATGAATCTGGTAACCCAATCATATTAAATATGAAAAATCCCTCAATATATTATGAAACAAAGGCCAACATTAGAGTATCAAAAGAATTATGTTAAATAGAAACCTATATAGGAAAAGTAGTAAAAGACCTTGGCACTGATGTGGAACCACTATAGACCATGAAAATAAAAACACTACATGATCCTCCCTGATACCCCAGAATGTGAAATCAAGGAGCCCCACTAGTGAGGTACGAAGATGGTTCATTTCTTGTATCATGGAAAACAACATCGACATAAACACCCAATTGAATATGTAATGGGTGAATAATAATACCCAATATGAACGTTTTAAGTTGATTTTACCACATGAATCTATGTATAGAAAAATGTTATCTCATAGGAGTATAAAAATGATAGAATAACATCGAAAGGAAATAATACAAATTTTAAAATATAAAATATAACTGATGAATTGGTTTTCCAAAAATAGTACAAATAAAAACAACATCCTTTTAAATAATCCCTAAATTTTCATAAATTACTAATTGAAAAAATCATCCATGATATTTCACACACACTAAACCGTTCATGCTGAATGTCATATCCATTCTGATGAGTAGTGATATTTCCTCCAACAATCCATTGCTCGGTGGAAGTTTTTCTTTGTGCATTTATAGTCAGGACTGAGCACCATGCCTGTTTAGAAAATGCATCATGAAAAATGTACACACGCCAACCATGTTCCTTTATATATGAAATCCACAACCCATTTAATCCAATATCATATACTGATACTATGTATTTATTTTATTAAAACACTTTTCATCAATTTATCAAACACGTTATGGCCAACACCTACAACCCAAATTTAATAACCAACTAGTGACAAATTAATCAAGTAGAGTTTCAACATGGAAAAATTATTTAAAATTATAAGGGATTTATTTATGAAACCTGATATCCTTCACATTACAATAGAATTTAAAAGCGGAAAATCCCACCAACCATGAACAGTCAATCTATGCTTCCCATTCAGATCCTTTGTGAACACTTTCATTCCCATGAATAAAATCATGAAGACCTAATGAAATCAACATTAATACTGAAGAGATCTTAAAAAAATTCCTATGGAAGGGATAGAGTCTAAGAGAAAAGGGAGAGAGTAACACGAGAAACACATGTAAAGGAACATAAAATTAAGCTATAGGGAACACCCTATTCATGGTGTAAATTTCAGATTCACGTTGTGAATCTTTAGATTTTCATATATTATGAAAAATCCAGAACCTAGGATTAAAAACCATATATTCAAATCACATCATGAATAACATTTGTAATCAGGAATATTTCTATCCAGTTTCCCAATGTAATCCATTCACGCCTTCAAAGAATTCACAACATCTTCCCATAACACATTCACATTATTATTCACCATTCATGGAATGAATCATTATTATAGCCAAGTTACAGGATCCTATTATCATTGTTCCCTCAACCCCATATCATAATTATCCCAATGACTCCAAAAATAAAATAATAAGGATAAAATAACAACATACCTCAAACCTAGGGTGATATAAAAATCACCCATGATACAGATCCACATTACCATGAAATATTGTTATATTTGACACATGCATTAGTGTACATAGATATATTAATATTTTTTAGGTCCTACATATTTGTTTCACCACGATAAGAATATTATTATATTATTTAATATATATAATATCAATTTTAGTAATTCAAAATAATAAAAAAAACAAATTTTAAAAAGCTTATATTTAAAAAAATAGTGTTTTTGAATGAATACAGTCTCCATTAAGAATTATTTTATTTAATTAATTATATATATATTATTTAATTTAATATGAAATACATTCTAAATTCATGAATATGTTTGACCTCTCATAGTTCAGTCTCAATTAATGCATAATTTCCATAAAAATTAATTGAATCCACACTTATCGGAAGATCCTAGAGATACCAATGAAAATCAGTAAAAACTAATTTCTAAATCACACATAATTATAATTAAAAATTATCATAAAAATGGGTGCCAAACCAAGTACACATAAAAAGAAGGCCACCCTAAGAGATAAATCAATGATCAAATGAGGAATAATATTTTGGGGGTAACACCAAATTTTATATTAATAAAATAAATTGATGTTTTAATTATTTTTTGGTCAAAATTTTAAAAAAAGTAACGGAATTAAATATCTCATGGACAATAAAACAATTTTATTAATATTGTTTATAATCACTCTAATGAGCTACCCTCCCCAAGCTATGAACCTTGTTTTCTAATCTGATGGGAATCTTATAAAACCCTAGCCACCTTTAAACCACACCATAATCTTTTACCCACTATGGAAACCTATTAAACTAATTGTTTTCCCCATAGTTCAACACATGTTCATAGAGTGTTATTTTTCATCAGTCACACACAACTTGTGAAACTTCCCTAGAGGTCACCCATCCTAACACTAATATAGGCCATGCATTATTAAATATGATGTTCTAATTAGGTATGATACTGAAAAGAAAGGTGATTTTTTTATATGGGTACTACCATTTATACCATTAATCCTTTAATTTTAGGGGATTTTACATTCACACCCTTTAAATAACAACATCCACATTATAGACCCTAAAAATAAAACCCATTTAGTGTTACTAAATTTTTGGATAGGTATTGGATATGATTCCATTTTTTAATATCCATCCTCACAAGGCCATGAAAATGATCACATGACCCCATGGTCCTTCTATACTACTTTGATTTCCCTCCCAACACACCATAAGCTACCCCCCTCGAGGTCACCTATCATACTAATGATTTCATCTATAGTACCAACATGGTAGCCTAACATACTAATGACTATACCGATTGTCCATGATACGTTCTTTCAGTGTGATTTTTCTTTACTCACACACACCCTTGGTACCTTCCCTTATGGTCACCAATCATAACACAACTCTAGGAAAATCATGCTTAGCTATTGAATTCTAATCTGGTAGGAACCTAAAAAAGAAGGGTTCACATTGGTAATATAGGTAACACCATTATCGTTTTAACCCTCTAATTTTATAATGTGTTACTTTTTTCATCCATTTATTTACAAAACCCTAAGTATAAAAAAAACGTCAAACCCAGGATGTTTCCCTACATCTTTGGATTGGTATTGGATTGGATATTAATTTTCAAGACCCAACCTCCCTAAGTGATGAACCTGATCATTTGACCACAAGTTTCTCCTATAATATAAGGCCTCATCCTTAAACCTTACTTAATATTTAATTAAATGAATAATTCACAATGGGGATCTTTTTAGGTTTAGAGTTTTAGAGAATTAGGACATAACTATTACATCTCAAAAGATTACAAAGTAGTTACTTCTACTAAATTTCCATAAAATAAAAACTCTTAAAAAGAAACATGACTAGTTCCATCTATTAGATAGAATGACTTTCCCTTGATCCCATCCTTGACCCTATTCCACATTAAGTCCTGTGAAAAAACATTTCAAAAAAACTTGGGGTGAGCATAAAAATCTCACCAAGGGATACACAAAGAATGAAAACTGTTAGTTTTTTCAAAGCAACAAGTAAACCATGTATACTTTATCAAAGTAATGCCCTTCACCTTTAGGAAGTAGTAAAAACACTTCACTGAATAAAATATAATTACTTACCCTTTTGTAAAAAAAATATTACCATAAAACCCATGTAAATAACACATAACATATAAAGGTAACTTGGGACATAAACATACATAAATGGAATAACCATACGGTCGACTTCCACACATACTTAATGGAGTAGACATACAGCCGACTTCCATACCCAATGCATTGGAGGTTATAACGTAACCACCCGTACTGGTATTCACGGAACCACCCGTTATATGGTTTATCACATAACCACCCGTCAAATGTCCAAGTACCATTATTAAATCATAATAAAAAAACAAATATAATGGAAAGAAAACATTTCCACACTTTGATCACAATATATCTCTTAAATATATTGACATAACAAATCCATTATAAAAACCATTTTCAATACCAAAATACATAAAAGAGTATAGGGTATTTATTTCATTTAAAAAAAACATTACGGCTTGTTGAGGAAGCTAAAGACCAAATAATACTCGCGGTGGCGGAAAAGGTCCTTGTCACCGCGTACATTAAAAGAAACATTCCTTTTTGTCGTTTAGTAAAACGCTTCATAGAAAAAGATTCCATTTTTATAAAAGTAAAAATAAAAGGGGTTTATACACCGTATAAAAGAAAGTTGTGTATAAAACGAAATATGCCTCAATGAAAGGAGATTGAGACGAAGTCCCTTACCTCGGGTCTGACTTAACTCGATCGTTCTTTAACGTCCTGAATAATAAACTTGAATTAATTTCTACTTGACTAAGAACCCTTTTCAAGTTCATTATTCATTTTATATCACTTATTACCTTGTTATGAACATTATGTAGCCATTTATGTTGATAACGGTCATTTGTTGATATTTGGTACTTGAGTCAAAAGTGAACTTCTTACAATTACATGTTGTTCGTGTGGTCAAAGGTTCATTATATCCAGAATGATATTCATGATTTGGATATCATATATATCATATATATCCAGAATATACATGTATTTATAATATTACATAATAATTTAGAGGTAAGAAATGAAATGAACCGTTCATGAAGACGGTAAGCCGTACGTACGCATGAACGCTACTTTCATTTCTTTGTCATATTAATGGAATTAAAACTAAATGAGAGGTATTTATATTTTAATTCCAGAATTATATTCATCATTTATATGTAACATAAATCATATATAATAACTTTAAATCCATCCTTTATACGTCCCACATATGGCATTAACGAATCAAATCACTTTGAGGGGGTGGTAGTCCGCACTTCCTAAAATGAACATATCGCGTATACCCATAATGGAAGCCATGAAGGTGTGCCATAAATGAAAAATACAGAAGATTAAGGAAGAAATAAACATATTATATTTCATATATAAATATATTGACATATTAATGGACACCTTTGAAGGTGTTGGAAGAATATTGAACAATCATCGTTTCGTGAGGCAGAAATTCGCCATCCACCGAAACAATATGTTCTTTAACCATTATATGTAGGTGTGGGTAAGTGTATCTCGAAAGCTTCATATAAAAAAATCCTAGTATATTGAAGATACTGGATTTGGTACAAAATAAATGAATAAAAAGAGTTTAGGGGGTTGAAGAATCAAAATAAAACAAAAGGACACAAGTGAAGACATTACCTTAAAATCGGGCAACTCTCTTAGATTTGAGCTCAAAGGCTTCCTTGGGAAGACTTATGCCCAAAGTGAGGCTTCTAAGAGTTAGAGAGGGATGTGGAGAGACAAAATGGGCAGGGGTTGGCTGAACCAAAGGCTCGAGATGTGTGGGTAAGGTGATAGTGGTGGGGGCCTTTTATAAGAGGAGAGAAGGGGCACTCTTGGAAAGTAAAGAAATGTTACTTTATTTTAAAAAGAGTTTCGGATTTAAAAGGTCAAAAATTGATATAATTCGAGGATAAGGTGATAAGGGTTCGAAATATACCCATCCAATAGGGTTTTGACAAGTGTAGGTTTTAGTTTTTACATTATCTTTTCATTTTATTTAAATCGTTAAATAATGATGTAATCACTGCATCATCATGATGTCATAAATAATTTAATATATTTAATGTCTAAAAATTATAAACAAAATACTATGATGTATGAAATCTTTTGAGATTTCTAATGACTATTTATATTCAAAAATATGACTTGTATAACCCCATTTAAAAATTGATTTAGTAAAACAACTTATGTTTGTGTCATTTTTACTTTTACATTAAATAAAAAGATAATAATGTCATTTTCCTTCCAAAGTGGCTCCATGGGGTCCCCAAGTTGACCCATGGATTTTATTGGTCTTCCATGACACATAAAATAAGGGTAGGACATGTTTCATGCTCATCTCATATTATTAAAACATTATTTTTACCTTAAACTACACTAATTACCTCTAATCGCGATTAAAAACATAAAAGTTACTATTCACCAAAAAATTATTTTAATCCCATTGAACCACATTTTACTTATTAATGAAAACCATGTATGTCAGATTTTTGAAATTCAAAACACAGAGGTGGTAAAATTTCATTTAAATGAAAAATCAGTTTTTATAAGTACCACTTAGTGGTTTCACTATTCATCAAAAATTGAAGTTTTTTAGAAAAATAGCAAAACTTCACCCTAAGATATATTTGATATTCTGAATTCAAAAATCAAGTCCATTTTACAAAATTCAAAACATATAATTTTCATTAATTAATTTAATAATTAATTCCCGCTGTCAGAGAAAATAGCGTGTTTTTATGAAACAATAAGTATCAAAAGATTGACAGTAGTTTAAGTCCGATTTCAAAGTGAAATTAATTCCAATGACCACTATTGGATTTAATGGTAAAAATATATTCTAATTTCACTTTAAAACCAATTCAACAGATAATATAATCATATAAATAAATTATATTAAAAAGTGGTTTTGAATTATAATACAAGATTTTTCACTATTCATTAAAAAATGAACTTTATTGGAAAAATACCAAAAATTTACACAAAGTAAATTTTGATGTCCTGATTCTAATGAAGAATTTTATTTTTTCAAATATAACACATAAAATTGTTAAAAAGTGGATTTAAAAGAGGTTCTCCATCAAAAGGCGGTTAATCGACCTTTTAAAGAATATTAGAATGTTTATGCTTAAAAATTGGATTCATTCGCATTTTTAATCCTCTAACATTTATTGTAAAAGGTAAAAATATTTGAAAAACATACGTAATAATTTTTTAGTTAGTTTTGTTATTTCCTGCCATTACAATGGCTAGGCATTAACTACCATTTAAAATAATATTATTTTATTATTAGAGTGCAACATAAGATTTAAAAGGAACTCGTTGTCGCGTATTGGGTACGCCATCGAGCATAGCGTTCCCTTTAAATTAATATTAATATTTTTTTCACAAATAGGGATAAATATAAAAATGTCATATTATTTATTAACCCGGGGTGTTACATCCTTCCCCCCTTTTGGGAATTTCATCCTTGCAATTTCAAAATTAGGCTTGGAAACTTCATTGAAAGTCCCACATCAGAAAAAAGAGTCGGTAAAACAATCACTTTAAAATAAAGAAAGAGAAGTACAGAGGTCACCCGAGTTAACTCATACTAGGATTCCATGTAGGAAAACATGGACATGGAGGAGAAAACATAGGGTCATGTTCTAACGGAGAGTGATAGAAAACATGTTTAGGAGAAAGTTAACCATAAGAAAATCACAAACTTGTGATGGGATAAATGGTATTCGATTCCCCTGCAGGAAAAGTTAACAGACAACGTTTTTGTTTTAAGTTACTCTTCATTGAGGAATTTATTTTTGAGCTTAACTAAATCATAATGAAACATACTTACTTGTCATGTAGACTTTCAACTTTTACTAGATTCCTTAATCAAACTCATATTTTCTCCAAAAGACGAGTGTTTAGGATGACTTGTTCACATTAATAGAGCTATAATCAACTTCTTGAGAATCACCTAATCCACAAAAGAGAACTATATACTTCCCATGTATTTAGACATTAACCAAAACCAAAACCAAAAAGGTTATTACAAGATTAGATAATCTGGAAAAGGATAACCCTTTATAAAAAGAAAATCTATTCTTAATCTCTAAAATTTGTCCAACAAAACCCAAAGTTCAATGAAGACCATTCGATAAACAATTTTTCCATAAAATTCTTCAAAGTAAACCAAACTAATATTGAAACCCAAATATTTGAAGGATTTAATCACATAGTCCTCCAAGGTACAAAATAACACTTATCTCCAAATAACATCAGTTGCCCTTAAAGTCTCATATTGAAATGTAATTAAACTAATCACATATCCTCCATGATAGGTTAATAATTTCCATAGATAACCCAAAATCAACTTACTCTTAATTCATAAAATCATTTAACTAAGAAGAATTAGTCAAACTAACCAGGTACTTCACGTAGTCAAGTGGTAGGCGATAAATACCAGCCGCACTTTGGTTGTGGGTTCGATTCCCGCAGCTTTGTCCGATGCAACGGGTTGTCACACGGTCTGCATGTTGTCCTTTTTATAAAACTCCAAAAATAACCCTAACATGTTTTAACCTCAATAGTTTCCTTATACCTCTCATTTTCATCCAAATTCATTATTATCTCAACATATTAATTCTTGAAGCCTTATTTCACCACCATAAGTTAAAATAAAACGATTACCAAAATGAATAACAGCATACCTTGATCATGGAGTCCACTCGGTTTCATCGTCATCTTGTTCACGTAGGTAAACGACCCATGCATTACAACAATGATTTAGAGATCCTTCAAAATCATTTGCTTCCTCCATCCAAATACACCTTGTACAACATGGGTCATATGGGTTTTCACAGAAAAACAGTTTTGGAAAATAATCATGTACGACATATAATTCCAAAACATCTGATAAAACATGATTTCTATAAAATAGTCGGACAGAATTTGAGTTGATACTTTATATTATTGGTCCTTTTAAAATACCATAAGTATGTGCTGAGAGGATAAATTTTAAAAGCAAATATAAATATGTTGCGCATGGGTCTCCTTCCTTAGCACCATTTTTAAAATCATAATATGCTTCAAATTATTGTGATAAGGTAAAATATTTGAAAATACCGTGATAATATTTACCTTTCTTGAAAATATGAGAATATTGTGAAAATAGTATTTGTCTAAAAACAACCCATGATCCATGATGATAGCGAGGTATAGTGAAGGTGTTTGATATCTCAAACAACTACTTGCAAGTGAGTTTTATTCTAGAAAAAGTTTCACAATCATCCGAACATGACTTTGCAATAATTATTACAAGCATGTCACCAAGAAGAGATAGGAATGTCGTTTGAGATCCTTCTCCTTCCATTCGTAACTGACATTACTTGTCCTGAAAAAAGTTATAAAATAAGGATTTAACTGAAATTATAGATATAGGGACTAACCATGTGTCTAACAAAAACTCCTAATCCCTAAAGTTGTCTAAACAAACCTTTGATACCAAATATAAGTTCCCGGCCTTAAACCATACTTAATATAGAATTAAATGAATAATTCACATTGAGGATCTTTTCAGGTATAGAGTTTTAGATAATTAAGACATAACTATTACATCTCAAAAGATTACAAAGTAGTTACTTCTACTAAATTTCCGTAAAATAAAAACTCTTAAAAAGAAACATTTCTAGTTCCATGTATTAGATAGAATTAATTTCCCTTGATCCCATCCTCGACCCTATTCCACATTAAGTCCTGTGAAAAACATTTCAAAAAAACTTGGGGTGAGCATAAAAAGCTCAGCAAGGGATACACAAAGAATAAAAACTATTAGTATTTTCAAAGAAACAAGTAAACCATGTATACTTTATCAAAGTAATGCCTTTCACCTTTAGGAAGTAGTAAAAACTCTTCACTGAAGAAAATATCATTACTTACCCCTTTGTAACCAAAAGATTACCATAAAACCCATATAAAGAACACATAACATATAAAGGTTGTAATGCCCTGGCCCCAGTTACCTAGAGTCGGTCCATTATTACATAACATTGGCATGATCACAAGAATGATCAAATCTCAAAAGACCGATTGGTTTAGTATCCTTGGAAACACTAGATATATTCATAAATTTTTACATTACATCATAAAGTGAAAAACTGCTACAACAACATATTGTCTCCATAGTCCACACAATTATCCCGTCATAATATCCCTGCAGATCATTCATAATTTACTTCTTCACATCATGGGAAAAATAAAACATAGAAAAGGGGTGAGCTCAAATTCCCAGTAAGGATAACAATATAGTGGAAACTTTCATAAATAAGAATAAACATTTAAGGCAATGTATGACTAAAACAAAAGCCTTTTAAACTTGAACTTCAACATATTATGGAAAAAATAAAATGAAATAATGCCATTTACTTATTCACATGGATATTCTAATAATCGTATAATCACATCAAATATCAATAACCACTTTCATAATGATGGAATGCATAATGCCAGACTATCATAACCACATAGCCAAGGCCTCGTGCCAAGACTACGAATAAGATTTTGTCAAGGCCTTGTGCCAAGATGCTAGTTTGTCTCATGAGACCTACCGATGCATCGAGGAGTTATAGCGGGCTCCACCCGTCACATATTAAGTCCAATGCATTCCCATATGAAAAGGTTTAAACATAACATAAACATTCGTATTAAAACTTGCATACGAAATGTCAATACTTTCACCATAAACCATGAATGGTATAAAAATAGCACATCCACAGTCAAACATATCACAAAACCATCAATACAATATACAAGTTTTGTATCATAATAAATCAACTTCAAATAAGCGTAAAATCCATTAAAGGATGTTAACATAGATGAAATAAAAACTCTTTTTAGAGAAATATCTATTTATATTTTGAAATCATTTAAGAGTCATATATTTATAAAATAAAACATTTTCTTTGAAAATATTCTTATAAGTTTGTAAAGGAAGCTCTGAAGATTTTATAACGGCGGAAAATAGCCGCACCCACCGTATAAGTTAAAAAAACATTCTTACCTTAATTCTGTCGAAAAGGTTAAAAATCACCTTGTTTGGAAAACGATGGAAAGATTCCTTTATAAACCTATTATAAAAAGTCAAAAAAGTGTATAAATGACTTTAACCCATATTCTTGTAAATAGTAAAAATGTTTTGAAAATCATTTTTAAGAATCATGGATGTGGATGATAAAGAGATCCCAGTAGATTATTACGTATAAACAACCTCGGATAATGAAGAGATTGTGAAATAAACCATTAACTTATACTTTTCCTTGTTTGGGGTAGGTTAACCTACTGTATAATGGTGAAATAATTGTTATTAAATTATACAAGAATCATATACATGAATATGATATCATATATGATCTTTTAACATTGATTTGTTAATAATATCATAATATTATCGTTGTTTCGGGTGTTAACTTACTCATTTTATTTTATATGTTTTGTTACGTAAGATATGATTTTCATGGAAAGGTTGTATCTTAATCATATCCAGAATGATATCAAGTCCTTAGATACTATTATTAATCATTAGATGAGAATTATACTTGAATGGATACGATGGAGAATAAATCTCATCGCGTTCATGGAGACGGTAGTCCGTACGTACGCACGAGCGACAATATCATTCTTTTAATATTAAAATAATATATATTTGGATGGTATATCATATATACATAATAATTATAATGTTATATTTATTATTTACATGAGTTACACATCATTATTATAGCCATCCAAATAATAATTTATTGAATAACAATTACACCACGATGTGGAGACGGTAAGCCGTACGTACGCACGTATGGTGACATGTTATTCAAAGGATGGATAGAATACTGAACATGGTTGTACCATATTTATAATAACATCACAGTATATATAAGATACTGGAGTTATTATTTTAGAATGGTAATAACAAAGAAGGAAGAAGTGGAAGAAGAAAGGAACTTGGAAAAGGGTGGTGAAATCATTACCTCTTCTTCGGGTTCTTCCTTTTGATTTGATCAAAAGGGCTCTTAGGTTGGCTTTTTGACTAAAGGAAGGCCTCTAGGATGAATTGAGGGAAGTTGAGAGAGTATTTGGGCAGAGTGTGGCCGAACCAAAAGGCTTTTATGGTGTGAGTTAATGAGAAGGGAGAGTGCCCTTTTATAAGAGGGGTGAGGGGCACCTTTGGAAAAGCCAGAAATATTATTTTATAAAAAATTCATATTCGGTTTCTAATGGCTCAAAATTGGATTATTTAAAGGTTAAGGTTGAGATGGGTCGAAAACCACTCAACCAATATAATTTAGACGGGTTTGGGTTACTATATTAACCTTATCTTTAAGTATTAACTCGTAGTTAATTAGTTTCACTTTTACAATGTCTCTTTGTATTTTTATATTATATGGTTAATAAGCTTACTATATACATCCAAGAGACCCCCAAGTGGTCCATTAATGATAAACCTATCATTATAGAAGTCTCTTTGCCGATCCTTAGATTTTTAGGAATTTAATATCAATTTATAATATAATATTTGTTTTAAAAATTCTTTTATGTCAATTTTGACACTATTAAATAATTGATTTTTTTTTCAACCTCATAACAGAATTATTACTTCGAAAAAGGTTACTTAAGTCACTCCTAACATATCATATTAACCTAGAAAAATAGTTTAATTCATTAAAATTCTCAAATTATATTTATTTGGGTATTTATAATATCAATTATTTTAATTTTTCACTATTATGGTAATTTCTGAATCATTAAAAATTATAAATAAAATATAATTATGTAGGAAATCTTGTTAGATTTCTAATGAATATTTATAGTAGAAAATACAACATATATAACCCTATGTAAAAATTGTTTTGCTAAAAGATATATGCTTGTGTCATTTTTGTATTCATTTTAACTTAATTAAAATAAAGTGTCCCTATCACTTACAAGTGGCACCATGGGGTCCCAAAATCGACCCAAATATGCCAATGGTCAGACATGTATCAACCAATATGGTTAGGACACGTTTTAGGGTAATTTTTTATTATTATAATATTATTTTTTAACCCTTATTTACCGGATTTACCCTTTAACCATGGTAAATAAAATATTTACCGAAGTAATTATTCAAAATGTCTAAAAATAAAAGTTACCTATTTACACAATTTGAACATCCTGATTCCAAATATGGAATCCATTTTTCCAAATTCAAAACAAAGAATTGGAAGAAATTAAATTAAAATTAATTCCCGCTGTCAAAACAAAAAACATGTTTTTAAGATATAATAACTATAAAACGATTGATACTTGTTTATGTTCGGTTTAATTGTGGAATTATGTCCAATGACCAAAATTGTATTAAATGGTAATAATATATTCTAAATATACTTTAAAACCACTCAAATTCATAATTTATCACTATTAATTATTATGATTAAAAAAGTTGTTTTTAATTAAAATTTAGTAATTTTCACTATTCATCAAAATATAAAATTTATCCGAAAAGTACCAAAATTTCACCTTAGGCTAAATTCGATACTCTGAATCCAAAAATGAAGTCCATTTTGAGAGATAAAATTTCTAAAATTTTAAAAAGTAGGTATTACTATTCATAACGGCTAGTTTGATCGGTTGTGGTGTGTTAGAACTCGATGTTGCGTACAACACACGCTATCGCATTATTCAAAGAGAATCGTACCGTAGAAGCTTGGGTTGTTACATTCTCCCCTCCTTCAAATAATTTAGTCCTCGAAATTTCTAGAATACTACCGCATGAAAAGACTCAGGTGGTTCTTCATCATAAGTTCCTTGAGTTCCCACATTGCCTCTTCCATCTTATGGTTTCTCCACAAGACTTTTACCAGACGAGTCGTACGGTTTCTCTGTACTTGTTCCCTCGTATCAAGAATCCTGATGGGCTCTTCACAATAAGATAGATCAGGTTCTAGTTATAATTCATCATAGGTGAGTACATGCATTGGGTCAGGCATGTATTTCCTCAATAGAGATACGTGGAACACATCGTGAACTTTGGAGAGACTTGGCGGCATTGCCAATTGGAAAGCTATAGCCCCAATTCGTTCTAGAATTTCGAAAGGGCCGATGTACCTGGGACTCAATTTACCTTTCTTACCAAAACGTATGACTCCCTTCCATGGAGATACCTTCAGGAAAATATGATCACCGACTTCAAATTCCAAATCCTTCCTTCGATTATCAGCATAGCTCTTCTGTCTACTTTGAGCTGCTTTGATATGGTTTTGGATTACCTTAACCTTTTCCATAGTTTCCTCCACTATTTCTGGGCCTACAAGTTTTCTTTCACTAACTTCATCCCAACAGGTTGGTGTGCGACATCTATTTCCGTATAAGGCTTCATATGGTGCCATATGAATACTCGAATAGAAGCTATTGTTATAGGAAAATTCTACCAGAGGTAAATATTGATCCCACATACCCTGAAAGTCAAGTGAGAAGGATCTCAACATGCCTTCTAAGGTTTTAATAGTTCATTCTGATTGTCCATTTGTTTGAGGGTGATAGGCAGTGCTCAAATGAAGTTCAGTATCCAAGGCTTTCTGAAGACTTTTTCAGAATCTTGAAGTAAAACGGGGATCACGATCAGAAACAATCGATAGGGGTACTCCATGAAGTCTCACAACTTCATCAATATATAGTCTGGCTATATGTTCTAGTGGTAGATCTTCTCTTATAGCAAGAAAATGTGCTGACTTGGTAAGACAATCAACAATAACCCATATTTCATTGTTCCTTCTAGGAGTCTTTGGTAGCCCCATCACAAAGTCCATCGTAATATTGTCCCATTTCCACTCCGGTATTGGAAGAGGTTTCAATACTCCACCAGGCTGTTGCCTTCCAGCTTTCACTTGTTGACAAACCATACATCTTGACACAAAATCAGCAATCTCTCTCTTCATGTTGTCCCACCAAAAATGTTCCTTCAAATCTCTATACATTTTGGTGCTCTCAGGGTGTATAGAGAAATTGGAACTATGAGCATCATCCAGAAATTCCCTTTTTAGATCAGGTATATCGGGAACACAAAGTCTCTTCCCGAATTTCAAAATTCCATCTTCATAGACAAAGTCTCTCAATCTCCCATCATTCACAACTTTAATCTTCTTTTTAAATTCTTCATCATCGGTCTGAGAACTCTTAATCCTTTCTAGTAAAGATAGTTTGACAAACATTTGAAAAAGCATTGATGTTTCACCTTCCCTGGTTATTCCCATGTCCATCTTCACTAGATCCATGAAAATTGGATCCCTTTCAATTCTCATATGGATCAAAACACCATGATCTTTTCTGCTCAAAGCATCTGCCACCTTGTTTTCTTTCCCCGGGTGGTAGTGTATCGTACAATCATAATCCTTGAGTAATTCAAGCCATCTCCTTTGCCTCATGTTGAGTTCTTTTTGTGAGAAAATATACTTCAAACTCTTGTGATCAGTATAAATCTCACATTTTTCACCATAGAGGTAGTGCCTCCATATCTTCAGAGCAAAGATCACAATTTCTAACTAGAGATCATGTGTATGATAGTTTTGTTCATGAATTTTCAACTGTCGTGATGCATAGGAAATAACCCTATCATTCTGCATAAGGACACAACCAAGTCCTTTCTTCGATACATCACTATAAATAAAGAACCCATCATTCCCCAATGGTAGAGTCAATATAGGAGAATTGACTAATCTTCTATTCAGTTCTTCGAAACATTTTTCACACTCTTTTGTCCAAACAAATTTAACCCCTTTACGTGTGAGCTTCGTTAATGGGTTTGCCAATCGGGCATAATTCTGGATGAAATTTCGATAATAACCTTCCAAACCAATAAAACTACGTACCTCAGTTATACTCATAGGTGCTGGCCATTCTTGGATTGCCTTGGTCTTAGAAGGATCAATAGAGATTCCATCTTTAGAGACAATATGGACATGAAATGAAATCTCCTGAAGCCAGAATTCACACTTGCTAAACTTCCCATATAATTCATGTCTTCTCAGAGTCATGAGGATAATGCGCAAGTGATTTTCAGGATCTTCGTAGCTTTTGGAGTATACCAATATATCATCAATAAATACCACCACAAATTCCTCGAGATATTCCTTGAAAACTCTATTCATCAGATCCATGAATACAGAGGGTGCATTAGTCAATCCAAAAGGCATTACTGTAAACTCGTAATGCCCGTACCTGGTTTGAAATGATGTCTTCGGAATGTCTCCCTTCTTCACACACAACTGATGGTATCCAGATCGAAGGTCAATCTTTGAAAAGTATTGAGCTCCATGCAGTTGGTCAAATAAATCATCAATGCGAGGTAGGGGATACTTTTTCTTTATTGTTATAGAATTGATCTCCCTATAGTTGATACATAACCTCATAGATCCATCTTTATTTTTAACAAAAAGAACAGGGGATCCCCATGGAGAAATAGTAGGGCGAATAAATCCCTTATTACTCAATTCCTCTAGTTGTTTCTTTAGTTCAACTAATTATACAGTGGCCATTCTATAAGGGGTCTTCGATATAGGCCTTGATCTAGGAATTAAATCAATGGAAAACTAAACTTCTCGTTCTGGAGGATGTCTAGGTAAATCTTCCAGAAATACATCTACATATTCTTTCACAACAGGTACATCCTCTATTTGAACATTCCTTTCCTCACCCATAGTCATTTCATTATCTTCCTCCCCAATAATTGAATTTAGTTGAGCTACTGGGGGTGGATCTAGATAAGAATTAGGTGGTGACGATTCTTCTCTAAAGATAAGGTGTTCCTTATCATCATCATCAAAAATTGTAACCTCCTTCTTCTTACAATAAATCTTCGCATCATAGTCCGAAAGCCAATCCATACCGAGGATTATATAAAACTCAATCATAGGTATAACGATGAGATCAGCAGATAAAGAACATTTATGTGCTCTAATGGGGGCTGATTCACAAAACTTTGTTGCAATGATACTTCCCTTAGGAGTTTTAACCGACAAATACCTTGTTAAATCAAATTGGAAATATCTAATTTTCTTAGAAAACTGGGAAGATATGATACAATGCGATGATCCAGAATCAAATAATGCATTTGCTAAACTCGAGGAAACCATTAAATTACCTGCCACCACGTCTTTTGGAGCTTTTAACTCAGCAGTAGTGATAGCATAATCTTGGCCTTGATCCCTTGGCCTTTTCTGAGGTAAGTTCCCCTAACGATTAGGACATTCATTTGAATAATATCCCATCTCCCTGCAATTGTAGCAATGAACATTGGTAGCTTCCTTCTTCCCTTTGCAATCACGAGCTTGGTGGCATTTTTCACCACATTTGTAACAGACACCCATTCCCTTAAATAAAGTACTGGGGTGTTTCTTCCCACATTTACCATAGGATAGATATTCAACCTTTCCCTTCTTCACCTTATTTTTATTCCCAGATTGATCAGCAGATCTCTTCTTTTCTTTCTTTGATTTAAAGTCATATGACATTGAGAATTCTTTCTCTGTCTTGATAGCACATGAGACAATGCCTTCATACGACGAGAATGATTGTGAGACTAATTCTCAATGGAGAAATGGTTTTAACCCATCAAATAAATGATCAATCTTACTTCTTGGGTTACGTATATAATCTCCAGCATACCCTGCTATCCTTGTAAAGTTAACCTAATACTTTGTGACATTCTCATCCTCCTTTTGTCTCAGACTCAGAAATTTCCTTTCCATATCTGATCGACGGTCACGAGGAAAGTATTTTTCTAAAAACAGATCTTTGAACTCCCTCCATTCCATATTTTATACTTCATCGTCTTCCTTCATGTTTTGAATCAATGAACACCATTTATTAGCATCTCTAGTGAGGTGGTAAACTGCTATGATAACTTTTTCTCTTTCACTACTCCTCAAAGCCTGAAATATTTTTTCTAGGGAATTTATCCATTGCTTAGCTACTAAGGGATTTGTACTCCCATTGAACTTTGGTGGTTTTTTCCTTAGGAATCGATCTAACATTGATCCTCCACGATGCGGATCAGGGTGCTCCATACGGTTAAGGTTATTATTCATAACCTGAGTGAGTTGTCCTAGTATGGTGATTAGCTGATCGGCACCAGTTGCATCACCAGTTCCACTATAATTATCTTGTGTAGGAGGGAAATACCTACATGGAGTGTGTGCATTGATACAGTTTCCATTTCTTCCACTAGGCTCCATTTCTAAACAATGGCATAAACTAGATCAGTTTATGAATCAAAATACATAATTCCATACTTATAAAACACATAACATAAATTGAACAATTTATGGATATAATCCATAATCATAAAAATGTTTTCTTTGAGAAATTATATACTCAAAAACCCTTCATAATGATTTGTAAAGAAAATGAGAGTTATCTTAAGCATATCCCCCGGGAGTGTCGTAACCAAGATTGCAGCAAGACCCGTTGTTGTGCACCAGTTCCCATTCGAGTCCAGCTCAAAGCGGTGTTTTTGGGGTTTACCCCTTAGTACATCTTTTCCAAAGCCGCCTTTTCCTGCTCGTATCCAGACAGGGATGTATTGCTCGGAAAACTCACAAAATCTCTACAATACCAAAATTCTAGGAAGTTCTTCTATACTAATCCTCAAAGTCCATCTCAGGTCTATGTGCTCTAATCAGAGTTTATCTAAATCTAGCTTCCAAGGTTTGTACTAAACTTCCTCTGATACCAACTGTAACACCCCGACCCTAGTTACCCAGAGTCGGTGCATTATTACATAACATTGGCATGATCACAAGAAAGATCAAATCTCGAAAGACCGATTGGTTTAGTAGCCTTGGAAACAGTAGATATATTCATAATGTTTTACATTACATCATAAAGTGAAAAACTACTACTACAACATATTGTCTCCATAGTCCACACTATTATCCCCTCATAATATCCCTGCAGGTCATTCATAATTTACTTCTTCAAATCCTGGAAAAAATAAAACATAGAAAAGGGGTGAGCTCAAATGCCAAGTAAGGATAACAATATAGCGGAAACTTTCATAAATAAGAATAAACATTTAAGGAAAAGTATAACTAAAGCAGAATCCTTTTAAACATGAACTTCAACATAGTATGGAAAAAATAAAATGAAATAATTCCATTTACTTATTCACATGAATATTCTACTAATCGAATAATCACATGCAATATCAATAACCACTTTCATAATGATGGAATGCATAATGCCAGACTATCATAACCAAATAGCCAAGGCCTCGTGCCAAGTCTACAAATAAGATTTTGTCAAGGCCCTGTTCCAAGACACTAGTTTGTCTCATGAGACCTACCGATGCATCGAGGAGCTATAGCGGGATCCACCCATCACATATTAAGTCCAATGCATTCCCATATGAAAAGGTTTAAACATAACATAAACATTCGTATTAAAACTAGCATACGAAATGTCAATAATTTCACCATAAACCATGAATGATATAAAAATAGCACATCCACAGTCAAACATATCACAAAACAATCAATACAATATAGAAGTTTTGTATCATAATAAATCAACTTCAAATAAGCGTAAAATCCTTCAAAGGATGTTGACATAGATGAAATCAAAACTCTTTTCAGAGAAATATTTATTTCTATTTTGAAATAATTTAAGAGTAATATATTTATAAAATAAAACATTTTCTTTGAAAATATTCTTATAATATTTTAAAGGAATCTTTGAAGATTTTTTAACGGCGGAAAATATCCACACCCTCTGTATAAGTTAAAAAAACATTCTTAACTTAATTCTATCGAAAAGGTTAAAAAGCACCTTGTTTGGAAAATGACGGAAATATTCCTTTATAAACCTCTTATAAAAATTCAAAAAAGGGTATAAATGACTTTAACCCATATTCTTGTAAATAGTAAAAATGTTTTGAAATTCATTTTTAAGAAATGTGGATGTGGATGATAAAGAGATCCCAGTAGATTATTACGTATAAACAACCTCGGATAATGAAGAGATTGAAAAATAAACCCTTACCTTGTACTTTTCCTTGGTTGGGGTAGGTTAACCTCATGTATAATGGTGAAATAATTGTTATTAAATTATAAAAGAATCATATACATTAATATGATATCATATATGATCTTTTAACATTGATTTGTTAATAATATCATAGTATTATCGCTGTTTCGGGTGTTAACTTACTCGTTTTCTTTTATATGTTTTTTTACGTAAGATATGTTTGTCATGGATAGGTTTTATATTAATCATATCCAGAATGATATCAAGTCCTTAGATACTATTATTAATCATCAAATGAGAATTATACTTGAATTGATACGATGGAGAATGAATCTCATCGCGTTCGTGGAGACGGTAGTCCGTACGTACGCACGGGCGACAATATCATTCTTTTGATATTAAAATAATATATAATTGGATGGTATATCATATATATAGAATCATTATAATGTTATATTTATTATTTACATGAGTTACACATCATTATTATACCCATCCAAATAATAGTTTATTGAATAACAATTACACCACAACGTGGAGACGGTAAGCAGTACGTACGCACGTATGGTGACATGTTATTCAAAGGATGGATAGAATACTGAATATGGTTGTACCATATTTATAATAACATCAAAATATATATAAGATACTGGAGTTATTATTTTATAATGGTAATAACAAAGAAGGAAGAAGTGGAAGAAGAAAGGAACTTGGAAAAGGGTGGTGAAATCATTACCTCTTCTTCAGGTTCTTCCTTTTGATTTGATCAAAAGGGCTCCTAGGTTGGCTTTCTGACTAAAGTATGGCCTCTAGGATGAAGTGAGGGAAGTTTAGAGAGTATTGTGGTAGAGTTTGGCCGAACCAAAAGGCTTTTAAGGTGTGAGTTAATGAGAAGGGAGAGTTCTCTTTTATAAGAGGGGTGAGGGGCACCTTTGGAAAAGGTAGAAATATTATTTTATAATAAATTCATATTCGGTTTCTAATGGCTCCGAAGTGTATTATTTAAAGTTTAAGGTGTATATGGGTCGAAAACCACTCAACCAATAGAATTTAGATACGTTTGGGTTACTATATTAACCGTATCTTTAAGTATTAACTCTTAGTTAATTAGTTTCACTTTTACAATGTCTCTTTGTATTTTTATATTATATTGTTAATAAACTTACTATATACATCCAAGAGACCCCCAAGTGGTCCATTAATGATAAAACTATCATGATAGAAGTCTCTTGGTAGAACCTTAGATTTTTAGGAATTTAATATCAATTAATAATATAATATTTGTTTTAAAAGTTCTTTTATGTCAATTTTGACACTATTCAATAATTGATTTTTTTTGAACCTCATAAAATAATGATTACTTAGAAAAAAGTTACTTAAGTAACTCCTAACATATCATATTAACCTAGAAAATTAGTTTAATTCATTAAAAGTCTCAAATTATAATTATTTGGGTATTTATAATATCAATTATTTCAATTTTTCACTATTATGGTAATTCCTGCATTATTAAAAATTATAAATAAAATATAATTATGTAGGAAATCTTGTTAGCTTTCTAATGAATATTTATAGTATAAAATAAAACATATATAACCCTATGTAAAAATTGTTTTGCTAAAAGATATATGCTTGTGTCATTTTTGTATTCATTTTAACTTAATTAAAATAAAGTGTCCCTATCACTTACAAGTGGCACCATGGGGTCCCAAAATCGACCCAAAGATGCCCATGGTCAGACATGTATCATCCAATAAGGTTAGGACACGTTTTAGGGTAATTTTTTATTATTATAATATTATTTTTTAACCCTTATTTACCGGATTTACCCTTTAACCATGGTAAATAAAATATTTACCGAAGTAATTATTCAAAATGTCTAAAAATAAAAGTTACCTATTTACACAATTTGAACATCCTGATTCCAAATATGGAATCCATTTTTCCAAATTCAAAACACAGAAGTGGCAGAAATTAATTTAAAATTAATTCCCGCCGTCAAAACAAAAAACGCGTTCTTAAGATATAATAACTATCAAAAGATTGATACTTGTTTATCTTCGGTTTAATTGTGGAATTATGTCCAATGACCAACATTTTATTAAATGGTAAAAATATATTCTAAATATACTTTAAAACCACTCAAATTCATAATTTATCACTATTAATTATTTTGATTAAAAAAGTTGTTTTTAATTAAAATTTAGTAATTTTCACTATACATCAAAATATGAAAGTTATCCGAAATGTACCAAAATTTCACCTTAGGCTAAATTCGATACTCCGAATCCAAAAATGAAGTCCATTTTGAGAGATAAAATTTCTAATATTTTAAAAAGTAGGTATTACTATTCATAACGGCTAGTTTGATTGGTTGTGGTGTGTCAGAACTTGATGTTGAGTACAACACACGCTATCGCATTATTCCAAGAGAAGCATACCGTAGAAGCTTGGGGTGTTACAAAGGTAACTTGGTACATAAACATACTTAAATGGAATAACCATACGGTCGACTTCCAGACATACTTAATGGAATATCCATACGACCGACTTCTATACCCAATGAATTGGAGGTTATATTGTAACCACCCATCCTGGTATTCACGGCACCACCCGTCATATGGTTTATCATGTAACCACCCGTCAAATGTCCAAGTACCATTATAAAATCATAATACATAAAACAAATATAATGGAATGAAAACATTTCCACACTTTAATCACAATATATCTCTTAAATATATTGACATAAAAAATCTATTATAAAAACCATTTTCAATACCAAAATATGTAAAATAATATATGGTATTTATTTCATTTAAAAAAACATTATGAATTATTGAGGAAGCCAAAGACAAAATAATACTCGCGGTGGCGGAAAAGGTCGTTGTCACCACGTACGTTAAAAGAAACATTCCTTTTTGTCGTTTAATAAAACTTTTTGTAGAAAAAGATTCCATTTGTATAAAAGTAAAATTCAAAGGGGTTTATACACCATATAAAAGAATGTTGTGTATAAAATGAAATATTCCTCAATGAAAGGAGATTGAGACGAAGTACCTTACCTTGGGTCCGACTTGACTCGATCGTTCTTTAACGTCCGGAATAATAAACTTGAGTTAATTTATACTTGATTAAGGACCATTTTAAAGTTCATTATTCCTTTTATATCACTTATTACCATGTTATGAACATTATGTAGTCATTTAAGTTGATAACAGACATTTGTCGATATTTGGTACTTGAGTCAAAAGTGAACTTCTTACAATTACATGTTGTTCGTGTGGTCAAAGGTTCATTATATCCAGAATGATATTCATGATTTTGATATCATATATATCATATATATCTAGAATATACATGTATTTATAATATTACATAATAATTTAGAGGTAAGAAATTAAATTCACTGTTCATGGAGACGGTAAGCCGTACGTACGCATGAACGCTACTTTCATTTCTTTGTCATATTAATGGAATTAAAACTAAATGAGAGGTATGTATATTTTAATTACATAATTATATTCATCATTTATATGTAACATAAATCATATATAATAACTTTAAATCCATCCTTTATACGTCCCACATATGGCATTAACGAATCAAATCACTTTGAGGGGGCGGTAGTCCACACTTCCTAAAATGAAGATATCGCGTATAACCATAATGGAAGCCATGAAGGTGTGCCATAAATGAAAAATACAGAAGCTTAAGGAAGCAATAAACATATTATATATCATATATAAATATAGTGACATCTTAATGGCCACCTTTGAAGGTGTTGGAAGAATATTAAACAATCATCGTTTCGGGAGGCAGAAATTCGCCATCCACGGAAACAGTATGTTCTTTAACCATTAGATGTAGGTGTGTGTAAGTGTAGCTTGAAAGAATCTTATAAACAAATCCTAGTATATTGAAGATACTGTAGTGGTTACAAAAGAAATGAATAAAAAGAGTTTAGGGGGTTGGAGAAGGAAAATAAAACAAAAGGACAGAAGTGAAGGCATTATCTTAAAATCGGGTAACTCTCTTAGATTTGATCTCAGAGGCTTCCTTGGGAAGACTTCTGCCCAAAGTGAGGCTTCTAAGAGTTAGAGAGGGATGTGTATAGACAAAATGGGCAGGGGTTGGACGAACCAAAGGCTTGAGAGGTGTGGGTAAGGTGATAGTGGTGGGGGCCTTTTATAAGAGGAGAGGAGGGGCACTCTTGGAAAGTAAAGGAATATTACTTTATTTTAAAAAGAGTTTCGGATTTAAAAGGTCCCAAATTGATATAATTCAAGGATAAGGTGATAAGGGTTCGAAATATACCCATAAATGAGGTTTTTTACAAGTGTAGGTGTTAGTTTTTACATTATCTTTTCATTTTATTTAAATCGTCAAACAATGAGGTAATCGCTGCCTCATCATGATGTCATAAATAATTTAATATATTTAATGTCTAAAAATTATAAACAAAATACTATGATGTATGAAATATTTTTATCTTTATAATTAATATTTATATTAAAATATCTGACTTGTATAACCCCATTTAAAAATTGTTTTAGTAAAACAACTCATGTTTGTGTCATTTTTACTTTTACATTAAATAAAAAGATAATAATTTCATTTTCCTTCTAAAGTGGCACCATGGGGTCCCCAAGTTGACCCATGGATTTTCTTGGTCAGCCATGACACATCTAATAAGGGTAGGACATGTTTCATGCTCATCTCATATTATTAAAACATTATTTTTACCTTAAACTACACTAATTACCTCTAATCGCGATTAAAAACTTAAAAGTTACTATTCACCAAAAAATTATTTTAATCCCATTGAACCACATTTTACTTCTTAATGACAACCATGTATGTTGGATTTTTGAAATTCAAAACACAGAGGTGGTAAAATTTCATTTAAATGAAAAATCAGTTTTTATAAGTACCACTTAGTGGTTACACTATCCATCAAAAATTGAAGTTTTTCAGAAAAATACCAAAACTTCACTCTAAGATATATTTGATATTCCGAATTCAAAAATTAAGTCCATTTAAAAAAATTCAAAACATATAATTTTCATTAATTAATTAAATAATTAATTCTCGCTGTCAGAGGAAATAGCATGTTTTTATGAAACAATAAGTATCAAAAAGATTGACACTAGTTTAAGTCCGATTTCAAAGTGAAATTAATTCCAACAACCACTATTGGATTTAATGGTAAAAATATATTCTAATTTAACTTTATAACCAATTCAAAAGATAATATAAACATATAAATAAATTATATTAAAAATTGGTTTTGAATTAAAATACAACAGTTTTCACTATTCATTAAAAAATGAACTTTATCGGAAAAATACCAAAAATTTACGCAAAGTAAATTTTGATGTCCCGATTCTAAAGAAGAATTTTATTTTGTCAAATATAACACATATAATTGTTAAAAAGTGGATTTAAAAGAGGTTCGCCATCAAAAGGCGGTTAATCGACCTTTTAAAGAATATTAGAATGTTTATGCTTAAAAATTGGATTCATTCGCATTTTTAATCCTCTAACATTTATTGTAAAAAGTAAAAATATTTGACAAACATACATAATCATTTTTTAGTTAGTTTCGTTCTTTCCCGCCATTACAATGGCTGGGCATTAACTACCATTTAAAATAATATTATTTTATTATTAGAGTGCAACTTAAGATTTCAAAGGAACTCGTTGTTCAGTATTAGGTACGCCATCGAGCATAGAGTTCCCTTTAAAGTAATATTAATATTTTTTTTTCACAAATAGGGATAAATATAAAAATTTCATATTCTTTATTTACCTGGGGTGTTACATATAATACCTTTGTTTACTTCCCATCACACTAAAAGATATTAACCACCAATGTCACCAATTAGAAAAATGATTATAACTATAGAATAACCCAAGTTATTTCAGTGCGATTTTTCCTCATTCACACACACACCCTAGGAAACATCCTTAGAGGCCACAAATCCTCACCCAAGTATAAGAAAAAATTATAAGCTATGGATTTCAAATCATATAGGATCTTGAATGTAATGGCACAACATAATGTTATGGGTATTAACATTTATCATTTAAACCCTTTAACTTTCTAGGGTTTTACAACCAATCATGTATGAGAATGTTTTATTATTTATATTTTTAACTTAAATTTTACTGTTATTTATTTAATTTTATGGAATATATCTCTAGGAATTAATTAAATATAATTATAATTATATTATTACTTTAACTTATAATATGTGTATTTAATGTGGGAATGTATGTTATATAGGAATATTAAAATTATAATATCATTTATTACAAATATGACTCTTTACAAAAAAATTTCACAAATGACCGTAATTAGAGGTGAGTTATTGGGAGAAAATTTATCCATTGAATGAATCTTGAACTCATGTCATAATAAACGATCAAAAATATCAAAATAATTAAACTATTAAATGCATCCAAATAATGGATGTAAAATATCTGAATATAATGATTTTATATGGTTCCCATAAAAATTCTATATCTAATTATTATACAATGGAAATATATCAATTCACCACAGATGATGGTGACAGAAGGTTCAGGGTTACATAAGATGGATGGTTCTGTGAATTCTGAATCCCAAGTTCAGCATGAGTTGGAGAGATCAAACATTGATTTTCAGTACACTAGCAGGGGGTTTGATCTGGTGCAGGAAAATACTGAACCTGTGGAAATGATATCTGAACAGGGGAACACAACTGATGTCATAGTGCAGGTAAAGCCCAATGAATTTTTTAATTGTTTTTCAAACAAATTTGCAGTGCTGATGGATGTTGAAGAAATAGAGGCAAAGGAGAATGATATGGAAGAGGAAGTTGGAGAGAAGAAAGGTAGTATGGGCAAATTGAATGATGATTGTAAAAGCCCATTTGGTGATGACACAATCATGATACCTCCAATGAAGGGTGGGAAGGGTGGAATTGTTAGTCCTCCTTTGACCCATAATATGAAGTGGGGGGAGAGATCTGAATGTGAAGAGGAGTCCCGAAGTCAAAACAAATCCTACAGGGATGCTGTTAAAAATGGATCTCAGGATACCCTAAGCAAGGAGATGGAGGACAAACCTAAGAGCAGGAGAAAGCCAAGGAGAGATTATTCGGACCTACCCAAATCAATGGTGACAAGGTCTGCACACAAGAATGCAGGGTCACAAGAAAATGTCATTGTAAATGGGTACAGTGGCAAACGGAGAGGAGGGTCCCCGAAGAAGGACAAAGGGCCTAGTGGGAAGCGACCAATCAAGGAGAAGTTGTCTGAGGAAATGCTGCGGAAGAAAAACATATATCTTGAGATGATGCAAAAGTACGAGTCTTCTGAATGGGAGTCAGCTGACCCTGATGATGAGCTATCTAATGATGGGGAGAGGGGTGATTATGGCTTTGATGTAATGTAGCGTCTTTACTTTTTACTGTCTTTACTTGCACTTTTTATTCAATAAATTTGTGGGATCAGGCTTTCGCCTGGTTCAGAATTTCCTGGGCTATATCAATTCACCATGAAATAAATAACCCATAATCAATTGATTACATTATTTATAAAATAATAACTATCAATATTAAAAGTTAATAACACAACAAATAAATCTAATAAATATTTTATGATATGGAGATAAAGAATAAAATATGAAATTCATTTATAGTGAATGATATAACAAGTACTGAACATAGAAAGCGACAAATGTTGTTTCACATCAACTATATAAACATAAATAGATCTATATATTTAATATTAATAAATTCATTAATAATATTTTAAATTTACTTTTATTATATTCTAACAAATTTGACCCACAAGAATAATGAGAATTCCATAAGAGGGTGGGGTATTAGTGAATTCAAATCATTTTATGTTTCTTCTTTAAAAAATCTTAACAAACTATTAGATTGAAATGAAATATTTCCATACAAGAACCACTACAACAACACTATAAAAAATGAACGTCATAATGAATATTACATGGGTCAATAATGAAAAATAATAGCTATATCTTAATAATATCGATAAAAACACATGATCACACAATTTACAAGTTTCATCAAGAAACACAATCAGTATATTTTACCCTTGTACTAATGATACATAATGTGTTTTAACAATTTTATTAATTTGATCCCACATAAATAATAAAAGATAACCAGAAATATGGATAACAAGAGAGTATTAAAATAATATACACATCCATACTATTTTTGTGACTATTCATCATCATCTTTATCTTTATCATATTACCTTCTCTTAATTATCATATAATATCTATTCCATGTTAATTGTTTTTACCCTTATTGAACTAAAAATCCATTACACAGTGTTCTACTCATACTAAAAAATATCTTTTCTCATATACTTCATTAATGTTTTAATTTCAATTTCCAATTGAATCACATAACTCCCTATTCAACCTCTCTCACTTTATTAGAATCTATTATATCACTCTAAGTGATCATACAACTTTAATATGTGATGTGGGGAAACATAGATCAATTTTGAGTAGTCCTATGTGGCACTAACTAAGATAAAATGTTTCAAACATTTTATAACTAGATATTTTCAGGATGTATTATTCCCCATTTTGTGTTTTAGAAACAAAAAACTATTGTTAATGCATTTCCCTTATTTTAATATAAGATGTTTCACTTCCCTGGGATAATACTATTTATGTTTTTAATTCAACTAAAAACATCATTAAACCTTTAACCACATCATTGGAAATTATATTTCTTATCCACGATATGATCCTTGAGTACCTCACTATTTTCACTAACCATTTAAACTAGCATGACAGTTTTTACTTAGAAACAAAACATTTGGAAAATAGACCATACCTATGAACCATGGAATAAAGTGCAATGAAATAATAATTTATTTATATTATTAATTAAAAAACAATATTTCTCAATGAATGTTTTATTATTATGAACACAGAGAAATATATTCATTTCAAAATAACATTAAAAATCATTAAATACTATAAAATATAACAAAAATAATAGTAATGGAAGATAAACCCCTAAAAAATTGTACTAACACTGAGGAAAACATCATATACTTGAGTTCTCCATGGAATATCACCCCTACTATATAGACTATAAAAAGAAAGAGGAGAATTAGGAATATGATAGAAATTACCAAGGTAAGTGTATTATTGATTGAAATGAAGCAGTGAATGACAAATCATTATACTTTTTGAGTATATTGATGGTGTAATGTGAAATGAAGCTATTATGATTTGATCATCACATGACTGTTATAGTATGACTATTATATGAAAAATAAAATGGTAATAATATCCAATAGAATTGTAAAATACTAGTTTACATGTAAATTTAAATGTTTTATATGTACTAATTATATTTTCAATATGTCATTATTTGACTAAATGCTTTTCTAAAATTAGTATAATTGAAATTATAAACATCTGAATATTTGAAATTGAATATATTATGTGTTTCCTATTAAAAATAGTATTTTATAGTCAATGTGTAATGTTTTCTAAATAATTAGTTAAAATACTTTTGAATGTATTTTCATAAAATAAATATAATAAATGAAATCATAAAATAATAATTAAATAAGGTTTAAATTTTTTATAATTTTCTAAAATAAAGTTTTTAGTGAATTTTAAAAATAATAATTTTTTTGTTTTCATCTATTTTATGATCTCATAATTATATAATACTGATTTAATAATATATAATACGATTTTCCTAACAAAAATAGTTAAAATAATGATTTTATTGTCATATAAGTATTAACATATTTTTTAAAGAACTATAAATAAATTTTAATGTTGAAAAGATATTTTGACTTTTAAAATAAAATTTTAATGAAAATTAGTTTTTTTGGTGAAAGTAGTATATAAATAAGATTTACTCTTATGAAATTTTAATAGGTTAAAATAAATGTTATTAATGTCGTAAACCATGATCCAAACCCATGGGTGGCCCATGGTAAATGTATTTTCCAAAACATAATATTCAGAACGCTATATTTGAAAATTAAAATAGCATTTATCATCATTTTCACTAAATATCCACCTATCCATCCCATTTCATTTAATACAAGAAAATGATAATATAAATACCTCTATTAGTCTCTCATTAAGCTCATTGGTGAATCCCCATGCTCTCATGGAATCACCCATATATGTCTGGTTAACAAAATTTAATGTAAGGGTTCTCTTCCTCTTTCCTATTCAATATTCAAGTAATTCCATTATAATAATCCTTTTAATTTAAAAATATATTATATTTTTTTATATTTTTATTGATTCCTTTTCAATTAATGATAAACTATTAATGTGATATTATATTTCTCTCTTATTAACTCCATTAAATTAACAATTTTGTATATCTGTTATGTTGTCCAAAGAAGTCATGGATTTTCTATGACCTTCATTTATGTTTTGAATACACAATACCACTTTTATTCAAGGGTATTAATACAGTTATGAATAAAATTTATTTATTATGCACTCTTTTTTAGAAACAAAAATTACCTATTCATGTGTCAAAGTGATGAAATATTTATTTGTGATATATGATATATGTGGAACGCATAAAGTTAGACATATATAGGGTGCACCCTGAAATTATTCCAAGGCATTGTGTAACAAATTAATATCTAGGGATAGAATGTTTATAATACCCATAAAGAACACTTTGGTAATGTTTTCTGATACCTTGGTGAATAACCTTGGTAATGTGTTTTATGATACCTTTGTGATGAACCATTGTGGTATTATTATGAATGTAACATTTTTAAGCTATATAAAGTTTCCATGTTATATATAATGTTCTCATAATTATAATTTTATGTTATTTCTCCGGATTGTTTTCTAATAATCACGTACACACCATTCCATTTATTTAAAACCTTAATGGAATATATTTATAGCCAATAAATTTTATTTCATATATCTACATTATGTATTGCGTACCTAGTTTCCAAGATGCTAAACATTAAGAGGTCCTTATAAGTTATTAAAGAAATATATTATTAAGTAATAACGTTTTCAATAATGTGTGAATATTTTTTCAATTATATTTTTTATCAAATAATTTTTTATTCGTTTAAGAAAATTTAAATTCATTGTGTCCTTTTGAGCATTTTGAATTCAAGAAGTTTTTGAATTTTGAAATGGTGGATGTGCCAGATTTTGATCTGGGTGTAATAATGATGTTATGAGTGTTGGATCATCCCAAAATGGTGTGTTTAGATATGGAATGGGGTATTGGGAGGTGGAATTATGGGGGGGATTGATAAGTACCAGAGGTAGTCTGAGTTGGTGGTGATTTAGGGTTGTCAAAACCTATAGCCACCAACTCATCGATGGACTAATAAGTGGCATAGATCAACTACTTGGCTCTATATCTTCCCAGTGGCAGTAAACTGGCCAACGAATGAGACACTAGATCATTAGTGGGATATTTTAGTATAAAATTAACCTAATTTGCCCCTCAGGTTTTAGGGGAACTCACACCTTTATCCTTATCTTTGGCGCATGGGATCGAGCCAGCTACTCCCTGTTTACCCTTGGTTGTTGTAAAGAACCCAACCGTAATTTCTCAAAGTTGGTTCCTTACATAATTAAATTTTCATAATAAATAATGAAGTGATATCCCAATGGAATGAATTGTTTATTAGTTGTGGAAAAGCAGATACAAATAATAGTTTTACATGAAAACATTGGAATAAAAAATAACATAGAGATTCTATTGGAATCATCCATAACTCCTAGATTATCCTGGCATGTAATTCATTATATTCTTCTTCATATCATGGGAAAAAATAAAACATAAAAAATGGGTGATATCAAATTCCTAGTAAGTGTAATTAAAAAGGAATAAGAATAAGTAATAATGCATGGTGAATAACTAAATGTATACAAGCCATTAAAACATATTCTTGAGCATAAATAGTATGAATAAAAATATTTAAATAATGATACAATAAAATTTTACCATGGTTATTATACTAGTAAAATAATAACATGGACTATCAATTACTATATTTAAAATGAGGGAATTCATAATTCCAAACATTGTAAACATACCATCAAGGCCTCTTATAAGACAATGTACATAATGGTTAAGAACCCAATATAGTTTGTCTCATGAGACATAACAATGCATCGAAGGGCTAGGGAAGGAACCAACTATAACTTATCAAGTCCAATGAATTCATTATATGAAAAGGATAAAAATAAACAACATATATATATGAAATGAAAAGTACTTTAAAAAATCTGTAACCATAATCACTAACTATTCTAAGAAGTATGGTTAATGGTATCATGATAGCACATCCGTAGTAAAACTTATCATAAATAATTTAATAAAATATTTTGGATGATAAAAATAATATATAAATATCAATAAATAATATATATATATATATATATATATATAATAGTTGAAACAAATTAAAATACAATGACAAAATCATCAGGAAATTTTTGAGTGAAAACCCCATTTTACTTTGTAAGGAAGATTTCTTTTGGAGAAATCATTTTTATTTTTCATAATTGTTTTTATAAAACAATAAATGAATAAATATAGTTTCCATTTAAAAAATAGACATTTTATAAATATAACAATGTTTTAAAACCTATTATGGATGGTAATTGAAAATTGGAAAAAAATTTGAGACATTCCCATTAATCGGGCTTGCGTATCGGGAATAATTGAGAAGGGATCCTTAAAATTCATGTATTAAATATAAAAATAGATGAAATGATCCAAAGAAAATATTTTTTAAATTATAAATAGAATTTATAATTATTATATAAAAATAATGAAGAATTACATTGGTGTACAGAAGAATAAATCATAACCCGAATGAAAATGGAGGTTCGGGAAGAAACTCCTACCATATGTCCAAATGTGTTCTACATTTTACATTAATGTACAAGATAATAAAAATAAATAATTAATTAGTTAATTAAAAAAATTATTTAAATTTATTTGATTCATTATAGTTTTATTAAGTTTATTTATGACCATATTGATGATTTATAGAGTTTAATTTTATCATTAGGGGCATTCACATACTTGATTTTGATGCTTGGTTTTCTTGTTTATAAGTAATGGAGTTCATATAAAATTGGTATGATTCTCTAGAATTGGAATTACATGTTTTTAATGAACATCTATTACTTTAATTGGTTTTATATATTGTTTTTTACCATATGTTAGGATGAATCATTAGATAACATGTTAAGGATATTTGTTTAGATTAATTCAAGTGGTTTTAGATAAAAACAAACTCGTTTTGTTTTATCATTTAGTATTATGTAAATATATTAATTGCATAACATAAAAAGGGTTATAATAAAAATTTTGAAATTTGTTTCCACAATTTCAAATGTTCTATGTAAAACCTTAATGATGATGAATGAAAATGAAAACTTTGCATCCTTCAAGGCAATGAAACAACTCTTCATGGACGACATGCCCATTTTTAGAAGACAAGGGATATGATTAGGTGGTTTATGATGTATTATTCTAGTATCATAATAATGTTAAAGTATATTTAATATATTATAGTAATCATACTACATTGATTGGGGGAGGTGAGTGGAGAATAAGAAAGAAAATAATTTGAAATTAAATTTAAAGATAAAGAAAGATGTTTTTACCACTTCATCTTATCCTCCTTGAGAAACAACTTAGGGAAAAGGTTTTTTTCTTTTGATGATACCAATAGCACTTGGAAGTGTGGGAGAGGATTAAGAAGGGGATTTACTAGAAATGTTACACGGATCCATGCCTGGAAGGTGTGAGGAGAAGTGGTGGTATTTATAGTGGAGGAGAGGGGTGTTTTTTGAATATTTTATTCATTGGTTTCATATTATGGCTAAAGACTATGAGATGTTTGGTAATTATCATCAAATATGATAAAATAATGAAGGATATTTAGATATTTTCTGCTTTCATCAGCCACAAATCATCTATGACTCAACAATTCATTTATTTAGAATTTATCATAAATAATTGTATTTTATAATTCAAAAAAATTCATGATGTTTATAAAAATAAAATAAATCATCCTTCAGCATTTTTCAACAAGTAGAAGTGAAAAATTAAATCAATTTTATGAAAATAATTTTCTCAATATGATAAATTTATTTTATATTTAAAACCACCATTTAATCAAAGAATATAGATTTCAAATTTATAACTAATTTTATAGCACTCTGAAAAACTAAGGCCTCGTAAAATTATAATAAAATCATAAGTCAACAAAATGTTAATATATTAATATATTTTAAGAGAAAACAAATTCATTTAAATTATTTTATTAATTATAAAATTGCATTTAAATATTTATGACGTACAATAATACCAACACTTAATTAATAATTTTTAAAATAATTATTTTCATATACTATGATGTAATTAAATGATACTTTCATTTATAAGGTTCCTAAATTTTATTAATAATTTCATGGGTGATGGAACTATTCATTTGGATAATTTACTTTTCATAAATGATATATTACTACTTCTAAGGGAAAGTTACTATTTCATATGTATAAGTTTCTTAACTTCTAGAAATACATATTATTTCATTCATTATTCATTTATAATGTTCGTATTGTGTTCTATAATTGATTTTATATGAAATAAACATTGGAAGGGAAATCTAATTGATAAGATTTTGGGTCATTACATTCCCCCCTGCTAAAAAAAATTTCATCCTTGAAATTTCCAAAATGTCACCTAATAAAGATATTTTGGTAGTTCTTTATCATAATCTCCTTAAGATCCCACATCACATATTCAATTTTATGATTCTTCCAATGTACCTTTACCGGATGAGTCATCCGATTCCTCAACACTTGTTCTATTGTGTCCAGAATTCTGATAGTCCCTTCATTATAAGACAAAGCAGGTCTAAATTCTAATCCTTTATAAGTGAGTACATATGTTGGGTCTGGAATATAATTCCTTAAAAAGGGATGTGGAACACGTTGTGTATTTTACAAATTCTTGGCATCATTTCCAAATGATAAGGAATATCATAAATTCTAATTAGAATTTCAAAAAGGATAATGTACTTGGGGCTCAATTTCTCTTTCTTTCCAAATCTTATAACACCCATCCATGGATATACTTTAAATAAAACATGATCTCCCACATGAAATTCAAAATCCTTCCTTCATTTTTCAACATATATATATTTTTATTCATTGATATGATTGGATTTGGGTTTGAATAGTCTTTACCTTTAATTTTGTTTACTCCACAAGCTATTGGCCCACAATTTTCTTTTCACCAACTCCATCCCGACAAGTTGGTCATTGACATCGTTTTCTAAACAATTCTTCATATGGTTCCATTAGAATACTTGAATATATACTATTATTGTTGAAAAAACACACTAAAGTTAAATAATTATCCCACATACCTTGAAAGTCAAGAGATCATGATCTCAACAAGTCTTCCAATGTTTAGATCATCCTTTTAGACTTCCCTTCAATTTAAGGGAGATAAGTATAACTCAAGTGAAGATCATTATCGAATGATTTTTAGAAAATTTTCCAGAATTTAGATGTAAGTCATGGATCAAGATCAGATAAAATTTAGAGGGGTTCTCCATGAGGTCTTAAATCATCATTAATATAGAGTCATGTAAGTTACACTAGTGGGATATCCTCCATTATAGTGGGGAAACATGCAGATTTTACAAGTCAATCAACAATCACCCATATTGTATTATTCATTAATGATGTTTTGGTAATCTGATGAAAAATAGATAGTTATAGTACACCATTTCTATGTAGTATGAGGCATTGGTTTCACGAATCATCTAATTTTTTTTTCATCCTTCATGTTTTATAGATTGAAAACCTTGATACATAATCATCAATTTCCCACTTCATGTTATCCCACAAGAATTATTTCTTTAAATGTATATGAATCCTAGTGATACTAGGATATACAAATAAATTTTAATTATTGGAATCATCCAATAAACCCTTTTTAGATCGTGATAGAGGGAACACAAAGCCTCTTCCCAAATTTCAGAATTCCATCCTCACACATGATGTCCAGAAACATCCCATCATTCATAACAATAATTTCCTTTTGTAGAATATCATCATCAGACTGTGAATTTTTAATAATTTCCAATAAATATGGTTGGGAAACCAATTGAAAAAGTAATTATGATTCACCATACATGAAAATTCCAATACTCAAATTTACTGGGTCCATATACATAAGGTCCTTGTTAATCCTCATTTGGTTTATAACTCCATGATGCTTCCTGCTCACTATGTCCACTACATTACTTTCCTTCCCTAGGTTGTTGTGTATTGAAAAATCATAATCCTTGATTATTTTGATCCATCACCTTTTCCCCATGTTGAGTTATTTTTAAGATAAGTCATATTTAAATCTCTTGTGATCCATATATATCTCAAATATTTCACCATAGAGATAGTTTCCCCATATATCTAGAGAAATCATTATACTTGATAACTCACGATCATGAGTTGGATATTTATATTAATGAATTGTTATATGCCTTAATACATAGGAAATAACCATATCATTCTGTATAAAGACACACATGAGTCTTTTTTTGATGCACAATTATAAATCACAAATTCGTCATTTCCTCATTTTAGAGTCTGGATCAGAGCATTCACCAATCTCCTCTTTTATTTTCAAAACATTCTTCATATTGTTTTTTCCATACAAACTAAACCCCTTTAAGAGTAAACATGTATTAAAAGTTATATAATTGGGAAAAATTCAAAATAAAACATCGATAATAACATAATAAACCAGAAAAAACAATGTACATAGATTATGTTCATTATTGTAGGCCATTTTGAACCTTCTTTGTATTCATAGGACCATGTGATATCCCATCATTAGAGAAAATATTTCCATGAAAGTAAACTATTTGAAGTTAGAGTTCACACTTTCTAAACTTCCCATATAACTCTTTTCTTCTAAGTGTATCCCAAACAACCCCAAAGTGGTTATCATGGCCCTCATTGGTTTTGGAATATTTCAAGATATTATCAAAAAATAACACAAAAAATTCTTCAAGGTATTAATTTAACACTCTCTTAATTTGATCTATAAAGACATTGGGTTCATTAGTCTATCCAAATGGAATTATTGTAAACTTGTACCATCCATACCTGCTTTGAAATGTGGTCTTTGGAATATATTCCTTCCTCACACACAACTAATGATATCTATATTGAATTTTGATCTTCTAGAAGTATTGAGATCCATGAAGTTGATCAAATAATTGATCAATGAATGGCATGGGATACATTTTCTTTATTGTAATAACGTTTATTTCTCTAGGACCAATGTATATAATATAGATCCATATTTATTAATGACAACGAGAATAAGGGGGATCCATTTTGTTTCATCTTCCTATAAATAAATTTCATTTAATAGATGTATTAAGGGTGGATTAAGATAATAATTGGATTATGAGGATTATAATCTAAATATAAATGATTCCACAACAACCTCCCCAATTGTAATTTCCTTATTTCTACAATATAATTTTTGGATCATATTTTGAAATTTATTCGATACCAAGAATAATTTCAAATTAAATCATAGGTAATATGAAAATTTCAATAACAAAAGCCCTTTTATGTGTCATAAAGGGGACTCACTGACTCTTTTTTGTTGCAATGATACTTCCCTTAGGTGTTTTGACTAACAATTACTTTATAAAATCATATGGGAATTGTATATTTTTCTTGGAAATATGGGATAATATAAAATAGTGTCATGATACATAATCAAATATAAAATTTGATAAATTTTAATAAATTATTAATGTACCACCCAATACATCATTAGGAATTTCAACCTCTATGGTTTTGACCGCATAAGCTTGGACTTTCTCTCCTTTCCTTCTTTGGGGGATGTTTCCTTGACACATAAGACAATAATTTGTATAATTTACCATATCATTGAAATTTTAGCATTTAAAATATGTTTATTATTTATTTACCATGAAATTACAGGCTTGGTGGACTTTTTATCCACACTTGTAACAAACACCCATACCATTCAGAAAAGTACACAGGTGTTTCTTCCCACAATTATCACAGGATGGGAAATCAACTCTTCCTTTCTTACCATTTTCCATATTTCCTTTTCCATAATTTTTATAATCCCTATTCTTATTTTTCATTATTTAAATTAGAAGGAATCATGGAATTATTTTTTGTTTTTGTAGTACATGAGTCGATATCATCATATGATGAGAAATATTGGGCGACCAGTTACATTTAGAGGAATGGTTTTAAACCATAAAAAAATAGATCAATATTTCTTATTGTATATCATATATAGTTTGTGGAATTCCTAGATAACCCTGTAAAGTTGGATTCATACTACATAATGTTTTCATCTGCTTTTTATCATAGACTCAAGAATTTTTCACCCATATACACTAATTGTTCCTGAGGAAAATATTGTTGAAGGAAAATTTCCTTATAATCCCTATACTATATATTTTTAATTTCTTACTCCTCCTTAATGTTTTTAATTAATAAAAAATATTCAACCACATATTTCTATAGATGATAAACTTCCCCGAAAACCATTTCCCTTTCGTTACATCCCAGAGAAAGAAATATCTTTTCTAAGGAACTTATGCACTTCTTTGTTACAAATGGGTTTGTGTCCCCTTAAATTAAAGAGGTTGTTGTCACATAAAGTGATCTATCATTTCTCCTCCACTTTTTGGATGGAGATTCTCTATATGGGTAAGGTTATTATTCGTAACCTATTTCATTTATCATAGTATAGTTATTTGTTTCTCATCTCTAGTCACAACTCCAATACCAGCATCATTATCTTGCACATAAGGGAAATACATCTATGGGATATGTGCATTGATATGGTTTAAATTACTTCCTCTAGGAACCATTTCTAACAAATTGAATACACTAGATTAGGTTATGAATCATAATTTATAATCTCAAACTAGAAAACACTAAACATAAATTGAACTTCTATACATATTTATTCTTATAATCATAAACATTGTTTCCTTGGGAAAATATTTACTTTTAAATCCATTATAAGGGAATGTAATGAAAATGTTACTTATCTTAACCATAACCTCAGGGAGTGTCAAACTAGGTGCGTAATAACGCCAGTTATTGTGTACAAGGTTACCCTGAGTCTCGAATGAGACACCTTGTCAAAGTTGTTACCCCTACGTACATATGTGCGAGAACCATATCCACATGTAGTATCCAGACAAAGTTTTATTCCGTGGAAAATCCACATAATCTATCCTAACCAAAATTATAGTATGAAAATTTGTTCTTATCCTTAATGTCTATCTTAGGGTTATATTCCCTAATATACATTTTCCAAATCTAGTTTTCATGGTTTATACTAAAATATATTCGATACCAACTAAAGAGACAACAACCCCAGTTTCAAGGATCCATCATCTTACTTCATTACATTGGATTAATACTCAAGGATGTCGTATTCCAAAGGAAATAATAGTTTTGTAGTCTCGCAAAACCAGATACAGAAACATGTTTTACATTACACCATTTAAATGAATTAATAATAAAGCTTACATTAGAAACATCCATTACTCCTGGATTGTCACTCCAATCATTCATAACATTCATCTTCACATCCTGGGGAAAAATGAAAAACAAAAAAGTGGGGAGCTCAAAAACTCAGTAAGGGTAAATAATACAACATAATCATAAGTAATAATGCATGGTGAAAAAAATAAATTACACATTTAATTAAAAGAAAATATTGATCATAATATGATAGGAATAAAATATAATTAAATAATTCCACAATTAAACATAACCATGGATATTATAATAGTACAAAAATGACATGTACTATTAATTAATATATTCATAATGAGGTAATTCATAATTATGGACATCATAAACATACCATCACGTCCTCGACCAAGACACCATGCATAATGGGTAAAACCGAGTCTAGTTTGTATCATGAGACCTACCAATGAATCAAGGGGAGACAAAAATCCCACCTATCATTTAGTAAATCCAAATCATTACTCATTTTATTGGGGTTAAAAATAATCAAAATTTACATATGAAATGTAAATAAATATCCCCAATCTATAAACATAATCACTAACCATTCTGATTAGTATTTTAAATGGTATCAAGACATAACCTCAATAGTAAAAATTATCATAAATCAATTAATAAAATATAGTTAATGATAAAAAAATAGTTCCATCTAAATAAATAAAAATTTTAATAGATGATTTGAAATAAATTAAAATAATCTAACAAAATCATCATGAAAATATTGAGAGAAATACCCCTTTTACTTTGCAAAGAATAGTTATTTTGTAAAATCATTTGTTTGTATCATAATTGTTTGTGTAAAACAACATATGAACAAATATTTTTTTTAAGGAAAAAATTAGTAATTTCATAAAAATAATAGTGTCTTAAAATATATTATGTACGATTCATGAAAAGGGTAACAAATCCAGACGTTCCCTTTTATTGGGATTTGCAATCTTGAAGAATTGAAAAGCGAACCTTGAAAAACATGTATTACTTATAAAAAGGATTAAATGATCTAGATAGAAGAGTATTGAAATTATAACCATAATTTAAAATAATTCTATAAAAATAATGAAGAATTAAATTGTTGTATAGATGAATAAATAATAACCCTAATGAAAATGGAGGTTCAGGAAGAAACACTAACCTTATGTACGATGGTGGTCTACACATGAGCTTAATATCATATATAATAAATTTTAATCCATTAAATAATTAAATATTAATCTTATCTAAATTTATTTTATTCAATATAATTTTATTATGTTCATTTATGGCCTTTATGATGAGTTGTCGTGATTAGTTTTATCGTTTGGGGGCATTAATTTTCTTGGTTTTCATGATTCGTTTTCATTTATATAAGTAATAGAGTTCATGTAAAATGGGCATGATTATCCATAATTGGAATTATATTTTATTATTGGGAATACATAAGTGTAATTGTTTTTATATTTTTTTGTTCCTAGATATGAGGATGAATCATTAAATAACATGTTAATAATATTCATTTGGATTAATTTATGTGGTTTAAAATAACAACAAGGTCGTTTTGTTTCATCTTTTAGTATTATGTAAATATGTTACATCCATGAAATAAAAAGAATTATAATATAAGTTTTACAATATATTTCAACAATTAATTTTTTTTGTGAATATCCATGAATACAGTGAAGGAAAATGATAACATTTCATCATTGAAGGCGATGCAACAACACCTAGCAGATGACGTTTCCATTTTAAGAATAAAAGGGAGATGAGAAGGGGATTTATGAGATATTATTACATTATAATAATATTATTATAGTATATATAAATTACTAGATTTATCATGATATTTGGATGAGGGGTGGTGAGGATTGAATAAGAATGAAACAAACACGAAAAGAAATTAAAATAAAATGGATGTTGTTTTTACCTCTCATGTTTCTCCTCCTAGAAAACCTCCTAGTGAAAAGGATTTGGTTTTTTATGAGACCAATATCTCATGGAATTGGGGTAGAGGAGTGGGAATATGAGTGGTTAGAAATTTGATAAGGCCAAATTCTTGGATGGTGTGAGGATAATGGGTTGTGAGGGTTGGTATTTATAGTGGTGGAAATGGGTGTTTTTGGAATATTTTATTCATTTGTTTGTTATCTTTGCTCAAGAATGTGAATAGTTTTATAATTTTCATAAAATATATTAAAATAATGAAATATATTTTTTTATTATTGTCTTACATCATCGATATATCATCCATGACTCAATAATTCATATATTTAGCATTTATCATAAATCATCGTATTTTACTATTCACAAAAAATTCATGTATTTTAGTGAAATACAAAAAATTCACCCTAACCAATTTTAAACATGTAGAATTAAAAAATGAACTCCATTGTTTTAAAAATAAATTTACAAATATTATAAATTTAATTTTTAATTAAAACCATCATTTACTAAAAAAAATACATATTTTAAATTTATAACTGATTTTTTATCACTCTAAAAAATTAACTAAGGTCTTATAAAATTATCCTAAAATCATGATATCACAAAATTTTAATTTATGAATATATTTTATGGAACTAAAGTTTCATTTAAATCATTTTATTAATTATTAAATTGTAATTAAATATTTAAGCCTTACAAAAATAGAAACACATAATTAATAATTTTTTAAATATTCATTTACTTATACTCTAATATAATTATATTATAAATTATTTTTTAATGTTCCAAAATTTTATTTATAGTTTTATGGGTGATGTTACTATTCATTAGGCCAATTTACTATTCATGAGGTTCATATTAATATTCATAAGGTCATGTTACTATTTCATTAGTATAGGTTCCTTAGCATCTATAAATACCTATTATTTCATTAATTATTCATTTATAAAGTTTCTATTGTGTTAGATAAGTGATTCTAGGTGAAATAAACATAGGAAGGGTAATAAAATTGATAATATTCAGAGTTGTTACTGTTACCGTTCATTTTGGGACTATATTGAGGTGTTATTTCAGCAATTAAATGTATGATATAACTAATAGTTTATTTTTTTTACTTACCCTATATGTCCTCTATTATTACATATTTTGATTTTCTCTTATGTTGGGCTTCAAGAATGATTCCACAGAGTATCGTGGAATCATCTCAATATGATGGGGCTCTCATGCTGCAAAACTAAAGGATGTCCTAAGATGATGTCTGCCTACTATCATCAATAAAATCCTCAATAGTACATCAATCTATGGATTTATTTAGTGTTTTACAATTAAAATTATTTAAATTTATGATGTAAATGGTTCTTACAGTTAGGGTTTTTCCTGGTATAGTATCGGTGGTCCACTGTAGACCACCTGAAGGCTGTTATCATTGGTTCTGATAGGACACAATGGCATAGTGAAATTTCTTCTAAATTTTTTGTATTGGTTTAAATTTATTAAGATAAGGTAACAAATTATAAACTGATCATAATTAATTAGTTGAGTTGTTTTGGTATGATCTAGGAGTAAAGAGAATGGGTGAGGTATGGTTGGGTATGAACAAGGCTCAAAGAACCCAGGTAAAAACATCTAACCAATGAAATTCCTTATGTAATTCTTATTTAAACCTTCATAGTACCATAATTATACCCAAATTCTTTCATTATTATTCTCCGTGTATTTTTGGGGGACATTCCAATTTTCAGGAAATGACAATAAAATTAATTAAATATTTTATGTTATCTTTGTTTCCGTAGTTGACTTTCATTTGAGTAATGCCTTTAAAATTAGAAAAAAATGAGATTAATCTCTATTTTACACCTAGGTAATGAGATTAACCATTCTTTTTTCCATTAAAGTGGTGATTTTTGTTTTATATAAAGTAAATTAAAAATGTTAACGAGACGATTCTAGTTGAACTATTGACGTACATTTAGTTGGATGTTATTAAATAGATAACAATATTTGAAATGAATAAAATGGGAGTTGTAAAATAAATTAATATTTGTGAAATGGAGTATGTAAACCATCGATGAAGAAATGTATTTGAATCATCTTGAAATGATAATTAGGTTTCAGAATTGAAATTGTGGAAATGGTATTTTTTAAAATTGTATATTTGAAATGGTATTTTGAATCAAAATTATAAATTGTAAATTTGAAATGGTTTTTCAAATGAAGACGTTAAATGGTTTTGATAACATTGGTATAAACTCTCTATTTTCTAAAGTGGTGAAAATGGTATTGTTCCTCAATTTTTGACCAATATATAATGTTTAAAACCAGTAAAATGAAATTTTTTGATTTAAGTATTGGATGAGAAGGATCTCGAAGGAGTTGGTATGTGTTACTTATTATCCTATGGTCTATATGAGAAAGAACTTGTAGGGGTAGTATATGTTACTATATATATTGGATGAAAAAATTACCATAATGGAGGTTCATGTTACCTATGGGATACACCCATGATAGAGAAAACTCAGGTAAGGGAGGTCAAAATTTATCATTTATATATTAAGGAAATGTGATTCTTTTATTTGGTTGGTATGGTTTAGTCATTGTTCTTAGATACACCCCAAAACGTTCCATAGTATGTATGGCTGGTCATGGTTACACAAACTTTATGATTAACAATAGTATATATTCCCTCTTGTTTCACCATGAATGTGAGGTATGAGTGTTTGTTTAAATGATTCTTTTAAAAATGATTTTAAACTATTATGCTGTTAAAATATGTTAACTTTATTATTTATAGAACATTTACATGAATTTTTATTTAAGCCTTTTTATATTTAAGGACGTCATTGCTGGTTTCGTACTGAGTTTTACGCACACCATTCTTAGTCCACCATGAAAATTGGGTACCAAAGTAGATATCACTACATGGTCACATGTTACAGGTTATGGGAATGGTCCGATGATTGGGGTTTTGGCTTCCCATGTTTGAGTTATATAATGGGACTTTGATAGAGTAAGGTATCATTGGATATGTGCTATAACCCTTAGTTTTATTTTGGTTCATTTGGTATTTCTTTTGTGTGTTTATCCCATAGGGGATATAATATGTTTTTCCTGACACATTCATTTATTATCACATGTGATTTTGAGTTTATTTTATTTCAACTTTTTGTGGTTATGATGTTTATATATTATTTTTTATATAATTTATTTATTTACTTTTATGTTATGAACTCTTTTAACAGGGTCATGGTATCCCCATGGTAAATTGATTGGCACTCAACATTACATCATAGACTCTGGCGTATGGGGAGGCATGCTGAATGTATAATATAGGCTGTCTATCACCCCAACGATTATTAATCCAGGTAGGTTTATCATTACAAAATCATTATTTTATTCTATCTTACTATTAAGGTTTGGAATATTAGGGATTTATATGCTATTTTGGAATAATAATGAGCTCATTTTTTGAGTTATAGACCTATTTACAGAGAAAAATCTACATTAATAAGGATGTGGAATTTTAATATTGATTTAGGTTTCTACAGTCATTTGATTTCCATTTCAAGTGGTGCACTTGGGAATGATGCTATTATTTCATAGGTTTTTAAACGTTTATTATACGATAATACCTTATTTACATTCATATATCATTCTAGGAAAATAGGGCTTATTTTACATCCATTTGTTTATTATGATTGTTAGATTAATAGAATTTATACATGTATGTGTTTTTATATCAGTGTGCATTATATTAGATGGTAATTTATGTCTTCCAATGGTCTGAAATAATTGAGAGGTTTTTGTATTTAAATTTATAGTAGAGATTTATATAGAAGTTTTGCATATATTTCTATAGTTTAATTCTAGTTGACCAACTCCTCAAGAAACTCTTGGGTAAATATTGAGATATTAGTGAATAAGTAAAGTGTTGGTTATGGTTAAATAATTTTTCTGAGTTGTTTTCCATTATTACTTGTGAATGAATTTCAGAATAAAAAAACCCGGAGTTTGATACCTAAATGAATAATGAATGATTATAATGTTTAATTTTGATGAATATTGGGAGTAAAAATGTGAATATAATAGGAATTGTTATAAATAGACTTGAACGAGGAACACATCTTAATGGAGTTCCTTAATTATAAGAACTATTAATTGATATTATACTTTTTTGTTGAAATATAGATATGTATTTTTAAGTGGAATAAAATGGGTAGTAACCTTTAATGAACCTTTTGACATATATACTCTATGATATATGACATGGACCTGGGTATGGGTAGTTTGGTATATTGAGGGATCCCTTATTTTGAGACCACTATAATCTATTATATAAGGAAATGCAAAGATTAGGCCTATTATCACATTTATAAGTGTGATGCTTAACGCTATTATGGTTTTCGATGAGATGAATTGGGAGTGATAGTCATGGGTTAAAGAGATATTGGGTTATGAGATCGTGATGGACTTAAGTGACCGAGAGTGTGGGATGTTGGCCAAAATTACTTTGATATGGTTATGTCCTTTGGGTGTTGATGTGTCAAATCATATCATAGTTTATTGTGACACTTGTCTGTTTATTCCAATCTCATGTGTGGGTAGGGTAGAAAAGATTATACATGTATTTGTGTTAGACACTAGAGTGGGCATCTAGGTACATAATTTCACTAACCACAGGGGTGTATCAGTGGGTGTGTGTGGAGGATCTCAAGCATTATGGATGTGTAGATATTTTCAATTTCGGCTTAATTGATAGTTTTTATCTATGTATTAATTCTTAATCAGTTAAAAATTGTTTTTTGGGTGTATACGTCTTGTTCATAGCCCAGATAATTATTTTATGGAAAATAATTTGGTTTACATAATTAGTAGAAACCATGCGAACCAGGCCGCATAATTTGAGTAAATAGTGTAGTTCATTTCATAGGCCATACCATGGTCTCATTATTTGAGGAAACTATGAAACTAATGCCCCAAAATTGTGAAAAAAAACTATATACTTTTAACAGTGTCTATGATAATTTTTTAACATCGTTTTTCAAACCATGCACATGAAATGTGCGAGGTCCCCCTCGACGTAGAGAATGGCGCATGATTGGAGCACAATTTTGCCAACCGTACAAAAAAACCCTTTGACCCAATAATTGGAGGAAAATTTACTATTTTCTAATTATTAAATTAGAACTCAAACCCATCCTTTCTATTTTCAATATCCATATTATCCTTCTTCTATTTTAAGACTTCTTCAACCTAAATGTAGGATTTTGTTCTGGTTCTCTGTACGAAATCTAATTCGAGAAATGATCATCTCGTTGGATCAATGATGGTATGTGCTTCAATTAGCTTATGTCATTATGCATTTGTCTTCATATAGAAAGAGTTATATAGGTGAAGTATTTTGTTCCATATTTCCAGGTTTTTTTCTATTATCCTATATTATCAGGATTTAGGCGAAATTAAAGGATGATAATGGATGAGTATTCTATGATGTTCATATGGTAGGTTTTATATACCTTTTCCCTTATTGGTTTGTGTTTTATAGACTATTTAACAATTGTTCACATGATAGACTTCCCAGCATTATCCCTAAAATAAACTGAATGCATGAATTTAATGATTTAGAATATTTTTAGGTTTCCCACTATATCATTCTTTTGGTTGAAGGTTTCTAGCATCAACCTAGTCCAAACATGGGTTGTGACCTTGTACATGCCATTGGTTGTACCACCCCATTGTGTGTGTGTGAGCTCGCCACCAATTTTTAGAGCCTTCTTGAATTGAATGATAATAAAATTAATGAATAAGAGACAGTTATGCCTCTTTTGCATGTGATTACATGAATGGTTAATGTGGAATGAAATTGTTAAATTATTGGAATGGAAGGTGTTGAATGGATGGGATGACCTCATGGTATATTTAGAATTGTGAAATGGTTTATGAATTGAAATGATTAATGAACTGATAATGGTGGTATATTCCTTAGATGAGCTCCTTTGAAACGGATTCCACTAGATTTCAATGGAATTTACACTCCATGAATCTTGATTATGGTAGTGGATTCTGTGGATGATATCTTTGTATCCCGATTCCATAGGATTCCATGGGAATTGATACCCCTAGGATCGAGCATTCTTAGACTTGCATTAGACATGCTTTGTGGACATGCTCCATAGACTCCAACTATATTGTTACTGATTTTCTATCGATATCCACCAAGGTCTTGACATGGATGCCTTGTCATTTTAAAACCCTAGATCCATACCTTTTTGGTCTAACATTGGATTACACGTCATTGGTCATTGTGGATGTTACAGACATGATTACACGATGTGACCATTTGGGTATTTTTATTTGATTTACTAATGAACTTGGTATGGGTATCATATTTTCGTTGTTAGACTGGAAAATATCATACCTGTTTATTTTTGAATTACAGTTATCCATTATTTTTGGGGCATTGTTTATAGTTTATAGGGAGATATTTTTTGTAGACATTATCACATATAATTTTGACACATTACTTTTATTTATGTTATATCTGTGATATATTTCACACTAATTAATTTAATATAAATATAATGGAAATGTTTTAGACACCATTGGTGGCGGATTACTATGGGTTAACTCACTCCCTGTTCGAGTTTCCATTGGGAACACCGACAGACTTCATGAATGTAGGTAGAGATCAGGGAATGTGCTCACTTTATGATTCTTGTTTTGATCGTTTCAAAAGATCATGAGAGAAAATGATCAATATATTTTCATGATTCTATCTAGAAATAGTCTTTTATTAGGATTTTTTTTACTTTTTACACATGTATTTTATTTGTTTCTTGTTTCTAGGTACCACCTATATACTTTTACGTGTGATATTTATCAAAATTTTCTATTTATTTTATTATTATTATACTATTTTACACATTGTAATGTGGGGATATTCTCCCCACATACAGAAAATAGTACCTCTCTACAGGTCTTAAGCCTCTTGCATACAAAGAGGCGTGCTTATGGTCATGTAACCCATCCGATCACGGTACAATTTAGTGGACCCTAGACTGTGTCATTATAAAGTTGCATTTGATCTTTTTATTTTCTGAATTTACAATTTTTGAACAATATAAATGATATTAGTAATGAATTGGAATTTGGTAATGTGTTGTGCCTTGGAGTAGCTAACCAACATACATAAAAAATTAAAATTTACTGGAATGGAAATTGTTGTTTTTTTGGATTTTTCTTGTTAGAGTTTATTTGATTCCACTGTTAGGTGATGAACTTGAGGTTGGATATTTATTATGATTATGAATTTTTATACTTGGTCTAATTAGATGTGGGTACTAAATATCATGCATCATTTTAGGCACCATTTACAATTCACATTCCATATATTATTCCATTCCATATTGGATGCATTTCTTTACTGTATGACATTTATGATATGTGCCTTGAGTGATATACCTGTTGTTTGGTAAATGATTTTTCTAGGTTATTAATAAAAATATTTGGTACCTAGAGTATCTTCCAGAATATAAATATTGTTTTCATGCTTAGGATATATAATACTACATAAGAATTCAATTATGGAATGTTGAGTCGTGGACCATTTGTCGTATGGGTTGGGGGTGTTATGCATTGGATTAAGTGGATGCCATACTTAAGTTCATGAGGTGTATGGGCCCTTATGGATCAGTGGCCTAGTAGATAAACCATTTTCAGAGAAAAATGAATAAATATGAATTTAAAATGACATGAAAATTGATAAACATAGACTTGACATGGACCTGATGATAGAGTGGGAAGTTGGTAGATACTCTTGTAGTTTTTACAGTGGTTTCAATTACCCACTGATGGGTTATGGAGATGTAAAAGGGGAGTGTATTGTTTATAATAGTATTAAATTGTTCCTCTGATTTTATAAATTATCTTCTAATTATTGACCATTTCCAAGGCATGTGATTAGAATTATATAGACATTCCTTCACGATGGCCTCTAGTCGTGCACTAGGAGGGTGGAAATGACCATATTGAAAAGGTGGTGGGATGTGAGATACCAGTATATCCTTTAATATTCCATATTGTATAACTAGTGGTGATAGCATATATTCAAGTTGATTTCTAGTTCCATAAGGTTTTATTGTGTTTTATGCAAACCTTTTAGGGAGACCCATAACTTACCTCATCTGTTAATGAGATACTGTGTGTGTTCCTGTAGGAGAATCCTTCCATGTCCTCTAGAGATGGAGTTACATAGGATTCTAGTCTATGTATTGAGATGGTTCTATTGATTTTAGATCATCTAGATATAAATTTAGATAGGAGAGTGAAGCAAATGGAAAATATGCTTCAGGGAGTTTCTAAGAACCGGTGGGATGTTTTGAACCATGATGTCATGATCCGGGATATGGTTTGAGAGGGTTTATAATCTTTTTTTTATGATTAAATCATTATCAAGACCCTAATAGATGATAGGTCCCATGAATTTATGCATCTAGGATAGGGATCTATGAATGTAATAGAGTATTCATCACACTTTAAAGATATTTATAATTTTCAATGATTTATCTTACTAACGAGCTAGTGTGGGTGAGATGATTTAAGGAAGGTCTTATGAATTCTATTGGATCATATATAAATGTTTTTTAGATGAATAATATTATAGAGTTAGTTAATTATAAATTTATTAATAAATAAAACACAAGGGAAGCTGGGGATGAAAATAAGGGAAGTTTAACCACTCGAACTAGTGTTTCAACGTATAGTGGTAAAATCACTATTTTGAGGCTTCTCATGAGGGGAATACCAACCAGAGTTCTAGTGATGGTAATGTTGTCTTCATTTATCGATGTTTATGATATAGGAATATGAGGAATCGATGTGATAAATACCCCATCGAATGGTGAGATTCTATAAATATGGGTTGTGTACAATGTCTTTACAGGACCTTCCCTCCATCAGTTAATGGAATGGGATTAACTCTGACTCTAGGTTCGGGAGCGAGATTCATAGATCATTTTTAATTTAGGATATGGATTAATTATGGTCATTTAGTCCGAGGTGGTGGTCATGACTAAGGAAGTCGATATCCAATTGTACTGTGACATCATAGTGGTCCTTCATTAGGTAGTGAGGTTGTTTAATAGTGAAACAGTTCAAGATATATATAATCTGTACAGTCTTCACCTAAGGGGAACAACTTTGGTCTATCTATAGTGAGAGATACTATATTTGTAGAATCTATAATATTATTCTCATTTATTGATATTGGTTCATCACATTCATTCATATCTTAACATATTGTGGTGAGTCATGGACTCATTGTATAGTTTTATAGTGCTATTATATCCTAGGATACTCCGTTGGGATCAGGACAGAGTGTGTGCACCAGTGTAGGGAATTCCAGCTTGAGGGTGGTGGGTGTCACTTCATGTGGAATGTTTTCCCCCGAGATGATAGGGTTTTAAGTCATATATGGGAGGTACTGGATAGTTTCTTATCGACCCCATATTGATTTCTATAAACATATAGTGACCATCACATCCCTAGAGGAAAAATGTTAATTTTCATGGGTGAATGGGAGTTCTATGAAGGTAGGACTGGACTGGAGAATCATGGGTTAGGTGGGAGGATATCCTATATGGATTGTTTATATCTAGATTATCAGGGATCAAATCAGGATGAATTCCCTCTATTGGATGATCATTACAGGGATGTGTTTTTAGAAATCTTACTTGTTTTCCTCCTAAGAGATAGGTTTGTATCTCAATTGACTTGGTTCCTGGTGTTTTATCAACATGAATTCCTCCTTATAGGCTGGATACTAAAGAGTTTCATGAGATAATAAGGAAGATCTAGGAAATGGAAGACAAGGGGTTTATATGAACCAGTAATTCCGCATGGGGTTTCCGGTAAAATTTTTGAATATGTAGAAATAACCTGAAGAATATGTGTGGAATACCAAATATTGAAGTAATTGATGGTTAAAAATAGGTATCCTTTTCCATAGATAGAATATCTATTCGACTATCCCCAAGGATCTCGGTTTTTCTGGAAGTTTGAATTGTGCTCGGGTTATCCCCAGCTACATGTTTGACCCTCAAACATACCTTGTTTAGGTTTTTGTAGAAGGTATAGTCTATATGCATATCTATTTATGTAGTTTTGTATCACGAATGTGCCAACAGTTTTCAGGGAACTAATGAACTGAGGTTTCCATCATTATTTGGATTTTATATGGTTGTATTCAAGGATTATATCTTGGTGTGTTATCATAATAGACATTCCCATTAAAAATATCTTTATATTCTTTTAGATACATCAAGAGAGAATCAGATGCGTTCTATTCTCACAAAGCCACTTATTCATGGATTTGATTCACTTCATTGGTCAAATTTTCTTAGAGACATGAGTGTCAGTTCACTGAGAGAAGGTGGGAGTGGTAGTTTCCTGGGAACATCCCAATAATTTAATTGAAATTCAATGTTTCATGGGACTGTATTGTTATTATAAGAGTTTCATACAAAAATTATCATGATTAAAAACGCCTATTATGGTCTTGACTAAGTGGGGTGTGAAGTTTATATGGTTAGATTCCAATGAGACTGCCTTTCTGGTTCTGAAAGGGAGCCTGACTTCAGCACCTGTACTAACTCATCCGAAGATGGGAAGAAGATATAATGTGTATTGAGATACATTATGTATTGGGCTACAAAAATTTATGAAACAGGAAGATAGAGTCACAGAATAGAAGTTTCATCAACTGAGGACACATTAGATTAACTTCTAGAAAGACGATATCATGTTATCCATTGTAGTAAATTCACTACGATGTTAGATGAAATATTTAATGAGATAGATTTTTGGTGTATACAGAGAAGAAAATACTCATTTACATATTTACATAGCATTTATTGTATCTAATGTGGTGAAGGTGGGTTGAATACTTTCATTCATTTAGCATTGATATTTCCAACATGACTTGTAAAGGCAATGCCGTAACTGATGAACTGAGCAGGATTTCTCAGGTATACTTACTTTAGGAGGAAAATAACAAGTGTATGACTATGGAATTATTCTCTAACATGCATTAGGAGGTTCAAGATAGTCACAAGAATAGATTTCCCTCGAACTTGGTATTGAAATATAATCTTCTGGATAGAGTGAGGATTAGATAGTAATTTGATGCTAGATACCTAGAGCATTGAGAGGGTATGGAAGGTGAGGAACTACCTCCTAGTCGGAATGTGGGAAATGATGAAATTTTGTGTGTTCATGATCATGTTTTGGTTCAAGGATACATACATGAGGAGTTAATGTTAGAGATTCACACTTCAACCTAGGAAGTACCTAAAGGTGTTACCAAAATATACTGAGGCCTACTTCGCGATTATTGATGGCTGAGGATGAAATGATCAGTATCTAGTTTTTTCATGAGTATTTCCCCCTATTACCAATGTAATCAAGTAAACTAGTGACAGACTAGTATTTTTCAGTTGTTACCAATTCTTGAGTGGAAATGAGACTATGTTGTGATGGAATTGATAAATAGATTTCTGAGGTATCTTTGTGGTAGTGATGTTGTGTGGGTTGTTTTCAATAGGCTTTAGAATATCACCCATTTCTTCCCAATAAGAGATACATTCTCAGTAGATGATATTGGGAGACTTTTTTTCCATGATATAGTGAACCTTCTCATGGTTCTTTATAACATGGTATCAGATAGGGTCTCCCAGTTGACATCTAGATTCTAGATGATCATACAGAGGGTGTTGGGTAGACATGTGTTTTTCAGTATGACATACCACCGTGAGGCTGTTGGCTAGTCAAAGTGAATGATTCATCTGATTGAGGGCTTTCTGAGAGAATGTTTCCGTTATTTTTGGGTCTATTGGGAGAGGTGTATACCCCATGTTATTTTCACCTATAATATTTATTAGGTGACAATATAGACATCACCTTATGGGGATTTATAATATATTCCATGATGATATCATATGTGATGGTTAGAGTTAGGGGAGGTAGCCTTCATTAGACCTCTTATCGTTCATGAGATTTCAGAGCTGGTCCAGCTCATTAGAAGCGGATGGCCAATGAGTAGTATTGAAGGATATATTACACTGATCAGCATTGTGGACCTCTAGAGTTAGAGGTCAAGGATTGAGTCTTTTAAAATATCTCACTAAGGATGATACATAAAAGTATTTGGATACAATGTAATATTTAACCACAATATGTCAGGTTTTATGACATTTTTGAGAGAGTCGTATGGGTAGAATTTTGGTTGTTGGTACCTCAGAGGAACCAAGTGATGTACGACATATTCCATGTATCTCAGCTACACTGTTATCACTCATAACCTTCTCACACACAACATAAGGATTGGTGGAATTATATGTAGATGTGTAATTTGAGGAGAATTCTATTTATATTGTTGATAGGAGCACAGTGGATCTTTGAGGCCAGTCAGGTCCTCTAATACCGGTGTTATGGTAGCATAGCCATTTACTGGATGAGGCATGGGAGTGGGAGACTAAAGTGTATGCCCACTGGCTATTGTTATTTATCAAGTGATTCTTGAACATCCTTGGAAAGGGAAATTCATGGATGAAATTATTTAAGTTGGGAACATTGTAAGATCACATGATTCTCTAGAGGTATAAATCATTGGAATTTTTTTCTGATTGATTTTTTTTCCTAGTATGAATTCAAAATGTGGTCATGAGAGTTTTGTGGTGGTTTCCATGGATGTTTTGGAGACCACATTCCCCATTTATGGAAAATGATGTGGTAATACATGGTTAGTAGAAACATTTTGAACTAGTCTTCATGGTTTGAGTAAACCATTATAGGCATTTTAGAGCCCATAGTAGGGCATAATTACTATGAGAAAAAAATTCAATCTATTAACAGTGGATAAAATCATGTATTTTGATCAATTTCCCAAACCATGACCATGAACCATTCAAGGCCCCCTTAAGGATGAGAAGGGAGCTCCGTTGGTGGCCAGTTTTTCTGACCGTGTGGAAAAACCATGACACCCAGTACTTGGAGTGGAATTTACCATTTTACCTTAATTCAGTAAAAACATATACCCATCTATTATATTTTCTTTCTCCAGAGGACCCTCTTCCAATTTAAATCCTTATTCATACCTATAGGTAGGATGTGGTTCCAATTCTATGTATGATATCCAATTCATGTTTTGATAATCTCAATGGATTTGTGAAAGTATTTTCTCTAATAATATTACATTTTTCTTCATTTTTCATCATACCTACGGATTTATTTAGTTCGATGATGACTTTCTCAATTTCCTTAGTTCTCTGACATACTTCAATTTTCTCCTGATCCGAACCAAATTAAAGGATGATTCTAGATGAGTGTTCAGCCATGTGTATACGGTAGGTGGTATATATATTTTCCTTTACTTTTTGGCCTTTTATAAACCCTTTTGTAATTTTGAACCACACAATACTACTAAAACATTCTGAAAAAATTTATCGAATTCTTGAATTGAATGATTTTGAATTTTTTAGGTTCCCCAATAGTCCATCTTATTGGTTGAAGGATCTTAACCACAACCTAGGCCACCTAATGGGTGTGACTTAGTTCCAACCTTATGTTGTATCACTCTATTGGGTGTGTGTGAGATTTCCAACTATTTTGGGATCATTATTGAATTTAATGAGAAATAAATGAATTAATAGGAGAAGTTTATACCACATTGACATGTGATTACATGAATGCTAAATGTGGAATGAAATTAATAAATCATTTTAATAGAAAATGTTTAATGGGTTTCATGAACTCATAGTTTGTTTAGAATCATGAAATGGTTTTATTTGATTGAGGGATTGATAATTATAGTGGATGAATTAGGTGAGCTCATTGGATCTGATTCCATTATATACCGAGGACATCTATATTACATTGATTTTTACTATGGTAGTGGATTCCATTATGTATATCCTTCAATGATGATTGCATAGGATTCCAAGGGAATTTCTACTCCCTGGGTTAGACATTCTATCAATTTCGTTGGGTATGATTTGTTGAAATGATCCTTGGACTCCACCCAAGTCATTTATGATTTCTCATAAAGATAATCGATGGACTCGCTGAGGATTCCTTAGTTAATTTTTCTTAGATACAACCCTTTCATGGTTTGACAGTGGATTACATGTCATAGGTTGTTTTAGATGTTACAAAATTGATAACATGTTGTGGTAATTGTGTAAATTTTTCTTTTCTATACAGATGTCCCTGTTATGGGAATCATATTTAAGTTGGTAGACTAGATAATATTACACCTGTTTATTTATGCATTATTGTTAGACCTTTTTTATGGTGTTTTTATTATAGTTCATATGGAGTCACGTGTTGTTGGACAATATCACATCCTTTATTTACACTTTACTTTTATTTTTTTATACTTTTGATATATTTAACACTTCCTCATTGTTTATACACAGATTGGACATGTTATAGAAAATGTTGGTTGTGGCCTAGAGAGTGTTTTCTAACACCCTTTTCAGGACAAAATTGGGTACAGAATAGACTTCATTGATATAGGTTGTGATCAGGGAAAGAAACCTCTTTATGATGCTTGATTTTATCATTTCATATAAGTTAGGGAGCATATAATAGAGCTATGATCATGAAGCTATATCAAGATATTGTGTTTTTACATTTTTTAATTTTTTCATGTATATTGTATTAGTTTTCTATTTATATGTTTTCCTCCCATTTATTATATATTCATGAAAATATAATCATATTGTTTATGACAATAATTTTGGTTAATTTATTACTACAGTCTTCTAGGTGTTTATCTTCAATCTGACATTCAGTTATTTTTCTATTTTATCTATTGATTGTTATTATTATAAAACAATGTTACACTCTGAAATGAGTTAATATTGTACCACATATACACTCTAGTCCCTCAATTCTAGTCAAAATACTCTAGTATATAGTGACATGTGCTTAATTAAATGTAACCCATCAGCTTGGGGTACCATTTAGTGGCTCCTGGGTTAGGACATTATAGTGTGAGATCGAGAGTGAGCTGTTGGATTTAGTGAAAAAAATGAAATGTGTTTTGTAATGGGGGTTGGATTTCCACCAATGAACAGAGACCCATGTGAGAACATACCTATGGGGTATGGTGATATCATAGAGGCATTTGAAATGCATCTTCGAAAAATACAAGACAATGTGTTTTAGGGTCAAGGGTATCTCTAGGAGGGGATAACTAGAATCATTTATGTTTTGATTTTTGAGGAATGATTAGATTCTTTGGGTTATGGGACTGATTCGTAGGAGGTTCTATTAGGGTTCTAGTAAAGGAAAGGTTAAGCCTTGGGTCATTTTTTGGGAAGAACTATTAGTGTTAGGTTTTTTTCCAATGCCAGTATTAAAGGCCAAGGATCGTTCAAATGCATGATCCTACTATTTTGAAGCCGATTTTGTGTGATAATAAATGCTGGACATTTTGGTAATCTGGGTAATATAGAGAATAGTTATATTATTATAACCTTGTAACAACACCCAAGATAATGGGTGGTCATGTATTTAGACTTGAATCGTGAGAAATGTTAAGCTTGTTGTTTGAAATCATTTGGGATGCCTTTAGTCTGATGAGACTGATGGGATAGGAGGCATGGTAATATGGTTGAGTGGTTAGGCACCTGAGCCTAGAATTGGTAATGCATGACTCATGGGATCATCATTTTAGTTATTAAAATGGTCATATTAGAGAATGTTACCATGATGTTTTGATAAGGTCATGGTGGCATGAGTGTGCTGGAGATGTGCAACACCTTTTCAATTTTGCAGTTGAGTGACCTAAGAGATAGACCCCATCACTTTCAAGTGATATAAAGGTGATGTGTGATGTCAATGCATGGGGTATGTTTTGGCTTAGAACTAAAAATCCCTAAAAATTATGTTTTAAAATCAATTTGGTATTAGAAAATACTTAGTGTTGTGACGATAGTAGTTTCATGATGATGTTAATAAACGATGGCTTGGATGGAAGAAAAGGGGATATGGTAGGTTTCAATTGAAAAAAAACCTATTGAAGTGAGGTGACTGGTAAGTTGGATTGGTTTTTAATGAAAATTAATAATGTCCATTCATTGAAGGTAATACCATCATGAATGGATTGGGATCATTTCCACATGACACAATTTACTAGGGTTGAACGTTGTATGGGTGTTAGTTGTTGGTGTAAATTATTGAGAATAGATTAAGAGGATAACCCCACATATGTTGATGGAACTAGTTTAGGTTATGATTGTGGAGTGGTGTAAGGTAATACACATTTTAGGGAGTTAACCACATACTATTTAGAGGGAATGAACCTCACTGTTAGTTGATTTCAATGGTTTTGATGGGTGCTATTGTAGGAGGTTGGGAATGATAATTAAATGATTCTTTTACTACCATTCAAGTGAGAGTGGGATATCCAAATCCAATCCTTGGGTTTGGTTGAATATAAAATGTGGGATGTGGTTTCCAGGAGGTCAAATAAGTGAAGTGATAAAAATAAAACACCTATGGTGGGGATTGACACATCAATCTTGGACATACGACCCTTCTATAAGAATGATTGTGGGAATTTAGAGTTGACCATGTGGCGGTTTTGATAGAATATGGATGATAATGTTAAACAAATGTGATGTGTATTTAGATTCCTTAGGGATTTAAAAATATGGAATTTAATGTTGTAGTGAATTAAGATGAAGCATTGGAATTAAGATCAGGATTATTATAATGTGATTTGAGGGTGTTTGAATGATAGGTGAATTGGTGTATATAGAAGGACACAATGAATTTTTTTAATACAAGTATTTAACCATGGAATCACAATAGTATTTGGGTATGCACTCAATATAGGATGTTAATATGATCCTAGTAAGCCTCTGATCCTAAATGCATCATAACCAAATAAACTGATTACATGTCAGCATTGAGAGTCACTCATTTTTAAGATGTGTTGGTCATGGCTGATCTAAATTTTAATTGTTAATGGAATTGGATGTGGAAAATTTAAAACCCCATATAGAATGTCATTTTGGTTATGATGGATGAATTTGAGGAATAAAAATATGCATTTTCTTGAAATGATTGTATATTCGTGGACTGTGTATAGATGAATGTTATGGATCCACCCCTAATAAAATTTATTAATGAAGATGGTTGTAGACATTTAACTATCATACTTATGAATTTTCAAGTAAGGTGAGATGAAAAAAATGAAATTCACATTGTTTGAATGTGGAATTAGTGTTTTAATATGCAATTATAATAGTGGAAGGAACCATATCATGGAAATGGACTCTTTTAGAAAGGTACTTTTGTGGAGAGAATGACCAACCCAATAATTAATTAGACTTTGAAACTATAATGTCTCATTATATAAGGTATTGGGTAAGTTCTATCTCAGTGCACTGGTTGAGACGATGGGTGTTGGCTCAGGTTTTGGTGGTTGGGGAACCTTGAATGGGAGTTGTTGTGATAAAGTAATATTTTACAAGTTTATTATGATATAAATTGATCTTTTTTGTTGAGTAATAGGTTATTCTTTCCAAAATTTTATTTTTTTTCAATGGTAGGATACATATATTCATTGAATTTTAGGTTAAAAGTGCTGAATTTATGATACAGAATATGACATGTGATGTCCCATAGGTAATGGACAATGTCTACGGCTTAAAAGTGAAAAACATGTCTAAAATAGGGGGAAAACTCAAAAAACTATTTTACATCATAAATATTTATTTAAAACTTAATAATTTAATAATTTAAGGAGAAAAAATAAAAACAAAATAAGAAAAACTATTCTGGGAAAAGACATCACATGTTACGGTGTGACACTTAAATGTCATGTAATGAAACCTCCTAATATCTTTCATGAATTAAATTTGAAGCCATAAAATCCTTGTTTGTTATTGAATCGATGATCATATGATGTAAAAACACCTTTTAATATGTAAAAGTGTATTTCGGGATCTAGAAAAACCCATTTTTTTAATTTAATATGTGGACCCCCATTTATGATCCCATGGAATAATAGGTTGATATTTGGTGATTTATTTAGAAAAAATAATTCCCTATGTATACAACTAATTCCTATTAATAGATGTCTAAGGGAATTGGAATCTGCATCGATTGACTAGGTGAACCATTTGATGAGGAAACCCTATTTCTAAAATGCTTTACCAACTTTTTTTATTTTCCTTAAATACTTGTGATGTTTCCAGTCTCATAAATCAACTTTATTTCCCCATCTAGGGAGGGATAATTATTTCGAGTGATCATGAATGGGGGAGGATGGACCTATGTATTTATGATTGAGTTATTATGGTTAATTGAATAAAAATAATTTTTTTTATTCTTATTTCTCATTTCATTTAATAATTTTCATATTTCATTATAAAAATTAAATGTGTAAGGAATTGAATCTATAATTTCATTTTCCTTGGTTAATGATTTGTATCCCTCTCCACCCAATTTTTATTTGTATACGATGAAACATATTGGGGTTCAGTGGTTAGTGATTTATGATCATTAAGACATGTGTAAAATTTAATAATGGTGATATTTTTAATTAGGGAAAAATAATACCTAATTGGGTATTTCCATAGTTAATGAGAGGACCCAATATAAACGAATACACATAGCAAGGTTGGTAGATCTACTTTTTAACTCAACAGGGAATATCCTTAACATCACAATCTATCCATGGTAGATATGGTATTTATAGGAAAACATAACTCTTACCAGTAATAAGAAGAAGAAAAGATTATAATTGAAAAACTTGATAACATTTCTCTAGGCATATCCCAACCCTCCTGAGAAACTTTTTTAATAAAATAATTTGAACAAATAATTTAGTTTTCTTTTCCTGTTCCCAATTTCTCAAATCAAATCCAAATTAGGTTTCATAAAATCAACTTAAAAATGTAATAGACTATTTTCTGTAAAAACCTCTTTAGAAGACTACAGTGGTTGACTTATATAATATAGTTAGTCAATAATAATTTTTTTGAATTCACCATGATAGGGTTGCATAAAAGTAAGAAACATATTCAAGTGGGTATGGCCTCAAAACACAAAAAAGAAAAAAATATTACCCTTGAATAACTTGAAGTTCAAATAAACCATTAATTGAATTTGATACTAAAATTGATCAAACGATTAACATATTAAAGAAACCAAATTCTTAAATAGTATTTGAAGAAATAATGTTCTCATTTTAATGTGTCACTCTAAATGTTCACTCTAAAAAAGAAATAATGGCTTGTAATCCATACCAAAATCTGCATGATCTCCATGCACCACAATTCAATGGCCAAAAAATACATCTTGTTACACTCTCCTTAGAATATATTTTTTAATTGAAAATTAAAAAGATTAAAGTTATTGTAGAATTTATTGGGTTTGCCGGAGAGGACCCAAATCAACACATCTATGAATTCACTTATGTATTGATTAGTTTGAAACCATGAGGAGTCATAATGGAGAAAATTATGTGGAGGAACACCACTTTGTAATTTTCTTAAATCGGGGCCTACTCGAAAATGATCAAAACCTACACGATGGCCATCAGGTGGATCCTTGATACATAAAAATCAAGAAAAATCTAGAGTTATGATTGGGAAAATGACTCTAAACTCATAGAAGTTTATCACAATAGGTATAAGTATAAGAGTCATACAAAATTTAAAAAAATTATATAATTCAATTTTACATAAAACATGTGTTGAATAAATCCAAAAATTATTAAGAAAAATGGCTATTATTAAAGTAAATGGGAAATAGGATCCACCTTAGGTAAGTGGTTAATTAATTTTATCCAATCATTTTACCCAAAAGTGTACTAATGTATAGAGAATGTGATTTTGTTCCACTATCTTCCCACAAAAGAAAATTCCATAAATAAATTCAAAATTTTTAGGGATTTTATAACAAACAAACACCGAAATATACTAGTGAAAATAATTCCAAACCCCAAAAGGAAATATCTATGTTGTTACAACAAAGAGTGAAAAAAAGATCCAACCACCTAAAAATTATAAAGCTTATAATTCAAAGTATAAATTATAAAATAAACTAGAATAGGTAAGAGTAAGGTTCTAGAAATAGATATCAGAGACACCCATGAAAAATCCATAATGGGAGATGAATAAAATTCTAACAAAATTTCATTTTGAGTTAATTAGGGTGAATTTTTTTGAAGAAGTGTATCGTAAAAAATATATTCAATAGATCATCTAAAAATTTGATATTAAAATCCCTCTCATAGATGAAATATGGAAAATACAAAATTATAAAAAATTTCTAAAGAAACTATGCATAAAAATAAAGAGAATGGATGTAAATAAGCACATCAACCTAGGAATAAAAAATCTCAACATTGGCCATACGACTAATATACAAAATTTGAAGATCAAGGGACAACCAAGATTACCTTGAGTATTGGATCCTTAAATTATACTAACACCTTATGTGATATTAGTGTTTTTATAACCATTTTCCCTCACTCTGTATTTATATCACTACATATTGGAAAATTATTGAACACCAGAGTGGTGGAACATATTGAAAATGGATCCACTATTTTTCCACCATGAGAATTAGATGATGTTCTTTTGAAATTAAAATATATAATTTTCATAGACACCTTATCTTTACTAAACATGGATAAATATAAGAGTTCATCCACCTCACACATCATTTTGTGAATTCTATTCTAAAATACATAAAAACCCATCATCATCATTCTTAAAGGAATACTTTTATTAGAGCTTAGAGATAGTCGAGTGCATTTCTTCATACTTGAATCCATGAAGAATCCATCAAATAGGCATACACTAAATGAAATATCCCATGAAGAAGGTATTGAAAAAACTAACAAATCAAGTATGAATTGAAACTTCCTATCCTTAGAAAATAATTTTCATAGTAAAAATACCACATAATAGATAATTTATCATATATATGGAAATATAAATTTCATATTTAATGATGAAATAAAATCGTAATTTTTTGAAAGTTTGTTAGAAATAGTTAAATAATTTGTAGATTTTGATGATGAGATCATGAAATACAATCTTAAGGAATCTAAAAATGAAAAGATTATCACATATTTTATGAAGGAATTATATGGGAAGAAAGAAGAAATGGATGAGATAAAATCCATATGTTTTACATTCAATTATAAGTTGAAAAAGTCCAAAGAAATATTCACTAAAACTACCAAAGGAAATGTAGAATCCTATATGAATTATTATGATAAAATTTGACATGATCAAGGTAAGTTTTTGGTACACAAACTTCCAAATATTCCTGTTTTATTGAAAATTACAGAGGTAGAAACTAAAACAAAGGTGATATGGGTTATGAAATTTGAGGGAAGTCATCCACACCATGTGAAGAGAATATTTTTCAAAGAAGCATAAAACCTCTTGAGAAAAGAAAATTTTGTCTTGAATCAACATAAGAGTAATAAAAATATTTATAGATTAGGAATAAATAAAGAAACAAATAGTGGGGTTTTATTGGTCCTGTGATAATCATGAGAACAAAGAATATTGTAATTGGTGTTACAAGTCTTTACTAGAAAGGGGAATAATCCAGAGGGTGTTTTATTGAGGTATGAATGGAAATAGGGGAATTAAATATTCCATATTATTTTAAAGTAATGGGGATTGAAAATAAATCCATCTGTAAGAATATCCTAAAAGTGTTCCGAGTAGTCTAGACACTATAATTGCAATTGGAAAAAAATCATTATGAAGTTGATGAAATTTCAAAATCTAGTTAATATAAAATCGATTCATAAGGATATTAATCCCTATTAATTATAAATGGGAACATGATGAATAATTATAGTGGGAGCATTCCTCAAGAACCAGTGGAGGAGATTTCACTATCAACTTGATCACCAATGAAGACCCACACGGTTATACCTTTCCATTACACTTTATTAAATTCTGTAGTTTCATTATTTATCAATTTACATGAATAATAATTTTTAATTTATTTAAAACACTGCATCAATTATGTTTTGGGGAGGGAATCTTGTAGTCAATTACTTATTTACTTTTTTTCATTTTATTGGTTTATCCAAAGAAAATAAATGAAATCGATTTCAGGAGGCAACCCACATTTTATTCTATATCACACTATTCCCTAGATTCTTGATAGACTATAATTGGATAGGACAATAATTTAATTTTTTTATTCTTATTTTAATGAATATTGACATCGTTTAAGTAAACATGATGAATCTATACATATTTCACAATATAAAAAGGGATCTTACATCATAAAATGACATTTTTTTTCAAAGAAGAAGAATTTACAATTTGGAAGTGCTATAGAACATAACTAAATAAACATGATTTGTGTAACCTGACTAGAACTTCATCATTAAGGGGATATTTCTTTTACATTAATTGTATTTCTGAATCCCTATATTTTTTAATATATAATTGTGATCTTTGAAATGAATATTTCATGCCCATGGATATAGTTCTTTGATTACTTGACAAGTCTATGAGACATGGATTTCATACAAATCCCATGATACCATGTTTCAAATTTTTTATTTTAATAACATTAAATGAGTATAATGGAAAATTGAATAATTATTGGGAATATTAGGTTATTATTTTTGATAAACCATGATATATTAGGTTTTGATGATTCGGGTAAATTAAATTTCCCAAAAAAATTCATTGTTTAAATTTATGAGATTTAAATGGATTGGTTTGTTATTTTTATTACGATCCATCAGTGGTTGTCCCAAAATTTATAACTATTTCTTATAGGATTTAAAGACCTAATAATTTCTATATTATCTTGGTTATATTTCTTGAGTGAACTTATAGAATTAAACTTGCTATAACTTGCATTGGAAATCATTGATACCATGACTATTCAAAACCTCATTTAACATGTTTGTGGAGATTTTAATTGTCAAGACCTTATACTCAAGGACATCATTTACATCAATCATTTTGTTTCTCATAGAATCCATTAATTACCTAGCTAGGAATGAGACATGTTAAAAACCATTTATATCTATTCCAATCATACAAAATTAACATTTCATAGTATATTAAAGTTGATGTATGGGAGTGATAATAAGTCTTGGTAGGAGGGATGTATTAAATTCTAAGTAAAACTATAGGGGTGATATTTTTTGGCTATTAGGATATGATCATGTTAAATTAATTATATTTATATTTCTTTCCCATATTGAAAGGGAGAAAATAAATATAAAAAAGAAGAAAAAAAGAATGGGTTGTGTTTTAGAAAATTAAAAATCACTATTACTGGCTTGATGATTTTATCATATGGGGTTAGGTGGTGTATGTGATATTTTTTCGAAGAATAAATTTAAAAAAAACTAAAATTATAAATTAAAAAAATATTAATAAATTCGATAAGGTGCAATTATTTTATTATACCTACATTTATCATGAACATACTTTTATTCCAGGGGAGAGGGAATATTCAATTTATAGGATATACATTCATTAGACATGAATTTTGATACAATGTAGTATGACATAGAGATAACCCTTCATTTTTATACTTAATATTTTCAACATTAATCACTTCCAAAAATAATCCATGGAGTCATTAGAACCATTATAGTATATTGAGCAAGATTTTATGTGAATTTTTCCCTTAAAATGTATATAATACAGATACTTTAGTACCCAGTATAAGTACTCATGATAAGATAATAATTATACATTATTGTTTTTATGATAAATGAGATAAAAATACCATTATGATTTAAATAATAACATGGAATGTTTGATAATAATGAATTATGATATATGAATGAATAAAAGGAGAGGATACACCATTTTTCATTGGGAATGAGTAAAATAATTTTCATGATTATTCTCATTGAGGAGTGTGATGTTGAATTAATGATTTTATTTGGAGCATGAGTGGTTGATCCCCCATTGATAGTTATTTTCTTTTATTTCTTTTGAATTTGAATATTGATAACATTGTCTTCCTCTTTATTTTATGCTGAGATTACATGCTTGAAAAGAAAAGTCCTAAGTATGGGGAAACATATAGATTCATATTTTACAAGTTTATTATGATAAAAATGAATTATTTATGGTGATTAATTAGATAATATTTCCAAAATTTTATTTTTATGTTTTATGATAGGATACAATGATTGTTTTTAAATGAGATTAAATGGGATGAATTCTTGATGTAGAAGATGACCTATGATTTCCTATTGACAAAGGACAATTACAAGGATTAAATGTGATGTAATGTTATTAAATAGAGAATATAACTCTATAAAACATCATTTTATTTTGTAAATATGTATTTACAAATTAATACGTGATAAATTCAACACATAAAAACAAATGCTAGAGGAGAAAAACATTCTGTAAAAAGACAACATGTTTCATAGAGTGACTCATAAATTTCACACCATGACACTTCCTAAAATCTTTTAGGAAATAAATTTCATGCCATAAAATACATAATGGGTTATTAATAAATGGTTATATGATACAAAACACCATTTAAAATGTAAAATCTCATGCTAGGATCCAGAAACGCCCTATTTTGATGAATTTAATACCTATACCCCCATTTATGATCCCTTGATGGACCAAGTTTATTTTCAATGATTTATTGAGAAATAATTATTCCCTAGGGGAGTGACTAATGAAAATAATTAGAAGACATATGGAACTGGAATCTGTATCAATCAACAAGAGCAAGCACTAGATGAGGAAGCCTTATTGATGCACAACTTTAATGCATTTTATTTATTTTCATTTAATTTACATTAATTATTGTGTTGTATCCCCTCTTAAATATAAAATATATTACCCCATACATGCAAGTTTAATTAATTTGAGTAATTAAGAAGTTGGGAGTCAGAAAATATGTAGTTATTCTTGATGTTTTATTATTAATTGAATAAAAACCATTTCTTTCTTCTTCTTTCCAGTATAAATTACGAATTTTCTTATTTAAATACGAAATTTGATAGTAGTAGGGATATAATATATAATTTCAATTTCCTTTTTAAATGTCCCATATCTCTATCAACATAATTCCTATTAGTATATTATGGACGAAATTAGGGTTGGTTGGTGAGTACTCAACGATCATCATCATGTGTGTGAAATTGTATGTTGCTACTACTATTAGTTGGGGAAAACAAACTATTAATTACGAATTTCCCAAGTTAATAAAGTGGACCTGCTATAACACATCACACATAAGAGGGAGGGTAGATCATCATGTGATCTCAACAATTAATATCCCCATTATTGTAGTTTGAAAAGGGAGAGAGTGGAATTGGCATATAAATATTTCACTTACAATCAATAAGAAGAAGAGTAGGAAATAATTGGAAACCATGCTAGAATTTCTCTAGGTATAGTAAAATACAATAAAATTTATATATTAATATGTTTTTTAAATATTTATTTAATCCTATTGTAAACATATCAATTTCTCAAATCATACCCAAATTATTTTTCCTAAAATATTATTAAAAAAAGTTTCAAACCATTTTGTTAAATCTTCTCTTCAGGAGACTACCTTGGTTGATTTCTATTATATATTTTAGTAATAAAGACATGTCTTTATGCCCCATTAAATGAATGAATCATTGTTCCTTGGATGTGCTTTGGGTGTTTGGGAATTTTATGAAGCCGTTTGGATTTGAATTGATGACTGACGTAGGTCAGGGGGGATGCCAATGGATAACCACTGAGACTTCATAAGGATAAGAAGTATTATGGTGGAAAATATTTAATTCCTAACATCTATATGGGTGTTATTAATTTAAAAGGATTTTAATTTTTGAAATAATTGAGACATAATATTTTTACATAGACATTATAATTGATGTTGGAGGGTTTGAGAACCCAACCCCATTATTTTTAGACAGGGAATGGCGGATCATAAGGTAACTGGTTGGGGGTGGGTTGAGAAGAACTAGAGGTATCCCGTGGTGGTAGGGTTATTGGGTGGATATATTCTTAATCAATTATATTTCTATAGTGTATCCACCCGCAAGCTGGTGGCCTTGGCAACAACTTGGTGCCCTTGATGGACTCACCATCTGACTAGTGGCCCAAAACCAATCGACCGGTGAGCCACTAGCTTTCTAGTGGACCCATACTGGCGATGCAACTGGGTGTTTTATTAGGGAATTTACAAACTTTCCCTTGGGTTTTAGTGGGATCCCTCATTTTTTATTCGTAATTTTAACTCATGGGTAGGAGACAACCCCCTATTTCCCCTCGATTCCTATTCATATTGGGACACTATTACGTTATTCATATGAATATTAAATTTACGATCCAGTCTCAAGTGGGGTTCTCTCTTTCTACCCTACATATCCTCTCTTATTACATAATTTTCATTTATCTTGGGCTAGGATTGATATATATTTCCATAGGATCATGGTGTAATCCTATAGAGATGATGGGGATTTTGTGCCACATAACTATAATATATCATTAGTAGATATATTCTTACCATCATCCATCAAATCAACAATGGTAACTAATAACATTGATTTGTACAGAGTTTTATCTTTAATTAAAAAAAGTTGATGATATAAATAGTTATGGAACATGGATGTTTTTCTTGGGTTTTTTCAAGGGTTATACTATGCACAACACATAGGTTGTTTCCTTTATTTGAAGTAATATTTAATGATGTGGGGATATTTCCACCAATTATTCCATATTTGATGAAATTTTTTATTCAATTTAATTAATAATAAATTTAATATAATTAATTATTTTTGATTTTTTACATGAGTTTGGGTGAGGGATTATTCATCATTTATTGGTCTCATTGAGTCGAGGTTTCAAATCCTAGATATTGTAATTAAATATAAAAATATTATTTAAAGGTGGGTTAGAACTAAAATTTACCCATTGTGTTACATTATTTTTCCAATGTTTGTGTTAGTGATCTTTTCATTTTTATGACCAATGACCATGAATGTAATTAAATGGTTTATTTTTCCTTGTTGAAATATCATTTTTTAATGCCATGAATGATAAAAAAGAGAAATAAAAATAAGAACACATAGATATTGATATTAACAATGAATATATCCATTAAAGTAGTGAATTGAGTTTAATAAAAATTAAATGGAAAATATTAAAGTTATTATTCTACTTGGACCATTGGCCATATTTTTGTTGGATGTTATTAAATGGATAACTATGTTTGAAATTTATATAAAGGGATTTTTTAACTAAATTGATGGTTTTGAATTAATGTTTCACAATCTTTGATGTGTAAATGGAATTAAAGAACCATGTAATGGTAATCAGTTGTTGGAATTGGTATTTTGGAAATACTATTTTAGAAAATGGAATTTTGGGTATGGTAGTAGAAATGAAATTTTTAAATGGAAAATAGGAAATATATTCTTGAAATGAAAATGTGAAATCATTTTGAAGAAATTTGTATCATATATGTGTTTTTAAAGTGAAGAAAATGGAATTGTGCCTCAATTTTTTTATCAATGTATAAAGTAGAAACCCCATGAAATGGTAATTATTGATTTATGTTTCGGCTGAGAAAACACCAAAAGGTATTGTTCTATGCTAGATATTGGCCTATGAACTAGCTATGAAAACACTCATTGGGGTAGTATATGTTAATATATATGTTTTCAAACAAAACTCTCATAAGGGAGGTATTTATTACTTATGGTCTATGCCAATGTATAAGAAGTTATCTTAGGGGTGGTTTGTGTTATTCATTTATATACCAGGGAAAAAATGATCTATTACAAGGTTTTAAAAAACCACATGACATGATTAGAGACACCCTTTAAATAGTATAAGTATGTATGATCTATCATATTAAATAAATTTGGATTGATAATAGTATATCCACCCTTACCTGTCATCCAAAATGCAGTGTATTGGTTGTTTTTTACCATTTTAAATAAATAATTTTTTTAATAAAAATAAAAAGTGGTTTTAAATTGTTAAAATATAGCACCTATATATGAAATATTATCTCTAGATGTTTATTTTTTAGGGACATCATGGGTGGTGGACTACTAATTTGTGGCAACCATCTAACATGGGTACTTGAGTAGATATCACTGCTTATTCATAATTAATATGTTTTTTTTGAAAATGATCAATTATTGGTATTTTGTATTTATTGGTTGGAGTTGGATGATTAGACATGGAGAAACATTGGACCAGTTTGGGATGATATGTTACCATTAGTTTTGTTTTGGTAATTTTTTTACATATTGTTAATTATTAAACCATGGGAGATATAATATGGTATTTATGATACAATAATTTTTTATTGAATGTGATGTTGTATTTATTTTAACAAAACTTTCCATGTATGTGATGTTTATTTCTAGAATTTAATTAAATTTATCTATTTACATTTATGTTGTTCACTCTGATAATGAGGGAATAATATTCCCATGGTATCTTCATAGACCTTCATAGCTAGTCTCGAACCTCTAGAATATGGGGAGGAATGCATGAGATGCAGTTGAAACCACTAGTCTAGGAAAAAATTAGTGCTATGAGTCATAGGATGTTATAGAAATAAAGAGTAGAAAACATTAGTGGAACCCCTTGGGGTCTGTCTAAATATAGGGAAACTTTTTAAATTTCTATAACGTATAGACAATGTGGTTTCCTAGTGATGAAATCTCTATCTGGATAATTATAACTTGGTGTATGTTATGGAAAATATGTAGCTAGGGATAACAACCCTAAAAAGGTTTATTGGGTATTACCTATATCTTCTCCTGGTCAATGAAAAATGTGCCAAACTAGACACCCGGATTGACACTGATGGGGGGATATGCAATGGTTGATCAAATGTGTTATATAAACTAATATGATGGGTGTATCGAAAAGGTAAATTTTTTAGATGTTAAAATTGGAGTATTAGATTCTAGATGCCTGATATTATAATATTTTCATGTTAATCACCCTTATAAAACAATTATCAAAATATTGAAAATAGTTTTAAATTTCACATTTATTTTTTATTATTCTAGAATGGGGAAGAGAATATAAGGGACCATGTAAATATTTTATAAAATAAAAAATGTGATGATGAACATCCCAATATGGTGGAATCTAGGGTTGAAAACTTCATGATGATGATAAATTAGTTATATCATATTATGAATAATAATATAAACAAAGTGGATCATTTTTCGTCACCAAAATTGGAAAAAATGAATGTTGAATCATTTATGTGTCAACAACCACCTTATTTTAGTGTACCCACAAATCCACTGACCGTAGAAAAATTGATAAACACTATAGAAATGATATTTTATATATCGTGTTGTTTTGAGAATTAAAAATTCAATTTTGAAATATTCCTTTTATAGGGAGAATCAAATCAATGGTGGACACTAATAAAATTCATTAATTAAAATGATGGATTTGAATATATGGAATGAGAAGAGTTCATGAAATAAAATTTCAAAAATAATTTCCCTTATTAAAAGAAATTTAAAATAAAAGGGAATTTATTGATTTGAATAAAAAAATAATGAATCGAGGTGATGTTTTGAGAAGAACATTGAAAGACTTTCAAGATACACTACAAGATTATCATTGATTCTGATGGAATTATAGATATATTATTTGGTGGAAGAAGACCACATCTTCATGAAGAATTGGAAATTTGGGACTTTAGGTATTATCATGAGATAATATGATGTGCACTAAAAGTTGAAATGGATTTTAGAGACACAAAATGGATTCATGTGGTGAATTAAAAGTAGAATGGGATGGAGATAAATTTTGGGATGAGTTTTAATCCTGAAAAAAGAGTGTAGAAAAAAACTACATATTTACAACATGTATTTGAAGAAGAATTTAGGTAATTGTCTCGAAGGAAGATAAAAGTGATACATGTGCATAAATGGTTTCTATATAGATCAAAACTATAATGGAGATAGGAAAAGTCAACACCTAATTTTTATTGATGAAGTGGAGATGGTGTAAGAACAACCAACATTAAAATTCATCAAGATTGAGTATAATAGAAATTTTTATAACAAATTTCATATTCATAAGATTATTTAGGAAAAGTTCCATCAACCCCAACAGAGTATAATAATGAAATTTCATGTTTTCCAATAATGAAACTATAATTTTGATGCCTTAAATTATGTGGTTGATGATACACACATTACATTATTAATGTGAGAGACTACTTCATTTTATTATATATTTATAAATTCCATTTTTTCATTTATGTTTTCAAAGAACATCCAATTGATCCATGGACTTCTAGAAGTATATTTATAAATTAAAACCCATGGTGGGTATATTTAAGAATCAACTGTATATATGGATTCTTATGTTAAAACTAGTGAGTTTAATATCTTTGGAAACCCAATGGCCATTCCAATGGTGGAATTTTATATAATACTAAGGATTGACTGGTTATCAAACTATATATTCATGATAAATTATATAAGAAATTAAATTTTAGTATACATTAATGAAAAAACAATAATTATTTTTAAAGGGGATATATCCTAGCTTTAGTCATTCAAATATCCACCTTTTACCACCTTCTTTTTGAAAACTATTTTTGAATAATGGAATGGAAGTGAAATATAAAGATTATAATTGTACCCATTATACATGAATACATCAAATTATTTCTTGAAGAATTATCTAGACATTAAATATATATATAGGTAGAATTATTTGTTTAACTATTTCTTTGATCCAAATATATATTAAAGATCACATTTAGAATGATATTTTTGGAGTTATAAGAGTTAAAGAAACAACTAAAAGATACTTTTGAGAAAGGTTTTATCATACCAAGTGTGTCTCCTTCAGAAGAAACTATGCTCATTGTGAAGAAAAAGGATGGATCAATGAGACTATTCATTGATTATATAGAACATATTGAATTAATAGTAAAAAAAATAACATATCCTATGGATTTTTGAATTATTTCATGAGCTCCATGAGGATCAACTATTTAAATATATTTAACTCCGACCGGGTTATCATCTATTGAGAGTGAAGAAAGATGATATCCTAAATACTTATTTCCAAAAAATATTTGGACATTATGATATTGTTGGAATACCCTTCGGCTTGACTTTTTATCCTTCTATATTTATGGATTTGAATAAAATAATCTTTAAGGGATATTTGGATAATTTTTTTGTAGTTTTTATATATGATATGATGATATATTATTAAACTCATGAGATGAATAAATATAATCTATGGGATATATTAAAAAAAATTAAAAGACATATTTTTTATTAATTATAGTAAATCTGATTTCTGAATAAAACAAGTAGCATTATCGGGGAACTCTATGACCATTTACAAAATCTATATTTTCCAAGTTATGTACTTTTCCAAATAAGAGTGGCCTCATCTAATAATAGTTACTGCGATTCATAATTTCCTTGGCTAGCGGGACACTATAAAAAAATTTGAAACTTTTTTATTGTGATTTATAATCCAGTAAACATGTTAAGTCAAAAGGGATTAATGTTTAACTAGATAAAGGCTATGATGAATATTTCTAACGATTAAATAATATAATTGTTAGTGAACCTATACTAATATTACCTCCAATAGAGAATGATTTTTTATTTAATGTTATGAATCCTTGAAAGGGTTTGGATATATACTCTTGTAGAGTGACAAGGTTATTGCCTATACATATTTATAATTTAAGACTCATGAGGAGAATTATTCTACCAATTATTTGAAGTTAGTTGTAGTTTTTTCCATTAAATATATCAAGACAGTATCTTTTTTTGGATAAGTTTGATATGTACATTAACCACCAAATTCTAAATAATATATTAAAAGAAAATGATATGAACACGATACAAAGTATATGGTTGTAATTTATTATGTTCTATGATTTTTTATACATTATAGCATAGAAATTTCAAAAAAATTGATTGATGCCTCAAGTAGGAATGACCCTAAATATATTTAAAGGATAAAAAAAATCAATTAGATCCATTGATTAAGGTCTTGGTGAAGATAGACATTGAAGTATTTAGGTATGGGAAGTCATCAATCCTATCCCAAATGATTTCCCAAACATCATTACTATATAAAACTATGAAGTCATAATGAGATAACCCTATGTTAAAAAACAAGATAAAAGTTGTGAAAAATGAGATGATTCTTAACCTTAATATTGATTAATAGGGGTACTAAGTTTATATAAAAGTCTAATATCCTATATTTTCTTGTGTTAAAGAAATAGTTGATTGATGTATCTCAAAAATATTCATTCTTTTTATATTTTTGAATTAATAAAATTTATAGAGATATGTGGGATCGATATTCATGAGATTATATAAAGAGGGAGATTTAAAATTAGGTCAAAATATTCTTGTTATATTACCAAGTGAAGGTGGAAAGAAAACTTCCCAACAGAGTGTGAAAACAAGTACCCGTACCTATATCGAAGTGGGATAATATCAAAGTGGGGTTTTTTCTAGACTCTATAATATATATAATTTAAATAATTCCAAATGATTACTAGAATATATACTAAAAAATTAATCACATTTTTTCACTATACTAGAGGATATCACCTTTTAGTACCCTGTTTGTCTGTATATCCATGATGTTTTGAGACATTATGATGCAACACGATCAATTTTTTTGAAACATAATCCTTGATTTAATTATAGGTTAAGTAGGAAACATAATATGGATTTGAATTATAATTGAAATCATAGAAAAATATTAGACACACAAACTAATGGGCAGTCATAGAGGACAATTCAATCATTTGAAGACATGTTAAGGGACAATTCACTTTATTTTCAAGGGAGTTTTTGTAAAGACCCAATATTTTAGTATATATTAAACATTTAAATAAATAATTATTTAAAATTGATTTCAATTTTGGAATTATAATCTCCATATTATTTAATAAGGTCTATTTATTAGGCATATAAATTTGATTACAAAGGTAAAAATTAGTTACCATGGTAAAATCCAAAATTGTAAAATTGGGTAACCAAACTTGTAAAAGGAATAATTTGGTAAAAAAATGTTTTTAAATAAGTGGTTTATGTGGGGCCTAACCAAAAATAATCAAAACAATATTAAGTTAATTTTTTAGTCATCTTTTCATTTTATATATGCGCTCTCTTTATTTTATGAATAAAAATATATAGGAATTCCATTATCACTGCATAAAAAAGGGGATATAACCCACCCCTTAAGGACCAATATGAATAAATATTTTCCCTTAAACTATACCAATTTTTCCTGCACTACAACATTTTTTTCCATTTCCTTTAGAATCATTTCATAATAATATATCTTAATCCTTCATTTTCTAATGAGTCTCCAAAAGGAAAAACTCAAGTTCTAAATGCAAGTACTAACTTTTACAAAACACTTTTTTTCTCTATTTAACTTTAAAATAGTTTTCCAAAATATTATTGGATTAAATAATTATTAATATTATAATTATGGTTTTTATATTTTTTAAATAACCATTAACAACATTACCCATTTTCCCTTAAGGAAAAGGAAAACGAAATTCATATAGACTACCACCTCTATTGCGCAATGTATCTCATTTTTCATCAAGTTTCATTCTTATTAATTAAAATATATTCAAATATTATTGAAAACCATTAAGAATAAAAATTATATCATTATTATTCTATAATAATGGTATTATTCCAAAATAATACACTTTCATAACTATACTGCATCAATTACAGTATGTTCTTATATAGGTCGACTTAACCAACTACATGAAAAATGATATACCTAATTATCATAGATGACTATGGTAAAATAAATAAATGTATTATTATAAATAAATGAGTTAATAATTAATGGATTGTGGTTATGGAAAGGGAATGTTAATATTTAAATTATTTATTAAAATGCACATTTTTTTCAATAAAAATAACCAAAACCAATTCATCACTAATTTTATCTTCCCTGACCATATCCATGTTTACAACCAAAATAAAAAACATTAAAAAATTAAGGAAAAATAAATATTACTAGATCTATAATAATTTTGGAATGATGATTTGGTAGTAAATGAATGTAAAAAACAACAACTTTATAAAACATACACAAAATAATTAAAATTTATAACACTATATGGTAAAAGTAAATCATAGTCTAATAATATTTTCATATATAATTATTATAAATTAAGTAATAAAAATGTAAAATATAAGAATATGGTTCCAAAATTGGTGGTTAATATTTTTATTTTTTTATATAGGAGGTTGGACCGTGTTCAAATATGTAGGAATTAATGGTATGTGTTTCATCGACTCAATTTCCAATTTATTGGGTCATATTATTTTCTACATGGATATACTCTTGAAGGTTTATTTTTATCTACCAATCTAATATTACATAAGTTATTTTTACTTTTTTTAGGGAAATTTCTCTACCGCATTAGTAAGATATTTCTAAATGCATTTCCTTCTCAAAAAAGTGTGATGTGGGAATGAATAACCACTATTCTTACAAAAATATATTTCCCTTTAATTTCCATATTTTTTATAGAATGTATTTTCATTAATTAAATAAAAATATGTTTTTTCTTTTATATTCCATATATTTATCTCTAACTATCATAATAATAAGGCAAAAATATTAGTTTTTCTCTAATTTAGGTTTCCATTAATAAGACCCCAAATGTTTAAGAAATAAATTCCTATTCATGTTCAAATTAATAATTTTTTACTTAAAATTAAATATAATAACCATTTTTTTGTATTTAGTGGTTAAATTTAGATGTCTAATAATAAGGTTATAAAAATTATTCTTCCCCCTCAGTAATGACTTTTCAATAAAATTTGTATCCATTACATTTAATAAATTTGTATACAATGTTTTGTGAACAATTTACTATTTTCACCACAATTTTTCTCAAATGATTTCTTATCATGAAACAAAATTATGATCACGATTTCACTATATTACAACATGATTACTTTTTGAAATGAAACTTTTTATTTACTATGATTAATTTAATTCATGTTTTATTATATTTGTTTTGTTAAATCCATTCTCTTTCCAAGGGTTATTTATGATACATTGATGATTTATTTTATGTGTCACACATATGTAAGGATGATGATCAATGGGGTATTATATCACCATCCATGGAATTAGATAAGTGTTATATATCATCAGATATTAATTTATGAAAATATTTTTGTCCCACAATCATGGGAAAAAATTCACACTTTTCAATGCATAGACATTATGAGTTTGTTCACAAAGGTGTTGGAATAATTTGTTTTCACACATTTTAATTTGGTGATATAATAAATTTGTTCAAAAATCAATGGGGATAATGAGTCTTCCAATAATTCTTTCCTACAAATAGGATTTTTCCACTATTCTAAAATTATTTTCTATTCACGATAAATTAAATTTCATTTTTTTATCTTTTATATGAAATTTCACCCTTTTATGTTCTTATACCAAGATTTCGTATTTTTGTATTATGATTTTAAGAAAATTTATTTTTATTGTGCCTCTTTGATGAACATAATATGGTCATATGTACCGATTATCTTTTTATGAGATATTTCTCTTTTATTCATTTTTTTCACATGTTTATGATTTAACAATAATGTTGAATTTATAAGATCCCCTTATCAAGAATTTGAGATAACCAATTTCTTATATTTCGCTTCCATTGGTTATGAAGATTATTATATCATATGAGATGTTAAAAATAGGGTCTATAGAGGTGTGACTTTAGATAATGTTCACAAGTATTGTAAAATATAATGCTTTTGTAGCTAATATCTATTTATATAACATTTTATGTCCATGAATTATGTGACTATTTGTGAGATTTGTTATTTAAATCATTTATTTGATATATTATTAATGAATATTTTTCTTGGATCACCACATTTTGTATATGAGTAGGTTTAATTAATTTTTTGGGATTATTTTAGTTTAATTTTTTAATTTAGAGAGATAACTTCAGTAAGAACTAAACATATTAATAATAATATAGCATAACCTCTTATAATGTTGTTGAATTTTAGATTATATGTTTTCATAGAAATTAAATCCCATTATAGATATTATAAAGTGGATGGAACTATGGTATGGATACATATAGGGGCAATCACCATACAAGAAGGTGTTTGAACATGTAATCAATCTTCACTTGGTGCATGATGGGTGCGCCAAAGACTACACATCTGACAAGACACTCTCGATGGATATTCATTGGTAATTTAAATTCTATTTGTGAACTATAAAAATGGATTTGGATATATTTATTATATAAATACTAATAGTAAATGACCTTGTAAAACCTAGATAAAAAAGGAGTGATTTATATTGAAATCAAATAACTGTTGTCTAACGTGATGGTATCAAATATTTATATTTACTATGTTAAAATTTTTTGTGATTATTTTTTATAATTTCATTGTTATGTTAATGTTTCACCACATATGATAATCACTTTTGGTTTTTATAGTGGCTTGAGCCATAAGTAATCGATTTAATAATTTCTGTGAGGGTTGGTGTCGCGATTTCCCTATAAACTATGCAACATGTTGGGAAATGGTGTACAAAATACATCATAAATGCTCACTTAACTATCTCAATATTTTAATAATACAGAAAACCATGTGTATCTCCATATTACAATAAGAATGGAGTAACATTCTATCTATTATTTTATGAATAAATTCCCACAATCTATTATTGGGTCTCTTAATCCACTTATTTTCAAGAAATGGATCAATATGATGGAAAATATATTTTTAAATATATATTTCCTTGAAGAATAGATGGGTTTTCATTATATTTATCATTTAGAAGGTGTGGCTAAAAAATGGTGGATTCTAATTATGAATATAATGAGAATAGAGGAAGTAAAATATATTAAATTTGAGTAATTTATGAATGTATTCTTCATCAATTATTTTCATCTAACTCATTATCTGAATATGTATAGGTAATTCATAAAATAAAATAAAAATCTTGAATAATATTTAAGATCTTATAAAGAAAAATTCTCATGGAATATAGGCTATATATTTGGTTTTATCTCAGTACCTAATGTAAAAATGATCAATTATTTACCAGATTAAATCATCTTCATTGAAGGGTGTTTGGCATAAGAGACATTGGAAGATAGAAGTGTTTATTATATAAATACTTAATGATAAAAAAGAATTTGGGAACTCCCATTATTATAGAGAAAATAAAAGTAAGATAGATTATCCTTGAGACTCCAATGATAAGAAACTTGGGGTAAATAATCTTTAACTACCTACATGTAACAAATGTTGGAATAAGAACCCAGGTAATTGAATCATGGCTAGAAGTAATTTTTTTATGTGTTTTAAAGTTGGACACAAAGAAAATAACTTCTAAATTAGTTATAATATGTTTATTAAAATAATATAGAAGAATAATTTCGCATTTAAGGAACCTCCCAAACATTAATTCTTCAAATGTGAGGATTTTTGGAATTATTTGAATCAATGCCCTAACCCTCAAAAAAATCAAAATGTAGACCCCAAGAACATGATAAACTAAGGGAGAAATGGGGAACATATTAAATCACCACTACTATGGTGTATCACAATATATATATAGTTAAATATACACATAACCTTCACTCTAGATTTTTGAATTCATTACGCGATTTCATTTCTTTATTTCCTTTCATATCATAAATTTTTTTCTATGAATATGGATTTAACACCTCAAACGTTGGATATTTTACTATCTATGAACACCCATAGTGGCACGACGATTTCCTCTAAGCTTTATAAATCTTCCCTAATATGATTTTTGGATGATATTTTCTTAAAATATAGTTATTAAACCCTAGGTTATATTTGATGTAATACTGGTTATAGATTGGATTTTAGAACATATATAACATATTAATTATCTGTATAGGGAAATATAATTTAATTTAACAAAGCATCCTATTATATAATGTCAATGAAATAATGATTATGAACTCCATGTAGAATAAAATCCATAATATGTGTTATGATACCCATCAATGAGGTACTCTTGGATCAAATGATCAGGGAAGAAGTCACCATTGATTAAATGCCCCATATATGAGACAATATTGATATATTTCATAATTAACTACATGGTATTCCACTAGAGCATGAGGTTTACTTTTCATGAAAAATAATACCTAGAACCATGTCTATCTCAAAGAGTTCTTATATAATTTTTCTCATTGAATAATATTTATTTACAAGCAAACCAAAAGAAAATATAGAAGAGGGTTTTATGCACCCCAGTGCTTTACCATAGAGTAGTAAAATTCTATTTTTCAAAATATGGATGTATAAAGGCATATTTACATTTATTATATTGATATTAATAAAATAATCATCAATAAAAAGTATACATTACCTCATATTGATGATTTTTGATCAACTTAGAGGAGTTCCGAACTTCTAAAAAATATACAGTAATTATAAATATATCTAATTAAGGGTCAAAAGGGACGACATTTCAATGAAACATTTCCATACTTGGTTTATAAATTATAAATTAATTTTGATTCCTGATGGATTTATGAATTATCCCTCTATCTTCGTCGATCTAATGAATTGAATGTTCATATACTACATTGATCAATTTATTGTTTTTTTTATATAGGATATTCTTATATATTGAGAGATAAAAGAAGAACATAATGATCATTTCTAGAGTGTGTTAAAGACCTTGATAAATATGTAATGATATGAAAAATATAGATAGTGTGAATTTTTGATTAAGAATGTATCATTATTGATTCATGTAATTACAAATAAAGTAATATCAACAGATCCATGAAATATACAAGTAATCAATCAATGGCCCATACAGACCATTATAACCAAGACCCATAGTTTTCAAAGGTTTGATGGATATAACCCATACATTGTGATAAATATATCATGAATATAATATCCACCAACTAAGTTAACATGGAAGTGAGTGAAGTATCTTTGGATGGAGGAATGTGAAAGAAATCTCAAGGAACTAAAAAATAGGTTGGTCATTGCTCTTATACTTACATTATCATAAAATAGGGACGATTATTGAATATAAAATAGTTATTCAAAAAAGATATTGGGTTGTGTCCTAATACAGAATGATAGGGTATTATCATTTAACTCAATACAATTAACATCTTAGAAGAAAAATTACCCAACAAATGATTTTCATATACAAAAAATGATCACCGAATTAATGATTTGGAATCATTATCTCTCTGGAGAAAAGTTTCATATATATAATGATCACAATATGTTTAAATATATATTCATAGAGAAGTGTTTCAATACAAATTAAAATAATTGGTATAATATTATGATTTCTCATTATATTACCATCCAAGGATGGAAAATGAAGTATTTGTTCTCTTAAAACGAAAGATCGTTCTACCCTATCATGGATGAGGATTTAATAAGACTAAATACTCATGGATTTTGAAAGGATGAATCATGAAGTTGTAATGGGAGGAGAGAAATCCAATAATTCCCCAAATACCACTTAATATTATATCCACATGAAGATAAAATAATATCATAAAGATGATTTAGAGATGTAGAGTTAGTAGAAAATATTCTGGTGTTCAACTGTGATAATAATTCTGTTATATGGTTTGGAACCTATATATGTTTCCATAAAAATTAAAATTGAAGAAGGATATTTTTAATGATGTACATACATCATCCATATCAATTCATCCAGTAAGTATGAAAATGTGTAGTGTTATAAAATAAAACATATAGTGGGATTAAAAGAATAGAGGAATTATAGAAAACATATATCAATGCTCTGTGTGCCAGAATGTGAAGGCTAAATTAAAAAATACTAAAGGAGTGTTCCAACCATTTCTTATACTAGTATGGAAATGGGAGACCATCACCTTGGATTTTTCCATAGGACTTTACAATACATGTAATGTAAATAATGAAATTTGTATTATAGTAAATCAAATTATAAGGGTATTTAATATTAAATCCATGAAATGTTATTTATATATTGAAAAAATCTCAATGATATACATAAAGGAAGTGGTAAGGCTGTATAAAGAACCATTATCAACTTTATCTAAAAATGATCCAAGCATTACCTCGAGGTTTTAGGAAATCCATATGGAATAATTAGAGATAAGTCTATGAGTCGGCACAACTTTGCATCCTTAGATAGATGGTCATCTTTAAATAACCATTCAATCACTTGAGAAAATTATAAGGTCATGCACAATAGTATTCCAAGGATATTGGGATAAACACATACCCTGATAGAGTTCTCAGTGGAACAATAGTTCAAATTATAACATTCAAATAAAACTACTTGAAGTTATTTATTAGAATAAATAATAGACTAGACTATTTTGGGATGAAGATAGAGAGAGTCAAAATATAGTTTTTGTCCTTCTCTATTAAATAACAGAGAAGGTTTATACTATTTATTTGAAATCTGTATAATTTCAGTAGAGTATTTGCTTAAAAAATAATTGATGAGATACTGTGATTGAATTTCGTGAAAAGTTGTTTATTTGGATCTATCCATATAATTTGGTTATGAGATTATGGAAGATAAGAAATATTATTGTTAGGTAAATAAACCCCTTCTAGATACTTAATTATTTTGTATTTGTATCTTATCTCATTGAATATCATTAGGATATCTATTAGGTTCTGGATTTGTTCCATGTATCACATTTGAGTAAGTACATAAAAATTCCCTCACATATACTTAGATTGGATTTTCGGAAATTGGAAAATGATCAATCCTATAATAAGAACCAATGGAAATCCTAGATCAAATTGATAATGTTGTAAGGAGCAAGACAATCCAACTATTCCATGTTCTATGGTGGCACAATAAGTTTGAGTATGATACATGGAAACCTAAGGAAATTATTAGAAAAAAGCACCACTAATTAACTTATCGTTATAATAAAATTGTGAGTTTGGAATTAAAATAAGTGGGTATAATGTGTAGCCCATGATTTCAGTGGATATATTAACTATAAAATAAAAAAAAATTAATAAATTTTTTCACACAGAACACAAATTCTAAAAATTGTGAAACATTTTAAATATAACCCTTATAATGTAGCCTTGTAAATAGAAGAAATAAGTAGAGGTAACTATATTATTAATATATATTTATATATATTAACACCAATTTAACTAGTAATTGATATTAAATAAGAATAAAATTGGTAAATATTTTAAAAAGAAATTTTCCAAAGAAGTTGTTTTTTTGCATTATATTTTATGATTTTATTTAAAGGATAAATTCAAAAATTGAACAATTTGTATACTTTAAATATTAAAATTAATTTTTAGAATTAAAATAACAATATTATCTATGGATTAGTTTTTGTGTTTTTTTCAAAAACGATTGATTTTTCACTGAGTTGTGAAAAATCATTTTTATAATAAAACTATGAATTTTATGAAATTATATATATATATATATAAGTATGACATGGATATTTATGATACAATTTTTAGAAAAAATTATATATTTTATAAGAGATATTTTGTATTCAAAAATATTTATTTTTGTTAAAAACCTATGTTTTATAATTTTGAACATAAGTAGTAGTATTATCAAAAAAATGTTTTTAATACATTATATATTAATTATTTTAAAAAAAATTTAATGACTTTTATAAATTGAAAATAAGAAAATGGAATTGAAATTTGTAATTATAATTTCAATTTTATTTAATATAAAATAATTTATTTTTATTCATGAAAATGAATTACTTAGGTAAAAATTAATTAACTCTGTAAACTGAAAAAAGAAAAAATGGGTTTACAATGTGGTGAAAGGACTACTATATTAGAAAATGCTTATAATTGAGTGTTTATTTTCTGGATCAACCAAAAAATATCTCCATTTCATTACTTTCTTTTTTGGATTCTTCTTGACATGTGAAACATGTTTGGTCTTCATATTATGATTAAATATTTATAAAAATGCCATTCTCACCACATATAAAATGGGCATTCCACCATCCCTTCAATACCACTCTAAATTTGAACATTCAATCAAATTATACCATTTTTACTAACCTTTTAAGCCTTTTCAAATTCCTTTATGTTTTTTAAAGATATTTTATTCTAATCCCACCTTTTCTAAGGACTATACTAAAGAAAAACTCATGTTTCCAACATTTGTAATAACTTCTCCCATACGCTGTTTCATTTGTATCACTAAATCTCATATATATTTTCACCATTATTATTTGATTAATTCAGTATTTATATTGTAACGTCCCAGCTCCGGGTGCCACTCAACCGTTTCCCTGAACCCGGTTCGCCATGTGACCACAAGCACATTTCTCCAAACACCAGAGGCTGCCGATTAGCAACGAGGGCCCAGGTCTGATAGTGGGGAAACTATGCCCTTATTTGTCAAAGTGCAGCGCATCGGAATACAGAATAAAACATACAACAAACAGTGGAAACAGTAAACCATACAACTGAAATAAATAACTACAGTGTATATAACCAAAAATATATAAATTATGATGCTACATGTCTAAAGTTATAAGAAAACAACTAGAACATGTTACATATCAATATAGTACAACAAATACAGAGTACAACAAAACAATGTAAAATAGCTAGTAGGGGCATCAGGAGCCTAGGCTCAGTCCCATGCCCTACTACTCCACAACAACAGTTAAGTACCTGTATAGGGACTCTTTCCCCTATCCACACCTGCAGAAACGTAATCTGTTTGGGCTGAAAAGCATGACCCAAACACGGTGTGAGAAATATATCTCATTAGGCACCCACCAAAGGCCCGTGCCCAACTGCGTGTAAGAACGCATCAATAGTTTGCTATAGTAAAATGCAATAAAGTAATCAGTACTGAAAAGTAACTAACTACCAGTTATATTTCCATTTAATTATTCATTTAATTCATTAAAAATTAGAAATCACTACAGTGCATTTCTAAGTAAACAGTCCATGTCCTCAGACAAGCAAAATCTCACCCTTAGATAGGCAGAATCCAACTCGCAAGTATAACACTCAGGCGTAATAGAAGTTACCCTCAGGCGTAGGAAGTGTCACCCTCAGGAACAGAAGTCAAGCCCTCAGGCACGAAAGGTTTCCCTTAGGCGAAATAGTATGTTGCCCTCAGAATAATACAGTCATGCCCTCAGGCTAATACAGTGCAGTTCCCACAGGCTAGTCACAACAACTCCCTCAGGCTAAACAAGTAACCGGGCCATTCCCAACATATAAACAAGCAGTAAACAAGAGATTCCTCTCAAGGAAAATCTACAATTACTACTTTAAAGGGATACCCTTGGGTATCTTGTCCAAACTGCTAAACAGTGGAACACACCCCCGGGGTGGTTCCGGATCCATGCAACGATCTCAACCATCATTTTAACAACATATTTAAATACCTAATCAATTCTAGGTGTTGAAATATAGCAACTACCTCATCCACACGACACCCTAACATGGGTTCGTGGCAAAAAAATGCACAAAACACACGATAGTTGGAAAACCAAACACCAAGTCACCTACCTTATACGCCAACGAGCACTATACACGAACGCCGATTCCTGAAATGCCCAAGAACGATGTAGATCAGAGGAAAAAAACTTCCATTAAACCTCAAATAACTCCCGTAAGGAACACAATTGGTAAGAACCCCACCAGAAGAAGAGAGGGATTACCCGTGCGGTTCCAACGAGATCGTCTGAAGAAGAATCGGATTCCAAACATGCGCCTGGTGGATCTCCGAAGGCTCGGTCGTTCTCTCCCGAGCTCTCTTCTCGTTCTAAGCCTTCCCTATGAACAAGGGAGGATACTACCCATTTAAGCGAAAAAAAATTATGCGGAATGTACTTCAAATTACATGGCGTGTACTTCCTTCATTTAACTGTTCCTCTAGCAGCACCACCACACTGTTCATCTGTCAACATGAGTACATGTCATATACTCTTGAGTACACGACGTGTACTTTCACATAGCTGGCGGCTGCTCCACCACCTTACTGTTTTGGACTGCCGACTAACTACATGGCGTGTAAAGGAGCACTACACGGCGTGTAGTCGGTTCCTACACCCTTCATCGCCGACATGGATACACGCCCCGTGTACCCATCCCACAGGGCCAAAATTACATGGCGTGTGGAAAAGTACACGGCGTGTAGTTCCAAAATTTTGGATTTTTCCCCATTTTCCATATTTCCTAAATAACACTTAAGGAAAAGTGAAAATAAGAAACCCGTACCTCAAAATTACGAACCGGGTTATTACAAAATTCCCCCCTTATAGCAATTCGTCCCCAAATTTCCCTTCCAAGGGTGGAGAAGATATAGCCGTGAAGAAGTCCGGCCACTGAGCACGTACATCAGCCTCCCGCTCCCAGGTTTCGTCCTACACTCGGCCATGCTTCCATAGCACCCGTACGAGAGGAACTGACCGGCCTCAGTGAACCTTCGTGCTCCTGTCAACGATACGGATCAGATGCTCCTCAAAGGACACATCAGCTTCTAGCTCAACCTCCTCAGGCTGAAGGACGTGAGACGAGTCTAAAGGATAGCGGCACAACTGAGATACGTGGAAGATGTCGTGCATGGCTCGGTATCGCTGCGGTAACTGCAACCGATAGGCAACCAGCCTGACTCTCTCCAGAATCTCATATAGCCCCACATACCTCGGTGAAAGCTTTCCATGTCTCCTAATCTGCTTGTGTCCCAGCCTCAGCGAAACATGCAAGAAAACCTGATCCCCGACAACGAACTCCAAAGGTCATCTGCGGCGATCAACATAAGATTTCTGACGAGACTGCGTGGTAGCCATCCACTTCCGAATGAACTGGACCTACTCAGAAGTCTCCTGTACAAGCTGTGGTCCCAGTAAAGCTGCCTCACCCACCTCTAACCAGTACAAAGGTGAACGACATGGCCTACCATATAATGCCTCGTATGGTTCCATCTCGATAGTCGCTTGAAAACTTTTGTTATAGGAAAACTCTACTAGGGGTATATGCTTCTCCCAAGATCCCCCAATGTCTAGGACAAATGCACACAACATGTCCTCTAGCACATGTATCGTACGCTCTGACTGGCCATCGGTCTAAGGGTAGTATGCTGTGCTAAAAATCACCAGTGTACCCAGTTCCCTCTGAAAAGTCTCCCAGAAACGAGACATAAAGCGAGCATCCCTATCAGAAATGATAGAACGAGGGACCCCATGAAGATATACGATCTCTCGGATATACACCCTTCTGAGCACGTCAACACCGAAGGTCTCCTTGATCGAAAAGAAGTGAGATACCTTCTTGAGTATGTCCACAACAACCCACACATCATCATTGCCTTGAGGTGACCTCGACAACCCTATCATGAAGTCCATCGCGACGTCATCCCATTTCCACTCTCGGATGGGTAACTGATGTAACAGTCCAGCTGGTCTCTAATGCTCCGCCTTCACCTGCTGACAGGTGGAACACCTCGTAACAAACTAGCTATAACACTCTTCATACCCAGCCACCAGTACTAATGCCTCAAGTTGTGGTACATATTGGTAACCCCAGGATGAACTGCCCAAGCTGAAGCATGAAACTCCCGCATCATCTCCTCGTGTATATCCCCTGGAACCCATACTCATCCATGGAAACACATAACCTAATCATCACATATCATCCAACTAGGATAAGGGTCCTCACTTGCCACCGACTCCCATAGAACTAGGCCTTCTTAATCAGATAGCTGTCTCATCCTCACTCTGTCCAGGAGAGTAGATGTCATAGCTAACGAAGAAAGATAGGTCTTCCCCTGACTGTCGTGCACCTCCAAATGCATCTCAGAGAACAAGGCCATAAGCTCCCACTCACCACTGGCCTCCTGTACCGCCTGTATCTGAGTCTTCCTACTCAGTGCATCAGCTACTACATTACATTTACCAGGTGTGTAGGCAAGCTCAAAATCGAATAATGGTTGGTACTTGACCCACCTCCTCTACCTCGGATTCAAGTCACGCTGAGTAAGGATATACTTGAGGCTTTTGTGATCAGTAAAAACCACAAAATGATCTCCCAAGAGGTAATGTCTCCAATAGCGCAACGCATGCACAACTGCAGCTAACTCGAGATCATGCATTAGGGAATTCCTCTCATGTGGTCTCAACTGCCGAGACCCGTATGCAACAACTCAGTCACCCTACATCAAAACATCTCCCAGCACAGTACCTGATGCGTCACAGTAAATTGTATAGTGCTTCCCCTGGTCTGGTAGTATCTGGATCGGTGCTGATGTCAACCTTCCCTTCAGGTCCTGAAAGGCTGTCTCGCATGCTTCCGACCAAATGAACTTCACACCCTTCTTAGTCAGACCCGTCAACGGTGCTTCTAAGCGGGAGAAGTCCTGTATGAAGCGTCTGTAGTAACCAGCCATCCCTAAGAAACTCCGTATCTCAAAAACGTTTTTAGGATTCTCCCAGGAAACTGCTACTATCACCTTCTCTGGGTCTACTGCAACTCCTACCTCTGAGATTATATGACCCAGGAAGTGAATCGGGTCCATCCAAAAGTGGCACTTTGAGAGTTTAGCATATAGATGATGCTCTCTCAGTGTACTCAATACGATCTCAAGATGGGTGTCATGGTCGTGTCGAGTGTGGGAGTACACCAAGATGTGGTCCACGAATACTACCACAAAATAATCAAGATACGGATTGAACAGACGATTCATCTGAGCCACGAAAACTGTTGGCACATTCGTGAGTCCGAACGGCATAACCATGTACTCGTACAGACCATATCAACTCCGAAAATCTGTAAGCGGTAAATCCGATGGTCTCACGCGCAGCTGATGATATCCTGACCTCAGGTCAATCTTCAAGAACACTTGTGCTCCATGAAGTTGATAAAAAAGATCATGAATCCTTGACAAAGGATATCGGTTCTTAACCATCAACTGCTTTAGCTTCCGATAATCCAGACAAAGTCTGAGGGTACCATCCAGATTCTTCACAAAAAGGACCGAAGAACCCCAAGGAGAAGTACTGGGTCAGATGAAACACTTTGACTATAACTCCTCTAACTGCCTCTTGTGCTCCTGCAACTCAGGTGTAGCCATCCTATAAGGAGGAATGGATACCAGTGCTTCTCCTGGAATGAGCTCGATAGAGAAATCCACCTCACACTCCAGAGGTAGACATGAAAAGTCATCCATGAAGACATCCCTGAAACGGTCAACCACTAGAGGGAAATCCGCCTGACAAGTCCCCTGATCATCCAGATATAAGCTAGATATCTGGGATGTGACTCCACCTCGCCGATGATGCTCTGGTACAACTCAACTCGCCTGCACATCCCATTCACCCTTGTATAGAAACTCTCTTCCCTCTAGTGACGTGAAACTCACCCTATGACGATAGCAGTCCACAAAGGCTCGGAATGGAACCGATCAGTCCATCCAGAGAGTGATGTCATAGCTCGTTATCTCTAAGACATAGAGTTCCGAGAGAAAATGACACCCATCAAACTCAAGGGGCACTCCTTGGACCGATACACACCAGCCATTCTAGTCCCCAACGGAGTGTCTAGCGTCATAACATCCGAAGAAGTAGAAACATAGAGCCTAAGGCTCTCCACAACGAGCATAGATATGAAACTATGTGAAACACCCATATCAAAAAGTACTGAAGATAAGAAAGAAGCTACTAGAATAGTACCTCTAACTGTAGAAGGTCCGGGATCCTTCTCTTGCTGGGTCTGTTGCACTGCATATGCCTGCCCAGTGCCGCGGCCCTGCGACACAGCCTAGCTACCCTGAGCTGTCCCGCCCTGCTGCCTCTGAGATCCTGGTGTCTGGCTACCACGACCATGACCACCATCTCTTCCTGAACGCCCTGATGTATTCCAGTTCCCTAACTGGTAAGAAGCCACTGGTCCTGCTCCCACACGCGGAGTCTGCACAGAACCCCTCTCACTAGCCACTGGTGGAAACGCCCTACAAAAGCACTGCAGATGACCCATCTTGACGCAATCTCGGCACTCCACTGGGTCACGTGGACACTGCGGTCTCTTGTGCCCCTCTCTGCCACACTGATAACACCTGATCGGGCCACATGAAGAAACTGTATGGCTGGTATTGCCACCATGAGTGAAATCCATCTGTCTCTTCCTCTTGCTAGTAGAAATAGTACCAGTAACTGGTGCTAAACTACCCTATCCCACACCACTAGCTTCCCGAAGGTTCCTCTCTGTAATAAGCACCAGGTTCACAATAGCGTGTACTGAAGGCAACCTAAAAACATTCACCAGTGCTCGGATGTCATTACGAAGACCATCCTCAGAATTTCTGGCCCACAATGTCTCATCACCGACCAGCACGGGTGAAAAACGCTGATGTTCAGTGAAACGAGCAAAATAGTCTATCACCGACATAGTTCCATACTGCAAATTCATGAACTCTCGAGATCTATCTGCCCTCAGCGTCTCTAGGAAAAAGAAGTCACAGAAGATTGCCTGAAAATCATCCCACACCATGTCTATGTGATCCTCTGACTGGGTGGTCACATCCCACCACCTCATGGAGGAATCACGAAGCATGTAATTCGTGAGCTTGACCCTCCACCCTAGAGGCATCTGAGGATGCTCGAAAATAGTCTGCATCGACCCCATCCAAGACTCTGCAGCCTGTGGTCCTCCATCCCCTGAAAACGTAGGCGAATGCTGCTGCTGGAAGATACATGTTAGCTCATCCATAGATGTAGCAGCCTACGGTGCTCCCTGAAAGGTCTGTATGAACCAAATAAATACTTCACGGAACTGCGCCTCCGCGCCTGTGTTCGGTATAGCAGCTGGTGCCACTTCTGGCTCTGCTAGAGGATCCACTGGTATCCCATGGCCCACCATCTCTGGAGTATAGTCGTCGTCTCTCTCCTGGAGAACAACGTGTGGACGTCTAGGCGGCATGACACTACACGGTCAAAATAATGCCTTAGATTCAAGATCATTAAGACTGAAAGCGAAGAAACCACAAGGGAACAAGAGGAAGAAGGCATTTCAGATTTGCAAAACAAGACTAGATGGAGTGTACAATTACTACATGGCGTGTACTTGACTTCCCTTCCCCTACCTGGGTATTTTGACACGGCTAAGCCACACGACTCCCATTGAACAAAAACTACAAGGCATTTATAAAGTCTACACGGCATGTATGGTGTAATTTTCCAACTTCCCGTGTCGTCTGTGACACGGCGGACTACTCGGCTAGAAACTACACAGCGTTTACACCCGAACACGGTGTGTACATCACCCTGTTTCCCTAGCCACATGGCTAAAACCACATGGTCTGTCCTTGGATAAGACGACACGGCGTGTCCCACGGGTACACAGCGTGTTCAAGGAGAGGTGGCACCGACCCTTGTTGTTAGTTACACGACCGAGTACCCAGGTCACACTACACGGTGTGTGTATCATCGACACAACGTGTTCTATAAAGGCGTTCACCGACCCGTGTTGTTAGTTACATGACCGGACTCCGGGTCAACACTACGCGGCGTGTACATTCGGTACACGACACGTTTTACCCAAGCCATTCCCTTCCCCGTGTCGCCACCTACACGGTTTGTGACATGGGAAGAGACTAAATGTTGTGTACTCTGGGTACATGGAGTCTACTTAAAAAGTTTATTTTTCTTCCTGAACAGAAGAACATAGACGGCGTGTATAAAAAAAATACTAAACGGAGTGTATACTGGGTTTCCGGACAGTATGCCTCAGAAACTTCCCTGGAGCCCAGAAAATACTAAAGACCAACACCTAAGTGTCAAATTCCGACCCATGAGGGCCCATACTCCCCACGAATCAAAGTTTGACATCTTATATGTTCCATAATACTATAAACAACTAATGATCCCCCAAATTCCAGTCGATGGGGGCCCATATACCCCAAAAACCAAATTTTGGCGTCCATTCTATAAACATGCTCCCACAAGAAAATACCGTATCACAAAGCAGGTATTTATCAAGTAGCTATCACAACAGCATGCATTTCTAGCACAACAACTATCACAACAACATGCAATTTCTAATGCACCTACATGGCATGGAACTATGCATGGCATGTAATTACTAGCATGTGCCTATATGATGCATGAGATGGCATACGCTCATCTCATCGGGTTGAAACTAAATAGATCCCATAGATAAAATATAACCAGCACAATCTCTAGTGCGTCACCCAACAGTGAAAACATATCAACTGTAAAATATGAAAAATCAGAAGAATTGTGAAAATACGAGGTAGACTGAATTTTCCCTGTACACATGTTAGCTACGCCTGGGAACATCTTATTACCAACTACCGTTCGTCCAATCCCTGACTACGTCGCCAAATAGTAAGTCAAAGAAAAGAACTGCTCTGATACCACTTTTTAACGTCCCGGCTCTAGGTGCCACTAAATGGGTGCCCTGAACCCAGTTTGTCACCTGACCTCAAGTGCATTTCCCCAAACTCCAGAGGATGCTGACTAGCAGCGAGATCCCAGGTCTGATAGTGGGGAAACTATGCCCTCATTTGTCAAAGTGTAGCACAACGGAATACAGAATAAAACATACAACAAATAGCGGAACCAGTAAACCATACAAATGAAATAAACAACTGTAGTGGATATAACCGACAATATATAAATAATGATGATACATGTATCAAGTTCTATGAAAACAGCCAGAACATGTTACACATCAATACAGTACAACAAATACAGATTACAGCAACAAAAAGTAAAATAGCTGGTAGCGGCATCGCGAGCCTAGGCTCGGTCCCATGCCCTCATACTCCACAAGAACAGTCACGTACCTGTATAGGGACTCTTTCCCCTATCCACACCTGTAAAAACGTAATCTGTTTGGGCCGAAAAGCATGACCCAAACAGGGTGTGAGAAATATATCTCAATAGGCACCCACCAAAGGCCTGTGCCCAACTGCGTGTAAGCATGCATCAATAGTGTGCAGTAGTAAAATGCATTAAAGTAAGCAGTACTCAAAAGTAACTAACTACCAGTTATATTTCCATTTAATTATTCAATTAATTCATTAAAAATTAGAAATCACTACAGTGCATTTCTAAGTAAATAGTCCACGTCCTCAGACAAGGAAAATCTCACCCTCAAGTAAGCAGAATCCAACCCGTAGGTATAGCCCTCAGGCGTAACAGAAGTTTCCCTCAGGTGTAGGAAGTGTCGCCCTCAGGTAGAGAAGTCAAGCCCTTAGGCACGAAAGGTTCCCCTCAGGTGAAATTGTATGTTGCCCTCGGGCTAATACAGTCACGCCCTCATGCCAATACAGTGCAGTGCCTACAGGATAATCAAAATAACACCCTCAGGCTAAACAGATAACCAGGCCATGCCCAACATGTAAACAAGCAGTAAACAAGTGATTCCTCTCAAAGAAATTCTACAATTACTACTTTAAAGGCATACCCTCAGATATCCTGGCCAAATGTCTAAACAGTGGAACACACCCCCGGGGTGGTTCCGGATCCAAGCAATGATCCCAACCTGTAACACCCCAAGATTTCATAGTGTGTTATTTCTTTAAAATAATACAATAACTTGCACTACACGCAACACCGAGTTCAAGCACACCATGACTTACCAAACAAGCTGTTCAAAAGAGGTTATGAATAGTATTAACTAAATTTTAAACTTTATATAATCCTTATAATTTTAGAATCCATATTATGAGTTTCTTAGACATAATGTAAGAACAAATTCATTTTTAGTATTGCACTTTTACCAATATTTAATAGTGAACCCATTTTAAATAAAATATTTTAAACTTTTTGAGTAAAGGGGGACATCAAAAAAAATTTAAAATGAAACATCCCAAGCTTCTACGGTACGCTTCACTTTGATTAATGCGATAGCGTGTGTTCTGACAACCAATCAAACTAGCCGTTATGAATAGTAATACCTACTTTTTAAAAATTATATATATTTTATATTTCAAAATGGACTTTATTTTTGGATTCGGAATATCTAATTTAGCCTAAGGTGAAATTTTGGTACTTTTCGGATAACTTTCATATTTTGATGAACAGTGAAAATTACTAAATTTTAATTAAAAACAACTTTTTTAATCAAAATAATTAATAGTGATAAATTATGAATTTTAGTAGTTTTAAAGTATATTTAGAATATATTTTTACCATTTGATATAATGTTGGTCATTGGACATAATTTTACAATTAAACTGAACATAAACAAGTGTCAATCTTTTGATAGTTATTATCTCTTAAAAACACGCTTTTTGTTTTGATAGCGGGAATTAATTTTAAATTAATTTCTGCCACTTATGTGTTTTGAATTTAGGAAAATGGATTCCATATTTGGAATCAGGATGTTCAAATTGTGTAAATAGGTAACTTTTATTTTTACACATTTTGAATAATTACTGCGGTAAATATTTTATTTACCATGGTTAAAGGGTAAATCCGGTAAATAAGGGTTAAAAAAATAATATTATAATAATAAAAATTACCCTAAAACATGTCCTAACCTTATTGGTGGACACATACCCGACCATGGGCATCCTTGGGTCGATTTGGGGACCCCTTGGAGCCACTTGTATGTGGTAGGGACACATTATATTAATAAAGTTAAAATAAAAATAAAAATGGCATAAGCTTACATCTTTTAGAAGAACAATTTTTACATAGGGTTATACATGTTGGATTTTCGATTATAAATATTCATTAGAAAGCTAAAAAGATTTCCTACATAATAATATTTTATTTATAATTTTTAGACATCAAATAATTTAAATTATGAATGACACAATAATGATTCAATGTTTATCTCATTAATAAATCATTTAAATAAATAAGATTATAATGATTAAAATATTATCTAAAACCTGTCCAATTCTTATTGGTTGATGTTATTTAGAAAATGAGTTATCTTATCTTCGAACTCAATGATTTTTGGACCATTATAAACCGAATATAATTATATTATAAAGTAATACTTTCACTCTTTTCTAAAGAGCCCCTCCTCTCCCTTATAAAAGGAGACCACTTCTACTCATTCCTCACACCTCTCAAGCCACTTGGCTCATCCAAACCCTGCCAAAATACTCTCCCAACTTCCCTCAATACAACTTAGAGGCCTTATTTGGATCAAAAAGCCAACCTAAGGAGCCCTTTTGATCAAATCAAAAGGAAGAACCCGAAGAAGAGGAGGTTAACCTACCCCACCAAGTAAAAGTACAAGGGAAGGGATTTTCTTATCTCACTTTCAATTCCGTGAGATTTCCATTGTTCACCACTAAATTATTGAAAGTTGTGTATTGTGTACTTCCATTTGATATATATTATCATGATTCTATTTATATTCATGTTATTCTGTAAATCATTTGGTGGTTATTAACTTTTGGCCATACGAATCAGTTGATTAATGTGGTAAGGGGTTTTCATCTCACTCCTTATTCCCGTGAGATTCATGCCATATTGCCACCATCACCTTTTGTGTGGTGTATGTGCTGCCCATAATTATATTATTTGTGTAATACACTCTAATTTATGTGTATTTACATATTCATTTTATGATACCTCTTTCATGGGTTGTATGTTTCATAAGTTACCAAATTGGTAAGGGTTATTTCACAATCTCTTCATTATCCGAGGTTGTTTATACGTAATAATCTACTGGGATCTCGATATCATCCACATCCATGTTTCTTCAAAAAGTATTCCAAAACATTTTTATTATTTACAAGAATATGGGTTAAAGTCATTTATATCCTTGTATGAATTTTTATAAGAGGAACCTTTCCGTCGTTTTCAAAACAAGGTCCTTTTTAACCTTTTCGACAGAATTAAGGTAAGAATGTTTTTTTAACTTATATGGAAGGTGCGGTTATTCGCTTCCATTATTACAACTTTGAAGCTTCCCTTACACACTTGTATGGATATTTTCAAAATAAAGGTTTTCTTTTATAATTATGTGATTTTTATATGATTTCAAAAAAATATATATTTCTCTCAAATATATGAAAATCCAGTGCAAATGTATACGTATTTAACGCAAGCTTAAAAATGTTTTCAGAAAACCTGACTCTCGAGTTTGGTAGATAGGAAGGGATTGGGAGTGGACCCATCATGGCCTGTAATTAGTCGAGCAGTCTTAGAATTAGTTATTTTTGTTTTCAGAAGCTTGCATAATGTTTTCAGAAAAACACTGGAGTGTATTTTAGCAATTTTAAACGTAAGTATCTTCTAAAAAAAATTTCATCGGTAGGTCTCATGAGACAAACTAGTGTCTTGGCACAAGGCCTTGAAAAAATCTTATTTGTAGTCTTGGCACGAGGCCTTGGCTATGTGGTTGTGATAGTCTGGCATTATGCATTCCAACATTATGAAAGTGGTTATTGATTTTTCATGTGATTATTCGATTATTAGAATATCCATGTGAATGATTAAATGACATTATTTCATTTTATTTATGCCATACAATGTTGAAAGTTCAAGTTTGAAAGGCTTTTGTTTTAGTTATACATTGCCTTAAATGTTTATTCTTATTTATAAAAGTTTCCGCTATATTGTTATCCTTACTGGGCATTTGAGCTCACCCCTTTTCTATGTTCTATTTTTCCCAGGAAGTGAAGAAGTAAATTATGAATGACCTGCATGGATATTATTTTGGGATATGAGTGTGGATTATAGAGACATTATGTTGTTGTAGTAGTTTTTCATTTTATGATGTAATGTAAAACTTATGAATATATCTAGTGTTTCCAAGGCTACTAAACCAATCGGTCTTTCGAGATTTTATCTTTCTTGTGATCATGCCAATGTTATGTAATAATGCACCGACTCTGGGTAACTAGGGTCGGGGCGTTACACAACCATCATTTTAATATCATATTTAAATACCTAATCAATTCTAGGTGTTTAAATATAGCAATGGCCTCAGCCACATGACACCCCAACATGGGTTCGTGGCACAAAAATGCCCAAAACACATGATAGTTGGAAAACCAAACACCAATCCACCTACCTTATACGCCAATGAGCGCTATACACGAACGCCGATTCCTAAAACGCCCAAGAATAGCGTAGATCTGAGGTAAGAAAACTTACATTCAACCTCAAATAACTCCCGTTAGGGAAATAATTGGTATGAACCCCCTAGGAGAAGAGATGGCTTACCCGTGCGGTTCCAACGAGATCATCTGAAGCAGAATTGGATTCCAGACGTGCACCCGATGGATCTCCGAAGGTTCGGTCACTCTCTCCCGAGCTCTCTTCCCGTTCTAAGCCTTCCCTGTGAAAATGGGAGGCTACTACCCATTTAAGAGAAAAAAAGTACTCGGCAAGTAATTCCTTCATTTAACTGTTCCTCTGGTGGTACTGCCACACTGTTCATCCATCGACATGAGTACACGGCATGTACTCATGAGTACACGGCGTGTACTGTCACCAAGGTGGCGGCTGCTCCACCGCCTTACTGTTTTGGCCTGCTGACTGACTACACGGCGTGTAAAGGACCACTACACGGCGTATAGTCGGTTCCTACACCCTTCGTCGCCGACATGGCTACACGCCCCGTGTACCCATCCCACACAGCCAAAAGTACAGGGCATATGGAAAAGTACACGTCGTATAGTTCCAAAATTTAGGATTTCCCCCAATTTTCCATATTTCCTCAAAAACACTTAAGGAAAAGTGAAAAGATAAAACCCGTACCTCAAAATTAAGAACCAGGTTATTACATATATTATAATGATGTTTTTATATTCTTGGAATAATAATTAACCCCTTTTCCCTCATTACCTCAAGGGAAACAAAAAGAACTTTCTTGCGTATGTGCTGACTACCACCTTTATGAATTATCACATCTCTTTTATCATATGGTTTCCTTATTATTTATTAAATTATATGAATAAATCATTTAAAAGAATATAAATATCTAATTAATATTATTATGATACTATAACAATGGAATTATGTTAAATGAAATTACCTTCATAACTATACTAACCAATCATTAATAATATGTTCATGTTTAGGCTGGTTTAACCACCAACAATAATAATTTTATAAAAAAATGGATGAATAAGAAAAAATTACCACTAGTATTATTAAGAATAAGTAAATAAATAACAATTATTTTTTATTTAAAGTGAAAATTAATAGTTGAACAACTTATTAAAATTCCACCTTTTTGTTCAATAAAAATCAACATAACTAGTTCATCTCAAATTTTATAATCAAAAACCATATTTTGGTTTACCACAAAATAAAATATTGAATTCAAGATTTTATGAAAACATAGAATCCCATATCTCAAATAATCTTGGAATGATGTACATGTAGTAACTGAATGAGGAACAACGATAAATTTATAAAACATGAACAAAAAAATCTAAATTTATAATACCTGATTGTAAATAAAAGTCATGATAAATTTACATAACATTAATGAAAAATTAAAATTGAATTATAAAAAACATAAAATATAAAAATAAGTTTCAAATATAGATTATTATGATTGTTATATTTGTTATATTGGAGGTTCTATCATATTCAAATTAGCAAGGATTTAGTGTAAGGGTTTTGTCGACTCAGTTTACAATTCATTGGGTCATAGCCTTTCCAACTTGAATGTGATGTTCATGATTTATTTGATTCTAGGATTCCCATATTAATTATGGTATTATTATATTTTTTATATTTAAATTAATTTTCATCATTGTTAAAACCTTTTTAAATGAATTACCCTCTCAAATAAAAGCAGTATATTTGTAAGAACATCTCTCATTATTACTAATAGATCTTTCTATTCCAAGTACATGTTTTTATATCAAAACAATTTCATTTATTTAAATAAAAAAAGTTTTTAATATTTTATTTTTCTTACTTCCCATTTCAACTCTTATGAAAAATAAAAATATTTTAACTATTCTATAATGAGGGTTTCCATTAAAATGACACCTAATGTTTAAGAATGAAATTTTCATTTCATGTTCATAAAAACATTTTTGCAATCAGAATATATTATATCAACATTTTCTTATTCTAAAGGATCCAAAATTTCGAATTATAATAATTTTTTTCTAAAGATTATTATTTCCCAGCTTAGACGTTATTTAATGAAATTTTGTGTCTCCATATTTTAATGACAAGTTAAAATGGCTTTTTTATCCCATTTCTGTTTTCAAATCTATTTTTATTGGAGAATGTTTTCCTATGATGAAATGTTTTTCTAACTCTTTATATTATATTATGATATTATTAATTTTATAAACGAGGCTTTTGATGTCCTATGAATTTTTTATTCCCCATTATGTGTTTTTTATAAAACCCTTTCCCTTTATATGGGTTATTTATGATATGTTGATGAATGTTTTTATGTTTTTCATATATGTATGTATGCCGATAGGTGGGATCATATATCTCCCTCTAATTTATTGGTTATTTTTCATATCACATGATGTTACAAGGAACATAAATACCTTGCATGTTCAAAAATTCATGGTCATAATGATGATTCACAAATTTTAATGTTCAGAAATAGTGAGTTTATTCATAAATACATGGTAATAATGAGTATTATTACATTTTCATTCTAGAACATATTTATTATGTTCACAAATATGTGGTAATAATGAGTTTTATCATAATAATTTACTATACTAATGATTCTACCACATTTTTGAGTTACTTTTAAATTTATGCTATGTTCAACATTATGTTTATTCCTCATTTCTATGATATTCAAAAAAATTATGTTACGATACAATGATTCCAGATTATTAATTTATGATTACGATAAATAATATTATTATTGTTACACATTGATTAAATTTTTATGGTCTTATGTTCCTATGATATGGGTTTTCAAATATTTATAAACTATTCATGTTTATCACATGTTTATGATCAAAACATGATTATTAATCAATATTTTTCCCTTAATAAGAAATTAAGATAACCTATTTGCTATGTTCATTTTTATGACAACCCTGCTTTTTATGACAACTTAAACATGATTTATTACATAAAACATCACTTGATACAACAAAGAAGATCGAGGGGTTTAGTGTCTGTGGGGATTAGTATCATTACATAAAAACTTAAAACATGAAATAAAACATCTTTATTGAAAACTTACTTTACATGACCACTACATTACCTCATACTTAGCATTGCATGCGATAACCTGAGGACATGCATAAGAAAAGGGTGAGCTATAAAGCCCAGTAAGGGAGTACACATGGAATAACATGAGGATTAAAATACATTTTAGACAATAGGAATATCAATAGAGCATAAAATAAACATGAACATAAAGTCATGATAAAGCATGAGAATCATAACATGGAAATGTGGCAACAACACTTAACATGGAATTAGCATGAGCCAAGGCTCATTACACATAAAGCATGAGTAAATCCTCATTTCACATGAAGCATGAGTAAAACCTCATTTAACTTGAATTATCATGAGTCAACAATCATTTCACATGACGTATCATGATACTATACTTTACCCAATGCATTGGAGCGCTATAAGGGCGCACCCTTCTTAAACATTTCATTTCATGCATAAGTGTGCCACATGGATCATAAAACATGGATTCATAAAACATAATAATTTATTCCACGATAAAGGAATGTGGAATTAATACATGAAAATATACAATCAATATTAAAATGTGCATAAATTTGAATACCCTTGATGGAGAAATGGGCATGGTATTCACTACACAACGACATTGGCTTAGAAAATCGGTGCGATTTCGGCAGCGTAACAGCGTGACATAAGAATTCATAAAAATGCTTGATGAGAGATAAAGTGGTTACTCATCATATTTACATGTAATGGACAGTAATGAGTTCATATAGATACATGTACCAAAAATTTAAATGGAATTTAGATTCATGATACAAAAGTATTGCTTGAATGTAAAAGAAGAGAGAGAAGTTCCTTTCAGAATTTCGGCATAGTAACGGGTGTACATGGGAGGCATTTAATGAGATATAAGGGGTCTCCCATCATTCAAAAAATAAGAGGGAAGTATGGGGGAGGTTCAAAACAATACCACAACATTCATAATTGAAACTAAAAGGTCAATACAACTTAAAGAAAATTGACAAAAATGGGAAAGGATGAAAAAACCCTTACTTGGAAGTGTGCTTCCAAAGGCTAGAGAGAGGCTTGTAAGTGGATTCTTGGGAGCTTAAGGAAACTTGGGAGGATTATAGATAGAGTAGTTCAGAGGTTGGACGAACTCAAAAGGTTTTGAGTGAGGAGGAAGTGGGATCTTGGGTGGATTTATATAGGAAAGGTGAGAGAATTCTTTATTATTTATGTTTGGGACCCCTTATATTAAATTATTCCAAACCACAAACCATCCCATGGTTTTTGCCCATGGTTTTTGGCAAAGGTAAGAGGAAAACAATATTTTATAAGTCCAAAGTCCGAATTTCTTAAAATATTAGGGTTGCTTATGTGGAGGTGAGTCACACTCCCATGGAAATTAATTTAAAAAGGCAAGGTGTTGAATAAGTCTTGAGGGGTCCATTAATGCTTTGAAAAGTAAGTCAAACAAACCCAAAATTACATTATTTTAATGTTAAAACATATATTGTCCGAACATAAAGATTATAGTATTTTATTACATCACTATTGGGTAATAATGATGTCATAAAACACATCATATATTTAAATGGTATTTAATTTTTACCCAAAAATTTGACTATCTCAAAAAAATTTGAAAAATTCACCGTTGGATAATTTCGACATCCTGATTCCAAAAATAACATTTATTTTATCAAAATAATTTTCTAAATATGAGAATTTTCATTTTTAAAATAAAAACCGAAATTTATCGAAAATTAATGGGTTTTGACAGAAATGGCTTTCAAAACATAATAAAAATTTCAATTGCATTCATAAAATTATGAGATCATTTATATTTAATAATAATTAATTTAATAATGTTATTACTATTTTATTAAAATATTATTTAATTCAAAAATCCCTTAATTTAACAAAATAGATTTCTTAATTAAATAATAACTAAAAACACCATTTGTACATTAAAAACTATTTACAATGTATCAAAAAATGACTAGAAATTATATTCATTATTATATACAAAAATAATGTACATGAACATATTACTACTTATTTGTTACATAACCCCTTAAAATAGCCGCATAAGACCTAAGGGTAAGGTGTGCGATGCTGACAGACTCTTGGGGTGGCTCGGATAACATCGCTCGAGTGGTAATTTCAATCAACTTCCACTTTCCCGTAGACAGTCACGTTCGAGCTTGACATGATGAAGCTCAGCTTAGGCTTGGTCAAGGGAGAAGCCCAGAGATTCCACCTCTTTTCTGATCTCCGACAAATGGGATTCGTATAGGGCAATTCTACTGGATGATGCCATCGCTTCCTTTGTCTGAGTAAAATGGATTTGTTAATGTCCTATATTTATACTAATCATGTGATCACTGTTCAATGGATATATTAGCAATGGTCAAAATTCTTAACATAAAACCAAAGAAGTTGACATTTTATATAAACATAAAGAGACATTTAATTAGATCAAGAGGGATTTCCATTAAGGAAACTTTGGGTCGTTACAAAATTCCCCCCTTAAGAAATTTCGCCCTCGAAATTTTCATTTTCCCACACTAAAACAGATGTGGGTAACTCAACTTCATCATTTCCTCCGATTCCCAAGTCGCTTATTCAAACATGTGGTTTCTCCACAACACCTTGAATAGGGGCATTATGTTATTTTGTAGAACCTTTTCTCTACGATCTAAGATATTCACTGGTTGCTCCTCATAAGAAAGATCGTCTTACAATTATACCACCTCAGAAGAGAGTACATGTGAAGGGTCCGGTATGTACTTCCTTAAGTGGGATAATGAAAGATATCATGCACTTTGGCCATGGTAGGTGGAAGTGCTAGTCGATAGGCCAAAACCCCAACATGATCAAGAATCTCGATGGGGCCGATGTACCTTGGTATTAACTTCCCTTTCTTTACAAACCTCATGACCTTCTTCCACGGAGATATGCGTAAAAACACCATGTATCCAACTTTAAACTCAAGGTCTCATCGACGATTATCTGCATAACTCTTCTGTCGACTCTAAGCTGCCTTGATATGATGCTGAATGGTTTTTACCTTCTCCACCATTTCCTCAACCATTTCTGGTCCAAGAAGCTTACGTTCACCGACCTCATCCCAACATGTCGGTGTTCTGCCCCTTTTCCCATACAGGGCTGCATATGGTGCCATTTGGATGCTTGAGTGGAAACTGTTATTATAAGAGAACTCAACCAGAGGAAGATGTTGATCCCATCCTCCTTTAAAGTCCATTGAGCACGCTCTTTACATATCCTCAAGTGTTTGGATAGTTTGCTCAGATTGGCCATCAGTTTGAGGATGATAGGTTGTACTAAAGTTCAGTTTTGTATTCATAGCATGTTGAAGACTCTTCCAAAACATAGAGGTGAATCTTGCATCTTGGTTAGACACAATAGATAGTGGTACTCCATGAAACCTTACCACTTCCCTGATATATATCTGTGCCAGTTGATCCATTGATAAATCCTCCCGAATAGCAATGAAGTGTGCAGTCTTTGTAAGACGATCCACAATAACATAGATTGCATTGTTTCCTTTGGATTTCCTTATAATTTCGGTGACAAAGTATATGGTGATGTTCTCCCATTTCCATTCTAGTATGGGGAATGGTTTCATCATCCCCTTAGACTTCTGCCTCTCTGCCTTCACTTGTGGGAACACCAGGCACTTTGATGTATACTCAACGATCTCCTTCTTCATATTATCCCACCAAATGTTTTCTCGGAGATCTCGATACATCTTTATTCTCCCTGGGTGAATAGAGAAATTTGAACTATGTGCATCATCCAAAAGTTCCTTCTTCAGCTCGGGACTTGATGGAACACATAGTCTATTCCCAAACCGCACAATTCCTTCTTCATTAACATTAAACTCCGAATATTTCCCTTTTTTGATAGCTTCCACTTTTTCCTAAATTCCAACATCATCCTTTTGAGCATCCTTTAGCCTTTCCAAAAGAGATGGTTGAGAAATCATTTATGAAAGGATTGATGATGTTCCCTTCTTTATAATTCCCACATCCATCTTCATCAAGTCTAAGAAGATTGGATCCTTTTCAATTGTCATCATTGATAGAATCACTGGATCCTTTCTACTTTGGGCATATGCCACCTTGTTCGATTTCCCAGGGTGGTAATGTATTGAACGGTCATAATCCTTGATGTGCTCTATCCATATTCTCTGGCACATATTAAGCTCTTTCTATGTGAATATATATTCAAGACTCTTGTGGTCAGTATATATCTCACATTTTTCTCCATAGAGATAATTCCACCAGATTTTCAAGGAAAAGATCACAGCCTCCAACTCCAGATCATGTGTTGGATAGTTTCACTCATGGATTTTCAACTGCCTTGAGTCATAGGATACCAATTTATCATTCTACATCAGCACACAGCCTAAGCCCTTCTTTGAAGCATCAATGAATACCAAAAAAGTTCCCCACTTGTGGGTAAAGTGAGCACGGGCGCAGTGATAAGCCTTCTTTTCAACTCTTTGAAGCTTTCTTCGCATTCATCACTCCATGAAAATTTTACTCCCTTTCAAGTTAGCTTGGTAATAAGGTTGGACAATCGTGAGAAATTTCTCACAAATTGTCGATAATATCCAGCTAACCCCAAGAAGCTACGGATATCCGTTACCGATGTTGGCCTCGACCATCCCTCAATTGCATCTGTTTTGGAGGGGTCCATAGATATCCCATTGTTTGTGATGATATGGCCCAGGAATGAGACCTCTTTCAACTAGAACTCACACTTTCTGTACTTTGCATAGAGCTTATCATTGCGCAAAATCTCTTGTATAGTTTTTAAATGCTCCTCATGATCCTCCTTGGTTTTAGAGTATATTAGAATATCATCTATAAAGAATACCACAAATTTGTCAAGGTAATCTCTAAAGACTCTATTCATCAAGTCCATGAATATTTCTGGAGCATTGGTGAGTCCGAAAGGCATTACTCTGAATTCATAGTGCCTGTACCTTGTACGAAAAGCAGTCTTGGGGACATCTTCCTTCTTCACCCTTACTTGATAATATCCCGACCGCAAATCCACCTTGGAGAAGTATTGTGTTCCACGCAGCTGATCAAACAAGTCATCGATTCTTGGGAGAGGTTACTTGTTCTTTATCGTGATTTTTTTAAGTTCACGATAATCGATGCAAAGCCGCATTGACCCATCCTTCTTCTTGACGAAGAGGTCTGGTGCACCCCATGGTGAAGCCCTTGGGCGTATAAACCCTTTATCTAGATTCTCATGTAGTTGTTTCTTCAGCTCTTCAAGCTCAACAACATCCATTCTATACGGAGTCTTGGATATTGCTAGCGCCCTAGGTATAAGTTCAATTGAGAACTCAACATCTCTTCTAGGAGGAAGACCAGGCAGTTCCTCGGGAAACACTTCATCGAATTCCCTCACAATAGGCATTTCTTCAAGGGTGGTTTCTTCCTTGGACTCAATCATCTGAGCCAGACACACATGCTCATAAGGCAGTAATATCCATGCTTGGGATGATGGAGCTAAAGGAGATTCATCTTCCTCCTGACACTTGTAAAGAATCGGGGGTTGGTTCTCCATAAGGAGTGTGATTTTCCTCTCCCGACAATTTATGTTGGCTCTATATAAGGAAAGCCAATCCATGCCATGAATTGCATAAAATTCCACCAGAGGGAGTATGACGAGGTCCGCCGGGAAATTCAATCCACATATTATAACAGGGGAGGACTTATATTCATGGGATGCAATGATTTCCCCATTTTCCATACTCACTGACATCATTACTTCCAAGATTTGTGGTGGTGCTGGGATTGTTCTACTAAACTTTTGAGATATAAAAGAATGCATAGAACCTGAATGAAAAAGTACGTTCTCTATTCTTTAATGAATAACTAGCATACCTGTCACCACTTTGTTGTCGGGGTTCACTTTTTCAGAAGTGATGGAAAAATCTCTTCCTTGATATCTTGGAGGTTGTTGGTTGCCTCCGATAACCCTTGGATTAGGGAACTGATTTGCAAAATGACCCAGTTCTTCGAATTTGTAGCATTGAACAATGCGTTGAGGTTCGAACGGAGCATTCCTCTCCCCTGTCACAGCTGCGGGTCCTTTTTGCCGACAGTTAACAGTTAGGTTCCCTTCTCTTCCACACCTGATGCATTTTCTCGTCCCCTTAAGTCAATTTCCAGGGTGCTTCTTTCCGCACTTTTGGAAAGTGGGGTTATGGATCTTCTTAGAACCGTTGGATTTATCCATCGGACCACCAGCATTGAAGTCCACCTTACGATTCTTGTCCCCATGATATACCTATGATTCCCCGATCTCCATTTCAACCTTGAGGGCACATTGGTTAATTTCCTCATAGCTGTCGAAGTCACGTATCGATAATGCTTTCCACAAGCTAGGCTTCAGCCCACCAAAGAAGCGGTCAACCTTGCATTCGGGGGTAACGACAAAGCCGGAAGCATATCGTGCAGGCCTTGGGAAGTTTACCTCATACGCTCCAACAGATTCTTCATCTTTTTTCTTGAGGGAAAGGAAGTCCCTTTCAATCTTAAGACGGAGGGTGCACGAAAAATATTTATCAAAAAACATATTCCAGAAATCCTTCCATTCCAACGCCTCAATCTCCTCCTCGGGCTTCATATTTTGGATCAACGTCCTCCATTGATCAGCTTCACCCTCCATACGATAAGCCTCCAGGAGAACCTTCTCTTGTTCAGAACATTGAAGGATGGAGAAGTTCCTTTCAATGGAGATGATCCATTGTTCAGAGATCGTGGGATCAGATGATCCACTAAAATTAGGAGGCCTTTGTCTCATGAAGCTCTCGATAGAGACTTGTTCTTTCTTGGGGGGGGGGGTTGAACGTTCCTCTTGACCCATGTTTCTATTCAAAGCATGAGTTAGCTGAGAGAGAAGCATGACAATGTTCATGATTCCCGCTCCCATTGGATTTGGCATCTCATTAGTACAGTCATCACACTGATCTTTACATTGGTTGTTAGCCCGGGTCCTCCTATTACCTGCCATTGGATAGAATAAAAGGAAATTTAGGGGTAACACATAAAGGGTAATCCAAAGACAAAAGTTGATGACTTATAAATAAACTTTTATTTCCTTACTCAAGAGTCTATAGACTTCAATCTAGGCTTTTCATGATCTACTTTATAACATATATTCATAGGGTCATTTTTTTAATTCCCTTAATAAGGGTTTATACTAAGCTTGTGAATTTATCAAAACATATTCCCTGGGAGTGTTGTAACCAAGAGTGCATCAAGGCCCGTTTTCGTGCACCAGTTCCCGTTCGAGTCTAGCTCAAAGAGGTGTTTTCGGGTTTTACCCCTAGAATACATCTGTGCCAGAGCCGCCTCTCCCTGCTCGTATCTAGACAGGGATGTATTTGTTTGATAAACCACTTACTCAGTACTTACCAAAACTTTGGGATGTTTTTATTATACTTAGTCTTGTATCTAAGGATTTACTTGGATTTCCTAATCCCAAAAATAACTAAACCTATCCTTTGATACCAATTATGACAACCCTGCTTTTTATTACAACTTAAACATGATTTATTACATAAAACATCACTTGATACAACAAATAATATCGAGAGGTTTAGTGTCTTTGGGGCTTATGATCATTACATAAAAACATAAAACATGAAATACAATATCTTTATTGGAAACTTCCTTTACATGACCACTACATTCCTTCGTACATAGCATTGCATGGGATAACCAGAGGACATGCATAAGAAAAGGGTGAGCTATAAAGCCCAGTAAGGGAGTACACATGGAATAACATGAGGAGTACAATACATGTTAGACAATAGTCATATCAATAGAGAATAAAAGAAACATTAACATAAAGGCATGATAAATCATGATAATCATAACATGGAAATGTGGCAACAACACTTAACATGGAATTAGCATGAGCCAAGGATCATTGCACATAAAGCATCAGTAAATCATAATTTCACATGAAGAATGAGTAAACCCTCATTAAACTTTAATTATCATGAGTCAAAACTCATTACAAATGACGTATCATGATACTATACTTTACCCAATGCATTGGAGTGCTATAAGGGCACACCCTTCTGAATCATTTCATTTCATGCATAAGTGTGCCACATGGATCATAAAACATGGATTGATAAAACATAATCATTTATTACAAAATAAAGGAATGTGTAATTCATACATGAAACTATAAAATCAATAAGTAAATGTGCATAAAGGTGAATACCCTTGATGGAGAAATGGGCATGGTATTCACTACACAATGACATTGGCTTAGAAAATCGGTGCGATTTCGGCAGCGTAGCGGTGTGACATAAGAATTAATAAAAATGGTTGATGAGAGAGAAAGGGGTTCTCATTATATTTACATGTAATGGAAAGTAAGGAGGTCATATAGATACATGTACCAACATTTGAAATGGAATTTAGATTCATGATACAAAAGTATTGCTTGAATGTAAAAGAAGAGAGAGTGGTTCCTTTCGAAATTTCGGCATAGTAGCGGGTGTACATGAGAGGCATTTAATGAGAGAGAAAGGGGTATCCCATCATTCAAACAATATGAGGGAAGTATGGGGGAGGTTAGAAACCATACCCCAACATTCATAATTGAAATTAAAAGGGAAATACAACTTAAAGAAAATTGACAAAAATGAAAAAGGAAGAAAAAATATTTACTTGCAAGTGTGCTTCCAAAGGATAGAGAGAGGCTTCGTGGGAGCTTGGGGCACCTTGGGAGGATTATAGAGATAGTAGGGCAGAGTTTGGACGAACTCCAAAGGTTTTTTTTGAGGAGGAAGTGGGAGCTTGGGTGGGTTTATATAGGAAAGGTGAGGGAATTCCTTATTATTTAGGTTCGGGACCCCTTATATTAAATTAATCCAAACCACAAACCATCCCATGGTTTTTGCCCATGGTTTATGGCAAAGGGAAGAGGAAAAAAATATTTTATAAGGCCAAAGTACGAACTTCTTAAAATATTAGGGTTGCTTATGTGGAGGTGAGTCACACTCCCATGGAAATTAATTTAAAAAGGCATGGTGTTGAATAAGTCTTGAGGGGTCCATTAATGCTTTGAAAAGTAAGTAAAAAAAAACCCAAAATCACATTATTTTAATGTTAAAACATATATTGGCCGAACATAAAGATTATAGTATTTTATTACATCACTATTGGGTAATTATTATGTCATAAAACACATCATATATTTAAATGGTATTTAAATTTTACCCAAAAATTTGATTGTCTCAGAAAATTATGAAAAATTCACCGTTGGATAATTTCGACATCCTGATTCCAAAAGTAACATTTATTTTATCTAAATAATTTTCTAAATATGTGAATTTTCACTTTTAAAATAAAAACTGACATTTATCGAAAATTCATGGGTGTTGACAGAAATGGATTTCAAACCTTAATAAAAATTTTAATTGCATTCATAAAATTATAAGATCAATTATATTTAATAAAAATTAATTTAACAATAATAATATTATTTTATTAAAATATTATTTAATTCAAAAATCCTTTAATTTATCAAAATATATTTCATAAATAAATAATAACTAAAAACACCATTTGTACTTTAAAAACTATTTACAATGTATTAAAAATGACTAGAAATTATATTCATTATTATATACAAAAATAATGTACATGAACACAGTACTACTTATTTGTTACATAACCCCTTAAAACAGTCTAATAAGACCTAAGGGTAAGGTGTGCGATGGTGACAATCTCTTGGGGTGGCTCGGATAACATCGCTCGAGTGGTAATTTCAATCAACTTCCACTTTTCCTGTAGACAGTCACGTTCGAGATTGAAATGATGAAGCTAAAGTTGGGCCTGGTCAAGGTCAAAGCCCAAAGACGCCACCTCTTTTCCGAGATCCATAAAATGGGCTTTGTATGGGGCAATTCTACTGGATGAGGCTATCGCTTCCTTTGTCTGACTAAAATGGATTTGTTAAAGTCCTATATTTATATTAATCATGCGATCACTGTTCAATGGCTATATTAGCAACGGTAAAAATTCTTAACATAAAACCAAAGAATTTGACATTTTATATAAACAAAAAGAGACATTTAATTAGATCAAGAGGGATTTCCATTAATAAAACTTTGGTTCATTACAATTTTCCTTAGGTTTTAAAGATGATTATATTATATGTGATCTAAATATGAGGTTCTATAGGGGTGAAATTATGTAAAATGTTCACAAGAATTGTAAAATATGATTTTTTTATACCTAATATCCAAGAAAATAATCCTTTAGGACCTTGGGTAGTGTCACTATTTGTGGAAATCATTATTTAAATTATGGATTTAATGCATTTTTAAAGAATTTTTTTAATGGGTCACCTCAGTTGGGACAAATATATTATACTTTTAGAATTACCCTACCCTAAAAGTTTACACCAATGTTTTGAAATAGATCCTTATGAGGTACTCTTTTACAAAAGTTGGAGAACTCTAACATGTTTGGTTGAAGTTGGATAATGAAAATTGTTAGGAATGAACATTGTGAAAGAAATTACAGAGAAGCTACATGTGATCGAAAAACACATCATGGATGTGTGTAGATAAAAAAGGGTTATGTCGAGAATTGAATGAAGAAACTATAATTTCAGGATAAATATCTTATATTACTCAATATATTTCCCTGTAAAGGAGTTATGATATTGGTAAATAAGTGGAAATCATGTCCATTGGATATTGAACATTTTTTGTTTCCAAGGCATGTTAATGTAGTTACTTATTGTTTATAACTACATAAAAATATATCTATTTTCTTTGATATCATCCACTTGTCCCTTTTAAGAAATTATATATTATAACCAACCCGTATGCTCCACATTAATGGTGTGTAATTGGAACCCAACCAGTCATATTAAGAAAAATTGATATAGAATCTATATGATATAGAAGAATTGTTGAGAAACAAGACATCAAAACATGTAAAATTATTTTGTAGAAATCACATGTTCGAAGAAGAAACTTGGGATCCTAAAGAAGTGATGAATGAAACCTATCACCATTTATTTAATGTAAGAAAAAAAAATTTTGGGGAAATTTTTTTAAGGGGGGAGAATGTAAAACCTTTGATTTTCTTTGTATTATTAATAGAAGGACTCATGTTTCACGATGACTATTTTATTATGTAGTATATTAAAATACTTTTACATTTCAAAATAACATTAAATATAATGAAAAACTATTATCTACAATAATAATGAATAATACAGGGAAATAAAAAATAGATTATTTTTCGAACACTAAGGAATGATCCTAAGGTTTGAATTCTCCAATAAAGATTACTTCTTCTATGAAGAAATTTAAAATATAGAGAATCATATTGAATATGATAAACATTATCAATGCATGTGTAGAACCTTTGGAAGTGATTTAGTGAATGATAAAGTATGAGAATGGAAGAGTATATATAGGGTGCAAACGGTAATGTGATCATTAAGAACTGACTATTACATGACTGTTGAAATATAATAGTTATATAATTGTTGGAATAGTAATAATACTATTATAGTAGAGAAATACCTATTTTAAATTATATAAAAAGTATCATACATAACAATTAATTTTTTTAAATATTATTATAAGTCCATAAACTCTTTAATTATTAATATATATGATATTATAAATTTCTGAATTCTTTAAATTCAATAAATAACGTGTTTCCCTTAAAATATGGTATGTTATATCATCTATGTAATTATTTTTTAAAGTATTTATTTAAGATACCTATAAATATATTTTAAAAAAATAAATATCATATTTTAAATTAGCATATTGAATTGAGGATACAATTAATTTTTTAAAATTTTCTAAAATACATAATTTCTTAGTGAATAGTAAAAATATAGATCGATGTTTTTGATATGTTTTATGAATTTATAATTATTAAATAATGATGTAATGATACATATTATTATTTTTATGAACTAAATAGGGTTTTATTATTATTTAATTTTTTAAATAATTAACATCATTTTAAAAAATTAGTCAAGTAATTCTGAAGTCTAAAAAGAACATTTGAATTAGAAAAAACTATTTTTTATGAATTAATGATAAATTTTTTAGGAAAATTAATATTTAAAATAAATGTTGATATTAATTTATAATAAGAAAAACTATGTTATTAATTTCTTTATACATGAACCAAAACTATGGATCTCCATGGTAAATGTATTGACAAAAACCTAGAATTCCAATGGATATATTTGTAAAATAGTAAATTATTATTCTTTTCTTTTTATAAATACACACCTCAAAACCAAATTTCCTTCACTCCCAAGTACACTTTCACATCTCTAAATAATTTACCCACTCATTAATCCTTGTTGTTAATACCCTATGATCTTAAGGAATCACCCCTCTATGTTTAATTAGACATACATAGGTAAGAGTTATCTTCCACTTCCCTCCTCTATATTCAAATAAATAAATTATAAAAAGGATTTTGAAATCCAATTTAAATTTTTTTCAAAATTTTATGACCATTCAATTACACAAAAAATGATTCCCTATTAATGAGAGTCCACCTTTCTCTCTTATTAACCTCATTCCATAAATTATTTTTATACTCGTTATGCTCTCCAAATCATTAATTGATTTTCCATTAGATACATTTTTATTTTGAATACACAACCCTAATTTTATTCAAGGGTATTCATATAGAAAATAATATAATTATTTTTTTGGGTAATTCCATGTATGAAACCCAATTTCACCACTTTTTGGTTAAAATGATGGAATATATTGTTTAGGTATGTGATCTATGTGGCACACATAATGTAACACATATGATGCGTGAAACCTGATAGCGCACAAATTCATTTCGTAAATAATGAATCCCTGGAGATAACATGTTTTTGATACCATGGATGCTTTCCTCTGTATCTGTTCCTGATACCATGGTGAATAACCATTGTAATATTTTTTATATCACCTTTGTGATGAAAAATGTTAATATTTTTATCAATGCATCATTTCTATTTTGTATCCACATTTCTATGTCATGTATCGACACTCATTATTATCCTATAATGTCATTCCTCATGTTTTATTAGTGATGAAAACTTACACACAATGTCTATTGTTTATCCCTAGATCAGAATTTATGGCCACCCTTTACTTTTGAAATATTATCCTTGGAAATAATTTCAAGTAATTTTATATAGGATGGAGTTATAAAGGATTGATTCCAGTTGATTAAATAAATAATATGTTTTTTATATCATCCATGGACTTTATATATTATGTACAATGTTTCATATACCCTAAATATAAAATTGTCCTTGACTATTGTTAATGAAATATTCTGTTGATGAATTCTATTAAAAATATTTTATAAAAATATAAATTTCTATATAGATAAATCCCCTCTTTCATATAGGGAAATTTTAAAATTGATATCCCTTCTAAAATCAAAATTTGAATATCTTCCAAGCCTTTTTTCACTACATTATTATGTCCCTGACTATTCTAAAGCATAGAAGAGACTTAATGTCTAGTATAGAAAACACACACACACAAAACACCTATTTCTAAGAAACCAAAATAGTTTTCCCCAAGGGAGATGTTATCTAGTCCACATCATAGAGGGATTCCCCATTTTACACACTGAGTATTTTAAATATAAATTACTTTTGAAATACCCATTTCAATGTTTTTAAATACATTTTTCCTTATATACCAACGACTTTCTGATTTTTGAACTGGCTACGATACAGTGAACATGGATTCCCCATATTCAAAAAACATCACATCAATATCAACACTATTTGAGAATATTCCAAACAACCAAATAAAATTTACCTCAACAAGTATAATATGATTCCATTATTTTTATTATAATTCACGTAGTGAATAATGTATTTAAAATTAAAGACAATACTAAATTCATTAAATCATAATAACTCCAACATCGTTTCACATTATCAATTATACCAAACTAAAGAACTTATTATCTTTAGGTACCTTTCATCATCTCAGTAATTCCTAGTTTAATCATAATCATCTGGCTTCCTAGTCATAACAATATCCATAAATGAATTATGATTACAACCATCAAATTCAATAAAATTATTTTCAACAAACAGAACCATATGATTACATGAAACCGTTAATCATAAATAATACTTTTAAAATAGGAATAAATAATTATTTAGTCATTCTAATCCTACATGAGTATACATTGTGTAGGGAAAATGAACATTGGATAATAATATCCAAGGTTACAAATTAGTAAACTCAAATTTTCTTCCAACACCGTCTCCCATCACTTCATCAACTTATTCCACTTTTAAAAGTCCTTAAAATTATTACTATATGATTCAAATAGAAACATTCAACACTAATTCTAAAAAAAATTAATAGGTCTTACAAAGACTTAATCAACATGCCTGATAAATTAGAAACATTCTCCTATTAATCCCCACTAAATATATACTCCCCCTTTATAAGATATTTTTACCCATGTATGAAAATATATATAATTGGATTCTCTTATTATTTTTCTACTCTCCATTAGAAAATATTTTACATTAGAATTAAAGAAATTCATTATAGAATGTATCATAAATTGATTTTTTTTATTTAACCCCCACAAATAAAAAAATATTAGGAAAAGAGGTGAGAAATGGGGAAGAATCATTATATCTTTTCCTAGAATAGTTTGGGGTAGAAATCCCATCATCAACCTCGTTTTTTGAAATGAAATTTTTTTCAATGTTATAGTAAACACATCAATTATTTTATATATTGTTATAATAAGATCTATATTTATCAAGTCTTACTCCATCAACTCATTAATAACGTGGCACTTAACATGATTATTATATAGTGGAGAAGAAAAATGTATATTTCTAAAAAAATAGATCGATATTTAATTACAATATCCCATGGTAGATGAAAATTTCACATCCACCATAATACAATTAAATTCAATAATCGTAAACATCAATTGTGTTTTGAATTGTGTTATAGAAACATTCTCCACATTAGAAGTTCATGAGGTCAATGGATTCTACATCATTGGGCTCCGTGTCACATAAATATCTACAAGATAGAAAAATCTGGTAGATGTTGATCTTCTACAATGAATATTTAATACCTAAATCACATCAAAATATCCCAAAAATGATCCTTATATTACTGTTATATTTCAATAAATAATTAATTTTGGAATCACTATATATTGGGAATCTTTTTACATTAAAAGTGTGGGACAATTTTGATTCACATTTATATCTGATACGTTATTTAACTTAATACATTAAATAAGGTCATTAATTAGTCATGTTTAATAATAAATCAATTAGTTTTTTGAAATATATTTAATACAATTAATTTACATCATCATTCATCTATTTATTAGTTCCCAATGAAATTAGCATTGAATCATTATTTAATCATCCATATGAATATTAATTGAATGCTCCCAAATAGACTACTATTGATAAAATAGTATATGATCCATCTATTGAAAATTTTGGATACCCGTGAAATACATCAACGCCCCCATGCATCATCATTTCAAAACATTTCTCCAATTTTATTAAAAACACCTCAAAAAATACTACCTTTATTTCTAAAAAAGTTATTATATCACCTATATAGGTAAGAAAAATTAGAGTTACCTCTTTATGATCTATTATATAGAGGGATCTATCAATTATCCTTTTATGAATTTTATTAACTCAAATCAAGTATCTATATGAGAATATCATGCCCTTGTTTCATGTGTTAACCTACATGAGATCTTATTTAACCAAAAAAAATAACCTTTAACTTATATAAGAAAACATTTGTTGTGTTTCTTAATGTAAACTTACACATGAAACTATCCTTTGGAAGAAGTTGATATGATATACATTTGTAACATTTTGTGTAGTATTTATTTTTTGATAATACGAAAATTTATTGGGCTTTTATTCTATAATTAAATGAAAAAATCCCATCTAATTCAATTCCTTCTACCTATGAGTACCCTTATTATTGAATTCTTTTATTTTTTCTCATCTCCTATCTTCTTTTATTCATTTTTTATATAAATTGCACCTTTTTATCGTAACAATACTTTTAGTTTTCATGGTTTTCTAACTGAAAAACATAATTATTCTTGATCTAATCTAACTCATCATTCATAATATCAATCCATTCATGAGGTAACAAATCTTCATTCACATATCTTTTATCAACCTGATAAAACAATGAGATATGTGCTGATGTTCTAAAAGGTATCATAGATTTAATTAATCATCATTGATATCTATAGATATTCTAAACCCATCATTTTTAACCATATATGAGTTGATAAAACGTTTTCTTTATTATTGTACATGACTAACTCGTCATATTAATGTATGCTTTTTTTGAATTTCAATTATTTTTCAAAAAAACAACCTAATTTTCTTGAAATTAAATTTTATCGTATTAACCTTTAGAGATTTATTCATGAGTTTTAACGTCATTCATGGATCATTTCAACAATTTTATATTATCAGTAGAACTAATCTTCCCAATTTAAGTGTAGTATAAATTGTATCCTGTTCCATTCAGAGGAAAACCAAGGAAGGAACCTTGAAATCCTCTCTACAAAAAATTGTGATGTTTTTAAAAATAACTATGATAATACAGGGATTCCATATATTTTTTTGTATTTCAGTATTGAGGAAATATATTAGTACATATCATATGGTCTCAAATTTTAAATTCGATGATACACGAAACTATTTTGATTTTGAAATAATTATCTAATAGATTACCTATAGAAAAATTCAAGAAGTATTATAATTTTCCATAAGAGTATAACCCATTTCCACTGAGCTCCTATTCATTACTTTTAAAACACATCATTGATTTAGGGTATATTTTTAGCTTAATTCATGGAGAATACCATTATGTTCATGATATGATTCAAATTTTCCAATTCTGTATTCAACAACATTGTCTATTTGAAACATTTATAAGGATAGAGCACACTCCTTTTCATCACTTATTTCAAAACTCTTAATCATAATTAGATCCTAAGACTTATTCTTCCTGAACAAAATTCAAATAATAAGACAGAATCAAATAATATTAAAAATAAAATACTTATCTAATGTATTTAATTTCTCTTTCATAAGCCCACACACATCTGAATGAATGATATCCAATGGATGTGATTTTTAAATCTCTATTGTAACGTCCCAACCCAGGTACCACACAATAATGCCCCGAGCTGGTCAGTCACATGACTTCAAGTGAACATCCCCAGATTCCATATGAATACAACTAGTAGTGTGGGTCTAATATCAGTCATGGGGAGATTATACACTCTTTATCAGATTAAAACACTATTAGAAAATAAATAATCAATAACCAAATATATAACCCTAACCAGAATCATGCAAATATCCCAAGATTACCAAAATCGAAAATACCAAATCAAAAAAAAAAGTAGATATTCCTTGCTAGAGTATGTGCCATGTGCCAAAATTCAACTCAAATTTAAGAAACTGAGAACTCCCAAGCACGTCCTAGACCACATCTGGTCCCATCATCCATTCTCTATAACAAATCATCTATATAACAAAAGGCCTTTTACATTGTCCTATCTTGTAACCATAAAATCAATTCGAGTACCGATCAGGAAACCCTAGTCGGGTGTGATTAAAACTCAGTATTCCACCACAAATGGAGTTTAAAACAACATCCATACAAATAACAGAGTATTTATTTCTGTAATGAATAAATCAAAAAGCATAAATATAGAGTTATCACATTATGAATTATTTTTTCTTTAACCATATAACCCCTTGAGTTCCCATGGAAACCAATATGTCACAAACTGTTTCGTCCTATTCTGAAGTCTGAACCATCACCATGGGAAATATAATCTAATAATTCCATTGTTACATTTTTTATTTCAAAATTGAATTACCATGTTACAATTTATAATTTCAAAATTGAATGATCATGTTACCATTTATACTTTCACAATTAAATGACTATGTTACCATTCATAATTTCACAATTTAATGATGAAATTAAAATTTAGAAAGTCATAATTAAGTTACCATGTAACCATTCCTCAATTCCTACTTTAATTCCCATAACACCATTCATAATTTATCCAATTTAGTGACCATGTTATCGATAAAAAATTTCACCATCGAATGACTATTTTACCATTCATCAATACACAATTAATTCAAGAAATAATTATCCCCATAAATATAATTAAATATTTAACAATTATTCATCATGTAATTCCTTCTAATTAATTACCCAATCAATTAAGAACCCAAATTCCTTTAATTAAATAAAAAATTAATTAATCACACACCCATAATTTATTCAAGAATTAATTATCTCAATTAAAAATGTTAATATATCATAATTAATTCTTCAATTAATTATCTAAAAAAATATATGAATATCTAAAAATTATTTTATCAATTAATTATCCAATTCAAAAATCTAAATATCTTCTAATTAATTCAACATTTAATTATTCATGATCTACAATCCCAATATCCCAATATCTCGTTTCCCTTAATTAATTAATTCAACAAATTAATTAATTCATTCATAGACTAAATTACTAACTATATAATACTAGTTATAAAATTTCATACACATAATTGCAATCATGACCATGGGATTTGAATTATAGACTACCTATACAAATTCATTGATGAGAATTTTCCCAATGGAAACCCTCAAATTTGAATGGAATAACGTCGTATCATGAGATCCAGATCTAAAATTGAGAAGGTTAAGATCTTCAAATTAGGATTTAGATCACAATTAAAAGAGTACATAATGTCTTGGAATCCATAGATAAGGATCCAAAATCATGAAAAAAATGTTATGGGTTAATGGGGGTTTATTTTGGATTAATATGGGGGTTTAAGAAATTTTGAAACTAATTTTCAGGTTAATTTAATTCATGCACACTGTTCGCTACTCTGGGCACACATTTTCACCTAATTGTGTTATTTAATCATCCACCTCTTTTGGGTGGGGGTTCATGGTTTCTCCTTTTAGAGGGATTAGTTTTACAAATAGTGTACCGGTTTTTCAAGGCCCCTCTTTCTAGGGTTTCATAGTTTGCTGGTCCATAGTGCACGGTATGTGGAAACCATGCATCGATCATGCAATTCCCAATTTCTTCCCAATTTCTCAAATTTTCACACAAAACCACTCCAAGGTAAAACCCAATTGGAAATTACTCAGCACAAAAAAGATACCTATAATCCATCCCGAGACATCTCTCAAAAAGATCGAGGTTTTACCATCTCCCCACTTTATAACATCTCATCCTTGAGATATACTCCCAAGAATCTCTAAGATTCTGAGTCAAAATGATTAGGACACTAAACCCTTATATATTCTTCTCTCTCATATTTTTCTTCTCAAACAAAACCATGTTTCTACAATACATGAACTATCAACATAGTCATTCCATGCAAAACCTTTTCAGTAAGATCCAACATACATATCAGATGCTTCATAAAGGATTCATCTTTCGTAGGCTCAACATAAACCACATTGATCACATGATAATGGTTTGGGTGATACCAATTAAGGTGTGACACATGGAAAATCATTCATATAAATATAACTTTTTGGATAAGCCAATCAATATTCCACAATCAAGATTCCCTCTAAAACCTGAAACAGTCAATTGAACTTGGGAACTAGCTTTTCCTATCTCCATATCCAATGGAGAAACCATATTTGTGATAATAAAAGTAATATAGGATCACACTCTTTAAACTCTAGTGGTCCTCAATGTCTATCACCATATGACATCATTCTACAATGACCCATAATTATATTCCTCTAAATTAGCTTTACCTACACTGATGTATCCTGCATGAGACTTCGTCGCAACCACTCAGACTCACCTGACTCAATCCAACATGGAGGTGATCTAAATGGGATTCTATAAAGAGACATCCAAGGTACCATCTATGTAGTATCCTAATAATTATTCTCATAGGATAACTCTACTAAAGCCATAAGCTTTTCCCAAGACCCATCGATGTCTATGACACAGGCTTTGAGCATATCCTTAAGCGCATGTATTGTATTCTCCGACTGCCCATCATTCTATGGGTAGAATGTATTACTCTAAAAAACATATGTACCATGAATATTCTATAAGAAATTCCAATATCATGAATTAAAATGTGATTTTTTATATTAATAAATAGTCTGTGGAACCCCATGCAGAAGGAATATCTTATGAACATATAGTTATCCTAACTACACCACTTTGGAATTCTCATGTATAGGCATGAAATGCTCTACCTTTTTTAAATGGTATACAATCACCCAAATATCATCATTATTCTGGGAAATCCTTGGGAAACCAGGCATAAAATCTGTTGTTATGTCATCCCAATTTCATTATGGAATAGAAAATGGGTATAGTAAACCACCAAATCAATGATTCTCATCCATCACCTACTAACAGGTGTAACATAATGTAATAAAACCTACTATTTCCATTTTTATTCCCAGTCGCCAAAACTATCATCATAGGTCATAATACATTTAGGCCCACGTGTATGTACTTCCCACTTCTAGGAATGATACTCATTCATCAGCTCCTACCACACGACCATAAGCACCACAAAATGATTCCTCAAATAGATGATCTCATCCTCATCTATGGTCCAATACTATGGTGACTACCAACCATTAATGATTTCCCTCAAGATCAATCATTCCGGATACCCAAAATACCTATCTATGATCCATATCAAAAGGGTAGACTCCACTAAAACTAATATGTGATTAATTTCTACAGACTCTCTTAAAACACATCATGCATCTCAGCCCGTAATGTCACCATCTTCTACTCAACACTAGACTCAAGAACTTCTTGGGTATGAGTTTTTCTAATCAAATAATTTTCCATACGATACCTATTTTGTGGAATATATTATAGATAAATATTGAATGAATTCATATAATCAACCCATCTATGCTTCTAGGGATTCAAATACCACTAAAAAAATATACTTATTCTCTTATGGTCTGTATATATAGTGGTATTTTCTAAAAACATGTAGTGTCTCCAAAAATTTAAATCATAAAACACTACAACAAAATCTATATAGTTCTTAGTGTAGTAATATTCATGTGGACTAAACCATAGAGACCCAAATTCTACAACTCGACCTCCTTACTTCAACACATCTCGATGACATATCCCATAAGCATAAAAAAAACACAGTATACTCCTCTCTTAGATCTGGTAGGATCATGATCTATTTTTATATCATGCATTTCTTCTACTCCTCAAAAGCATTATCATATGCTCCAAAGTAGTAAAAATTCATCATCATTTTGTTCAATACTGAAACAAGTTCTTCCAAAAGGAAAAAGTATTGGAAATACCTCTATTAATATCAAGATAACCCAATAAATCATTGAATATCAAGAACGTTCTTGGTTTACTCTCAAGAAACAATAAACATAATGTTCTCTGTGTCCATTGATACACATTATTCTAAGATGATGTGACACAATAAGTGTAAATGATAAATCCAAAAAATGAAACATACATAGTATGATATATAGGTGATTCTATATCATTTTACATAGAACAATTTCAAGATGCTATGCATGATCATTGTATGTCAGGGAGTACATCAAGATGTAATCCACAAATAGCACCAAAAAAATCATCTATGTACATATGAAAAATTATGTTAATCAAAGATATATACAATGCCATTGTGTTCTAAAAACCAAACATAATTACACTGAAATCGTTAAGGCCATACCTTCTTCTAAAAGTAGTATTTAGTAAATAAGAAGGCTGAAATCTCAACTGAGGATACGTCGATCTAAATTTTTTTTTGCTAAAACAGAAGCTCCACTCAACTGGTCAAAAATATCTTCGATATAAGAAAGAGTTTAAGAGTTCCTCACTATCATGCAGTTTACCTTCTGGTAGTTAACATATTAGCATAGAATCCCATTAGCCTTCATAGAAAACAACACTGGTGAACCCCAAAGCGACATACTAGGATGGAAAAATCCCATATACTCTAATTATTCTAGCCACGTCTTGATTTTTTGAAGCTCTATAAGTTCTATTCTATATGGTGGCATATAAATTAGCTTATCTCTCAGTATTTTCTCGATAGAAAATTCCACATATCTCTTAAGTGGTAGCTCTATGAAGTATTTAGTGAACACATCTGGAAACATGTCTACGATAGATGGAAATACATCCTGTGTTATACATCCATTATCCATAAATATACTAGAACCATAGTATACAAGATCTACCAATTACTGAATAATTTTTCATTCTAGGCCCACATGGATATCCCACTCTCTAAAGTGGATATACTTTCCGCCCTTAGTAGATGAAAATTTCACCTTCCTATGATATTAGGCTATGTGGGATCAATATGTTACTAACTAGTTCATATCAACCATCATGTCAAATATTGACAAGTATAGGATGTGTAGATCCCATAGAAAATGATACTCACCAACCTCAAGAGAACACCCCTTGCACAAGCACATGTCTCTAGACCGTACTCCCAAAGGTTTTTCTATCATCAAAACCTAACCCAGAAACTATACTTCTAGGCTTAAACCATCAATTTTTTTACTAAAATAATGTAATGATAGGTGCCAATATCAAACACGACACTGGATAATGTAGAAACTACAATAATAGTACCTCCCGTTGTCAGGGGTCCAACCTCATTATCCACAATTATTAGTTACACCAAATACAAATATCCCTCCCTACATCCCTGGGATTTAGTTTGACTCCCCTAAACTACACCACTATACTGATAATGGTTCTCTTTTCCTAAAGCTCTATGTCCACTTCATCGTCCACCGCGACTAGTGTAACTCTAACTGCAAGCTTGATATCGGGTAGAAGATCCCTATCATAATATCTAACTATTCCTAGATATAACCTCACTTATTACCTTTCTCTGGGTCTTTTAAAACATATAATGACATCCTATCTTGGAAAAATACCAACACTCTACTGGCGGTTTAAGGAACTATCTACAAAAGTTTTCTGACCTACCACATTGGTGATGAATCACATGGGAAAGTTCCTATATATCAAACCCTTTCCCCTTGCTACTCTTCTTTCTATCACTCTAAATAACCTTATCATAGCGATGATTCTTTCTCTATGAAGGATTACTATTGAACATCCAGTATAAATTATTTTTCCTACACTAGAAGCCTTTATTAGGTTCCCCTCAACTACGAGATACTAATCCAATAACTCAGTAAACCTTTTAACCAAAATAGGTTAACTTTAGACTTAATCTCACATTTAATATCATCTTAAAACTTCTTTTTTGTAGCTATGTCATCCCATACAAACACGAAAGAAAATTTCTACAAATATATAAAGCTTCCAGTATAGTCCATTGTGGATATACTCTCTTGAGTAAACATCATGAACTAAAAAAATTTCCAATACCTTATTTTATGGAGATAGATATTCTCCAAGAACTTCTCCAAGAAGTCCTTCAATAACATACCATCATATTTTCCAGTCCAGGCATGAATCTTCCACCACATGTCTGCTAATACTCATATAATATAAGTGGCCAACTTGACCCTCTTCTCCATCGGAGTCTCTAAATGGTAATGCATCATCTTGATAGAATCTGACCAGAACTCAGCTCAATCAAGTCCACCATATCGACTAAAATTCAAAGTGTGCTGCAACTAAAACTCCCTCATCATAACAGACATAATCTTTACAACATTCCCCGGGTCTCTTTCTATGTATTTCATGAAGTGAGACGTGTTATCTCCTAATTTCTTTCCGAATTCCACACCTGGATCAATTAGTGCCTCAGGTCCCAATACTATATATCATCACCTGAAATATCCTCCCAGTGTCTTCTAAATAAGCACCACCATGGAGGAATATATCTAAAATTTAGGAAACACACATTCAGAAACATTTAAAAACATTAACACATTTACAAGGAATCAAAATATTCCACAACAAGTCATTTTTTCCCAACCCCTCAAAATGTTCAAAATAGAGGTACTATCACTACCCTTCACCATTCGACATATAGGTCATGGTTTATAATGGGGAAACTCATTTTAATCTCAATTTTCTAATTATACTGTCATTTATTCTTATTTTACATCATTTTACGATTATCAATATTTCACATTTCTCACATTTTTCATTTAAATTTCACAAGCATGGAAAACTAGTCTATATTAAAAAACAATACCCATATCCCAATTCCCATGCAAGACTAAAAAGATTCATGTTAAAAAATGAGTTCCTACAATAATGCATTAAAAAACTATCATTCCATTTCAGAGCACAAGTTAAATATCAACAATTTCATGAAACAATAATCATACCACACAACAAGTGTGTTACCAAAGGTGAAATAATATTCAACTATAACAGAAAACAACAATAACAACAATCCAACCCTGGGTACATGGGATCTCCCCCATATATGGGTGAGATACTCTAATGCATGATCTCATAAACTTGTCCGAATTCTTTGTGGTCCTATTTATAACTTTCCCAACTAGAAATTAAAAGGAAAAGAAAAGAAAACCAGGTACTAATATCACAATGTAATGTCCTAGATCGGGTACCATACACCAGTCCTATGAGCCGGTCAATAAAATAACCTCAAGTGAATGTCCCTATATGATAGAGGTTACAAGATAGCAACAAGGGTCTAATATAAATCATGGTTAGATTTTACCCTATTTGTTAGATTAAAACTCCATAAAAAATAAATAATAAACAATCAAATATATAACCATAAACATGAGTATTCAAATATCACATGATTAATAACACTAAAAAAATATGAAATCCAATCATTAGATATTCCATGCATGAGTACATTCCATGTGCCAAAATGCAACTTAGAAGTAAAGGCACTCACAAATCCAAAGTGGGTCCTGAACCACATCCAATTCCCTCATTCGTGCTCCATCCCAACTAAACCATCAAACACAGGGAATTTTACTTTATCCTATATTACAAAAATGAAATCAATTCAGTTACCGATTAGGAAACCCAAGTTTGGGGTGCTTAAAACTCAGTAGGCCACCACCAAGAGTGTCTAAAACCACATCCATTCAAATAATAGTGTTTGTAGTTGTATAAATAATAATGAATAATGTAAAAATAAATAGTTATCAAATTATAAACTATTCTTTATTCATCAACATAATCCCACTAACTTCCCATTTACACCCATTTCTCAACACCTTCTTCGGTCCATTATGATGTTTGAACCATCCCCATGGGAAATCATATCCTAAATTCCATTTTTACAATTATTTATTTCATAATTAAATGACCATGTTACCATTCATAATTTCAAAAATATATGAACATGTTACCCTTACTAATTTCACAATTTAATGACCATGTTAATATTCATAATTTTACATTTTAATTACTCTTTTACGATTCATAAATTCAAAATTTAATTACCATATTTCCATTAATTAATTCATAAATTAATTCCCGTGTTACTATTAATAAATATTACAATTTAATGACCATGTTAACATTCATAATTTCATAATTGAATGACCATGTTACCATATATCGATACAAACTTAAATCAGCAATTAATTATCTCAATAAAGGTCAGTGTTTTATATCCACCTTCATATGAGAAGATTAAATAATTTACCCTTTTTAAATGTAGAGTACATATAATGTATTTATTTATTAAACAATGGTAAATAATTGTCATTATCAACATGGGTAATGATTCCGATATTATTATTTACCATGGTGGGTAAATCTCTAAATCCATAATTCATTTTCTTTCTATAATATTAGGTGATATTAATTTTAATCATCACCAATTTGAAATATGTTATCCAATGTTCACTATCCTATAGTAAATAAGAATCCATCATTTAACCACTTTAAAAAATACTCATTCATTCAAATACCCATTTTTCTCTCATCAAAATGAGGGGACATAAATTGTAATTTTTGTTTCAAGACTACTATAAAAAAATGTTTTCAACCTTAAGAATTTCCACGCTAGTAACTATTGAAAAAAATACACTTAGATTGAGTGATCAAAGATTTTCAATTTTTAATAACTCTTTCATTATAATATCAACATCATTTATTTAATTCTCCTATCATATGATAAGTTTACCACTATCCAAAATTTATCCATACTTTATTTTATATTCTTTGAGTTCCACTTTAAAAATGAAATTCCCCTCCACTATATTATATTTATTATTCCAATTATTTTGAGTATATTAATTCATATTGAATATAGACATATTAACAGTGAGATATTTTATATTTTTGTGATTTGTTTTTTAATCCTTCCATAAATTCACCCCAATTATTGAAACTTTTATCCAATAATAAATCAATATTTTTTAGATTTTATCTAAACATTTATTTTTTGAGTTGCTTTGATCCATTTTATAAGCTTCCTTAAATACATTTTTAATTGACCCATAATCTTCATTACATATTGCTAAACCTTTTAATACAGAGTATCCATAAATGATCCTTTTATTTTAAAATCTATTTATTATCAATTCTGTGTTACCTTATTTTCATCCATAACTTTACCATTTATTTCCTCTTTGATTGCCAGAAAAAAACATCTAAATACAAATAATACATTTTTTATTCCACTATTATTTATTAAACAATATCAATCTTCATTTTTAGTAGTTTTATCAATCAAGTTATCATTTTAGGAATTTCTAAATTTCTAAGAACTGTCATTATTTTCAAAAAAAATTAAACATTCCCAACATGTATCATTAAATCATACATTCCAATAACACATTAAAAACTTTTATAACTAATTTAGTGATTTATTTTATAGTCCCTATCATCATTATATTTCAATGAATCTGAAATATTTTTCTTAAATCTTTATTCGACTTCATTAATAAAATTAGACAATACGGATTTGAAATAGTTTATTTAGTTATCTAATTTTATTAACATTTATTTATCAAGTTAAATCACCATCCCTAATTATTTATAAATTTATTATTTAATTAAATTCACTATATTTTCTTTAATGATCATCTTATTCAATCTATCAATATCAACTTTGAATTATTTTGAGTAACTAGGGTTTCATTATTGGTTGATGATTTGGAGTCTTTCTTCGAATATTTGTTCATATTCAATAATTTTGTAGTCATTAAAATTAATTAAATTATTTATTTATTTAGTTTGAAAATTATTTATTAATTTTTGAACATTATATATTGATACTCTTACCACTATTAAACTCTCCTTGTTCACCTTTTCAATCATAAATTTTTCATCAACTTTACAATAATTCCCCACATCAACATCACAGTCACTTTTTCCAATATCATCAAACCTAGATAAAAATTTTATTTTGATTTGTTTTGATAATATCTTTACCTTACACTTTTAATAAATTTATTTTTATTAAAAAATTGAGGGATTAATATTTCTAAAACTTTGTGGCTTTTTCTTCTTATATTCACTATCTTCTTGGTCTTTTAGTTTTTGAAAACTTATTCTTAAATATCTCCTAGATCCACATATAAAACCCTTTTATGCATAATTTACCCAATAATATCCCTTAATAATGATGAAAATTTATTTAAATAAATGGCATAAATTTGTTAAATTTCACATCATGAATCTCCTCCTTTTTATAAAAAACTTCTTTCTCTTCAACAAATTATGTCATACTTATCTTTTATTTCAAGGATTCAAAGGATATTTTCATATTATATCTACTCATATTAATGAAATAACTACCTTTTTAAAATTTCAAAGGCCATAAAAATTCAATAAATATAATCCATTACTTGTGTTTTAAAATCACCATCATATAGAACTAAAAATGTTTCTTTAATGATCCTGGAATTTTATTTAGCTTCTTTTGAAAAAATATAATCTTTTATGTTCTCCACCAAAACACTAATGATGCTAATAAAAATTCTTCAAATATAGTGAGGAAATAATCCAATAATCCTTCATCATTAACCTTATTAAGAATATATTTTAATCTTCAATCAAGTTGTACCATCTTGTAAATTAATGGATCATTATTTTTTGAGATAATTTGAATTTGTAGTCATGGAGTAAGGTATGTTTTGTAAATTTGGAGCTTGTGTATGAAATATATTGTTGGTAAAAGTTGGGGGTATATTTTGGTTGAATTTTGCTTAATTGGATATTTGGAGTCATTTAGGGATGTTTTGTAAAATATGGAAAATACGTGAAGTATAGTCTAAAATAATAATGCGTATGTATCATAGAAAATGATATATCATGTCAAATAATTTTTAATTTTTTGTAAGATATGATATAGTTAATATTATAAATAGTTGATGAATATAGATGTTATTATTTTGGAAATGAATATACTTGGTAAATACATATTATAGTTACGTATTAAAACTAAATGTAGGATATAATCTAAAAGTATAATTTTTGAATTTAGATGATATTGGTGGAGTGGTGAAACCAAGGACCATAATTTTTGAAGAAAATATATTGGGAATATATCTTCCATTTTTTGATATATTGGATTTAGATATAATAGAAAAAATCCATTATAAATATAATTTATATTAAATTTATATGAAATTCATAATATGCTGGAAGTTCTTTTTATGAATAAAAGAAATATAGGGAATGTAAAGATCTCATAGTTTTCAATTAAATGGAAATGTGTTACATGTAAGGTTGTATTTATTTTTTATAAAATAATATAAGTGTTTGGATACACCCTATGATATATAAAGGCACCCTATTTGAAAAGGGTTATATATGAGGGTCCTACCCATATTTGAAAACAGTCTAATTTTCAATTGCATTAAGTTCATAAGATGCATGAGGTTCCTACCTTATCCAAGAATTGGATATGTGTTGGTCTACCCCTACGATATGTAAGTGGAATTGTATGAAAAAATAGTGACATGTAATGGTCACCCAATGAAAAAAGGGGGGGTACATAAGTTTAACTTTCGGATGGAAACATTTTAATGTTTTGGACTACCCTATGGTTCATAAAGTTCCATGGATTTAAAAAATTTAATAGATGGTATTTATGGGTCACCCTTAGATAAGAAATTTAGTAGAGTGGAAGATGTATAATTTTACCCCTCTTTATTTTATATTTATAACATCTTGGAAGGGATAATCTATATATTTAAATTCATATTCTTAATGATGTTGGTGGAGTAGTCAAATAATGGTTCGAGAGTACAAAAGTAGAAATATTGGACGTAGATCTACATGATGTAGACATATTTGAAGTATATATGTGATGAGTTGTTCTATCAGATGCATGTACATAAGAATATATATATTTAGGATGGTCTATGAGTATATATATTATATTCTAGTGAAGTATTTTACTATTTCAAAAACCACATTCTTCGGTATTCTATTTAATAGGGATACCAAAAAAATAGAAAATGTATTATGTATGGTTATTTCTAGAAAAGGATAAATCCATACACATTAATGAATATAATACATATTTACTTCTATTAAATAGAAATATATTATATATAAATGAATTATATTATGTATCATAGCTTGGACCTTTCATTTTCCAATTTTTAGTACGTAAGTGTCAGTACTATAATATGTAAGATTTAATCAGGGTGATACAAAAATGGTGTACTGATATTTTCTAGTACATGTATAAGATATGTTTTGAATGATTCTCAAAGTTTTTCCAAAATAGGAAATCTAGAAAGAAAGGGTTTTTAATGGGAAGGATTTTGGAAGGGTAATTCATAAAATATAAACTTAAAACTAGAGATTGAACAATCTGTTAGGCATGGTAGTAACCTATTGAGATGTGAGTATCCTAAGGGGTGGTACATAAGGGAACTAATCATTAAAAAAATATCACGTCTTTCTTCAATATTTTCAAAATAATAGTAAATTAATTAAATGAAATATAAAATTTTTTATATAAATTTCCAGCTCGAAAGCAGTAAACATTTCCATACCTCGATCCCATTATTCCTTTTATCCTCAATGGAGATAATCACCTACTATTTTCAAATCATTATGATGACCATCATAGAGAGTATAATTTGGGAATGATAACTCCAATATGGTGTTTTTTACTATTTAAATTTATAATTTGTTTATTTTTCTATATGTTATTACATATATTAGGTATTTTTCCAGATTATCAGATTTCTTCTCACGAGAGATCGAATGAACAATGTTTCATGGTGAGAATAGTATTGTTTATTCTGAATGTCGAATGTAAACTTAATATCACTGATTCTTTTTTGGAGTTAGTTCTCTATAACCCACTACTTTTACTTTATATTACATGTATATTAAAAGAATTTAATATTAATAAAAATACCTTATCACATATTGATTGTTCATCTACATAATATTTATTTGATAATTTCATATAGTAAATGTCACATAAAAATAAAACATACATGTTCTTTGATATGATATGATCCATGAGATACTATGAATATATATATTAAATATAGTTCCATGGTCATATACAATTCAAAAATATTGGGAACATAGAAAATTGGTTATCTAGTATAAGTACTCTAAATAAAATGGGACATTATCTCATAAAGATTCTAATTTTTAATCTTCATGATGAGATATTATGAGAATATAATCACCTGTAGGAATTCCAAATGTTTATGTGTCATTGAATATTCATGTCTATGAGTGCGTGTAATGGTTGTTAGACTTTAATATTATTATTAATGAATTTAATGATTCACACTTTTATATGAATTATTGTAAATAATGATAATAATAGTTCATGGAAAAGTTGGGTATATTGGATGTTTCATGAAATTTTTTTAATTAATAATTTGAGGAATGATTTTCCCTTCTAAATAAAGGGAAGTTGATATAATCTCCCTTTAATTTAAATATAAAAATTGTAACAAATTCCATGTCCATGGTGTAATGAAATATATTTTTGAAATTGAATGAAATATATATGATGGGTATTGGTTACTGACGTGTGAGTCTCTTGATGAAATATTTTGAAAAATGGATTATATTACACATAATGAACTACTACATGGTTGTAAATATTATGGATTTAATTTCATTATCTTTTGATCCATGACACATTTCAAGATAGTAATATTGGACTTCATCCAAGTCTGACTAATACTAATGAGAAAGAATCCTTGAGGTATACACACTATGTGTTTCTATTGATATCTATTAAATTATATTTGAAATTAGTTATTGGAAGAAATATTATTCTCCTAACCAAAGGATAATTTTATTCAGTATTTATTGATCTAATGTATTTACAACGAAATAAAAAGTCGTTTATTCGTTAATAAATTATTTATTTTGTTATGTGAATAAAAATAAATATCTATTCGATAGATTATGAATAAAATATTTATTTTATTGAATATTTATTAAATATTCATTCACTAGGCCATGAGTAGAATATTTTTTGATGAATAAATAATTAATAAATATTTATCAGTGTATTCAATAAATTCCGAAGAGGATGGGCCGACCTAGATCATGTATACAAGAACATGAATCTTCATTTCAAGTATGGATCTGATTTTCGGTTGTTTTGGGTGGAATGCAGGAGAATTTGGAATTTTTATAAGTACACACCATGTACCAGGTTGTCACGAGTAGTCATGTACTGGCTGTGTAACATCCGAGACATGGCTGGGTGAGGTGACCTGGAGACCGCCTAAAGTGGGGGACGGTTGAGGAATGTATATATTGTGTAAATTAAATTAAAATGCCATGTACTTTTTATTTTGTTAGTTTAATTAGACAGGGGTCATGTCTAGTCCATAGAAACATCTTCTTCTAACATTGTCTCTTCCAGAAGTTGCTGAGAGCGACTATTATTCTCTGAGCTAGAGAACCATCATCCATTCTCTGAATCAAACTCTAATGGGTGTGTTGGATTACCACTGATCTATGATGTTCAAGGCCGATTCAAGGGTCTACATTCTAAAGTGTTCTTCTGACAACATCAAGGAAGTTGGTTTCTTACCTTTCATTGTTTATCTTTTAATTTGATACTCCAAAGTGCTGATTACCCATGTTTATGATATTTTGAGATAAGGAAATTGAACCCTATTTTATCATCCTTAGATTGATTTTTGTATTAAGGGTTATTGATATGGTTTTATATAAAACTGAATTTATAAGGAACACCCCATGACTGTGTTCCTTGGTTGAATTTTTAGGGTCATTTGGTCTATGTTTTCTATGAGGCATACCTTGTTTCGTTTCCTTGCTTGATAAGATGGAACTGTGACTTTTTATGCCTGTTAAATGCTTGTGATATGCATTGGAATGGTTTAGCCATGTAGTAGTTGAGATTACTCTGGGATTTTTAATATTGTTTATGCATGATTGAATTGAACAGGGTTTTGAGAACCTAGGGTAGTTATACCATAGGTGGAATTGACGTTGAGTGCTTCCTCAGAGTGTCGGTTATATTTCACGCTATGAGACCATAGGGAAGATTGATTGTTACTGTTCCCTCAGAGTGTCTATTGTTAATGTTATGAGGCCACATGGTGAATTGACGTTGAGTGCTTCCCCATTGAGTCTATAGTAAATCAAGAATGACCATAGGGGAATTGATGATGAGTTCTTCCTCAGAGTTTCTTTTCCTTTTTATTTCATTACTTGGCCAGAGGGGTTAGATTGTGTGAGATACCAAGAGGGTTAACATAAATATTAAATGTTTGTGAAGAATTTTCCATGAAAAAGCACAAGATTGGATTCAATCATGTTAGGTAGTCTTATGCGATACATATTTGTGATACTTACTTTATTAAATGATTAAAATTTAATTCTAATTAATGTAGATAAAAATTGTAGGATTTGGTTACATTTGTGTACTCCTAGTTTCTATGATTTATTTCCAGTATTACCTGCTATATATTCTCATTAATAGTTAGTCATAGATGTTGTGGTTGTTTCCTATTATGATTCATCTCACACCCTGTTTAGGTCATGTTTTTGGAACCAACGAGATTATATGGTTGCAGTTATAGATAATAGAAGGCGCCTTTCTTCCACATGTACTTGATTGTTGTCGATATGAAGAGAATGGGACCGAGTTGAGGCTTGAAATGATGCTAGAGTTTATTTGTTTCTCTTGTAATTTGGTATAGTATTGTATTTCCATCATTATGACTTTTTTGGATATTTTACTAGACATATTTGACATGCGTCATTTATGTATGTTCTCAAGTTATTTATTTACATTCAGTCTTCCACTGTTTACTTGTTGTATGTTATTATTTCTTACACTACTATTTATTATTTGTTATTCTGATGTGCATACTCTTCCAATGAGGGCATAACTTCTCCACTATCATCTCCAAGGTCCTCTCTACTAGTCGGAAACCTCTAGCATTCGGGGAAATATTTTTGAGGCCATGTGACCAAATAGGTACTGGTCACATCTAGGCGGCACCTAGAACCAGGATTTTACAATGTTATATCAGAGCAGGTTATTATTTACTTTTTTGTAATGTTGGGAGCCTATAGATAGGGATAGGAATAAATAGGTAGTTGGTAATAATATGTGCTCAACAGTATCTAACCTGTGTATAAGTAAATTCCAATTTACCTTGATTATTGTAATATTTCTGGTTTTTCAATTGTACCAGTTGATTTGATTTCACCATTGGGCGATTCACATGATTTGTGATATTGTCATTGATATTATTGAGGATCTATTTCTATCGCAACCTGATGAGATTATGGTATTCCTTATCATTCATCATATAGAAACTAGATAGGAATCACATGTCATGGATTGTTTTCATGCCATTTATGGTTCATTACAGATTGCATGCTGTTGTGATAGATGTGGTTATAGATATTCAGGTTTTTGTGATAGATTCCTTCATAGAATATCTGCTATTTTGATAGGGTATTTGAATATGAAAAGATTCATTTATTTGGGATCCAAACTTTAATCCCTGACATGTTTTGGGCCTTCATGGATTCGAATTCGGTGTATCATGTGATTGATTGAACCGTTATACATTGTAAAATACATTAATATGATTCAAATACTTTGTTTGTGGGGAGTATGGGCCCCCACATATCGGAATACAATAGTTTAATGATTTTTTATATGTTTCATTGGGTTCTAGTGTAGTTTCTAAGGTTTACTATCTAGGAAAACCAAGAACACATGACGTGTGATGATAAATACACATCATGTATCTTTATGTTCAGGAAGAAATTGTTTTTCTTAAGTACACATTTTGTATTGTATTTACACACTGTGTATTCCATGACCGTGTGACTACCTGTGTTGGTAGAGAAACGGGGTTAGGAAATGTCTGGTGGAACACGCTGTGTTCTAGGAGTACATGTCGTGTTGTAGATACCATGTATCCGACAATGTGACTAATGACAAGGGTGGTTAGAATATATGTAGTACACATCATGTGTATGGTGAACACGCTATGTAGTGTTACCCAGGAGAGAACCGTGTGGTTTATCCATTTAAAAGAACATGTGAAGGAGGGAAAATTCAAGTACACTCAGTGTTACAGGATGAACACACTGTCTGTAGGGATATTACAAGACTATTTTTGGAAGAATAACATGCCCATGTTGAAACCTAATAGAACATGTTGTGTGGAGGGTATACACACCATGTAACCCAATTTTGTAAAACATAATTTTTTTATTTTTATGATCTTTTCTTGATCTTCCAAGCTTTAGTCCTTGATAATTTTAAGTTCTGTGTGAGCTTGTCCTTGAAGAGTCATGCCACTGAGTTGTCCTCCGGTTGTACACCATGTTTATGGAGATGATCGGACAATGGAAACGGTAGACCAAGGACTTCCAGAAGATCCTCATGTTGTTCCCTTCATGGAACTAGACGTCATATCAGATACAGGTGCAGATGTGTATTCTTAGATGGCTTTGTGAAGATGATGTAGACCTTATATGGAACACATCATCATGCCCCGTCTATGACAGAGTTGACACAGGTTCTTAAGAAGCAACATCCTCCCACTTTCTCAGGGTATAGAGGACCTCATGATGTAGAGTCATGGTTAGAATCCATGTTGTCTATCTTCGAGCATCTCGAGACACCTTTGAAGAAGTTGGTGATTATTTCTACGTATATGCTTCGAGATTCAACCAAGAGATGGTGGTATGTGATATCACAGGCGGAACAATAGCAGGATATGGTTGGGGATGAGTTCCAGCATACCTTATATGACTACATCTAACTAGAGACCTTGAGGGCTAACCAAGCCCAAGAGTTCATTAGTTTAGAGTAGGGTAAAATCTCAGTCATTGAATATTCTTCTCACTTTACATATTTTCAACACTTCATACGCATTCTGGGGGGGTGATGAGTTATTTTTTGGAGTGGATGTTTGAGGATGATCTTTGGAATGACATACGATCTTATGTGAACATCCTTAGGTTGACTCACATATCTTCTATAGTTAATCAGGTTCTGATCACCAAGTGAAACCTAAGGGATTCTGGAGCTATGGGCTAGGGCGATTTAGCATCCAGAGGTGGTACACTTCTGAATGATAACAGGAAGCACCCCAAGGAGTCTGCGCATGGAGATCCAAGTAGGTTGGATTTTCTTTAAGGTATCCAGGTGGTGTTCTACCAGTTCTATAATGGTATACATAAGAAACATCATTGCATAAGAGAACCATTTGAGTACCTATCTTATGGTAAGGTGTGACATATTCAGCGTTTTTGCAATGCCCTCCTTCCAGCAGCAAGTGAAGGAGGATCTGTTTTGACTCATTGTAACGGAGCAAGACTACCAGTTCCACATCAAATGAGGGTATGGAGTTCCTCAGGACATTCAAGCTAAGGTGGTGGTCAAGGCTGTAGTGAATAGACACATGTTTCTTGACATCCATAGGGTGAATCAGCTCAGGGATCTCTGATATCTTCACAGGGCCATGACGAAGGTCAGGATTTTGCGCTGGAGTAGATCCAGAAGAAGTAGGATCCCGAACCCTCTATGCCTAGAGGTACAATTTCTCTTACCTCGGTTTTCGATTATAATATCGTCAACACAGGGGCCACCCATAGCTTTATAGATGTTCCTATTGTGGAGAGACTTGGGCTCTGTATCATTACTTCTACAGATATCATGATGTTGGACACTCTGTTGGGAATTAGAATGAACAGTGTATGTCAGTGAGTGGAGTGCTTTCTTGAGGTTGGTGGGTATTACTTCTTATGGTTCTTTTTTGTGCTATATATGAAGCGATGTGATTTTATTCTTAAAATGGATTGGTTAATTACCATATAGGCAGTTATTGATTGCAATCATCGTGGGGTAATTTTCACATCACAAAAGGGTGTTTTTTTTCTACATAAGGGCGAATGGGATGTCCTGGCGAGGAGAGCGGGAACCGAGCATCATGGGTTTAGAGGTGTTACATCTTACATTTCTAGTCTATATCTTGATTGAAATGGGACCTTAAAAACGGAGTTTCCTCTAGCGGTCAATCATTTTCCATATGTTTCTCCAGATTACTTTTCAGGTTTTCCATCGGAGTGAGAGGTAGAATTATATATTGGACTTTTGAGAGGGGAAACACCAATTTACATTACTATTTAAAGAATGGGTTCAATATAGGATTAAGAGATAATGAATAAGTTAGAGAAGTTATAGGAAAAGGGTTTCATTTGAACCTGTACTTATCCTTGGGTATCACTTGTCCTGTTTGCGAAAAAGTCAGACGACACCCTCAGAATTTGTGTGGAATATCGGAAGCTGAAATAGTTGAAGGTCAAGAACCAATATCCCTTGCCAAGTATTAATGATATCTTTGAACAAATATGAGGATATTTGGTTTTTTCGAAGATTGACTTGAGATATAGTTGTCCTCAGTTGTGAATTAGACCATCTGATATACCTCCGACCACATTTCAAAGCATTTATGGACTACACGAGTATGTGGTTATACCGTTAGGTCTCATGAACATGCATGAAATTTTTATGGAACTAATGAACCAAGTGTTTAATCCTTACATGGATTATTCTAGGGTAGTATTTGTGAATTATATCATGGTCCAGTCTCACAGTCGACATGACCATGCTATCCATATTGAGATCATTTTGAGTACATTGAGAGAACATCTGTTATATGATAAGCACTAAAAATTACACTTTTGGATGGAACTGATTCACTTCTTGGGTCATGTCATATCAGAGACATCAATATCAGCATACCCAGAGAAAGTTAGAGTAGTAGTTTCTTAGGAGTAACCGAAGAACGTATTTTAGGATTTTAGGTATGAAGTTTTATAGGGTGGGTTGGTTACTACATGCATTTTATACAGTAATTTCCACGCTTAGCAGCGCCACTTATGGGCCTGACTAATAAGGGTGTTAAGTAATCATGGACATATTCTTGTAAGTCAACCATTTAGGAGATGAATGGGTGATTGACTTCCGCACCGATACTACTTTTTTTATACTGGGTTAAGAGTTGCATTGTTTACTTTGACACGTCGGGTATCTGGCTGTGAGTAGTTTTTATGCAGCAGGAAGAAGTTGTTGTGTAAGGGTCTCGACAGTTGAGGCAACATGAGAGTAATTACCCAACATGTGATCTCAAGTTGGATATAGTTATCCATGCTTTATAATATTGAAGACATAATATTTTGGGTGAGAATTTTGTTTTGTTCACTGAAAAAAGCCTCAAGTATATCTTTACTCAGTGTGATATGAATTTAAGACAGTGAAGGTGGGTTAGGTACATTCAGTCCTTTGATATTGACCTTGCCTACACACCTAGGAACGACAACACGGTGGCTAATGTATTCAGCAGGAGGACTCATATACAGGAGGTTCGGGAGGCCTATAGTGAGTGGTATCTTATGACTCTGTTATCTGAGATGCATTTGGAGGTGCATGATAGACTGGTTAAGACTTTTTTTCTTCTATAGTTGATACCTCTCCTATTATGGATCGAGTTTGAATAATGTAGCTATCAGATTCCATTGGCCTGGTCATACAAGAGAGTGTGTCTGGCGAGGACCCAACTCCAGGGTGGACCATAGGTGAGTATGAGATCTTACACTTCTGTGGATGCATTTGGGTGTTATCAGACATGCATGAAGAGATTTTGTGGGATTTTCATTCCTTATATTGTGTAGTTCATCCTAGTGTCACCACGATGTATCGTGATTTACACCATCTATATTGTTGGAAAGGTATAAAGAAGGACGTTTTTTGGGTTTGTTATGACATGTTCCACCTATCAGCAGGTGATGGTGGTGCATCAGTAACTGGCAAAGATTTTACAATAGTTACCCATTTATGAGTAGAATTAGAATGATGTCGCGATGGATTTCATGAAACATTTCCCGTGGTTACCTACTAGGAATGATAAAGTTTGGGTTGTTGTTGTTGGAATCAGGAAGGTTTCAGACTTCTTACCAATCAAAAATACCGTCAGAGATGATGAGCTTGGAAGGTTGTACATATGAGTGATTGTACGTTTTCATGGCGTTTCCAAATCAATCATTTCAGACATGGATGCCCGCTTTACATCACATTTTTGGAATGGGATACAGAGGGATTTGGGTATATAATTACTTATGAGTACAACATATCACCCCCAAAATAATGGCCAGTCCTAGCACATGATTCAGGTGCCGGAGAAAATTCTTTGAGCACATTCCCTAGATTTTGGAGGTTCTTGGGAAAACCACATACCTATGGTAGAGATTCCCAACAATAATTTTTTTAGGAAACAATTCATATGGAACCTTTTGAGGCTTTGTATGGCACACCATGACTATAACCCCAATGTTGGATGGAGGAAGAAGAGGAAGCTATGTTGGGACCTCATCTTGTCTGAGAGACCATAGAGAAGTTGGAGTTTATTTGAAATAGTATGTCGACTACACATTCATGAAAGATTTCTTATGATGATCGATGTAGAATGCCTCTGGAGTTCGAGGCTGGAGATTAGGTTTTCTTGCATGTCATAGTAATGTTGGGATAGAGGAGGATTTGGAAATAGGTGACTCTTTCACAGAGATACGTCTGCCTATTTGTGGTTTTGGAGGGATTAAGGCTAGTTGCCTATCGGTTGTAGTTACCTCAGAGAAATTGGGATATGTGTGACGTCTACCATGTTTCTCAGTTATGACATTACTTCTCAGACCCATCACAGGTTTTTCCACTCAAGGAGGCTAAGTTAGAGGTGGACACATCAATTGAGGAGCATCCTCTCCAGATTTTGGATCATAATAAAAAGGTTTTATATGTCCTGTCTATTCCTCTAAAATGGGTTGTATGGCAGCATTGGTGAGTACAGGTCGAGGCATGGGAGAGGGAGGTCATTGTCCGATCATAGTGGCTAGATCTGTTCGAGGATTCTTCATCCCCCTCCCTTATTATGGAAATTCAGGGATTAATTTCTTTAATGGAGGAAGTTTGTGTGTACCCGGATCTAAATTTCTGGAATGGATCTCATTTTCAGGTGTTTTGGGGGAAAAGGGGGAGAATTTGGAGATTTTATAAGTACACACAGTGTAAATAGGAGTACATGCCATGCAGTTGGTTTCCATGGGTATCCATGTATTGGCCATGTAACGAATGAGACATGGCCCTATGAGGTGACCTTCAGACCGCCTAAAGTGGGGGCCGGTTGAGGGATGTACATGGCATGTACATTAAATGAACCTGTCAGGTACTTTTCTTTTATTTTTTAAATTGGAGTGGGGTAACTTATAATCACCAAAAACGTCTTCTTCTAACCTCGTCTCGTCTAGAAGCATCTAAGAGTAATGATTCTTCTCTGATGCATCGATCCGTCATCTGTTCTGTGAATCGATTTCTGGTGGGAGTGTTAGATTCCCACCAATATATGACGTTCTAGGATGATTCAAGGGATGAAATTCGACAATGTTCTTCGTACAATGTCATGGAATGTGTGTTTTTTTCATTTATGTTTTTATTTTAGTTTTATATTCCAAAGTGCTGATTCTCCGTATATCGGGTATTTCTAGTTAAGTAAATTTAACCATATATTATCTTCATTAGATTGATTATTAGAATAAGGGTTATTGATATGATATTATGTGAAATTGAATTACTAAGAAACACCCTATGAGTGTGTTCCTTTATTTAATATTTTAGGGCATTTGGTTCAGGTTTCCTATAGGGCATACCTGGTTTTCTTTCCTTGCCTGATATGATGGAACAATTTACTTTTCCCTCTAGTTAAATCCATGTGATATGAATTGGAATTGTTTAACCATGTAGTAGTTGATATTACTTTTGGATTATTAATATCGTTTATGTATGATCGAATTGAATAGCGCTGTGAGAACCTTGTGTTGTTCGACTACAAGGGGAATTTATGTTGAGTGCTTCCTTGGAATGTCTGTTATATTTCACGCTATAAGGCCACATGGGGGATTGATGGTGAGTTTTCCCTTAGAGTTTCTATAGTTTAATTTATGAGACCACATGGGGTATTGACGTTGAGTGCTTCCCAAGAGAGATTATAGTTATTTGGGAAATACCATATGAGGAATTGATAGTGAGTGCTTTCTCTGAGCGTATTTGAATTTTTATTTCATTAAGTGTCCGTAGGGGTTAGACGGTGTAAGCAACACATAGTGTTAACATAAATATTTACTGTTTATGAAGCATTTTCCAAGAAAAACCACCAGCTTGGATTCAGTCCTGTTAGGTAGTCTCCTAAGATACCTATTTGTGATACTTACTTGAATAAATAATGACTAAGAAACACATAGTGTTAACATAAATATTTACTGTTTATGAAGCATTTTCTAAGAAAACCCAAAAGCTTGGATTCAGTCCTGTTAGGTAGTCTCCTAAGATACCTATTTGTGATACTTACTTGATTAAATGATGACCATTAAATGGTAATGAATGTAAATGGAAACTCTAGGATTTGGTTTCATTTTTGCACTCCTAGTTTCTTTGCTACATTTCAATTATTACCTGCAATATATACCCACTGATTGTTATCCAAATATCTTGTGGTGGTTGCCTACTGAGATTCATCTCACACCCTGTTTGGGACATGGTTTTTGACCCAAATAGATTAAATGGTTTCAGGTGTAGATAAGGTCAATCACCCTTCTTCCTCAGGTACTTTATTGTCATGGTTCTCGAGAGCATGAGACCAGGTTGAGGCTTGCGATTCTGTTAGAGTTTTTCCTTGTACTTTAGTTTAGTACTATATTTCTTGCATTGTAGCTGGTTTGGCTGTTTTCCTAGACATATGTGACATGCATCATTTATATATGTCCTCATGTTATTTATTTACATTAAATATTCCTCCATTTACTTATTGTATGGTATTATTACTTCTGCTACTATTTATTATTTCTTATTCTATTGTGCATACTCTCTTAATGACGGAATAATTTCCCCATTATAACACCCAAGGCCCTCGCTACTAGTCATCAACCTCTGGAATTCTTGGAAATGTACTAGAGGCTATGTGACCAAGCAGGTATGGGGCACCTTTGGGTGGAACCCATAACTAGGATGTTTCAATGTTTGGTGATAAATATTAATTTCCAAACCGGTAAAATACTATTTATCTTTGAGCTAGTTAGAACACACCATAAAATAATAATATTATTATTATATTTCTTGGTACCAGATAATGTTTATTAATTTAATTATGATCCATTATTCAATCAAATAACATTTTATCCATATCACTAACTCGATAAATATATTTTTATATCCATTGTTCAGGGTTAATTGATAATCCATAATCACAACATAGATAATATTTCACTCTTAATTCTTTATCCTCCCATAATATCATGAATGAGAGATTCCTTCTTTCCAAGAGGATCATTACGATATCAAGCTATAAAACACAAGATGACCAATCTTCCAATATAGCACCCAACAATCCATCAGTTTCATTAAGAGATCAAGGGATCCTTTTTGGATTACTTCAAGATGGATTCTACCCGTGGATCCCATAATCAAAATAAAGGTAATCCAAAAAGGGTTTTCAGATGATAAAGATGTTCATTGAAGAATTATTCTAATACCATGTATTATTTTGTCAAATATGATTAAATGTATTATAAATTTAACTTGAAAAAGACACTTTTTAGGTTATGGGATTCGTATGTCAGTATTTGATGCTAAAATTTCATTCATCATGACATTTACAACATTCAAAATTGGAAAATGATCAATGAAATATGAAAGTAACAATTAGGGTTTTCTCACCCACCATGCGATTCTTATACATCTAGAACAATTAAGTGGAATCATGTAATGTCCCAACCCTATAATCTCGGAGCCGGTGCATTATTTAAATACATTGTCATGATTACAAGAAATCATGTCCCGGAGGACCGATCAGTTTAGTAGTCTTGAAAATTAGATTACATACATGAAATTAACATTACAATTTCTATCCAAAAATACCGCATAGATAATCCCTTGAGGATGAAATTATTCCCCTAAATTAACCATGAATATCAATTATTATTCACTTCATGTCATCCTAGGAAAATAAAACATTTTAAAGGGGTGAGATTAGATTCTCAGTAAGGATTATCTAGATAGCGTAAGCAATCATAAATAATCATAAAAATTTATGGGAAGGTATAAAATTGGAATAGAATCAATTTAAACATAAACTTTATCATAATATGTAAAAGATAAATCAAATAATTCTATTTACATAGTCAAATGGATATTTTACTAGTCAAATAACCACATTTAAAATCAATAACTAATCTCATAATGATGGAATGCATAATACCAACCATCTTAACCAAAAAGTGAAGGCCACCTGCTAAGATCCTAAATATAAATTTGGTCAAGGCCTTGTACCAAGACACTATTTTATCACCTGAGACCTACCGATGCATCGAGGGGCTATAGCGGGCCCCGCCCATCACTTACTAAGTCCAATTCATTCCTCATATAAAATGGGTGAAACATAACATAATCACACCTATTAAAACTAACATATGCAATGTCAATTCCTTAACCATAAACCATGGATGGTATAAAAATATCACATCCATAGTCCAAAAAAATCATAACTCATTCAATAAAATATGGAATATTGTAATATAATAAATCAACCTCAATCAAGAATAATATCCAGAAAAGGATGTTTACATAGTTAAAAGTAATCAGTAAAACTCTTTGAGAGAAATATCCATTTTCATTAAATCATTTAAATGTTACACAATATATAAAGAAATTCATTTAAAATATATTTATGAATCAAATTATCCCATACCAATTTGAAACTTTTGAATGGAATTAAAAAATTAATTCAATCATGTCTTTATAAATAAATCCTTAAAATCATTATGAAAGTATTCACATTAATTAAATAGACTTTGAAAAATAAATCTTTAAAAAATTTAAAATAATGATCTGGTTAAACATGCCATTCCATAAAACCTTAAAAGATTTCTTTTAAAATTATTTTCTGTAACATTGAAATGAACTATTAATATGTCCCAATAAATACTTACACATAAACAATATCTGATAATAATGATATTGAGGAATTAACCCTTACCTTGTACTTTTCTTTAGACGAGGGTATGTTTAACCTCTTGTATAATGACTATAGTATATTATTGAATTATAAGAAAACCATAATCATAATTATGATATCATAAACTATATATTTATGACTTTATACTACCAATTTAATAATAATTCCAATGTTAATGTAACATTTCAAGTAATAATCGCTTTCTTTATCGTATGTGTTTTAACTTGTTATTCTTGATTTTATCACATAGATCCTGATTTACATACTTCAAGAATATTAAAAATGATTTATATATCATATATATTCATAATATAAATATTTATAGTAGATAGATATATGAAATGGGAATATCGTTCACGGTTACGGTAGTTCGTACATACACATGAATGTTGTTTCCATTTTCTTGTCGTATTATATGAAAGTAAGTAAACAACATATATTTAACTACATAAAAATATATTATTCCATAATAATTATTATTACATATATATAATACTTTTTAAATATATATATATTTTAATAAATATTCACGAATGGTGATTGTTGAATATGAATTCCATCGCGTCGTGGAGACGGTAAGCTGTACATACGCATGAGCGACATTATCATTCTATTGATGGTGAAATCATATGTAATTGGATGGTATATTATATATAAACAATAATTAAGATGTTATATTTATTATTTACATCTATTATACTCATTATTATACCCATCCAGATAATGGAGTGTTGAATAACAAACTACACCACGACGTGGAGACGGTAAGCTGTACGTACACATATACTGTGACTTTGTCATTCATATGATGCATAGAATAATGAATACGGTTGTACCATATTTATAATAAAATCTCAGAATGTATAAGGTACTATATTTATTGTTTATGTATGGAAACAATAATGAAATAGGATGTAGAAGAAGAAAAGAACATTTAAAGAGGTGATGAAATAGTTACCTCTTCTTTGGGTGTATCCTTTTGATTTGAACAAAAGGGCTCCTTAGGTTGGATTTCCAATCAATTTAATTCCTCTAGGATGAATATAGGGTAGTTGGGAGGAAATTTTAGTAGCATTTGGATGATCCAAATGTCTTTGGTGGTTTCAGATTAAGAGAAGGGGATGTACCCTTTTATAAGAGAGTTGAGGGGAACTTTATAAAAAACATGAAATATTAATTTAATATAAAATTAATTTCGTTTTATAAGAGCTACAAATGGATTTATTTCGAGTATAAGGTGAGGATTGGTCGAACTAATCTCATAAAATAAGTTTTAGAAAGGTTTAGGTCACCATATTAACTTTATCTTTTAAATTTAACTCTTAGTTAAATAGTTTTACTTTTACCACGTCTTCTTGTATTTGTATAATACATGGTTAATATAGTTAATATAAAATTCCAAGAGAGCATCAAGTGGTTAATTATTGACATATAAAACATTATCTAATTCCGTTTTCAAAATATTATAATTTTAGGAATATTATATCATATAATAAAATAATTTTTTTTAAAAAAACTCATTTATGACAATTTTGACAATATTTAGTATTTGGTTTTTTTGAAAGTCACAATAACTTGATTAATTAGAAAAAAATACATTTAATCGACCATAACATGTCTTATTCTCCATTAAAATTCATGGATAGTATTAAATGTTTCAATTTACATTTATTTTAATATTTATAATATCAAATATTGTAATCATTCATTAATAAGGCAATTACTCAAACATCATTGTGTCATAAATAAATTTAAAATTTTAAAATATAAAAATTATAAATAAAATACCATGATGTATGAAATATATTTAGATTTATAATTAATATTTATAGTAGAATTGTTCTTATGTTTATCCCTATATTAAAAATGGTTTAGTTATTAAACTTTGAATTTAACACTTTTAACTATTATTTAAATAAAATATAATAAATCTCTTAATCTAACCCAAATATATCAAAAAATGATCTTATTTTGTTATAAGGTTTAATTTGGTCGAAAAACACTTATCCAATAGGATGAGGACATGTTTTGGGGGTAATTTTATATTATTATAGTATTATTTATACCTTTAATTCCTCTAATGACGTTTAACCATGGTAAATAAAATTCAAAAGTTACTATTCACCAAAAAGTATTTTCATCCTATTGAACCACATTTTAATTATTGATGAAAACCATGCCTATCAGATTTTTTAAATTCAATTCACAGAAATGGTAAAATAACATTTTATAAATATTTGCAAATGTGCCTAGAAGGTGGGTAAAAGACGTTAAAAAGGTCAATTAAATTTTATTTATCTAATCTTATTTTAAAATTCCTCAAATGAATTACATTGGACTAAAATATGTATTGTGTATCTATTTTGAGTTTAAGATAAATTTTAATTAAAAATAATTATTTAAGTGGAAAATTCGGTTTTTATGTACTACGTAGTATTTTTCACTATTCATAAAAAATTGAATGCTTTCCGAAAAATACGAAAATTTCACCCTAAGATAATTTTGATATTTCGAATTCAAAACTGAATTATATTTTACCAAATTCAATTTTTAAGAGTTTCTAAAATTAATTTTATTATTTTTCACAAAAAGACATAAAAAGTTGTTCATTTATGAAATTTGTTTTTCTAAATATATGCCAATTTTAAAAAAACCTTATACATTTCATTATAAATATGTTTTATTTATGTGAAGACATTATAAATAAAATTTAAAAATAATTTTTTACTTTTCATATGACAATATTTAATTGATAAATAAATATATCATTTATATAATTATCATACTAATGTGTTATTTTTCAGAAACTCAATCTTGCATATCACGCAAGCCAAGTCAGTGTTACGTGAAATATAAGCTGTTAAACTAAATTAATATGATAACATACTTTGAAATATTGGGGTGTAAAAAATCAACATGGGGTTACATTTAAATTTATAATTATTTATTTTATTTTTGATTGACTATGTGAAATAGTGGTGAGATATTTAATTTCAATAATATTGGTTCTTTAGTCAATTATATAGTTAAAAAGATTTTGACATTTTAATTATTTCATTCAAGAATAAATTTTTTTGAAGCTTTAAGAAGAAATCAAAAATGACCAGAGATTCCATCAGAAAGTTCCATGAATTAATTCAGCTGAGACATTGTCAAATCGAATGTAGCTGGATAACATGCCATGTACCCAAGTGCATTTCACCTATACATTTCAAAGATTACATGAAATTACTAAATATTATTAAAGGAAGTGCATTTATTTTACATAATGTGTGGACTAATTGAGAATGGAACACAACCTGATAGATTACACGACATGTAGTGGGTGTAAATGTCATGTAGTCTACACAGTTTAGCAGTGAAATTCATATAACCTGTATGTTAAAATATATAGTTAATGATTGTATAAGATTTAAAGTTATGAAATTAATGAAATAAATTGCATGTAATTAGTGTAAACACTATTTATTTCATTAATTATCATTCCTGTAGATATAGAAATTTACTTGTAGGGTGATGGAGAAACACAATGCATAGCTGGTTCGTACACGTCATGTATTCATACATCAAAAGAACAAGCCAATTCATTCGATTGGTTGTGTGGACACAAGAAAAAATTGATAAACAACACGTATATGGTTAATAAAAACCATATATTTCAACCGATATATGAACTAATACCCCATGTGTTTATTTAGGTTACATGAAAAATAAGGAACAAGAAGTGTAGCTCGATCTTACACACTATGTAGTTTCCTAATAAAATGTTGAATTAATATAACGTAAAATAATTAATTTCAGCATTAAAAAATTTTGAAAAATATTTCAACCTAATTAGTTTGAAAATACTGTAATGGTTTTTAAGAATTTTAAAATTACAATTTGTTATTGTAATTATATGTAATTATTGGTTGTGTCATTAATTTTCCATTAATACATTGCTGATTTGTGCCTCCAAGAGAATTTGGATGGACATTAAGATAAAATGGAATTAATTTGTGAATGTTATTTTATCTTAATAACAATAAGTAGATAGAAATTAATGTTAACCATATTTGTTTTCCATTTTCGTTTCATGTGTATAACAATTCATGGGCTTAACAGAGACCTATGTATGGATTGTTTTAAATTTAGTTAATTTATTTCATGGTTTTAAAATTCGTTATTATTGAATTAAATATGATTGTTTTGAGTCATATTTCCCTCCCTTATTATATAATAACTATGTGTCCATGTCTATTTAAATAATTCCCAATAACTAATAAATTAGAACCCCTCACCCACATGTGAGTTATAAATACAAGTAATAAAAGGTGTATTCTAAAGGGCATGGAGGTTATTCAAGAGAGAACCAAGTTGAAACCAACCTAATTGATAGAAAATTGGTTAGGTAGAATGATTAAAGTGATTCTAGGGCCAACAGAATGATTTTATTGATAGGTCATATGTTGATTATTTCCCACTCAATAAATCAGATATTAGATAATCTTGGGATTGGTTTATTTATTTTTTTATTTATTACTTATGAATTATTTATTTGAAAGAAAAAGTATGACAATAACATATATAAATTGACTAATATGCAATGATGAAATTTTCAAAATTAATTATGTGAATATTTTTTATTAAAAAAAGTTTAACAACATGTCTAGAATCCAGCTAATATTAATTGGAAATTAATTTTAACTGCTTTATACTTCCATTATCTAAATTATGATGAGACCATAATTAATGTTTTGGATCATCCTACTTTGGGTGAACATTTAATTATCTAGATGCATTAACAAAGATACTGGGTCAACTTAACCTATTATGTATCGAGATTAATGTACTACATATATAAAATAAAAATTTAGATGAAAGTATTGAAGAAATCCTAGTTATGATTTCAATATTGAGTTTTTCACTCAACAAGTCAAGGAGTTTCCATTTTATAGTTAGAAATACCACCTACTTAAATACTAGTCATTTTCATGGAAAAAATTTAGATTATATAAAAATAATATATGGATCCTTGATACTATATTCTCCTGAGTGATGAGACATTTTATGTTCAGTGGTTAGGGATTTTGATACTTTAAAAATAGTGAGAGACATAATAAAATTAAATTCATTATGTTTTATATAATTTTAATCCTTTAGATTAATAATAATATATTTTAATTATTGGAGAAAAACTATGTGATCATCCCTTCACTCATGGCATGTCATTAAAAATACAATTCGTTGGATATGGATCAACATTTAATACAATTAATTATTATTATAATGTTTCTATTAGGTGTTGGCATCCTCTATTCATATTCTTCCACCCCACTAGGTGAGAGAAATTGAAAATGATTCCTACTATAGATATTAATGGTATTGGGGAGCACAATGGAAACTAGTAGGCTAGGGATTTAAAAAATTTCATTATTAGAATGAATAATCTTCTCATCTTCAGTGATCTGAGCCCTAGTACATTCCTAGGATCTTGTGTGAAATAAACATAGAATAGAAAATAAAACTAATGATTACATCATTTGAAATGAAGAGTACTCAACTATAGCTCACCACCAATGACATTTTCTTGATGGACTCAAAGATGAACCCCTATTTTTCATCCAAAAATTCTACAAGAATCATTTTTCTCACCATCCATATGATTATGGTTGCTAACACGCAGATTTTACGAATCTTTCGGTGTCACGTCGATCACCTCTACCATATCCCATCGATTTTTCGATTGCGCCTTGGATCGATCACTCAGATAGAGACTCTCTCTCTCTAGATTGTAAAATTTGAGGTAATCACTCATTGCAAATGTATGAACCAACCCTATAATGAGCCTATCCTCTGGAGAATATAGTGGTAGGTTTTGATACCCTGAAAGGGTTCCCTAACCCCCATAAATAAAATTACAAATAAATAATAAATATATAAATAATTATGGAAAAATAAAATTGGTCATAAATATTATTGATAATTTATCACATACATGTAATATATATATATATATATATATTAAATATAATATGTGATAAAACCGAGTCATTTATCATGACTCGTAATTTCCACTAACATTAAACAACCCTAGAATATTAAAATGATATTCATTCATATAATAATTTTCTCATATTCACTAAATAAATTGTGAATAATTTTATAAATAAATTCAACCAAATTATTCTTATCTTGTGTAATAATCAATTTATTCATTTATCGATGATCGATAAGACTAGACAACTCTCAAATCATGTGGTGGTTCCCACCATGTCTAATATACCTATTAACCATAATAGGAATGATTCTTGAATATTCTATTCAATGTGACCACTTAGGACATTTTCTCGATAGTAGTGATTAGTAATCACAAACTAGTAGTGGAGTCTAGAAACTCATGAAGGCCCCTAAATTGATAAGGAATAGTAATAATATTGAAAAAAAACTATGTACATGTGCAGTGTCATATAATCTCAATGTATTTCAGTGTCTCATAATGCAAGATGCACACTTATGTCACTATCCTTTTGTGATTTATTATTTGTTGATCTAACTTTATGAACTTATCTCTGAATACAATTGAAAGAGACTTAATAAGGATAATACCATCTAGATCAACCGGTCAAAATATGTATTACTTACTCATCTTCGATGAGAAAAATTATATCATGATAATTCATCCTATGTCATACCAATAATGATGAACACACCATAAGCAAGCTCACCATGATTTTATTAGCATGGTTGTTTCCTTGCATGAATTTACAAGATCAAATTTCACACATTGAAAAATATCTAATGCCAAGAGAACAGTACACTTGTATTTAGATAGAAACAACTAATCACACCTCAAACATGTGGTGTTCCTATTAGAGGTTCTATCCTCATGATATCACTTACTAGATATCACCAAGTGCGAACTTAATGATAAGAACTCCATATTCATATAATCCCCCAACTCTTAATAGTTAAAAATCAAATTTAACCAGTCAGTATTATGTATCTAGATCATAAGACATATTTTTTTAAAGCATTGGGGGGAGCCCTTATTTATTAAAAAGGGAAAACAAGGAACCATTTTGAACTGGGAAGGGGAAACCCATTACATGCCCGAAGGCCAGAGGCAAATAGCCTTAGATCTGAGTGATAACATTACAATGACACACAAAAGATGACCAAATGGCCATGACAGACCCATGAGGAACGACCCAAGCTATCCGCCTCACCAACAAGAAACACCGCAACCATCCTCAACCACCAGCATCACCACCGCACAATGAAAAGTACTTCTCAAGATGGGTTTAGGGAACCCACTATTAAAAAACTACCACATGAACCAAAGGAAAATTTCTGACCATACTATCCAGCTATAAGAGGATTAATATCATTTTTCTACTAAGTCATGGATTTAGTTGTTGGATCTTCCATGTATGCACTACATTGAAATTCTTCCATGTGCGACCACCCATCATTGAGTAAAACCTATCAAGTGAAGGTATCCCTATGAGTATCTCTTTTATACACTTTCTGGCCATGACATGATAGTACCAGTAAAATATTTATCCTCAAGATATAAATTTAGTTACTGGGTGAAATTCCAAGAACATGAACAAATCAAAGAGTTTGATAACTTCTTCTAAGCTTACTTAGAAGCTACAATATACTCAATATTGTTATATGTGGCTACCAAATGCTTATATGATCTTCTCTCACTCATTCCTTTAGTCGGTCAACAATATTATACCAGATTGATATAATGAAGTCTAGTTTATATCCCCTCAAAACTTGTATCTCTTATTATCCACATACTAGATATATATCCATTGTACATTCTCTAGTAGAATTGGATAGTTTTATTTATTCCCTTGCAGATATCATGGATATAAGTGATATATAGATACCATAAATTATATTTTGGAAATAACATTTCTTTTACATATCATGAATTTGTGATTGGTCCATATCTAAATCATATTGAATTCAAATAACAATCTCAATAATCTTATATTCCTATGGATGTCTTCTTGAAGTGTTATATTCCACATGGAAATTGTAACTATTGTCCCTCTAATTGTTCTAAATGGTATTTTTAAACACCATGTTAGAATTTGTATGATTGACTATGTCTAAGAAACCATTAAACATACATCAGAATATCCTACTCTCTAGAATGTTGGTTTCTACATTAAGTCATTGTCTGGGGTATGTATTTTATTCAAACCATAACAAATTTTTAAACCAAAAGTTTTTTTCCATATGTTACCAAACAAATTTTACTTGGAAAATAATGATTCTCCCACTAACCTATGATAGAGACATGAAAAATATTAATTCCAAACTAATGCTCTAAAATCATGTTTCTTACATAAACCCTAATATACATTTCATTAACTTTCACACCTTGTTGGAATTCTATGATTTCACTTTCCCTTTTGGTTATGTCATATAGTAACTTTCCATGATTGGTGGTCTTGATATCCACTTCTTAATAATGTGATCATCGAACATGGTTATGATAACTAAAATTAAAAAATATTCTGTAATAATTTCATGACATAACCAATCGGGTTCCATTGATACCATTCATGTACTACCCATGTATTATTTCACTCAAATACCCACAAAAATATTAAAAATAAAAATCCCCTACACATTGATACAAGGAATACATTATTGAATTTCAATTCATATTTTCAATATTTGATAATTTCTATATTAATATTACTTGTAGTATTTATTATTCTCAATGAATAAGGTATAACTAACCATAAGGAAAATAAAATCAGCATGAAAACTTTATTATTCTTATATAGTATGTTTCTATTTAACATTCATTTTCCACAAGTTCTTATGGAACTTATTTTTAAGCTAACTATTTTCACATCCCTAGAATTGACTAAACCCATGTCATCCATTTTCCCACTACCTAAATTGGAAATGTGAACCCTCTTATAGAAATGTAGTCTATTATGTGACTATAAATTTTATATCATAGGGATTTCCATAATATCCTAAGAAACTTTTATGATAATTAATTTAAATTAACATTTTTTCCTTGATTCATGTTTTCTTATATCCTAAAAAATATTTTCATCTAAATACACATTCTTATGAAATAATTGAATTGCATCATACTTTAACTCATATGATATCCATTTTACATGATAACTGGAATATGTTTATGGGATGACATAGTTATAGGTTATGCATAATAGAATTATATGAAATGAAAGAGTTTTAACATTGATTCTCATTTTACTTACATCATGACTCTATTGTATATAGAGAAATGTGAGATTAGGAATTACACCACATGACATTTTTTTGGGTAAATGTTAGCATGTAAGACTCATCATCGATCCTCATAATAGACATCATATACCTATTGTGGATAAGGTAATGTGTGTTTTGGAATTACTCCATGCTACATTATATTGATCAATGAATGTTTAGTCAGGATATTCCTCATCATACTAGCCCTAATATTCTCATGTATTTTGACCATCCATATACAATACCTCACTTGAGTATAACTTAATTACATAAATGAATTTGAAATATATTTACCACTTCCTTAACAATTTGAATAGTTCAAGCACTCCAGGAAGACTAATTCATGAAAGCTTTGTGGAATACCTTTTTTATAAAGATTTCTGGGTCTAAAAATTAATACGTCCATAATACCAAAGTTCTTTATCTACAAAGTTCCTAAATAACATACCATGTATATCATTGATATCCATGCAGTTTTTTTGATAAAGTATTATATTTCACAAATGGGTATATAAGTCTTAAGTTTTATATTTAGCACATATTTAATATGATTAATTTATTAATGAACTATCAATTTAATATAAGATACAAAAAAACATATTTATTCCAAAACCGGAATAATGTCTCAATTATTCCAAGGACATGTGGAACAATTTTTTGGTCATACTTAATAACTGTTCGATTAAAATTATTCACATAGAAATTAGATGTTATGTGCTTCTCACTGCTAACTTAGGAACCACCCTTTCTCAGAATCTTGAAGAATGCACATTACTTCTTGTAATGTATCTATATTTAACTAGTTACTATATTTTGATAAACATTAGTTATTGGAATTTTTTCAATAACAGCCAAGATGTATGTAAGAAAAAATAATTTTAAGTGATGAATACACATGAAGAATAAGTTGTTAATTACATCTTTAATTCAATTCCCTACGATTAAAATTCCACAGATTAATTTAATGATCTGTGAAGAAAATAACATTATTTTTATTACATATCTCTTTTAAGGACATTCAAAAAGTTCCTTTGGATCTTTTGACTCCATTAGCCTTCTTTTAATTCCTTTCAACTTGAATGACATAAAAACTAAGGATTGGTGTTTTTTTGTTGTTTCTATTTATTTAGAGAACCATAACTAAAAGGAAATGAAGTTTTTTCTCCATCCTATTCGTTTTTTAATCATACAATAAACTGGATTAATTGTGTGAAAAGATATAAAAATCGGATGTATAGAATGATCATGGCCCACCTTTCATATTTACATATAACTAGTGTAATAGCATCCATTAATATCTCACATCACTATATCCTCACAAGGTTATTAGAGATGACACTATATGTGAAATCACCCATGTCCTAATGTTGTAACCATAATTAACATCATAAATTGATGACAAAAATTTGATATAACAACCATATGCATCATACATGAGTCTCCTATAATCATTTTTACACCCTCGCTTCCTGAGGTGCCTTAATAGGTATTGGTGAAACCATCACCATGAATTTCTTATATCATAGTATTGTATGCATGCACCTATAGTACTCTTTGGAAAATTTTCTGGATTGGACATTTACTTTTTCAAATAAATATAGTAATATATATTGTAGTATTACGTTCTTTTTTCTTCCAATAAAATATATAAGATTTTTACATTGTATCTTGATTACCAATTTAGACATTATTGATTAATTAATTAAATAATTAAATTTTCCAAACTATTTTAAAATTTCATGTAATCCTCTGTACTATAATCATAATATTCTATTGATGGATTATTCTTGTGGCAAGGATCCTTGAACATCCCATCATCTAGAAGCTATGTCTATTCTTGTAACACCCCATGTTTTTGTGATCATTTTTTTTATAAATTAACCTTATTTTTTTCTAGGAAGTTCAAAATACACTAATTCAAACAGTAATTATACACTACACCATTATAATTTGGTGTTAAATGCAATACCGACTTGGATTTCATTACACGCAACACCGAGTTTCTATGAAACATCTTTTTATTATTATAATTATTTAAACGAGATAGTTATAACCTATCCATTAAACATTGTAATATGAAAAATAAAAATAGATATTTAAATATTATTTATAATTTTTTTATATAAATAAAACATATTAACAATAAAAAATGTTATATTAATAAAGATATTATATGTTTTAAAGTGCTATTTTCTCAATTAACCTAATTTTATGATCATAAGTGAAAAATTATAAAATGTATTTCAGTTAGTTTTAGAAATTTAATTTGATAAAATAAATATAATTTTTTAATTCATAATTTCAAAATTATATTTTGGTTAATTTTAGGTATTTTTAGGAGAAACATCATTTTTGGATGAATAGTGAAAAATACTGAATTTTAATTAAAATTTGGATTTTCATCTAATTTATTTATATAATAAAATTATATTTTAAGTTGGTTTTAAAGTCAATATAGATCAATTATAAATTTATTAATTAAATTTAGATAACTGGAATCATTGTTATATTTAATATTGATATAAAATCATGATTTACTTTTGAACATTCTCATTTTTACAACATGCTTTCTCACTATGTTTCTCAGATTAATATTAATATTAATTTATCCTCTTCTATGAGTTTAATTTTTAAAAATATACATACACCATTTTAATAATTAGAATATTTATATTCTAATAAAATAATCATAATTTCTTATTAAAAAGGACTAGTGAAAGTGATTAAAATTTAATATGGTGGTTAAGGAAAAAACCATTCTTAATAAGAAACTAAACCTTAAAAATAAGGGAAAACATTACATAGACACTTATTAAACACCCATTTTCTGGCCATTTTTCATCCATAAACCACCAATGATTGATTTTTGTTGGCTTTTGATGAATTTTCTAGGTAAAAACATGGTTACACCTAATTTTTAATAAAAAATTCCAAGTGTGTCCCATACCTCCCTTATAAAAGGCCACCACCTATCGCCCTTATTCACACCTATCAAGGAAATTAAGATGAAAAAATATCTACCAAATTCAAATCCCAACATCCGTATCTTTCTCCTTGATTCATCCCTTTTTTGAAAATCCATCCAAGGAAGGACTTTCTGCAAACCAAATTGATTTACACAATAAAGAGGTAACATCCTTCCTCCACCTCCTTTCCATTATTTTATTTCCCCAAAAACTAAATTATTTTTATTACATTATTATATAATAAATTTAGTATCCTCAATATACTGAGATTTTTTACTCCAAAGGTTCAAATTTCCCTTACACACACTTCCATCAAATGGGTAATGAACTTATCTTACTTTTGTATGACGAACTAAAACCTCAATAAACAATGTGGTATGTCTTAACATTAACACCTATCATAGTGGGGAATTATTTTTCAAACTCTATATTTATATGAGATATATTATATTTATAATTTATGTATGAATTTTTTAGTTATTATAAAATGACATACTTCATTTTTTCCATTTATTGTATGTTTGAAAACTTTTTTTGTGGAAGTGTGGGCTACCACCTCCTCAATGAGATGTGATTAATTCACAATTTACATGGAATATATTAAGAATGGGTTTAGTAAATTTATTTGATATATAAGAAATGTCATAACTATGGTTTATTTTAAATTATTTTTCTATTTATTATTGCTCCAGCATTATTCATTTTTGGGTTTCCTTTGAGTTTTAGAGAAAAATTGGAATTTTTGGGTAAACAGTAGGTGACACATGGTTAGAGCATATTTTTTCAAATATTTCAACATTTCCCAAGTAATTGTATATCCATGTTTTTTTGGAATAATAATTATCTCACAGTTTTCACATGGCCTATAATCCATGAAAGCTAACAGTGTGGCATATCTTTCTTGGATAGTAAGTGGAGCACGATTTCAACAAGGTTTTCAAAAACAATGTAGGAAACACATGCGTCTTATACAGTTCATTAAAAAATTAGATTTTTTTCTCTCTCCAATATTTGTAACTCTAAACACTCATTTTTCATCCCCTTCCAGATTTAATACCCTCAGCACCTCTCCATATCATTCCTCCTCCCTTGTTGATCCACATTGGTGGTGTATTTGGAGCGATTTCTCCTTGATTATTCAAGTATGTCTCCTTCCCTCTTGGTTTATCCCTCTTTTCTATGGTTTTTTCATCTTCTATTAGGGTTTCACATCTCTTTATGGTTGGTGTCCTTTTTAGGGTTATATATAAATTATGTGGGTTTAATCACGATTTTAAGGGTTCGATCATGCCTCTAAATATGTGATGGAGGTGCAATTTTGGTTTTGAACTGGGTTCCATAATTTTCTACACTCAAGGAAGTTGGTTACATTCTTAAACATTATTCGAATAATTTAATATTCTTTTATGAGTTTTTATATCTGGTCAATGATTTTTTTGGGTGGTGTGATGGGTGTTTTTGATGTTTTCTGATATACATATGTATTTAAAGTGTTTTTTCCAATGGCAATTGGGAATATTTCTTTTGTAAATCATATTTATAAATTTTTAACATGTTTTATACTTTATGTAACATGTTTAATAAAAAATGTGTAAGTTGTGAAAATCATGTTTTTGGTTGTTTTTGGTATACATTTGGTTTTAAAAGTTGATTTCGTTGTGAATGTGGTGATTTATCAAGCATAAAGATGGAATTTTGCATATATTTATATGAATGTGATATTGTATGTGACGTGTGAAATGGAAATTGAGCACAATAGGAAACCCAGCTAACTAGGTTAGCAGACAATGACTAGTACACTAGATTACTCAGAAGAGGTTCTTCCTGGATTCATCTATTAGGGTTGATAAAAAACACTAACTAAATGATATAGATGATTGGAGAACACTAGGTCCATGGGGCTCCCTCCTGGTGGCTCATGGACCAGAATATTGTAGGTCTTGGTTTCTATACAACATTTCACTAATATATTATGTACCTAGTGTCCCATTTCTAGCTAGTTACTAGAGGGGTTTCCCATGAGATAGTGCTCTTTTGTGATATTGTACATACCATCAGCATACAAAACACTTTATCAGTTGTCTAAAAGGAAAGAATGTTTTCCATTAAAATGTTTTCCCTTGAAATGTTTTCCAAAAAAATGTTTCTAGTATATCATTTATAAAACATGCTTGTTTATTTCTCTTATAATGTGTATAACATAGAATATTATTATTAGGTGGAATGTTATTATGAATTGGATCACATGCTGCGTACACATTTAGGTGAAGTAGACATGGATATATTTGACACAAGGAAAGGAAATGTTGTTGGATATGGTGGTTTGAGATTCAAGTGGTATTCCCTTGTGGGTGTTTTGGTGTTGGCATGAAGTTGATGCTTATCTTTTAATATGGTGGTTTTTGGGATAGTGACATGTTTTATTTTTTGTTTGGGGATGTTTTGGTTTTTATTTAGAGCTGTAAACTTCAATGTAAATTTTTTTATCGCTTGTTTGGTTGTGATAATTCATCAATAATTTATTTATTATTTTTGGTTGTTTTATGTTTATGTAATCAGTTGAAATCATTCCCATGTTATATTATCGATTCCCATGCACCTATTTCCAGCCAGTGGAGATCATTAATTCCCTTAGGGCCATGAAACAGACCGGGTTGGGAATTGGTTCGGATGACGCCTTGGCTTGGTTCATATAAAAAAGGAATTAGTGAGTTTTTTTCTCATTTTTGGGTCAAGTTATTTTGGATGAGTTTTGACATAATGGAGCTACATCTATCAGGGCCTAAGGATCTGGTTGTGAGTGTGGTTCCTATATAGAAAAAAATTTCAAGGATCTAGATTCACCATGGGATGTTGGTATTTCTATTTGACTTATCCTCTAGGTGATACATGAAGGTTGTAGACTATACGTGGACACCAAGTGGAGGTGAAGTGGTCTGGTTGTCATGTTATTGTAATGAGTTTGATTTTTTTGGGTTTATGGAATATTTTTATTTGATTTTATTTCTAAAAATTCTCATAATCTCCATATTTATGGCTCTTCTTGTGATTTTCACTTTTGTAGTAAAATACCTCCACAAAGACTTCTTGGGTAGCCGTTGGAATAGACTGAAGAGTGTTATCACTTGCTGATTGATAAGAGATTAGTTGAAGCTATGGTCCGAGATATTCAGGATTTTGGATAATGAGTGGGACCTTTTCCTTCTCTTGATAGAGAAGTTGAACATGACTATAAGAAGGAAAAATATCAAGAGTTTATTAATAGAAATCCTCCGTCCATCATTTGTTGCACAAAACCTCGGGAAGTAGAAGAATTGATTGAGAAAATAAAGCGGATGATTGAGTTTCTTAAAATCGTAGAGGATTTCTAGGTGAAATTCACTTCATTATTTCTTTAAGGTCTGAGATAAAGGTGGTGGGGCCAGTGGTGAAAACTATAACGAATGAGTAGATGAATTGGAAGGACATCAAGGATTCTTTCAATTATTAGTATAGTCTCAAACTGTTATCCTACACCAGATCATGGGAGTTTACAGACCTTGTATAGGGGGATCAGACTATGATGGAGTATGCAAACCGCATTATTTACATAGTTTGAAATGAACTAGAGATCATTTCTATTGAACTGATGAAGGCTCGACGATTCAATAGGGGCTAGCATCTAGTGGTATATTCTCATGTTTTTCTGTTTAACCTAAACACCTAGACAAAATTTGTTTAACATGGTTGTATAGTGGAGATTTATTACAAGGGTAGGTCAAGTTCCTCTGGGGCTATGTCAGTGAAGGGTATTAGTAGTTAATTTGAGAAGAGAGTAAGTGGTATGATTATAGGAAAAGGGTAGGGGTAGTTCATGCTACCCTTCTTGATAATCATCATATATGGCTTCTGATTCTTGTTCAGTTGTGTTCCAATAGATCCGGAATAAATGATGAATTTGGACATTGGATACATCTCCTCCCAAACATTTTCATTGGAAAGGATCTATGGGACACCTACAGTGCTTTTGAAAAGTGAACCGTCCATGTCAGAGTATTGTAGGATCTATAGCTTCAGGGTGATACCGACCCAGTTAGAACTGTCTTGGATGGTTGGATATCAGTTCTGTGGTCTTGGAAGTAGGACTGGATCATCATAAATTTAGTGTCAGTTTAGGGAATAACCATAGGTTATTGGTTGTTTTCAGACTCAATCATAGACAATGAATCTTTATATTGTAGATCAATAACCTGTAAAACAATAGGTACTCCATTCAATTGTTTGAGGTACCATTCGGATTACATAATCATTTTCTGTTGTTTTGTTTGATATTGGTGCTTCTATTTCATTTATCTTTTCTTACCTTTTTACCATTTTGATTTTTCTAATATATCATTTTTTATATTCTATGGATTTGGTAAATCCTCTTGGTAAAAAGATAGAGTAGTGTTTTTGGTGTCCATATTGTACACTCATCGTGTCAAGGGTCAAGCTAGAATTGGATTTCCATGTTTTGTAAGTGGACCTCTTCAATGTAATCCTTCGTATAGATTGGATTGTTCAATTATAGGAACACATTGATTATTATAGGTAGAATGTGTGCTTTTTGGTACCAAATTGAAGGACCGAATTTTTTTTGGTGAATGGGATCCTCGATCGGGTCATACTAAACCTCCACTTTTGGAGTTGGGAAACCATGTTTTTTATTTTTTTTCACTTATATTAGAGGAATACAATTGTTTTAATAAGGGTATATAACCTCCTATTGTGAATGATTTTCCATAGGTATTTCTAGATGAATTTTTAGGCTTGCCTCTGGAGTGGGATGTAGAGTTCTCTATAGACTTGGCACAAGGAACAGAACTGATATCTCTTCCCTAGTACCGTATCTCCCCTAATGTGTTGATGTAATTAAAGGTACCATTGGATGAATTAGAATACACAGTATTAATACACTAGATACTCTAACCTTGGGTTACCCATGTTCTATTTGTGAAAAAGGCTGATGGATCTCTCCAAATGTGTATTGATTACCTAAAGCTGAACAAGGTAGCCATCAAGAATAAGTAGTATTTTCCTCAAATTGAGGAATTTTTTATTATTTAATAGGGGAAATGTGGTTTTATATGATAAAATTTCATTTCGGTTACCACCACATCAAGGTGAAAGAGGCAGATATCTTAAAAACAGTTTTTCAAAGAAGGTACAACCATTTTGAGTACTTGGTCATGCCATTCATGTTGAATAATTCTCTAACGGTCTTCATGGAACTAATGAACAAAGTGTTTGACCAGTATCTTGTCTCTTTCATTGTGGTGTTTTTGGATCAAATCCTATTTTTTTATGAATCTAATCAGAAGCATGAGGAAAATTTTCATATCATGATTGGAACCCTTCTGGATCATCACCTTTATGGCATGATTTCAATGTTCACCATTTGGATTAAAGAGATAAAGTTTATGGGGCATGTTATTTCAGAAAAATGGGTTTTTATGGACCCTGAGAAGATCATTACAGTGATATCATGAGAGCAGATGATAAATGTATTCGAAATGAATATCTTTTGAGGTCTGATTAGATATTTTAGTCCGTTTGTTTGATATTTCTCTCATATTTCCTTTTACTTGACCACGATCACCTGAAAAGGGGTGATGTTTTAATGGAGCCCAAAATACTAAGTGTCCATCGAGGTGATTAGGTAAAGGTTGGCTACAAATATTGTGTTGATCTTACCAGAATCAATAAAGGTCTATATGGTTTATTGCAATGCCTCGTGTATTGTTCTGGGGCGTGTGCATATGTAGGATGACCATGTGGAAGTGTATCATTTTCTACAACTCTAACCGCATGAAACTAATTCCCAACCCATGAATTGGAGTCATAAGTATTCATCCCTTCCTTAAAGACATGGTACCATTATCTTTTTGTGGTGAAATTTTTGGTTTATTCTAATCATAAGATATTAGCCAATATTTTCTACCAGAAATTTCCAAATGTGAGGCAGCAGAATTGGGTTGATTACCTTCAGGGGTTTGACATTGATATAGTCTATACACTATGTAATGGTAATGTTGTGGTTGGTTATTTGAGTAGAAATGTTCAATTGAAATCATTGAAAGAGTCTAGTGATGAGTGTACATTGATGTGTATCTTTTCCCAGTTGCATCTGGAGACCAAGGATCATAGTAGAGGTTCTTTTGTGTCTAGTGTTTATATGACTAATTCTCTTCTAGAGTATATTTGGTAGGATTATTCTGGTGATGTGTTGTGCGAGTAGTATATGTTGTTTCTTAATGGTGGAGAGACAACATGTGATTGGTCGTTGTCTTTTAAGGGAATATTTTTCTTTAATGGCCTCTCTTTTGTGTCGTTGTCTCTGAGGAAAGTGGTGATGGATGATATCCACAAGTTTCTATGGGTTGTTCATCATGGAGGCACCAATAGGTATTATGATGTGTGTCAGTAGTTCTGATGGATCGGTATGAGGCGAGATGTAGCTGACTTCATGTTGAAGTGTTACATTTGTATCCAGGTAAAAGAAAAACACCAATGCTCCTCTAGTTTGATTCAACCAATTCCTATTCCTATCAATAAGTTGGATGCTATATCATATATTTTATGATTGGATTAATTAGTAAACCTTATGGAAGTAATTCCATATGGTTAGTGATCGATCATCAGTCCAAATGAGCCAACTTCATTCCTATTATAGATTCATCAAAGGTGGATGAGCTGGAGAAATTATATGTTTATGAGATATTGAGGCTTCATGGTTTTCTATAGAAAATTGTTTCTAATAGGGACCCCTATTTTACCTGTCAGTTTTGGTAATTCCATCAAAAGGCATTGGGATTGAAAGTGAAATTTAGTACCACATATCACCCTTAGACGGATGGTCAGATGAAGTAGGAAAATAAAATTATGGAAGACTGGATCTGAGTATGTTTCCAAGATCTTGGCGGCTCATGGGACATCCATTTAATTATGGTATGATTTTCATATAACAATAGCTATCAATCGTCGATCCTTTTGGGTACTTTTGAGGCACTCTATGGTTGTCCATGTCGGTCTCATTTGTATTGGGTGGAATTGGGTGAAGCCTCATTGTTGGGACCAATATTAGTGAATGATATATCTAAGAAGGTCAAGATAATCAGCCAGAGGTTATTGAAAGATCAAAGTCTCAACAAATCTTATACTGATCATAGGTGCCGAGATCTTTAGTTTTCTATGTGTGACCAGGTGTTCCTAAAAGTAACACATCACTTGGGTTATCAATGTATGGGAAATAAGGGGATGCTTGTGATGAGGAATGTTAGAAACATAAACATCACCGAGCAATTTGGAAAGGTGGTATACATGTTATATTTTCCTTCACAATTAATGTCAACTTGTGATGTGTTCCATGTCTTCTAATTGAAAATCTATAACCAAGATCCATCTCATAAGCTGAATTGGGAAGAGTTAGAGTTAGACCCTAACTTATCTGTGTTTCAACGACTAGTATAGATTGTTAATTCCCAAGAAAATGTTATTTGAAGGTATTATATTCTGTTGGTTCACGTTCTTTGTTGGCACAATAATGAGTTACACAAGATATGGGAACGAAATACATGGGTTGAGAAAGAGTATATATTTTTATTCACTGATCAATCTTTTAGTTGACTTTTTGAGGAGGGAATGTTTTTATGGTGGGAGAATTTTTAAATCCATTGTTTATTTTGATGTTTTTTCTATTATTTTTCAATAATTTTTTTATTTTATATGTTTCATTTGATTTTTGGAGTAAAATATTATTTTTTTGGGTTAACAGCAAGTGGTGCATGGTTAGTACACTTTTTTTCAAACCATGTGCCATTTCTCTCCTAACAGTGTGATTTGGTGGAGTTTTTGGATAAATTCTTATGGAAAGGGTGGAATATAGTCTTTAATCCATGAAGGCTAGCTGAGAAACATGTCTTGATTTTATATTAATGCATGTACGGTTTCCACATTGCTTATCAAAACCAGCAGACAAACAATGTGGCATATCCTAGTCATTAAAAACTGTATTTTTCCTTTTCTATCTCCCTAATTTTTACCACTAAACCTTCATTTTTCATTCCATCATAATTTCTTACCCTATGGGCCAGTATATCTCCATCCTCATCCCTTAGAGGACCATTTTTTTGGTGTATTTGGATATATTTCTCCTAGATTAACCAAGTAAGTCTCCTCCTCTCTTGGTTTCTACATCTGTTCTAGGGTTTTATTCCTCTTCGTTTGGGTTTTCACATCTCTAGTGGTTTGGATGTTATTTTTAGGGTTAGATATTAATTTTTTGGTTTCATTATTGATTTTGAGGATTCAATATTTTCTCCAAAGGGTGATATTGAGGTGTGGTTAAAGTTTGGCACCTGATTTTGGAATTTTCTTCACTAAAGGTAGGTGGTGTCGTGTTTGATGAATTTAATTTTATTTTATTAGTGTTTATATGTTTTATATGATTTATGTGTGTGGTGAAAAAGGTGTTATTTAAATGTTTTGATAAACGTATGACTAGAAAGTTGATTTTCCAATTGAAATTTCATGTATAACTTGTGTAAAACATTGTTACGAAATTTGAACATGTCTTCTAATTTAGGCAAAATGTTTAAAAAATTGTGAATGTGGTGTGAATCATGTATAGGTTGGTTTTGTTGTGTGTTTGGATTCAAAATTTTATTTGGTTTTATAAGGAGTTGTTTTACAATAAAATCATTGTTGTTTGGAAAAATTTTATAAGAAAATTATTTTGTATGTGATGTGTGAAATGGAAAATGTGCACAAAGAGAAAACCTGATTAATAGGTGGGCGAACTAGGACTAGTATGCTAGTAAAATAAAAAGTGGTTTGTCTCAGATTTATTTAGTTGTATTGAAGATACAACACTAACAAAATGATATTTTTATAGGAGACCACTAGCCCCATAAGGTTCCCCTCGTAGTGGGTCGTGCATGAGAACATTGTTAGTCATGGTCGTTTCACCTCATATCACAAAAATATGTTGTACCTAGTCTCCCATTTCTAGCTAGTACATAGAAGGTTTTCCTATGACCTAGTTCAATTTTTACGATATTTTACATACGGTCGGCATATGGTACACTTTTTCATTTATCTAAAAGGAATCCATGTTTCCCCATAAAATGTTGACCCTTAAATTGTATTCCCTTGAAATATTTTCCATAAAAATGGTTCTTATTTTTAATTTATAGAACATTCATGTTTATTTATATTGTCATTATTATAGCATGGAATCCCTTTCTTGGGTGGCATTCTACTAGGCTTTGGTACACACCCTACTTACAACATTGTTTATAAGTAGACTTGGTTTTGTTTGACATAGGTAAAGACAATGTGTTTGGAGATGGGGGTTGGGATAATAGTGGTCATCCCTTGAATGAGATGTGCTTTTGGGATGAGGATGATTCTTCTCTTGTCATATGGTGGTTTTTGGGATAGTGATATTTTCCCTTTTTGGTTGTACACCTTTTGGGTTTTTATTTAGTGTTGTCAACATGAACCTAAAATTTTTTTATCACAAATTTGGTAATGATAATTTTGATTCATTTTATTTATTTTTGTTGGGTTTTTATGTTTTTTTAACTAGGTGAAATCAGTCCCACGATATAATGATGATACCTGGGCACTTGTTTCTAGCCTGTGGGGTTCGGGAACTCCCTTTGGGTTCTGCCCCAAATTAGGTCGGACACCAGTTTGGATGATGTCCCGACAAGGTTTGTAAAATTAAATAATAATGATAATGTAACTATATTTTTAATTAATATAAAACTATGTAAATTTCATTCTTTTATTAAATGTCACTATAAAATGGAAGCAGCCTTGATGCGTATATATGACCAACCATCTCCATGATTGGTGTATTTAATTTAATATTTGTATCTTTATATTTCACTATAAATATTTATACACTAAATAATATATATATATATATATATTGGTTTACATTCTTCAAATAAGTAAATTGGGATCATTTTAATAAAATGAAGAATAACAAGCCAAAACATAGGTGATAAATCAAGCAGTTATTACCTGAAACAATAATTTAATAAGCAATTTTTAATAAACTGTTAATATGAAGTCATAACTGAATAATGTGTATTTTATATAAACTAATATGTTTGTATGGTATATCTAGAAAAAACATATATTTATGATATATGAGGTTTTATGATGTAAAAATAATTTCAAGACTTAAGGTAAGGGAATTTCACCTCACTTTTTATATTCATGAGATGCATGCAATATTCACAACTCGATTCATTTGTGTAGTGTATATACTTCCCATTAATTTAATCTATTATTATTATAAATAAATTTATCATTATTTAAATAACCAATTTATAACCTATCTTTCATGGGATATTAATATCAAAAATGTACCATATCAGTAAGAGAGTTTTGTCTCAATTTTCCTTCTTTGAGAGATATTTTTTGTTAAACCACATATTATTTTAGGAGGTGTATATATTCTATTTCACATATTATATAATTATTATAATTATTTTGAATATATATTAAGCTTAACATAATTTTATTTTCTTACATGGGGATTATGATTCAATGTTACCAAGTTGTAGGATATTATGGGAAAAATATCACCATTTATCGAGATTGTCAATGATTATATTCCTTTGATGAAATTTTATGATACATATATCCAAAAATATTAATATATTTATTATCCCCCAGTTATTCATAAAATAATCATGTATAGAAACAATTTCTTCACTGTTTAGTACATAATACGATCAAGAAAGTGTCTTTAAGAATGTATGACTTTACCTCTCTCTTTGGTCAGAAATTTGTATTCCTTCAAAACAATGTTTTGTAAAAAAGTTTCCAAACAATATTATATTATTATCCTATGATATTAAAAAGAAACTCTTTCTAGTTTTTATCTTTTAAACATATGTTTTTTAAAAAGTAATCTTGTCATTTACCAATCAAGGAACTTTTCTAAATTTGTACGGTATAAAAGAAATGTTCCGCAATAGTGGATTTAACAACCTTTTTGAATTCGATTCCCTTGTATCCTCATTTATGAGATTTAAAAGTTATTTTATATATAAAATGTTTTCATAATATTTTGGTAATCTATATTTTTATATGGATTTCAATGAAAAAGGTTTTATTTTTAAAAAAGTGTTTTAAATGATTTTCAAAAAACATAATTTATATGTTTTCAATTGGTTATTTTCAATGAAAATGTTTTGAATGGTTTTAAAGATTATATTATATGTTTTAATGTTATTTTTAAATATAAAGGTTCCAAAAATTATTCAATATTTTTTTATAAGTTTTCATGGAAATGTTTTTGAAATTATTTCAATATTTCTTCCTATAACTTCAATATATTTTCAATGAAAAAGGTTTTCAATATTATTTTATATTATATCAATTGAAACGGATTTCAAACGGATTAAAAAATGATTTCAAGTAATGTTTCTTTTTTTTTCAAATAATTTAAAAGGAAATGGTTTTCAAAAGGATTTATGTTCTAAATGATTTTTTAATGAAGAATATATATTTTCATGAAGAAATGTTTTTAAAAGAATCATTCAAAATTATTTTTTACCTACAAAGACATCCATTGTAGTTACCCATGACATTCTGGGAAATGATCAAAATATTACATTCAGATTCGTTCTTTGAATTGTTTATGTTTTTCTGGAATGATTTTTACGAAACCTACTTCTGTTTTATAGGTTATATTTTTATGAAATTTGTTCATCTTCAATGGCTTTTATGCTTATGATACCAACATATTTTTGCAAGTTATTCATTGATTAAAATAATTATAAAAATTTCACTTTTATAGATTATAAGATATCATTTCATTTTTATGAAACCCATTTCATTTCATGGGTTCTAGTAGGATATTTATGAAACTCATCTCTTTTTTATGGGTCATGATATGATGAATGTTATCATATCTTGGGGTAAATGTATAAATGATTTTTAATGATATGGGAGAGACCTATATGTCCCTTTAATTCGTTGGGTAATGATTTATTTCTCATGAGATAATGATTGGAATCAAGTCGATGGGATTTATCCATTATGGAAATACAAGGAAACACTATCCCTTACAAGGGAAGGACTATGACTACAGATGGTGGTGTATCCTGCTTAGTAGAAGTAGTCCCCATAAAGATAGTATGATGGGGAAACCTGATCACTTATATGGAACGGACTATAAAGGGGGATTGTTGTGTGGCCCACCCAGTTGGATTAGTCACCATGAAGATGGAAGGATATGGAAACTTGATCCCTTATAAGGAAAGGATTGTGGCTGGGGATGATGGTTTGTCCCACCAAATAGTTGTATTCCCCATGAAGTTCCATGATACTATCTATAAATGTTTCTTGAGTTATAGGGAATGATATTATATGTAAATGTGAATGAAACAATTCCATGGCTCATTCCTATGTTATTCTTTTATAGATTATTCTATTGATTCCCATAGGATTTATGTGTTTTGAACTACTTTCTTTATGTCATGATTCATGTTTATGATCTTAGATATGCAAGGTATGATATTATGATGTTATAAACCTGATCTCATAAACTTATAATCATGTTTATTCTTACACATATCCCATTTTTACATTCAATGATCATCTGAACTCACCCATTTTATTTCTTCCTTCCACATATTATGAATATATATTTCATATATTTTATATCTAAGAGGGTTTATAGTGTTAGTGAACATAGTTGGATATAATTTAGCTCAAACAGGCATCATCATTCAAATTTCTATGTTTCTAAAGGCACTAAACTAATACGGTCTTTGGGTATCTGTTTTTGTAATCTTTTAACTATTCCAAAAAAATGATGTGATGTTTATGGATGTTAAGAATTGGTTGTTATAGTTGGTATCATAGAAAATGTTTAGTAAAACTTTGGAAAAATAATATGAGAAACCCTTAGTGACAACACTAAGGACATGTATAAGTATATGTATAAGGATAAATAAAAGTCTAGGAAATTTTCTTGGATTGTTAGTAACAGATAGAGTGAGTGGTTTCCTAGACATAAATCTATATCTTCATACTACAAGTGGACATGGTTCTGACAGAGATATACCTTGGGGTAATAAATTCGAAAAGGTGTGTCGGTCCTGACCTGAGCATAACCTGGTACATAATAATGGGCCATACTACACACTTGATTTGACACTCCAGAGGGATATTTTTTGGGAATTCAAAAAATCTTCATGAACCATTTTGAAGGATTTAAATTTATTTTGTCTATGAATAACCTAGGATAAAACTAAGGTGTCATATATTATGGAAGTTTTCATAATTCAGAAATTTTATAAGTGGGTTTTCATGATTTTTTTCCTCATTATGACAAATTTTTCTTACTCAATGCTTTCAGATTTTTGTCAATTGAGGTAATAGAAAGGAACCGGGTTAACATTGAATGTGATGGAAAATTTAATAATGAGAAGTGAAATGGGTTGGTAACAAGAGTGAAGGATGCTGTGATCATACCTTGTTAGTTTTCATAGAACATGATTAACAATGTGTAACTTAGTCAACTCTTGGGATCACCAAGGAAGAGATGGAAGGATTTGACAGTTATTTTTGGTAATGGAGAACATGGATGAAAGAATATTTGGTTCCCTTTATGTAAATAATGTGGAATGAATCACCTAGATGAATTTCATAGGGGAGCACTGAAATTTTTTTATAATGGGAATGATGGACACAAATTAAGTAAATTAAAAGAAAAATTAATTGTTCGATTAATGAAATGTATTGGAATATTGGACTCCCTGAGAAATATTTAGAGGTTAACTGATTTAATGTCGAATGAATGGTCATTATGAATATCAATATTCTAAGTAGAAAGCCCCAATCGATTATTTTAAATGTATTATGAGTAATTGTTATATTACTGATGATGATGATGAGAGAACATATGAAATGGGATAGTAAAGAGATTTTATGTAATAGGATAAGGAATCCTTGTTTTGACTTATGGATGAAGTGGAATAATTGAAGTTTTATATATTTGGATTCAAGAATTATGTTATACTAATGGTGAAATATACAAGGATTTTTTAGTTTGTATTTTTCTCTTAGATTTACTAGATTATTCTTAATGTTTTTGATGGACTGGAAAATTGATTTAACGAAAAGGTGGTATTTTGACTAAGTTACGATAACCCTTAATATATTCCTTATGTTAAGATAATGTTTTTTGGATATGTATATTTTATATATGAATAAGTAAATTAGATTTTACTAATTTTATTGGAACTAATTAAGGAATTATTTACAAGTGGATTATGTTATCATTGATGAAGTTTACAACATTTCTCGATTTATGAAATATATCCAATATACATTAGTTTAAGGAAACATGTATGTTTTCAATAATGATTTCTAGTAATTCAGGTCATTACCATGTTTCAAGAGAATACATAATTAATGTATTCACATGTTTGGTATGTGACAGATACGAGATGATATATTATATATGGGGGGTCAATGTTGAGCTAATTTTGAGAAATTTTGTTACCTTATTTCTAGAGTTTTAAATTTTTAGCATTCATAAGTGATATAAGGTTATCATTTTTTGTAAATTTTATATTAATATTTAGATGAATTTGGTGGGATTAAGTTATAATCTCACCACATGAGGATTTATGCACATTTGATAACCTACTCTAACAACATCGTATTGATGATAGACGTGATATCTTATCATAGATCTCATGGTCTATTAGTGTTTTAGGATTGAAAAATCTACCTTTATTTTTATATAAAGAGGTAAAGTGGAAAATGATCATGGGAGAACAAAGTGTGAGGTTTTACTAAAATTATAAATGTATATCCTTTCATAAAATTTTTTATACCTTATGAAAATGATCTAGATATAAAATGTGCTCATAATTGTTTAATCTTTGCTAAACCGATGGCCTTTAAAATCATCATATATTTAGGACTTTTAGGCCCTAAATGTTCCATTTATCATTCATGAGTTTTTCATAGACGAAATAAATCACTCCATATAAATATTTACACTTTTCTACCAAGTCCATATTTACACTTTTTATGAAATGGACTTTCATGTATTAATCCTCTAATAACCCAGATGAATTTCGAGGGAGAAATTCATTTTAAAAGGTGTAGAATATAACACCAAGAGTTTTTTTGAACCTTTTATTGGTAAATTAATTTTATTTTATGTAAGTAATTGTACTAAACACTAATTAAACCATTCATTATATGCTAAACCAAGATAATATTGTGATACACACAATACCGAGTTTCTACGAAGCATCATTTTATTATTATAATTATTTAAATTAGATAGTTATAACCTAGAATCTAAAAATAGTAATATTAATAGTAATAACAAATTTTTCAATATTTTTTATTTAAATAATACATATTTAGAAAAAAATATGTAATTTTGGTAAATCAATTATATGATTGTAAATATAATTTTCCCAAATGAACTAGTTTTATGCCCTTATGTGAACGATAAAAAAATTAATTTTAGGAAATTTTAGGAGATTAATTTTAAAAAATAAAAATCATTTTTGAATATATAATTCCCAAATTATCTTAGGGTGAATTTAAAGGATTTGTCGGAAAAACGTCATTTTTTGATGAATAGTAAAAAATACTAAATTTTAATTCCAAACGACTTTTTGAATAATTTATATATATAGGTAAATTATGTTTTATTTTTTTAAGCCATAATATATAAATTAAACATTTATTAATTCAAATTAGTCAATTTTAATGATTTTTATATTTAATTTATAAATAAAAGATTAATTATCTTTTGAACATTCTCACTTTAAAAACATGCTTTCTCGTGACATTCTTGCAATTCGAATTAAACATATTTTTTTTCTATGAATTAAACATTAAGAAATATACATACACAATATTAATAAGTATAATATTTATTTTCTTAAAATATCAAATTAATTTTTTAAAAAAAAAATAGGTGACAGTGATTAAAATTAATTATATTGATTAAGGTGAAATAAAGCATATTAAGAGACTAAACCTTAATCTTAAGGGAAAAAATAACTAATATACTTGTAAAAACCCCATTAGAAATAATGTTTTCTTCAATTAAACTTCCATTATTTAGTTTTCCTAATTTTTTATGTCTCATTTTAGGCAAACACATCAGTACACCTAATTTTTTTTAAAAATTCCAATTGTGTCTTCTCCCTCCCCTTTGAAAGGACAACCGCTCTCCCCATTATTCAAACCACGCCTGAAAATTATTTTTTTCTAATATCTTCCAAATTCACATCCGAAAATCCCTCCCATCCTCTTTGAATCCTCCCTTTAGGAAGACATCCAATCAAGAATTCCCTTTGGTGCAAACAATGGGATTTACCCAAAAAAAGATGTAACATCCTTCCCCAAGATCCTTTCCTTTATTTTCTTTCTCCAAGTCCTAAATTATTCTTATTTCGTGAACATATAACAAAATAATTATCCTAAATATACAAAAATGTTGTTATTCTACGGTTTGAACCTACACTTTCACACACTTCCATCTAATGGGTGACGAACCTGCCATTCTTGTGTACGAAGGACTACCACCTCATGAAACAATGTTGTTCGTTTTTACTTTTACCACCTCTCATGGATGATAATAATGATGTAAAATATATTTTTATATGATATATATGATATTTATTATGTATTTATACTGTATTATATATTATAAAAATCCTACCTTCATGGTTTCAATTTGTGTAAATATGATAACATTGTTTGGGGAAGTGAGGACTATCACCTCCTAAAAGCGACGTGATTCATCCCCAAATTACATATAATGTGTTAAGGATGGGTTTAGTAAAAATATATGATATATATGACATAATAATTATAATTAATAGATATTTTATATTTATATATTTATATGTAATTTACTTATTTATTTTAATAAGACGATAAAATAGAAGCATCGTTCATGAGCACGTATGACATACCGTATCAAAGAAAGGTATATTGCATTTAATATTTCAATTTTTTATATATTAAATTAAATATTTATATAAAAAATAAATGTTATATATACTTCATGTTTTAATTTCTGGAAAATAGTAAACCATGATCTATGTATGAGGATCCAGAATAAAATGTCAAAACATGTGTGACTAACCAAACAGTTATTACCAAAATCATTACGTTAACATGGAATTGTTAATAAAGTTTAATATAAAAGAATAATTGAGTCATATGTTTTATTATATTTAATAATATGGTTATTTTGTATATTTATAATAATATTATATTTATTATCATGGATGTTCGAACATGTACAGAGAATGTCAAGACTTAAGTTAAGAGAATTTCATCCCACATTTTATTTCTATGAGAAACATTCGATATTCATCACATGATTATTTTGTGTGGTGTAGATTCTTCCCATGAATATTATATATGATATTTATACAAAACCTTATGTTTATTTACCTATCCAATTGATTATTTCCCTTTCATGGGGTTTTACAATTGAAAAGTTAATATATAAGTAAGACATTATTGTCTCAATTTTACTTTTTTGAGACACATGTTTTGTTATAAAACATTTCATTTTATGAGGTGTATATAATTAAATTTTATGTGTTATATAATGAATATAATTGTTTTCATGATATATTATGCTTCATGTAATTTCATTTTCTTACATGGTAAATATGATTCAATGTTACTAAATTGAAGAAGTTTATTGAAACAATATCATCATTTATAGATATTGTTTATGATTTTTATTCCAATGATGAAATATTATGATACTTGTCTCAATAATATCACTATATTTACTATCATAGAGTAATTTGTGATACTTCATGTATTGGTACCATTTTCCCACTCTTTGGTACATAATATTATCAATACTTTTTTTTTCTGAAATTCCTACTTTACCTCTCACTTCGGTCAGAAATCTGTCTTCCATTAAAACCATGTTATCTATATTTTTTTCCAAAAATATTCTACTATTATCCAATTTTCATTAAAATATATTTTTATAGTCATTTTACATTTTAAAAAATAGGGTTCTTGAAAAGTAATATTATTTTCATTTCCTCGTCACTTCACTTTTTTAAACAATGTACGGTGCAATTGGAAGGTGCGGCATGTATGGATTTACCATCTTTCATGAATGTCATTACCTTCATGCTTCCATTACAAGATTATTTTTTATTAAAAAAATCATTAAAATTTATAATTTTTTTAAAACTGGTTTTCAATGATAAAATTTTTCAAAAAGTTATTATGTCTAAAAAGTGTTTTAAATGACTTTCAAAAAATCCTCAATAAGTTTTAAAAAGGTTGTTTTAAATGAAATTGATTTCAATGATTTATATTCTTCTTTTATATGTTATAAAATTATTTTGAAAGAAAACGTTTTTATATTCTTTTATTAAATTTCAATAGAATATGTTTTAATTTTACTTTCAAGACTTCATTTTATGTTTTAAAATTATTTTAAAAGAAAAAAATTTTAAAAATATTTTGAAGATAACTTTATCATTTTTAATGGTATATGGTTTTCAAAATTTTATCAATCCTTATTTAAAAGTTTTAAATATATTTTCAAAGATAATAGTTTTTAGAAGGATTTTTGTTTTAAAAAAATATTTTTAATGAATAATTGTTATTTTCTTCATGAAATATTATTAAAAGGATCTTTTAAAATTATTTTCCAAATAATATGACATCTATTGGTTTTATTCATTACTTTTTGGGGGAATGATTCAAATATTCCATTAATATTATTTTTCTAAATGGTTTATGTTTTTATGGAATCATGTTTATGAAACCTGTTCACTTTAAAGAGTTTTATTCATTGGAGACACAATTTTTTGTGGGTGATGAGTAGATGAAATGATTATAAAACATATCATTTTTCATTGGATAAGTTATGAGTACATGAGTTTTACACCCATTTCATTTCATGGGTTATGATATGATGTTTTTGAAAACCATATATTTTTCTGGGTCTGGATATGATTAATGTTTTATTATAATGCGGAATATATATGAATGATTTTATTATGAGATGGGTGGAAAAAATATCCCCCTCTATTTCATTTGGTAAATATTTATTTCAAATGACATAATAATGGGAATTAAGTTGACGAGCTTGATCACCTATGGGAATATAGGGAAACACAATCCCTTATAAGAATCATATTGTGACTGTAAATGGAGGTGTTTCCCATTGATTAGGTGTAGTCCCAATCAAAATAATGAGATTATGAAACCTAATACCTTACATGGAAAGAAAAATGAATTGGGTTGATGGTGTGTCTCACTTAGTAGGTGTAGTCCCCATGATGGTGGTAATATGGGGAAACATGATCACATATAAGGGAATGAATGTGACAGAAGATAGTTGTGTATACCACATAGTAGGTTTAGTCCCCATTATGTGCCTTTAAAAGTTCTATCAACATGTCTTGACTTATATATAATGATATTACATGTCTATGTTTATGCCACAATTCCATGTTTTATTCCTATTTTATGATTTTGTGGAATATGTTCATGTTTCTCTTATGATTCATGTCTTCTGAACTACTAAACTTTATTCCATGATTCAAGTTTATAATATTTGATATGCAGGGTATGGTCTTAGAATTTTATTATCATGTTATCATACCCTTATATTAATATTTATGCTTATATATTACCCTTTTAAACCATACTATGCATCTTATCTCATGAGTTTTTTTTGTTTTCCTCCCCAGGTTATGAAAATATATTTGATGTATGATATGTCTAAGAGGGATTATAGTCTTAGAGAAACTAGTGGGAGATTATGTTTCTCACTCATGTATCATTGTTTACATTTCCATTTATCCTAGGGAACTAAACTAATATGGTATTCAGGAATGTGTTTGTGTAATGTTTTAACTATTCAAAAAAATGATGTAATTTATATGTGAATTAATTATTGGTTTTGATAGTTGGTATTAGTGAAATGGTTTAGTCAAACATTGGAAATTGGGATGAGGAAACCATTGTGAGAACTCTAAGGACATTTCTATGGATATTTTTAAGGATAAGGAAAACTATAGGACAATTTCCTGGAATCTGGTAGATCATTGAGTTAGTGGTTTCTTATAAATACATCCATTTCTTAATACTAAATTTGTACACGGTTCTCACAAAAATGAAATTAGGATTATGATTTTTGACATGGTGAATTTGGTCGGACTCGAGTGTAACCTGGTACATGACAATGGGCATTACTGGACACATGGTTTGAATTTACAAGGAGATATGCTTTGATATTTAGTAATGTTTTCACTCACCATCATGAAGGATTTAAAAATAATTTTTCTATAAATTGAAATGGATAATAATAAAGTGTCATTTATTAAGGATGGTGTAATAATTTAGACATCCTATAAGTGTTTCTTCATGATTATGTGGTTTCAAAATAAGATAATTATTTCAAACTCAATGATTTGTAGTTTTAGGCAATGTAAGGATCAAAAAGGAATTGGTTTAACATTTATATGTTACAAACAATTTTTTGTTGAGTAAAATGGTATAGTGACTGATATAATGGATGTTGTGATCATTCCTAGTCAGTTTTTATGGAATGTGATTAAAAACTCATACATTAATCAACACTAAAAACCCCGTGGAAGTGAAGGAAGGAGTTCACTGAGATTTCAGGTAATGAATACCATGGAGGAATAAAGACTCAGTTACCTTTGTATCAAGAATGATCAATGAATCACCAATGTGAATATATCAAAGGAACAAGAATATTTTTTGACTATAGGAAATAAGGAATCAAAGAAAAAACCACAAAGGAAAAATTAAGGGTTCAATTATCAAATAAGATGGGAATATTTCCCCCGTAAGATATCATAAAAGGTTAAATGATTAAATTGTGGAATGAATGGTCATTATGAAAGTCAATGTCCTAAGTGGAATGCTTGTTAATATAATTATCAAGGTTGTGTAAGTAATGGTTATAGTACTAATGATAATGAGTCTATAGATTAAATTTGAAATGAAATAGGCATTATGTAATAGGATGAGGTAGAATTCTTATTTCTTATGGATGATATGTAAAAATACATGTTTTTATGTACTTATATTATAGAATTATGTAATATAAATTATAAAATATACAAGGATTATTCCATTTATGATGTTTATAAAGGATTTACTGGATTATGTTAAATTTTTTCTATTAAATGGAAAAGTAATTTTATGAAAAGTTTATATTTTGACCAAGGGATGATAAACCTTAATATGTTCTTATGTTAAAATAATGTTGTTTGGATAATGGTATTCAGGATATGAATTTATAAATTGGATAGTACTGATTATATTGGAAATAATTAAGTACTTATTGAAAAGTATTTTATATTATCCTTGATGAAGTTTAAATTTTTATTAGATTTATGGAATATATCTATTATTATGCATGTTTTCAAAAAGGGTTTATGTTGATTCAGGTTATTACCATGTTTTGAGATAATACATTATGGAGGTGTTCACATGTTTGGTATGTGATAGACAATAGATACTATATTATATATAGGGGATCGACATTGAGTTTATTTGGATAAATTAATAACCTTCATTACACAATGTTGTATTTTTATATTTTGGAATTGTTTCAAGGATAACCATTTATGGTGATTTTAAGTTTAAATTTGGATGTTGTTTGTGAGATTAATATATTATCCCACCACATGAGGATCTATTCATATTGGATAACTAGTTATAACATATTCCTGTTGATGGTAATAGATAATATATCGGATGGATTATCATTTATATTAGGATCAGTTAGTTATTTAAGATTGAAAAAATCACCTTCCATTTTAGATAAAGAGGTGAACTGGAAACTGATCAAGGAAAACAAAGGGTGGGCTTGTCATGAAATTATGCAAGTTCAATCTTTCCCAAGAATTATTGGACATTAGGGAAATTATCTTTGAATAATATGTTGTCCTAATAACTAAATTTTTAGTGAACTTATGGCCTTTTAAATCATCTAAAATTTCTGAATATGAGGCACTATACTTTTGATTGGCCATTCACATGTTTTTGATGTATGAATTCAATCACTCCATATAAATATGTATGATTTTCCTCAATGCCTATATTTTAACATGTCACCAATGTTATACCATGTGGAAACCATGTTATGAGTTAATTTGGGTAACCATCATATTTTCAAAATTTCATTTTTAAAAGATTTTTTAGTCTTCATTTTTATGATTTCTGTTTCTATGAATAGAACCTTAATGTATTAATCCTTTAATAACCCATAGGAATATTTAGGGTGAACTTCCTTATAAGGGGGAATAATGTAACACCCGGAGTTTTTGTGAACAATTTTTAATAAATTAATTATCATTGATATCATGAATTTCATGCTTCACTAAGTCAAAAATTAATTTTATTCGACACCAATATATGGTTTAATTATATGAAACCCTGACTTGGTTTGTATTACATGCCACACTGAGTTTCTACAAAATATCAATTTAATGTTATGATTATTTGAATGAGATTTTTATAACCGAGCTATTATACATAATAATTTTAGAATTAATAAATAAATTTTAAATACTATTTATAATAGTTTTATATAAATAAAAAACACTGATAATAAAACATGTGTTATTGGTAAAGACGTTAAATGTTTGAAAATACTATTTTCCCATGTGAACTACTTTTATGAACTTATGAGAATAATACTAAAATTAATTGTAGAAATTTATTTGATTGAATTTGATTAACTAAACTTCTTTTTTTAATTCATAATGTAAAAGTTATATTTGGAAAAATTTTAGGTATTTTTCTAAGAAACATCATTTTTGGTTGAATAGTGAAAATACTAAATTTTAATTCAAAAATATATTTTTTTCAAATTTATTTATATCATTAAAATATATTTTATTTTATTCTTTAAGTAAAAATATTTTAATAATTCATTTAATAATCAAATTTATATAATTGGAATCATTTTATATTGATTTTTTATATAAAAGTGTAATTAAAGTTTGAACATTATTAGTTTTAAAAACATGCTTTCTCACCAAGTCTATGTGATTAGAAGTAAATATAATTTTTTTTATTTTTTGAATTGAATTAAAAAAATAGACAAAGAATTTTAATCAGTATAAAATTTATATATATAATAAGATCAACTTCTGTTTTGACTAAAAAATATTATGGAAAGTGATTACTATTAATCACACTGATTAAGATAAAATTAATATTCACAAGGGACTAAACCATAAACATAAGGGAAAAAATGAATTATAAAATTTTCCAACACCCATTGTTTGGCCATATTTCTCCTATAAACCGTCCATTATTTATTTTTTATTTTTTAGGTTTTTTTAGGTAAAAATGTGGGTATACATAATTTTCTTTCAAAATGCAAAGTGTGTCCCCTCCCTCCCCTATAAAATGACACCAACAATCCAACTTATTCACTCCACTAATGAATATTATGTTCATCCAGTATCTACCCAAATCACTTCACAACATCCATACCTTCCTCCTTGAGGCCTCTCTTTGGGCAGAAATCTAACCAAGGAATCCATTTGGTGCAAACCAAATGAATTTACCCAAAAAGAGGTAACAACCATCCTCAAGATACATTCCATTATTTTCATTCTCCATAACCACAATTAATCTTATTCAATGATCATAAAATATCTCCATTATCACAAATATACTAATATTTTTTTTCTAAGGGAAATACCTGCACTTATAGACACTTCCATATATTGGGTAAAAAAGTTACAGTTCTTGTGTACGATGAACTACTGCATCGGGAAATGATGTTGTTCGTTGAAACATTACCACCTAAAACTGTTGGGAATTATAAAGGGAAATATAATTTTATATGATACATATGATTTTTATGATGTATTTATACTAACGTAGTAATCATATAAATACTAACTTCATTATTTTTATTTGTGTAAATATGATAACATTGTTTGTGGAAGTGTGGACTACCACCTCCTCAAAATGATGTGATTCGCTCACACTTTTCATTAACTGCATTAAAGATGGGTTTTGTAAATATATAATATATATATGTCATAACAATTCTACTAGAATGAAATTATATATTTATAAACATATATTCCATTTTCTTTATTTGTTTTAATACAACATTAAAACAGCAGCAGCGTTAATGTGTATGTTCATCCTATTGTCTCCATGAATGGTGTATTTTATTTAATATTTAAATATTTTATATATTATTATAAATACTAATATAATGATTATATATTATATATACATAAGTTTTTTACATTCTGTAAATAATTAAATCATGATATAAGTAAGAGTATCAATAATGACAAGTCAAAACAAGTACGTTAAACCAAGTGATTATTACCTGAAACATTAAATTAACATTGAATTGATAATAAACAGTTAATATAAATTTATAAGGGAATAATATGTGGCATTATATATATGAATTTTTTTCTATGATATATTTATAATAAAATTATATTAATAATATATAATTCATGAATGGGTACAATGAAAGGAAAGACGTATGTTAATGGACATTCATCTCACTCTTTATTTCTGTGAGATACTTAACATATTCAAAACTATATTATTTTGTGTTGTGTATATACATACCATGAATTTATTATATGATTATTATGCATAATATTATTTCTATTTACATATCTGATTGTTTATCTCTCTTTCATGGGGTTTTACTGATTAAAAGTTACCATATGAGTAAGATTTTTTTGCCTCAATTTTCATTTATTGAGACACATGTTTTGTTATACACCATATTATTTTATGAGGTGTATATAATTTAATTTTACATGTAATATCATGAATATCATTATTTTACTAACATATTAAGAATTATTTAATTTCATTTTCTTACATGTGGATTATGATTCAATGTTACCAAGTGGTTAGAGTTTATTGAAACAATATTATCGTTTATCTATATAGTTTATCGTTATTATTCCATTATTTAAATATTATGATATATATCTAAAAATTATCATGATATTTATTTTACAATTTTTATTCCTGATATCTTCATGTATTTGTACTGTTTTACCACACTTTGGTATATAAGATGATTAAGAAGGTGTTTTTATGAAAGTTCGACTTTTCCCCTCTCTTCGGTAGGAAATTATTGTTTCTTGAAAACCATGTTTTCTAAAAAAAATCCAAAAATATTATAATATTCTCCCATGATCTGTAAAATACATTTTGACTAATGGTTTAAATTTTAAACAAAAGGATTTATAAAAACTAATCTTCTTATTGTTTTCTGGACGAGGCACTTTTCTATACTTTTTATGTTGGACAAGAAATGTTCACCATGTAACGAACCAGGACACTGTCAATTAAATTAACCTTAATATTTTTGTTTATTATACTATATATAACACAAAATTAACTTGATAACATTATAAAAACATCATAAATGAATAATGGAAGGAATATGACGTATTTATGGAAGTTAATGAACCTATACTGTTGAAATTGTAACTTGAATTTAGGAATAGTAATATTACCCTTATGAATAGTAAATCATCCTAATGAATAGTAAACTAACTCATGAGTGTATGAATAAATTTTATGCATATTATAAATAAAGGAATGCTATAATTCTATCAAAATTTAAATATGTGAATATTTAAAAGTTAATATTTTAGTTTTTGTATTTTTGTAAGTCATAAATATTAAATTAAAATTTTATAATTAAAAAAATGATTTAAAATAAAATTTATCAGCATATAATTTATTCCAAAATTAAAAATTTTTTTTCTTATGATTTTAGGATAATTTTATGGGACCTTTGTATTATTTTGAAATTGTCATAAAATCAGTTATAAATTTTAAATAACAAATTTTCAAGCAAATGATGGTTTTAATTAAAAATTTAATTTATCATATTTTGAAAATATTTTCAAAAAATATACTTCATTTTGGAAATATACACATCAAAAAATGGTTGGGATGAAATTTTGGGATTTTTCTAAAATATTTTAAATTTTGTTGAGTAGTAAAATACGATTATATACGATAAATGTTAAATACATGATTTATTGATTCATAGATGATGTATTGATTATTTTAGACAATTATCATGAAATAAACATTATTATTTTAATGTTTTGGATGATAATTCTCAAAATATTCATATTCATGATCCAAATCGTAATCTAATTAAAAAATTCAAGGAAATCCCCCTCTCCTCCACTATAAATACCACCCCTCACCCCTCTTCTCCTCGCTCCACTATGCCATTAATTTTGTCAAAATACATCCCTAATATTCTTCTCTATTCTCTCCCCCACATCTAGGATCTTATGGAATTACCAAAATACAAATCCCTTTCTCTAAGGTGGTTCTCAAGGAGGATAATTGAAGCGGTAAATCCTCATCCTTTTTCTTTTAATTTCATTTCAATTTATTTTCATTTCTTATTATATCCTCACCTCATAAATCCAAAAAATCATGATAACCCCAATATCATATCTATAATATAATGGTGTTAGGATAATTTAATATCCACTATCAATCTCATTACTCTCTCTATTTTTTTAAAAAATGAAATCATCGAGGTGTCGATTTACAACCTTCTTGGATGATGAACTTTTGTTCTTCAATTTCTCATTCATGGTTGGGAATGATTTTTTTATATTTAAATAATTTTTAAAATATGATTTATATTTTATGTAATTTTATGGAACAGTTATATAAACATGATATTATATAAAAAAATAAAACTAGTTCATTGTGATCGAGAAACCACTAATATAAAGCTAAACAATGATCATTATCATGTTATATAATGTTTCTTCTTAATATATGGAAATATAATAGTAAATAAGATCTATTACCCTTTTGTTTGTTCATTAATAATAGGTAATTCCAATTCGGGATAATTACACCAATTTCACATGAACTCCATTAATTATTATCAAGTGAAGCGATCATGAAAATAATGGAAATGAACACTTCAGAAAGATAGAATTATATTTTATAACATATCAAAAAGGCCATAAATGAAGTAAATAAAATTATAATAAACAATGTATATTTTTAATAGAATCTTAATTAAATTATTTATTATTATAATTTAATATTCAATAACATTAAGGTTATCTGAAGAATACATTCAGACATAAGTTAAGGGTTTTCTTCTCGAACCTGCATGTTCATTCATGTTATGATTTATTTCACAATACAAAAATGAAATTATTCATTATTTTTATATAATTATTCTAAAATATATATATTTTCTAACATAATATATCCATATTAGTTCATCAATCTATGATGGGATAATAATTTTTTTGCAAGGATCCCTTCTCAATCCTTCCCGATACGCAAGCCTGATTAAAGTGAACGTCTTAACTTATTACCCTTTTTCATGTACCATATAATTTTTTTAGAAACCAATATTTATATAAAATCACTAATTTTTTCCTAAAAATAAATCTTAGTTAATTTCTGGTTTTATAGGAATATTTATCTAATTGAACTCCTGTTTGTAATGTAAAAAGAGTATTTGTCTCAATAATACCTAGATGATTTTATAAGATTACTTTAATCTATTTCAACACCTATGTGGGTAAATATGTGATTAATATATAATTATATTATCTAAAATATTTTATTTAATGGTGTATTATTAGTTTGACTATGGGTGTGATATCTTTATTCCATTCACCATATTACTCAGAATAGTTAGTGATTATGTTTACTTCATGGAGAATGTTATTTACATATCATATGTTAGTGTCAAGATGAATGTATATGTTGATTATGTTTCACAACATTCATATGATGAATTAATTGGAATTAGAAAGTGCTATATGGGACCCTATATATCCCCTCTTAGCATCGGTAGTTCTCATAAGACAAACTAGATTCGGTACGGGATAACGTCTTACCCAACTAAGTATGTTGTCTTGGATTCAAACGTGACGGTTTCGTTATGATGTACTTTATTATGAATTACCTCATTATAATATTAGTTTTTTATATTCCATGGGATTATTCATCTATTAGAATATGCATGGTTATTTTTCATTATGGAATTATTTATTCAGTTTTTATTCCTTCCATATTATGCTCAAGTTTATGTTTTAATAGAATGTGTTTTTATTCACCTTTCCTTATAGTTCATTTTTATCATCCTCTATATTAAAAAACCTTACTAAGAACCTAAGATCACCCCTTTCTTATGTTATATTTCCCCCAAGTATTTTATGAAATATATTATGAATGACTTTCATGGATAATCTAGGAGTTGTGGTTTTTTTCAAAAGAATTTATATACTCTATTTCATATCATGTTGTAATGTAAAACTTATGATTATATGTGGTTTTCAAAAAAAAAACTAATCTATTTTTCCATCAAGGATATTAAATCCTTGTTTAGTACTGCAATTTAATGAGGTATGGTACCGACACTAGGAAATAGGGGTCTAGGTCCTTACATTTTGAATCAAAGGAAGTTTAATAGAATCCTTGGAAACTGGATTTAGAAAATGTAAATTAAGGAATAAATTTCTCAGATAGACATTGAGGATACTCATACAAGATCATCCTAAAAAAAATTTCCAAGGTAGTGATTATGTATTTATTTCTATCAAAAAATACATATAGGATACTATAAATGTAAATGGTTCTGGAAAATATGTACCTAGGAGTAACAACTCCAACAAGGTGTCCCAAGCCAGCCCCAGGGTAGCCTCGTTCATGAAAACATGCCATACTACACACTTGGTTTCACACTCCCAAGGGATATTCTTTGGATAATTCCCATTTTATTTAAAATCCATAATAAATGATTTAAATGTAAATATGTCCAAAAAGAAACAATGGTAATGATTGTGAGATTAGACATGCATCAAATTTCAATTTATGTTATGTGTGTTTCTAGTTCGAAATTATACATTATGACTCAGAACCTAATTAATTTATTCTATTATTTAGAAATTTTGCATAGTGAGAGGAATGGATACCGCTTGAACATACGTATACCATATAGGAATTTTCCTCCTATTCAATATAATGATGTTGGTTCTGAAGATGCAACTAGTGTTGAGAAACTTATCACTATACTAGGACATATGACTCAGGATATGAAATGTTATTGTACATGTTCGGAGAATCCTGATCCAAAACATGGTGGATAAATGTTATAACACTTTACGTGACAAAAAACTCCATCATTCAATGTGACTATGAACCCATTTGTAATAGTGTAGTGTATAAGTTCTTTAGTGAAGATACTTATTTCTTTGGGATGTAACAAAAAGGAAAATATTGTTAGGGAAATTTATAATCTTTTGAGAGATGTAGATCAATGGTGGTCATTGATTAAAAATAAGGAGGGAGAAATAAAAATCATGGAATTGAGTGAGTTTAATTAACATTTCATTAAAAAATACATTACCTATGAACATTGAGAGGATATGGAAATGCAGTTTCTATGTTTGAGAAAAAAAGGGAATGAGAATGTTGCAACGCATGAAGCTATCATTACATGATTATCAAGGCATGATACCAACTACATACGTAACCCAAGTTATAATATTTACCAATTTTTTTATTTTTTAAAGCCAATACTACAATGAGCCCTCAGATACCAATCCTTCTTATCATATGAATATATAGTCTTATTTTCTATCAAGATTGAAAATGAATTCAATATGTCTTATAACATTAAAGGAATGTAACTGAAGAAGAGGGCTGATAAAAATATATAGAAAAAGAAAAAATAAAACAGGGAAGAAGGGAAGAGTTCAATTTCCACCCTATAGTAATTGTGGGAAGAAGCATCGTGGTACTTTCCTAAAGGGAATGGGAGTCTATAAACAGTGTAGAGAAAAAGTCCACCAAACCTGTGATTGCAAGGGAAACAAAGAAACTTCCAATGTAAAATGGTATAATTTTAATGATATGGAACATTATGAAAATTAATGTCCTAGATGTTAAGGAAAATTTTCCCATATAAGGAAAATGGAGCAAGGAAAAGCTTCTATGGTCACAACTTCATAGGTTAAAATTCCTAATGATGTGGTGGAATGTACTATAATTATTTCATCAAATATATACAATGATTTATTTGATTCGGGATCATCACATTCTTTTATATCTTTCTAGTTTTTTAATAATATTATCCATTTAAAATTTGATTTATTAAATGATTTTTTAGTCAAAAATTTTAAGGGAAGTATCATTGCAACAAAGATGTGTCAGTTAGTCCCATTTATGACACATAAACATTATTTAGTTATTAAAGGGATAATCTTACCTATGATTGAATTTTACATAATACTTGGTATGGATTGGATTTCAATGTATGACATGAAAATATATTTCAAGAATAATTAATTCAAAATTTACAAGTGAAGTGTAGAATCAATTATATTTAGTGGAGAAAAAAATATCATCGGGTTATTATCTAGATCCACCTTCAGTATTTCTTCTAAATGAAATTAATGGGGAGGAAGAGAAAAATTTATCAATGAATCATCAAATTTAATATGTACCTATTGCACAAGAATATATTGGTGTATTTATAGAGTATTGTTCTGGACATCCTCATGAGTGGGAAGTTGAGTTCTCTATTGATTTAATTCCTAGTTCAAAACCACATTCAAATAATCCTTATCGAATAGCCATTTTGGAATTAGTAGAATTGATTAATTAACTAGAAGAATTTAATGAAAAAGGACTTATTCCCCATAGTGTTTCTCTATGGGGAGCCTATATTCTATTTTTTATGAAGAAAGATAGATCCATGAGACTGTGCATTGATTATAGGGAAATCAATGATTCGATACAAAATAATAAGTATCCCCTTCCTACATTGATGATTTATTTGATCAACTTCATCGGGCTCAATAGTTTTAGAAGATTGACCTATGATCTGGATATCATTAGTTGTGTGTGGGAATGGAAGATATTCCAAATAAAACATTATGAAATAGGAATAGACATTAAAATATTACAATAATTCCATTTGCACTGACTAATTCATCCTCTATTTTCATGGATCAAATGAATTGTGTTTTCACTGAATATATTGATAACTTTTTTGTGGTGTTTATTAATTATATCTTCATATACTACAAATGTTACGAATATAATGAGACTCACATGTGTATTTTTATGATGAATCATAGAAGATATGAATTATATGGAAAGTTTATCATGTCTGAATTTTTTCTTCAATCAGTTTCTTTTCTTTTCCATATTGTCTCTGAGGGTGGAATCTCAGTTGATTATATGGGGAAAAAGACTATATAGGAATGGCCTACACCAACAAACATAACTGAGGTATGTGGTTTTATTGGGTTAGTAGGTTATTATCAACATTTCATTAATAACTTCACTTGATTAAATATCCATTCAACTAAGCTTTCTCATAAAGGCATTAGGTTTTGATGGAAAAAATACTGTGAAGAATGCTTCGAAGAGTTGAAGAGTAAATTAGTGAATACTCCAATTATGACTCTACCTTCAAGAAATTGTGGATTTACTATTTATAGTGATGCATCCAAAAAAGGAATTGGGTTTTTCCTTATGAATAATGAGATAGTTATAGACTATTAATCAAGGATGTTAAAAATTCATGAGCAGAACTATGCAACTCGTGATCTTGAGTAGGCATCTATAATCTTTCCTCCCAAAATATGGAGACACTATCTATATGGTGAAAGATGTGATATATATATATAGATCTAAAGAGGTTGAAATATATCATCTTACAAAAATAAATCAATATAAGGAAAAGGAAAACGATTAAACAACTCAAGGATTTTGATTTTTCAATACACTATCACTTAGTAATGGAAAATAAGGAAGTTGATTCATTGAGAAGGATAGATTATAGAGTTATAAACATAATGAGGTCTAAAAGGGAACCTCGGTTCATGGATCTAGTACATGTGGATATGGAAATTATCAAAGAAGGTGAAAAATCACTCCCTTTTCAACAGATTTCCCAACCATATCTATTAGTAAGAATTAAAAGTTCTCATAATCAAGATGAGATGATTTAAAGGAAAATTAAATCCATGAATGTTTGGATGTTTTCAAACATCATGCATGAGGAAGGAATTCAGATATTTAGGGGGAGGATTTGTGTTCCCTTAAAACCAGATCTAAAATGGATTTATTGGACAATTCCCATTTTTTGAATATCTATACACAACTTATATCAAGAAGATGTATATAGATTTAAAGGAACATTTGTTTTTTGATAACATGAACCAGGAAATTGATGAATATGTATCAATATGTTTATTCTATCAACAAGTGAAGGATGAAAGGAAACATCGAAGATGTATCATGTGGACTCTACCTATTCCTACATGGAAATTGGATAAAATAAAAATGTATTGTTTCACTGTAGTTCCAAAAACATAGAGAAAGATTAATTAAATATGGGAAATTGTTGATCGAATTACCAAATTTGCACATTTCTTTTCTATAAGTGCAGATTTTCTATTGGATCGCCTTGAAAGGATTTATATTAATGACGTTTTAAGAATTCATGGAGTATGCTTATCTAATGTGTCTGATCATGATCGAAAATTAACATCACAATTCAAGAAAATTCTCCAGAAATAATTGGATACTGACCTTCATTTCAGTATTTCTTATCCCCCTCAAAGTGATTGATAGTCAAAAAGGATTATCCAAACATTAGAAGACATTCTGAGATCATTTTTACAAGATTTAAAAGGTAAGTGGGATCAGTATTTACCTTTGGTCGAGTTTTCGTTCAATAATAGTTTCCATTTTTTTAATTAAATAGAACCATATGAAGCATTCTGTAGAATGATATGTCCTATACCAACATGTTGGGATGAATTTGGTGAATGGAATCTTGTGGGCTCATAGCTTTAGTGGAATCAATAGTGAAGATAAAGAATATTCAAACCCATATCAAAGTAGCTCAAAGAATGAAGAGGTGCTATACTAATAATAAAAGGAAGCATTTGGACTTTCAAGTGGGATGTCACGTTATCTTGAAATAATATCCCTCAAAGGGTGTTATTATATTTGGGAAGAATGGTAAACTGAGCCCTATGTACATTGGTCCTTTTGAAATTATGGATAGAATTGGAGTTGTGTTTTATCATTAGTAAATTCCACCAAGCCTTTAAAAGGGACACAATGTTTTTCACATCTCCTCTTTATGGAAGTACATGAATGACCCAACACACGAAACCACATATGAAAGAATATAATTGGAACGTGACATATCATACTACGAAGAGCCTATCTATATTCTATATAGTAATGAAATTTTTTGGAGGAATTTTACAACTCTGATGGTAATGGTACTTTGGAAAATCATAAAATTTAAGGGGTAATGTGGGAGCCAGATGATATTATGAGGAATAACTACCCAAATAATTTTGTGGGGTGATAATATGAAAATTTCGGCGACAAAATTTTTATATGACAGGAGAATGTAACGACCCATAACCCCATAAATTAAATTCTCCTTCTTATGTTTATTTCATATAGTGTAGATCATATAAAATCACATATAGAACATAATACACAAATTATAAATGAATAATTAATTAAATATGAGGTATTTCATGAAGTTAAGGAAACTATACCAATGAAATAGTAACTTGGATGTAGGAATAGTAATATGACACTTATGAATAATAAATTGTCCTAATGAATAGTAACCTAATCCATGAATGTATGAATAAAATTTGGGCATCTTATAAATGATGGTATGATATAATTATATCATAGTTTAAATAAATAAATATTTTAAGAATTAATATATATGTGTTTCTATTTTTGTATGTCAAAAATATTTAAATAAAATTTTATAAATAATAAAATGATTAAAAAAAAGTTTATCTTCATAAATTTTTTTAATAAAATAAAATTTTGTTGTCTTATTATTTTATGATAATTTTAATGGACCTTTTTTAATTTTTGAAAGCGTTATATATTCCATTATAATTTTATAATATATATTTTTCGAGAAAATGATGGTTTTAATTACAAATTTAATATATCATATATTACAAATTATTTTCGTAAAATAGGGTTCATTTTTAAATTCAATGTATTGAAAAATGTTTAGGGTTAATTTGAGGGATTTTTCTAAAAAACATGAATTTTTGGTGAATATTAAAAAAATAAAAAATGATAAATACATGATTTATTGAGTCTTAGTTGATGAATGGATGATATAATAACATAATATAGAACTCTCATTCATTATTTTAATAAATTTGATCATAATTCTCAACCTATTAATTGTCATGATCCCAATAGTAATATAATTAATAAAAAATTCAAGGTCCCCCCATCCACTATAAATACCACCACTCACCCTATCTTATCTTCACATCTCTATGCCTTGACGATTGTGGAAATTCTGACCAACATCTCTTCCCTAGTATCTCCACCATGTCCATGTTCTATTTGTCTTAACAAAAGACAAAAAACCATTTCCATAAGGAGGTTCTCTCGGGGAATTATTCATGATGTAAATCCTCTTCATTTTTCATTTAATTTAATTTAAATTTGTTTTCTTTTCTTATCCTCTCCACACATCATATATCTAAATTATCATGAAAAATATAGTATCATATATATACTATAATGGTATCATGTTAATTTAATATCAATTATCAATTTCTTTACTATCTCTCCCATAAATGTTTTATAAAATAGATCATTGAGGTGTGTATTTACAACATTCATGGACGACAAACTTTCATTCTTCAATTTATCCTTCAAGGATGTTCATTAAACCATTTTTATGGTTGTAATAGTTTATATAATTTGTATTATATTTTATGTAATATTACTTAACCATTATATGTACATGATATTAAATAATAGAAAAACCTAAATCTTTGTGATCGAAAAACCTCTAAAATTAAGCTAAATAATTATCATTAACATGTTATCTAAGAATTAAACCTCATATATAGAAAAATAATAATTCTTAATTCTAATTAAAATTATGTTTCTTCATTAAAAACTTTTTATTCAAGATATGGTTAATTATACCCATTTTATATGAATTCCATTAGTTATAATCAAGTGAAATGATTGTTAAAATCATGAAAATGAACAAACTGGAACAACCAAATTGAATCTTATAACTTATCAAAAAGGAAATAAATTAACCTAATAAAATTATAATAATCAATAGACATGTGTAATAGGTACTGAATTAAATTTTTAATGAGTCTAATTTCATATTCTTGGACCTTAAGGTCAAGTACAGAACACATTCAGACATAATGTAAGGGTTTTCTTCCCCAACCTCAATTTTCATTCGGGATATGCTTTCGTTCTCTATAAAAAATTTAATTCTTATTAATTTTTATATAATTATTATAATTTTTATATATATGTTCCAGAATCGTATATCTCAATCATTTCATAAATATTTATTGGATAATAAATGTGATTCACAGTTCCCTTCTCTATCATTATTGATATGAAATCCCGCTTAAAAGGAACATCTCCATTTTTTTACCCATTTTCATATACCATATATAATCTATTTTAAGAAACCATTATTTTTATAAAATCGCTAATTTTTTCATGAAAAAATATCTTAGTTCATTTCTTGTTTTATACAAAAAAATTTCCAATAAAACTCCTCTTTAAATAGTAAGAAGATTATGTATGTCAACAATACATTGATGATTTTATAAGATTATTTTCATTTAATTTAATATCCTTGTTAACAATTATTTTTAATTGGGATTAATATTTTATGATATCATGAGCCATATTTTATGAAACGATTTATGATTAGTTTGAATGTGGATGTTCAATCTTCATTCCATTTACCAAGTTAATCTGAATAGTTAGTGATTATGATTACTAATTGGAAAATATTATTTACATTTCATATGTTAGTTATAATTGAAATTTATATGATTATTATGTTTCACCCATTACATATGAATAATGAATTCAACATAATAAGTGTCCGGTGGGGCTGGTTACAGAACCTCAGTTCATCAGTAAGTCTCATGAGACAAAATAGTTTGGGTATGAGATAACATCTTACACAATTAAGTATGGTGTCTTGGAAGAAACCTGGAGGGTTTTTTATTATGTCATGAATTACGCATTCAATCATTATGAGATTAGTCTTTGATATTCCATGTGATTATTCAACTAGTAGAATATATGTAGTCATTTTTTATTATTGCATTATTTAATCACTTTTTATTCCTTCCATATTATAATGATGATTAGTTTTAATAGAAGGTGTTCTTAGTTATTCAATATGAATTACGTTTTATTTTTTACCTCTATAGTATACATGACCCTTATCAAGCAGCTAACATCACCACTTCCTTATTTTTATTTTTCCCAAGGATATAATGAATTATATTATAAATGAATTGTAGGGATATTCTATGATTTTTTAATGTTTCTAATGGAATTTCTATATTATATTTCATTTCATGTTGTAATGTAAAAAACATGTTTTAACCATGATTTCAAAAACTAAGAAACTATTCAGTCCTTCAGGATGCAACTTCCCTGATTAGTATGCCAATTTAATGAACGATGGAACTGAAACCAGGAAACTGGCGTCAGGGTCCTTACATGGCATGAATGGATTTACTACCGTCATGACCATCATTACCCTGAAACCTCATTAAAAAGATTAAAAACTTATTTTTTAATGAATATGTTTTTCTAATATTATGAAAATTAATTTTAGATTGGTTTTTAATAAAAAAATGGTTTTTAAAAAGGTTTTATGTTTAAAAAGTGTTTTAAATGATTTTTAATACATTTATTATATAATTTCAAATGATTGTTTTTTGAGAAATGGATTGCAATTATTTTGATGGTTCTTTTATAAATTTTCAAGGTTTTTTAAATAAATATTATTTGAAAAAATATTCAAGATTATTTTATATATTTTTAAGTAATTTTTTAAAAAAATTATTTCAATCCTTCTTTCTATGTTTTCAAACTATTTATAAAAAATGGTTTCAAATAGATTTCAGTATTCTATTATATGTATTCAAGGTAAAAGGTTTTCAAAATGATTTCAATAATTATTTATATGTTTCAATTTTATTTTCTAAGAAAATTGTTTTCCAAAGGCTTTATGTTTTAAAATCATTTTTACTGAAGAATGAATATTCTCCTTAAATTTTTTTAAATGGATACTCCCAAATTATTTTCTAACTAAGATGAAATATATTTGTGTTACTCATTCCTTTATAGGAAATTATCTAAAGGGTCCATTGAAATTATTTCTCTTAATATTTTTTGTTATGATGGAATGATGTTTATGAAACCCATTTCTCATTAAACAATTATATGTTTATGAAACCCATTATTCTTCCATGGATTTTATGAATATGAAACTTGCTTATTTTCATGGGTTATGGTTTGATGAAATTATTATGATTCATGTGTTTTTTCATAGGAAAATATATGATTACATGTTTATTACACCCATTTCATTTTATGGGATATGATAGGATATTTATGAAACCCATTATTTTTTATTATTCATGATATGATGAAAGTATTATTATATTGCAGAACAATTATGAATGTTTTTATTATGAGAAGTTTGGGTCCTATATATCCATCCAATTCATTTGGTAAAGATTAATATTTCATAATATAATTATTTTAATCAAGTTGATGGGCTTGATCCACTATGGGAAGGTAGGGAAACCCAATCCCTTATAATGAACTGATTGAGATTGGGGATGATGCTTATATAACAACCATTTTCTTTTTATTACATTAATACATGATTTAATGACATAAAATTACAATTAATACAATCCAAAAATATAAAAAAAGTTGAGTGTCTTGGAAAATTAGGAACATTATATAACAACTTCAAACATGAAACACAACATCATTATTGAAAACATCCTTTACATGACCACTACATTGCTCTGTACTTAACATTACATGCGATACCCTGAACACATACACAAAAAAGGGATGAGCTATATAGCCCAGTAAGGGAATAAACATGGAATAATATGAGAAAGACAATACATGTTATACAATAGGCATATAAATATAGAATAACATAATCATGAACATAAATGAAAGATATAACATGATAATCATAACTTGGAAATGTGGAAACAACTTAAAACGTTGTATCCCAGGTCAAGGAAGAACTACCAAGACATCATATGGGACAAAGTACTAAATATCAGTAAGGTAAACCCCTATCCCAACCTAACATATCATAATACTAAACCTTACCCAATGCATTGGAGCTCTATATATTTTCGGGTGCATCAGTCACTTTCATTTCATTCTCATGCTTTAGTGTTCCATATAGATCATAAATCATTGATTAATTAAACAACATAATTTATTCAACAATCAAGGGGTGTGTCATGCATACATATAATTCCTCAATAAAAAGGTATATGTGTATAAAATTGATCACCAATGATAGGGTACGGGTACGATATTCTCTAAATAATTTTTTAGAATGGAAATTAACAATGATATTTCGGTAGCCAAATGGCATGACATAAAAATTCATAAAAAGGATTGATGTGGTATAAAGAGGTATCACATCATATATACATGAAATTTACAGTAAAAGGGTTATATAAATACCTTTCCCAAAATTAGAAATTTGGTAATTAATGGAATAACATAGTAATGAAACTTGATGAAAGAGGATAAATGGAATATCTCTTATGATATTTCAGAAAGGTACTGGTTTTACGTGGGAGGGATTAATGAGAAATGGGTCTCTCATCATTAATGCATAATAAAAATAGTATAGCGGATTTTTTAAATCATCCCCCATCAATTTTAAATTAATATAAAATGGTGTAGAAATATAAGGAAACATGGATAAAAATGATATTATATGGAACCCTTACATTAGTCTGCGGATTTAAAAAATGAAGAGGGTATTGATGATATTTTTGTCACCTTGGTATTATTCTATGGAGGCAAAGACCATGTAAGGAATTTCTCCATGTATTTTTTTAAATAGAAATGGGAGCTTTGGTGTATTTATAGGGAAAATGAGAGGGGAATTCCTTAATATTTCACAAACATATGATTTGGATTCTATATAATTAAATATTCAAAACGAAAATTCTTACCAGGGGTTTTGCCCAAGGTTTTTGGAATATACGAGTGGAAAATATTATTTTATAAGTGCATGGGCAGAAGATTTTAAAATATTATCCTTTCTTTTATGGAAGTGAGTCAAATTATTAATGAAATGAACAAAAAATCATAAAATATATTATACATTTTAGAGGAGTCACTTAGGATTTATAAAATAAGTGAAAAAAATCTAAAATCACATTATTTTAAAGGTAAAACATATATTTGGACAAAGATCCATTTTCATAGTGTTTATTACATCACTATTGGGCCATTATGATGTCATAAAACACACTATATATTTATATGGTATTAATGTTTTATCCAAACATTTGATTGTATCAGAAAGTCATGGAAAATTCACCATTGGATAATTTCAAAGTCCAGATTCCAAAAAAATTTCAGTTTATCCCAAAAAATTCTAAATATTTCAATTTTTACCTTCAAAATAAAAATCTATATTTATTGAAATTTAATGGGCTTTGACCAAAACAGTTTTCAATCCTTAATAAAAATAAAATTTTGTCCCATAAACGTTATATGAAAATTTACATTTAATAAATGTAATATAATAATAATGTTTTAAAATTCTTCTATGTTAATTCATCAAAATATATTTCTTAATAAAATTTGAATATAAACCAAAAACAATATTTATGATTTAATAAAAAATAATAGAATGAAAATATATTAATTATTATACATAATAATAATGTACATAATCATAATGCAAGGGTCTTGATACATATCCCATTATTACACCAGTATACACCCTCAGAGTAAGTTGTGTGATGGTGGGGCATTCATGGGGCCATTTGGTGAACACGGTTTGGGATGTGATTTCGATGACCATGAACTTCTCCCATAAATGATTTTCTCAAGGTTATGTTATTGGTTCTCGTCTTGGGATTGGTCTAGGGAAAACCCCAAAATTTATGTCTCCCTTGGAAGCACCGATAAATTGTCTTCAAAGTGAAGAATCTTACTAGTTGAGGTCATCACATCCATTTTCTATGTCAAAAGGATTTGTTAAAAAACTAATTTTTTACTAGTCATGTGATAACTATTTAATGACTATATTATCAATGAAAAATATAATTAATATTAATTTGAATAAAATTGGATATAACAAAGAAAATAATGTTCATGTGTTTTCTATATCCATTTTACAAAATAAGAAATTCAGTTAAATAAAAAGGAAAATTTCAAAAATAATAGATCGGTTCATTACAATCTCACCCTCAAGAAATTTCATACTTGAAATTTTTATTTCCCACATTAAAATAGATGAGGGTAAAAAATCATTAAATGCCTCCTCTGGTCCCCACACTGCTTCTTCAAACATGTGGGTTCTCCACAACACTTTGACCAAGTGCATTGCCTTATTCTGTAGAACTTTGCCTCTATGATCTAAGATCTTCACTAGATTCTCCTCAAAAGAGAGGTTATTATCGAATGGTACCACCTTTAGATTTAGTACATGAGAGGGGTGTGGTGTGTACTTTCCCAAGAGTGATGCATGGAATACATCATGTACTTGAGATAGGTTATGTGGTATTTCCACTCAGTAGGCCACCACTCCGATGTGATCAAGGATCTCAAAAGGGTCAATGTACTTGGGACAATGATTTCCCTTTTTCAAAAATATCTTTACTCTATTCCATGGAGATATGGGGAGGAATACTATGTCTACGACATCAAAATCTAGGTCTTGTCAATGATTGTCAGCATAGCTTTTCTGTGAACTCTTAGCAGCCTTGATGTGATGCTGAATGGTCTTAACCTTTTCCACCATTTCCTCGACCATTTCAAGATCTAAAATTTTTTGTTCCCCAATATCATCCAAACTTATAGGTTTTATACACCTATTCCCATAAAAGTAATCATAGGGATACATTTGTATTCTTTAGTGGAAACTATTGTTGTAACAGATTTCAACTAGAAGAATATGTTGATCTCATCCTCCTTTGATGTCCATTCATCATGATCTCAACAAGTACTAAAGTGTCTAAATTTTCCACTCATATTGGCCATTTGTTTGAGGTTGATGGGTTGTACTGAAGTTTAACTCAGTATTCAGAGCATGTTGGAGACTCTTCCAAAACATACAGGTGAATCTTAGATCTTGATCGGATACAATTGATAGTGGTACACCATAAAGCCTCACTACTTCTCTGATGTATATCCGTGCAAGTTAATCAAGTGAAAAAACTACTCTCAAATTTTAATTAAATGTGTAGTATTTGTAAGATGATGCACCACAACCCAGATATCATTGTTTCTTATAAATATATTTGGAATCTCGGTGACAATGTCCATGGTGATGTTTTCGCATTTCCATTTAAGTAAGGGTAATGGTTTCATCACCCCCTTCTATTTTTTATTTTCTTCCTTCATTTTCTGACATTCGATACATCATGATGTATATTCTGTGAGATCCTTCTTCATATTTTCCAATAAATAGTGTTCCCAAAGATCTCGATACATCCTCGTGTTTTCAGGGTGGGTAGAGAAGGTCGACCTATGTGGAACATATAATAGACCCTTATTTAATTTTGGATTTGATGGTACACATTGTCTTGACCCAAATTTAAAACACCTTCTTCATTAACATTGAACTCCTAGAATTTCACTTTTCTAATAGTTTCCACTTCCTTCTTAATTCCCTCATCATCTCTTTGAGCATCCTTTTACCTCTCTAGAAGAGGTGGTTGATCAATCATTTGTGAAAGGATTGATGATATTACTTCCTTTCTGATTCCCATGTCCATATTATTTAAGTCTAATAAGATAAAATCCTTCTCAATTATCATCAATGAAACAGTTTCTAGATCCTTTATTCAAAGAGAATCTACCACATTATTCACTTTCTATAGATAGTAGTGAATTGAGTAGTCATATTGTTTTATCATCTTTAACTATTTTGGTTGGAAAATATTGAACTCTATCATGTTGAATATATACTGGAGGCTGATGTGATATGTATATCTTTCACACTTCCCCACAAAGAGGTAATTTCACAAAATTTTCACAGAGAAGATCACTGCAGCCAAATCCAAATCATGTGTTTAATAATTCTTCTCATTAAATTTCAACATACTTGAAGTATTTACAATGAATTTTTTATTTTACATCAACACAAAAACCATGACCTTCTTCGAATAATCAATGAATACCATGAAAATATCACCACTTGTGCGTAGTGTGGGCATGGTAACAGTGATAAGCCTCATTTTCACCTCTTTGATTCTCTATTCACATTTATCATTCCCTGAAAACTTGAATCCCTTCAGTTTAATCTTGGTTAGAGGGTTTGAAAATCATGATAAATTTCGTACAAATCGATGATGATACTCAGCTTACCCAAGGAAACTATAGATATCAATCACATATGTTGGCCTCATCTATCCTTCAATTGCATTAGTATTTGACATTTTAATAGATATCAAATTGATTCTGATGATATACCACAATAAAGCAACATCCTTCAACCAGAAATCACACTTTTTGTACATTACAAAAAGATTTTCCTTTCGCAAGGTCTTTAGCATGGTACTTAAATGATCCTCATGCTCCTTCTTACTTTTGAAGTATAATATAATATCATCAATAAAGACTACCAAGAATTTTTCCAGTTATTATATAAATACTATATTCATCAAGTCCATCAAGACTACTATAGGATTGTGATTCTGAATGGAATCACTATGAAATCATAATGCACATACCATGTATAAAAAAGAAGTATTGGGGATATCCTCATTCTCCATAATTACTTGGTAATATCCTGACCACATATCATACTTGTAGAAGTATTTTTCTCCAAATAGCTGATCAAAAACATTATTAATTCATGGAAAAGGGTACATGTTCTTTTTCAATATTTTGTTGCACTAACGATAATCAATGAAAAGGCGCATTGACCCAAACATCATCTTGGTGAAGAGAACTGGTGTAACCAATGGTGAAGAACTTTTTCATATACACCCTTTATCTAGAATCTCTTGTAGTTATTTCTTTAGCTCCTCATGTTCCACAACAGCCACTATATATGTAGGTCTGGATATTGGAAATTCCTTAGGTATAAGATCAATAGGGAATTCAACATCTCTGTTAGTAGGAAGACCATAAAATTCCTTGGTACACAAATTTGTGAATTCCCTAACAATAGGAATGTCTTTAAGGATGGTTCATTCCTTAAAATCGATCATATGAGTAAGATAGACATGATCATATGGTAATATCCATTCTTGGGATGATGGTGATAATGAAGATTCATCATCTGCCTTGCATTTGTACATAAATGGGGGTTGATTTTCTATATGGAGAGTGATTTATCTCTCACGAAAATTTATATTGGATCAATATATGAAAATCAAATCTATTCCAATATTTGTATCAAATTACACCATGGGAAGTATGATAAGGTTCATTAGAAAGTTAAATCTACAAATAGGTGTCAGGTAGTAGTTATATACATGGAATGCTATAACTTCCCCATTTTCCATTTTCACCAAAACATTTACATCTTTTCTTTGTGGTGGTGTTTATATTTTTCTACTAAACATTCAAAATATAAAATAATGCATTGAAATCGAATAAAAAAGGACATTCTATATTATTGTATGAATAACTAGCATACCGATCACCACGTCATTATCGACATTCACTTCAGTGATAGTGATTGAAAACTATTTCCCTTGCTGCCTTGGAGGTTGTTTTTTCCTTCGAAAATGATTGTATTAGTGCATTGTTTTGAGAAATTCTCTAGTTCCATGCAGTTTTACTAATAAAGAATGCATAGAGGGTCCACCGGAGAATTTCGTTCCTTTGTCACAGTAGCTAGTTTTTCATTCTAGCAATCGATGGCTAGGTTCCCTTCCTTTCTGCACCTAAATAATTTTTTCATCCCCTTAAGAAAATTTCCAGGGTGCTTCTTTCCGCACCTTTGGAAAGTGGGATGTTAAAATTTCTTGAAACAGTTATATCTCTCCACTAGACATCCAGGATTTGACTCCACATTCTGCTTCATATCAATGTGATACCCCTAAGACTCTATGATCTCCATTCCAACATTGAGGTAACATTAGGAAATTTCCTTATAGATATCAAATTCATGGATCACTAGTGATTTCCATAGGCTAGGTTTTAGCCCACCAGATAAGTGGACAACATTTCATTCTATGTAACAACAAATCCAGAGGCATATCATGAAATCCTTTTGATGTTTTCCTTGTACAGTCAGAAGGATTCATCATCTTTTTTCTTGAGTAAAGAGAAGTACCTTTCCATCATATGTCGGAGGTTGTGAGGAAATTATTTATCGAAACACATTGTCCAGATATCCTTCCATCCCATCACATAGATCTCTTCATTAGTTTCCATATTTTGGATCAATGTCCACCATTTATCAGCTTCACCCTCCATACGATAAGAAGCCAGAAGAACCTTATTTGGTTCAGAGCATTGAAGCATAGAGAATATCATCGTAATGGAGTTGATCCATTGTTCGATGATTAATGGATTAGATGATCCATAGAAAGTAGGAGTCCATTTCCTAATGAAACTCTCTATTGTGAATTTTTCTTTCTTGGGGGGGGGGTAGACTTTCCTCTTGATCTATTTTTCTATTCAAAACATGAGTTAAAAGAGAGAGTATCGTGAAAATGCTTGTGATTCTTTCTTTCATTGGATTGTGTATCTCAATAGGGTAGTCACTACATTGATCTTTGAATCGGTTGTCTTCCTAAATCATACTATTATAATCCATTGGATAGAATAAATAGAAAAGTAAGGGGAAATTTTTTTAAACTATTAAACACATAATGGTAAATATAAATACAGTAAATGGATAAAAAATAAATTACATCTATTTACTTATGAATGTCTAGGTTTTAATCTATGTTATACATGATCTATTTTCTAATGTATATTATTATTGGCTTTTTTTGTTCCCTTAATAATGGTTGACATAAATATTAAGAATTTACCAAATCAAATAAACTTGGAGTTTTAAACCATGAGTGAATCAAGGATCATTTTCATTCAATACATCTTGATTGAGTCTAGATCAAAGCGGTATTTTCGGGTTTTACCACTAGATACATCTATTCCAGACCCAAATCCACGTGTTCATATCTAGACCTGAATTTATTTTCTTAATCAACCACTTAATCTATACTAACCAAGATTTAGGGATTTTTATCTTATTCATAGTCTTATCCCTAAGGCTTACACTATATTTTTATAATCCAAATCCCAAAAAATCTAAAATTTCCTCTATTACCAACTATAACAACCCTGTTATTTTTATTTCATTGATACATTATTTAATAAACTAAAATTACACTTATACAACCTAAAAGATCAAGATTTATAGTGTCTTGGGAAATTAGGAACATTGCATAGCAACTTAAAACATGAAATATGACATCATTATTGAAAACATCCACTACACGACCACAATATTATTTCATACTTACAACTGCATGAGATAATCTTAGGACATACATATGAAATGGGTGAGATATAAATCCTGGTGAGCGAATAAACATGGAATAATATGATTAAAAAAAACATGTTAGAAAATAGGTATATCAATGGATCATAAAATAAACATGAATAGAAAGGCAAGCTATAGAATGATAATTATAACATGGAAATGTGACAAGAACTTAAAACATTTCATCCAAGGTAAAGGATAAACATCCAGGATATCATAGTGGAAAATGTACCATAAAGGAATTAGGTAAACCCCTATCTGAAGATGACAACTCATGATTCTATACATCATCCATTTCATTGGAGTGCTATATAATTCTGGGCACACCCGTCACTTTCATTTCATTATCATGCTTATGTGTGACACATAGACCATAAATCATGTATTCATTAATAATAATAAATTATTACAAGCTCAAGGGGTGTAAAATACATACATGTAAGTTTTCAGTAAAAACATATATGTGTATAAAAGTGAACACCCTATATATACAATAGGTAGCGTATTCACTGCACAATTATTTTAAGATGACATTTCCTTGTGAAATTTTGGGATCCTAACAACGTGACATAAGAAATAATAAAAAGGGTTTATGAGATTGAAAGAGGTCTATCATCATATATTCATGAAATTTATAGTAATAGGGTTATAAAAATACATGTCCCTAGATAGAAAATTTGGAAACAAATGACATTGAATAATAAAGAAACGTGATGAAAGAGGAGAAATGGAATAACTCATATGAATTTTTGGCATGGTAAATGGTGTACGTGGGATGGATTAATGAGAGATAAATGGGTCTCTAATCATTCAAACATAATAAGGGAAGTGTGGGGGATGTGCGAGAATATACCTCATAATTTTTGAAAGAAAATAAAAGGGTGTGACTAAAGGTTCCGGGTGCAACAGGAGAACGAGATGGGTGTGTAACAAACATTGAAAATTTCTATGAATGATGATTAATCTAGGATCAATATGATGAGAAAATCTAGTATCCACAGAATTGAATCAAATATAAAAGAAATAGGTTAGAACCAGGAACTGAGAAGACAGGATCAACATATTTTGTTTATAAATAATTAAATTTAATTAAATAATTTCCTCTAAATTTATTATTTCTTCATTGATGCATTTGACCACGTGTCCGATGTGCATCTTCATTGCGATGTAGAATAGAGGGATAATAATCATCTATAAGTGATCCAAATGTGATCAACTTATATCTTGATGTCACCAATGGAGTCTCTATGTTCTAACGTAGAATTTCCTTGCACATGTGATGCCCACCTTTGATAACCTTGAGAATCCCTTCTAATGAATTCTCCTAAATCTAGTGGAGGAGGATATCTCTCACTCATGAGAGAATTTTTAGAGAGGAAATATTTCACTATGCTCAAGATATTTTCTCTATGTATGTTGTGAAAATAGTGATTAGGTGGCCATTCAAATGTCCCCTTGGATAATTTAGAGAAAAATAACATTACAGGGAATGTAATTCACCAGGTAATAATAAATAATCAGCACAAGTGTCGTTCCTTATATATATATTCTATGTGAAACCCCCATGTCAAATAATAATATCAATGCTATTCTTTCCATGACACATTCTTAACATGCAAGTTATATTTTAATATTATTTAACCAAATAATATTTAATATTTTTTATCACCAGCCCCAGAACATGGTCCACCAATCCGCCTCAATATTTACCGGGCCTTGAATAAAGAATATTTATTTATTAAATAATTATAACTGAAGTATTCTCCAATAAATAAATATTCCTTCCACATTATATTCTCTAAAAAAACTAGTGACAATATAAATTTGATCATGAATACTTAAATATTATTAAACCATAACTGGGAATAAAATTTATTCAACTTCTTAAAAAATATATTATTTTTCTAAGATACTAGCTACAGTATGTGTGTGATTATCTATGCCTCTTTCTAATTAGCATTAGGTGGGATTGCCTAAAGTCCAAGATTAATGTACAGAAATGCGTCAAGGCACCCAAGGGAATGAATTTGATGTCGTAACTACATTTAAACTCGTATGAATTCTTACCCTGTTATATAATCCCTTGACGCGATATCTCCAATAAAGTGGGTTGTATGAAAATTCCATCCACTCATGTGCTCAATTTCTCATTCTTTGAATTTCTGGAATTTAACATGCCTAGAGAACACCATGGACATGTTTTTAGCTAGGATATATCGTCTCCATCAATGGGCCTGAGATATCTACTTCTATAGAAGTTACAAATCCTTTCTCACATTATTCATTAAGGAATTATTACTCATGAACCACCCAATATATCCTACCTCACCACAAACATCTATCATCACATTTTTTGTACATATATCTAAGTGCATGAGTCATAATAACAATTAATAATAATCTTAATGTAGAATAAATGATACACACATCGAGAGATAAGAATATCCAATGATACTTATGAGTGTGGATTTCCTACTGGGGGTCTTGTTCTCATAAAATCCCCTTGGATATTACCAAGGTAACACACCCTGATAAGGTGCCCCAAAGTTTCATGAGTCCCCACCCCTAATATCTTGTATCATTTTTCCCTTAATATGATATCTTCTGTCCATATAAAAAATATTCAAGAATAGTGTCATGGAAATTCTGGGTTCTCATCATAGCAAGAATACTCTATGACATTTTAGTGTGACAGCTATTCTTAGGACATTATCACATACTATATCACACAGAAGAACAATTATTATGTGTTAAGGATTATATTAATGTCCATCCAGTGAATACAAGTTTCTCATAATTTAAAAAAGAAGTTGGTTTCTAGATAAGAAACTCCAACAAACTCCCACTTGCACTAGATCCAACTTTTAACAACCTTCAATATACTAGCTCTCACATGATACTCATCCTTTTTATGAGATAGGCCTTTAGTCAAGGGTTCCACCATGTTTTCATGTGTGGATACTCTGATCACTAAAACATCACCCCCTATGATATAAATCATTTAAGAGTTGATACTTTTGGAGTATGTTTGTTGTCTGTTGATGTGACATTTCCTACTTTGCAAGATCCACTATTTCAGTAGTATGACAATACAATGTAAAGGGATGATTACTTCTAGGTACCACATCAAGCTCCTAGAAAAATTTCAAAATCAATATGGCTTCCTTGGATGTATCAGAAGCATCTATATATTCACATTTCACAATAGAATCAGTGATAACTACCTACTTTAAACACTTTAATATCACAACTCCTACATTGAGGTAGAAAACATATCTATATTGTGACTTCAGATCATTCTGATCTATCATAAAACTAGCATTGACATACTGTTTGATGGAAAGTTTCTCATCTCCTCCATACACTAGGAACACATCAAAATTTCTTCTCAGGTACTTAAGGATAGTCTTGAAAACAATCCAATGTTTCTCCTCTAGATATTCTGGATAACTTCCAACTATAATTAGTGCATACGAGGCATCATGTATTGTAAATAACATGTAATACGTGATAGATCCTATCTCTAAAGCATATGGAATCTTACACCTCCTATATTTCTCAGGTTGTGTTTGAGGACACATTTTTTGGGATATATTTATTCTGTGGGACAGTGGATCCAATTCCATATTTGATTGTTCAATACTAAATCTATTTAGTATTGGTAAATATATGTACTTTTACATAGTATAAGAAGGCTCTTGGATCTATCACGAATGATCTAGATCCCTCTAATGAAAGCTACTTCACCTTATCCCTTCATGGAGAAGAACTTGTTCAACTAGTCCTTGACTGGTAGTAAGACTGTTATGTCATTTCCAATAATTAATATTTCATCAACATACAAATATTTGGATAATGACCGCATTCCCATTAAACATTCTATAAACACATGGATCACATTAATTCTTAATGAATCCAAATTCTCTTATGGCTTCATCAAATTGAATGTTCCATGACCTGGTTGCTTGATTTAATCCATAAATGGATCTCTGCAACTTGCATACCCTTTTAGAATCAAATGGTGTCAAAAATCCTTCTGGTTGTGTCATATGGAAATCTTCTTAAAGGTTTATGTTAAGGAATGCAGTTTTGACATCCATCTTCCAAATTTCATAATCATGGAAATATGTTATGGAAAGTATGATTCTTATGGATTTAAACATGGAAAATAGTGAAAATTCTTCATCATAGTCAATTCATTGTTTAAAATGTTTAGCCACTAGCCTTACTTTATATGTTCTAACTTGACATTCCATGTACAGCTTGTTCTAGAATACCCATTTACACTCAATAGGATTTACATCAACAGGAACATTGACCAGAACCCTGACATGGTTCTGATACATGGAATCCATCATAGAATTCATAGCTTCTAGAAATATTACAACATCTGAGCTCTCTAATACTTCCATGTAGGAGGGGGTCATCATTTTCCAACAATAATGAGTCACCATACTCAGTGGCAATGAAACCATATCTCTGTGGTTACCTTAACTCTCTTTTACTCCTATGTAGTACTTGTGATTCAGGAACTACCTCTTCTATGGGGACCTGGGGAACTTCTTCTTATACTAACTCAAGTTTATATTAACCATAAATTTCATCTAAGTCAATCTTTCTCCCACTATAATTTTTTAGGATGTTCTCCCCCACATGAAATACAAACTTTCTGGAAACAATCACTTTCTTTTTTGATGGGTTGTATAGGTAGTATCACTTTCTGTTCTAGGGATATCCTATAAAGATACACCTAAGGCCCCAGGGTGCAAGTTTGTTGCCTAAGAAAGCCTTAACAAAAACATCACTGCCCCATACACATGCATGAGATAATGTGAATTTCTTCACACACCATAGCTTCACGTAAATACCAATTTTCACCTTAGTTGGTACATGGTTTAGTGTGTATGTGACAGTTTTAAATGCATATCCCCAAAAGGATAATGGAAGATCTACATGACTCATCCTAAACCATACCATGACCAACAAGGTGTGGATCCTCCTTTCACTAACAAAATTTCTTTGTGGTGTATTAGGTAGAGTGAGTTGAGATAGAATCATAGAATCTTATAAAAGGTCCACGATCTCTTGGTTAAGATATTATTCACCTCAATCCAATCTAATATTCCTTATCATCTTACCAAGATGATTCTCTACTTCATTATTGAAAACCCTTAAATACTCAAAGTACTCAGACTTATACCTCACTATCTTGACATATCCACATCTACTGAAGTCATCATTAAAAGTAATTAAGTAAGAATACCATCTCTATCTTCTCCGAGAAATGGCCCACAAATATAAGGGTTTACTAATCCTAGAATATTTCTAGCTCTTTCACAATATCCACCAAATGGTGGTTTGGTCATTTTCCTTATAAAAAATCATGACATCTATCAAGTGGTTTTAGCTCTGAAGAGTCTAAATAACCATCTATACATATCTTTTTCTAATTCTTCTCGTTTACATGATAGAGATGGTGGTGCCACAACTAGATGTTGTATGAGTCATCTGAACTATGTTCATTATCCATTGACAAAACATGGTTCTCATAATTTAATAAATACAGACTATTATTGAAATGTTCCATACCATAACATATATTTTCCTTATAAAAGTAACAAGAAAATAAATCATTTTATATCTAAACTAGATACATAAATTATGTTATCGGTAACACTTGGTACATAATAATTGTCATTTAAAACCCTAATCACCCAGATTGACAATAAAAGGTGGTAGTCACCAATGACAAGAGTAGCTAGCCTCGAACTATTGATAGCTCACAGATCCACCTCTCCCTTAGAAATTTTCCAAAATCTGATGGGTTCCTTCATATGAATATATATGTGATCACCCGAAGCTTCATGTAATACCCAATGTGTAGAAATGGATTGATTTCACTTGATAACAAATTCACCTTTGGATTCCCCTTTCCTTTGGGTGCAGTTCCTCTTCTAGGGGCCTGACTAACCAAATGAAATTTCCCAAACATTGGATATTATTATTCATGGATGGACGATGCTTGAGATCATTATACTATTTATAAATATTCGTTCCCATTTCCTTTTCCTTCCTATTCGTATTCACCATATAGACTTCATTGTTGTAATGCCCCATGTTCTTATCCAGTTGGCCAATCATGGTCCGAAGTTCTGATAAACTATTCTCTTTATTTCACATATTATAATTCACAATAAAACATGAGATGGCCTTGTTCAAAGATGATTGCATGAGATCTGTATGATACACGTATAGAAATTTAATACCTATGTTTCCCAAACAGTTAATGTAGCCAATAAGAATAACTATATGTGGTCCACCTAGAGAAAACTCTCCAAACATAGTATTGAACAAAGAATTGGAGATATCATACCTATTATGTCTCTCCTTCTCTTAATAGAGATCCCGAAGGAGAGACATCATTCTATAAGAATCTATTTCTACATGATTCCTTAAGAGATCATTGGTCGTGGATGATCGCATAAGACATTGAACATCCGTAGCACCATTTAGATGTTTCTCGTACACAAAGAGTTCCTCGTCAATCAACTAATTTCTAGGTGCAACCATGAAAGGCCCTTCCAGCACATAATGGTTCTTCTCATGAAGAAGGATAAACATAAGGCACCTTTGCCACACCTGGAAATTATTGTTGGTGATAAGGTTTTCCTTCTATTATAATAATCAAAATGATGTGCTTGATTTTATTTTGATTATTTTTCTTTCAAATTAAGTTGAACAGAGTTTTAGTAAATTATCTTGATAAATTTATACAAATAAATCAATTAATGTTTATCAGTCTCCCACTATTTTTTCGAAACCCAATAGTACCCACCATTGGATTTGGAATATCTCATTAGCTGTAAATTTTAGTAGCAAGGATCCATATTTCCCTTTTCATTAACCCATATAGGGTTTGTCAAGAAACATTAAATGTTATAGTTATTAATTATACATTCCAACTACATTAACTCATAGCTCCTTGATCAGTGGAGTGGAATCCCCAATCCTAACATCCTTAATTTTGGATTTCCTCAACCCTTCCTCTTAGTTACATCATGTCCTTCTATGGAAATCAACACTTGATGTAAAAAATATTTTGTCAACAAAATACCTCTAGTTATAATTCCCTGATAATTGAAAGCACCCCAACTATAATTGGTCAAGCACTTTGAACAACAAATCAATTATAACTGAAGTAATGGATGGATATACTAATGTAATAATTAATAAAGGGATTTTATCCTTTGTTTTGAAATAGACAGATATTATCCTTCCACATGCTTGTTAATATTAAGTGGTATATACTTAAGTGATTATCCATTTATAGATAATATTTGCATAGAATCCATCTTAATTTATTTACATCTTGTATTACTGTTATTACATTAATTATTTGATCGCGTCTAACATCCATAATGAATAACTATAAAAATGATAGAAATTAAATATAGGGTATTATCATGATATTTAGTATTGGTTATTTTATCTTGCGGTTGATTAACTAACAATGACCCAGGGTAGAAACACCAAGAACTGTTTAAGGTCCACATTTACATCTTTCCACCTATCCACCATTATATCTCCTTAGATTCATTACACCTCAGATCCTAACATTTACCACCTCCACTAGCATGGGATATCCATACAATTAATATGATTTTAACTAACACGTAGTTAAAGGGTAAAATAGGGTTTACATAAAAGAAATCATGCGCACATAGACCCTACATATTAATTAGGAGAAGGCACACAGACAATCAATTATAATTTAATATATAAAATAAAAGGGACCCAACCATATATAATGGTACGGTCTATCTCATGAACATCCACATACATTAAACGAATTACAAATTTAATAAAACTAGTACTCAAATTTTTAATCATTCTAATTAAGATAAATTACACTCGAATGGATTAATCATTATCTTTAATTAATAAATCCTTTTTATCTTAACCATTTTTATAAATTTCCATGAGATTATCTTCCATAATCTTGTACATAACATGTACCTTGGAGGAAACCCTTTGAATACCCATCCAAAACTACCCATCACGAACTTATATTTTATACACATTATTATTTGTGACATATAAAATGAATGAAGAATTATAATTGTAATACAACTCGTACTTGATGTTCATATCTTTGAACATTACACATTTGTTAATTAAACATATATATATATATATATATATATCAGAAACCTATGACATATTGTTTCCCAACATTACACCCACACTAAGGTACATGTTTCAATGGTTTATATAATATAATAATAAATCTTTAAATATGTGTAATTTAGAAATAGTAAACTCTAAGTAGATATGACTACACGGTGTATACCCTCCCCATCGTCCATATAATGTACATGCTTGGGGAAATGATGCATGATTTGTACATTAGAAATCATTGGAGTACATGACATGTCCAATGGGCCACACGCCATGTAGACTCTGTGTTACGTGGTCACTAGACAGAAAAGCTGTGTATGGCATACACGACTTGACCATGACCCAAAGGGACTACCTGCCATGTCCGTTGGGACACATGACATGTATTCTGGCTGACCGTGCACTAGTCTATGCGGGTCAACACATGATGTAAGAATTAACTACATCGTGTGTCATTAATGCACACAGATTGAGTAATTTCTAAATCACTCTATGTGCATTTGAACATAACTACACGGTGTGTAATACGTATTACATGGTGTGTGTTGTAGATTACGTGGCATGTAATTATGAATACACTGTGTGTACTATAGTGTTACCTGAATAAAATTGTTAGTGCCTCATAATGATATCCATGATTTAATTTGAATCATAAAATTATTCCTTTCAATTCGATCTGCAAGAAATGTAAGTGTAATAATAGATCTAGAAATTTAGATTACAAGAATGATTAAAAATGAATTGACAAACTAAATTATTAATGATTAAATCATCAATTAATTATTTAAATAATTGAATATGAAAATATGACTCTTCTGATACCACTGGAAGGTTTTGGCATAGCGGAAGCTCAGAATGGGCGTGTACCCAACATTAGAAATTTCCCGATTGATGATTAATCTAGGATCAATACGACGATAAATTCCAGTATCCATAGAAATTAATCAATGATAAAAGAAAAAGGAGAGAACCTGAAACCCAGAATAGAAGATCAATATATTTGGTTTTTAATTATTTTAATCAAATTTAAAAATTACATCTATGATGATTCTTTCTTCATTGATGCGTTCAGCCATGAGTTCAAGGTTCGACTTCATTGTGATGTAGAATCCAAGGATATGAATCCTCTAGAGGTTATCCACAAGTATTCTACATATCTCTGGATGTCGTCGAAGGAGTCTCTCAGTGCTTGCATGGAAGATCCTTGAACATCTGATGTATGCCTTTGATCTACTTGATAATCCTTTCCAAAGCGTTTTCCAAGATCTGGTGGAGGAGGTTGTCTCTCATTCATTAAAGCATTCTTGGAGTGGGAATAGTTCTCTAGACTCAAGATGTTTTATCTAAGGATGGTTTGCACACAATGATTGGGTAGCTGGTCGAATTACCCGATGAATAATTTAGAGAATAATAATATAATGGGAAATTTAATTCACTAGGTAATAATAAATAATAAATAATTGTTACTTATTTTCAAATTCCATGCGAAACCCCCTATGTTAAATAGTAATATCAATGGTATTATTTCCATGACATCTGCTTAACATGAATGTTATATTTAAATATTATTTAACCAAATAATATATAATATTATATCTCACCGGACCCATAACATAGTCCGCCAATCCTTCTCAATATTTATCAGGCCTTGAATAATGACTATTTATATATGAAATAAATATAACTGCATTATTCTTGGATAAATAAATATTCCATTAGAAATTTATTCTCTCGAATAAATAGAGATAAAATAAATTAAATCAGATATACTTGAATAATTATTAAACCACAAATGGGAATAATATTTATTCAACTTGCCAACTAATAAATTATTTAACTGAGATACTGTTACACATAGTGTGTGACCCTCTAGGCCTCCTTTTTGTTTCCATTAGGTGAGCATTCTTAAGGACTGTGATTACTGGATAGCATTGGGTCAAGGTAGTAAAGAGAATTAAGTTGATGTCGTAATGACATCTCACCACATACGAATTCTTACTATGTAATAAAACCCTTGTATGGAGAGTTTCTCTCTCATAAAATGAGAGCCTCTCGCTCTACATCATGGGGATTTATCCAGTAATCGTAATGGTGTGTTGGGACTCCGTTCAATCAGACATGAGGAAGAGATAGTTGGCCACTTTGAACTATTTGCTGCATGTGGTAGAAGACAGGCTAAGACGCTACATGATTGCAGTGATGGGCGTCGTCCACGGCCGATGTCTGTGGGACTGTTGGAGGTTGAAGATGGTGCTAGTGGATTGACCACTGCAGACAACGTCTTGACGACGGATGATGGCACTTTGACGGCAGAAGTGATTAATGTGGTTATCGACGGTGAACTGATGGCGGTGGTGGAAGATGGCACCCCGATGGGAGTGGATAGCGATTTATGTTTGCTGGGTCAAGGATGGCTTGGTTTACTTTCAGGCGAACCGTGTTTTCGGGGGCTGAAGTGGCATGCAGGAGCCGATGTTGAAGGCAGCGCTGTGCGCTTGGGATGCTTTCCGGGTGTGGAGCGTCAACGATGGCGTGTCGTGTGGGATCCTGGAGGCGATGTGCATCTTGACAGTGGGACGGCCTGGGGGTGCTGGAGGTGATGGGATCTGGTCCCCTGCTCGGTGGTGACGTCAGACAAGTGAAGCTTCGGTGAGGGGACACATCCTCGCGGCGAGATCTGGCCATCCGGTGATGGCGGAGAGCTGGTGTTGGAAACATGGATCGATGTGTTGCAGTTGACGGCGTGGGACATGGCGACTTGTCGAGCTAGGGGCTTCGTGGATTTCTTGCTCCGACGAGGAGCATGACGGCGGTGAGGTGATTTCCGGCGTTTGTAGGGCAGGGAGCAGGTAACGGAGATGAGGACGGCCACGTCCGCTGCGTGATTGGCGGGGTTGACCACAGAGGTGTGGGAGGAGTTTTTTATTTTAATGGACCAATATGCGGTCGCTTTTGTTTGGCTGTGAGAAGCAGATCTGTGAAGATCGTGGTGCGGGCCATAAGGCTATGTGTTGGTGCAGGGTCATCATTGGCTTTAGGTGACTCGGATTTACAAAAGGAGTGGTTGAATTAACCTTGGGAGATGGATCTCATGAAGACTGGGATGGCGATGGAACTTAGGCGGTGGAGCGTATGCCAGCGTGTTTTCGAGGGGCGATTCGGGATGGTGACAGCCTGACTTGGACAGTCGTAACAAGTGGAATTGGAATGCATACAGGGTGGTTGGCAGAGAAGATCTGCGGGGATATGAAGGAAGACTTTTTTGGATGACTTTGTCATATGCATGGGGGATATGTGTTATAGAAAACACTTGTGCCTTGGCTATGCTTTTTTGGGGATTTCAATCCATCTTTGTTTTGGGTTTTATCTTTTGTATTTGGTGTTCTTGTATTGGGTGCTTGTGTGTTTGTGTGTACTTTTATTTTAATGAATAATTTTTTAGGATCGAGCACGCTCAGATCCTGAACTTTCCTGGTAAAACCATTGTCCCGACATCTCAAATCAAGAGGGTTGCATGCAAGTTCCATCAAACCATGTGCTCTATTTCTAATTATTTGATATACTAGAATTGATACTTCCTAGGGAACAACATTTACATGGATTTAGTTAGGATATATAATTTCTATCAATGGTATTAAGATATCTACTTTCTTATAAGTGACAAATCCTTTCTCACATTTTTCATTAACGTAGTATTACTCGTGACACACCGAACATATCCTACCTCACCATGAACATCTGTCAAAAGAATTTTCATAAATACATAAAACTATGTGAGTAATAATACCCATTAATAATAATATTAATATATAAGGACGAATACACTTGTTTGTAGATATGAACATCCAATAATTCTTAAAAATGTGGATTTCCTGCTGGCGAGTCGTGTTCGCATAATATCATCCACGATATTACCAACAGCGCACACCATGGGAAGGTGATCAATTTTTCATGAGTCCCCAAACATGATAGTCTATATAATTTGTGTCCCTTAAAATGATATCATCTAAACATAGAACATATATTCAAGAATAGTGTCATGGCACTTCCGTGTTATTATCATAGCAGGGATCTGCTCTGACCTTTTATTGCGATAACAATTATTAAGACATTATCACATAATTGGTAACACAAAAAAAACAATACTGATGTGATATAGAGTTTGTTAATATTTGTACAATGAATTTAGTTTTATCTTAAAGTACAAAGAATTTGGTTTCTGTGGTACAAACTCCCACAATAACAATATATTGAAAGTTGGATAAAAATGAAAATAGAAGGAACCCTTACTTGAGTGTGTGACATAAAAAGCTTTAAGATGGGATTAATGAGAGTTTGGGTTCCTTAGGAGGATTCTTGAGAGGGTAAGTATGAGTATGGATGTGTTCCATGGATTTTGAGTGAATAAAGTGGGATCTTGGGTGGGTTTCTATTGGAAATTAAATGGGAATTCTTTAATATTTGACAAACATAGGTTTTGGAATCTATATATTTAAATATTCAAAACCACAGACCTTAACATGGGTTTTCCCATGTATTTTGGAAAATAGGAGTGGAAAAAATTATTTCATAAGTTCATGGGTCTAATATATTAATATATTAGCTTTTCTTTTGTGGATATGAGTCAAATTATTAAATAAATGAAAATAAAATCATAAAATATATTATAAATTTTGGAGGATTCACTATAGAGTCATAAAATAACTGAAAAAAATCTAAAATAACATTAGTTTAAAGGAAAAATATATATTTGGTCTAAGATCAATTTTTTAGTGTTTATTACATCGCTATAAGGCCATTATGATTTCATAAAACACAATATATATTTATATATTATTTAACTTTTATCAAAACATTTTATTGTCTCAGAAAATTATGAAAAATTCACCATTGGTTAGTTTTGATTATATGATTCCAAATAAAAATTCATTTTACCCAAATAATTTTCTAAATATTTCAAGTTTCAATTTTAAAATAAAAAATAAGATATATTGAAAATTTATGGGTTTTGAAAAAAAACAATTTTTAAACGTTAATAAAAATTACATTTAACCTCATAAAAATTATATGACCATGTATGATTAATATAATTAATTTAATAACAATGTTGTATTAAAATATTTTTTATTAATTCATCAAAATAGATTTCTTAATTCAATTTGTATATTAAAAAAAACTATTTGTGAATTTAAAAAACAATAATAGAATGTAAGTATATATGTTATTCTATAAAAAAATTCACATCATCATAATGATAGGGTCTCAATACATATCCCTTTATTAATATACTATACTCTCTAAGAGTAATGTGTGTGATAGTAGGGCTTCCATGGAGCCATTTTAGTTAACATTGTTTGGGGCGTGATCTCGATAAGCATGAATTTCCCCCCTAATTTCCTTTTCTCAGGATTATGTTTTTGGATCCCAAATTTGGCATGGTCTAAGGAAAAGAACAAAAATGGTATCTCCCTTGGAAGATCTGATAAATGGGCTTTATAAGGAATGTTCATACTAGTTGATGCCATCACCTCCTTTGTCTATGTTGATAGGATTTGTTAAAACCCAATATTTATACTAGTCATGTGATCGATGTTCAATGTCTATATTATCAAGAGTAAAGATACATAACAATCATTTAAATTAATTTTTATATAATAAAACAAATTATGTTCAAGTGTTTGACAAATCCATTTTACAAAATAATACATTTAATTAAATCAAACGGGGAGTTTCACTTATAAAATTATCGGTCTTTACAGTGCATCCCACCTTGTAGGTGTATTCCTCTTGAAGATGGTATGATTGGGACAGAAGGATACTTAGAAGGAAAGGAATGCGACTAGGGATGGTGGTGTGTCCCACCGAGTAGGTGTAGTCCCCATGAAGATGGGAATATGGGACAACCCAATCCCTTACAAAGAATGGACTATGAATGGGGGATGATGTTATGTCTGCCTAATAGGTGTAGTCCCCATGATGTTCCTTAATTAGTTATAGCAATGCATCTTGACTAACCAAGAATGATATTTCATAAGTATGTTTATGGCATAATTCAATGTCGTATTTCAATGTTATTCTTTCATATATTATGACCATTTTTTCCTTATGACTCATGTTGTACGAACTGCTAATGTTTATTCCATGATTCATGTTTATGATCTTTGATATGTACATGTACAATATTATAATTTCATGATCATGCTCTCATATACTTATTATAATGTTTATTCTTACATATCTCCCATGGATATCCATACTAAGCATCCTACCACACCGATTTTATTGTTTCCTTCCCTAGTTTATAAAGATATATTTCACGTATGGTATGTCTAAGAGGGGTTTTAGTCTTGGATAACGTAGTGGGAGTTAATGTAGAAAACTTATGCATCATCATTTATGTTTCATGTTTCCAATTTCACTAAATTAATATGGTCTTTGGGTGTCTAATTGGGCATTTTTTTAAATATTCTTGAAAAATTATGCAGTTTATTTATACATTATGACTGGGATGTTATAATTCCAATATTTAGAGAGCTCAATGTAGGTTTTTCACTGTCCAACCACATTGAATCATGGCTCCTTGATATGTTGAGTGATATACCTCCTTTTAAAATCCTAATTATGATTTTCCCAATTAAGGCCTCGAAAGTTTCAACAAGATGTAAACAGATACACCTTTTCTAATGAATTCAGTTAAATGAACCCATCATTCTCATATGAACTCCTCAGTAGAAGGAGGAACCCTTAACTATGGTTGACCAAGGACCTAGAACATTGGGTTTTTTTCAAATTAAAATGAAGAAAGGTGTTTTGTGATATGATATATCTTTGAGGAGTTTTATATTTTCTTGAAAAATGTAATCCATTTCTTTTAATATTGTTCATTCATTGTTTTTGGAGCTTACAACTAAAAATTAACAGAAAATCTTCTACCACTTCTTTATACATTTTTTCTTGTATATTATTTTATGCATTAAATATTGTATTGAAAATGCATAAAATTTAATAAAATGCATAGTGAAAATTAACTACCCATCTAGTCTTGAGATTGAAATATTTATTGATCATTTTAATAATTGGACCAATGAGGGCCTAGGGGAATCATACCTGAGTCATATATTAACTCATGATACAGCTTTTCTCCATCTAGTGTGTCCTCTGCTTGTCTGATTTTCACCTCATCTTGGAGGGGTCCTCATCATAAAGTGTCAACATCAAAAGTATAAGTATACTCATGAACAAGCAAGGGGAACCATGGGCATAATATACTACAAATACATTTGGACATGTAGAACATTATTTATTTTGATAAAAAAAAGATGATCCATGTACCATCATATTTTATTACAATCACCACACACAACTAAATAATTAAATAGTTAAATAAAAATAGACATACACAGGTTGTTCAATTCTCAAAACTGGATAACGGTTAAAATAAATGCCCGGTAAAAACTAAATTTAAATAAACTAAATCATGTGGTATTTATTTAAATTAATTTAATTAATGAAAATCAATTAATTTAATTCTATTCATTTTTGTAGTTATTTTAATTTTAATTCCCAAAATTATATTTTCTTAGATATTAACTAATATATTTTCCATACACAAAAATAATAATTACATTAATTTAACACTGAAATTAAATTAATTAATGTAATTAATTTTGATTAAATTAATTAATCTTGGTCCCTGAGAGCACATGCAAGGCCAATGATGGTCGGGCCAAACATGTGCAGGCCCATTCAGGGTCATGAAAAGCCCGTACAAGGGTATTTTATGATAGGTAATGGGATTAAAGGACTAGAAAGTCCTTCCTTGATGCATTTTATGTCAGGAAGATTGGCATAACCTCGTACGAGGATGGTAAAACCTTATTTTTTGTGCATGTATCCAAAATGTGCAAAAAGAATTTGTTGAAGGGGTTACTGGTTGGGGAACTATTTTCCCGATAGTGGGATTAATGACATGGATGGATATGGCCTGGAAACATCCTGGATGAGGAGGTGGTTAGTCATTTGGGACATTCCTGAGGAGTGTGATGGGGTGACAACTTCTGGCCATGGAGTGAGGGCGTCGACACCAGGTAACGGGGTCAGATCTATGATGGGAAGCCATGATAAAGTCCAAGAGTTGGCGACATCCTCTGTCCTACTACAAGATGACTTCTTATTGTGTTGGTGACATCCATGAAATGAAGAGGGACTAGATATGGCCATCATGGGCTCCAGTAGTGGCTTTGGGGGTCGCGTTGGTTAGGACTTATATGGATATTGGTAGAGGTTCTGTTGTGGTTGCCAAAGGGAGGAGGTCTAGTTGATAAGAGAACCCTAAACACTAGATCTAGATAAGGTAGCATCCACGAGTTGGGGTGAAACAGCTGGAAGGTGGCACGCCATCGCTCGAACCATCCATAGGATGTGTCGTGGGAGTTTTTTTCTCATTATGTATTTTTTTAAATGTACTAGGTTAATTTAAAAAAATACTCCTTAAAGGCGGAATCTCCAATGCTGCCTTTTCTCTAAAACAATAATTGTTTTTCTATTTTAAATATGTTTTTTATATATTTAAAATTTTAATGTTTTATTATTATGTTCGTATGGTTATATATATATATATAAGTAAAACATAATGTTTCAACATAATTTATCTTCTATTCATTTATGTGACTTTTCTAACCTATTAAATATAAAATATAATACAGATATAATTGAAATTTCAAACATTTATTAAACATATGACAAGTAGTTGAAAATAAAAAAAAATATCTCAAAATATTTTGATAAAATATAATTTATAATCATTCTAATATACCTAATTGAAACATAAAAATATTTCATGTATGTGAATTTTCTAGCCTATATAATATAAATTTTAGGAAAGATATTAATAAAATTTTAAACATTGCATAAAAATATAACAATTAATCGGAAAATAAAAATAATTTCTTAAAAAATGTTGGTGAAAATAATTTATAATCTTTCTAATCCACCCACTTGAAATATAAAAAGGGTTTAGGTACGTGCCTTTTCTAGCCTATAAAATATACACTATAAGACTGATATGAATTAAATTTAAACATTGGATTGACATATAACAAGTAGTTGAAAATAAAAACAATTTATTACAAAATGTTGCTGAAAAATAATTTATAATCTTTCTAATCGACCTACTTGAAACATAAAAATGATTCATGTTCATGCCTTTTCTAGCCAATATAATATAAAATGTAAGAAAAATATTCATAAAATTTTAAATATTGCATAAAAATATAACAAATAGTATAAAATAAAAATAATTTCAGAAAAATTGGTGTGAAAAATAATTTATAAGCTTTCTAATGCACCTACTTGAAACATAAAAATGATTAAAGTACGAACATTTGCTTGCATATATAATATAAAACATAAGGCCAATATGAATGAAATATTAATCATTTATTAATAATATAACAAGTAGTATAAAATAAAAATATTTTCATACAAAATGTTGATGAAAAATAATTTATAATATTTCTAATCCTCCTACTTGAAACTTAAAAATGTTTCAAGTGCCTTTTCCGTCCAATATAAGATAAACTATTAGACCGATATAAATGAAATTTTAAACATTGATTAAAAATATAATAAGTAGTTTAATTTTTAATTTTTATTTATATGGGTCTTATAGTTAATATTTTATTGGATTTCAATGTCATGTAGGTGGCTTAGGATCTTCCTCAACAATCATTCTTTTCGCTCTCATTTATGAGTTACTTTTCTTACATTCCTTTCATTATAATTTATTTATTTTATTTATGAAACTATTTACTTTCAAAAAAAAATTATATTATTAGGATATCTTTTAAATTGTATTTAAATTGTTTTTATAATATGAATTTTTTAATCTTTAACAGTTATATACATGAAATTTTCAAATTATTTCATTGTTTCAAGTTGCTGACTTTGAAAGCTGTCAAATATAATCTGTAACTAAAATATAAATGAAAGCTGGAATACTGGATAAAAATATAAGAAGATATAATATTAATAATAATAATTTCATTTTTGTTGTCAGAAAATATTTGAATAAAGATGTATAATCAATGTCTATGTCTATGGTGAGGAGATTTTGTCCCACATGGTGGTCTATGAATAGGGTGTTTGCGTCGAGTGCGTAGTAGAGTCTGATGACCTGAAGAGGGATGATCCTCGAGAACAGGAACATCGACCGGAACATCCTCTATCTTTGTGTCAGTGGGAGGAGTTGTCAAATGCATCTCGTATTGCCCTACAAATCCTTCTCCCAGTAGGGTGGTAGAAGGACCCACCTCCATCGCACTGTGGAACCAAAATTTCGATGGATCTATTCCCCAAGAATGTGATGGATATGGAACCCAAAGCTATGATAGATCAAGACCCCATGTATGTGATGGATTTAGAGCCCAAGATGGATAGAACTGTGGATATCCTTTCAGGAATGATAGATCCCATGCCACTTGAGGGACATCCTGAATCGGCTGATCCTGGACTACTAGAAGGCCAACCTCTACCTATGTAAGAGGTGAGGCCTCACGTGAAATTGGACACTATCTATGTCATCATGGATGTGTATCCTTAGTACTAGCACCAAGTTCAGGATGTTCCCCTTGGGCAGTAACCACCTCTCTTTGTGCAGGATGTGCGAAGATCCTCCGAGAAAGCGCATGAAAAGATGCCCTCACCTCCAATGTTGTAGCATGGATAGATTCCCGGATAAAGACCCCTTCCTATTCTTCCTCACTCATGAGAAAAAGGTGCATTGTGTGAGTTCCCGGTAAAGAAATTAAAATTGAATTAAAAAATAGTTGAATAAAAAAACTAATGGAAATTTATTTACTTACCATCCTCTACATCTCAGTGGCGAGTTGGGTAAGATAAATTATAGACTTTAATCTATAACATGGATCATACTCAACCATATCTGAATGAAAGAATATATTTTTAGGAACACGTTGAATACAAAACTCTACACGTCTGTGCCATTAGTCGATAATGCTGGCATGTACTCAGGACCAGTCATCATCCGGCCTCCCTATCAGCTTCATCCCATGAAGCCGCTCTATGTGTCTCAACGGCTATGGAATCAGCTGAGTACATAAAAACTGGCACATGACTCTATCACTACACTTCCACTCAATAATATGGAAGTGAATGAGGGGCACTATAGCCATAGCATCTTCAAGACCAACAGTTCAGTAAGCTGTAAACCAGTCCATAATTCTCCAATATGGAAGCCATAAAATCTAAAATGTCATGTAACTTTGTCAAAAAAGTGACTAACTTAAAACCAAAATTGATTCTATTATTAAATATGTTAGACAATGATATATTTCATATACATACCTGATCAGGTAATAGGAAGTCCAACTAGTGCTGATATACGCCAAAATGATATCTCAGAACAACGTCGAAATTGTGTCGCTAACACCACCTATAATATAAATAATCGATAGTGAAAAATAATAAGAAATTAATGAAATTAAATCATATTAGAATTAGAAACAATTAGAAATTACTGATCATACCAACGTCTATGTGGAGAGTCATGAAGCACCTCCATCTTGATTGGTGGACTAGCTAGCTCCGAGGAGAATGTGGGGATGCACTCCCATGCTTGCATATGAATAAGGACGATGCATCCCCTGAGACCTATGTGGTCCCTATGGGATATACTTCATAATGCTATGTACGTGTATTCCATGTAGGCTGATCCCCATTTGTACATCCCAGCCCGAAAAAAGTTCTATAGTAAGGATAGATAGATCATTTGCATGTGCATCCCTGAGTGATCAGTACACATGGCCCCACCAATGAGCTATAATATATATGTACGGTCATAAAGCATGATATTCTGCTCATCCTCCTCATCCTGTAAATGTGGAATCTGCGACTCCAACCAAGGAATAGGTTTATATTCTCCATGTGTATCCCTATGGTCATACCAAAAATCAACGCCTAACAAGCATTGAGCAAGGTCTGGCCAAGCTACACGAGTGAGTCCAATCATGGGTCTCCCCGGGATAGGAAGATCATGAAGCACTGCCGCATCATGTAGGGTGATGGTCATCTATCCCTTAGGTAGGTGGAATGTGTGTGTCTCTGGTCTACACCTCTCAATGATTTCACAAAGTAGGTGATGGTATAAAAATGTGAAATATGACACTATAAGGCCATATAAGCCAACACAGCACATGTAAGGTCTAATGGAATGTAGAGGCACTCTGTGATGAAAATGGTTCACTCGCCACACCTTGATCGATATATCTACACCACCCTCTAACACGATATGAAAAATATGTTTACACTACTTAGTGAGTAGTATGGTATCATCTATCTTCATATAAACAAATCAAATGAGTCGTAAGTGTAAAATGTAAATATAAAGTTATGGTTATAATAATTTTATGACTTGTAGAATGGAAGACATGACATGGTTATTCACATTGTTTTATGATGTTATTTTTACCAAAATCAATATAATTCTCCATGTCTTTTCATTCAGAATGAACTAAAGATAACAAGAGGAAAGAAGAGAAAAAATAGATGTAAAGAATCAGTTTGTGAAAGAATTTTATAAATGAAAATATCTTTGTAGGAATTTTATTTATTGAAATAATCATTACTGGATAAAATCCAGGTTTTTGGATTTTTTGAATGGTTTTAGGGTCTAGGATTATGATTTTTTGGTTCTGGTTTATGTTTGAGGGTTTAGGGTTTTCAATTATGGTATTACTATTTTTGAAAGATGTTTTTGGGTTAAGTGTTTTGCGGTTGGGTTTTGGGGATTAGAAAACTGAGAAAAAAGAAAATATAAGAGCATTTAATTTACAAAATGATAATGTCACTATGAAGACAATACATCATTCTAGATGAGACTGTGAACTTGACCAGACAATGATAGGGCATCATTTCTAGTTATGACCTTATTTATGTCATATCGTGTATCTCAAACTCTACCCTTGTTCTTGAGGCCTGTCCATCTCATTACGCATCATACTGGACTTAGGTCTCCCATGAGGACGCAACCGATTGATGTTAGGTATCACTATCGGCTAGCCTTCAGGCATTGGGAAATAACGATACTTCCCAATATGTGTCCATGGGATAGCATAACAGTTAGCAATGGTATCCATCTGGTACACTGGATCAACATATGCTTACCATGATATGTTCATAGAGGAACATGTTGCGATGGCGTGTGTGCATGGAAACCGTAAGGCCTAAATGTTTTCACATTAATATTTTCTTGTTTTCAGTAATACAACCATTTTTTCACCGATGCAATTTGTGATGGGGTCTGAATGCTCATGAACTTCAAATCCTATGTCTTTTCATCGAAAAAGGTAGACATGTTAACTAGAAGCTTCTTCAATATTCTTTTCAATCTCTCATTAAAAGTGTATTGGGTACCTTAGACCCCATTGTATTCCATTTGATGGTAGTTTTTGTCTATCAACAAAGTAAATCATGCATCAATATAATGTCTCTTGAACTAGGGTGGTTATCATAAGCTTCTGAAGCCCGTTGAAGACACCATTGATGCACTCCACAATGTTTGTCTTCATCTGTCTGTACCTCTTCCCCATGTCATATGGCAATGTCCATTTTTCTTTTGGAATCCACATCATATAATCATAACAATCATGATTATCCAGGAGTATTTATTCAAAACATTATTCAAACCTCCATTGGTATGAATCATATGCTACACAGAATAAATGATATTTCACATAATTTGATTTTATAACTATGTTGAAATAGTAAAAAATAACAAATACAATGCGTAACAAGCCCCATGATTTCCTTCATCATTAGTTCATTGTGGAATTTTTTATGCACATTCCTAGCAATGTGTCTAACATATAACTGATGATGTGAATTTGGTTATCTCCTTGTATCGAGATCCACATTAATTTCCTCATTAATTTCCTGATGGTGATAAAATATCAAACAAACACCCCGACGTTTGGTGAAATGGTTTCTGATTCTTGCTAGAAACCAACTCCATGATTCATAGTTTTCTTTCTCTACAATGGAAAATGAAAGAGGAACATGTGAATGGTTTCTATCTTGGGTTTCCACAATCAACAATACGCCTTTAATTTTCTGTATAGAAATGTTCCATCAATCTGAATGAACTGTTTGCTGAAACGAAATGCAGAGATACAGGGAAGGAATACCCAGAACAACCGATGAAACTGAACATGGGATAGATCAATTCGGTTATCATGAGACACATGTTCATTTGTATCCAAATGGAATAAAACGTTTCTTATGATGCCTCATTATGGAAAGAAATTGCGGAAACACCTAATATGAGTCATCTCAATCACCATAGACCTTCACAATTACCTTCTATTTCACTATCCATGCCTTATTGTAAAAACTATTATAACAAAAATGTTTGTTGAATCCTCTCTTGCACAAGGTCTATAGAAACATCTTGACATGTCCTAATCACCTCAACAATAATAGATGATACAAATTTTTTATACAATGGGGTATGATCTTCTGTGAGGTTTGACTGAATGCAAGTATGAACTGCCTCAATCCTTGAGATTCTCCAACCTTCAAATGTATTGTCCAGAATCTCCCTCAATAAAAATCTACAATCATCCCCATACTTCTCACATCATATGAAATATTTACTACCGAATGAATCGTGAACTATATAGATGCAGTGCCTCTCAATGTGAAATCTCACTTTCATCATTTTTAATTCATCTATACTTGGAAAATTCCATCCAATATATAAGATTTTGTCCAACTCACTAAACCTATCTCATATAACTATGGGGAACTCAGTTTTTGTTGGGAGAATTATTTTCGAATTTGTACACACGTGTCATTCCCTCTAACCTAGATGAAAGGAGTGGTGGATGATTTATTGTAGGTCGAGGTTGATGTACAACTAATGCATTTCTCGTAACTTCCTTCCTAAAATCTGTTGATCCCTCCTCATCAGCACTATTGTCACCATCTGATCTGTCATTGAAAAACTCTTCATTGGAATTAATATTTAGATGTATATCTGAGAGATCATCTAGGTTGTCTTCTTCTACTGCATCATTTGGAATAGGTTCCATTTCATGGGGTGGACTATCATTAACAACTCTGGTAATTATACAACTTCGTACAACTGGACGTTATTTTTGTACAGTAGAAAAAAAATTATAACTCAATAATGGTGCCATATGACTGTTGATAAAATAAATAAATTTAATGGACCCATTACACATCAGCAACCAATGGACAAGATAGATTCCCAGTGTTGCTGTGAACTGAAAATGTTTATATCTCATAGACTTGATCTCTTGATCAGCTCCAATATTTAAGGAACCAAAAATTCTCTCTTGAAGGTCACTTATTATTACATAATCAGTTGTACAAACCACCTTTATTGGTTGTGTAGTCTAAGAAGCTCCATTCTAAGTTTGAAAAACCTCCCCATAGCAGTACAGAAAAGAAAACATGATTCTCTATGTCAAAAATGATTCTTTCATCAAAATTATGAGTGTAAAAAATATTAACAATTATGGATGAACATATATTATTTATTATAATGTAATTTTGGACACATTTCTATACCCTAATGTATGCTAGTAATGTATCATTTTATAAAATTTTATTAGAATATAAGTTACATAACATTTTAGTAACTGATGTAAAAAATAATAAGCAACATAAAATCAATGTATTTATCTTTGAGAAAATGAAAACTAAGATCATTTAAAGTGAAATGAATAAGAAAAGATTCATTAAATAGCCCATGGATTCTTTATAATGTACAATAAATTCGTTAAAAATTTTCAATAGAAAGTGGTTTAGATGAGATGAGTCTCACTTCAGATGTGGTAAAATCGAACATATTTTTTATTGATGTCTTAATAACATCTTCGAAAGATATGTACTTCACTTTTTAACTTTCAAAATATTTCCACCTTATAATGACATATATTAGATTTCATCTTAGATGTCATTAGAAGGAAAAAAACTTTTTAATATTCAAAAGTTAAGTATATATCCTTCAAAGATGTTATTAATCTACCAATTACAAATAAGCTGAATTTTACCTCATGTACGATGTGAGACTCATTTCATACAAAACACATTCTTTTGAAGAATTTAAATGAATTTATTATATGTCATAAAGAATTTATGTGTTATTTAATGTATTTGTTCTTCTTCATTTCACTTTATATGATCCTAAGTATCGTTAGATAATCATTATATGGACTCATGTTTTAATCATATGTTATATATGAATTATTATATAATTAATCATTACTAATAATAACTATTACTTCTAAACAGTATAATCTTTATGATATTAACATCTTAAAACATTTCCCTCTCCATTTAATTTTATATAATCATAATTGTAATTTTATCAACTAATTTTCCTAGTAATGTTTTTAACTAATCATTCATTATTTAATCACTAGTTAATCATTATTAAGTCAATATTTAATTATTTATTCTTTAATCATTAATCATATTATATTCATTAGTTATTATAATTAACTATTCATATGTATTCATTTTTAATCCTATTTTATCATTAATTAATGTATAATTAATCATTACTATTAATAAGTATTATTTATAAACTATATATAACTATTTAAACTACATAATACATAACATAGTTAATTACTAATAATAACTTTCATCCATTAATTCTTTTGTCCTCATTTCATTCTAAAACATCAAAATGATCATTTTATCATTGATAAATATACTGATTCTATTTTTCTTTTCTAATATATTTTAGTAATTTATAAAGAAAATATGAATCATCTTAAGAGTATCCCATAGGAGTGTCAAAATAGGATTGTAGCAAGGCCCATTGTCCTGTACTAGGATACCTCGGGTCAAGCCTGAAACACCTTGTCAGAGTTTTCCCCCCTAGGTAGATCTGTGCCAAAACCACATCCACGTGTTTATATCATGATATGGATTTTATTGCTTAAAAAAACACATAATTTTTATGTTACCGAAATTTCACAATACTTAATCCTAATTTATTCTGATTTTAATCTATACTTAATATATATTTAATCTATACTTATTCTATAATTAATCAATACTACTAAAAATAAATTTTCTAAACAATATCTAACTAATTAAAAAACCTCATAAAAAATATTCAGAACATACTAAACTAATTAAAAAATTAAATATTTAAAACTAAAAATAATTCAATTAAATAAATAAGAATACATTTAAATGATTCTTTGCAAGAACCCGAATATAAAATGAATTTTTTAGAGAGACACGGAGATGATTTAAGAGAGATAAAGAAGAAAAGAATGTGAGGAGAAGGGGGGGATTCCCTTTTATAGGGAGAAGAGGATACAGAAGCACCCCCCCCCCCCGCCATTGCCATGTCATCGATCCGGGACATAGGCGGTGCAGGGGAGCGAAGGTTAAATCAACGATGTTGCCTTTTTGGAAAAAAAAATTTTAAAAAAATAACCTATGTTGTTTTAATATTTTTTTCATTTGAAAATGTTTAAAAAACTTGGTGGCATGGGGTACGTGTTGTGGAAGTCACCAACAGATGCCGATGAGGGTTGTTGGGAGATCTGATTTGAGGAGGAGGCATGTGGGTTGACATAACAGTGGGAGGCACCTGCCTTCGGGCCCATGCTAGAGATAAGGCAACATGAATGCAAGGAAAGCCCTGGGATGAAGGGGAACATGGAAATGCGTCCATGGGGGACCCATGAATAAAGACCCTCGAACCCCTTTTCAATTTTATTTTTCTGTCTGATCCATTTACGAGTCAACAACCCACCACCCTTCCTTTTCCCATTTTTTTATTTTGTTTCTTATGTGCAAAACTCCACATTGTCCACCACATTGTTATTTTTTCAAAATGCTACAAAAATAGACTGTTAATATAAAAAATAATAATGATTGTTATTACAAAATAATAATAAACATTATAACTAAATATCCACAAAACTGATGGAATAACAAAATATTTTCAAAGAACACTATTCTGGCCACAATATCTTTCCGTAATAGTTTGGATTAACCGGAATCCATCAAAATCACCCTCGGACAGAGAATTCCTGTGTAATAACAAATATATAATATATGTTTTAAAATTTTACTACCTAAAATCAAACCACAAACGATCCATAAATTTGTTCTTTCAGATGTCCATAACTCAGTCATCCGAGATCGAATTACAGTGCAGTTAGATCCATTTTAACCAATTTAATGCCCTATACATACTTTTAATGCAAAATAATTTTTCATGGATCAGATAATGTACATGATTTAATTGATACCAATTCCTAGTACTAGGGTGTGCAGTGGAAGTCACTCGGTTGGGGATTTAAAATTATTCATCTTCATAGTCATGAAACTTGTCATATCTGGAAATTCGAGCCCCAATATGGTCTGCGGATCTCAAATGAATTAAACAGAGAATAGAAAATAAAACTGAATGATTATCCCAATGGAATTTAAGCACACTCGACTATAGTTCATCGCTAAAAACCATTTCTCAAAGGATATGATGTCGAACAACTCATGATCATCAAATCACAATACAAGAATCTATGCGCTCACCATCCGCAAAATTCCCAATATTCACGCAAAGCTTCATTGAATTATTCAATGTCACGTAGATCACCTTGATCCCTTCCCTTCAGTAAGTTGAAGGTTCCTAGGATCGATCACTTAGATTGATATTTTTTCACTCTTAAGAAAGTATATCATAGAGAGTCTCTCATTTAAAATGAATGAATTGTTCATATATTGAGCCTATCCATATGCTTATATAGTGTGAGGTGCTAATACCCAAAAAGGGTTTCCCATTGCCTAGAAAAAAACATACACTAAATAAGAAATATATAGACAATTATGATGAATTAAACTACATTTTAAATATTATTTATATTTAATCACATACGTGAAAATATATATTTTAAATATATTACATGATAAAAACAATTTGTTTAACTCCACTCATAATTCCAACTAATATTAAAAAACCTGAAATATTAAAATAATATTCATACATATAAAATTTTTCACACATTCAATAACTAAATTATGAATAATTTTACTAAATAAACTCAACCAAATTATTCATTATTGAATAATATTGAAATTATTTGTTTATTAGTGATCAATAAAATTGGACAACTCATAGATCCCATAGTGAGGATTACCATGTCCAACATGAATATTCACCAGAATTGGGATGATTATTTAATATGCTATTGTGAGTGACCCTCTTGGAAAATTTATCAACATTAGGGAATAGTATTCATCGACCAAGAGAGGAGTTTAGAAACCCATCAAGGCCCCTAAAGAGATAAGGAGTATACATATCAATGAAAACTAACCTATCATCACGTATTGTGTACTATGATATTTTTTTATTACAATATCTCATAAAATAGGAAAGAAACTTGTATCATTGTCCTTTCTTTATTTATTTTATGTTTTCTTAACTGGAAAAAATTACCTCCAACTACCATTTCCAAGGATTTGTGATTGTAATACCATCCTGATCAACTAGGACCAAGCTATATTACTTCATCAACTTGAAGGTGACAAATTTGATCTTGAACATTCCTCCAATGTCATACCACCTATGACCCACTAAACATAATATAACAAATTTTGGTTTAATTATAATCATTTTTTCCTTTCATAAAAGTACATGAACAAATGAAACACATTGATAATGATATCATGCTAGGAGCCTAATACACATGTCTATAGATAGTAACAACTAATGACATAAGAAAAATGTGTTGTTCTTATTTGCAGATATGTCCTCATGATCTCCCATACCAGAGATCACCAAGTGAGAACTTCTTGAGAAAAATTCTCAATACTTATGATCCCCCATCACTTGATAGTTATAAATCAACTGTGTCTAGTCAGTATTATGTATCATGACCAAATGAGATATATTTATGATTAATTTCATAGTATCATAAGGTTATCATTATATCATGGGATCTGATATAACCTTTTTATATCAAAAATATTCCATGTACATTACCATTAAATTATAGATGCAAAAATGTGAACACTATAATGGTAAGAGTATATCATGCATAACTCAATTTATCCATGATAAGATACTCAAAAAGTACTAATCAAGTTGGATCAAGTTCACCCAAAAATTACAACATATATGTTATGGATGCCTCTTATGTCTGTTGTATTATATTATCAGTTATGTATTGAGATTTGAAGATACATATTAAATACATGAATGATTACAAAAAAATATATCGTCTTCATTTAATTGAAAAGAGGTGGAAATTATTGAAATATATAAGGTTGTTAATGTAATATATCAATGTAAATTTGATTATGGTAATATAGCTACAAATCAATATTTAAAATTTTTTGGTTTTATTAATATATTAATAAAATTGTGTATCTAATTAGATAACAAGATATAAATAGTTCTTATATTATTTTCCTCACCTCTAGTTTTATCATTGTTTTCAAAAGTTCGGGTAAACAAAATTGATAAATCACTCAGGAATATTTTGTCCATACATAACCAATAAGAAAAGGATTGGTTGAAACCTATTTATCTTCCCCTTATTGTGAAAAGGTTGAAAGGAAAGTCTAAAAATACATTGGATAATATAAATCCAAAAAATCATTTCGAATATCACTAAAATAGAAAAATGAATCCAAGGTATAAGAATGAACGTGAGTCTATTTTATTCTAAAGTGGAAATAATGGGAACATGATATGAAATTGAAATAAATTAAAGAAACATTCAAATGCATAAAATTCAATTATATTCATCAAGTTTATATTCACCACTTCTATTTGAAATTCAAAATTTGTAAAACATACATGTATTTAAATATTGTAAATAAGAATGAATAAAAATTTTATAGAGTGAATTCAAAGGGAATGGATAAATGTAGATTCTTAAACTAGCTAAGGGGATCTCACTAATCATTTCCAAATGGATTGACTCATGTTCATAAGAATTGTTGCTGAAAAAATATCTCAATGTCTAACTAGACAAAATGAGATTCTATTTCTCGTATGAAATAACTGTTATTATGGTACATCAATAATAATCTAATGAGTTTGTAACTCCTGAATCATATATATTCATTGGAATGAATGATTAATATAAAAACTAGGACTATTAACCAACTATGGAAAGATAATATGTTATCAAAGAAGAAACTGAATTTATTTGACTTTTATACTCATAAAAGTATATTAGTCTAAATTGATCTTAGATAATGGGTAAACAAACATACTATTTATCATGTTTTAGATAATTAAAACATTTTAATGGTACATCACAATGATTTTAGATTTAGTTAATCATTTCCATGTAAACTATTATAATGATAATGGTAAAAAAATAATTCATGAGATTATTTTATTCAATTTAATAAATTCTTATTGAAGTAAATGATTCCACTTGTTAAGGATTGATGAATCTATGAGATGGGTCATTAGAGAACATCATATCCAAGTATTGATTTATCATACATGTGGAGTAATGGTTACAAGAAACTCAGATTTTATTTTATGGATAAATGTTATTATAGTGGGAAAAGGATGATTAATGATGTATTTTATATATTTAAAATCATCAACAATTTCTTCTAAGGGGTTTTTTTTGCAAATTAAATTGAAAAAAATTACAATATTCCAAATTTATTTTCTAATTTAAATAATTTCAATTGGGATAAGATAAGAATATATTAGGATTCTACTACTATTATTTTATTAAAATAATTTGTTACAATAAGGGTTTGACTATTAATATATACTATAAAATAATGTAAATCAGAGTTAATGATCCTATAACCACTAATGATATCAATGACATGTCAAGAAATAATGTATTTCCTTAAATGAATCCAATATCCTTCATCATGGTGGGAGAATATATAAATTATAAGGTTTATGGATCTGGATTCACATGAGTTGGAATAGGAATACTAGACTCCATTGAGCATAGTGGGTGGTATAGATATGGAGACACTTACTGTGTCAGATTTCAATACCAAAGTGTTGGTTTATAGTCAATGTAGTAGGTGATACATATATTAGTTATTAAGTAGAAATAGTTATACAAATATGTAGTAAATGGTAATATTCTAATGTTGAAAATAATGTACAAATTCATGTCATGGATTCCATGTATCAAAATTTAGCGATTCATTGTTTTTTATTATTCTACGACTTGATACTGATAGTGAGAATTCACGAGAAACTAAACATGGATTGTACAAGATGACACAAATAAAATTTTATTGAGTATTTAATGATATTCTCTACATAATGTATTATACGCTAATTATCATGACTAAAATCCATCTGAATTATACATATCAAACCATGCTTTTTTTACATCATATTTGGATATTGATAGTCCAGGAGATCTCATTTGGAATAATCCTTATGGAATATGTCTATATAATTCAGCCAAAAGGATAACCTATGTTTTATGTTTATAATGAATAACTAGAAAGGGACAATGAGTAAAAACATTCCAATGAGATTTGAAGATTATAGAAACTTATGCCTGAATAAATCATGCACAATGATCATATAATATTTATTTAGAAATAAATTTTTTACATGGGATCAAACTACTTAATGTGAGTGCTATACATATTCAATATAGATATATTTACAATAAATGGAAATCAATTTCTATATCATACCTTTTTTTTGAGACGAAGTAATGGAATTTAGAAAATAATGACTCAAATAAGACATTTTTTAAGGGATCATGATCTTCAAAATAGATCCGTAGGTTTTATGAATATTTTCATATTACATGTATAAACAAAGTATTGAAAAAATAAAATTTGAAACATGTCATGAGTTATTTTTAATGTAATCATTAGAGTAAAACATGCAAGGGCTTAGGAAGATATAGTAAGTATTAAATGAATTTCACAATATTAAGTGTTATAAATTCATCTCATAAACCATGATATGTACAAATGTTTGACAATACTAATTCATAATTAATACTAGATGAATATAGCATAGATCTATTATAATTACATAAAATTTTAGATTAAACTATATAATAGTTGATGGAAAAGTAAAACTAAATGAGTTCCATGTTTCTGGACAAGTGGGAATACTAGTGATCAAGGGAATTGAACACATTTCATCACATAATTAAATTTGATCTAGTATCATAGAAAATTGTGAGTTGACATGAAAGAAAAAAATTATATATAGTTGTTTCTATATCTACAATATATGGGTAGGCTGTGTCTTTTGATGTGGTTTATGGAGAATTTTAGTAACATTTTGTTCCAATTTTGTTTCCTAAAAAGAATGATTCTTATAATTTATGATAATATTTGATTATGGAATTAGTTAGGATATCAATAATTTGACAATGGAACACAAGATAAACAACCAATTATATCACTACTTGGGGGATTTTTTCAAAGTAGTAAGGTTTTTGTAAGAATATTAGCCCCATAGACATGTGGATATAATAACTCTAGTCACAGAAATGTGATAACTGTAATATTTATATTAATACTCATTATAATCATGTCGAACATGTGAGTAACAACTAGTTGTTAGCTATTGGATCTAGCGCAATTGGATGTCATTTGGTGTTGGTTCCCCAGAACCAACTAATATATATTAGATTACATGTATATTCAAATGAGTGAATATTAATATAAATACAATATTACATGTTGATTTGTATTCTATATAGCATTAATGTGATAAAGTCATGGGGTACATGTCGCATCAATATATATAATAGATGTTCCCTGCTATGATTAGAATCATGAGATGCTATGATGATATCTATTAAATATAGTCACATGGTCATATAAAATTCTATGATGAGATACATAGTATGTTGGATGAAAGGTGAATGTACTCATAAAAAGATGAGAATTAATCTTATGATTTTTTCTCTTGGAAATGTCCAATATGAGAGATTATGGGAATAAAACCCCTTGTAGAAATTCCACACATTTATGTGTCATAAGATATTCATATCTATGAGTGTGGTTAATGATCCTTATACTTTAATATTATTATTAATTTCTATTATTACTCATGAACTTATATTTATTTTTGTAATCCATGATCATAATATTTCTTTGTGTAGATGGGTTTTTTGGGTTCATCACATATGATGTGTTATTAATTACTAATTTGAGGAAGTATTTTTGGCTTCCATATTAATAGAAGTTGATATATCAACCCCTTGATTGAAATATAATCGTCACAAGAAATTCCATGGACATTGTGTAATGAAATTTATGTAATATAATCAAAAAATAATTTTTCAAGTGCATAGATTGATGACACATGATAGCACCCATCTTGACGAGATATTGGAACAAAGGTATTATATTAAATAGTATGAAATTGTTTGAGGTTTTCAAGATTGAAAAATTAAATTTTTTCTTTCAGAGTCCTCAACACATTGCAAGACAATAATCTTGTACTTTTGGAAAGCCAGGTTAATTATAAAGAAAAAGAAGCCTAGAGGGCCACACAGTAAGTGATTTCATTGATCTCAAATAATTTGAATTATAATTTAATTAGTGTAAAAAATAATATACTAAATACTAAATAATATTATTATTCAAGCTTTATTGATCATTAATATTCAAAAGGTAACAAAATATTATTTATTCATTAGTAAATATTATATTTCATTACATTAACAATTATGAAAAATTCATTTCCATTATTTAGAATAGATTATTTGATTTATTGAATTTTAAAAAAATATTATAATCCTGTAAATTAATATAATGTTTATTTACAAATAAATAATAAATAAATATTTCTATATGTGATTGATAAAATCCAAGGTGGTTGATGAATCCAAGATGATGTCCAGTAAAAAATATTAAATTGAAATATGATAAAATAACACTTATCATGGCATCAGTTAGTGCACACCATAAAATAAAAATAATATTTTTGTATGACATGGGATCATATAAGGTTTATTATATTATTTACAGGAAATCATACAATTAAATAACATGTTAACCATAATCTTACATCTATAAATGTATTATTTTTCCAATTGTAAAGGGTTAATAAAGAATTTTCCATCATCGTGCATAATAGTTTATATCATTATTCTCCCCCCTCATATCCTCTCAAGAATGAGATGTTCCTTCTTGCCTGTAGGATCTCTAAGGGACCAAGATGACCAATACAAGATGATCAATCCATCGTTTTTCACCTGAAAATCCTTAAGTATCATTCAAAGATCAATGGAATAAATGTGGATCACCACTGGAGGGATTCTACATGTGGATCATAAAAGGTAAATAATGGTAATCTGAAAATGGATTTAGGATGATCGAGATATTCATTTAAGAAAGATCACATGACCATGTATTATTTCATAAGATTTATTTAAAATAATTATAAATTTAATTTCCAAGATATCATATCTGGGTTCCCTGCTTCTTATATCAATATTCGATGGGAAATTGTTTTTTTCATGATTTTTAAATCTTGTAAACATGGAGAATTATATGTTGAATCCAACAATATGCTTTATCATTTCCTCAACCACCAAGTGCTTCCTCCATGTCTAGAACATTCTCATTTTTTCCATTTGGTTATTTTACATTTTCATTCTGTCACTATGATTATGTTTTTCAATTTTAATGTTTTTGGTGACATTACGCCATTAATTGGGATGGGATCACATTGGATAAATAGTCCACAAAGTCAACATAACCAGTTAAACAGTTTATTTCAGTTCCTTGATTGAATGAGTGTATAAAAACCATTCTGATTATTTAAAATTAATACATTATTTATTACATAATATTACACTTAATGAAACCCAAAATATCATTAAATGTATATTTTTCATTAATAATGTACATTACATAACATTATAAAACATGAAATACATCACATTTGTTTAAAACATCTTTGACATGTTCATAATATTTCGTCATATTTAAAACTGAATTATATAAACTAGGGAAAAATTAGAAATGCGTGAGCTATAAATACCAAAAAAATAATAAACATTGAAAAAGTTATACATGTTAGACAATAATAATTTCAATGAGGAATAAAAGGAACTTGAATAATAAGGAATGATATATCAGGATAACCATAACATGGGGAATGTGGAAACAACATAAAACACTAAATCACAGACCTAGGGCAATGATAAACTACCATGGAATATTGGTGGAAAAAGTACAATAACAGAATCATGTACACCCCTATCCCAACATGACTTATCATGATACTAATCATTACCCAATGCATTGGAGTTCAATCTTGGTGCACCCATCATAATCATTTCAATCAAAATTAAATTTTTATGATCAATCAGTTTTAAGGAAAATGTGAGAAACAATGTCAAGCAATAAAAGAGATTACCGAGCCATTAAAGTGAAATTGCAGCCTACCTGTTTTAATCTCTCTAAAAATTTTACATGAGATGTTGTTTACCTGGGTATCTGGTTCTTCCATCAGAAGATCATCAAACCACAACACCATCTTCTCCCATCATTGGATGTACTCCTCTACATTGATCATTCTGTTGTTGAATCCTCTAACTAGAATCAAATACTTCTTGTCAATCCAGGATCTGAAATCCTCCTTGAGGGCCACCTTAAGAGCCTTTCCCATATTTCTTTCCACTTCATCGTCAGGAGCTTTGATTTTTAGAACAATTTCCATCATAACCTCTTCTGAGCTAAAAAGAATATCCAAAGGCTTATTGGGAATCTCCCACTGCTATAAGACCACCATAAAAAGGTGGGGTCCACAATCTTTCTGATTTTCCTTCGACAAATTTTCTAATATGGTATCCATTGGTAGAGGAAAATATGAGTAGTCCCTTTTCTCTTCTCGGTGACCCCTCTTGTTCTTACTCTGCCTTGGACTTGAGTACCTACTCCCCTTAGTGGCATAACTTATATTGGTTGTAATGTGGAAGGAACATTCATCCCTGTACTCATTCTCAATGGCCTTCTCTACATCTTCATAGGTTCTGACAGAGTCTTTTCCATAATTTTGGATGGGATCATCATATGACATGACATCAAAATGGTTACCCCAGAAAATACCTTCCACCTCATAGGAACTCTTCTAGATTGAAACCTCATTCTCTTCAGCCTGTTCCAGGACCTTTCTACCTATAGGAAATGTGATAGATGTTGGGTTATTGAGGTATCCCTCATCCACCTTATTCGAAACCCCATCCAAAATCTGTATGTTGTCGCTCTAGAGACCCTCAAGTGGAGGGTCCAAATCCCAAGAAGGCAACACCTCGTCCGAACTTCTATGCATCCATGAAGACTACTTATTAGGCTGAGGTCTACCTATCTCTTTCCTCAACTGAATGGAATTGGAAGAATAGCCCTGACCATTAGCACAAGTACCAGCACTTGAACTCACTACCCCGGTATAAGAAGAAACAACAGGAAACATGGAACCTCCCTCATCCATCGGATGTGGATCCACCATGTTGATGCTGCTTCCAAAACACTCCCCCCCAAAGAACCGTCATTACCCAAAGATAAGGGTGGAGTAGTATAAGGTACACATCAATCTTTCCTCAAACAATTGAACACTTCAAACACCTAAATATTCCCATCATGTGATCCACATGACTCTCCCATTGTAGTATTAAACTCAGAAACCCCACCCACCAGTTTCGGACGAGGCACATCTATCTCCACATGATACATTGTTCCCTTGCCCTTGTATGCATCCATATCTTTGGAAAGAGTAAAATATCTCTATGAATACATATATTTTCATAAATTCAAATACCCTAGAAAGAATAATGGGCATGGTATTTAGTACAATTTTTTTTGTAATGGAAAATCATGGTGAAATTTTGATAGCCTAACAACATTAAAAAAAATTTAATAAAAATATTAGATGAGAGTGAAATGGGTATATCATAATTTAAAAGTAAATTAATAAGTAATAGGGGCACAAAAAAACATATCCCAAAATTAGAAATTTGGAAATAGTAGGCATGAGGTAATGAATAAACACAAATAGAGATAAGAATCCATACAAAATTTTGGCATGGTAATGTGTGTACATAGAGGATCATGGGAGTATTGATGAGAGTTAAAGGAAGATATCATTATTTTTAAATAATGTTTATAGTAAGGGTAATATGGAATATTATAACCCATTATAATCAAACGTAATGTAAAAGGCATAGCCCAAAACGAGTACTTGATAAAAGAGTATAGTGGAAGATCCCTTACATTAATATTTGAATCCAAAGGCTGGGGAAGGACTTTTTGATTTATTGGGGGAACCTTGGGAGTAATTTTTAGAGTGTGGGATGTTTCTGTATGTACTAAAATAAGTATTAGTGAAGAGAAATTGGGCCATGGGTGGGTTTATTAATGAAAAAAGGGAGTTTTCATTATTATTTTGGTTTTGACTTCTACATAATAAAATATCTAAAACCAAAAACCATAAAATGGTTTTTACCATCATTTATACCAAAAAGAAGTGGTTTTTAATATTTTATACATCAATGGTCCAAACCTATTAAAATAATACCGTTATTGAAGTAGAGGTGAGTCACACTCTTAATGAAATGACTTTAAAATATTAAAATATATTATAAGTTTTGTAGGATTCATAATGGCCTTAAAAGTAAAAAAATCAATATAAATAACATTATTTTAAATGTAAAACACATATTTGGTAAGGGATCCTAGTTATAGTTTTTATTACATCACTTATGGGTCATTGTAATGCCATATAACATAAAGTATATTTATATTGTATTGAATTTTTACCCAATAATTCGACTATCTCAGAAAATTATGAAAAAGTCAACATTGTATAATTCATTTTTCCTAAAAAATTAATATTATTTTTATCTAAATAATTTACAAATATTTTAATTTTCACTTTTAAAATAATAACCGACATTTTCTTAAAATGACAATTTTTTGAGAAATAATTTTTTTTCAAACCCTCATAAAATTTAATGTTGACACTATAAAAATTATATGATCAGTTTTATATGATAAAAATTATTTTATATTAAAATTTTATTAAAATAATATTAATTGGAAAAATCCATTAATTGATAAATTCATTAATTGATATTGATTATTAACAAAAACAAATACAATTTGGGCCTGATTGTATAAATATTATTTAAAAAGTGATAATAATTGGATGAAAATAAAATTATTATTATATAAATATTAATTTACACTTTAATATTTCTAGGTTCTAGATAAATATCCCTTTAATACAACACTATACACCCTAAGGGTAAGGTGTGCGATGGTGGTACTTTCTTGGGGCGGTTCGACTAATACGGTTTGGGTCGTGATCATGATGCGCTTCAACATATCCCATAAATAGTTATTCTCATTCATAAGATGTTGGACCTAGGCTTGGGATTGGTAAAGGTAAAATCCTAGTGATTCTATCTACGATGGATTCTTCGATAGAGGGTCTTCTTAGGGTACAATCCTACTGTTTGAGGCCAACACATCTATTGTCTATGATAATTAGATTTGTCAAAAACTTATATTTTTTTCATGTGATCACTGTTCAATGAATAAATTATCAATGGTAACGATTATTAATGGTCAGTTAAATATGAAAGGATAAAATCAAACGAGTTCATGTGTTTTATATAAAAATCATACATAACAATACATTAAAATAAATCAAAAAATGAAATTTTATTTATAACAGTTACGGTGGTTAAAATCTTCCCACCTTTAGAAATTTCATTGTCAAAATTTTCACTTAGCTCCCTAAAAAAGGTAAGGGTAATTATCCTTCATCACCTCCTTTGGTTCCCAAATTACTTTCTCAAATCTATCATTTCTCTTCAACACATTGAAAATATTCATTGTCTTATTTTGTAGATAATTTTCTATACGATTTAAGATCTTCAATGGCTATTTCTAATAAGAAAGGTCAATCTCCAATGGTACTAGATTTGTATTTAGTACATGTGAGGGGTATGGTATGTAATTTCTTAAGAGGGGTACCTGGAATACATCTTGAACTTGAGATGGGTTCAATGGGAGTTCTAGTAGATATGACACCACTCCGATGAAATCAAGGATCTCAAAGGGGCCGATATATATAAAACTAATATTTCCCTTCTATATAAACCTCATCACATTCATCCATAGAGATATATAAAGGAACACCATGGCTCCAATATCAAACTCTAGGACTCATCGAGGATTGTCATCATTGCTCTTCTATCGACTCTAAGCTGGATGGACAAGCTACTAAAAGGTTTTAACCTTCTCTACAATTTCATCAAATGATTTGGGAAGTAACAGTTTTCATTCCATAACATATTACCTACATGTTGATGTTCTAAAATTCCTCCCATTATGGGATTCGTAGGGATCCAATTTGATGATTGAGTGTAAACTTTTGTTGTAGGAGAACTCAAATAGAGGAAGATGTTGGTCTCATCTTCTCTTGAAGTACATTGAACATGATCACAACATGTTATCCAATATCTGAACAATCCACTCAAATTGGCCATTATTTTGACAATGATAGGCTGTATTGATTTTCAGCTCTGTCTTCAAAGCATCTTAGAGACATTTCCCAAACATAGAGGTGAATCTTGGATCTTGATCAGGTACAATAGATAGTGGTACTCCATGCAGCCTTACCACTTATCTGATGTATATATGTGCTAGTTGATCTAGAGAGAAGACCTATCAAATTGTGATAAAGTGAGATATCATTGTATAAAGATCCACAACAACCCATATATCATTGTTTTCCCTCGATGTCTTCATAATTCTAGTGAAAATGTACATGGTGATGTTATCTCATTTCTTGATTGGTTAGGGTAATGGTTGCATCACCCCTTTAGACATCTTTCATTTAGTCTTCACTTTCTAGAATTCCATGTACTTTGATGTATACTCAGTGACCCCCTTCATCATATTTTCCCACCAATAGTGCTCATGGAGGTCTTGATACATATTTCTTTCATCCTAGGTGAATGGATAAAGATAAACTATATGCATCATCCAACAGTTCCATATTTTTCTTGGGATTTTATAGAACTCGTAGTCTTGAACCCAATCTCACAATGCCTTATTCATTAACATTGAACTATGAGGGTTTCCCTTTCCATATAGGTTTCACTTTCTTCTGAATTCCCACATTATTTATTTGAGAATACTTTATCCTTTCTAAAAGTGATGATTATGAAATAATTTGTGAATTGATTGATGATTTTATTTTCATTATGATTCCCATATCCATTATATTCAATTATGAGACAATAATATCCCTCTCAATTCTCATCAATCATAGAATTTATTGGTACTTTCTACTTAGATAATCCACTACATTTTTTAATTTACCAAGATTTTAGTGGATCGATCATTCATAATCATTGAGGAGATCTAACCAATTTCAATTTCACATTTTAAGTACCTTTTATGTAAATATATATTTGAGGATATTGTGATATTTATATATCTCAAAATTCACCCCATACAGATAATGGAACCATATTTTCAAGGAAATGATCATAGATGGAAACTCCAGATCATTTGTGATTTTTTTCTTATGAATTTTCAACTTCCTTGAAACATAGGCTATGACTTTTTCATTTTTCAATAACATATTTCTGAATACATTCTTTGAAGCATCACTGAATACGATGAAAATATCTCCACTTATGGGTAGTGTGAGTATATGGGAATTTATAACCCTCATTTTCAAACACATGAATATTTAAACACATTCATTATTCAAAGATAACATTAGTCATTTCAATGTTATCTTTTAAGTAGGATTTCACCATCACAGAAAATTTCTCGCAAATAAGTTATAATAACATGATATTCCAAATAATCTATGGATATATATCATAGATATTGGACTCAACCATACATCAAATTATTCTTTCATTGAAGGGTCTACATATATCCCATTTCTTGTTTTGATATCCCCTAAGAAAAAGATATCCTTCAACCAGGGCTCACATTTTCAGTACTTGTCATAATTGTTTTCATTTCATATGGTCCTTAGCATAGTGATCAGATGCTCATCATGATCCTATATTATTTTATATTATATTAGAATATCATCTGTACAGACTACCACGAATTTGACAAGGTAATATCTAAAGAATCTATTTATCGAGTCCATGAAGATTTATGGATAATTAGTGAGTCCTAATGGAATCACTATAAACTCATAATGCACATATATTGTACAAAAAAGTGGTCTTGGGGATATCTTACTTCTTTACCCATAATTGATAATATGTCGACGGAAGATCCACCTTAGATAAGTACTTTAATCCATATAGTTTATGGAATAAGTCATCAATATGTGGAATTTGATACTTTTTATTTATTGTGATCTTTTTGAGATGACAATAATCAATGAAATGACATATTGACCCATCCTAATTCACAATGAAGATGACTAGTTCCCCCCATGATGAGGCACCTATGCATATAAACCCTTTATGAATATTTTTATGTAGTTGTTTCTTTAGCTCTTCATGTTCCATAACAACCATCCTATATAGAGTCTTGCATATTGGCAACACCCTAGGTATAACCTCGATTGAAAATTGGACCTCTTGGCTTGGAGAAAGATCATGAAATTCATTGAGAAACATGTCAGCATATTCCATCACAATTGTAATGCCTTCAAGGATGATTATTTATTTAGACACAATAATTTTATGTAGATATTATTTCTCATATCGAAATAGTATCCATTCATGAGATGATGGTTCTAAAGATTATTCATCCTCCTTCTTGAACTTGTACAAAATAGGGGGTTGATTTACAATATGGAGACTAATTTCCTTCCACTGGGAAATTAGGTTGGATCTTAATAGAAAAATACAATACATATCTAGAAATGCATAAAATTACACCAAAGAGAGTATGAAAAGGTTCAATTGGATGTTCAACCAACTAATATTGATAGGATATGAGTTATATTATTGGTATGCAATAATATCCCCATTTTTCATTTTCATCAACATCTCTACATCTATGCTTTATGGTGGTGTTTTAATATTACTACTAAACTTTCTTGATATGAAGTAATGAAAAAAACAAAAAAACAAAGTATAAATTCACTATTCATGAATTAATATATAGCGTGTGTATCACCACTTCGTTTTCATGATTCACTTTAGTAGTAGTGATGGAAAAATCACTCCATTACTAACTTGGAGGTTGTTGGATGTATCCAAAATCCCACGGATTATGGAATTAAGTTTCAAAGTTCTTTAGTTACTTTCCATTGTAGTAATGAAAAATATGTTGAGGTTTGATTTTCACCACTTCATTTTTAGGATTCACTTTAGTGGTAGTGATGAAAAAATCTCGCACTTGCTATCTTGGAGGTTGTTGGTTGTATCAAAAATCCCATGGCTTAGGGAATTGCTTTCAAAGTTCCATAGTTTATTTGCATTTTAGTAATGAAAAATATGTTGATGGTTTACGGGATCATTTATTTAATCTTTTTTATTATCTATTTTCTCCTTTCAGTAGTTGTTAGCAAGTTATCATTCCTACACCTAAAGCATTTTTTCATCCCCTTTAGGCAATTTCTGGTCCTCTTCTTTCCGCAGCACTAAAAAGTGGGATGATGAAATTTCTCGGCACTTTTAGATTTCTCTATCGAACTTCCATAATTAAAATCAACATTATGATTCTTATCCTCTAGATTCACTGGATATTCTTAAATCCCCATCTCGACTTTGAGGAAAAATTGGAGAATTCGTTCATAGCTATAAAAGTCTCGAATTTCCATGGATTTTCATAGACTAGGATTTATCCAACCGAAGAAGCAGTCTACCTTTAATTTGGGGGTAACGATCAAACCAAATGTGTATCATGTAGGTATTGTGAGGTTTTAGTCGTATACCCCAATATATTTTTCATATTTTTTTAATGAGTGTAAGTAAATACCTTCCCATTTTATGAAACTGAGTGTGAGGAAAATATTTATCAAAACTAATTTTATGAAATTCATTCCACTCCATCACCTCGATATCTTCCTATGGATTTACATTCATGATCAATGTTTACCACTAATTATCTAATCCTTCCATATGATAAAAATCTAGGACATTATTATCTTTTTTGGAACAATAAAGGATGTAGAAGATCTTATCAATGGAGTTGATCAATTTTTCTCTGATTAAGGTATCATATAATCCATTTAAAGTAGGAAGCAATTTCACATAAAGCATTAGATTTTGGTTTATTCTCTATTAGGGGGTTTTATTTCTCCTCCTGATCCATTCTTCTATTCATAATCTGAGTCAAGTCAGAGATTATTTTCAGGAAGTTCATGATTCCTACTCCCATTGGGTTTGGCATCTCATTGAAGAACTCATCACTTTTCATGTCGCATTGATTGTTTAAGCGATTCAGCCTATTCCCAACCATTGGCTAGAAAAGATGGAAAATTAGGGAAGATTATTTTTAAACCATTAGATGCATAATGAATAATCCAATGAAAATAAAGAGATAACTTATAAAATACATTTATTTCAAAAAAATATGAATTTTAATGCATCAATATATCTTATCCATGATCTATTTCCTTGCTTCCATTCTTATGGTATTTTCCCCTTTAGAATTTTTTGTAATGAGATTCTGAAGTTAATAATGCATATCCCCTAGGAATGTTAAACTAGGTGCATTGTAAGGCACCTTGTTTTGTACCAGGTTACCCAGAGTGAGGCCATGAACACCTTAGTATATTTTTAACTCAAAGCTATATCTATGCCAGAACCACATCTTCTTGTTGTCTCCAGATAGGGATGTATTTTCTTGATAAACAACATACTCTATACATTCGAAAATTTAGGTATGTTCTCTTATACTTAGTCTTATACCTATGTCTTTCACTAGAGTTTTATAATCATAATCCCAAGAATAACTAAACACTTTCTCTGATGCCTACTATGGAAAACCTACTCTTTATTTCGTATTGGTACATGATTTATTACATAATATTACACTTAATAAAACCTAGAATTTCATTAAGTCTAGTGGATTTTGGAATTAGGTACATTACATAAAAAAATTAAACATGGAATACATAATAATTATTTAAAACATCCTTAACATGTTCGTAGTATTCCTTCATACCTAAAATTGTATAGGATAACCTGGGGACAAAATAAGAAATGAGTGAGCTATAAATCCTAGTAAATTAATAAACATTTCATAAGTTATACATGTTATAAAATATGAATATCAATGAGGGAAAAAGGAATTGGAATATTATGGAATGGTATATCATGATAATCATTACATGGGGAATGTGGAAAAACTTACAACACTGAATCATAAACATAGTTCAAGGATAGGTTACCAAGACATCATGGTAGAAAGGGTCCCATAAAGGATTTAGGTACACCCTTATCCTAACATGAGATATAATGATATTAAACATTACCTAATTCATTAGAGTGATATCTTAGATCACCCATCATAATCATTTAATTATCATGATTAATTATGCCAGATATATCTTAAAACATTAATTCATTAAACATCATAACTTTTTACATGATAAAAAAATGTGGAATACATACATGTAATCCCCCATTCAATAAGTACATGTTTATAAATGTGAATGCACATTATAGAATAATTGGTGTGGTATTCACTAAAAAAAATTTGGCATGGAAAATAATAATGGAATTTTGGCATCTAAATACATTATATAAAAGTCTATAAAAATGGTATATGAGAGTGAAAGGGGTATCTCAAAATTTAAAAACAAATTTGGAAATTATAGGGACCTGAAAAATCATATCCCAACATTGTAAATTTTGAAATTGTAGGCATAAGATAATGAATAAACATGAATATAGACTAAAATACTTAGGAAATTTTATCTTGGTAATGGGTGTGCATAATCGATCATGGTAGAATTATTGAGAGTAAAAAATGAAATGTAAAAGGCATAGAATATAATGAGTGGTTTTTCATAGAGGAGTGTGGATAATCCCTTGACTGTGTGACTCCAATGGACTGGGAAGGAATTATTAAGAGAATTAGAGAACCTTGGTAGAACTCTAAGTAGTGGATGGAAGAGGGTGGATCAGATCCAAGTAGTTTTAGTGAATATAAATGGTGGCATGTGTGGGTTTATATAGGAAAATAGGGATATTTCATTATTATTTCACTTTTAAATTCAACATAATAATATATATAAAAACACAAACTAGTCCATGGTTTTTGCCCATGGTTTCTACCAAAGGGTATTGTTTTTTATTATTTTATAATTACAAGTGCTTAACGTATTAATATATCAACCTTGGTGAGTTGGAGGTGAGTCATACTCTTAATGAAATGACATTAAAATCATATAATATATTATAAGTCTTGAAACATTCATAATGTCATTAGGAAATAAATCAAGTAAACTTAAAATTATATTATATTATATTTATTAGATATATTTTGTCATTTCTTTCATTTATATTACTTATTACATCACTTTTAGGTCATTGTAAAGTCATAAAACATGAAATATATTTATATATTGTTTAATTTTTACTTGAAAATTCAACTATCTTAGAAAATTATAAAAAAACTCACTATTGGATAATATTGATGTTCTGATTAAAAAAATAACATTAATTTTATCTAAAAAAATTTCTTAATATTTTAATATTCACTTTTAAAATAACAACTAACATTTATTAAAAATGATCGGTTTTTGACAAATAACTATTTTTTGAACCCTTATAAAAATTACATTTGAATATTTAAAAATTACAGGACCATTTATAATTGATAAAAATTATTTAGTAATAATATTTTATTAAAACATTAATTATTTAAAAAAAAATATTAATTCAGTAATTTTTTAATTGATTTTGAATATTATTTAAAAACACACTTTTTTCTATATTATATAAAAATTATTTTCAAAGTAATAATAATATGATGAAAATATAGTTATTATTCTTCAAAAAATTATTTATACATTAATATTTGAAGTTTATTGATACCTATACCTTTAATAAACCAACATATTCCTTAAGATTAAGGTGTGAGATGGTTGGAAGTTTATGGGGAGGTTTGACAAACATGGGTTGAGACGTGATCTCGATGAGCTTAAACTTCACCTGTAAATGGTTTTGATCATACATAAGTTATAGGATCACATCTTGGAATTGGTCAAGGTCAAAGCCAAGTGATGTTATCTCCCATGGAGGCTTTGATAGATTGGGTTCATTTGGTATGATACTACTGGTTGGGGCCATCCCTTCATTTGTCGTTGAAAATTCAATTTATCATAACCCTATATTTATACATAACATGTGATCACTATTAAAAGGATATATTATCAATGATAATGATTTATAAATTTAAATTAAATAGAATATGATAAAATAAAATGTGTTAGTGTGTTTTTTATAACCATCTTACATAATATGACATTTAAAAAATAAAAAAGGGGAATTTTATTTATAATAGTTTGGGTCATTACAGAGTTCTAATTGTAATATTTATTGATAAATTAGTTGACTTAGTTAGATTCTGAAATAAAATTAATTTTCCTTTTTAAAGGGGTATTTAAAAAGTTTTTTCTAAAATTATATTACTAAAGGGAATGGTTTAAAATGAAATAGTATGATGTTTGTGACGATTCTAGGATATGGTTTTGAAATGATATTTTAAAACAAATGTTGGTGTTATAAGGAATGTATTCAACATAATTTGGTCCAAGGGCATATAATCAGTAAATATAGAATGTGATTTATTTTATAAATTGTTAAAAAGGTATTTGACTTAGTTTTTTAGGAAATACCAAAGGGATTGTTTGATATTTGTTCTGGTCCAGTAGGCATTGTGTGGGAAACACTATAGTTTCAAAATATTTTATGCATGTTGTGATTATAGAAAAGTATTTCTTAGTATTTTTTTATTTCATAATGATGAAATATTTTTTTGGATCCCTTAATATTTTTTCATTAATATATTTTTCTATGGACCTTCATTCATGCAGGTGGGTGAATTAATCTGATAATGTTCTTCTTTGGGTATCAAAATTACCGCATTAGTCTTTATTGATGATATTAAACCCATTTAGCATGGATATGGGTAATATTTATTGGGTTTTCGGGATCCATTCCTAACATAATGAAGTGAGATAGGGATTTTCACTTCATTAAATTGGGTGTAGAGTGAGATTTTCATGTTTGATTGCGTTTTGGTTGACCTAAAGGTATGGAATATTATTTTGATTGATAAATCTTTCAATTGTAAAGGTGATGGGTGTATAAAACCCCTTAATGTGGTAACCATGTGAGGTTTGTATGGGAGAGACCAAGGTCAATAACTATGGTCCTTTTAAACTAGGTTTTTTTTAATAAGAAAATATTTTCTGTGTTTTCATGACATTATTTAATTATTTTTGTTTCTTACTTTGTGATTTGTGGGGACTGATCTATATGAGTCCCAACTATATGAAATAGGGTGAGGTTAGTATCATTATATGATTTTCCATGGGATCCAACTAGTGGAAGTGTGGTTTAGATATTCCATGGGACCTACCATGAAGGGGGTGGCTTATCACGCATGAGTGGTTGGATATAAATATTACCCATTAGATCTATTATTGTTTACTCTAGATATAAAATTATCCACTGTAACCACCTTGTGATGAACCAAGATAAACATACCCTAGATCGGGTACCCATATAGACCTGTAAAGCACACATGGTTTGTTCTTGATCATCATGGACAATCAATGAGTGCCATGGTATTAAAGCACAACCATATGGAATGATTTCACCCTGGAGTGACACTAAAATCCAATAATAGTATAAAGTATAATACTAAAATAAATAACAAATAAGAATAGGGAAGATAAAGAATCATTATAAATATAAACTAAAATTTAAAGGAAATAAAATAAATCATAATAAACCTAAAGAGATATAGGCAGTTAATGCTAACACAAAACATCCTATGTATGGAAAATAAAAAAAATAGGAAAACAAACTCAACCATTTGATCATTGTACACTCACTACATACATAGAAAGTAACAATAAAATTATTGAATATATAAAACCATAAGATAAAATCCAAGTCACATGAGATGAACCATGATAGTTTCATACACCGAATGGTGCATGCATGGAGTGAGAAAAAAAAATCAAAGTTGGTTTTCACCAATGATATTCTTATGTTTTTTAAAAAAACATTTCATTTATGAATCATTTCAAAAATATATTTTCTCGTAAATATGTAAATAAAATTCAGGATTCTAAATATAACCTTTCATTAAATATCATTCTTTATCTTTTAAATGAAATCGACCACTTAGGGAACATTTTTTCGACAAAAGCCTCTTTTACCAAAAATACCTATTTAAAATTCACTTATAATATTATATTAAAAATATATCCATTTCAAATATCTTAGGAAATATTTAATAAAAAATATAAATGTGAATGATTAAATAAAAAAACAATATGACACTGCATGACCAAAAAATTAAATAAAAACATGTTTCCAAATATTCCAATCGAAATAGGGAATAAAATGAAATGAATTTCCCAAAGAATAATCATTATGAGATCATGGGAAATTCTTAAATGCCTTTTGAGATGAACCTAGAAACACTCATGATTGAACAATATGTAGTTCTATCAATGCATTTATATGTATATAACTATCCAACTTCTCTAAACTATCCTCACTAATGGAACCCCATTATATCCTCAAATAAAATATAATATCTATAATATATCATTTAAAATATATGTACATTTTAATCATCAATCCCTAAAGACACCTAGTAACCACATGTATATCAGCCAATAAAAGTCCAATAGTCACAGTAATTAATTAACATAAGCAATAAAGATCATCTCTGTCATGACCCGACCCTACCCGGGCTCGAGCCGCAACTACCCCAAGCCCGCCTCCATAGGCGAGGGGCTGGAGACCATCGACGAAGGCACAATAACTCGGGGAGGCCTTTGCCTAAGTACCTGTACACACACACAAAGCACACTCAATGAAAAAGTGTAGAGTAAAAAGAAAATCAAATGGAAACTGCTATAAATAAACCACAATGTGCATCGACCTCTAAAAGTACAAAGAAAGTGCTGAAGGTAAACTAAAAATAAAAGGGGCAAAACACGTTCCCAACCATAAAAGTGCCACAACCTGGCAATAGGTAAACAAAAAGGAAAACAGCTGGAAGGGTCCCCCACCTGGAACCCGACTCCGACCACCGCACGCGGTCCACTCTCCTGACTCGTAAGCTCCTCTGACATCACGTCCAACCTGTCCGTTGTCTGCAAGGGCACACCAAGTGCAGGCAAAGCCCAAGCAGCGATGACTATAAAAATACTCAGTAGGATACCCCGAAGGCTCGAGGGAGAATCAAAGGAGGTACCTAAGGGTGAGCAGTAGAGAGAACAGGGAAAAGTAAAGGAGTAGAACCGAGAGTGCAGTAAAGAGTCCAGCTCAACCCACTAAGAGGAAAGAAGGTAGACTCATCTAGACACAAGGAGCTAGAAACGGTGAGAAGATGAACTTCCCGTCGAGTCTTCGCTACCTATAGCAGGAGAGTAGACTCGTCCAACCAAGAGAATCTAGACACAGAAATCATGTGGCATACCCCACGTGTCTTCGCCTCTCCTGGAAGGAGAGTAACCAAACCCAAGAAGTGGGTACTAGAAAAAGGTATATACAAGTCCATATTCTCAACAAGAAGCCCGAACAAGGTTTTAAGGGGATCTCCATCCCGTAACTCAGCCCAAGAAAAGAGTATCCAATAGTCCATGAAGTAATACCATCAATGCCCAGAATCCCGCACGTCTGCCCCGAAATACAAGTCAAGGGCTCAATCACCGCTCCTCGACACTATCCGCTTTGGGCGGCACTGACTAGACCTCATGGTTTTAGGTCGCATCAAAAGGATGCATCTCAGTGGGGAAAGTGATCCTCGTACTTGAGAGTTCTGGGAGAAACGTCAAACCAAAACTCGTCATTAACCCGCTGTTGAGAGGTCTCCTCAAAGTCAAGTTCGTTCCATCACCGACTCGTACAACCAAGGGTCCCACTCCAGTGATCACGGAGGAAAGCCTCAGAGTAGCCTAGTAGAAAGGACTGAGTCTGGAATGCCAACAGGTATCCCACTGCCCAGCCCTACTAGAGGGTAATTCATAATATAATATCGGGTGACCCACTGCCCAGCCCTACTGGAGGGTAAACCATAATACATCATCATGCGACCCACTGCCTAGCCATGTAGGAGGGTAAACCTAGAATACGTCGTCAGGCGACCCACTACCCGACCTTGCTGGAGGGTAGACCTGGAAGAAGTTGATGAGTGACCCACTGCCTAGCCCTGCTGGAGAGTAGACCTGGAACAAGATGACGGGCGACCCACTGCCCAACCCTGCTAGAGGGTAGACCCTCAAGAGTCGTCGGGTTACCCACTGCCTAGTCTCTGCTAGAGGGTAAACCATGAACAAGTCGATAGGCGACCCACTGCCCAGCCCTGCTGGAGGGTAGACCTAAAACAAGACAACAGGCGACCCACTGCCCAGCCTTGGTGGAGGGTAGAGCCTCAAGATTCGTCAGGTGACCCACTGCCTAGTCTCTTCTAGAGGGTAAACCCTAAGAAGTCGATGTGTAACCCACTGCCCAGCCCCACTGGAGGGTAAACCTAGAACTGCTCGGGCCATCTCTACTAGATGGTACAACACTGGACAACCGAACACGGAGTGGATATTGCGCAACCATTTGACTCCAGAACAAGACCAGGGGAAACCACTCAACCCTGCTGATCTAAAACATCGAGCACAGAGCTGGGGGAAAACTCAACCCCGCTGGTCAACAAACGAGAACCGAGGGACCCTCTACGCCACGAGGGGTCAAAGGTACGCAAAGCAGAACACGACACACACATGGGGCCCACACGACGTGTGGCCCCAAGTCAACCCCAAATGAGCGCACCAACATCCTCAGGTACAACAACCACATGTACCTCCATGCATTCCAGTATACTCCCAGAGTATACCACATCCTAGCCTAAAGGCCATCGTGCCCATAGCACCCAACGTCAACGTGAAGGCGTAACGTATCAACTACAACGCAAAGGCCCAGGCATGACCAACCATATCTTATGAAACATTTACATCACTCTCCCAAGACTGCGCGATCACACGCCAACGGTCCGCTACAAACATGGTAGGACGAACCACCACTGGAGCACTATTCATGCTTCCCGATTTAATAAGACCGCGTATGAGGCTCCGCACAACCAAACGGATCATACTGTTGTAATCATCGCAGAAAAACACGAGAGATAGACTACTTACTCACCTCAAACTGATATCTGACGGAAAGTCCACCAACAGCACCTCACGCCCGATCGGCGTACCGTGATCCCGAGCCTTGGCCCCGAAAACAGAGGGGCGCATCGCACCATTGCGATCCTCTCGGGAAAACACGTCAAGAGACTGCTCACTTGAGTGCAATAGATATCCGAAAAAAATATGCATTCCAGTGCACCGCACACGAGAGGTGTTACGTGGGACCCGCATCTCGGTCCCTAACCATAACGAACGAATCGCACCGTTGCGATCCTCTCGAAAAAGTACACAAGATGGCTATTCACTTGTCCAAAATGGTCTCACGGTGATGGAGATGGAAAATCACCGTCAAAACCCAAACGACCCTCGTGGGGCACGCACCATCGTGTTGAATTACAGCGGGCAGATATCGCCAATGTGATGCCCTCGAAAAAACACCAAACAACGACGGCTTGCAGGTCCTGAACGGACGTCCGATGAAAAAGTCAAGAAACGTTGTACGCAGCTCGAAAGACGGGCCGTTGGGCCCACGCCTCAACATCGGCCTCAATGCCTAAAACCACCCTGGAAAGCTCCGCCTCAGTTCTAGGGTTCCAACGCCACTAACAGTGCTCGAAATGGACGTCAGACGCGTCTGCGCTGTCCAAAACAAGATGCCCCGAAGAAAACATCAATCAACTTAAAGACGCGTCGCGGCTCCAAGGCCCCTCGTTTCAGGGATTAAAAATTTCTGAAACCATCTCAAAAGGTTCGTATGTATTTAATAAATGCATCGCTGCTGATGACGAGCGAATCCGACACCCGGACTGCATTTTATTGGTGTTTTAAAATATTTTGAAGAACGAAATCAGGTGGGTCGGGCCGGTTCGGCCGGCCCACCCTGCTCGAACCAGCACACAGGCGAGCGGGTCGTCCTGACTCGCCCGGACCGGGTCGGCCGGTCCGGTCTCCCGATTGGACCCGCATGGAGTGGGTCATGTCTGCCAACCGGGGTCACAAGACCCCGGTCCTTCCGCGTCGTCGCGCCCTGGCAACGACTCCCACGCGCTCGCCCACCGATGTCGCAGCCAAGCCCGACCTCCTCCACGCTCGCCCACCGATGCCCGCAGCCGTGTCCTCTGTGCTCGCCCGACGCCCCCAGCTCACCCGGCCAGTGCTGCCTCCACTGGAAGCCGTCATCGCCTGGAGAAACCTCCGGACCGCCGTCCCTGCTCGCTGGAGCACCCAAAAACCGTCGAACGAACACCAAAACCCGTTGATCTTCGGCGTAGTGTTGCGGTCACCTCGGAGCTCATATTTTTTATCCAAAACCGGCGACGGGAAGCTTAAAAAAACTACTATGCAAATATGGGCTTTGATAGAATAATAAACATCAAATAGATTCCATAATACAACTTGAAACAATGGTTCAGAAATTAAAACACAAAACGAAATAACTCCTACCTCTTGGGCGTTGCCCGGATCTTCACAAAGGATCTGCCGCCACATCGTCGCCTTGCCAGAGCTTCCTTGCCGGAGTGGAGGAGGAGAGGGAAGAGGGTTGGAGGGTTTCGCCAGGGGGTGAACAAGGGAGGGGGAAGGGGATGAGGGTTTAAATAAAATTTAAATTTTTTTAATTAATTTAAACCCGTAATTTAACCTGCATCTGAAACCTTCGACAGATTCGAGGTTAAGCCTCCCCTAGGCCAAACACCACCTCCCAAGCACAACGGAGGTCTCGTAATTTTAATCTGAGACCCCGTTCAAAAATTATTAATCAGAACACCCAAAGCTACCAAATTATGAAAACGCCCCTTGGGCCATTTTTCACAGACGGCCCGCGCCCGCAAAACTTACACCCCTCATATGGTAAACGGCACGCTCCGAACACAAAGGTACCATCGTTTTCCCAATATGAGCCACCATTTAAGAGATACTTGAGTTTCACCCTTAAATGAATAAATTATTTAATTATTTTATCCGTTTAATGTTCCTAAAGCGAGCGAGGGGTCCAAGCATCCCGTGCTGACATGTTTTATGTCATTCCTAGGGTAAACTCTCCATTCTGGACCAATCCATACACTCAGATATCTGATCTGAAGCGCGTTTTAGAAGTTATCCCATTTATTTGGCATTTCTAGTGTGAACTCACTGAAAATTAAATTCCGGTCACTCCAGGGCTCGGAATCGCACGACGTCTGAAGGCGCTACTCTAGAATAACATCAAGAATATTCCAAAGTCCTTTGTAGCCAAAAACAGGGTTCTTACATCATTCCCTCCTTCAATCTTTTCGTCCCCGAAAATCAAAACCCCGGAACTACTCAGGGTACTAAGCCCACACCTGGCTCTCCCGTACCGAGAAGAACTCTTTCAAATCTCTGCGCCACCGCTCATAGACCAAAGGATTTGATCTGTTCACGCGAGGTCTGCCCTCACCGATATCGTGCATAAGAGCAGGCACACATCTTCTTGGGTGAGTCACGTGGGAGACGTCACGCACCCAAACCAGCCTTTGGGGTTAGGGAAAGGTGGTAGGGAACGTCACCATTCCTTTTCACGGTCTCAAACGGTCCGATGGACCTCGGGGGTAGCTCACCTCCCCGGTAAAACCACTATTTCGCACGCCGCGACAGTAATCAGCGCTTGGACCTGGGACATGGCCCGGTGATTTCCTTTTTCAGAATATCCATATGGAGAAGCACCGAAGGATATCTATTCACACAAGATTTATAGTCGATCTCCCACGACCAAGACTCTCTTACATGCTCGAAAGGTGAAGGAGTCGCCACCATCGACGAAAGATAAGGGTCTCACACCTTCTACATTAATAACACATGGGATACACCCGATGCCCTGCATCACCCTGGTAATAACTCAATCAAGGAGCAGGGAGGAAAGAATTCCACACACAGAGTCTAACAATTCTACTACAAGAAGTAGAAGACCTGCCGAGCATACCTCTTATCACCCCATGCTCTGCAGGATCGTAGACATCCAAAGCTCGCGGCTGTCCGTGGTCCCAACTGTTAGCTCCTGGAGCCTGACGTGGACCGCCTAGTGGTGATGGGAAGACCTTGTAAAGTCATCCCGCACTACCAGCTCCTCCCACTCCTCTTCTAGCACCACCTCACTAGGTACTACTCCGATCACGGCGCTGCCTCTGTCGTGGTGGAGCACATGATGCCTTCCCGAAGCTCTCCGCATACCAGGTTGGGCAGTCCCGTGCTAGGTGACCTCACCCATCGCAAGCATGGCACCGACTTTCTTTGGGCTGCACTGGTGCCCTCCGCCGTCACTATGGTGTACGACCACGCCCCTGAGTCCAGTTGTCATAAAGTCACCTTCGTCGAGGTTCTGATTTCCGGCAGCCGCTAGCAGCGACAGACGTCTCGGCTCCAACGTGCCTGCTACCACCACCAACTCCAGAATGTGACAAGAAGCCCTGTGTCACCAGCGCCTGCTCTCGCACCCCAGCATATGTGGAAATTCCCAAGGGTACTATGATATCACGAATCTCTCGGTGGAGACCCTGCTCAAACATCCGTGCTTGGATGTTGTCATCATGGACCAAGTCCGGGTAAAAGCATGCACGGTCTGCGAAACTGGCCGCGTACTCGACCACCGTCATTCCTCCGTGCTGAAACTGCAGGAGCTCCAGAATTTGAATGGAGCGCAAGCAGGAGGGGAAAAAATAATCACGAAACAACAACTGAAAGTCGCCCCATGAAAGAGACGACTCGTCAAGAACTGAGTCACCAGACTCCACCAATGCCAAGATGCCCCACGAAAAGGCTGGCTGCCACATCCAATTTCTGATCTGCTGGTGTCTGCAAATGCCTGAAGAGGTGAACCACTGTCTCTAGCCAAACCTCTGCTGCCTGAGGATCTGGCTCACCACTGAACGTCAGCGGTCTCTGCCGCAGGAACTCACGGAGCGTGCTCAACCTGTGCTCAAGCCCCGCCTACTCTGCTGAAGCTGTCTGCTGCTCAACAGGTGGGGGTGCTGCTACTGGCCCACCCGGAGAAAGCCGCTTGGATGATGGGTCCTGGACTGTGGCCTCGTAGCTCACAGGATCATCGTCACGCACCAAAGCTGGTATCTTGGCTGGCTGTCTTCGCGGAGACATCCTAAATATTATCAAGGAGTGTCGCGGTTAGATGAGCGTATATGTATATTCCAATATGAACGATGGGGAGTTGACTCAAGAAGGACAGTCAAAGACTCAATCCTATGTGATGCACAAACCAATTTTCCCTGCAACAAGTGTCTCCGCATGCTGAGTCGATAACCGGGTTATCAAGGTCCTGGTGAATGGATAAGTCAGCTGCCGCACCATCACTAGACTCCCAGGTCTGAGAGCCGCTCTCAAGACACGTTGACACTATTTCCCTAAATCCCAACCAATTCCTTTTATTTTAGGGACGTCCGAACAACGTACCAAGGAACGAACCACCTCTGATACCACTTTGTCATGACCCGACCGTACCCGGGCTCGAGCCGCAACTACCCCAAGCCCACCTTCATAGGCCAGGGGCTGGCGACCAGCGTCGAAGGCACAATAACTCGGGGAGGACTTTGCCTAAGTACCTGTACACACACACGCAACACACTCAATGCAAAAGTTTATAGTAAAAAAGAAAAGAAAAGGGAAACTGCTATAAATAAACCACATTGTGGATTGACCTCTAAATGTACAAAGAATGTGCAGAAGGTAAACTGAAAAGAAAAGGGGAAAAAATGCGCCCAACCAGAAAAATGCCACAACTCGGCAACAGGAAATCAAAAAGCAAAACAGCTAGAAGGGTCTCCCACCAGGAATCCAATTCCGACCACCACATGCGGTCCATGCTCCTGACTCTTAAGCTCCGCCGACGTCGCGTCCAACCTGTTCGTCGTCTACAAGGGCACACCAAGTGCTGGCAAATCCCAAGCAGGGGTGAGTATAAAAATACTCGGTAGGATACCCAGAAGGCTCAGGGGAGCAACAAAGGAGGACTAAAGGGTGAGCAGTAGAGTGAACAGGGAAAAGTAAAGGAGTATAACCGAGAGTGTAGTAAAGAGTCCAGCTCAACCCAACAAGAGGAAAGAAGGTAGAGTCATCCAGACACATAGAGCTAAAAACGGTGAGAAGATGAACTTCCCGTCGAGTCTTCGCTACCTATAGCAGGAGAGTAGACTCGTCCAACCATGAGAATCTAGACACAGAAAGCACGTGGCATACCCCACACATCTTCACCTCTCCTGAAAAGATAGTAACCAAAACCTAGAAGTGGGTACTAGAACAAGGTATATACAAGTCCATATGCTCAACAAGAAGCCTGAACAAGGTCATAAGGGGATCTCCATCCCGTAGCTCAGCCCAAGAAAAGAGTAGAAACCAGTCCCATTAGTAACACCATCGATGCCCAGCATCCTACACGTCTCCCCTAACTACAAGTAAAGGTCTCAATCACTGCACCTCGACACTATCTTCTTTGGGAGACCCTAACTCGCCCACACGGTTTTAGGCCGCGTCACAAGGACGCGTCTCGGTGGGGAAAGCACTCCTCGTACTTGAGAGTTCTAGGGGAAACGTCAAACCACAACTTTTCACTGCCCCGCAGTCGAGAGGTCTCCTCAAAGTCAAGTTCGTACCATCACCAACCCGTACAACCAAGGGTCCCACTCAGGTGATCACGGAGGAAAGCCTCAGACTATCCTAGTAGAAAGGACAGAGTTTGGAATTCCAACAGGTGTCCCATTTCCCATCCCTGCTGGAGGGTAATTCATAATATAAAATTGGGTGACCCACTGCCCAGACCTGCTGGAGGGTAAACCATAATACATCATCAGGCAAACCACTGCCCAACCCTGCTTGAGGGTAAACCTGGAATAATTCGTCTGGCGACCCACTGCCCAGCCTTTCTGGAGGGTAGACCCGGAAGAAGTCGACGGGTGACCCACTACCCAGCCCTGCTGGAGGGTAAACCCGGAACAAGACGACGAGCGACCCACTGCCCAGCCCTGCTAGAGGGTAGACCCTCAAGATTCGTCGGGTGACCCACTGCCTAGTCTCTGCTAGAGGGTAAACCCTGAACAAGTCGACAGGCGACCCACTACCCAGCCTTGATGGAGGGTAGACCTGAAACAAAACGACGAGCGGCCCACTGCCCAGACCTACTGGAGGGTAGACCCTCAAGAGTCATCGTGTGACCCACTTCCTAGTCTCTGCTAGAGGGTAAACCCTAAGAAGTCGATGAGTAACCCACTGCCCAGCCCCGCTGGAGGGTAAACCCAGAACTGCTATGTCCATCTCTACTGGATGGTATAACACTGGCCAACCGAACACGGAGTGGGTATCGCCCAACCATCTTACTCCGGAACAATACCAGGGGAAACCACTGAACCCTGCTAATCTAAACCATCGAGCATAGATCCGGGGGAAAACTCAACCCTGGTGGTCAATAAACTAGAACCGAGGGACCCTCTACGCCGCGAGGGGTCAAAGGTACGCAAAGTAGAACACGACACACACATGGTGCCCACACGAAGTGTGGCCCCAAGTCAACCCCAACTGAGCACACCAACGTCCTCAGGTACAACAACCACATTTACCTCCAAGAATTCCAGTATACTCCCAGAGTATACCACATCCCAGCCTAAAGGCCATCATGCCCACGAAACCCAACGTCAACGTGAAGGCGTAACGTATCAACTCCAACGCAAAGGCCCAGGCACGACCAACCACATCTTATGAAACATTTACATCACTCTCCCAAGAGTGCCCGATCACACACCAACGGTCCGCTACAAACATGGTAGGACAAACCACCACTGGATCACCATTCATGCTTCCCTATTTAATAAGACTGCGTATGTGGCTCCACACAACCAAACGGATCGTACCGTTGTAATCCTCGTAGAAAAACACGCGGGATATACAACTTGATTGCCTCAAACAGATATCCGACAGAAAGGCCACCAACACCACCTCACACCCGATCGATGTCCCATGATCCCGAGCCTCGGCCCCGAAAACAGTCGGGCGCATCGCACCATTGTGATCCTCTTGGGAAAACACGTCAAAAAGACTGCTCACATGAGCGCAACAGATATCCGGAGAAAAAGATGCATTCCGGCACACCGCACACGAGCGGTGCTACGTGGGACCCACATCCCGGTCCCTAAACACAACAAACGGATCGCACCGTTGTGATCCTCTTGAAAAATTACACAAGATGGACTACTCACTTGTCCAAAATGGTCGCCCGGTGATAGAGATGGAAAATCACCGTCAACGCCCAAACGGCCCTCGCGGGGCCCACACCATTGTGCGGAATTACAGCGGGAAGACGGCACCATCGCGATGCCCTCAGAAGAACACCCATCAATGACTGCTTGCACGCCCTGAACGGACGTCTGATGAAAAAGACGTGAAACGCTGCACACAGCTCGAAAGACGGGCTGTGGGGCCCACACCTCATCTTCGACCTCAACGCCTGAAACCACCCTAGAAAGATCCGCCTCGGTGCCAGGGTTCTAACGCCACAGACGGCGCTCGAAACGGACGCCAGACGCATCCGAGCTGTCCAAAACAATATCCCCCGAAGAAAACATCAATCAACTTAAAGACGCGTCGCGCCTTCGAGGCCCCTCATTTCGGGAATTAAAAATTCCCAAAACCATTTCTAAATGTTCGTCTTTCTTTAATAAACCCATCTCCACTGACGGCGAGTGAATCCGACTCCCGGACTGCATTTTATTGGGGTTTTAAAAAAATTTGAAGACTGAAAGCAGGTGGGTCGGGCCGGTTCGACCGGCCCACCCTGCTTGAACCAGCCCGCAGGCGCGCGGGCCGGCCTGACTAGCCCGGGCTGGCTTGGTCGGTCCGGTCTCCCGAGTGGACCTGCATGGAGTGGGTCCTGTCTGCCAGCCAGGGACACAAGACCTCGGTCCTTCCGCGTCGTCGCACCCCGGCGACCACTCCGCCGCGCGGTCCTCCTCCACGCTCGCCCGCCGAAGTCGCAGCGGTGCCCGACCGCCACCACGCTGAACCACCGAAGCCCGCATCTCTGTCCACCACACTTTCCTGACTCCCCCAGCTCACCTGGCCAGCACCGCCTCCGCTGGATTCTGCCACCGCCCGGAGATACCTCCGGATAGCCATCCCTGCTCGCCGGAGCACCCAAAAACCGCAGAATGGACACCAAAACCCGATGATCTTCGGTGGAGTGTTGCGGTCACCTCGAACCTCGGATTTTCGATCCGAAACCAGAGACAGGAAGCTTAGAAAAACTAATACACAACTACGGGCTTTGATTGAAGAATAAACATCAAATCAATGCCACAATACAACTTGAAACAAGGGTTCGGAAATTAAAACGCAAAACGAAATAACTCATACCTCTTGGGCGTTGCCCGGAGCTTCACAGAGGATCCGCTGCCGCGCCGTCGCCTTGCCGGAGCTTCCTCGCCAGAGTGGAGGAGGAGATTGAATAGGGATGGAGGGATTATCCAGGGGGATAACAAGGGAGGGGGAAGGGGATGATGGTTTAAATAAAATTAAAAAAAATAATTAATTTAAACTCGTTATTTAACCCGCATCCGAAACGTTCGACAGAGTCTAGGTTAAGCCTCCCCTAGGCCAAAAACCACCTCCCAAGCCCAACGGAGGTTTCGGAATTTTAATCCAAGACCCCGATCAAAAGTTATTAAACTGAACACTCAAAGCTGCCAAATTACGAAAATGCCCCCGGGGCCATTTTTCACAGACGCCCCGCGCCCGCAAAACTTACACCCCTCATAGGTTAAACGGAATGCTCCAAACTCAACGGTGCCCTTGGTTTCCCAATCCGAGCCACAGTTTAAGAGATATTAGATTTTCACCCTTAAACGAATAAATTAATTAATTATTTTATCCGTTTAATGTTCCGAAGGCGAGCGAGGGGTCCAAACGTCCCGCGCCGACATGTTTTATGTCGTTTATAGGGTAAAAACCACATTCCGGACCCATTCATACACTCGGATATCTGATCTGAGGCACCGTTTATGATTTATCGCATTTATTTTTCGTTTCCAGTGTGAACGCAGTGAAAATTTAATTCCGGCCACTCTGGGGCTCGAAATCGCACGCCATTGGAAGGTGCTACTCTGGAATAACATCAAGAATATTACAAAGTCTTTTGTAGCCCAAAACATGGTTCTTACAATCTCACATACAACACCCACAAAATAACAAACTCGTTCACATTCCAATCATATCATAAAAATGAATAAGCATTCCACTTGGGACATGATCCATATAAATCAGAAAACTAACATAATATACCCTTTGATCCATATCCTAAATCAAAAATAATGAAAAAAGGGATTTGAGTAGGGTCTCACACACTCGTACTATGCTAAAACTATTCAAAAGAGTCAAATAAGCCTTCAATAAAAGGACTCGAGATTCCATGTCATTTATGGTAATTTTATATTTAAATTAAATTTAATCTTTAAAATAAAATTTTAAAACATTTACTATAATAATTTATCAAAAACTATTTGGAAATAAATTGACGAATCAATAAATTTTCCTTATAAAACCCCCAAGTATCCAAAAAATAAAATTAAACATTATTTCATAACACAAAAATGTTCTAATAACTTTAATGATGATAATTTATTTAAAAAATCATTGAAATATCATAAAGATACTTGACCATAAATCCAATCCCTAAAAGGTAGAGAGTCCATAATATTGACATTATACCAAGTTAAGAATCTCTTTTAAACATTTTATATACATAATATTATCATCAAATTTAGTTATTAATTTGAAAACAAGGCATATTTTTTTTCAAGAATACAATGAAATTCTATTTAAGGAAAATGAAAAAACACCTACCCTTGTTCAATGATAATCAATCCATTTGATAAAAAGCATTGAAAACCCCTTAAGAAGTCTTATTCATTCTCTAAAATCCAAATCCCCTCTAATTAGGTGACCCTAATCCCTCAAAACAAAAAATTTATCCATTATGGTTAACAGGTAGTGAATAAATAGAAGAAGAAGATAAGAGGGAAATGATGAATTGTGAATAAGGAGGAATAAGGGGTTTTACCTTTAAAAATCAATAGAACCATGGAAAAAGAAGCTTGCAATGATCAAAGAATGGATGGGTACACACCCTATTATGTACATAAATTAATAATATAAATGTGGGTTATGTTGGATGGGGAATCCTACTTATAAATTTGACAGGTGTATATGGGTTAAATAACATTTTAATGAATTGGGATGCTTTCCTAGTTACATCATGAATTATAAAACTATGAACCAACCATAAAGAAAATATTTTCTAAAATTTAGAGAAATCATTCATGGTTCCCACATGGATTCTCCTAATCATTTATAACTCATGCACCTAACCACTCCCACAAAATGGAAGGTTTCAAGATTCTTATTGGGAGTTATAAAACATATTCACTACCCATGTGGTATAAAATGTTCACATTCAAAATGAATAGGTAAGGAATCTGTATGTATTTTTTCATAGGTGTAATAATACATTTTCATGAAATCAATTGGATTGAAACCTTTCAAAGAAGGAAGTCTCATGTATGGGTCATCTTAAAGGTTTAATAAACTATTTGGTTACTATACAGAATGTGTGTTTAGAGGGAAACATTTCCTAAAAAATAAAAACATTAAAAAATTCAAATCTGGAAAATTTAAAATTTTAAAATATCCCATCATAAATTAATATAATTATATATTAAATGACCCAAGGTTTAAAAAAAACCCCACAATACAACTTATTATCCCAATAAAGTCATTGGAAAATAATAATTAGTTTCAAACACGACACAAACACACCCCATGGAATGGGGAAGCTGGGTAGGGAAACAACTGAAGAGAAACTATAAAAGAATACTATTCAACATGAGTTATTTATCTAAATAGAAAAACCAATTCCACAAAACCATTATATTACTATTATCTCAATGCTACAAAATAGATTACAAAAATAGGAATCCTAAGTGAATTAAAGACCGAGAAAAGGTATCCTTACCATTTAGAATTATCTTGTTGGTGTGACAGGAATAGAATACCCCAGAAGGTCAGAAATCAACCCTAAGAAAATATCTCCAAGAAATCACCAAGAATCACCCAAATCCATTAACTATGATAAATCACAAAAGAACTATTTATCATTTACAAATCAAGAACAATCCAGATGAACTCAATATCCATAAACTAAATCCATCACCAAACTCAACATGCATCTCAATGACAAATCTAATGTGTAATAATTCACATATACACCAAAAAAAGGATAAAATGGTATTTTTACCCAAGGTTATAAAATTCACTATGTAAAATAAAATCACTACATACAAAAACTGTATCATGGTGAACCAATAAATATAAACCAAACCCTTAGGTTCTTAATTTCTTGAGGAAAAAATCTATTCTAATTTCACAATATTCAACCCAAATTCATATATTTTCAACCTTGAAGAAATAGACCTAAAAATTTACAAAACATAATAAAACCCCCAAATCCATAAGATATTGGGAGACCAATTCATGTCACTGGTTTTATAAAAAACCCAAATCCATACTATATTTAATCCAAAAAACATAATGGAGATCATAAAATATAAAAAACAAACACAATCCACAAAATCTAGAAGGTATTTTTCCCAATCAAATATCCATAAGAAAATAAACCTTAAATCCTTAATAAAAAAATAATACTACTAAAATAAAATGTTTGATAAATTCCATAATTTTATAGCATTGAAAATCAAAACTAAATGTCCACTAATATAGTACTAGAAGGTACCTCCCTATAAGGCGACCAACTAACTCTAACCACAACAGTTTCAAGATCTGAGAAATATCCCCTTTGATTTTAGATATCATTGATGGAGTCTAAGGAATGGGAAGAACTCAACCCCACCACTTGGTCTTGAGTTTGGGAAGAGTTTAAAAATGTATAAAAACATATAATAAATATATAGAATCACAATAAAGTTCATTAAGTCCAATATCATTTGCATACATAAAGTAATTTTAATCATGAACATAATTGATCTAGAATTTTTAGAAAATCACGTGGTCCCATAACAAAAATGAAAAACCAAATTCACCTAATAAATAAAAAAACATTACAAAAATTCCTAAGTTCCAAATACCCAAGATTATTAAAACAATAACCCTTAAAAATTATTTCAACCCAAAACTATTAATAAATTACATTTTGAAATTGATTCCCTTTAAAATTATTTTAAGAAACCAATTTTAACAATGAACATGAAAATTTAATCATTCTTGTTTTCTTATTTTGAAATGTACACTAATTTTTTTAGAAGAAAATAAATTAATCATCATTTTAAAAAATAAAAATCAAATAATTCAACAAAATTTTAAATCACTAATGAAAATTTTGTGACAAAACCAAATTTAAAAATAAAAAACTAGTAATTTTAATACAAAAACAAATATCTTGAACAAATTATTATAAAATGAGTTTTATAAACAGATGTCCTTATAATATTACATTTATCATAAAAAACCACTTTCTAAAAATTTAGATCTATATCCCCAAGGAAAAAATCATGAATTAGAGTATAAATATCAATTCAAACTATATTAATTAAAATCAATTTAGTACAAAAATAATTTAATTTACAAAATAATAATATTTATTAACATTAGGATCACAATAGAATTAAATTAAGGAAAAAAAATTTGTATAAAAAGTTGAACTATGCATGGTTTTACTATATGATATAGTAAACAATGAAACAACCATGAAATATCCACTATAATTGTTGTAGATCCATTTTATATAGGATTCACACAATTTACTAGACCATGCGGGCTTACCATTAAACATTGATTCATTCACCACATTTTCTCCAACACTCAAATATACCAGTTAAGCATAAAAACACTCATCAATGTCCACGATATAACTACAAACCATCAAAATCCATCAACTATATCAATAATTGAATTCAAAATCGGGAATCAATTCTGAACGACCAATTGAAACTCAAGATTAATCACAAAAGGTGGTAATTTAAGAACTTATTCATGGGATACATATCAATTATATATAATGATCTATATATCCAAACAAAACATACATTACCAACATATAATGGTGTGTAGGGGTGGGGGGATCTATGATAGATTTTTTTCAAAAACCTACCCAGGTCACACTAGGACCAGGAACCCAAGAAAAAACATTACATGCCCTGGTTTTTTACCTGATTTCCCTGTGCTAGAATATAGTGCTATGATCTCCAAACCTAAAAAATGGTAATGATTCCCTCATGTATAAAAAACATAAAATATTAGTATAAAATATAATAAATAAAAACACCAAAATATTTTAACAATAAAGAGTAACCATCATCACAAAATAAATACTAACCAATAAAAAAATTATGATATATCATAATAAAATAGAAGGTAAATATTCCATTATGTCCACTAAATTTACATACCATGTATAAAAAATAAGAACCCAAAAACCCATATTCAAGTGGCCCTTGGTTACTCACCACATCCCTAGCTTATCATGTAAAACAACCAAGACAACCAATAATAGAAGATCAAATCCAGGACACCTAAAAAGAAATATGAGGGCTGAAAACACTGAATGGTGAATATAAGGTGTGAGAAAAAAAATCATATTAGTATTTCCCCAAATATTTTGTACTGTTCTTTATAAGATAAAATTAATTCATGATAATACATTTAGAAATTATGTTTTCTTATATACATGTAAATAAAATCCACATTCTATCCACAACCATTTATTAACTACTTTTTATTAACTTTTAAATAAAAACAACCACTTAAACATATTTCATTGGTAAATGATTCATTTAATAAAAATAAACATTAAAAATTCATATCCAATGTAATTTTAAGAACACACCCCTTTCATGGATGTTTAGAAAAAATTTAATGAAAAAAATAAATGTGAAAGAATATTTAAAAAACACTAAAATAATGAATTTCCAAGAAATTAAAAAACAATACACTTCCATATAAGTCAATGTGACTGGGTAAGAAATTATATAAGAAGAATCATTTAGTATTCAAAAAATATTAAAAATCATCTCTTGAGATGACACTAGTCATACTCATACAGGAACCATATTTCAAAGTATCGATGCATTCCAAATTATATAACCAATATAATCCTCTCAAATAGCATCATCATTGTCACTCTCATATGGTCACAAATACCATATAATAAAAATTATATCTTATCATGATTAGATATAAATTTCTCTCAAACCTAACTAAGTTGTATGTGGTTTGTATGAATGTCAATCAATAGGTGGTGAATAATCACATGAGTAAATAAACATAAGTAATAAGTATCACCTCATCTTTATCAACCTCACGTTAAGCAACCCCTTTCACATTCAACTTAAATCACAGTAAAGCCTAATAATTCCACATAGGACTTCATCTATATCAATCACACACAATCATTATATGATCCTCTGGCCATATTCCACTTCAAATACAACAGAAAAGGGTCTTAAGAGAGTCTCACACACCTAAAATATTCACAAACCACTAAAATATTCTAAATGGTATATTACTAAAAAGGACATAAAATAAAATGACTTTCATTTTCATTAGAAATTTAATGAAAAATTTATATTTAAAATGATTTCATTGAAAACAATTTCCAAAATAGTTATAAAAAAATTTCTAGGAAATATGTTTTTTAAATAAATTAAAAAACCCATATATTTTCCATCTAAATCCTATAAGGGTCAAAAAATAAACATTAATATTTATTTCATGACTTGTTTGGGGTTTAAAAAAATTAATAATGAAAATAAATACAAATAAAAATAGTTATACATTTCGAAGAAACTTGGTAATCCAAATATTTCATGAAATATTATAGAAAACATCTAATAATTTATATTAAATGAAAATAATAAATTTAAAACCCTTAGAAACTCAATAAAATCATAAAATATAACAAAAATTTGACAAAATTTTTTTTTGAAACTACCAATCATATAATTCAGCTTCATTTAATCGAAACACTACAAAAAAACCTACCTCAGTATTGTAAAAATCTTGAAAAATGAAAAAAAGCTTCAAGGGGTCCTCTATGTGTCCTAGAAAAAAACTCGATAATTATTTATCATAAAACATAGAATCCCTTAGGGTTTAATGGGAGGGAATAAACCCATGAGGATGGGAAGCGGGGAATGAGGAAAGAAGAATAATTCGGAAGAATAGATTTTATGTAGCGAAAATAATGGAATCATAGAGGGTGGACCTTAGAATCATCAATGGAGAGAGCGAGATACACCATATTGTAGACCCTAACATGGTTGAATAAAGAGGATATGAATTAGTGGTAACCCCATTTAAAAAATCATAATATATATAAGTGTAAAATATCATTTTTAATGAACTTGGAAAATCTAATGGTTAATAAATTATTTCAAAAACTATGTTCCAAAAATGTAAAATGGAACAGTTAAACTATAGAGAACTGTTGAACAATTTATGTATAGATTATCTTAACTGCGAGAAACAAAAGGCCGCATGGTTATCATTGACAGTAATAATGACCATGCGGTACCTTGGTAGAAGAAAAAATTCTTATTCCTAATGAACTGAAATGGATTATATATATATATATATATATATATGTTTTCATAGTTGTCATCATATAGTTTCTCATAATCCATATGGTGAAAACTATGATATGATGTAATCCCCACAAAATATTCCTCGATATTAGTTACTAATCGAAGTGGTGACCATTTAATATTCATGTATAGAGGAAAAAATTCGATAAAATTAAAACAAGGAAAAAATAAAATATCAAACGATAATGTTTTAAAATTTTCTTAAGTATAAATAATACTATAATTGATACAATGACATTAGGTGTGAAACATGTATTGATGGTGTGTTTATTCTTATTCCTTTGGTCCTACATTGAGGGGTACAAATCAACTAGTGCAAGAAAATTGATATTGAGATTCCATCCTTAGATCACATCCTATGATGTCAAGAAATATGATTAGCTTGTAAATATACCTTGTGTTTGTTTGGTTCATATCACATGATTGGATAGTTATTATAATCCCCCTTATAATTTTTATTGTATGTTGGCCTAGAGATATGAGAAATTTCCATGGGACATTTCCCTTAGTGGATGGTTTGACATATGTTAGAGGTTAGATATTGAGATTCTCTACTCAAATAATTGTGGTATCTGATGGATTCCTTATTTTTTATTGACACGTATTGTGAAATCCTTCCATAATGAGTTTACTTTACTCCTGAGATTTGATTTTGATACTCCTTCCCCCAATTTTTATTTTTGTGTTGTTAGTCAAATTGACATTTGTCGAAATTTTCTAAAACAGGTGAGGTAAGGTATCGTGGTGTCTTGTTTAGCACACATTGACATGAATTTTTTTTTGTTTTATGTACATTCTATTTTGTTCTTATATACTAGTGAGTTGCATGAGTATTATTTTCACCCATTATCTGTATTGAATCCATTTACAATGGATCACAACATTTAGTATATTGAGGTGATGGGGATTCCTACTGGTTCATTAGACTTCCCCTATCTTTGTACATGGAATAAATTTTGATGTATGTTGGTATAACACAATTTTTTCTCTGAAGTTCAAGAATAACTTATTTCTAGACACATGGTTTGGTCCTTGAATGTTGAGGAGGTTAAAAATTCAATAGGACGATAATGTGAGATGGTTTGAGGCTAGTTTGGTCATGTTTAGTTATTTCGCACCATTTTTACCAACCAGTTTACCAACATGTCTATTTTATGATAATGCATGTTTTATATGTATATATTCCATTTCTTCTGCATTATATTTTTATACATCACATATACTCTTTTACTTCCTTCTATTCTGGAATATATGGGTCTTTCTACCACCCTATTTATTATATATAGTTTTTTGGTATGTCCATATTAAAGATGTGTTTCACAAAATTCTCAGTAGATTCTATCATGATCTTATAGATTTAATTAATAGGGAATAATAAATACAAAAATGTTCAGCCCTAATTTTTATTTGGAAGACTCTAACATACGAGGAGTCAAACTTGAGGATTTTTGATGACGACCGTTCATGTGTCAGTCCAATGTCCAAGGATGTTGCATTAAAAAATTGTATAATAAAATATAATGGGATAGTATAGTGCTATTTAAAGGTGGAATATTGTTTTTTTGGAATTATGGGGTATAATAGTAACATTTCTAGCCAACAAGGGTTTGGTTGAAAGCTAATTTTACTAGTGAAATCTAGTTTTCAAACTATGTGCTATTGGATATGTGAAATTTTAGACTAAGAATCTTAAAGGAGGATAAATGAAACTTAGTATTAGTCAATTTTAATTTCCAAGAGTATGTTTTTTTTCATGCATCCTGTTAGTGGAACACATAATACATGTTACATGTTCTTATACGCAGTTTTAGTTTACATGTTTCTTATTCAAGATCCATAATAAATTTTGAAACATTTAATGTATTTTATGTTTTCTAAAATAAATTATAACTGGGAATTCGATTAATATATATTCAATGTGCCTAGTTGACTGCTTGATTGATTTGGAGTTTTTAATGTTATAGGGAAATTATCCCCAAAATGGATGGTTTGGAGAATGAAAACCAAATTTAAAGAAAAGAGTGTTCTTGTTGTTTCATGAGGTGTTTGTAAAATGGTTTTATAATTTGGATTCACTTGAAATGGATCATGGATATGGTGATTTAATAATGTTATCAAATTTTATGGATTTGAAAAAATTTGTGGAAGAGGGTTTTTTGAAATTAGGTTTCCAATTTATTTTAAAAGCATGATAATTTATTGAGTACAGAATAAACTTTCAGGGCTAGGGATTTTTGAGATTCAAATTTTTGTGGGAAAACCATGGATCCCAAGGGGTGTTTGAAAATTTAGTAGTGTTTTCATTTCAATAAAAATTTTAAACATGGATTGAAAAAGAAACTAGTGTATACATAGGCCAGGTTACTTGTATTTTCAAGTTTTGGATGAGATTTACATAGATGTTTGAATTATGTTTTCAGGTGGAGTTCCTTATTTTTTTGGAAATATACAAGTTAGGATGGTGGGTCTGGACCTGGATTGGAATAACTTTTTTAAAGAAAATAGTTCATATTTTGATCAGGGTTTTTGATTTTCAGTAAAGTCTTGTAGTTAACATTGAGAAAAAATAATCCATTTAATAAGTATTTCATGGTTTCATTGATGGATACAGGAGTTTTAGGATCATGGGTTGGATGAATGATATTTGGATAAATAATCTAAATGTGAGTTTTTAGGTATCCTTGGTTTGGACTTTTTAGTTTTGGTTCTTATTAGGAATTCTTATACTATTTCACCATTTTATAGAATCAAAATTTATGAGTAGAGTCTTGTGGTGGATTGAACCATAAGAGTAGAGATAAATAGGTTGTATTAACTTTGGTTTCATGGGATTTAAAAGTTATGTTGAATACCCATTTCGGTGTCTGAGGTATTTTTAAGAACATTGGAGATAACATTCCTAGTAAGATGGGAGTGGGCAGTGATAAATGATTCATAATTAAAATTTGGTATGAGGGGTTCTTCACATTAGGTAATTATGTTTGGTAATGGATAGGATATGATCTTTGGAGATTATATTTTTTTGATTTAGTGTGGTGACCATAAAAATGATGATATTTCATGGTGAATCAAATTGGTCATGGATGTATAAGCCTTTATTAGAAGGGTTTTGTATACAATGAAACTAGTTCAAAGATAGCCAGGATGGAACAATGTGCTAATAATTATATAATTTTTATTTATTTTATAGTTAATACTAGATTTTGGATTTTGATGAAACATATAATATATTCATGGTGTTAACATCAATCTTGGGTAAGAATTTAGTGTAATGTGAGAGTGCATCAGAATAGAGATGAGTAATTAATCATGATTGAAGTATGATAGAGTATTTTTTTAGTAGATGATACATTTGTGAAATTACATAGAGATTTGGGTTCAGACATTTATGTGGGCATTTGGATGATTCGGTAATGCCTCTGATAATTAAGGTATCATTATTATGAGATATATTGATGAGTTATATGGTATGGATATGTGTTTTTGGGAAAGGTCTTACATAAAAGTATTGACTTGTGTTTTTTACTGAATTTAGATGATTTGAGTTATAAAAAACATCAATAATGTTTTATGAGATATGGATGATGTGTTTCAAGGATCTTTTAAGGATTTATAGGAAAATGAAGGTATATATTGGTTCAATGTGTGGGTAGTTAATCTGAATCAATTATAGTTTAAAATCAATAATGGAGAATTTTTATAGATTCCACATGATAGATTTAATGTTTAGAAACATTCTTCGGGGCTTCATATAAATGATAAGTGTTAAGGTTGAGAGATTGTAATGACATGAATATTTATAGGTCATTAATTTCTTGGAAAAGTTTAATTTTATGTCCCCTTATAAGGGACATTTAGAGAATTGGGGATTGATGATAATGTTCTATAGTTTTAAAAAAATGTATATTTATATTCAGTGTGAAATCATGATCATTTGTACTATATAGTTATTTAGATACATTTTGAAAATTTTGGAAAATTTGGGACAATTAGGTATATGGTATGACTAGAATGATTCATAGAAAAAAATCTATCAAGCCTCATGTTTTTATCATAATCTATGATATGGTTGATATTGTAGGCTATGAATGGAAACCTCAAGTTGTCATTTTTTAAATGAAATACTGTAGAAAACCATATTCTATTAAGAGTAGTAATTTAATTTAGGATATAATACAAAAGTTTAATTTTATTTTTCTAGATGATTTTAGTGAGTGTAATAACTAAGTTATGGAATCCTAGAACCTGATCAACTACAAGTAGATCTACTAGTATTATATATAATATTAGTTGATCAATGTGAATAAAATACATTTGAATTTGATTTTAGTAGTTGTGCACGTTGGCCGTCCCTCTGATGTTTAAATATAAAACCTCTGATGAAATTTTCATAGTGTTTTGAAAAACATTAAATGTGTCAAGTGTTAGGGTCTTTCCATTTTTTTTGTAAAATTATATATATGTTCGAAGTCACCCTAGTATGTGTAAATTCCACCTTTTACATAAAGGGTGATATGTAATTGTTCTCCCATTGTCCAAAAATTGACTATGTGCAATATGTATCAAAGACATCTGATGAATGAGTGTTATCTTTTGTTCAAAAATCGGTAATGTCCTAGGGTTCCCTTTTGATTTTTAAGTGTCACCATAGGATTAAGCATTGTTACTGGGTTGTATTACTGTGTGATGAATAAGAGTCCATAAATTTTTGAATTTTTATTGATGATACTTACGGGTCACCCTAGAATGAAAAAATCACTGAGTTTTGGAAAGGTAATAGAACACTTATGTTTTCAATCATTAGAAATACCAAACTAGAAGAATACAGAGGGTTAAATTTTGATTATGGATGATGTTGGTGGATCTATGAAACCACAGTCATGGGGTTTATAAGAATACCTACTAGAACTAGATTAGCTTGACATTAATAATTTAGAACCAAATATATCAGAATTCATGATATCAAATTATGAGTTATTAAGAGGGTGTAAGAGAATATTCTCTAAATAACAACGAATTCTTTCCATATATCAAAAAAATAATATTCCAGTTTTTTATATAAGGGAAAACAATTTCATTGGAAAATATATTATGAATGGGTTTTTATGAAAAAGGAGAAAGATTTACATATTGAAAAATATATTTCATATTGAAATCAATCCATGGGGAAAATATTATGTACAAATGAATTATATTACATATCATACTGTGAACCCTAAATTAGAAACTATCCACTGCATAATAGTCTTTATTTTAATATAAAATAGTTATTGTAGGAGATACCAAAGGGTCAAACGATATTTTCAAGAAATTATGTAAGAGAAGATCTAAATGATTAACTAAGTTGTTCATGAAGATGAATTCATGAATTAAAGGGTTTTCAAATGGATAGTTTCTAAAAATTAAATTTCCAACATGTAATTTTAAAAACAAAACTTACGAAAACGGTTAATTGAGGGAGTAACCCTATAATATGTATAGGTTAATAGGGGTGACACATAAGAGTCTTAGTATTTTACAAACCCTAATATGATGAATTTTTTCATGATTTTAAATAATATTTTTAAATGAAAAATTAAATATGAAAGGGTGTTAAGGCCATTTTCAGGAAGAATGTAGACAAAATTCCCAAACCTCCCTCTAATTCATCCTTTCATCCCCTAGGGAAATATTTTCTTGAATTTTTTCACATCATCATGGATTCCATTGTAGGGAGTATCCACAACTAGTTATAACAACCCATGGGTGTTTATTTATATTTCCACTCAATGTTTATTTTTTTCTGATCAGTTTCTACCTAAATTAGGTGATTTTTTATTTTATTAAATTTATTATGATTAAACCTCAATTGTCTAAAGCTTCTCAATGAATAGAGTCATGCTAAATTTTAATTTGTAATGTTTATTCAACATTAGTGGGTGAAATTATTATTTTTTGATTTTATATTTATATGATATCATTATAAGTTTTTTTATCAGGCTTTATGTTTTAGTATATATCTACCTATTAATTAATATGGGATCACGTTAGCCAAATAGTTAACAAGGTCCGCATAGCATGCTTAATGTTTTTTTGTGGTTCCTTGGTCAAATGAGTGTCAGTGTATATAGCGACCCGACCTTTTCTTAAGTTACTATTACATAATTTAAAATATAAACAACATAATAGTATTAAACATAGAGGATCCAAAGGTTTACTGTCTTGGGCAAACTAGGACCACACATAACAAATACAACATTAAGCATTAATTTAATTTCTTCTTATCTAGATTCATATTGGATCTTCTAAACTCATTAGTACATGTAGCCACCTGAGGATATACCTTAAAATGGGTGTGATAGAAGCCCAGTAAGAGGATAGATAAGAAAAATATAGCATGGGTGAGTATAATCAAAACACAGGCCAAAGATCATGAACATGAGAGGAGAAAAAATAAAAGACTTGAAATGTGGCAATGCATAAAAATGAAACATCATGTCATAGTGGTTAACAACCAAAAATACTTTTGAACCAAGATAGAATCTTGTTCACACATCATTTAACATTTACTCATGAGATTCATCACTTTACCCAATGCATTGGAGTTCTGTATAATTCTGGGCACACCCGTCACTTTGAAACATTCATATTTGCGCTATATAATTTCCAGCGCACCCATCACATCATAACATTATCATCATCATGATTTCCGCATAGAAAACCTATGAAAAATTTACATAACTAACCCATGGAAAGAAGTTTTATTCATCTCATAATAACACATTCATAAGATTTGGGTTCCCAATTTGAATGAGGGAATAACATATATGTTACAAGAACTGTCCACCTTGAGTTAGAAGTAAAAGGGGTTTTCTTAAAAGAAGAGTTCTTTTGGAAAACATTTTGTTGGAAATAAAAACCAGTGAAAACATGTATATCCCATAAAATTAAAGTCAATGATGAAAAAATGATATTTGAGGATTAACCATATCAAAAATGGAGTGAATGAGGGAGAACCTGAAGGAAGAAAATTGGGTTCGAGATTTCCCCTTACCTTGTATCTGAATGCTTCCTTCTCTTTAATGTCCTGTATAATGACATTATATTAATTAATTAGAAATCAATAACCATGTGTAAATTAATAGGGTTAATTCTGGTTTCATTATGTCATATTATTTTCCTTTGGATGACTTATAGATTTTAATAACTTTGTATGGGGATGTTCGTTTTTATGTTTTTTCATAGGTGGTTCACTTGTATTCTTAAATTGAAGTTCGGGTAGAATATGGGTAAACTTCCATAAATGATATTATATGTTATTAATGATATTATAGGATATTTTATGATTTTATAATGAATTATATAAGATCCATGTGGATAAATCATTAGATAATAATTAAATGATGATTATTTGGGTTAATTAGAGTGATTTTTCGATCATAATGAACTTGTTTTATTTTATCACTAGAAATATGGCCATAAGTTAGTTACAGAACATGAAATAGGAGATAATACATATAACATATTCTGTTTCTATAATAAAAATGGTTTCATGACCAGATCTAAAGGTAGAAATGGAAGAAGAAATCATGTCGTTCTCGAAGGTGATAAATTAACACCTCACGAACAACGTTCTCTTTAATAAAATAAAAGGAAGAGAGAAAGGGGGATAGATGATACAATATCTCAATAGAATCATACAATTCCATTAGATTTATAATACTGGATTTACAAAACAATTTAGATGAAAATAGGTGGGGAGAGATCAAGAAATGAACATGAACTTGAAAGGAAATTAAACGAGAAGAGGGAGAGAAATTACCTCTTGAATCCTTCTCTTGAGAACCTCCTTAAGGGCCTAATATTGGTATTTTGATGAGACCAGCAGCTCTTGTAAGTGGTGGAGGGGATAAAGATGTTTTTTGGGCAGAGTTTAGAGAAGTCTTGGAGCTTGATAGGTGTGAGGGAAAGAAGGAGTGAAGGGTGGTATTTATAGTGGAGGGGAGAGAGGTTTCCTTAATATAAAATTCATTACATTATTATTTCCCAACAAGCAAAGGAATAGTGAATCTTGGATGACCAAGAATAGTAATTTTATAATGTAATCCCGAACCATGTGGGCTAACATCAGCAGAACATCACCCATGACCCTATAATTAGCTTATTAACTTATTTTGTAAATTACGGTATTTTACTATTCATAAAAAATTCAAGTATCTTAGAAAAACCCCAAAACATTTCCCCGACCATTTTTCGACGTGTAGAATCCAAAAATGAATTCCATTTTTCAAAAATAATTTTCTAAATACTACTAATTTAATATTTAATTGAAATCAAAATTTACTTAAAAACAGTTTTTATGATTAAAACTGATTTATAGTGATTTCAAAAATTGGGGTCTTATAAAATTATCTAAAAACTATAATACATTGATTAAATAATTTATGAAAACATTTTAGGGAAATAAATATTCTTTTAAATTAATTAATTAATTATAATTAATTATTTATGACTTAAAAAATACCAAAACGTTTACTAAGGTCAAATTGTCACTTTCTAAGATGTCTAAATTTTATTTAATTATTTATATGTAATGATACTCTTATGTTGGATGATTTACTTTTCATATGGGTCATATTACTATTCATAAGGGTATGTTACAATTAATAAGGGTAGGTCACTATTCACCAAAAATTATTTTTTGTTTCATTAGACTCTAAAAATCATCTTGAACACAACCGTGTATGTCGGATTTTCGAAATTCAAAACATTGAAGTGAAAAACATATGTTTAAAGGTCACTTATCACTTATTAGTTCATTATGTTGTGTTTTAATGTTATTTTATGACATAAATATAATAAGGAAATTTCCATTGAAAAACATTGGGTCGTTACATTCTTCCCCCTTAAAAAATTTCTCCCCCAAAATGTCACATTAGAAAAACAAGTGAGGGTACTTCTCCTTCATTTCCTCTTCTGGTTCCCAAGTTGCTTCCTCAAACTTATGGTTCCTCCACAACACTTTGACAAGATGGTTTGTCTTATTGTGTAGAACATTATCTCTCTGATCCAAAATCTTTACTGGCTACTCCTTATAGGAGAGAACATCCTCCAACTGCACCACCTCTGAGTTTAGTACAGGTGAGGGGTCTCATATGTACGTCCTCAGTAGTGATACATGAAACACATCATGAACTTGAGCCATATTCAGTGGAAGTTCAAGACGATAGGCCACAACTCCTATGCGGTCAAGGATCTCAAAGGGGCCAATATAACTTGGGCTTAACTTCCATTTCTTTCCGAATCACATGACTCTCTTCCATGGAGATATTCTAAGGAATACTTTATCTCCAACGTTGAACTCCAAGTCCCTTCTACAGTTGTTAGCATACCTCTTTTGCCGACTTTGAGAAGCTTTGATGTGTTTCTGGATGACTTGAACCTTCTCTGTCATCTCTTGAACAAGATCAGGTCCAAGTAGCTTCCTTTCTCCAACTTCATCCCAACAAGTTGGAGTTCTACATCGCTTTCCATACAAAGCTTCATATAGAGCCATCTGAATACTCGAGTGGAAGGTATTGTTGTATGAAAACTCAACCAATGGGAGATGCTGATCCCAACCACATTTGAATTCAAGAGAATAGGCTCTTAGCATATCTTCAAGCATCTTAATAGTCCTTTCAGACTATCCATCGGTTTGGGGGTGATAGGTCAGGCTGAAATTTAATTCAGTACTCAAAGCATGTTGAAGGCTCCTCAAGAATTTAGATGTGAACCTTGAATCGCAGTCAGAGAAAATTGAGAGTGGAACACCGTGCAACCTCACCACTTCCTTCACATATATCTTTGCAAGTTGTTCAAGCAGGATATCTTCCCGAATAGCAATAAAATGGGAAGTCTTGGTGAGTCGATCAACCACAAACCATATCGCATTATTTCCCTTTGACATTTTTGGGATACCCATGAAAAAATCCATAGTTACATTTTCCCATTTCCACATGGGTATAGGCAATGGCTGCATCATACCTTTTGACTTTTGTCACTTAGATTTAATTCGTTGACATACCTAGCACCTTGATATATATTCCACAATCTCCTTCTTCATGTTATCCCACCAGAAGTGTTCTCGGAGATCACAATACATCTTGGTACTCCCTGGATGGATAGAGAAAGTTGAGCTATGTGCATTATCCAATAGCTCATTCTTTATCTCAGGTGAGAAAGCACACAAAGCCGCGTTCCAAACAGAATCACAACATCATCGTCGATATGGAACTCTAGCAGCTTCCCTTCCTTTACTGCATTCACCCTCTTTTGTATCTCCACATCAACCCATTGTGCTTCCTTAATCTTCTCTTGGATGGATGGTTGTGCAATCATTTGGTCATCGTAGGATGTATCCCCTACCCTTATGATTTCCAAATCCATTATTTTCATATCCAAGATGATAGGGTCTTTCTCAATCCACAACATGGATAGGGTAGGAGGTTCTTTTCTGCTTAGAGCATCATCTTCCTTGTACACCTTTCCCAAATGATAGTGAATAGAGCAATCGTAATCCTTGATTAGCTCTAACCATCTCCTTTAACGCATGTTGAACTCTTTTTGTGTGAATATATACATTAGTCTCTTGTGGTCGGTGTATATGTCACAGTTCTCACCACAAAGGTAGTGCCACCATATTTTCAAGATAAAAATTACTTTTACTAGCTCTACATCATGTGTCGGGTAGTTCTACTAATGGATCTTCAACTGTCATGAGGCATAGGCTATCACATTATAATTTTTCATGAGTACACAACCCAAGACTTTCTTTGAAGCATCACTGTATATCACAAAACGTTCTCCAATTTTCGGTAGTGTGAGTATAGGTGCAATGATCAGCCTTCTCTTTAGATCCTTGAAGCTTTCCTAACATTCTTTCGTCCATACATACTTTACCCCTTTCATAGTTAACTTAGTTAGAGGGCTTGACAATCATGAGAAGTTTCTCACAAAACGTCGGTAGTACCCGGCTAAAACAAGAAAACTATGGATTTCTGTGACACTAGAGGGCCTGGGACATTCCTCAATCACCTTTTTCTTTGTAGGATCCATAGAAATTCCTTCACTTGTGATCACATGTACCAATAACATGAATTGCTTCATCCAAAAGTCACACTTGCTGAACTTGGCGTTCAACTTCTCCTTCTTTAATGTCACCAACAGAAGTCTTATGTGTTCTTCATGTTCCTCCTTTCTCTTAGAGTATATGAGAATATCATCAATAAACACTACCACAAATTTGTCGAGGTAATGTCAAAAGACACTATTAATCAAATCCATGAAGATTGCAGGGGAATTTGTAAGTCCGAATGGTATCACCAAAAGCTCATAGTGCCCATACCTTGTACAGAAGGCAGTCTTCTGAATATATTTCTTTATCACCTTCACCTGATGATATCCAAAACAAAGATCCACCTTTGAGAAGTATTGAGCTCCTATTAACTGGTCCAATAAGTCATAAATCCTTGGGAGAGGATACTTGTTCTTTATGGTGATCTTTTTGAGTTCCCAATAATTTATACACAGCTACATTGTTCCATCCTTCTTCTTCACAAAGATCACTAGTGCACCCCAAGGTGATGCACTAGGGAATATGAAACCTTTGTCTAGATTCTCTTACAACTGCTTCTTTAAGTCCTCCAGTTCGATAGGATCCTTCCTATAGGGACACTTCGTGATAGGAGTAGCACCAGGTATGAGTTCAATTGAGAACTCTAACTCACGATCTGGGGGAATTCCGGGTAACTCTTTGGGAAATACATCGTCGTATTCCCTCACGATGGGAATTTTCTCAAGGTTGGAACTTTCCTTTGACTCAACCATTTGGGAGAGGTATGCTTCTTCATAGGGAATCAACACCCACACCATTGAAGGATTTTTCAAAAGAGATTCATGATCTTCCTTGAATTTTTAGAGGATCATGGGATGGTTCGGAATAAGGAAAGTCATTTCTTTTTCCTGACAGTTTATATGTGCTCTATATAACGAGAGCCAATCCATTCCCATTATAGCGTTGAATTCCACCAAGGGAAGTATTGCGAGATTTGCTGGAAGAATCCTCCCACATATGCCAATATGAGAAGAGTCAAACACTTGGGTTGCAATGATTTCACCACTAGGTGTTTTTATAGATATCTCTACTTCAAGGTTACAGGGATTAGATTCTATATTTCTAGCAAACTTGCAAGATATAAAGGAATACATTGAACCAGAATCAAATAAGACTTTTTCCATTCTTGAGTGAATAGGAAGTGTACCTTGTACGACTTCATTATCATGCTCCACCTCCGTTGTAGTGATGGAATAAGCCTTCCCTTGTTCCATTGGCATTGGTGGTTGCTGACGTTGATTACCCTCGAGAACTTGAGGTTTAGTGAACTGGTTTCCATAGTTCCCTATCTCCTTGAAGTTGTAGAATTGAACCATGAGTGGTTATCTCCTTTCATCAGCTACATTCTCCTTCCTTTTCATGTCTTTTTGACACGCTTGAGCAAGGTGTCCTTCTTTCACACACTTGAATCAATTCCCCGTCCATTAGAGGTAGTTCCCATGGTGCAACTTCCCAAATTTTTGGCATGTGGGTTGTTGATTTTTCTTCCCACCTTTATCACTAGATCCACTGGCTTGAAACTCCATCTTTCGTTTCTTATCCCCATAGCCTTGGGACCATTCTATGAACTCCATTTCTACTTTGATGGCACATCAAACAACTTCTTCATAACTCCCAATGTCCTGAATTGCAAGAGCCTTTCTAAGTTGTGGTTTTAATCCACTAAAGAATCAATCAATTTTGCTATCATTGTTTATAACAAAACCCAAAGCGTACCTTGCGAGCCTTGTGAAATTCGCTTCATAGGTTGTGACAGATTCTCATTCTTTTTTCTTGAGCTCAATGAATTCTCTCTCCATCTTCCCGTGAAGAGTTCGTGGGATGTACATATTAAGAAACATTATCTTAAAGTCTTCCCATTCCATATCTTCAATATAATCCCTTGGATTGGTGTTCTTAATCAAATCCCACCATTGATCGGCTTCTCCATCTAGATGATAAACAGCTAGAGGTACCTTCTCCGTCTCAGAATAGTGAAGCACAGAAAAGATCTTCTCCATGGAGTTGACCAACTGTTCTGCAACTAGTGGATTGAAAGATCCAAAAAACGTCACTGGTCATTGCCGCATAATACATTAGATATCTAGTTCCTCCATATTTGGTGAAGGAGGACATTCCCTATTATTATGGTTATTTTTCATAACCTGAGATAATTGGGTAAGCATCGCCATGATGTTTTTAACTCCACCTCCCAAAACATTGGGTATGTCATTTGGGCAATCGTTGCATTGGCCCTCGCATGAGTTGTTGGCCTGATTTCTCCTGGTTCCCACCATTTTTTAAAATAGAAAATGTTAGAACAAAACATAAGTAAACAAGTCATGAATAACTTATTCATTTAAACACTTTATACCAAAAACATAACATATGGGATCCCTAGGTAAATATTCTTGTGTGCATATTTGTACTTTGTCTCATGCTATAGGTTTCTTCTAGGGTTCACTAATCCGAATTCCCAAATTAATAAAACCTTGCCTCTGATACCAACTATAGTGACCTGGCCTTTTCTTATGTTACTATTAAATCACTTAAAAGATAAACAACAAAATAGTATTACACATAGAGGATCCAAAGATTTTGTGTCCTGGGAAAACTAGGACCACACCTAACAAATACAACATCAAGCATTTATTTAATTTCATCTTTTCTAGCTTATTATTGGCACTTGTCCTATCCTTAGTACATGTATCCACCTGAGGATATACATAAAAAGGGGTGAGATATAATCCCAATAATAGGATAGATAAAAACAACATATCATGGGGTGAGCATAATCATAACATAGGAAAAAGATCATGAACATGAGTGGAGCATAAATAAAAGACTTGAAATGTGGTAATGCATAAAAATAAAACATCATGTCTTAGTGGGTAACTACCACACATACTTGTGAACCAACATATCATCTAGTACACACATAATTTCACATTTAATCATGAGATTCATCACTTTACCGAATGCATTGGAGCACTGTATAATTCCGGGCGCACCCATCACTTTGAAACATTTATATTTTCACTTTATAATTCTGGGCACACACGTCACATCATAACATTATCATCATCATACTTTCCACATAGAAAACATATAAAAAAATTTACATAACTAACCCATGGAAAGGAATGGTATTCATCTCATAATAAAAAATTCATTTTCTTTGGGTTCCCAAAAGAAATAAGGAATAACATACATGTTACAAGAACCGTCTACCTTGAGTGAGAAGTAAAAGGGGTGTTCTTAAAAGAAGAGTTCTTTTGGAAAACATTTTTATGGAAATAAAAACCAGGGACAAACATGTATATCACAGAAAATTAAAGGTAATGATGAACACATGATATTTGAGGATTAACCATATCAAACATGGAGTGAAAGAGGGAGAACCCGAAGGAAGAAAATTGAGGTCGAGATTTACCCTTACCTTGTATCTGAATGCTTCCTTCTCTTTAATGTCCTGTATAATGAAATTATTTTCATTAATTAGAAATCAATAACCATGTGTAAATTAATAGGGTTCATTCTGGTTTCATTATGTCATATTATGTTCCTTTGGATGACTTATAGAGTTTAAAAACATTGTACGATGATGTTCGTTTTTATGGTTTTTCTTGGGTGGTTCACTTGTATTCTTAAAATGATGTTCGGGTAGAATATGGGTAAACATACAAAAATTATATTATTTTCTATTAATGATATTACAGGATCTTGGATTATTTTATAATGAATTATATTAAATCCATGTGGATAAATCATTGGATAAGAATGAAATGATGATTATTTGGGTTAATTGGAGTTATTTTTCGATCATAATGAACTTGTTTTATTTTATCACTAGAAATATGGCCATAAGTTATTTCCAGAAAATGAAATAGGATATAATAAATATAAAATATTCTTTTTCTACCATAAAAATGGTTTCATGACCAGATCTGGAGGTTGAAATGGAAGACGAAAGCATGTCATTCTTGAAGGTGATAAATTAACACCTCACGAACAACGTTCTCTTTTAAAAAATAAAAGCAATAGGGAAAGGGAGTAGGATGATAAAATATTCCATTAGTGTAATAACATTCTAGTAGATGTATAATACTGTAGTTAAAATACAATTTAGATTAAAATAGGTGGGAAGAGATCAAGAAATGAACTTAAACATGAAAGGAAATTAAAGGAGAAGAGGGAGAGAAATTACCTCTTGAATCATTCTCTTGAGAACCTCCTTGAGGGCCTAAGCATAGTATTTTGATGAGACCAGAAGCTCTTGTACGTAGGGAAGGGTCTAGAGATGGTTTTGGGTAGAGTTTAGTGAAGTCTTGGAGTTTTAGAGGTGTGAGGAAAAGAGGGAGTGAAGGGTGGTATTTATAGTGGAGGGGAGAGAGGTTTCCTTAATATAAAATTCATTAGTTTATTATTTCCCCACAAGACATGGAATAATGACTCTTGGATGACCACTAATAGTAATTTTATAATGTAATTCAGAACCAATTGGGCTTAAATCATCAGAAAATCCCACATTACCCTATAATTAGCTTATTTAGCTTATTTTGTAAATTACGGTATTTTACTATTCATAAAAAATTCAAGTATCTCAGAAAAATACCAAAAATTTACCCCAAAATTTTTTCGACATGTAGAATCCAAAAATGAAGTCTATTTTTCAAAAATAATCTTCTAAATATTATTAATTTAATATTTAATTAAAATCATAATTTACTTAAAAAACAGTTTTTAAGATTAAAACTGATTTATAGTGCTTTCAATAATTATGTTGGGTCTTATAAAATTATCTAAAAAATAAAAGACATTGATTCAATAATTTATGAAAAAATTTAGGGAAACAAATATTCTTTTAAATTAATTAATTAATTATAATTATTTATGTATGACTTACAAAATACCAAAACGTTTACTAAGGTCAAATTGTCACTTTCTAAGATGTCTAAATTTTATTTAATTATTCATAGGTAATGATACTATTATATTGGATGATTTACTATTCATAAGGTTCATATTACTATTCATAAGGGCATGTTACTATTCATAAGGATAGGTCACTATTTACCAAAAAAAATTTTGTTTCATTAGACTCCAAAATTCATCTTGAACACAGCCGTGTATGTCGGATTTTTGAAATTTAAAACATAGAAGTGACAAACTTATGTTTAAAGGTCACTTATCACTTAGTAGTTCATTATGTTGTGTTTTCATGTTATTTTATGACATAAATATAATATGGGAATTTCCATTGAAAAACATTGGGTCGTTACAATGTACCTCTTTATGATGTATTTGGGTAAAAAATTACAGGTTTGAAATGATATATAAATGTCAATGGGATGAGTTTAGGGTATTGGTTTGAAATAATATTTAAAAATGAATTTATCATTCTTAAATAATATGTTAATTGATTTTTTCCCTAAGTCCCAGTGTGAGTAAATATGATGTATGATAACTTTTATAAATTTTTTGTAACGGGATTTTACTTGGATTTTAATTTAATATCATAAGGGTTTGTTTGAGATTCAGTTTTCCCAATCTACGTCATAGGGGATGTTACCTATTTTCTAATTCTTTTATACTTGTTGTGATATCTCATTCATAATTTCTAACATGTTATTCTTGTTTCATTATAAAAAAAAAATTTATGTACTTCATACCATAATTTTGAATTTTTATATGATTTTATAGAGTACTGGGCATGCTAGTTTATGAAATATCTTGACAATTTAATGTTTTTGGTTTAAAAGTTTCATGGATGGTCCTTATTCATGTTTTGTGCCTCCTTGAGGGTAGAGATAAGTAAAATTTCTTGAGATTAATGGAACATTTCCTAATTCCATAAAGTGAGGATGGAATTTCATCTATGGAAAAGTTATTATAGAAACATGATTGAGTTTTGGGTTACCAAGAGCTATGGAATTTGGTTTTGGGTGGTAAATCCATCAATTTTCAGGATAATGAGAAAATGAACATTGTTAATTCATATAACCTTGAGTGATCACGAAGGTAGAGTCCAATTTATATCATTATGGGATTTATATTCTTAGGGTGTTTTATTACACTAATATTAAATTTTTACAGTACAATAATTTTTTTTATTCATATTATATGATTTGTTAAATGTAATTTAAATATGACCCAAGAGTTATTGAGGGGTATTGTCAAGAACGTGATCTGATTAGCCATGGTCCCAACCTAATAAAAATTTGTTTCAACTTATTCCATGTGACCTACCATGATGGTAGGTTTATTATATGAGAGAATATATATCAATATTCCCTACTTAGATCACATTTTGGTTGTTCAGAATATATGATCTTCCATGGGACCCACCTAGTGAAGCTATGTTGCGATTTATTCCATTGGACTGTCCTCGAGGGGGATGGTTCAGCTTGTGTGAAATCGTGGATATTGATATTCTGTAACACCATAGGTTTTTCTAAAAAAATAAATATAAATTCATCGAACATTGTTTTAAGTAGATATTTTTAACTAGCCTTTAAAACATAACTTTTCCACTTCTATGTTTTGAATTTCAAGAAAAATTCATCTACAATTGTGTTCAGTATGTTATTTGGAGTCTAATGAAACCAACTTGTTTCTTTGGTGAATTAAAAGATACCCTTATGAATAGTTATATGACCCTAATCAATAGTAAATTGTTTTATTATTTTATTTTCTTAAGGATTTATGATAATGACATCTTGATTAATTTTTCAATGTGATATAAAAGCAGCTTTAGTTTTTAAATAATTAATTTTTGAATAAAGACTGATTTTATTTAAAAAATATAATTAAAAATATTTAAAAAATAATTTTCAAAAAATTTACTTCAATTTTGAAATCCACACATCGATAAATGTTTAGGGTGAATTTTGGGAATTTTTCTAAAGTAGTTGATTATTTAGTGAATTATAAAAAATACAGTTTTTAGTTTCTGTGTGTTAATGACATCATTAATGATGTAATAATGATGTTATAAATCTGGTCGACTTTTTTATAGTTAAATAAGATGTGAGGTTTCCCAAGTGTCTTATACCATAGGAAAATACCAGGGTCAAGCCCATGGTTTTGCAAATACCACTCATGAGGTGTCCATTGGAAATTATAAAAATATCCCTTACTTTTCCTATAAATACCAACCCATTCCTTCATTAACATCATTCCCAATTCCACCTAAACCAAGCTCTGGACTCCTCACCTTCCTAGTATTCCTCCCAAGGTTTCCTCAATCCCCTAAGGTCCCAACCTTCATGTTCTAAGGGTTACTCAACAAGGTAAGAAAATTCTCAATTTCTTTCTTTTTCCATTCGTGTTCTCTTTTATGTGGTATAACTTTCAAGTTTCTATACCATGGTCTTATTTTCTTCTAATTATTTATCTAATATATATTATGATTCATTTCTGAATGGGTGACCCTTGTACCCTCTCTTTTAATATTTTCTAAAACCATGTTGCGTAGCCGTTTGGATGTCGATTTTTTGTAAGGAATTTCTCAATTATTCTTTTATTTTGAGTTCCTTTCTCATTATTTCTTCATATATTCTAATCCAAGTGGCATGAAATATCCAGAAATAATTTATATGCAGTATGTTATCTTTATTATGGAAAATTCATCATCATTAGTTTACTCCTCATGCACTTTTTCAAGGAATAAAAACATTGTCCATGATTTGTCGAATTACAAACATCGTGGATGATGTGATTTCAATTTTCATTAACACATTCAAGTATGGTTATGAAACAATTTTTATGGTTGAACCAAGTTATAATATATGAATTATTTATCATCTAAGTGTTTGGAGTTCATTTTTAATCATGTTTTTAATTTGTAAAATGAAATGAGGTCGTTATTATCAAAGATCCACTAAAATGATCTAAACGAACATCATTAATGTTTTTACTTATGAATCATCCTAATGTAAAAATTAAAAATGATAAATTGTATAATTTATGTTACTGGTTATATTTAAATACAACTCCATTCCAATTCTATAGCTTCACTTCCAATCGACAAGGACTTCCACAATGAACCAGTCAAGGAAATCATGTAAAGAACTCACCCAAAAACAGTGCAAGGAGAAAAATACTAACAATTAAAGGGTGAAATTGTGTTATAAAATGATAATATAATATGTTATAAACATTAAAATGTTTCTGTAAAATACTAATAAAACTTTTTTAACCATTATACAAAAATTTTAAACAAGTTTGAAGTAAGAAAAACCCACGGTAAGGGAATTCTTAACCCAATTTCCATTAATTGGCTTAACCTTATACTTCATTATTTATGTGCTATTTAAATTGTTTGTGTGAAGGGTTCTATTTATATTATGTTTTATTATGTGTATTTACAATATATATAAATACTCTATCTAATCTATTAATCCTTTCTTCAATTGTATGTAATTTATAAGTGGATTTCCTATATAAAAACCTCTTTTAAAATTTGGTTTTACGAAATTCCAAACAAATGTTTTTATAGAATTATTCAAGGTGTATGATTATGTTTTGGTTCATGGGAATTATTTATGATGAACTGTGGGACCTATATCTCCCTCCAATGCATTGGGTATGTGTATGTTAGAGTTCTCCGTATGGTTACTCCAAGTGTAACTGCGATGGTCACACAATGTAAGGTAGCCGTGAGAGTAACAAATTATAAGGTAGCCAAGAATGGTTACATGATTATGTAAGTAATGCCCCAAGATACCTCTATGATTATATTTATGTTATCATTTTTTGTGTGTATCTTGTGTAAATTTCATGTTACACAAAGTAATTATATATGGGTGACAAGCATGTCTTTTGTAATGCCTTCATACTTTATGAGTATTCATGGACTAATGTGCTCTTTTCTTCTTTTCCAAACCTTACTGAGATTTTGGGATCATCACAAGTTTATAAATGATTATCATATGTTATTGGATGTGTAATACTAGGAATTAATCCATGTTATATGTTAATAAATTTTCAAGGATTCATGTTTAAGTTTTAATATTTTATATTTTGAAAAAAATAGAAATTGTTTTTATGGTATTCACTCTATAATAATGTGTAATGTTATGAATGTATTGTCCCAGTTACCTAAATATTTAAACATGAAAAGATCCTCAATGTAAAAGTAAGTGTTTTCTTGACTAAAGTTGATATTAGGTATTTAATAAGGTCAGGTCCTTATAGTTGGTATCATAGAGAGGTTTGGATAACTTTAGGGGTTAGGGTGATGTTAAAAGAATACCATAAATGATTTTCACTCTATGTATAATTTGAAATGTTATAGCATTTTAATATTACCATATTGCTTCATCGAAGATATTGTTGTTCAGAATGGTTGTCCGCAGAATGAACATGGATGCTAAAGAGGAGAGGCACAGACAGAATGAAATCCTTCTAGAACTATAGCTCGAAATGGTAGGGATTGGAAGTGAGCAGTTTGTGAAAATAATGGACTAGATAATTCAGGCAATAAATGGTGGTCGCATCCAATAAAGAAAACCAATATAGGTACCATAATAGAACATGACCATAGTGGAACATTTTATGAGAAAACATCCTCTTTCATTCAATGTATCTTCGGACCTAGTAGCAACGGAAGGATTCATAAAATCCCTTGAAAAGATATTCGATATTATGTGATATTTAGACAATCAAAATGTAAGTCTTCACATTTATCGTTTTGAAGGGGAAGCTGATCAGTGGTGGTAATGTTAAGGAATATCTAGGGTAGAGAGTATTTTGATGCCTTAGAGTGGGATGAATTTAAAAGTCTTTTCCGTGAAAAATATTTTCCTAAGGTGGTACAACATAGAATGAAGAAGAAATTCCATGAATTAAAACAGAAGTAGAAAGATTCATTGGCTGTGTATGAAGCAAACTTCACCCGACTGGTGAGGTATGATCCAAATATAATTTTGGATCTCAATAGTAAAATAAATCACTTTTACTCAATACTGAAACCAAGGTATCGAAGGGCATTGACCTCCCGTGAATTAATAAGGTATGAAAAACTTGTCTGATGTGCTGAGAGGGTAGATATGGAGTTTTCTGTTGATCACGTTTATTTTGGAAACAAAGAGAAGAAGATGTCTAGATGGAAAGAAGTGGATAAGAGTCTACCAATGAAATCTGGTGGTAAGTAAATCCAATTTCCATTTTTTGAAAAGTGTGGCAAGAAACACCCTTGAGAATGTCTTAGCAAAACTGGGAGGCGTTTTAAATGTGGTAAGTTTGGATATACGGCCCGAGATTGCAATGAAAATGATTCTAAGACTAATCCTGATATGAAAACTGTGAAGTGTCTTAAATGTGGTGAAATGGGTCATTATACAAATTCCTTCCCAAAGAGAGATTCGAATGATGCAAAGAAGTCATACTACAAGCAGAAAGGTGTAGTGAGATCCTTTGCAACTACATCAGTAGATGTTGGGCCATACAATGATGTTGTATTAGGTAATTTGTTTGTTCACTCAGATTTTGCTAAATGTTTGTTCGATATGGGGTCTACACATTCCTTCATCTCTGAGAAATTTTCTGGTAAATTGAAAATATCACCTTAACAAATGAGACCCAAGCTTAATGTTAAAACACTAGGGGAAATGTTATTGAAAATAGGATTTATAAGAATCTTTCTATTGTGGTCCGTGGAATGACTTTACCTGAAAACCATTATTTTTTACCCTTAGGCGAGTTTTAGGTTATTCTTGGAATAGATTGGCTTTAGGATTATCATGCTAAGATTGACTATAGAGCTAAAGAATTTGTTTTTTAGAAACAGTTTTAGTTTGTATACAAGAATGAACCTATACAATTTCTAACATATTAAGATGCTGATAAACTATTGAGAGATGGAGACAAAATTTATCTTTCTCATATTGTTGAAAACAAGGGAACAATTCCAATTAATGACGTGCTAGTGGTAAATGAAAACCTTGATGTTTTTCCTGATCAGTTACCTGGTGTCATACCTAATCGAGAAGTCGAATTCACAATTGACATAGTTTCTGATGCTAAGCTAATTTCAAAACCAACTTATAGTATGGCTCTAATATAACTTCTTGAATTGAAAAAACTGTTGCACGATTTTCTTGAGAAAGGCTTCATTCGTCCTAGCACTTCAACATTAGGATCCCCTATTTTGTTCATTAAATAAAATGATGGTTCCATGAGACTTTGCATTTATTATAGAGCTTTGAATGACAATACTATTATAAACAAGTTTCATTTGCCTCATATCAATGTCTTTTTTGATTATCTTCTAGGATCTCAGTACTTTTCAAAGATTGACTTGGGATTCAGATACAATCATCAGAAGGTGAAGGAGGATGAAATCTTAAAAACAACCTTTCGTAATAGATATGTGCATTATGAATTTGTTGTTATGCCATTTGGATTAACTAATTAACCTTTTTTATTCATGAATCTTATGAATAGAGTATTTAATGAGTTCTCAGATAAGTTTGTAGTTATATTTATTGATGACATTCTATTATTTTCAAAAAATAAAGAGGAGCATGAAAAACATCTAAGGCTTGTTTTGAGAACTTTAAAAGAAAAGAAACTGTATGGAAAATTCAGCAAGTGTGATTTTTTGTGGCAACAGATTTCTTTTCATGATAAAATTGTAAATAAGGATGGAATAATAGTTGGTCATACCAAAACAAAAGTAGTTGATGAATGGAAAAGACCCACAAAAGTTACAGATATTTGAAGTTTTCTTTGGTTCTAATGCTATTACCGACAGTTTCTTACGAACATTGAACAATTATCTAGCCCGATAACTATGTTAACACAGAGAGGGGTTAATTTTTTTTGGATATAGGAATGTGATGTTTGTTTTCAGGAACTATAGAATTGATTGGTGAATGCTCCAATTTTGGTCTTACCTTCCCGGAATGGTGAGTTTGTCATCTACAGTGATGTTTCTTTGAAGGGACTTGGTTGTTTTTTGATGCAGAATGATAAGGTAGTTGCCTATGCTTTGAGACAACATAATCCTCAGGAGATAAATTATCCAACACATGATTTGGAATTGAAAGCTGTGGTTTTTGCTTTGAAAATTTTGAGGTATCATTTATACGGAACCAAATATCAAATATATACTAACCATAAAAGTCTAAAGTATGTATTCACTCAGAAGGAATTAAACATGAGGCAGAGAATATGGTTAGAACTGATAAAGGATTATGACTGCACGATCAATTATCATCTTGGAAAACCAATAACAGTGGAGGATACCTTAAGTTAGAAACATCATGCATCATTAACCATGCTGCGTTTGGAACATGATCCCTTGATTAATGATTTGATGAATTTTGGCATAGAAGTTGTTGGTGTGGGGAATACCTCTATTTTGTTTCATGTTTCATTATAGTCTTCGTTTTCAGATAGAATTAAGCAAGAGCAGAAAATAGACCGTGGGCTATAGAAAAAGGTATAATTGGTTAAAATGTGGAAGTTTCCAGGATTTAATCTTGATAAAGAGTGTGTTTTATGATTTTGTAAAAGGTTGTGTGTGCCTTATGATTCCCAGTTGAAAAAAGAATTGTTATGTGAAACTCATAGTTCTCCTTTTTCTGTTCATTCTGGTTGTACTAATACGTACAAAGACCTTTAGGAGTATTATTGGTGGGATGGAATGAAAAGAGATATTTCAGATTTTAACATGAAATGTTTGACATGTCATAAGGTTAAAGTAGAGAGAAAGTTACCAAAGGGGATGCTCCAGCCTTTGCGAGTGCCAGATTGGAAATAAATGAATGTATCCATGGACTTTGTGGTAGGAATACCAAATACTTCTCGAGTTAACAATGTGATTTGGGTAATTGTTGATCAACTAACAAAATTTTCACATTTTCTTTCTATTCGAGATATAATGTATTTGGATCAGCTTTCTCGATTGTACCTCAAGGAGATTGTTAGGTTACATGGAGGTCCACTTTCCATTGTATCTGACTGAGATCCTAGGTTCACTTTTAACTTTTGGATGGGACTTCAGAAGTCGTTGGGCACATAGTTAAATTTTAGTACAACTTTTCATCCTCAATCATATGGGTAGTCAGAATGAATGATTCAAACATTGGAGGATATGATTCGAGCTTGTTCAATGGACTATCAGGGAAGTTTGGATCATTATATTTCTTTAGTTGAGTTTTCTTATAAAAATAGTTTTCATTCTAGTATTCAGATGGAACCTTTTGAGGCCTTGTATGGGAAGCGGTTTCAGACTCAAGTGTTTTGGGTTAAAGTCGGTGAAAGAAAGCTTATGGGGCCAGAATTAGTTGAATAAGTGGCTGAGAAAGTGAGGATGATCCAGCAGCACATGAGGACAGCTCAGAGTAGGCAGAAAAGTTATGTAGATAATAGAAGGAAAGACTTCTTTTTCGATATAGGTGACTATATTTTCTTAAAAACATCTCATTGGAAAAGTGTGATGTGTTTCAGTAAGAAAGGGAAGTTAAGTCCATGGTTCATCGGTCCTTTTCAATTCTTAGTGAAAGTTGGAACAGTTTTATACCATGTAGCTTTGCCTCCGAGTTTGTTTCAGGTACACAATATTTTTCATTTTTCAATGTTGAGAAAGTATGTGCCAGATTCATAACATTTCTTGAGCCCAGAAGCAGTTCAATAGGAAGAGAGCCTTTCTTATGAAGAGAAACTAGTTCAGATTCTTGATCAAAGGGAAAAGGTATTGTAGAATAAAGTAATCCACCAGGTGAAAGTTTTGTGGAGAAACCACATGGTTGAAGAAGCAACATGGGAGTTTGAAAATGCTATGAGGGAAAAGTACCCTCAATTGTTTAATAGGTAAATAAAATTTAAAGGACGCAGTTTCCATAAGGTGGGGATAATGTAACACCCTAGGTTTTTCTAAAAAAAAATGCAAGGGACTTTTTTGTGTAGATATTTTTAACTACCCTTTAAAACATTACTTTTCCACTACTATGTTTTGAATTTCAAGAAACTATCATCTAATATTGGGTTCATTATGTTATTTGGAGTCTATTGGAACCAACTTTTTTTTGGTGAATAGTAACAAACCCTTATGAATAGTTATATGAATTGTAATATGACCCTAATGAATAGTAAATTTTATTTTTATTTTATTTTTTAAGGATTTTAAGATAATGACATCTTGATTAATTTTTCAATATGATATAAAAGTAATTATAGTTTTTAAATAATTTTTTTTTGAATTAAGTGTGATTTTATTTAAAATTAAATTAAAATTATTTAGAAAATTATTTTCAAAAAATTGACTTCATTATTGAAATCTACACATCTATAAATGGTTAGGGTGAATTTTGGGAATATTTCAGAAACAGTTGATTTTTCGGTGAATAGTAAAAAATACAGTTTTTAGTTTCGGCTTGTTAATGACATAATTAATGATGTAATAATGATGTCATGAATCTGGTAGACTTGTGTATAGTTAAATAAAATATGAGGTGTCTCAAGTGACTTATACCATGGGAAAATACCATGGGAAAGCCCATGGTTTTGCAAATACCAATCATGAGGTGTCCCTTGGAATTAATTAAAATATTCCCTTACTTTTCCTATAAATACCAACCCATTATTTCATTAACTTCATTCCCAATTCCTCCTAAACAAAGCTCTTACCTCCTTACCTTCCTAGTAGTCCTCCCAAGGATTCCTCAAGCCCCCAAGGTCCCAACATTCATGTTCTAAGGGTTACTCTATAAGGTAAGAAAATTATCAATTTCTTTCTTTTTCCATTCAAGTTCTCTTTTATGTGGTATAACATTCAAGTTTCCATACCATGTTCATATTTCCTACTTATTCTGGACCTACTATATATTATTATTAATTTCAGGATGGGTGAACCTTGTTCTCTATCTTTTTAATATTTTCTAAAACCATGTTGCGTAGCCGTTAGGCTGCCAAATTTTTGTAAGGGATTTCTCAATTATTCTTTTATTTTGAGTTCCTTTCTCATTCTTTCTTCATCTTTTCTTCCCCAAGTGGCATGAAATCTCCGGAAATAATGTATATTATGGATTTTCTCGTGATAATTGAAAATTCAACATCATTATTTTTCTCCTCTTCTACTTATTCAATGAATAAAAACATTGTCCGTGATGTGTCGAATTACCGACATCGCGGATGATGTGATTTCAATTTTCATTAACTCTTTCAAGTACAGTTATGAAACCATTTTTATAGTTAAAAAAAGTTATAATATATGTATTATATCTCATCCAAGGTTCTTAAATTCTTTTTTAATCATGGTTTTAAATTATAAAACGAAAGGGGGGTTTATTATCAAAGAACCACTAAAATGATCTAAAGGAACATCATTAATGTTTTAACTTATGAATCATCCTCAAGTAATAATTCAAACTGATAAATGGTATAATTTAAGTTACTGGATATATTTATATACTAATCCATTTTAATTATGGAGTTTCACTTCCTATCTACATGAACATCCACCATGAACCAATCATGGAAATCATGTAAAGAACTCACCCAAAAACTGTGCAAGGAAACAAATACTAACAATTAAAAGGTGAAATGATGCAATAAAATGATAATATAAGATGTTATAAACATGAAAATGTTTATGTAAAATACTAATTACAATTTTTAACCATTATATAGGAATTTTAAACACGTTTTAATTAAGACAATCCCAAGGTAAGGGAATTTATAACCCGATTTCCATTCATTGGGTTAACCATCTACTTCATTATTTATGTGATGTATAAATTTTTTTGTGTGATGGGTTCTCTTTATATTATGTTTTATTATATTTATTTACAGTATATATACATAATCCATATACTATATTAATCCTTCTTTATGTTTTATGTAACTTATAAGTGTATTTCCTTTTTAAAAACCTCTTTTAAAATTCGGTTTTACAAAATTCAAAAGCAATGTTTTTTTAGAATTATTCATGTCCTATGATTATGTTTTAGTTCTTTTGAATTATTTATGATGAAGTGTAGGACCTATATCTCACTCTAATGCATTGGGTATGTTTACGTTGGGGGTCGACCATATGTTACTTCTAGTGTAACTGTGATTGTTACACAAAGTAAGGTAGCCGTGAGGGTTACAAATTATAAGGTAGCCAAGAATGGTTACAAGATTATGTAATTAATTCCCAAAGATACCTATATGATTATATTTATGTTCTCATGTTTTTTTGGATCTTGTGTAAATCTCATGTTACACAAAGTAAGTATATATGGGTGACAAGCATGTCTTTTATAATTCATTCATATGTTACGAATATTCGTGGACTAATGTGCTCTTTCCTTATTTTTCATCCCTTACTGAGCTTTTATGCTCATACCATGTTTTCAAATGATTTTCACAGGTTAGTGGATGTGTAAGACAAGTATGGAATCCATGTTAAATGTTGAAGAATTGTGAAGGAGTCATGTTTAAGTTTTAATGTTTTATATTTTGAAAAAAATGGAATCTTTTTTTATGGTTTCCACTCTGTAATAATGTGTAATGTTATGAATGTATTATCATAATTATCTAAAGCTCTAAACATGAAACGTTCCTCAATGTAAAAGGAAGTGTTTTCATGAATAAATTTAAGATTAGGTATATAATAAGGCCGGGTCCTTATATATTCCCTCCCCATATAACATTATAATATTTTGATATATATTATTACCCTTATAAACTAACTTTAGTGTCATATTTGAACATATATGATATGTAATTCCCCATAAATCTAAAGTATAAAGATTTTATTCAATGGTGTGTATAACACGAAACACAAACCATGTATGTGAATATAATATCCTGAGAGTTTACAATATATTAACCATTTTAAAGAAATTAAAACTTTAATTTATTTTTTGATACACACGACACTGATTTAGCAATAGACACATGCAATAATGAGTTTCTTCAATGGCGTGCTTTACATGTAAGAAAAGTTTTTACCAAATAATAATATATTTTAAAAATATTACTATTTAATATAATAATACATAACCTAGAAATTAAATTATACTTTATGAATGTTATTCACAAAATTATGAAAATAAATTTTTTTTAAAAATATAAATTTTTTTAATAGGTTACCAATTAATTAGAAATGAAAATATAAACCAATTAAATATTAAGGAAATAAGATTATGTTTATGCACATAAAATCATTTTGTTTTAAAAAGTTAAATTAATTGTAATTATTGAATTATATTAATGAAATATATATGTTATCAAATATTTTTCATATTCATTCAAAAGATTTGAAATATATAAGATAATAACAATACTAATATGACACAGAAAAACATATATTTGTATTAAGGCACTTTTACCACCATTTACTGGAGAACCTATTTTAAATCCAATTTTGGGAAATTTAAAAAATCATATATGTCAAAATGAACATAATATTTTATGTTGGAAGATAAATTTTTTTTAGGGTGAATTTTTGGAATTTAATATAAAGTTTCATATTTTGATGAATAATGAAAAAATTGAATTTTATCTCAAAAAATATTTTTTTTCATATAATTTATTTGTAATAATAAATTATATTTTTTAATGATTTTATAGTTTAATTATATGATATTTTTATAAATTAATCCAATTTAGGTCATTGAAATCAATTTCTCTTTGACATTGAAAGTAAAAACTTAGTAATCTTTTGAACGTTTTTACTATAATAACTCACACTGTCATCCCATTTGTAGGATTACATGAAAATTAATTTCTCCCACTAATGTGATTGGAATTATGAAAAAAATGGATTCCAAATTTTTATTCTGTAAAATTTATAATTATTATTAAGGCCAACATAGTTTTTGACCACAAATATTAGTGAATGTAATTAAAATTAATTACCAAGATGAAGGTAAAATTAAGCTTAACAATGGACTAAACCATAAAATTAATTCAAAATCTGACATATATTCTTTTCCAAAATCCAATTTATAGACCTAATTATACCATATCCTCCTTTTATAGATTCTAGACCATTATTTTCCTCTTTAAATAAAAAACCTTGGTGGGGTTCCCTTTTTCCAAAAATATTACTAGAGTGCCAGTCCTCCTACACTATAAAAGGGCTCATCTCCTATCACATACTCACACCCTAATGAAACATAGTTTTCAAAAATATCATCTATATTCACTTCCCAAAATTCCTCATTTCCTCCTTGAATCACCCCTTTTATATGAAATCAATCCAAGGAAGCCCATTGTGTCAAACCAAAAGGAGTTACCCGATTAAGAGGTAACATATTTCATCGAGATCTCTAGTTTTATTTTGTTCCACTCCATAATTTATATTTATTAGATGATTATATAAAAAAAGTATCCTAAATATACTAATATGTTGTTATTTTAGGGTTTTGACTTACTTTTAAACACACCTCCATCTATTTTTTAATGAATACTATATTTACATGTACAGAAAACTACCAGCTCATGAAAAGATGATTGTTCATTTTCCCTTTAATGCCTATCATGGTAGATATTATAATGTAAAATATATTTATATATGATATATATGATATATATTATGTATTTAATATTATTTAATTATTTTACATCACATATCTTTATATATTCCATTTTCTGTAATAATGATAACATTGTATGTGGAAGTGTGGACTACTGCCCCCTCAAAGCGATGTGATTCATTCAAATGATACATGAAATGTATAAAATATGGTTTTAATTAAACATATATAACATAAAAAATATATATATTATATTAATGACATAATTAACTTTATTTAAATAATATATATATATATACACATATATATCATTTTCATTATCACTCTTCCACATAGTAAAAAATTGATATTGTCGTTTGTGGACATGTGGACTACTACATCCTTGATATTATGTGATTCCTTTTACATAAAAAAATTATGAAAATAAATATATATGATTAAATTACATAGTATTTATGATATAATTATAATTTTGGAAGGATATAATGTTTTTTACCTTCTTTACATAACAATCATTGAAAAATTACAACGTTACTCATGCGTACGTATGACCTATAATCTCCGTGACTGTAACACTGGTTTATTTTCATAAAAATATTTAATTATTTGTTTTAGAAGTATATGTTATGTATAAATATGATAATTATTATTCTGTAGATGTTATATAATGACCCCTTTGACCACAGTTGACCAACCAATGTTTTTTTTGACACATAAATTTAATTTTTTTAAATCACTCAACATAAACTTAAGTATTTAATTAGTTGTATAAAACATGGTAATAAGTGAAATAAAAGTTATGAAAAAATTTAAAACATTATCATGAATGTAAATTCTTAACTTATTATTTTTATTCAGGTCTATAATGAAACACGAGACAAGTCAGACTCAAGGTAAGGAAATTTCATCTTACTTTTTACTTCTGTGAGATAAAGGTCATGTTCACAAATTACTTCTGTTGTGTGGTATATATAATGTAAATTTTTATGAATTATATAATGAATTAATTTATCTAAATTTTATTTAAAACTTTTATTTAATCTTATTCCTTCTTTAGGATTATGGTTGAAAATGTTTCAATGTGGTAGGAGACACTTTGGAATATTTAAGGATTATTTTCCTCAATAATAACATTCATGATCTTTCAATGTTATATACAACTAAGGAAATGATATAAATATTGTTCAATAAAACCTTAATTTTTTCAATCTTATGGTTATTATTGACAATTTTCATGTATTAATACATTCTTTTCACTCTTTGGTACTCAAAATGATTTAGAAAATGTATTTCAAAAAACTCAACTTTATTTCTTCCTTTATTTAGAGAACCAATTTTATTCTAAAAATTATGTATTATTAAAATGTTTTCAAAAATGGATTTATCATTTTAAAAATGATTTTATAAATAAATTTTTATCATTTTTTTCTTTAATTAATGTTATCAATAGAATCTTTTCATTGACTTCAAAACAAGGAATTTTTTCTATCATTTTACCATGAAAATTGAATGTTCTTTTACCACCTATGACATGTAAAAATTTACCCATTATAATTTCTTTAGATCCTCATTTTCATTTTTAAAAGGTTATGTTTTAATAAAAAAAATTTCTAAAGTGATTCCCAAAGATATGGTTTTTCCATAGGTTTTTTGAAACCAAAAGGATATTTTCCTCTATATATTATTAAAGGATATTTTTAGAGTATTTATATTCATAAATGAAAAAAACAAATTATTTTAATATACTTGGGATATTATTTATTTATACCATACTTGTTATTCCTCTGGATTATTTGTGATTTATTTTCATAAGGATAGTATTCACTTCCTTGATTCATTTGTTAGTCCCTTTGAAATATTCAATATTCTATGATCATTGGTCATTGAATTTTCACATTAAATATCCTGGTAATTTATCGGGGATATTACTTTTTCCTAAACAATATACCATTTTACAAATAGTGTCTACTTTGATTGTTGTTTTATTATATTGGGAAATATTGATAATTATATATTCTTTTTTAAATAAATATATTTGATAACGCATACTATTTATTCCAACTAATCGATATGAGGATTTCTTTGGGCTGGTAATAATGGGGGGAGCATGAAATTTATATATATCCTTAATGAATCAACATATTCTCATGAGATGAATAAGTTTCAAAAATTAAATGGGTTTCTATCTATAGTTTTAAATATCTTGTCTAATACAATTATAGTATATGTTCTCATTGGCCTTACACGTGGAATTTAATAATTATGAATGTTAATCATTTAGTTTGTAGTTATTATTCATTCATGATATTTATCTTTGATATATATATGGATACATTTCATTTTAGTTTATTTATTTAAGGATATGTGTTTTTAGTTTCATTAATTTCCATATAGATTATTTCCTTATCCAGTTAATTGAATGGAATGTGTTTCTAGTTATTAACATTTACTATTTTTTATGCACGTTTTTATCATTTTTTTGATTACATGGGATTAGTGTTAAGATATTTACAATTAAAAAATTATTACTCTGATTTATTTATTATTTATTCTACAATATGTTTCCTTTATGGTGGATTTTAGCTTTTCCTTATTATATTTATTTCCTTAGGGATCTAATAATAATTCTATCAAATATATTTAGGGATTTATAAGATATCTTAGAGTTATCCTCCATGTTATTTTTTTAAAGGGAAGAAATTATGTTGTAATTATTTTATTCATTTTTAATATAAGACTCATTTATGTATCTCATTTACCAATGCTACTAAACTCTTTGGTCCATCAAGATTTAATTTATTGTAATATTGACAATGTACTTGATAGGATATAATTTCTCAGGGATTTATAGGGTTGGGTTGATACATTAGGTATCGAAGTAAGTTTAGTAGAAACCTTGAAAACTAAATTTAGGAAAACAAAGATTACCTCACATATCCCTAATGTACAATTTGAGGATAAGTATAGAAAAAAAACCTAGAATTTTGTTATGGTAGAAATTATGATTTTATTCTTAGAAATAAATCCATGCCTCGATACTACAAGTGGCTATGATTCGGGAAAAGATATACCTAGAGGTAACAACTCTGATAACATGTCTCGATCCTGAATCAAGGTAACCTAGTACCTGACAGTTGGCCTTACTATGCACCTTCTATGACACTCCCAAGGGATTTTCATAGGGTAATTCACATTTTCTTTATAAACCATTAGAACGGATTTAAATATATAATGATAATAAATAACCTAGGATAACCCTTGGTAGTTTTAGATTAAAGTTAACATGTCATTATTAGAAATCATACAGTGGATATTAGTTATAATCCATAGCACATTGGATGAGTTATGTTGAAATAAAATGGATAAAGTAATTATATACTAAGGTTGTATAGAATACCTTAGTTAAAAGTATATTTAGTTATTTACCATATGTTTTAATTTTATAGATTAATATATTATCTACATTAATAATTTCATTTTCCTTATGATCCAAATGTTTGTTTCAGTGCTTCAGGGATCAATGTTAATTTTTGGATAACCATTTATTGATGCATAGGATGAATTGTAATTTAATTTAAGAAAAAATAAATGATGAAATTGATCATATGAAATTGAAATAAATGAATAAATTATATTTAATTTTATTCATAGTTAGTAAAATAATTAATCAATATTAGGAAAATGATCAAAAAAATGTGTTGTACTAATACATTAATTTGTGTTCAACCAATAATCTACTCAATCATCATATATTTATGGATTGGATTCCCTCGACTTTCTAAAACTAATTCACTTGTTTTTTATTGATTAAATGAATCATTCCCTATAAATATTTATACTTTTCCTCCAAGTATGTATATCTACATTCCAATAATGTTCTCCTATATAGATACCTAGTCATATGTTATTCCATTTGACCTTAGCACTTACCATTATATCGTTTTAGTATGATTTCTTATGAACCCTTCCCAAAATGTGGGATTTAGAAAATAGAAAATATAAAACAATATCTCACCAAGATAATGTTTAAATTTTCAAGACATAATATAATTAATTTGGGGAGAATGAAGCACCCTGAAGATCTGAAGTAGGAATATTGTATCTGATGGAATATATGACACGCAACACCCAACACATAAGAAAATAAAATATACCAATAATTTAAAATATATTTATTATTTGAAATAAATTAAGACTATAATTTAGTTTTTTATACACTCGATATTGAGTTAGCGTGCGACCCATGTAACAGTGTGTTTCCTCAATGGACTGTGTTACATGCAAGACCATGTTTTACCAAAAAATAATATATTATTAATATATTATTATATAATATAATAATAATTAACCAAGCCTTTAAATTTTAATATATAAATATTATTATCTAACTTATGAAAATATATAGTTTACAAAAATTTAAAAAGTATAATTAGAAAAATAATAAATTATAAATTAAAATATAAATAGATTCAACATAAAGAAATTTTTGTTATGATTATAAAGGTTTTTTGTCTTAATAAATTAAATTAATTAATGTTATTGAATGATATTAATGTAATATATATGTTATGAAATATTATTTTATATTCATCCAAAATATTTGATAAGTACAATATAATAATAAAAAATATTACATATAAAAATGTATACTTCTATTTATCCACTTTTACCTCCTTTTAATGGATAACCTATCATAAATCTATTTTTTTGGAAATTTTTTAAATTTTATATTTAAAAATAAATTTAATACTTGAAATTGGAAAATAAAAATTAGTTTTTTATGAATTTATGGTATTTTTCTGTGAAGTTTTATTTTTTGATAAATAATAAAAATACTAAATTTTAACTTAAACTTATTTTTAATCTAATTTATTTATAAGGATAAATTATATTTTTTTATTTATTTTATAGTGTAATTAGATTTTATATTTATCAATTAATCCAATTTATTCAATTTAAATAACTGTCTCTTTTATATTGAATATAAAAACATAGAAAAATTTGAATATTTTTATTTTAAAAACCTGCATTGTCATCACGTTTGTGGGATTAAATTAAAAATAATTTATGCCACATATATGATATGAATATAGAAAAAAGATTAAAAATTTTGAATCATAATAATTTATAATTTATAGTAATATAAACATAGTTTTTGAAAAAAATATTTTGTGAAGGTAATTAAAATTAATTACAACGATTATGATGAAATTAAGCTTAACAAGGGACTAAACCTTGAAAATAAAGACTAATATGATAGTGAAACTTGTCCAAAAGACATTTAATATCCATATTTTGTCCCTATAATTATTTATCTATAATTTGGGACATTATTGATCCAATTTCAATAAAAAATATTGTTGGGGTTCCTTTTTTCCAAAATATAACAAGAGTGCCAGTCCTCCTCCACTGTAAATCCTCCTCTCCTCCCACTAACTCACACATCTCAAGACACATAGGTTCAAGAAATAAATTCCAAATTCACTCCTCCACACAAAAAACACCATCATTTATTCCTCCATTTTTTGAATAAATTAACCCAAGTATGCCCTTTGGGTCAAACCAAAAGGAGTTACCCGATTAAGAGGTAACAACTTTCTGTAAGCTCTCTAGTTTTTTCCCATTATCCACTACATCAATTATCTTTATTCATGATGATATAAGAACAAATATATCCTTAATATACATGTATGAATTTATTTTAAGGTTTTTACCTACACATCACACACCTCCATCAAATGGGTAACAAACAAACTGTTTACATGTACGATATACTACCACCTCACAAAATGACGATCGCTCATTTTTCAATTCATGCCCCTCATGTTGGAAATAATGATTGAAAACATGTTTATATATTATATATATGATATTTATTATGTATTTAATATTAAAAAATTATTTTACAACACATATCCTTATACTTTCCATTTTGTGTAAAAACGATAACATCGTTTGTGGAAGTGTGGACTACCACCCCATCAAAGTGATGTGATTCGTTCACATGATACATACAATGTATAAAATGGTTTTAATTAAAAATATGTAACATAATAAACATATATTTTATGTTAATTAAAAAATTTCCTTTATTTAAATAATATATATATATATATATATATATAATTTTCTTTATTAAGATTTCACTCCCTTAAAAAGTGATAATGTCGTTCGTGGGCATGTGGAATACCACCTCCTTGACACGATGTAATTAATTTTACATCACAATAATTATACGTATAACTATATAAAGATCAAAAAAATATTATTTACGATATAATTATCAATCTATAAGGATATAATGTTACATTGCCTCTTTTAATAATGATAGCTGAAAAATTGGAACGTTACTCATGCGTTTTTATGGCCTACCGTCTCCATGATTATAATGATGGATAATTTAAATAACCATATTTAATTATTGGTTATAAAATTATTATCTATTTATTAATATGATAATTATTATTCTTGGGATTTTAAATAATGACACGTTTTACCAAAGATGACCTACCAATGTTTTTTGACACATAAATAGAATCAGGTCAAAATGGTCAACCTAAACATAATTGTTTGCATGGTGTTATAAGAAATGGTAATAAGTGAAATAAAAGTAAATATAAACATGAAAAAGTTTATAAATTAATTAAATAATAAAAATAAGTTTGTTATTTAGGAAAATAATGATACACGAGATAATTCAGACTCAAAGTAAGTGATTTTCATCTCAATTTTTTCATCTATGAAACAATTTTCAGGTTCTCCACTTACTTATTTTGTATGGGGTATCTACTTTCCATTTTTATAAATCATATAATGAATTAAAATATCATTAAGGTACTAAAAACATTTATTTTATATTATTCCATTATGAGGTTTATGGTTTAAAATGATTCGAAGTGGTATGAGAGACTTTGGAATGTTTAATGATTATTTTCCTCACCAATAACATTAACAATATTTCAATGGTATTTGTATTCGAGGAAATTAAATAACCATTATTAAATAAAAACATTCCTTTTCTCCCCTATGTTTATTTATTCCCATTTAATGTATTAGTACCATTTTTTTAATCACAGTACTCAAAATGGATTAGAAAATATTTTTCAGAAACCCCAAACATGTCGCTTTAGTAGAAGGACCTCTTTTATTCTAAAAACCATGTTTTAAAAAAATGTTTTTAATTTTTTTTTAAAATTTCAATAATAATTTAGTAAATATATTTTTAATCCTTTTTCCTTTTACTAATTTTTTCACAAGAATATTCTTATTAATTTATGAACAAGTAATTTTTAATAACTCCTTACCATGAAAAAGGAATGTTATTTTACCTCGTATGACATCTGAAAAAATACCCACCATTATTTACGTTAAGATTCCTTTTCATGTTTAAAATTTTAATTTTTAATGAAATGTTTTTCTTAATATTTTTTCAAGAAAAATGTTTTTCAAAAGTTTTTTTCAAAACCAAAGTATATTTTAATCAAAAACATTTTTAAATGATATTTTATTGAATTTCTATTCATAAATAAAAACAAAGAACTATTTTACTCCACATGGGATGGTTTATGATTGATTTGGACAATGATAGTATTCATTTTCCTAATTTATCTACTTGTCCCCTTTAAATATTCAATCTCATATGATTATAGAACCTTGAATTTTACCCTAAATTATCAATTTCATTTATCATGGGTACTACTAGTTCCTAATAATATACCATTTTAGAGACATTGTATACTTTGACAATTATTTTTTGTGTGGAAATATTTATAATTATATTCTTTATTCAATATAGATATTTGAAAAGGCATATTATTTATTTCTACTATTCAATATAAGAAATTATTTGAACTGGAAATGAAGGGAGGAGCCCAAAAATTATATATCTCCTCGATGCCTCGACATGTTCTCATGATATGAATAAGTTTCCCAAATTAAATGGGGTTTTTTTGTAACCATATTTTGAATGATCTTGATGGTATAGTTTTTTAGGTTTGTTAGAAATGATGTGAAATAATTAAGAATTTACCTAATTAAATTTTCAGTTATTATTCCTCAATTATATTTTTCTTTGACATATCTATGAATATATTTTATGTAAATTGATTGATTAAATGGACTGTATTTTCAGTTTCTTACCTTTCCGTATTGATTTTCCTTATCTAGTTTTTTCAATGGAAAATGTTTCCAGTTATTACCTTGGAATATTGTTTATGCACTTTCCTATAATGTTTTTGATTAAATGGTATGTGTGTTTAATTATTTACTATGACATAACTATTTATCTCTTTGATCCATTGTTGATTCCACTATATTATTCACTTATTGAGATTTTGAGGTCACCATTATTATGTCTATTTCACCATTAATCCATTAATAATACTATAAAAGATATACCAAGATTTACTAAATGAATTAGTGTTATCCACGATGTTATTTATTTAAAGAGAATCAATATTATGATGTGATTGTTTTACCCATTTGTAATATAAGATTCATTTATGTATTTGGTTTACCAGGACTACAAAACTCATTGGTCCTTAGGGATTTGATTCCTTGTAATCATTCAAATGTAATTGATAGCAGACGCCGACTCTATGTTTTTTAGGGTTGGTTCACAATACGATAGTTTGGATGTTTAGATTCCCCCTCATGACACTTATTGTTTGTTGACTATAGGATATAAGTATTGGACATGGGATTATTACTTGAGTGGATGGTTTTTCTTTTGAGGTACACTGGAAATTGAGATTCATTCCTCGAATAACTATGGTATACTATGGGTTTCATATATTTTTGTAATTTATATTATGATTCATTTAAAAATGAGTTTTATTTATACCAAAGACATTTTATAGAGATGTATTTCCATGGTGTTTTTTTATCTGGTGACTCTGATTGAAATTTTACCAGTATTAGCAAAAATAGGTGAGGTCAGGTTTTAGAGTGTAATAGTATTTCTTTTTGTTTTCTTCCATGAAAAAGGTATTTCTTATAGTAGTACATGTCTTTTGGTGTATAATGTTGTGGAGATTTAGGATTATATAGAATGATAATGTGTGTTTGGATGGAAGTTAGTGTAGTTACCATTTGTTATTTTTCCATATATAAATTTTTCAGTGTGCCAATATGTCATTTTCTATGATGAATCTAATTTTATTTTTATATATTATACTACTTCCCTTTAATATTTTCATGAATCATATATTTATTTTTCTATATTCCATTCTGGGTTGTGGGGTCCCTCAATTCCATCTCTTTATTATTTACTAAATTCTCGGAATTCCATCCTAAATATGGGTCACATGGAATATTTATTTGATTTGGGAATGTCCATAAGGAATTATTTTAGTTTGAATAGTATCCCCATGATTGTTAACCCCCCCAATAGTCATAAAACTATATTATATTGGAAGGTCTACCCAGTGTCATATGAAAAATTCCACTCAGGTACCATTCATGTGGTGTAGACTAGGGAATTATATATATGTCATAAAATCCTTCAATTTTTACAATTAATTTATATATTTTTTATTTTACACCAAATTTCTTTTTCTATATTAATCATATTTAAATTGAAAATTTATTTTTTGGAATGATATGACCATATTTCATTCCATGAATTTCCTTAAATATCTAGAATATTCCTATCTACTATTTTTAAATATTTATATTCGACATGTGTTGTAGAATCATCATTAACAACCACTGATACATTTAAACTGAGAGATAATAAATATAGAAGCATATGAAAAATCCATAAATAAATAATTTTTCCATTATTTTTTGGAACACATTTAATAAATTCTAATTTAATATGATCTGTATACAACATATAAATTAAAAAAATAGACACTTTAAAATAGATGAATCAGTCCACATTAATATTTAAAAAATATCAAATACCTTTAAAGGAAATATATAATTCTTTGATACAAATTTAATGGACCCAAAAAGAAATTAATAATTCATTGGAAGGAGGTTAATTAATAAATTAAATTCTTTTTATGATTCTCTTATAAAATCATCAAAAACTATTAAAGTGAATTAAAATATTATTTTACATGATCTAGTGCCACAAATAATCACAACTAATATATGAAAATTTAATACTACTAGGTTCACTACATAAAAAATATCTACATGCTTGAATATATCTAAAAACCTCATGATCACATAATTCACTAGTTTAAACATGTAGGATATAATGATCAAGGTTTATCCTTGTACTTTTGATAAAAAAATGTGTCTTTTGTAACTCAGGTAATGTGGTCCCACATAAACAAAAATATTAATTTAAGATATAGAGAATAATATTTTATTCAAGAAAAAGAGGATTAAACAATGTTTTCATTCTTCTCCTTCCTCATATAATTATTTAAATTATTATATTTTTGATTATTTGATTACAATATTTATTCCATCTTCATTTTTCTTCCACTTCTTTTTATAACACTCCTTTGTACGCTCTTTCACCCATACTACATGGAAATATTTTTTTAAATCATTAATTCTTGAATTTTCAATGATTATAAAAACCAAAATTCATCCTATTCATCTTACAAAACTTATTTTTAAGACATTGGAACACTATAAGTGTTCATATAACCTTTAGATATGACTTGAAGGTACTTAGATTGATTTGGAGTAGTCCCAAGTAGTGATAACCAAGACACGTCGGAAAATAAGTAAAATTTTGAAATTACCAATGAAACATGAAATGAATGAGATTCACTATGGATTATTATGTTGAAAAATAACATGTATAGTGTTCACCAAGACATTTATAATATTAAATCATTTTTAAATACTCTGATACCACTCTAACAAACTCCCTCATGAACTGAAACATGACATAGTGGATAAAATTTTAGTTCAAACATCATAGTAATACATCTTTCTATGTGGTGCTTTCTTCCTAATACAGGTTTCTAGAAACATATCACTTTCATGAATTCATTTCAACTACTATATTGTCGTTAATTACTATATCTTAAGTCAAGCCTCCTGAATTTTTCATTTACTCTTAAAAAGGAATGAACTATTTACCCATGTAGTATGAATGGTCATTTAAAATCCTAGATATACACAATAAGAATGTCACCATTTCTTCAATCATATGAATTTTCCATTTCAATCTAATCATTTTCACAATAGACCAATCTCATCGACTAGAAAACAAATAGATTCCCCATTTCAAACCTAGAATCTTGCAATCTAAAATTCTATACAAGAGAACTATTTCAAAATAATACAAGCTATTTTTCTATAATAATTACTGTTCTCAAACATTACATGGTTTTATTATAACATATTCTATAGTAAACAACATACATCTGTATTGAATTTTTCCGAAAAATGAAGTCTTTTTCTCCATAAAATATGGTATCTAATCTATAGAAATTGTAAATTCACTATTACAAATAGGGAACCTTTTCCACAAAAAATGCTTTGAAAATTACCATTTTAAATTTAAAAAATCCATTTCTATTTACATAATGAGACTAATCCTTTTTTAGAACATTCTAATGTATTATAAACCTAAATTCACTTTAAAACAGATTAAAATCACATAAAATCCTTTTTGAACGACCTATAAATAACAAAATAGATTTTACCTCAATATAAACACCATGAGTCTCTTGTATTTGAATTTTATTCACATAATCATTGATGAGATTACTATAAATGTCAAAACAAAAGTCATTTAATCAAATCCATTCCAATCTTACTTCACTTAAAAAGTATAACCCACTTACGAAAACATTCTCTTGAGGTAATATTCATTATCTCAACTACTCCTTTTTTAGATAACCTCCTAAAAATTCTTTCTATCATTTCCATCTCACTCCCAAAACACTTGATGCTTTTCCATATCTGTCATGAATATTGATTTACCCAAATATTTTATATAGATATAATACGAATTCCCCTATGGTACTCATTATTCATACAGATTCCTATATATTGAAAACATTTATTGTGTATTCAATATTTCCTCTCCCTTTGTTTCTTATCACCATCACCCTTTTCATATCCCATTTATGTTGATTTTCATTCCCCTATTTTTATTTATTTTGGTGTTTAATTTTTCAATTTTCTTATTTTTTATGATCTTTTCCCTCCATATTTATTCTTCTCCTATGTTTTTCTAGTTCATTTGGCATGATTAGATAAAAAATACAATCTATTTATCACCCCTATATACTGTTAATTTGTTTTATATGAATACCTATAACAAATGATCTTGTATTAATTACTGAACATGTAACTGTTTCAATAAATTTTAATTTATGGTGCTGATTAAATCCCTCCAGCAATTTATCACTTATTTTTTCGTCAATACTGTGTATGGTTTTTTATTCAATAATTTGTATAACTAGGTAATATATCAACCCAAAATAATGGTGTTGGAAATGTCTGTGAGGTTATTTAATTTAAAATTTGTTCCATGGATAAATCTTATTTTTTGTACTTGTGTATATTCTCCCTAGCGTTCTAACTTATAATAGATTCTATAAAACCATGGAATGTTTTATTTCATTAATTATCTTATATTATTAATTTAGTAAGATTTTATGTTCCCATTAAATATTTCAATATATGTGTTTTCATTAATTATTGTATTCCATATTATTCATTCTATGAAAATATTCATTGATTATAATGAAATCTGTAAATAGATTTTGGTTATGTTCTTGATGGAATTGATGTTTAACACCTTATATTTTCCATAATTCATTATTAAAGGTATAAATGGTGGAAGTGAGAAGTAATTACATTTATTTGTGATAGTATTCTAAGGGAATAACCTATTTTCCATATCATATCATTGTACTTTTGTTGTTTGGATGATTTTATAGAATGTAAATTTTTTTTTGTTCTCATTCATTGTTCTGGTTGTGTGTAATGGTTTGGGATTTTTACCTAGTAAGGATTGTTTAGGCTTCTAAAAATCAAAAAAAGGTTTTTATAATTAATAAGTGTTAAAATAAGTTATAACGGGATGCCAAAACAAACTCTAATGAATTATAGATTGATAAAATATTTGTATCCTATGTTACATTTTTTATCCACAAAACTGTTATCATATACCATCAATAATCATCAAATAAAACCACCCTGTTCTAGAAAAAATATTACATGTTACACCATATTCCACATCTTAATTTGAATTTAAATTTATTTATCATTTATGAGTAATATCCCTCATTAATTAATAAATTATTCATATATTTTAAAAACATTCAAACTTTAAAAAATATTTTATTATCATGAAATCCGGGATGAATAAGTATTATTACGGGGAAATGTTTTGAAATTACCATATCTCCTCAAAAATCTTATCATGGAATTGTTTTTATATCACAAAAATCATAGAATTTAAATAATGAGATATTCTATAAACTTATAAACTATAGAATAATGATTATATTTTTAGAGTGATATGCAAATATTCATCAAACTATGGCCACTGATTTTTTCCTAGCATCTACGAAATTACACAGAAAAGTGTACACATCTTAAAAAAACTTCCTCACTCCAAAATCATATACAAGCATTTTGGTGAGATTCTGAAAACTAAAAAACCTTATCTTCAATTATATCATAACATACATACCATAACTTATAGATCAAATCTTCAATCATTTATATCTCATATTTTATCATACACATTAAGGCATGGCACACAATGCAATAAGAATGTATTTTACTTAAACAATATATGAAAGATATAGTAAAATAGTGTTCACGACTAATTTTTAAATAGGTATCCCACTATGAAGAAAAATTCACAAAAATTAACCATGATATAGTCATAGTTTTTGTAGCATGATTTTTTTCTTGAAGAAATATATTTAAAAACCCATCAAAACTTCTCTAAAAATCATCACACTTAAACCTAATAATATTTAATCTAATATGATGAATTTTTATAAAGATCACCCATTTTTGAAACTCTATTCAATATTAATATATTTTTTATAAATCTATCCTAAAATATTATTTTATTTGAGTTTGTTATAAATTCATAATTTAATTTATCAATTTCCAAATACTCCAATAGTATTACTAAATCTCTTATACTCTCAACAAAATACAAAAACAATTTAACATCTCAACTATAGCTCTAAGACTATAAGTTCCCTGATAAATGTAGTAAATAAGAGTTATAGGTTTATATTTAATCTTAGATTAGAACATTATCATCATCGTGTCCTGATATGACTCACATATGTTTTTCATTCCTTAACTCCATTCATTATATCCCATCCTCATTCATATACTATAAAACTCTGCATCATGAGTAGATTCCTCCCCCTTATAATGGATTTAGTTGTTATTTATTAATACTTAATGACCTTATTCAGGAAATATCTTCATTGTTTAAATTTTATCTTATTTATAATTATTTATCAAAAAACTCAAAGAGTACCAAATCTATGAAAGATGAAAAATAATGTTAAACAGTACTCACATATGAGGATAGGTTATGAACAAAAGCTTCATAGTAATTAGAAGGTAGTTGAGCACTAAGATTAAATTTACGTTTTGAATGTCAATGTGGCCGATGGTTCTATGAAAATATACATAAAAATTAGATTATTTTCAATGTTATACACCCTGAAAATCTTAATTTCTCTTTTTTTAAATACATTTTAAATTGAGATAAATATTATTATTCATTGAATATTATACCAAATTCATAAAAGGCTCTATTAAACATTTATTATCACTAGATATCATTATATGTATAATAATTTCATGACTACTATCCTTTGTCTATTTGTTGATCTAAATTAGTTGAGAACTAAACTTTTTTTGAGGTATAATATAACTCATATATGTCATGCAATGTGATTTCTAATCTTTTTCGATGATGAAAATAATAATTTCTTCAAATAAATTTTTTCTTTATGTTTTTTGTTTTATATACCTTATATATTTATCTAAGTATATATCTAAATGTTCCACTAAATGAGGATTTTTTATAAGTGATATACCAATAAATATTCAAGGCAACCTTTCACTATCCTCATGATTCAATTTACATCCATGAAATAAAATTTCATTAAATAAATTTTAAACTATTTTTCCAATAATATTTCACAAAATAATTTTGGCCTCATTTCCTTAAAATTGAAAAAAAACAATTAATCCTTATTTATTATAATACTTTACACAAATATATATTTTATATTTATTCTTCCAAACAATAATTATAACCTTTTTTGGTATTTAAACATGATTTAAATATTTTATATCATATATTATCAATAGTTACTTAACATATTAAACATAAGTGAAATTTATTTTGGGTCAGATAAGGTTGTCAGAAGGTCATGAGGGCAGGTGAATATACCTTATAAAATTTTAGAGTAATAAAGTTGTGGAAATTAAATAAACTAAGATTATAATCAAATATGAATATGTGTAACTTTTTAATTATGAATTTTTAAATAAAAAATGTCTTAGCATAGATCCGGTGAAAAAATGAATCCTCAGGAGCTCTCAATGGCCCGCTCCTCATGAATCCTAGGGTTTTCTCCCAGCGCTTACGATGCTTGACTCAGACCTGTTTCAAGTTGGTTCATCATGGTGGTTTTTGATCCAAACTAGGAAAGAGGCTTTAAATCTCGAGAAATGAAGGTGCAAAACAATGAAATCCGTCTGGCTAATATACCTAATGGAATCTACTTCTCCTAAGCGCTTAAGGGGTCTGACTTCTGCAGCTCATCCTCTTTCACTTTTTGCAATATGATTAAGGATGGCCAATTTGCAGTGGAAGCAGACCCTGAGGCACTACAACAACTCTTGATAATTTATATGTTCTCTATCATGGGTCATATTTCATATATTAGAGGAGAAAAACACTGGACGAACTTCTATCTCAAGTATATAATTTATCATGATTGGGGTATCTCCGACTGGAAGATTTTTCCCAAGGTAGAGGATTTTTTCACATGCCATTTAGAACCTAGGACGAACTCGATCGCATTTGGAAAATAGGAAATGTGCAGCTCAAACCCAGTTTTCTTAGACATTGTGAATGGAATTTTGAATTCAATCCTTATACCTCTCGAAATAGCCCGGATCAAATTTTGGATCGCCTGCACAGAATAAGATGGTTTTCTTGGCATCCCAAAATATTTAATGACATTGTTTTCAGCTTAGCTACCCCCCTCAAAATTTACCATTGAACATTGAATACGGAGCTTGGAATGTATGCACATGTTATGGTTGAAGTTGATATGGATTCCAAACTACTGGATGTTATCAACTTCAGTGAAAAGGAATACAATACAGAGGTTTTGTTTGACATTGAGTTCATGCCACCATTCTGTGAACACTACAAAATTGTTGGCCCCTCTTTGTTTCAATGCCCTGTTATGAAGAATCAAGGGTCTCAGACAAAGGATGATGGATAGACCGAAGTTATCAAAAGAATGATAGTAATAAATTCTACCTCTGTGAAACCTGAGCTTTCCAAATAAAATTAGAGATTTGGGTTAATAGGGAAACCAATTTGAGGGACTCTTCAGGTCCCACATGGGATGACCTCGTTGAAGAGGATGAGCTCCCTATTGATGAGCAGAGCATTCCATAGGATATTAAAAAACTTTTCATGGAAGATTGGGTCTAGACTCAAACTCCCACATCTTGAGATTATCCTTGTGGAATAAATGTCTCCGACCCTGGGCAAGATTATTCTAACCTTGCAGGGCCACCCAGTGGAGGAAATTCTAGTCCTGATTCTAGGATTTGGAAGGAACCATTTCCTATTTTGTAGTAGGATACTCTTGAAAACCAAAAACTGATGGAAATTCCTTGGACGACAGCTTCTTTGGTACTTTGGCTCTACCATCTATGAAGCGCAACACTGAGGGTATTGTTCACCATGTGGATATGAAATATCCCTATGAAGAGACTTATCTGGTCCCTCTGGATGACCAACATGTGATGGCAAGGCACATGGCTGGGGACCAATTTTCACATTTTGGACATCCCTCTGAAAAATTAAATTTGAATTCCTTCGGACGCTTCTCACATGATGGCAACAAGAATGGAGCCTCCTTCTTCGGACTATGCCACCCACATGGCTCCCTTGTATGGTGTCCCTGGTAAAGATTATCAATCTATCATGAATATCAATAATGAATCAGCAAATACTAAAATTACTAATGCAGGTTCTCCTAATACATATTCTATTTATCCTGTTAAAAATAGTGAAATAAATCTATTCCAACCTCCTCCCAAAATTTCATACGTTGAAGAAGGAACAAATGCTCAGTTGAATCAAGAAATGGGGCCTATATCACCAGTAAAAGTTTAAAATGAATATTTTATTTTGGAACTGTGAGGGCATTGCAAACCCTAACACTTTTATTTTTCGTAAAAGAATCCTTATGACTCATAAACCTAAAATTGTTTCTATTATGAAACATAAAATAAATTTCACACTGAAATTTAAGCATCTATGTTCTTATGGTTATAATTATCTAGGCTCTTATAAATATGGAATGGTGGTATAATATCTTTGGGTCTTTTATCATACCTCTTTGAAAAATGTCAATGCCTTTAAAATACCAGATCAAAGATTTACTTGTGATTTTTCTTGTGATGGAACACATATTTATTGTACATTGATATATGCTAAGAATAGATACCAAGATAGAAGACCTATTTGGAATGAACTTTATATCTTAACTAATAACATCAATAACCCCTGGTTTGTGACCCATGAATTTAATGAGATTCTTCCCTATAGTGAGAAAATTGGCCCAAATCACTCATCCATTTTTTCTCGAGAATTTAGAGCCTCTATGGAAGATTGTAATATTATTGAAATTAACCTCACTGGTGCCAAACAAATACTGTATATAAGACACTAAAACCAGAATGTTTCTATTAAACTAGATAGGGTATTCAAAAACTTGAATACTTTGGAAAATTGGGATGCCATCTGTAGAACTATGTTACCCAAGCTCAACTTTGACCATCATCATATCCTTGTTGGTATTCTCGTCAAAAATAACAAACCCATTAGACCCATTAGATTTTATAATGCTTGGTCTGCTGATCATTAATTTTTAAACATTATAAATAAATTCTAGAATTCTATGGATCATCTTAGTGATGCTTTTTCTTTCATATCCAAGTTACATCACCACACACAGTGCCAAAAAGGGTGGTGTAGTTCTAAATCCAAGAAACTGGACAAAGAAAGTTCCACTCTTGAGAATGATCTTATAAATATTCAATGCACTACCACTAGCTCTGATTTTTCTTTAGATCCCCAAAGAGAAATTAATACTTCAATGAAACTTAATTCTCTTCTGATTCTTCAAGATTACTTGCGCAAGCAGATTTTCAAAACCAAATGTCTCCCGAATGGTGATATAAATACCATGTTTTACAAATCACTATAAAGTATCAAAAAAAACATGTAGACCTCTTTCCGTCCTTAGGGTTGAGGATACCCTTTTAGACTCTGAGGGATCTATTTCTAGCCATATTGTTTCCAACATTGAGAATATTTTCAATGGTCCATCTATTAACAAGGATCTTATTCCTGATGTCATTCTGATCATAGTGAATAAGGAGGACAATGATAATCGATTAAGCATCCTTCTTGATCATGAAATCAATGACATTATTTTTAGTCTTAACCCTAATAGTGCTCTAGGTCTGGATGGCTTTAACAATGGTTTTTTCCTATTCCATTGGCAGGTCATACACATTGATGTTTTCAAACTTGTCAAATATTTATTTTCTAATGGTATCATTCCCCATGGTCTAAATGCTCAATTTATCACTCTACTCTCTAAAGTGAACAATGCCTCTTAAATACATCTCTTCTAGACTATTGATATTATTAACTCCCTTTACAAAATTATAAGTAAAATCCTTGCTAATAGACTTGCTGATATACTCAACAAAATTATTTCATGTAATCAATTGGGTTTTATCAAGGGAAGGCATATTCAAGAATGCATTTGTCTTCCTTCGAAGTGTACCAACACTTTATACAAAACCTATAGAGTGAGAAATATTTTTATTAAACTTGATATTAGAAATGGATTTGATACTATTGATTGCAACTTCATATTGAAAGTTCTACAGGCCTTTGGTTTGAATGATACTTTCATAAGTAGGATAACCCACCTTTTTAAATCAACAGAAATATTCATCCTTATCAATGATTCCCCAAAAGGATTTTTCAAATGCACCATGGGGGTTTGAATGGGAGATCCCTTATCTACCACTCTTTTTGATATTGCAGAAGATTATTTAAGCAGATTAATCACTTGTCTTGTTGATCAAAAGAAACATAAACCCATTCAGGCTGCTAGAAACTTAATTTCTCCCACTCATCTTTTATATGCCGATCACATAATTTTGTTTTTACAAGGTGATAAATGGAACATTCAAATCGTAAAAGATTATTTCTATCATTACGAAGAAATATCTGGTCATGTTATAAGCTGGACCAAATATTTTTTTCCCTTGGAAAAAATTTCTCTTCTACTAGAAAAAAATACTATTATTAATAATCATCATATCAAAGAGGATTCTACCCCTTTCCCCTAAGATGGATTACCTATTTTCTGGGGAAGACCTAAATCCATTTACTTTTCCAATGTGTTTGATCAGGACACCAATAAATTGTCCTCCAGGAATGGTAAATCCCTCTCTATGGCTAGTAGAATCTGCCTGGTGAAGTGTAAAATCATCTTCCAAATGGTGTATTCCCTGATGGTGTACAAATTTCCTCTTGGTCTCCTTAGAAAAATTTATATTTACATCAAAAACATTATTTGGACTGCCGGTATTCTTGAAATAAATCTTGGTACCAACCCATGGTCCACTTGCTGCAAACCTTTAGAAAATGGTGGTATTTGTATAAAAAATCTAAAGATTTTTAACGATGCCCATCAAGCCAGAATCTTTTGGATGTTGATCCACAACAACTCTGACTCTATTTTCTTCCTTAAAAATAGATTCTTTATAAAACTAAATAAGAGAAACCAGAACTATATTAACACCTCCATCAGGTCTTCCATCAAGAAATATTTTGAAAACATAATGAACAACTCTAGATGGACGGTTATCACTGACTCCTCAATGAATTCTTGGTTGGACAACTTGACTGTTGCCCCACTCATATCGTTGATGCCTCATGATTTCCTCCCTAAAAACAATGATTGCACTATAAAGGATTTTATTCAATCTCATAGCTCTAATCATCCTGATAGAATCATTTATATTATAGAAAATTATTCCTACTCTAAAACTGATAATTTTATTATCTGGGAGCCTTCTCATAATGGTGTCATTGAATCCAAATGTTTCTAAAGGTTCAATTTTTCAAACACTGACTTTAAATTCCATTGGTTGAAATCCTTTGACAAACCTTATATTAATCCCTCAAGACTCACTCTTGTCTGGTGTATTTCCCACAAAAGATCCCCACAAAGGTTTGTCTCCAAACCTTTGTGATCCAACTTTTCTCCAAGTGTCATTTTTGTCATCAAAATAGAGAAGATATTAACCATCTATTTCGGTCTTGTGCTACATCATCTGAAATTTTGATTTTTATTACTGACATTTTTTATTGCAGAAGGCTTATTGTCGATACTATCAGCACCCAATTAAAATGTTGTGTGGATCTCGATAGCTCACAATAAATCAAGAACCTCTTCTTATCTGTTGTCGTTGAGCTTCTTCATGTGATCTGGTATGATAGAAATATTTTAATACACAACAATCACTCCTTCAATCTTAATGCAGGACAGAACTAGATTCTCATTGCGATTCGGGATGCTTCCTCGCTTTAGAAATCTAGTTGTGATAACACTGTTAAAAACTTTGAGATCCTTCGCCTACTTCAGATTGATGGTCTTTACAAACAACTGAGGTGTAATTTTGATGTTTTCTAGAATGATCTACTTCCAAGATGGTTAAAATTTGATGTTGATTAATACTATAAAGGAAACATTGGTCTTGCTGGATATGGTGACATTTTTAGAGAAAATATAGTTCATTCTCGTAGATGGTTTTATGGTAGCTATGGTACCACCTTATCGCATGAAGCAGAGTTGATGGGTGTGATTCATGTTGTTGACTTATCAAAAGAAAATGGCTGGAGCAATATTCGAATTGAATGTGATTCAACCACTATTGTCCATTCCATATGGAATGATGTGGAGCATCTTGCCTGGCCACTTACTACACGTTGGATGCGCTTCCTAGCTTTTCTTCGAGAGATCAACCACATTGTCACTCATGATTTTCGTGAAGCCAATATGATTGTTGATGGTCTCGCCAACAATGGGGTTGACCATGATTTTATTTGGCAGGATGATTTTCCTGGTGATTTACATCCCTTTTATGATAAATATTGAAATAATATTTCATCTTTCAGACTCATGTATCCTACTTTTTCATTTTCAATAAATTATGATTAGAAGATAAAAAAAATAGTTGAGCATAATGAATTTTATAATTAGTTTTGATATAAAAGATCCTAACCTACTCTTAACACCCCAACCAATGAAGTATAACACCCACTGTGAGAGATATATAGAGAATTTTATAATGGGAGAAATCTAAATACATACTTTTACAATGTGATGATGTCGAACCCCATAGCTTTTGAGGAGAAACCCCGATCCAACCTAGCCTTTTCAGGAGTATGAAATACACATGGTTGTATAAAATAAGTATCCCCAACTTAAGTGATAAAAGTTCTGGATAGGTGAGAATAACAAAATAATACCTTTTATAGGTAGTATAGAATGTGTGAAAATTTTAATTAAAGACCCCTACTGAGTATTAAAAGATAAAAAATGATTACTTCGTGATAAAAGTAAAAAGATGTTCAAGTGTAGAATCAATTTTGAAACCCTGTCTGAATGTTTTCCGTAGTGTAAACTCAGAAATCTAGAAATGGTATAGCTCATGTATTTATGGTGAATGATGTCGAAGATGATTTGTTCCAACTTGAGATTTTATCAACAAGTAAAATAGTTTTTGACATTATATGATAATTATTATGTGATTGTAAATTATTTTTCTCACTTCATATGAGAGGGGTGTATAATTTTCATATCATCTAACCATCCTCGAGTCCTTTATATAAAATTCTATTTTTGTTATATTCTTCAGTAAACTAGTAAAGGAATTCAAAATAATAGAAAATGTGACAACATTAAATATCAAAGAGATAAAATAGATTCCCAAAATATATAAGTAATTCAAACTCATTTAAAAAAATAATTTTAAAAAAAACTAAAATAGGTCAAATAAATATAAATTCAAAAGTTGAAACTATCTTTATAATAAGTAATCAAAAAATTATATAAATATCATAGAAAATATGTCTTTAAAAAAAAGTGAAATACACTCTGTAGTAATGAATAAATAGAAAAAAACATTTAACATGATTTTAATAAATTAAAACATTTTTTTTAAAATATTAAAAAATAATTTTTGAGTAATTAATTTAATGAATTTAATGTATAACAAATAATTATAAATTATGCAGGGAATAAAACAAATTTAAAACATTTAAAATAAAATCATAAATTAAACATGATTAAAAATTAATTTCAAAGTAAATAACTAATTAAATTTTAACATAAAAATGAAAGAAATGTAATATTTTAAATATGAAAAAGTGGGTATTAATATATTTAAATAAAAATAATATAGATTTATGAACGGTTAAAAAAATGATAGAAATTTTATTGTGCTGTAATGTGCACATTTCATGGTCCAATATCTAGACAACTGGTCACAAAATTCCTCAACGATCACAAAACACATCCCGGATTGAATATTATAACTCATGATTGTTGAAACATGCTACCATGAATAATAGAGGGTTTTGGTCATGAAGATATTCATGATTGAACTAGTTTAATTGTATGAAATTAACTAGACCCATATGGTCAAAAATAAATGCTACCATGAATGGCTTGTAGTTGTAAAAATAAGCCACTATCATGTTATGTGATGTTTTCATTAAGAGAAAAAAATGTTATACTATTCTGATGGAGTAGTGCACTATGAAATCGTAATTCCACACGGTCGAAGGAGGAGATGTGTAACTATGATAACTGATGAAGTCATCATGGAGGATATGCAACCATGGAGGGTCTGGAATCAGTAAAGATCATGGTTTATGGGGATGAACAAGACACACACGGACACAAACACATTTCCATAAAATATATATGTATAGTTAAAAAAGAATCTAACAATCTATATATGCTTAAAAAATAATATATACATATATATAACAAGGATATGCTACTAACGATATATGTGTGTGTGTGTGTGTGTCTGTCTATATGTCTCTGTGTGTGTGTGTGTGTGTACAAAATATATCACACATTAAGATTAATATATATGGTAACAAATTAAAATATTCTAAAAACGATAAATAATCTACTTAAATATCATTTATACTACATCAAAAAATTAAAACATTAATAATATTATCAATTCATGTAAGGAATATGAAATTAACTTAAAAAACAAATCATATAAGGAAATGTAATTAAATTAATCAAATAAAACAATCAAAAAAACATAAACACAATAACTACCCCGTTTTTCTTGACTACAAAACTAATCATCTAAACATTACATTTTATCCTACGTTTTCATGTAAACAAAAATAAAATAACTAAATATATTTAAATTGATATTATCACCACATTATTCAATTTTATCACTTTAATAAAATTTAATACTTAAATAACAAACCAAAAATCTCCCAAAAATATTCCACAATAAAATTATGAAGAAGTTATTAACAACAAATTTTATAAAATAAATCTACTTTAAAAGAATATAATATTATACATAACAGGTTATCCCCCATGAGGTTATGTTTTTCGTCCTCCACCTGTATAAAATAATAATAGAATATGAAGAAAAAAAACTTCAATAGATCTTGTATTCACTAGGAAATGATTGTTTATTTGTAGATAAACCACTACTAGATTAAATGATGATATATATGGAGAGGGGGACTATAAAAATATAACACAAAAACTATTTGGTACCAAAGATATTTTTTGTCTAATTGGGTTAGTAATAGATTTTTTTGGTTCTCAAGTAGTATTAAAATAATTATTATTATTTATATGAGAACTTGATTTATTAATGATAGGAACTATATTGATATTAATAGATTTAGGAAATCACGGTAAACATTCATGTATATAATTTCTCAAAACTAAAATTTGAAAGGGGTAAATTTTGACACCATCATTGAATATATTTTTAAAACATAAGTCATGTGTATCATAGAAATTTGATGAATATTACCAAAACCTGTCTTATAACAATTTGGGTTCATCACAGGTGTCGTGTCATAATATATATCTTTCCCTTGAACAATGGTAAATAATGTTTCTTGAAAATTGAAAACTTCCTTTTTAATATTGAAATTATTATTTTGAATAAACTCAAGATCATCACAAACATTGTCTTATGTAGATGAAGAAAAATTTCTCAAATTATGATTAAAAATTTTAAGCGTAATAGAATATTCAATATCATTTCCATTTTTTACTTTCCATATCTAACTCCGAAATTTAATTTTTCAACTTTTCATTTTCAAAAATAATATTTTTATATATATTTTTAACCATAAAATGACCCGTAATCAGATTTTTATGTTTTTATTAAAAGATTCCATTTCTTCTTGAAACTCATCATATAATTCTAATAATTATTTAACGTTATATTTATCACAATCAGAAATAGATGTATATTTAGAATTAGAATATTTTTTAAAAGTATTAATAACCATCCTTGATGCATCCATTGAAAAACTCACATAGGATTAAATGTATCATCAATGTGAACTATCACATGAAGATGTTATCCAATCTGTGAAAGGTTACCAATCACCTTATATATTCTATGCTATATACTAGAGTAAGATACTTTATTGAAACTCCAACTACAGTAAATTTATTCAGACATTTTCTTTTAGTATTTATTCTCTTTTTACCTTAAATAATTCAATCTCAGAAACAAATATTTGATATGTATAGGTTTTCATCATTCATAAAACATAATAGTAGTTTTACCTTTAAATAATGATATTTTTAAATTATTCATATAACTATTTCTTCCCCCTTTATATTTTTTAGAAGCATGATTTATCTTTATAATTACATTTGTACATATTAAAACCTGATTTTTATCACCATATCTCCCTATTATATAAGAATATAACAAATCACTAGAAGGGTTAGTAGAATTATATTTAAACATAAAAGAAACTCCCATTAAATTTTTAGAAAAATCAAGCTCGTTTTTCTTTAAATCATGCTCTTATTTTATTAGAGATCAAATTATCTCATCTAGAAATATTTCTAAAATATATTTAATTTCATCAATAGCTACATTAATTGAATGTGACTTCTTTGAAAATTCATTAACTATCCTTTCAATCAACACTTCATTATTCATAGTTTCCAATAGTTTAACCATGATCTTTGAAGCCTTTATAAATATGTTTAACATATCATTTTCACTTTCATAACCAGAAATTTTAAATTACTAGAATTCTGAACTATGATTTCCCTACTCATTTCTCTGTAATTTTTCAGTTATATGACCGGTGACTTTTAAATCTCACCAGCTGCCCGATTTAGTTTAAAAAGAAGATATATGATTATACAGGTAAAATCCCATTAAAATATTTTTGGTAAATCTAGAACATTGTTAACATCCATTATTGGGATACTATTTTGGGTCATTTATAGGGTCTTAATAAATTTTTTTGGGGTTAACTTTTTCTACATGGTTAGGGAAAATATGTAGTTTATCCCAAAAAACTATGTGAATTGTGTGCCAGTTTTTGAGGGTGGCTTATAGTGGAGACATAATTACTTCAATAATTATGGCCTCCCCTCTAAAACATGTTTACATAGGCAGTGGAGGTTTATATGTTAGGTGAATGGAAAACTTAACCATGAATCCAAACCAGGAACTCTTTAAAAAAATCCTAAAAATGGTTCATGATTAGGCACACAGTTAGTAATAACCTTGCAACCCAATCGAGTAAGATGTATGAGTGGGTTTTTAATACCAAATTTTTTTATTCAAATCTTGAACCCTCTAATTTATATTCAAATCATGTATTTTTTTACCCTAATGTGATCATTTGTCTTTCGGAGGCTCTCAAAAGGCACTTTAGCTCTTAAAACCTCTCTTACTCTTAGATTGAAGTTCCTATAGATGAGATTAACTACTATCCTGTAAGTGATTTATCTATGATTGAAAATCCCCATTGTCTCCCCATTAATCTTATTTTAGAGTGATCGATCCTAAATTTTTTGGTGGATCTAAACCTTGATTTTATGAATTAGGATTCCTAGAATTAATCTTTGGTCTTCCCTCACATGGATTCCACATTTCCATTTCCAATTTCAGTTGACCGATTGATCATGTGATTAAAGGTAGGTGGTTCTATATGGATTTTTCATACATTTTAAACCTTAATTTGTATGCTTGGTTTAAAATTTAATTTTAATAAATTTATTTGAATGAATAGATTTAATGTTTGATTATAAAAAACATGGATTTATGAAATAAAACCCCTTTTCAAAGTCTTTTATAAGTTTGATGGATTTGAGAAAATATGGCTTGGAAGGATAATTTATTTGATAAAATAGTTTGATATCGATTCTTTAGAAAATAGATTTAGAAAAATGATTATTTGGAGAGGCATGAATTCAATGAAAACACATGATTTTGTTTTGAAATTGAAATGGAACGTTGAAACATTATTTTGGGAAATTAAACAACGAATTATTATTTTAATTGAAATTACTAGTCATAATTTATTAATCGAGTAACATGTGAGACTGATTAGTTAGTTGGTGACTTAGAAAGAAATTAGAGGACTCTAACTACCATTAATTGGATCTGGTGATGAAAACTCCTACTAAACCAAGTTAGAGATGATTTTACACAACATGGTATAAATTAATTATCAGGATGGGCTAAGACATAGTGGTGTAATCACTCTTCCTGTGTCCTAATAATTTAATATATAGTGACCGAATCATGTATCCAGAAACTAACTTATCTTAGAAATTATGACATAGTGATTTGTTATGATTTGATTATTATATTTTGGTGATGAAATAACTATTTTTATTCACACACTTGATTTATGAAAATATTTACTAAAGAATTATTTTGAAATATCAACCATAAAATTAAATTTACATTTTTTATTTAAAATTTAAAAATACATTTCAAGACCATGTTTTTAATTAAATTGAATCATAAATGGTTTATTTGATATATAATCTCATATGGAATGTTTTTTGAAATCCTAATTGACTATTTTTTTCATAATGTACCTTTTCCTTTGTGTGTTTATTGATTGTGATATGCCATGTCTAAAAAATGGGAAATTATCAATTGGATATTTTGAGTGTTCATGATGTTTTTCACCTTAGATGGTTATGGTGACTAGTGGAGATGTGATCCACCTATTATATAGTGGTTTTTAGTTTTTATCTTTATTAATGTTGTGTTGTATTTTGGATAATGTGTTAATTTGGGGTCTTTATCTATGAGATTGTAGAAATTTTCTCCATGATGAGGGTTTGACATACAAAATGGTCATTCTTTCAATTTATTCTATTATGTATTTTATTGTTGATTTTGGAGAATAACCATTCCCTTTGACATTGATTGATACATAGACACATGTCCCTAACCCTTGGGGATAGAGAACACCCTTCACATCATGTCTGTGATAGACCGAGTACTTATGTACTTGGGTATTAAGGTTGGTTCATAATATATATTATATTATAGGTTGGTTAAGTATATTTAAATGAAGATAATATAGAGTTTGGGATGACCTGATAGAAATTAGGTAGGATTATCAGGCTGTAAACGATACTTTTCTAGTGAGTTCATGACTATCTATAATTATAGTGAGCCTTAATTCAACACAGTTTTTGGGGAAAATAGTATTTTTTGATTTAAGTTTTCTTATTGTTCTATTTTTTTCAAAACATGTTAAATTTATTTTGAAATACCATATGTTAAAATATCTTTGAGGGAATTTTTGTTACTATAACTCTTCATTGATTTGATAATTTGAGTATCCTTATTGATGTTTTGGTGTTTCTGGTTGATGTTTTGTAGTACTATGATCCCAACAAAAAGGATGAATAGACCTTAGGAGGGAACATTTGATAATCCAATACAAGAGAACCCTCCAGTTTATCAAGACCTCATTGAGATACTGCTGCATTCTATCCATTCTCTTGGACTTCCCTGATCCCACTCATGATCTTGTAGGGGAACCTCAATGGGATTAAACTAGAGATTTTGATCAAGTGTTTATTCACCACAATATAGAGATATTAAATGTCTCAATAGATCCTCAAGATATTGATTGTCGGTTGTAAAATATTGATTTTCTTGTTAGGTTAGTTGAAACACCTAATGCAATAATGTTAAAGTGTGCTTCCTATATTATTGTTGGGCCTAGATAAAGGTGATTGGATTCAATGGTTTTAGTGTAAAAACATGATTTAATCGAGTGGATTCTGGTCTGTTTTTCTAGAATAGTTCAATCTTGAGATGATGGTTTTTTAAAAGTATATGGAGCTTCTCAAATACCAACAAGGTGATAGCATAATGAATTAACATGAAATTATATTTGTTGAATTTGTTCAGTTTTATATTAAGGTTTGGATGAATGTGAATTTAATGAATTGGATATTTGATATATGCATTTGATCTAACATTTGATCATAGGATTTCATGATGTGTATCACTTCTTGTGAGTACATTGTTGATAGAGCAATGATAGATATAATTGACCCAGCTGAAAAACTAGGGTTGAACATAATTCCTCTTAATCTTGGTTGTAGTTTTTTATTTATATTATATGAAATAGGATGTGTGATGTGTCTCATGATGGATCTCAATAGTAGGCATTATTTATACTTTATGCAGTTTCTAGAAGATCCCATTTGACATTATATTACTACGGAAAGGACCACATTAGAAGTTAGTTTATAGAAAGGAACCAAATAATTGTGCCTCATGCATTCATTCATGTCACTTCCCTATGTTCTTTCATGTATGTTTTACCCCATTATGTTTTATAAGATCATCGACATGTAATGAGACTACAATGTAATCATATGATTAAAAAAACGTGTTTCCATCCATAGGCATCCATAATTGAGCTTCTTCACATGGTAGAAGAGTCTCTTGGGGAGTCTGATGTGGGTCCTGCAACATTTAGAGGAACCATCAATATAGATTAATCATTAGAGACCAATTTATTTTATACCAATGCATATAATTCATTCATATTGAACTGTATTATGAATTTTTTTAAACATTTATAATAACCCTATATTAATGTACATGGACATTATATTATCATTGTAGAATATTTAGTACATTAAAAATATAGAATCCCAAAGGCTATATTAGTTTTGTCTCTTTGGAAACATCAAACAAATTCTTCTAATTTTGTGAAATATCTTAAAAATATTAAAAAAAGATCTTGCCTTGTAGTTTTCATCCTAAAAATGTTATTTATATCATTGAGAAAAGAGAACATAAGACAAGGATGAGATTTGATGCTCATTTTGGGTAAACAAAGAAAATATAAAATAGGACGTGAAACTAAGAATGTGAAAAATTGAAGATAACTTTTAAAAATAATAACATGTATAACATATATTATAATCTTGAGTCATGAAATAAATCATGGCATTTCATAAGGAATAAATTCTATTGGATCCCATGCCATGAGAAAATTACATTGGAATAAAAAATTGATATTTCGTAAAACACCTATGAATAGAAAATAATTTCCATATTAGGTAAGACTCACTACCATGGTCATTATAGTGGATAAATTTCATTATAGAACAGAGTTTACTCCTTGTTCAAGCCTTGTATTACTGATCCAATTTTACATAGCATTTTATCCCATTATTATTGAACTGGGTTTAATTATCATTCCATCCCAATATGACTGAACTGAGTTTACTTACCCTTCCAATCATGTATTATTAAACCAATTTTACTTACCATTTCATCCCTATATTACTACTCTACCAAGATCACCTTCCATTCCAATCCTGTCTATCTCATAAGATATAAATCATTACCCAATTCATTGGATGGAGAAATAGTTCCCACCCATCACATAATGTAAACCATACATTTGTGCTCAATAATAACAAAAATCATTTCATAGCCCATGGAATTTAAAACAACATTCATTCATAATATAATTCATGGATAAGAAATGGGTCTAATAAATATCATTCCAATACAACATAATCCATGAAAAAGATATGTATTTTATAAAAATAATTTCATCATAAAAATATTTATACCATTAGAATAATAGGGATAGTACATATAAAACATATACCTATTAAATCAGGTCATCATAGATAGAAACTGAATATTATAGAATACTTTTAATTAATTATTGTGGAAAATATCATTTATCCTTTAAAAAGTTTAGATTTTCTTAAAATAAAATAAAATTTTAAAAGAAGATACTTTCATTGAAATTAAAATTGAAATATTGTAAGTGAAGTTTCCTGGAAAAAAGGCATTATGAAATTATAAAATTGAATTCATGTCGTATAATTAAAAAATATATATTCTCTTAAATTTTTATGGAAATGTAATAAAGTCAACTTTTGTAAACAAAAGAATGATTCATTTCAAAACATGTACTAAAATGTAAAAAAAATAGGTAAAAATTAATTTAAAAATCCTTTGTAGAATAGTAAAACAAATTTTGAAAGTATTTTTAACAAACATGGACCTGGATTATCAATAAAACCTAGTAAATATATACGTTTTAACAATCTCAAATAATAATGAGATTACAAAATTATCCCTTATCATAGGGTTGGGTTCATTAGTATGTATCAGAATCTCCAGTATAATGGATTAAATATTTTTATAAACTCAATCAAGAACCATATTTATATTTATGTTATCATTTATGAGCACATTATTTCCCATTTAAAAATATTTCAATATTACACTTCTTTAGGGAATTATTTTCTTTATGTTTTGACATATAAATTCTTTTTATTCTTCATGGGATTACATTATATTATTTATAAAATAACAATAATATAATAAATATCATATTTATTGACCTTATAAATTTATATACTCATCATTTAAATTAGATCATGGATAATGAATCACATCACATCGTGGTGATGGTAGGCCGTATGTATTCACATGAGATGATATCATTATTTTATTTATGAAATTGTATAGTAGTGGATCATGTATATATTTTTCCAAAATAAATATATTTCTATAATACCTATATATGCATATAATTTCCATCTTTAAGTAAAGTGGTGAAAAACATATTATACCCCATTGTGGAGATGGTAGGTCTTACGTACATACAAGTGGTGACTTTTTTTTTCATAGGATGGGTAGATGGTGGAATATAGTTGTTATATATTCATAATTTCATATAAGAATATACATGATACTAAATTTATTACTTTAGAGTGGAAAAAAATTTCAAAGGGGATGTTTAAAAAGAAATAAGTTTAAAAAAACCTGTAGAATAGATTACATATTACTCGATGAGCACCCACTATATCTCCTCGTAGATACACAAGAGTTTGTATTTTGAGAAGACCAGAACCTCTAGAATTTTACTAGTGTATTTTAGAAGGGAAATGGTTAGTGTATGGATGAGATTTAATTATCAATTTGAGGTGAATAAGTGAGGGAGGAGGTTCCCTTTTATAATTGAGGTGACATGCACTTTTCGAATCTCAAAAAGTATTAATTTATATAAAAATAAAACCCCACAAATCAACTCCAAATTGTAATATTTTATAATATTAGATGATATAAGTTTGTAATATCATCAAATATTAAAATCTGTACAAATTTTTCCATCAATTTAGAAATTATCATTTTAATTAACACTATGATAATATATTTAATTTTAACTAAGGAAACAAATGATTCAATGTTAGAAGAGTATAATTTATACTTATATTAGGTATACTAGACCATAAATGAAATTTTTTAAAAAAATTAGGTCATATAAAAGTAAATATATATTTTTAAATTTATTTTATTATTTTTATGTAATTTAATATTACTATATTTCAATAAAATAAAAAAAAAGTTTCTATTTTTACAGAACCCAATTCATGGATTTTTAAAAATATCATGATAAGATGTTAACCTCAAAATAATATTTTATAATATCCCCTATGGGAAAAAGTCATTTATAATTTTTTTGACTATATTAATTATCCAAAATTATTTTTATTTAAATATTGTTAATAAAATTAATTAAATATTTCCATTAATAAAATAATTAATAAATCAGTTTTGTGTAATTATTTAAAATATTTATTTATTTAGTAGAAATTAAAAATAAAATACCATGAAGATGATAAATATCATAGATTTCATAGGAATATTTATAGTCAAATATATATTCTACGAAATCCAATATTAAATATGTCATATTTATTAAAACATGAATTTGATAACTTTAATATTACTTTGGATAAAATATTAAGTGTCATAATCATTTAAATGTTGCTCTAAATTACCAATAATTGGACCCTCAGATGATTATGGTATATATATACATTACCAATAATATTTTACCATGTTTTCTTTGGCCATTCAATGGTAATTATCACTTTAATGAATTTTTTTATAGGTTTTCCATCAACTAAATCTTTAATGCATTATCATTAAATAAGCCTCTAAATTAATTATTTTTTCCCTACAAATTACAAATAAATTACCTTGATAAATAAAAAAATTGATTTCAAAATATTATTTATAGATGAATTTAACTTCTACATAAAATTATATTAAAAATAATATAGTTATTAAACTTTTAGTAAGACATATTTAACTGTTCTTTAAATATAATATAATTATTATCATAATCTTATATAAGCTGCTTAAAAAGGTTCCAAATTTCATCCGAAGGATGATTTTCTTTGAAATCCACGTATCAAATTAAATTATCTCATGTGATAGGTTAATTTATATTATTATAATATTTTTTTTACTTTTAATTACCCGATTTTTCCTTAACCACAGTAAATAAAAATTTACTACAATTATTGTTCATATAACCAAAAAAAGAACCATATTTACATTATTTGGACCCACTGACTAAAATTATGGAATCCAATTTTCAAAATTCAAAACACATATGTTTCATTGATTAATTTAAAAATAATATCGTTGGTGGAATAAGAAAATTTACTTTATAAGTTAAAACATTTAAAAGATTGAAATGTTTTTACATATAAGTTCAATGTAAAATTAATGAAAATAAACTAAATTATATTAACTGATAAAAATATAATATATTTATGCTTTAAAACCATTCAAATATATAATTTAACAATATAAATAAATTTTATGAACAAGTAGTTTTCAATTAAAATGAATTATTTTTTTACTATTCAACAAAGCATGAAACATATCATAAAATACAAAAAACTCAACCAAAGTAAATTCTGATACTCCACTTCCAAAGAAGAAGTTTATTTTTTCAAATAAATTATAAAAAAGTGTAAAATACTTGATTTTAAATTTGTGCACCATCAAAAGGCGGCAAAACTACATTCTTTTTGAAAATTACTTATTTTATCCAGAAAATTGAATTTGTTCTTATATCATGTATAGAAAAAATATAATATGAATTTTAAATATTAGATTGAATATATTACATATATATCATTAATAAAACCCCTCAAGAATTATTTTATTATTTTAAAAAAATTAGAAAGACATTTCCTTTTCTTAAAAAAGGGGTTTATTTTCATTTATAATTTATTGCTCACAAAAAAATTAATTACATATGCATGTTTAGACAATATTTTGATAAATCAATTAATAATGTCAATAAATTCAACTTTAATCGCTAGGATATAAGGTAATATAATAATATATAGTAGTCCATTTAAATTATATCTTACATTAATGAAATCTATCAAAAGAACTCACACATTTGTGTAAGAAAAGACAAGAATAGTGCCATGTATACATCAATATAAACTTGTGTTGTGTGTAGAAAAATATTATATCAGTGTAAATATAACACAAGACTTAAATGAAATTTTTATAAAAAATATATCTCATAAAAATCTCAGGGTGTTTCATTCTACCCCCTTAAAATAAAATTTTCCCTCAAAATTTATCTGGATTATAAATTGATTAATACATGGATGTTTCATTCATAGAAACCCATGCATAGAGTCGTGAAATATCATGGATTATATTTCCTCCAGAGTGAGTGTGATTTTCTTCTAGTAGAAAAGGTGCATCTGAGTGTAAATTATATTGGCCTCCATATGGAGAGATTTTTTGTGCCCAATGTTGGACAGAAATGCATGAATGAATCTCCCTCAATGATCATAGACCACCCCTACACCTCACATGACGCCTAAGATATGAAAAACATCTGTGTTAATCATGTAACATGTGGATGTTTTTTTTCTATCATAAATATTATCCCTGAGGCCCGAAATTGGGAGGATTCCCCATTCATGTGCTCACCTGCAGAACTCTCAGACAGGGATCATCATGCAGTTGTTGATACCACTTACTACATCGAAGAGGAGGGACCATATTATTATGATAACGGACTGCCCTGTGAAAAAAATCACCTCAAATATGGCCTTATTCTAGGATTTCTATATACTCCAACATTTATTATAATACATAGATAATACATATAAACTATGTATATCTGTCAAAGAAGTTGGCCTGGACCCAACTTTCAATTTCTTCTGTATTTGATGGGTTAGAGATGTCCTATTTGTTGTGATGATATGACCCAATAATGAGAAATGCTTCAACTATAAATCACATTTTCTATACATTTCATAATTCTTCTCCTTTCATATGGCCTTTATTATAATACTCAGATACTCCTCATGCTTATCCTTTCTTTTAGAGTAAATCATAATATTCACAATAAAGGATTCCAAAAATATTTCTAGATAATCACTAAAGACTCTAATAATCAAGTTGCTGAATATTTTTGGAGTATTAGTGAGTACAAATGGAATTAATATTAACATATAGTTCATGTAATTTGGAAAAAAAGTTTTCTTGGGGATATAACATTTATTTACCCTAACAAGGTAGCATCTTTACCGATGATCCACCTTGGAGAATTATTGTGCAATACATAGTTGATCAAACAGTACATCAATCAATGGAAATGGATTCTTATTCATAATCATGATCTTGTTGAGATCATTATAATAAATTAAAATGTGCATTGACCCATTAGTATTCTAGATAAAATGGATTGGCGCACCCCATAGTGAAGCAATTGGGCATACGAACTCTTTATCTAGATTTTCCTGAAATTATTTCTTTATCCCCTCATGTTCAACAAAAACCATTCTATATAGAGTCTTGGATAATGGTAACACTCTAGGTATAAGGTATATTGAAATTTTAACCTCTCGATTATGAGGTAGACCAAGAAATTCATAGGGAAACACATCATTATATTCTCTGAGTATGGTAATTTCTTCAGGGATGATTTTTTCCTTAGACTCAATAATTTGAGCTAGATATTCTTTATCATAGAAAAATAATATCCATTAATTATATGTGGGTTGTAAATATGTTTCACCCTCATCCTTGCAGTTGTACAATATCGAAGGATGATTCTGAATATAGAGTTTTATTTTATTATCTCATAATATTATGTTATCACTATATATGAAAATCCATTCCATACCTATAATTACATTAAATTGCACCAAAGGAATTATTAAAATGTTTTATGGGATTTTTAGCCTACAAAGTTTGATAGGGGAGGAGAAATAGTCATGGGATAAAATAATTTACACATTTTCCATCTTCACTGACATCTCTACTTCTACGATTTTTGGAGGTGTTTGAATATTTATACTAAACATTCGTGAAATAAAGGAATGGGTAGAACGAGAATAAAAAAGTATGTTCTCTATTCTTGAATGAATAACTAGCATACCTATCAACAATTTGTTGTTGGGGTCCACCTTAGTTTTTGTGATGAAAAAAATCTCTATCATGTTTTCTTGGAGGTTGTTGGTTGTCTTCAATGACCCTTTGGATTTGTGCATTGGTTTTTAAAGTGCCCTGGATCCTTGTAGTTAAATAAATGAAAAATAAACTAATGGATGATCAGAACAATATTATTCTTCAACGAATTATTTGGTATCTCTTTCAAGAAATATCTAGCTTGGTTCCCTTTCTTCACTAACCCAAATAATTTCCTCAGCCCCTTAGGAAATTTATGGGGTTGATTTCTTCCATACATTTGACAAGTGGATGTTGAAATTTATAGAAACCATTAGTGTTACCCATCAGATAATCAGAACAAAACTCCAATTTTTTATTCTTATCCCTATGATACCATTGAGGTTTGTTGATCTCTATTTCAATGTTGAAGTCACATCATAAAATTTCCTCATAGCTATCAAATTCTTGGATCACCAGGTATTTTCAAAGATTAGGTTTTATCCCACCAAATAACCAGTCAACTATGCATTCAGGGATAATGAAAATGTTGGAGGCATAAAATATAGATCCTTTATTTTTTTCCTCATGTATCCAGATAAATATTTCATATTTTTTTAGTTCAAGGAAATACCTTTCCATTTTAATTCTGAAATTGAAAGGAAAATATTTAACAAAAAACAATTTTTTACTTCCTCTAAACTCATCGCTTTGATATCTTCCTCGTGAATTGTATTCCTGATCAATTAACACCACTAATATCTTTATACCACCATTGGATAAAAAGCTAGTACATCCTTGTATTATTTAGAAAATTTTAGGGTGTATATGATCTTCTAAATTGAGTTGATCCATTGTTCCACGATTAAAAGATCAAATGATCCCCTGAAAGTCTATGGCATTTCTCGTATAAAGAACTCAATTATAGATTGGTCGTCTTATGGTGGATTTTACCATACTATTAATCTAGGTTTATATTTATAACCTATGTCAACTGAGATAGTATCATTACAAATTTTTTAATTCCTGCTCCCATTTGGATGTGAATCTCATTAGGGGCAGTCATAACATTTCCATTCACAATGATTTTTTACACAATTCATCCAATTTCTAGATATTTGATATAATAAAGGTAATATTATAGATGGATATTTTTAAAATATTAAACTCATATAAGGGAATACAATGACATTAACGAGATAAATTATAAATTACATGTATTTTCTTAACTTATGAATTTATAGGATTCACTATATGTTATCCATGATCTATTTCATAACATATATTCTTATTGGAATTTTTTTCAATTAATAATGGTTTGTAATGAGTGTATGAATTTACCAAATTAAATCCCCTAGGATTTTTAAACCATGTGTTCAGTAAGGAACATTGTTTTACTCCAGTTCCCGGATGATTCTAGCTCGACATAGTTATTTTAGGATTTACCCCAATGTATATATGTGCTAGATCCACATCCCCCTATAGTAACCAGACATTTATGTATTTTCATGATATAATAATTAATCTAGAGTAACCAAAATTTAGGAGTTTTTTCTTATACATAATCTTATCCCTATGGTCATTTCTATATCTTTCTAATCCTATTTCCTAAAATAACTGAACTTCTCCTTTCATACCAACTATAACAACCCATCTCTTTATTTCACATTAATACAAGATTTATTAAATAAATTTACACCTATTAAAACATGAAAGATTTATATTCCTAGATTACATGGGAATTAGGTATAGTATATAAAAATTTAAAAAAGGAATACACTATCTTTATTTAAAACTTACTTAACATGCTCGCACTTAAAACTGCATGGGATACCCTGGGGACATACATAAAAAAGTGGTGAGATATAAATTCATGTTAGGAAATTAAGATAACATAAAATGAAGTTAACTATACATGTTAGGAAATATGAAAATTAATGCAGAATAAAGGGTTTAGTAATAATAAACATGAAAAATTATACATGATAAAAAATGAAAATTATAAATGCATCAGATGATATGTGGTAACAACTTAAAACACTGCATCATATACATTAGTCAATGCTAAGTACCCAGACATCGTGATAGAAAAAGTCCCATAGAGGAATCATGTTCACTCCCAATCCCAACATGACTTATCATGAGACTAAACATTAAACAATTTATTGGAGAACTTTATAATTTCGGCTGCACCGATCACATTCATATAATTCACATTCTTAAGTGTTAAACATAAATCATTCCACATGGATTCAGTCATCATCAAATTTTATTCCAAGATCAAGGTTTGCATAATAGATAAATGTATGTCCCACATAAAGTAATTTTAATTGTATAATGGTGAGCACCCATGATTTGATATAGGTATGGTATTCACAACACAATTGATTTGTCATGGATACTCAAAGTGAAATTTCGGCAGCATAACGCCTTCAAATAATAATTAATAAAAATGTGTTGATGAGAGAAAATGGTTCTATCATCATTCAGATATAAAATAGAAATTAATAGGGAAATATAAATATATATCCCACCAATAGAATTTGGAAATAGAAGGCATAACATAATAATAAAACATTAATTAAGGAATATAATGAAAAGATCCCTTACCTGAGTGTGTGACCCCATATGCTTCCAGGGAGCTTCTTTAGGTATTGGGGGAACCTATGGAGGACTATATAGAGTTGAGGTCAATGTAATGACATGATCCAAGGATTTTGAGGGAAGAGAAATCGGATATTGGGTGATTATATGTAGGAAATGAGTGGGGTTTTATTTATTATTTGTCAATCTCAGGTTTTGGATGGTATATAATAAAATTAAAAAATCACAAATGTGACTATGGTTTTTTCCCATGGTTTCTAAAAAATGGTATTGGTTTTAGTTATTTGATATGTCCAATGGCCAAAATTAATATGATAATTCCCTTGATTTCTTGGAAGTGATTCATACTCTTAAAGATATAATTTTGAAACCATAAAATATATTAATGGTTTTGGTGGATTCAAAAAAGAATTATACAAGTAAAAAAGTAAACTTAAAATCAAAATATTTTAATAGATAATTATATATTTGGTTGTGGATAAAATTTATAGAATTTTTTACATCACTTTTGGGTCGTTATGATGTCATAATACACACAATATATTTTTATGGTATTTGATTTTTACCTAAAATATTTACTATCTTAGAAAGTTATTAATAATTCATTATCGGAGAATTTTGATGTTATGAATAAAAAATAAAATAAATATTAACAAAATAATTTTCTAAAAATTGATTTTTTGAATTTTAAAATAGGAATAGAAATTTATTGTGAAATTCAAGTTTTTTAACAAAAATATTTTTCAACCCATTATAATAATTGCATTTGACATCATAAAAAATATGATTATTTATATTAAATAAAAAAAATTAATAATAAAATTATATTTATTTAAAAAATTAATTAGTTCATCAAAATAAATACCTTAATTGTAATTGAATACTATTTAATAGTAAAATTTCTATTTTATTATATCAAAATAAAAATAATTTATAAAGAAAAAATAAGAAGTAAATATAACTTCTTGTTTATATAAAATACAATATACATATACAAATTATTATCAACTTGATGCATATCTGTTTTATACACTAGAAAACACCCTAAGAGTAAGTTGCGCGATTCTGAGACTTTTATGGGGTGGTTCGGCGAACATTGTTTGGGACATGATCTTGATGAGCTCGAAATCCCCCTGTAAACTATTTAGAACGTGATTAATTTTATGGATCTAAGATTGGTCTTGTACAAAGGAAATTCCCAGTTATGCTATCTCTATTGGAAGTTTCGATAAATGGGCTTCAATGGGTATGATCCTGCTGGTTAAGGCCATCACTTCCTGTGTTTGTGTCAATTAAATTTGTTAAAACCTCGTGTTTAAACTAATCATGTGTTCACTATTCAACAGATATATTTTGAATGATAATGATTCATTAACAGTATTTTAAATCTGATAAATAATAGAAACAAAGTTCATTGTTTTCTGTAACAATAATACATAATAATAGATTTATTTAAAACAAAAGGGGAATTTTATTTATAACAGTTCAGGCCGTTATAGTATTATATGTTTAATTCATTAATTCTCATGTCATGAATACACTTTATGTTTCCTGGAGGATTATGAGGATATTCAAATAGAAGAACAAAGAACTTATCGCATGACTACACATCAATTATACCGCATTCGAAGAACCCACAAAGTCAACTAGTAGGTTATATAGAATCACATAAAGTGTGATACATAGTGTGTGGATAGTTAGTACATGTTATTTGTTCTAGATGAGGAACATATTGAAGCATTAAAAAGTTATCATAGATTTATGAAAATTAGGGTACATAATGTGTAACCCATTAGTACACACACTATAGTCTCTATATAAATGACAAAATTAAATTGGATTAATATAATTAATTAATGTATTAAAACCTACTTATTCATCGGACACTAGATGTGTTTCGAAATGTAATAATGGTTTTAATTAGTTAATAAATTCCCAATTAATTTATTGAATTTTTTTTATTTATTGGTCATTATATTTACATTTCATGAATGATTTGATGATGGGTATCTACAGGAGAATTTTTATGGTTATTAAGAAAAAAATGAATGAATTTATTAATTAATGAAATTTTGTATATATTAATAATAAATATGAAATTTAAAGGAATGTTATCCAGTGTACTTTTTCATATTATTTGCATGCATATGACTGATCATGAACTTGACCAAGGCTTGTGAATTTGTTGGATTAATTTAATTTAATTTATTTCTTGGTTTTGAAATAATTTAATATTAAATTAAATATGATGTCATGTGATTTATACCTATATATTTTATTATATAGGACCTACATGTAATATTTGATTTATGTGATTCCCCTTAACAAATAATTTGGTTCTCCACACATAAATGTTATTTATAAATAAAAGTAACAAAAGGAGTACACCAAGTAATTTGAAGGTGGTTCTTGATAGAACAATGATGATTCCAACTATGGGGATACACAGGAATATAAGTTGAATACTATACATTATTCCATGATTTGAACATGGGGGTTTCCACTGGGTCATATGTTGATTTATTGTTATCTTAATAAATCAGCTATTATATATGATCATGATTAGTTTATTAGTTAATTTATCTTTTATTAATTAATTATATTATATATGCATGACCACTATCAAATAAAAAAATGGGATAATATGAAATGATGAAATTTAAATAAATGGAATTAGTGTAATTTTTTTAACAAAACATAGGAAATCCTTAAGAAAAATAGACTTAATATTAAAATGAAATGTAAAGGACAAAATAAGTAATATTTATGCACAATAAAATAAAACACCTTAACCTAATTTTAATTTAGAGTAAGATTTACATTACATGATTTTGAGTAATTCCATAGAACTATGTGTTTTCCTAGAAATAGTTTGGACACTAAATGTTTTCAAGGAGTTATCAATAGGGTTTTGGGTCAACATAACTGAACATGTATTTAATTTAAGGACCATAATATATTAAACAAAAATTTAGGGGAAAGTGTTAAGGAAATACCAATTAGGATTTTTGAATTGGGGAGTCCACTAAATGGACCTAGGAGCTTTCATTTTCCAATTTAAATGACTGACTACCTAAATACCTTCTTATGGTTATCATGGACATAGTTTGGATCATATAAAAGGGGAAAATGTATCCTTACAACTATAATGTATTATGTTGTGGGAGATTTTTTTTTCAATGGTGAGGACCATTAAGACATGACAAAATAATGTGAGACTTAATAAAAACTCAATTATTATTTTTTCCCGAAAAATTTCTAATAATGAGAATTAATAATAATATGATTTTTTTAAATTATTGAATAATGATTTTTTTTCATCCTCCTTAACCTTCTGATCAATATTGGAGAAATACCATCTCCTCACAAGATCTAATATAAATAATTGTTCATATACCTATAGGTTTTGTTGTAACAGGAAAGCAAATCTTAGGGTTTGTAATCCTCATTACCCAGTACACTTTATAATGAGGTTAGTGATGAATACATCATTATATATGATAAAAAATGATATATTTGGTCGATGTAATATTGTTAATGCTACATCAATGCCTACTGAACACATTAAGTCTTATGAATTCATATATTCTTATATAATTCTTCAACATCTTCATTGTCTATATCAGAAGATAACTAGACTAGAATTGTTTGAAATATCCCAGGTTATCATTCATATTATATCTAGATAGGGTGTTTTATCTATGCCTCATCTAAATAGCCTAATTAGACAAATTTTTACCTTAGAGTTTCTAGGGTTTAAACATCTAAAATAACTGTGTACTGATCTCATTATTGCATTACTTATTCAGAGATTCTCAAAAATTGTATTTAATTTAAATATAAAAAAAAATATTTAAAAGTAACCCCAAGATCCCCCCATTTAACAGCACCATGATGACAAGGACTTGAAGAGTGAAAATCCTTCCATCCGTATGGAGAATAAAAATAAATTATAGGAAAATAGATCTAGGGAAAAATATTCTTTGATAACCCCTTTCAAAAGATAAGGACCATGGGCTAAGAAAGGGATTATGATGATGTGTGTTCTACATGTGGAAAGAAGGGCCATTCGAAGAAAATTTTCACCCAATAAAAGAAGAAATGGGATGCTTCATGTTCCTTTTTATCGAGTGAAATCTATACATTTCTAAAAATAGGGCAATAGATAAAACATGTGGTAGTATCATCTTTAAGAAAATCAAAGAACTAAGTAGATTCTGAATGATTGAAAAAGGGGAAGTAGATCTATGAATAACTAAAAAATCTAGATTTTTTTTCATGGATATTGGTGACTATGGACATAAACTACTCAATAGAATGATATAGGTTTAAAAAATTAGTTTGTAGTGAAATCTATTACTAAAAACATTATTTCGTTATCTTCACTTCATATGGATGAATTTAACTTCAATTTTAGGGAAAAATGGTACTTCATTTATATGTATAGAATTTGTTATGGTATGTAAAATTCATATAATGGTATTTATTTGTTTTATTACATGAAAAATGTAATGGAACTCAATATTGAATTTAATTCACATGAATAATACAACAGGAAACTATTTTATCACTTGGTTGGCCAACTAAATGGAAAGAAAAAATAAAAATTATAAAAAAATAGATATTTAGATTCCTTTAAACTAAAGCTAAGTAGTTTATTTCATAAATGTTTTCAAGGGAAAATGACCAAATCCCAATTTAGGGGAAAATGTGAGAGTTTTAAGGAGATTATTGAGCAAGTTCCTACCAACGTTTGAAGTCTATTTATAGTTGAAGTAAGGGGTTGTTACTCATGATTCATATCTTTTTTTATGATTTTAGTAGATATGGGTATGTCTATATAACGAAGTATAAGTCAGGTTCATTTGATATATTTATTGAAAAAATGAATGATGCTAAGAACCATCTTGGCACAATGATTAAGAAAAACGAATTATAATGTGGTAGAGAATATCCTAATTATGAATTAACTAATTATTTATTAGTGTTTTAGATTCCATATCAACTCACTCTTCCATATAAACCTAAGGGGAATGGTGTAAGAGAAAGGAGTAACAACAACCTAATGGAAATAGTGAGATCAATAAAGATCCATTCAATTATTCAATTATCCTTTTGGGACTATGAATTATAAAAAATAATATAAAACTAAACCATGTTACAAATAAAGAATTAGTTTATATTTCATATCATATTTTGTACGAAAATATACCCATGTGGCCACACATACATGTGTTGGGTTGTGAAGTACTTATTATGTCCATTTCTCGAAACAAAAATATATTGCAAGGCACTAAGTGTGACTTTATAGGATATCCTAACTACTCTAAATGATAATACATATATCAATGTAAAAAATAATGTTCTGATTAAAATAAGTCACAAAATTATTAATGGGGATCACATCCCTAAAGGATATAGTGGGATAAAGAGAGAGTTCAATGATGTTCTGGATTAAGATAAAAAATTGATGTAATCATAATAAATTACACAAATCCCCATGGAATAATATGTTCTAGTTACCCAAATACTACATATCAGTACAATAGAGGTTTGTGAACATGGATGATATGGTTTTCTTTTCACCGAGGATGTTGAATCCTTATTTATTTTTAATAATGATCATGTAACCTAAAAGAATGTAATAAGTGGAACATATGTTACCCTATAGAAAGAATATATGGATTATTAAATGGATTCCCTATATCAAAAAATAATTATAGATTTTTTTCATATAGTTCAATGAATGTAAATATTTATAGTTGTAAATAATTATTCAAGAAGAAACAAGACATTGATGGATATGTTAATACTTTTGAGGAATGACTAGTTGCAAAAGGGTTCAATAAATTTCAATATATTGAATACAATGAAACCTTTTAAAAAAATTCCAAGTTGATATCCATCAGAATTATAATTTCCATTATGGATTTATGTGACTATGATATTTGGAATATAGATGTCTAATCAACCTTCCTTAATGGGATCCTTCGGGAAGATGTCTCTATGAAACCACACGAAGGGTTTGTGAAATACAATGATTCCAAAAATGTATTAAAATTGAAAATATGAATTTATTTATTAAAAAAATCATTAATGTCTTGGAAATTCTGATTTTATGAAGTAAAAAAGGAATTTCATATCATAAAAAATTATTTTGATACACGATTCTATATTTGGTTTAGTGGGAGTGCAATATTTTTCAAAAAAATATATATTTCTCAACAACTACTTTACAAAAATAAAATAACGGTATTATTGTATTTTCAATACTGTTTGAATAAATACTTATCCATGAACGATTTAGGTGATGTTGTATATATTACTAGTATCAAAATCCATCGTGAAAATTCCAAGAGACAACTCATCCTATGGAAATATATATATATGGATAAGATACAGAATAATTTCATTACAGGACAATCCAAGAGGGGACTATTCCCAATGACACTTGGAATTCATCTTTCTAAGAAAAGGATTCGTCATATATACGAGGAATGATAATATATGGAAATGATTCCATAAACATAAGAAATTGGTATCATCATGTGTTTTATTCTATTTACAAGTATATATTTAACCAATACTTCAAGTATGGTAGGATTATATCATGCAGTCCTAAGTGACCACTATTGGATGATATTCATGACTATCATTAAGTATCTTAGGGGTACAAAGGATATGATCATGGTCTATGGAGAAGATGAGTAACTAGTCATTATAGGATATACATATGATATTTTCTAAACAAATTTACATGAACATAAATCATATAATGGATACATACTCACTAGGAATATAGATCCAATGAGTTAGAAGAGCTCAAATTAAGCTATCATAAAACAAATATAGTATATTAGATGTATATTGTAGCTTTTGAGGTAGATAAAGAAATGTTTTGGATATGAAAATTCATCCAAGATCTTGATGTGGTACCTAGTAGTAAAGACCTTGTCACACATTTCTATGAAAATACTATAGTAGTCGATCTCTCTAATGATACAAGTCCAGATTAGTAGGTGAATCATATAATTCAAAAGTATCTAATCTTGGGGGATTTTTCTCAAAGAGGAGAATACATAGATATTTTAATATCAATATAAGAAAACATGGTAGACCCATTGACTAAAGCCTTATCTCACTAGAAACATGATCATCATGTGAGGTATAAAAGACTGAATTTCACGGGTAGTTGTCTCTAGTCTAGAGGTGATTCGTTAGAGTTGGTGTTTTAGGTTTTATATATGAAAATTATATTACATGAATATTTTAGAATTTTGATATTAATAAAATATTTTTTTAAATATTTTTCATTTTATTTCATGACATTAATGAAATAATTTCCAAGAGTTTCTATCATATTGATAAGGTTATAGATTTTACAAGCTATGATAAGAACTGTGAAGTTGTATGATGTTATTATTAAATTTAATTCAACTTTCATATAACATACTATGATGAGACACATAGAATTTTGACACTCAGGTGAGAGTACTAAAAATCTATTGAGAATTATTCTCATAAATTTTACATTGGGTAATCAAAAAATGAGAAATTATGAGAAAATTCATGCCTATAATAATTCCACAGGTTTATATGTTATCAGATACTCATATATGTATGAATTTTTTTTCATAAACATTAGGATAATTATCTATTCATTTCGGACACACACACTTATATTTATTTCATAATATCTGATGATATAGTTAATGGAGAATTTTGATATGATGGGTGCATCATGAGTTACATGTTATTAATGAATAGTTTGAAGAAGTATTTATCCATTCCATCTTTATCAATTATGATATCCCATACCTTGGATTGAAATCATACCATCACATATAATTCCATATCCATGTATTGACATGTATATATATAATTGTGAAAGAAAGTGGAATCAATCATATATATTCATGAAAAATATGTGAAACATTCATGATGGGATATTGTGATAAAGTTATTATATAACACATCAAGAACTCACATGTGATTTTTAATGTTTCTATATTAATTTCTTTCACTTTGGTACCTTGACCCATTTATAGAATGTAATATTGGACAATAGGAAAGCCCATGTAATGCCAATGAAAAATAATCATATAGGAACACATGCTTCTTATTTTCATTGTCCATGTTTAAATTCTATTTTATTTTTTAAAATGAATAAATATTATTCTAAATACCTATTAATAATTTTATTCATGTTTTATTTATCACAAAAACTGAATAAATATTTATTCTTTTGATTGTGGAGAAGAATAGTTATTTTATTAATTGAATATTTTTAAAAAAGTATTTTCTAGACTATGAATAGAATATTTATATATAAATATAAAATTAATAAATATTTATTCAGTTATTCAATTAATATCAAGGAATTTATGTCGACCATGATAGTTTCTTATGATAAATATTAATTTTAAAGAGAGTAAAATAATATTCATCACTATGCCTATTAGAACATGCTAGAAAACAAAATTATTATTATTATTAAATAAATTTTGGTATGTTAAGGTTTATTATGTTTTTAAAGGGATATTTTGAAATTAAATAATATTTTATCAAAAATACTAAATATATAAATTGATAATTAATTTTATTAATTAGGGTTAGTTGAGAATTTTGAAATGGTGTGGATAAAAAACAAGTCTCATAAATTCATCCTTCTCTCCTCATTTTAATAACATGAAGAATGTGAAATACTATTTCTATCTTGGAGAATTTTTTTGTTATCCAGATGAAAAAATTACAATTGATCATCCACACTAGCACGAGACGTTCCTTCCTTGATTGTTCATAGATCAAAGGACAACATGTGGATCACCACTATAGGGGATTTACTTTGGATCCTATATATGCAATTCCAGAAATCCATAATGTGTATTCAAAAATCAAAAAATATACCTAATAAATATCCTATAACCATGCACTCAATAATTAAATGTTGTTTAAATTAATTATAAATTGCACATGAAAAAAGAACATCTCTGTGTTCTCGGATTTTCTATGTAAATATTGAAGGAATAATTTCAAAGTCCAAGATATTTACAAATTTCTCATTTGTTGAATGACCTTGAAAATCTAGAAACAAAATTAATGTTCATTCACCCACCATGTCACTTCTTCCTTTCTCAAAAGTTTTATTTTTCTATTTCTTATTATTTTTCTTCATTGATATTAAAGGTTTAATTGTAATTTAATAGGTATCTCCTCATTATTTTCTAATTTTGAAGCAATATAGACCTCCCCTTTTTCTTGTGGAGACAAAAAATCATCTAGTGATCTATTATTAATAAATTTTTTTAGTTATATCAGAGACTCCAATGGAAATCATATATTCCTATATCTGTACTCTTTTAACCAAAATTAGATAAATGAAATTAATACCCATAATAATATATTTTTTCATTTAATATGATATGTCTCACAACATTTGTCATATTTTGGTTGCTTTACCTCAAATATATCAACATTAATCTACAATATATGTAATGGTGTGAGCCATTTATTTAAATTTTTTTCCATTAATAAATATAAATATTATATAGATTTTATAAAAAAAATAGAATAATTTGTGTAGATTTTTTAGGTTGGCTCACTGTAATTTATTTCAAAAAATTCATCAAACCATTTAATTCCTTATATTCCATATAATTAATGTACTAATATTCTATGAATCATTATTATATCTAATAAAAATTATTCCCATGGTATTTGTCTATCATTCATTAATGTAATTAACAATGATTCTTATAAGAGGCTCTACTCTTTCATTGAGTTAATTATCTAACAACTTCTGAAATTTAACTTTATTTTTTGAACCTCAATATTTCAATTTTTTTAATATTTTCATTTAAAGTTACCACCACTTTCACAATTGACAATATTATTTCACTTTATTTTAAAAATGGTAATGTGATCAGTTACCATAAATTTACTAGTAGTTTTTATGTTAGAACCATCTAATTATATATAATTTCACCATACCATGACTTAATCATGAAAAACAATTACTAACAGAGTTATTTAATTTTCATGTTGAATGCTTTAAATCAAGGATTCACTCAATATTGAAAAAAATATTTTTATTTTTCATCCATTTAATGTCTAACACCATAAGTGGACCATCATGGTTAATGTTAAGATAAATTGACTATTACTATTAATATTTATTCTTAATTTTTGTCTTATCCATCATAATAAAATATATTATAGAATCATCTATATTTTATTTATGTTTAGTTTAACCATAATAAAGAAAAATTTCATGACTTACTTCTTCTTTTATAAAAACAATGTTGTATTTTTTATGACTGATTTCTGTATTTGACATTAAATATTGGGGAAATATTGTTTACATATATAAATAGAAGTTAAATTCATGTTTATCATCTTCTTTCATTCATGAAATCCTTTAGTATATTTTATTAACCATACCATACTATAAAAATGGAATCATATTTTTACCCAAACATACCTTTTACCTATTTAAACATGCCCTCCATAAATGAGAGACATTCATTAATCACTTCTTATTGACCATCATCATGACTGATATCATGATTATCCACCAGAAATGAATATATATCATAATAAAAATGAAATATGAAGCCATTGTTTTGACACATATCCCATATTAGACTAAGCTTATTTAAAAGTAATTTAATGAACCATTTAATAAATTTCATTCATATTGAGTTGATACCTTTAGATTATATAAAGGAGAAAAGATTATTTATATATTATTAAAAATACCTATATGCTTCGTCTCATAATTATTTCTATAAATGGTTCGAAAAACCTCAATGATGTAGTTGAAGAAACCAAGATTTTTTTATTAGTATACATATTCAAATAACCAAACTAGTTGTGCAAGAATTTTTGAAATGATTAATTGTCTTTTCTATTTCATTTATGGATTTTGGAAATCATGTACCATATTAAATCAATTTATTTTTATCTCATCATAATCACATAGATATGATATGTTCTTAGGATAAGATATTTTATCTATTTTTACCACATTATGATTTTTTTGTTAATGTCATTCAATGGAATCTTGGTGAGATTACTTATTCGAATGAAATGTATAAAAAACAACAATCCCAAAATATCATAGACATGACATCATATTTTTCATAAAATATTTTTAATTGAAAACCATAATGAGTGGGACTCCATTTATTTTTATTAATATATCATAGAAAACCCATTCTTTGTGATATATTGTCTCAATGGTATGTTTTTGGGTCTAGTAACACTTATTAAAACTACATGGTACTAAATAAAATTAAGATATGGGTGAATTAGGTTGAGAAAAATCAATTAACAAAGGATCATGTTATTAAATTTTCATGAACACTAGTATCTATCACTCCATGAAAACTATCCACAATATCCAAATAAATAATGTAAAATGTAGGGATGAAAAGAATATACATGTTTTACTCAAAATGGATACATCCAAGGAGCATAAAATGGTATTGTAGAACTATTCCAAGAAATCACTAATTGATACCTTCCTTATGGTATCAATGCTCATTTTATTACCCCAATTCCTAAAGTAAAGAATGCTTTAAAAATCCACCTTTTTAGGCCTATTTCTCATATCAAAGTTGTTTATAAATTTATCTCTGAACTATTAGCTAGAAGATTTGTACCTATCATAAGAACAATTATATCATGGAACCAATTTGGCTTCCTGAAAGGGAGGAATATCCAGGACTGCATTTTCCTCTCTTCTGAAAGTGCAAACATTCTAAAAAACCGAATGAATAGGGAATGTTTCCATCAATATTGACACTAGGAAAGCCTTTGATACAATTGACTAGAATGTCATTTTCATTATCTTTTATAGATTTAGTTTTAATGACAACATGGTAAGAAAAGTAAATATTCTATTAAAAATTTCTCACATCTATGTCCTAATAAATTTCTCTCCAAAGTTTTATTTCACATGCACCACGGGTGTTAGACAGGGATACCCCCTTTCTGAAATCGTTTTGGTAATTTTTGAAGACTACTTAAGCAGACTTATCACGGATTCGATTACAAGAGGGGAAATTAATCCCATCCTTACTTCTAGAACATTGATTGTTCCCTCACATCTTTTATATGTTGATGATATAATTATTTTCCTACAAGGAGATAAAAACATAAAAATCTTAATGATGCCATCTCCTGCTATGAAGATGTCTCTGGTCAATGCATAAACTGGAGAAAATCATCCATATTTTCTGGTAAACATTTCGTTGTCAATAGAAAGGCTAATATTATCAACGAACTAGGAATTCCTGAGGGATACTTCCCCTTTTCATATCATAGGGTACCCATGTTTTGGAGAAAACCCAGAAACACATATTTTTTATACATTTTTTGTCAGATCAATACCCAAAAATCCATTTGGAAAGGAAAAACATTTTCAATGGTAGGGCGAGTTTGTTTAGTCAAATACACTATTGTTTCAAAAATGGTTTACACTATGATGGGTTATAAATGGCCTTCTGAACATCTTAGAAAGTTAAATGTATGAATAATAAATTTGTATTGAAAGAACTATTAAGAGAAAAATCATGATTGTACCCTGGAAAATTTTTTCACCCTAATTGAAAATGGTGGTCTCGGTATTAAGAATCTCTATCTTCTAAATGAGGCCCTTCAAGCCAAGCTTACAAGGAATATTTTGAACAAAAATTCGCAGAATTATGATTTGTTGTGTGGTAGATTTAATAATGACCTTATGAATGAAAGACACTAATATATGGAAACTTGAATATGGCATTCCATCAAACACACCTTTTCCAAGATCCTATTTTTCTCTAGATGGATTGTTAATAGAAACTCATCGCTCAATTTTTGGATGGACAACTATAATGGTATCCCACTTTGTAACATCGTTGATCCAATGCAATTATCTACAAATAAAAATATCTCCCAAAATTATTTTTTGAACTCCCCTGATGATAATTTACCTGATGAAATATCTAGTATTATTAAAAATTATTCTTTTGTCAGCACCAATGATTTTTTAGTTTGGGCTCCTTCTTATAAGGGATTTATAACCTCCAAATTATATTACAATTATAATGTCGATACCAAAAACAATGACCTCTGCTGGAAAAATAACTTCAATAATAGTTGGGTTGGACCCTCATGATTCACCCTAGTGTGCAGAATTGATAATAATAAAATTACCACGATTGGTAATCATCATGTTTGTGGTATTAAGCTTTGTTATAAATATCGCATATGAAACCAGCACATAGAGGATGCAGATCAAATGTTTCTTACTTTTTCCACTACCTCTACATTTTGGAATTTTATTTTTGATGTTTTTTATCTTAGATGGACAGGTGCGAGTTCTATTAGACTACAGCATCAGAGATGCACTAATATGGATAACTCTCCTCAAATTACTCAAATTTTCATCACCACTATGGAATAACAGATACATCTTATATTGTATGAAAGAAACTCTTTTATGCACAAAAATAACACTATTATCATTCGTGCAACTCAAATTAGTATATATATTGCGATCAAGGAAGCTATAAGAATTCAAATAGGGGCCTTTCACAATTCATTCCAAGATTTAACTATTTTGTGACAGATTGGGATAAAAGAAAATTATAGCTTGTTGAGGGGTTTTCTAGAAGTATTCTGGACACCTACCATCCCTGGCTGGATCAAAATTAATGTGGACAATGCATCAAAATGAAACCGAGGTCCCGCAGGCTATGGTATTATCAACAGAAATCAAAATGGTGAAATTCGTGGATGATACTTTGGTTCATGTGGTCACACCTCCTCTTTGGAAGAAGAGATGTATAGTATCATAAATGCAGTTCTTTGGATTTTTAAAAAAGGTTGGAACAACATCGAGATTGAAATTATTCAACTACTATTGTCAATGCTCTTAGACATGGAATGATTCACCTTGCATGGACACACATTGATAAATGGATTGCCTGCCTCCGTCACCTGCCAGAGATCAATCATATTATCACTCATTCTTATATATAAGTGAACAATGTGGAAGATGGACATTCAAATAAGTTATTACAAAGAAATAACATTTAAATGGGGATTCTTCTAGCTGATTTCACCCCTACATCAAAATGATTGTAATAAAATACCCTCTTTTAGACTTTTGTAAACTTTTTTATCTTAGTATATTTTAGTGGTTTGGTCCTTTGACCAAGGAATCACCTTTGAAGAAAAAATATGGTAAATCAAAAAATATTTCTCACTTTATTACTACCCTAATATGTAAATATAATCATCAATATCATGAACATCTTCCAATAATATGAAAATAATTCTATATAATTAATGATTGATAAAAACATTTCTCTTCAAATGTACACTCTCTCTTGAAATCTATTCTCATATCACTTCATTAATCATCAAAAGAAACTATTTTTTATTTCCAATAATTATATGTATCATGTTATGAAACATGTCACATATTGAATGGATTTTTGAACCATTCATAATGGTTAATTAAATTCTTTCATTAATCAAGGAAATCCTTCTACATTTGAAAAAAAATTAAAAACTGAAAAAAATATAACATTATATAGAAAATCATTGTGAAATAAGTACCATAATGATCCAACATACTCTTATTACCATATCCTTTTGTGAATCAAATCCTGAAATTTTTTTATACCCTTGAAATTATGACATATTTAACTTTATATATTCTTTATATATATTTACTGTGGAATAATTTTTATAATTATTGAGTGATTAAGTATTATTTACAAAACAATGGCCCCAAATTGGGGGCTAATTTACTGTGCATGATAAAGATCATTGAAATTGTTTTATTTAATACACCCTCAATAAAAAATCTCATTTTTCTATTGGGGAATCATTTTCAAAACTCTAAAAAAATATAGAATTGTGATATAACTCAGTAGTAGTAACTAACCACCTCAAGTGTTAAATTATTATGAAATCATGTCGTAACATGTAATTTATTCCATAAAAAAATAATTATAAAAAATTATCTCATTTGTATTATGTTATTCATTTCAATGAATAGTATTTTGGCATTCTTTTGTAATATTTATTTTGTCTTATATAAAAATTCTCCCAGAAAATTCATAACATAATAAAAATTATTAAACTATTATTTTATATTCCTTCAAAAATTAATTTTTAAACCCCTATAAACATTACTAACAATATTTATGGATTCAATATGGATATTTTCATCGAAAAATACCATTTTGAATGAATATATAAAAATATAAATATCCTTCAATTATTATCCTATTTTCTTAAATATAGGTTAAAAATGTGTTTGATAGGAAACATGTCCCTCTCACCATGTTTTGTATGTCTAAAAAATCCCATGGTAGGGTTTCTCTGTTAACATGTACTTTTACCTATATGTATTGGAGACTAAGGGTCAAAGGTAAGTCCATTATCTTCTTTTTCACCTTTTTACTATATTTCTTCCTCTCATCCTTTCTAATTTCCATGGAGATACAGTTTTTGACATCTTGTAATTGGGATTTTAATTAGATTATGTAAAAACCTAATTAAAAATAATAATTTTATTGATGCGAGTTAATGAAGACACAAGGTTTTTCATTTGTGTGAACTTCACATCAATTTTTTAACATTTAGCGATTGTTTGTTTACTAGTGACTATTTCTTATATCTACTCCAATTTACACCATTTATTTGGGATCATCATTTTACAAGTTTTTTTATTTTTAATTATTTATTATATATTAATGAATCCATGGTTTCATTTTATGGTCATTAATTTTTAAATTGGGTATTAAAAGGAAGGTATCTCTTAAATTTCTCTTATTCATTTTTTAAACATTGTCTATATTTTTTAATATCATTGGTGTTTTAATTAAATTATAAGAACTGTATATGTGTTTTTAAATGGAATCTCTGATGTGAAACTATATTTATTTTCCAATAATTTTTCTTTTATTCCATTTAATATCATTATTTGGTAGGTTTCTTTATTTTTGAAAAAGTTGGATCATTATTTATTGGTAATTTTATCATTATTTATTGAAGTATATTTTTTTGAGTGAATATTATATTTGTTTTTATATTATTTTATGTATACAATCATATTTTTTGAGCGGGATTATTATTATTTGGGTCTAATGAATTGGAAAGGTTTTTGTTTTAGTGCTTTGTATTTTTAATTCATTGTTCATTTTTGGGTATTTGACTAGGCATAGATAATGACAACCCCCTTTATAGAGGATCCCCAATGTAATATTTAGTGTCTTTAGATCATCATGATCATTTAAATTTTCATTGTTGCTGACCAAAATATGATCCTTAAAGTCATATCATTGTTTATAGATAGAGTATTATGCCCTCATTAGGATGTGTTTTTTCTTTATTTTCAATACTCTTTCCCATTAAAATTCCTGAATTCCAATTTCACCCTAGTTGTGCCTCATATAGAATTTTTTGATTGTATTTTACCACATCCGTGAATAATTTATCATACATAGAAAAATTGTTGATTGGATAATATTTTATAAACTATTTTTAATGTTTTTATTCTAAATAATTCTATATTTCTGAGTGTTTTGAAATATCAAAAAACCACTAAAAAGTTTCTCATTTGAATTATATTTAATTTTTTATGTATATTTTTATAATTTTTATTCTTTTTGGTTTATAATTTCACTGTAATGTTAGGGACCCTAATGTTAAAAATAAAAATGATTATATGTATTTTCTAAATTTGAACATGTGTTTTGGTACCAAATATCGACTGGTGAATTCACATCAAGAGGGGTGGTGAATTTATGTTTTAACATGACTTCCAATTTTATATCTACTTTAAGTTTCCATTTTTCATAAAATATTTTTTCCATTCAATTTACATTACATGAAATTAAAAAAAATTGTATAGTTTACATAATATATTATATAGAAATAACTATATTGTAGTTTCAATAATATTAGTGAAAATAAAAAACAATTCCTAGAGAATTTAGTAGAAATATGAATACTCCAATTGGATATTATTTCTAAAAGAACTCATAATTCATATAGATATATTTATATGTATAAATATTTAAGAGTATATTTAACATAATTCTACATATTCATGTTAAAAATCCTAGAAAATACCTTAATTTAAACCCATCATTTGATATCTTTCCTCATATCCCAGAAATCCATTGATCACATTGATCAGACAGAGGAATCTGATGCACCCTGAGTTTCATTGTCTCTAACCCTATCGCAAGGAATCTGAATTCTTATCCCTAGATACTCTTGATTATAAATACCATTCAATAAATATCCATGAACTAGAAGTTTTTTATCACACAGGATTGGAAAAGGAACAATTATACTGAAAAATGCAATGACCATTACCACAAAAGCCACACAAAATTAAGCATTGAATAAATATTTGTCAAATGTTCATTTATAAATTTTGATGCGTAAATTTTGAATTAAAACTATATAAATTTTATTAATTATTTTGTAATATTTCCATGAAAATATTTGGGATTAATTATTTCAAGGGTAGTAATATTTTAAAATGAATTTTGGGAAAAGAGACAAAATCTATGATTTTGAAGTGGATTTTTTACATAGTGAAGTGTTGATTTATGTTATATAGATAGGGATAAACAAAGAATCCAAGAAAATTGAGACATCATTTAGCCCAGAAAATCATCACATAGAAATCTAGTATCATTAGTGTGTGTTTGTGGTGACCATTGGAGCACAGGTAAGGGATAATACGTCAATCATAGAGTATACCCATGGAACATGTGAGTATGGATCTTAGAATCCCACAAATGAGGAAACACATGAAGATATATATATATATATAACCAAAAACTATTTATACATGTTATCTAGAATGGATTCCACTGAATCTATTTTTAATGTGTAAAAAAAATATATTTACAATTGATTGGGATGATTTCTATCCATTCACGTTTCATCCTAAAAAAATATAGACCTCACCTTCTCTAAAACTAATGTCACCTCCTTTTAATTTATCCCAATACTACATGAAACCCATTTTTTTCCTATCATTATATGTTACAACACCATAATCCATCAATAAATCCATTATTGGAACTTTACCTCACATAAAAATTTCATTGATAAGGGTTAGAAAAATCAGGGATCACTAGTGGAGATAATAGTTTCAAAAATTTTATCATTTAATAAAATGTTTTAAAATACACCATATTTTTATTTTATGAGAAATTTTCACACTATTAGATTTTATATGTAATTTGGGATTTGTTACTGAAATTGAATAATTTTCAATATTAGCTATTTTTTACCCAATTATATCAGATATAATATTTTCAAATTTTATTGAAACTAGGAAATTTTTAGGATTAAATACATCTTTGGAATCATTTCATTCAATGGACCCAAAGGTCAATCCAATATTTAAATGCCCAAAAACGTCTTATAATCCAGACCTCAAAATCAATGAAAAGATGCAGACACTTTTAAGGGTGGTCCCATATATCTAATTACAATGACTCAATGAAGGTATAATTATATAGAGAGAGAGTTAATATATCAAAAAAACAATTCATTATCTATGAAAATTCCTTATTTTTCCTCCATCAGGGTCATAAATTCAAGGGATATTGGGGCCTTGGAATTTGATAAGTCAACTCGACAAAAACATTTTCTGAAGTAAAACCAACATACCTCCTAATAAAATGAATAATAAATATGAATTTTTTTGGTTTAATGAATAAGTCATGGAGTAACATCCTAATATAATACACCATTATCATATTCACATATTTAATGTGTCAATAATTAGAAATCTTCTGGTGAATTTAATTGGAGACAAACATTTTTCCACCCTTTTTCAATTAATTTTCACCTCCTCTCTCATAACAAAGGATAATTATTTTTAGGTGGATAAGATAAAGATGTGTTCCTATAAAAGTAATTAATATTTTTAATGAATATTAGTTTATCAGCCTTCTTCATATCCTATTTCCCTAATTTTTTGTTTACTTTTATGTTTTCCCCCACAACATTCCCATATCAACTCCACTAAAAATGGAGAACTAAAAAATATATTTTTATGAGGGAGAGAATGGTGGTGTAATTTAGTTTTTATATGCATCAATTTCTATTTCATTAATCAATTAAAATAATTTTTTTAAAGTTAAATTGATTATTTTGAGTGGTCACCCCAGTTTAATTATTGTATAAATTCCTCATCTCATTTATTAGTAATCTAACCCTTCAGTATTTCTGTCATGAATACAATGGAGTGTGACATGTGTAGTTATGGTCAATGAAGTGTTCTATAAGATGATGTTCAGTAGTGGATTTTCCCATATGAATAGGTCTTGTTATAGGGTAATCATGTTTCCACTGAGAAGGTGAGGTGTGATGGGTTTTTATCACCTCATTGACTTCAATATTGTGATCCTGTTTAAACAATAATTCCAATCAGCGAACCTCTTGTGAACTATTTCCAACCTTATTTATTCTATAATCATTTTGTGTTTCATTTCATATAAATATATATATTATATTTCATGCATATTTCAAAAACCCCCAATTATATAATATATGTTATTTTTATATTTTTAAAACTATAACATTATTAACAGAAAATTGTTGAGTGTGAGAGGCCTCCACATCAGTTAGATCCTAGGTTGTATAATATATTTCATACTTATGTAAATAAAATATTTGTATGGGTAATTTGAATGAACCCCTAGAAACAAATTGGACTCATTATCAAGAATTACAAGGGCATAAACACACTAATTTTCCTAAAAACCCTTATAAATCAAAAAAAATTATTTAAAGAAAAAATCCTTAGGTAATGGATTATTTTAGTTATTTTCCTTATTCATTGACTAGTATGTAATTTTCTATATGGTAAGAGAAATTTACGATTCTAATGGAACTATATTCGTCAGTGAATCATGAACATAATTTTTTTAAAAACAATCAATCAGGATGGTTTCATCAATGACCACTATAGTTGAAGAAGTTAATGTTCTGTTGATTTAATGGAAATAAATACCTTTTAAGGAAGATAAAATTATATTTCCACCTATATATTTTTATATAGTAGAAATTCTAGCTAATATAATTATGGGAGAACAACAAGATTCAAAATAACATTGGTTAGATTTCATTAAAGATAAAAAATTAATTGATTATACCATATTTGAAAATTAGAAATAAGTTATAGTGTACATCTCTATTATTTTGGAAGATGATGAAGAAGACCGTATTGATAATGAATTCCCATTGCCCTTTTTAGAATAGATCAATGTTCTAATTGTTTTACTTGAAATGGATTGTTTTTATGTTAATTCATCATCTTTTAGTATTATTAAATTCAAATTTATTTCAAAACCACCTTGTGTTGAAATTTATAATATAGTGTAAAATAAACCATTCCAAGATGATAATGAAAAGTCCAAAGAATACATGTACAATGAAGAGTAGTAAAAATTCTTCTTCCATCCACCATTATAAAGGCTGAATTACATTGTCATTGGGTGAGATATGATATACTCTATACATGGCTTCTTAAATTATTAGTTTAAGTTATTGAACACTAGAATAAAATTTTCTGGTTGTTTTTTATAATGAAACCCCATCCACCATTATATTGTGGTTATTGAACTAAAACTACCTTACTAGGGGAAGTAATAACCTATCAACCACATTGGGGTCTAAACGTTGTTCATTAATTTCCCCTCTCCATTGCAATTTATTTATTTTTCACATGTTTTTATTTATTTCATGCTTTTTAGGTATAAGTGATAGTATCTAAGAGGTTAAATAAAATATTATTTTAAAAATAAAGTCTAGACGTATTTCTATTTCCCTTTTTTTAATTGCTAATTTATATTTTGTGGTGTAGAAATAAGGTGTAATGAAATCTAAGTTGGGGGTGGAGTTTCATCCATCATTGTTTTTTATTTATATTATTAATTTTTTAAAAACATTTAGAATAAATTAATATCAATATAATTTTTTCACAACGATATTTTTCTTGATAGAGTTTGCATGGTTTTTGAAAAAATTGATTTTAAATTATTATTGATGTGATAAAATTTTCCTTGAATTTTATTTTCAATAATTTTTATTAGTTTGATTTATTTTTAAATACATTCCCATGAAACATTGAATCAAAATTATTTTTCGAATATTGTAATTTATTCTGATCCAATTTTTAATTTTATTAATAATACCCAATCATCTATGTGAGATGCATGGATTTTTTTCTTAGAACCAAAGTACGCAATTTTTATCCTTAATAGATTTGGACTTCATGGTGTGTTTTTTATAACTAAGAAAATTATTTTTCTTTACACATTTTAAATTTTAACTCAAATTTATATATACCCTTTTAATTCCATGTATTCCATGAATTGTTTTATAGGTTTAAACCACATTACAAGATGATTAATCCTAATATTCCTAAACTCTTGATATTTTTGAATGAATATTTCATGTTTGATTATGGGAGAAGTGAACTTTGAGTGTGTTTTTTGGGATGAGTTTCATTTTTGGGTGGTGTGAGTTGTGTGTTTTATTATTTTTGGAAGTGGATAAAGAAAGATTTGGAAATGATTAATTACTTCTTTTTTCATTATTCTTAATGTCTTGTTCACTATAAAAAGATTGAAAATAGAAAAAAGAAAAAAAATAAAGATGAGTTTGGATTTTTTATTGAGATTATATATTTGAATAGTGTCCCTGTAAAAAAAGGGATTGAATTTACATTAATTTGTTATATTTAATCCTCAGATCATTTTCAATGGGAAAAATCAAAAAAAATAATATTTAATTACAGTAAAAAATTAACAAAAAATAAGAAGTTGGATAATTTGGATGATATAATTAATTATAATTTATACATGTCTCATGAAACATATCATAAATAGGTGGTGGGGTTGTGTTTTCATTTTTGAGGGGGATTTATTTAGGGATATTTTGGGATTTCACTTGAATAATCATTATTTATACTAAAGAGTTCAAACCTCATATTTTCAGCCATTTAATTCTATAAAATAATTTTACCCACCAAACCTAAGACACATATATAAACAAGAAAAAGATATCATGAATGAACTATTTTTTATGTTTAATTCTATATAGAAATGATAATTATCATGAGTATATGGTGATACATGAAATTCCTATATAAGAGAAAAACTCCATATTTATATTCCTCTTGAGTAAAGAGTGAATGAAAATTCAAAGTGAGGTAGGTTTTAATTAGAAAATTCTTGTATTCTTGTGGTTGAAAAATTTTAAATAATAGGGATGAAAATTATAGGGAATAATTTTGTATATAGGTGATATGAGGAAATTCTATTTTTGAAAATATCATCGATGTTTTCTCATTTTTTATTGTTGTGTTGATTTTTATTTGAATATTTAATTATTGCCTAGGTGATCAATGTCTATGTAAATATGAGTTATGAAGATACAATTTTCATAAATTTTATACTATAATTAAAGGTTTTAAATCCCACAATTCTTTTTGTTTTTTTGGGAAATATCAATATATTTTGTTTTTTAATAAATTTGGGTTTAATTACACAAATATCATAATATGAGATTTTAACTATTTTAACTATATTCAATATTACGTTCATAAATTTTTATAAACTAATATCTCTTATGAAATTACTTTTTATAGGGTTAAATAAATATTGGGATTAATTTAATTAAACAAGATCTAAATCTCGATAAAAAATAAAGAGCCCCAAAATTGGCACCCAATCCGACCTCAGAATCTATGCATAAACATGGATAATTTTATTGATGGGAATATAACTCCAGTATTTTTGACAAAATTATATAAAAAAATACATGGAGAAATAAAATATTTAGTGGAATAATTACATTTACTATGAGGACACATTATGTTTTCTCCATAAATGTCATAAATTCATGGGAAGTTGGAGCCTTGTAATTTGAGCCGTCACCAAGACATAATCATTTTCCAGAGTAAAAATACCATAACCACTTCATATATTGGTAAATAAAAGAAAACTTTATAGATTGAACACGAAATATATATAAGAAGGACATTAAATAAAACAGAATTCCCCAATTCTGACAATTAATGTGTTAATCAATAAACAACATTTTAAGGGATAAAAGTTTCACTAGAGTAAGGCATGGCACTCTTGAATAGGAATCCACAACATGGAAGATAGAGGGTGATCAATAAAACCACAATGATGGCCATAGGATGATAAAAACTCACTGTACAAAGTAACCTATGACTAAAATGGGGATATTGAGCATAGTCATCATCATGTTGGTGAACACATGCATGGATTATTTTACATAGATGATGAGAATAGTGAATAAAACATGTGTAAAAAATGTGCAATGAAATTATGGATAAGGAATAAATCATATATTATGGAGTATGAATCAATGAGAAAAATGATGTATAGGGATCATTTTTTCTCCCAGGGATATATTGGATGTGAAACACTAATGAAATCTATGTTGGATTGACAGTGCATAGCTACATAAGAAACAATACTGGTCTAGATTAAGGTTGATGTAAGGCTATATAAGAGTAAAGTATGTCTATGAAATAATCCTTGAACTATTACATATTGTTTTCACACTTGAACAAAAGATAAAATTCTCTCTGATAAAACATAGAGGCTAATGTTGTGTCCAATAGGTGGAGTTCAAATGGAAGATAAGAAGTCCATTCACATAGATAATGTCACGGTAGATTCATTCAAGTATTTATTGAGTAAATATAAAGGGAAAACCTTTGAAAAAATACCCTTGGGTTTGTCTTTAATAATATGGTGAGTGTGTATATAGATACAAATTGACCAACTATTCCCATACATGCATTATAGTGATATAACTTGGGGGTTTTAAGGGTTAATTACACATTGGTTAAAAACATATATAATATTAGGATATAAATGATTGAAATAGCTCAACATAATGATATATTTTAACTGATATATTGAATATGAAAAAGATATAAAGAAGTGAAGAAATCTTTTATAAGAATTACATATAAATATATGGAGATGTTTTTGTGTAAAGGGATCAAATTCATAGAGCATTCAACACTATCTATCTACAGGGGAGATAATACTGGATATTTTTTGTTTTTTATTATTTTATATCTCATTCCTAACATGAGAGGGTCGTTTATCTCTTCCAATTTCTTCATGTATATTGTATTTAACTAATTAAATTACATTTATTTTTTGGATTTCATGTTAGGTTCTCAGAGTAATTATTTAATTTTATATCCACTATTTTATTCTACTTTTGTATGAATGTTTTAATCAGGGCTTGTAAGTGGATTAAAATCTATTTGATTCACATTATCATGATCATTCCTTTTGATTGTTTAGGGTGCTTTTAGTTTTAGTTATAGGGAGTTAGGATTCCACCATTACAAATGGGTTGGTTTTCAAATTATGTATAAATATGGATTCGGTTCACCAACCATTTGAATGATATAATGTACCATGAACATTGAGAAAATGAAATCATAGGGTGTAGACAGTGTCTACCAAAACCAAAGGGTTCAGATGGATTGGATTCTGATAATTTTTTTATTATATATATATATATATATATTCTATAATTGTTTATCTCACAAACCATAGCACAAAAACTCCTTGTGACCTCATCTCATATCGTTTCATTTAGGTTATAATAGTTAGTTATTGTTTCAATACCCAATAGTTTTTAGGTATTAACTATCGAATTCAACATTTTCTTCATCTTTATTGGTTTTAACATAGCTTCCATTAGCTATAATACACATGTAGTTAGTATATAGGTTTTTTAGGAAAAAATTGAAAATGCTTTTCCAATACAATGTAATTACACAATGAATGTAACTATGATGTATCTATATTCATATCCCTTAAATCCCTTGGTCACATTGAATGTACATAGCATGATCATCCACCGTAAGCATTATTAACTCTAACTATATCAGAAAGAATTTGTATCCAGATCCCCTAAATCCATCAACTAAACTAATCAGACAATCCATTTATTATCATTAGAATCTCTTTGATCATGTATGATTTGAAAAATAGAATTGAAAACATAAATTAGAAATTATTTTAAATAACATTCCAACAAAAAAGACCACTTAAAAACACCTAGAATGAAATAATAAAAAACGAATCACTCTAGGAAATAAGCTTATTAATATTATAACATGATCTTTAGAATTTATTATTTCTGATATCTAGGTGATCACTTGAGTAACCAAATGTATTGAGTTTAATTGTTAGACACCCATGTTAAAAATTCAAATTATTGGATTCTAAGATCTTTGGGTCAAATTTCATGAGTATAAGACATTACTCACCATCATCTAATGGAGGTAGAATTTAAATATATCATTTGATGTATTCGACAACATTTAATAATTCATCATGTTCATAGGATTAATATCATCAAAAAAATTTAATTTCATATAACTTATGTAATTTATATTTATTAACTATACCTCAAGGTATCTAATATGAAGTCTCCAAAAAACATGTAAAGTTAAATCAATATCATAATAACTGTATAGTGATTTCTTTAAATAATGGTTAGAATAGTGGTATGTTACCCAAAACAATGCACTTTTTGATCGACAAAAGACAGGTAAGAGAAGATAAGTTTGAATCAAATATTTTAAAAAAAAATACATATAAAATTTGATGAAAAACTCCCTCAATGATTTAATATCCAAGAGATATAGTGTTTCTTAGTTTTTAAGCATAAGTTGTTAAAAAAAATCACCTACATTAAATCAAAAACATTCTACACATTAAATTTATTCCAAGTCACGTTATTTAAACAAACTTATTCTTCTAAAATTCCGCATTTTTGATTATTAAAATGAAAATAAGAAAAATATAACATGAGGGATAAGAAGTTTATTTTACATTATGTAAAAGTCATAATATACTAGACACTAGATTTTAATTTTTCACTCTTTATTTTTAAATTACTCCACCCCTTGGTTAATCATTAAAAAATAAACATAAGATATTCTATGTTTCTATTTAACTTTTTAAAAGATTATAAGATAAATATGACTAATTATCTCCATTTTTTATAATATCCATTGATAAATTCCTTCCTCTAGTATTTTTGGGTTGAGGTTTTTCTTTCCTATTATTAAAATGTTTGGAATATGTAATTCACTATGTTTTTCATCCAATTTGAATAATGAATGAAAATAGATCATTTTAAATAAATTATATACATTAAAAATTATTTTTCATATATTCATCAATACTTATGAAAATTTAGAAATTGGACTTCCAGTCAACGTGTTTAATATAATAGAGTAACTAAGAATAAATGTTTCAAAGTTGTTATTTATTAACATTTTTGGACATTATATTTTCAAATAGTCTCATCCACATCTATTTATAATATGATGAAATATTTAAATATTTCCCCAAATATTCAAATAATATTTTCTTATATTTTAATGAATGGTATTATTCTTTTACCCTATAGCATTGGTATATCATTTTCTACTTCAGGTTAGAATTCTGATCTAGAAATTGATGAATATAGGTGTCATGTAACGTCTCACACAACATAATTCTTTTAATATTCTAAAAGTACATCTCTAAAAGTACCGTGAAATCTAATGCGTTATATTTAATTTCAACTTACTAGAAAATAAAATTATTTAATATATGACAGGTCTTAACATCCACCCCATTGTTTTGTATGTTACTCAACCTCAAATAAATCTAATGATGAATTTTTTGAATTATTATTACTCTCTTAAATTTTTATTCCAAAAAAACACATAGATTCTCCATCCGTTCACACCTGGTACTGACATAGAAATATTTTTCTTCAAATTAACATTCAGATCAATCTTTGGATACAACAACATTAAGGTTATCATTTTGTTGATCCTTATTCAATGATGAAACATATATTATATTGAATTTTCAAGAAGTATAACCTTCCTCGAACATTCCAAAATCAATTCCATTTATATAGAAAATTTGTAATATTTTTTTTATTTCTAGATATACCAATAATTTATCTTCATCAGCTTTATCTCCCACAAAAGTTTTGTTAAATTCATTACCATTATTAGAAGATTCATCTTTAGTTGAACATATTAACTTCTCTAATATAGAAAATGATGCTGATCATTGATATAATGCAGAATAGTTATCATCTAATGTAATATATTGTTATGTGGATAATATAATAGCCTCTAATTATTTATATATTTTAATTCCCGCTTCTTCCGGTGGTCAATGTGAACCAAAATTGTAAGATTAATCTTCATCGACTTACCTAAGATTTTTTTCCTCGACTACCTTCATTATGTTTAGATATTCTCTTTTGTTCTAAATGGAGAGTTTATTTAGATTCTTCAAAATTCAGAGAATATTTTCTTTTCTTACTACCCCCATAGGTATAATGTCTTATATTAATAATGATTTAATTTTTTCCTTTGAAAAGGCAAAGGATTTATTTTTTGACTTCTTGTATTAATCTTTATTTATTCATTCCTATGATTTATTTTTAATCTATACTCTTTGTTTATCAATGAACCTTTCAATTTCATCACCGCCTATTAAATAAAGCTAATGCAATTCTTTTACTTGTGCTAGGATTCTGATGGAGCCATAACTGATACATTATTATCTGTATGAATCAAATACGTATCAACTAAAAAATAATCAATATCTTTCATCTTATCCATTGATATCATAATTTTTATTTCTATTTCTTCCATCACATTTTTCTCAGGTTTCATCTATGTATTATCCAAATATTAATGTGAGATTCCTTCTCAGAAATTTTTTTTCATCCAGATGATATATGAAATTCATCTAGGAAATTCTCTCTACATTAAGTAGGGGATCCATATATTTTTTAGAGAAACAAAATTCCTTTACTCCATCCTTCAATAATGACTTTAACAGCATCAAATTTTATGTCTCAAAATACGGAAATTATTTCAAATTAAGAATACTTGAATAAGTGACTTCAATATATTACCTTAAAAAAATTAAAATGATGAACAATCTTATTCAAATTATAAATTCATTAAAATACTGATCTTGAATCCTCATATAATCACAATCTCATTTCTTTGGAATCAAGAAAACTTTAACCAATTGGAAAACGATTACATCTCTTGATAATATATGATTAATTTTATGATTTTTCTCATTTTGTTTAATGATATTATCAATATACTTAACATAGAATAAATACCATGGAATATATGGAAGCTTATTTGAGATAAAAATTAATTATAATTTAACTAAAATATCAAGATATTCTTTAAAATTATTAAACTGTGTGATAAAATATATCTATTGAACATTAAATATCATCTTCTTTACACCATCCATATAGTAAAGAGACAACTGATTCATGGAATTGATAAACATGGTTCATGTATAACATATACCCCTATTGTGATGGAAAATCTAAATACTCATAGCGTTGAAATAAAATTACTCTTTTCAACATGGAATCATATATCTCAAACCATTACCTATCAATAATCATTTTGATTATAATTTATCACTAATTGATTTCTCTGGATGCAGACATACTTAAATAGAAAATAAGAGCATATTTCCATATGATAATATCTCAATTTAATAGAACTCTACACTAAATGACGAAAACTAACTCTTGATCTACACATGTATATATATTGGAACTTCCAACAGTTATTGATTTTCAATTGATATAATGTTCCTTGGTATTTCTTGAAAAAATAGTTAAGACCAAAAATCTATTATAATATTAAAATGAAAATTTTCTAAAAAAAATTCCATCGATAAATAGTATTTTTAAACTAATTTACAAATAAAAATCATAAATTAAAAATTTATAAAGAGTTAGATAAACAACAATCTTATAATCTCTTAAAATTTATAAAACATTTATCCTTATAGAAGTTTTCTTCTGCTATCATATATTGATTTTGTTTAATAGAATATGTTTATAAAATAAATTCAAAGACAATATTCTTATTTTATATTGAATGTAATAGTATACCAAATAATCTATATAATAATTCCTTCTAGAAAATACAACAGGTCACTATAAAAATTGATTTTTAATTTAAATACAAAAAAATCCAATAAATTATAAGTACAAACAAAAGTAAAAATATTTTCAATAAAAGATAATTTCTTATATTATTAATGTAAATATAAATAGGATTAAAATATGGAATTTCATATTCTAGTAAAAAGCTACTTCAACAATCAATAATTACATATTAAGATGAAGAAATTCTTGGGTATGGATGTGTTAATAAAAATAAATTTAGGAAACAAGATCTATACTATTAACCGATGATCACATGAAGAATGTTCATTTGAGATATATGGTCGGTGATTTCTAAAGGGATGTGATTTTTTAAGGAGAAATAACTCTTCCAGTGTTCATCTCTTTGAAACATTATTCAGAAAGGTGCACCACTAGGAAATTAATTATTATTTCAAATGTTCCAAATTTGTTGAGAATTGTGTATGGGTCCAAAAAATTTCAATTTAAGTCCCATTTGTCCTTAAAATTTCAAAAATGATATTATACCTATAGTAAAATTGGTCAAAATTTTCTTAATTATTTTGAACTCATATTTCATTCTTATTATGTCAATTTTATCTTTAAAAAAGAATAAATCCTTCTAACTATTATCATAAGTTGTCATTGAATTATAATTAATTTAATTATCCAATTTTGATAAGAGTTTTATATTCTCATACCTTAATTTAGCTTCATCATCGACAGACCACACAAATCTTACTATATTTTTCAAATTATTACTTTTATGTTACAAGTATTTGATATCAAATTTTTTAATAACATCTTTCTACCATTGTATGTTCACATTTCTTTTTAGTAATTTCATATTTTATCATTGCGTATCTATTAAGGATTCTATCTTAGATTTTAGAAATACATTACTCTATATCTTTAATAGATCATGGAAGTACTTATGACCCCTTATAATATTGAGATTCACTATCTAATGAATAAAGAATCTCATGTCACAAAAATTAATCAGATAATGTATCCACATTTATCTTCCCCATAATTTTTTTTCATTTAATAGGGAATATATTATAATGTTTTCATAAAAGTATAAAATCATTCATGTTCATCACTATCATTTGATGAACTATTAGAATAGTTTGATGATTCACTGGGACTATAGATGTTTTATGACTTCAATATTTTTATCCCATTTGTTTTAGAGTATCTGTTGGAAGATATTTTTTTATTTCATTTATGTTTTAGATAATCTACGTCAATATATTTGAAATTCATACACACATATAATATTTTCTATAATGATTCTTTCTTTTTTAACATGTTTATTCAACCATTAAAAATAGCAGTATAATAAAAAACTACATGTATGAAAGATCCTTTTACAAAAATAATCATATTACTCTTTAGTATTTTAGGGATACTATCATAGAAATATATTATAGATGTTCTTCCTTTTAATATAATGTAATTCAAATTATTTATTTAGAAATATAGAACTCTTAAAGATGAATTAAATGAAACACCATTTTACTTATTAAATTATTTTACATCTATCTTTTGATTATTTTTATAATCCATTAACATGTCGATTCGATCATCTAAAAATAGTTTTGAAATATGATTCCTATTATTGATCACTAGATTTTTTTACTTCTATTCCATAGGTACAATTTGATTGAAATTTTCAATAAGTTAATCATCTCAAAATTGTAACTCCCCAATATATTAAATATTATTCAAAATACTCTTGAATCTTAGACATATTTTAGAAATATACTGACTATGTAAAAAACTAAAATGATAGATAAACATCCATAGTTGTGGTTCTCTAAATTTCCAATATACTTCAGGTTCTGAATTGTATCCTTCAATTATGTTTCAAAATTCCAAAACTATGTAAATATTAATATACTTTAATTTAGATATCTCAATGACTCAAAAAAATTATACTGAACAAGAAAACACAAATGAAAGTCAACTATACAATATATTGTTAATGTAAAAGTGTCATTCATGGAAATATTGAAAAATATATTTTAAATAATTTATTTTAAACATTAGTACTAATAATATATGTCTTTATAGAGTCTCTCTAATATTAATAGTCCTAACAATCAAAAAATGGTTTCCTGACAAGATTTAAATTTTCATGTTTACTAAATTCTAAAAATCATTCTATTACAAAAAAACAATCCTTAAACTTCTATATGACTTGTGTAAGGAATTAAAATTCAAATAAAACAAAAGATCATTATAAAAAGCATAGTTCCTGGTTCTTGAATAGAGTAAAGAATCAAACTCAAATGTAGTGGCTAATCTATAAGACTATGTTTTGGTCTCAAATATAGGTAGATGAAATGAACCTCAAGAAGGGGGGTTATAGTTTGAATACAACATAAAATGTTTATCCTAGTTAAAGTATCATTAGATTAAAAATTATATGTTCTATTCAAATTATAGTACATCATTTTTAAAAAAATGATGTATTATAGAAACATGTAATAAATGTTTAAATATTATCCTATAATTATAATAAGGACAATAATATTCAAAATTGTTAAAAAAATTATATAACAATTTTAGTAATCCAAAATTATATTGAATTTCCTAGTGGACCATGTAGACACCTAAGAGGGGTTGAATCCGGTGTGGTTAGATCTTATCCTAAAAGAAAATCTTTTATTAAATATTAATCCTCTTAGTTCTTCAAGTACTAAAAATGGTAAATGTGGATGAATATTTTTTCACATTAAGTTGGATGAAACCGAATGAAAATAATATAGTGCAAGTAAAGTGGAACATATATTTTTTCATGGTTTGGGACCTCCTAGGAATCCTAGTCCTTACCATTCACTAGATTTTAAATTCAGTGATCCACCAATAAATAATATTTATTAATATCCTGTGGAGTGTTGGATATTTCTTATCCTAGCTTGTTCACACCATATCACAGTGGTGTGATATGTTCACAATGTGATGCATTAAAATATATTTTGTATCCCAAATATATACTTCAATATATATTCCCACCATCTTGTACGTTATTTACCATATTTATCCTCTAGATATAGATCACATTACTGTCAAATGATGACCATTTTACCAATGAATCTAGTCTTCTTCCTAAAAAACAATGTTTCTTCGACTGAATATAAGAGGTTTAGAAAACCCATGTAACACTGTCTATAAATTTAAACCCATCATAATAAACCTCTTCAAAAGAATACTAATCCTTATTCTCATCATTTTAGGCTCAATTATACAAAAATTCAACTATAGAAATCCTCAATTTTCGGGTTCACTCACTCTGAAGCATCATCTCTAAGCCAACTTGTTGTCACATTCCTTTGTATTTCTGGTTATCTTTACTGATAAAATAACTAAATCTATGTTCTTATTTCTAAACCTATAGATATTAATCTTTAGAACTTTCTTTTCACATCTATACTTCTCCAAAATATGTAATAGATACTCTTTTTTGTTCTTCTTCATTGAAACTATGAGTACTCTCGTAAGATAAATTCAAAGAACCCAAAGAAACTCTAAAGCCTTTTGTATTTTAATTTATTTATTTCCATTTTAACTAATCATATTCTCACTAGAATGGCCAATACCATTAAATGGATTCATTAATTTTCAATTTTTACAAATGGTGTGGTTGGGGAATTATTCGAGTGATTAAAGAACCCATTAATCTTATATATAACCTAGGGTCAAATCCTGATGGATGAGAATATCTAGGTTACTATAGTTGTACTATAGTGGTTAATATCGTAGAAACATTACTTATCATGTTTGAGACTTTGGTCCACTTATTTCAACCTATGAGCCACATGGCCTACATGGCATCATTTCTCTTCTAGACACTAGGCTATAAGGCCAGATCCAGCCTCTAGGCTATGGGATTTTAGACCATATGAATTCTAGGCTAGGAATCAGTCAGGTCAAAAAAAATTGGAATTGACCCCATAAGAGGAATTAGAGAATGTATATATCCCCAAAAAAGATCTAACCAGATTGTTAATGAATAGATGGTATAATAATCACCATTAGTACCTGGAACTGTGCAACTCTTTACATGGGAATACTAGCAAATCATCCATGGGAGGTGGGGATCTAAGAACCATCAGTGAAGAAAATATTGCGGATGGGTTGTTCCAATTAATTCTAGTATTTGGGAATTCGGGTCATATAATAGGCCTTAATCCTATGGGCATACATTTCATGTAAGGGGTCCCTATCAACCAAGTTAAAAATTGATTACCCCAAATAAGAAAAATCTAAGGATTTTTGGAAATTAATACCAGAATAGTTTCCATAAAATGATTATTGAGGTGTTAAATTATTTTCAACACCAAAATAATAGTTATATATAACATATTTTTGGTAATCACATTATTTCATTCACTCCTTTCCAAATCAATGGACATTCCAAAAATTCCATTTTTTAGGAAACCTTTTTTTTTAATCTTAGATGAATAATATATTTTTTATTATTCTACACGATTGGCTTCAATTTATGAAAAATCACACATTAGTATCATTAATCCAAATATTCACATCTATACAAAAATATCACACAACACTTAACTAATATAGAGTGGAGACATCCTCTTACAACATGAGATAATTAAAAATAAAAAACCCCTATAGAAATCAACTTGAATACATATACATAAATAGTATCCCAGTACTCTTTATCCCAACTATTCTCAGCTCGGTTCATATGAATTTCGGCTATATAGAATATATTGAGGTTCAATAGAATTTCAACTATATTATTTTTAAAAATCTAGTAAATATATTTTTAATTTATCAAAAATCTGATGTAGTGGATCCTATCATTTTTTCATTCTCAGATGATTCTTGAATAATAGTCTATTTAAACAATATGATATTATGAATGAGAAATCAAAGAACAAGAACCATAATATTTCTATTTTCTTATAATTAATATATTCTAGAAACTCTATTTCTATTTTTTATTTGACCTTATTCATATTCTATTGAAGATCGTGTTCTCCTTATTATTTTCATTCTTGGATCACACACCTTTCATGATGGTTGTTATTATATCATGGAATAACAATTCTTACATCATCTTAAATTTCATTATTCAAAATCTTATAATTATTGATAATTTATTTGTTAGTCATCTACAATATCTTATTTTCACTATATCAGTTCTCTTATGGATAGAAAATTCTCCTCCACATGACTTAATATGATCATGCAGGTCTTTATTCCACTATATATCTTGAAACACCTTAACCATTATATCATGAGTATATGAATTTACATACATGGGTCAAAAATAACTTCCATATAGATAAATTTTATTACTGGAAGGTAAAATGACATTCCCAAATTTCAAACCAATTTTAGATAAATTTATTTACACATTTCTGATCCATTAAACATGAAACTCAATTTACAAACACAACTGATTTCGTAGCAATTTTTACTTACATTTTTTCTCAACAAGATATATACATGTGACATTTTACTACTCCTATGAATTAGTAGTCTCTAAATCTCAGGTGTTGTATGTTCTTTTCCATTTCTCTTATTCATGTTCAAATCACATACTGGTAGGTGAATTATCTTACTCCATAGGTAAATTTACTTATAAATTCATTACGGCCCATAAGAAAAATTCAAGTTTACTTTTAAATATAAAAGGTGAAATCAACATGTCTTATGCCATCTCAAACCCCTTAAAATAATCTGAAAACATCATTAAAAAATAAAATGAGTTGTAAAAATAAGTTGAAACTCCATCAAGAACATTTCAAAATTTTTGTAGCATATAAATTACTCAAAATAAATAATTCAAATAAACTCTTCTACCAACTTAATATGACACTTTAACAAATAAATCTTGATCTATCTCTATTAAAATCATATTACAAAAAATATTATTTCTAACTATTTTAAAAAATGAATGGTACCCCAATTAAAGATTCTATAAAACTCATGTTAGCATCTCCACTTCATTAAAAATGATTTATGACTTTTAAAAATAGCTTTAAATATTGTTCTATCTGGATTCAGTAGAAAGAATCCTCACTCCTTTGTAACTATTATAGACATGAATTTTACTTATATTTTAGCACTTGATATATCCATACACACCGTATAAAATTATTTTCTAATGTAATATCTAGTACAAAGAAGTTATCCAACAGTATCATTATATGCGGTTGAAAATTTAAATTCCTTTGTGTTTATATTACTTCATCTATCACACACGGAATCACTCACTCATTAAATATAATCAAAAGACTAATTGATATCAAATAAAACCAAGAATATTCTGGGACATTAATCTCCACAATTGTGTATTTTTTAATTCCAAATATTCTCTATGTGACAATATAACATTTTTAAATAATTAATAATAAATTTAAAGGAATAAAATATTCACCCTTGTTAACATAGTGTGGAAATTTTTCTTCTCCCCTAATAGATATTATGGTAAATGTATCCTCAAAATTATCACCATATAAAATCTTATACTCTTTCATCCTATAACAAAAGGGAATCATCAATATTAACTCTTGATAGATTGAACATGATTTTAATGGACTCATATTAGTAATGCATTGACTAATTTCAAGTAGCATCACATTTCTTATTGAAATATGCCATCTGATGATACAATATATGTTCACATATGATAACATAGTGTTAAAAACAAGATTCATCCATTTAAACAACTTGGATGCCTAAAATTTTACCAAATGTGATACAAAATTATGTCCTTCACATCATTGGGGATACTCAAATAGACATTTTGTTTATTTTAAAAACCAAAACCCAATTGAAAAAATACATCAAAACATTAGTACTGTATGTTTTTTAAAAATTGGCAATATAATATATCAAAAATTGATAAAAATAATATATATATATTTAAAAATTGGGATAGTATAATGATATAAAAACTTATCCTTTAAAATTTCAAGGGTGTTAATAGATTTCCTGATTCAAAAGAATCCTATAACACTTTGGAAGCCTCATCCATTTTAAGAGATACCCCTCAATGGATTATTTAAAAACATCAAGTCCTTCGATTCCCTATATTTAATCCTGACTAAACTAATTAGTAAATAATGTGGTCTTCCAATTCTCTTTAGTTATATACCTTGGTTTTTTAATTCTTATACAAATATCATTTTCCCTTAATGTTATAAAATTTATTACCATTTTAATTCTTGTAACCGCTTTATTTTTCAATATCTAATATTTTTTTGAATCATAGATGTCTCTCCATTTTTTTCTTTCTACATATTTTTATTAGACTTATTGAATTTATATAATAGAGTAGAATATTTATATTTATCATATTATAATTTTCTAAAAAAATCAAAACGATGTTGACATATGGTAAGAAAACATTTAGGAGTATTCGTAATCATGTATTTTTGTGTTAGTTTCATTTTATGGTATTCTTTTTAATATTAGGATATATTGGTTCATTTTCCATGTTTTTCATTTAAAATGAAAAAATGATCATAAAATGTTTAGAAATATTTCCTTTTACACCTTCCACACACACATTCATTAACTTTTACTTTTCCATTTTTTTATACTTCTCATACTCATCACAAGGTCTGTCAAAAACTATTAGAACTCTAATTTCTTGATCGTGGAATGAATATATTATTGTTTTTAGATTTTTTAGTAATTATTGAAATTCGTATACATTTATAAATGGTAAAAAAATATAGTTACTCATATTACACTAGAATAATATCTCCCCATTATGTAGAAAATCTCTATAATCATTCTTTACTATCATAATGTAGTTTTCTTCTCCACCAATTTCACTTTTTTCTCCTATGGTTTACATAACCTATTTATTTACCTAATTATTTGCTTATGGTGGTTTTATTTCCTCTTAAATAAATCTATAATACCATTTACTATTTTGAAAACATTCATCATAGAATTGACCACAATGTTATCTTGAATTATATAAATTTTAAAGATATTAACTAAATTCATTATTGATAGATTATTCCAATTCCTTGTGGTTTGTTTTGAACTACTTTGTATTCTTTGACTTTAAAATTTTCACCCCTTTCCCTAGGGCTTCATGAATTTTTACGCACTAACATATAATTATAGGAACCAATGGATCAGTTCCAAAACCACTATCCACAAAAAACAACATATTAATCATGTTTTATTCTTATTACATGAAATCTATCATGATTTTCATGCATCTATCTTTAGACAGTTTTAAAAACTATTGGGATCCATTTTAGGTGAAAATTTTCTTAGACATGCATACCTCTTCCCATGAGATATTGGAATTATATCTTTTATTTTCCTCTGTCCAAATTTATATATATATATATATATATATTATTTCAACCTATATATTTGTAAAAAATAGATTCAATAAAAATTGTTTTTTCAGAGTCATTGTTATTATTTTTTTTACGACCTAGTGATGTATACTTATCTAGATGTTCTAAGGTTCTATTTACCATGAAGATTAGTCTCATATGGGGGGAAATAAATCTCATTACACTATGGGGAAATTGTTTTTATCTCAAAATATTGGAAAGCTTTATAATTTATTTCTTTTATATTCATCAGTTGGAATTTTTTATTTAGAAATTTCAGGTTGGGGTGTTATTTTCTCCTTCCACTTATCTAAATATATCTTCCCAATCACTCTTTATCTCTTGAATTTTAACCTCATGAATTTTAGTTGTATGGACTAAATAATTAACCAACCATTTCACCTTTTTAATTTATCTTCCATTTGGGAAGACTTGATTCTAATGGTAACCTTATAAATTCCATCTAACGCAAATAATACTTTCATAAAAATATTCATAAACATATATTTCTCACATTCATCACTTGTCTTTAATAATCATTAAAATTATTTAATTATAATGTTTGAATTATTTTCACTAACTATCATAATTTTTTGTTATAGTATTGTAAAAAATCATCTACTATGACAATTATTGTTTCATTGTACAACTTATACTTTAAGCTATGACTTTTCTTCATGAATTACCCTTATGAATTTTAATATAAATTCAGCACTTCAAATGGAATATCCTTATGATAATCCTTAACATCATCATATAGGTCTTTTATAGATTCAATGAATATAGTCTCTTATCAAGTACTTTTTTTATTGAGGAATCAAAACCAACAAATATAATTAATAAACCATTACCATTCATATTAAATTCAATGAAAGGTATTTTTTCAACCTTATTTGAAAAATTTATAAGAATCCTAAAATATATCTTCTTACTATTTCTAAATGACATGTAAAATAATTTGTTTAATTTTTGTATCGGATAGATTATGAATTATCCATATGGGGAAATTCATTAAAATAAAAAAAATTAACATCATGTATATCAAATTAAAACAGCCAGGATAAATTTAGTAAATTCAACAAGAGATATGATTTTATCTAAAATAATTTTTGATAAAACATAAATTCCAATTTAGAGATAACATATTATCTAAAACAAATTTATGTCCCAGTAGAACAGGGAGACACACTTGATAGTGAGAGAGTTGGGTGTAGATATATCTTCAGTAAAAATACTAAATTTAACTTTAATTCATTAGTTCTTGAACCCATTATTTTAGTTAAAGTGGATGGATATTTTTTTAGTTTCACCTATGAAATGAAATATGAAATGCACCCACTACAAGTAAAGTAGAACATATATTTTTATATGGTTAAGACCCTATTAAAAATAATACTTCCTATCATGGTTTGGATTACCATACCACAATTCTACAAAAAAAATTTATCAATTAATAGTTGAGTGTGGGGTATTTTTAACCAAACAAATTATAACCATATTATGTAGTTTTGATATGTTAAAAAATTTATAAATTCGAATAGAAGCTTAATCCATGAAATTTTATTTAAGCTTTCATCCCACCATATTAAATTTTCATTACTCCTCTTCTCCACTTGAAGTAGATCAAACTGTTGTCTAGGAATGTGAAATTCATTCATGATTCTTATTTACTTCCTTAGACACAAAGTGTCTTTAACTGATATTAAGTTTTCAAGAAAACACATTCAAATCGATCCCCCAATATCAACGTGTTGTAACAGAATACCTTACTGGATAGCTTATCATTTTTATTCATAGCACCTAATGATTTTTTGTGTAAAACTTCAACTAACCATAACATCCTATTTTGGTGCACTGAATAATATAATTCATCTCTCAACCTACTTGTTATCACTATCCTCATGAGTTTATGTTCTCTTAGATAACAAATTGTATTTTTATTCTTTCTTCTTCTTTGAAACATAATAGATCATTAGCTTCATCAGGGGTTATATTCCCCTCTCTTATTTTCCACAACATCTAGTGTCTCCTACAAGTTCTTGATATTCATATTATTCATTAAGAATCTCTCAATATTAACAGTATTACACAACAAAAGACACTATGAAACCATGGATCCTTATGTTATTTTTTTATTTTCATCCCCAAAAATTGATCATCACCACACATGATTCAGTGATCTCATTAAATATATTCATTAATTTCAAAATTCTATAAAATGAGCACTAATGGAAAAATTAATATTACTGTGTGAATAAACAATTATATATACCCATTTTGGTCTCTATGTTATTTGATGCACTACTTTTCAAGTAAAAGGTATTTATATAAATTACCAAATTTAATTTTTATCATTTTTGAATCGTATCTAAGTAATATGTTCATTTATTCTTAAATAATATTTTATTCTTCTTCCTTAAAAATTATAATGTAATATACTTACTTGAAATTGTTAAAGTTATATCAGAACATCATATGAATGTTTTTATCCGGGGAATGGGAACTTTATCCTATAACATGAGATCATTCACAAGATAAACTGACATATATTTATCTAAACATGAGTCTTAAAATAACAATAACATCTCAATATGAATCATATTAACTCAACTCAGTTCAATTCATATATATTTTGGTTATAATGACCAACTTGATATTCAATTGATTATCCACAACATTTTTATTAAATATCTAATAACTTTATATTCACTTTATTAAGATTATGTTATTGTTGATCCCTCATTTCTTCATTATCATAAAATATTTAATGATTGAACAAACTAGTATCATGATATTATAAACTACAAATCAAAACACAAAGACCGTTATATATATATTTTTTCGGAATAAAAAATTTGGGGAACTCTATTTATATCCTTATAATTATTATTTTATTCTATTTAAGATTAGTTTCTATTTAATTTTCATTCATGGATAATATAACAATTTTTTGATTTTTATTTATATAATAGTAGAACATATCTTTTATCTATCAAATTTCTATTCTTTAGAATTTTTTATTTATTCTAGCATTATATTTCAGCCTATATCAATCTCTGATTTTCAAAAACTCCATTCTCTAAAGAGAATAAAATTATATTACATTTAACAAAATTTACATAAAAATGAACCAATTCTATTATATATTTTGACATTCATTATCAATTTTAACATGTGTAAATGAAATTACTTTTATGGGTATAAATTAACTTTACCATAGATGGAGTCTCCTATAGGTCGGTAAAATAAACTATCCATATTTTAAAATCATGTACATAAAATTAAATATGTACTGGCTAACCATGCTTCACACAAACCAATTTAAATTTGTGCTAGCTCATGGAGCTAAACTAACTTAATAAGTGTCTCTATAATACATATATCATTGAAAATTAACTATTATTCTATAATGGGATCCATGTAAACTCAATTGTCAAACATGCTAGTCCAATTTTCCCACATGACCTCTAATCACCCACAAGTTGGTGAATTATATTACACTATATTAAAATATCATTTCATATTATTCATAATACTCCATAAGAATTACAATTTACTTTAATCAGGCTCATAGATACATCAATATGTTTATATCCATATAAAACCTCCTTAAATAATCATAAAAAAATTCAAATAACAATGGGAATTGTTAAAATAATTCCAAACCCGATCAAGCAAATTTGAATGTATTTTCACCATATAAAAAACCATATATAGTACAGTTCAATTAAATGTTCTTCCATATTATTTTTATATTGTTTCAAATCAATCCTAATCCATACTAAATAAAAAAACATTCCAAAAAGTTTATTTATCACTAATTTTAGAAACCAAAATAAAAGTCACTCCAAGGGTGGATTCTCAAAACACTTGTAATAATTCCAAGTTTTTTTAATTTGATTTAATAATTTTAATGCAACATTAGAAGTCATATTTTCCAGATTCTATAGAAATTTTCTCTATTACATTATATCTATTTTATAAAAAGGTTCTCCTGATATTGTATCATTTTCCATACCATTGTAATCCAACTCAAACAATCATACGATGTTATATCCTCTACCCAGAAGATGTCTAGATAGATCTTAAAAGATAGTAGAAACATTCACTTCCATTAATTGAATACTACTTCATCCATCACCCAAGTCATAACCTTTTAATTAATTACATTAAACATTCTAATGGGAAAAAAATAAAACTAAACACATTTGGGATGTTATGATATTATTAGTAAATACACTATCAATTCAAAAAGATAATTGACTTTCATATAAGGATGGTGTATCTATAACATAATCCTAGTTTCCCCATTCTAAATTGTTAAAAATGATCCAATAAAAAATCACGACTAAGGGATATAACCTAGGACAATAATCATAGATATGGTGCTAAAAATATACCCTTTGAAGATAGGATTTGATACAAATAATCGAGACCCAAAATAAACAATCCATACTGAAAATACCATTAACAATATTTAATCACTTATATACCCAGGAAATTTCATGTTTAGATTTATAAAGAATTATGAACATCTTACTAAGTAAAAACCACTTTTTTCTCACTAAAAGGAAATTAAATTTTCCCCAAATCTAAACTATTTATCAAAACAAAATAATACTTAAACATCTCCCAAAAATTTATATGCACAAGATACCATTCTAAACACATTATACGTAATAATAATTTTCATTTTCCTAGGGAATGGAATCATAAAAAATGGTGATATCAAAATCTAATTAAGGGTAAAATTAAGCAATATTAATCAAAGATCGTACATTAGTATAAGATAAACATGTGGGAATGAGAAAGTAATCATTGTACACAAACACATTGTAATAAAATAATATTCAATAACATAATGAATATTATTAATTAATAAAACAATAATGATTTTATCATTTTTAATTAGATAGAACTATATCATATCATTATATGAATGGGAAATAACATTAAACAATACTACATAAGAATAAGCCAGTTATCATTACCAAGAAAACATATCAATGTTACCATAGTGTATTGGGCTTAGAACTTGGTCACTTACATATTATCTCATGTGATATAACCACTATTCAATGCATTTGGGATAAATATAATTTCAGTCCCACCTTTGACATCATACAATTTACATTCATTTGTGTGATATATAATAAAACATCCATAAATTCTTCATGATATATTTGATCTATGATATGTGAATAAGTTTTTATGAAGATCAGAATGGAAGATGGTTAGAAACCATCCAAAGAATGAATATGGATGGTATTACTAAGAAATATCCATAATGAAGAATAATAAACATTTAATTGGGTTTATATATATCAACAAGGATTTTTTAAGAATAATATTTACTTAACTCTTTCTAATGATATCACATATAATGAGATCAATAATTGGATAATTTGATAAAAAACTTAAATCTCCTAAAAACATAATAAGTAAATTTGGTGGTTAAACCATGAAACATAACTTTCAAAGAGATAAACATTTCCTATTTTAAAATCAAACTGAAAGTGAAATAGATACCATAATGATTTTGTTAGATGGTTGAAAAAAGAAACATATATATCAATCTAAAAATCCTTTTTTATTGGGTGAAAAAGGATATTAAAACCCATAATTTTAAAAAAATCCCAAATATTGAAACATTTAATATAAATAAATTTATTGATAACAAATGTGGATTTGGAGATAAAAAATACTCATAAGGATAATGAAATACCGTTATTTATTCTTTAAAAAAATTATCCACTATTTTTAAAATGAAATGACAAAAAACGGGAATATAAATTAATATAGAAAAAAATGAAAAAATGATTAGGAAGATTCATTAAAAAATATTTATAAAAGTGGGAAAATCCATTTATAATGAAAATTCTAAAAATTTATTTTTTTTCAAACTTTTACAATGAAAGTCAAGTATTTAAAATATAGAAAATTTTAAAAAAATTCTTTTTCAAATTTTTAAATGAGATAAAATTAAATAAAAATGACCTTAATAAGTAATTTAAGTATACATAAATACATTAATAAAACAAAATAATGAATATGAACATGTAAGAGAATGTTTAATGGTTATAAAGAGTAGATAATGTCGAATCCACATAAAAGAAACATTTTTTTTAATTATGAACCAAATGAAAGCGAAATAGTAAGAATCTTTGAAAAATATATTAATTGAATGTGGAGAAGAGAATTTATGGTGTTTAAGAGTGAAATATCATACAATTTCATTATATGAAAAATTATTTACAAAAATTATAGAATATAATGTGACAAAAAACATGGATAAAAATTATAGTTTAATTTATAAATCTATAATGAATCAATTGAGAAAATTAATACATAAAAAATTAATGTAAAAAATTAAGTTAAATAATAAAATAATTGAATTTCATTCATATAAGATAAAATATTTAATTTAAGAATTTTATATTATAATAGTAGAGATTTAGAAATGAAATCCATTACCATTATTGTAACACATGAAGTAAAAAATATATCCAGGAAATTATTATGTTAGAGAAATGTTAATACAAATAAAATATTTGTAAATACAACATAAATAGATTATATGTTATAATTCACATAATTTTAGAACAACCTGGTAAAATATGAATGAATATAACTCAATAAAAGGATAATTTTGTTAATAATTTCCTTATAGATTTTGTAACTATTGAATCAAATGTCCAAGAAATAAATAAAGTTAGTTGTATTTTTAAAACACATTAATTGCTTGAAAATTATATTTTAATGGAATGCAAGGGAATTATATAAACCACATTGAAGAAATAAATTATCAACCTGAAGCATTTAAATATAATGGTAAATTGAGATAAGAAAACCATAACTTAGATTCATTCTTGGTCACACATGTTATAAACTCTTGTAAAATAAACCATGTCTTTGTAATAATTCATTTCAAAAACTTATTCATTTTAATTATCATTTTTAATAAATTTTTATATTAAACAATAACATTGTTATAACTTATTTTAAGTGAACACAGGTCATTAAAATTTAGTAGTTTTATTTGATTATTATCTGTTACATTATAATGGTTTCACTCATCAATATATGTCCATGATTTAGTCACATGTATTATATTATAAGTAATATAATTTATGTTACATAATTTTTTATAATGCTCTGGGTTTATTACATGGGATTTTCCGGTACGGTCCCTCATGAGAAAATCTATAACATACTTGTTTTACTAATTATTTAATGAATAAATGGTTATAAGTTAATAATGTGTTAAATACCTGAAATAAAATTTAAAAACAAAAATTAGTTATTTAAATATTAATATCAAAACCTAATAGTAATTTTGTTTTCTTGGTTATATATGGTTAAAACTTTATAATATTATTTATGTATTTTGTAAAACTAACCCAATAATGAACATGTTATAATAACGAAATGAATACGAACATGTTATTTTATAGTAATAAAATAAAAATTATTCAAAACTATTTATTTTAATTTATTTATTAAAGTGATGAATAATATTAATGATGATTTAGAGGATAATGGTATGTGAAAAACAAGGATAAGACATCATTATGTTTGAATAAGAAAAATTAACTTTTCTTGGTAACCCACTTGGTTTAAAAGAATTAAAGTATTATATTGAGAAAATAATTTCAATAATTTATTAGAGGATAACTATGGATATATAAATTTAATATATTATGGAGGAATTATAATTTTAATTTTGACTTGGAAGGGGTGGTTTCTGTATCATTTTATAATTGAGAGTGGTGGAATTTTGGAAAATATGAATTTTTATATATAAAATGAATTTAATATTCAAGGAATGATAATATAAAAATAAAAAATTTTGAATATAAGATGAGGTGAGGTAGATCATACCCTCATAAACCACTTTAAATTTAGCATTATTTGATATTTCATGATAGTATCACATAATTTGACCCTTTTTACATTATATTAATCATTAATGTGATAACTAATTTTTACCATAGTAACTTGTTTTTATGATTAAAATTAAATTTACCCTATTACCAAATTTAGAAATTATGATTCTAACTATTATGTTAATTTTATTACACTCAAATATAAAAAGTCATAAGATTTAGTTTTAATATCATCATATATAACACGTATATTCCATTTTTAGAAAAAATGTATATTGAAGCATAAAAATGAAAATCTAATTATTTAGGGAAATGATTATGAATATTAATTTTTTACATGAAATTTATTGGTTTAAGATAATAAAATAGGGGTTTATTTTATATTCAAACCATTATATATCTGAATAGAGTATCAGGAATACAAAATAAAAGTTCAATGACCAAAAAAAAATTTGTATTAGACTAAAATATATCTTTCGTTCCAAAATATCAAATATAGTTTTCAAAATTCAAAATATTTTTTTGAAATTAATTACTTTAATCCTTAAAATTTTATTTTGTTGAGAAAATGGTTTAATAAACTTTTATTTCATGTTAATTTCAAGATGATGTCTTACAATTGTGGGATTTATAAAATCTTTATTGTCACTATTCATAAAAATCAATCTTTTTATGAAGAATCTAGAAAACTAACCCAAGGGTATGTTTTAAATTTTGGATCTACAATCGAAGTAAAAAATTTCAAATTAAAATTATAAAATTTTGAAATTTAAATTTAAAAAAAATATATAAAATATAAATGGAAAATTTATTTACTAGAAAAATTACTTTCAAAACATTACTAGTTCATAATATTGTTTCATTGAAATGATGAATTAAATGATTTATAATAAAAAGTAAAAAAAATTTAACTACACAATAGTTTAAAAAATATTATTCCAAAGATATTTCTATTTAATAATAAATTATTTCAATTACATCCATTTAAAACTCATTATTTATAATTTCATTGGTATTAGAATACATCAAATCATTAATTAAGAATAATTTTAATATATTCTTTATTTTGAAATAGAAGTTTGATAATTGGTCAATTTAATAAATTATTTTCTTTTAATTTACCAGAGGTTATACACTACTTTTAATTTTCTTAAGGATTTATCACATTATATTATGATAATTTTTTAATTTTTATCTTGTATTATTAAAAAATACATCATGAATAATTTTTATTTTACATTATGTATGATGAAATTTGTTTAACATATTTTTTTAATGTAAAAATACATACTAAAATATTTGGTTGTTACATTATACGCCCTAAAATGAATGTCCATATCACAATTGTAATTTGAATCACCAATATTGATATATAAGTGTGTTATTAATATTTTCATGACTCGTGAAGTAATTTATAATTAGAATCAACCTCAATATCACCAGTATGATTTAAAAAATTATTTTCCCCTAATTATATTTATATGTTTATGTATCTATGTTTCTTAACCATTTTTTCCAAATATTACCCCCGAGTTGGATATAAGCCTTATGATTTTCTGGAGACATACCTTTCACAACATCATTTACATGATCCTATACTCAAAAAAATAAAAAATAAAAATGTTTATGAAAATAATAGATAAATATTAATATGAAAAATCAATCATAATTGTATTATCCCTTGAGAGTTTTATTTCATCTCACAATACATTTTATTGAAATATTATTTCAAACTATGATTATTTTTGTTAAAAAACTCCAAATGCTTTATCCTCGTAATTTCACTAACTTAATCCCAAAAACTATTATATCATAAAAATATGATGATATTTATAACTATATAATAGGCTAAAAATAATAGGAACCTATAAAACCACAAATAATATTAACCATTATCTTTAAAAAAAATTATTTTCTAGCAATTAAAATAAACATTAATCATATATACTCCCAAAAGGATAAAAATATTTTCCCAAAATAACCTATATTTCATTAACATAAAATTACATTCCAATACCCATGGTTAGCTCTTATTATATTACCAAAATCAATTATCCCTTTCTCCCAATTAATAATAACTAAATTGATATCAAATCTCATACAATACCTAAGGTCTATTTATACCTATATCATGTTTTCTTCCAAAATCCCAACAAAGATGTCTTAAAACATAATTTATCATCTAAAATAAACTCACATAATACCTCAATAGGTTATTTATGACATTAAACCTAGTATGATCATTAATATTGGTAAACCATGATGGTATCTAAAACTCATAAATTATAGTATTTTTATAACATATTTACATTTATGATTTTCTAAACATAGTATTGATACTAACTCAGACGACCTAGAAATATACTCCCAGATTCAGTGCTAAATAAAAATCATTTAAAAATTATATTTGATACCAACTATATAAACTAATTTTATTTAATCCATGTATATATTATATTTATGAATATGGTTTCACTTATATACCCAAGAGCTTTTAGATTTAGTGTTTTACATAAATAGAAAAATAATTACATAGTAAAACCTAGACATTATCCACCAAAAGTTCATTAATCTTAAACCAAATAAAAAAACACAAATGAAACACAATAATAATTCAAACTCATAATGAAAATACCCCTAGATTATACCCATATATAAATATCATACATAATAATCTTCTTTATTAAATTAGAGAATCAGGATATAAGAAAGTGTGAGCTAAAACAACCATTATGGGTAAACATAACTAATATGGATCATTGATCAAAAGTTAGCATAAGATAAACATGTGGGAATGGGGACCTAAAATGGTATTATAACACATAAAAAGAAAATCATTCCAAATAAAACATGGATTATAATTTATGTGTCACAACATAAGGCTTTTTTAAATATGAATTAGATATCATAGGATCATGTCATAATAATAATGTGGAAACAACATAAATCATGACTTTGTTAGCAAAAGGGAAGGTTCACTTATTGGAAAAAATAATATGGTGGATAAAGTCCCAGAGTTGATTGGTTTTACTCCCAAATCCCTTAAATATAATCGCATGTGATATATACATTACATAATTCATTAGTTGGTTATATAATTTTGGGCCAACCTTCCATATCATAAAATTTACATTCATATGTGTCCTACATAAGGAAATATTTATAATTTCATCATGGAATATTTAACCCATGATAAAGTAATGTGGTTTCATGAATATTTCAACAAAGCATGATCATAATCCATCTAGAGAAATAATATCTATGGTATTATTAGATCATATTTTTAGTTATGTATAATAAACATTAATGGATGATTATATAGATGAAAACAAATTTTATATGAAGATGGGTTTCCTAACACATTCAAGTGATATCACATTAGAGGAAACAAATAATTGGATCAGTTGAAACCTGAAGTTTAATCTGATAAAATAAAATATCAAAACATATTTTAGAGGATTATACGTGAATCATAACTACAAAATTGTTATATATTTTAATATTTTAAATTTAATTATAATATAATGAATTATAATATTGTTTTTGTAACAATGTTTTCAAAATAATCATATAAGTCACTTAAAATTAAATTTTATTTATATAAAAAGTAGATATTGAAAACAAATAATATTAAAATAATCCAAAACACTAAATCATTGAAAATATTTTTTTTTAAGATATCAAATTTGATATGAAAAATAATAATATACCCAAGTATAATGAAATCCCTTAATTAATTATACTGAAACATTCACTATTATTTTTCAATAGAGAAATTCAATAGAGAAATTCATTAAAAAATGGGAATAAAATTTAATTTAGAAAACCATTTAATCAATAAGAATAATCAAGAATAAGAAAATATCTTATATAATAGGTCAAAATATTTCATGCAGAAAACATTAAAAATTATATTTTTTCACACTTTTGTAAAGAATTACAGAAATGACCAGTCACAAAAAAGTTAATAAAATTCATTTTCAAGTATTTTATTGTTGTAAAATTCATTTGAAAATGAACATCATAAATATTTTAAATATAAATAATAACATACATAAAATAATATTTAGAATATGTACATAGAGGGGAAGGATTGTAGACCTTAATAAAGATATAAGTATAGCTGAACTTTCAAGAAATCATTAATATAATTGTAAAACAAAGGTATTTGAAAGGGAAAAAGTTAGGAAAAATATATTATTGTAAAATGGATAAGAATATTGGTTGGTCTTAAGTGTAAAATATAAAAAGAGTTCACAAAATATAATCATAGTCATAAACAAACATGAATTCCATGTGAGATTGGAAATAAAACCATCATGAAATAAGTGTGGCTTAAATTATAATTCAGCAATGTAGGAAAGAAGAGCATAAGATATACATTATTTAAATTACTATAATATTTCAAAAAGTAATTTAAAATAATTATATTCCGTGAATATATAAAATCAAATAAAATAATATTACATTAAAAGAGTTGAGAATCGGAAAGGAAAAACATTACAATGATTTTAACATGTAAAGTAAAAAAAATCAAGTAAGAGATTATGTGAAAATGAAAAGACACATAAAAAAGGTTTAAATAGAACATAAAATGATCATAGGTTATAATTCACATAATCATAAAGTAAAATATTTGAAGAATAATAGATATAAATCAATAAAATGAAAACTATGGTAATAATTACTTTAAGGATTTTGTAACATTTGAATCAAAATTATATGAATGAATGAAAATTATATATAATTTCAAATACCTTTAACAAATAAAAGATGTATGGTAAAAATAAATCCATGGTTAGTATATATAAATTGAAAATGAAAGAGGTGGTGAACATATAACATATCTTAATGAAGGTAAATTGAGGAATGAAACCCTTACCTTGGATTCCTAATTGAGTGGAAATGATATGACCTCCAATATAATAAAGTAAGAATAATTGATATTATATTTAGTATAATTATTCATATTAGTTAAATTTTTTATTAATATTTTATATTCATGAATTGAAAGAATATTTTTTTTAATATCATTATTTTTTTATAACTAGTTTCAACTTTTCCTTCGGTTTTATTCCAATAACGAATTTGATCATCCTTCTATGTTCAAGATTCCATCATATCAAGAATAGACATGTCAATATAATAAATTTTAAATAGTTATTTATGAATCTATAGATTCATTATATGGTAATTTTATATATTTTCAATAAATAACATACGCATAACACGATTATTTTAGTAATATTTTAATGAATAAAAGATTATATAGGAATTATAAAATAAATAATAGTGTTACTACTTAAAAAAATTAGTTCATTATTAATTCCATATATTAACAGTAATTATGATTTCATAGTCATCACAGACGTAAGTATTATTACATATTTTTTTTAGGTGGTAATAAAGATGCAAATAAGAACACATTATAATTTATGAATGAGTAAAAACATGACATAATATATAAAAAATATCAATTTTATATAATTTCATTAAATTAAAAACATTTTATTAATATGATAAATAAGATTAAGGAAGATAAAGAGGATTAATATTTATTATAAACCAGTATAAGAAATCATCACCTATAAAGAAGAAATTATATATTCTCTTAGAGACATTCTTGGTTTTGAAGGAATTAGAAACTCTTTATGACACCAAAGTTCAAGAAAGTGTTGGATGATTTTTATGGATATATTTTTTATGTGGAGGAATTATTTTTATGAGGTGTGTCTCGGATGGGGTGGTAGAGTGGTCCTTTTATATGTTAGAGGGATGGTTTTTTTTTTGTAAATTAATCATTATTAATATAGAAGAAATTTCATTTTCAATGAATATGGATCCAAAAATTAACAATTATGGAAGATAAGAAAACATATCATTATAAATACCCTCATCTACCCATTTAAATATACTTTTTTTGGAATTTCATTAACTTATTCCTTAATGTATGTTGTCTACCTTATTTTACCCTTTACTATGATATCTAACATTCCCCTTAGTAACATATTTTTCAAAAAAAAATTATTTATACAAATTAAAAATATTGGATATTCCGATTCAAAATAAAAAATATATTTTATCATATAAAATTTCTTAATGTGGAAAAAATTAATTTTAGTACAATCACACAAATCACATAAAAATTATTTTTAAAAAAAATATATCTTTAACTCTAACTTATTTAGACCAAATATTATGAATAATATTAATTATCATGAATTATTTTGGTTGATAATAAAAAATATATGGTATATTTTATGTTTAAAATAAAATAAAATAAAATGGAATCATGTAAATAAATAATTAAAGAAAAAAGAATAAAAAAAGATTTTTACTTGAATAAAATATAAATTAGGATCCAAAATGATGGATATAGGATTATAAATTGAATATTTTAGTTTTAATTACATTATTATAAAATTTAAATACATATTTTTTTTTGAGAAAATGGATTTATAAATTATTAGGGCTTGTTTATACCATGATTATTTTAAAAAAAAATTCATTTTTTAGAAACAGTTTTTTACTATTCAAAAAACGTACCATTTTTATAAAAATAACCATAATTAAAAATAATATAATTTTTACAAGATGAATTAAAAAATTATGTCCATTTTTTCGAATTAAAATTCTAATATTTGAAAATTTATATTTTAAACTAGAACATTAAATCTAATGGAAAACTATTTTAAAAAAAAATTGTTTTTTAAACCATTATTATTCTTTAAATTAAATCATATCAATTACAAATTAAATTAATGATAACCTATTTATTTTATCATTGAAGAATATTTTTATAATAATCCTCTAATTGTGATCCATTTAATGACATAACAAATTAAAAATACTTTTATTAAAAAAGGTACTTTTTTAATGTCAAAGGATTTGAATAATATCCCATTAAAACATATTATTTATAAATTAAATTTTATTATAAAACATTAAATAAAACATTAATAAATTATATATGAGGAATTAAATTTTAAATTTTATAAAAAAACTTTTTTAATTATTTATTATCTTTAAATTTAGATGGGGTTTTAATCAATTTGTAATTTACATAATAATGCTTCGCATTTTATTCTCCTAATGAATTAAAATTAATGTTGGATTGTAATAAAATATATCATGGGTTTTATGTTTTCTTTATATGTTATTCAAGATATTAAACATATTATTTGGGTGTTACCAACAATATATGTATTCTAGTACCCGAAAGCACTCGATCCCATTGTTCTAACTCAATAAACTCATGTAGCATGATATTTATCAATTGTAACCCTATTAGAAGGGATATATATTTTTATACCTATAATCTCGCAATAAAGAAAATTTCAAAATACATAACCCATCTTTAGAATATTTTTTGATACCATATGATTCAAAAAAGAACAATTACAATAAAATACTAAGAGTTTTATAATAAAATCCAAACGAGATGGGTCTCATAGAAAAGAATCGAAAAATAAAAAATACACATAGAATTGTTCTAGTAAATGATTTGTTACATACTAAAATACAATCAAAAGATTTTAGATTTTTCAGTCTATAGGTAATCACATCACCCTAATGTTCATATTCCCAATTCATCGTGTATAGTTAAAATCTCATCACACTCTAATCATAATCATCATATGTATTTGTAATTTAATAATATCATGTTATTTAATCATAAAAAATTTATTTTTATTTGTAGAATAATTGCAAAAAAATTGTTCTTTTACATAATATTTTTTATTCAAAGGAAAGGAAACATTGTTTTTAATTTGTATATATGTAATATAACATGGATACTCAGCTTCTCCCCCTGTGTTTGGAGTGTTCAATGGTTTATGGTCCTAATTAGTGTCTTGAAATTAATTTAAGACTATTATTAATTTAATTTACTTATATTAATATAAAAAATAAATATTATTCAGGAAGAATTTTCTATTATGTAATGTTATGGTATATTTTTTATATGGATTTCATTTATTTCACATGTGTGTTTTTATGTCTAATTTTTTAAAAATTTTAATCAAAATAATACCCCCTTGGAATTGATTTATACAACATAAATTATAAGAATAATTTAATGATATTGGGAAATTAATTTTCTATTAGTGGAGTTTAGGCCTATGATTGGGGTTATTTGGGACATGTAGTGACCAATAATATTAAAAATTGATTCTGAAAATGCAAGTGATATGTGTGGAGGTAAAAATTCATTATCATATGTGTTATAGTAAAAAATAATGTATTTAATTTTTTTATTGATACTTCACTAGAGGAAATCATTGACCTTTAAATAAAAAAATATAACTCCTTGTCTAGCATAGTGGATAACTAGGGTTGTGTCCTAAGGGGGTTTGGTATTTAACTCAATGTATTTTCCTTATTGTGTTATATTTTTTTGTTTTTATATTATATAAAATCATATGTATTATATATAGGTGTTGGTGTGTGATATTTTAAGAATTTCATGAAAATAAATTTTAATATGTGGACTTTAAATGATATAAAAAAATATACACTTTAGAACTAGACCATATTCCGATCACAATCTTATGATCGTCCCTTCCCAAAAACCAACTCATTTGGTATACCTCATTGTATGAACAAACCCCCTTAGAGTTCAAAGGAATGATAGATAAGTTACCATTAGAATACCTAGTTATATTCCCACTACAATACTTGAGAATAATAATTTTGGGGAACCTCAATCGAGTATGATTTTATAATTGCATCATTGTATTTTCATTAACGCTAACACAGATCACTCAAGAAAAGTTTTTATTATACTATATTATCTAATTTTCTTGAGGATGATGAAAAAAAATATCAGATAATTCCATGTATAAATTCCTTTCACATACATCACACCCCAAAATCATCAAATTTATAAATATTTATACATAGAAATGAAATATTGAAGAATGTATACTCTAAAATCATTTGGGTTCATCCTAGGAGTGGTCCTTGAGTTAGGCTCTTAGTATCCTGATATATTTAAATATCAATGTTTAATCACTATGAGATATGGGAAACACAATATATATTAATGTAATTTAATAAATAAATTTTAAATATTCCTCATCTCATAACTATATTTGTAAAATCAATTCAAATCCAATAATGGTAACCCTTTACCTAGTGTACATCACCTTTTATTTATACACGAAATACCATTAAAGAAATATTTTGTTTTTATTTCAATACCCAAAAATAGAAATATTCATTTTCCTTATATATTTTCTGTATTGACCTCACATTATGTAATTTACATGATTGAGTTAGTAATTATATATGGGTATTCATGATGATACCCCCAGTTCATGAATTGTTACCTGTGCATTTTTTTCATTTTAAAAAACAATTAGCGGGATTGACCATATTATCCTTCAAGGATACTTTATGGACGCCTTGGTTCTTCTTGGAAACATGAAAATTGCATCCTTACAATATATTCCCATGTGGTATTATTTGGTGTGTAGAGGAAAGTTACAATCTAGAGCATGGGATAATGAATACATAGATGGGTGGATAGATGATTAATTGGGGATGTGAGACTGTTATGAGTAAAAATTATGGATTTAAAATACACATCAATGGTTTCCATGTTATGGGATCATAATATATAGGGTGTTGGGTAGATTTTGTAAGCTACACTAGGCCCTGGGGTTATATTTGTTGGGAGAAATATTTATTATTGGAGATATTGTAAATTGTTTGCCTCCCAAAATAGTGTGAGGTGATTCTACAACGTTATTTTGGATAGTGATTATAGAATAAAGGTCATATTATAGATTATATTGGGATTAAATGTTGTCATTAATAGTTCATATAAAAACTTTTGGGTGTTATGATATCCTAAGGAAGGAGTAATATACAACATCACCATGCTAATGCATCCGAAAAGATCTTATATCACTTATGTTTAAATTTAAATATATTCAATTTATTCACATGTGGATGGAATTTTACTCTAACCTATTCCTATATGATATTTCATTGGTGATTAAAAATATTCAAGTCCTATGATGTAACATTTGAATTCTAGGTAACTGATCTTACATTCCTCAAAATTACCCTTTTATACTAATTTGATCTCTCTATTTCATCATGGATTTACTAACATTTTCACCTATAGAATAAAAAAATACACTAAATAAATTTAACTCATTTCTAAAAACATCATATCCTCAATTTGTTTTATCGAAATCATGGATTTAGATATTTTTTACATTAACATTGATAATACCCCAAACTGGTGAATAAGTAATATATGGATGAATTTTGGGAGAATTTTGGGGATGTAATAATTAATATATATCATTAGAATATATAAATATTTTGTTCAATAACTCCCATACACATATCATATATATCATTTTATATAAATCTACAACATATCCATGACAAATTCTAAAAATGTATTGTGGAAGTGTGTTTCCATGATATTTGTAATGACTCAAAATGTTATAAATAAAATTCCCTTTGTGATTACATTAAATGTATTGTTATGTATTATGTATGTAGAAAACAAATTCAATTAATTTGTTTTATTATATCATATTTTAATTATTTTTAAGCATCATAACCATTTGTAGTATAGCCATTGAACAGTTTTCCTATGATTAATATAAATATATGGTTTTAATAAATCCAAATTACCCACACAAAGGAATTGACAACCTCAACAGGAAAGATCAGACTCCATGAAGCCCATTTCATATAGAATATATTATGGATAGATTCATAGGGATTTACCCTTCACTAATACCAAGATGATGTCCATCAATGTAAGAACAAGAGAAACCATTTACGGGAGAAGGTCATGCTCATTGAGATCACCTCCCAAACCAAGTTCGCTGAACCACCCCATTAATGTATCATTGTCGTAAACTTTAATAATATAGAGATTTCTTTTAAAATAATGGAATATGTATCAAATCATTTAAATGTTATTATGTATAATATTTTTAATAGAATAATGTTTAAATTTACTTTTTATTATTATTTTGAAAATGTTTTTTATTTTGATTCAATAAAACAAATAGTTTATTTTTAGTAAATTTTAAAATTCAATTAAAGAATTTATTTTGATGAATAAATATTTTTTTGAAATAATTTTTTTTAATAAAATATTATTATTAAATAATTTTATTGAAAATAATTGATATTATAATTTTTATAAAATCAAATATAATTTTAACAAGGTTTTGAAAAACTATCATTGTCAAAAAAACCTTTCATTTTACAAGTAAAAATTATCATATTTATAAAACAATTCGATTAAATAAGTAATATATTATTAATCCAAACATTGAAACTATCCAATGGTTATTTTATCACAATTGTTTGGGATAGTCGAATGTTTGGGTAAAAATGAAATACATCATAAATATATTGTGGGTACAATGACATTGTAATGATAGAAAAGTGATGTAATAAATATTATAATGGGTATCAAACACCAAATATTTTTTTAACTTTTAAATAATGTTATTTTATGATTATTAGATTAATTTAAAAATAAATTTTGAATCCCCTAAAATTATTAATATATTTTAAGTATTTAAAGTCATTTCATTAAGGGTACGACGCGCATACACATAAGCAGTGTTATTATTTTATTATTCTTAGACACTGGACTTATAAAATAACGAAAACCAATACCATTTGGTTTAAGTCATGGAAAAACCCATGGTAAGGTTTTTGGGTTTGGTTATATTATTATATAGAGTCTAAAACCTATTTCTGAGAAATAATAAATAAATCCCCACTCATTTATTTTATAAAACAACCTAATGTATCACTTATCTTCCCTGGGAATCATTTTACCATTTTCTTACTCTTCCCTCCACTCCCTAAAGTCATTACAGGGTTCATAACATCTGTAATTAAGCTTACCTCAAGCATTCGTAGTCACACACTAAAGGAAATGGATCCTCTCATTCTACAATTTATTAAAGATTTGTTAACATATTATTCATTATATTTCCAATGAATAATTTTGGGATATGTATTTTAATGAAACTATGAATTACAATTTTATGTCAAAATTATAAGATACCCCCCATTTTATAAATTTTTATTTGACCATATTAGGATGTTAAAATTTCACCAAGGTTTATCAATGCAAAAAAAATTGTGTCGCGAATACCATGCCCATTTCTTATCAAGGGTGTCTTCTTTTATATACTTATAATTATTTTTCATGGGACATAAATGTAAATATTCCACAATCATTGATCATGGAATAAAATATTTTGATAAATGAATCAATTTTGACTAATCAGTATGGAACACATTTTCATGAGAATGTAATGAATGTGAGAGGTGTGCCTGAAATTATATAGCGCTCCAAAGCATTGGGAAATGTTTAGAATCATGAAACATCGTGTTGGTGCAGGGAGTGAAACTAATTCCTTTAATGGATTTTTTTATTTCATTATATCTTCTTATATATCCTTATCCTATTCTTATGATGTAATATTTTATATTCTTACACATTTATTATGTTACCTTTATGTTATCATTTCATATCATGTCTCATTTATTCATGTTTATGATTCATTCTATTTTTAATCTGCATTTATGTGCCTATTTTTGAATATGTATTATTATCATAATGTTATTCAGTGTTTAGTAACTTACTGCCATTTATAGGTCACCACTTTCTTATGTATGTACCATGTTATCCCACATAGTTTTATATGCGAGCACGTTAAGGAATTGTTCAACAAAGATGATGATTTTCCTATTTAAATTGTTATTTAATGTACCTAATTTCCAATGAATCTATACTAATCAATCATCTAGGTTTTATTAAGTGTAATATTATGTAATAATTCGTGAATTAATATGTAATAAATAGATTCATTGTTATAGTTGGTATCAAAAGAAAAGATTTGTTATTTTTGGGATTATGATTAGAAAACTATTGAAAATTCCTTAAGGATAAGAATATGTATAAGAACAAATCTCTATATTTTAGTTTGTATTGATTAAATGGTTTATTATGAAAATAAATATCATTCTGGATACTACATGTGGATGTGGATCTGGCATATATGTACATAAGGGGGAACATGAAAACACCATGTTGAGCAGTACTTGATCGGGAACTGGTACACGTCAATGAGACTTTCTACAAACCTTGTTTGAAACTCTAGGGGGATATACATTGGTAAATTCATAAACATATTATGAACCATTATCACGGGAAAATTCTAATAGAATATTACGTTTTAAAATTAATATTAGATAACATAGAATGATTCCTATAATTTCACACGTTAAGGAAATACATGTAAATTATATATTATCTATTTAATGAAATTGGATTCCCATATTGGTGTTTAATAATTTAAAAATAATAAACCCTAACTTTTATTTATTTTTACAATGGATGAAAGTAGGAGGAATCACGTAAACAATAAATGTGATGGGAAATGTGATGACTGCCCCAAAAAGATACCCAACCTGATGGTAGCGTTAATCAAAAAAATCGTGATGATAATCTCTTAGATAAATCAGGATATGAATATAAACATGGATTAGGAGGATCACCCATTCCCTGTAAGAAAGAACAAGATACAATTGATTTCTTTATATAAAAAGGAATCTTTCTTTCATGGAACCATCTGATCCCTTAATTGTGGAACAATGGATAAACTCTATTGAGATGATCTACTCCATTATTCAATGTTCTGAGAATGAGAATGTTGTACTGGATATTTATCATATGGACTAAGAATCTAATAAGTGGTTGTAATTAATCAAGAATTCAAATCTTGAGGAACATATCAAAGGGATGTGGTGTAAGATATTTGAAACAATGATTTTTTATAAATATTTTCCTCACAATATCTAATATAAAATTGAAATGGATCTCCTTTACCTAAAGAAAATGGACAGAGAATCTATTAGGGTGCACAAGGAAAACATCAAAATTATTTCATGATACACCATAGTATTTTTCATAACCCCCAAATTTAATTTTGATATCTTCTTTGGTGGGAAAAAACTTTTGAATAAAAATCCCTAGTTATCCTTGACTTTTAAGGATAAGAGTAAATTTTTTATTTCATGCTCAAAGTAAATATGTATATAAGATAATGTCAATATTATCATAGGGATAATAAGATGAAAGTAGAGTTTAATTATAGAAGTATGATGGAGACATATAACTATTTCAAAGTGTTTTAAACATACCACTATCCAAATGTGTGAAAAAAAACACCCTAGACATTGCCTAAGGGGGATGCGGAAATACATTATGTGCAAGAAGGAAGGAAACCTAACAAGCGATTGTCGACAGTAGAAACCCACTAATTCATTGGGGGAGAGGAATTCCATGATCAGCCCTCATTTTTCTATTCACTACATAAACTGGAAGGAAACATGGCACTTTACAAGATAATGCACCAATTCAGGGGTTTTCAAAGATTATTAGTAACCTCTAAGGTAGTAAGGGTGAGATTTATCCATCCCAACCACTGAGGGGGTCTTTAAAATAAAGTGGTGAAATGTAATCTACTTATTCATTCAATAATAGAGAATTTACTTTTGGATTTTGGTTATATGAATTCATTCAATTTAGGAAATTTAGCAGAACTATTCAAACACCACCAAAAATCATGTAAGTAGAGCTATCACAGAAAATAGAAAATGGGGAAATTATTTCATCCCAATTATATAATTCATATCCTGTCAAAAGTTTTATTATGAAATTCACAGTGAATTTTTTTCAAACTCTCTTGGGTGGAATTGGATTCAATTCTGGGTATGGATGGGCTTTCCCTATATAGAGACAATATAAAATCCCAATATGAGGAATTCAAACTTATTATTGAAAATACACCCCTAATTTTGTTGAAGTGAAAGGATGAAAATGATTTTTCTTTACCACTAACATATCAAGAATATATATTATTTCCCTATGAGAAATAATATCTAGAACAAATGATATGGTATAATTAATGAATCATCCTTGAATATTATCCCATTGTAAGGGAATACACTGATGTGTTTTACAAGTAATTTCTTAGTGTTCATCCTAGCCGAGAGGTTGAATCTTCAGTCGAGCTTATATCTAGTGTGTTATAATTATCCAAGGATTTTTATTGAATGGATTTTGTGGAAATTGAGTAGATAAAGAAACAAATATAGGAGAATCTAGACAAAGGCCTCATATTACCTAAGGGATTAACCCTAGGGTACACTAGTCCACTTCATCAAGAAGAATAATTGGTCAATGCACCGTTGAAATGATTAATGTGAGCACAAAAAGATCACGATAAAGAATAAGTATCCTTTTCAAATATTTGAGTATGTTTTCAATCATCAACGTGGAGAACAATACTTCTACAAGGTGGGACTCTGGTTGGGATGTCTCCATGTTATGGTGAAGTAGGAGGGTATCCCCCAGAGTAATTTTCATTTCAGTTATGGGAAATATGAGTTCATAGAAATTCCATTTAGACTAACTAATTATCTAGAAATCTTCATGGTCTTGATGTATATATTCTTTATAGAATACCTCGAAAACATTTTGGTTGTATTTATAGATGATATTATAATATTCTTCAAAACCAGGGAGGAGGATGAGAAGAATCAAATCACTTTGCTAAAATCCTTACAAAAGGAGAGGCTTTAAGACAAGTACAAATAATGTGAGTTTTGGTTGATGGATGTATCATTCCGGGGTAATATCCTCCCAAGAAATGAGATATCTATAGACCATTAAATGAAAGTAGATGTTGAAGGATGGATGACGATGACATCCATGACAAATATCCATAATATTAATGTATTAGATGGTTATTATCAACTCTTTGTGATAATGTTATCATGATTCTCAAACCCCCTAACAAATATAACATGGAAGGGAGTCAAGTTTTCATGGAATGATTAATGTGATGAGAGATTCAATGTATTGAAAAGGAGTTTTATCATAACACATGCAATCAAACTTCAAACAATTAGATAACATTTTATAGTATTTAATGCGCTTAGAATAAGGTATTGGTTTTTGTGTTAATGAAGAATGAAAAATTCATTGCATATTCTTTGGGGTAGTTGAAATATAAAGAATAGAAAAAACCAATACATGATATAGAGCTGGCTTTAATGATCATATCTTTGAATGTTTGGAGAAATTATCTCTTTTGGGGGATGTGTGAAATATAGACAGATTACAAAATCCTCAAGTATATATACACATAGAAAGAGATGAATATGTTGAAATAAAGATGGTTAGAGCTAATAAAATACTTTGACAACCCAATTCACTACAATCCTAGGAAATCGAATAAATTTCCAGATTCTCTAAATAGAGTTGATCGATAAATTTTACCATTAATCCAAATTTAGATGGATCCTATCTTCTTATATTTGGATAATAATGACATAGGAATCATAAAGAAAAGAAAATAATCAATATTTTCACAAATTATTACTCAACCATACCTTTTGGAGAGGATAAAGGATGCTTAAAGAATTTATACATGAATTCAAAAAAGCTGAATCCAGGAGAAAAGGGAAATCCTTAGAGTTAAATGTTAATGAATAATGAGTTTTGAGATTTTTGTCAATACTTTGCGTGAATAAAATACCTATTTAAGGAAGTGGATGTTAGAAAATTCACATAGATAAACCTTCTACATCGTCCTATGAATCAGAAAAATGTATTGAGATTTCTGATAGCACTATTAGTGGGACAATATGAAAAAGGATATAACAAAATATAAATCAAGATTCCTTGTATGTCAGCATGTGAAAGAAGAAATGAAAAAATACAAGGGAATGATACAACAATTAGCCATGCCTCTATAGAAATGGTAAAACATCCCTATGAAAATTATAAATGGTCTTCCCATGACATCAATAAGAAATAAAGTCATATTTGTTGTGATGGATTTTCTTACAAGGACAAAATTATTCTTTGTGATTCGAGAGGATTTATCAGTTCATTAACTTGCAAGGATATAAATCAAAGTAGTAGTAAGGCAGCATGGAACACCACTATCGATTATATCCAATTGAAATTCAAGATTTACCTCTACGTTATTGAAGAGTCTCCAACAATATCTAAATATAGAGTTAAACTTCAGCACATCTTAACAACCTCAAACTGATGGCCAACTTAAGTTGACTAAAAAAATATTGAGGGAACATTCAAGGCATGATCAATTGTCTTCAAAGAGGTGGGATGAGGGGTAACCCACTAAGAGGTGAAACCCTAATATGCCACAAGCCTTAGGTGTAGAAGGCCACCGACTGCCCCAAGAGATATTTCTTGAGTGCTGAAGGTTAGTGACGGTCTCAGGCGAGTGACCTTACATGGCGCCAACATCCTCGGGCAGGCGACGAATGTGACGTGAGGGGAGAAGAAACCGCGATGCAAAACCCTCTTCATCTGGAAGCCTTTCCAGATATGGATGATGTAGTTGGAGTCGTATATGCATATGGGGAAGTCAGTTTGATGATCCCCCTTCTCTCATTCGCATTGGATTTACCATGAACTATTCCCCTAACTATTTCTTCTCCCATTATTCTACTACCTCCACAAATTCCACCACTTCCAATCCCATAGAAGGTCTCATCCTCATTCAAGGAATCTCCAAAAGTTTGTATTTCCACTTCAGAGTTTGAGGATGTTGACAGATTCCACTCTAATACACTTTTCTTTAGACTCAGTAGTGATCAAACTTTGACAGAGTTATTTTAGGGTTACATCAACTCGACATGGGGTCTTCATTCCTAGATAGCAGTGTGAGATTTGTATCATTGGAATCTGAGAATTCGCCTTTTTTTTCTGATGATGATTTCTCCCACACCTAGTCTTCAGAGTATCGCCTATGTGACAACCATCACTTCCCTCTTTTTTGGACATTTGACTTCAATTGTGGTCATGATTTCAAGTGTGCGACAGTTTGGATTTAACATACCCTCCCTTCACTCGCCTTTAAAAAAACCATCTTCCCTCAAAGGTAATGATGACATGATGAGTTATTTTCTCCAGATTGATGATGATATAGTTTTCATGAAGAAACTCATTTTTTATGGTCTCTATGTTGATATTCACCTTTTATTGCCTCTCCCAAATCATATTTGTCTCTATGTGGAAGGTGTGTTTAGTTTTTGGAAACACATTAATATGAGTAACCACTTATTTTTTTTCCTTTCTATTTACAGTGCCACAATAGTTATTTCTTCTATCAACATGTGGGGTAAGGTCATAATGGAGCAGCAGCTCAGCTTAATGACACCCTTTCCCCCATAGTCCCTCAGGCTATTGTTGGAATGCCTCAGTCTGGTGCTGGGGTGAGTCCATGATCTATGTCAGATGGTCACCACCCAACCCACCCCTTGATCATACAACGGGCTCCGAAAACTCTGAACCCTTGCAATCCAACATCACTTCTTTTGGTCTACCATGTTCTTCCCCTCATGCACCTCCTTTTATAGCAATGGTGTATGAGCTGGGTGATATAAGAAAGGTAAGGGCATCATTGTTGTGGTTTCTGGGTGTGCTAGTCCATACTTTGACAATGTTGTTCGTGGTGTGATGGATGACATTGATGGAGGAATTGATGACTTTGATTAGAGAAGAGAGTACCCAACACTGCAATGTATACCAAAGACTGATAGAGCCAAATGGATCCCTACTGTTGTTGTTGATGTATCTAGGGAACATTTGGAACCTGTTACAATGATCCACCCAAAAACAAATATAATGTTATGGGGGAAAGAAAGAGAGCTATTCAGTATGGGTGTTTCCTCATAGGTCAATGTCAAGTGGAAGAAAGGTTGGATGGGTAGGACTTGCACTCACTCCATTAGTCATCAATATAGACGTGCATCTGGGGATTCGATTCTAGATTTTTAGACTGAAAAAGATGCTTCCAAATGTATGTATGAAGGTTATTTTTGTGTGTAACATGTTGTTCTCACTCAACCATAAAGTTATTTTTGGGGTTGTTTTTTTCATGTATGAAATGAAGTCTCCCCTGGGCATGCTCTTATTTTGTTCTCACTCAACCATAAAGTTATTTACTTTAAAATAAATTTTTTTGAATGTATGTCGATTGACTTCAAAGGAGGATGCGATAAACATATTCTTCGAGTTGATATCACATACAATAAGAGTTTCCACTCAATAATCCAAATGGGTCTATAGAAATGTATTTATTGGATGAGTTAAAAAAACACAAGCATGTAGGGATGAAGATAGGGAATAAAAACTACCATATCTAGAAATAGTGGAAAAGGTCTCGACCATTCCATCAGAGATCATGAATTCCAAGAGATTAAAAAATAGATATGATAAAAATCATCGGAAAGACCTAGTGTTTGATTTGGATACATTATATTTCTCCCTATATCTCTATAGAAAAACTAATGTTATTTGGGAAGAAGGGAAAGCTTATACCAAATATACTTTTTCCACATTGAGATTATTGACCGCATCAGAGCAGTGGCCTGCTGACTAATAATACAACCTAAACTATATTATATACATGATGTATTCAATGTTTACCACATCAGAAATAAAATAAAATAATTGTCAACTGTATTCAATCCAAGGGTTATATCTTTAAAGAATAATCTCTCATATGATGGGTAGTTGGTGAAAATATTAAATTGTAGAGATAGAGTTCAATGAAATGATTTAGTGCACCTTGTTAAAAATATGTGGAGAAACCAATAGTATGAATAAACAATGTGTAAAAAAAGGAAGTGATGAAACTGATTTACCCTCATCAGTTGTATTGTGGTAAATAAAAACATTGAGGGTGAAATTTAGTAAGGGATAAGATTATAATGACATAAAATTTTATAAATAAAATTTTCCATGTTATTTAACTAAATGTCTTATCATGTATTCTGTATATTGATAAAACATTAAATTCCATGGATTCATTATATAAGAATTAAAATACTATTAAAAATCATAATGATTTATAATATATTTGTTTGATATTAATCATTTGATTAATATAAATATACCGTTTTAACAAATCCAATTTACATAAAATAGGAAGTGATTACCTCAATCAGTAAGATCGTTCCCTATAAATCTCTTTTATCAAAGATTACATTAGAGATATCATCATTGGGATTTTCCATGACCAATCACAATATTATTTCTGATAACTTATGTATGAGTGAACCTATTTATGGGAGAAGTTCATTCACATTGAGATTACAACCCATACCATGTTTTCCCAACAATCCATCACTTTATTATATATTAATTAAGGATTTCATAAATACAATGTGTTTTATGATAGAATAACGACACAAAAGTTGTGTAATAAATACTATAAATGTTATTCATGATAAAATATATTTTTTCCCTTTCAAATAATGTGATTTAATGTTTATTTTCATAATTTTATAAATCCCATATGAATTATCCTAAAAATAATTAATTTATTTTAATGTTTTAAAATCATTTCTTTAAAGGTATGAATCACATTCACATAATAAAGGGAATTATTTTATTATGTTTGGCCCATGGATTAATAAAACAATGAAAACCACTACCATTTTTCAAATCCAGGGGACAACCATTTTAAGGTTTTTGGTTTTGGTTATTTTATTATACAAATCCAAAACCCATGTTTTAAAAATAATAAATAAATACCCACTCATACCCTGTATAAACCAACCAAATATCAAATTTTTATTCATTAAAAATCCTCATATAACTTCTTTTATATGTCCCTGCCACTCTATATTCCTTCTAATGTGCCCCCAAGCTATCAAGAAGCTCCTCCCAATCATTTTTAGTAACCCATTCATGGTAAGGGAACCTTTCATTATTCCATTCATTATTTTTTATTTAATATCTTATACGTTATATTTATAATTACTATTTTTTGGATATGTCAATCCATGTCTCTTTTACTTCCCATCTTATATAAAAATTATGAGATACCCATTTCTCTCTCAAAAACCCATTTTATGAATTTTTATGTGACGTCGATATGCTCCCAAATTTTGACCATAATTTTTTTCATTCCAAAAAAATTATTTAGAGAATACAATACTGATTTCATGTAAATGGAGTTCTCCTGTATAAACTTATAAGTATTTAAAATGGTACATGAATGTATTTATTAATCAATCCTGGGTCCTGGATAAAAATATGATAATTAATTAATCCTTTTTGTATTATATTTGTGGCACAATTAAGAATTAGAATGAAATGAAACTGATGGGTGTAGAAAGAATTATATAGTTCTCTAATGCATTGGTTAATGGTTTTTCTCATGAGAAATCATTTTGAAATAGATAGTGAACCTGAATCTTTACGGGACATTAAATATAATGATTTCATTGTAGCTAGCCTTGAATTTGTTTAAGTGGCAGAGTTTTTTGTTGTTTAAACATTTCCAATGTTTCCTTTATGTTATCATGTTATATCATATCTCATTGTTCATGTTTATTATTCCTACACTTTTTATTCCCCATCGATATGAATATTGTCTAACATGTATTATCATCTTCATTTGATTCCAATTTTTTTCTCTTATTGGGATTTTTAGCTCACCACTTTGTAATGTATGTTCATAGGTTATCCCATGAAGTTTTAAGTGCGACCATATCAATAAAATTTTCAATAAAGATGATGTTCTTAATATTTTAAATTTTTATGTAATGTACCAAATTCCCATAGAAATATTTATTTTAGATCTTTTTGGTTTTATGAAGTGTAATATTATTTAATAAATCAATAATTAATATGTAAGAAAGATATGGGTTGTTATAAAATTGGTTAATTCATAATGGATGATTTAAAATCCATTCCTCTATTTTTTATGATCACATTCATTTAAATATCATGTTCCACAAATGACTATATCACCCCAACCTATACCTAAATGTTTTCCTCTAACTCAAAGTAAATTATACTTTCAGTTTTTTACTTACTCATAAAATCATATAAACTTTTAATAGGATTATTTCACCTATCATTTATCTTCTAATTTGATAACAATTGAATGAAAATCATAAATAATTTATCATTTGTCAATCTCTATCCTAAGCATGAGTTTTCCATCATTTAAAAGGAATTTTTAAAATAAAAGGATTATTAATATCATAGTGTGATAACACATGAGTTTTTATATTTTAAATCATTCATATGACTCTAAATCAGAAAATATATTCCTTTAAGGAAGTTCAAAAATGTATCTTTTCATAGAATAATGATACTACAAATTTTTTATTTTAGCATTTTTTGTAAGATATCTTTTAGTGAAATTAAGGGTATAATCTATTTTAAATTTTTTTGTGGATTGAGTAAGAATAGATATATTTTGAACATTATAATGTTCCTAATAATGTTTTGTTTCCAATGAATACCATCAAAATAGTCCCCCCACCACCACACTCGCTACCACTATATACCAGAATTCAATAAAATGGGAATGCAGGTTGAGTTTTTGTGTATATGGTGGCACCTAATATGTCCATAAAAATTATTTAATGCTTCAAATGATGTAACGCCCCAACCCCAGTTACCCAAATTCAGTGTATTACATAACATTAGCATGATCATAAAAGATCAAGTCTAGAAATACCGATTTGTTTAGTAGCCTTGGAAACACTAGATACATTCATAAGTCTTACATTACATCATAAAGTGAAAAAATACCATATCATAGTCTCCATAGTCAACAATCATATTCCCTCAGACTATCCCTGCAGGTTAGTCATAAAATACATCTTCACATCCTGGGAAATATAAAACATAGAAGGTGGTGAGCTCAGATGCTCATTAAGGATAACAATATAGCAGAAACCTTCGTAAATAAGCATAAACATTTAAGGCAATGTATAACTAAAACTAAAGACTTCTAAACTTGAACTTCAGAATAATATGGAAAAAATAAAATGAAATAATGCCATTTTTTCACATTGATATTCTACTAGTCTAATAATCACATGAAATATCAATAACCACTTTCATAATGATGGAATGCATAATGCCAGACTATCATAACCACATAGTCAAGGCCTTGTGCCAAGACATAAAATAATATTTTGTCAAGGCCTTGTGCCAAGACCCTAGTTTGTCTAATGAGACCTACTGATGCATCAAGGAGCTATAGTGGGCTCCACCCGTCACTTACTAAGTCCAATTCATTCCTCATATGAATAGGTTTAAACATAACATAAACATTCGTATTAAAACCAGCATACGAAATTTCAATACTTTATCCATAAAACATGAATGGTATAAAAATAATACATCCATAGTCAAATGTATCACAAAACCTTAAATAAAATATGAATGTTTTGTATCATAATAAATCAACTTCAAATAATCTTAAAATCCATCAAAGGATGTTGACATAGATGAAATCAAAACTATTTGATAGAAATATATCTTTTTTTAAAAAATCATTTAGAGTAAAAAATTATAAAAGAAAACATATAATTTGAAAATATTCTTATAATATTATAAGGGAGGCTTCGATGATTTTATAATGGTGGAAAATAGCTGCACCCACTGTATACGTTTAAAAAACATTCTTACCTTAATTCTGTCGAAAACGATAAAATGACCTTGTTTGGAAAATGATGGAAATATTCCTTTATAAAAAGTAAAACAAGTGTATAAATAACATTAACCCATTGTCTATAAAATATTAAGAATTATTTTAAATACATTTTTACGAAACATGTATGTGGATAATAAAGAGTTCCAGTAGATAATTACGTATAAACAACCTCGGATAATGAAGAGATTGTGAAATAAACCCTTACCCTGTACTTTTCCTTTATTGAGGGTAGTTTAACCTCAAGTATAATGGAGAAATAATTTTTATTAAATTATAAAAGAATCATATACATTAATATGATATCATATATGATCTTTTAACATTTCTTTGTTAATAATATCATAGTATTACCGTCATTTCTGTTGTTAACGGATTCATTTTACTTTGTATTCTTTATTATGTGAGTCATAATCATTATGGATGGGATGTATCTTATTCATATCCAGAATGATATCAACTCTTTAAACATTATTTTTAATCATAAAATGAAAATTATTCTTGAATGGATACGATTGGGAATGAATCTCTTTGCGTTCGTGGAGACGGTAATCGGTACGTAAGCACGAGCAACAATATGATTCTTTTGATATTAAAATAATATATAATTGGATGTTATATCATATATAAAAAATAATTATCCTGTTATATTTATTATTTACATGAATTACACATCATTATTATAACCATCTAAATAATAATGTTTTGAATAACAATTACACCACGACGTGGAGACTGTAATCCGTACGTACGCACGTATGATGACATGTAATTAAAAGGATGGATAGAATAATGAATATGGTTATACCATATTTATAATAACATCATAGTTTATATAATATACTGGAGTTATTATTTTAGAATGGAAGCAACAAATAAAAAGGATGTGGAAGAAGAAAAGAACTTGAAAGAGGTGATGAAATATTTACCTCTTCTTCAGGTTCTTGATTTTGATTTGATCAAAATGGCTCTTTAGTTTGGCATTATGACTAAAGGAAGGCCTCTCAGATGAAGGTAGGATAGTTGAGAGGGTATTTGGGAAGAGTTTTTCCGAGAAAAATTGCTTTGAAGGTGTGAATTAGTGAGATGGGGAGTTCCCATTTATAAGAGGGGTGAGGGGAACCTTAGGAAAAGCTAGAAATATTATTTTATAATAAAATAATTTTCAGTTTTTAATGGCTCAAAAATTAATTATTTAAAGTCTAAGGTGGTTATGGGTCTAAAACCACTCAACCAATATGTTTTATACAGGTTTGGGTCACTATATTAATTTTATATTTTAGATTTAATTCTTAGTTAAATAGTATGACATTTACCATGTCTCTTTGTATTTTTACATGATATGGTTAATAAACATACAATATACTTCCAAGAGATCCCCAAGTGGTTCATTAATGCTGCATGAGTCATTATATAAGTCCTTTGGCCAAACATTAGATTTTTATAAATAGAATATCAATTAAAAATATAATATTTGTTTTAAGAACTCTTTTATGTCAATTTTGACACAATTGGGTATTTTGTTTTTGAAAAATTCATAACAACATTATTACTTCAAAAAAATTCATATAACCAATCCTAATATGTCATATAAACCTATAAAATTACTTTAATTCATAAAAAATCTCAAATTACATTTATTAGGATTTTTATAATATCAATTATTTTAATATTTCATTAATTAAGTAATTACTGCATCAGCATTGTGTCAAAAATAAATTAAATTATTTAAAGTCTAAAAATTAAAAAAAAGTATCATTATGTACTTAATATTTTTATATTTCCAATGAATTTTTATAGTCAAATTTATCTTATGTATAACCCTATATTAAAAAATTTTAATTATTAAACTTTGATTTTAACTCTTTTAACTATTCTTTGAATTAAATAATTATAAATGTCCTAATCTAATCTAAGTGGACCAAAGAGGTTCATATTTTATTCCTAAGGTTGTTTTTGGTTGAATTATACTTATCCAATTGAATTAGGACATGTTTTAGTGTAATAATAATATCATTTTTATACTTAATTGCCCTATTTACTTTTAACCGTGGTAAATAAAAGTAAAAAAATTACTATTCACCAAGAATTATTTTCAACTTATTGAACGACATTATACATACTGATATCAACCATTTCTCTTGTATTTTTTTAAATTACACTCATAGAAGCGGTAAAATTATGTTTTATGTGAATTTACAAATTCTCCTAGGAGGTGGGTAAAAGACAGTGAAACGTTCTATAAAATTTTTATATATCTAAAATTATTATCATTTGACTCCAATGAATTATATTGAACTTATATAGGCATTATGTGTCTATTTTAACCTAAAATAAATTAAAATAAGTGTGTAATACTATTCATAATGGCTAGTTTTTCACTATTAAAAAAATTGAATGTTTTCAGAAAAATACAAAGAATTCACCCTAAGATAATTTCGATATTCCGAATCCAAAAATAAATTCCATTTTGAAAGATAAAATTTATAAAATTTCCAAAAGTGGGTAATCCTATTCATAATGGATAGTTTGATTGGTTGTGGTGTGTTAGAACTCGAAGTTGCGTACAACACACGCTACTGTATTATTCAAAGAGATGTGTACCGTGGAAGACTGGCGTTTTACATTCTCCTCTCATTCAAATAATTTCATCCTCAATATTTCTTGAAAAATACCGCATGAAAATACTCGGGTGTTTCTTCATCATATGTTACTCGGGTTCCCATGTTGCCTCTTCAATTTTATGGTTTCTCCATAGAACGTTTACCAGGTGAGTGATCCGGTTTCTCAGCACTTGTTCTCTCATATCAAGAATCTTGGAAGGCTCTTCGCAATAAGATAGATCGGGTTCCAGTCCTAATTCCTCATAGGTGAGTACATGCATTGGTTCAGGCATGTATTTTTTCAACAGTGATATGTGGAACACATCGTGAACTTTAGAGAGACTTGGCAGCATTTCCAAATGGTAAGCTACATCCCCAATTCGTTCTAGAATTTCAAAAGGTCTGATGTACTTGGGACTCAATTTACCCTTCTTATCGAAAAGTATAACACCATTCCATGGAGATACCTTCAAGAAAACATGATCTCCAACCTGAAATTACAAATCCATCCTTCGGTTATTAGTATATATCTTCTTCCTACTTTGAGATGCTTTGATGTGGGTTTTGATTACCTTCACCTTTTCCATCGTTTCCTCAACAAGTTCTGGGCCTACAAGTTTTCATTCACCAACATCATCCCATCAAATTGGTGTGCAAAATATCTTTCCATATAACTCTTCATATGGTGCTATCTGAATACTTGAATGGAATTTATTGTTATAAGAAAATTATACCAGAGGTAAATATTGATCCCACATACCTTGAAAGTCAAGTGAGAATGATCTCAACATGTCTTCTAAGGTTTGAATAGTCCGTTCTGATTGTCCATCCGTTTGGGGGTGGTAAATAGTGCTCAAACGAAGTTCAGTATCCAGGGCTTTCTGAAGACTTTTCCAAAATCTTGATGTAAAACATGGATCACGATCAGAAACAATTGATAGAGGTACTCCATAAATTCTCACTACTTCATTAATATATAGTCTTTCTAGATGTTCAAGTGGTAAATATTCTCTTATAGCAAGAAAATGTGTTGACTTGGTAAGATGATCAACAATGACCCATATTTTATCTTTCCTTATATGATTATTTGGTAGTCCCATGAAAAAGTCCATTGTAATATTATCTCATTTCCACTCTGGTATGGGAAGAGGTTTCATGATTCCTCTAGGCTGTTGCCTTCCAGCTTTCACTTATTGAAAAACCATATATCTTAACACAAAATCAGAAATCTCTCTCTTCATGTTGTCCCACAAAAAATGTTCCTTAAAATATCTATAAATTTTGGTGCTCCCATGGTGTATAGAGAAATTGGAACTATGAGAATCATCCAAAAATTATCTTTTTTGATCTGGTATATTGGGGACACCAAGTCTCTTTCCAAAATTCAAAATCCCATCTTCATACACAAAGTCACTCAATCTCCCATCATTCACAACTTTAATTTTCTTTTTGAACTCTTCATCATCAATTTGAGAACTCTTTATCCTTTCTAGTAAAGAAGGTTTGGAAACCATTTGAAAAAGTATTGATGTTACACCTTCCATGGTGATTCCCATATCCATATTTACTAGATCCATAAAAATAATATCCCTTTCAACTCTCATCTTGTTCAAAACTCCATGATATTTTCTACTAAAATCATTTTCTACCTTATTTTCCTTCCCTGGGTAGTTGTGTATAGTGAAATCATAATCCTTGAGTGGTTGAAGCCATCACCTTTGCCTCATGTTGAGTTCTTTCTGTGAGAAAATATACTTCAAACTCTTGTGATCGGTATATATCTCACCTTTTTAACAAAGATATAATGTCCCCATATCTTCGAAGAAAATATTACAGTAGCTAACTCAAGATCATGAGTAGTATAGTTTTTCTCATGAATTTTTAGCTATCATGATTCATAGGAAATAACCCTATCATTCTGCATAAGGAAACAACCAAGTCCTTTATTTGAAGTATCACTATAAATAACAAACTCATCATTCCTCTATGGTAGAGTAAATATAGGATAACTGACTAATATTCTCTTATGTTCTTCAAAACATTCTTCACAATATTTTTTCCAAATAAATTTAACCCCTTTATGTGTGAGCTTCATTAATGGGTTAGCTAATCGGGAAAAATTCTGGACAAAATGCCGATAATAACCTGCTAAACCAATAATACTGCGTACCTCAGTTATACTCATCGGTGCGGGCCATTCTTGGATTTCCTTGGTCTAGAAGAATCAAAGAAAATTCCATCATTAGAGACAATATATCCAAGAAAAGAAATCTCCTGAAGCCATAATTCACACATGCTAAACTTCTCATATAATTCATGTCTTCTAACAGTCGTTAAGATAATGTTCAAGTGATTTTCCTGACCATCGTAGCTTTTGGAGTATAAAAAGATATCACTAATAAGTAACACCACAAAATCATCGAGATATTCCTTGAAAACTCTATTCATTAGATCCATGAATACCGAGGGTGCATTTTTCAATCCAAAAGGCATTACTGTAAACTCGTAATGAATGTACCTCATTCGAAATGTTGTCTTTGTAATGTCATCCTTCTTTACACACAACTGATGATTACCAGATTGAAGGAAATTATTCGAAAATTATTGTGCTCCATGAATTTGGTCTAATAAATCATCAATGCGGGGTAGGGGATACTTATTCTTTATTGTTATATAATTGATCTCCCTATAGTGAATGCACAACCTCATAGATATATCTTTCTTCTTAACAAAAAGAATAGGGGATCCCCATGGAGAAACACTAGGGAGAATAAACCCCTTATGGATCAATTCCTCTAGTTTTTTCTTTAGTTCCACCAATTCCATAGTGGCCATTCTATAAGGGGTCTTCGATATGGGCCTTGAACCAGGAATTAAATCAAGGGAAAACTCAATTTCTCATTCTAGAGGATGTCCAGGTAAATCATCTATATACAAATCAACATATTCTCTCACAATAGGTACATCCTCTATTTGAACATTCCTTTCCTCACCCACAGTTATTTCATTGTCTTCCTCCCCAATAAATGAATTTAGTGGAGCTACTGGGGGTGGATCTAGATAAGAATCAGGTGGTGGTGATTCTGCTATAAAGATAAGGTGTTCTTTATCATCATCATCAAAACTCATAACCTCATTCTTCTTACAAAAAATCTTCACATCATGGTCCTAAACCAATCCATACGGAGGATTATATCAAATTCAATCATAGGTTTGATGATGAGATTAGCAGATAAAGAGCATTTATATGCTCCAATGGGAACAGATTCAAAAAAATTTGTTGTGATGATACTTCCCTTAGGATTTTTAACTGAAAACTCTCTTGTTAAATCAAATTGGAAATATCTAATTTTCATAGAAAATTGGGAAGATATGAAACAATGTGATGATCCAGAATCAAATAAATCATTTTCTAAACTTGAGGAAACCATTAAATTACCTTCCACTACCTCTTTCGAAGCTTCTACCTCAGTAGTAGTGATAGAATAAGATTGTCCATTTCTAAGTTATGTTCCCCTGATGCTTAGGACATTTATTTGAATAATGTCCCATATCCCTGCAGTTGTAGCATTGCACATCGGTAGCTTCTTTCTTCCCCTTGCAATAACAAGCTTGGTGGCCTTTTTCACCAAACTTGTAACAGACTCCCATTCCCTTCAAGCAAGTACCGGGATGTTTCATTCAAAATTTACGGTAGGATGCATATTCATCTTTTCCTTTATTTCCCTTATTTCAATTTCTAGAGTGATCCGCAGATCTCTTCTTCTCATGCTTTTCTTTAAACTCGTAAGACTTAGAGAGTTATTTTTTGTCCTGTTAGTGCATGAGACAATATCTTCATACAACGAGAAGGATAGTGAGACTAATGCTCGATGGAGAAACATTTTTAACCCATAAAATAAATGATAATTATTATTTCTTGGGTTACATATATAATCTGAAACATACCTCACTATCCTTGTAAAGTTAACCTCATACTTTGCTACTTTTTCATCCTCCTTTTGCCTCAGACATAGAAATTGCCTTTCCATATCTGCTCAATGGTCACAAGGAAAGTATTTTTCTAAGAAAAGATCTTTAAACTCCCTCCATTCCATATTTGATACTTCATCATCTTCCTTTGTGTTTTGAATCAATGACCGCCATTGATCTACATCTCTAGTGAGGCGGTAAACTGCCATGATAACTTTTTCCCTTTCACTACACCCCAAAGCATGGAATATTTTCTCTAAGAAATTTATCCATTTCTCAGCGACTAGTGGATTTGTACCCCATTTGAATGATGGTGGTTGTTTCCTCATGAAGCGATCTAACATTGATCCTCCATGATGCAGACCAGAGTGCTCTATACGTGTAAGGTTATTATTCATAACCTGAGTGAGATGTCCCAGTATGGCGATAAGCTGACCAGCACCAGTTGTATCACCAGCTCCACTATAATTATCTTGAGCAGGAGGGAAATCCCTACATGGAGTGCGTGCATTGAGATAGTTTCCATTCCTTCCACTAGGCACCATTTCTAAACAATTTCATAAAATAGATTATTTTATGAATCAAAATACATAATTCCAAACCTTTAAAACACTTAACATAAATTGAAATGTTTATGGATATAATCTATAATCATAAAAAAATGTTTTCTTTGAGTATGCATATACTCATAAACCCTTCATAATGGTTTGTAAAGAAAATGAGAATTATCCTAAGAATATCCCTCAGGAGTTTCGTAACCAATAGTGAAGCAAGGCCCGTTGTCATGCACCGGTTCTCATTCGAGTCTATATCAAAGAGGTGTTTTCAGGTTTCAACCCTTGGTACATTTGTGCCAGAGATGCCTCTACCTGCTCGTATCAAAGTGGGGATGTATTTCTTGGAAAACTCAAAAACTTTCTACAATACCAAAATTCTTGGAAATTACTCTATACTAAGCCACAAAGTCTATCTTAGGGTATGTTCTCTAATCAGAGCTTATCTAAATCCACCTTCCAAGGTTTGTAAAAAAATTCCTTCAATACCAACTATAGAGCCCCGACCACAGTTACCCAGATTCGGTGCATTATTACATAACATAGGCATGATCATAAAAGATAAAGTCTTGAAAGACCAATTAATTTACTAGCACTGAAAACACTAGATACATTCATAAGTCTTACATTACATCATAAAGTGAAAAACTACAATAACATAGTCTCCATAGTCCACACTCATATCCCCTCATACTATCCCTATAGCCCAGTCATAAAATACTTCTTCACGTCCTGGGAAAATCAAAACATAGAATGGGGTGAGCTCATATGCCCAATAAGGATAACAATATATCGGAAACTTTCATAAATAATCATAAACATTTAAGGCAATGTATAACTAAAAAAAGCATTTTAAACATGAACATCAACATAATATGGAAAAAATAAAATGAAATAATACCATTTACTTATTCGCATGGATATTCTACTAGTCGAATAATCACATGAAATATCAATAACCACTTTCATAATAATGGAATACATAATTCCAAACTATCATAACCACATTGTCAAGGCCTAGTGCCAATACTAAAAATAAGATTTTGTAAAGCCCGTCTACCATGGCACAAGTTTTTCTCATGAGACCTACCAATGCATCAACGAGCTATAGCTGGCTCCATCCGTCACTTACTAAGTCCAATGCATTCCTCATATGAAAAGGTTTAAACATAACATAAACATTTGTATTAAAACTGGCATACAAAATGTCAATAATTTCTCCATAAACCATGAATGGTATAAAAATAACACATCCACAATTAAACATATCAAAAACCTTCAATACAATATAGAAGTTTTGTATCATAATAAATCAACTTCAAATAATCTAGAAATCCATCAAAGGATGTTGACATAGATGAACTCAAAACTATTTGAGAGAAATACCTATTTTTTGAAATCATTTAAAAGACACATAATTATAAAAGAAAAAATTTAATTTTAAAATATTATTATAATCTTGTAAGGGAAGCTTCGACGATTTTATAAGGGTGGAAAATAGACGCACCCACCGTATAAGTTAAAAAAGACATTTTTACCTTAATTCTGTCGAAATGGTTAAAAAGGACATTGTTTGGAAAACGATGGAAATATTACTTTATAAAAAGTTAAAAAATTGTATAAATGGATTTAACATATAGTCTATAAAATAGTAAGAATGATTTGAAAAACATTTTTACGAAACATGGATGTTGATGATCAAGAGGTCCCAGTAGATAATTATGTATAAACAACATCGGATAATGAAGAGATTGTGAAATAAACCCTTACCTTGTACTTTTCCTTTTTTGAGGGTAGGTTAACCACCTGTATAAGGGTAAAATAATTGTTATTAAATTATAAATTAATCATATGCATTAATATGATATCATATATAATCTTTTTTACATTGCTTTGTTAATAATATCTTAGTATTATCGTCGTTTCGGGTGTTAACAGATTCGTTTTCCTTTGTATTCTTTGTTATTTGAGTCATAATCATTATGTATGGGATGTATATTATTCATATCCAGAATTATATCTAGTTTTTAAACATTATTTTTAATCATCAAATGAAAATTAGTCTTGAATGGATACGATGGGGAATGAATCTCACCGCGTTCGTGGAGACGATAATCTATACGTACGCATGAGCGACTATATCATTCTATTGATATTAAAATAATATATAATTGGATGTTATATCATATATACAGAATAATTATCATGTTATATTTATTATTTGTAGGAATTAAACATCATTATTACACCCATCCAAATAATAATGTATTGAATAACAATTACCCCACGATGTGGAGACGGTAATCCGTAAGTACGCACGTACGGTGACATGTCTTTCAAAGGATGGATAGAATAATTAATATGGGTGAACCATATTTATAATAACATCACAGTATATAGAATATACTGGAGTTATTATTTTATAATTTAAGAAACAAGGAAAAAGGACGTGCAAGAAGAAAGGATCTTGAAAGAGGTGATGAAATATTTACCTCTTCTTCGGGTTCTTCCTTTTGATTTGTTCAAAAGGGATCCGTAGGGTAAATTTCTGAATAAAGGAAGGCCTCTAGGATTATGGTAGGATAGTTGAGAGGGTATTTGGGTAGAGTTTGTTCGATCCAAATGACTTTGAAGGTGTGAATTAGTGAGTAGGGGAGTTCCCTTTTATAAGAGGGGTGAGGGGAACCTTAGGAAAAGCTAGAAATATTATTTTATAATAAAATCATTTTCCATTTATAATGGATCCAAAAGGGATTATTTAATGTCTAAGGTGGGGATGGGTCGAAAACCACTCAACCAATAGTTATTAAATAGGTTTGGGTCACTATATTAACTTTATCTTTTATATTTAACTCTTAGTTAAATAGTTTGACACTTACCATGTCACTTTGTATTTTTATATTATATGGTTAATAAACTTACTATATACTTCCAAGTGAACCCCAAGTGGTTAATTAATTATGCACCTATCATTATATAATTCCTTTGGCCAAAAAATATATTTTTAGTAATAGAATATCAATTAATAAAATAATATTTGTTTTAAAAACTCTTTTATGTCATTTTTGACACAGTTGGGTATTTTGTTTTTGATAAATCCATAAAATCATTTTTTTTTCTTCGAAAAAAATTCATATAACAAATCATAAAAGGTTATATTAACCTAGTAAATTAGGGTAATTCATAAAAAGTCTGAAATTACATTTATTTGGATATTTATATTATCAATTATTTTAATATTTCATTAATTAAGTAATTACTGCATCATCATTGTGTCAAAAATAAATAAAATTATTTAATGTCTAAAAATTATAAATAAAATATCATTATGTAGGAAATATGTTTATCTTTCTAATGAATAATTATAGTCGAATTTATCTTATGTATAAACCTATATTAAAAATGTTTTGGTTGTTAAACATTGATTTTAACTCCTTAACTCTTCATTGAATTAAATAATAATAAATGTCCTAATCTAATCCAAGTGGATCAAAGAGGTTCATATTTTATTACTAATGTTGTTTTTGGTCAAACTATTCTTATCCAATTGAATTAGGACATGTGTTAGGGTAATAATAATATAATTTTTATCCTTAATTACCCTATTTACTTTTAACCGTGGTAAATAAAAGTAAAAAAGTTACTATTCACCAAAAATTATTGTCATCTTATTGAACCACATTTTACTTATTGATATCAACCGTGTCTCTCAGATTTTATAAATTCCACTCACAGAAGCGGTAAAATTATGTTTTAAGTCAATTTGCAAATTCTCCTAGGAGGTGGGTAAAAGACGTTGAAAAGTTCTATAATATTTTTATATATCCAAAATTATTATAAATTGACTCCAATGAATTACATTGAAATTATATAGGAATAATTTGTCTATTTTGACCAAAAATAAATTTAAATACAATAAATAATTATTTAAATAAAAATTCGGTTTTAAACTATAACTTAGTGTTTTCACTATTCATCAAAAATTGAATGTTTTTAGAAAAATACCAAAAATTCACCCTAAGTTAATTTCGATATTCCAAATCCAAAAATGAAGTCCATTTTGAAAGATAAAATTTATAAAATTTCAAAAAGTGGGTATTACTATTCATAATGGCTAGTTTGATTGGTTGTGGTGAGTTAGAACTCGATGTTGCGTACAACACATGATACTGTATTATTCAAAGAGAAGCATACCATGGAAGCTTGGGGGGTTAAAAATGAGTTTATATTTAAAGGTATCAAAAGGATAATCTAATAAGTTTTTTTAAAAAATTCCTTTATCATTTTAACAGCCACTAAAAAACAATTTATTTTAAAAAGAAACAATATCATTTTCTAGATTATAAATCATCTATCAAGATTCACTAAAGAAAAATATAATTGAGAAAACTTTATAAAAAATGTACTGAAACATCTCGAGTGTCTAATTTACATTGTATTTTTTTTTTATAAAAAGTGGATTCTCATTGGACCAAAATTCTTTTCATACTTAAATTAATAATATTGAAATTAAATCATATCATAAATGTCTTTAATGTAACAATAATAATAAATTCTACATTCCCAAAATAATTTCCGACATATAAGGGGTTTTCAATTAAATTTAAACATAACCTATAGTAAGAAATATATATAATGAATTAAAAAATAATCTAATATCCACTCAATTTCCCCCACACTTTTCCTATAAAATATTTTAATTAATATAATGCATGATGTACAATGAATTGATGTTGTGATAATGAAACTTTAATGGAGAATAAATCTTTAGTTACTTTCAATGGGATTTTATAATATATTTCCATTTTTAATTTTAGTAACTATATAATAACGCATGTAAAAATAATAAACATTATTCAAATATAAATAAAATTAAATGGGAAAGAAGTTTGGGGAGATTTATTAGTGTAACCCCCATGTGGCAGCTGGGTTTATTGTGACTACTAATTGAATGTTTCAACTATTATTCCCAATTAAAATGGGAAATTATTTATTTGATGTAAACCAAAACATATTCTTTCTATCCCCTGATCATTAAAGTACACAAGATATAGATTATATATTGAATTTTGTATTGTGAATCTACACCCATTACAGTGAAATGAAATTTATTTTATCAAGATATAAAAATATATGGGTCCTTTTCCATTTATGATTCTACAACTACATCTATGGAATAATTTTCAATATATACTTCTTGATTTATGGGTCATAAAAATAATATTAAACAATTGGGAAACCATTGACCAATTAGAATTGAATGAAAATAATGGAAGATACATTTAAATCAATATTTTCCTCATCAAACATTACAACTTATAGTCTTGTTTGTTCATAAAAGGTCACATTGTAATCCACTTTATTTGTTAATATTAAAAAAAATGTTTTTATAGAGATCCATATGTTACTCTATATGTGTATAGTAATTTTTATTATCACTCTCTAGGGGAATCTATTGCTGGGAGAGATCTATAAACTTCAAATAGTGGGAGTTAGAGATTAATTTACTTTTAATTAAATTTAATAGAAATATATTTGGGATTGTAACAACTCCCTATATTGGATAATCTAAAACTATTTTTATTTATATAGTGTCTCTTATAGGTATTTGTTTTGAGTTCAACATAGTTATTCAATCTCCTATAATATATCTTCAAATATTTCTACCTCAAAGGTTACTTCATTATCCGATGAATAATATAGATTGGGTAGTGATTTTGGTTCTTATTCAATGATAGAATAATCATTTTACAAGAAGATTTATATAAAGTGACCATAATATGAATCCAATAGTTTTCTAACTCCCATATGTTTATTATTTGGAGAGTATGATTTAGTGTAATCATTTGGTAATGATGGATTATAGTTTGATAGTAGATTTTATAATTATTCTTTCTTGGAATCCTTGGTTTCTTGTACATTGAAAGTGAGTGGGAGAAGTATCATTCTCAAATATTTTATTTTCATGTATCTATATATTTTTTATATGATTTTTGGAGTTAATTTAATAAAAATGTCATTTGTTACCACATATGTTATATTTATTCCCATATTACTTTCAACTGGGCTTTGGTAGTGTCATAATAAATATGTTATACACGAGAGTAGTTTTTCAATGCATTGTTTGGTCTATCATTAAAATTCATCACGAAAAATTTAGTGTAGAACAAAAAAGATGATAAAAGTATAAAAGCCTCAAAAACTAGAACCTATGTCTCCTCATTAATAGAAATAATGATTTCCGGTTTTTAATGGATTCAAAATCAAAACAAATATTACATATTCTAGTACAATATAATGGTTAAATAATATCATATCCCAATATGGATTCATAATTAATTCATATGATTATTATTATTGTATTTTTTGGTTTTCATATTTAAAAATTATATGTAATAAACATGGTGTTTGGAATATGATATGGAATTAATGTTAATAAAATAAACAAGAATATTAATATTATTGGATTTATGAAGAATAGAAACCCTCATAAACATGACCTCATTCCCTTTAATATTTTTTGACCATACCTTCCCCAATTATAAATCAATATTTGTATACCATTATACATATAATCACCCACACAATTCCAATATGTGATTAAGAATCTATCACATTAATCCACAGATATGTTCTCACCTCTATGTTCATGAATAGTGAGAGAGAGGAACCTTAATTAAGAATTATTCCATCATTTCATTAGTTCATTTTGATTGAAGGTAACATGAAAAAATAAAGACTATTTTTCATCATGAACTATTATATCATGTGTTTAAACATAGAACATATTTTATTGTGGCAATGAAAATTAGAGAAGATAATGTATGAAGTATTTTCAACCACCCCATACACAGTCTTCCACAAATTCCTCATACAGAGAAATGAAATAAAAAAGTTCAGAGATATTGGAATCATTTTGTTTCATCTTTAGAGTGATCATTAGGTACTCCTCCAAACATCATAATATATTTAGATATCATAGTATAATCAATGAGTGATATGGGAAACACAATATATATCTAAATAATGAAATGTATAACACAGCAATGTAAACTTAATTAATTACTAAAATATTGAACTCTATATAATAAAAAGATGAGAATACCCCATATAGTGATAATATCATTATATATAAATACATGGATTCAAATAAAATCATAAATAATTCATAATTTCAACAACCATAATCAATATATTTCTATTTTTCTTAGATGTTTTCCATAGAGGCTATTAATTGGAGAATTTACTAGTTTTTGTTTGAAAATGTTTATGGGTATCCCAAATGGATTCCATTAATAATGAATTTTTTCAATAAGGATTTCTTTTTCAATTACCATAGTCAATTTACATTATTCCACCTCTAGGATAAATCATGTATGCATAGTGAGGAATTGTAAATTTTTCAACATCATCCTTTGAGAGAACCCATGTGTTGAATTTATATTGGTTTTCCAATAGCACTATTTCAATTATCATTATAATCAAGAAAAGTTAATAAATTGGTAAATCGGTTGATAAAACACAATAATTAAGTGAATATGTATCCCTCGCATTTTTGGGTAATTAACATAATTCTATTTAATAACTAGATGGTCTGATTCAATGGCAATACAAAACACCAAACAATTGGAGTGATGGTTTATATGTTAAGGACTAATTATAAAGGTTAATTTACTGTCAAAAATAGTTTACATGAATTGGATAAGATTAATTCTTAAAATATTATTATATTTACTATATAAATAACTTTTAAATGGTTTCAATAATGTTTAATGAACTTGGGAAAACTAACTGATGGGTATACTAAAGTACTAATGTTTGATGAATCCAAAGTAGGGCTACGAAGAATTTGTATTTCTAATATTAGGGTATAATTCACTTGTAAGAAGTGATTAACAAGGATAGATGTGATTTTATGAAGCCCCAAACCCATTTCATCATGTCTTTAATTTCTTTAGGAAAAGTTTTATATTGTTTATGTCTAATTTCATATGATATTTAATGTTGTGTGTATAACCTTTCCTGCTTATGAATATATATTTCACCACGTATGTCCTTATGTGTTGAAAATATTCCATACACTAATCTTATGACATCCCATTAGTCTTAATTTAACAATTCAATCTCAATCATATGAATTTTTGTATAAGAATATTACTTTTAAGGGATTTCATAATACTTTTTTCTTTATGACATTGACTGTAAGACTTCCCAAGATTTTATACTACTTCATTGTTTTATCAAATATAAATGATATTTTATTTGAAATAAAAAGTATTAAAAATGTTTTCCCATCCAAGTATATTAATTAAATACCCCATATATCAATAAATTAATTAAATATTTCTCTGAGAAGCTTATATTGCATTATATTCAGAAAAATATTGAGTTCCCGATGATGAAAATTTGAGTTTTCAATATAAAGAGGACATCAATTTGATGTGATGATAGTGTTGTTATATCATGTTATATATATTATTATCATATGACTCTCCATGATTAAATATTGAATATTATCGCATGATATGAAAATAGAAATACCTACTGGATGAGATTCATGATAAAGGAATAGAAACTTCATGAACTTTTAAGAATAATATAGATGAAGAAGATTAAAAGTTCAACATGTTTTTTGAACATATAATCATTTATATTTGAAATGTTTGATTTTTTAATTTATATTTATAGTTTATTTAATGGTGATCATGAGAAGATTATTGTCTAGGAATTTAGTTATCCTTGAAAATATAGGACTTCCTAATTTCATTAAATCTATAAATGGAAAAAAAAATTAAGTAATTGTTTTTATCGAGAGGACTAAAATAAAAACAGATTATGATCCAAGAAAGAAAATGAAGGTGTGTGATATGATATGATAGATAATTTTTACATGTCTAATATGGATTTTCTATTGGTTTAATGGATGATATTATGCTACAAGAGAGTGGTTAATGCCACAACTATTTCTTTTATAGGATTTTTAAATAATATAAAATATTAAATGAATTGAGAATCATTATGGATGGATTTTGAGAATATTTTCTCCAATATAATGGGAGAAAGTTTTTCATATATTCATATATGGGAAAACTATGAGAATTGTCAAAATTTTATACCTTGAAATTTAAATGTACATTAGTTTAATATGAATTCTTTTTGAAAAATAACTAAAATATCATGTGAAAACAAAAGTGGTTATTTTATAATGATGATTTTTGGCCAGTGGATTGTAATTTCACTTTAATATTCTAGTTATAGATATTAAAAATTTAAGGAAGATTTTATCTAGTTGATTGTGAATACATGGAAATTGGTAGAGGAAGAAAATATAGAAAGTTAAGGACTCACTATAGTGTGTGATGTTGATTGGGTGAGCTGAGAGAACTATACTCCTAAGGAACAATAAGGTAAACTGAACCAGTGCTAAAGATGAAAATAATTTTGTTTATAAATAAATATAATATTATTAGGAAACTAAATAGGTTTTCCAATATAGAATCAATGATTGTTAAAGTAGTATCTAAAAGTTAAAATAATGAAGAAGAAGAAGAAGATGCATGTCATGAAGGATCTGCATGAGTGAGCAAGAGAAAACATTAATACACTAGTTCTTAATTACTAGTTAAATGGCTAGGTAGATTGTTTTCTAGGAATTATTTCCTGAGTTCATATTTTAGAGTTGTTGTGAGTTTGTTTCACAAGAATAACATGGAGGATAGGTAGTGAATTGAGGCTTAGTTTCATGAGAATTATCAGAAGAATTTATAAAACTTAAATAAAACTTGTTATTAAAAAATTATATCAATATTTTTGGTTACAATGAATTCCTATTATAGAACATTGTGATCTATCTAAATATGAGTTTGAAATAAAGGAATATTTGGTGGGATTCTAGCTTAAAGTTGTACGGTGGGATGTTGCATTTTTCACATGTGGCATATTACAAACACGCTCACTTATGTAATATGTATAGAGTAAGTTAGGATAATGTTTTCCAACAATAAACTTCTATTTATATAAATATTGATATTATAAACTTTTTACACCATGAAAATAATTGTCTTCAGAATGCTAGACGATTCAAGGGAGGGGTTGATCCTTTTAAAAACACCTATATCAATTTACTAATTTATCAACAATGATTATATAGATATGATATATCAACTAATAAGATATATAATATAAGTAACTATAATCATAGGTTCAATGTCTAAAGGGGTTGAAAGGCTAAAATAAGAAATCATAATTTTAAAAAAATTAGAAAACACCTCATTTACCCCCTCTCAAGTGTTCTTTTTTATATCCATTTGGGCTATTAATTTTTATTAGTTCATAGGTCCATGTTTTTTGGTTTTGTCTTAGTGGTAAGAAACGAAAAATCCTACATGAAAATGGGGGGTTCAAAACCCATAGGGTGTAGGTACTATAGCAGCACTGTAGCAGCGACATGCACTATAGCACTAGCGGGCACTATAGTGGTGTAAGGACATTGTATCAGTGGTAGGGAACTATAACGGTGGTAGGGAATGGTAGCGGTGGGAGTACATTATAGTAGCGGTGGAAAATGTAGCAGCAACAGACATTGTAGCAGCGGTGGAAACTATAGCATTACTATTCATAGAATGGGTCTAGGACCAAAAATTTGGGCCTACAGTCCATGTAATGTGCAACATGCCCACTTGGCCATCAGATTATGTAATGGGTCTCCCTTTACCCAGTTAAAAGTGGACTTTTATTTTTTCTAATAATAAATGAGGCCCCAATCGGAACCTTATAAAAAAATTAATTCATAGGTTCCCATTATTTGGATCTAAATATGTGAAGACGAACTTATTTTTATTGAAATACATGAAGTTTAGATTTATTATGGATGTGACCCATATGTATATTTCATATTCAATACATGCTTATATATATTTATAATATTTATCTATGATTTACAAAACAAGATAAAGAAAGAATCCAAAAAGGAAAATAAAAATGACAATGAAGAAAGAGGAATCACCATTAGATGAATGTAATCATAATGGTGAGTGTTGTGTCTAATCTGTTGATGATTATTCCTTTATTTATACAATTTCATGTCGTGATAATGGATTCTGAGAATCTATTGAACACAAAAATATGGACGTCATGGATAATTTGAAGAATACAACTATATATGTTATAAGCTAAATATTTGTATATATTAAGCGACTTTAAGATGATAAGTCGTAGTCGGAACAAGATGTTGATATAATAAAAGTTAAATTTACAAAAAAAATTGAGTACAAGAATCGCCTTTATAAATATTTTTAATGTTAAAAAAGAATATTTCTCACTTTTTAATGAAAGAATATCCTTGTTTCATGAAGGGTTGAAAGGTTCTTCTTGTGAGAAAGTGGTGATCATGATTGTTTTCATGACTTGACCCAATAGGACCCCACCTGAGTAGATAGTAAACTGATATTGACACCCTAAATGTGACTGTAATATTTTAATGGTTGGAAACAATAGTTGAGTAGGCATAAAACTAAAACAATAGACTTTCACAGAAATTAATTGTTTTCACACACAGAATGAGTTCCATAAAATAGTGTATAGACATAATAATGGACTAAAACATCTGGAGTGTAATAAATGCATGAAACAATATCTAGGAAATATATCAAAGTGAAGCAATGTAATAAAAAAGATATAAAAAATACATGCCAAACTAGTAATGAGTTTCCAACCTTTCAACACCTAGGAATATGGAAAATTAAATAGAGAATGACTTAGAAACACCAAGGCCAGCCAATGAACATGGCCAACAGCTCAATGTACCATTATTCTCCTCTGATACTAGGTCTAGAGAAGTCACTACCAATATACATATCATCTGGATAAGACACAACATGTGTAGGCATATCCCATGTAGTGTTGAGTATATAAATACCTTATATAATTCCTTGAATCCTGTGAGGGAAGTAATAAAAGAAGATATTCAGCTCAACCAATATGAAATAGGGTAAATGAAGCCCAAACAATATATGTGATCAAAAAGAAACCCAAGAATTTAGAAAGAGTATATAAATATTCACAACCAGCTAATAATTATGATGAGTTTTTCAACAAATCCAATGATCCCATATTCGATTTCGATCACCACACACAATATCACAAGATTCGTAGTTGAGGGCTCACACCTCTCCATTGAAATATATATATGATAGAGAACTAACCCAAATGGAGTACCTTATCCCCACTGATGTTTTAATATGTAGTGTACAAATCCATAGATTGAGGATCCAAACCCACTATAGTGTATATTATTACAAAATCTACATGTACAAAGTGTATGGGTGACACACACCTGAGTGTGATTGGTGAGTACTACACACATAATCTCTCTCTGATGTTCAAGCCCGGTCCATTCCATATTACAAGGATTATGAAAGAAGTGTCCAACTTTTAACACTACATATTATATCTTTGATTCTAAAACAAAGGCGATCTATGCATCCAAAGTGATTAATTACACAAGATAGGCTACCCACCGGTGCAAAACCGAGTCCTAAATAATGAGATACACAAGGTAGAAGGTGCAAGGGAAAGTAAAATGTGTTTAAAAACTGTAATATCATGTCTGAACACACCTCAATTCCTTGGTTCGTTCACTCCTAGAATCAATTTTTCCAACCATGTAGCTGCACATGACCTTTCCCAATGGGGACATGGTGTGCATGTCAACTCAAGGACCTAAGCATGTGATCTCAGCACATGGCTCAGGTAGCCATGTACTTTCACACAATGTGTCCCTTTGGGGAAATAGAGTGTCTCCTTAACTAGGTTTTTGGGTGTGTACTTGAGGTAAAATGCTTAACTACCTAGGTTGGTACACGCGATGTTTTGGCCTAGCCAAACAGCATATGATACTCAACTGGGGTGAAACCCTAGGCGCATTGAGATTCCAAGGAACACATTGTGTGTTCCTCTGGGGTACATGGTGTGTACTAACATTTTTACCAAAATTTATACTAGTATTCATGAAAATTAAAGATCCGCAATCCCCACTTACCTTCAAACCATTCACCTCATCCAAAACCATTGAAATCCAAGAAATCTCTCTCGTAATGTTTTTTGGCTTCCGGTGGCCAAAGAATAGAACTGCAATATCCCATTATGGTTTCTATAATGCTATCTATCACCATTTGAGGTCTCAATCCATGAATACATCATTCACATCTTATGAATGGTTCTCAAACCCTACTAAAATTTATGATTCCATCATTTTTTCACATCCTTCATGAATACGAGGTTCTAATTATGCTCAACTATAGAATGAACATGTTGAATCACAGACCTTGTTTGCTGGTGATGAAGAAATAAATAAATTTGTTGTAAAAAACACAGGATTGAAGTGAGATCATCCTTAGCTGAAATAATCTCAGGGAACAATTTTATATTATTGAATCAAATAAAAATATAGGATATGGTAGAAAAATCATTTAGTTTCAAAAAAAACTAATCAAAATCAGGCATATAAAATGAATATAAATCATGGATTAATAAATAAGATAATTAATCTGTGATTGGAAATTATATCAAATGGAATGAAAAAAAAATTATTAAGCCCTATATTAAGAATGGATTGATGTCTAGTGAAGAAAAAAACAATTAGAGATTATGATGAATATCCCAGAAAATTCTTCACCAATCTCACACATCTATATAATCATTCATTTTTTATCATCATTTTAGAGATTCAAAAACCATTGAATCTCTCACTTCCTCCTGCTCTCCAGTAGCCTAGATTGATGCATCTAAATATAGTGAATTTCGATAATGTCACATTTATAGGGGAATATTTGGTTTTCTTCTATTAAATAATATAAATAATTAAATAAATAAATTTTTTAATTTTTTTTAAAGAAACATCAAATGCCTTTTCCCCTGAAAACACTTTACACCGAACAACCTTATTTCATGTATCGGGTAAACCCCACATTCCAAAAACAAACACGGTCTCAAATTTCCCATCCAATTTCTGGATCAATTGGAAAACATTTATTATGAATATATTTTCAAATGTTGTTTAATATATATAAATATTTTTAATATACTAACTATGTGGTCCTACAATACCCAAAACAGAACACTAACTAAATATAAATTTTATATTAAGTGATATATATACATATAAATATTCCAATGATCAAAATGATGAAATAGAAGTCCTTACACTTTCCCCTCCATCATGGATTTTCACCTTGAAAATAAAAAGGTAAAAAATAAGGTGGGGTTACTAAGCCCTCATCTCACCCTTATTCTCCTAGGATTTTGCTTTCACACACCCATACTACCAAAGAACTCAAACTAGAGGAATGGTACATTCACATAGGATATTAACATACCAATACTCATTCACAACTGGATACTTCGTAATGCTAGAATGATCCTATAATTTCATTCTCACCCTAGTCAATAAAATTCATCAGGTAGTGAAGGTATTTTCTTATCTATGTCACCTAGGAGATGTCCAGTATTCGATCCAACTATGGGTGTAATACCAAACACTATGAAACCTCACTAAACCCCTGAAATATCTAGAATGACCCAATAAAACTCAATGTTATCTTGCTTCTAATAAAAATCCCCATTGTCATTTTCATGGGGATACTCTTAGGAAGACATTTCCTCCCTAATCATATTAAAAATTCCAATGATGTTAGTCCTTCAAAGATTTCTATTGACACTATTTTTTCCTCATAAAATCATAGATCATGTGAACCTTCTACATCAATTCTAACATCAACTATGGCCTAACAAGATATTTCATTCCAATCTCAATCTATCATAAGGGTGACCTATAAGGTCTCTCATAAAGGTCCAAAACGGGGTCTATACTAATTGTGGAGTTATAATTATTATTATTGGAAAATAGGGCCACTAGATAGTTATTCTTCCAAGTCATACTAATGTCCAATACATATTATCTCATAATATCCTAAAAAACATAGATAGTTTACTATGTCTGTCCATCCATCTCTTGTTGAAATGTTGTGAAATTAAGTAACAAATTCATAAATTTCCCAAAAACACCTCTCCAAAACTATTATGTTAACTAATTATCATGATTAGATAGGATATTAATGGGTATCCCATGATATTGGATGATATTTCATGCATACAACCACAAAAAAAATCAATACAAAAATCTTCTCCCTGATGGAAAAAAGCTATCTGAATTAGCATGAAATTTGATTGTCACCCATATAGAATCACGAAAACTTTCAGTATGTAGAATCCCCATTAAACAATCCATTGATATCCCATACAACTTATATAAAAAATACCAATATGTTGATTTAGAACTATTGGATCATGATGATCAACCTAGAACTACTAACACATGAGGAATCAGGAGACACACTCGATAATGCTCTGCCTAATTCCAACCCACCAAAACCACCACCGAAGGTCCTTTTCCATCATTACTATACGTATATACCCATACAAAGTTGAGTTATAAAACTCCCTTGACACCTCCCCACATAACGTTCCTGAAACCACCATCCATCCCTAAAAAATTTTGATATCCTCCCCACCTTCACCAAATCCATATAGTGAATCTCATGAGGATATTTGTTCATGGGTAACCATTTATTTGAAATATCTCAACTAAGATTCTATAATGCACCGATAAAGCAGTGGAGCCACTAACATTGACTGTAGTTTATATCCAACCCTCTCCCCCACCAGCATCAGTAGTAATGTGCCCAGTTTCTCTTATAATTCATCCATCAAGAGAGAATGAGATTTCCAACCAAGGAAATGTCCCTCCAAATTTATATTCCTTGGTGTGTATATTATATCAAAGACATATTCGTAGAGTTACTTAAACCAATGCCTCAGTATCATGTTATGATCTCTCTAGGTGAAGACCTAAGACTCTGGGGATCTTTGTAAATAATGAAATGATCTCCTAAAAGACAATGCATCACCATATTATGGACGAACACTAATACATCCTACTCTATGTTGTGGGTAAAATATTTATTATCATGGGGACACAACCCCATTGACATCTAACTCATCACGACCTTCTGATGAATCAAAAAACAAAAAATCCTAGCTCTAGATGCATTACAAAACATCATATACTCAGAGACCTCCTCGAGTAGTCTCAAAACAGGAGGACTGGTCAACCTCTACCTCAACTCCTAAAAAGATATCTGAATATAATCTATATTGAAAAATATATGCTCTTTACATGTCAAGTAAGTAAATGTAGAAGAAAAAATATAAAATTCAACCATGAACCTATGATACTACCCTTCCAAATAAATAACCCCATGCACCCCCGACACATTGTAGAATGGTTTCTAGGAAAGTGTTGTATCAAACATCACTCGATCCACAACCGAATAATGCCAAAGATAAAATTCTCTTGAAAAAGAACCTATAGGAAGGAAAATTATCACTTATAGAGATGTACATATAGTTGGTGATCATAAAATAGTACCCCAAACATTATTCAATTGTTTATATTATTCTCCTTAGGAAAAGAGTATGTACGGATGTCATCAATAAATACATATAGAAACTGGTCTATGTATAGCTTAAATTTATAGTTCATAGGAGTGAAGAAAACATTTGGGGAATTATTTACAATAAAATACATCACTAAGAACTCATAGTTCCCATGGGGATATCATAATTCTATATTCATAATATTATAATTTTTATGTTTCAACTAATGGTAGAATGTCCAATGACCAATAATTTAAAACCATATCACTTATTTTAACTAGTTGAAAAGAAAATAAATCTATAGAATGGGCCACTTTTTATAGACTAATCCTTGATTTAGGTGATGGTAATTATCAAAAATACTAAAACTCTCATCGTCCATTATCATGAACAACACTAGAGCAACCAAGGGGGACACACTGGTTCTCAGAAAACATTTCTCTTGATATTATTCCAACTATATACTCATCTCATAAAGATCAATTAAGGTCATCCAATATGCAATATAAGATAGTTTTCTACTCTTGGGGTGTAATTTGATGAATATTTCAATCTACCACTTTATAAGTATAAATAAAATATATTTAGGAAATTCAATTATATAATCATCTACTACCGTTGGAATCTAAAATCTTGAAGAGCACACTGCACCGAGGGATAAACTCCCCAATATATGGGTGATAGGTCAATGATTCCTTATAGGGATAACCACTAACTAAATTTTAATATACCTCTCTCCCATATAGAAGGATCTCTTCCCATATGTATGAAGGATACTAACTCTCCTATACTGATATTATATATATGCATGAACCATAGAAAATCATTCAATGCCCAGGATTTCATCATAAGGTTTAATTATAAAAAACAGAAGGTCCCATGAGAAATATTATCCACTGAGTTCCAACACACACTAAAATCTGATGTGGGATATAGAAGAATCAATCCCTATAGGAACCACTTTCCTTGTATGACATCTGAAAGACTTTATTAGAGGTTCTATATCATGTACAAGGGACATTGAGATTATGGAATGGCTCAATCCAATGTCTACATCAACCAAATATAATGTAGAGAAGAAACAAATTGTACCGTGAATTAACTCTTGAGTAGCATAATCATAACTATCAATTGACTACCACAAACTACACCCTCTACCACCATCTGTATGATCATGGAATGGTCTACTTAGTGTTAGTGGTGGGAGCAGGTCATAACATCCTCCTCCTCTTAAAAACCTCCCTTTGGGGCTATTCCTTCCCCGTTCTCTATAGTGTCACCCTGGGGGATTCCCTGACCCCGCCTAGGAGATTCCTGATCATGGTGATTTCTCTATTATGGAGGTACATCCACAACCTAAACACCATCAAAAACATGTTGTTTTATGATTCAAGATCCATGTGATCTCACCCATCACAAACATAACATAATCCCTCTCTTGGCTAACCTGTCCCTCTTATTGAACCCATTGATAGAGATACACATGTTTTAGTCTATGAATGAGAATTTATCTTTCTCCATGACACTAGGGACTAATTCCTACTATTAGTTACAGATTAATCAACCACATGATGTCCACTATCTGATCCATCTTCCCAATGAACCACTACTTGAAATTTCTAACTAAGCAGTGATTTCTCCCACACTCTATCATATCATGGAATTCATAATGAGACCATCCTAGATTGTATTTATCTACAAGATACATGATAAAAATTCAAGGTTTAAACGTATCAATCCCTCACAACATCGATATAATAGGGTGTAAAGTTGGTAAACCTTGACGAATACTCAAAAATAGACTTGTAAACTCTCTTTAACTACAAACACTCTTAGATAAACACAATGGAAAATCATGAAGAGTAATAGCCATCAATAGATAAAAACTAAAAGTATGACGAGGAGTTTTTTATGTCATCATCTATTTAGGTGATCAGACCCTATTAGTTACCTTTTCCAAAATGAAGAAGACTATTTTCATGCTCAATAGTTTTATCGATCAGGGTTTGTACAAGACAGATGACTCAAGCCACTTCCTTGAAAACCTAATCCACTACTTAAATGTCTATATTACCATGAAACATGAACAATCTATATCCCTGGAACTTGTGTAATATAATAATCCTTTAGGTATCATATTTCTGGAATATTCGATATATGAGCTACCCATCATAATGTCAATAATCTACGTGGCCACTAGAGGTGGATCCACACATTTCCCATCCGGTGGAAGCACTAATATCTATACACAGTGGAAAAAACTCATCAAAGGGTCCTTAAATAGAGTCTGCATCACTTAACAGGTCAGCATCATGACTGTATATCAACATCCGAGCTGGAAATCATCATGGAGGTTTCTTAAAAGTTAACAAGAGACAAAATAGTTAGATGAGAATATCTAGAGATCTAACCCAAAAATGACATGAAAATATACATAATCCTATATGATGTAATTACCATAGGTTTCCCAAAAACTGATGCCTCGATACTCTGAGTCAATAATTAGTTAGTTAGATTCTTGATGTATGGACATGTCAGCCACAACACCAACACTTGGTTCCCTTTACTAATAGAAAATCCCTTGATAAGCCATCATCATTTCAATATATTCCAAAACAAAACCTCACAACATGCCCAACTATATACACCGATCAGAGGAAAACCCATATATGATACCACTCTATCATGACCCCACCCACTGGGATCCCACTTGAACCAACAGTATGTTGAGGGTGACCCCCCCCCCCCCCCAATACCACCTTCTATAGTCTAGGGGTGAGAAAAAAACACCAATTTCACATAAAATCTAAATAATAGGCTTATTCAAATGTACGTATACACATAAAGACATCCAAATCCCTAAAATAGTGAATAAATATAATAAAATACCAAAACATATAGAGTGTAATCAATTAATGTACCAACCATTTGGACATATATCAATGTGCATCAAGGTAATACAAATGCTATAAAATGGGAAAATGATATCCTAATGAGAAATTGGGTCCCAACATGAAATATAATATAAAAGGGGAACATTAAAGAGATATATAGTCACAAACATTAAGACTAGCCACTAAACATTGACAAACCATTAATGTAACTCCAAGATTCTCTGATGATAGTTCCAACAAAGTAAACACTAATCTAGACATCATCATTATAAGAAACAACATTTAAAGGCAAAGCCTATACAGAGGTATGTGCATACATTCCTATTAGGATTCCCCATGATACCAATAGGGAAGTAATAAAAGAATATAATTGACTCTATCTATAAGGAAATAGGGTAAAGGAATCCTCAGAAAAATATATGATCAAAAAAAATCCCAAGTGAAGAGTGAAAGAGGATCTCTGTCACCATAGCTAGGTAAGGATGATGATGAATCTGACTTCCACTCCAAAGGTTCCATCTCAGATTCTTAACACCTTGTGAAACAAGATAAGAATCTATGTGAAGGGTCCACATCTTTCCATTGTGCTTCATTGTGGAGGGTTCACAATCTCTAGTGGAGAACAAGATCCCATCCATAGATTTAAGATGGGGTGTAACACCCCATAGATAGGGATCCATTCCCTCTGTATTGTGGAAGGGTACCGAATCTACATGTATGAAGAGATTGAGGGACCCACTCCATAGTGTGATATGGTATTACCTACCCGACGTAGTTAAATGGTGATCTTACTTGATATCTATCATTGGCCTATAATTTTTGAAAAAGAATCCCAATTGTAACACATTGTTTCATATATTTGATTATAAAACATATACCATAATCACATCCCATATATAAAAATACTTGATATAGGCTTCTCATAGGCCCAATAATGATCTAGAAAGAAGATAGAAAAGGTAGAAGTTCACTGGTGATTTATACGGTGTGTACATTTAGTAATATAACATGTATCCTCATATAAATTTCTAGGTGTATTCATACTTAGTAATAGTTTGGATGGCATTATTGATCAACATGGAGTGTTATTATGGGTGAATGATTTTCATGTCCATGCAGGGCCTTTGGCATGTTCTCTCAACACATAGATTTGGTATCCATGTACATTCACACAGTGTGTCCCTCCGGGGACATGGCGTGTCTTTTCACCTTGGGTTCTAGGTGTGTAATCACTATAAAGGGATCTAATTATATGATATGATCACATGATGTGTTGTCCCGACCACATGGTGTGTGATACTTAACTTGTGTGACAGTTTAGCTACCGCGATATTTCAAGTAACATGGTATGCGTACCTATGGAGTGCACGACATAGACTCAAGTTTTATTTAAAGATATTCATATTTTCACATAGATTCCATATTCATGATACCCATCACCCTTTTTAATATTGTATCTTAATTAAAACACTTAAATTGAAGGAACTAATCTCTAATAAGTTATTTTCATCTTATAAAGGATAGAAATTGGAACTTCGATATCTGGTGTAGTAGTCGTTCCACCCCCATCAAGGATTAGGGTCTTAATTCAGAAATCCATCACTGATTTACATCAAATCAGTCTCTCCCTATAAAAAATACTATCAACATGTTGTTCAAGAAAACATAATGAATTCTATGATTTTATCATGATCAAATATATCCCAATAATTGCGAATCTCCAACCCCATGGGACAACAATGAATAACTCAAATAATAAAAGTGAGAAAAGATCAAGAATGAAGTGAGATCATCATTATTAAATAAGATCATGAATAAAAATTTCACAATATGGAAAGAAAGGGTGAATCAAGGTTATGGTAGATAAAATCATTTTTTTTCGAGAATTATAATTAAAAATGGTCTCATGGGAAGAACAGAAATCATAGAATAATGAAGAAAATGTGAAATCCATGCATGAAAATTAAATCAAAGGGATGAAATCCACAAAATAACATATCATACCGCATGAATTGATCAATCACTAGTAAATAATATATATGATAGAGATTATGATCAATATGTTGTTGAGTTATTCAACTATCTCATGAATCTCATTGATGGTTGGTTGTGAATCCATGTTCCTTCCTTGTCGATAACAAAAGTGCTCTCACATCCTCATGTTTTCTAATCTCATATATTTATGAGACTAACCCTGGATATTTTCAATGGTAACACATTTATAGAATAGGATTTGATTTTATACCCTTAGGTAAAATATATAATTAATTAATTTAATAATTTAATTTACTTTATAAACCCACTAACATCTAACTTCTATAGAAAATCTAATGCTGACCAACCTTATGTCTCACCTTAGGTACACCCCACATTTTGGAAACAAAAATATTCTCATATTTCTTATATGAGGTATTTGTCAATGAGAAATCCATTTATTATGAAAACTTTCTCATGAATGATTTAGTATATACTTATATTTACAGTATATTATTTATGAAGTCTTTAAACCCCTAAAACATAGTGCTAACAATAAGGAAAAATACAGAGATATATATAGAAATTTTCAAAGGATCAAACAACAGAAATTAGAGTCATCATAATCTCTCCACTATCTAGTCTTTTCACCACAAAAATAAAAATCTACGCAAAAAGGTTGGTGTACTAATCTCTCATCATTCCCTCATGATCCCACAATTTCTCATGCATGCTCCTATGCTTCCAAAGTACCCAAGACAGAAGAATGCTCTATCAACAAATGATCTTATAAGGATGATCCCAGATCACTACCTAGTACATAGAAAAGGTGTACCTATAATTAATGCTCATCTCACCACATTAAACATCACACTTCGATTCATGCAATTATCTCCTCATCTATTGCGTATGAAAGATGATTCAAGCTCAGTCAAACTATGGGTTTAATTACATGTGGTATGTTACCCTACCAAAAGCATGGTAGAATATAAAATGGCCTAATAATCCTCATGGATTGATTTATTCCCATGAAAATTCTCTATATTCCTCATCATGGGGTATATCTCATGAAAACATGGTATCCCTTATCGAACATAATTGTCCCATGATTTGAATTAGAGGAAGATTTATATATCCTTTTGGATATCCTCATATGATCATAGATTATTTAAACCTTCTCTATCATCAATTTTACTAGCTATAACCCAACAAAACATATATTTTCATTAACATACTATCACATGGGTGATCTAAAGGGTCTCTAATATAGGACCTCAATAGATTGATAGTTATTATTATAGGAATTCTCAATAAGATTAATGTGATAATCATAGCTCTAGAGATATTCAAACTCACAGGATCTCAATATATCTTTCAAAGGAAGGATGTTCAACTCTGTTTTTGGTTGTTTTATGGGTGAAATATTTTTCTCATCTGTATATGGGTCCCAAATGCCTCATTAAAAACACTACAGAACCATGATGTGAGCTGAGCATCATAGGTAGAGATAATCATCATGGATACCACAATAAGATGTATGACCTTGTTAACTTAAAGCCACCCCAAACTATCATCTGACCTCTACTCTTTGATGAAAAATATTCTTTCTAAATTGGTAAGAAGGTTGATAATAACCAATATAGCATTGTGAATCCTCTTATTATTTTGAATCACCTTCATAAAAACCATTAATATTATATTTAACATCCATCTCATAATATGAAGATGTTTATTAAATCCTACTACAACCTGATTCTCTTCTAATACCAATTGAAATTCCCTTTCAGGATCTAAGTATCACTGAGAGGTGGAGGGGTTGAATCTATGATATATTTTTCTTTTTTGTGTTTCCCTATTTTTGAAATAGCCTTTGCCTCCTGTTAAAGAGTTTCTTCCCTGCTGAACACACACAACCACATGAACAGAAGATTTACAAGGTTCACCACTCAACTAGAGTACCTACGTCTTTGGTATGGTATAGAAATAATATAATACCACACAATCCCATAAAAAAAATTCTTTTATATGGAATAAAACAATTTGGATATACCATTACACCCGTGTAGAACTTGGAAAATAACCTACATGTTTGTCTGCATCCTCTTAGAACAAATAGGTAATTAAAGTATTTCAGTGCTTCATTACAATTGAACAGGTGGATTCTCTGAATTAAAAATCTTCACTATCCTACCCAGAAGCCGGTAAGAACTTTATTAGGCACAACTAAACATGTGCGAAGAACCCCAATTCTTTTTCAAACCCTTTGAGTTGTCTTTCATTCAACTTTTATGCCACGCGCACAAGATTTGACTTTTTTTGTGAACTTCTATTCTGCACAACTTGAGTCTTTCCCACAACTCTCTTCTTATGCACAACTTATTTATTTCACGCACTCACCTTTACTTAAAATTCATTCTCACCTCAGAGCTTGGTATTTCTCTTAGTGTTGAGCTTAAAAATGTTAGGGGGTCACCTCTTACATATAGACCTCGTCAACCCCTGTGCGTAAAAACACAGACGTGTCACACAAAACCCTGATGCATCTCCCAAAACCCTATTTTACATTTCACTGGGCACATAAGTCTCTTTCGTGCACTAATAAAATCATTCACACACTTCATTCCATTTTTATTTTTTGATGTAAGAACCTTGAATCATGCCCTGCAGACGACATTCCAAACTCCCTTAAATCTTGCGTGCAAAACTAATCTTTCACGCAAGCCTCTCCTTTTCCAGATTTTGATGTTTCGATCATGGAACTCCACTTGTGTGCCACATACCAAGAAATTTCAAACTTGCACAATTCATCCTTGGTCAAAATCACATTTCTCCATCTTCCAATTTTCAGCACCAAATTTTTTCCAAATGCTGGAAACAGTGCCACCTAAAAATTTGTTTCAGAAAGAACACCAATGCTGCTTCATTATCATCTGGAGTATTCAATAAAAAACTATTTTAATAAAGAACCATATCTATAGTAATATATATTTTTTGATCAAACACCATTATCATTGTTAGGTTTTCAAAGTAAAATACTACAACTTCACTATCTTCCAGAATCATCATTCATTACAATCAAAACTGCATATGACTGGCATCACCATTACCCACCTTTAATTCAAAACGCTTGCATCACAAGTTCTCCTAACTTATTATATTTGTGATATAAAAATCAGAAAAGTGTGGTCTTATTTTCAAGGCCTTTAAAATGTGAATTGATTTATCTTCTTTGACAACAAAATACAATACTCTGTAACAGAAAAATCTTCTTACATCTATCTCCATCCAAATTGGTCCCAAAAATCTCCCCATTTGGATTTAGTAGTCAAAAAAGAATCATAAATCACGTAACTTTGTAACCTCAATCAAAGGATTACTTATCCAAAATTCTAAGCCTACGTGAGACAAATCATTGTATGAAATAATAATTATTGACTGCCAAAACCATGTTGTAAACAATTATTGACTATGAAATTTCATGATCATATCTCCTCAACCTTCTTAAGAACATATTTCATTATTTTAATTCATAATTATTCACTTCTTCATATTTCCTAGAATACAACAACATTTTTCCCTATAACCACTCCAACAAAAAATTAGAATAGTGCACACACATACATGCTAGATTCACAACTTACCCTCAACTCCCATTTTATGCATGCTTTCATAAGGATTGATTTATGAAATGATTATTCCCCTTGAAAACACTATCCAAAGTACACCGAAATATTTTCAAGTCCTAGAATCACAAAAAAGGGGGAGGGATGAATGTCTATTAACACCTCCTCACAGAACATGTCTTGAACCACCATCCCACCTTGAAAAATGATGAAATGATCCCCTTTATCAAAAAATATATTTAGGGAATCTCTTAAGGATAAATTCCCTTGAAAAACCTCATGGTCGACATCTCCTAAGTAATATTATCTCACAAACTAAATAAGTGATGGATCCACCACCATCGAATGTAGTTAATATTCAACCTTGTCCTCTATAAGGGTAAACTGTAATGAGGACAACTAGTTTAAAGCATCCTCTATAAAAAGAGAATGATATTCTCAACTAAGGGAATCCTTCACCACATTTTCTTCTCTTTGAGTGTAGACTATAAAAAAATCATAGAACTATAAGAACTCCAACTGATGCCTATATCAAAAGATAAGATCTCTGAGGGTAAATATGTACCTTATAATCTAGTGATCTGAGTAATAAAAAAATATCTCTTAGAAGATAATTCATCCAGTTATTCAAGATGAAGAATGACTATTACAACTCTATGTCATGGATCACAAATTATATAACATGTGTACTCAACTACATTATACCATAATAGATCATGGCTTACCACTTCATCAACCAAAAACCATGCCTAGTTATAAATGCATCTAAGAGCACCACATACTCAACTTATAACTAAGGTGGTATCAGAATAGTATCACTTTTCAAACATTACATCAACTCATCAAATTCACATTGAATCCTCTACCTATAAGAAAAAATCTTCCATTTTCACATCGAGGTAGTTAAAGGTGATGTAATAATATAATATTATTCCATGAACGTTTTATATTACTGTACCAAGATGAGAAAACCCGCACCTACCGAACACTCTTGGGTGGTCCCTAAGAAAGAAACTCATCAATCTCTTCTAAACCCAATACTAAACGATGTTGTAAGATGAAATTCCCCAGAAAGCGAACCTCTCATATTAAAATCTAACACGTCGAGAGCTTTCTGTATAATTTTTTTCTCCAAGAGTAAGTCTAGGAATATTCTATAATGCTCTGATAATACCTCTTCAAAAGTAGATTAAATTATAATTTAAACAATAATGACAACTCTGTTCATTTAGATGTTTGGAGGGATGATGATATTCATAAGATCCATGAACATAGTGAGAGAATTAGTAACATTGAAAGGCATCATGAAGAATTTATAATTCCCAAAGAGACATCAGAATTATTTCTTCTAAATACCATCTTCATGAATTCTAAACAGATACTCATAGGACTATATATATATATTTTAAAAAAATCACACATGTTTCACCAAGTAAAAAAGTTCATCAATCCCCAAAAATAAATACTTCGTCTTGATTGTCACCCGATTCCGGAGATGAAGATCAATGAAAATCCTCATGCACTCATTCTACTTCTTATTCAAAAGTAGTAGTGATACATAGGGTACACACTAGGTCTTTTAAAAACTTTCTCTCGATGGTGTTCCAACTATATCTTCATCTCCAAATGGTTGGTGGGGGATATATATCATGTGACAAAATACAATGATGTGTTCCCAGGTTTTATGTTAATGTAAAATTCAAAATCCATCCTTAAATGTATTCCCATGAAATATTTGGGAAATAAATTAATATAATCCTCCAAAATTACTAGAATCTATATGTATTAAGATCCTAGTTCACCATGGGATAAACTCTCCAACTAATGAGTGATGGGTTGAATCTTCATGCTCATGAGCCCCACTTTCTCAGCCATAAGATCTATATCACCCATGAAGGGGAATCTATTAACATGTATAATAGTGGATCTAACACTAATATGATAATAGTTTATCTTGGTATGTGCCCTGTAAAACAATTCCATAAAGAGGATGACATCATAATGCCTCATCATAATGAAAAAGAAGTATCATGAGAAACTCACCCCACTATGCACTGACACACATTGCCACCATATTTTAAATATAGAAAAATCCATCCCAGTAGGAACCTATATCCATAGTTGATGTTACAAATACTCAATTAGAAGCTCTAGTACTCACACATGGGAAATGAAGCTAAAGGAATGAAAATCACATTTTTCTAAAAGTACTACTGATAAAGTAGAGAAGAAAAATCTTATTCCTCAAATCATCTCATGAGTATCATGATCATGTACCTCTATAGATTGAATCCTACCATACCCTCGAAATCCATAAGTCTCATCCTTAAATGGGCCAACAGGTAGTGAGGGTCTGAGTAGGTCATAAAAGTATCATTCTCTAGAAGATCATCCCACTAGAGACCCACTTTCCACTCTATCATCCATGCATTTTTAGGAACTGTTCTAATAACACATGGAATATTGCTGATCATCATGATACATATGTTGTTGAGCTATATCGACAACCTACCATTCATTTATATCAGGGATACTTATGAAATTAAAATCCATTTGACAACACTCATCAAAAGTATAGAATCATCCCTCTCCACGATGCATGTACACTCTACCCTAGCACTGTGTCATAAATCCACTTGTATGAGTGTGTGAATGAGTAAACCTCCTATTACAAGACTCTTAGGACGGAAAATTTCTAGTTACATCACATGATTAAGCCCCATGATGTCCACTCTCATCTCTATATTCCAAAAATACCTCTAATATAATGTTATTAGTAACCAAGTCCCTCTCTAAAACTCTAATATAAGTAATATTGAATAAAGGGACAACACTAGATTAGTTGTCTTTGAAAAGGAACAACTCAAATTTCATGTCCCAAAATTATCCATCCGACGCAATTTCTAAACAATAGCTTGTGTGGTCATAAAAATCTCTATGAGTGCGTAGTAATATAAATGACACCTTATTGTGTCTCATGATGCTCCTATGTCTGTAAAAAGTGAAAGATCGAAGTATAGTACACACCATGAAACAACTACTTAATGTATGTCTATTATTGAATCATATAAACATAGGTTAATGTGTTAATACCCCACCAGTGCCAATTTTATCAATGAAGAAGATTGGTTAAAAGCATAACTATGTGATTGGTTGTGGTTTATATAATTTGAAATACAAGAACCACCACTTGAGGGTATAGATCATAATGAAAATTGAGTGAAAACTATTTTGGAACACATGAAACATGTTAATCCTATCTGCATATTCATCGTTGCTATCTGAAGTTATCAACATCCCATTATAAAACTGATCTAATGCCATGACTATAGGAGGAGGATCCATGTGCTTCCCATTGGACAGAAGCATTACTCTCTAGTCACCTAAGAAATATACCTCTAGAATGGGTCCTTGAACCAAGGCCTTATCGCTTATCTAGTCTCCAATATTTTCCAATATCAATATCCGAGTTTTATTTCATTTTAGTTGCATCCTAAAAGTCAAAAAAACATACTATAGTTATATGAGATTATCTAAGGAGATAAGTCAAGAAGTACATGAAATTCAGAATACATAATCCTATATAATTTATATTCCACTTGTTTCACAACAACCGTTACCTTGTCATATAAAGTTAGTAAATAGATATTCAGAGTCATGGAATTTTGAAATGTCATCTGCCACACCATTATTGGGTTCCCTCGATGGAGAGTTGAATGAGAGACATTCCAAACTCATTTATATACATTCCAAACCCAAACCTAATGAAATATCCAAATATAAACACTAATCTAAGGATAAACCAACTTTTATAGCACACATTCTTCACCTAACCACCAGGACCCCACCCAGGACAGTAGTAACACAAGGGTTATACCAAAAGCTCACCTTTAATATGCTAGGGGCCATGAAAAGGGTTGAGTATGCATAAAACTAAAATGGTAGTCCATATCCTAAATTTATTATACACTTCCACACAACCATATAAATGACATATTAATAAGAAAAATGAATTACTGTAATATATGGAGTGTAATCATCGCATGAAACAACCTATAGGTAATATTTCGATGTGAAAAAAGTTAATAAAAATGGAATATAATGGAAAAGGTACATTTAGGATTAGAAATGAAGACCAAACCTAAAACAAATACTATGAAAAAATAAAATTAAAGAGGGCTTGGCTCTGAAACTCCAAGGCCAGTTGTCAAACACATCCAACACCAATATGTACCATTATGCCCCTTCAACACTAGGTCCACAGAATTCACCGACAATCTACCTTTTATTCCTAAGATATAACATGTTCATAAATAACCAATGAACGTGTGAGTATATACGTACCCAATATAACACCCGTGAAGCAAAGTGGGAAGTAACAAAATATGATAGTTAGTACATCCCATAAGGAAATGGGGATTATGGAAACCCCAAAAATATATATTCTACAAAATAAACACAAGTGACAAGAAAGATTATGTCCATATTCATAGACAACTAAAAATAATGACGAGTATTCCAATAGCTCTGATGGTCCAATATCTGATACACAACCCCAAACACAACCTCATTTGAATCAGAGTGGATTTCCCAAAAAGTTCCACTATGTGCTTGATCTGAGGGATATCTAACTCCAATTATTTAATCTATCCCCAATGAATCTTGAAGATGGGTTAGTAACACTCTATACATTGAGGAATTCCCCCTCTATAGTGTGGGGGAGTAATAAATGTACATATATGTTGAATATTGGGGTTTTTGATCTACTGGGAGGGGGGGTACTGACCCCAACATCTCCATTTAATGATAAAAATGATGTTTTTCATCATCCCATAGTTACTAAAAGAAGTGATATTTTCATAACACCATTTTTAATATATCTGATGCCAAAATGAAGGTCATAATCGCATAATATAATGAAAAATAATAAATATAGGATGATCAAGGACCAAAAACTATGTCCTAATAAAGGAGGTATAGAAATATGTAGTTAATGAGTAATGTAGATGATTTGTACATAGGGTAATGCATATTGTGGCCTTTCATAAACACATAGGAGTATCCTTCCCAGGACATGGTTTGGTTGGACACTTTTCTCCACACAATGTGTCTCTATGGGGACACTTTACACAAGTATACTTGAGGTATTGAGAATGTCCTCTCAGTCCATATATAGGGTATCCATGTACATCCATATAGAATCTCACTCTAGGGTCATTACTTATATTCTCACTTGAGGTCCTAGGAATGTACTCGTGATACACAATTGTTCTTCCCTTGTTGGGTAACATGGTGTGTGGGATATGTCACACTACATGTGATACCTAACGAGTGTGAAACCATAGTCATTGTGAGATGTCATGTAACATTGAATTTATTCCTATGAAGTACAATGGAATGTTAATATAGTATTCATGGGGATACCATATCAACAATACAAACTACCACTCTCACTGTTAATACCACCTAGAACTTTCAAAATTAGAGGAATTCAACTCCAATATTTCATTTCCATCCTCCGATGGCTAGAAATCAAAACTCCAATATCCCATATTGTAGTCATCATACATCTCTTCATCATTAAAGATCCCAATCTAAATCCCCATCACCCAATTTCAATAAATCATACATCCTTCATTTAAAATTGAAGAACCCTATGTCATTCATGAATTATTCATAAATCTAGGTGTTGTATCACACTCGAATCCATCCTGACAATGATGAATATCCAACCTCATGGACTGATGACAAATAACTCAAAGAATAGTGAGGAGGGAATAGCAAGAAAGAGGTCAAATCATCATTGGTTCATGTGATCCTAGTTAATGATTTCACACTTTGGAAGGAAAGGCCAAAAGAAAGGGTGCAATAGATAAAATAAATTAGGTTAAATAATAGTAATTTAAATTGGTCTTATGTAAAGAATAGAAATCATTGAACAATAAAGAAGATACACAATCCATGGTTTCTAATCAAATAAAAGGGCATAAATAAAAAAATATATAATGATACCTACCTAAAGAATTGATAAATTTCTAGTGAAGAACATATCCACTAGATAGTATGATTATGAACCCATTGTGTTTTTCATCCCACTCATGAATATCCTCGATCGTTCATTTTTATCCACATTCAAGAGTTCCCAATGTCGATTGAGCTCTGACTTCCTCTTTGTCTCCAATATCCATTGGTTATATAGATAACCCTGTAGATGTTTCATATTGGAACATTTATAGAGGATTATTAGTTTTCAGTCCATTATATAAAATATATAACAAGATAAATATATTATTTAATGTAATTAATTCCCCCAACAATATCTTCCTTCCATTGATAATACGATGTTAACCAAAATGATGTGATTCTTAGGGTAAACAATTTTTTCAAGAAACCAATGAGGTCTGGGATTTCCCATCCATGGTTTGTATAAATAGGAAAATAATTTATTCAAAAAAATAAAAAAAAAATATTAAAAAAAAATATATTTTTAATATAAAATTCACAATATCCTATGACACCAAATACATACTTTCAACTCTGAGGAAAAATATAGATATATATAGGTATTAAAAGAATCAAACTATAGAAACCAAAGTCATTACAAATGTTGTTGGAAAAGTGATGTGTGCATTTTAAATGAACCACCATGTTGTAATATATGAAAAAAGTACAAAAGTAGAAGTAAAGTAAAGTAGGACAAGAGAACATGAAAACCATTTTCAAAAGTAATGTAGAATACATGAGGTAAAAATTTGGAAAATATGTAAATTGTAGGATGATATATTGATTTCTATTTAACGTGAGAGGTATACTATAAACATGAAGTACATAGAGAAGGAAGTAAAATTGAAAAATATGTAATATATACAATATTGTACTTTACAAATAGTTGAGAAGATAACTTCTAACACACAAACATCAAATGAAAATTTTCCTTAAATTATTATTCTAAAATTAGAATGATTATATGAGAATCATCTCAGTATTATCCTATAATAATTTAATAAAAAATGTATCCCATTTTCCTAAAAAAAATTCACTAATTCAATTTGAAAAATACCATTGGAAATAAGTTAAAATATATAAACATATAGAGACATAAAATGATAAAAAAGAAACTATATCATCAAGTATATATTGAATCATGTAAAATAAAATTTCCCCACCCAAAAGGAACCAAATATATGGATTTTTTTCCAAAAAAATGTTTGGAATAAATTATGGAGAGAATGTGCATTGAGTAAAAATAAATAAAAAAATTGATAAACACTTGTGTTTTTTAAGCTTGATCCTAAAGATATTTATTTATGAAAAAATTTATGAGTATTGATAAACTATATTATACATGTTTAAATGGGATGAAAAATTAATATTTAGTAGAATGTTTTTTTAATAATCATATTTCTCAAAAAATAAAAAACTATCAATGAAGAATTTATTTTTTTACATATAGTATTTCTGTTAGATGTTAAATAAATATGGTCAAAATTACGATAAAATATGGTATGTATCTACCATGAACATGTCTCATGTTTATTTTAGAATAAGACAAAAATAGCGAAAAATCAAGTATAAAAAGGTGACAAGTCCACCTTGGGATAAAATAAAAAAAGGCTACCCCAAGATGTTTAAAAAGAAAGATAAGAATTGTTTCATACCATATTAAATGAAATACATCTATTATGGTAAAGTAGGACACATAATTAAATATTGATATATGTACATGAAAATTAGATTGTTGAAATAAAAAAGGAGTCAGTTCAAGGGAGGGATAATAGAATTTCCTTGTTGGTTAGAACTACTAGTGACTATTATGAGAGGTTTAACTGGAAGAGAGAACCAATATATATTAAATACATTGTGGAAGGTGAAAATAGTTTTTCTATGGTTCTTTTAGATGTATGACATTGTTTTCTAATGAAAACTAGAATATAATAGGTAATAGGATTGAACCATGACTCTATGTTCCAAAATGGATATTGTGAAGGAGTGAAGAAACAAAGAGAGGGTTATACATGTATTGAATGACTACTTGAACATGTTCATAGATCCATTAAAATAAGGAAATAATATAGACCACGAAAAACTGGAACATTTTTCATTTGTTACTAATTTTGAAAATAATATTTCAAATAAAAATAAATATGTATTCAAGTAATATTCCATGTTTCCATGGGATGTTTATATCTATACTAATACCTAAAATGAAATCATGAAGATGTAAATACATTATATGACTTTAAGGAAATGAGATTACAAGTTGAGATGAAATATTTAGTTCTATTTACCAAACTAAAGATCTAAAGAAATATCCACATCATTTTTATAATGTTTTGGTTGTACATCATGAAATATTGAATTCAAGATGATTCTTAGAAAAAGATAAATTATGAAATATATAATTTATTGAAATCTTGAGGGACTTTTAGCCACAGATCATATCAATTAAAATTATTCTCAGAATTGGTATATGGAATATCAAAAAATATTATAAATGATTGGAAACTACCATGGTGAAGAATAGAATGAGTCCATTGATGGGTAGAAAAAATACTAATATACTATAAATTAGTTAGTTTACATGAATCAATAATTCTATCTAGATTTGATGAAATTGAAAATTGAGGTAGGATTTTCATTCTCCAATAGAAGTATTAACTCATTTTCATTATGAATATCATGTGGGAGTGATTATACATCTATATTGGGGAGAAATACCTTAAAAATGAAATGTGTTGATGTGTGTGTTCAATATAGTAAAGTTCAAATAGGTTATTGATAATTAGTTTGAAAATCCTATTGTGAAAGAATGTTAAAATTGGTACCTTATTGTGGTTGTTTATGGATAGCTTCACTATCTAAACTTGTCACCATTTTTTCGTAAAAGGACATCTAATGTTATCTTACATTAGTTTGGTTGATGTAACATTGATGAGAAAATTATAGTTCCAAAAATATCTCATGGAAATGGAATGAATCACCCATGAAATAGGGAGAACACAGGTTTCAGAAATAAATGTGAAAATGTTATTTTTTTGATAGGGTAGAGAATAACATTATTTTAGAGGTCCTTGCCAACACAAATGGTATCTATGTAGGGGAGAAAGATTTCCCCTTTATACTATTTTTCAAATTTGGGTAGAATTAGTACAAATAATGTTGGAGTGAATTTAAAATTTTAAAAAACTCTAACGTTGTAGATTAATGTTTCCTTGGGTTAATATTGTATTTGTTTTATATTAGGTGTGTTGTAATTTCCAATGTAATCATGCAAAGGTAATTAATTGGGTAAAAGATTTAGTGACTACCAAATAAAAGTGAAGAACCTAGGAGTACTACTCTTGTCAACGAACTTTCTACCCTTGAATACCTTGAAGGACATATTTATAGGGACTCACATATATTAGATGATTAAAGAGATGGTTTTAATATTAAATACATTTACTAAAGGTTGAATTACAAAATAAAATAGTTTAAATAATATAAAAACATTTCTAGATAATCTTGATACTGAATCTATTTCTATAAAACTTTTATAACTTCATTTATATTGTGTTTAATTTGGATCAATGGTTTTGGGAAATCTAATTTATTAAAATATTTTAAAATTAATGTTAAATTAATTAATTCTAGTGTTCTAATGAATTTTGGTTACTAAATTAAGTGTTCAATTCAGTTGGATGAAGTGGTAAAAAATGATGGTGGTGATTTGATGATTATGTGAATCTATTTCATAAAGTCTTTAATTTATTTAATAAAATTGTCAAAATGTTAAATTTATGTTTTATATGAATTATTAGGTTTCTGGTATGACATTTCTCACATTAGAAATTGTATATCCCTTCACAATACATTGTGTGATGAGAATATGACATGGTCCAATCGAATGACTTAACGCCTCTATAATTTGAAAAATGAAAGTCCATAATAGGAATTTGTTTATAGGTTATATGACATTGAATGGATTTTTCAGGATTCAAAAACATATGACATTGAGCACCAGACTTCCCATGATTTTTTATGACTTCAAAGTGGTATAAAATATATGTGAGCATCATATGAATCAAATGTCTTATGAATTGTACTCCATTCTGAGTGTATGACATCAAGACCTTATATTGAATTAAATTTATATGAAATAAATCCTATGAGACCATATAACATTAAAAATATACAAAATTGTATTTTCTGATAGTGAAAAATTATAGTTTTTTTAATATAATAATCTGAAAGGGAAATAAATTTGGGATGATTCATGACATATTCTGTCTTTCTAAAAACATCATGACGTCATGATTAAAAATAATTAAATATTTCATAAAATCAAATGAAATGATTATTATAATAAAAAGGATATTATGAACATGATAAAGGATAATAAATTATATGGATTATCAAGAATAATATAGTTAACATTGAGTCAAATATAATGATGTTCATTAATGTCCAAATCATTTACATTTTTTTTGTTTCAGTGTGATGAAAATACTCATAAGTGAGATAATTTAGATCATGATGAGATTAAATTCTTGGAATATTATAAATCCAAAAAATAGAGATTTTATAGAATCTATAAAATCAATAAATTAAAATAACTATTTATATACGCAAGTGTTTCACGTGAAAGAAAGAATCAACAAAAAATTATTGTGTTCCAAGAAAAAGAAATAATATGAGTGATATGAGATGATATTTGAAGTGTAGGTGTACAAGAGATAATATTTAACTGTTCAATGTAATCCCTCACACTCTAAGAGTGATATACACACCACTAATGTCAATGCATTAGGATTTTCATACAAAAAATATATATTAAATGATTTTTGGATCAATGTTGTCGAATTTTTATGATAATGTAATGAAGTCTATTGGATAAAATTTTATAGTTATTCAAATGAGAGAAAATAAATATAAATACCAAATTGGTATAACTACATATAAATGTATTGATCTATTTTAGATGATAAATTTTTCATAAGAAAACTAAAATGCAAGGGGAGACCAAAAGATGTTATTTCAGAGTCATGATTTTGGTTGGTATCTTATTAAATATTATGAGTATTAAATTTATAGATTTGGAAAATAAATCGAGGAATTTAGTTAACAAACATAAGAAACATACAAAATTGAGGAAGAAATAAAATAGATATAGATAATGATTCAGTGTAGTGTGTAGGGTGACTAAGTATGATAAGTGAACCAAACTCTCAAAGAATAAGAAGAAAATTTTAAACTATACCGATGATAAATATATACTGAATTTTGAATAAAGAGAAATTGTAGAGGTAACTGGATTAGTTTTCCTATGTTGAACAAGTGAGTGACAATGAAATATACAAAATAAGATAACTATATGAAAATAACACCATCAAGGTTCTTCCAGAGCGAGGAAGTGAAGACCTGAGGCCTTCTGTGTTTACAGACAAGTATAGTATCCATGTGGAGAATTTTATGGGACTTGTTTATTATATTATATGTTTAGATTATCCATCATTTACTTTCATAAAAAATCCCATTATGTATGTTATTTAACATAGGCCGAGTTACAAGAGGAGTGTCTGAATAATTTAATGTCATTTATGTAATTATGTTATCGAGTAAGTAGATCAATATTTGTGCAAGAAATGGCATACCTGGTTATAATATAATCAATTTAAATAGTAAAATGATATTAAAGACTCGATGATGGGATTATAACTAGAATTAGTGTAATGGAATGTTTTATTTTCCCCTTGTGTAATAGTGTAAAGACCACCTGTGTAATATGGTAAGAGTGGGTTAGGATAAATACAACCCACAATATATTTATATATATAATTTTATTAATTTTGGATAAAAAGGGCTGAAATAATAATTTCTAGCAACATGGATTGCGATTCATGGGAGAGGCCAAAACATATAAAAATACTAATTATAATTTAATGCTTTAATTTCACTGCATATAGGTGTATGCTATATTAAAGCATTATATATCCAATAGTAATAAAATTCATTATAGGATCAATCTATAAAGTGGTTGAATGGATTAAGGGTTAAATTTTAATTTAGTAAATATTATACCACTCTTGAATCATCCACTCTCACATGTTTCTGAAAAGATCCAATTTGACCATTAAAAAATAGTTATGAATTGTATTATGATGGGATTTTATGGAACTTTCATAACGTTTTATGAGGGATAAAGACTGTATTTATGAGTTTATTGACGATGCGTTTGGGGAATTAGTCTATATTGGGTGTCCACATGAGAATGTTAATTTGGTGGAATGAATTTCAGGGAAGGAGGTCATGGTACGGAGGGTGTTGGTAGATTTCTTAAGTTTTGTAGTTCTTTAAGGTTACATTAGTAGATGAAAACATTATTAATTGGAGAGGTATGACTTTTTTTAACATTAATTGTGTCTTAGGGTTCTTATATGAGATTTCATTTGGAATATTATGTAGAATTAACATCATTTTCCATATTATATTAGGATATAATGTTTTCTCATATGTTCTACACAACATTTATTAGGCTATGGTGTAACATGATACTTAAACAACATAAAACATTGGTATTTTGATTCCTTATGATGGAAGTTCTTGAGAAAATAGTTATTCCAATATATATTTACTTTATTCATGAATTAAAAGAATTTTATTTGTGTTAATCCTTGAAAGATATATTAAGGTAAAGGAAATTACATCCTTTTTTGTTCTATGATATCCATTTTCATGTTATGAGTCCTTCATTTTTCAATATTTCCATTTTAATACCATATGATCATTGGTGTTTTCTTGTCTTTCTCATCCACTCCACCTAAAAATTCATCAAAATACACCAATAAAAGTTCTTCCAATAAAATAAATTGAAACCATCAAATTGATCATAAAAATCATGTATATTAAAAATTTCCACATTAGTGTCAACAATACCCAAAACTATTGACTATGTAATATTTACATATATTTTATGTAAAAGATAGGGTTATAATAATTAAATTACAATAAAACTATATATATTTTTCTTTCTAAATCAATCATTGAGTTACTATGGGATCTTCATGTTTTTAGGGGTTTGGTTAAACATTAAAAGAAGAATCCTCTTTTTTAGTTAGCAAAGAGTAAGATGTTTTGACAACTAATGAGGAATGAAGGGATCTTTTCATCACATGAATAATGTAATATATATATATATATATATATATATATGAGTTATTTATAATATGTGTGATTTTCTATGATTACTTCTTGATTTATACCATTGAAACAATTGAATAAAATGTGAATTAATAATATAATAATTTCATTGAATGAAAATTATTTATTATTCTGGTTAATTTTGGATTTTAAACACTATTATAATTATTTTACATATGTTTTAGTCTCAATGTTTACACCATATGATGGGATGGGTCCATATAAAATTATAAATTTATGTAAAAACTATATAACTATAGCTATATAGTTCACTACAACATAACCTAATTGATTGAGGGTTGTTGGTCTAATTAATGAGTAATATTTTTAGTACCATTGGATTATTTTGTTAGGTTTCAAATATGTTAATTTTAAAAAGATATATTTTTTTGATTTCATTTTCTTTTAAAAAGTTATAGAAGGTTATTTGGTCTGTTCCCATTAATTTTATATTTATTAAATCTCATCATGGTTATCTAAGTCATGTTTTATACTTACGTCATCAGTTTATTTTTAGTAACAAAATTTTAAATTATATATTATTAATTAGTTATATTTTTGAGGTTTTTTAGTAATATTAGATTGATTAAATGATATTTTTGAAAAGTATATGTGATTTTATAAAATTTATGATCATATTAGATGTGTTAATAAATTCATTTATTAATTTTCCCTCATTGTTTTCAAATTAAAAATAGTATTTCTTATATTTTTTAAATGTTTTATGTTACTTAAATGTGATGAGTTTTTTTTTTGAAATTTTGAACATCAAAATGTTTTAATGAAACTTTTTATATGATGAATAATAGGAAATATGTTTATTTTATTTTATATTTATTTACGGATGTTAATTTTGAGAAAAATAATTTTTTCACTATAACCACATTTTTCATTATAAAAATTGATTTTTATTTTTAATTTGGTATAAAATATCTTTTGAAAAATATTATCTTAATGTATACCGATTAAATTAAGATTTTTTTTCGAATTAAAATTAAATTAGATTGATGAAATGAAAAATTAGTATAAAAAATTGATTATATTAATCTCTTAAACCATTCAAATAATAAAATATTATTTAAAAAACATATATTTATACTCAAATTTGGATGAATATTTTTAATATATTTTGATTATAAGAATTTTGATTATAAGAATTTTGATTCAAATGATGGGTTTTTTTAAACAGTATTGAAGCCTTATTATGTTTGTGGAATTTAAAATTAATTGAATTAATTTATAATGAAATTTGAGAGTTAATTTATGGTTAATGATTTCATTAAATAGATATATATTTAATTATTTCAGTTTAATTTTAAGATAATTATATGGGTCTTTTAATTGGATGGATTGAGTCATGGTGTTAATTTGAATCAAATTGTATAATATGGTCCAAATCTTGATTGGATTGAGAAATTGTTTTTAACTATTGGAATGTTTAATATTTATTTGATTTTAGGTGGGTTTTACTGTGTTAATGTCGTTTTATTAAGGTGTATAGTGATTATTTTTTCAAGTCCTTGTTAAATGTTATTTTTTAAATGAATAATTATGAATTTATTTAATATTGGTAATTTAGGTTCTTATTGGTTGACCTGGAATTTTTTTACTAATGTTATGACTAGAATATATTAAAATTTTTTAATTGATAATCCAATTTATGGTAAATGGGTTTATTTTATTATTATTTTCTTATTTATGTACATGTTTATACTAAATTAAATAGGAAATGAAGAAATTTTACCTTTTTGATTTTTATAGACTTATGATTTATTGGAGTGAGTTTTTGTGTATTAAAAATTTAATATCTAGATTTAATCACTGCATTAAAATGATTTAGATTTAATTATGGATATGTTTATTGGTCTAAATGAATATTTATTCATTTTATTATTGACTCCAAATGATTATTAGGATGAATGAATGATGTATTTTTGTAAAAAATTGGGTTTGTATGTTTATGAGGTTGGTTTTGATGTCATAATTATAAAAATATTAATAAGGAGTGGACTGTATTTTAATAGAGGATAATTGATATATATGAAGTGCTCTTTCAAAAATATGAATTGATGAATGAATAATTTGAATATGAAATAGGTTATAGTTATTTTTGGGATGATTCATTAGTTTTTGGGTCTATTTGATTTAGTATTTTGAATATAATGTTTAATAATATTTAATTTTCAATGATAAGTTGATTCCGGTGTTTCTTATGAATAATTAAACGAAAATATTAGAATTAGTGTATTTATTTAATGAGTTTATGTGATAGTTGAGAGGGTAAATAATATGGTTTATAATTAAATGTGAAAAACAATTAAAAAAATATTTTAAAAGAGAGAAAATATATAAAAATTTTAGATGGAATGTTTGATTCACAGTTAAAAGAAAATTGTGTGTGAATTACAGAAATTATTATAAAATATATTAGTTAAATTGAATTGGAATGGTAAATGATGATTAGAGATCTATAACATTAGTATCATGTCCAAATCCATATTTTATGATTGAAACATGTAATAATTATATATATTCTCGAGTCATAACTTCAAAATTTTAAATGAGTGATAAATTATAAAAAATTATAAATAGATTCTTTTAATAATGTGTGTCATTTTTAGTAGAAGTTGAATTGTTTTAAGAACTATTTCCCAAAACATACACAATGTGTCACGGACCCACTCACTATGAGGTACATAATTTCTCATACTATAAACCATATACATATATATGATACATCTTAAATAAGAGACATTTTCCTAGATTGGAAAATAGAATGGGGGTCATTCTATTAGAAATTACTACAATAAAACACAAATATATAAACAGAAAATTAAATGATTATCCATGTTTACACACCCAAATGATATATTGGAATCAAGAAAACTTGGAAAAGGATTAAACATAAAAACCTATATTTTTATCTATGTATCTCGTTTATCTCAATAGGATATAAAAAGTAATGTAATTTAATATGATACACATCCAAATGATGATATACCCATATAAGGTGTTTTGTAGTATCAAAATATGTTTGTAAGGAATCTACAAAACTATTTCTAGTCGATGCAACCTAATTTTGGCATATAAACTAGAATTTAATTTTAGTGAATAATATTATATAATATATATTTTAGAAGAACTAGAATTTATATTTTTTTTTTGTTTTATATCGTTGATATATAACAAAGTATTTTATTTTAATTATTTTATTATAGATTGGAAAAATAAAATAATATATACAAGGGGTATTACTTATGGTTTTGAGATAACTAAGACAATATGTCCATGGGTTTCTTGTGATGTTTATTATATTCACGAATACATAGAATAATAATCATGGTATTTTATTTTATTTTATTTAGCTTAGTCCTTAATTTGAAATGAACAAATTAGATTAAACAATGAGGTGATGTCATGGATTTGTTAAGTAGGAGGTCATTTTACCCTTATTTCTACATGATTTTTTCTATGTTTTGTATTAATAGCATTGATGAATAGATGAAATTTAATTATATAAATATTTACTTTAATTAAATGTAGTGAATTAAATAAGTAGAGAAAGAAATGAAAATAATTATGGTTAGGATAATCTAAAGGAAGAGAGTAATGGTGACTCAACCATATAGGATCAACCCTACAGATATAGTTCTTTTATATGTTTTTGGTGCTGAAAACTTCTTGGTTCATAATTATTGTAACATTATATTTTTCATTATTAAAATTAATTTATAATTAATTTTTTTTCATAATAAAAATACTAAAAAGAATGTTGTTATCAAACATTAAGAAAAATAGTTTACTAACTGTACAATATATTGGGGGATGTGTGCGAATTTATAACATTTCCTATTTTTAAAATTTAATTTAATCAATCATTATTTAATATAATTAATTTGATTTCTTAGGGATTGAATAATTATGTACATAATATGGTTCTAACCAAATAAAATATTTCAAGGATTTAATGTGGTAATTTATATTAAATATGATCATTATTATATATTATTATTAGTATTATTTTAATGTTGAGTTAGATACCGAAGTGGTACCCCCTTTCTTGTTTGCATGTTTATAAACCAAACAATGAGATGGATTCTCACTTTTATTTTATTTCTTCCACAATGACTAATATTTGAAGGTCCGAGCATAATTTCTTCCCCTATATTTTATTTTATTCTTTATCCTTTTCATCCTTATATCCTCATTACTTCATTCTATAGAGATGCATATTTTGATATATTTGATTCTATGGTTTCTAATTTTTTGGAAAATATCCTATTAATGATATATATTTTCTAAATATATTTATAGGAGGATTATGTTGGTTGATTCAAATCGACCAAAAATTGTAATGTTGTGAGTAGATCATCATTTGGTTTCCACTGAGTATTTTTAACTTTGGGGAAACTATTTACACTTTATTTGAGTTTATTAATTTATGAAATAGTTTTATTATTATTTTTTAAGAGTGTATGAATGAAACCAAGGTTTCAGTGTACAATGAATAATTATAATTTTTTATACTATTAAATAACTCTAAAAATTAACCTATTAATTGATTAAACCTTTGATACAAGATTTATTTTTAATAAATCGATTAAATGTTTACAAAAAATTATAAGATGGTTTTTGGAGTTTTATTTAGGATCTAAAATATGACATTTGATTAATTATAAACTAGTTTCTAATTAAAAACATGTATTGTCATTCATTAGTTGGGGTTTTTGATTCGCGAGAATGTTTAAGGTGTCATTATTTTATAATAAATATTGTGTTTGTTTTTTAAATGTAGAATTTGTTTAGGGAATTACAAAAAAATTAATATAATTTTTATATAGATATATATATATATATTTAAGGGGAATCAAAATTCTTATGGGTATGATGGGTGATTTTTATTTTATTGTTATGGATTTCAAGATCATGAATAATATTAATGGATTTTATTATTCATGATAAATGGACCCCTCCCACCAATGAATGTCAACCCATGTGTGATTTGGTGTGGGAAGAAATGGTATATGTTTTAATTTACATGATAGTGGACGAAAATTAGTGATATTGAGTTGATAATTAAGATATGGTGGGTTTATAGTGTCCACACTTGGGATTTAACATTTTTTATCCTGATATATTCTTAGGTTTTACTATTATAATTTCCTAGTTGGGAATTTAGTTTCATCCTTATTTATTATTTATGACTTTATTGATTGGATTTCCACGAATTTGGGACTTTCTTTAGCTTATAATAAATTAAATTTAATTGTGTAATCTTTTATTAACAAGATGTTTTATTCCAAATGATGGATTCTGGTTGTGTGAGTAATTTAATATAATAAAAATATCTTTTATAAAATGTTTAATTTTGAAGAATTGTTTATTTAAAAGTAATAATTATGATTGGTATGATTATCATTATTAATATTATTTGAGAGGTTGGATTTTTTTAGGGGGAAGGGGTGTGTTCAGGGTTTTTCCCTAAGTTGATGAGTTTCACTTTTTATCTTTGTGCGTATGTGACAATATTTAAATATTTTTATAATAATAATAATTACTAATATTATTATTGTTGTTCTTATTATTATTAATATATTATTACTTTTCCCTTTTATGAAATTTTTTTGTACCTATTTTTGAAAATCATACAGGTGTATATATAATCACCCCCAAAAAGTTTCGTATGGTGTAAAACTAGTCATATTTTTAATATGGGTTCATGGTGATATAAGCTGGAGACACAACTTCTCCCTTAGTTTATATAGATGTATGTGGGTAATGGTGATCCTTATTACCATGTAGGCTATTCAGTCTTTATTTCCCTTAATCTATATTTTTGTTTTGAAATTCATTTATAGTATAATGAATGTAATATTCTAATTATATAATGTGGTGTTATATTTGTTATTCACACATATGTAATGCATGAAATATCCTACATGGTAATAAGGATCACCATCACCCACATACATCTATATAAACTAAGGGAGAAGTTGTGTCTCCAGCTTATTTATGATTATTTTTAAAAAAATGGTATGCTAAGGGAAATAAATCATCCATGGAATGTATTTATCCATCAATACTTTTTAGCAACATTTGGTGATTTATTTGAATGTTTTAGATTTTAGTGGTAGCTCTTCATGGGTTTAAGATAATATAGGATAAGTAATTACTTTTGGATTCATCCAATGGTTGGAAAGGGAGAAGTAGATTGTAGTGGGAAGTTTTTTTTGAGAAATGAACAAAATATGTGAATGATAGTTTTTAAAAATTCAAAGGATTAATTTAAAACATATTTAAATTTAAATAATATGCATGGAAACTATAAAGTTTCCTTTGGGATCCATTCGATTCTTATAATATCACCAAGATCTCGGTTATTCACCACCAACTACCAAGTGACAGAACACCCACTACCATATAATGAACATAGAGGCCACCATCCAAATTTATGCCTCAATCGGTTAAACAAAGAGCTCATATAGGGAGGCCAATGTCTTCAATATAACCTTGAACTCTTTGTAAACCCATAATTTAAATAATTAAACTCACAAACCAATTTTCAAAATAAATATAATCCTAGGAAAATTATAATAATAAATAATTAAATAAAATTCACAAACTCAGATCCATGATATATTAAAAGATCCCCTCCATCATAATTACAATCCTTAAGAGTCATCGATAATTTTCTATAGGGGAAAACATTTTCCAATACATTTTCATTACAGTCTACCTCACCTAAGTATCCTCCCAAATTAGAATAAGATAAAAAATACCCAAGAAAGATAAATTTGTTTCTTATATAGTATCTTGTCACTATATTCACACAGATAAATAGGTTTATTCATAAAGTATATGTCAATATTCATGTCTACCTCAACATTTTTAATAATAAAAAATGGGTCTAGTATATAGCTTCAGAATTGAGATACATAAAATTAATGATGTAAAATACATTATTAAAGAGTAATATCAAATTTTTTTTCCACATCACTGAAAAAATATATTAATATTAAATAGACATACAAATTGAGTCTTTATTTTATTTCTCTTATATAATCTGTAATATCCCAATCTAGATAATATCTGAAGAAGCACGAAATACATTATACTAAACACAGGGGGTACATGTCTCTTATCAGTACAATAATTTTTCATCTTTGAGTAGAAGACAATATCTTATTTAATAACTGTATTCATTCATTTATTATGCATATAAATATAGTTTTACCCATATATATATCATTTAGATTTATTCAATATAATGATAAAATGATTGATCTATTATTTAAATCTCTAAATGATTCTATATAAAGTAACTCAATGTGGATGTGATTATATGAAAATTTGACCATAGTCAAATTATATTCCATTGAACTAAAAAAATTTAGGTATATTTTGGAAAACATACCCTTCAGTATAAAAATATAGAAGTAATAATTTTTTTTAGTCAACATATATTATGAAATATTTGAACTCGCAAATACACTTATAACTCATTAAATTAGCTATAAAAATGATCAGAAACTTGATTCCTAATTTTAATTTATATTTATATGAAAATTTTATTATTTTTTCCTTTATCAAACATATAACAAACCAAGATCATCCAATAGATAAGTCTCCAATATTGGTATACAGTTATTATCTTTAAATAATCTATGAATGATAACCCACATTAAATATATACATTTAGGTTATTTTATAAGTAAAACTATACATCACATTGTGCCTTTCACACATTTCAATAAATGAATCAGTAGGTGTAATAATGAACCTTATGGTATCTTTTATTCATTGTTTACTTAATAAAATATAAGTTACCAATCTACAAATATGATAATATATAATTTCATACCCAACATATGCTATAGGAATCAAATTTCATGAAATGTATTCATCAAAACCAACCATAAAGGGGAATAGAAAAATTAAATAACCTATTATCAAAGATAACTTAGATCGCAATCCTTTTATGTGCATGTAGATGTAGAATATAATTGCACACCCAATGTCTTAAAATCTCCATATCTTAAATGAACATGTGAGACACAAAACAATGTTGGCTAGATATTTTCAATCCATAATCATAATTACCAATGTTGAAGTGATAATGAGTGGTTATACAACTACCAAACCATTGATATATTAATTATCCATGGTAAACTCAGTTAAAAGAAACATACTATTCCACTCCCTAGAGACACTCAAACAACCAATGTTTGATATTTTTTTTGAAGAACATCCACTACATTATTACCCTTCCTTGGAATGTATAACATTAATAATTAAAATTTTTGCATATATTCGACTAATATTCTTGATCTAATATTAAAAAATATATATATAAAATGATATAGTTAGAACATTATATAATATTTAAATTTTTAATACTATATCTGAATAAATAATAATGTTAGAACCCTAGTTCAAAAACCAAAATAGTCAATTTAATATAATGAAAGAAGTACTTATTCTAGTGTGTTTTTTCATTTTAGGAACCATAAGACACTACCCTGTCCTTTTTCATATATATATCTATGAATTATAATTTTTTATTCACAATAAACATCAAATGAACTACCTAGATTCTATACAATTAGGATTTTATAGTAGATCTCCTTTTCAAAAATTAAGAGGTAGATCCAGTTTATTCTTCCCATAAAAATATGATTCCATTACAAGCCAATGTAGTAATTAATTCTCATAAAATAAAAAATCATTAAATATCATTGAAAATAGCTTACAAGACAATGGAAAATATAAACCTAAAAATTATTTTTGGTTATTCTATAAGACATCACTAAATTAATATTATCATGATTGACTGAAATTTTAGCCTCAAATACTACATGTCCCAAAACAATTAACCTCTCTAATAAATAAATGATATGTTTTGAGTTTTTTTATAGAATCCACTCTCCTTTTAAAATTTAAATTATAACGGAATATTTTACCTAGTCAAATACATATTGGAGAGATATTAAAATATAGTGTAATAACACTGCAAAAAGGTTTCAAGATAATTACAATAAATTATGTTAATTGGGGTAATAAAGAATATAAGTTAATTGTTAAATTTAAATCGAAACACATAGAAATTATAACAACCATATTGACCTATAATTATAGTTATAATGAATTTCCTCAGTGTGTATCTAGATATGAGGATAACTAGATCATAGGTTAACCATAGAGAACTACGAGGCCCAATGTAATTGATTAGATATATTATTCATATTTGGTAGAAGATACGTGTTCTTCATCATCACTATATTTTATGGCACCCTTATCCAATTAGCCACACAAGTACTTATTTTGGTCTAGTGCCAATGGCCTTAGGCGTACCTCCCCATATTCCAATTACATCTGACTAGTATTGATGGCATAAAAAAGACATATTGTGGATAATATACCCTATAGTGAAGATGATATAATGGTCTATATAAGTATAAAACATGTAGTAGAATGAAAATAACAACTATCACCAAACTAGAAACCCTCTAACAGTAGAATCACAAGAAATAGAAATTATTAGAAGAAATAATAGCCAGAAATAGAATTAGAATAATTAAAATAGACCACATTCCATTTCTCACTAGAAAAACATACCAATACAATTCAAATAAATAGTATCAGAAGGTTCTGCAATGGCTGAACATAGTACGTTCATATATACAATAACATACTGATATAAAGAGAAACAAAATAGAAAATTCAGATGATGCGGGAACCTCAAGGTCCCTGGACATCAATCCCCTTCCAACATAATCACTAGGATCCATCATCATTGCCTGATCCCATACCTAATCATAAAATCATGAAATCTACACGCGTCTTGAACGACCCGTGTTGGGTGTGAGAATAGATCTCAGTAGGCCACCACCAACGCATTCTTATATTACATTTGAAAAATAAGGAAAATGAGGACATTAATTTAATATAACAAGACTTTGTGGTTCTCAATAGTTCCTAGATATCTACCACATTCTTCATTCGATGACAGATTAACTATAGTGTTAGGATCCTTTGGAATAATCCCAATGAACCCTCTGATAAAAACAATTCTAGGTGAACCCTGAGGTTCCACATCAAGTAAGGATACTTTTTACGATGTTCCAACTAACACCTCATGTCCATAATAAATCACTGACCACCCGAAGGCACACACAAATCATGTACCTAGCCCCATGGACCTCTTCTCAAATGAGAACTCATCGACCCTTGTCCTAATGTCCTAGTAATAGTGATATCCATCCTCTAATTAATATAATTATAGGGTCAACAACATAAGGCCCGAGGAATGGTGTTTTCTGTCATCACATGTAATTCTTAGCCTAATGGATCCAATAATTCTGAGCCTCATCCCCCAAATGAAGGCCTCAACACTGTCATCCATTGGATCCTCACCATCCCCATGACATTCAATAGAAATCTCCTCCAACCATAATTCATATGTCGCAATTACTAGAGGCTCATTCCCCCACAAGGCTTAAAAACCACTACAACATATGATTTATCCAATGTTCACATGAGTCAGAATAGTGAATTGGACAACACAGATGAGTGTAAATCACCAAATAAGATCCTAAGACACATAAAATGACACCTCATTCCCCTGTGACTAATTCTCTCTATTCTGATGGCCATTCCATCCCATATATCATGAGAGATTACTGAAGCCTTATGACTTAAGTGCCTCAACTGATGACTGAGTCACCCAATCATGTGATCAACATTACACACACATATATATATATATATATATTGGGGAATTCCCAACATTACATTCACATAACCTCAAAATAGATTTCCAGCACTATATAAATCCTCATGCCAGACACATCACATTATCCTGGAACTCAATAGTGCTTGAAAAGCAATTCATATTTATATATATATATAATTCTATTCAAATTAAAAAAATAAATTCAAACTAACACCAGACCCATCCTAACTACAAAATTGGTAAAAATCCTTTAATATACCATCACATGAATAAAAAAAGATAAGGCAGACCCAATGACATTCCATATGATAGATTTAATTAATTAAAATACAACAATTAATTTATAAAGGTCTCTCTTGGTCATCACAATGGCACATTAAAAGCAACACCCCCTAAACTCTTTCGAATCTAAAAATAAATTTATATACCACCTACCATGTATTGGTACAATCATGAATGTATGGTCTTACCCTCTAACTCAGACCAATTTGGAAGAAATCAATGTTTTAGATGCACACCCCAAAATTAGGGTAAAACCACTCACACAGATTTAGCACATTGTAGGGCATGAGAAAAGATAAATCGAACAATGAGGATGTGAAACATTATCTACATGGGTCAAATGAAACCGATAGTGATCAAAAAATTGTCTAATTGAAGAGAGAGATCAATATTTATGGAGGAGGATAAAAACGATCCCCTACTATATTTTCAAGTCCAATTGAGGATGAAATGGGAGGAAATGATTAAAAATAACAGGATGAAAAGGTGTAATTTTTCCTTTTTAATGGGCCGCATGGTTATCTCACATGGTTTTCCAAATAGTGTATCTCCTACTACTTAAGATTCAACCCCCAAATTGTTATCCTAGATTGTTAGTACAAACAATGTGGAAACCATGTTCACTACAACGCATAGGTACTGCCCATTTATATCTAATCATGAGGCTTGTGCATGGTTTTCCAAAACTAGGTTAAACCCTTAAAAGTGCACTCTTCTAAAAACTAAAGAGCTCTCCTAAGGAAATGCTCCCCCTCCTACATGGCTGACCAAAAAATTCATTGTAAAAAAATGAGGGAATATGATTTCTATATGGAGGAAACACGTTTTACCCAAACCATGATCCTCTGTTTGTACACTCATAAAACATTGGTTTCGGTCTCTAAAGAACATGGAACCTAACCAAACACCCGAGAAACATTCATAACATTAAAAAGCATCTAAAATAAAGGTATTGTGTCAAAGGAATACCCACAATTATGTTCCAACTAATGTGGAAAGAGTTGGTCTACCGACCAAACTCCAAACAAAAATCAAAATAGGATAGGAATTTGAATAGATCCAAAAAACCATGACATTAAAATAACTCTGGCTTTACATATCTTCTAATTGAGCTATAAAACAAAACCAAAATATATTACCAAACATTCCCATATCTCTAAAAATAACTTGGACTACCCTATTCATAAAGGGTATATATCAACTAACTCAGGGGGGAACCCAACTTTAGGACTGACCAACCTGATCACATTCCTACCCAAAACACAAAGAATATCGATGTTCCACTGACCATTCATGAACTCAATGTCCTCCCCTAACAGATCAACACTCTTGAAACTCATATTTTTATCACATGTTATACCCAATACCCATCATAACCCCACACTACAATGATTACATCCATGTGCCCATATCGCCCATGGAATATATGGCGTCCCAAATCTCATCATATACTGAAAATCATTCACAGTTCCTCACACATAAAACATTTCCCACATCAAACTAATGGCCAGATTACTACACACCTCATGTAATCATGCATCACAATGATACCAACATTTCAATTCACCACAAAATTCCCACATCCAATGATTATCACATATATATTATGGCGCTATGCACAACATACAAATATATAGAACACATCTAAACTGATTCTAAACTACTATAAAGAATTCGGTTAGACCATAGATACATTAAGTGCACCTTGTACACCCAAAATATTCAAGCCCCTGAAAGAGAAGTTCCAAAATAAAAAAAGAGTACCCTGGTCAGGCCTACAGCTTATCACTGACTGTCATCCACTCACCATACATCCTTGACCTTGGATGATCCCCAATATGAACCTGGCCTAAATTCCGACTGCTTCAAGCATGAACTCCATTTGGATATACAATATCCACTAGCTACTAAGCACATTAATTGGACCCATTGTCTCTACAATGACCTTCGTGTGCAGTTGAAACATGGATGATCTCATAACCATGATTCTTCCCAGATTCCTAACTGACAACAATCCAAGATGGATTTATATAGAACCTTTTAAAATAAACTACCTTTATTTATTCCTATAAATACACCGTTATCCAAATGCACAATGTCTGTACCAGTCCAGATTTACCGCATTGGAAGCAAACCATCGTTGTCCCACTCCTCATTGGTATACTCACGTCCTGGGTCTGACATCCCTTCTAAAACTCCCATTAGTCTCACTTCCATCTATCATAAATGTAACAAATGAAGCCACATGATTAGGTTAGATGGATCGAGTAGGAATGATCTACCAAATTACCCTTGGCTATGAATGACTTATTCACTTCCTCTAAGAATGATTCCAACCTGAATTTTTTTAGTTGCACTATAATGGAGTTCTGTAAATCATCCTCGTAATTTCTTACCCTCAAGGGTTCATCTCCTACCATCCCGAGTATGAACTGAGATAACATGGTGAATGTCACTACATAGTCCATGACAAACATGTCTCCCAAATGTTGTCTCAATAAATCCTTATATTTCTTCACCTGCTACATCTATGTAAAGAAATCTTTGAAGAATAAAGCCTCAAGAAAATTCTAGTCTATTCCATCATTTTTTATTACATGAAACTACACATCCCACCAAAGATTACCTATTCCTCTGAGCATATATTTCATTAGATAAACCCTCTTCCCTAGAGGAATTTCCAGCTATTCAATGATTAACTTCGTTGATTAGATATTTTTCTCATCCACCTTTGTCCCACCCTAACCATGAAATAATTGTCGGTGATTCGATTAGAACTCCCATACCATATACTCCATTGAAGTCTCTTCTCCCAGAGCTCCCCTATCATTCCCCTAAATGAGACATACCAACTCACTCTGATATAGTCGTCAGGATACAACCCAAAAATTTTCAAATATAGTGGCTTCCCTACATGCACCTGAGCTTATACCCAAGCCTATTGTCATGGAGCATGATCCACCTGATCTATTAGGGCCTTATATTGTCCCTCATTTTTCTCGGCCTGTGCAACTTTTATGGAACCACATCACCCCTTCCTAATTCTCTATTCGATAATATCTAGGTTGAATCCTAATAAATACCAATATATTGTTGGACAACCCATAAAACACACACATATATACGTCTTACATAGATAGGGAAAGCAATAATAGGAGGCATCAACTCACCACCATTATCCATCCCCATAACAACCATGTATCATGATGTCTTATCCTCCTAGCATCCTTACACACACATATCTAATCCATTTATCAAATATGCATCGGGGCACACCCATCCTGATGAAGAGTGTCACCTCAACCCGCTGATCAACATAATCCCATTTCAGTATCCATACCTGCTCCAATAAGATCTAGGACCATATATATAGGTACCACATATCCCAGGTACTTTTTTTATCACATGAACACACATATATATAACAAATTATGTTCGAATCAAAAATAATTAAGTAGAATGAACATAAAAACAAACAATTTCTATACCGGACCAGGGGTCCAAATCTCTTTCCTTATCATTCCAAGAAAAGGATCACTTTTCATAATAGAAAAAAATAACATTCCTTGTGTACAACTCAAGGTGGAAATAAAAGAAATAATAATATATGTAAAATAGAATGAAAATTCCCACCATGAGAATCTGGGTCCATCCCCTCTACATGGGGATGTATGCACCAAAACACAAGTTCTAAATGCAATTCCCACATCATCCTAATCTCTATCCTACCATAGACCAAACAGAAATATCATTAAAATCAATGAATTTGGTACTAATAGTATTTAGTCGTACAATGCTACTAATTCCTAGTCAACAATAATCTGATTCCACTTGTAGAGGCCCGACCTGATTATACATCTGAATAGTGCTTTCAAGCCGAGTTCCATAAGCCTTAAACTCATCTCTATGTACAAAAAATCTTGAAAACTGGCCACAAGGGAATAATTGAGACATAGTGGTGGAATCTAATATCTGGTGATGATAATATAATGGTCTATATAAATAAATAACATACATTGGAATAGAATAAAAAACTGACAATAGACTAGTAACCCACCCATTGGAGAAGCACAAGGAATAAAAATCAATAGTAAAAACAATAAAAAAAACTATAAATGCAATAAATAAACAAGTAAACATTCCATTAAAAACTAGGAATGTATTCCAATAAAAGTTATATGAAAATATCATAAGGGTTTCCAATTGATGACTATATTACATACATATATTAAACATCATTCTGATAAAAAAAGAAACAAATGAGACACTCTAGTTGATGTAGGAACCTCAATGTTTCTGGCCATCCATCCCCTCCCAACTCAATCACACGGATCTAGCTCCAGATCCCAAGCCCTTACCTGAATGAAAAATCATAACAAGTACACGCATCTCAATGGGACCATGTAGGGTATGATAATGAATATCGGCTGGCCTCCACTAACATGTGTGTATCGTACATTTGTGATTAAGAAGGTGTAAAAAGGAAATAATGGAAACCAGTACATGATTTTCAAAACACAAACTTCCATAGTACTCAAGAACCACTAGGAAGGTATCACCTGTATTGGAAAATCACAAAATAATTGTTTTCCAAGAATCCTTAGAAATAAGGTCAAGGAATCCTCTAATGAAAATCAATCCTGGTGAACCCTTAGTTTCCACCTCAAGTAAATTCATCCAATATGATGTTCCAATTGACACATCATATCCATGTCAAATCACCGATGTCCCGATTCCATAGTCAAATTACATAACTAGTTTGATAGAGCACAGCTACAACGAATCCCCATCAGCCCTTAGCACCACGTTCTAGGAACAATGATATCTGTCCTAAAATTAATATCATTGTAGTATCAACAACTGACTTCTAATGGAATGAAAAAAAATTCCTCCAAAATTAGACATTGCCCAATGACCCCAGCAAGGACGGGCCTCACCCCCAACCGATAACATCAACACTATCATATGATGAATATTCAATATCCCCCTGGATATCTACGACAATCACCTGTGATCATAAATCTGAAGAAGAAACTACTGGATGCTGGTACCAATATGAGTGGTCAAAACCACCTCAACATATGAGTCATACTATGTGGAAATGACTCTAATTAGTGCATTGGTCTACACAGTTGAGTGTTAATAACCATAAAAAATCTAATCCACATAAATTGAACCAAGTAAACCTATGACCAAGTCACTCAAATTTGATTTCCACACAATCCAAAATATCTCAGGATTCTCCAACAACATAACAACCTCACTAACCGAACTGAAGACCGAGTCTCCCAATATTGTGATCAACATCACTCATATACACACACACACACACACACACACACACACAGATATATATATATATATAACAAGCCACTCCCACCATGACAGTCACATGGCCTTAAAAAGATATCCAGTATTATCTCATTAATTGGGTTAAGATCATCACTTTTCCATGGAACATAATACTAAATCAAAATAATTGTGTATATATATATATATATGTTTCAATTCAAATTATATAAAACAATTCAATACAAAATAACAACACACCCGACCTAGGTACCCAAGTGGTCGATTGACTCTAAACGGACCTTTCATGAAAATACATGGCATTGGAATACCCAATGTCATCCAATATGATAAATTTAAATAATTAAAAGACAAAAATTAATATAAAAATGTTTACCTTAGTCAACATAATGGTGTATTAAAATTATTACCTTCAAAACACTCACAAAACCACAAATAAAGGTAAGAATAATGTACCTCATGTTGGTATACTCATGAATATCTGGTCTTAGACTCTAACTTGGACTGATATGGATGAAATCAATGTTTTCGAATAATTCCTTGAAGATAGGGTGAAACTACTCACAGATATTTATTGGTCTATATGGTGAGGAAATATATGAATTGAATAAAGAATATGTAAATCCTTAACAATATATATAAAAAAACTGAAGATGATCAACTTGAATTACAATTGATGGAGATGGACAGTCCCCTAGGGAGAAAATGAGCCCATGTTTTACATACACAACAAAATGAGGAAGAATGTATATGAAAATAATAAAAAGAAGAGGAGGTAAAAATACCTAATTTCGCATATTTAATGGGATGAACAATTAGATCACATTGCTTTCCAAACCATGAAAAAACTTTGTGGATGCTACTGGTATGGTTCCAAGAACCACATGATTATCCTACATAGTTTGGCCATACCATTCATAAATTTTTCATGTGACAGTTCATATGTACTTCCAATTTGGAATTAATCTTGGAGATTGCTCACAATTTTCCCAAACTATGGGAAAACCATGTGAATACCCTTAAATAAAAACTAAAGAGGTCTTGAACAACAATGTTCCCCTTTCTACATGGTTTACCAAACCATTCTCATTACAATTGAAGGGAAAACACTTTCTCCTTGTGGGCCACATGGTTTAGCCAAACCATGTGTCTTGGTCTACTTATTGAAAAAACATGGGTTTTCAGCCACTAACAGATGTGAAACCCAACTGAAACCTTGAGAACCTTTTAGATCATTTATACTCTACTAAAATAATGTTATATATTCAAATAGAGACACTAAATTAAGTCCAAATAGATAAAGAAATAGTTGGTCTACCCAAAAAATTGCAGAAAAAACATAAACGGCAAGGAATTCGACACACTCAAAAAACAAGGGACATTACTTATTCGGTTATTACTAATCAATTTGAAATATCAAACTTCCCTTTTCCTTATTGGTGAATTTTCCTATATCATGCAATGATGAAATTATATAAATGGTAAACCAATTACATAAAAATATCTATGATAAATATTCATATCATTAATTTAAACCGGATTCATGAAAAATGGAGGGAGTAATATAATCTATGGTTCTGAAACCAAATCAATCATGAAATATACCTTCATATTTTAATTCATTTTACCTTAACTAGATCACAAAATTTTCCAAGATATATAATAATTAATATCTCTCAACTATCTAATATTAGGTTCCATACTACCCACCAATAAATTTCCTTCCTTAATGAAATTATACTTTTCACTTCTAGGAAAAATAATAACACTTTACACTAATAAAAATTAATTTATAAAAAGAGCTATGTCAAATATTTTAAAAAATGATAACAAAAATATTATATATATAAACAGTAAAAAAATAACATATATATTTATATTTTCTCACAACAATAGTGTAAAAAATACATATCCATTTTTTCTGAACTCTTTTACCAATTTGAGTATTAATAATAATAATCCAAATAAAATTTATAGATGTGGTCCTCAATCATCAGAAAAATGGGAATAAATTAAATAATATAATAAACATAAATTGTAATAACAATTTTCCCAATTGTAATTATCTATGATTATACCAATATATAGTCGATGGTTCCTCAACGCTCTATGGGAATAAAATTGAATATAATATATTTAGAATGAATTTACCTCATAATACTATCCATATAAATCATGATTTATTAGTGATATTTATCTTTACTATCCATGCCCTTTAAATATTCAACTACCACTCTAACAAGGTCACCTTAAATAGGCTTATCTACCACTATGAGAAGTTCATCGAATTGAACTTTTGTTACCTAACTATGATTTATACCTCACCAATTAAATATCTAGGTCATACTAAAATAATATTAAAAAATATGTCTTAAAAATTTACAAAAGTGTCGCTAAGGAAATTAAGCCAAATATGATCAAATTTTTCAATGATTTAACACTCAATATATATTATATGATGTATAGGAAAGGATAAAATTTCACTCTAACTCTCATGTATCTTACTCCCTTGGAATACCTCTTGCAACATAAATTTATGACCTCCCAAAGATCTAATTTTTTAGAGCCCAATTGCATAATTTTAACATCATATGTATTGTTTCATCAAATCCTTATCTAATATTAGTGCCTTTTTATCACCTTAAAATAAATATAACATTTAAACAACCTTTAATAATAACCAAAAAGTTATTATCATTCTCTCCCAAACTATTGAACCCTCATGACCTATTCTCCCCCAAGAATCAATGGAATGAATAATAAATAGGTGACCCTAGTTACCCACTCTATTAATAATAAATTTTCATATAGGTATTCCATAAACACCAAATAGTTTTCCATATTAAAATTTTCATTATATAATAAATAATAGAAAGAAGTTTAAAATTCATCTAAAGTAATTATAATATCTTTATTTTCTGAAAACAAGACTTGCTACTAGTTCATTGATGGTCCCTCAAGTATGTTTGTTTCATATAACACACTATTATTCTTCAAGTTACCAAGAAGGTAAAATATCATTCAGATCATATCATCTATTTTTTTTGAAATTATTGTCCAATATCACTGTATGATGTTGGAATATGTTACAAAAACAAGTCATGACTATAATAATATAATACCACCTAACCATTTCAAACTCATTTCAATAACCTAAAATATTTTGGGCACACTCACTATGAGTCTCTCTTCAAACAGAACATCCCCAGATGCCACTTGTAGAATATTCTTTATGTCACCATTATAAAACTTTTATGGTTTCTTACATAGATTATTTTTTAAAATTTATAACATAATATAAATAAGTACTATTTATTGAAAATATTTTTGGGGTTAATAATTATAGGAAAATGTTTCCAATACAACCATTTCATTACTTCCATAATAATTAAATCTCATTATTTCATATAATCACCTCATTAATTTATACATATCAAGTTAATTTTTAATCATACAATATAATATATATATGTAAAATACCATTTCAACTACATTGAAGAAGTAATAAATTGTAAATTTCATTAATAAATTTATTTCTTTGGTCAATCAAAAGAGGAATAATGTTTTTAAGAAAACATTAAAGGCAATATTAGTAACTTATAATTAACTTAAACAATTTCAATAAAAATTAATATGTATAACATTCATTGGCCCCATCCTATTAGAAATCTCATGAATCCCATTAATATTGAAATAGGGTAGGTGGTTGTAAATAAGAAACCCAACTCCTTTCGCACATGAATTAAATAACATACATGGCCAAGATAAATCATTTCTCCACCAATATATGATAGAATATACATACCCAAACTCATTCCACCATACATCTCCCTCACATGTTTACATATCTACCACCCCAAACCTCCTCTCTACCTACTCATATTACCGCCCAATCATTCCTCTTTACTAATTCCAAAACATTACACCTCCCTATCTCCCAATCTCTCTTCCTTCTTGTTAACCCTTTCCTCTCCTCCAACTCCACTAGTTTACATCTTGTAACTAAACCTCCCCAGAAAGCATTACCACCCTATGACACCACTCATTGATCATAATCTCAAAAATGTGTTCCATTATACCCAATACTACAATCTATCCTGAGTATTATCAATCCTAAAATAGTCTCCCTCATTAATATATAATGTTTTCTTCTGATTTATTATAACAATTATGGTTATTAGTTTTTTAATCATAATTATTATAATTTTTTTATACATTTAATTTACTATTTTTTGTGAAGGGTCAAATTGTTAATTCATAGGATTTAATTATTTGTTGTGTATTTTCTAAAAAAATATATTTAAATATTTTTCACTCGTATATTGTGAAATTATATTATAAGGGATAACCCTGATAGTTTCAAGAATGAATACAATTTTATGTCCTTATAAATTATAATAATAATGCATGAAATGATGTAATATAGTCTCCAAGGTTGAGAAGAAACATATAAATATAAACATTTAAAATTATTAATATTAAAATTTGTTAAATCATAGACTATATATATCAAAATAATTATTCAAATACCAACCTGGTAGCATGAAATTTCATATTAATTATGTTGGTCAAGTATATTAATAACTTACTTCCATTGTTATATCACTCATTTCCTTCATTCTAATAATTTATAAATTATTGACATGCTAACAAAGAATTAAAATTTTCTTTGAGACCATTTTTTAAAATGTTGAACAATGTTTGATCCATCTCATCAATTTTTTTCTTTAAAACCTCATATTCAATTCCCAATCACCAGAGGTTAGTAACATGTTCTAAGGGTCCATCTTTCAATTAATAGTGAAAAAAATCAATATCACAATCAAATTACATTAGTAATCATAAAAAATATAAAATGTATGAAAAAGATAAATTAATCATAATAATAAAAAAAGTTAAAAAGTTATTACAAGCCATGTTATGTAATATTATACAAACATCATAAGAAACATACAATAGTAATTAAAATTACACCATTACTATATACATAGTATGAAATAAGGAATAATCAAATATATTATAATTAGTAACATATTGACTCTTATTTTATCTATATAGAGACCATAATCAGTTATTATATGTCTATTTCTATTTCCAACGACATGACACATAACGTCAATATGTAAAAGTGAAATTGATATAAAATGTGTGAGAAAACCATGTTAGTAGGATGTCACTGGATGAATGAAAACATGTCACATAATGTAATGTGATTTCATTTTTCAATGTATATCATAGTGATTATAAATGTACATAAAAATAAATATAAACAAACAAGTTAGGTTGCTATGTTTTTAACTAGGTCCCCATAGAACCTGACCTTAAGTAGGTTCCGTTGACAAAATAAAAGTTAAAATCATATATCCAAATGTGACTAACATAAAAAAATATGATTAAATTAAATACCACCCACAAAACTGACCATATTGATTACATCATTAATTGTATAATATCCTCTAGAATACCAGAACAGAGGTATAAATGTCTTATTAAACATAAACACCTCTTAAAAACTTCAATGATTGATAGAGGTATATGAAAACCTCCTCAAACTAACCAATATTGTTGGTTAATGACATCATTAAAATAAAATTTTCCATTTTCCATATTTATAAGGAGGAATAATAGAAAATTTAAAATCTATTTTTTCATCTAAAATAATTCTGTCACATTAAAAAATATTTCATTAAATCATTTTTTTCATAAATTTAAATAACCAAAACATTATTTATAGAGTTACATAATTGATTTTCTTTGAAGGAAAATAATTTGTTTTCAGACTATCTATATTTTGAATAAATTCATGAATATTTAATTTTAAAATATATATGTTTTCATGAAATAACAGGATTATATCTATTAAATATGATTTATATTTAACCTAGACATCTAGATTATCCAAAATAATAGCCAATTAATTTCCACATTCTCATAGTATACAACTATCTTTAACATAAGGATTGGTTTATTTAGATAAATTCAAATATTAATATATGACACATATAACTTCATTATACTCTAAGACATATTAAAATAAATAATACATAGAAAATCAATTTTAAAATTCTAAATAAATAAAATAACTAAATTTAAAAAAAATTAACCATTTAAAACTTAATTAATTAAATCCAATGAAAACAACACTCTTTATAAGGGTATCCTATATTTAATTAATTTATGTAATGACTTATTACATGTCTGTATAAATTTCCTTTAAATAAACACTTTGTCTATATCATTATGCACACACACCATCAAACTAAAATTGATTTTGAAATGTTATCTAACAAATAAAATGATGTCGTAGAATTAGAGTGTAAAAGTAGATCCAATTAAACTATAAGATACATGTATAAATAAAATTACATTCATTACCAATGCATCGATATAATTAATATTTCTAAAAAAACAAATAATTTCATTTTAGGATCGAAATACAATTTCTTCTTAACTTTGATTTTATGTGATTTATTTTATGGAATTTATTATTTAATAAATAACTTATCTGATTGATATTAATAATATATATTTTCCCATGAATAACAGAATTATATTCATTTTATTAGTAGCTGTTACAATGTAAGAATAATATTTTTGAATACTTTGGAATGTTATTTTTTATAAAAATATATTGGTTATCTATATCTTATGATTTTATTTAAAATGTAAATTTTAATATATTAGAATTTTAATATCACAAATTAGACTATATTTTTTGACTAATTGTAACAATATTATAGAACGGTACAATTTTAGAATTTTTTTAAAATATAACTATTTGGTGAAGTGTGAGAAAAATATTTTTACAAAAAATATAACTTATAGTTATAAAACAAAGAACTAGATTTTTATAAAAATTTTAATTGATAAAATATGTGTTCAAGGATTAATCCTATATATTTTTAAATAAAATTATATTTTTATAGAATCCTTGTTTAATATTTTAGGGAGTAGAGTAATATTTTCTTATAAGAACATTTTTTAGACTTTTATTTTAATTAAAAATTATTTAGTTAATTTATTTTTTGGATTTATTTTAATGCCATGTAAATTTTATTTTTCAATAAGAATAAAATCATTGTCATTAAAATCAAAAAAATAGATTACTTCTCCGCAAAAATAATTTTTTAGCAAAAAATACAATTTCTCCAAAAAAATTTGTTTTTATATGTTTGTGCACTATTTTAAAATTAAATTTCATCACCAATATATTATTTATTTGGTAAAATTATGTTATTTTTTAAAATTATAATTTTGAAATTATTTATTATAGCTGATTTCAATATTTTTATATTATTTTTATTTTCTGAGGGTAAATGCGGAGTTACTGTAGAAAGGGAAAAAATGATAAAATGGTTTAACCAATGGAAAAATGATTAAAGAAGGTAAAAACGTGTGTAATATTTGAGGGTTGAGCGAGTATTGAACTTATACCATCCATGAATCCATTATTGTTCATTTTTTTAATTTCCATCCTTGAATAATGTAATGAAATTATTGTAAAGTAAGGGGTACTTACCCGTATACTACTACCAATGCTTATAAAAGGGGACTTCCATAACCACTTAATGACATTCCAAGAATTTATAATTACTCCATAAAAAAGGAAATTTTCCCTTCTACTTGAACCCAAATTCCCTTACATAATCTTATTGTCATAGGTAATTATCTTAAGAATTCCATATCCATGGAATTATCCATACAAATCTCAACGTTCTGAACAAGAGAAGTAATTTTTTGAAATGTTTTTTCATTTCTATATTTCTATATAAATTATAATTTTATAATACCTATATAATTACATAACTATTTCTTATATACTAAATTTTATTATTCTAATGGAAAAAAGAATTAACCCCTTTCACTTTTTCTGTTAAGAAAAATCAAACCGTCTTTCACAGTTTGTGTAGACAACTGTGTCCATGAAGTGATGAATTCTATTTTTTCAAAACCAAATTTATTCATTGATTATAACATTAAAATTGAAGAATAATGGTTATTTGTATCATATAATTATGAATATTTAGAAGTAATTTATATTCCACCACATTTCCCTAAAATTGAAGAATAATGTTTATTTGTATCACAACAAATACCTTGGGCTTCCCACTATTGCTGGCCGCTCAAAAAAAGAAATCTTCTCATCCAAAGTGGATATAATTGAGAAAAAAATCCAAGACTGGACTCCGAAAAGAGTCTCTAAAGAGGTAAAGGAAACACTCATCAAAGCCGCTCTTCAGTCCATCCCCAGCTATATTATGTCCATGTTCAAGCTTCTTGGCACACTTGTTGACCACATCTATTCTTGCATCACTAACTTCAGGTGGGAGTATACCAATGGCAGAAAGAAAATTCATTGGATTTCTTGGAAGTCACTTTACACACCCAAAACAGGCGGAAGAATGGGATTTCGAGACCTCTGACTCTTTAATGATGCTCTTTTGGCTAAACAGGGCTGGCGCCTGATGATTCATCCATCTTCCCTTCGTGCACGAATTCTTCATGAAAAATAATTTCCCCACTCGGATTTCCAAAACTCTTCTCTTGGTCCCCGCCCCATCTTCCTATGGATAAGCCTTTGGGGATCCCGAAACATACTTAACAAAGGACTCGGTTGGAGGGTCGGAGATGGCACAAAAATTAATATTTGGACTGATCCCTGGCTGATTGATAAATATGTCTTGCATGCTACCTCCCCTACCATACCTGGCTATGAGAACTCCACTATTTGCTCCTTATTCGAAGATCATGGTTACAGGTGGTGTATGGATAAGATCAACTCATGGTTCAATGAAAGGGATAGAAAGATCATACTTAGCATCCCCTGTGTGAGGGATGCAGGGCCAGACTGTCCCTTTTGGAGCAATGATTTTTCTGGATCTTATACAGTGAAGTCAGGGTATAGACTTGCTCTCGATATCCAAATCGAGGAAAGGGGAGGTCTCTGGAATACCCTTTAGTATCTTAAGGTCCCCCTAAAAATTATTTTTTTCTGGTGGCAGGTTTGCACAAGTATTCTTCCCAGTATGGACTTCCTCGCCTTCCGACATGTCACAAATGATAAGAATTTCCCCATCTGCTCAGGTATACTCGAATCACCTATGCATGTGATCACCTAGTCCCTAGGGGTGGAAGGGATCTGGAATTTTTGGGGTTCTGATTTGGAAATTATGATGGATGTGGCGTCGGATCTTCCGACACTACTGATGTTGTGGTCGTCTTCCTTCACTGCGGACAATGTTTCTTCATTATGCATCGTGGCATGGATCATCTGGGTGTGACGCAACGACTTCATATTTAATCGCTTTGTAAATCCCCCCAAGTTCTGGATTGAACGAGATACATCCAGGATTGAGGGGTGGAAAAGGGACTCTGACCGTTTAGGGCTCTCTGGCACTCACATAGGTGCGTCAAGATGGTACCCTCCCCCAGAAGGGACCCTCAAGATCAATGTTGATGCATCTCATTCCATTGGAGGAATTGTAGAAATTGGACTTGTATCACGGGATTCTCAGAGCCAAATCATTGCTTCCAAACATGAATCAAACTACGCCCAATGGGAGCCCGTTGTTGCTGAAGCCTTCGCTGTCCTTACAGGGATGAAGTTCTAAAATGATCGAGGATGGGAAGCTATTCACATCGAATTGGATTGCCTCACCATCATCGACGCTAACGGTCTTAATGATGGTAGTATTCAATCTTTTCGCCCTATTATCAGGAACATCCAGGCTCTCAGTCAAAGCATCACAACCTGCTCCTTCTCCTTCATTAAAAGGGATGGCAACAAAGTAGCCCATCACCTAGCTTCTTTCATCACATCCTACATGAATCACCCTTGGCTTGATCACTTTCCTTATTGGTTTCAAGAATGTGTAACTTCTGACTTTCGTGGTTAATATATCATCTTCTTTTTTCAAAAAAAAATCATAGTCATAGTCATCCATTAATTTCCATATTTTCATGTTTGGTTCGGTCTGACCACCAACATAAATAATGATAAAAAATAATATCATTGATGAATATGAGAACATAATTTTAAATAATATATCATATAAATATGTAAATATGGATTTTATTTTGGATAATAAATATTAATTCAGAAATTAAACAAATTTACACAGATACCATTACTTGTTTGTTAAGACAGTTCCTCAAGCATGTTTTCCACATGACCTCAAGCATGCCTCCTCATACGTCAGATGTTTCCAAATAGAAATGGAAATCTATTGGGGTAATGTGATGATAATATAACCCCATTACATGGTTATAAATTTCATTAATTTTAATTACCATGAATCTTACACATAAGAGTATGATGAAACAATAAATAAGCACTAATGTTTCAACAAATATGAAATTAATGTAGAAAAATGTAAACATGAATGAATGAAAAATGATGTGATAAATGGCCCAATCAACCATGTCATCCATAAAAATTACCTTGCACTATGATGGGTAAATGAAATAAAAAATGATTAGAAATGAATGAAAACAGCTCTACTTCTTATCTGAGATGAACCACATCCAATCTTCTAATTTCATATGACCTTTCCAACCTAATTGCAAAAAAATAAACATGGGTCATATCCCAAAACTATGATCAATTAAACATGTGAGGGATGATACGGTACCCATGTGAAGTTTAGGGCCCAAAACAGTGTGAGTAAAACTAAGTAGTCCATCCCCAATGGTGTCTAAAGAACATACAAGTCATATAAATGATGTAGGAAGATAACTTTCTAAACAATATGTATAATGGAAATGATGAAACAATAAAAAGGACCAACTATTTATCTTTTAAAACATTATACCTCATGTTCTAAAATGAAACCAAATCAAACCAAACCTTAATTAATAATATATGGGTTTAAAAGTAATAAACTATAGTGTAAAACATACTTTAAATGAGGAAGCGATATTTTCTTCGAACATCTAACTCATAGAAGAATAAATCATTGATTGGGATCTCTGAACCTCATATGTGGAGTTCCATTTATAAATCTAGAACCAAAAATTGTTAAAATCATGAATATTTCTCAAAACATGATGTGTGGAGTGCCATTCCAGACATCTAGAACCTTAAATCTTAATAATAGTTCCTAGATGATCAGTCCAATACCCAATATAGTAAAAAATATCATTAAAGAAATGTAGCATCGTGTCCAACAACTTAACCAATGTACAGGGGGCATCAAGTCTAGTTACTACTCATTAATGGGTAATTCAATGTCCGAACTTGACTCATCAATGTTAAACATCTTGTTCAACCATAACCTTTAACATGGAACGCCATTTCAAAACGAGACTGCATTACTCATTTTCCAAGAACCCAGGTTCAACATCTTAAACTTTGAAAACATTCCATACCCAAACATAGACTTGCTTCCCTTACCAAGGTACCAAATACACTTAACAACATAACTTAAACTAGAATTCATATCCCTTTGCACACAAGAAAACACTATTTAAAAAAAATTGTAAAGATTTGGATCTCACCCATTCATTTAAAACATTTTGAAACAATCCTTAAATAATGTTCCTTCCCATTTAATTTCAATCAAATCCATTAAAAATGATAAAGTGATTTTACCAAAAGATTAAAACGCACACTCACTTTAATAAAATTTTTGAATATACCAAAAACCCCATATTTTAAATAATATAGAGGTCAACACCTAACCTTAAGATAAAATCCACTTAAAACATATCTTTCACCATTTGAAAATAAAACAAAAATTCAAAACCCAACACCAATAAATAATTCTATTCCGGCATTTTATAAAAGTCAACAACAAAAAATTCCATTTTAAAATGTTGTAACATCTCATTGTTTGATGTGGGTCCAATACCATAATAAGTAACAGATCCAACGGGGTTTGTGGACTAACTAAGGCATCAATTTATGACCCAAATCTATTTATGTAAACCATGGGAGCAAAAACATCACCAAATTTATTTATGGAACACACCACATACTCATGAAAAACATTCCAACAATACTATGGGTGAAGACCTATGACAACATACCTCATCAATGAGGCTTTCCATAATATTTTTAAGTCTTAATGGGTGTTTCACTATTTATTGAAGCTTTTTCCAAATTCCATGGTCTCTAAATGAGTTCATATAGAACACAAGATCTAATCTCATGGAAAAAAAATTTAAAAACACTATCTAAGTAACTAATCAAATACAATCTCATTGTAGAGATGGTCAACCAAAATTTTCATCTTTTCACACCAAAACAGAAGCCTAGAATTCACCAAAGACTAATGAAATAATAATTAAGTCATTCGTGAAAAAATACCGAATATGATACAATATTATTAAAGTCAATAATAAACCAATTTTATTTATAAACTATGAAAAAATAATTATAGTCGCATTTCTTAATGAAATTTCATGAAGAGACTTGCATTAGTCATATAGGGAATTTTTCTACACAATACAACCAATAGAACTATGATAAATAGATGATTAAACCATGATTTGGTGGAATCATCAACGAAAATAATTTATAAAACTCAAAAAAATAAAGAGGAAGAAGGAAGTGTGAAGGAGTTGTTGGAGGGTGACTCTAAAACCAATACATCCAATGATCACCATGAACACACCTCCTAAAAAAGGGTTAGATATGGATAAAGGTGATGGGATCACCCCTAGTATACACATTTATAATGGTGGAGGATGGGGTTTTAGTGGATAAAAATACAAGGGGAAATTTTTTCCACTTCTCCCTTTTAATGAAATTATGGGTGGCCACATGTTTTGGCCACACAGTTAGCTGAATCGCGTGCTAACCATGAAACATTTACTAAGCATTAAAAAATTAATCTCATGTATATTACACATAGTTTGAGAAACCATGTTCCTATAATTATATTGGGACTTCTCCAATATGCAATAAGGTCTACGAGTTTTATGAAACCATGCACACACCAAGCACCATGCCTCAGACTCTCCCCCCACTTGAACAATTTCGCTTTTTCCTTACATGGTTAATCCCAACCTGTTCTATAATCAAGAAACATAACTATGAATATTTAAAAATAAACTAAAAACACTTTAAGTATTAAGGTATCATATGGGGGTGTTATATAATATGAACATAAAATTCTACATCATAGTACGAAAACTCCAAAACATCTGAAACATAACCCAATGCTCTTGAGGATGAACAAAACCACCAAGAAAACTTTTGTGATTCTTTTATCATCTAAAAACAACACCTTATGGAATTCCAAATCATAGAACTATTCACTATTTGTTGCTCCAAAATTAGACCCATAAGATAAATGAAATTCCAAATTCATTCTAAAATTTTAAACTCATAAGGACACAATTTCTGATAACCTTTACACCAAAATACTTATCATCCATGGGAAGTTTGAATGTTTATATATTCCTCCAACTGACCTACATAGTTCGCCTATAATAGAAAATTACCTCATTTTTTGAATATATAATACACAGTCAAGGCACATCATCAAACTCAAGGCGCTCACCTGAACCAAACCAGTTATAATGACCATTTTACAAACTGAAACACCAATATGAAGCTTACCCAATCCCATCAAAATAAATAACTGATTATATCATGGCTCGATCACTCTATATATGTGTGGAACTCCCCACCATAACCATCATATTACAAACACAAACTTCATATACTTTCCACCTCCACCATTAATAAATATCCAAGGAACCTCAAACCTTCACACCCCACAGCACACCCAATGCAGTTTCCCTAATATAATAGACCCAAAACCTGTGAGAAATCCCCTAAACATCAGTAACCTTCCTCATAGTTGAAAACTATTTGAAATGGACACATATCCTTCATCCATTCATTAACTAAGAACTAAATGACTTTTCCTCAAAAGTATGGTTCTCTTAATAAAACTCCTCCATCATCTCATAGATAAAACATCAGATGTGATGTGCCACTTAGTGCATTCGATCCATGTATTAACCCAGGTTAGGGTATCCCTGACCAACCTATCAAAAAACACCTTTCTCCAAATATCATCATGTCACACCCTATCCAAATCACGCTTCCTTCATGTGGAAAAGATACATTATCAACACCCAAACACACTCACCAAAGTTCATTCCAAAATCCTGATGAGATTCCAAAATCAGATCCTCCACAAACCCAAAACCATCATTTTTCGCTACCACACCACTAATGCTCCTTCAATGAGAGAACTCCAAATTAGCTTTTAGAACTACCATGAGCTCAATGATGATTCTAGTCTTGATCATCCACCAAAACTAGTTTCCTATTTACATTCTATACAATATTTATGCACACACTTCATCAGATCCCTATTGGAATCACATTATCACCACAAACAACCCATAATCACTACCACATTCATGTAATTTCAACTACCACTAACCATATCCAAATGACCTCTGATAAATAATTTGTATGAGGTTTCCATATCTCACCTAAGAAATTAAAAAAACCTAATATATAACATATTCCTGTCTTTCAAGAATTTTACCCCTGACGTTATCTAACATATGATCCACTAGAAGGACCTTAATTAAAGATGGTATATGGTGAACTTCCCACCATAAGACTATAATTTCACCACTCTATGAATGAAAACTCCAAGTATTCACTTTATTAAACTAGAAAAGAAATTTATATAGATTTTTGTGTAGACCATACTCCCAATGTGTACTCAGATGATGTTAATATTTTGTTCATTATTACCTTTAAATATGTATCCCATTAATATTTAATTGATAAATACATCCAAATATCACCCATTTTTAATGTCACATATTACTACATGGACGTTCTAAACCCATAAAAAGGCTCTAGGACTCCCTTCTCACCAATATCTCATTACAAATGCATCAACTCTCATCCTACTACTGGGTACCTAATTTTCTCATGCACCTCAGGAATATTCTCTCATAACATTTGATCTATAAGCCAAAAGATAAAGCACATCACCACATGATCTTAAACCCATGGTCCCAATAACAATTAACTATTACAATATTCTATATAACTAAACCCAAAAAACCTATTTCTGACTATAGTGAGTCACATATCAAGAAAATTCAGCTCACAGGATCTATCTTATGGCCATGACTTCCTTATATGTCATCTCAACCAAGGAAGTGCTCCCTTTTTGGTTTCCAAAAATAATTACAACTCACAATGAAAAAAAAAATATTTCACAACCACTCCAAACTCGAGATTTGTCCAAAAGTTTCACTAATTCCATTTGTTTTATCAATTTGTACTTGAATATGAATATGGTGAAAACTTGGAAAGAAACCTTACAAGTCATTCCCCCAAAATGAAATGTGCCATTAAAGTACAACACTCTTTGTTTTATCAATATCAAGGAAACTAGAAATCTCTATGCAAATCCCACTATGAACATTCCTAATCTACCTCACATGTATGGTGTCCAGCCAAGAAAACCTACACACCTAAAACTGTATACCCATGAGAACCCCATGTTCTCTCAGTCCTCCTCATAACCATCAGATACAAGTTTCTACAAAAACATAACATGAGATAGAAACCTGATTGACCTCCCTTCTAAAACTAACCCCACTGATAAAGAACTAGAATGTGATTTCTTCCCCTAAACCAAAATGCATCCAATGTTTTTTCCCCATACGTGGATGCACCTTCATGAAATTATTCCAAATGTACCAAAACATCCACCCATACCTCATACCCCCAAATACACACACAACTTGGATATCCCCTCTTATATATCACCCTAAAAATTGAAATAACACCATCCCCAAAAACTGGAGTGACGTTAATAAGTTCACTAGCCTCTCCCCTATAGTCTTACAAGTCAAATATCTTGAAAACAATTATAGATCCATATAACTATTTCCACACCAACTCGGAATTTTCCATAAATGAAGGGGTGTAAAAAAAGATCTTTTACCAACATCACATCACATTCACATGTTAAAACATCCATATATATGATCTCACATATAGAAGGAACCATCTAAAAAACTTACATCCCACAACTTACGCACCCATCCTCTCCGAAAATTTTGACATTAGACAGATCCTAGAAGTACCAATCCACACAACCATTTTCAAACAAAAACTACCAAAAGGATTCAACTGTCATATACCTATAACATGACAACCCAGTATGAATAATACTCTGAATTTGTAGGTAGACCATATCATCAAATTTATAGTGGATCTTCTCACCAAAGATCCACATAACACAACTTCATAAATATATCCATATAAAAGTTGGAACATTTATGTAAAATGACATAAAGTACATATATGATAAAACACCAAATGAGATGTTGTTTACATTTTATGTGACTGAGCATCCATCATTAAAAAATCATACTCAAGGAGGTTTATAATAATTGGATCCTATATTCCTACTATTATTCATTAGACACATCATTCTTCTATAGGAAATAGTCAAAGATCACGGATTTTTCACTTTCCAACCAGCCATGTTCCATAAATCCATCAAAAATAAAATCATCCAAATAAATTATGCTTTTTTAATTGAAAAATAATAAACAAATGTAACATAAAATATTAAGAACATCAATCCAATCTCTAGGTAACCAAGAAGTCCATTCAGAATATGGGTTTTCGATTCACTAAAGTTATATCAATCATAGTCTTTTACACATTCATATAACTATTTTCAACCAAATATCAAATAGTAAAACCACAGGAACATAAATACTCTATTACCACATTGCAATGTCCCATCCTTAAATCCATCATTATGGTGTCCCAATCCATTATTTAACATGAACTCAAGTATTCCTCCTTGTATGGTAGAGGTTTCCAATAAGAAGTGGGGTTCTAAGGTGGTATATTGAAGAGATTATTCCCCCATATCAGATTATGCACCAATAATAATATGAATAACCAGGATTTGTACACCTCAAGTTTTTCATAAATAATAAATTAGTATCAAAATATCCATAAATTTGAAATATAAGTAAATAAATGTATACATGGTTGAATGAAAAAGTGAGGTAAGGGCCAAAACATTAATTTCATTCATATAACTTATATCCAATTTGGATAGTTACATAACATAAAAAAATAAAATTGAAACCAATAAAATGGTTCATTAATGTCTGTAAGAACCCGGGGTTTTAGAACGGGTCAAAATCTCGACCATGTTTGAATTTTTGACTGGTTTCTGAGGAAACTGGAGAAAACGGGAAGTTTCTGGAAATTTCCAGCTTACACTCCATGTATATGTTAAGAGAGTGTCAGCCGTGTTTTCGCCAAGTACATGCCGTGTGATGACCGTGTAGAATTTTCTTACTACACGGCGTGCAGTTTTAAACACGTCGTGTAACCCATGACCGTGTGGTGGATATACATGGCATGTAGGCCTGTTGGCTGGGTAGAACCAGGTACAAATCATGTTCCCCTTGGACACGCAGTGTAGTCTAGCCGTGTATGAGGGATATACATGGTTTTTGGGTAAGTCGGCGAGGAAGAGAAGAAAAACATCATACACGCCATGTACACAAGTCGGCAGGTTCGGAAAGTAAGTCTGCAGAATCCAGCTGTCTTATGAACAGTTAAATGACCTACACAGCATGTAGTCATGAAGTACATGCCATGTAGTTTATTTTTTGCATTTAAGTAGGTAGTAGCCTCATACTGAGGCAGAACCTCAATATCTCACCTGGTTTCACAAACCAAGCTGGCCAGATCTCTTTTCTTCTCCCGATCATCTGTCCGAGACCCGATTCGAACTCTAATTGATGCGTTGGAACCCCCTTGGTAAGGCCTCAATTCCCCTTTGGTGGTTTTGTTTGATTTTTTTTCTAGAACAAGTTATAGTGATTTGAGCAGTTTTGAATCATTTGTAGATTTACCACGTTTTAGACAGATTTGGCGGCTATTACTGAAGGAGTAGCATCGTACGAGTCTTGGGTAGGTGGTGCATAATTCATTTTGTGTTTTCGTGGTTGTTTGGGTAACATGGCCTTCGGAACGTTTTCAGGTATTTTGAGCAGGACACATTTTATCTGTTATTTCATATTGAATTTCTTGTATGACCTATGGGATGCCTTTGGGTATGCCCTGTTACCAGTTTGCGTGAGCGGGCTAGGTGAGGGGTCGTTGCTCATCGGGGAATTTTGGCTGGGGAATGCCAAAATGGTATTAATTGAAATATTAATGTGTTAAACTGTTGAGTTTAATTTCTAAAAGCCTGATATAAATTGTTAGAAGCATTTAAGACATCAGTGCTGGTATGGGACAGCACCCGACATCGTGCAATTCAACTGTTTAGTTTGTTTTTCCTGGTAATGTTTTCTGTTTAAAGATGTTATATATGTGGTTACCAAATTGCATATGCTGGACCCTTTGGGTGGTGTTGGGCATGGCCCATATATTCTTGAGTGATGTGGATCACAGGTTGGGCTTGGCCCGGGTTACTTTGGGTGGTCTTGACCATGGGATTGGGTGTCATGAACATCGACTTGAGGCAGTACGACTGTCAGGTTGGGCATGGCCTGGGTTACTAGGATGGTGATTCCATCATACTTGAGCAGCATGGTCACAGGTATATGAGGTGTCAGATGTGTTGGTGGCTTAGGTTCTTTTGGGTGATTACCGCTCACCTGGGACTTTGAGTAGTTTGCAGACAGAGATACTCCGTGATGAGGTGGTTTTGACTACTCGTGTGGGTAGAGGCCCCCGTATGTGTGGTTAGGTACACTGGTTTGGGGTGCTTTCCGTAGAAAGCCACGTGAAAGGTGAGGAGCCTTCAGGGGATAGCTTTGAGACTACAGGGTTAGGGGCTGAGGCTCATCGGGATTTGAGGACAGGCATCACTGTTCCTTCGGGTTACTATTCTTGGGCATGCTTTCGAGACGTCGGTACTTGAGACACAAGGTGTCATGAGGCACATGGTTCTGGGTTACTACTCTTGGGCATGCCTTCGAAACATCGTTACTTGAGACACGAGGTGTTAGGTGTCACTTTGTGCCGGGTTACACGACAGAGATTCCGGTGTTGGCCGAAGCAGGTGACACTCTATGGTGGTTGTTGAGCACCAATGGAGTTTATTCTTATTTGTGTGCATCTCAATTTTTACTGATTTCCATATAAACGCATAACTTCTTAAACACATATATTTGGTATGCACCGTTGGGTGGTACCCTACTGATATTTTTCCCACACCCTACATGGGCCCCTCGGGACGCGTGGAGACTTTATGGAAAGAGGTCAGCTTCAGGAGCAGGGTTGTGTTAGTTTTTTGATGGAGGTGGTATCTACCTTGAGGTCATACCTAGATGGGGTTACTTGGTTTTGTTTTCCTTTCATTATCGGCATGCTTACTTTATTATGAAGTAACAGTTGATTAGCCATTGGCACAATTATAAATTGATATGTATGACATTCTATGGTTGAATGTTTATTTTTTGTTTATAGTAGCAGTTTCTTGTGATATTCAACATGTTGTTCTATTTACTTTATGCTACTATTGTTTATATTTATTGCTTCTGCTGTTTATTTATATCTGTTATGCTTCCGCTCTGCGGGTCTGGTTTGAGTCTGCTAAGTCTTTCTTTCCGTTGTATCTTTATTTTTATATACTCAGACCAGTACCCTTATTATGATCCTCCGATAGGGTATAGAATCCCCACTATACCGAACAAACCCTTGTTGCTAGTCGGTAGCCTTTGGCGTTTGGGGAGGTGCGCCTAAGGTAGTAACACCCGACCTGTTTGGCATTATTCGGGTGGCTGGCTGGGTCTGGGTCATTACAAAGTGGTATCAGAGGATTTCTCGACAAGGATTTAGTAGCAGTGTTTTTCTGGCTACTAATGAGATTGAGACTTCTATTTTTATTTCTGCTGGTTTTACTATTTGGGATATGGTAGACTAGAGATATGTTGTTGTTACTGGAACTGGGTTTTTAGCTTGTGCTTGGGTGCCTGTAGCCCCAGGTATGAGGGATGGACCTAGTTGCCATGTGTGGGAATTGTGGTTTTCTTTTTCTCAGATTATAGTTTATATGATTTCCACCTTGGTGTATCACTTGGTGTGTGATGTTATTGATTGTGATACGTGTCCCATGACCCTGTGCGGTAAGGGAGAATTGGACCTTGGCTATTATGGCAAGGCTTGTTTGCATGGATTTTGAAAGGCACGTTTTAGGGTATTTCAATTTCATAACTGCGCTTATGCTTTGTGATGTGATAATACCATGTGAATAAAATCAATTTTCTATGCTTGTGTGCTCTGAATGTGAATAGGTGAAATTCCTGATAAAATTGCAAGTTGTGAAAATGTGTATTCCATGCTTTATATTTTGTGAAATTGCATGTGGTGGGATTTTTGGGTCTGGCTCTCATGAGAGCAAGAAGGTACTATGGCTGAGGCAGTGTAACTATCAGGATTGGGTGACTTGGTCATCGTTTTGAGGCAACGTGAGTTGTCAGGACGGGCATGGCCCGAGGTACTTTTGATACTTGGCTCTATTGAGGGAGGGTAAGGAGGCCATGAGGTCAGGATGTTGTGGGGCATGGGTTGCGGTAAGGGGGAGTAAGGGTAGTTGTTATATACTACCTATTACTGCTTTCTTTATCTATATAGAATATATTGTTATATATATGTATGGGTTGTCTGGAAATTTATGTTATTCAGTGGGTTACCCCTTCATGACTCGATGGAGCTTCAGGCAGGAGATGAGACAGTGCCACATGATCTGGGTCAGAATTCGGTACAGGCAGAGCACGAGCCGTAGGTACTGGCTCAGGGACAGGATCAGTTTCAGTATCCAGTACAGGCAGGGCAGCAGCCGGGTTTGGCAACATTCAGACCATGTCTCAACGAGTTGCTAAGAGCTAGCCTAGTGCGTATCTTGCAGGGGTTTGACAGAGGCGCGCAGGGTAGAGATCCTTATATGGAGTACCTGACGCTGGTGTTCCAGTCGCAGAACCCGCCGCTTTTTCAAGGTGAGGGTGGTTCGCAGGAGGCTGAGAACTAGATAGAGAGTATGCAGATGATATTCGAGTAGCTCGAGACGTCTCCTCGTTGGATGGCCAAGCTGGAAACGTACATGCTGAGAGGACCGGCGTAGCATTGGTGGGATGTACAGGTTCAGGCTCGTAGGCACGAGGGACTCGCATGGTAGGACTTCGAGGATATGTTCTTTGAGAACATCTACTCGAAGACACTGAGGGAAGAGAGAGCTCGAGAGTTTTTTAGTCTTCAGCAGGGAGACTTGTCCGTCATGGACTACGCAACTACTTTCACATATTTGTCTATCTTTGCACCTGGTATTGTGAGAGATGATGTAGCTAGGGTGAGGCGCTTCGAGGATGGATTGCGACACTCCATTCGGGTCTAGGTGAACATCTTCAGGCTGGATTTCTTCTCCGATGCGGTGAATCAGGCGCTCATAGCTGAGGGCAACGAGAGAGAGAAATATCGCTTGGTCAGGGCGACTGCTTCAGGTGATGGTTCGAACAACAGGAATCGAGTACGGGATGAGATCGAGTAGGGTAGTCAGACTAGGAATTCACCTAGACCACCTCGTGGTGGTTTCATAGTGATTTTCTTTCAGTGTGGACATCCGGGACATATTCGGGTGTAGTGCGATAGGCCTTCAAAGGAGTTCCAGACATGTGGACAAGATGGGAATCTGGAGAGGTTTTGTAGGAAGCCTTCTTAGATAGCCGGCAGGCAGGGACCAGGACAGACTGTTGCGTCCGGAGTTGGTTCAGGTTTGGTACCCGGAGAGGGTAGTCGAGGTTCAGTTGTGCGCGGAGGTCATAATAGAGATGGTGGGACCCAGTTGAGGGGCTAGTGACAGTTGACTGGAGTAGCACCGTAGGGGGATCAGGCATCAGAAAGTTGTGTTTCAGGCTTGTTGCACGTTGTGGAGCTGGCAAAGGCTGAGCATGCCAGTGAGCCGACGACAGTTAGAGGTACACTGCGGTGTGGCTGTGATCTCCATGTTTCCTTTTTGGCATGACCTATAGAGGCATGTCTGTTTTGAGTGCACATGGTGCACATGATCTATGTGGACTGACTAGATGTTAGTCAGTGGGATTGGAACCATATCAGGTGTGTGATATATTCTATATATATATGTATGAGATGTGTAGCATCAGGGCATCGAGGATGTGGGTTACTTGAGGTGTCTTGGGCATCGAGGCATCAAGGATGCAGGTTACATGAGGTGTCGTGGGCATCGGGGCATCGTGGATGCGGGTTATTTGAGGTTCTAGGCACCCAGGCCTCATGGAGGCGAACACCGATTCGGTGCAGGCTGCGATGGGTGTCGGAGGCGACACAAGAGCACTAATGGGACACAGGGGTTACGATGCATCACAGGAGGACTATGCGTCCGGAAAACAAGTTAGTAAACCTTGTTTTCTGTATGTTTTATTGGGTTGAGACCGGGTTAGGCGATTCTTAAGGTCGGGATCCCCCTTGAGAAGTTTAGCCGGGACCGTTGAGACCAGGGAATTCTGGGATACTTTGAACAGAGTGATATGTTTGGTGCCATCTTCGGGTTTCGTTTGATATCTCGGGGATGAGCTATGTTAAGGTGGAGATTTTGTAAGAACCCTTGTTTTTAAAATGGGTCAAAATCTCGACCCTGTTTGAATTTTTGACTGGTTTCAGAGGAAACTGGAGAAAATGGGAAGTTTCTGGAAATTTCTAGACTACACATTGTGTACTATTAAGTACACACCGTGTATATGTTAAGTGAGTGTCGGCAGTGTTCTCGCCATGTAAATGTCGTGTGATTACCGTATTGAATTTTCGTACTACACGGTGTGCAGTTTTAAACACGTAGTGTAACCCCTGATCGTGTGGTGGCTATACAAGGCATGTAGGCCTTTTGGCCGGTTATAAGAAGGTACATACCATGTTACCCTTGGACACGTCGTGTAGTATAACCGTGTATGAGGGATATACATGCTGTGTGGGTAAGTAGATGAGGAAGAGAGGAAAAACCCGGTACACGCTGTGTACCCATCTGTACACGTTGTGTACGCATGTTGGCAGGTTCGGAAAGTAAGTCGGCAGAATCCAGCTGTCTTATGAACAGTTAAATGACCTAAATGGCATGTAGTCATGAAGTACATGCCATTTAGTTTCTTTTTTTGTGTTAAAACATGAAGTAGCATCGTATTCAGGAAGAACCTCAATATCTGGCCCGGTGTTGCAAACCAAGCCGGCCAAATCTCTTTCCTTCTCTCAATCGTCCATACGAGACCCAATTTAAACTCCGATTGATACGTTGGAACCCCCTCAGTATGGTCTCGATTCCCCTTTGGTCGTTTTGTTTGATTTTCATTATAAAAAAATGTATAGGGGTTTGAGAGGTTTTAAATCTTTGGTAGATTTACCATGTTTTAGACCGATTTGGATGATGTTACTGGAAGAGCTGCATCATACGAGTCACAGGTAGGTGGTGAATACTTCATTTTGTGTTTTCGTGGTTGTTTGGTTGATGCGGCCTTCAGTGTGTTTTCGGGTATTTTGAGCGGGACCCGTTTTATCTGCTATTTCATATTGCATTGCTTGTAGGGCCTATGGGATTCCTTTAGGTATGCCCTGTTACCAATTTGCGTGAGCAGTCTGGGTGAGGGGCCATTGCTCATCAGGGTATTTTGGCCGGGGAACGACAAAATGGTTTTAATTGAAATATTAATTTGTTAAACTACTAATTTTTATATTTTAAAGTATGATAGAAATTTTTAGAGGCATTTTAGACCTCAGTGCTAGTGTGGGACAACACATTGCATAATGCAATTCAACTATTTAGTTTGTTTTTCACGGTGATTTTTTCTGTTTAAATATGTTATATATGTAATTTCTGAATTGCATCTGCTGGACCCTTTTGGTGGTGTTAGGCATGGCGCCGATATTCTTGACTGATGCGGAACACAGGTTGAGCTTGGCCCGGGTTACATTGGGTGGTCTTGACCACGGTATTGGGTGTCATAGACGTCGTCTTGAGGCAGTAAGACTGTCAGGTTGGTCATGGATCAGGTTACTAGGATGGCTATTCTATTGTACTTGAGCGGCATGGTCGCAGAGACACGAGGTGTCAGATGTATTGGTGGCTTAAGAACTTTTGGTTGATTACCGCTCACCCGGTACTTTGAGTAGTGTGCACAGAGAGATACTCCGTGATGAGGTTGTTTTGACCACTCGTGTGGGTAGAGGCCCCCGTGGTTGCGATTAGGTACTTTTGATGGGGATTCTTTCCGTAGAAATCCACATGGGAGGTGAGGAGCCTTCAGGGGATAGCTTTGAGACTATCGGGTTGGGGGCTGAGGCTCACTGTGATTTGAGGACATGCATCACTATTCCTCTGGGGTACTATTCTTAAGTGTGCCTTTAGGATGTTGGTACATGAGACACAAGGTGTAAGGAGGCACATGGTTTCGGGTTACTACTCTTGGGCGTGCCTTTTGGATGTCAGTACTTGAGACACGAGGTGTCAGGTGGCACTTGGTGCAGGGTTACACGACAGAGATCCCAACGTTGGCCGAAGCAGGTGACACTCCATGGTCGCTCTTGTGCACCAGTGGAGTTTGTGTATATTTGTTTGCATCGTACTTTTTACTGCATTCCTTATAAATTCATCACTGCTTAAACACATATATTTGGTTCGCACCGTTGGGTGGTATCCTACTGAGATTTCTCTCACACCCTGCACGGGCCCCTCAGGATGCATGCAGACTTTATGGATTTACGTGCAGGAAAGAAGCCAGCTTCAGGAGCTGGGATGTGTTAGTTGTTTCATAGAGATGGTATGGACCTTGAGGTCATATGTAGTTGGGGTTACTTGGTTTTGTTTCCTTTGCATTATCGGCATGATTACTTTATTATGAAGAAAATTTTGGTTAGCCATTGGCACCATTATAAATTGATATGTATGACTTTCTATGGTTGCATGTTTGTTTGTTGTTTACAGTAGTAGTTGCTTGTGATATTCAGCATGTTGTTATGTTTACTTTCCACTTCTGTTGTTTATATTTATTTCTTCTGCTATTTATTTATATCGGTTATACTTCCGCTCTGCGGGTCTGGTTTGAGTCTGCTGAGTCTTTATTTCCACTGCATCATTATTTTTATATACTCGGACCAGTACCCTTATTATGATCCTCCGAGAGAGTATAGCCTCCCCACTATACCTAACAGACCATTTCTACTAGTCGGAAGCCTTTAGAGTTCGGGGAGGTGTGCCTAAAGTAGTAACACCCGACCCGTTTTCCACTGTTCGGGTGGCTGGTCGGGTTCGGTTCCTTACAATGTCTATGAGCCAAACATCATTCAGTCATCTAATACCATTTGACCTTTCCATATACATAATAAAAAAATAAACATAGGACTCAACCCAAACCTATTCCTATAATAAATATGAAAGAGATATTCAGTTACCCATGTGTAGTGGTGGTCTGAGTACGGTGTGAGTACAACTGAGTAGAATACCACAAATCTTTTTAAAAAAATTACCAATAAAAAATGTGTATCATGAAAAATTTGGACAGAATAAAAAATAATAAAATAATGATACATTCAAAGTAAACAACTTTTTATCTAGTACCCCATTGGCCCTCGTGATTTATGGGACACCTTGTCTAAAAATATTTGTGTCATACCTACTTGGTCGTCCGAGTCATTAAACATAGTTTGAAACATTATTAAAATAAATAATGGGGATTTTAATCCATAATATAATATATAAATTCATATATAATTTATTTGTAATTATAAAGTCATATGTGGAGAACCATAAGAGAAATTTAGAACTATGCATTTAGAGAATAATGTCCAACTTTTTAAACCTCAGATGTATATATCCATGTCAAACATATGATGATATAATTCATTTTAATAGTGTATAAAGCATCAATACAACACCTAAATGTTACCCAAAAGAATCAATACTGATATATAGCATCATGTATTAAAACATATCCCTTGGGTGTAGATCATTTTTTACAACATCAACTCATCAATATGGAACACCATGTATAATTTTATCCATTAATGTGTAAGGTGATGTCCAACCTTAACACATTTCCTCATTTATAAAAAAACCATGATTCAACATCATAACCATTCAAAAAATTTGAAACCCACACATAAATCCTTTTCCTTTACCAAGGTCCCAGTGGACCCTTAACACAAAAACATGAATCAAAATGTAAAGGCCCATTACAATCATCAAAACTCCATTCCCAAACACTTTTTGGAAGACATTGTCTCTCACCCATACATTTAAAACCTTTCCAAACCATCCTTAGAATACAAGTGTTCCTCTGTAAAATCCGTCAAAACCATTAAAGGACCATTCATGGAATATTGAAAACAAGGTGAAAAGACACACCCATTTCTACCAACATTTTAAATCTTCCCAAAATTCCCTTTAAAATATCATGGAGTTCAAAACATCACCACAAGAAAAAATACACATCAAAAAGTATTTTTCATCATTTGTAAATAAAACCAATTCAATAATGTAACACACATGGTTGAATCTACTTCAAGAGACTCAAAGTCATTTCAACAAAATTCAACACATAAAAATATTCTATTTTCCATAGTTAGAACACCCAAATGGGTGGTTGTTGGTCAAGTCCAATAAACACTTATATATCCAATTTGGTTTGTAGATTGTCCAATTCATCAATATATGTTCTAAAACTATTAAATTAAACCAATGGAGAAAACACACCACATATATGATTCTTTGAAAATTCAATATAAACATTAAAAATAAATTAATAATGCTATGGTTATAGCTCTTAGACCACCCACGTCATCATAAAATATTTCTACAATATTTATAATTCTCGAGGACTTTGTTAAGGATAGTCCAAGCCTCATTTAGATTGTTCAACATCCAAAAAAGATTGTATCGACTACACAAGCTCTATCCTCCTTCTAATAAAAAATAAATAAATAAATATAACATTTTTAATTAATTAATTAATAAACAAAATATTCATTATAAAGATGGTCAACTCATTGGTTTATTATTCCACACTGAAACTAAAACCTAACACTCATTAATACCTCTGACATAACCCCTAAAATGTTATATTACAATTCCTTAGTAGTTGACACAATTTAAAAAGTGAATAAAAACACAATTTGAAGTTAATTCAATAAAAAATTCAAGATCATCTCATACACTAACAAAAATACATACAATAATGTTTTGTAGTCATCTTAGGATCTCATCGATTTAATCCAACCAAAATCCCAATGAGAAATGGATGACCCCACAATGAATTAAATGAATAATTCATAAAACTAATTTGTAGGACTCTATATATTAGATATTATGATAAAGAAGGTGAGAATAAGTTGATAAGGGGTTATCATAACCTCAAAACACCCAAATATCACAAGTTATACACCCACAAAGCATGGGTTTGTAGGAGGAAGGGGTTGGCAGCACATCTAGTATGTACCTAATGGCTGAGGAAGATGGTTGACTAGATAAACCCTTGATGGTGAATTATCACCATTTACCCTATTTAATGAAATTTTACTCAACCCAGGTTTTGGCAACATGATTATCCAAAGCATGGGCAAACCATGTTACCTTCATTGGGTGTTAAAAAATTACATTCACAGTAAGGCTACATGGTAATAAAAATAATGACATCTGCACTACCACCCCACTATAGCAAAGGGAATAGTTTTTTCTAAATCCCTGTAAAGATAGTTTGAAATGATATAAACACTTCACCATCTCGTTTAGTTTCACATTTGGATCCCACTATTTGTCCCAAATAATGATCTAACAAATGAAACTTAACCGTTTTTAGTTTGAAATGTACTAGAAATACTATGAGCATTAAGGTGGAACACATTTTCTCTTAAATTATTCACAAAAAACCATAAAACATGGATATATAGCTCCAATCATCTTAAAACATAAACCAAATATCCCAAGGCACACATGATGGACCGATCTACATTCTAAGAATATATAATAATAAAAACACCTTAAATAATTCCAACTCCTAGAATGGTGTTCCAAGGCTCACTTCAAAAAACGCCATATCCAATAAATGAAATTTCCAATCCCATCTAAAATTTTCATCATGTACCGACATGATATATTACATTTTAGAAAATAACATATACTTACAATAAAATCACAATAGTAGTTCAAAAATATCAAGATTATTTATGCCCAATATTTAAAATATATGATAACTAATTAATATATGTTTAAAGAATTATTTTAAATGAGGATTATAAATGGTAATTAATTCAGTTATTAGACATGTGATTAAGATAATTGTGTTTTTTATATTTTATTTTAGATAATGTTTGAGGAAATAAAATTAAAATGTATGTGTTTTTAGATCTAAGTTTTATTCCATTATGATATGAATCATATTCAACCCATATATCATTTAGTTGTTTTTGAATTTGAAATGTGTTTTTTTATAAAATTCCGGAAATATTGTGAATCTAAAAATACACAACATATTCTACCTTTAATATATTTTCAATTAAAATCATTACAGTGGAATACGGGGGTTGTTTAACTGAATTCCCCTTTCTTTTTGTTATTATATTTCATCATGAACATATACTTCTCTGAAGGGTTTCTACCACTATAAACTTTTATATTCAAATTCCACATCCTATATAGGAGAAATTAATTTTTTAAGCCAAATATCATTCCTTGATTAATTTATTCTTAGAAAATTATATCATCATTGAGAATAGTTCTCAGCCCCTATAACAATGATTTTCCCTCCTTGAACGTTATTTACCTTCCACTAAAACTCTATTTTAATTGGTAAAATAATTATGTCTTATCTCACGTGACATTGAGATTGACTTTTAAATATTTTAAAAATAATGTTTAATAATACTTTTAATAATATGTAATTTCCACAAAAGAGTTTTTATATGTGAAAAGGGATCTACCGTAATCATTCTCATTAATTTTTGTCACGCATTCTCTTTCTTTTTCTCCATTTGTATTTATATTAATCTCATTTATTAATTATATATGATCTAAATATGTTACTTATTATTAGAGTCTATAAAATATAAATTTCCTTCTAGGTATTAATACTCTTTTTATGTCCCCTTTCATATTCATATTGTTTTGTAAACCTGACATAAAGGAACATTCAAATTTCAAAACTATTGAAAATTTCCAACTTCATTAAATGTTTTTCACCATGAATTGAATTTTTATGAACATAATTATTTTATGTAGAAACATACAAGTTAAATAATTATCTAATTTAAAATAAAAATATTTCTTCTTTCTCAAAACATCTTATGCAAATTTTGAAAAGAATCTCTTATGGAGTTCATTTGTATTCTTATGTCTCCTTGATCAGTCTTTGTAATTTCCCTAAATCAAAACACAATAATCAAGCTTATGTTTATTAATTGAAATATTAAAATACATAATTATTTTTTATCTTTATCTATTTATAATCATTATGATATCTATAACACCATAAGCCCTATCTTTAGGACATAGTGATTAAAAATGCGGTGTAATTTTTTTCTTATGAAGTAAACTGAAAAATTACACAAAAGATTAAAAAATGAGGACATTTTACCTATCCAGGTTCCGGAGGATTGGACAACACCATAGATTTAAAATATTTGACCAAAAATAAAATAGAATCCTACTATTATTCCGCACACACTAACTAAAAATGTGATTACATTTTATTTGAACTTTTATGATACCCCTGAAAAATTATTTTTTAAACAAAGGGTGAGAATTCAATTGCCCAGTTAGGAGTTTTGAAATTATTAAAATGATATTTAGAAATTATTTAATTAAAAATAACATTGAGAAATTCCTTGGAATATAACATAAATATACATTTGAAAACACCATTTGAAGAACTTAATTGAAATTACTTTCATTGAAAATAATATACCACTTTTCAGATTACTTACGTACAAAAAAACGATTTAAAAATAATCCATTGATTTTTCTGAAAACACTATAGAAGAATTAAAAAACATTTTGCATTGTGGAAACCTGAAACATTTATGGTTATCATTGGATTACCCACCTGTTGAGGGATTGAGTTCACTCCCCAACTCCCTACCGTATTTATAAAATTCAAGTGCCAGATTTAAAAAAAACAATTATTATTTTTTTACTTATATGTACATTCACAAGAGTTTTTGGATTTTGAAAACAGTTTACTACAATAAAATAATCATTCACATTTATATTTATATATATAAGTTTTTACATAAATAAATATATGAACAGTCATTGCATACCACTCACGAGTTCTATTCCACTAATACTCAGGCCATAAGACTTTGCATGAAGTTTCCATGCATTCACAGTTTCTTTTATGAAATACATTTTCTATTTATATCATAATAAATATTTATGTTTCACACATAAGATTGTAAAATAAATATTTTAAATAAAAAATGTCAAATCTTGAAGAAATCATAATAATCTCAGAATAAACCCATTAATTTGAAATCATGATTATGAAAGAAACATATGTCCTTCTGCATAATCGCATGGCCACGATTATATGCAGATGTGATGTCCATAATTTTAGTATAACCTGATGACATGTTATATGCATGTTTATAAACATGGAGATAAAAATTATAACATATCAATAAAATTATAAACATGACAATAATGACGATATGATTTAATTTTATGAAATAAATATTCACATTAATATAATTAATCATCATTAATTTATTTATGATTAGTTATGTACTTAGTAAAATACTTATATATGTCCAAATAAATTATTTACATATAAACATACATGTACAACATGATTTATGTAACATTAATGCTCCATGAATTCATTTTCCAATACAACTTCGATACATAAATATATTCATATTTTAACATGAATTAATACATAGTTTCAATATAAATACAATTATTTCCCTAAGTACATAAATGATTTTATTAAACAATCATGTACTAAAACATGATTTGATAAAAAAATAATCCCTTATTATAAATTTGATCATATAAATAATAAATATTTAATATTTATAAAACATTTTGATAGAAATACATAAACTCTCTTAAGGACAGATAGTTAAACAAACTCACTATTTTAATATAATTTTCAAAGTAGTAATTTGATTCCGAAAATGATCCCTTTCCCAAAACGAAATTAGTAATCATATTAAACACCCCCTAAAAAAATAAAATCTGAAAATAAACACTTTTTAAAAATAAATATTTTTTCTCTTATATTATATATTTAGAAAACAAAAGTCATATATGAATATAGATATCTTAAAAAAGTTTTTTTAAACAATAAACCCATAACATTAGAAAAGTAAAACATAATTTAAATAAATAAAATCCCATACTGAAAATTTAATATATTATGGATAAATTAAAACATTATAAAAATCATAAATTAATCCCATACATAAAAAAACTTTCAGTTGAATAAATATTTTAAAACAAAAAAAAATTCCTTTACTAATTGAAGAATCAAAAATTGTAATTGATAAAAATATATCGCTTACCAAAAAATAGAAAATGGAGATTATAATCTTTAAATAAATAAAAACATCCCTTATACATAACCAGAAAATAAAAATAATAATTTTGAAATAAATAAACTAAATATCTCTTTCTAATAATTTTGAAATAGATAAATTTAAAAAACAAATTGAACTATCCCTTACAAAATTATGATACAAATGACCTCCCATTTGGACAACTTATTCTTCAAATTGTCATTTATATCACTTCAACACTCACACAATTAGAATTGGAATGAAAATCAAAGGCTAATGATCTCATTTAAGTAGTATAACTTGAAAACTTTTATCACTTCACTACCTTTCTAGAAACATATGTAAAAATGAAGGTCCGCAAACTACACTACCTATTTATCATAGCTGAGTCTTTTATTTATTTATATAGCATCACAGAAAGAAGATTATGAAAAATCAAAATATGTGGTTATGATTTCATGCTTCATGGACAAGCGTGATAATATATATATATATACTTCCACAACCAATCAATTCAAGAATTAAGAAGATTGATAATTTTAATTGATTTATTGAAAAACCACTGAAATTATTGACACAAAATGAATTTTGTTCAATTCCAAGTATTGAATCTATACATTGAGTTATGAAGTGTCAAGAAAAAGATAATCTAGATCCTCAATCAAACAAAGACAACTGAAAACGATGATAATAAAAATTTAATATTGATGATGTATAATTAAATACAGACACATGACATTATAGATAGAGTTTTGATACAAACAATAAACAGATATGATGGAAATGTATATAATAATACCAAAAATGATGGAATAAAGGTATGAAATAACCCTAAAAAATCAATAATGATCGATATGAATATTATATGTGGAAAGATCAATGAAAATGACAACAAAAGAATAAAAAACACTACATTTGATCCATTCCAGACACCAAAAATTAAATAAACACTACCTACATAGATGATGTGGGGTAGATCACCCAACATCACGGGTTGTTTTTATAAGGACCCGGCTATAAACATTACTTAATATTGAATTAAATGAATAATTCACATTGAGGATCTTTTCAGGTTTAGAGTTTTAGAGAATTAGAACATAACTATTACATCTCAAAAGATTTACAAAGTAGACACTTCTACAAAGTTTCCATAGAATAAAAAACTCTTAAAAAGAAACATGTCTAGTTCCAGGTTTTATATAGCATGACATTCCCTTGATCCCATCCTTGACCTTATTCCACATTAAGTCCTATGAAAAAAATTTAAAAAAAACATGGGGTGAGCATAAAAAGCTCAGTAAGGTATACACAAAGAATGAAAACTGTTATTTTTTCAAACATCAAGTAAACCATGTATACTTTATCAAAGTAATACCTTCACCTTCATGGAGTAGTAAAAAACTCTTCACTGAATAAAATATCATTACTTACCTTTTTTTAACCAAAGTATTACCATAAATCCCATATAAAGAACACATAACATATATAAAGGTAACTTGGTACATAAACATACTTAAGTGGAATAACCATACAGTCGACTTCCACACATATCACTTAATGGAATAGCCATACGGCCAACTTCTATATATACTTAATGGAATAGCCATACAGCCGACTTCCATACCCAATCAATTGGAGGTTATAACATAACCACCCGTCCTGGTATTCACGGCACCACCTTTCATATGGTTCATCACGTAACCACCCGTCAAATGTCCAAGTACCATTATAAAATCATAACACATAAAACAAATATAATGGAAAGAAAACATTTCCACACTTTGATCACAATATATCACTTAAAAATATTGACATAACAAAACCATTATAAAAAGCATTTTCAATAAAAAAATACATAAAAGCATATATGGTGTTTAATTCATTTAAAAAAACATTACGGCTTGTTGAGGAAGCCAAAGACCAAATAATACTCGCGACGGCGGAAAAAGTCGTTGTCACCGCGTACGTTAAAAGAAACTTTCCTTTTTGTCGTTTTGTAAAATGCTTCATAGAAAATGATTCCTTTTGTATAAAAGTAAAAGTCAAAGGGGTTTATACACCATATAAAATAAAGTCGTGTATAAAACGAAATATGCCTCAATGAAAGGAGATTGAGACGAAGTCCCTTACCTCGGGTCCGACTTGACTCGATCATTCTTTAACATCCTGAATAATAAACTTGAGTTAATTTCTACTTGCTTAAGAACCTTTTTAAAGTTCATTATTCATTTTATATCACTTATTACCATGTTATGGACATTATTTAGTCATTTATGTTAATAATGTTTGTTTTTTCGATATTTGGTTCTTAAGTCGAAAGTGGACTTCTTACAATTACATGTTGTTCATGTGGTCAAATGTTCATTATATCCAGAATGATATTCATGATTTGGATATCATATATATCATATATATCCAGAATATACATGTATTTATAATATTACATAATCATTTATAGGTAAGAAATGAAATGCACCGTTCATGGAGACGGTAAGCCGTACGTACGCATGAACGCTACTTTCATTTTTATGTCATATTAATGAAATTAAAAATAAATGAGAGATATTTATATTCTTAATTCCATAATTATATTCATCCTTTAGATGTATCATACATCATATATTTCCATTATATGTACTTATAATAGTACATTACATTTGAGGATAAGAAATGAAATGCACCGTTCATGGAGACGGTAAGCCATACGTACGCATGAACGCTACTTTCATTTCTGTATCATAATTTAATGGAAAGAAAATAATAATGATATAAAGTTATATTATAATTCCAGTATAACATCATATATAATAACTTTAAATCCATCCTTTATACATCCCACATATGGCATTAACGAATCAAATCACTTTAAGGGGCGGTAGTCCGCACTTCCTAAAATGAAATTTTCGTGTTTACCCACAATGGAAACCATAAAGTTATGCCAAAAATGAAAAATACATAAGATTAAGTAAAACATAAACATATTATATATCATATATGAACATAGTGACATCTTAATGGCCACCTTTGAAGGTGTTATATGATTTTGAACAATCATCGTTTCGTGAGGCAGAAATTCACCATACACAGAAACAGTATGTTCTTTAACCATTAGAAGAATGTGTGTGTAAGTGTAGCTCTAATACTTATTATAAAAACATCCTAGTATATTGAAGATACTGTATTTGTTACAAAAGAAATGAATAAAAAGATTTTAGGGGGTTGGAGAAGAAAAATAAAACCAAAGGACTCAAGTGAAGGCATTACCTTAAAATCGGGTAACTTCCATTGGTTTGAGCTCAAAGGCTTCCTTGGAAAGACTTATGCCCAAATTGAGGCTTCTAGGAGTAATATGGGGATGTGGAGAGCCAAAATGGTCAGAGTTTGGCCGAGCCAAAGGCTTTGGGAGTGTGGGTAAGGAGGTAGAGGTGGGGGCCTTTTATAAGAGGAGAGGAGGGGCACTCTTGGAAGGTAAAGAAAAGTCACTTTATTTTAAAATGTTATTCGGATTTTAGAGGTCCCACATTGATGTGTTTCGAGGATAAGGTGATAAGGGTTCGAAATCCACCCATAAAATAGGTTTTGTACATGTGTAGGTCTTTGATTTTACATTATCTTTCCATTTTATTTAAATAGTTAAATAATGAGGTCATCGTTGCATCATCATGATGTCATAAATAATTTAATTTATTTAATGTCTAAAAATTATAAATTAAATACTATGATATAGGAATTATTTTTATATTTTTAATGAATATTTATAGTCAAAAATCTGACTTGTATAACACCATGTAAAAATTGTTTTAGTAAAACACCTCATGTGTGTGTCATTTTTACTTTAACATTAAATAAAAAGTTATTTATGTCATTTCCCAACCAAAGTGGCTCCATGGGGTCCCCAAGTTGACACATGGATTTTCGTGGTCGGCCATGACACATCCAATAAGGGTAGGACATGTTTCTAGGTATTTTCATTTTATTATAATATCATTTTTGCCTTAAATTGCACTAATTACCTCTAATCGCGATTAAAAACTTAATAAGTTACTATTCACCAAAAAAATATTTTAATCTCATTGAACCACATTTTTCTTCTTAATGAAAATCATGTATGTTGGATTTTTGAAATTCAAAACACAGAAGTTGTAAAATTTCATTTAAACGAAAAATCAGTTTTTATAAGTACCTCTTAGTGGTTTCACTATTCATCAAAAATTGATGTTTTTCAGAAAAATACCAAAACTTCACCCTAAGCTATATTTGATATTCCGAATTCAAAAATAAAGTCCATTTTAAAAAATTCACAACATATAAGTTGAATTAATTAATTTAATAATTAATTCCCACTGTCAGAGCAAATAGCGTGTTTTTATGAAACAATAAGTATCAAAAGATTGACACTAGTTTAAGTCTGATTTCAAAGTGAAATTAATTCCAACGACCACTATAGGATTTAATGGTAAAAATATATTCTAATTTCACTTTAAAACCAATTCAAAAGATAATATAATCATCTTAATAAATTAGATTAAAAAGAGGTTTTGAATTAAAATACAACATTTTACAATATTCATTAAAAAATGAACTTTATCGGAAAGATACCAAAAATTTACACAAAGTAAATTTTGATGTCCCGATTCTAAAGAAGAGTTATATTTGGTCAAATAGAATGTATAAGAGTGACCAAAACTATATTTAATGACGGTTCGCCATCAAATGTTGATAAGTGGAACTTTCGTGAAAATTAGAGTATATAAGCCTAAAATTGAATTCTTTTCGTATTTTAAGCCTTTATCCTTTATTAGATAAATTTAAAAACATTTAACAAACATATATAATCATATTTTAGTTATTTATATCCATTCCTGCCAGTACACCGGCTATGTGTTAACTAACATTTAAAATAATATTATTTTATTACTAGTGTGCAACGTACGATTTCAAAGAAACTCTTTGTTGCGTATCGGGTACGCTATCGAACATAGAAACCCCTTTAAAGTAAAATTAATAAATATGAAAATGTATTATTCTTTATTTACCTGGGATGTTACATCCTTCCCCCCTTTTGGGAATTGCGTCCTCGCAATTTTATTCACTTATCAAAATAAGTGGGGGTATTTATCCCTCATAGAATTTTCAGATTCCCACGTTGCCTCTTCAACCATATGGTTTTTCCACAAAACCTTTACCTGGTGAATTACCTTATTTCGCAATACTTGCTCTCTTCGGTCAAGAATCTGGATTGGTTGTTCTTCATAAGATAGATTCTCTTCCAACTGAACTACCTCTGGGCTCAAAATATGAGATAGATCTGGCATATACTTTCTCAACATCAAAACATGAAAAACATTGTGTACCTGAGATAAACTTGGAGGTAAAGCCACTCGGTATGCAATTTATCCAACTTTCTCCAGAATTTCTTATGGTCCAATGAACCTTGGACTCAGTTTTCCTTTCTTACCAAATCGCATCACACTCTCCCATGGAGAAACCTTGAGAAAAACATGATCACCTACCTCGAAAGATAGATCCTTCCTCCGGTTATCCGCATAACTCTTCTGCCTGATTTGAGCTGTTCTCATGTGTTTCTGAATCAACTGAACTTTTTCTGCCATATCTTCTACCAATTCTGGTCCCATCAGCTTCCTTTCACCCACTTTATCCCAAAATGATGGAGTTCGACACCTCTTCCCATATAATGCCTCAAATGGTGCCATCTGTATACTGGAATGAAAACTGTTATTATAAGAAAACTCAACCAAAGAAAGATGTTGGTCCCAACTTCCCTGATAATCCATCGAAAAAGCTCGTAGCATATCCTCCAAGGTCTGAATTGTTCGTTCTGACTACCCATCTGATTGCAGATGAAAAGCTGTACTAAAATTTAATTCAGTACCCAACGACTTCTGAAGGCCTTTCCAAAAGTTAGAAGTAAACCTGGGATCACGATCAGACACAATGGAAAGAGGAACTCCATGTAACCTGACTATCTTCTTAAGATACAAACGTGAAAGTTGATATAGGGAAAAAGTATCTCATATAGCAAGGAAATGAGCAGATTTAGTCAAGCGATCAACAATAACCCAGATTGCATTATTACCTCGAGATGTCTTCCGTAATCCCACAACAAAGTCCATGGATATATTCTCCCATTTCAACTCTGGAACTGGTAAAGGCTGAAGCATCCCTTTCGGTAATTGCCGCTCTTATTTAACCTGCTGACAAGTCAAACACTTCACAGTAATATCAGCAATATCTCTTTTCATTCCATCCCACCAGTAATACTCCCGCAGATCTCTGTACATCTTAGTACTTCCAGGATGAACTGAAAACGGAGAACTATGAGCTTCACATAACAACTCTCTCTTCAACTGCGAATCACAAGGCACACACAATCTCTTCCCAAATCTCAAAACACAGTCACTATCAATGTTGAATTCATGCAACTTACCTTTCTGAACTAGCTCTTCCTTTTTCTACAACTCACTGTCTTGCTTCTGTGCTTGGTTGATTCTGTCTGATAGAGAAGATTTCACTGATACCTGAAACAAAATAGAAGGACATCCTGCACCAACAACTTATATTCCAAATTTCATCAAATCCTTAACCAAAGGATCAAGTTCCAAATGCAACATCATTAATGAAGCATTACTTTTTCGACTCAAAGCATCAGCAGCTTTATTGGCTTCTCCCGGATGGTAATGAATTGTACAATCATAATCCTTGATTAATTCCAGCTATCTCCTCTGTCTCATGTTCAATTATTTCTGAGTGAATATATACTTTAAACTTTTGTGATCAGTATATATTTCACACTTTACTCCATACAAATGATGCCTCCAAATTTTTAAAGCAAAAACAACAGCAGCTAATTCCAAATCATGTGTAGGTTAATTTACCTCATGAGTTTTCAACTGACGTGAAGCATAAGCAATTACCTGATCATTCTGCATAAGGACACAGCCAATTCCCTTCAACGAAGCATCACTGTATATAACAAACTCACCATTCTTGGAAGGAAGTGCCAAAACTGGAGCATTCGCCAATCTTCATTTCAACTCCTGAAAACAATCATCACATTCTTTTGTCCAGATGAACTTAACACCCTTACGAGTGAGCTTAGTCATTGGACAAGATAACCGTGAAAAATTTTCAACAAACCTTCGGTAGTAACCTGACAAACCAAGAAAACTACGGATCTCGGTTACATTTGTGGGTCTTGGCCATTCTTCAATAACTTTTGATTTAGCAGGATCAACAGTTATGCCATCTTTTGAAAAAATGTGACCCAGGAAAGAAATTTGTTGTAACCAAAACTCCCACTTGCTGAATTTTCCATATAGTTTCTTTTCTTTTAAGGTTTGCAAGATAACCCTTAAATGACTTTCATGCTCCTCTTTACTTTTATAAAACTCAAAAATATCATCAATAAACACAATCACCATTTATCACCTGATTCAACCGAGCCATCACTACAACAAACTCTTCAATTCTGATTCTGACCATCTCAGGTTGTTTATTTAGAAGGTCATTTCCCTCTGTATTCCTTCCTAAAATAGCTGACATATTTCCTCTATGGAAAACCATTATTAACATAGAAATATCTTAGGCGAAGCAACATGGTAATCCGTAAATTCTATATCATTTCAATCATTCCATAAAGTAATTTATAATTTAACACTTTTCTAACTCCTAAAGTTGTCTAAACAGACCTTTGATACCAACTATAAGGCCCCGAACTTAAACATTACTTAATATTGAATTAAATGAATAATTCACATTGAGGATCTTTTCAGGTTTAGAGTTTTAGAGAATTAGAACATAACTATTACATCTCAAAAGATTTGCAAAGTAGACACTTCTACCATGTTTCCATAGAATAAAAAACTCTTAAAAAGAAACATGTCTAGCTCAATGTTTTATATAGAATGACATTCCCTTGATCCCATCCTTGACCTTATTCCACATTAAGTCCTGTGAAAAACACTTCAAAAAAACTTGGGGTGAGCATAAAAAGATCAGTATGGTATACAGAAAGAATGAAAACTGTTAGTTTTTCAAACATTAAGTAAACCATGTATACTTTATCAAAGTAATACCTTCACCTTCATGAAGTAGTAAAAAACTATTCAGTGAATAAAATATCATTACTTAACTTTTTGTAACCAAATGATTACCATAAAACCCATATAAAGAACACATAACATATATAAAGGTAACTTTGGACATAAACATACTTAAGTGTAATAACCATACGGTCGACTTCCACACATATCACTTAATGGAATAACCATATGGCCAACTTCCATACATACTTAATGGAATAGCCATACGGCCGACTTCCATACCCAATGCATTGGAGGTTATAACATAACCACCCGTCCTGGTATTCACGGCACCACCCATCATATGGTTCATCACGTAACCACCCGTCAAATGTCCAAGTAACATTATAAAATCATAAGACATAAAACAAATATAATGGAAAGAAAACATTTCCACGCTTTGATCACAATATATCACATAAAAATATTTACATAACAAAACCATTATAAAAACCATTTTCAATAACAAAATACATAAAAGCATATATGGTATTTATTTCATTTAAAAAAATATTACGGCTTGTTAAGGAAGCCAAAGACCAAATAATACTCGCGGCGGCGGAAAAAGTCGTTGTCACCGCGTACGTTAAAAGAAACATTCCTTTTTGTCGTTTTGTAAAACACTTCATAGAAAAAGATTCCTTTTGTATAAAAGTAAAAGTCAAAGGGTTTTATACACCGTATAAAATAAAGTTGTGTATAAAACGAAACATGCCTCAATGAAAGGAGATTGAGACGAAGTCCCTTACCTCGGGTCCGACTTGACTCGATCGTTCTTTAACGTCCTGAATAATACACTTGAGTTAATTTCTACTTGCTTAAGAACCTTTTTCAAGTTCATTATTCATTTTATATCACTTATTACCATGTTATGGAAATTATGTAGTCATTTATGTTAATAATGTTTGTTTTGTCGATATTTGGTTCTTAAGTCGAAAGTGGACTTATTACAATTACACGTTGTTCATGTGGTCAAAGGTTCATTATATCCAGAATGATATTCATGATATGGATATCATATATATCATATATATCCAGAATATACATGTATTTATAATATTACAAAATCATTTAGAGGTAATAAATGAAATGCACCGTTCATGAAGACGGTAAGCCGTACGTACGCATGAACGCTACATTCATTTCTATGCAATATTAATGGAATTAAAACTAAATGAGAGATATGTATATTTTTAATTCCAGAATTATATTCATCCTTTATATGTATCATACATCATATATATCCATTATATGTACTTATAATAGTACATTACATTTGAGGATAAGAAATAAAATGCACCGTTCATGGAGACGGTAAGTCGTACGTACGCATGAATGCTACTTTCATTTCTATCTCATACTTTAATGGAAAGAAAATAATAATGATATAAAGGTATATTATAATTCCAGTATAACATCATATATAATAACTTTAAATCCATCCTTTATACGTCCCACATATGGCATTAACGAATCAAATCACTTAGAGGGGCGGTAGTCCGCACTTCCTAAAATGAAGTTATCGTGTTTACCCACAATGGAAACCATAAAGTTATGACACAAATGAAAAATACATAAGCTTAAGTAAAACCTAAACATATTATATATCATATATAAACATAGTGACATCTTAATGGCCACCATTGAAGGTGTTATATGATTTTGAACAATCATCGTTTCGTGAGGCAGAAATTCACCATACACAGAAACAGTATGTTCTTTAACCATTAGACGATGGTGTGTATAAGTGTAGCTCGAATACTTATTATAAAAACATCCTAGTATATTTAAGATACTGTAGTTGTTACAAAAGAAATGAATAAAAAGAGTTTAGGGGTTGGAGAAGCAAAATAAAACAAAAGGACTCAAGTGAAGACATTACCTTAAAATCGGGTAACTCCCTTTGGCTTGAGCTCAAAGGCTTAATTGGGAAGACTTCTGCCCAACTTGAGGCTTCTATGAGTAAGAGAGGGATTTGTAGAGCCAAAATAGGTAGATATTGGCCGAGCCAAAGGCTTTGGGAGTGTGGGTAAGGAGGTAGAGGTGGGGGCCTTTTATAAGAGGAGAGGAGGGGCACTCTTGGAAGGTAAAGAAAAGTCACTTTATTTTAAAATGTTATTCGGATTTTAGAGGTCCCACATTGATGTGTTTCGAGGATAAGGTGATAAGGGTTCGAAATCCACCCATAAAATAGGTTTTGTACATGTGTAGGTCTTTGATTTTACATTATCTTTCCATTTTATTTAAATAGTTAAATAATGAGGTCATCGTTGCATCATCATGATGTCATAAATAATTTAATTTATTTAATGTCTAAAAATTATAAATTAAATACTATGATATAGGAATTATTTTTATATTTTTAATGAATATTTATAGTCAAAAATCTGACTTGTATAACACCATGTAAAAATTGTTTTAGTAAAACACCTCATGTGTGTGTCATTTTTACTTTAACATTAAATAAAAAGTTATTTATGTCATTTCCCAACCAAAGTGGCTCCATGGGGTCCCCAAGTTGACACATGGATTTTCGTGGTCGGCCATGACACATCCAATAAGGGTAGGACATGTTTCTAGGTATTTTCATTTTATTATAATATCATTTTTGCCTTAAATTGCACTAATTACCTCTAATCGCGATTAAAAACTTAATAAGTTACTATTCACCAAAAAAATATTTTAATCTCATTGAACCACATTTTTCTTCTTAATGAAAATCATGTATGTTGGATTTTTGAAATTCAAAGCACAGAAGTTGTAAAATTTCATTTAAACGAAAAATCAGTTTTTATAAGTACCTCTTAGTGGTTTCACTATTCATCAAAAATTGATGTTTTTCAGAAAAATACCAAAACTTCACCCTAAGCTATATTTGATATTCCGAATTCAAAAATAAAGTCCATTTTAAAAAATTCACAACATATAAGTTGAATTAATTAATTTAATAATTAATTCCCACTGTCAGAGCAAATAGCGTGTTTTTATGAAACAATAAGTATCAAAAGATTGACACTAGTTTAAGTCTGATTTCAAAGTGAAATTAATTCCAACGACCACTATAGGATTTAATGGTAAAAATATATTCTAATTTCACTTTAAAACCAATTCAAAAGATAATATAATCATCTTAATAAATTAGATTAAAAAGAGGTTTTGAATTAAAATACAACATTTTAAAATATTCATTAAAAAATGAACTTTATCGGAAAGATACCAAAAATTTACACAAAGTAAATTTTGATGTCCCGATTCTAAAGAAGAGTTATATTTGGTCAAATAGAATGTATAAGAGTGACCAAAACTATATTTAATGACGGTTCGCCATCAAATGTTGATAAGTGGAACTTTCGTGAAAATTAGAGTATATAAGCCTAAAATTGAATTCTTTTCGTATTTTAAGCCTTTATCCTTTATTAGATAAATTTAAAAACATTTAACAAACATATATAATCATATTTTAGTTATTTATATCCATTCCTGCCAGTACACCGGCTATGTGTTAACTAACATTTAAAATAATATTATTTTATTACTAGTGTGCAACGTACGATTTCAAAGAAACTCTTTGTTGCGTATCGGGTACGCTATCGAACATAGAAACCCCTTTAAAGTAAAATTAATAAATATGAAAATGTATTATTCTTTATTTACCTGGGATGTTACATCCTTCCCCCCTTTTGGGAATTGCGTCCTCGCAATTTTATTCACTTATCAAAATAAGTGGGGGTATTTATCCCTCATAGAATTTTCAGATTCCCACGTTGCCTCTTCAACCATATGGTTTTTCCACAAAACCTTTACCTGGTGAATTACCTTATTTCGCAATACTTGCTCTCTTCGGTCAAGAATCTGGATTGGTTGTTCTTCATAAGATAGATTCTCTTCCAACTGAACTACCTCTGGGCTCAAAATATGAGATAGATCTGGCATATACTTTCTCAACATCAAAACATGAAAAACATTGTGTACCTGAGATAAACTTGGAGGTAAAGCCACTCGGTATGCAATTTATCCAACTTTCTCCAGAATTTCTTATGGTCCAATGAACCTTGGACTCAGTTTTCCTTTCTTACCAAATCGCATCACACTCTCCCATGGAGAAACCTTGAGAAAAACATGATCACCTACCTCGAAAGATAGATCCTTCCTCCGGTTATCCGCATAACTCTTCTGCCTGATTTGAGCTGTTCTCATGTGTTTCTGAATCAACTGAACTTTTTCTGCCATATCTTCTACCAATTCTGGTCCCATCAGCTTCCTTTCACCCACTTTATCCCAAAATGATGGAGTTCGACACCTCTTCCCATATAATGCCTCAAATGGTGCCATCTGTATACTGGAATGAAAACTGTTATTATAAGAAAACTCAACCAAAGAAAGATGTTGGTCCCAACTTCCCTGATAATCCATCGAAAAATCTAGTAGCATATCCTCCAAGGTCTGAATTGTTCGTTCTGACTACCCATCTGATTGCAGATGAAAAGCTGTACTAAAATTTAATTCAGTACCCAACGACTTCTGAAGGCCTTTCCAAAAGTTAGAAGTAAACCTGGGATCACGATCAGACACAATGGAAAGAGGAACTCCATGTAACCTGACTATCTTCTTAAGATACAAACGTGAAAGTTGATATAGGGAAAAAGTATCTCATATAGCAAGGAAATGAGCAGATTTAGTCAAGCGATCAACAATAACCCAGATTGCATTATTACCTCGAGATGTCTTCGGTAATCCCACAACAAAGTCCATGGATATATTCTCCCATTTCAACTCTGGAACTGGTAAAGGCTGAAGCATCCCTTTCGGTAATTGCCGCTCTTATTTAACCTGCTGACAAGTCAAACACTTCACAGTAATATCAGCAATATCTCTTTTCATTCCATCCCACCAGTAATACTCCCGCAGATCTCTGTACATCTTAGTACTTCCAGGATGAACTGAAAACGGAGAACTATGAGCTTCACATAACAACTCTCTCTTCAACTGCGAATCACAAGGCACACACAATCTCTTCCCAAATCTCAAAACACAGTCACTATCAATGTTGAATTCATGCAACTTACCTTTCTGAACTAGCTCTTCCTTTTTCTACAACTCACTGTCTTGCTTCTGTGCTTGGTTGATTCTGTCTGATAGAGAAGATTTCACTGATACCTGAAACAAAATAGAAGGACATCCTGCACCAACAACTTATATTCCAAATTTCATCAAATCCTTAACCAAAGGATCAAGTTCCAAATGCAACATCATTAATGAAGCATTACTTTTTCGACTCAAAGCATCAGCAGCTTTATTGGCTTCTCCCGGATGGTAATGAATTGTACAATCATAATCCTTGATTAATTCCAGCTATCTCCTCTGTCTCATGTTCAATTATTTCTGAGTGAATATATACTTTAAACTTTTGTGATCAGTATATATTTCACACTTTACTCCATACAAATGATGCCTCCAAATTTTTAAAGCAAAAACAACAGCAGCTAATTCCAAATCATGTGTAGGTTAATTTACCTCATGAGTTTTCAACTGACGTGAAGCATAAGCAATTACCTGATCATTCTGCATAAGGACACAGCCAATTCCCTTCAACGAAGCATCACTGTATATAACAAACTCACCATTCTTGGAAGGAAGTGCCAAAACTGGAGCATTCGCCAATCTTCATTTCAACTCCTGAAAACAATCATCACATTCTTTTGTCCAGATGAACTTAACACCCTTACGAGTGAGCTTAGTCATTGGACTAGATAACCGTGAAAAATTTTCAACAAACCTTCGGTAGTAACCTGACAAACCAAGAAAACTACGGATCTCGGTTACATTTGTGGGTCTTGGCCATTCTTCAATAACTTTTGATTTAGCAGGATCAACAGTTATGCCATCTTTTGAAAAAATGTGACCCAGGAATGAAATTTGTTGTAACCAAAACTCCCACTTGCTGAATTTTCCATATAGTTTCTTTTCTTTTAAGGTTTGCAAGATAACCCTTAAATGACTTTCATGCTCCTCTTTACTTTTATAAAACTCAAAAATATCATCAATAAACACAATCACCATTTATCACCTGATTCAACCGAGCCATCACTACAACAAACTCTTCAATTCTGATTCTGACCATCTCAGGTTGTTTATTTAGAAGGTCATTTCCCTCTGTATTCCTTCCTAAAATAGCTGACATATTTCCTCTATGGAAAACCATTATTAACATAGAAATATCTTAGGCGAAGCAACATGGTAATCCGTAAATTCTATATCATTTCAATCATTCCATAAAGTAATTTATAATTTAACACTTTTCTAACTCCTAAAGTTGTCTAAACAGACCTTTGATACCAACTATAAGGCCCCGAACTTAAACATTACTTAATATTGAATTAAATGAATAATTCACATTGAGGATCTTTTCAGGTTTAGAGTTTTAGAGAATTAGAACATAACTATTACATCTCAAAAGATTTGCAAAGTAGACACTTCTACCATGTTTCCATAGAATAAAAAACTCTTAAAAAGAAACATGTCTAGCTCAATGTTTTATATAGAATGACATTCCCTTGATCCCATCCTTGACCTTATTCCACATTAAGTCCTGTGAAAAACACTTCAAAAAAACTTGGGGTGAGCATAAAAAGATCAGTATGGTATACAGAAAGAATGAAAACTGTTAGTTTTTCAAACATTAAGTAAACCATGTATACTTTATCAAAGTAATACCTTCACCTTCATGAAGTAGTAAAAAACTATTCAGTGAATAAAATATCATTACTTAACTTTTTGTAACCAAATGATTACCATAAAACCCATATAAAGAACACATAACATATATAAAGGTAACTTTGGACATAAACATACTTAAGTGTAATAACCATACGGTCGACTTCCACACATATCACTTAATGGAATAACCATATGGCCAACTTCCATACATACTTAATGGAATAGCCATACGACCGACTTCCATACCCAATGCATTGGAGGTTATAACGTAACCACCCGTCCTGGTATTCACGGCACCACCCATCATATGGTTCATCACGTAACCACCCGTCAAATGTCCAAGTAACATTATAAAATCATAAGACATAAAACAAATATAATGGAAAGAAAACATTTCCACGCTTTGATCACAATATATCACATAAAAATATTTACATAACAAAACCATTATAAAAACCATTTTCAATAACAAAATACATAAAAGCATATATGGTATTTATTTCATTTAAAAAAATATTACGGCTTGTTAAGGAAGCCAAAGACCAAATAATACTCGCGGCGGCGGAAAAAGTCGTTGTCACCGCGTACGTTAAAAGAAACATTCCTTTTTGTCGTTTTGTAAAACACTTCATAGAAAAAGATTCCTTTTGTATAAAAGTAAAAGTCAAAGGGTTTTATACACCGTATAAAATAAAGTTGTGTATAAAACGAAACATGCCTCAATGAAAGGAGATTGAGACGAAGTCCCTTACCTCGGGTCCAACTTGACTCGATCGTTCTTTAACGTCCTGAATAATACACTTGAGTTAATTTCTACTTGCTTAAGAACCTTTTTCAAGTTAATTATTCATTTTATATCACTTATTACCATGTTATGGAAATTATGTAGTCATTTATGTTAATAATGTTTGTTTTGTCGATATTTGGTTCTTAAGTCGAAAGTGGACTTATTACAATTACACGTTGTTCATGTGGTCAAAGGTTCATTATATCCAGAATGATATTCATGATATGGATATCATATATATCATATATATCCAGAATATACATGTATTTATAATATTACAAAATCATTTAGAGGTAATAAATGAAATGCACCGTTCATGAAGACGGTAAGCCGTACGTACGCATGAACGCTACATTCATTTCTATGCAATATTAATGGAATTAAAACTAAATGAGAGATATGTATATTTTTAATTCCAGAATTATATTCATCCTTTATATGTATCATACATCATATATATCCATTATATGTACTTATAATAGTACATTACATTTGAGGATAAGAAATAAAATGCACCGTTCATGGAGACGGTAAGTCGTACGTACGCATGAATGCTACTTTCATTTCTATCTCATACTTTAATGGAAAGAAAATAATAATGATATAAAGGTATATTATAATTCCAGTATAACATCATATATAATAACTTTAAATCCATCCTTTATACGTCCCACATATGGCATTAACGAATCAAATCACTTAGAGGGGCGGTAGTCCGCACTTCCTAAAATGAAGTTATCGTGTTTACCCACAATGGAAACCATAAAGTTATGACACAAATGAAAAATACATAAGCTTAAGTAAAACCTAAACATATTATATATCATATATAAACATAGTGACATCTTAATGGCCACCATTGAAGGTGTTATATGATTTTGAACAATCATCGTTTCGTGAGGCAGAAATTCACCATACACAGAAACAGTATGTTCTTTAACCATTAGATGATGGTGTGTATAAGTGTAGCTCGAATACTTATTATAAAAACATCCTAGTATATTTAAGATACTGTAGTTGTTACAAAAGAAATGAATAAAAAGATTTTAGGGGTTGGAGAAGCAAAATAAAACAAAAGGACTCAAGTGAAGACATTACCTTAAAATCGGGTAACTCCCTTTGGCTTGAGCTCAAAGGCTTAATTGGGAAGACTTCTGCCCAACTTGAGGCTTCTATGAGTAAGAGAGGGATTTGTAGAGCCAAAATAGGTAGATATTGGCCGAGCCAAAGGCTTTGGGAGTGTGGGTAAGGAGGTAGAGGTGGGGGCCTTTTATAAGAGGAGAGGAGGGGCACTCTTGGAAGGTAAAGAAAAGTCACTTTATTTTAAAATGGTATTCGGATTTAATAGGTCCCACACTGATTTGTTTCTAGGATAAGGTGATTATATTTCGAAATACACCCATCCAATAGGTTTTTTCCATGTTTATGTCTTATATTTTGCATTATCTATCCATTTTATTTAAATCGTTAAATAATGAGGTCATCACTGCATCATCATGATGTCATAAATAATTTAATTTATTTAATGTCTAAAAAGTATAAAAAAACTACTGTGATGTAGGAAATATTTTTATCTTTCTAAAGAATATTTATAGTCAAAAATATGACTTGTATAACCCCATGTAAAAATTGTCTTAGTAAAACACCTCATGTGTGTGTCATTTTTACTTTAACATTAAATAAAAAGTTATTTATGTCATTTCCCAACCAAAGTGTCTCCATGGGGTCCCCATGTTGACCCATGGCTTGTCTTGGTCGGCCATGACACATCCAATAAGGTTAGGACATGTTTCTAGGTATTTTCATTTTATTATAATATCATTTTTGCCTTAAATTGCACTAATTACCTCTAATCGCTATTAAAAACCTAATAAGTTACTGTTCACCAAAAAATTATTTTAATCTCATTGAACCACATTTTACATCTTAATGAAAATAATGTATGTAGGATTTTTTAAATTCATAACACAGAAGTGGTAAAATTTCATTTAAACAAAAAATCAGTTTTTATAAGTACCACTTAGTGGTTTCACTATTCATCAAAAATTGAAGTTTTTCAGAAAAATACCAAAACTTCACCCTAATCTATATTTGATATTCCGAATTCAAAAATGAATTCCATTTTACAAAATTCACAACATATAAGTTTCATTAATTAATTTAATAATTAATTCCCACTGTCAGAGCAAATAGCGTGTTTTGATGAAACAATAAGTATCAAAAGATTGACACTAGTTTAAGTCCGATTTCAAAGTGAAATTAATTCCAACGACCACTATTGGATTTAATTGTAAAAATATATTTTAATTTCACTTTAAAAACAATTCAAAATATAATATAATCATCTTAATAAATTAGATTAGAAAGTGGTTTTAAATTGAAATACAACATTTTACACTATTCATTAAAAAATGAACTTTATCGGAAAGATACCAAATATTTACACAAAGTAAATTTTCATGTCCCGATTCTAAAGAAGAGTTATATTTGGTCCAATATAATGTATAAGAGTGACCAGAACAATATTTAATGATGGTTCACCATCAAATGTTGATAAGTGGACCTTTCGTGAAAATTAGAGTATATAAGCCTAAAATTGAATTCTTTTCGTATTTTAAGTCTTTATCCTTTATTAGATTAATGTAAAAACATTTAACAAACATATATAATCATATTTTAGTTATTTCTATCCATTCCCGCCAGTACAATGGCTATGTGTTAACTAACATTTAAAATAATATTATTTTATTACTAGTGTGCAACGTACGATTTCAAAGAAACTCTTTGTTGCGTATCGGGTACGCTATCGAACATAGAAACCCCTTTAAAGTAAAATTAATAAGTATGAAAATGTATTATTCTTTATTTACCTGGGACGTTACAGTTTTCCCAAAATCTCTTTTAGAGAATCCACGCAACTTAGATCTATATTTCTGGACGCTTAATGGTGTTTAGAATTTTCGCTGACATCAACAAGCACTCAGATTTTACAGATCGGGACTTCTCACTCAACTAAATCGTAACCAAAATCTCTATTATCAGCCTTTCTTGGTTTCGACTTCCTCGACCAACACCTCACTCGAATCTTCAGCTCGATATCCTACTCATCCTCACCCTTCTCTTATCACTCAAATCGAATAGACTTGGAGCTCTCAATGTTGGCCTCTCGATTCACTCGAAACCCAACTCAAAAATTACCCCCAAACCCGGATTTACCATTTAACATCTTTTTTTTTGTTTTTTAATCGTTTATTATTATTATTATTATTATTATCATATAGATTCTCTAATAAAAATTTGAATTATTATTTTGTTTAAATTTATTAAGTAGTTGAAAAATATATTAAATTCAAAATAATAGTAATTTCCATAAAAACAGTTTATATACATTTTAATTAGTATTATTAATCATAATATAATTTTTATAAATATCGATCCATTAAAATAATATTATCAAAATTCACTATTAAATATTTCTTACAAAATAGTTTCTATTTACTATCTAATAATAAAATATTTTAAATCTTACATTAATGTTTGAAATAAACTATATAACAAAATATGTCAGTATGTTATATATATATAAATATTTATCAAAAAATTATTTTTCTAATTTTTATTTATAAATTTATATGTTAACTTATAACCATAATTGATTAATGAAAAACTATTTATCTTTAAAATCAACATATTTTATTAACATATTCTTTTAAATAAATTTATTCCAATAATAAAAATCTTATATCTAGAAATTAATGATTTATTATACTATTTTAAAACTAAAAATTCAAACATAAATAATTTAAAATGATAAATTTCATTAAATCAAGAGATAATAATTAAATTTGTTTTGATTATAAATTAATCAATTTAATCTATAAGATTTTCAATTTCATGGATGTTACATTCTTCCACCATTAAAGGAATTGTTCCCCAAAAAAAATCTTCATCGATCTTGAAAAAATATTGAATTTCGATCAATAGAATTAAAGAATTCATAAAGGGACTTAACTAGATAAAGAAATATCTATCGCGTATATTTTGTTTCCTCCAAGACAGCATCTAATCTCCAATGTTGTCTACACTATTCCTCAAAACCAATTATAATTCCCCGATACCACTCTTCCAAACATAGTTCTTAAAAATTCAGTGTAATTTTTTCTTATAAAATAAATTGAACAATTACACAACAAATTACACAAATGAGTAACTTTTACTAGTCTATGTTCTGGAGGATTAGACAACACCTTGTATTTACTAGAGTTGAACCAAAATAAACCACATGCCTACTACAATTCCATTAATGCTAAATTTAAAATCGATGTCATCTGATTTGAATTTTTAGATACCTGTGAAAAATCATTTTTATTAAAAGGGTGAGCATTCAACTGACCAGTAAGAAGTTTTGAAATTGTTTAAATGACATTTAGAAAATAGATCTTTAAAAATAACTTTGTTAAATTCCATTAAAGATATAATAAAAATAATTTTCAAAAAACCATTTGAAAAACATAATTGAAATTACTTACATTAAAAATATTATACAACTTTTAAAATTACATACATAAAAAAATTTATTTAAAAGTAATCCAGTGATTTTTCAGAAAACACTACACAATATTTTGAAAGAAAAAACTATGGATTGTATCAACTTGAATCATTGAAGGATATCTTGGGAATACCCACTTATTGATGGATTGGGTTCAGTCCCCAATTCCCTACAATATTTACAACACTCATTTTCCGGATTTTATGAAAACATTTTAAGCTTGACTTTCATATATATACATTCACTAGATTATTTTTATTTTAAAAACATGATATTGCACAAAAATAAACATTGAAATTCATATTTATATATATAAGTATGTTCATACATAAATATATGAGCATTCATTACATACCACTCATGACTTTTGTTCCAGTAAAACATGTGGCATAAGACTTTGTATGAAGTTTCCATGCATTCACACTTTTTTTTGAAATAAAGTTTCTGTTTATATCATAATATATATTTATGTTTAACACAAAGGATTGTAAAATAAATATTTTAAATAAAATATTTAAAATATTGATGAAATAATTTTTCTTAATAATATCATAAGTAGGCCTTTAATTTTAAATCATGATTATGAATGCAAGATGTGTCATTATGCATAATCGCATGGCCAGGTTTTTATACAGATGCAATGTCCCTAATGTCAATATAACATGATGACATGTTATGCACATGTTTTAAAAGATAACGATAAAAATTATAACATGTCAAAAAATTATAAACTTGATAAGAACAATGATATGATTTCATTTTATGAAATACATATTCACATTAATATAATTAGTCATCAATAATTTATTTCTTATTAGTTATGTAACAAATAAAGAACACATATATATATTCAAATAAATTATTTAAATATACACAAATATGTACAACATGAATTATGTAACATTAATGCTGAATGAATTCATTTTTCATTGAAACTTTAAAACATAAATATATTCATATTTTAGAAATAATTAAAACATTATCTCAATATAAACATAATCATTTCCATAGGTACTTAAATAATTCTATTACATAATCTCATACTAAAACCTGATTTTATTAAAATAATATCTTAACATAAATTTGATCATATAAATAATAAATAATTAATATTTCTGAAAGATTTTGATAAAAACTCATAAACTCTCTTGATGATAGATAGTTAAACAAAATGACTATTGCAATATAATTTTCAAAGAAATAATTTGATTCATAGAATGATCCCTTATGAAAAACCAAATTAATAGTCATAGTAAACACCACTTAAAGAAATATTATTTGAAAATAAAAACTTGCTTGAAAATAAATATTTTATCCCTTAACTTATATATTATGAAAACTAAATTCATATATATTTATGCACGTCTTAAAACAAGCATAATTTGTTTTGACAAAAATAAACCTTTATCATCTGAAAAGTAAAACAAAATTTAAATAAATGAAACACCGTAAATACATTTAAATAGATTATGAAGAATATAAACCATCATAAAAATCACAAATAATCCCTTACCTAAATAAACTTTAATTTGAAGAAAATATTTGAAAACTATATAATTTTCCCTTATTAGTAGAATATTAAAAAAAGTAATATATAAAAATATATCCATTATGTCAAACAAAAAAATATAGATTATAATATTGAAATAAATAAAAAAATCCCTTATGAATAACCAAAAAATTGAAATAATAATTTAGAAATTAATATAATAACTATATATTAAAATAATTTTCAAATATATAAATTTTAAAATCAAACAAAACAATCCCTTAACAAGATCTTATGAAGAATCCCCCCACCCTAGATAGCTTCTTCTTCCTACTATCATCACTGTTACTACAGCTCTCACACACTCAAACAAATAATGGATGTAAAAGGATACTTCTCCCCCTTAATTTGTCTACCTTACAAACATTTCTCATGAGACTGCCTTTCTAGAAAAATTCTCACAAAAGAAGTTCCACAAATTACACTGCCCATTTCTCGAAGTTGAGGATTTTACTTATAGATGCAGCATCACAGAAAGTAGATTATGAAAAATAAAAATATCTATTTCTTATTGAATGCATCATGGAAAGGAGTTATATAATATATGTGTATATATATATTGTTTCCACCAATAAATTCATGAATCAAGAAGATTGAAAATTTTAATTGATTTTTAAAAAAAATCCAAAATTAATTACAAAAAAGGAATTCCATTCAATTACAATCATTGAATCAATTCATTGAGAAAAGAAGTGTTCAGAAGAAGATAATCCATATTCTCAATCAAATAAAGATAACTGAAAATGATGGGATGAAAAATTTAACATCGACGATGTATAATTAAATCTAGACACATGACATTATATATATAGTTTTGATACCTGTAATAAATAGAAGTGATGAAAATGTATATAAAAATACTGAAAATGATTGAAAAAATGAATTCAATGACCCCAAAACAATCAATAAGGATGAAAATCTATATCCGATGTGGACAGATTGAAGAAGACAACAACAAAGGAAAAAACTGAATCAAGTCCATTCCAGACACCAACAATAAAATGAACAACACCTACTTGGATGAAGTAAGGTATATCTCCAAAAATCATAGGTCATTTTGCCAAAATATTGTTTAGAGACTACATGAAACTCAGATCTGGTCATTCGGAAGCTTTTAGGTGGTCAGAACATTCTTTGGCTTCAACACGCACTCAGATTTTCTAGATCGTGACTTCTCACTCAAACACAACGAAACGAAAATCACTATTATTGACCTTTCTTGATTTTTACTTCCTCAACCAAATCCTAACTCAAACCATTAGCTTGATTTCCTACTTAGACTCACCCTTCTCTCAAGTCTTAACTCGAACAAACCTGGATCTCTCGAAGTTGGCCTCCCATGTCGTTTGAAACCCAACTCACAAATTACCCCCAAACCCAATTTTACCATTCATCGTCATTTTTTAAAAAAATTGGTTATTATTATTATTATTATCATATAAATTCTTTGATAAAATTTTGTATTTATATTTTGATTAAATTCTGTTAATATTTGTCAAATATATTAAATTGAAAATAATAATAATTTTCTTAAAAACAATTTATAACCATAATTGATTAATGAAAAAAAATTAGTTCCAAAAACAACATATTATATTATAATATTATTTTAAATAAACTTATTCCTTTGATTCAAATCCTATATCTTGAAAATAATGATTTATTATTATATTTGAAAACATAAAATATAAACATAAATAATTTTTAATGATAAATTTAATCAAATCACAAGATAATATATCAATTTGTTTTTATTATAAGTTAGTCAATTTAATTTATAAGATTGTAATTTTTTGGGATGTTAAGATATCACCATTAGGTTTTCTTTGAGTAAATATTATGAACCACACTTCTTTATCACATGTTTTATCAAGTATATTATTTAAATATTGTTTCTTTTCCACTTGTGGAACACATATTTCTATACATATTTTTATTTTCATCAAGTGAGGGGTGGATCTAGAATTATATATCTTTCCAATGCCTTGGGTAATGTTTTCACCACATGGGATACCATGTACAGTGCATGATTGTTCAGCCAAAGAACATTATTTTATGTAATGGGTGGGCATGAAATTATATATCCATCTGATGCATTTGGTAAAGCATTACATCTCTTATGATTATATGAAATGTAATAGAAAGTGAACAAAATCCACAATGGGATGCTTTATACTATGACTGTACTGGAGCTGGACATTGACTTATGCATGTGATGGCATGTTTTATGTTGTATCCACATAGTTATGATTCCATGAACCCATGATGGTGTTTCTTTATACGATTTTACCAATCTTATCACACATTTTTATTATATGTTACTTTTTTGTTATTTTTATATTCAATTCCCTTCATTCATTATTAATAGAATCTTATTATATAAATTCTTTATTAATTAACTTCTCTCTACTCATGTTTTCTAATATTTCATGATCCTGCCATTGATGGAATGTTAATAAGTCTTTCCCTAAATTGGAATTTGAGTTGACTCATTTCTCATGATTCCATTACCCATATTATTGTGATATGTATAACTTGTTGTAATTCTAGATGGGGTCTAGAAGAATCTAAAATTTAGGGAAGTGTTCACATGTTTTGTTAAATGGTTTTAATATGTGATGGATGTTCCGAACCAGCTCGGGTCGAATCCAAATCAGGAACCTGAACTGACCTGTGGCATGGCTTGAAGATTTATCCCGATCCCCATGGGTTGAAAACTAGTGTCAGGCATCAACAATGTACTAAAGTGAATGATTTCACACAAATATAATCTAGAAAGATGCATCAAAAAGAAACCAACAACCCAACATAAATTTATATAAAATAGAACAGAAAATTATTTATAAAATAAATCAAAAGTAAAACTAAGTGATACAAACAACTGACCAAACCCGATGACCAAACTAAAAACATGTGACCCCACTGGTAACTCTCCAATACAATGAATACCCGGTGTCGAAATCAACCAAAATGATGTTTAAACATTCACAAGGGCTAAAAATATATGAAAACTATAGGCGTGAGTATTAAAACTCAGAAGGTTAGCCTTCTATTTCAATCCCCAATGCATGTAATTTAATATAAAAATAAACCTAAAATTTCATTTTTGATATAAAATATGTAAAAATATGCTTTCCAAATGATAATCCATACTATAAAAATTACCATAAAAAACATGTCTATTTTATAAACAATAATGTTAGTAACAATTTTTTATGAGGTGAAACTTCAAAATGAAAATAGTTTTCAAGAGGTCATATTTAATAAATGTAAATTTTTAAATAAAACACACATGCTTATGAATTTTGAAACTAAACACACATTATGTTGATGGTGAGTAAAAAAATAGCCAAGGAGCCCATGTCATGAGAACACCCCTAGTCACTAGGTACCACGTATCTTGGTTTAAAAGTATAAATAAAAAATATATGTTCTCATGAATATGAGACACTATTGGGAGAATCATTAATAACCTATTAGTCCCCAACACTATCATAATTATAGTTTAGTTACTGTTTTCATCGTTAATCATTCTATGTAAAACCGGAACAAAACCCCTCTGAAACACTAGCATACTAGTACATGTCTTCCCACCTAGATACCTAGGGTATCCCTTTTTGTTCTACAACTAGTTTCACATCTATAAAATACCATTTTATCATGAATATTCCATTTACAAATAATTCACACATAAAAAATCACACACATGTCACACATTTCTTTCATGGATCAATAAATCGCCTAAATTGTCAAATAACAATTTGAAGATATATGATGAGGCCTTGGAAAGAAAATCCATTAAGAAATTATCTTTGAAGGAAAAAACACACCAATACCATATAAAACTATATTTGGCAGCCGCAAAACCATTTAATTAATCAATTTCATGGATCATAAAATGGCCACAAATGATACAACATGAAATTCACATGAAAACCATTTTTACCAGAAAAATATCAAACAAGCCTATAAGAATTTCTCAAAACTAACATTTTACAAAAATATAATTTTCACTTTTAAAAAATTGGTGTATACACACTATATAAAGAAGAAAACCAAGATCTTAAATCACTTAAATCATTCAGGTTAAACATCAAAAGCACGAACATTTTTATATGGATTCCAAACGGGCTATTTTTTGGAAACTGAGGCCATAACTTATTAACCACCAAAAACCCATTAGTTTATAAAACCAAGAATACTTTGGAAACCCATAAAAGGACCCCAAAAATACCATTTTCTCTGCTAAAAACGTTTTTAAAACTCCAAACAATTCATTTTAAATCACACTTGGAAAATAATAGCCCACCGGGCAATTTACCGAACACATGGCATGCACATTTAAACAAAAACCTCATTTTAAGAACTTAAAAAGGGATAAAATACCATTTTGACGCCAAAAATTTATTTAATCTACTGAACCATGTTCAAAATACCATACACCATGTTATTAATAAAAAAAAATTATGTAAGTACACTGTTTACATGTTTATAACAAAACAACACTACATTCCACAAATCAAGGATTAAACAACCATTTTTTACACCAAGAAAATTATGAAAAGGATAGAAAACAATACTAAAAATATATATCAGGTTTTAACAGAATGAAAATTATGAAACCTAAATGATAAATTCGGGTTCATGGGATATCCTACCTCAAAACTAGGGCTGAAAAGAACTGGTCACTCGATATTACCCACCACAGTTCCCAAAACTCTGGATCTATGAAGACCTTCCCTAAACAAAACAAAAACAAATAAAAAATCATGGGATAACATAACCATGGGTCTTTCATTACCAGGGGAGAATTTTAAACCAAAATAAAGTGGAAGGAGAAGGAAGTGGGAGGAGAATGGAGAAGGAACATCACCTTGGAAACTAGATAACTCTTCATCTTCCCTTTGATATACACCCATAGAGGAAATGGAATGGCTTGAAAATTCATGGAGATTATACTTAGATATAGAAGAACGAAGGAATGAATTTTTTTCGGGAAAATAGAAATAATGAAGGATTCATGGAAGAAACAAATTACCTTACAAAATCTGGATGATTTGAGAATCTTTGAAAATTTTCTCCTTAATCTGAGATGAAGATGAGTTCCAAAAGGGTAAATAGAACATGGGGTGATACTAAAGTTATTAGGCTCTAGTGAGAGGTGTAATAACTGAAAAATATAAAAAACTAATAATATATAAAAGAATAAAATTATTTTTAAAAAAAACTGGAAATGGGCTCAAGGGCTGGCCCAATACCTGAATAAATAACCCAAATCCACCATGATTATGAATTCTTAAGGGGGTCCTAAAAGATATTTTGGTTTTACTAGGTCATAGTAGGCCATGTGTTAAGTGTAATGAGTGAAAAAAAAGGAAAAAATAATGATTTATAAAAGACACAAATTTTGTTTTTAAATTTGGAAATGTGCTCATGGTTAGACCTAATCATGATGTAACCACACTTTTCTCCAAAAACTCACAGACAAGATACGTGGAACTCATGGAAGGATGATTATAAATTTATGTAAGTTCAAAATTTAACATTAATCTAACCCTAAACCTGAGAAAATGATCATTATTTCCAATGAACCAAATCAAAACCAAGGCACGATAAAAAATGTGTTTGGTAATGGGTCCTCAAAGACAATAAACTAAATGGTTCTAAAAGTTGTGTGAGATTTTGGTGAGAAGAAATTATTGAAACTTATTAATCATGTAAAATAATTATATATTTATCCTGGGTCAATATATTTATTATCAGAGAAGATTCAATTTATTTTTGATGATTATATGATTATGGTATTATGATCAGATAACATTAGTGAAATCCTAATAGATAAGTGTAATGGGTATGTCTAATTATTAGATAACAACCTAAAATTTTGGTAATGTTTATATTACATGGTTTTACTAGAAATAGAAATCATTATGAGATGATAAAGTTAGATATAGTCTCTAAAACAGATGTACATAAGGGATGTAACCTAAGAAGGGGCGTGTTGAGTATTAACTCAATAATTACACATTGCGTGACAAAGAGGCCTAAATGAGCACTTGTTTGTAGCTCCCATAAAATATACTAAGTTTAATAACACTATATTTATTAAAAAAATATGAATTTATTATTTTATGGAATTATGTTATTATTTATGATATAATACAACCAAAACAAACCCAGAAAGAAATGATAGTGATTTAGGTAGAACTGAATCCTAATATGATAGTTTCAAAGAGTTATATATCTGAGGTTAAGTTTTTTATGATATACTTTATGTAAATTATCTTATTATTCTAATTTCTAATCACTCACATGCATACATTTTGGTTTCATTAATGTTTTTTGCCCGAATAAACAATTTTATCTTCAGGTTCCATAGATAAAGACGATATTGTCCTCATAAGAAACCTAAAGGGTACTACATGGAGTGATAGACCATGTGATTATTAAAAATATATATCAAATATAATGATTAATAGTATGGAATCAATTGTTTTAAAAAACTAAATAAAGAATTTTAATGATGGAGTCTCATTGATTTTTCAGGTGATAAAGACGATGAAGGAATAAAGATTCAACCTGAGTCACGTCAAAAATGTAGGAAGAGACACCTTGGGGAATGTATCAAGAACACTATAAGATAGATGACATATGGTAATGTATGGGATAAATAAAATATACATTGAATACAAATGAAGGTTTAAGTTAACATTATCATTAAAAATAATAATCCTCTAATGGATCCACATGAAATTTGATGTCTTATATGTGAGGAGTTTTGGTACTATACAAACCTATGAACTAATTGAAGAGATCAAGATGAAAATCAATATAAAAAAATTATATACCATAGGAAAAATTAAATACTATTAATATACCACTCATAAAGATGATAGTGAAAATAATGTGATGTTAGGTAAACTTAGTCATCCCTCTAGATTTTTAAATGTTTTCTGTCATGTATGTTTTCACCAAGTATTAACTATTTAAATAAAAAACACCTAGTTGATTCATTATTTTTTCCAAAAATTATGAATATTATTCATGGTTTTTAGTATAATGATTCATTCATGTCTTAAAATATTTTATTTAGATAAATTTATCATCATTTTTTAAAATGTATTTTTACTCTCTATATGAGAAAAATTTATTAGAATATGGAAGTCACATTTCATATAAACATGTGATAGTATATCAATACAAGGATTATTATGAACTCTCATTATAAGGAAATTATATAATATGAATCTTGATAATGATTAAGGATAGACTATTGGATCCAATGGTTAGATAAATAATAATAATAGGGTTAACCCTTGTTTGAGGAAAAAAGATTGGTTCCATATGTTTTTAAGGATGATATCTCTCTAAAAACTATATTATGAATCATTCCCTTGATTTAGAGATCATTTTATATTTTCATTAGTAGGTAATAATTTAAAATAAGAGGGAATATTTTTTTAACTATGGATAATTTAAAACCACAAGATTTTCCTATATAATTTTTCATTAAACAAATTCCATGTCAATAACATTCTTCATGAACATCAAAAAACTAAAACAAACAGTGAATCATTATATAAAACTTTATTAGATTACATGGTATTATCGAGTAAAAATAAATCTCAATAAATTATGATATACAATTAGAAATAATATAAATTTCATTTTTTATACTAATGTTAGGATAAATTAATGTGGATAAATAAATAATAGGATCACTTTATGTTAGATATATATTTTCTAATAAAATTTATTTTTATCTGTTTTATTTTTAAAATCATAATATACTATACCTGGAAAGATTAATCAGAGGATAACCCATGAGCATTTATTAAAAAAATGAAAAGGTACAATAAACCGAAAATAATAATGTAGGAAAACATATTTCCCACATCCAACCAGTTTCAACCAAAACAAGAATACTACATGTCATAATAATCATACCCTTCTCCATATCTATAACAAGGTGCTTCCTTTGCAGTAGATGATTCCCATTCTGAAGAAGTTTTATGTTTCTTAACTATATTAGCATACATTTTAATAATCTTCAACTTCTCCAATGATGGCTGCTCCTTACAGTATTGCGCATGCAACACTAGGTGGCCCCACTTTCCCTCTTAGATGAAGCCCTAGTGGCCACTGGCTTGGGCAGATAAGAATATTCGTTCTTGGGTTTTCTCCTTGGTGGAGGAGTCATAATGCCATCATTTTCAAAACCCATCCTTCTTCCTCTCAAAACCATATCACTAAAAGAGGGTTTGATAGCATCAAAATTTTCCTTATCACTTTCAGAAATATCTCCCCATTTACCAGTGACCTTCACGTAAAAAAATCATTACAACCATTATCCTTCTGCACAATCACATCCTCTACAAAAACTAAGGTCCCTCATTCCATCATCTAAGGTCTCTTCTTCTAATCAATTAGGGATAGACATTGAGAGTCTGGTGTGATACCAAGACCATCACATAACACCCTCTCCATTTCACCCTCATCATCCTCTGCTTTCTTGGAATCAGTTTGAACATCTTCAACCGAGTGAACTCCTTTAACCACAAGGAGTACCTCCTCGACCTCCAATCCTTCGAACCAATTGCATGTCGTGAAAAATTTCATTTCCCTAACCTCACACACTATGCATTCAAGAGGATCTTCGGAGCTAGGCCCTAATTGGCACAAACTAGCAGTGTCATCCAGAAAGGGCTATTGTCCAACACCCAGATCATTCCTAAATCTATCAAATATTTGTCTCAGAGATGGATTTGAGGATAACAGCACCTAATTTATACCAGAAGAGAATGCATGAGCCACTTTAAAATCATCCTAGTTCACCCTCTTTAATTTAACTTGAGCCAATTGATCCTTCAACACTGCACTGCAAGTTGGAGAGACTCCCACGCAAGCATTGTCCCCAATCTCACCCCTACTCGCGGTCAACCCATTTTCTGTGATATACATTCTCAAGGCCTGATCTAAACCAATAGAAACACAACCTCTATTGTGTCTCATCTCCACCATTTGTGAGCATCCACCCACCCTACCTCTACGACAAACCAACACCAGATTACCAAAATAGCCGCCGGACACACAATAGAGAATCCATGACTCAAAAACAACCTCATGGTTCCAAAGAAACTCCTGTTCATCCATATCCCAAATACAATAGATTGATGACCTTGCAACGTCAACTTCCACATAGATTCTCAGACAAATAGTATGGAATTAAACCTCAGTACAATGATCAATGAAAAGATATATCCCTACTATGTTTTCTATTGCACACAGTATTGAAGGATTTTGAAAGGAAAGTGGAACACTAGGAAGGCTTACCCAGGTCGCGATCGTCGAAGGGTCACGCCGTATATGAAAATCAAAGCTCCAGTGAAACAGGTAGAATGACGACCTATTGCATATTTAAGGGCCCCTGGACAATGCAGTGATCAATTCTTCTTCAGATCTAAAGTGAATCATGAAATTCCTCTTGTCAAGAAAACCAACGACCACACGTTCCTGTAGCTCCCCTGAATCAGAGATAAAATGATCAATCAATTCAACCAAATTCCAAAAGAGGTATAATCGAGCTTCCAAAATTATAAGTTTTTAATTATATAAGAAAGACCTATAAGTTCATAAACCTCATTATTGTTAAAAAATTAATATTTTGAATACAACTAAATATTTTTAAGATAACATTATTAATTTAAAAAACCTTTTTGTAACATTTTAGGAACTTATTTAATATTTTCCAATAATGACATTTTTTAGAAATTTCATTTAACTAAATCTTATTTTTGTACAAGTAATATTTTTCTATATTTAAAATACAAATATATTTTTATATATATAATAAAAAAAATTATTAAGATTAAGTGCATGGATAATTTCATTATACACATAAGTTTTAATCCTAATATAATATTTATCTGGAAATTTTTTTATGTCCCTGTCCTAATTTCAAAATTTAATTTCCACAAGCTAAAAATATTTAATTGATAAAATTAAATTATTTGAAAAAAATAATTTCCAAATTATTTTTTAATTCCATTTTCTATTTTGTCCTATGAAATTTGTTTAAAAGGATAAAAGCATGGTTTCTGTAGTAATGGTAAATGAGGATAAAAAGGGTTTTACTAGGAGAAAAATGATAAAACATGTTAAAAACATGCATGTTAAGGGATATTTTTTAGAGTGCCAATCTTATTCCCTCCCTAACTCTATTATTGTACATTTTTAGAGCCTTTAGCCTAAAATAATGTACTTAAATTATTATAATGTGTATTTATAATAATTATGTTCTCATCATTTATAACAGGGGAATTGGACCACTGCTTCAATTTAATATAAAATATTTATTTATTATTTAAACCATTATAATTTAAAATATGATCAAATCAAACTTCGCTTACATAAAATTTGAGTCACAAATAGTTACCGTAACCACTTCTTTTTCATGGAATTATATAATGAAAAACCTCAATGTGAATATTCATTTTTTTATTGTATATTTCATTATATCTTACATTTTAAATTATAATGTTATTATTCCTATATAATGATGTCATAATTTTATGTATATTTAATGTAAATATTCAACTTGAGAAACCATTTACCTATGTTCACCTTTTTATTAAGAAAAACAAAACCATCTTATGTGTATTTTGTAGACTACCGTCTCTATGAAGAGATGACATTGTTTTTTACATTAACACATATCTTCACCGATTATAAGGGTGAAACTGAAAATTGAATATTATTCAAAAAATTATAATTTTTAAATTTAATAAAAAAACCATAATCAAAATTAATTGCATCTAATTATTCTAGAAATGAAAATTCTAACTAGGTGTTACCCATACTCTCTCCTCTATGAAGTAACGTATCACACTTACCAACATGTTTATATATTTTTTATTAATTTATTTTAAAATATTATTTATCACATTATCTTTATGTTATTAATGTTATTATGAATCTTATATAATAGTATCATTCCATATGAAAACACTTTCATATTCACAATTATCAATCAATTAAGTTAGGTTCTAGTTCGTGTTGGTCTAAAAACATAATGAACAATGATATAAAATAATATCATGGATTAAAATGAAAAACTATTTAATGATAATATATGATATAATTAATAAAATATATAATTTATTTTGTTTCTGAAATTCTAATCATAAAATTAAACTAATTCACTATGTTACTATTTCTCAGTTGTTAAAAATCATTGAACCATGCTTGGTATCAAGTTCATATTCAAGGATAGTAATTAAAGAAACATAGAATGAAATAATTTCTTCATAACTAATTTTAAATAAAAAATTAAAGTACCCACATAAAAAAGATATTTTTGAGAATAAGGAATGCAGACAAAACTACCATGATTCTAGTTTAGAATAATTATTATCACACACAACTTATTTTAAAAATAAATAATTGTTGAGCAAGTTTTGTTTTAAAAAACACTCTATTTTTTTAAGGGGAGATCATTTATAATAAGACTCTCTCACATTATGATGATTTTTATGCTCACAAACACCCTTATTTGTTATTCTAATAATTTTACATTGAGTATATTTCAGGAAATTAATATTATTTATTTCTCTATTTTGGAATAATATATACGCTATTTATTCTTCAATGAATATTTGGAAAAGTGTTCGGAAATATTTTTAGCATATTAGAGAGTTTTGGAAACACTTTTCATTCTATCAGTGTTTATAAATCACTTTAGCATGTTCTGGAAACATTCTCCATACCCTACATTGAGGATCGTAGCGAAAGGATGAAATCTATCATTTACGGGATATTAGAAAAGTATGGTTAAGCATCCATATGTTATCAGAAAATTATCCAAGAAGAACCTTATGTTAGTATGAAATATCATTTATTTTTCTCAAAAGTATGGTTCACTGACCTTACTTTTGTAAACAACCTTACGTTGGATCATGTACCTTACATTTATAAGCTGATAAAAGTATGGATTATATTCCATACATTTGAAAGTTGAAGAGAAAATTATAGATGATGAAACATACGTTTGAGATCAACCATACATTTAAAGAATGGATCATCAAATATTACATTCTTGATGAACCTTACGTTGTGAACCTTATGTTCAGAGAATGTATACTAAGCAGTTAAACCCTACATTTGGTGTCGGAAATTTAAAATATGACTTTATTGAGCAATGATATTTATGCAGATTATTTGGATGATTTAAAACCAGAATAAAAGAATGATTTTAAAATGCTTATTTAACTGATTCATGGCTATTTATTTGTGATTCAAAGGATCAATTTTAGAGGAAATTTTTATGCCGAATATTAAGAAGAGTTGTGACTGCTCTATTTTGCATGATTTTGAATATCACAATTCTAAATTTAGCTTTTGTGGATCCAAATTTGAAAGGAAAATGATTGTATTTATTATATATATGTGTGTTATTTTGAATTATAGAGTGCATGTTGGATCATTGTGAAAATATTAGAAGAAAAATTCCTGGAGTTTTTTAACTACAATTTTATAGAGATTTATGAGTCATATAGATCTGCTGCTACTATGATCTATCGATCATTATTTTTCTCAAGAAGAAAAAGAAACACATTGAAGATTCATCATTTCTACATAGAAGATCTATTATGAATCCATTGTTGTTAGAGTTGATGAATTTATTTCAATATCTATTACTACCGGATCAGCTCAGAACTACTTCTACATGAAGATCATTCTTTTTGAAGACGGCAATATATTCAATTTCAGTTGTGTGTTGTTGAAACAATTAAGAACAATTGGAATGTATTTCAAGGAAAATACCCTATTAATTTTGAAGAAATTGGTTTCTCATAATAAGCTCTGTATTCAGTTCTGTGTATGAACTAGAAGGATATGTTTTTACCCATAACTTGTAAATGTGTCAACTTCCTACACTCAGTGGTGGATGCTCTATTGATAAGAGGACCAGATAGTGAAAATCACCAAACACATTGAGTAGAGCATTGGTTGAGTGGATTAAGGGCCTTTTTCCCCCGAACCAATATAAATCCTTGAGTTATTTAACTGTTTATTTTCTACTGCATAAACTATCAGATAAATATAAAAGAAAAGATTCGGTCATCATCATGATTCATGAAGAATTTCTAAAAGGCACAATTCACCCACTCTCGTGCGTATTTTGTATAACCTGATGCAACAATTGGTATCAAAGGTAGTTATTTTGGATAAGTTATAACAAGATGAATGTTTTTGGATTATACAGAGAAAAATGGCTGATACACGAGAGGGTATGTTAATGGTTTGAGCTCTCTACTTCAACGGTGAAAATTATGGATACTGGAAATCAAGGATGTTCATCTATATAAAGAACCTTGGGTACATAGTCTACTCAAAAATTATAACTCCCAATGTGATTCCAGAGAAACTTGATACATGGTGTACAGATATAGAAGTAGAGTACAACATAAAATCAAAAGATATGAATTTTATCATCTATGGTCTTGGACTAGATGAATTCTACAGAGTTTCTCAATACCCGATGGCTTATGAAATGTGGCAAACTATTGCAATTTCCTATGATGAAATTGAAAATGTTAGATAGATTTGGTATGCCACTGCAAAATTGAAATTTTACACATTCAGAATGTTTGGAGGAGAAAGCATCACTGAGATGAATGGAAGACTTATAGAAATATTTAATAATATCACTACCCTGAGTGATCCTATATAACAAGAAGATCTAGCCCTTATTGTTCTAAGAGTACTACCACCTAAGTGCAATGGAATTTCATCTTCTATTAGACAATCCTCACCAGTCAATGATCTTAAAATTAGAGATTTTTTTGGAACTCTTATGATGTATGAAGATGAGATGGAAGATAATGAAAATGTGAATAAAGTTATAATGAAAAAGGAAAATACTCCTTTGAAGGTAACATCAGAAAAGAAAATCAGAAAATTGATGAATGAAATCAATGTGAAATCAGAGAATTCTAATTCATCTAATTCCGATGTGGAATTGGCTCAGCTAGCTAGAATGTTCAGTAAATTATCCAAAAATAATAAGGGATTAATAAAATCCTTCAAAAATGATGAAAAGAACCAAGGGAAGTCAGATTCTATGAATGAAAAAAAAAATATGATTCACATTAAACCTGACTGTCCTCAATTAAAAAGAGAAAAAAAATTAAATAAAATGATTATGAGAAAAAAGACAACTAGAGAAATGAAAGCCACATGGAGTGTTTTTAAAGACTCCAGCAGCTCATCAAATTCTGACTTAGAAAAATAAAAATAAAATTTAAAAGAAATCATGTGCTTTATGGAAGAAGTTAATGAGTTATAATCATATTACTCATCTGCTTCTGATTCAAGTTCTAGTTGTTCAAATAATAAACTTAAAGCCTATTACAATATGATGGAAGATAAATATGTTTCCTTATTTAAGAAACAAAAATCACTGAAAAATATTCAACCTGTTGTTTTAAGAGAAAGATACACTCTGCTAAAACTACATCAAGAGTTAATTGAAAAGTAGAATTAATCAAACAAAAACTGTATAGATAATTAAACCAAAATAAAAACATTGCAAACACAATTAGAAACATACAAAAGTTCAGATCTTATTTTTACAAAAGTATAAAACACTCTAAATGAAATTATTTGAAATAATGTGATTAAAAATGAAAATTATTAAATATGTAGTAAAGTTGAAAAACCAAAACTGTATAAAAACTATTTTGTACCAAGTATAAAAGGTAAAATTTGCAACTACTGTGGAACAGAAGGTTACATATCTAAAAACTATTATTTAAGGAAACTGAAAATAAGTGGGATTAAGAAAGCATTTTTTGAAAGAAGTTTAAATGATTCTATTGACTATAGAAAAAAAATAATGTCTAGATTCCCATTTCATTACTAACTAACACTACTAGACCTAACATAATATGGTTACCAAAACAAAACTTTGTTTAAATACCTTTTTAGGAAGCAGTTCACAGAAGCAGAAAATCTCTATGGTATATGGGCAATGGTTGCTCCAGTCATATGAGTGTAAACTCATCAAATTTCGGAATAACAACTCAAAAGGATGGAGGATTAGTCCCATTTGGTGAAAACACTAAAGGTAAAATTATTGGCATTAGAATATTTGGAGATCTAGAAGAAGTCTCAATCAATAAAGTACTCTATGTACAAGGATTGAAACACAACTTGATAAGTATCACTTAACTCTATGATGATAGATTTTTTTTTGATTTTTCTAACAACTGTTGTTCTATTTTTAAATATAAATTGCTTAAATTTTGAGCACCAAGAACTAATAATGTTTCTACCATGGAATTAAATTCCTTGTGTAAAGAAAATTAAACTGCTCAACTACTAAGATAAATGAATCATGGATCTGGCACAAAAGACTTAGACGTTGCAATATATATGCTTTACATAAGTTATCTAAGAAAAATTTATTTTCTAATTTTCCTAGTCTCAAATTTGAAACTGATTGACTCTCTGATACATGTCAACTTGGAAATCAGCACAAATCATCCTTCAAATGTGTTTACAAAATTGCAACATCTAAACCTCTAGAACTTATTCTTATGGATTTGTTTAGACCTTCAAGTATATAATGTTTGGATAGTAAATTATATGTGTATGGTTTAGTTGATGATTCTTCTAGATTTACTTGGATTTATTTTATAAGATATAAAAATGATACTTTTACTATATTTGAATGTTTTTTCAAAGCTGTTCAAAATTAAAAACGTTTTAAAATAATTTCATTAAAAAGTGATCTTGGTGGAGAATTTGAGAATCTATAATTTAATTTATTTTTCTCAAAAATGGTTATTTAACACACCTTCTCTGCCCCAAGAACACCTCACAAAAATGGAATTATTGAAAGAAGAAATGGGATTATTCATGAAATGGCTAGGACTATGCTAAATGAATATATTCTTCCTACCTATTTCTTGGAAGAATAAGTTAGCACAACCTATTATATAATGAATAGAGTTTTAATCAAACTAATTTTTAAATGACAACCTATGATCTCTAAAATAATAGAAAACCTAAAGTAAATTAATTTAATGTTTTTGAATGCGAGGTTTAGAACTTAAACACCAAGGAAAATCTTGGTATGTTTGATCCAAAATATGATTAAGGAATTTTCATAGGATATTCTGGTAATTACAAATATTATACAGTTTTTAATAAAAATTCAAGGATTTTCGAATAATCAGTTCAAGTAAAATTTGATGAATCTGATCCCTTTGAAAAAAGGAAAGAACAATTTTATGAATCTGACTCTAATGATAACATGAGACTTAAGAACTTGAAAGATTATTTTGAAAAATATATGATTAAAATTCAGTCCAGTTCAGAAGAACATAACATTGAAGAACCTGACAGTGAACTACCTAAAATGTCCAGAACCCAAAAAATCACCCTTTACAAATTGTTATACGAGACCTAGACACTGGAATAAACACTAGAAAAAATATAGGAAATCTTTCTGAATTCTATGCCTTTTTATCCCAATTAGAACCAAATACATTAGAAGAATCCTTAGTTTAAGAAAGTTGGATGATAACAATGCAAGAAGAACTAATCCATTTCAAAATAAATGATGTTTGGAACTTAGTTTAAAGACCTCAAAACTATCCAGTTATAGGACCTAAATGGGTCTTTAGAAATAAAAAAATATGATCAAAGAATAATAACTAGAAATATTGCAAGACTAGTAGCTAAAGGATATAATCCGGAAGAAGGTATTGATTATGATGAGACCTTTTCACCCGTATCTAGATTAGAATCTACTAAAATACTTTTAGCCTATGATTCTCATATGAACTTTAAATTATTTTTGATGGATTTTAAGTCTTCCTTTTTAAATGGTTACTTATTGGAGGAAGTTTATGTTGAGCAGCCTCTTGGTTTTTAAAAAACACAAAAACCAGATTCTATTTTTAATCTTTCGAAATCTCTTTCTAGCCTTAAACACGAACCTAGAACTTGGTATGCAAGATTAATTTCCTTTATTATAAAAAATTATTTTACGTTTGGCATGGCAGATCCGACATTGTTTAAGAAAACCACCAAATATAAAATTTGATTAGTTTAAATTTATGTTGATGATGTAATTTTTGGTTCAACAAACAAAAATATTTGTCAGGAATTTTCAAATTTAATGAAAAAATAATTTGAAATGAGTATGATGGGAGAATAAAATTTATTTTTAGGTCTTCAATTTTATCAAAAAGATTTTTGAATTGTTTTAAATCAAATAAAATACGTTACTCATTTACTAAATAAATTCACACTTGAAAATAGCAAGACATATAAAACTCATATGTGTACTAATATAAAATATGATCTAGATGAAACTGTAAAATCAGTAGACAACAAGTTATATAGATTTATGATTGGTTGTTTATTATATATTATTTCTATAAAGACAGATATAATTTATTCAGTATGTATTTGTGCTATATTTCAATCTGATTCTAAAGAATCTAACTTAAGTGATGTGAAAAAAATAGATATTTAAAAGGAACTATTTTTCAATCTCTTCTCTATCCAAAAACTCCATATTTAAATTTAATTTCATATTCATATGATGACTTTTTAAGCTAGAGATTAAATAGAAAATGCACCTTATGAAAAATTCAATTTTTAGGAAAATCTTTACAGTCATGGTCTGTAAAAAACAACACTCGGTTTCCCTATCAATAGCCAAATAAGAATATGTATCTATAGGAAATTGGTGTGCACAAGTTCTGTTGACTAAAAACACTCTTATGGGCATTGTACTAAATCATAATAATACACCTATTTTATGTGATAATACACGTGCTATAAATATTTCAAAAAAAACCATGTTAATCATTCTAAAACTAAGCATATTGACATGAGACTTCATTTTCTAAAACATCATGTTCTTAAAGAGAACATATTCTTAGAATCTGTAATTAGAGAAATTTAATTAGTTGATAATTTACTCAACCAATTCCCATAGGAAGGTTTGATTTTACTAAGGGTATTTAGGTTTATTTATTTTAAATGAAATTTTAATTCTAAATTAATTTTTTTATTTATTATTTTATTTGATTATATTATTTTCAGTTTTTAGAATAATTTCAAAACATCATTAGTTATTCTTTAAAATTTTTCCACGTAAGTTTTTACTTTTAAATAATGTAACCATAACTATGTGTTTAATGACATGGGAATCAAGGATGTCAAAAACTGTTTCCAATTCCAAAGTCGTTCATTTTCTCAAAACATTTCAAATCACCAAATTACTCTTACCATCTTCGTCTACCTTCAACTAAACCTTTGAAACCTTAATCCTTAAAGCCTTTAGAACTTCGAAATAGAAATGTCCAAGAAAAAGATAATGTGTAGCAATCCTGATCTCAGGGTGCCTATGAGACATGATATACTAAAATTTCATTACATCATTTTACAAATTAGATATCATGTCCCATTACTATAGAATATTGTGAGGATCAGGATTCTGGGAAACCAGCTTCTTCTGATAAACTTCATCAGTACACACCATGCCTGAAAAATTTAAAGCAAAAATGTAGGGTGATCAAATATGCCCAGTAAGGGGTTTTTTAAACGTTTTAAGAAAACTTTTTCTCAAAGCAGTCCTTTTGAATAGAATAAAACACTTCTCTAAAAACAAGGCATTATCTTTTCTTAAAAACATGAAATCCAACATTTTTTAAAACCACTTACAGAGACGAAGTATGTTCTTAAAATAAACTTTAAATTAAACATGATCAGAGAGCGCAACACATGAAGAATAGATAATGCATAATATTCCACAAAGATTACTTTAGTTATAAAAGAAATCTGTGAGTAAGCTGGGAAAACATTCATAACATGATTCATGAGCTCATACAGTTCTTCTAACAACTTACCACATGAACTACAATTCTTATCACATAATTACATTTTCATAGTCATGGGAATTTTCAACTAGGGGTTGTCCTGTTAGTTGAACTAACCCCTGGTTGACCATATATCATCACATGCAGAGGGAATGTATAATGCCGGACTTTGTCAAGACCTTGCGTCAAGACCGTAAAACATACTTAACAGGTCAAGGCTAACCGCCAATCCCATTTCCATAGTAGCACAAGCCAAGGCTAACTGCTAAGACCATCGTACATAACGGCTCATGAGACTCATACATTACCCAATGCATTGGAGTGCTGTATAATTCTGGGAACACCCGTAACATCATTCATATTGCGCTATATAATTCTGGTCGCACCCGTCACATTTAAGTCCAATACATCCCTCACATATCTTGACATGGTCTTTCATTCATAGGGTTTCATTCATACATTTTTAATCAAACCCCCTTTTCACATACATATTCATAACATGAAGGCAGTTCAATCATTAATAAAACTAAGACATGCATGCTAAAAATCCGTACACATAAGAAATTATCTTAACAATTGAAAACATGGGTGAACATAAACACTTTAACATTCCAAAGCATCATAATACCAAGTTAAAACAAGTCTGTTCATAACTAATACACATACTGATAAATGGTATTGTGGTTGTTAAATTAAAACTATGTGAATATAAATACCATTAGAGATATAAAGTGTGAAAATAGGTTCATCTTAGGAAGTCATGTATATATTGATGCAAACTGCATGAATATATAAATAGTTGTGTAAAAACTCATTTCCACTTTGAATGACATGACCTTTCCTTTGAAAAGTTTGAAAACATCATAGGAAGAACTTCTATCTGAAGACAACATATTGATACATGGTTATATATACCAATATATATATAAATTTAGGTGCGTATACACGTGTGCATGGGTTTACCAAATTAAACCATACTCAATAATATTTCTCATGTTATACCTTAAACAAAATTAATATTTGGTAAAAACATCTAGAGTTCTTTTACATAAAAGAAAAATGTGAACATAATTTCTATAAAACCATTATTGACATAAATTCATTCTTTCATTCAACAAGGTCGGTCCATAAACATGAGTACATATATAAGAATACATGTATACACTTGTAAAAGTTTAAGGAATTCATACTATCCAATTTCACAAAACAAAATCCTGATTTATTAAGAATGGTGATAAATAAAAAATTTCAATTGAATGAATTATTTTGACATCAAACTAACCCTTAAACTTCATCATACATATAAACATGTATAAAAATAGTTTTGGGTATTGTTCTTGATGTAATAATCTTAAAGGGAACATATAATTTGTAATAAATCTTTATGTGATATTGTGGTAAATTTTAAAAGAAATAAATAAGCTTGTCCTCATATTCGCACATAGATGTACATGTACATCTTATATAATCATATGTACATATATATCTATATGCTCTATATATTTTTATAATCTTACATATTGATAAAATTACCCGCAAACTCCATTTTTCATAGGGAAGAATAAAAATAGGGTTATAAACATGTGAAAGAAAGGTGTACATATGCATGTATCATCATATATATATGAAAACATATGTATATTTACACACAAGGTGTATATCACTAAAACCGAATTACAACAAACCCCCCCAAAAAACTTCTTTTAACCCGGTTGAGTTCTGGAAGAGGAGAACAGTGGTAACCAGTTCGTAAGGCCTTTATGTATATTTATATACACTTGCATATGAAGTGTATATGACCATGTATATCCACCAAAACAGGAGAAATTTTAAAACGAGATCTTACCTTCATTCGCCTCTCAAAACACGAAGAGTGAAACGGTGAGATATAGTTCTTACGACCTTGTGTATATATATGTTTTATATATACACATATATACGTAGAGCGTATAAACAAAAGATGTATCAAAAATTTAGAAAAAGATGAAAAATCAAGGATTTACCTTACCTGTTCGGAGAGGAGGAGAGGAAGACGAAGCAGGCGAGGCCGGCCCGGTGGACGGAGATCCAAGGAGCTTTGGTGCAAAGCTTTCCTCGCCTTCGGTGCAAACCATGGTTAAAAAAAATGTGGACTCACTTGGATAGAGGGTATCCGAGGGAAGTCGGTACCGACTCTGTGTAAAGGAGGGGGAAAATCTTGGGTCTACTAGCCGGCCTATGAGAAAAAGATGATCCGCCTAACCTACTGGTACAGCTCAACGAAGGAAGAAGAAATGAGACGCGGGATGCGGGGAAGAAGAATAAAACCGTGACAGGAAAAACCAAAAAGAAACTGGACGACCTGGATTAAACTGAAGTCGATCGGACGACTCAAACGTGGTGCGGTATTAAAAGAAAAGGAACAACTATGATTTGAGGTGCTGGATCAGGCGGCTCCGGAATGATGCGGCTAAAAAACGCGGCATTGGTTTAAAAAAAAGAATATGTTTTAATATTATTTTCTATTAACTTATTATAACATTGTTTTTATTATTCAATTATTAATTTAACATTTATTATTTTAAGAAAATTTAGTGGTCAATGGTTTATTTAATGAAAAAATACATTAATTTAATCAAATCATATTATATAAATATATATATATATTTTTAATTTCCTTTATTAACTAATTATCTTAATTTCCTTGATTAAAGATTAATATTATTAATACAATTAAACCTTAAACATAACTACATTTAAATTTATTTTTAAAATCACACATAAGAGTGCGTTGATATAAATATTAACATTATGAAACACATAAGTAATGAAATCATAATTTAACATAGTTTTCAAAACTATTAATTCAAATTATAAACATTCGCATTAATATTATAACTTATATTTAATTTAGAGATAAAAATAATACATTTAATTTAAGGTTTGATGCAATGTATATTTAACTCTAGAGTTTGAGTACATAATTTCTTAGGCAAAGTAAAAACCCATCAGATTCAATATAATTACAAAATAAAAGTTTAATTGCTCAAGTTAAAATAATATGTATAGTGAATAGTGGATAAAAAATAATAATATTAATTTTCACCGTTTTGAAATATAATTTTCATTTTGGGGAAACATGAAATAAATTAATTATATTATTATTGATGTCATTATTTATATATTAAACCAAATTATATAATTAACTTTTCGAACCTTTTGGGGGTAAACCATTCTTATCTCCAACGGTCCAAAATAAAACATTAGTGGATAGGAGGATCATGGGGGAGCCAAAGGTTATATTTATAGCCGTTAGGGTTCAACGGTCGAATTAGTGTTCCTATAAAGAGTCTGGTCTCAGGGTATCCCTCACTCAAGGTGACAGAAGGAGAAAGGAGGAGATGGTTCGTGTGATTCCCTTGGTGATCAACATGGTTGCAGTGGCTTCGGTCATCCTCATGTTTATTCTAATGGATGCCAGAAACCCTTACCACCTTCTTGGGGTCCTGGTGGTTTTAAGAAGTCTCCCTATAATTGTAATCAGGTTTTTAATTGGGATTTTTGGTTAGCTTAACTTCTTGTTCGATCAGTGTGAGTTGTAGTCACTGAGATATTACTCAATTGAATAAAAGGTCCTTTCATTCATTTGATGCGTTTTTTTCTATTTTATTATTATTATTATCTTATAAGATGATTGTTTGTTCACTTAATAGGTGGCATTGTAAAACAAACTTGTCATTACACAAAACATGGTTTCTCGGGTCGTTACATTACTTCCCCCTTCAAAGAATTGCGCCCTTGCAATTCTATTCATAAAAATAAAAAAAATGGAAACCCCACATGTACAACATTACCAAAATAGTGAATCTGGCTCGGTTAATGGAATACCAAAGTTGAAACATAGTTCTTCCATTTCCCTAGCCCAGATGCACTTCAAACAGTACGTCTTGAACTCCTGCTCGTGTGTACTGCACAAGGGCTTCCAAAGGGAGGATCGTGCGGTGAAAAGCTCGGAAACGTCCAAGTAGCTAAACTCCCTGATAACTCCCCGGGCCACATCACGCTCGAGGTAGTCTAGGGGAATGATGCGATTGAGGAGACTATAATTAAAGACCTGGAACATATAGACTGAACTAAGGTGGACATCCTGAGAAGCTAAGAGGAAGCATGCTCTAGCAGAGAATTTCTGTGCCATAGTAAAACACTGGAAGAGACCTTCGTAGTACCTTCCCCTTCGCCTATAGCAGGGGAGTTGAGCAGTGGCGATGAGGTGAAAAATACGATCATCATCTTGACACAAACGAAGAATATCAGGACTGTTTTCTAGATCGAGCAGACGATGGCAAGACCCTCGCATGTGGAGAAAGGATGGATAATCCACCGTGCATGCCCTGATCATGATAACCTCTACTAACTCATCGGGTAGTGATGAGATGTTCACTTGACCAGCCATCTGAAAAAAAACATTCGAAGGAAACTTTTAGCAACACTGATAAGGTAAAGGCAGGAAAGGAAACATGAAACTTTTATTTATGCAAAAGTTTACATGACAATGCCTGAGTTTATTAAACGTACACCACAAAGAGTGGAAAAAATCCCTAACTCTTCAAACCACACACATGCTGAACAGACTGGACTAAACTCATGGGAACATCTATGACGCCTCTTGAGTTTAGCGTGAGGTGTATGGAGTTGTGAAACATCAGTATACACCTCTTGCCTAAGAGACAAACGGGTGGACTCATCTTCCAACACTTCAAGGTCCATTAACTGGCCCCAGAAGCCGTAGTGAAAAATTTGGCATAGGTAAGCCGCTCGGAGGTCTCTGGCAGCAGCAGCTTCTTGATAGGGGTTATCAAGCATCGTGCCAAATTCTTCGCCAGTTGTGAACACTCGGAAGAGTCCCTCGTGGTACTTTCCCTGACGTGCATAAGAGGGAAAATGGGTCATCATCATTAGGAGATAATCCATCCCCAATCCCTGGTGAAGACTAATCAACCTAGGCGAGTTTGACACGACATACAGGTGCTTACATGTCATGTGAATTCGGGCGTAATTTAGAATGTTCTCACGGCTAGCTAGAGATACAATGTTCTCTAGAGCCTCAGTGGGAAGTGACAGTAGGTTGGAAGGTACATTTTCATCAGCCATCTGAAAGTTATAACATTTTTACTTAGTCAATTATAACAATACATTCATACCACCTGGTTTTCTAGAGTTTCCGGAACCCATCCTATGATACCAACTGTAGCGACCTCGATCCCAGGGTGCCTGTGAGACATGATATACTAACATTTCATTACAAAATATTAAAAATTAAATATCATGTCACATTACTACAGAAGATCGCGAGGCTTAGGATTCTGGGAAACCAGCTACTTCTGATAAAATTCATTAGTACAAACCATGCCTGAAAAATTTAAAACAAAAACGTAGGGTGAGCAAATATGCCCAGTAAGGGGTTTTAAAAACGTTTTAAGAAAACTTTTCCTCAAAGAAGCCCTTTTGAAGAGAATAAAACACTTCGCTAAAAACAAGGCATTATCTTTTCTTAAAAACATGAAATCCAACATTTTTTAAAACCACTTGCACAGAGAAGAAGTACGTGCTTAAAATAAAATATAAATTAAACATGATCAGAGAGCGCAACAAATGAAGAATATATAATTCATAATATTCAACCAAGATTGCTTTAGTTCTAAAAGAAATCTGTGAGTAAGCAGGGAAAACATTCATAACATGATTCATGAGCTCATACAGTTCTTCTAACAACTTACCACATGAAATACAGTTCTTATCACGTAATTACATTTTCATAGTCATGGGAATTTTCAACTAGGGGTTGCCCTGTTAGTTGAACTAACCCCTATTTGACCATATATCATCACATGCAGAGGGAATGTATAATGCCGGACTTTGTCAAGAGCTTGCGTCAAGACTGTAAAACGTACTTAATGGGTCAAGGTTAACCGCCAATCCCGTTTCCATGGTAGCACAAGCCAAGGCTAACTGCCAAGACCGTCACACATAACGTCTCATGAGACTCATACATTACCCAATGCATTGGAGCACTGTATAATTCCGGGCGCACCCATCACATCATTCATATTGCCCTATATAATTCCGGGCACACCCATCACATTTAAGTCCAATGCATCCCTCACATATCTTGACATGGTCTTTCATTCATAGGGTTCCATTCATACATTCTTAATCAAACCCCCTTTTCACATACATATTCATAACTTGAAGACAGTTCAATCATTAATAAAACTAAGACATGCATGCTAAAAATCCGTACACATAATAAATTATCTTAACAATTGAAAACATGGGTGAACATAAACACTTTAACATTCCAAATCATCATAATACCATGTTAAAACAAGGTCGTTCATAACTAATACACATGCTGATAAATGGTATTGTGGTTGTTTAATTAAAACTGTGTGAATATAAATATAGTTAGAGATATAAAGTGTGAAAATAGGTTCATCTTGGGAATTCATGTATATATGTATGAAAACTGCATGAATATATAAATAGTTGTGTAAAAACTCATTTTCACTTTGAATGACATGACCTTTCCTTTGAAAAGTTCGCAAACATCATAGGAAGAACTTGTATTTGAAGAAAACATATTGATACATGGTTATATATACCTATATATATATATAAATTTAGGTGCGTATACACATGTGAATGGGTTTACCAAATTAAACCATACTCAATAATATTTCTAATGTTATACCTTAAACAAAATTAATGTTTGGTAAAAACATCTGGAGTTATTTTACATAAAAGAAAAATGTGAACATAATTTCTATAAAACCATTATTGACATAAAGTCAGTCTTGCATACAACAAGGTCGATACATAAACATGAGTACATATATAAGAATACATGTATACACTTGTAAAAGTTTAAGGAATTCATACTATCCATTTTCACAAAACAAAATCCTGATTTATCAAGAATAGTGATAAATGAAAATTTTCAATTGGAAGAATTATTTTGACATCAAACTAACCCCTAAACTTCCTCATACATATAAAAATGTATAAAAATAGTTTTGGGTATTGTTCTTGAAGTAATAATCTTAATGGGCACATATAATTTCTAATAAATCTTTATGTGATATTGTGGTAAATTTTAAAAGAAATAAATAATCTTGTTCTCATATTCGCACATAGATGTACATGTAAATCTTATATAATCATATGTACATATATATCTATATGTTCTATATATTTGTATAATCTTACATGTTAATAAAATTACCCGCAAACTCCATTTTTCATAGGGCAGAATAAAACCAGGGTTATAAACATGTGAAAGAAAGGTGTACATATGCATGTATCGTCATATATATATGAAAACATATATATATTTACACACAAGTTGTATATCACTAAAACCGAATTAAATCAAACCCCACAAAAAAACTTTCTTTAACTCGGTTGAGTTCTGGAAGAGGAGAACAGTGGTAACCGGTTCTTAAGGCCTTTATGTATTTTTTATATACACTTGCGTATGAAGTGTATATGACCATGTATATCCACCAAAACAGGAGAAATTTTAAATCGATATCTTACCTTCGTTCGTCTCTCAAAACAGGAAGAGTGAAACGGTGAGATACAGTTCTTACGACCTTATGTGTATATATGTTTTATATATACACATATATACATAGAGCGTATAAAAAAAGATGTATCAAAACTGGTGAAAACGAAGAAAAAGCAAGGATTTCCCTTACCTGTTCAGAGAGGAGGAGAGGAAGACGAAGCAGGCGAGGCTGGTCCGGTGGTCGGAGATCCAAGGAGCTTCGGTGCAATGCTTTCCTCGTCTTCGGTGCAAACCAGGGTTTAAAAAAAAAGAAAACCGTGGACTCACTTGCATGGAGGGTATCCAAGGGAAGTCGGTGCTGACTCTGTGGAAAGGAGGGAGCAAAGCTGGGGTCTACTAGCCGGCCTATGAGAAGAAGATGACCCGCCTAACCTACTGGTACAGCTCGCCGAAGTAAGAAGAAAGGAGACGCGGGATGCGGGGAAGAAGAAGAAAACGATGGTATGAAAAACCGAAAAGAAACTGGATGGCCTAAATTAAACCAAAGTCGATCAGATGGCTCAAACATGGTGAGGTATTAAAAGAAAAAGAACATCTGCGATTTGAGGTGCTGGATCGGGCGGTTCCAGAATGCTGTTGCTAAAAAAATGCGGCATTAGTTTAAAAAAAACAACGATGTTTTAATATTATTTTCTATTAACTTATTATAACATTGTTTTTATTATTCAATTATTAATTTAAATTTTATTATTTTAATAAAATTCATTGGTCAATGGTTTATTTAATGCAAAAATACATTAATTTAATAAAATCATATTATATATATATATATGTTTTTAATTTTCTTTATTAACTAATTATCTTAATTTCCTTGATTAAAGATTAATAATATTGATACAATTAAACATTAAACATAACTACAATTATAATTATTTTCAAAATCACACATAAGAGTGTCTTGATATAAATATTAACATTATGAAACACATAAGTAATGAAATCATAATTTAACATAGTTTTCAAAACTGTTAATTCAAATTATAGACATTCGCATTAATATTATTACTTATATTCAATTTAGAGATTAAAATAATACATTTAATTTACGGTTTGATGCAACATGTATATATAACTCAAGAGTTTGAGTACATATTTTCTTAAGCAAAGTAAAACCCATCAGATTCAATATAATTACAAAATAAAAGTTTAATTTCTCAAGTTAAAAAAATATGTATAGTGAATAGTGGAAAAAATAATATTATTAATTTTCACCATTTTGAAATATAATTCTCATTTTGGGGAAACAAGAAATAAATTAATTATATTATTATTGATTTCATTCTTTAAATATTCAAGAAAATTATATAATTAACTTTTCAAACCTTTCGGGGGTAAACCATTCTTATCTCCAACGGTCCAAAATAAAACATTAGTGGATAGGAGAATCATGGGGGAGCCAACTGTTATATTTATAGCCGTTATGGTTCAACGGTCGAATTAGTGTTCTTATAAAGAGTCTGGCCTCGGGGTATCCCTCACTCATGGTGACTGAAGGAGAAAGGAGGAGATGGTTTCTGTGATTCCCTTGGTGCTCAGCACGGTTACAGTGGCTTCAGCCATCCTCATGTTTATTCTGATGGATGCCAGAAACCCTTACTTCCTTCTTGGGGTCCTGGTGGTTTTAAGAGGTCTCCCTATAATTGTAATCGGGTTTTTAATTGGGATTTTTGGTTAGCTTAACTTCTTGTTTGATCAGTGTGAGTTGTAGTCACCGAGATATTACTCATTTGAATAAAAGAGCCTTTCATTAATTTGATGCGTTTTTTTCTATTTTATTATTATTATTATCTTATAAGATGATTGTTTGTTCACTTAACGGGTGGCATTGTAAAACAAACTTGTCATTACACAGATCAGGGTTTCTCGGGTCGTTACATAATCGAGGAAGGAGAAGCTAGTAATGCCAAGTGCTAGGGCATGGTAGGAAGAAAGATTCTATAGGAAAATGTAATTGACCTAGAATTGTTGTATCAAACGGATCTAATTTTGCGGAAGCCCTCACATTTCAAAATATCAAGAAAAATTTCAGTGGTAAAAATACAAAGTTTCTATATGATATAGAGATTCGTCACTTTTTCAAATCTATTCAGTTCAGTCTTTGGGATACAGAAGACACCATATGTGAAAAATTGAAGATCAGAATTTTTCAATCTCATTTGTGGAAATAGATAGAATCTTAAAATTCCCTCATGAGGGAGTTTATCATTTAGATTTAAATAATATTGGAGATAATAAACATAAGTCAAAGGACATTATGTCATTTTTGTTTGGTTCTACAAGCATAAGAAAAATGTTAGTGAAGAATCTAGAACCTGATTAGAAGATTCTTACTATGTTTGTGCAAACAAGGATTTCATATAGGATGTCATAGATTGAGAAGATTTTGTTTCCTAACATGTATTTAATGTTTTTTAATATGAGTGAAATCAAGTTGAATTTTTTGAGATAAATGGTATGATATCTCAGTTACATTTTCTAGCCAGAGGCTTGAATGAACTTTTATCCCTATGGAAGATTCATTTCCAAATTATTATTAACGTCTGATATGGCGAGATTAATAGATTCCAGAGTAAGATGCCATCACAGTAATACTTTCAATACTAGAACTCTAAGGAAGATTGTCTTATTTGTGAGTATTGTAAACGACATGATAATGCCTGTTGGAGCATATGAAGACCAGGAATCGACTTAGGGGGAGAATCCAACTAAATCTAAGGAAGGAATGGAAGAATCTAGAGTAATTCAAACCTCAAGAAGACAGAGATTTGAGACAATTGTTACACATACAGATGAGGAAAGTCAAGAAGGACATCATAGTAGAAGGCATAGAGTGGATCGACCTGGTGAGGAACCTGTTCAAGAAAATGATGGAGCAGTTGAACCTCTAATAAACTACAAATTTATTAGATAATCTACAGTACATGAAATCGCAAAACCAATAGTTTCTCAGATTGAGGTGACTCCACAAGTAGAAAAAGAAATTTTGCATCCAACTGTTGAAAATAATGGAGAAGTTGAAGTGGCTATATCTGAAACTATACATCCTACTAAAATTGTTCAAGAGGGATTAACTCAAGAGGAACCTATATTAGAGGAAACTATCTTAGAGGATATCAATGAAGAACATGCTCAGGATGAGAAAGAACCCGTGAATACGAATCAAGTATAGAATATTTTTGAAATTAAATTTAAATTATTGGTGAGGATTTTTCTATGGATGATTCAGGAAAGGACTCAAAGGAAAAGGATTCGGAGATGCTAGTATAAGGGAATGATGAAGAGAAGTCACATGTTGAATCCCTACCTCTAGCTCTGATAAATCCAGTGGAAGTTTAGACTGAGAATCAATCACAATGTGCCTCTAATTTTGAAAATGATCATGTGGAAAAGTTAATACAAAAATTTAATAAAGTTCAAGTTGAAAATTCATCTTTGAGAAGAGAATTAGAAAATGAGAGACAGAAGTTTCAGAACGTGAAGGACAATTCAGTTTCAAAAATGGAAGTGGAAGTTTTTACGAAGAAATGTTTGATGAAGTTTGAAAATTGAAATCTAAAATGGTAATGAATTCGATTTGGCAGATTTTAGAATTTTCATGGAGTAATAATCTGCAATTGTCAGGGATAATCAAGCTGGTACCTCAGGTACTTCACTGATCTGATAAGGAGATTTTAGGCCATTACAATAGCAATGAGCAATATGAATGACAGATTGCAGGACTTACAGTGTAACAATGATCTATTATCTATTCTCCTAGATAATAAAAAGTATCTTTCTGACCATCTTACCTCAGATGAACTAGGGATCAGAGTTTTGTTGAAATGATTCATGGAGAAACTCAATCAGTTTATATATAAGGAAGAGTGGCTACATTAGTTGTTTAGAGTCATTTTGATTGAATACATCCATCTGAATTATGAAGGAAGGGATATCATAGTCCAGTTAGGTGATGGACTGATGAAGAAGTTTAGACTACATATGTCAGAGGTCAAGGAAATCATTCAGAGTCACTGAGACCCATTTCTCAAACCTTTTTAGCCCAACATTGATTCTCTTTGTCCTTACTATACATGTAATTATATTTTCAATAAAATATATTTGCATCCCATGTTTTTGTGTTATTAATTTGTTTTAATGTACTTTCCATATTAGAATTCCAGTAATCAAGATTCAGATATTGATTAATAAGTTATTATAGAATTCACCTAAGATCAGTTCCACATTAAAATATGTTTTATTCCTTCTTCTATTATTCTTTTTTATATCAAAAAAATGGGGAGAAAAGTGTATAAACACAACATATTTTTAGGGGGAGAAATATTAATAAACACAACTCACAAAATTCTTTATTTATAAATGAGGAGATATTATATTTTTATTTATAGAGGGGGATAAAATGTAAAAATGAAGAAATGATTTTGTAGAAACAAAATATTGTCTTTATCTTTACAAACTTCTAAATTATATGAAATAAATTTTGTAAGATAATTTTGTTGGTTATTTCATAGGTTTTGTAATCATTAAAATGGGAATATTTTTGAGCAAGAGTTGTTTTCAACAACACTCTATTTTATTAAGGGGAGATCATTGAGAACAACACTCTATCTCTTTATGATGATTTTGATGTTCACAAATACCCTTATTTGTTATTCTAATGATTTTAATTTGAGTATATTTCGGGAAATTAATATTATTTATTTCTCTATTTTGGAATAATATTTAAGAGTTTTAATCTGCAAGGAATATTTGGAAAAGTGTTCAGAAATCATTTTAATATATTAGCATTTCTGGAAACACTGTCCATGCTCTAAGTGTTCAGAAATCACTTTATCATATTCTGGAAACACTATTCATACCTTACATTGAGGAGCATAGAGAAAGGATGAAATATGTCGTTTACGGGATATCAAAAATGTTTGTTTAAGCAAATATACATTATAATAAAATTATAGAAGAAGAACCCTATGTTAGTATGTAATATCATGATTTTTTCAAAAAATTATGGTTCACCAACTTTACTTTTGTAAACAACCTTATGTTGGATCATGTACCTTATTTTTAGAATCTGATAAATGTATGGATTATATACCATACATTTGAATGTTTAAGAGAAAAGTATAGATGATAAACCTTTAATATGATATCAACCTTACGTTTAAATAATGGATCATAAAATCTAACTTTCTTGATCAACATTACATTGTGAATGTTATGTTCAGAGAATGTATGCTATACAGTTCAACCCTACGTTTGGTGTCAGAAATTTAAAATATGACTTTATTGAGAAATGATCTATATGCAGATTATTAGGCTGATTTCAAGCCATATTAAAAACCCTATTTTAAAATGTGTCTTTTATAGATTCAAGGATTTTTATTTCTGATTCAAAGGATCTATTTAAGAGGATGATTTTATGCCAAATATTAAGGTGAGTTAGGACTGCTCTTTTTTCAAGCTATTCAATATTGCGATTCTAAAGGCTGCTTTTGTGGATCTAAATTTGAAAATAAAATGATTGTCTTTATTATATATAACTATGTTATTTTGAATTACAGAGTGCATAATGGATAATTGTAAAATTTTTAGATGAACAATTCCTTGTGTTTTTTAACTACAGTTTTACAAAGATATATGAGTCACCCAGATCTGCTGCTACCATGATCTATCAAACTCTATTTTTCAGAAAATGAATAAACACATCGAATATTCATCATTTCAACATCGAATATCTATTGTGAATCCATTGTTCTTAGAGTTTTTGAATTTAATTTTATATCTATTGCAACTGGATCAGCTCAGAACTACTTCTACCTGAAGATCATTCTTTATAAAGATGAAGATCTATTGACTGCCAGTTGCACGCTGTTGGAACTATGAAGAACAATTGGAATTTATTTCAAGACAAATAGTCTTTTTATTCTAAAGTAAACAGATTCTCCTACTAAGATGTGTATTCGGTTCTGTGTATGAACCAGAAGGCTCTATTTTTAGCCTTAACTTGTAAAGGTGTCAACTACTTGTGCTCAGTTGTAGACGGTCTATTGATAATAGGACAAGATAGTTAAAATCACCAAACTCATTGAGTAGAGCATTTGTGGAGTGGACAAAGGGCCTTTTGTTCCCAGAACTAATATACATCCTTGATTTCTTTAACAGTTTATTTTTTGATGCATAAATAATCTGATAAATATTAAAGGACAGATTATAGCATCAACACAATTCATGAAGAATTTGTAAAAGGCACAATTCACCCCCCCCCCCCTATTGTGCGTATTTGGTATAACCCAAACATTTAATAAAAACTAATTAATGTACATGTAAATAATGATTATAAATGATCAGTATAAATTTATGTGAATAAGGTTCTAAAATAAGTGAATAATATTGATATTTTTTATATACAATTGGTTTTCCTGTGTTTAATTAAATCAAGGTAAATGTTAAGGGTTTAGGAACTTAATTTAGATTCATTGAGATATGAATATTTTTCAACACTTTTCTATATTAGTAGTCCATGATTGGGACAGTGTAATTATTTTTTATATAAAATTCATGAAATATTAGGTATCTAAAAATCTATCTCTTGATATACCTTCCATGGATTTTCAATTTTAAATATTATGATTTTGTATGCTTATTATTTAATTCAAACTCCCTTTCATTGATTTATTATATATTATCTTTAACTTTTAATTACACCTCAATTTATTCCATTGTAATATTGTATATTAAACATTTTTTCCATCCCTAGAGAAACTATTTTTTTTATTTCAAATATCTTACCTCAACTAATTTCTTCTTCAAAAATTACGTCCTTTTTAAAAATAACTCTTATCCACTTTAACAGTGAGTTCCCCAAGTTGTCTATAATTTCCCATCAATCAAAAGATCTCAAATTTAATTAGAAACTGAGTGATATGTTATCTAATGTGTAATTTATATTTAAATTCTCTTATTTTTTAAAATATAGTTTTAATTATTATTTTTTAAATGTGTGACTTCATCAAATGTTATTCAAAACATAAAAAAAGGATCATTCAAAACAACCCTCAATACTTCTAGGATGCAGATTATCATTCAATTTCTACTTTTCTTATATCCTATTTTAATATATTTTTCATAATTTTATATCTTTGATAATTACTTATTTACCATGTTTACTATTAATTTTATTATTGGTGGTTAATACATGTTTTTATTTTCCTTTCAAATTCAAAATTTTTAGTAAACCAGAGTTACATAAACATTTCTTATTTCTTATTTCATGACAAGTATCACCTTCATGAAGACTTTTTCACTAGGAATAGATTTCATAATTCATAAATATATTATGGAAAACAATCCTAGTTAATTTATTTTATAAAAATATATAATAATCTATTTCACTCATTAAAAGATTATATTCCAATTTCCAAAAGCATCCCCTTTGATGTTCATTTTTATTCATACTTCTCCTTGACTATTCTCATTATTTTTTCTACATTGGAACTCAATATTGAATAATTACATTTAATTAATTAAATATGAACATAAAAAATTATTTAATCCCTTATTCTCTTGGGAAGAATTATGATATATCCTTTAGTTATGTTTTGAGAGGAGATTATGATACCCACTTTTTATAATATTTTATAACATTCTTATGATTTATGTATATATTTTATCATTATGTGGATCAAATAATTATGTAAATATTATGATTTAAATTGTGTGGATTTTAGGATAAGAATTACATATCTTTCCATTTCAATGGGTAATGTTTTAATCTCACGAGATACTGTGTATGGTCTATGGGTGGTCTCCCTAAGCTTACGATGTTATGTGATGGGTGGTCCCAAAATGATATAACCCTCCAATTTATTCTGTAAATATTTATATCTCATAAGATTATATAAATGTGAATAGGGAGTGAACCAAATCCACTAGGGGTATTTGTTTCACTATCTTAGTCTTCGTAGTGATCTGGGTCATATTATTAAGATTTCACATTTTATGTTTTTTCAACATATTTATTATTACATGAACTTATTACATAATTTCCAAATAATATGTCCATGTGATTTTGTCACACTTTTTTATGATGCTACATGTAATTACTTTTGATATTACATATCATTACTTAATTATTTATGGGAAAATGATATTGTATCATGTTTTATTTAATAATTGATTTATCTCTGGTCATTTTTCCATATAGTATTATGATATAACCATTGATGACATATTAATAAGTTTTTGATTTACTGGGTGTTTGATCTTACCCCTTTCTTAGGTTTAAATTCCCTAGTTTTTGAAAATAATTATAATTTATTAAAATACTATTTAGGTGTATATAAGAGTTAAATATATAGTAATGTGCTCACAATTTTGATAAATATATTTCTTATGTAATTTTTCCTCAAGGACACTAAACCAAAATGTTCTCTGAACAATATGTGATTTTTTATATGTAAGGTTTAACATTCTCTAATGATGTAAAATATTGATATTTTTTTCTTAGGTTACTATAATTTATCCCTCTTTCCCAACAAAAAATTAAAACATCATAAATTATATAATATGTTGGTAATATGTACTTTGTTCTCAATAAAAACATTATCTCTGGAGAAAATGATTCAATCTATTTAAGTTGGAATATATTATAAAGCCTTTTCAAAATGTGTGTAAAATTAATTAAGACCAACAATAATTTTATGTAAATATAAACAGTTGAAACATCTAATACCTTTATAAGTAAAATTATATGTGTTTTAGAATTATTAATAAATCTATTATTCATTAATGAATGATAATATAAGAGTCATTAAATGAATGATTTGGGTTAAACATATATTATTAAGAGGGAGTTACTAACCATTGTAAATTAATAGGAGTGAAAAAAATATTCTATTAAACAATAAATGAACCTTAATTTATTAAAAATTGATTTAAAAAAACTAACTTTCCCACTATTGGGAATATGGTGGAAACATCGACTACCTAGTAGCTCATTGAATGCGTAGAGACTCACATATATTTATTCAATACATAGTTCATTCAACCCATAGTTTCATTCATAAAATACTTAGTGAGATCATAATAGGCACTTTCTTCCATTTAAAACACTATCCACTTCTCTTATTTTAAATTTTATCTGAAAATCAAAATATAGAATATATAAAACTACTTCCTCATAGAGAAATAGAATATATTAAATTCAATTTTTTTTTGAAAAAAATAAATATCCTAGATCCATGGGATGTTAAAAATATAATATAAAAAATTATTATAAAAAATAAAATGAGAAAGGATATCACATTAACAAAAGAATATTAAAATATAAAATCACATTAATATTTTATAAAACACATTGATTCACACACATGTCAATTATCATGTATTTAGTGATAATTTATGCATGAGACACATTTATCATTTTCTCCTTTCATGAGACAAAAAAACATTCACGAAATAAAAATAGAAATTGAGTTTCGAAGAGTCAATAAGCCTCACCACTATCTATAACTCTCATTGTTAGATAGTTATATTTATAACTATACTGAGGAAAAACAAATACTACCTCCAAAGTTTTAATAATCCTATCTCCACTTATACAATGGATTTAATTTTAAGAATTATTATAATACCAATTTTTGATAACAAGATTTATTTAAATCTCAAATCTACCTATTAGATCCTATACATATCATAATTCATAATTTTCAATCCCTATAGGCCAATGAAAAGTGTTAATGGTTTAATAATGATTATTGGGGGATGGAATCAAACTATATTAATGTTTTTCTCATGCATCTGACTCTACCAAATAATTTATATATTGTACCCTTATATCGAATATTCCCAATATCAATAGAGAAAATATAATTTCTCTAAATTATACTAAAGAAACACATATGACTAAATATTAGTGAATGAAATAACCTATGATAATATAACATGAACAATAATCCATATAAAAGTAAATCAGTATAAATAGCTGACACAAATTTACAGAATAAAATAAATATGTCTTTAAAATAATTAGACACAATTAGCCACTATTGGAATTCACGTCAGAATAAGAAATACATGAAAAAAATAATCAAATTTAATAAACTGATTTGAAAGAGGCAGGGTATGACCAAAATAAAATGTACATTATTACCAAAAATCATAATAAATATCTCCACTATCTGTGATAATCAACTTCTAAAAATGTCCACATGACTAATACCCTTGAAATATGTTACTAAACCATTAATATCTACATGTTCATTTTATGTACATGATAGGATATCACAACCTATCCCCTACATGTCGTCATTATAAGATCAATATTAATGGATTTACCCATGTTCATAACATATTTTGTTATGAAACATGAGAAAATACTATTATATTTTATCATCAAAAAGTTTAATAATCAAATGCAAATGATTAAACACATTATCCATATTTCAATAAATTAAACAATAATATAAAATAATAATAATAAATCCACAATATATATATATATATATAATTTTAAGGCATGAATAATTTATTTCCACAGAATAATTACAAAGCCTCTCTAAGAAAGTGACTTTTAATAAGGGTAGTCTATGTGGATCCTCATCCCATGTGACAAGATGATATTTATCGCAGTAAAATATAATGTTATGAGTATATTCTTAGTTGACCAGAAAAGAAAATAATAAATATATGACTTTAAATCCAAACAACATTTATATAATTATAATTCTAAAAAATATAACCTTGAAACATTATAAACACATTATATATCTCACATCACATCATTAACAACCCTATATTTTTTAATTTTATGACATAAAAATCCATAAAATTATAATCATATTATAATGTGTGACACCTAAAAAACCTCGCATTAACCCAATTGAAACCCCAAATAATCTCATTTCCCATCATGATAATCCTGAAAAAAAATCTCTTAAAAATATAATAAATATATTTCAAATTATATATTGTAAAAATTAAAACCAAAAGTCTCAACTTAAAACACAAACAACCCAAAATGTTTCTATGAAGTCACATATTCTAGTTGATGACACATACAATTCTACATCCCCAAAAATTAACATTTAGGTCATTTTTCACAGGAATATCTAGCTAACGATATTGAAAATTATATAAATAATATACATTACTACAACTAATATCCCTGGTGATAAAATAAAAACAAATTTTTTAACATTGTTCATGGAAGACACTCTTTTCATAATGTATAAATTCCACTAAAAAATGTTTTTTCTATATCACCCATTCACATAATCATATTAGAAGTGTATTTATATTTTTAAACAAATATATATCATTTCCAAAATAACCTCATGTACGACTCAATGGATCTCACTGAGAAAAATTCTAAAAAAAATCAACCAATCAATATATGGAATCTTGAAGCCATAAAATGTATAAAGAAAATTATCTTTTACATTATCCCCTCTATATTTATTGCATTAAAATATATTTTTTCATGTGGGATGAAAAAAGTGTAAAATGATAAATTTTTAGTTCTAAGATTGAAATTTTGAACACGACATTGGATTTGGGATGTTAATTTTACATTTATGTGGTAATTTGATAATTTTAATTGATGCTTCATTATTTATATTGATATTGATTAGTGGTGGAATTAAATTATTATTATTTCTAAAATTTATTTAATTTAATTAATATTATTTTAAAATAAGTGTTTCTTAAGAAATTTTTTAATTTTTTTGATGGAATAGAAATTTTAGAGGATTTTATGAAGTAAGATAATGTAATATTTTTGAATTATAATTTCACATAAATTAAAGTGACTGTAAAATTTATAGGAAAATTGAATTCTTAAATTTTTAATGTATGCATTGTTGAGTGATGGATTTATGGGAGAATTTATCAGGTATGATTAAAGGGATCATTCTAAGGAATTTTCATTTCTACCCAAAACATTTTTCCATATTGATTCAATTATTCAATTCTCTCAATTCCCTTATAGAAGAATAAATTCATAGTATAGGAAAATGGAGAGGGATTAAAGAGAGATGAATCATGAGATTAGATATATTTCTAGTGGTAATTAGTACTAGATCAAATAATTTCATCTATCCTTGAAATGATGTAGGGATAATTTTTATTATATTAATATGTTCATCATTTTTCTTCAAATAGTGTTTTTCATTCAAGAAATTTCTCCCCTAATTATGTTCAATGTAATTAATTTATTTTATAATTATTACTATTTTCATTTATATCATTTTTTATGATATATTGATGAGTATTAAGATAGTCAAAACCTGACCATCGATTCTCCCTCCCCTCCCTCATTTAGTTCACTATATGGGATTGGAGAATGCCATTAGCCTTGGACTCTAGTAGTCCTTGTAGGATGCCAAAACACCTCCCCCATTTACAATCTATCTCCCCAAATATATATCTATATCTATAATTATTATGATAATAAAAAAATTATATTTCATCCCTTTCATTTTCCAGTGGTAGGAGAATGTATCCGGAGCAGCAAGCCAAGTAGCTGTGTCGGGTCGCTCATTTCAGAAGAACCTATGGTGGCATGGCTTGTATTATATGGTGGTAGTGATAGATGATGATATATGTATGAAGTAGTATGATGAAATTTTGGGTAAAGGTTAATGGATATGAAAGAAAATTTTTTCTACATTTTAAAGTCCAATAAAGAATAACAATCACTGGTGTGGTTTTTAGAGGATACTACTATTTCAATCCCAATCAACTGATTTGTCAGGAATTGATAGATGTACACCTATCATGTTGTATTTTGGTCCAATTATTACCATAGATTGGGGATTTTTGGGTTTTCTTCAAATCATATGATTTAGACTGATGAATTAGTATTAACTTGAACAGTGTCTGAAAGGAATTGGTCGACCTCGTTTAGTACTTATCAAGGATATGTAGTGAGCTCAACCTAGAATGTTTGACCTGCTATACTTACATGACCTATGGTGTGTCATATAGTCATTAGATAGACTATACCTATATTCATGAGAGAAATTTGGGTAAAACACTATATAGGTCCAGCTTCCCCCTTAGGTAAAATAGTGATATCATGAGCAGGGTTTTCACCAATTTTACCCTGGCCTATGTGGGGATGGGCATGGCATTATATGATCTTCGCCATACCTATATTTGTAAATTACTAAATCCCTAATTTAATTATTCTCCCCACTTCATCACACCATCTGAAATTCCTCAGGGACTTCCTTGCTTCTTAGTAGGATCTTCATAGAACATTTTCACGAATGTTTTCCAATGTTTTGTTATTAAAAAAGTAAATAACCCATTATGATAGTTCTTCATTATAATAGTGTTTACTACTCCCCAGATTCTTATTGTACTCAATTCGTATGTAGATATGTTTTGGATAAATGTCCTCTATTAAAACCTATTTTACCTATCCTTAAATCCAATTTAATTTTTTTATTTTTACATGAGTTTTTGGATAGCATAGTTCATTATACAAATTATTCTATTTTAGGGTATCCATATGGGTAGATATATACTCATACCGACATGGGATTTCAAATCATATGTGTTTTCACCTATGATAAAATGATAGTATAGAGGATACTAGAGTGGATGTGGAGTTGGTGGAGCTATAAACAAGTAGTTCTTGATATTGATAGTTTTTATAAGTTTTTTTTAGAGTGGCTGTGATGAGGATTTTCAACTTTTTTAGTTTTATAATTTCTATATCTAATTTTAGATATTTAGATCTTATATTATCTCATAATTATAGTATAGATTTTTTATTAATGTTATGTAAGTTTATCTTGTGAAAAAATTATATTTCATTATTATTATATATTATGTCTATTCTATCATTTAACATTAATTTCTAGAGATATTAAGTTTTATATTTGATCATTTGGAAAAGAAATCCCATATTTGGAATATGCATTATAGAAGCTTTTCAGTGACTCACGACCCATTGGAGAAAGGATTGAGGTTTCACACATATCATATTAGTAGCATGTATATTCTCATTCATGGTCAGGGAATGATGGTATGTTATCATAGGGAATTTATCTTAAATACTTAATTTTGTGTTAGGATCCTTAGTTTTTTCTATGAAAATATTTTGGAAAATTTGTTAATTGGTGTCATGTTTTGTAATTAGAGTAGGCAAGTAAGAATATGTGTGAGTGGATGATGTTTAATTTTACTTAGAAATTGATAATGTGTTAGATGAATTATAACTCATAGAAACTTTTTAGGAAATAAATATCATGATTCATATATTATGTGTCTTGTTAGTTGTACTTTTCATCAATGTACTTCATGATTTTTCTCACCCAAATATGATGTAATAATTATGGATTCATCCATGTTAAAACAAGATGGAACCCTAGAGAAAACTAGTTATTATTCCATGATAGGTATATGAAGATCCAATATTATTTATTAGGTTCCCCTAAATAATCATCTGGCTAATGAGGATTTAATTGGGGGACCTAATGAAGAGGTATCATCACCCCCTATGTAAATGAAAAATTGTCCACATAATTTCTAGAGAGTACACCCTCAAAATTTTCAAGTAGATGGTAGTTTCCACCAAGAAGGTGAGACTAACTATAGAGAGAGCTTTTTATACGATTTCTAATTTTATTGTATTCCAAAAATTTAGTGTGAGACTAATCCCCTAGTTATAGATAATTTTATAGTCTTAATAATTCAAATTTGTTATCTTTTCTAAGAACCCAATAATTAGGACACTGATACTCATTGATGTGATATATTTCATTAGTAATATTTTGTTATATATACATATGATAAAGCTACATTATCATTGTTGGATTTGAACTAAATTTTTATGTATTCGTAAAGTAAAAAAAGATATTAAGGATGGTGTTTGTAAGACCACATGATTTTCTAGATTTTGAATCACATTAGGATGTTTATTTTTTACCTATAGAGAAAGGGTTGGTTTGAGATCTTGGATTCAAACAAGGAATAAATGTATATAGACATATAAAGAGGATATTTATGGATTTTGTTTGAGTCTTGAGTGGTGTATCAGGCTCTCTAGGGGATGTTAGAACAAGTAAGAGTTCTTTACTAAACTTTATCACCTATAGTAGGTTGTGAAACACCTTAGAGGTCACTCAAATATAAACATCATTAGAAAATCCCACCATGAAAGGATGGAAGGCCGAACCATGACAGATTTATGTTTACATACATGTAATATTATTGTGGTGTTCATGCCATGACCCTTGTTAATTTTGTGGTAATGTTGGTTGAATTAACTCATCACGATGAATCCCCTTTAGTGACAACCTGACAGTTTCCTGGATGTTTTTTTAGTATTGTATTCTAGAAATTTTAATCATTCCCACTTTACAATTTGATCGATAGACAATCACTGGAGGTCCTTTTTTCCATTTATCTCATCCACTCTTTCACCATTCAATTTCCCTTTAGAGATGGGGTTTTAAAGATATTATTCAGAATTTAAGTTGAGTTATTTCTACTATTATATATAGTTTTTATTTTCATTGATTGAATCAAAATATTATACAATACATCTAGGGTTTATATTATAATTCCAATGGATTATGGGGGGATTTGTTGTAGATGATGGGTATATTTCTCTTCATGGATAGATCAGATATGAGGATGATGATTGCATTTTATTTTAGTGAACGTATCTCATCACTATTTTTCATAGTTTTATTTACAGAGATTAAAATAATATTTTCATTAGATAATTATTTAATGATAGATATTTGTTGTGTCTTTGTCATTATAATGCATAATTAATGGATTAATCCTCTTTAATCTATGTTTTATTAGGTAGTTAATATTTATACATTATGTGGGATCAATATTTCTTTTTGGACATGGATTATATTTTATAGGAGTGAAGATCCCACATTATGTATGAGTTTTATTTGTTGAAATAGTTATTGGTTGTAAATAGTGGTCAGTATAATAAAAAAAAATTCATTGATGTCAATATATTCAAGAAATTAGAAATAAATAAAATCACCATGCAAACTAATCTAGAAGATGCAATGATTGTTTCTTGTATAAATGGTTGATGAAATATGTACACGAGCCTTTTTATTTAAATGATGTCATTTTTAATACATTAAGTTTATAATCCCTCTGATTTTTGAACTGATTATAATTCTAAAATTCAAGTGTTACTAGTGTTTAGGGAAAGAAAATTTTATTCTTCAATAAAATTGTAATATGATCAACCCAATTTTGTTTCTTTATTAGATGATTTATATAGAATTTTAGTGAGCATAAACCATGAATTCCACAAAACAATCCATTTTTTCATACGGTCCAGGAATCAATTAAATAACATAAAAATAAGAAATAACATTCCTGAAGATATTAATTTAATCACAAAAAAAATCATGCTGACTAGAGGCCAAGAAGGGTTTTTTTATGAATATTGTGTGGCATGATATTGAATTCAATATATAGTATTATTATATTTATTTATTATAGTGACTAATTATAAAAACAATTATGTCCAACCATAGCTACCCAATGAAGGATAGCTCGAAGAATAAGGGAACTATGTTCAACCACATAGGAGTAATCCCGTGCAAGGAAAAATGTGGCAATTGAGGTTGTAGTGGTATTTCAGGATCCCACTTTTGTGTGCACATGTGTATGAATGGAGAATGAAGAGTGTTTATGGTGTTTCCTAAATCAACCATGTAGGTGACCCTTGACACATGGAGGGCATGTGTGATGTGTGGAGGGTGAAAAATACCCCAACCAATATAAGCCTTCATAAACACATGGTTCACTGTTATGACACCCACCACCAAGCACTACTCCTATGTGGCATATGGATCATGTTACAATACTCTTATGGTTATGAAGATAATAAAATAAGATCGACAGCATGATCGAATTGATCTTGGCTATCTAATCATATGTGTTGTATCATCCTCATCCTCCAATATCCCTATCATGCGTAATATAAATAATTATTCATTCCATTCCTCTTAGGTGAGTGTTCTATGTTTATGATTGACACTAGTTTAGACAACATAGGAGATATGAAACTTACTCAATCACCCCTGATTCCATTCAAGATTCTCTTATTAAAACATGATTCTTTCAAGGAAAAAATGAAATTGTGAATGTTGGTAATTTAATACATATACAATTCATGGATTCATATTAGCTTTAAAGAAGGATCATGTGATCCTCATTTAATACAGGATATGCGTATTTTCATAAGAAGGTCTACCTTAAAACTCAGTGTCACATAATAAGGAAATCCATATTTGAAATATATGAAAAATATTGAACATTTTAGTAATACATTGACAAAGAATATTTTTTGGTGTCCTTGACATTACATGATATTCAGATAGAGGTAATGGATATAACAAATTAATATTTTGGGTTCTTAGTTGAGAATGTGTTGTTTCCACCCAAATATTCCTTTAAGATCTATTTTTCTAGAAAATAGAGAATACATGTGTCTCTATTTTACTTGAAGAGGAAAAAAATTCCTTAATCCTCTTTGGAATTGTAAATAGGGGAGAATTCTGATCTTATGAATGAAGAGTGAACTGTAGTGACCATTGATATCATGGGGTGAGATCCGATGATCCTTGTATCTCATAGAAGATGAAGAACTTACTTGTTATATGTTTTCATATTATGGTTCATCCATTACTACTTCGTGATAGTTAATTTGTGTCATGGAATTGTGTTAGTTTTATATTAACTCACAATGCTACTAAATAAATCATTATACATATAAAACCATATTTAGAGAAGCATAATGTATTTTCAGTGTGTAAACACTATTTCACATTGTGAAATATTGATGGTTTCATGAATTTGAATTTTTTTTAAAAGATGGGAATGATTGAGCATACATTGTGAAAAAATAATATGCGAGATATAAATCAACAACCTATCCGGTTTCCTTTAAGAATATTTAAATAAGTGAAGAATGAGTGTTCATGAATTAAAATTTTCTTAAACATGACTAGAATTTGTAAATTCATAATCCCTTGAGGTACATCAAACATACAGATAACATAAAATAATAAGGTAAATACAAGTTATGTACTAATGGAGTTCATGAGAGTTTCATGCAACAACATCATGAAGTAAACATCACATGAAATGATTATTTCATGTTGATTAAGTTAGGTTAATATTTCATTAGAATAAGGATGAACAACATGATTTAGAACTTTATTGACTAAGAAATTAATTTTTCCATAATTCTTATATGAAATATCATATATAGAAGAAGAGATATTGAATGTGTTAATATCTTCTAATTAGGGTTGATAAAAAAATCGGATATATCTAGTCCTATGTAATTTCATATAATTTTAACTGATTAATAATTTAATTGTGATGATAGAGATATTAATGTTCACTATTTACATAATAACAAATGAATTTTGTGAATTAAGAAAGGGAAGAATAGATTACTGTAGATATATGTTTTCAAAAGTATAAGAAGAATAATATATATAATCATTTAGTTTGTTGGTGTGAATAAGTGGAAGAGTTTCTTTTCTTCTTATATACAAGAAACAATTTAAAAAATAAGTGAGTGGAAGAATAATGCATCAATGTGACATCTGATAGAACTCTCCTTTATTGGACGACTTTTTTTGTTATAATGTACCATACAAATAAGGATATGTCTATATTTAGATTTATTATAATGAACCATCTTGTAATTTTAAAACAACCACTATCAATTTAATATTGTGTAACACGATTGAATTTTTATTCTCTACTTTATATGACAATGTTATGATATTTTTTTATATTGTTTGTGTTGGATTTTATTATTTTAAAACCATTCCAAGGAGTATATAATCATATTGAGTAGTGGAAATTATAAAAATATAATGTTCCATCATTACCATATTTCATATACTTTCATGAGACAAATTAAATAAAATAATATAATTTATTTCATAATAGTTTAATGAGATAAATGTGATAAAATGTAAAATTGGTGAGAAATTTCCCATCACTGATTCACCCCTCACAATGTTGAGAATATCAAAATGTGGCTATCTCAAATATATCAAATATAGGGTTTAACTCTATATATTCTCTATATGGTACTTATTCATATTTAGTAATTTTTTTATTATTTCATATGTTGACAAATATCTTTAGTTTTGGTGAAGATTTGGTTATCTCAAAGAAGAATTATATTTCTACCAAGACAATGATTAACTTGAGAAATAAAAAAGAAATGAATTTGAAGAAGAAGTCCCAATTAACTAAATTATAAGAAGTATAAACATCTCAATTAACATCCAATAATGAAGATATATCAGGCGTGAAAGGTAAAGAGATGTTGGATTAATGTTCCACCAATGAGATGGACATTCTATCTACTTAATGTGACTAGGATAAAAATTTTAGTTCCTTTCAAAACTATCTGGATGATAATCAAAGAACATGTGGGAGTGATAATGTGTCATAGTATTTTTTAATTACTTCCTTAAAATATATTATTAATGGTTATTATAAATAATTAATCCCTATTATATGTAGGATATTTGAGATAATGTAGTATGACATCACATAGATTGAGGAGAAATCAGAATTAATGGATAAGTATTTAAAAGAATAATTTCTATAATGTATCAATATCTCTAAAAAGTTGGACCCTTTATAGTATAATGATTTGAGCTAAAAATAATTTCCTTAGAGTTTGAATATAAGTGTCTCAATAAATATGATGTGATAGAATGAGTTAAGAATACTCTAGAAGAAAATATTTGTGCACTTGAGTAAAAGTTAAAATATAGCATCGATGTCATAGATTTATAATTTTAATAAAAAATCATTAATTTCAAAGAAAATGATTATTTGATACAAAATAATGTTAAGATGCACTATAAGGATTTCAAAATAATAAATATAAGATAATTTTTATTAATTATTAGAAAAACATCCTAAATATGAAAAGTCATGAATTAGAAGTTTAGTTAGTTAATCTGGAGAAGACAATTATTGACACATCAAAAAGGAAGGAGGTTGTTGTGGCTTTTTCACAATGATAATTGGAGTATTATATGGTTAAAATACTTCTAACATGTGATAGTATGATCATCGATTATTTCAATAATATTTCTCATATAGTTTTAAAGAAAAAAGTATCATCGATACATCCTATAAAAATGTTTCAAAATCCTTTTTCATGAATAGTATTGGTTGACATAAATTATAAAAATGTATAGAAGAATAAATGTGAAGATAATCCTTGCTACATAAAAAGGGTGGATTGGAAAAAAATTGTAGAAGCTATTTCCGCCTGAAGATCGCGAAATGTTTTGAGGAAGGAACAAAAGAATCCAATATAATAAATAATTAAATCAATGTTTTTCTATGAATTTTGGTAATGAAATAGATTATTCCATTCTGTAATATATTTTTGGTATGATCCTCAAAATGATAAATAATGATGATGGAGAAGGTCTCGACAAATAATTCTAGAGAAAAAGAGGAAAAATCCTTAAGTTAAGTAAAAAAATATACTATAAAATGATTTAGAAACCATGAAAATAACTATGATGTATTAAATGGTAGTGGTTGAAATAATTGTGTATGATCATCTTTAAAATGTATCCACATATGATGTGAAAAGAAGAGAAAAAAAGGTATTCTTGAAAAAATATTCTTCCATGGGGAGAAAAAAGTATAATTTTTTAAACAAAATATATCCTAATATGATTTCATGAAATAAAATTAATAATAATTTGGATTCCCAATCTAATATATGAAATAAAATTATTGCATCCAAAATAACTACAAATATATATGACACTCATAAAAACCCTTTTGGAAAATCCAAACTTACTACCAATATAAATATTGAGAAACTAGTTATCTGGCCAGAATATTTGGAGATAATTAGTAAAATAGAAGAACCACTAGCCAATACTAGTGAAAAAATAAAATAATTCACATGAAGGTGATGTTTTGTGTGCTAGGTGAAACATGTCTAGACACACTCCAATATATTTTTCTTCAAAAAATTTGTTAAAAATTTAATTTTTTAAAAGGTAAAAGTTCTAATAGCTGATAAAAGTTATCAAAAATCCCTTGAGAAAAGAATATTTACACATGAATAAATTAAACAATAAATAAGACTCACACAAACTCAATCAGAATTGAAGAATATACAATAAAGTGAGAAAAGTGATGAAACTGGAGAAATGTGGTTGAGAAACCCATTTAAATCTTATTGTTCACATTGATGAAGTAAGGAATATCATCCTTATTCCTTTAATCTTATTTTAATTTATTGTTTGAAATAATTTAGGGATTTTATGTGAATGCATTTTTCAAGGGGAGAAATACAGAATTAGATAGCACTATCAATTCATGACAGAAATGTAGAAACATTCATCATCCATGAATGATTGCTCAATTTGTATTAAAACATTATATAGGATAATCCTTTATGAAGTTGAAAAATGTGATATCATTTCATATAAAACAAGTATAATGATAATACATCTGGGGTTTGACTTATATTTTTTGTATTGAAGAATAATTATTAAAGAAGATCATCCTTGGTGAAGTTGTGATAGTTTTCAAATCTAGACAGTCACAAATCAAAGATTGGTATTTTTTTATTCTCAATATAGGAACATCTCGAAATAATTTATTTAAGATATTAACTATGATGAACATGTAATGGAGTGTTTCCCTTTAGGGGGAGATAAATGAAAAAAAAATTATTTTTCTTCCTCAATCATTGATTGAATTAAAATCAAATCTATTTATTTTTTTATGTTCCTAAAGATCCTTTCAATATAAAACCTATGTTTTTAATAGACTCTAATACCTGGTTATCATAAATAATAAACATCATTAAATGGTTTTGTAGTTTATTTAATTAATTACATATGAAAAGTGGATGTATGGAGGTTCTCCAGGGCCACCAAAACTTCTTGTTTCACAAGAATGAATTTGATCAATGTTTTGATATAGGTAAAGGATTTTTAGGTTGATATTTATATACAATTTTTCATATATTATTTAAGTATCATTATCCTCGAATAAGATTGGATGACCCTTGAATAAAATTGTATGATTCCTCATTTCATTTGGTATCAATATAGTTGGTAAACGATATCATTTTTGTCTAAATAAAAATTCAATTTTTTATACAATGATTATGGATAATTTATGGTTAAAATGAAATGATAGATGACCATTTGATTAATTCAGAAATGATATTATTTTTCCATAATGTTTTTATTTGTTTTCAATATCAGTGAGTGAAGGTGAAATGAAAATTAAGAAAATTAGAGGGTACAGATACAGATATTTTCATATTAATTTGAAAATGATGTTTAAGGTACTGTCAAAAAAATAAAAACATTGAGATTGAAGATCCCAAATTATCTATCTGTTTTATTTATTGTGATTGATTGATATTTGCTGTCAATAATGGTCAATGAAATAAAAATATTTATTTAATACCAATATATTTAATTTATTATAAAGAGATAATTTTGTGTCATATAAAAGATATACACGAATGATGATAGAAAGAATGTTTCTTAGATAAATAGATGTGTAAGAAAACAATCAAGTCTTATTATCTTATGTTTTTCCTTTCGAAGACTTTTAGATAATTGTTTGAAAATTATTGAATTAATGATTATTTACAAATACAAGTGTTACTGGTGTGTGGATCAAGAACTTTATCTACTATTGAATATGGAAAATGATCCATCTAATGGGGTTTCTTTATTGATTTCTATTTTAATATTTTCAGTGAGAGGAATCAAAGAAGTACATGAAACATATTATTGTTGTAGAAAGAAAATGAAAGTGTTGAAGACCATGAAAAATAGAACCTAATTGGATGTAGAGTTAAATGATGATCATAAAAAGTATATTGTTTTGGATGATTGAAGACCATGTGAGAATTTATAAAGAAGTTTGGTTGTAATGTTAATAAATTACATTAATATAATTATTCTAAGTATAATTTTTGGTGTCACCTTATTAAAAATATTACATCCAACCATAACCACCCAAGGAGGGTCATATCATACACATATGGGATCATGGATCATTTATGTGGGATCTATCCCATGCATGGGAAGATGTGGAGGTAGAGGGAGTAGTGGTATTTCATGGTGCCCGCTTGGGTGGACATGGGTGTGTGCATAGGGTATGTATGGAATGAATAGTGGTGTCTAGATGGACAACGCAGGGGATGCATGTCCAATGGAAGGTGTGTGTGATGTGTTGCAGGTGACAAATCTCACTTCGAGATCAAATATTCACTGACATGGGATTCATTATGAAGAAGCCTATGACCGACCACTACTCTGATGTGCGATATACATCAGGAAACAATGTTCCCATATTTAAGAATATTTTGAAATAATTTTTGTTTCATGATTGAATTGATCCCATATATTATGTCATGTATCTAATGGTAACCCAATCATTTTATACATATTATTACATTATTTGTTTCATATAAAAAATGATAACATCAACAAAAATATCATAAGGCCTAGTCTCTTTGTAATCCTAGGTTCATAATACATCAATGTGAGTATAAAATAAATACTCTTTATATGATTCAATATAATGATCTCCTAAACCATTTTATGCTCCTAAAAAATTATGGGATTACTTGGGGGATATATAGAAAAAATTTGTAAGCTAGAAATCCCAGTAAGAGAATACACATGACAAAGAATCATAATTATTGTGTCAAATGTAATACGTTATGTCATAAAAGAGAAGTTTCAAGTGCAATAAAATTGAAGGACAACATATAAAACAGGGTATCATAAGATTAAGGCATCATAAAAGCAAGATAATATTGAAAATGGGATAGAAACTTATGACATGACATAAACAAGAGTAAATTATGACTTTCTAGATAATATCACATGGCACACAAAGTCCAAAAATGGATAAGTTTTACTCCTAAATCCCAAACAATATTCCTCATGAGGCTAAATATTTAACCTATTAATTGGAGAAATATCTTGGAAAAAAATCATAATATGTTCATGATATAAGTGATCTGGATAAACGAAATAAATCAGAAGGAATAACATAAGAATTACCCAGGGAATGAAATGAGTTTCCTTGTATTTTCTAATATCATAGTCAAAATAGATTCTCTAGAGAAGGTATTTGAGAAATGAATTTAATTTATGTATTACCCCATCATAGGAAAGGATAAAATTCTAGGAATATATATTAGAGAGATATATTATTAATTTATAATCAATACATAACATCAATGTTTGTCATCATATATTCCACTATATTAATGTGATTAAATTGAATATTCCATTATAAGAATATCCTTTTTCAATTCAAAATCATATATTTTTTTTAAAATCTCATAATATTAAGAAAAGTTTTTATTTTAAATTTACCTTTAAAATAAGAATAGGATTATTCAATTCAATAAGAGGACATGATTGTATGAATGTTATTTTCATTTCAAGTGCGTTAAAACCAATATTACTTTAATATTATTGTAAGACAAGTAAAAAAGTAAATTATTACAAAAATGATAGGAAATTTCCCAAATAATTCATTTTTAAAAATTCCAATAATTGAAAAAATTACTTTAAATAATCATAGGATAATGTTAAAAACATTCTTGAAAATATTTTCAAAAAACATTGATTTGGTAGAAAAGGGATTTTCGACCGAAGAGAGAAATAAAGTCATATTTTCTTGGAAATAGCTTCTCAATAATTTTTAGAAAATAGAGAAAATGGTACTATTATTTGGAAACATCATGAATAACCATATGATAATAAGACTAATGGGTTTTATTATACAATGTTTAAATAATTCCCAATAGTGAATATTCATGAATAAGTAATCTCAACTAAAAAGTGATTGAAACATAAACGATTACCTCTTTAGTAACCATTGAATCATAAATTCCAATGAATTATATGAATTTTTAGTTAATATATCTTGAATTATAACTTATTCATGATATAATATGTACACAATCAATATATACTCCATTTAAATGAAATTATATGCACAAAAGAACATGTGTCTCAAAGAATGATGTTTTGAGATGAAACCATGACATTGAGTCTAGAATTTATCATGTATGTATTTTGTCTCCAAAATAGTAAAATTATATCAGTTACTTATTTCTATAAAATAATTTTCCAAGTTTAATCCTTGTATACTTAAAACATTTACTTCATTTATTTTAATGACGTATTTAATTAATTAATTACATATATCAATGTGGGTTGTTTTTTTGTACACATAGTTCATAATTTTAAAACGGGACCAGTGTGTCAAACATGGTAAAAGGGATCAATATTTAATCATATATAAAATAAAAATAATTAATTTACTATAATTTTAAACATAAATTATAATTTTTAAATAACCATGACACATGGTTTTGAAAAATAAATTGTGTTACAATCATGTAAATTGTTGGTCATGCATACGCAAGTGTAATGTTTCCATTGTTTCCATGATCATGATGGAAAAAAATTTAAGTGTTATTTTATCTTTCCAAAATTATCAAAATATCATAAATATCATATATTTTGTTTAAAAACATACATAAATGATCCATGTTATTTGTTAAAAAATTAAGTGTATCGATTCGGATGGTGGTAGTCCTCCATACACACAAATGATGTGATTATTTTTTCAATTGATTATAAGTTATGAAGGTTAATGATAATTTAATTTTAAAGAATTATTACTTTTCCATGAATATCATATATAAATTGTATTCCAATCTTTCTGAACATTCATGATAGGAAATGGTGTAAAAGGAATTACATCAGTTCATAAGGTTATAGTCCACCATACACATGAATGATGGTTTTATCACTCATTTGATGGAAGATGAGATATATTTAGGTTATCCAAATAAATATATATATATATATATATATTAGATACTAATGTTATTATATCATAATTATTAAGAAATATTTTAAGAGGTGGATGAAGAATGAGAACAAAGATTCATGGTTAAGAACTATTAAATCTTCTTTGGACCACATCTTTAAAATTATACATATAAACTATATAGATTAGATTTATAATAAAACCAAATCCTCTAGAATGTATTATGTTATGTAATTAATGTATTTGAATAGTTATTGTATGAATCAATATTTTTGGTAGAGTGTAATGGAGAGGACGAGGGTTTCACTTTTATAAGGGAGGAGGAGTTCCATTCTTGTTAATACCCAAAACTATTCAACAATGGGAAGTCGCACTAAAGAAAATTTCCTAAACAATTAAATTATAATGTATTGGAGGATATATAAGGACAATGAAAACATATACCATTTAAAATAAACATGTTTTAATGATGTAATTCCACTAACTCTTTTGTTTAACCCCTAATAAACTAGTTTTAATATTGGTCTTTCTAATAGATTTTTACTCATTAACTATTAATTATGAACAAAAATTAAGTTGAAATTATTATATAATATTAATTATAATTTTTAATAATCTGAAATGAATTTTATAAAATTCAATTCAAAGAAGTTTTTGAATTTAATTTGAAATTAAACTCGCAAGCATGTTGAAAAAATGATTTTTCAAGATGTTAAATTTTCAAGTATAAGATCATCTTATAATAACTATGTGATAAGTAATAGTAATTAAATGAAATTAAATTAGTATTTATAGATATAAATTATGTACATTTATTTTTAATCATTCTTCATTATTTGTTATTTTAATTAATTAAAATGGAGGAACATTATTAACAGAAAATAGTTTTTATAAAAAAAAGGGTTTTAGAAAGAGGAAAGGCTGCAGGAGTAGTTTTCTAGGTTTCCCATGGTGGTTTTTTCATGGCCATTTTCATTATCCCTCCACCTCATGAGAGGGTTAGGGGATTCTTAGGTCTAATTTTATTCTTCCTTTCACTCCTCTTATTGATCCATACAATCTTCTTTTATTCTCTAGAATTCAACTAGAAAAAAGGTTCCCTGATTAAATAATTGATTCCAGAGGACTATGATGTCCAAATGAGAGTTCATTAATGCATTAGACCTAAACAAGATCTCCTTGGGGGATAACATATTTCATTACTAAACTGCAATGGATGCCAGCTACTTTGATGAGATCTACACCATCATGATATTTTTGGGATCCTAGACCTCACATCTTCTCATTCACATTGAGACTGAGGATGACCTTATCTACACTTTGACCGATAATAGATGATCCTTAAATGATGTTCGGTTCTCATATTATTATGATCTTTTAAATATAATTTGATACTATATCCTTCAATAGTTCCAATAGGGGTATATTATATAGGTCGTCCACTACTATTTCATGATCCTTAAATCCTTTAGACATTAAGAATATTTGTCAGCATATTTATTTTCTTTGAGAGTACATATTACTCCCTCTTTCATATAAATTATCCCCATTTCTATATTTATGTTGATTTTTCTAGCCAACTATTTTATTTATATGGATTGAGATCAAAAATGAACACAATAACAAAAAATTCGGGTTTTTTGAATACTATATGGATTTTTTATCATCCTTCCATAATCTAGGTCACTGAAAATTTATTTGTAGACTAGGTTTTTTCAGAAAAGGCTCATATACATCAGTAAATTTTCATGATTATAATTAAATTGGTTGTAAAGTTTTGAGGTATTATGTGGAAGTTGTTTCTTAACCCATGGGAGGAAATCTTGGTTCATCTAAAGAGTATATAGGTGGGAAGAATATGGGACATTAGTTTCCTTTAGTAGGTGTGAAGAGAGATCTTGGGTTACTTTGGGTGGTCTTACTAGATCTTATGGCTCATCCTCTAGGTTCAGTCAGCTAACCAATGTTCCTGTATAGGGTCTAAGGATCAGTATAAATCCCCTACACCAATAGCCATCTACCCTTTCCTCATACACATTTTTTTTTGATTTTATAAAATGTTTTTATGGATACAAAAAACATAGGGGATCCATATAAGTTTGGCACAAAAAGTATAAAAAGTTTTTTCCATTGCTGGTGGGGAAAAATTTCCAATATTACACCACAAAAGTAGACGATCCTCATTCATCATCAGAGTATGAAGAGGATTAAAAGACTAATGTTTTCTGCAAAATGGTTTTATTAATGGGATGAAAAGGTCCATTGATGTTGGTGACTATCCATATAAAACAGGGAAGAAAACTAATGGTTGGAAATATTATTCATATCTTAAAAAATCTAGGAATACTTGTTCAATAAGAATAAGAACCAAGTATACTATGTCTACCCAATATTCATTTAAAGAAATTGTAAATGATATCATCCCTAGTTAGGGTACCAAAATCAAATAGATACCTCTTTTAGGGGATGAAACTTATGAAAATAAAAAGTTAATTGAGACCCCATTCAATATGTGGGTCCACTTGAAGTAAGTGGAGGCATATATCAAGATGGTGATACCCCAAAAAAGGGAAAAATATTCAGAAAATTATGATAGATTATATCAAAATGGAACAGTTAAGAAACTAGTGACTGCCAATTCCAAGGTAAATATCCTCCTTATGAGTAATATTGAGTAGAGGGTGGAAGAAAATTTCTTAATAAAAGTTGGAAAGGAAGACCAATGGTGGATGAAGGTAAGTGTTCTGGAAGTTGTTTCCAAGGAACAATTGGAATGCTAAAATTATAAGATCCTCAATCTAATTCTGGGATTTATTGACTTGAAATTTAGTATGGATAAATTAATTATGATATGGGACATGATAGCCTCATTGTTTGAGTATATTATTCTTAAATATCCAAGGTGGAAATCATTTTCTATCATCGAGAGCCAACATTAGATACTACACACTAACACCTTAAGTATGTGTGGTAAAGGAAAAACAATTCCTATAATGGTTTAAATATGTTTCTTTTTATTTTTCTCCACTTTCCATTAAATTTGATTATCCAGAAAACGAATTAAAGTTTAATTTTTAGTGTGAGGAAAAATGTATTTTAAAGCATACAAAAACACTTTAACTAAAATCAAATATAAAGGTGATTTAAATGTAATTAACTGTATTATATCTTCTTGAATAATATTTATCTTACTTTAAAATAAAATAAAATAAATAATGTTACTTTGAAATTAATTAATTTATTAAAGTAAATGAAATTCATACAAAATTGGAATTTTTCACAATTCACGGAAAATAGATATTTTTAGAAGGATGACAAAATTTCACCATAATGTCATATCAAAAAAAATTATTTATAAAATTATGTTCATTTTATAAGATAAAATTTATAGATATTTAAAAAATTAATTATAATATTTTCTCAGAAATAGAAATAAATATAGTTTTTTAATAAATTGTTTTTTTATAAATAAATATCATTATTAAAAATTTTGAGATTATTTAATAAGAATTTAAAAATTGTGCAGAAGATTTATATATATATCATTAATTAGTTAATCCTATTTGTAACCATTAATTTAATGGTTAGGTTATAACAGTCAAATTAAAATAAGATTTTTTGATATTATTTCATGGTTTGATTACTGATGAAAAATTAAATTTTTTATTATTCAAACACTTTTAAGGAAAAAATTGAGAAACCATACATGAAATCGCGACTTAAGACAATCAAAGCACCATGGTACAAATATTTAAGGCCAAACAACACCAAGCCTACATAGAAGATCCCCTACCCAGCATCATAAACAATAAAATCAGTCTCCTTCTGCTCCTCATTGTTGGCTAACTGTCTTGTGCATGAGTGCACAGGCCTAGAACCATTAGAAAATCCAAGCCGTCTCAAGAATCCATTTCCGAAGCGAAGGCTTGACCAAAACCAACTGCTCTAAACACCATCTGGAGAAAAAACATGTAAGATAAAAGCAGCGACCTTAAAACCTTGAACCAGATAACCACAAAGAACATTCCACCAACTCAATGCATTAAACCAACAACTCCACTATTTCATAGAATTCCACACAATTATAAAAAACACCAAATCATACCTCTGATAAGTCAATTTTTATATCCCAAATTACCATTCACAGAACCTCCATTAGATCCTTCATTGAACCATTCAATCAACTTCTATGCCTTCATCAACTTAGACATAGTGTAAAAAAACAGCAACAAAGAATCCCACACCGAAAGAAACAGAAATTAGCAAATTTAGAAACCAACATAACAGAAGAGACCAGCTTTACTGAAAGCAGTCCGTTATCCTCATGCTCCTTCAGCAATAGTGCAACCATAACCCTCGACCAGAATATCCAGAACCGGCGCAAATCATCCGTGACGATGACCCATCGCATGACCCAAACCAACAGCAAACATAAACGAAGAGTAAAAAAATGAACCAAAACTGAAATGAGGTCCTCCCAGGTCTAAAATAACCTATTCCACTAGAATAATTCATTGCCAAAAATACATAGAGATCAACCACAAACCAGAAAACTGAATCCAAAATATGAACTAAAACAAAAAAACTGTTTTCAAAAAATGCAGAAAACATCAAAAAACATCACTGAAAATCATACAAGTAACTATTCATTCTAAATAATCTCTAATTACAAATTTCAACTATAATCATTCCATAACTAAATTACTATACATCCTAAATAACATCACTATTCAAGGATATAACTGTATTATTCCCAAATAACCATTCTTTCTAAATAACATTTTTTAAATAAGGGTTAAATATAACTACACCCAAATAAATATTCCTAAAAATATCATTAATCGCTTCAAAATAATAAAATTTAAAAATGATTTGATCCTAAAATGTCTTTCCCCAAATCAAATTATTACTTATATATTGAATAATTAATGTAAAAATGATTTCATACTACCATAAAATTTGGTAGACGTCTGGTAGAAAATGCACCCTTGTCACCCTTTATTTGTGGGTTTATGCTCTATAACCATTCCATATGTGACAGGTTTACCTTTTTACTAAATCTATATTAATATAATTCCTATAAAATTCCCAGAAAACAAGATGAACTTCCTTAAAAATATGAATATTCATCAAAGATCATATAAACCCTGATGGTTATTATTACCATTAAACTTATGTTATGGGAATTATTCATCTACCATTTTTTCATTAAATATATACTAAACCTAAGGGTTATATTAACATAAATGTGTCAAAAAACACTTAATCAACTTAAACTTCGATAACTGAAGACCTAAAAGGTGTATTTATTCTATTAAACATATGATTAACCATAATCTAATCAACACTTGACACATTAGTGTTATCCTAAGTCTTCCATTATTAACATCTACTCAAGTAATTTATGGTTTTTTGTAAGGTTTTTATGAATTTCAAAAACATATACCCACATATTGTCAAACCAGGTGTGTAGCAAGGATAATGTTTGTACAACAGGTGACGATAAAGTCAAATCCCAATGCATCCTTTTCAAATTTATACCCCTTAGGTGTAACTATTCTAGAGCCACATATAATTGCGATATCTAGATAGGTATTTAAATTATTTTAAATCAATTGCTCTAAACATTACTAAAATTAAAAGATATTTTCCAATACTTAGTCATATTCATATAATTTTCAATAGAGTTCTCAAAATATTATTCAATTCTTAATACTGAAAAAAATGTATAACATTATTTGACACAAACTATAGTGACCCATGACTCTTAAACATATTATTATATGAAATTTTTAACATAAAAATAATATAAGTAAAACCAAATGATCATAATGCATAGGGTCATTAGAAGACTATGTTCATAATACATAAAAGTGAGACAAAAATAAAATGATGTTATTTTATTCTTCATAATAATATTCTAAATACATTTGAGCTCTTAAAACAACATGGGATATCCTGGGGAATATATAGAAATAATGTTCAAGATATAAATACCAATTGGGGACCAAACATGATAAGGAAGCATAAATTGTTTGTCAAAAGAATAAACATGATGTCCTAAATGATAATAATCATGAGTAATCCCATGGGATAATAACATATTATACTTGTTAAGAACAAGGAAACATAATATCATGAAGTTATAGTAAAATTTAAAGCAACAAGTAACATCACATAAACTTGAATGAAGGCTAACTCTCTAGACAAGATAACATGGTGGAAGAAGTCATATAATGAATTATATTTACTCCATAGTTATATAAATGATGACTCTTGAGAATAAATCTTTACCCAATGTATTGGATTTATATCTTGGGGAAACAATAAAAAAAAATTCACAGTTTTTGTGTTTACATAAAGTAAATAAATCATAAGTAAAAACATAATAATTATCCATTAAAGATATGTTCTGTATAATCTTTTCTCATATCATCATAAATAGTCATTTCAAAAAGGATAAATTTTTTAAATGAACTCAACACATGTATTAAACCATAAAACTAAGTAAGAAATCTAGGTATATATGTATAACACACATATATAAAATTTATAAACAATTTAAAACATTAAAGGCTTTTGTTGTTGATGAAAATTCCATTAAAATATTACATAAAATATTTTGTTAGATAAAATAGAAAATTTCACTTAGAAAATAAAATTTAATTTTTTTCATAAAATTAAGAAATAATATTCATTGAAATTAACCTTGTAAAATGATAATTAAGGCATCAAATTATGTTTTGGTCATGATGGTAGAAAATTTTTCTTCCATGTCAAGTATGCTAAAACCAAGTTTCCTTTAACATTTTTGTAAGAGAAGTCAAAAAATACATTGATTAGAAAACAATAGGAATATGAATTTTTAAAACATTTTTAAAAATTAATATAATTTTTATAAAAAAAATTATTCATTCATAGGAATATAGTTAAAACATTCATGATGTTTTTAGAAAAAAAATATATTTGTACGAAAATGTGTTTTCAGCTGTATAGAGAAATAATGAGGTATTTTCTTGAAATAACTTTATTAATCATTTTAACTTCTTAAGAAAGTAAAATTGTTCCATTAAATTATAATTACATGAATATAAATATTTTAAGGTGATTAAATGGTTTTATTATAAAATAATCTAATAATTCCCTATAAAAAAATTAAGCATAATCAATACTGTTTGAAATTAGATTGAAATATATACACTTACTACATGGTAAATTATGCGTCATAACATCCCATGAATTAGATGAATATTAACATAAAATATCAATATGTATTAATAATTAATGATATAATTTTTATAGGGTTTTTATATCCACCATTAAAAATAAATTAGGTGGAAAAAATAACATTTATCTCAATGAATGAGTTTTCGAGATGAAACCCTTACCTCAAGTGCATACTTCCTCACATGTGTATTTTATCTAAAATATAATAAACATACCAAAATTAATTATTTTCACAATAAAAAGTTCAAATTTTATTTTCTTTATAAATTAAACTATTTACCTAATTTATAGTACTGACGTATTTAATTACTTAGTCAGTCATGTCCACATCGAGTTTTTTCTAGGACACTCATTTCATAATTTCAAAAGGGTATTGATGTGTTGATCAAAGTATAAGGGGTAAAAAATCCATCATCAAAAAAGTAAAAATAAATAAATTATAATTATTTTTATATAGTAATTAATATTTTAAATATATCCATGAATTATAGTTCACACAAATGAGTTAAGTTATATTCATGGAGACGGTAGGTCATACGTATGCACGTGTAACATTTTAATTTTTTAAAGATCATGATAGAAATAAGGTAGGAATTATTTTTACCTTATAAAATTATAATAATATAATAAATATTATTTTATTTCTTTAAATACACATATATATACCATCCATGTGATGTGGTAATAAAAAATGAATCAAATGGCTTCACGAGGGGGTAATCCACCAAAAACATGAATGATGTTATCATTTTTTTAAATGGATATTATGTTAATATGGTATATGATATGATACGTTTTCAGTTTGATTATTATCTCATAAATATCATATAGAAACATTAAAAACATCATCATGAATAGTCATGATAGGCAATGTTGTAAAATTAATTACATCAGTTCGTGAGATGGTAGTCCACCCTACACATGAAAGATGATTTCTTTTCAAATTTGATAGTCTAAGTGATAACTTTAGGTTATTTAATTAGTATAATTAAATTTTAGATAATTTCATAAACTTATTTTATAATATCTCCATTATTTGTAAATAAATTAAGGATGTGGAAGAATAAATAAAACATATATGATCAGTTAAGAATGATACATCTTCTTCAGACAATCTCTTCTTTAATTAAACATAAATCCACTATAGAATGGTTTTTTATTAAAAATGAATCTAGGATGTGGTAAGGGATTTAATGATTTTATTTTAGTATGTGTTTTCTAAACCAATGGGTTTTTGAAGTGTGGAAACTAGAGTAGATGGGGTGCCCTTTTGTAATGGAGAGGGAGTGGAATTATAATAAATACCAAAAACAATTCAATAATGTGAAGTCAATCTCAAGATAAGTGACTACGTATTTTAAAAATAAAGTAGTAGAGGATATATAAGGTAGAAACACCACTATAAAATTCGAAACAAACATATTTTAAACATGTTATTCAATTTACATTTTTAGTTTATCCCTCCAGTAAATAGTTTTTAACATTTACCATTATGAAAGGTTTTTTAATGTTTTTACTTTTCATAATGACCCAAAATTTATATTACCATATTATATAAAATTAATTATTATGATTATAAATATTGTATAAATTCTATCAAATTCTATTCATATATGTGTCATAATTTAATTTCAAATTAATTTTAGAGAGGTTAAAAAAGACTCTCAAGAATTGTATTTATCAATTATAAGATTATCTTATTATAAATATATGACAAGTAATAATAATTAAATGAGTTTAGATTAATATTTTTAGATAAATAATCTGTAAAAATAATTTATATAATCCCTAATTAGGTGATAATTTAATTAGTAAAAACTGAGAAACAATATTAACTTTAAAACGGTTTTTCCAAAAAAATGAGTTTTACTACCAAAAAAATAAAATTATAATAAAATCTAGTATAAAGGTTATTTAAATGTAATTAACATTATTATATCCATATTAAAAAATTATTTTAATTTGAAATAAAATTTTAATAACAATTTTACATTTAAATTAAATAACTCATTAAAATAAATAACATTTTTACAAATATCAATATTTTTCCCTGTTCAATGAAAAATAATATTTTTTGTAAAATACTAAAATTTAGCATTAGTTAATATTGATATTATTATTTCAAATTGAATATAATTTTAAAAAACAAATTTTCTAAATTTTATAAAAAAATGTTTATAATATTTTCTCACAAAAAGTGTTAAAAATAACATTTGATGAAAACATATTTTTAAATACAAAATATCCCTATTAAAAATGGAGTGATCATTTCCTAGGTACATATAAATTGATTAGAAAAATTATATATTTTTAATAAACTATTTAATACAATTCATACCCACTAATTTAATTACTATTTTATAAAAGGTATATTTAAATCATAATATTTAAATATTATTTCACTTTTTATTTGAACTCAATATTGTATGTTTAACATGCTATCAAGCATAGTGTTGTTCAAAAATCCTGGGGTGGTACATATGTTGTGTCATGTTCAAACACTCATTATACTAAATTTATTTACATTGTGAATTCTTTGTTGTATTCATATCTAGTCTGTATTTTACTCTGATGATCAATAGTAGTTTAGAAGAAAGAGATTATGTGAAACTTACTCAATCAACCCCAAAGATGTAAATGATTATATTTGAAGAGAATGATTCTATGGAAAAAAAATGAAATAGTAGAGTTTGATAATGGAATACATTCAAAATGAATGGATTAATACAAAATTAAAAGGAGGATCATGTGATCCTCATCACAAGCACAAGGGACATCTTTACATAAGAAGAGACCCATTAATGGTTAGTGCCACCGAATAATGAATCTCATATTTGAAATATTTTAAAAGACCAAAAGCATTGGTAATAACATTACAGGACATATTTTTTAGGTTCCATTATGATTAATGATATTCTTATAGAGATGGTTCATATCACCAATAAAGAAAGTGTATATTTCTGAGAATGAGTTTCTTTCACTCAGGTATTCCTTTGAGATCACTTATTTTTGAAAAATAGAGTATCAATGAGCCTCTCATTAATGTGAAGTGTAATAAATTTTTGTGAGGCTAATTTTAATCATGAAGAGTGGAGCTATGTGTTGTCTCATGTGGAAATATGGAACCATGAATTCGACAACCGTCACAAAGTGATATCACACAAGAATTGGATTTGGCGGAATAAGAAGAAGAAAATATGACTTCCATGATATCATGTTGTGAATATGACCTCATGAATTAAATATGGTTAATATGTATCAGGATCTATTGTTCGTGTCATACTAACTCACTTTGTTATGCTAAGTAAGTAATCTTCATATAAATCATTACATGGTGTAGAATGAAGAACATTCAATGCATACATACTATTTTATAATGTTGGATATTATTATTTTAGATAACCATTATATTACACAAAAGATTTATGTTCTTAAGAATACATTTTGTTAAAAAAACATCTAAATATAAATCGAACGCATATATTTTATTGAATGAGGTTACGATAACTGAACAATGAGAATGCATTGGATATGATGGTTATGAAAAATCACATGCATACGTAAATGCATATGCTCTTGAGGAACATTAAACATAGTTGAATAGGGGAACATAAAATAATAAGAAAAATACCTTTTATGCTCTAAATATTTTCATGATAGTTCTATTAAACATTTTTATTAGGTTAACATCACATGAAATATTAATTTCATGTCAATTAATTGATGGAGATATTTCATTAGAAGAAGAATGAGAAATATGTGTGAAGTTTTGATCGAAAGAGAAGACGATACCACCCAACATTCTATAAATGGCAGCGTTCTTTCCTGGAGCGCTCTCTAGAGTGTATTTCTCCCCTTCTTCCCTATCTTTCTCTCTAGGAACTAGAGTGCTCTTCTGACCTCCTTTCTCCCGATGAGATCCCTGGAGCATTATCATCACCCCTTCCTAGGGTCCGATCCCTCGATATCCTTTCATTCTCCTAGGGTTTCATTACCTCACTTTCCATTAGTGTTTATATTTTCATCATTGTTCTCATTTGGGGTCTTAGCCCCGTGTTTGTTTAGGGTTTCATCATGTTTTATTTTTTCTTCTTTTGTGACTATGAGATACAGATATATTGCTATTATAGAATTTTTATGTCGTGGTGGTTTATATTTTGTGGGTGAAGGTTTGTTTTTACTACTGTTCGATGTGTGTGTTGGTTATTTCTTGGTCACGGCTTGATTTGGATGTTCCACCCGCTCGTACTTCTCTCTGGCCTCCGGGTCTATCGCGCTCTCCCGGGTCGGTTGGGTCTGTTGGATTCCAAAAGGTTTTGGGTCTGGTTTTGCATTGTTTTGGGGGTTTCAGGCAGCCCGACTTGCGTATAGGTGAGGGTGTGGTATCTATCTGGTTTGGGATTATGGTAATTGATCAAATCTTTCTTGTGAAAGACCCTTTCTACTCTTACTCTTCTTTGGATTCCTAAGCCATCACTTCTCTCTGGGTCAGTCTGGTGAGGTGGTGTTCAATGGAGTTTTGGGAGGTGTTGTTCGAGTGGATATCAGTGTTTCAAGGGTCATGATCCTTGGTCGACATCATTTGAATGACGACGGTGGTGGTGGTTATGGTTTGGTGTTGATGACTGTCTGGTTGTGGGAGGTGATGATGGTGACGACAATGTCTGGTTCATGCGGCAGATATTAGAGAGTGGACGATGGAGATGAGTAGATAAGGGTAGCCTTGTTGATGGGATGACGTGTTGGAGGTGACCATGATTTTTTGGTGATATGATGAGTCAATGACGTGGTCTTTGATGGTAGGTAGGTTTCTCGGGCGGCACATCCTCGATCAGCTCGTAGGACTTGAGGGATTCAGTGTGATGATGGTTGGTTTGAATTTTGAAAAAGACGGTGTCGTGGTGTATGCTTTACTTCATTTTTTGAACATTTAACTATGTAATGTATTGTTTTTTTGGGTGTGAATTGTAGATGTAGGATGATTTTTATGTTCCCATTAACCCTCAACGTGGCTCTTTTCTTTTCATTAAAAGAAAAAAAATGGATTTTGGTATGTAAAAGATCAATGAAAAAAGAAGTATAGATGACTGATTTAGTCTTCGATAATTATAATTTGTGTAAAATAAGATTTCTAAGATATCATATCTTCTATACATTCATGTCATTTTGACCAAAGAAGATTTTAATATTGAAAATACTGATCTGAATATTGATTTTTTTTCATAATCATAAGGGATGTTTTTTATTCATGGAATACAATAAGAGAGTGTTGTGAAAATCAATATCTATCATGTGGATAAGAAAAAAATAAAGAAAAATTCAATTTATTATTCCAATTAAGAATAATATTGTCTTGTCTAATGTTATGGAAGTAAAAATGTGAATAAAAAGTTAGTGGATGATCAATGTAGTACTATGAAATGAAACATAAGTCTCATTTCGTGGAATAATATATTAATGTTACAAAGTTTCTTACAAATAAGGTGAAGACTATCTTCAGAGGCAATATAATAAAGTATCAAGGATCAATAAAACAAGATTTTTCAATTTACTATAGAGAGACACAATTGAACATTCATTTCCTTCTTTCTTTAAAAACATTATAGTATTATTTTCTAGTGGTTGTGTTGTATTTGATTATGTTGAAACCATTCAATAGACTAACTAATTTTGTGGAGTAGTTAACCTTATAAAACTATCAGATTCTATAATTACCTTCGTTTATGTACATTCATGCAATAAAAATAGGGAATATGAGAATAAATATCCAATTATGTCAAATAGATAAAAGGGAAAAAAATTATATTTCGTGAAAAATATCCCGAAAATGATTCTCCCACTCACAGTATTTATTATATCCAAAATTGGTTCTCTAAAAGAGTTGTTAGTCTATGATTTAAGGAATATTTCTATTTATCATGTAAGTCATCCCTGAATATTCCCTATTGAATTATGTATTTGATATTTCCATGTTATATTTGGTCTTTCCACTGCGGGTGTAACAACTAGGGTAATTAAAAAAATACACTCTCTTTTTTATTAATATTTTGTGAATTAAATATTAATTTTACATTAAAGGGGTTTCTATGTACAATGGCGTACCCGATACGCTACAACGGGTTTGTTTGAAATCTTACGTTGCACACTAATAATATTATATTATTATTTTAAATGGTAGTTAACGCCTAGCCATTGTATTGGCAGGAATTAACAAAACTAAGTACAATATGATTATACATGTTTGTTAAAAGTATATACATTTATCCAAAAAAATAGATTCTTAAAATGTGAATGAATCTAATTTTAAGCATACTTTACTTTAAAAGGTCGATTTACCACCTTTTAATGGGGAGCCATCTTGAAATCTATTTTTGTTCACTTTTATATGTTCTATTTGACCAAATCAAATTTTTAGAGTTAAATATTAATTTTACTTTAAAGGGTTTTATATGTTCGATGGCGTACCCAATATGCAACAACGGGTTTCTTCGAAATCTTACGTTACACACTAATAATATAATATTATTATTTTAAATGGATGTTAAGGCCTAGAAGTTGTAATGGTGGGAATGAAAAATAATACCTACCATATGACTATACATGTTTTTTAAATGTATTTACATTTATCCAATAAAATTTAGAGGCTTAAAATGCTAATGATTCTAATTTTAAGCTTAATTTACTTTAAAAGGTTGATTTACAGCCTTTTAATGGAGAACCCTCTTTAAATATAGTTTTGGTAACTTTTATATGTTCTATTTGACCAAATAAAATTCTTCTTCAAAATTGGGACATCAAAATTCAATTTGGGTAAATTTTTGGTATTTTTCTGATAAAATTTAATTTTTAATGTAAACTAGAAAATGTGGTAATTTAATTCAAAACTACCTTTTAATATAATTTATTTTTATGGTTAGAATATATTTATAATTGGTTTTAATGTGTGATTATATTGTATTTTTACCATTTAATCCAATTTTGGTCATTGGAATCAATTACACTTTGAAATTGGACAAAAACAACTGTCAATCTTTTGATAATTATTATTTCTTAAAAACATGCCTTTGTTTTGATAGTGGGAATTAATTTTAAATTAATTTCTTCCACTTTTGTGTTTTGAATTTTTTAAAATATACATCATTTTGGAATTCAGAATATCAAATATATCTTAGGCTGATTTTTTTGTATTTTTTTTGAAAAAAATCAATTTTTGATGAATAGTGAAACCACTAAGTAGTAGTTGAAAAACTCACTTTTTCGTTTAAATGAAAATTTTCTACTTCTCTGAATTCAATTTAGAAAATTCCACACACATGGTTTTTATTATTAAGTAAAATTTGATTCAATAAGGTGAAAATATTTTTTGTTAGATAGTAACTTTTGACTATTATTTACTGTTGTTAAAGGTAAATAGGGTAATTCAAGGTTTAAAAAAATAATAATAATTCAAAATTATCTTAAAACTTGTCCTAACCATTTTTGATGAGTCATGGATGACCATGGGAATCCTTGGGACGATTATGTGACCCCATGGAGCCAATTAAGAGTGATAATGACACTTTATTTTAATTAACATAAAGAAAAGGAAAATTAAAATAAAAATATATCTTTTGGTAAATTAATTTTTACATGGGGTTGTATAAGTTATCTTTTTCGACTATAAATATTCATTGGAACGCTAAAAATATTTCATACATCATGGTTTTTGTTTTGTAATTTTTAGAAATCAAATAAATAAAATTATTTATGACACAAAAATGATGTAGTATTTAACTCATTAATAAATTATATAAATAAATAATATTATAAACATTAAAACAATATCTAAAACTTGTCCAATTTTTATTGGATGATTTTATTTCGACCATGAGTCATCTTATATTCGATGTTAATGATTTTTGGACCTTTTGAAACATAAGATATGTTTATAAAATAAATAATTGTTTCAAACTTTCCTAAAGAGCCCATCCATCCCCTTGTAAAAAGCCCTCACTTATAACCAATTCCTCACACCTCTCAAGCCATTTGGTGTAAAGACCCGGAAATTTCAAGTAAATTTTTTTTTTTAATTCTTTGGAATATTACGAGTCCATAGTGTCAGACGACGCCTGATTCTAAGGCTCGGTGTACCCAGAATCGATTTCTGAAGTTTTTTTCGGGTACGTTCAGTAAACGTAGTTGTGGGTTTTTCTATCTTTTGAACCGGTGCTCGTAATTGAAATTTGAGGAAACCAATGAACTCGCAGTGCCGGTATTCTCTTAAGGGGACTTTTACCGTAGTTGTGTTTTATGCATGATGGATGTTTATTTTGGGGATTCATAATAAATTAAATAAAATTGTTGTACCCAATTTTATTTATAAATGGTGGTTATTTCCTACAAGGGGATGTTAGAGGTGGATCACATGCCTACATAACCTCCCTTGAGAGGATAATGTGTGGTGGGACCCAGAAGAGCCCCTAACCTTTAAACTTCCCTTAAACACCCCATTAACTCCCCTTTTATTTATTTTGACAACACCTCTCATTTATTATGGTGGAGCCTCTCCACCTCCCACCCATTGAATGTACCAACCTATCTAATTAATATCTACATTAATTAATTGGAATCTCTTTTGAATCAATTTGAATTGAATAGAAATTCTATTAAAATTGGGAAGCCTTATTATAATATTTTCTTGGCAAATATTTCAGTGGGGAAAACCTTTGGTGAATTCGAAGGAAGTATTCCTCTCTGTGAAAAACGCTCCACGACTCGAAGAACAGGAAGCAATTTCTCTCCACTTTTCCTTTCAACCGGAACAAGATCTTGAGGAATTCCTTCATCCTTTCTTCTTCCTCCGCTTCAAGGGAGAAGACACCACTCATGAGGAACACCGTCTACGGCAATGACTTCCAACGTTAACGGGACGACGTCATTCTCTATGACGCCGTCTTCCGCGATGCTCGACTACTGCGACGTTTGTCTTTCACGGCTCATCGACAAACGAACCTCAATTACGAGGTAGGGGGTCTGTATTATTTTTAATTGATTAAATTGTACTTTTTTCTTCATTGAAAACCTTGGATTGCCTTCGGCCTTATTCTATCACCTAATGCAAAGGGCAAGGGCCGAACAAACATAGCTCGACGATGCTCCGATGGTTCTTGACTATTTTGGGCGGCGGCAATCGGTGGCGATGGCGACCAGAGGAATCGGAGGTCGTGTGTCAGCCGCACCGCGGAAGAACCATGGCCGCAATCCATGGGCCGCTCGGCCAAAGAAGAACTGGCCAGCCGTAGCCGGCTAGACAGGGAGACCGCAGCGCCACAAGGGGCGTCGCGCTGCGGAGGACTGTGACCCACACTCTGCGGGCTGCTTCGGCGGCGAAATGGTTGGCCGCCTTCCAGCCGTGTTGAACGAGGTAGCGGCACCCGAATGTGCCACGTAGTAGAACCACAGACCGCCCATGGGGGCAGCTCACGCTGGGAAGACCGGCTGGCTTCGGCCTGCCAGATAGGAGGGCGGTGCAGCTCGGCGCCGCCGTTTCGGAAGACCGGGGGCCGCGCCCCTGATCCGCCCGGCCTGCAGGCTGAGTTGCAGCAGGAAAGGTCGGGTCGTGCCCCACCAGGCCGAGCCGCACCCCATTGGGCCAGACCTCCCTTAGCTGGGTCAGACCCGCCGAGTCAGGACGGGCTGACCCTCCAGCCCACCGGGCATGACGAGCCGGGCCCGTTTCTCTTAAATGTGAATAACTTCACGACCGTGCGTCCGATTGACGCGCCGTCTGCGGTACTAGGACCCTTGAAATGAGTCGGTCATTTTCCGATATTCTTATTGAGTTTTGGAAAACTTTGGAAGAAGGTCAGGTTTGGAACGAGCGTAATTCCAACTGGGGCCCTAGAACAGAAAAGCCAATAACTCTCAGACTGGGCATCCGATTAACGCGTCGTCTGCTGAATTGGGTTTATTTTGATGAGACGGAACTTCGAGATACATAAACATTGGAATTAGTGTTATTTGACGTATCGACACCTTTTCTCGAGGAGCGGACACTCCCATAATCGAGCGTGCTGTGTGCGGGAACCCTAGAACTAGCTGCAACTGCAACGACTACTGTACTGGAATCCTCCGCGGGTTCGGTAGCAACGAAAAATGTACTGGAATCCTCTGTGGCTTCGACAACGATGACTATTGTACCTGTATCAGGAGTGGGTCCAACAGAGAAGATGTTCTACTATCCTACGTGGGTCCGACAGCTTAGCTGGACTAGTATCCTATGTGGGTTCGACAGCTTAGATGAATCAGTGACTACATATGATCATCTATATATCTATATGAAAGATGTATACTTGTGTGACATTCAATCATTATCATCGATGTGATTGACTTTTCTTTCTGTGTGGAGTGGGTTGTTCTTGGGCTTAAGATCTGGAGCTGAACTGAGATTGATAACCTAGGAATATGTATGCGCATTTACCTAAGTAGGGTTGGTTGATACTTCGTGATTGTATTTTTTTCTTTTGTGGTTTATCCTTAGTGGATTCTGGGAGACCTTCGGGGGTCTCAGGGTCCCTACTGAGTATTTTTATACTCACCCCCGCATGGGCTATGCCCGCACTAAGTCGTGTTGGATGCAGACGACGGACAACACTGATCGATGTAGTGACTTGTAGAGTTGGACGGTACTTGGAGCTGGACCACTTTGCCAGATGTACACAGAGTAGACGGATGGACCCGAGGTGTTGAGGTGGCCATCTGTACCCACCCTTCATGTGGGATTCTTAGAGAACAACTCAGTAGATGTTGTTTTACTTTACTACAGTTGTACTAGATTTTTAGTTGTACTGTACTTACTGTTGGGCTTGTATTTCCAGCCCCTTTCCTTTCCACACATAATTTTTTATTCAGTATTACTTAGTTCTTACTTCTATTGCGTACTCTATTGTGTTTTTTTTACTTTTATTAATTCAATTCCATCCCTTTTAATCCGGATTTACGCCTTTGGTGCTAGTTTCCAGTCCTTGGCCTATGGAAGGCGGACTAGGGGTAGTCACTGCACGGGCCCCGAGGACGAGTCGTGAAAAATTGGTATTAGAGGAGTTGGTTCTACCATAGAACTATGAACCCTGATCATTCTTTTCTATGAAGAAATAGTGTTAAGAGTATTGAGTGTGGTTTTTTGTCTAGGGAGTCCAGTGTTGGTGTAGCGACCGACGTATCCATACACCAGGACCCTGACCTCTGATTTCCGACTCAGTGCATAAAAACACTGATTTCATGTGTGATTCAAAAGTTTTCTTTGTGATTACTTTGTGTCAGCTCACCAGGTATATTTTTTGACCCTGGCGCACCTATTTCTTTTTAGGATGGACCCACAAAGGCAGCCGGCTAGGGTTCCGAGTTACGTACGAGATGGTAGCCCACCGAGCGATGAGGCCTTGGTGCAGGGCCTCATTACAGCGGAGGCACCAGTGGTACCGCTACCCGCTAGGCCACTAATACCACCAGCCCCAACAGAAGAGATTGCATGCCGCCTGAGTGCGTTTCATGAGTTCCAGCAACAGAGACCGCCCAGGTTCTGTGGAGAGACAGACCCACATGCAGCTGAGGATTGGCTGGAGGCTGTCGTCAGAGTTTTCAGATTGGTAGGGACACCAGCCGACCTTATGGTGATCCTTGTCGCGAGTCTTCTACATGTGGCAGTAGGCAGATGGTGGTGCCTGATGATCCATGATCATGACGAGGAATCTTTACTATAAACATACTTCGAGAGTCTCCTCCTCTCGGAGATTGTTCCATCCACCCTTTGTGTTGTGCGGATTCAGGAGTTACTACATCTATAGTAGGGCAGCATGACGGTAGCTCAGTACTCGGTGAGGTTCACCGACCACTCATGCTAGTCCATGTATATGGTGCGGGAACCATTCTTCAGGGCCCAAACCTTCGAGCAGGGACTCAAGCATGAGATCAGAGCTTCGATGATTCCTCTCAGTATTCTGATGTAGGCGGGGGTGCTGGAGAGAGCCCTTCTAGTAGAGATTTACCTCGCTGATTAGACACCAGTGGTGAGACCCACCATAGGGCGACACATAGCAGAGTCTTCTATAGCTGGCAATAGACAGATTTCACAGAGGTCCATGCGGACCAGGCCATCAGGTGGGAGACCTCATGATACTTGTTCGGTTGTGCGGGACACACGAAACAGAGCCAACTATATGAAGAGTTGGTTGTGCTACGCATGCGGTGGGCAGGGTCACATGGCTTGGGACTTCCTGACCCGCCATGCGAAGGAGCTTCAGACATTAGAGGGGCCTCCCAGGCAGAGGTAGACGTTTGACCATGGTGGTCTACCAAGAGTAGGCGGATGGGGCAGAGGAGCTGGCCGAGCAGTGGGTGGTGGACGACGTTTCGAGGCTCTACCACCACCACCACCAGTAGGTCCACCCCGACCAAATGGAGCTGGTGGACAGATGCGGGATCAGCTTCAGGCAGTCGAGGACTACAACCACGGTGCACCTAAGATGATTCGAGGTACTATATATGTCTACTCCACCCTTGCAGTAGTACTTATAGACACAGGTTCAAGTCATTATTTTATTGCTGCTACCCTTTTTTGGAGCTCGGAGATTCCGACAGAGCCATTGGCTCGATCCTTACGGCTAGAGACTCCTATGGGAGCAGTCTCGATGATTATGCACTGGTTCTGGCAGTTTGAGCTTACTCTAGGAGGCGAGAGCTTCGGTTGGGATCTTCTTGTAGTGGCGTCGAGGCCTTACGACATCATCTAGGGTATGGAAAGGTTATCTACAGTCCATGATCAGATTGACTATATTAGGCTCAAAGTGTGGAGTGTCCACATGGATGGGACCAGGTTTACCTTCACCGGTGAGAAGGGAGCCTTTTCAGCGCAGGATGGACTTACGTAGAGGAGGGGGAAACCGATCACACATTAGTTGGCTAGTCTGATCCTCAGAGTAGTTGATGTGCGGAGTCCGAGTTTTCCTGTTGTGGTGGATCAGTATGAAGACATTTTTCCGGACGACATTATAGTACTACCTCCTCGAATATAGGTATACTTATATATAGACATGTACCCTGATATAGCACAGATATCTACTCTAGCATATCGGATGGCTCCCGCTGAGCTTTGTGAGCTGTGGTTATAGCTGGAGGGCTTACAGGTGAAGGGATTCATCTGACCCAAAGTTTCACCCTAGGCTTCTCCAATTTTGTTCGCCAAAAAGGTGGATGGGAGCTTGTAACTGTGATTCGACTATTGTCACCTGAATTAGGTGACTATGAAGAACAAGTACCCACTCTCTAGGATTGATAACCTCTTTGATCAGCTCAAGGGAGCACGATGGTTCTCGAAGATATACCTTTTTTTAGTCTATCACCAGCTTAGAGTTCGAGACGAGGATGTGAAGAAGACAGCCTTCAGGTGTGAGTATGGCCACTACAATTTCTTGGTTATGACTTTCGGTGTAACCAATTCTCCAGTAGTGTTCATGAGTATCATGAACAAGATCTTCCATCTTTACCTCGATCTCATGGTCGTAGTCTTCATCGACGACATACTGATTTACTCGACTACAGAGGAGGAGCATGCCTACCATTTGCAGGTAGTATTGGACACACTCCAAGAGCACCAGCTTTATAGTAAGCTCTTGAATTGCCAGTTATAGATTTGAGGGGTTCACTTCATGGGACACGTCATATCAGAGGCTGGGGTAGCATTGAATCCATCAAAGATTGAGGCAGTTCTTGCTTGGGAGCCACCCCAAAGTGTAAAAGAGGTTCCGAGTTTTCTAGGTCTGGCTGGATACTATTGGAGATTTTTTCCAGACATCTCCAGAGGTGCAGCACCTCTTTCAGCTTCGACAAAGAAGGGGAAACCCTTCATGTGGTCATATAGATGCCAGCAGAGCTTTCAGGAGCTAAGGTAAAGGTTGACCAGTACGCCCATCTTGAGGCTACCAGAGGAGGGTGTATAGTACATAGTTTACTGGGATGCATCAGGGACCAGACTCGGGTGTTTCATGATGCAGGAGCGAGAGGTGATCGCGTACGTTTCATGGAAGTTGAGTCAGAATGATCAGAACTACGCTACCCATGACCTAGAATTAGCAGCAGTGGTCTTTGCCTTGAAGATGTGGCGGCATTATCTGATGGGAGAGCGCTTTACGGTCTACTCTGACCACCAGAGTCTCAGGTACATCTTCTCGCATAAGGACCTGAACATGAGACAGTAGCTTTTGCTCGAGTTCCTCCAGGACAATGACTTTTAGATAGTCTATATTCCTGGTAAGGGGAACGTTGTAGAAGATGCTCTTAGTAGGAGATCAGGAATTCAGCTTCTAGGAGAGACGACAGAGCAGCTAGCCGCATTGAAGATATCCTTTGTGGATAGAGATGGTGCTTCTTTTCTACAGTCTCTCACAGTCACTCATCCATTGCTACATCGAGTCAGAGAGGCACAGCTTGAGGACGTTGACTGTGAGACACGAAGTGCTCAGATATCCATAGGGCAGGCGCCTGATAGATTTTATGTAGGAGGGGAGCACGTCATCCTCTTTAGGGGACGTACCATGGTACCAGTTACACTACAGGAGGAAGTGCTAAGGGAGTTTCACACTTCCCCTATAGTGGTACATCCATGAGTGGAGGAGATGTATCAGGATCTCAGAGGACCGCACTGGTGGTCGGGTATGAAGAAGGCAGTAGCAGAGTTCGTTTCTCGATGCCTCACTTGTCAGCCAGTGAAGGAAGAGCACCAGGTACCAGCAAGCTTGGTACAACCCTTAGAGGTTTCTGAGTGGTAGTGGGATGGGATATCCATGTATTTCGTGACGGTAATTCCACGTACATCCAGATGGCATGACTCTATCTGGGTTATCGTAGACCAACTCACCATGTCGGCCCAATTCCAACCAATTAGAGAGCAGAGCTCAGTTGAGAGAATGGGACACCTCTACGTTCAGGAGATCATACGGCTTCATGGTGTGTCATCTACTATCATCTCCAATCGAGATGCTCATTTCACTTCCCAGCTATGGAAGTTGTTACAGGAGTCTTTTGGTACACAACATCACTTGAGCACTGCCTTCCATCTTCAGACGGACGGTCAGACTGAGAAGACCATTCAGACTCTCAAGGACCTACTCTGTGCATGTGTCCTTGACTTTGGTCACTGCTGGGAGGATCACTTACCCTTGGTGGAGTTTGCATACAACAATAGCTACCACTCCACCATCGGGATGGCACAATACTAGGCTCTACACGGCCGACCTTGCAGATCACATCAATGCTGGACTGACCTAGGGGAGTCAGCACTTGTAGGACCAGAGATGGTTCAGGCTACGACGAAGAAGGTGTAGATCATCTAGGAGTGGATGATGACTGAATAGAGTAGACATAAGTCCTATGCTGATAGGAGACAGAGACCACTGGAGTTGGAGGATGGCAACCACGCCTTCTTACGGGTCTCACCTCGATGAAGTCTATGGAGATTTGGTCGGGGTGGCAGGTTATCTCCATGTTTCATCGGACCATTCCAGTTCCTCAGTAGGGTAGGCGAGATGTCTTATCACCTGGACCTTCCACCTCAATTTCACTGGGTAAATTAATTCGTCCACGTATCTCAGCTGAGGAGATACGTGCAAAACCCGACCCACATCATCGATCACGGGGAGCTAGACATCGATGGCGGGGTGACATTCACAAAGGTTCTAGTCGAAATCGATGATCGACATGAGCGGGTCCTGCAAGGACGGTCGACTCCTCTGGTACACATTCATTGGAAGCATGGGAACCTCCAGAAGAGCACATGGGAGAGGGAGGCTCAGATGCATGCTCAGTACCCCCATTGTTTTCCCTAGTGTGTGTTGTAGCTTTACGGGGACGTAAAGCCCTGAGGTGGGGGTAATGTAAAGACCCATAAATTTCAAGTAAAATTGTCTTTTCTTAAATTCATTGGAATATTATGAGTCCGAAGTTTCTGACGGCACCTGATTCCAAGGCCCGGTGTGCCCGAAATCTATTTCTGAAGTTTGTTTCGGGTATATTCAGTAAACGTACATGCGGGTTTTTTCTATTTTTCTAATTGGTGCTCAGAATTGAAATCTGAAGACATCGATGAACTCGCAGTGCCAGTATTCTCTAAAGAGAACATTTACTATAGTTGTGTTTTATTCAAGAGGGAAGTTTAATTTGGAGATTTATAATAAATTAAATAAAATTGATGTACACAATTTTATTTATAAATGGTGGTTATTTCCTACAAGGAGAAGTTAGAGGTGGGGCCCACACCCACATAACCTCCCTTGGGAGGATAATGTGTGGTGGGGACCACACGATCCCCTAACCCTTCAACTTCTTTTAAACACCCCATTAACTCCCCATTTATTTATTTTGACAACACCTCACATTTACTATAGTGGAGCCTCAGCAACACCCGCCCATTGAATGTGCCAACCTATCTAATTAATAACTAAATTAATTAATTGGAACCTCTTTTGAATCAATTTGAATTGCATGTCAATTCTATTAAAATTGGGAATCCTTATTATAATATTTTCTTGGAAAATATTTCGGTGGGGAAAACCCTTGGAAAATTAGAAGGAAGTATTCCTCTCTGTAAGGAATGCTCCACGACTCGAAGAACGGGAAGCCATTTCTCTCCACTTTTCTTTTCAACCGGAACAAGATCGTGAGGAACGCCTTCGTCCTTTCTTCTTCCTCTGCGTCAAGGGAGAAGACATCACTCCCGAGGAACGTAGTCTATGACAAAGACTTTCAACCTTGACGGGACGACACCATTCTCTGCGACGCCGTCTTCCGCGACGTTCGCCTTCCGCGGCTCATCAACGAACGAACCTCAATTATGAGGTAGGGGTCTGTATTGTTTTTTAAGTGATTAAATTGTACTTTGATCTTCTTTGAAAATCATTTATTGCCTTCGGCCTTATGTTATTTCAAAACGCGAAGGGTTCGGGCCGAACAAACACAGCCTGACGACCCTCTGATGGTTCTTGCCTATTTTGGGAGTTGGAAATCGGTGGCTATGGTGACTGGAGGATGTGGCGGCCTTGTGCCGGCTGTGCTGTGGAAGAATCGCGGCCCGCAATCTGCGGGCTGCTCGTCCAAAGAAGAACCGGTCGTCCGTAGACGGCCGAACAGGGAGACCACGGCGAAACAAGGGGTTTCGCGATGCGGAGGACCGCAGCCCACGCTCTGCGGGCCGCTTCAGCGGTGAACCGTCCAGCCACCTGCCGGCCGCATTGAAGGAGGTCGCGGCACCTGCAGGTTCCACGTGGGAGAACCATAGCCCACCCATACGGGCTGCTCACGCTAGGAAGACCAACGGGATTCGGCCGACCGGACTGGAGGTCGGCGCCGCTCAGCGATGCTTTTTCGGAAGCCGGGGGTCGCGCCCCTGATCAACTTAGCTAGCTGGATGAGCCGTAGCCAGCCATGCCGGGCCGCTCCCCATCAGGCCAGGCCGACCCTTAGTCGGGTCGGACCTGCAAAGTCAGTACGGGATGACCCGCCATCCCACTGAGCTTGACGGGCCTGGCCCATTTCGCGTAAATGTGAATAACTTCAGGAACGTGAGTCTGATTGACGCGCCGTCTATGGAACTGGGACCCTTGTGATAAGGTGGTCCTTTTGTGATACTCTTAGTTAGCTTTGGAAATCTTTGGAATACGGTCAGGTTTGGAAATAGCGTAATTCCAACTGGGCCCCTGGAACGGAAAAGTCAATATCTCTCAGACCGGGCATCCGATTGATGCGTCGTCTGTAGCTTTGGGTTACTTTTGATGAGACAGAACTTTGGGATAAATCAAAATGGGAATTTGTCATAGTTGATGTATTGACCCCTTTGATCGAGGAGCGGACCCTCCTAGAATCCTGCATGCTGTGTGCGGGAACCCTAGAACTGGTTGTGACTACAACGACTACTGTACTTGAATCCTCCGTGGGTTCGACAGCGAAGACAACTGTACTGGAATCCTCCGTGGGTTCGGCAGTGACGATTACTATACTGGAATCCTCCGTGGGTTTGGCATTGATGACAACTGTTCTGGAATCCTCCGTGGGTTCGACAGCGATGACTACTATACTTTTATCCTCAGTGGGTCTGATAGAGTAGCTGTTCTAGTATCCTACGTGGGTCCGACAACTTAGCTGGACTAGTATCCTATGTGGGTCTGATAGCTTAGATGATTCAGTGACTACATCTGATCATCTCTATCTCTATATGAGAGATGTATACCTTAGTGAGCTGAGTCTTGACTTTCAATCATTATCATCGATGTGATTGAATTTTCTTCCTATGTGGACTACATTGTGTTTGGGCTCGAGAGTTGGAGCCGAACTGAGATTGATAACTTAGGTATATATATGGGAATAAACCTAAGTAGGGTTGGTTGATACTTCATGATTGTATTTTTACTTTTTGGTTTATCCTTAGTGGATTCTGGGAGACCTTTGGGGGTCTCGAGATCCCTATTGAGTATTGTTATACTCACCCCTACACGGGCTATGCCCACACTACGTTGTGTTGGATGCATACGACGGACATCACTGATCGAGGTAGTCACTTGTAGAGATGGACGGTACCTAGAGGTGGACCACTTAGGGAGACGTACATGGAGAAAACGGACGGACCCAAGGTGCTGAGGTGGCCATCTGTTCCCGCCCTTTAGGAGGGATTACCATATAATGACTCAATAGTTGGTGTTTTACTTTACTACAGTTGTACTAGATTTTCAGTTGTACTGTACTTACTGTTGGGCTTGTATTTCCGAACCCTTTCTTTTCAGCACATATTTTTTTATTCAGTATTACTTAGTGCTCACTTATGTTGGGTACTCTATTGTGTTTGTTTACTTTAATAAAGGTAATTCCTTCCTTTTTTGGGATTTACGCCTTTGGTGCTAGTCGCCAGCCCCTGGCCTATGGAAGGCAGGCTTGGGGTAGTCATGGAATGGGCCTCGAGGATCGGTTGTGACATTTGGATCGGCCAAACTCTGCCCAATTAATCTCCCTACATCACTCACTTACACCTAGAAGCCTTACCTTAGGCTGAAGGCACTTCATATAGTCCTTTCGGTTCAAACCAAAGTTAGTTACCCAAATTAAAGGTAACGGTTTCTCTTAAATTCATTTCTTTTATTTTACTTCTCCAACCCCCTAAACTCTTTGTTTTCCATTCTTTTATAACAACACCAGTATATTGAATATACTAGGATGTAGTTATGAGAAGAATTAAAACTACACTTACACACACTTCCATCTAATGGGTAATGAACATAATGTTTCTGTGGATGGAAAACTAACGCCTCACGAAACGATGATTATTCAATTGTCTCCTACCACCTCTCATGGTGGCCATTATGATGTAAATGTATTCATATATGACATAGAGTATATATATGTTTTCTTTATGGTTCTATATTTTCCATTTATAGCATGACTTTATGGTTTCCATTATGGGTAAATGGGATAATTTCATTTGAGGAAGTACGGACTACCGCCCCCTCAAAGTGATATGACTTGTTAATGACTTATGTGGGATGTATAAAGGATGGAGTTAATGATATTATACATGATATTATACTGGAATTATAATATACTAATGTTTCATTATGTTTTAATTCCATTAAAATAAGAAATATAAATGAAAGTAGTCTTCATGCGTACGTACGACTTACGGTCTCCATGAACGGTGCATTTCATTTATTATCTCCAAATGTTATGTACTATTATAAATACATACATATAGTAGATATATATTATATATATGATATCTACATGATTAATATCAGTATGGAGATAATTTCTATTTTACCACATGAACAACGTGTAATTATAAGGTGTTCATTTTTTGACTCAAGAACTAACAATCAAAAAAATGACTATTATTAACTTAAATTATTACATAATGTTTATAACATGGTAATAAGTGATATAAAAGGAATAATAAACTTGAAAAAAGTTCTTAATAAAGTATAAATTAACATAAGTTTGTTATTCAGAAGATTAAAGAAATGAACTGGTCAAGTCGGACATGAGGTAAGGGACTTCATCTCAATCTCCTTTCATTGAGGCGTATTTTATTTTAATACACTATTTTCTTTTATATGTTGTATAAACACATTTGAATTTTCATTTCATTCAAAGGGAATATTTTTCTACAAATCATTTTACTAAATTACCAGAAAAGTAATTCTTTTTTTAACATAAGCGGTGACAACGACCTTTCTGCCACCGTGAGTATTACTTGATCTTTGTCTTCTTTAACAAGCATAAATGTTTTTAAAAGGAAAATGGATACCATATAATCTTTTACGTATTTTGGTATTGAAAATGGTTTTTATAGCGTATTTTTTTATGTCAATATATTTAAATGATATATTGTGATTGAAATATTGAAATGTTATCTATCATTTATGTTTGTTTTATGTGTTATGAATATGTTATGGTTCTTGGTAATTATTTACGTAAACAAGTGGTTCTGTGATAAAACTAGTACGAGTGAGCCCAATATAGCTCTCTAATGAATTGGGTAACGTGACGGAGGTAAACGTGAATGTTTCTCATAAGAGATTTAGTGAATATACTCTGATGGGTATTCTAAATGTACTTCCTTACGTAGTTGTGATAGCTACAATGAAAGTATAATATAAATGACACATGTTATCTTTATGATTTATGTTTTCTATGTGTTATTCATAAATCTGAGGATTTCATGAGGTATGTTAAAGAGTTTATGTTATGTATGTAATGATGAACTAATGTTTTCATTCTTTGTTTTATAACCCTTACTGAGCTTTTTCTGCTCATCCCATGTTTTGAAATCTTTTTCATAGGACATAAAGAAGAATAGGTTCAAGGATGGGATAAAGGAAAATTCATGCTATCTGAAACTTTTAACTAGACCTGACTCTTTTTTCAAGAGTTTTTATTTTATGAAAAAATGGAAACTGAGTAGAAGTGTATACTTTGTCACTTTGGAGATGTAATTGTTATGGCCTAATTCTCTAAAACACTAAACCTGAAAATATCCTAAATTTGAATTATTCATTTAATTCAAGATTATGTAATTTTTCAGGATCGGGCCTTATAGTTGGTATAAGAGGTCGGTTTAGATAACTTTAGAGGTTATGATATTGTTAAATTAATGTCCATAAATTAATTTATGGTAAGATTGAAGTGATATAGCATTTATAGATTACCATGTTACTTTTCCTAAGATATTTCTATGTTCATAATGGTTTTCCGTTGAAGAAATAGGGAAACTATATTGGGACGACATTATGAGGAAGACGACCTTCCAAATCAGCAACCTGAGATGGTTGGATTTGGATCTAAACAGTTTTTTGTAGTGATGGAATAGTTGACTCATGCTATAAATAGTGGTGGTGTCTATGCACGAGATCATCCAGATCAACCACAGAGGAACATGTTAGTAGTGGAACATTTCATAAGGGAATATCCCCCATCATTTAGAGGATCATCTTACCCTATTCTAGCATAAGGGTAAATTAAAGCACTGGAGAATATTTTTGATGTTATGGGGTGTTCAGGACATCAAAAGGTTAGTCTCACTGTTTACAGTTTTAAAGGTGAAGCTGAACAATGGTGGTCGACGGTGAAAAATATCAAGGATAGTGAGGAGATTGATGCTCTTCATTGGGATGAATTCAAAGGTATGTTTTTTGAGAAATATTTTCCTAAGGTGGTTCGTCTTAGGATGGAAAAACAATTCCTAGAATTTAGGCAGGAGGATGACTCAATGGCTGCTTATGAAGCAAAATTCACTTGACTAGAAAGTTATGCTCTAAATTTCATACGAGATCTTGATTGTAAAATCAATAGTTTTTTAATCAGAGTTAATGGCAAAGTATCTAAGTTCTTTAGCTTCTCGTGAGTTCAAATTTTATTAAAATATTTTTTGATGTGCATAGAAGGTGGAAATAGAGTATTCAGATGATCAAGTGTTCTTTGACAAACAACAGAATAAGAGGTCGAGGTGGTAGGCGAAAAGGAAGAACTCTTAAAAAAAGTTTGATGGTAGGAAACATAAGTTTAGAGTTTGTAAAAATTTTGGGAAAAAGCTTTTTGGGGAACAACTTTTGAATTCTGTTAAGTGCTACCTATGTGGTAAAATGGGACATAAGGCTCATAATTGCACTGAAAAAGATCAAGGTAATGGTAAGACAAAATATGATTTACAGATAGTTTAATGTTTTAATTGCAATGAAATGGGTCATTATGAAAATGAGTGTCCAACGAAGAACTCAACTGAGGTAAAGTAGCCATACTATAAGAATAAAGGGGTGGTGAAATCCATTGCAACTACATCATTAGATGTTGTGCCATAAAATGAAGTAGTATCAAGTACACTTCTTATTTGTTCAGATTATTCCAATGTGTTGTTTGATTTAGGGTTTACACATTATTTCATTTTTAAGAAGTTTTCTAGTAAATTTGGAATCCCATATCGAGATATGAATCCTAAACATATGGTAAAAACACATGGAGGAAATTGTGGACAAAAAAAAATTATAAGAAACTTTATGTCCTTGTGTGCGGAATGAATATACCTGCAAACCTTATTGTTTTTCCTCATGTAATGTTTAATATTATTTTGGGTATGGATTGGTTTTCTGTTTATCATGTTAAGATTCACTGCAGAGCAAAGAGGTTTCTTTTCAGAAAGATTTTCATTTTGTGTACAAGAATGAACCCTTGCTTTTGATTATATATCAGGAAGCTGAGAAACTAGTAAAAGATGGTAATGAATGTAACCTTGAACATATTTTTTAAAATAAAGGAACTATTCAGATTAATGATGTGCTAGTGGTAAATAAGTACCTTGATGTTTTTCCTAATGAGTTGCCTCATATTATACCTGATTGGGTAGTCGAATTTACTGTTGACTTACTTCCTGATACTAAGACAATTTCAAAACCCCTTATCGAGTGGCTCAAATTGAACTTTTAGATTTAAAGAAGAAATTTCAGGAGTTATTAGATAAATTTGTCATTTGACATAGCACATCACAATGGGGTGCTCCTGTCTTGTTAGTTAAAAAGACAGATGGTTGAATGAGACTTTTCATTGAGTATAGAGCATTGAATAACATCACTGTTAAGAATAATTATCCTTTTCCTCATATCTGTGATTTGTTTGATCAGCTCCATGGAGCTCAGTATTTTTTGAAGATTGATTTGAGGTTGGGGTACCAATAGTTGAAGGTAAAGGAAGCAGACATTCCGAAAACAACATTTCGTACTAGATATGGCCCTTATGAATTTGTAGTTATGTCTTTTGGGTTAACCAATGCACCTGCTGTATTCATGGATCTTATAAATAGAATTTTCCATGAGTTCTTGGATAAGATTTTGGTTCTGTTCATTGATGATATTTTTGTTTATTCAAAAAGTAAAGAGCAACATAAAAGGCATTTAAGGGTTGTATTGAAAACCTTAAAAGAAAAGAAACTATTTGGTAAATTCAGAAAGTGTGATTTTTGGTTACAATAAATATCTTTCCTTGGTCACATTGTTTTATAAAATCTCATAAATGTTGATCCTGCTAAAATAAAAGTTGTTTAAGAATGGCGAAGACCCACAAATATAACCGAGATTCATAGTTTTCTTGGTTTGGTAGGTTATTACTAGAGGTTTGTTGAGAATTTTGCATGGTTATCTAGTCCAATGACTAAGTTAACTCGAAAAGGTGTTAAGTTCATTTGGACAAAATAATGTGATGATTGTTCCCATGAATTGAAAAGAAGATTTTTGAATGCTCCAGTTCTTGAACTACCTTCTAGAAATGTTGAGTTTGTTATTTATAGTGTTGCTTCGTTGAAAGGACTTGGTTGTTTCCTTATGCATAATGATCAGGTAATTGCTTATGCTTCATGTCATTTGAAACCTCATGAGTTAAATTACCCTTCACATGATTTGGAATTAGCTGATGTTGTTTTTGCTATAAATTTTGGAGGCATCATTTGTATAGAGTAAAATATGAAATATATACCGACCACAAAAGTTTGAATTATATATTCACACCAAAATAATTGAACATGAGACATAGGAGATGGTTGGAATTAATAAAGGATTATGATTGTATGATACATTACCATCTGGGAAAAGAAAACAAAGTGCATGATGATTTGAGTTGAAAAAGTGTCAGTGAGATCATCCCTATTAGGTAGAATAAAGCAAGAGTAGAAAAAAGACAGTGAGTAGCAGAAAAAGGTAGAGTTGGTTTAGAAGGGTATGTTACCAGATTTTAACATTGATAATGATTGTGTTTTGATGTTTGGAAAGAGATTATGTCTTCCATATGATTCACTATTGAATAATGAGTTATTCTGTGAAGCTCATAGTTCCCCATTTGTAGTTCTTCCTATAATTACTAAGATGTACAAAGATATTTGAGAGTATTACTGGTGGGATGGAATGAAAAGAGATATTGTAGATTTTACTGTGAAGTGTTTGACTTATCAATAGGTTAAAGCAGAGTGGAAGTTATCAAAAGGGAAGATTCAGTCTTTACCGGTACCAGAGTATAAATTGGAAAATATATCAATGGAATTTGTTGTGGGGTTACTGAATACATCTCAAGGTAATAATGCAATCTGGGTTACTATTGATTGATTGACTAAATCTTCTCATTTCCTTCCTATTCGAGATATGTTATCTCTATATCAACTTTCTCAGTTGTATGTTAAAGTGATAGTCCGGTTTTATAGTGTTCCTCTCTCCATTGTATCTGATCACAATCCTAGGTTTACTTATAACTTTTGGAAAGGCCATTAGAAGTCATTGGGTAATGAATTAAATTTTATTACAGCTTTTCATCCTCAATTATATGGGCCGTCAGAATGAAAAATTCAGACCTTGGAGGATATGCTACGTTCTTGTTCACTAGATTATGAAGGAAGTTGGGATCAACATCCTTGTTTGGTTGAATTTTCTTATAATAATAGTTTTCATTCGAGTATACATATGGATCCTTTTCAGGAATTATATAGGAAGTAGTGTCGAACTCTAGATTTTTGGGATGAAGTAGGTGAAAGGAAGCTGATTGGACAAGAATTGGTAGAAGAGAAGTTAGAAAAGGTTTAGTTGATTCAAAAGAACATGAGAACAACTCATAGTAGACAGAAAAGTTATACGGATAACTAGAGGAAGGATATTTCTTTTGAGGTAGGTGATCATGTCTTTCTCAAATTTTCTCCATGGAAAAGTGTTATGTGTTTTGGTAAGAAGAGAAATTTGAGTCTGAGGTTCATTGGACCTTATGAAATACTATAGAAATTTGGATCAGTTGCAAATAGAGTGGCTTTACATCATAGTTTATCCCTGGTACACAATTTTTTTCATGTTTCAATGTTGAGAATGTATATTCCAGATCCATCTCATGTTTTGAGCCCAGAGGTAGTTCAGTTGGAAGATAATCTCTCTTATGGGGAAGAAACAGTCTAGATTCATGACCATAGAGAGGAAGTGTTGCGGAATAAGGCAATTCACTAGGTAAAGGTTTTGTGAAAAAACCATATGGTTGAAGAGGAAATGTGGGAATCTAAAAATGCTATGAGGGATAAATACCCCCACTTATTTGATAAGTGAATAAAATTGTGATGGCACAGATTCCAAAATGGGGAAGGATGTAAGACCCCAGGTAAATAAAGAAATAATACATTTTCTTTTTTATTAATATTTTGTGGTTTAAATATTAATTTTACTTTAAAGGGGTTTCTATGTTCGATGGCGTACCCGATACGAAATAAAACCGTTTCTTTGAAATATTACATTGCAAACTAATAATATAATATTATTATTTTAAATGGTTGTTAACACGTAGCTGTTTTATTGGAAATAATCAATAAAACAAACTAAAATATTATTATACATGTTTGTTAAATGTATTTACATTTATCTAATAAAATATAGAGGCTTAAAACGTGAATGAATCTAATTTTAAGCATAATTTACTTTAAAAGGTCGATTTACAACCTTTTAAAAGAGAACCTTCATTAAATTTAGTTTCGATCACTTTTATATGTTCTATTTGACCAAACAAAATTCTTATTTAGAATCAGGACATCAAAATTCACTTTGGTTTAATTGTTTCTTATTTTTCGGATAAAGTTGAATTTTTAATGAAAACTGGAAAATGGTGTATTTTAATTCAAAACTTCCTTTTAATATAATTTATTTATATGGATAGATTATCTTATTAATATATTTTAATGTGAAATTAGATTATATTTTCACCATTTAATACAATTTTGGTCATTGGAATCAATTTCACTTTGAAATTGGACAAAAACAACTGTTAATCTTTGGATATATATTATTTCTTAAAAACACACCTTTTGTTTTGAAAGTAGGAATTATTTTAAAATTAATTCCTGCCACTTATGTGTTTTGAATTTTTTAAAATATACATAATTTTTTAAATCTTAATATCAAATATATCTTAGTCTGGTTTTTTGGTTTTTTCTGAAAAAAAATCAATTTTTGATGAATAGTGAAACCACTAAGTAGTAGTTAAAAACTGACTGGTTCGTTTAAATGAAATTTACCGCTACATTGAATTGAATTTCAAAAATTAAACATACATGGTTGTTATTAGTATGTAAAATGTGGTTCAATAAGATGAAATAATTTTTTTCTGAATAGTAACTTTTGACATTTATTTACCACAGTTAATGGTAAATAGGGTAATTTAAATTTTAAATAATATTATAACAATTAAAAAATACCATAACACTTGTCCTAACCTTATTGGATGAGTCATGTACGACCATGGTCATACTCCGGTCGATTTTGGGACCTCATGTATCCACTTAAGAGTGATAATGACACATTATATTAATTAACATAATGTAAAGGCAAAAATGAAATAAACAAATATATTTTAGTAAATTAAATTTTACATGGGGTTATATAAGTTATCCTTTTGATTATAAATATTCATTGGAAATAAAAAATTATTTACAAAATAACGGTATTTTTTAATAATTTTTATACATCAAATAAATAAAATTATTTATAACACAAAAATGATGATGTATTTACCTCATTAATAAATGATATAAATAAATAAGATTATAAATATTAAAAAAATATTCAAAACCAGTCAAATTATTATTGGATGATTGTATTTCTACCATGAGTCATCTTATCATCAACTTTAATGATTTTTGGACCTTATGAATCAGAATATATGTTTAAAATAAAATAATTGTTTCAAACATTCCTAAAGAGCCCCTCCTCCTCCTTATAAAAATACTTTACTTCTAACCAATTCCTCACACCTCTCAAGCCATTTTTCTCCTCTGACCTCTTCCCAATTAATCTCCATAAATCCCCCTCTTCCACCGAGAAGACTTACCTGAGGCATACGGCACTTCAAAAAGTACTTTTTGTTCAAACAAAATGGAGTTATCCAAATTAAAGGTAACAATTTCTCTTAAATTCATTTCTTTTATTTTACTTCTCCAAACCCCTAAAAAATTTTTATTCATTTCTTTTATAAAAAAACTAGTATCCTATATTTAATAGGATGTTTTTTATGAGAAGGATTTGAACTACACTTACGCACACCTCCATCTAATGGGTAAAGAACAATATGTTTCCGTGGATGGCAAACTAACGCCTCACGAAATGATGATTATTCAATTATCTCATACCGCCTATCATGGTTGCCATTATGATGAATATGTATTTATATATGACATATATTATCTTTATGTTTTTTTATGCTTTTGTATTTTCAATTTATATCATGCCTTTATGATTTCTATTGTGGTTAAATGCGATAATTTCTTTTGAGGAAGTGCGGATTATAGCCCCCTCAAAGTGATATGACTCATTAATTCAATATGAGGGATGTTTAAAGGATGGAATAAATGATATTATATATTATATTATATTGTAATTATAATATACCTATGAATAATTATGTTTTAATTCCATTAAAATAATGAATAGAAATGAAAGTTGTGTTCATGCGTACGTACAACTTACAGTCTCCATGAACGGTGCATTTCATTTCTTCTCTCAAAATGTTATGTACTATTATAAATACATAAATATACAAGATATATATGATATATATGATATCTACATCATGAATATCATTCTAAAGATAATGGATATTTGACCACATTAACAACTAGTAATTATAAGTTGTTCATTTTTTACTCCAGTACCAAATATCGACAAAACAACCTTTATTAACTTAAATGATTACATAATGTTTATAAAATGGTAATAAGTGATATAAAAGGAATAATAAACTTTAAAAAGGTTCTTAAGAAATTATAAATTAACATAAGTTTATTATTCAGGAGATTAAAGAACGAACGAGTCAAGTCGGACACGAGGTAAGGGACTTCGTCGCAATCTCCTTTCATTGAGGCATATTTTGTTTTAATACACGACATTATTTTATACGCTGTATAAACACATTTGAATTTTCATTTCATTCATATGGAATATTTTTCTATGAATCATTTTAATAAATTACAAAAAAATGAAGGTTTCTCTTTAACATAAGCGGTGACAACGACCTCTCCGCCGCTGCGAGTATTATTTGATCTTTTGCTTCCTTAACATTCAGAAATGTCTTTAAAAGAAAAATAAATACCACATAGTCTTTTAAATATTTTTTTATTTAAAATGGTTTTGATAATATATTTTTTATGTCAATATATTTTAATAATATATTGTGAATGAAATGTGGAAATGTTATCTTTCCATTATGTTTTTTTTATGTGTTATAAATATGTTATGGTTCTTGGGAATTGTTTACATAAATGGGTGGTTCCATGAAAAACATAGGGTGGGTGGGACCTAGATAGCTCTCCAATACATTGAGAAATGGGATGTAGGTAAACGAGAATGTTTCTCCTAAGAGATTTAGGGAATATACTATGATGGTTATTCCAAATGTAACTCCCTACGTAGCTGTGATAACTATAATATATGTTTTATATGGATGCCACAATATATGTTTATGATTTATGTTTTATATGTTTTATTCATAAATCATATGATTTCATGAGGTATGTTAAAGAGATTATGTTATGTATGTAATGGTGAACTAATGTTTTCATTCTTTGTTTTATAACCCTTATTGAGATTTTTATGCTAATCCCATGTTTTGAAATGTTTTTCACAGGACTTAAAGAAGAATAGGGTTAAGGATGGGATCAAGGAAAATTCATTATTTCTGCAACTTGTAACTATACATGACTCTTTTTATCATGAGTTTTTATTTTACAAAAAAATGAAAACTGACTAGAAGTGTCTACTTTGTAACTTTTGAGATGTTATTTTTATGGCCCAATTCTCGAAAACTCTAAACCTGAAAAGATCCTCAATGTTAATTATTCATATAATTCAAGATTATGAAATGTTTAAGGTCAGGGCCTTATAGAGAGTGATTTAATTTCTTATTAAATGAATTATTTTCATCAAATTTAATGAATTGAAAAAAGATTCTAGAGACTAGATAAAACATAGATGAATTGTACAAAGCCTCAGAAATAGATGACTGGGTGTTTGATCGTTTTGTATGATATGAGATTTAGGAAATGAGATGGTTTTAAATAAATTGAAATTAGCTGAATGAGATGTTTCAGTTCAAGGTATAGGTTCCCTTAGTGTAATTCGGTTAGTGGAGTTTGATGGATGAGAATCATTGGACCATGTAGGCTGAAAGAGAACACATGATTCCCATAAAGCCTTCAAGCTTAATGAAAAGAGCTTGGGGTGAGTAATGATCCCCCACTACTATTAGTCTCTCTAGGAAAGAATGAATCATGAAAGATTATGGATTCAATTTGGTTAATTTAAAACCCTAGTATTCTTTGAAAGTGAGATTAGAATTCATCCACATGTTAGTGTGTTGAGAATAATATTTTTTATGAGTCTAATGAAATTGTGAAATTATTAAAATGACAAGTGGTCTGTTATTCCCTCTAGGTGAAATGATTGACTTGAGATAGGAGAAGTGAATAATTGTACCCATGTAGAGTAGTCATAATATGATGAAACGTTGGGGACCTTAGTGAGTTCCTAGTTATCTATCAAAATTAGATGTGGTTGGTACATGGTTTTTGTGATTATAAATGTCACATTGAAACCCATGTTGATGTTGAAATCCGGATATAGTTATAGTGATGAAGAATGGTCACACACGTGAGAGTTTTTGTTAACTATGTGAGATGAGTTTTGTTGGTGGGAGAACCCATATAAAATTTTTCATATGAAATTACATGAGTGGGATGCACAACTCATCTATTAGTATTATAATTAGGTGAATGGAAGTGATAAAATACCTTTTGAGCTTATATATATGAAACTCTTCACTAGTTACCATGGATTTAAGATTATGGTCTATATAGAATATGTTGGTTTATATACATTGGATTAAGCCTTTCGATCTATGTATAATTCCATCATGGTTATACTGTAAAACTATTTTGTTTTATATGGATTTCATGGATACTTACCTGAGAATCATTTTCCGTTCTTATCTGGAATTCCTAGGATTTGGGATTCATCCCTCAAATTCTATTGAAATTAACCAGGATTAATTCATAGGAATCAAATTTATTCATGATTTAATTAGAATGCCTAGGAATACTACAATTCATAATTTATGTTATATCAAGACAACCAAGGATTATCTCAAAAGAATCATCATGGAGCCCTCTACTATCTAAAACACCTTGGATTACCACCCTGTAATTTATGAAAAAACCTTTTACCTATTGAATTATTAAAATGTTACCTAGGATTTATCCTCTGATTATATTTTTTTGTTATTATGTGTTCTAAGAGAAACATCAACACTGAAAAAAAATTCATAGTTGATCCCATTTATCACTTTATAACCCATGGATCAATTGTGGTTAATTATTTAAGATTTTATAGATATTTTGGTTTCTCTAATCATACCACTAGTAAATATATTGAATTTATTAGATATGATTGGGACCCAATTGGTTGTTTCCTATAGATTTTTAATCACACCCCTCATGGGTGTCCACTGTTCTTAGGTACCTGAGTAGATATCATTAATAGTAGGATCATGTATGGAAGAGGCCTAATGTAGTATCATTGAGTAGGATAGTTTGGATGATTTTTTAATAATAGATGAGGTGAGGATCAGGTATTGTAGTAGATCATACTTTATTTTATTATTTCATTGATCTTATATATTTTATTGACCAATGGGTTATCATCAGTTTTATTCTAGAATGATCATGACACTATATGAATCCATCTATCTACATTGATATATGTTACAACATGGTGTGATTATTTCCTACAATATACTCTGATAATTTTTTATAGATTATGGGTGTTTTTTTATAATACTTTTAATTATTATATTATGTCATAATATCCCCATAGGAACACCCTACACCCTTTCTTCTAGTCCTTTGCCTCTAGAATATGAGGAGGCACACTTGAGGTTAAGTGGCAAGTGTCATTTTGTGATCCTGTCAAGTGGTCTGGTGTGGTGGGATGTTACAATGTTGTATCATAGAATGTTTTTTTATAAAAAATTTGGGGTATGGTAGAAATGTATAAAGAAATATTATATCTTATGATGGTCATCAAAATAGGGTATCATGAAAGCATTTTGTAATAGAAATTTTAGCTTACCTGAATATGATATTATTGTTGTTGGTTTCAACATTTTTGTTAGTGGGATGTCACCTATTATGGCTCACATAGATTTTGGAATTTATTTGAATTTTTTATATTTATCTCTTGGATCATTGGTATTATTTAAATGTACATGAATTGTATTTGGAAAATAAGATTCATGTGAAATATGTATGCATGTGTGTGATCGATATCACCGATTACTAGTGTTCGGCTCTTTAAAGTGTCAACAAAAAATGATATGGTGTTTTCCTATACAACATGTTTGTGAAATTTTACTTCTCTAAAGCACATTATATTCTTATAAATAATAGGTAATTTTAGTCTTATGATGTGATACTCCTCCATAAAGAATGTGCAGTCTCTTGTGTAAGGTATTCATATTGACCCACAGTGTGTCAACAATTTCACTAGGTACCATTTTGAATAACCCACTCTGGGTGATTGAGAAATATGTTTTGTTACTTAAAGAGTCAATAACAACCTATTTGTTTTTTCCCATATAACTTATTAGTGTAATTATATATAACCCAACTATAAAAATAGGGATTTACCCAATATTATTATTCTTAGGATGATGGTGTTATTATTATAAGGATGTGAATTTGATAATCACGGGATAAACATATATACAGATTCCCCGTGAGGATTAGTGACCTATTGGGATAGTGGAATAGAATGTTATAATGGTTGGCGACCCAAGTGTGACTGTTTTGGCATGTGAGTTACCAAGTGATATCAGAGAAGGGTTTAAGGATACACCAATTTAGTTTTGGATTTTGTGAGATGTGGTTTGTGGGATATTTGGGAGATTCCAGCACATTTGAGACATGTCTTGAGATATTGGTTATCATAGTGATATATATGAGGGAATCCTGAGATGTGGGTTTTCCATAACACGTGCGTTCCTTAATGATGTGAAAAATTGGGAAATAAATTTCTTTAAAGTTGATACTTGGGATGTGATACTTAGTATTTAGTCTACAAATGGTGATTGAAATGGATTTAATGATGAAAATCACATGAGATTCATTATTATTGAGGTATGGTTCGGGAGGGTAGGATTATTAGGATGTTGAACCTTTTTGATTATTGATTAACTTTTAGAGGCGTTATGAGATCATTTTAGACACTTGATATTATCATATTATTCTTGATCAGTTGGTGATCATGTGATTGGTCACGGAATTAATGAAATTACATTATTTGTTGGGGGAACATTTATGGTGTTTCTAAACAGATGCAATTTAGATGTTGTGAGAATGGTTGGTGGTTTAGGGACATGAGATTATATTTAATCATGAATTAATCATGGGAGAGTAATATATATTATTATATTAAGTGGTATAGAAGTTCACATAGGTTGGTTTAGAAGAGATTGATGTAATACATTATAGTAATACATGATTTTGTTGAGAATGTGAATCATTGAATGACTATTTATGGGCCAAAGAATGATGGATTGATGAAATCATTAATATATTGGTTTCAAGAGAGTTTATACTAAAATGTGAAATGATCCTATATAGTGTGAGGTTATATTATAAATGGATTGGGATGTGGTTACAATGTCAATACAAGTTTGATCCTTCAAAAGTGTTTCCTTTGATGCAGTGAGTGTGGATATGTGGGAGTGAAACATGAATGACATGGAACTTGTTGGGGGTAGAAACTCAAATAGTAATATAATTGAATAAATATAGTAGGGAGTCCACCATTCACCTTTTAATGGCATTCCCCTCATTATGGATGGGAATTATATGGATGTTGAGGGTGAAGTTCCTAGAATTTTGTGATTGAAAGTTATTAATGATTTTTGTTGATAATGGGTTATGAGTTCAATGGTGTCATCCAGTCATTACACATGGTAGTATATTGAATGTTGTTCATGGAAGAGTGACCTTTATGGGGATAGGGTCATAGGTATGATGAGACAGTTTATTGGATGGTCAAGGTGGAATTTGGATGTTTGTGTGCTAACATATAAGATTCTATCTAGTTCCTTTGTAATATTAAAATATTAGAAGGAAATTTGATATATATAAAGGATTCCAAAAAAAGAAATATGGATAGGTATGGGTTTAATTTGATTAAAGGAGTTGGATTGGAGAATCATTGTTACGCTAGGAGAGAAAATGGTAGATGGTTTTATTGGTTGTGGATCCAACCATGGAATTACAAGAAATATTGTTTATGGGTTTTGGTTTGGGAATATACATGATCTCAGGATTCCAATATAAAATTTAGGAATAATTATTGGATTATGTGATAATGCATTAATAAGTACGGTTTACTTTTTTTGTAATGTTTATCTTGAGGGGGATCGACTAGTTATTTAATGTGTAATTGGATATGGTGAGATGGAAACATCACAATACTGACTACCCACTGAAAATGAATTTATTAGGTGATTATATAGTTGGGGAGAATCATGGATCAGATTCTGTCTATATTAATTGGGATTTATTTTGGATAATTACATAAGACACTATAATAATTTCATCGTCATGTGATTGGGTAGAAAAGTTTCATTGAGTGTTGTTTCCTTATTTGTGTCATTGATGAGTGAGAAACATTGGTTTTGGAGAATAGTATGTCCTTGAGTCCTTATTTTCACAGTGAATATTCCTTTAGAAGTTTAGGATAGTAGGTGATATGTTATTGATGAATTAAAGATCAATATATGTTGCTATTTTTATTCAAATAAAATTACGTTTTATTGGAGATAATAAGTACTATACTGGGGACATTATAAAACCTTATACCATTCTAGATGAAAACATTTAGAAGGAATTTGAATATTTTGATCTATGGAGGGGGAAGTTTTGATATAAAAGATTAAAAATATGGATATGAGTGTTTGAACATCTCTAGAGTATATTTTTGGATGTGGTTTGTGGCCAAGGAGCTCTAACACGTGCTTGAGTAGAAGTTGTAAAAAGGTTGGGGGATTACTAAAACTACTCACCTACAACTAATTGTACCATGACCCATAGGCCATTACATAATTAATTTTAGTGGGGTTTCATACCATTCACGGTGTGAGGGTTGAACCAAAAAAAAGATATGCTGAGGGTAGGCCCTCTGTTTGGGGTGTCTATGTCATGAACCGAGGTCATTCAATAATACTATCAGTCAAGGGGGCTCATCGCATAGTGAAACATATGATCATGTAGTGAACATGACCTTGATGTATTGTTTAGTATTGTTATAATTTTAATATACCAATCTAACCCATTTATTCATATCAAGAGTGGAATTCTTGATAGGGCCATTTTTTCTAGATCCCAACTCCTTTATTACCACATTTTATTCCATATCATAGATGGAAATGTTTATTATGATTTTATAGAGGTAAATGTGGTTTAATCCATCCATTTTCATCTGTTTTTTGATTATATTATATCACTAATTATTTTCATTTGATTACCCATGGGTTCTAGTTTCAATTTCATATGAGTATGGTGGAATCATGTAAGGATTATGGGGATTGTTCTTGGTATGGTTAGAGGGAATCATGAGAGGGAAATCACTTCTTGTTTCATACTATTATGATAGAGTCACATAAAAGGTATTTTACTTATATTTTTTCATAAATTAATTTAAATTGGTCATTTTATAATTATTTAATGGTTGATATATTGTGTGGACTTGGTAATGGTGAAAATCAGGAGTGAAATCCCTCTCATTTCCCAATATTTTGGTGAGTATATGATCCTCAAGCATCATGCGGGTTAATGATGACCAATTTGACATAAACTAGCTTGTATGAGAGTTTAATGATTATTATTTAAGAAAAATAGATTCACCTGACAAGGTGGTCCCCGCATATGCTTTATGATTTTAATAATTGAATTTTTCTCATGATCTATGGTATTAAAAATGAGTGAAATTAATTTTTTTAAATGAATAGTTTAAAATTAATTTATTGAAATGAAAAATGTTTTAGGGTCAACGAAGGACCCTTGAACACCGATGTGATTCCTTATTCACTGATGTAAAAGGGATTTATCATAGTGTATACCCTTGATGTATATCTATATTTCCAAGGACTACCTATTATGAATAATATTATGGCCATATGATACTAGAAATCCTAGCATGTTTTCAGTTAATAATTTTATATCTAACAGTATTTCATTGTATTATCTCATAGGAATATTCATTGAGCCTTCTACTATATGGATTTGTCAGTATTAATTCCCCGATTTCTATGCTTTCACCTACTACGTATAGAATTATATGGCACTTACTTAGTATTTTTCACTTTGGTATATTTTTCATCTTATTCCATGACCATAGAGACACTTCATCACTTGAAAAGTATGTTTAGTCAATTCTTGTTATCATGTTATAATATGAGGATTGACTATGTTTACTTATTCTTGATTTTTTTGTTTTTTTGTTTACTTTGATAATATCAGCCTCATATGAAAATAATTTATAAGTTAGGTTTCAAATGACATTGGTGATTCTTGAGAAAGATGTACACACACCCTTGTTGGGTGTCCAAGTCACCTAGGTTACCATGTAGACACCGATACTTATGGGTGTTGGTAAGGCATCAATTTGGTTTAGCAATATTGAGTAAGATAGATCAAACATGATTTTGAGTGACACTCAACAATGGTACTAGATCCACAAGTGTTTTATAATTTTCTTAATTAGGTATATTTGATTGTACCAATGGGTGATCATATATTTAATGATGGAATGACTAAGATTCCATATGACTTTACACTTCCACATATCCATTTTTTATAACATGTTATTTTTATTTACCTCAACATACTCTGATGAATTATAATGGGTGGTGGTTCATTATTTTTCCATTGTGTTTCCCTTTGATATGGGGTAAAAATAAATATGGAAACACTCTCAACCCATGCTAATCAATAAAATCCTAATATGTATGAGGAGGAATCCCAAAGGTCATGTGTCAACAGTAACTCCAGGAACCATCTAGATGGGTTAGTGTAGTGGGAGGTTACAGATCTAGTGTGGGTTTTATTGTCTCTCCATCAGGGTATAAAGAACATGAAAAAGTACACATTGAGGTTCATAGAGATCAAAAGGTTTTATACATATAAAAAATATTTTTTTCATGGATTTGAGAGAGTGGTATCTGGTGAAAGTTTCATATTGAGGTTTTTCTTCAATTAATCCCCCCATTTATAGTGTCTAGGAGAAAGTTATTATGATTAATAACTTCTAGGAGGATATATATATTGGTTATAAAGTTCCTAAATGTTTCAATAGGGAGTATATATCATAAATTACTACTCATTATGTATATTATGATTCCATTAGTTAAGGAACACTCTTGAAATGTCTTAGTTTTGACAATTTTTGAATGATGAAACTTTTGAAAATGAGCACCCAAAGTGTCTAACATTCATGGAGACATGTTTTCAATTATATAAAAATAATATGGAATATATTTCCAGAAAATCCATCCAGAGGAGTTATTGAGGGAATATAAGGTGTTTACCAGGAAGAACCTCCACATCAAAGGAAATGTCAACTTATAGGGCTTTTTAATGGTTTATTGGGTTCCCCTTCAGGGGATGGAATTGGAAATGAATCTGGTTGAATAATATGAGTAAATAGTGGTGTAAAAAACATTAACATAATTCCATCACCGCCTCATATATGTGGTCTAGGATATGATCAATGTGCTAGTTATGAGGGACATAAGATGATTCATGTTATCGAGGGTTATAATCAACAAACACACGATGTGGTTCAAGGTATGATCTATGTATTTTATAAATTAGAACAAAAACATTTGATAATTAGTGTAATCTATTTTTCATTGATAAAATTTTTTTCTCAGAGTTAGAGTTTCTATTAGACCATCTATTCATGCCTCTTTGAATCATGTCTTTATTTGGAGATGGTCACGTACTATACCACATATGTCAGTTGGGCTATCATACACTTGGTGGAGAAATGATTTCACAGTAACCCATCACGGTTGGATTGAATGCCTATAATGATATACCTGGTATAGAATTTATATATTCATTTTTTTCTTACATATAATTCTATCATCATAGTGAAATATGTTATCATGTTGATTTACCAGGATGGTTTATCATGTTCATGCGATACATGTGAATAAAATGAGTGAGGCCTATCCAGAAGAAGACATATCTAATTATCTAGTAGCTAGTGTGTTTTAATTTCAATGTAGTGGAATATTTAGAGGAAAATATCCCTATAGTAGTGGGATATAACATGGATATTTTCTACATGAAATTTTATGGTTACACCACTTATAATGAGATTGAATTATGTAGAAATTTACACATTTATAGAACATATATATGATTACTAAACATATCTGATGGCCCTGACTAATCAAAAGTTGATTAATGTGTAGCTAGAGAACCTTTAATTTAAATCTCTCAACATACAAAATGACTTGATCTATGTAATATTCCACACTTTTACCCAAGATATATACTGTGATCCAAATGATTTTAATTGAAATTGTCACCAAAACTAGGTGATAATCACAAATAAATACCATCTACATATGTCTGGAGACCTATTTAACCTCATAAAGGGGGTGAAGTGTTTCATAAATAATGACCTTTGGTCTATTTTTAAATTTTTTGGTCCATGAGAATGAAATATTTAAAGTAGCTTTCAATTATCAAAATAACAACAATGTGTTCATTGTGATGTTGTTTTCCAAAATAAATTTCTTAAGTTCGGTTCATGGGACTCAAGAACTGTATATTTAGATATGTTTTGTCCAATTTTTGGTATTTTACATCGATGGAATCATCATATATTCTTATTTAGTTTTTTACCAAGTCGATTATCAAATTTTTTCCCTAGAAAACCCTTTAGAGTACCAGTTATATGGTATTTTCTCTTTGTGGAATTCTTGTATTTGGGATGTATATTTTACTCAGGTAAATTTCCTCAAAGGTCGATGTTGAAAATGACCCCATGAATTTGAAGGGTTTGATGGCTAGGGATAACTAAATTAATATTTCAAGGTCTATATAATTATATTTCAATATAAAATACCATGATATGCTGGTGAAAATTTTATTTGAGTGGTTAGACATGATGTAATTGGTTTTAGTGGAAGTTGGAAATGTTTCACTAATTTCATCAATAGTATTGGAAATCACACTACATCATTGAGTGAGTAACACATAACTTAGATATATCACCTACATGTTCATAAATGACTTGATATTCTCAAGTGAGGCATTTTATATATTTTATAATGGCGTGTAGCTCATTACCCTTATATTGGTGTAAAAAGTGGTTCTATATGGGCTATGTAAAGAAGTTTTGTGGAATTTTAAAAATTATATTTATAAGAGCTAGGATGATTGCTTGTAATTATTTTAGTTAACATTTAACAAAAAAATAAAACTTATATACCATGTAAACATTCATGGACCTCTATAGAAACTCTATAAGTTACCCTTTTGTTGAACACATATTTTTAAGTCATTACACATGGGGCCTGATCTAGTATAACTAATGATAGGGAAGGTGAAGGAGATCTAGTAGTGGAAGAGGAAATAATAGGAATATAAAAATCACATTATATACTGATAACATAAGAAATTTTAATTTTATGTGGGAGACCATATATTTTTAAACGTCTAATCATGATGTGGATTTAAGAGGTTCACATAGGGGAACAAGGACTTCCAAATATTAATTAGACCATCCCAGATCTTATGCACATTTGATGAGTTTTCTTATCACCTAAAATTATCACCTTATGTGGAATGGGGTCACAATGTCGTCAATATATCTCAACTAATAATATTTATCACAACCAATCACACATTATCATCCAAGATTATATGGATATCAAGGAGGAGACCACCTTTTCAAAATACATATTGGATATTATGGAATAAAAAATATAATATTGTTTAAAGGTTATCGGTAATACCGGTTCATGTATTATATCAATATGGGAATATTTCAGAGAGGTATAGGAATCTTCAGAATCATAGGATAGTTCAATATCATCACCTCTTTGAGTAGTTTTTTCATTTTGGGATGAAAATCATTGATAGTGTGAGAATTTAGTGACTTGTATTTTTAAATAAGTAGAATAAATTTTTTTGGATAATATTTTTATTTAGTGGTTCACTTTTTTAGAAGATAAGTGTAAGTGATAGTTTTTCATTTATTTAAATGAAATTTTTAATGCACTATTACATTCAAGACACGATATTCATCTATGGGTTGTAATTTAAAAAATTTCTATGAAGGTAATTTTTTCTGATATATGTGAAAAGGATGTTATGTGATATGTGAGATATTTTATAGATAATGATGGTATTAAAATATTAGAGGATGTTATGGATCTAGATATTTTAATGTGGATTATTAATTATTTTATAATAATTAAGTAGAATGTTAAAAGCTGTGATTTAATGAGCAGTAAAATGTGTAATTTATTTTGAATATATTGGTGGGTTGATAAGAAAATTAATTAAGGGAAATTAGTTGGATCATTATAGTGAAATAACATAAGAAGAAATTTTTCCCCTATTTCACCCCATTATTCTATTCTAAATATTTAATTTTTGAGTAAAACCTTCATGTAATAAGAGTATGGGTAAAAATAAAATAGAAATAATTTATAGGTATGGATGGGTGGTTGGTGGTGATAATCAAAGGATCAAAGTATAGAATTAAATGGTGAATCGGTGGTTGGATGTTTTCTTTTTGTGTTTTATGTTATTCATTTGATTTGATTATTGTTTTTCATTCTATAACATTATATCCTTTTTTTGAATTAATTGAATTTGAAAAATGTTTTTTATTATTGTCATTGATTAAAATATGTTAATTATGAAAAAATATTAAATGATCATTATTTAAAACCCAACCATTGGTTCCACCCCCCATTACACCATACCAAAGACCATTCCACGTGATTAATTCATTCTAGAAAGATCCAGTGGGGATTTATGGAGGTGGAAATATCTCCAACATCAACACCCTATCTCCCCACTATCCCTCCCTCGTAATTTATATAATAATATTTTAAACAATACGATACATTATGCATTTATGTACATATTATGAATATCGAACCTACTTATGTTTTGGTTTAAATTGACCAGAAAAAAAAATTTATAAGATATCTTGACCATGGGAGTTAAAATAGTGGTATAAAAAATCTTAATCTAATGTAGGTTTTTCATCAAAAAATGACATCATTCAATGGGTATATTGGTCATTGATCATAGATGAGTCTAAACAAAGATATGAAGAGGTTTCTCATAGTGTTAAAACGAAGAGATGGGTGAATTTTCAGTTTTCTATAAACTTTTGTAGTCATTGATGAATTTGTTATAAGGGATTAGTAGCCACCATGTTGAATGATGGGTTCCCCATTAGCATCAGTGGTGGGTTATACTACTAGACCATATTGTACCACTATAAATATTATGTGTGATAACATGTAGACATGTGTTATGACTTAGATTATAAGGCTGTATAATTCCTTTAATCATTGATTGTGATTATGATTCCATATAACTTCCAAATAAAATGAAATAATCTAAGTATTATTTCAGACATGGATGCATGAATCATATCCCAACCAAAAAATAAAATGTATTCATTTGATTACTATTTTTTCATGATTTATTGTCTAAATTGGGAGTTATCTTGAATGTGAGATGTCAAAATTGTGGGTGATTTAGGTTGCAAGGTCTTCCTAGGTTCCGATACACTAATATCAAGGGATTACTTGGGATAAAAGATGTTCAACAGGGTCAATTTTCAATTTCATGGTATCATAATGTAGGTAACTTCCTAAAATCAGTGGTCTAATTGATTCTCAAAAAAAGTGTTAATTGATGTTTTTTCTAATCTCACTCATCAGAACACTCATAGGAATATTTTTTAACTCCCACTCTCATTCCTTGATGTTATTTTTATTTTTCTATTATTTTACTATCATTGGAATCTATAGAATCAAAATATAGTTATGTCTATTTAGAAAATTTAAAATGAATAAATTTCAGGTTCTAGATGATGAAATTGGAAGACTACCTTATTTGAATCGATTTAGATACTCTTTTGGTTGGGGTAAAACATTAGAAGATAGTCCAAGTTTAATGGGTAGGGTTGGATAGGAAATCTCTTCAGATTATAAGGATTTCATAGGATAATAATTTAACTTTTATCTTTAAGGAAGTAAAGACCATAATTGATTTTATAATGTCATGTAAAAATGTGTTTGAGAAGATGATGAAAGTTCACCACATATTAATGATGTAAAGGTTATTCATAATGATGTTATAAAAAGGTATACATTAAAATATCTAGTGAATTACTTTAATATTATTTTAGGAAAATTGGAATCAATAAAAGTGATGTTTTTATATAATGAATGGGATCTTATAAGGAATATTTCTCTATTGAATTTGTAGGATGTGATGATAATAATTGTTAGCAATTATTATGACCTGACTAACCAAGTGATTGTGGATGTTTGGTAATTAAACCCAAAAAAATATCTTCAATGGATAGAGTTTCAATAATATTTTTGAACTATGAAAAATATCTAAATAATGTGGTGCTAATATAAACATGGAATTTAGAAATGACCCGAAGATATGTCACTTGATTAAAGCCGATGTAAATCTATTAGTGTTCCCCCTACATCATGGTTGTTTGGGAAGATGGGGATCATTTTGAAAGATGGTAGGAGTCGAAGGGGATATTTTTTAATGATGAATTATAGATGTATGAGTTCTATGAATTAAGAATTGGGATTTAGTAGTATTCTACTATGTTTTAACACATTGGGTGAGTCATTGGTGATTAACTTAGGAGAATCATTTCTCTCTATTACATTGAAAGGGTGCATGGTCAATTTTTTATTTGAATGCTTCATAAAAGGGATTTTGGTTTATCATGAGGCTATTATTGTATTTGGAAAAAGGTTATGATAACATTAAGATTATGATAGTGTGATTATTGATGTTGAAGGATATCAGACACATCCTAGGTCATTGACATAATCTAATTTCTATACGCCAGCTAGATATTTCCAGAAATGGTATTTGACTCAAGAACAAAGTTTGTAATGTGACTAGAGGATCAATGGTAGTGCCATGAGGAATTCAAGATAAAACCCTATATCTGAATATATGATCTGAATCAATGGTAATTATCATTGAAACAAATTTTAAATATCTTTATTTATGGAATTGTTAACTCATAATTCTCAGTGAGGAGAACTTGATGTTTCAAACTACAACAGAAATTTGGTGGATTTTGTTGAACCAGAAACACCCAAATAGGGGGAATTAGTCAATGTGTAACCAATTTGTGACTTTATATTTTCCATTCATTATATTTTCTTTCAGTATCTACTTATTTGGATGACATGAACATTCATTAAACCTATTTAGTTTTTCTTATATATCTACATCACAAACATGAACATTGTAAATAGATATGAACTTTAGGATTTTACATGGTCCACCTAAATAAGAAAATTCAAGTAGCACGCAGCTAAATTATCTTAGAGTTATTTAGATGTAATACAGTTATAATGAATATTACAAAGGCTTCATGAAGGTCACACTAACAATTAAATAAGAAATACCTAGTTTCGATCCTCACACTCTACTCTAGTGAGTTGTGGGACAATTTATATGCCAGAGGGTCTCTTCATGGAATCAATTGAATAATATTGTTATATATTTTATTTTATATAGATTCTTTTTTATCTTAAATGATTGTTTCATACTCTATTTAAACTAGATTATACTAACCCCTCATATGTGAGTGTAGTACAATTTTTCTCATTATAATAGTAGCAACTCCTTCAGGGTAATAATTTCAATAAGTTTTAATTATCTTCCTTGAAACTCTCATTCTACTTACATGACTTGATTATAGGATGTGAAATCCATATATTATTATTTTGATATTTATTATTCAATAAAAACCTAATTCCAATCACTAAAATTTCATATCCATCTTCTATTCAATGAAAATATACATATGATATAGGGAAAACTCCCAATTTATCTCTATTATGTTATTTATTCAGTAAATCAGATATAATAATCCAGTGCTCCTCTCATTTTGGACTAGATATATAAAGATTCCCCACTTTCATTAATTATATTATTTATAATTTCTCTTTTTATTTTATAATATATTATTTAATCTTTACATTCATTCATTCTATTTAAAAATATTGAATTACTTTTAATATTGTGCTAGAATTGTTTATTCAAGATTTGAGCTAAGAGCATCTCATTTATCTCCTAGCACTTCTGTATTTCATTCATCAAATGAAAAAAATTTGAATGCAAAAAATTTCATATTAGAAAATATGAAAATCATACAGTGCAATAAAATCCCCCATTAAAAATTTCTATGATCTTCATATTTAATTTAGAAAACATTTTTTCCACACTCTCCTACTTTAGGTTCAATATACTTGAAATATTTTACTACGGTCAGCATATAATCCATAAAAACCATCAATATCTTCATTATATTTCATATTCTAATAATTAAGAAAATCTTATAATAAAATATACATTCAGTAAATATTAATTAATCTTCCCCACACATAATGATATCTAATATGTCGACTTACCAAATTTTTTAGATTCATGGAAACTTTTGAAAGGCTAATACAAACATGGATCTCTCTTACCGCTTGTAAAAATTTAATTAGATGACTCATACACTAACAATGCTTATAGTAGTCAATGTCTCCCACTATTGAGGAATTTATTCATTTCCATTGAATGACAGAATATTCTTCTCAATATCATACATATTGAATGTGAATAGTAGACCTGAATGTATATACTCCTCCGTGTTGCATTGATATACATCATTATTTAGAAAAAATCATCACCATCATGAAAATCATCACACACACACTGATTTTTATTACAAACACATTGATGGAAGCACAGTAATTTCCTGGATCAAAAGTGAAAGTGGTTTCTATGAACTAATGCAAACAGGAATAGGTTGGTGGTTGATGATGATGTAGAATGACCATATATATTTATTTCAAAGTGTTTATTTAAAACATGTTAGGTAATCGCAAATGAATCCATAAAACATTTGAATTTTTCCAAAACTATGGTATGTTTAGTAAAAAAATCGTGAAATAAACACATCAATAAGGCTTTTTGATCTAACCCTCAGGGGGGGTACCTCTTTTCTATGTGATGACCCTCAAAAACCCATTCCTTCACATGTGATACTACCTACCTGTGGAAGAAATAATATATAATATTTTTCCTTAGTCTAAAACAATATTTTTCCACCACACCAAACTGTAAAACCTTGATATTTTTTGAAATAATTTTCTTAAATTATTTTATTTTCCTTGATAGCTTCTGTTATATGCAACACCTTATTTTAAAAGATGATAAGAAACTATTAATATTATTATTCAGATAGAAAAATTATGAACCAAACATTAAAAATAGCCACCTGAACAGTAATAAACACATTTTAGATATTAAATATAATGATTTTTTATAAAAAAATAATATAATAAAAAGTACGTAATTTTTAGTAATAACTTTATATGATTCAAAATTACTATTTCCTTAAAAAATGTTTTAATTTCATTTTTAAACAAATAATTACAGAAATATTTTCCACTTCATGAAGATTCGTTTGAAAAAAATTATTATTTTTTAAAATTTTCACACCTAAATTTTTATAGGGTGAAATTTTTGGATTTTTTGGGAAATACTGATTTTTCATTTAATAGTAAAAATGAAATTTTCTATAAAAAATAATTTCATATAAATAAATTAGCTAAATACGAAGTAAAATTATAATTTGACTATTATTTTAACCAAAATAATTATTTTAAATTTAAATTTAGTCCCCTTAATTTATTTGAACAATAATTATTTTTTTATTTTAGCATGAGTATATTTTTTGGTATAAAATAGGTTTTTTCAAAAAAATGATCTAAAGTGAGAAAGGTTTACCCTTTTTAATTGACTATAAAAACCCATGATGAGGAAGGATTTAAATGAAATTTATATATTATATATCAATAAATTTTAATTTAAACGAATATATTTATTGTTAATAGTCATAGAGTTAATATAAATTCATTATTTGGTTAAAAAATACACCTCTTAGGAATCCTCTTTTTTATTGCTTATAAGAGATGAATATTAAATTAGATGCTTCCCCTTCTATGAATTAAAATTGGTATAATTTTTTTCATATTTGGAATCAAAATAATTTATATTATCTAATAATATCAAAAAAAATTATTCCACAATGAGTAGTGAAAATATAAAAAACAATTACCACAGTTAAGGTAAAAAAAGATTTACTAGGGGTTAAAATTAAAATATATGGGTTAAAATGACCTAAAAACGTATATAAAATCTATTTTTTTTAATATTAAGATATTATCATTACTAATTAGAGATAATGGTCTATTTGGGAGCCTTAAGGATTGTGAAGAGCGTGGTTACACATTTTCTTTTCAAAATTTACAAGTGTTCCAGTCACCTAAGATATAAAAGACCACCGCCTCTCCTATTCTCTTCAAACAATCAAAGATTCCTTTATTTCCTAAAAATGAAATAAAGATATTATTTTTTTATAAATTCATCATATTAATCCTTTGGGTTCTTACATAATTATGTTTTCTATAAAATATGTATCATGATTAAATGAGTGTTTTTATTTTATTTCCCCTTACACCTCCTTCAAAACTTCTTCTTTTTGATGATATAATAATAAAATTATCTCCCATATAATTATATGTTATTATGTTAATTTAATACCCAAAATACACCTCCACTTCCGTCAAAATGGATATAAAGTCAAAATTGGTGCATACGGTGGACTACCCTGTCACAGATCAATGCAATTTGATTTCCATCACCAACTTATGTTGTAGGATATAATGATGGATTTAATATATATATATTTATACATATATATATATATTATTGTATTATTATACTTATATAATTCTATTATAATTTATACCTTCTTTCATTACATTCAATGAGGGACATGATATCATTATTCGTGTGTATGGTGGACTATCGCCTCGTGAAATGATGCAATTTTTTTCACTAATGTTATAAATTAAAGGTAATTAGGGTAAATATAATGAATTTATGTGATATATATGACATCATAATTAATTTATTATAGGAAATATATTATTTACCATTATATCATTTCATCCATCATTAAAGTGGAAATAGTATTCATGTATATGTTTGAAGTATCATCTCCATAAATAATGTATTTCATTTTATATCTCTAACTTTTATGGATTAATATAAATACATATGGACTGAATATATATTATTTTTATATCATGGTAAAAATTCATAATATTATGCAAGAATGATCAATATAATAAGATATAAAATAACAAATCAAAACATTTTGGAAAAACAAACCAGTTAATGTCGTAACATGATTTTAACATGGAATTGTCAGTAAATGGTTAATAAAATTTCATATGTAAATAATAAATTGAAACATATATATATATTTATTATTATTTAATATATTTGAAATAAATTTATATTTATTATAAAAACGTTTCAAACATGTTTGAAGGATATCGAGGATTAAGGTGTGAGATTTTTGCCCTGATTGTTTTTAGTTTGGGAAAAACGTTATGTTATGAACCTATATAATTTTATGAGGTGTGTGTACTAATCCATTTATATTAGATGTCCTTAATTTATCTATTCTGACAATATTCTTTGTTTCATTTTATGTTATTATTTCATGGGGATTATGATTCAATTTTAACAAAGTGTAAGGGTTTTATGTTACAATCTCATCACTTATCAAGATTGTTTATGGTTATTATTTCAATGATAAAATATGTTTTTCTAAGCCTTGAGAAAATAAATTATTTTAATGTAATATTTCTCTTGAAGTAGAATACATTATTTCATTTCATTTTAGTCACATAATGGTTTAATGATACCGAAGTATTATTTTTAAGAAAACTTATCTTTATATATCTCTTTGGTAAAAACCCCCTTAATAGTAGATATCTAGGTTTTAACTTAATGTATAAAAAATGTTTTAAAATTATCCAAATTTTTTATCAATGACATTTTTATCCTTTTTTTTGGAATTTTAAATTTTTTTTTGAAAAATGAATATTCACATCCACATACAAACATATTTCATTTGGATCTTACCATTAAGGTTAATGGAATATTTATATTAACATGTATTATTTGAATAGAATTCCATAACATCATGACAAACCTATGGTTTAAAGAATAATTTACAAGATTTATAGATTATTTTCAAATAATTTAATTTTTAAAATTATTTATGTTTTAAAAAATTGATTTCAAAGTGGAAATGATATTTCCTACAAAAATTGTTTTAAATTATTTCAAAATCTACCTCTATAAGTTTCTAATGTTATTTTTAAATAAAATAAATTTTAACATCTTTTAGTTTTTAATATTTTCTTCAAATTGGAAACAATATTTTCCACGAGAAATTCTCAATAAAATTTTCATTCAAAATAATTTAAAATTAAGGATGACATCCTTTGACTTTACATAATCCTAACAAGGGATATGATCCAATTATAACATCATTAATAATTACTTTTATGGTATATTTCTTTGACGATAAAAATGATTATGAATCTTTTTTATCTTCTATAGGTTGTATAGGGATAAAATAAATATAAAAAATTTTTAATTTCCAAACGTTATGATGTGATGAAATTTTTATGAATCCCATTTAGGTTCATGGGTTATGATATGATGAATGTTTTATAAATCCCATATTTTTCATGGGTTCTGATACAAAAAATATTTTAATAAGCTCATTTATTGTCAATGGTTATAACATGATAAATGTTTTATTATCCTTTGGAATAGATATGTATGATTCCCATTATGTTATTAGTGTATTCTATATCTCCCCATAATGAATTGGGTAAATATTGAAATATCATGACATAAATAGCCCCTAAATTTGGTGTGAAATTTGTTCATTACGAGACTTTTTCTACTGTGACAGTCTTGGAAGTAAACCATGGAAACTATGATGGTATGTGTAACACCCCGAGTTTTTAATGGACCAATTTTTTAATAAATTCAAATTTTCATTTTATATCTTGAAATTAACTAAGTAAAAATAATCCTTTAACATGGAAATAACTCTGTGAACATTCCACGCAACACCAACTTGTCATACGAGGCACACAACACTGAGTTGGCATATGATACACGCAACACATATTTTTTAAAAAATATCTCTTTTTATTGTTTTAATTATCTAAACAATATAATTATAAATTATAGATTCAACATATTAATAATATTAGTAATAGATACTTTTCAAATATTTGTTTTAATTGTTTTATATAAATAAAACATATTGGTAATGAAAGGTAAGATTTTTGGGAAAGTCCTTTTAAGTTAAAAAATTATTTTCTTCAATGAACTACCTCTAATAATGAATATAATTTTAGAAAACTTTTAAAATTTAAATTGATAAAATAAAATTCATTTTTTAATTCATACTGTTAAAAATATCCTAGGGTGAAGTTGTGAGATTTTTTTGAACAAAACATCTTTTTTTGATGAATAGTGAAAAAAATATTTCTTTTTAGTTAACAACAACCCATTTTATAATTAATTAGTAATTATAAATGATATTATAAATCAGTTTTAAGGTAAAGTTATATTAATATTACATATACTAATACAATTTAATTTATTATAATCAATTCCACTTTGATACTGAATATAAAATCTTAACAAGTGTTTGAACTTTATCTTACATTAAAACCCTGTTATTTCGTCTCGTCCGTGGGATTAACACTAATCATAATTTTTCCACGTTGGTGAAGTGAATTTGAAAAATCTTATAAACACCATTTTATTCATTATAATATTTATATTTTAATTATACAATGTTTATTTTTGACCAAATTGATTAGTAAATGATTCTAAAACTAATCACAATAGTTAAGGTCAAATTAAGCTTAATTAGGGACTGGTCCCAACAATTATAGTGCCAAATGACCTATCCACTTGTAAAAAACCCATTTTATGTCCATAGATAGGATATAAAACATCCATTATTTATTTTTTATGTTTTGGTAACATTTTGTTTAGGTAATAACATGGTCCCACATAATTTGTTTCTAATAATTCCATGTGAGTCCTTTTCCTTCCCTATAAAAGGCCACCACCTCTTCCCATTCCTCACACCTCTAAACCCTTTTAAGATAGTAAAATATTTTCCCACATATCCTCCCATAAATCCTAAATTATTCTTAAATCCTCCCATTGGGCAGAAATCTACTCAAGGAAACCTTTTGGCATAAGCCAAAAGGAGTTACCCGATTTAGAGGTAATGTCTTCTTTCAAGCTCCTTTCCTTTATTTTCCTTCTCCGCCACTCCACTCTCTTTATTTAATTATTATGTGAAAAAAAATTATCATACATATATTATGATGTATTTATCCAATGTTTATGGCCGAAAATTACACACGCATTCATCCAATGGATGTTGAACATACTAATTCTGTGTACGGCGAACTATAGCCTCATGAAACGATGATTGTTTATTTATCCTTTACCACCAATCATGGAGGGAATTATGAAAAACACTATATATATATAGTTAATATATTATATTTATTATTTATTTCAGTATCTTTATTCCTTTTTTAACACATATATTTTTACAGTCCATTTGGTGTTAATATTATAATCTTCTTTGAGGAAGTGTGGACTACCGCCCCATCAAGGCAATGCGATTTTTTCAAACACAAAATGGGATGTATTAAGGATGGATTTAATGAAAATATATGATATATATGATATATAAATCCTAATATAATAATAATTACATATATATACATATGTCATTTACCTTCATTTTTTCAATATGAAAATAAAAATTTAAACATCATTCTTGCGTAAAAACAGTTTACTGTCTCCATGAACGGTGTACTCTATTTCGAAGATAATTATGGAATAAATTATTATAATATACATATATTTTATATAACTCATACTTATATCATAATAAACAATCTTAAATAATGATATAAGTATAAGTACTAATGCTATAACAAATTAAGACACATGCGAAGAATAAAGCGAATGATTACCCGAAGTGAAACTTTAACATAAGATCATTAACTAGATGGTAATATAAGATCACAATAAAAATACATATGTAATTATGTATAAGAAAATTATTCTTTATGACATTTTTAATAAAATTATATTTATTATATAGGAATATTTTATGAGTACGGAACGATTCAAGAAATAATGTAAGTGAAATTTCATCTCACTTTCAATTTCATTGAGATTAATGTTATAATATCCAATCTTTAAATTTGTGTGGTGTATGTATTTTACATGATTTAATTATATTTATATTATACCTAAATCTATGGGTATTCACATATCCCTTCTATTATCCTTCATTCATGGGGATTAACTTTCAAAAGTTACCAAATGAGTAGAACAGTTTTGTCTCAATTTGCCTTCTTTAAGACTCATATTTTGTTATAAACCTAAACTCTTTTTTGAGGTTTATATAAATCCATTTGACATGTTATATCATGAATATAATTATTTTCATGATATATTATGATTTATGTAATTTACTTTTCATACATGTAGAGTGTGATCCCAAGTTACTAAGTTATAAGAGTTTATTTAGACAATCATATCATTATCGAGATAGTTTATGTTTAGGCGTACTTTGATAAAATATCTCAAGAATATTCATGAGTTTCATTATCCAGTATTTATTAAAGGTATCCCCATTTTATAGTTCCATTTTTCCACTCCTTGGTACTTAATATAGTTATTTTATTGAAATATTATCATCTCTCTATTTGGTCGGAAATCTATTGTATTCGAATACCATGTTTTCATATAGGTTTTCTAAAATATTTTCAGAAGATACTTGGAGATAATTTTCAAGGAATAAGGATTTCAAAAAAATTAATTATTTTCAAGTATTCCTTTAAAAGTTTTAAAATATATTTTCAAAGAAAATGGGTTTCAAAAGGTTTTATAAAAATATTTCTTCAAAGAAGATATGACATATTCCTCATGAAGTTTTTTAAAAGATCTCTAAAAATTATTTACCATATAAGATAAAATTCCTTGGTGTTGATATTGAATTTATGAGGAAATTATTCAATGTTTCAACTAAAATACTTTATTTTAATGTATTATGTTTTGATGGCATTAAGTCATGAAATCTGTTTCTATTTCATGGGTTACATGATTTTAAAAACCGCTTCTTTTCATGGGTTATGTTTATGATGAAATTATTATTAAACCTATATATTTTCATAGTTTATGATATGTTCACATTTTTATGATACCCATTTCATTTCATGGATTTTGATATTTCTATTAACGATCTTTTGTAACATGTATGTATGATTTCATTATGTGATGGGAGGGACCTATATCTCCCTCCAATGTAATGGGTAAAGATTTATATCTAATGAGATAAAACAGGGCTGGAACTAGGGTTACTTGTTTCGGTAATATAGGAATGGAATGAGGGTTTCGCATTTCAGTAATATAGGGATGGAAAGAGGGTCACTCGATTCAGTAATATTGGTCCGGAACTGGTGGTTTCCCGATTCAGTAAAGATGTTTTCCACTAATATGGTCTTGGAATTGATGCCTTGGCTACTATAGAAATTAGTATATCCTTGTGTGGTGCCACAATTCCATATCTTAGTCCTATATTATTCTTTCATTGATCATGTCATATTCTTCCTTTTTATTCATGTCTTATGAACTACCATGCTTTATGCCACGATTCAAGTATATCAACATTGATATGCATAGTATGATCTTTTATTTTCAATCATGTTCTCATACCCTTATTCTCATGTTTATTATTACATGTCTCCCTTGTTTACCATTACTAAGAATTTGTGTAAATCATTATTTATGTTTACTTCCCAAATTATTGAAGATATGTATTATGTTAGATATGTCTAATAAGGGTGCTGGTCAAGAAATAACTAGTGGGAGATTTTGTAGCTTACATATGTACTAGTTCTATGTTTCCATGTTTCCAAATGCACTATAACAACTACAGTATTTAGGAGTATATTTGTATAATTTATCAGTAGTCCATAGATGTTATGTAATTTTTATGTTTTTCAATTTGAGGGTCACTATTGTTGGTATTAGAGACAAATTTTAGTTGACATTTCCAAAATTGGATGAGAGAACCATAGTGAGAACCCTAAGGACAGGTATAAGGATAATTCTAAGGATATATGAAAGTATTGGAAAATATACTAGAATTTTGGGGATGGATGTGTTGAGTGGTTTCCTTTAAATACATCCCTATATAAATACTACTAAGGGATGTGGCTCTGAAATAGATGTATCTAAGGGTAAAAATTCTGACAAGATGTTCTGAGCCCGACTCGGGGTAATCTGGAACAGGACAATGTGCCTTGCTGCACACCTGGTTTGGCACTCTTGGGGGATATGATTTGGGAATTCACAAACTCTTTATGAAACATTATGAAATATTTAAACCTATGTAGACTATTATTAACCAAGGATAAACATAAGATGTCATAGATTATGGAATGTGTCATAAGTTAGACATCGTAAAAGTGTTTTTTCATGATTACATTATTCCTTATTATGATAACTACTTATTACTATATTCTTTTCATTTAGTAAATAGATATAACCTAAAAGAAAAAATTAATGGAGAGTGTATTGTAAAATTAAACAATTGTCCTCCTGATAAACCAAATTCTATGGGAGCTGGAATGAAAATTCATGTTTCTAAGATCACGCAGATTTATCATGATATGAATCTTGGCGGAATCCAAAATTAGAAAAGTAGGGGACAAAATTCTATTGAGTATTTCACGAGGAAACATCTACCTTCTTTCAGAGGGTCTCCTGATCCACTTTTTTTTGAACAATCGATGAGTGCCACTAAAAAGATATTCTCTTTTCTCCATTGTTCGAAGCATGAGAGATTCATTATGGTATGTTATTGCTTGGATGGTGATGCAGATTAGTGGTGGACTATAATAAAAAAAATGAGGCATAACAATGAGATTCAATCCATTGTGTGGTATGAGTTCGAGAACATGTTTTCCAATAATTACATTATATGAAATCTTCGTACGAAGATAGAGAAATAGTTCCTTGTGTTGAAGAAAATGGATTATGAGTCTGTTGGTACCTACAAGGCTAATTTCAAAAGACATGAGAAGTACCATTTAGGAATTATCATCCAACCCAAAAGTAAAGTTTCTATGTTCTTTGGTGGTTTAAATCCAATTCTCAGAAGGGTTTTGTCCATAATAGACATTAAACTACTGCAAATAGCCTATATACCCATGGTTTTGGGAAAAATCGTGGGTACAGGACCCCCTATACCCACGATTTCATCAAAACTGTGGGAATTCAGGTATATCTAGACCTATACCCACGGTTTTGGGAGAACCATGGGTATATGTCTCCCTATACCAATAGGTTCCCTAAAACTTTGTGTATAAAGATATGTTTGAATCCTACACACATGGTTTTATGAAAACCATGGATTTAGGTATCGATCCAATACCTATACCGATGGTTTTCTAAGAGAACTGTGGGTATAGGGCTCTGAAAAAAACCTATATCCACAGTTATGGAAAACCATAGATAAAGGTTTCCTGCATGAAAGTGGGAAAAAATTAAGGAAGGAAAACCCAATACCAACGGGTTTTATCCTATACCCATAGTTTGAATTAATATATTTACAAAAATATAGTGTTTAATTCATAAAATATACATGGATCAGTTGTTAAATCACATCTTGATAATCAAAAGAAGGCCTAGGATTGAAACCCACTAAATTTTATTTTCATATTGAATGTTTAAAATTTATTTAATTATGTAGATGTAGATTTAAAAACACAAAACTCATGTAGAATGAGTGTGAGGAACTGAGTACTCAAAGTTGAGGTAGTGGGTTCTAAACTAGCTATTGTCTTTTTTTCATAAAATGGAAAAAAAATATTAATATAATTAGGTTAATGGATATGTATATATAAAATAAATTAAAGTAGGTTAGATGGAAAAATTCTCCAATAACGAAGTGTAGGATGCAGGATCAATAATCAGTGACATATGTTATCAATAAATTTATACCCACGGTTTTAAACCCATTGGTAGAAGGCTCTTCAATGGCGGAAAAAAGGAAGTGAAAGAGTGGGAAGATCTATGCACATGATTTTTTCAAACTGTGGGTATATGCTGTGGACCTATACCGATGCCTTGGTTTCCCATGGTTTCCCAAACCGTGGGTACAACCTATACCCATAGTATTGGGGGATACACCCACGGTTTTGAACTGTGTGTAAAGGTTATTTTTTCAGTAGTTTTAGTAGCTACGAGAAGATTGTGAATTGTATAATCAACATTGAAAAAGAGGTGGGAGTCACGTATTAGTCTCATGTAATTGACAAGAAGAGGAAGATAGAGTTCAAAGGAAACTATAAGAACCATGGAGAAAATAATATGAACTTTCTTTCATGCTCTATGTGTGGGAATAATCATGGAGTAAATTACCTTAGGGGGTCTAATAAATGTTTTTAAGTGTGGAAGATAAGGCCACCAGGCAATTGATTATCAAGGTGATGGGATGAAGTTGGCTAAAAATGCTAATGGAGATAAATCCATACATGATTGACCTCCCATGATTTAGAGCTTCATGTTTTAGGATAATGGTAATTATGCTAATTATTACTCAAACCTAAGGCTTGGTGACAATGATCTATGTCAGAAACCTCATAAGCTATTGGATAAGGGAAAATCTCATACAATTTATATATTTGATGTAGGAAGTGATAATAACATGATGAAATGTACACTAACCATCAAATCTCTAACTGGTAATGGCATATTTGATTCTAGATATACCCACTCATTCATATCTAACGAATTCTCTTAGGTTGTTAAGATTCTTCCAAAACAATTTGATATGGAATTATCAGTTCAAACCCTTAATGGTAAGATTATTTAATCTCAGTTTTGTGATTCCTCTCTGGTTAATGTTTGTGGGATAATGATTCCATAAAATCTTGTCATTCTTCCTTTGGTTTAATTCAATGTCATATTAGGCATGTAATGGATTTTAATACATAAATCCCATAGAAATTTTCAAGGAAGGGAAGTTACATTCGATATTTCAAACCCTCCTATGATCATCTATCATTGTGATGATAAGTATGAACCACCTGTAGATATTACTTCCAGTGTATGGGTCTTAATCTACATTCAAAGGGGTAGTTTGTCTCAAATATTTGTGGAGAAGATCGACAACGATGATATAACTATTATTAAGGGTTTTTTATGTCTTTCTAGAAGAGTATCCTTGTCTTCCACCAAAATGTGTAGTTGAGTTATCAATAGAACATGTACCTAGTTCCACACCAATTTCTATGATTCCTTATTGAATAGACCTGATTGAGTTGTATGAATTGAACAAGAAACTCCAATAAAACCATGATAAGGAATTCAATCAGCAATGTGTGTCACCTTGTTGTGAACCAGTTCTTTTTGTGAAGAAGAATCATGGTTCAATGTGACTCTACATTGATTATTTGGAGTTGAACAAGATCCCAATCAAGAACAAGTATCCTCTTCCCCATATTGATGACTAGTTTGTTCAACTACATGGAGCTCAATAATTTTCCAAGATTGACATTCATTATAGATATCATCAATTGAGGGACAAAAAGGAGGATATACCTAAGACAATATTCCATAAAAGGTATGGTCACTATGAATATATAGTGATGGATTTTGGTCTTACTAATTCCCCTGATATCTTCATGGATTAGATAAATAGATTCTTTGGATATTGCCTCAATATATTTGTGGTTGTATTTATATATGATATTATTATCTATTCAATGAGAAAAGAAAAGCATGTTGATCACCTCATAATTGTACTGAAGACCCTAAGGAAGGAGTAGTAATATTAAAATTTTAAAAAATGTTAGTTTTTTCTAAAATGAATTTATTATTAGGTAACATAATCTCAATAGATAGTATAGAATTATATCCATAAAAAATAGAGGCTATTGAAAGATGGCCTAGACCAACCACGATGACTGAGATCTATAGATTTCTTGGTTTATCTTGATATTATCAATGGTTTGTGAAGCATTTATCAGGACAATCTAATACTCATCCCATTTTAACTCAGAAGGGTGTGAAGTTCCTCCAGACAAACGATTGTGAGGAAAATTTCAAAGAACTGAAGAGAAGTTTGGTCAGTGCACTTGTTCTTACATTACCCATGTTTTAGAGAGGGTTTTCTAATCTATAATGATGCATCTAAGAAGGTATTGGGATGTTTTCTTAAGAAAAATAACATTTTTATAGCATATACCTCATGATATTTGAGGATTCATGAGCAATATTACCCAAATCATGATTTGGAGTCAGTGGCAGTAATCCATGCATTAAAGATATAGAGGCATTATCTTTATGGTGAAAAATGTGATATATATACCGATCATAAAATTATGAAATATATATTCACAAAGAAGGATTTGAATATTCTCCATATAATATGGTTAGAGATGATAATGGATTATGAAATTTCAATACATTACCACCCTTGTAAATTGAACAAGGTGGATGATGCAATGATTCAGAAGGATCATGCAAGCTTATCCATGATGAGGATCTCAAAAGATCCAATATTTTTGTATTTTCAATGGATGGATCTTGAAATAATAAAGCAAGGGTAAAAATATTATATTTATCAAATGAATGTTTATCCTTCTATCCATGTAAAGATTAAGGAGATGTAAGAGGAAGATGAAGAGATAAAAAAGAAGGCTAGCGATGTTCTTCTGTTTAACCTTGATCAGAATAGAAAGATAATGTTGAGGAATGGTGTATGTGTTCCCTCAATACCAAATTTGAAGAAGGTGATATTAGAGGATCTTAATTATTCTACATTATATATTCACACTATACATACGAAGATTCATATAGACTTGAAGGAAATATTCTGGTTGGATGTTGTGGAGTTTGAATGTCAGTGTTTGGTATTCCAACAAGTTAAGGCTGAAAGACAAAAGTGTAAAGGGATGTTGCATCCATTACCCATACCAGAATGGAAATAGGACAAGATCACTACGGAATTTTTCATTGGACTAACTAAATTCCTTAAAGGGTTTAATACTATATTGTTAATAGTCAATCACCTAACTACGTAATCACACTACATTTCTATCAGAGAATATTTATATCTTGATCGGCTTTCCATAATACACATTAAGAAAGTGGTAAGGTTTCATGGAGTACTAAATTTTATGTTATTAGATCAGTATCTGAGGTTTACTGCAAATTTTGGAGAAGTATTTAGAAATAACTTGATAAAGAATTGGGTTTCTACACTTCTTATCATCCTCAAACAGATGGTCAATCACAAAGAACAATTCATACCCTAAAGAATATGTTTTGATCTTTTTATATGGATTTGAAAGGTGGTTAGGATCAACACCTTCTTCTAGTTGGTTTTTCTTACAACAATATCATTCAATCAAGAATTCATATGGAACCTTATGAATCCCGTTATGGGAAGAAATTCAGATCTCCAACATGTTGGGATGAGTTTGGAGAAAGAAATTTATTAGAGCCTAATATCACTAAAGAAATGGTCAAGGAATATTGAACCATTCATAAGAAAATCAAGGAAGATCAAAGCTATAAGAAAAGTTATGATGATAACCATCAGTGTTATCTAGAATTTGAAATGGGGTAAATTGTGTTCTTATGAATCTCACCCTTGAATAAGGTTATGATATTTCCGAAGAAGTGGAAACTAAGACCTTTGTATACCGTCCACTTTGAAATTATTGATCTTATCAGGACAGTAGCCTATCGCATGGAACATCCTCCAAATCTCTCCCATGTTTATGATGTGTTCCTTGTATCACTCTGGATGAAGTATATAGTTGAACCTTCACATGTACTAAACAAAGAGGCCATTCCACTAGAGTAGGATCCTTATTTAGAGGAGCAACCTGTTGAAATTATGGACAGATTAGAGAAAAATATACAAAACGAGACAACTCTCCTAGTCAAAGCTTTGTGGATAAATCACCTGTTAGAGGAAGCTATGTGGGAACATGAGGATATTATTAAGTAGAAGTATCCTCAGTTGTTTTTACTAAAGTGAGAAATTTCATGGTGAAATTCATTTTAAGGGGGGTAGAATGTATCACCCCGAGTTTTTATGGTCCTGTTTTTTTTATAAAGCTAAATTTTCATTTATATATTTCAATGAACAATGTCAAAGATTCTTTTCACATGAAACTGACTCGACATACATTCCATGAAACATTGACTGGGTGTACAAAGCACACAACATTGAGTTAGCATACGATACACACAACATTGAGGTTCTACAAAATATCTATTTTTATTATTTTAATTATTTATATAAGAAAATTATAACCTAGATGTTAAACATAGTAATATAAATTGTAATATCTACTTTCCAAATATTGGTTATAATAATTATATATATATATATAACACATTGATAATGAAATATAAGATTTTTGGTAAATTCAATTTATGTAAAAAAATTCACGACTGAACAACTATTAATAATAAACAAAATTTTTGAACTTTTTAGATATTTAATTTGATAAAATAAACTTCATTTTTTAATTCTGAACATTGAAATTATCTTAGGGTAACGTTTTGGGATTTTTCTGAGAAAATTTATTTTTTGATTAACAGTGAAAAACATTGTTTTTTAGTTAATAATGCCTTTTTTAGTAATTAATTAATAATGATGAATTATATTATAAAAAAGTTTCAAGGTAAAAATATATGAATATTACATATAATAATACAGTGAAACTCATTATAATACATTCAGCTTTGATACTGAATATATAATCTTAACAAACGTTTGAACTTTATCCAACTTTAAAACCCCATTGGGATGAGCACTAATCTTAATTTTGTAGCTTCTGTGAAGTGAATTTCAAAAATACAAAAAAAAACAATTGTATTAAGTCTAATAATTATATTATAAGGATATCATGTTAATTTTTTTACCAAAATGGTTATTAAAAGTGATTAGAATTAATCATAGTAGTTAAGGAAAAATTAGGCTTAATTAGGGATTAAACCATAAAATCAAGGGCCCAAATGACCTATACACTGATCTAAACCCAACCTTATGTAAATAATTCGTCCCTAAACCTTATATTATTGATTATTTATTATCTTTAGACTTTTTAGGTAATAACATGTGCACACCTAATTTGTTTCTATGAATTTGATGTGAGTGTTTTTCCTTCCCTATAAAAGGTAACCACCTCTACCCATTCTTGAGACTAATATAACATTTTATGTTCATAAAAACTCTAAAAAATATTACTCAAGACAATACATCCTCATACATTGAATCCTCCCTTTGGGAAGAACCCCTCTCATGGAATTCTTTAGGAACAAACCAAAAGGAGTTACCCGATTTAGAGGTAACATCTTCTTTCAAGCACTTTTCCTTCATATTCATTCTCCACACTACACTCCCTTTATTCCATTAATTTTTAAAAAACCAGTATCCTACATATACTAGGATTTTTTTATAAAAAGGGTCTGACCTAAAATTACACATAGCTCCATCTAATGGATGTTGAACATATTGTTTCTTTGTACGGCGAACTACTGCCTCATGAAACGATGATTGTTCATTTCTCATTTACCACCAATCATGGTGGCCATTATGATGGAAACTCTATTTATATACATGTTATATTATATTTATTATGTATTTTATATTATTTATTCCTTTTTTACACACATCTATTTACCTTCCATTTGGTGTTAATATGATATTCTTATTTGAGGAAGTTTGGACTACCACCCACTCAAAGGGGTGTGATTCATCCACACACCCAAGGGAATGTATTAAGGATAGGTTTAATGAAATTATATGAAATATATTATAAATTAATTATACTTAAATAATGACTTCATATATATACATTTTTCATTTACATACTTTCTTTCAATACGACAATAAAAACGGAAACAATGTTCATGTGTATGAACAACTTCCCATTTCATTGAACAGTGTATTCCATTTCGTACTTAATTATGAAATAAGTTATTATAATATACATATAAAATATATACCTGATATCTATATCATATTATACATTTTGGAATCATGATAGATGTATAAGGACCAACACTACAACAAATTAAGAGACATGTGAAGAACAATACGAATGATTAGCTGAGTGAAACATTAACATAGTATAATTAACAAGCAAATAATATAAGTTAATAATGAAAAGATATATGGTATTATGTATAATAACATGGTTATTTAAAATATTTATAATATAATTATATTAATTATACAGGAATATTGTACGATTATGGAAATTGTAAAGACAAAATGTTAGAGGAATTTCACCTCACTTTTAATTTCTATAAGGTTCCGGTTATGATCAACAATATTTCATTTTTTTATGTACTTCACATTATTTAGTTATATATATGTTTTAACTAAATTTATTTTTATTCACATATAAATTATATTATCCTTCTTTCACTTTGTTTTACTTTCAAAAGATACCAAATTGGTAAAATAGTTTTATCTCAATTTGCCTTCTTTGAGACTCATGTTTTGTTATGCAGCTAAACTCTTTTTTGAGGTGTATATACATCAATTTTACATGTTATATAATAAAGATTCGTATTTATATTATATATTAAGCTTAATGTAATTTAATTTTCTTACATGGAGAGTATGATCCTAATTAACCATGTTATAAGAGTTTATTGATACGATCTTATCATTTTTGAGATTCTTTATGTTTATGCTTCCTTTGATTAAATATCTCATGAATATTCATGAGTTTACTTATCCTATATTTATTCAAGATATCCCCATTTTTTATTACCATTTTCACTCATTAGTACTTAAGATAGTTCTTTTAGTGAAATCTGACCATAGATATCTTCATTCGGAAATATATTGTATTAAAAAACAATGTTTTCAAAAATGTTTTCAAAAATGATTTCAAAAGATACTTGAAGGAAATTTTCAAGGGAAGAGTATTTAAATTTTTTTATTTTTTTAAATGATTTATTTATAATTTTTCAGAGCAATTTTCAAAAAAAATGTTTTCAAAAGGTTTTATAAAAAACATTGTTCAAAGAAAAAAGGATATTTTCCTCAAGATATTATTTTAAAATACCTTTAAAAATTAATTCCCATCTAAGGTAACATATATTGGTGTTACGCATTTCTTTATAGAAAAATTATTGAATTTTTAAATTCATATTATTTATTTTAATGGATTATTTATTGTATGGCATGATGTTATGAAAGCCATTTATCTTTCACATGTTATATTCTTTTGAAACCCGCTTCTTTTCAGAGGTTATGTTTATGATGAGATGATTATCAAACCTATCTCTTTCCACAAGTTATCATATTTTCACATGTTTATGATACCCATTTTATTTAATGTTTTATGATATGCCTATTTATGATAATTTGTAACATGTATGTACGATTAAATTTTGTGATGGGTGAGACCTATATCTCCCTCCATTGAATTCGGTATTGATTTAAATATAATGAGATAAAACATGGCTAGAATAAGGGTTACATAGTTTAGTAATATAGGGAAATAATGAGGGTTAAATGGTTTAATAATAAAATTATGGAATTAGGGTCACTTGGTTCAGTAATATTGGGTTGGAATGGGGGGTACTCAGTTCTGTAAAGGACATTGTCCCCTAAGATAGTCTTAGCTTCGATGACTTGTATACTGTAGAAATTAGAATATGATTATGTGTTGCCACAATTCCATATCTTAATCCTATGTTATTCTTTTAAGGATTATGTTCTTTACTTCCTTTGGATTCATGTATTATGAAATTCCATACTTTATTCCATGATTCATGTATTTGATCATTGATATGCAGGGTATGATATTCTATTTTCATGATCATATTCTCATACCCTTATGCACATGTTTATTCTTACATGTATCCATTATTTACCCTTACTAGGCATTTGATCTCACCCCTTTTTATGTTTCCTTCCTTAATTTTTGTAGGTATATAGAATGATTGATATGTTTAAGAAGGTTTCTAGTCAAGAAGAACATAGTGGGAGTTGTTGTAGCTCACATATGGACTAGTTTTATGTTTCCATGATTCCAAAGGCATTATACCAAATACGGTCTTTGGATGCCTATTTGTATAATGTTTAAGTATTCCAAAAATGTAATGTAATTCTTATGTTTTGTAAATATAGGGTCACGATACTACGGGGAGTGAACACATTAGACTATTATAGAATTTAAAATGAGACATGACTACTATGGAAGTGATTTTCTATGCTTATGTGAACACAAATATTCCATGAATTAAGATAATTTTATGTTCTCATGGCCTATGTTCTTTTATTCCTTAATTATTAGTGCCTTAATAACTATCAAACATTATACCATGAGTCATGATTTTGATTATTGATATGAAGTGTTTGGAATTTCATATGTTATTCCCACGTTCTCTACCATTATTCTCATTTTTTCTTTAAATATTTTAATTTTATACCCATAAAAACATTCTATATCACCATTTATTATTTTCATTTTCCCTAGATTATGATGATATGTATTATGTATGATATTTCTATGAAGGGTTATAGTTATGAAGAACATGTGGGAGATGATGATGAACTCTTATACACTAGGTTTTTTATCCTTCCCAGATTCCATAGGTGTTATACCTTTACAGTCCATAGGCATGGGTTGTTGTATTGTAATGAATATTCATATAAAAATATGTAATATATATATATATAAATATATGTGATATATTTAGGTCTCTACAATAAGGGAATATCAAATCATAGCCCTAGTTTTTCTTTATTTTTTATATACTTTTTAAATAATATTATTCCCTACGTATATATATTCAGTATCTAGTATCCGATCGCCTCCAAATTTAAATTACTTTTTATTTTCTAAAAAACTTATCTAAACGTTCTAAATAGTTCAAAAATCCATCCACACATCACATTATATGGATTCCTAAAAATCTTCTTGGAATGACATATTATTATTTTCTACTATTACATCACAAACACCTTGTACCATTATTACATACACACACACAAACATATATATATATATATATTATCATAAAATATCACTTAAAAAACCATGTTTAAGACCTTCCTAAATTAATATTTTATTAAAAACAACCAATAAATTCAAATACCATCGCTTTTATCTCTACCACATTGTTAATGACACCCAATGGTTTTGTTTCCTCTTCCCTCTATGGAATCACAACCATTCTTACAACATATTTTCAATAAACATTATGCACCAATTTTATAATGAGAATTCACAATATTGTGACATCTTCATAAATTCATTATTTTCTAGATATATCCTTTTGTAATTTTCAGTAAAATCATATAGAATCATGAATCCATGTGTTTCATTAAATTCTAAATAATCCATTCAACAAAAACTAATTTATTTATTATTGATTTACTTATTTTTAAACATTTAATGAATGAAACGCCATTTTGAAATTAATTTTCAACAAAAAATCTAAGCACCTATAGCTGGAGATCAAAGAAAAACATGAGTAAATATTAACAATAATAATGATGCCTATATTTTTCACAACTAATATATAATAAATATATTATCTTGAGTAATAAAATATCATTATGATATCAATGATTATTCCAATAAATAGTTAGTTCAATAACATTAAGACACATGATTGAGGGATATACCACATGCGCTATTATAAAAGTGGCCTTTAACAACTCTAAAATAATCTGTTATTAGTGTTAAAAAATGTTGAATACCACATCGCAGTTAAAAGCCATATGATTTTATCAGTTATAGAATATAACTAATAAAGGGGAATATTTTAGTGTGATGTTAATGTGCACTAGAGATCCAAATAATAGGATATACTTAGTGTGCTCTAATAGAACACTAAATATCTAGAAAAAGTATCAGAAACTACAAAATATGACAGAAAACCAAATTTAAATGAAATAATATTTAAAAAAATACTAGAAATAAAAAATATTATTGAGAAAAAGAATAAAAATATATAAAATAAAAAACAACCCATGATCGATCAAAATTACACACCTATATAACAAGAAAAATGAAGTTAGTCATAATATAATGAAATAAATTAAATAGAAGTTTGAATTTTAAACTAAAAATTGATTAATATGAAGAAAATTGTGTATTAGTTTGAGTTGTTGTTGATTCCTAAATGTTACATAATTGGTTATTCAACTTCAATAATTATCTCTATGAAATCTAAAAAAATAATTATAATATAAAAATGATAAAAAAAATTATTTTTTATAACAGATATAATGTTAGGAAAATAATCTAGCAATGTTTTCTCAGTTTTGGTGATGTAATGAGTGTTTTAAACTAAAATTAAACTTATATACTTAAAAGATACACATGGAGTCATACCAGTCACATTGGGAATAAAATTTAGGTTTGGATTATTACTACACATAAAAATGACTTATGGATCAGTTTCCTAAAGTATCAAAACAATATAAATGTGTTTCCTTGGTTTTTGAGTAGATCATATGAATTTTTTACTAAAATTTGATTTTAAAGTATAAACACACAGTTTGAGTCATACATGTCATATCGTGTGTGGTATTGATGTGAGAATAATTCTTATATTTAAAAATTTATTAATGAATTGTTTTTTTAAAGTATCATGAAAATTTGACCGTGTTTTGTGATTTTTTAGTGAGTGAAATTTTTTGAACTATAATGTCAGTTTTAAATTGTTATCATACACTTTGTGTCATACCAAGAACATCATGTATCAGGATGATTATAAAATAATTACAACACATCATGAATGAATTATGGATAACTTTCATAAGTTATAAAAACAATCTAAATGTGCTTTCATAGTTTTTAGTATGCTAGTTGAATTTTTTGCTAACTTTAATGTCAATTTAAAATAAAAAGAAAAACTTGGAGTCATACCTATCACACCATGATTTGGACTAAGTTGAATCTTATTCATAAAAATCTCAAAAACATTTCCTTAAGTGTCAAAACAATTATAATTCTTATTCTTTATTTTGAGTATTACACTTTTGTTTTTTTTACAAAATGTCATTTTTAACAAGTAACAAGAATGTTGAGTCACACAAGTCACCTTGTGTGTGGGTTTGATGTGGGAATAATTCTTACACATCACAAATAAATTATGTTTTTATTTACTAATTTATCAATACAACACAATTACTTCATCTTGTTTTTCAATGAGTGGTACTTTTTCAAAAAAATGTCAATTATAAATTTATAACAATCACTTTTAGTCATATTGGGACCGATGTGTATTAGATTGAGGTGTGAATAATTTATAAATATCAAGAATGAAATAAAAATAATATTAATAATGCATTAAATCAATATGAATGTGCTTCATAGGATTTTTGTTTGTTAGTTTTCATTTTTAAAAATCCATACTTCAAATTTTAAATAAAAAGATACACATGAAGGCATACCAGTCACACCATGCATCAGATCATGGTGAGGATGATTCCAAAATGTCCCAATTTATATATGGATTTTTTTTATTAAAGTATTAAAACAATATAAATGTGTTTTCTTTGTTTTGAGTATTCCAAATGTTTTAACGAAAATGCCATTTTAAACTTGAAACATGCACTTCAAGACATACTAATCACATATTTTCTATGTATAATGTGAGACTGATTCCTATATATCACAGGGAACTGTTAATAATTTTCTTAAATTATCAATATAATCCAAATATTTTCTTGGTGTTTAGTGAGTGACACTTTTCTGTACTAAAATGTCATTTTTAAATAGATTACAGTCATTTGAATTCATACCGAACACATATTATACTAGATTTAGGTGTGTCAGACCCCAACACATCACAGATGAAATATAGATCATTGTTCCAATGTGTTTGAAAATTAAAATGAGTTTTATTGATTTTGAGTTTTTTAGTTGTCTTTTATACTAAAATTATTGCCAATTTTAAATAAAAAAATGCACTTGGAGTCATAAGAGTCACATCGTGTATCAGATTGAGGTAAGGCTAATTCCTACACATCCCAAATAAATTTGGGATCTTTACTTGATTTATAAAAATATAAAACTTTTCTTCTCATGTTTGAGTTTTTTCACTTGTGTTTTTTTACTAAAATATTATTTTAAACTAGAAACACACACTTTTTTGGCATACCAGTCATATTGTGTTCATTTTTGATGTGAGACTCTTTCTTACACGTCAAAAACAAATTCCAATTTTTTTCAAAATTATCATGAAAATACAAGCATGTTTTTTTGGTTTTTAGTGAGTGATTTTTTCTGGATGTAAATGTTAATTTTAAATTAATAGTAAACACTTTGATTCATACCAAGAAGAATGTGTATGAGATTGAGGTGTGGTTGATTCCTAAATATCACAAAATAAGTATGGACTATTTTTCTAATTTATTAAATTAATATTAATGTTTATTCTTCATTTTGAATATGTGATGTTTGTTTTGAAATAAAATTTAAATTATAGACTAAAAACATAAAGTTCGAGTCATATCTGTCACATCATGTGTCGGATTGATGTGCGGATGATTAAATATGTGATGTGTGTTTTCATTTAATATTATAAACCATGATAATATATATATATATATAAATGATCCTTTTGGTTGGAATAATAAACACCATGCTCCCAGAAAATACTTATCCAAAAGCACCATTTTATCTCTTTTCTAACTTGATGTGGATGATTAAAGGAAATATATGACTTCTAAAACAATCTATGAAGAAGAAAAAATAAAAAAAAATATGAAAAGAAAATTATATTAAAAAAGATAAATGGGTGAAATAATGAACTAAATAATTAGTAGGAATTCACATTTTCATTACGGTTGTATACCTTGTTGACCCATTTCCTTATTGTTGTTTTATCAGTTACAGCCTCAAAGATCAACCTCACACGAGCACTAGAAGATTTGAACAAACCACCTCAACTAGAAAAAATTAATCCAACTATATAATAAAAAAATTATTATGTTAGTTAAACTATATAGAAATAAATTAAACATAAATATGAATAATACTTTAATCAAATAAAAATTTCAAAATGAAACAACATAATTTGAGTCATAAAGAGAACACAACGTATTTTTTCATGGTATGGTTAATTCAACTGTATATTTTTATCCTAATGTTCATTAAACAATCTAGATAATCTTAAAATATTTTAGTTTGTTAACACAAAATGTAAAATGAGTTGGATAATAAAAACAAAATTCCATCACCATGAGTGAATCATCTCTATTGCGTGCATGATCATAGTGCATGGATGAATCATCATTTTTGAGGAATTCATTAATTCCTAGAAATAATTAACCATTAATTTAAGGAAATGATCATTCATTTATTTAACTAAAATAAATATTTACATATGTGTTTTAATGGAACATAATAAAGTATATCTTAACATTGCACCATCATAGAGATACAAACTCTATGATAAACCTTTTACCTTCATTGATGAATATGTATTCAGTGTAACCCATTATGTATTTTAAAAATAAACTGAACTCCATTATAAATTTTGTACACTATTTTTACAATATCAATCATTATTATAGCCCTTTATAGAATCAAAATGACAATAAAATCTTGTACATCGATTACGTTTCCATTGATTGTGCTATAAATCCGTATATGATTTTCAATATTATGGGGAATGATAAAATCTAACATAACATGAATATTTTTTTATCGTAATAGGAATATCCCTATTCTCATGTATTATTTGGGGATAATTATTATGAGTTATTTATTAATGAGCTTGTGAATGTGGATCATTTTACATAATGAATGTGCACATTCATAATGAATGTTACTTATACAGATTTCAAAAGAATTTTTTTATATTAAATCATGCATATAATTTATGATGAAACACACCAAATATTTCCAAATCCCACTAAAGTGATACCACTATATAGTTACTTTTTAAAATTTCATGATTTAGTAGATGAAATTTTGTATTTTGTTATTTTTTAGAGATTTTGGATAATGCTACTAGCTTATTTTTGAAATGGGTCTTCATTTAGACTTTTGGTGACTCATGATATTATTTGAAATGGTGTTTTAAATTTAAGTTATTTATTCATATGTTGGTTTTATTCTATTTTATTCCATGTTTCTTTTGACACCGGTACTCCATGATGACCACAATCTCTCAATGATGGTTATCCTCCAATACTTCTCTCATAGATATTCTTTCATTGATGGTTAATTCCAAAAAAAATTATTCGATAATTTGTATTGGATTATATACCTATTAGATAATTAGATTGGTATTGTATAACTCCCAAGTGACTATTTGTAACACCCCGACCCCAGTTACCCAGAGTCGGTGCATTATTTTAATACATTGGCATGATTACAAAGAATCAAGTCCCGAAGGACCGATCGGTTTAGTTGTCTTGGAATCACTAGATATATTTATATGTCTTACATTACATCATAAAGTGAAAAAAAAACTACAACAACATCTTGTCTTCATATACCCTCATACTATCCCTACAGGTCATTCATAAAATACTTCTTCACATCCTTTGAAAAATAAAACATTGAAAGGGGTGAGCTCAGATGCTCAGTAAATATAACAATATAGCGAAAACTTTCATAAATAAACATAAACATTTAAGGAAATATATAACTAAAACAGAATCCATTTAAACTTGAACTTATGAATAATATGGAAAAAATAAAATGAAGTAATTCCATTTACTTATTCACATGGATATTCTAATAGTCGAATAACCACATGCAATATCAATAACCACTTTCATAATGATGGAATGCATAATGACAGACTATCATAACCACATAGTCAAGGCCTTGTGCCAAGACTACAAATAAGATTTTGTCAAGGCCTTGTGCCAAGAAACTAGTTTGTCTCATGAGACCTACTGATGCATCGAGGAGTTATAGAGGGCTCCACCCGTCACTTACTAAGTCCAATGCATTCCTCATATGAACAGGTTTAAACATAACATAAACATTCGTATTAAAACTAGCATACTAAATGTCAATTCATTCACCATAAACCATGAATTGTATAAAAATAACACATCCAAAGTCAAAAATATCACAAAACCTTCTATACAATATGTAAGATTTGTATCATGATAAATCAACTTCAAAACATGTTTAAAACCCATTAAAGGATTTTTACATAGATGAAAATGATTTGTAAAACTCTTTGAGAGAAATACCCCTTTTCATGAAAACATTTAAAAGTAACACAATTTAGAAAGGAAGGCATTTAAATACATTTTTTCATCAAAGTGTCTCATACCACTTTGAAACTTTTGAAATGAATTAACAATTTAAAAACATTAATTTACATATAAATAAATCCCTAAAAACCAATTTTAAGACATGGACATTAATGAGAATGATTTAGAAGAATAAATATTTAAAACATTTGTAATGATGTTTTAGTAAAAAGTTCCCTTAAAATAATCCCTTTGAAAACTCTTTCATGTAACGTGGACATGAATAGTAAATATGTCCCAGTAGATACTTATGTAAAAACAACCTCGGATAATAAAGAGATTCTGAAATTAACCATTACCAATTTGGTAACTTAGGAAACATAAACCCCATGAAAGAGGTATCATACAATGAATATGTAAATACACATAAATTAAATTGTATTACACAAATAATACAATTATGGGAATTACATACACTACACAAAAGGTAATAGTGGCAATATGGAATGAATCTCACGGAAATAAGGAGTGAGATGAAAACTCTTTACCTTGCACTTTCCTTTAGTCGAGGGTACGTTTAACCTCCTGTATGAAGACCGTAGTATGTTATTAAATTATACCAGAACCATATTAATATTTATGATATCATACATTATTAATTTATGACTTTATAGTACCTATTTAATAATAATTTCCATGTTAAATTAACATTTCAGGTAATAATTGCTTTCTTTATCGTACGTGTTTTAACTTGTTACTCTTTATTGGATCACATAGATCATGATTTAAATACTTCCATAATATAAAACTTTTTTTATATATCATATATATTTCTAATATAAACGTGTATAATATACATATATATGAAATGAAAAACATCGTTTATGGAGACAGTAGTCCGTACGTATGCATAAACGTTGTTTCCGTTTTCATAACGTATTGAATAGAACTAAGTGAATAACATATATGTAAGTAAATATATATATATATATATATCTCCAGTAGAATTATTATGTCATATATTAAAAACATATGAGTAATATATATTTTTATAAACATCGATGCATGGTGAATGTGGAAACGAATCTCATCGCGACGTGGAGACGGTAATCCGTACGCACGCAGGAGCGACAATATCATTTCCTTAAAGTTGTGGAATTGGAGGGTACACTAATTTTATAGAGACATTATCATGTTATTTTAATTATTTATATACATATTACTCATCATTATGTCCATCCAAATAACATAGTTTTGAATAACAAATTACACCACGGTGTGGAGACGGTAAGCCGTACGTACGCATGCATGGTTACATTATCATTCATAACATGGATAGAATAATGAATATAGTTTTGAAATAACATCACAGTATATAGAAGATACTGGATTTATTATTCTATAATGTAAATAACAAATAAAGAAGATGTTGAAGAGGAATAGAACTGGAAAGAGGGTGGTGAAAACATTACCTCTTCTTCTGGTTCTCCCTTTTCATTTGATCAAAATAGCTCATTAGGATGGCTTTATGATCAAAATAAGGCCTCTAGTTTGAATTGAAGGAAGTTTAGAGAATATTTGGGCAGGTTTTGCTTGATCCTAAAGGGTTTAAAGGTATTAATTTTAGAGAAGGGGGAGTGCCCTTTTATAAGAGGGGTGAGGGGCACCTTTGGAAAAGCAAGAAATATTATTTTATAATAAATTCATATTCGGTTTCTAATGAATAAAAATTATATTATTTAAATTTTAAGGTGGGGATAGGTCAAAACCACTCAACAAATAGTTTTTTTTTATAGGTCTGGGTTACTATATTAACTTTATCTTTTTTATTTGACTCTTAGTTAAATAGTTTGACATTTACCATGTCTATTTGTATTTTTATATTATATAGTCAATAAACATACTATAAACTTATAAGAGACCCCCAAGTGGTCCATTAGTAATACACCTATAATTATATAAGTCCTTTGGCCTAACCTTATATTTTTAGGAATAGAATATCAATTAATAATAAAATATTTATTTTAAAAACTCCTTTATGTCAATTTTGACACTATTTAATAATTGATTTTTGATAAAGTCATAAAAACATTATTAATTAGAACCAAATTCATTTAAGCAATACTAACATTTCATATTAACCAATAAATTTTTTTTATGTCATCAAAACTTTCAAATTATATTTATTTTAAAATTTATAATTCTAATTATTTGATTCTTTCATTAATAAGGAAAATAATGCATCATTATTATGTCATAAATAAATTTAATCATTTAATGTCTAAAAATTATAAATAAAAAACCATTATGTTTGAAATCGTATTATCTTTCTAATTAATATTTATAGTAAAAAATATAACATATATAAACCTATGTAAAAATTGTATTTCTAAAAGATATATGCTTATGCCATTTTTTTATTTACTTTAACTTAATTAATATAATGTGTCATTATCACTTACAAGTGGATCCATGGGATCCCAAAATAGACCCATATATGGTCATGGTCGTACATGTATCAACCAATAGGGTTAGGACATGTTTTAGGGTAATTTATTATTATTATAATATTATTTTTTACCCTTATTTACCGGATTTACCCTTTAACCATGGTAAATAAAATATTTACGGAAGTAATTATTCGAAATGTCTAAAAAAAATTTAATATTTACAAAATTTGTACATCCTGATTATAAATATGGAATCCATTTTTCTAAATTCAAAACACTTGAGTGGCAGAAATTAATTTAAAATTAATTCCTATTGTTAAAACAAAAAGCGTGTTTTTAAGAGATAATAACTATCAAAATATTGGCAATTGATTATGTCCAGTTTAAATGTCAAATTATGTCCAATGAAAAACAATGGATTAAATGGTAAAAATATAATCTAATTATACTCTAAAATCACTCAAATTCATAATTTATCACTATTAATTATTTCGATTAAACAAGTTTTTTTAATTAAAATTTAGTAATTTTCCCTATTCATCAAAATATGAAAGTTATCTGAAAAGTACCAAAAATTCACCCTAAGATAATTTAGATATTCCAAATCCCAAAAATGATGTTTATGTTGAAATATAAAATGTATAAAATTTTAAAAAGTTTGTATTACTATTCATAACGGCTAGTTTGATTGGTTGTGGTGTGTGTTAGAACTCGAAATTGCGTAAAACACACGCTACTGCATTATTCAAAGAGAAGTGTATTGTGGAATATTGGGGTGTTACATTCTCCCCTACTTATATAAATTGAATCCCCGCAATGTATTCGCAGGATTGGAAACTTGGGGTTGACATTTCAAAATATCTTAGATGAAATCCCATATAGAAAAATGGATTAATGAGGCCTCTATTTAAAATAAAGAGTGGTAATTATGAAGGTTACCAAAAATAACACATACTAGGGTTCCATGTAGAAAAACATGGATATTTAAGAGAAATATAACCATCAATATCTGATAGACAGTGGTAGAGAACATGGCTATGAAAAGGCCAACAATCACAAAGCCATAAATTTGTGATGATCTAAGGTACCATCTAGGACAACATTTTTGTTCTAAGTGCCTTTTCTTAATGTTGAGGAATTTGTTTATGAGACTGGATAAGATCATAAGGAGATATACTTACTTTATAATTAGAGTTTTATCCATTAATAAATTTCTACCACAAACTCATCTTTCACGCCAAAACATAATACAACTCAAAATTAATCATATAGGGTTCCAAATATAATGAATTTAAAATTCACATATCAGACACTTTATAAAAAAGACACTACATTATACCATCCAGGAACTTCACATAGTCCAGTGGTAGGTGATAAATCCCAATCTCACTATGGTTGTGGGTTTGATTCTCGTAGCTTTGTCCGACGCGACAGGTTGTCACACGGTCTGCGTGTAGTCCTTTTATAAAAATCCAAAAATAACCTTTCAAACAAATTTCATTACAACCATTATAATTATCCAAAATACTTCTATCCAAACTCAGAGTCCAAAATTTATAAGGAGATTAAACACAATGAAGATCCTTTTTTACATTTAATAACATGTAAACACCTTCATCGTGTATTATTTTAAAACATCGTAACATCCTAAATTACTATAAAACCTTTATTTTTTATATTCATGCTCCCTTATTCCTTATAGAATACTGGAAATATTCCCTATATCCAATAATTTTGAATATTCCAACAATAATGAAATAAACAAACTATTAACCAATTCTACGGAAGTCAAGAATATCGAATATAATTTATCCAAATCAACCATCTCTTATTCCAAAATTACTACCTCAGTATCATAACCATATTAAGGATTATCTTTCCTTCAACCATGTATTTTAAAAAAATTAACATGATGTTGAGTCACTTTTCATAGTACCATATAATCTCAAATCCTCAATTAAATAGTATTGTAGTACAATCCTTATTTATCTCTATAATTCATATAACCAGTACATCATTGATACAACACTCAAATGAAATAATTCTTTAATAACAACACAAGAACACTATTCATTCCTATTCATCTGTGGTAGTATCATAACTTTATTATTATCCAATAGCATCATTTGGAGAATATTCTGATATTTTGAACATTGATTCGTGTAGTGTCCCCACTCCTTGCAGATGAAGCATTGTACATTTGAAACCTTTTTCTTACCCTCGCAATCATGAATGTGGTGTCCTTTTTCTCCACACTTATAACATACTCCCATTCCCTTCAAGAATTTTCCAAGGTGATTATTTCCACAGTTATCACATATGGAAAAATCCTTCTTTCCCTTCTTCCCTTTATCTATCCTTCTCTCTACTATCCTTTTCTTCTCTCGATTCCATTCGAATCCATAGGACTCCAAGAATTATTTACCTATCTTATCAACACATGATACTAATTCTTCATATAATGATAATATGTGGGAGAATATTTCCCTTCTAAATTCTAGATTAATACCATGAAAGATATTATCCTTCTTATTCTTTAGATCATTCATATTGTCGGAGTTCTCATTCCTTCTGCTGGGCGCCATTTCTAAACAATGGCATACACTAGATTAGTTTATGAATAGAAATACCTAATACCAAACATGTAAAAAACATAACATAAATTAAACAGTTTATGTATATAATCCATAATCATAAAATTTTCTTCTTTGAGGAAGTATATACTCCTAAACCCTTCATAATGGATTGTAATGAAATTGAGAATTATCCTAAGAATATCCCCCGGAAGTTTTATAATCAAGAGTGAAGCAAGGCTCGTTGTCGTGCACCAGTTCCAGTTCGAGTCTAGCTCAAAGTAGTGTTTTCAGGTTTTACCCCTAGGTACATCTATGCTAGAGCCACCTCTACCTGCTCTTATCCAGACAGGGATGTATTGCTTGGAAAACTCACAAAATCTCTATATTACCAAAAATCTTGGATGTTCTTCTATACTAATCCTCAAAGTCTATCTTAGGGTTATGTGCTATAATCATAGTTTATCTAAATCTAGTTTCCAACGTTATTGATAAACTTTATCTAATACCAACTATAATGCCCCGACCCTAGTTACCCAGAGTCGGTGCATTATTTTAATACATTGGCATGATTATAAGGAATCAAATCCCAAAAGACAGATCGGTTTAGAAGTCTTGAAATCACTAGATATATTCATAATTCTTACATTACATAATAAAGTGAAAAAAACTACAACAACATCTTGTCTTCATATACCCTCATACTATCCCTACAGGACATTCATAAAATACTTCTTCACATCCTGGGAAAAATAAAACATTGAAAGGGGTGATCTCAGATACTCAGTAAGGATAACAATATAGTGGAAACTTTCATATATAAACATAAACATTTAAGGCAATGTATAACTAAAACAAAATCCTTTTAAACTTGAACTTCAGCATAATATGGAAAAAATAAATTGAAGTAATGCCATTTACTTATTCACATGGTTATTATACTAGTCTAATAATCACATGAAATATCAATAACCACTTTCATAATTATGGAATTCGTAATGCCAGACTATCATAACCACATAGTCAAGGCCTTATGCTAAGACTAAAAATAAGATTTTGTCAAGGCCTTGTTCCAAGACACTAGTTTGTCTCATGAGACCTGCCGATGCATCTAGGATCTATAGAGGGCTCCACTTGTCTCTTACTTTGTCCAATGCATTCCTTATATGAATAGGTTTAAACATAATATAAACATTCATATTAAAACTAGCATACGAAATATCAATACTTTCATCATAAACCACGAATGGTATAAAAATAACATATACACTCTCAAAAATATGACAAAATCTTGAATACAATATGGAAGATTTGTATCATGATAACTCAACTTCAAAACAAGTTTAAAATCCATTAATGGATTTTGACATAGATGAAAATGATTTGTAAAACTCTTTGAGAGAAATACCCCTTTTTCATGAAAACATTTAAAAGTCACATAATTTAGTAAGGAATAAATTTAAATACATTTTTTAATCAAAGTTTCCCATACCACTTTGAAACTTTTGAAATGAATTAACATTTTAAAAAAATTAATGTCCATATAAATAAATCCTTAAAACCCATTTTGAAGAGATGGACATTAATGTGAAAGACTTAGAAGAATAAATTTTTAAAACATTTGAAATGATGTTTTAGTAAAAAGATCCCATAAAATAATCCCTTTTAAAACTATTTCATGAAACACGGACATGAATAATAAATATGTCCCAGTAGATACTTATGTAAAAACAACCTCAGATAATAAAGTGATTGTGAAATTAACCCTAACCAATTTGGTAACTTAGGAAACATATAGCCCATGAAAGAGGTATCATACAATGAATATGTAAATACACATAAATTAATTTTTATTACACATAGAATATAATTATGGGAAGTACATACACTACAAAAAAGGTAATAGTGTGAATATCGCATGAATCTCACGGGAATAAGGAGTGAGATGAAAACCCCTCACCTTGCACTTTATTTTAGTCGAGGGTACATTTAACCTTATGTATGAAGACCGTAGTATGTTATTAAGTTATACTAGAACCATATTAATATTTATGATATCATACTTTATTCATTTATGACTTTATACTACCCATTTAATAATAATTTCCATGTTAAATTAACATTTCGGGTAATAATCGCTTTCTATATCGTACGTGTTTTAACTTGTTACTCTTGATTGTATCACTTAGATCATGATCTAAATACTTCCAGAATATAAAAAATGATTTATATATCATATATATTTAGAATAAAAATATGTATAATAGACATATATATGAAATGGAAAACACTGTTTATGGGGATGGTAGTCCGTACGTACGCATAAATGTTGTCTCCATTTTCATAACGTATTGAACAGAACTAAGTGAATAAAATATATGTAAGTACATATATATATATATATATATATCCAGTAGAATTATTATGTCATATATTACAAACATATTAGTAATATATATTTTTATAATCATTGATGAATGGTGAATGTGGAAACGAATCTCATCACGTCGTGGAGACGGTAATCTGTACGTACGCACGAGCGACAATATCATTTCCTTAATGGTGTGGAATTGGATGGTATATTAATTTTACAGAGACATTATCATGTTTTTTTCATTATTTATATACATATTACTCATCATTATATCCATCCAAATAACATAGTGTTGAATAACAAATTACACCACGACGTGGAGAGGGTAAGTTGTACGTACGCACGCATGGTGATATTATCATTCATAAGATGGGTATCATATTGAATATATTTGTGTAATAACATAAAAATATATATATAATATACTGGAGTTATTATTTTATAATGGAAATAACAAAGATAGAATAAGTTGAAGAAGAAAGGAACTTGAATGAGGGTGCTGAAAACATTACCTCTTCTTCGGGTTCTTCCTTTTGATTTGATCAAAAGGGATTCTTAGGTTGGCTTTCTGATCAAACTAAGGCCTCTAGGTTGAATTGAGGTAAGTTGAGAGAATATATGGGTAGGGGTTTTCTGAGCCAAAAGGCTTTCAAGGTATGAATTTGAGAGAAGGGGGAGTTCCCTTTTATAAGAGGTGTGAGGGGCACCTTTGGAAAATCTAGAAAGATTATTTTATAATAAATTCATAATCAGTTTATAATGGCTCCAAAGTGTATTCTTTAAAGTCTAAGGTGGTTATAGGTCGGAAACCACTCAACCAATAGGTTTTAGACAGGTTTGGGTCACTATATTAACTTTATCTTTTTTATTTAACTCTTAGTTAAATAGTTTGACATTTACCATGTCTCTTTGTATTTTTTTATTATATAGTCAATAAACATACAATAAACTTCCAATAGACCCCCAAGTTGTCCATGAATAATACACCTATAATTATATAATTCATTCGGCCGAACCTTATATTTTTAGGAATATAATATCAATTAATAATATATTATTTGTTTTAAAAACTCCTTTATGTCAATTTTGAAACAATTTAATATTTGATTTTTGATAAAGTCTTAAAAACATTATTAATTCGACAAAAATTCATTTAATTAATCCTAATATGTCATATTAACCAATTAAATTTTTTGATGTCATAAAAACTTTCAAATTATATTTATTTTAACATTTATAATTCTAATTATTTGATTCTTTCGTTAATAAGGAAAATACTGCATCATTATTGTGTCATAAATAAATTTAATTATTTAATTTCTAAATATTATAAATAAAATACCATTATGTGGGAAACATTTGTATATTCTTGATGAATATTTATAGTAGAATATATAACATATATAACCCTATGTAAAAAAATATTTTCTAAAAGATATATGCTTTTGTCATTTTTGTATTTACTTTAACTTAATTAATATAAAGTGTCATTGTCACTTACAAGTGGATACATGGGGTCCCCAAATCGACCCAAATATGCCCATGGTCGGACATGTATACGACAATAGGGTTACGACACGTTTTAGGGTAATTTATTATTATTATAATATTATTTTGTACCCTTATTTACCAGATTTACCCTTCAATCATGGTAAATAAAATATTTACCGAACTAATTATTCAAAATGTCTAAAAATAAAAGTTACCTATTTACAAAATTTGGACCTCCTAATAATAAATATGGAATCCATTTTTCTAAATTCAAAATAAATAAGTGGCCGAAATTAATTTAAAATTTATTCCCATTGTTAAAACAAAAAGCGTGTTTTTAAGAGATAATAACTATCAAAAGATTGGCACTTGCTTATGTCCAGTTTAAATGTGAAATTATGTCTAATGACCAATATTGGATTAAATGGTAAAACTATAATCTAATTATACTCTAAAATCACTCAAATTCATAATTTATCACTATTAATTAATTCGATTAAAAATGTTGTTTTTAATTAAAATTTAGTAATTTTCACTATTCATCAAAATATGAAAGTTATCCAAAAAGTACCAAAAATTCAACCTAAGATAATTTCGATATTATGAATCCATAAATGAAGTCCATTTTCAATGAAAAAATTTATAAAATTTTAAAAAGTGGGTATTATTATTCATAACAGCTAGTTTGATTGGTTGTGCTGTGTGTTAGAACTCGAAGTTGCGTACAACACACACTATTGCATTATTAAAAGGGAAGTGTATCATGGAATCATGGGGTGTTACACTATTGGCTCCAAAACTAGGACCCTTTATTTGTAGTTTATAGAATTTCTGGGAAAACATCTTCATCTATTTTTTATTGTTTTTCAGTTTGTTCTTGGGGAGGGGTTTATTTGAAAGATCAATAATATTTGATAGTATAATGAATTTTATAATTTTTATCATATGATAATTAGTTTGATAAAATAAGTTGTTTTTCTTTTGTTTCAAATAAAAATCCCTCCACTTAAATTCTAGTATAAATTCACTTAAGCACGTCGTTAGAATCATTTTCTTAATAATCCATCTCAAAACACAAGCACAATGTATCTTATATTATGTGAAACTTTTTGTGCGCACTTTTAACCAATTGTTCTCAAAGAAAACCTTGGTATAACCCACATTATAATGCATTTCTCAATAAATTTATTATTTTTAAGCTATATCATTGTCTCCCCCTCCACCTATATCTCCACATAGGTCTTCATCTATACCTCCTGCTCCACCTCAATGTCCAACTCCATCTCCAACTCCACATCCACCATTCCCCCCACTGCCGAATCCATCTCTTCCTCCACCTACGACTCTGCCAATTCTAAAAAAATTGATTATTTCTATGGTAGTACTTTTAAACAGATTGATTTCTTATATGATACATCTCTTTGAGAAACAGACCAAGAATAATATATAAGAATTATGACAGTAATTCTTCACAATCCATGTACATTTCAAAAGTCATAGTTCAAAAAAGATTGTGAACATAGTTGGTAATAACATAGGATTGTTATCATCAAACATTCTAACAATATTTACGCTTCCCACTCATATCTAAACAAATATACTTTTTTATGAGTACAAATTTTTTCGTAAAACTTGATAGTACTGAGAAAATATATAAAAATGATGAATCAATAATTATATTTATTGAAATTTTCATTTCCTTTGGAAATTAACTATTGTGTAATGCTGGTATTTTCATGATTTATAATCACTCTCATTAATGTGAAAATATAACATCCAAAATCAATACCATTATCTTTCTTTAGAAATAGTAGATACACTGAAAAAAATAAGTCAGATTTTTCCAAATATGTTTTTATAGACAAATATTTCTATATATACCTTAATTTGTTTCCATTTTTAGTAATTCTCAAGATTTATCTATTCCGACACTAACTTCAGGCCAAGATTTTTCCTATATTTGAAAACAACCCTATCATAACGAAGTTCTTGTTAAAACACGAACTGAAACATATAATTTGAAGTTCATATACCAAATGTTGACTTGAGTGTATTATAAATTCATAATACACATCATGTGTGGTCAGTTTTGGATATCCATGAAGTGGTCCAAAACCCAATTATTATGGGTATTCATATTTATGGAGATCAACATCCAGTGTTTTCTAAAAAACAAAAAATCTATATATAATGAAAAAAATAAAAAATGTATTTTATGTGATTATATTGAATAGTTTTCCTTCTACATTATAAGCATCAAAAATAATATGCCTTCTGATTTTTTATCTCAAAATCCTTGAGTAGCTTATCTATTTTCCTCTAAAATTATTCATTATCCAAAGTATGTTTTTCATAGAAATGATATATGTATTAATTAGTCCAAATAGTATTTTTTTTAGTTTTTTCTATCCCTGTATGCATACAATTCTTTCTTGGGGTTTCTTGGAATGTCTTTCTTTACGGTGGAAACCATGAACGGTGATATGGATGATCAATTCTCTCCCACATAGTCGATGGTTGTTCTACTTGTTTCTACTCTCCTCATGTACACCCATTTTCTTGTTGGGATGATCATGATCTCCTTCTACAATCAGAACTGTAGTGGGTCTGTCTCATGGATACCTGGGTTAAAACATATCCTTAATTGAAGCTAGACTTTATCCTCTCTTCATTTTAGCAAGTGTTGACATCGATCAGCTGGGCCTCTTCATCCTCATTGAGTTGAACTTGGCCCTCGATAGATGTATCTTATCCCTGTCCTCCTTGGGTCACTTCACATTGAAATATTTTATCCAGATAAATGACATGAATTTTCATGAAGATGCCCGTAATGATACTATTTGGATTAAAATCATACACACTATGTTTAATTTTAACACTTAGAGGTTAAGGAATGGGGAGGTTCTAATGGATGTTAACATCAGAAGGTGTGGGATTTACATGGCTTCACTTTCCTTTTGCTGCAAAACTTATAGTGAGGAAAGCTCTGCACACCTATTTCTGGAAATTGATTTGGATCACGAGGTGTGGTGCCTCTTGTGGGAGTTCTTTTCTTTCTCGGACCCCATCATGGATATTCTTCCCTTTCTGGATTGTTGGTATCACAACTTGGGAGTTGTTGGTCCAAAGAGGCTTACTCGTATTATGGTCCTAAACATAGGTTTTGGAGCCTCTGGAAAGAAAGGAATATGGCAAACCATTATGGGGTGTCCACATCAGCGAGATTGATTATCACATGGATGATAAATTTCCTCATTGACATGTCAATAATCATCATCAATGTGAATGAGGATCCTTCACTTCTCCATTTCAAACCAAGGTCTCTCATTGCCCCTCCCTTCAGTAGAAATATTGGGGCATATGGGTTTACTGGGAACCCTGGTTAGAGGTTGAAAACTTAAAACTAATATTTCATGTACATTGGGAGATATGTGTGGTGGGGGTTGTTCAGGATGGAAATGACTTGGATTTCTTGGATTTATTGATCCGGCTAGGGAAGAGGAATTCCCTCCAACCATAGAAACTAGCAATGTTATCTGGCCTCACCTTATGTGTCTAAAGGGACTTACACATTCTAGAAGTTGAAATGGGTTCCTTCCTCCACCACAATTCCCTTCTAGGTATCGGTGACCCCCCACGAAAAATCACCTATGTCACCAAGATGTGTCGAGGAATTCTTAATTCCAACACTAAACTGTCTAACACTTGGTAGGAATAAAAAAAAGTGGCGGATCACCTGGCCTCCTTGGACGTCATTGGGTGCAAGGATTTCTTATTTCATAATGTAGTCAGCTTGAAGGATGAGGGGTTGATTTTTATTAGAGGGAGTACCCTTGGTTTTCATTATGTTAGGCCATCGTAGCCTCATTGGGCGGGTAGGATCCATTCTTGTCTTTGTTTTTCTATCCTTTATTTCAAAAAACAATTAACTAATAGTATAGTATAGTATAAAAAATATATTATCTCACTATTTGGTAAGATTTATTATGAAAATTTACCTTATATAGGTATTGAGAACTTATATTCCCATCCATTCATGTTTTAGAATCTCAATTATTATCACGAGATCAATTATGTATGTCATAACGATCCATATATATCTTCTTCATATTGAATGTAAAAAATATTTTCATCTTTAAATATGGCATCTACATGAATTTGTAAACATAATAAATGTTGATATGGAACTAGCAGGGAGAAGATACTCTCATAATGACTTTTGTATTTATTAGTTGATTCACTAGATTCTCTTCATCTAGCCTTATGATTCCACATCACTTTATTTGTATGTAATATCATACAACATTTTACACCTTCTTTCGTCAACTATTATATTTTTTCCTATGAAAATATTTTTTAAAGACATATCTCATTTATCATTATATGATTAGATGGTCATTATATGATAGTAAAAATAGCATCATTGATCATTATAATATCTCGTCCATTATGTATAATAGGAAACTCAACTATCAGATCCGGATCTAACTCAATCCCCACAATCATGTGATCTTTTGGGAGTTATTTATTACTTATCTAGTCTTATGGTATATTATACATTTTACCCCTTGAAACAAGGTGGTTTATGGGTTTTGATATATTCTAATAACATACAATTGTACCTTGCATAACTTTAGTAATATAAAGTTATCATAAGTTGTTTGATACCAATTTAGAAGAATTTGTAATGAAAAAATTGATTAACTTGGATATTTGATGCAATTGATGGGAATTGATTGCCTCAAATATAGTGGCATACTTTAGTTATTATGGGGATATTTGTTCCACCACCGGCTCGCTTTGATCATTTGACAATAAATTGTCCTACCAAACCAGACTGGACAATAATTTTTTATAGTGAGTCTATTAATGTCAGTAGTCATTTCGTCATATTATATGTATATCTTCATGGTGTTTTATCTTATAAAAATATGTTCAAGGATACACTCTAAAACCTAAAATACTAACAAGTCCATATTGTTCTATATTCATCAAGGCTATTGATATTTGTTTTTCTCTAGGTAAGGTCTTTTATAATTCTTGTTTGTAAACAATATAAAAAATTTGAACAACAATATAAATTTTAAGTTATAATGATATAAATAATAATGAATTACTAATATGTCATACTTACACATGTCTCATATACTATTTATATATTTTCATCTAATAGTTTACCCTCCTTATTTATGTGATCCTCCTACCATAGAACATGACATGGGATAGAAGTGTCATGGGATTATGATTCATCAATTTGTATATAAACAATGGAATATATATTGTTTCATGTCTCATAAAAAATTTATTATCAATTTAAATTAAATAAAAAATTTATCTCTAGTGAATCATACCCCATATATTCTATATTATATGGGTATATGCTTTTGATGCATGTAATTTATTTCCAGTACACTTTTTCTATTTCATAAATTAATGTTTTTAATCAAATTAGAAAAAATAAATAATGTTAAATAATATATTATCAAATTTAATTCCCCAGAAACGATTTCTTGTTGTGATGATTAGTGAAAGTATTCCATGCTTCATTATTTATTATATATTCATAACTAATTGGTGGGTGGGGATTTTATTTCCCCGGACCATCCCTAAAATTTAACTTGGTAAGAATTTTATGGATGCCTCTATGGTATTTTCAAGAATCCATTAAGACAATTTTCATATGTATATTCTCTAAAATAAATTAAATATACATGGGATGATGAAAATTAAATAAACATTTCATATATAATTTGTTTTAAATATTGAATTTATATTGTGACATTAGAATTATATCTTTATAAAGGGTTTTCTTAATTACAGGTAGGATGTGGTTCCCTGAATCAATGTTAATCAAAACATTTATCCTCATTGTGACCCCAACATAACTAATTAACATTGAAATGTTTAGGTCAATATGTTTTCCAAGTTGATTCCAACTGACCAAAAAAATTTACCCTTGCTTATTTTGTTGTAAATTTATTCAACACTATGTTGTTATGTCGTTGTTGTTGTTTTTCATCAACATGTTGTTGATCCTCTAAAAATCCTATAGTTTAATCATCATCAACAAGTTCTTCCAAAATATTGTCAACAACATCATGTGGAGAAGACATTTTGTACATGAGTAGTCAATGATTTGATTTTCATGAATAATAACTACGTAATCATAGGAGGGTCATATACTTGCTCTATTGAAAACATGATGAAATCATTAACTCCACCTTCATATTTTTTGTCAAAATATTAGTGTGAATCCATTTTGAAGGAAATGGGTAATTGAATTTATGAAAATAATTAGTCCACTATGGTAGGTGTTATCTTATGAATGCATCGAATGGTTAAAGTTGCAGTCAATTTTCATCCATATTTGCGTTATCTCTGGGATATTTATTATTTCATTTTGTAACATGAGTCTAAACCTCCATCTCTTCTGGGCACACAACTATGTTTCTTGAAATACTCTAAGCATTATTCATCTAATACAAGGAACCGATGATCTTTTTGGATGAATACTACTCAGATTAGTTCAGGAAACATAGAATGGGTGAGGGTTGATTCTCAAGATACAAGATGCAATAATAACTGTTTGGGAGTTGAAGCTGTTGAGGATGATAGTTTTATGATTAGAACTTTTGAAATTACAATATCTTAATTTATTATTTCAAAACTCATCTCAAATTTATAAAAGGTTTCTAACACTACCATGATAACATTAACTCATCCCACTTAGTTTCATCGACTCTAATCTATGTTATTAGTCCCTTTCCCTCACCTGTTTCATAAATAAAATATCTTTATATCCTATGATTTTTATGTGTAGAGTGTGAGTACAAAAATAAATATTTAAATACTAACATGGCCACTAAAATATAAAATATTTCATATATTTGAGTATATATTCGAAGTAGTAACTCTCAAAATTAACATGTAATTTAATTCATTGTTTATTAACTAGGACACCATTATAATAAAATGTACCAAGTTCATTTCATACCAGTGAATTATACTAATCATATCATATGTTTATTTCATGCTTTTTCATAGACATTAAAATCATTTAACTAATTAGATGTTAAATTTTGAATCATAAGAGGTGTAGTTTTTTTGTCATCTTATGGATGTGACCACATCACAAGTACCCTGAGATTCGGCCTCATGCCCATAGCATCCAATATTATCCCTCATGTATAACCATCACATGTACTTCTTCCATCCAAATAGTAAAATGGGTATAACATAGACATTTTTTATAGGAAGTTCATTTGAAATAAGATTAAGTCTTAACATAATTGGTTCCTTTAAGAAAAAACCACATAATGTGTTCCACAATAAATTATATAAACCTAAATTTTTAAAAACTATAAAGAGTAACAAAAAACTACAAAAATGTCACATCACCCCACCATAGCCCTCGATTAGTCACTAACATGTCTATAGTAACTCACATTAGAACATACCATACCTAGACCCCAAATAATACGCATCGTATTCAAATATATGATGAAAATTATTCTTATCACATCCAAACATGTATTTATTTTAGAAAAATATTTTATTCATACATCAAGAGGTATATTAAAAATCATTTCAACTAATATCAAGTGATTATTAAAAGAGAAATATTATAAGGAAAGATATGTAAAAATTTGACAAAACATACTAGTTACATGGTATGTTTGATACACTAATTTTCAAAAACTACATTCAGGAGAACATTTTATTACACAAGTAATCAAAAAAATAGTTAAAAAATGAATAATTATTTTATACAAAGATAATAATGAAGACTTACTAAAAATATTCACATAATGTTTCCATTTAATAAAATTATAATGTCTAGGAAAAAATAATTTATAAATGTTTATTGGTTAATTTTACAATATAAATATTATTATAACCATATTTATATAGTATTAATCTATAATAATGTAAAGAAGATATTTACCCTGTCAACAAATACATATTACAAACCAAGTCATCTAAAAAATTAAATATCATACACTTATATAAAAACTATAACTAATACGGTATAATAAACATTACATTCCTTAATTGAATATTAAAACATGATAATCAGATAAATATTTATACTATATCATGTGTAATACATAATAATTGATCGTGATTTTATATAGCCCATTTTTCTCAAATCGAAAATAATTAATACAATTCACTGGTAGTGATTATGTTGAAAAAAAAATCTAAAATCCTTATCAATGGAGTTATTTAATTATTATTGAATTATTTAAATCATGAATAATATATTTAAATGCATAATAAACAATAAATTCTATATTTTAAAAAAATACTCTAAAAGAAATATATTATAATCTCTTACATATCCTACATGATAAAAATATAGTAAAATTAATATAGATAAATATATCCTTAAGGAAAATCAATAAGTAATTTATATATTTAAAGAGAAACTAATTTTTACATCTAATTAGATCAAAAAAACTAAAGAAAACTTTATTTAAAAAAAATAAAACCCACCACTTATTATTTTTAAAAAATGTATGTATCCCATGTATACTATAGACCTACCCATATTAAAAAAATAACCAAATTTTAATTTTAATTATAGGTAATAGTGTATTACATTTCGAAAATATTATTCACTTTTTGTCACATCAGACCACCAACCACAATATAATACTAACACCTTTTCACCCTCATTGCATCAACCATTACATGTTCTCATGAAGGCCAGAAAGGTAATCATACATATATAAACAACATAAATCAATAACAATTTATCAGGAATTAATTGAACTTGAGAGTAATTAAATGGTCGAACATGTTCATATATTAGTGAGATAATCATAGCAAACACTTCTCCATTTATCCAAATTTAATTTACCAATTAAATTATGATAAAAATTACCAAAATCATAAATATAACATAATAGTTCTATGATTCACTAAATTTTCTAATATTTCATGCAAGATTAACTTAACACCATTTATAATTCTTATATATAGAATATTATCATATCATTATTCAATAATATATTAAACATGTGAAATAATATTCATATTTAAATTCAAATTGTGTATGAACAAGAACAAATAATCAAATGAATGAAAATATATAGGCACCAAAATAAAATTATAGCATGTTATGACATTGGAACAAACTTCGTTTATTCATTCAATTATATCACATATGCGACTCTATACAACTAATGGTAATTAAGAGAAAATATACACCAATCATGCAATGAAATTTTATGAAGATGAGTTTATCAATAGATACACATAAAATCAAAATTCCTCTCATTATATTTAACTTCTTTCATATTCATGTGCATAAAATACTATTGAAACAAGATTCAAAAAATGAAAATGCACATTATATAAAGGGTAAATAGAAATAATAATGGAAACATTAATAAAATAATCATATGTTGCAAGGTAGCACACATCCCAGTTTCAATCATTAAATTTTTTTGGTTTGTTATCTTCATATATTTGGTTACTTATAATTTTGTAGTAAAGACCCAAGTATGATAATTATACACCGAACATAAATTATAGAGAGATTATGGATATGATCCCCAACATATTTTTTTCATTCGCAATATCGGATGGAGATGTAGTTTGTAGTGGTCCGGTATTAAGGTAGAATGAGGTTACATAGTAGGGGTGGTATTGTGTAGGTATAGGTATGTTAGAAAGAGGGAGATATGATATGAGATGTTCACAACACCAAGGATATGAAGGAACTCACCTGATGTTGAGAGTTCGAACATTCTAAAAAATCAAATTATTTTACTGTAATCATACGATAAATATGCTTTTATTAATTAGCCTACGTCATTGGTTCTAAATGCGACAAGTGAAGTAGGGTTTGTCATGGAGGAGAATAGAGAAAAAATGAAAATTGTGGAATGACAAAAAATCAATGAGAGAGGAAAAACACAAAATAACATACCTCAGAATCTAGCATTGATTCATTCGAGAGAACATAGAGGAGGAGCACCAAAAGCAAGGGAGTTCCATGAAAGATTGAGAAATGAGACAGAATCTGTCATCATTAGGGCTGTATTAAATAGATTTGGAACACTTTTATAAGAGTTGTTAAAAAATAATTGATAATGATACCTTTTATTAACTCTAAAATGATTAGAATTGATTTAATGCATCATTATCATCTCTTTTTAGTATTGATAAGAATCGATCATTATCACTAATAAAGTTTCAGTGTTCATAAATATTTCTATTATTAGTGATTTTTTAGCACTCATAAACCCCTATCTTTATCATTGCTAAAGAAGCACTATAAATTGATCATTTTTCAGCACTAAAACATTAGCATTGATAATAGATTTATAATTATATTTATAAATAAAAAATTATGTAAACATGTTTATATATTTATTTCCTATAATATTATAATTATCTAAATATATAATTATTTATATATAATTAAATATATTTTTTAAAAAAAATTATATTTTTTTAATTAAAATTATTAATTTATAATTTATTAAATTTTGTAAATATTAATTTTAAAATATATATATAAATAAATATATTCGTAAATAAATTTATAAATATTTATTTACAATTATAAATATATGTATACCAATATATATATTTAGAAAATTATAAGTATATTTAATAAGTTTATATAAATATAAATATAATAAATATATTTATAATTCAAATATATTTATTATACTTTTATAGTTTGAAATCTATTTATATAATTATATATATATATATATATAATTATGTTATATATTTAATAAATATATTCTTCCTTGGCTTCGAGCGACTCTCTTCTCCCGGCGACTTGGCGTCGATGATCCCCTCTCCTTCATCTATTCCAGCCCCTCAGGTTCACATTGATGGTTGCAATCCCCAGCTTTCCATTGAAGCTTGCGACTCGACTGTTTCGGTGAAGCCGACCTCCTTGGCTGATCTTCAACCAGTGTCGGGTCAGTGAGTCAGATCTGTGGAGGATCCACAACGTTCCATTGTGGCTGTGAATGTCGTGCGGCGTGGTGAGTTGTGGGATAATCTGGGTGTTGTTGCGGATAAGACTACTATTGATGCTTTGCTACGAGATACATCCCGTGGTGCTGATAATCATGGTCCTCACTCTGGTATGGTGGCGAAATAAGCTTCAGGGTTGAAGCAGGTTGAATCTAGTTCATTGGCAATGCTAAAGGACTCATGTCCTAGTAGAATTCTGCGTAAAGGTTCATCCACTCATGTAGAAGCGAACCCTGCAGCACTTGCTGAGAGAATTTCAATTGGTAAAAATTATTTGATTGCACGTATTGTTCTACCTAAAGGTTCACATCCATAGAAACATGATGATTTGATTCACAGAACCTCACATTTGTGGGGTTTCTCTAACTAGAAATTTGTTTCTCTTGGCCGAGGATTTTTCCATTATCTCTTTCCATCCGATGATTTTAAGCTTCGAGCATGGAGCATTGGAATGCTATTTCTGAAACCTGGTTGGCTTCATTTGCATGAATGGGTTTTTTTATTTATATGTATCACGTGCCAAAAATGTCTTTTCCTAGATATGGATTCGACTCCATGAACTCAATTGGGTCCTCTGGAATCCGAAAATTTTGCATGACATCGGTATGGAAATATGGACTTCAATACGGCTTGACAATGAAACCGAAGATGTTCAGTTTGGTCACTTTGCTAGGATTTTGGTGGAGGTTGATCTTAGCTCCCCTTTGATTGACAAGGTAACTCTTTCCACCCCTTCAGACAACATATAAATTGATGTTGAGTATGAAAAAAAGCATCTTTTCTGTAAGGTATTCATGGTTGTTGGACACTCATTAGAGTTATGTCTGAAGAATGTTCTTTGTGAATAATGTGGGGTGAGAGGTCACTCAACAACTCACTGTCGTAAGAAGTCCAAGGTGAATAATTCGACGTTGTCAAAGTCTACTGCTCATGATGGTGGTTTACTAAATGGGACAGTTCCCATTATTGTTGATTTGCCAATTTTTGGGAAATCTGACACTAGAAAAAGGTTCTTAGTAGATGTATCTCCGAGGGAGGCTCATAGTGGCCCCACTAATACTCGGTTTGACTTGGTTAAAGAAGTTACTCCAGGTAAGGAAACCCTCACACGGACTCTAGGATTGGTGACCCCTGAAGCTTCTCAGGTTAATGCCTCTAATTAGAATGATTCCCAATAACATATTGATTGCCAGCAAGAAATCCAAAAAAAATCAGGTATCTGAATTACCTGAGAAACTGGAAAATGTTTCTGAGGATGAACAGGAGAAGGTGGGTACCCCTATTAGAGTCTCAGGTAGAGGTGGGCACACCTCTTAAAAAGATGCCATCATAAGTGGTGTGAAAAAGATTACTGATAGAGAAAGATTCATCTCCGTCCCCTCAAAGAGGAGACCACGTAAGGATTATTCTAATATTCCCAGAACCGTGTCAACCAGATCGTCTTCAAATGTAGTGAATTCAAATATTTTGAAAATTTTAAGTCGGGATAAGTCTCAATCTGAGTGGGAGTCTATAGGTGACTCGGATTATGAAAATGATATGTCATACTATGATCATTAGACCTGTTCTTGGTGGTTGTGGTCATTTTTATTTGTTTGACCCCTTTCACTGCTCTATTGTACTTTTTCATTCTTTTTAATAAATGTTCAGAAGCTTTGCTTCTGGCTGGCCTTCTCTGGTATAAATTGATATAATTATATATATGATAAATTATTAAATATATATGTATCTAAATATAAATATAGTATATTCATTATTTAATAAAATTTAGTATGAATTTATTATTATTTTAATATATCTAATTATTTATTTATAATTTTATTTTTATTATTTATGAAAATAATATTTATTTTTCGACAATAATTATAAATATATAAATTTATATACATAATAAATATATATTTATAAATATATTTATTTTTATATATATTTATATATATTTATTTAGAAATAAAATGTTAATATTATTAATGAATATATAATCTTAAATACATGTATATAATAATTAGTGTAATTGAATAATTAAAAATTAATACAGCTTAGAAATATTAAAAAATGGATATGTTTTATTAATTTAATGAAAATTACTAAAAAACATTGATATATATTGAATTAAATATGAATACATATTGAAGAAACTAAAACATGGTAAATAAATATATATAAATAAATAATATAGAATAATTACATACAAAAAATAGAAAATAAAAAAAATATTAAAAATGTTAAATAATTCCTTACTGAAATAATATTAAAAATAAATAAATAAAATTGAACAATTAAAAAAATAATATATTAAAAGTATCATGTTATTATGAAATTATAAAAAAATTTAATATTAGAATAAGTTACATAAATAGTAGTTGTATATGTTTCTATTTAAGATTTCATTAATTTTGTAAATATTTGAGTGTGTGTTATATATAAAAAGTCATTAATTAAGTATATGTATGTGAAATCAATTTGTCGCATGTTTGATATATGTTAAATTGAAAAATCAAACAACATTAAAAAATGAATAAGACATTAATTTGTTTTTAATTATTACATTTTATTCATTTTATATATATTTACATCTAAATTATATTATTTATTACTATTTATGATTAATATATGTGTATATACATTAAACTTATTCATTTCTATTAAAATAATTCGTTAACATAGATTTTAAAAAAAATTAAATTTGTACATGTTAAATTTGTTTGTTTAATTAATACCATTTTTTCATTTTTCATTTTTTAATTACTACAATTCATTAATTATATATATAAATATTTAATATTTACTATTTCATAATATTTATAATATATATATATATATATTAAATTTATTCGTTTTTATTGATAATTATTTAATTAAAAAAGGATTAATATTTTTTTAATTTACCCATTTTTAGGTTTTCTTTTTTTTAGTAAATACAATTTGTAAATATATATATATATATATTAATTATTATTTATTAATATTTAAAATTTATATACATGTGTATTCTATTTATTCATTTTTATCAATTAATATTTAATTGAAAAAAATTTAATGTTATCTATTTTTTTATTTGTTAATTATTATATTTTATTTTGTATAATTATCATTGCTAAAAATCATTGATAAAGGATACCCTTTATCATAATTAAAAAATTGTCACCTAAAATGAAGCATCGATAAAGTGTGTTGTTTGTCGGTACTAAATAAAAGCGTAGATAATGGTTACCCTTTATTTGTGTTTTTTCCAGTGAGAATAAAGGATTGTGGAATTAATATTCTGTTTTGTAGTAGTGTTTTTGCACCAATATATAACACATTACAAAAGAATACAATTGATACCACAATATACCATAATCTCTATGTCTTTATATTGTAATTCTGAAGTTTAATTGTGGTTGAGAAGCCTTTATGTTCATGAATCCAATTCCCCCTCAGTGTTTTCATGTTAATAAATTCAATATATTGAAAATATTGTACCATGGGAAAAACATCTTGAAAACACTATTTTTTCAAGAAGCATTAGGGTATCCTGAAAAGAACTCTTATAAAATACCATAATGTTAATTTATAAACACTATGGAGGAAATACATATTATTATTACTTCTCAATATAGTTAAACACTCTTTAGGGTATGCCACATAAATTAATCCCTAACACCATTTGTTCCATTCCTAATCAACATTTCTTACCATTGATATCCATTATTTTAGCCGGTGTAGATGTATTTCAACATGAAACTAAAAATTCATAAAGTTATCCCATCAAAGCCTTATTTTTGTGACTTCAAATTTGGCTTGAAACTTATTTTCATTTGACATGAAAAACAATCTTATATGTGCTCTCCATGATAACATATTTCAACTAGGATTTATTGATGAGTACTCAATGTATACTTGATCGCTAGATTAAATATCCAATAATGTCCCATAATTAAAAATAGATTAGATGATACCATGAGGTAATATTTAATTCAATAGGTTGACAACATTTACTCACATGATATACCTTGAAATAATGTTAATATTATCAATTATATTTTAATTTAATATTCATTCATTGACTATTCATGGTTGACACATTTAAACATCAATGTTACATCAATTCTTTTCACATCATCTAAAAATTTACAATGTTTCTTATTTTGATTCACACAGAGTGAATTTATCCAATGTAATTTATCTCCCCCTGCAAAAAAAATATCCATAGATAACAATAATGTATGAAGGGGATAAGGGTACCTTAGTATTCATCAAGATAAGGTTTGTGGGTAGTATTCTTAGACCAACCCCTTCCTCCAAGATCTCTTCTATGTCTTTTTAATGATTTACATTTTAAAAACACAACTTTTAGAATCCCCTTTTAAAAAAATTATTGTGATTCCTTCCCCTCTATTAGTTTGGTTTCTTATTCAAGAGTGATATCCATCCCACTTGTACTAGTTTCTTTCATTCGATATATACTCTTACAAGATCCTATAATGTTTATTTTCCTCCATGTGAAGAAACACCACCTGATTTATGTTCTTTCCTTTCATGAGTTTTAGTGGATCTACATACTCTTTTCACATGAATTTCCTCATTGACATCCATGATATATAATACCCATTTATTTCCTTTTATATATGACTTATTGTTTCCATTCAATATTTTTTGTTGAGAATGTATGACCTCTAGTGCTTAGGGAACTCCTTGTTTTTAGCCCTTGGTTCTTGGTCCACTTCTAGTGCTTGGTGGACTCCTTATTAAAATTCCTCATATGTTGTGTTCGTTTCATCACAACCTTGTTTTCCTACCATAATGGATATTATAGAAAATCCTTTAGAAATACCTATTTATATCCTTTTATTTTTTTATTACAACTTTTCTCTAAGTTTAATCTGGTTTTGGTTAAACCAAATACACCATTACTCTTCAAGAAAGTAATTTGAGATAATATTGTCTTACAATTCTCTTCTTCATTATTTTTATGGAGATAATGAACTTATATTGATAATAGTTTTACTCATATTGATTTCAATTAAAAAAATTATTGATATAACTATATATATATAATTTCCTAGTAAAACCATACCTCATGTGATATTTTCATTTTGAAAGTAGTGAAACTACAATTCGTCCCCCTCTATTATTGAGTCTTCTATCTTCTACACACACATCCATGTTGTGTCATATTTTCACACAAAAATAGTACTTTTCTTCCATATTTATTTGAAATCAGTTCACATTATCAGCAAATGGACCACAATGCCTTATTTTTGAAAACCAATAGATGTGATGGTTATTTCTAGATGAACTCCTCACATAAAGATCTTCTATATTAACAATTATCATAAAAAATTGAAACAGTTTCCCATGATTTATAACTTTTAACCCCTTTCAATAAATTATTCTTCTAAAATTTTAATTTGATAATTATTTTTAGCTTGTATAGTAGTTATCTCATCCTCATTCACTTCGCTATGTAAAGTCATAAATTATTCATTTTTTTCTTTATTTTCATTCTTAATTTAATCTTTGGAACAAAAAATTAAAATAAATTACTTTTAATTTTCATTTACTTGCTTATTTTTTCATGGTTACTTATTAAATCATATCATCCTTAATTAAAAATTGAATTGATTATTCCATATCCTTTATGAGAGAACACCTTAATCCATCTCGATAAATTAATGGCAGAACGTAATCTTTTAATGTTGGAATATACTATTATTAGTTAAGTAATAAATATACAAATTTAATACATAAATTTTTTACTTAATCTTTAACATATCCATGTTATATAAATACTACACCTTCATATTTTCAAGGAATATATTCTTGAAGGTTAGAATCAATATTTTATCAGGAATCAATTTTTCATACCAAATTAGTGCCAATTGATGTCCCAATATCCTTCATATGTATCCTTTTACATTAGATTTTAAATATTTGACTTTACTCATAAATAAAATTCACATTAATATTTTTGTAACATTAATGTACAGTTATATATAAATAAACATGCTTCTCTTCTTTCATGAAAACTTCTCTATAAAAGAATATCTTCTTACATCATCCATATCTCATTTAAAGTATTGTAGTATATAACTTCCACTAAAAAAATATTATTCATGGTCACCTTTATTATATTTGTAAAACACTCATTAATATCAAATTTTCTTTTTTATATCTCAAAAACAAATCCACAACGATTGGAAAAAACCACAATTTAATACCATAAAAGGCTCTAATGTGATTTTCTATATAATAAATGAATTGATTTTTTCAACTAGAAGCAAATAATTCAACAATTAGAGACTTTACACTTGAATCCATATAGTATATAATATTCACAAAATAAATTTTATGGGTTGATATAACATATAAAAGGGGAATTATATACACGAAAAAGAATAATTAAGTAGTGAATATGGCTTATGACTCACAAAAATAAAAGTGATATGAGAAACCCTTATATTATGTCTAATTACTATCAAACATGTTAATACCTATATTATAATAAATTTATATATATTATTATTATTATAAATAATTATAATAATATATTTTTGGCCATATATGATTTAATAAAATTATTTCATGTCCCATTTATTTTCAATTATTTGTTGAAATCACTATTTTGGTGATAATTACTCCATTTTCTGGTCTATTTTTGGATTAGTAGATCCATTCCTTTTACTTTGATAATGGTTAAATAATATATGTGGTGATAAACTTGATATAAATACTATATATAATCATTATATAAGTATTTCTTAAATTCTATAAAAGTTATAGATTAGAAAATGAGTTACTCAATTCATGGAGATGGTAGCCCATACGTTTGCATGAATGTTTTTTCTATTTTTTCAATAGATGGGATGTAAAAAAGGTAAATAATGATTAAACTTTCAAAAAAAATATTATATAATATATTTCATTTATATTTATTAAATATATCATTATTACCATCCATGTCCAAATAAAATGAAAAACATTTCACATTGCCATGTAGAGGTGGTAGTCCACACGAATACATGAGAGACATTATTGCTTTACAAAATATTAGTAGGTAATAAGGTATATATGATATTATAATTACATAATTGTATTAATTTAAAAAATATCATAACATTTTTTTTAAATTCATCAATCTATCCACCTGAGAGTGGTGGTGATGGAAAATGAATTACACTGATTAGCAATGCAATAGTCTAACATACATATGATTGATGATTTTGTTTCCAATTTTATGGAAGAGGATATATATATATATATATTATGAAATTAAAATAAAAAAATCTAAGTATATTTATGAATCCTTTTAATTTAAAATAGTTTATAAAAATTGGAATTTGTTATAAGTACAAGTTGAAAATTCATGATGAAGAACTTTACCTCATCTCCACACTACCTCTCTAGGTTTATACCTAAAAAATTATTATATTGGAATTATAAAAAAGAAAGGGACTCAATGATGTCTTGATGTATGTAAGGGAGATATTTTGGTAGGTATTGACCAAATCAAATGGATTTGGGTGTGGTAATAGGATAGGAGAGGGGATGAACATTAATAAGTGGGGAAGAAGACACACATAGAATGATATAAAATATAAAGCAATACCCCTATTTTTCAAATTCAAACAGGGAAAAAAATGTAAAATTATAGAATCATGGATGTGATAACATTGAAATATGTAAAAAATAAAAATTGGATAATTTTATAGGTCATTTTAACCTGTATATGTTTTGTTTAGCCCACGGTAAACTGTTTTAACCTTAACCGCAAAAATTAATTCTTAATATTATTACTATTCATTTTGACCAAAACTTTAGATGAATATATTATATAATATTTATTATTATGATTTATAATATGGTATTTATTTTTAAAAATTCAATTAACATAAGTGGAAGAATTTAATTTAAAATAAATCCCTCAAACATGATGAAAAAGTGGTTTTCCCATGAAAAGGTTTCATTAGAATAAATGTTTTTCTATTAAAATTAATTATCAAATTGATTCTAATGACATAAAGTTTATTTATTATAATAAAATTTAATGACTTTTATTTTAAAATAAAATAAAAAATTGTAATTTTATATGATTTAAATTAAAATGTAGTATTCAATAAAAACTGGTATTTTTCTCTAATTATCCAAAAATTAATATTTTCAGAAAATTCTCTAAAATTTAATCTAAGATATTTTGGAAATAGGGGTTTATAAAATAATGAAAATTATATAAAAAAATTACAAACTTGTAGAAAATAATTTAAAAATATGTGCACAAATCACAAATAAACCACCTATTAGAAAAATATAGTTTTGAGATAAATTCTCTCTCTCACTCGCAACTATACATGGAAACCTAGGAACGATGAAATCTACCTTGGGTGATAGTGATGGCGATCCGCTCAACACCTAATTGAAACTTCCCTACTCTCATTTCACAGACCCTACCTCTACCCCTGATTTTCCCCCTATCTTCCTTTTCCAGAATGTCCCCAACCATAATCGTGGGGCTCCCTCCCTTCCTCTTTGCTTACAGGAATTAATAGAGGAATCAAAGCGTTAGGGGATATTCCTAGTACCTCACATTAGTCATCTTATGCCATTTCTCGATAGGTACAATAGGTTTTTCAATGACATCTGACCCCTACAAGTAAGAATGATAGTTTTTATGCTGGATCCGTGTCATTTTCTCTCGAATTTCTCCTCTAATGTTGATCTTTTCATAGTTTGGTCGAAAGGGAGAAGATCTTGTGATGGTTTCTTCTTCTTCCAATATAGATGGAGCTATGAGTTTCACTGGATACAGGATCTACCCCTTTTAGCAATTTGGGTCATCTTTTAGGCTCTTCCACTTCCATTCCAAAACCCTGTGATTCTTCGTATGTTAGGAAATGTCATTGGAAGATTCCTAGCCTTTGATGAAAATTCGAGATCCTTATGCCATCCTATTGTTCCCCAAATATGTGTGGAGGTTGAAATCTCAAAACCTCGCGTAGAAGTTGTCTAGATTGAGGTATGTAATGAAGTGTGTTATCTTCAAACCATAGTTTTTGAAAATTTGTTTAATTATTGCTTTCCCTTTCGTCGTTTGGTACATCTACAAAAAGACTACCACGCATCTTGTACCACGGTTCCAACCTATAATTGTCATGTAGTTACACCAGCTCAATCAATTAGTGCTGAAACCCCTTGGTTGGAGGCTGGGTTTCATCAATATGATGAGGGTGGCCATTGTCTTAGGGATATCCATATTTCCTCCCCTATTTTTTAGCGGAAGTACTTGAATCCTTAGGCTAACCCAAGTGTCTCCTATAATTATCAGTGGTTTAAATTAAATTTATGTGTTGCATGCCCTTCAGACATTGTTTATGAACCTCTCAATGACAGTGGGTTGTGCGATCAGAAAATGGATGGCCATGAAGAGAGGGAAGTCCTCTTGGATGCTTCATATGCATTGCAAATGGCCCCTTCAAACACCACCAATGGAGCTGTGTTGGCTGAGGTTGTCTGGGTGAATCAAGACATTGCTGAGGCTTTATACTTTCTGGCACTGGAGGACAACTCAGCAGAATTCCAATTTATGGGTTGAGGATTATAATAGACAGGAGCTTCCAAAAATTCAAAGCTGGTCACATAGGCTAGAATTTTTTATGATGAGAAGCTTAAATCTGGGAAATTTCATTTTTCTTCTCAAAACTGGTTTTCAGTGTCAGGGGAATAGTAATTCCATGTTAATGGGGAATTATTAGGGATGGATAACGGAGAGGACCCCCTAGTGTATATGGAATCATCTCAATAGGAAATTAATGAGGCCTCAGATTCCGCCGAGTCCAAGGAAATGGTTATATAGGAGGACCAAATTATATTCTCCTTGTGGAAGGGAAAGAACAAAATTATTGATTCATATGGCTTGAATATGAACAACCTAAGGGTGCACTGTAGGAAGGGCTACTCCAATATACCTAGTCCTCCAGTTACAATATCTTCATACAAGGTTATGTTTCCACCGAAGGCTCCTACAATTGTAGGCATCACCCTGTAAAACTGACACAAAGGTTCTGAAAAGCATGAGGTGGCCAACATCTCCAACTACCTAGTGGATGCAGGATTGGAGGATGTAGTTCCTATAATTTCCACAGGGGATAAGGGCTACTAGATCCCCGGTAAAAACATGAGGCATTCTATAATGAAGACCCTCAACAACATGTATCATCAGTGATACAACACATGTATCTTCACATGCATTCATATGAAATGGTTGAGGACGCTCTGGATATTAGGGCGTCGAAGAAGATGAGACCACATCAGGTGACCACTACCATAGAGAAAAGTGAGTTGATAGATAAGAAGGTCCACATTTTTTAGAGGACTCAACATGGGGAATATCATCAAGGATGAATATAGGAAATCATGGGACAACTTGGAGAATCTGCACGAAGGAACCTTAATGGACTACCCTAACACCCAGGTACATTTTTTCCCATAGATATTGTTTAAGGAGATTGGTTCCATCCAACTCAAACTATTCTTCAAAAAATCTATTATATCATTTGGTGATGAAGTTGGTTAGGTGTGAGGGTTCCCACTTCTCCCTTAAAAGTGTTTTAAATTAAAAAATTAACATTGGCTGGATAGAAAATATATTTTTGAAAAAACATTTTTTTTATTCAAGTGAATATTGTTTTATTTATAATTAGTAGATACCCGTTGAATTCATTTTATATATGTGTAAAATATATAAATTTTAGAATTGAGTTATTCATATTCATACCCACCAATTTAATTATTATGTTATAATGGTATACTATGTTCGATACATTTTGACTTGGGAATGTTAGTGCCATAAGATATTGAATATATTTCATTTATTTAAGAAGAAATATATAGTAAAGCCTCATGGTGTTACATTGTTACCGTCTATAAAAATTTCCATCGCCATAATTTCCATAATTTCACCTCAATAATTAATTTGTTTAGTTTTTGATCATAATCTCTTTATGTTCCATTGTCGACTCTTCTACATTATGATTTCACCAAATTACATTTACCTGCTGAGTCAATTGATACCTTAACAATTACTCCATATTATGAAAATATGGATAGGCTCTTAATATTAAGATATATCATGGTCCAATTCATTTTCATCAGAGGATATCACATGTGTTCAGTAAAGAATTTTGTTCCTTAACAAGGATATATGGAACACATAATCCACATTTGTTAGACTTTGAGAAATTTCTAAACAGTATTATTGAGTTCCAATTATTTCTAAGATTTGAAATAGTATGATCTATGTGGGGATAATGTTACCTTTCATACCAATCTTTATAATACACTTAAGTGAAGATAACTTCAAACTAACATGATCACTAAGTGGAATTTCAAAATAATTCTTCCAGTTATCAGTATAGGTCTTTTTCCTTCTTTGAGCTTCTTTCATATGTTCTTGAATAGTATTTTCCTTTTTCAATGTCTCCTTCACATGTTTTGGAGCTACAAGATCCCTTTCAACAAATTCATCCCAAAAATAAGGAGTATGAAATATCATTCTATATAATGATTTAGACAGTTCCATTTTAATAGTCCAATAGAATCTACTATTATAGGAGAACTATAAAAAACATAAATACATATCCATCATTATATGGAAGTTATGAGAGAGTAAACCCAAATTTTATTTATATATTTTAATGTTTCTTTTAGATTATCCTATGGTTTGAGGGTTCTAAGAATTCCTAAAATGAAGGTCATTATTAACAGCCTTCTGAAGACTCCTCTAGTTTTTTTGTATAGTGTGGGTCACGATGATGAAAAATTGAAATAGGTTAACCATGATGTCTTAAAAATCATTAATATATAAATGTACAAGGTGATCAAGAGTATAATCTTCTCTTATAGAAACTCTATTTTAATATTTTTAAAAATAGTAAAAAATAACCCATATTACATCATTCTTCATTGGAGACATCATTTATCTAGTGAAAAAGTCCATGGTAATGTTATCAAATTTCAATGTTAGAACAGTTAAAGGTTTCAATACCCCTTTAATATTTTGTCTATTATCTTTTATTTATTGATAACCCAAACATCTTGACACATAACCAACAATGTCCAATATCATTTTATCTAACCAGAATTGCTCCTGAAAATCTCTATACATATTAGTGATACTGTGGTGTATAGAGAAATTTGTCCTATGAGCATCATATAATAATTCCCTTTTTAGCTCAAGTATATATGGAACATATTGCATCTATACATATTTAAAATTTTTATATTAATAGATAAATTATACCAATTTTCCATTATTCACAACTTTAGTATTTTTTTTAAATTTATCATCAGCAGGTTGAGAAATATTTTTCCTCAATAATTATGGTTTAGTAAAATTTTAGAAAAGTAATGATGTTTTACATTCTATGATCATTCCAATATACACCTTTACTAAATTCATGATCAAAGGATCCCTGTTAATCCCCATTTTTTTCTAGGTCATCCTGATATATCTAGATCAATGCATCTTCTACCTTATATTCCTTTTATAGGTGATAGTGTATTGAAAACTAATCGTTCATATGTAGCTAATCTATATCCTTTTCATAATTTTGATCTCTTTATATTCAAGTATTTATTTCAATCTCTTATAATCGGTATATATCTCACACTTTTCACCATAGAGACAATGTATCCAAATCTTCTATGAAACGATTACGAATACCAACTCAAGATCATGTGTTGGATTGATTTTTTCATTAATCTTTAACCTCTTATATGAATACAAAATAATGTTTTCATTGTTTATATGTACATAACCATGTCCATTAATCAATGCATCACTATATATTACAAACCCATAATTTCCCAATGGTAATTTCCAAAATTGGGTACTCACCAATCTTCTCTTCATTTATTCACAAAATTTTTCACATTCTATTTTCCATAATAACATAACCAATATACATGTAATCATTATTAAAGGTTAGATAATCATATTTTGTTTTGAAAATATAACTAATAGTTACATGCCAAACCAATTAAACTACGTAACTCAGTTTTTTCATTTTTGTAAGAAATTCTTCGACTATCTTTTTCATCACATGATCACCTAAGATTCCAACCATTAAAGAAATATTTCCAAGATAAGCGTCATTATTAAGAAATAATTTACACTAGATAAATTTCCCATATAATTCTTTTTTTCTATGTGTTTCAAGAATTTTCATCAGGTGATTATCATGGTTCCTATAGCTCTTAAGTTTACCAAGATATCACAAAACAAATACCTCAGAAATGTTATCAGGATATTAATTGAAGACTCTATTTTTTAGATCTATGAATATATAGGGTTTAGTTGTATAAAAATGGAATTAATATGAACTCCTAATTTCCATACCTTGTTCGAAATGTTTCTTTTAGAATATATTCTTCCTTTACTCGAAATTGATGATACTAAGAACAGAGGTTAGTCTTTGTAAAATATTGAGCTTCATGAAGTTGATTATATAATTCATCAACACTATGTTGGGGATAAATTTTCTTTGTTGTAATAGAATTGATTTCCATATAATAAATGAAAAACCACATAGATCCAAATTTCATCCTAATGATAAGAACATTGGTTCCCCAAAGTAATACACTAGGGAGTATAAATCCATTATCACAGAACTTCACTAGTTTTTTCATCAACTAGAATAATTACACAGTGTCTATTCTATAGAAGTCTTTGATAATGTTATTATATTCGGGATTAAATCAATGGAAACCTCAATATCACACTATGGTGGATGTATAGGTAATTCCTTAGGAAATACATCAATGTATTCATGCACAATTGGTACATCCTTGATTTTAATATTAACTTTTCCATCTGTATATTATGTCTTCTCTTATTCACCCAAAAATCGCATTCATAAGAGCTTCTAGGTGTTGATAATGAAATTAAATAGATAACTAAGTCACCCATATAACGATAAGTAATTACACATCATCTTCATGAATTGTGACATCCTTCTCATTGAAATAATTTTTTATATAACATTTTCATTTCAATTCCATACATAGGATTATATCATAATCAACCATATTTAAATAATGATGTCAGTAAAAAGGATGTGTTTATGTGAAATAATGGGAATTTAATAATACATCGTTATTTATATGGATCTCTTAGTATGAGTATTTACTAATAATTCATTTATAATATTCTAAGAAAAAATTTAATTTAATTGGTAAACAAGGAAGATATAATGAAGTGGGAGGATACTAAATCAAATAAATCATTAGCTATGTTTTATGATATGATTAATGAAAATTTTATCACATAATTATTTACTTCAACCTATTGTGTTATAATCACATAGCCTTGTCCTTTCTCGCTCAGTATTTTCTAGGGAAAATGTAATAATGGTATAGAGTAAGAGGTTTCCAACCTCTGATACCAATTGTAGGATCGAAATATAATATGAGATGCTCAATATACAAGAGGGGGGGTGAATTGTATACTTTAAAAATTCCTTTGGAACCTTTAAAGTTAGTTATGAATAACTAAAGTTTCCTTAAGAAAAGGAAAGGGCTAAGTTTAACAAAGTTAAACTAAGTAAATTCACAACACCTCTAACACCGAACTAATCTTGGAAAGAGATTCCAAAAGTAGGTTCCGGAAATATGGTTCCGGAATTTGAAACTTAACAAAAGTTACAATATGAGATTCTACCTTAAAGCGTATAGAATCTAAATGAATCAGAGTAAGTAAGGAAGTATAAGAAAGTTATACTTTCCTTAAGATACAAATTACAGCGGAATAAAGACAAGTAGTAAAACTACTAGTAATAAGATAATAGTCTTTTAACCCAAAGAGAAGGGTATCCAACAACCTTGGATAAAGGTCCCTTGATTTATACTTTCAAGCAAGTCTGTCTTACCCACACCAGGGTAAGCCCTCGATACAAAGATCGGAGTCTCTGTCTTGCTATCCCCGCAAGCCCTCAACTTCAAGGTAGTTGGCAACCTCTGTCCTCCTCAGAAAGGAAGCCCTAGAACTTTAAGGTAGTCGGAACCTCTGTCTTCCTATCCCCGGAAGCCCTCGAATGTAATCACCAACATTCGGAGTCGCACGAAGCTTTGAGAGTTAATAAGAGACTCTCTCTCTAGAAATTACTTCAACAGCATGTAGGCACAAAACTCAGTCGTTTTTCCAAACGCACTCAGCTATTCATCAGCACCGAGCTCTTTCAAATGAGCTCCTATTTATAGGTAAGGTCGGATCCTTCTCCAACTGTCATATTTTCCTTAAAGATCGGAGGGACCTGTACACGTGTCACTTAGACAACGGTTAGTTTATAAAAAAACAGACGACATCGTTTTATAACAAAGTAAGTTTAACAGAATGTACGACATCGTTTTAAACTCTAACATAAAAGTTCGGAATGAACACTTCGGAGTGAAGGTTCGGAGTGTAATAAATTTAGAGTGTATAAAACAATGATAATCAGATTCTGTTTAATAGGTGAATTCGGAATGAGAATTCGGAATAGGAATTCGTCATCAGGAATCGTAATGAGAATTCACCATCAGAATTTGTAATGAGAATTTGTCATCAGAATTCGTAATGGGAATTTGTCATTAGAATTCGTAATGAGAATTCGTCATCAGAATTCGTAATGAGAATTCTTCATCAGAATTCGTAATGAGAATTCGGAATGGGATTTCTTCATTAGAATTCGTAATGAGAATTCTTCTTCAGAATTCGTAATGAGAATTCGGAATGGAATTTCTTCATTAGAATTCGTAATGAGAATTCTTCTACAGAATTCGTATCCTGAATCTGGAATAGAACTTAGTCAGAGTTCATATCCGGAATTCGGAATGAAACTTCCTTATAGTTCTTGTCCAGAATCCGAACCCTAAAACAGAATGCTTTATATCAAAGTTTCAATGATTCCGAGAAAATGAATCCGAAACTTATACTTAAGAAAAATATGGATGAAAAAATGATAAGGATAATTTTTCTTATAAAAGCGATTTTCCTTAAGAAAGCATTTTTCCTTATAAAAGCAATTTTCCTTAAGAAAGCAATTTTCCTTAAGAAAGCAATTTTCCTTAAAGATAAGGTGTTTGTGATTTTCAAAACAAGAAGGAATGGAAAAGTCATAAGGAAAACCTTATTGACTCAACAATCTCCCCCTTTTTGGAAAGCACAAACATCCTTACGAAAAAGCTATTCTAAGAAGAAAGAAACACATTAAAGCTTATCTCCCTTGGTTTAAGGATATAGATGAATACGACTAACTCCCCCTTAGGCTTTGAAACTCTAAGGATCGTATCCATATTTCCGGAGTGATGTTTCATAAGAAGGTCTTCTTTAAGAAAAACTCCCCCTTAAACAAACTCTTATTAGAGTTCTTTTTCCTTGGGTATTTTTTCTTTCTCCCCCTTTGATAAACTCTTATTAGAGTTCCTCTCTTTTTCTTAAGGATCTTTTCCTTCTCCCCCTTTGTGATTTTCAAAAAGAATTGGAGGGAATGGAAAAACTTAACAAAGTACCTGAGAGATTAGTAAAGACAACAATACAAACAACAAGTACGACTTTCATTAAATTTGAAAACTGGACAACAAAAGAATTACAACAAAAAGATCGGATTGGATTATTTCAGATCTTTCTCTTTCGACATAAGCCCCTTAAGAATCGTCTTGATCTTCTTTAAGTCTTTGTGATCTTCTTTTGCTTGCTTCTCTAAGACGACTATTCTTGCGGACTGGGCTTCAATTTTTTCTTCCTGAGCCTTCAGTTTTTCTTCCTGAGCTTGTATCTTTTCTTCCTGAGCCTTCATCCTTACTTCAAAATCGATCCGATGATCCCTTTCAAATTTCCAATTCTGAGAAACAGAATTCAACTTCCCATTCAGATCCCTGACTTCTTGGATCCGGAAGTTCCTTTCCTCTGTCAACTTCTCTTCAAAGGATGCAGTCAGCTCATTAAACTTCTTGTCCTCGGTTTCAAAGGCATCCTTAACGTTATCTTGAAACTCATCAAAAAGCCTCATCTCTTCCACAGTTTTCTTAGACCAGCTTGTCATCCTCTTGCAAGATCTTATGTGAGCTTCGTAACCAATAAAAAAGTTTTTGAATTGGGCTTAAATCTCAACACACTTATCCATAACCATGGATACGGAGTCTGTTTTCAGATTCAACGCATGTTGGAGCATCTGGCATCGTGAATCAATGCTTGAGAAGGTCGGAATGGTTCCTACCAACTTCTTCAAAGACTGAACAACAAAATCATGCCCCAACGAAGATGACTCCGAATCTGAAATCTTGCTCGGAGAGTTTTCTTCCTCAATAAGCTCCAACTTCCTCTTAGAAGAACTACCAGCTTCCTTTCTCATCCTCTTTTCTGAACTCGGAGTATCAGCAAGGATTTGTTTCCCCTTATCTTTTTTCGGAATAGAATCCTGTTCCGGAGTTCTCTTCTCACTGTCAGAGACTTGAACAATATTATCTTCCTCATCAGCAACTTCCTGAACAGTATCCTCTACATTTTTCATCTGAGCAATATCATGTAATAGTTGTTCTTCTTCTCCATGAAAGGCAACTTCTTCTTCTCCTTTCTCTTCTTCCATCGCAGGAGTAACTAACTTCGAAGATTCAGCTTCAGATGTTCGGAGCGACAAGTGTTCCGAAGGAGTTCCCTTGTACTCATCTACTTGTTTTAGCACATCTCCTGTCTCACCACTTCCTTCAGCAGCCTCTTCCTTGCCGGCTTAGATGATTCCGGATCAGCAGATTTCGGAGCTACTTCTTCTTGTGGAGGTAGATCAATAAACTTCCCAGACTTCTTGTCAAAAACTATATTCATTCTTTTAAGTGTGCCATCACTAATCAGCATGATCTTACACACCCTTGGTTTAGAACTGCAAGCTACCTTGAAAGATTCTAGGCACCGAACTATGAGCTTTGATAATATTGCTGGGTACATTACGATCTGAGCTCTCAGATTCCCCTTCTTCAAATTTTCAATATTAAGAAGAATATGCTTCATCAAGTTAAACTTTCTTAGATTTATCAGGAAATCTAAGATATATATCTCACTCTTCTTCAAGCTATCCTTATCACCTTTTCTCGGTACGATAAGCCCTTGCACCCATAACTCCAGAATCCGGAAGTTTGTAGATAGGCTTGCAATTTTCGGAGCCTTGTCATCATCCAATCCGAGAGTTTCTAAGGCCTTTTCCTTGTTGAAACTACCCAAAGAGTCTGGCAATACGTGAGAAATAAACTCAGCTTCACCTTCATAAGATAACCCTACCGAGCTTGCAACCTTGGTGTAAGAAAGCTTATATGTCTTGCCATATGATTTGAAAGAAAACTTCTCTCTATTATCTTCCTCGAAGAAAGCAACTGACTCATAAAACTCAACAAGCAAATCTGAGTACACTTCATCTTGGTTCCCGGTTTTTGATACCGCAACATCTTCCCAGCCATTCAACTTGATATTCTTCGAAATGATAGACTCGTAGTTGCTGAAGAAAGTCGGATGAACTAACCTTTCTCTGTAAACTAACCACTGAGAAATAGGCTTGGTTGAAGACATTTCTTGAGATGCTAACTCTGCAGACATTCGGATTAGAAGTTCTCTGGGAAGTTCGGAACGGAGAAGACTGAAGTTCGGAACGGCCTTAAATCAGAGGGGTAGAGCTTCAACACGCGAGAGCTTGAAACCGATGTGGGACTAGGAATTAGGTCCCCTTTATATAGGCAACGAGATGATAGTTGACATTCCATAGTTGATCTAACGGTTGGAATGAGCTGCGATCAGATCTAACGGTTGAGAGCTTGAATCCGATCTTTTTGAGGTTTTATTAAAACTAAAAATTAAGAAAACCATAATTCGAAGACACAATAAAAGAAAATGCCAGCAAATAAAATATGATTACGAAAACTTTAGTAAGGAAATCATACCTTTCGGATTAGCTTAGGAAAGTTATTCGTAATGTGTAATATAAAGATGACTACGAAAAACTCAATACGAAAAACTCAATACGATAAACTCAATACGAAAAACTAAATACGAAAAACTAAATATGAAAAAACTCAATACGAAAAACTAAATACGAAAAAAAACTCAATAAAAAAAACTAAATATGAAAAAGTAAATATGAAAAAGTAAAACTTGGTACGAAAATCTGGTTATGAAAGTACCAGTATGAAAGTTTTCCATTCCGGAAATTTTCAATACGAATACTTCCATCCAGAAGTATTCTGTATGAAAATATACATTCTGGAAAATGGTAGTTCCGGAAGTTTCATTCCGGAAATCTTCGTTCCGAAATGTTTGAAAACAAATTTTGAAAAACTTTTTTAAACAAACAATCAAATGTACTCCCCCTATGAAAAGGAGTTTATTACTGTAAGGAGACTTTTTCAACAGAAAGTTAATTAAGAAAGATTACCTTATGGTTATCATTCCTAACTTCTGTTTAATATATTCAAATCTATCAGAAGACAAAGATTTTGTGAAAATATCAGCAAGCTGATCTTGTGTTCCGATAAATTGAAGAATAATATCTCCTTTAAGTGTGTGATCCCTAAGAAAGTGATGCCTAATATCTATGTGTTTTGCACGAGAGTGATGTGAAGGGTTTTTACTTAGGGCAATGGCACTTGTGTTATCACACAAAATTTGAGTTTTAGTAAAACTCAGGCCATAGTCTGTGAGTCTGTGTTGCATCCACAACACTTGTGCACAACAACTTCCAGCTGCTACATATTCAACTTCAGCAGTGGAGAGTGCTATAGAATGTTGCTTCTTGCAGGACCAAGAAACTAATGAATCTCCTAATAAATGACAAGTTCTGGATGTACTCTTTCTATCCATTCTACATCCACCAAAGTCAGCATCAGAAAAGCTTTTTAGAACAAAATCATTTCCAGAAGTATAAAATAATCCTAGATCCATGGTTCCCTTAAGGTAGCGAAAAATTATTTTAACTGCCTTTAGGTGAGATTCCTTAGGATTGGATTGATATCTTGCACATAAGCATACTGAAAACATTAAGTCTGGTCGACTAGCTATTAAGTAAAGTAGACTTCCAATCATACCTCTAATAGATGTTTGATCTACTGGTTTCCCAGCTTCATCAAGATCTAAAGAGTTTGAGGTACCAATGGGAGTGCTTATACTTTTAGTGTTGTCATAACCATACTTTTTCAGAAGATCTTTAATATACTTATGTTGAGATATGTAAGTTCCTTCTGGTTTTTGAGAAATTTGAAAACCAAGGAAAAATGTTAACTCACCCATCATACTCATTTCAAACTCAGATTTCATTAGACTAGCAAAAGAGTCAGTCAAAGATTGCTGAGTTGAACCAAATATAATGTCATCAACATAAACTTGAACAATCAAAACATTTTTCTTATCTTTCTTTATAAAAAGGGTTGGATCTGCATTTCCCTTAACATAGTTATTTTGAAGCAAAAATCCAGTGAGTCTATCATACCATGCTCGTGGGGCTTGTTTAAGACCATACAAAGCTTTGGTAAGTCTAAAAACATGATCAGGATGTTTTGTATCTTCAAAGCCAGGAGGTTGTTCAACAAAAACTTCCTCTTGAACATAACCGTTAAGAAAAGCACATTTCACATCCATTTGGAAAAGTTTGAAATTAAAGAATGCTGCAAAGGCAAGTAGAATACGGATAGATTCAAGTCTAGCTACTGGAGCATAGGTTTCTTCATAGTCTATTCCTTCTTGTTGATTATAGCCTTTAGCAACAAGTCTAGCTTTATTTCTTACTATGACTCCATTTTCATCACATTTATTTCTGAAAACCCATTTTACTCCAATAACAGAAGTTTCTTTAGGTCTTTCAACCAAGGTCCAGACTTTATTCCTTTCGAATTCATTTAGTTCATCTTGCATGGCTTTAATCCAATCATCATCACCTAAAGCATTATCAGTGCTTTTAGGTTCTAATTGTGAAAGAAATGCTAGATGTTCTACTTCATTTCTTAAGGAACTTCTAGTCCTTACAGGTTTATTTACATCTCCAATGATGCTATCACTGGGATGATTCTTAAGAAACACCTGATTTGGGTTTTGTAAAACCTGTTCATCAACATAGGGTAGAAAGTCTTCTGGGGTAAATGTTTCAGAAGTATCTTCTAGAACAATTTCCTTATCAGAAGGTTCTTCTATCAAAGGTTGACAATCAGTTTTTGAAAACACATCCGAAGATGTAAGTTGAGATGTTTTAAAAACAAAAGGATCTGACTCATCAAATTTAACACGTACTGTTTCCTCAACAGTGCAAGTATTTTTATTAAAAACTATATAAGCCTTAGAGGTTGTGGAATAACCTAAGAAAATTCCTTCATCTTATTTTGGTGCGAATTTATGTAAGTTATCTTTAGTATTCAAAATGAATACTTTGCAACCAAAATCCTTGAAGTGGGAAATTCTAGGTTTTCTACTATTCCATAACTCATAAGGAGTTTTATTAAGAAAAGGTCTAATCAAAACTCGATTTATAGTATAACAAGCAGTACTTACAGCTTCAGCCCAGAAATTTCTAGCAATAGAATATTCACTCAACATGGTTCTAGTTATCTCTTGAAGAATTCTATTTCTTCTTTCAACTACACCATTCTGTTGAGGAGTTCTAGGTGCTGAAAAATTGTGAGTAATACCTTTCTTACTACAAAAAGTTTCAAAATCAGAATTTTGAAATTCTCCTCCATGATCACTATGAATAGTTTTCAATGGAAGGTTTTTCTCATTTTTAACTTGAGATCTAAAACTTTTAAAATAAGAAAAAGCTTCAGATTTCTTTGCTAGAAAATAGACCCAAGTAAATCTGGTGTAATCATCAACTAGAACAAACACATAGTATTTTCCTCCAATGCTTCCAGTTTGTGTTGGACCAAAAAGATCCATGTGAACTAACTGTAATGCATCGGTTGTTGAGACTTCACCGATTGACTTAAAACTAGATTTATGTTTCTTACCATATCGACAAGGATCACAAACTTTAGAAGAATCAAATCTAAGCTCCGGTAGATCCTTACCTAGTTTCTTCTTAGAGAGTTTACATAGGTTCCTAAGGTTACAGTGTCCTAGTCTTCTATGCCATAACCAAGAATGATCTTCCATTGCACATAGGCAAGGTAAATCTTGGCTTCTTAGGTCTTCTAAGTTTAAGGTGTAAACATTCTCTTGCCTGTTGGATGAGAGAATAAATTCTTCCTTGGAATTGTGAACTAAGCACTTATCATTCCTAAAATTCACAAGGTAACCTTCATCACATAACTGACTTATGCTAATGAGGTTGTGCTTAAGACCTTTAACAAAAAGAACATTTGAAATCAAGGTTTTACCAAAAAACTATATTACCAATACCAACAATCTCTCCCTTAGCATTGTCTCCGAAAGTTACCTTTCCTCCTTTCGTTTTGATAATCTTTTCAAAAAAGCTTCTGTTACCAGTCATGTGCCGGGAACATCCACTATCCATGTACCATGTATTGTTGCTGGTACTTTCTTTATTATCCTGAAATCAAGAACAGAATTAGGTTTTCGGAATCCAAACTTGTTTGGATCCGAGATTTCCAGACAATAAAATTTTTGGAACCCACATTTTCTTAGAAAAATAAGCTTTATGAAAACCTAAGGATTGGGTTTTGTTTAAGGAACAATCCTTTGCCCAGTGACCACCACATTGACACTTGGTACAAAATGGGGCAATTTGAGGAACAAAATAATTGTCACTGAAAACTGGTTTTGCTTGGGTATAACCAAATCCTGATTTATTTCTTAAAGGTCGTATTTGGGAATACATCTTATCAAAATTTTCCTTACCATGGGTAAAGTTTGATAAACACTTCTTTAAGGAAAATATTTCGGACTTGAGTTTTATAACCAAGTTTTTATCCTCAAAATTATTAGTTTTTGAACTAGAGTTAGGCTCGAAAACATTTTTATTAGAAATTACTTTTTCTAATTCTTTAGAAAGTTTATTCTTCTCAGAACTTACTTCCTCAAGATTTTTTGAAATATTTTCAAAATCAGCATTTTTCTTATCAAGATCTTTAGAAAGATCTGATATCTCTTTAGTAAGAATAGAATTCCTAGAATTTGCCTTATCAAGTTTCTTACTGAGTTTGGAATTCTCAATCTCAAGAAGTTCAGCAAACCTAGAGACTTCTTCATAAGTAGGTAAAGTATTTTTCTCATCAGAAGATGATTCTTCATCAGAAGAGTTATAATACTTACTATCATTAGGATTTAAAGAAACATTGGTCAATGATTCATCATTTCGTACCTTAGCCATAAGACAATGATTATCAATAGGTAATCTGGCTATAAGACCAAGATTCTTCTGTCCTGAAGATTCATAATCAGAAGATTCATCTGAAGAGTTACCACCACTGGCACTCCAGGTGTCATTAGCTTTCAGAACTTTCTTAGCTTTGGCTTTATAATACTTCTTTCTGTTCCTGTCTGAATGTCTTTCCTTCCTTTCTTTCTTTTTGAGCATAGGGCAATCTGGTCTAATATGTCCAGATCTTTTACATTCATAACAAGTAACTTCTCCATCTTTCTTATCTTTCCTATCCTTCTTCTTATACTTGGATTGAAAATTTCTCTGTCCAGCTATCATGTTCATCCTTCGAGCAAGATTGGCTAATTCATTTTCTGAGACTTCACTCTCACTAGATTCGGATTGGAAAATAACTTTCTTAGACTTGGATCTGGTTACTCTATCAGGAGTCTTAGCTTTCATATGATTTGAAGTTGTAGTAAAAGCAACAGTACCATTTCCATTCTTCTTCTTGATGTTGTCAGCATCTCTCTTCATTCTTGTTTCATGTTGTAGAAGAGTTCCAAATAATTCATCAATAGTAATTTGAGTAACCTTTCTGTTCTCATCTATAGCTGTTCTCTTGGATTCCCACTCATTGGGCATAATGTCAATTATCTTGTCCACAAGAGCTTCATCATCTAAGCCTTTCTCTCCCATAGATTGTAGACTGTTGACAATGGTCATAAACCTTTGTTGAACTTTACAGATAGGTTCTCCATAAGGAAAACTGAAGCCATGATATTCAGCTCTAAGCATAGCCCTTCTAGTCTCAATCACTTTAGAAGTTCCAAAGTGTGTAACCTCTAACTTCTTCCATATACAATTAGCTGCTTCACAGGAAGAAATTTGGCTATATATATTTCTGGTCATTGAACATAGTAAAGTATTTCGTACCTTATAGTTGAGTTGATATTCTTGCTTTTCCTGGTTAGTAAAGGTTCTGACTTCCTTGTCCGGAATTTTATAATCACCAGTAAGCATAACAAAGTTATCTACACCAGTATTGATAACAAAAGTCTTCATATGATCTCTCCAGTATTCATAATCATTACCATCAAAGATAGGTGGTCTTGTAGGATTCAGATTGTCAATCGAACCAACATTAATTCCTTCCATACTAAAAATAACCTTGCACACAAACTTGTTAGTAGCAAAGATTCGTAAAAACAAATTTCGGAATGAGAAAAGTTCGGAATGGAAAAATCGGAATGACAAAGTTCGGAATAAAAAAGATGAGCAAGAAAAACTTATTCGTGAGTATAAGTATTTCAGTAACCTTGCTCTGATACCAAATGTAAGAATGGTATAGAGTAAGAGGTTTCCAACCTCTGATACCAATTGTAGGATCGAAATATAATATGAGATGCTCAATATACAAGAGGGGGGGTGAATTGTATACTTTAAAAATTCCTTTGGAACCTTTAAAGTTAGTTATGAATAACTAAAGTTTCCTTAAGAAAAGGAAAGGGCTAAGTTTAACAAAGTTAAACTAAGTAAATTCACAACACCTCTAACACCGAACTAATCTTGGAAAGAGATTCCAAAAGTAGGTTCCGGAAATATGGTTCCGGAATTTGAAACTTAACAAAAGTTACAATATGAGATTCTACCTTAAAGAGTATAGAATCTAAATGAATCAGAGTAAGTAAGGAAGTATAAGAAAGTTATACTTTCCTTAAGATACAAATTACAGCGGAATAAAGACAAGTAGTAAAACTACTAGTAACAAGATAATAGTCTTTTAACCCAAAGAGAAGGGTATCCAACAACCTTGGATAAAGGTCCCTTGATTTATACTTTCAAGAAAGTCTGTCTTACCCACACCAGGGTAAGCCCTCGATACAAAGATCGGAGTCTCTGTCTTGCTATCCCCACAATCCCTCAACTTCAAGGTAGTTGGCAACCTCTGTCCTCCTCAGCAAGGAAGCCCTCGAACTTTAAGGTAGTCGGCACCTCTGTCTTCCTATCCCCGGAAGCCCTCGAATGTAATCACCAACATTCGGAGTCGCACGAAGCTTTGAGAGTTAATAAGAGACTCTCTCTCTAGAAATTACTTCAACAGCATGTAGGCACAAAACTCAGTCGTTTTTTCCAAATGCACTCAGCTATTCATCAGCACCGAGCTCTTTCAAATGAGCTCCTATTTATAGGTAAGGTCGGCTCCTTCTCCAACGGTCATATTTTCCTTAAAGATCGGAGGGACCTGTACACGTGTCACTTAGACAACGGTTAGTTTATAACAAAACAGACGACATCTTTTTATAACAAAGTAAGTGTAACAGAATGTACGACATCGTTTTAAACTCTAACATAAAAGTTCGGAATGAACACTTCGGAGTGAAGGTTCGGAGTGTAATAAATTCAGAGTGTATAAAACAATGATAATCAGATTCTGTTTAATAGGTGAATTCGGAATGAGAATTCGGAATAGGAATTCGTCATCAGGAATCGTAATGAGAATTCACCATCAGAATTCGTAATGAGAATTTGTCATCAGAATTCGTAATGAGAATTTGTCATTAGAATTCGTAATGAGAATTCGTCATCAGAATTCGTAATGAGAATTCTTCATCAGAATTCGTAATGAGAATTCGGAATGGGATTTCTTCATTAGAATTTTTAATGAGAATTCTTCTTCAGAATTCGTAATGAGAATTCGGAATGGAATTTCTTCATTAGAATTTGTAATGAGAATTCTTCTACAGAATCCGTATCCTGAATCTGGAATAGAACTTAGTCAGAGTTCAATCCGGAATTCGGAATGAAACTTCCTTATAGTTCTTGTCCAGAATCCGAACCCTAAAACAGAATGCTTTATATAAAAGTTTCAATGATTCCGAGAAAATGAATCCAAAACTTATACTTAAGAAAAATATGGATGAAAAAATGGTAAGGATAATTTTTCTTATAAAAGCGATTTTCCTTAAGAAAGCATTTTTCCTTATAAAAGCAATTTTCCTTAAGAAAGCAATTTTCCTTAAGAAAGCAATTTTCCTTAAAGATAAGGTGTTTGTGATTTTCAAAACAAGAAGGAATGGAAAAGTCATAAGGAAAACCTTATTGACTCAACAGAAAATTCCCTTGACGATTGGGAAAATAATTTTCATAGTGTCCCATAAACTTACAGTAGAATAATTATGTATTGTAAACATTTTTATTTCCCTTGAAGTCACAAGATTGTTTGTGTTTCCCTCTATAATTATATTAAACTCCAATTTTTATTAATCATGTTCAATGTTTTTTATTTAAATATTAATTACAAGATAAAAAATACACCCTTCCCTTTAACCATTTTTTCATATTTCCTTTTCTAGCTCACTAAGAAGACCTATTCTTATATTTATTCACATCAATGTCATAAGACGTGAGGAATTATTTTACTATATTGATATCACATGATAATATATCCTCATATGATGGTAATTTTTGGGAGACTAGTGCCCATTGAACGATTTCCTTAATCCCATTGAATAAATAGTCATTATTTCTCATTGGATTGTGTTTTTAGTCTGCATTATTCCTTGAAAACATTGTAAATTTAACATCATACTTATCAACATTTTCACTTACTTTAATATTTGAATAAATAATCTTCTCTCTATATATTATAGTTTCTCATTTGGAAAAACTTTTTCCAGAAAGTGTAAATTAAAATCCATCAACACTATGATTTCTATTTCCTCCTCATACATTGTGTTTTGAGTAAATGAATACCATTAATATACATCCAATGAGATATGATAAACTTCGATGATAACCATCTCCCTATCAATACTTCCCAATGAAAAATATATCATCTATAAGGAACTTATGCATTTCTTAACTACAAAAAGATATTTATTCCCAATTAATGATGTATTATTTTGATGTATGAGGTGATATAACATTGTTACACCGCATGGGGGATCAACATAATACTTCATATTATAAGGTTATTACTCATAACCTATGTCATCTACCACAATATGGTTATAATTTGATTTATCCTAGCTACAACACTAGCACTGGCTTTTTTATCTTCCCTTGTATGTAAATACCAAGACAAAGTAAATGTACGTATATAGTTCCCATACCAACCACTAGGGGCCATTACAAAAAAAATAAAATACAATTGATAAGATCATTACATTATGAATCATAATTTATAATCCCAAAAGTAGTGAAATACATATCAAGAATTGAAAATTTTATGCATATCTAATCTCTTAATCATAAAAATTGATTATTTAGGAAAATTATCAAAACATAAAAATATTTTAAAATCCTTCACAATGTTTTTTAAATAATATTTGAATTATCCCAAGAATATCTACTATAAGGGTCAAAACAGTTTCTATATAAGACCTATTATTATTCACATGGTGATGATCAATTCAAATCCCAATGAGACCAATTTAGAGTTATTACTCCTTGGTAATACACTTCCCGAACCATGTCAATTTGTAGTATCAAGATAATAATGTATTATTGGAAAAAAACCACTTAATTTATTCCCCACCATAAATTTAGGATGTCCTTCTATACTTATCAACAATGTATATCCCCAGGTTATGTTCTGTATTCTACGTTATCCTAAATCTAATTTTGAAGTATTCTTCTTAACATACCCTGATAAAAAATATAAATATATTGACCCATGTATCCTAGAATCGGTGGTTACATTATTATATTCAAACATGATACAAGGAATTGCTTCCTGAAGGACTGAATAAATTATTAGTTTTGGAAAACTAGATACAAACATCAATTTCATATTACCGTGGAAATCATAAAATAAATCATGTAATTTTCTTTGAGAACACCATAATTACCTTTATCATATCCCTTCATATCAATTATAATACACATCATGATATCCTGGTGAAATAAAACATAAGAAAGCAGTGAGCTCTATTTCTCAATATGAGTATCAGTAAAATTGAATCTATAATGAATAAATATGGAATAATCAATGTAGCTAGGTAAATAACAAAAGAACATTCCATTTAATCATTAACTTGAATGTTAAGATAAATATGGAAGGAATAAATAATGATTAAATAGTTTTATAAAAATAATCACATTAGATAGAATATTATTTATGTTTACTATAAATAATATAATAGTCAAATGGAAATAAATAAATAGTCACATAATTTGGGAATTCATAATTTTGAACATCATAACTATACCATCAAGGATTAATTCCATGTAATCATACGTAAACGGTATGGCTTCTTCTAAATACACAATCTAGTTTTTCTCATGATACCTACCAATGTGTAGAGGGGATATAGTGGGCACTGCCCATCATCTACTATACCTAATAAATCCCAAATATTAAAGGGTTTTAACATAATCAACAAAAAAATTCATATTAAAACCCTCGACAAAAAATGTTAATAATTTCTTAATAAATAAATATAATCCTAAACCATTCAGAGTAATATGGTGATTGGTATCAAAATATTACATCCCCAATCAAACTACTCATAAACTATTTGTAAAAAATAATAAATATGGTATTACAAGAATATAACTATAATTAGGAATAATTGAAATAAGGGTTTTTAACATTGATGAATATAAATAAAATAAAATTCCATTAAAATATTATTGAGGAAAATATCCATTTCATATTGTAAATCACTTTTAAAATGGAAAATTTATAGAATATTAAGAGAACAAATTTATTTAAAAATATCTTTGTAAACTTTTAAAGGCTGCATAAATTTAATGAGTGGTCAAGATAGTGGGTAAATTGTTACACGTCGTATGATTAAAAAATCATGCATTTAATGCTATTGTAAAGAGGATAAAGTGCCTCATTTAGAAATCGACATGAAGATTATTTTCAAAATATTTTTGAAAAAGACAATCATGGGTAAAAATGAATTTAATAAATAATTTAGAGAATGTTAAAAAAATTGAAAACATTTTTATAAAACATGTATATGGAAGAATAATGGTTTTTGACTGAAGGGAGAAATGAAATTTGTTTTCGTTCAAAATTTTCTTTTCGTCTCATGTATTATTAAAGTGGGGAAAAAGTGAGAAACATTTATTCTCCTGAAATAAAATTATTATATGAAAATCATTGAGTTTCATTAAATATAGATCATTATATTTCAACATGAGAAATATAATCTTGAATATATCCTTATAAAAATGGTATTTTAACATAAACTGATACCAATTTGGTAACTTCTGAATCGTAGGACTCATGAATGAAATAAATTATGATGAAAAATTAAATAAATTTTATATAATTATATTAATTATATAACATATAAAATTTGAAGTACATTCACCACACAAAATATCTATGTAATGAATATGTCATATGTCTCATATAAGTGAAAGTGAGATAAGAAACCCTAACCTCAGGTCTCATTTCCATCGTGCGCTCCCTTAACTCCCATATAATAAATATAGATTTATTATAAACCTATTAAAACCCAGTATCATATATTTAATTCCATATATTATTTTTATATTATCTTTTATTACCCATTTATTAATACGTAATTTATAAAATCACTATTTATGGTGACAATTTCTCTGTTTTCATGTATTTTTTTCTTCAGTAGTTTCAGTACTATTACATTGAACTTGGTTACATCATATTAAAATTATAAATAATTATATTAACATCATATTTAATCATTATTGAAGTAATTATAATATTCAAAAAAAATACATAGATGTAAAAATGAGTAACACTATTCATGAAATGGTTGGTCCTACGTACACCTGAACTCTCTTTCAATTTATTCAATAGAAAAAACATAAAAAGTTATACAATTCATAAAATTTAAAGAACAATTACTATGTAAAATATTAAATTTATATTCATTAAATATACCCATATTTTCTTCCACTTAAAAATTAAATTAAAATCATTTCAAATCACTATGCAGAGGCAATGGTCCACACATACGCAAAAGTGACATTATTGTTTTTAAAAAACATGGAAATTAAGAACATATATGGGATATTTTAATTACCAATAATAATAATTTCATAAATATAATACAAATATTTTAAATAAATCATTATATCCACCCAATATATATGATGATGGAATAAAAATTACAATAGTTCACGAGGTGGTTATCCGTCATACACGTGATCAAAAACATCATTTCCAATTTTATAGAATCGGAGATTGATATAAGTTATTTATTTAAAATAAGAAAACTTAATTATATTCGAGGTAATTTTATTATTATTTCATCATATTCGGATAATATTTTAAGGTGTTGGAAGAATAAATAAAACAAAAAATGCATGGTCAAGAACTTTTCCTCTTCTTCATAAAACCTCTTTAGGTTTTTACTTATAACCATCCTAAATTTTATTTTTGATGAAAAAATCAATCTAATTTGTTTTTTCGGATGAATGTAATAAATTTGGGTGGATATATTCCAACTAAAAACGGCTTCAAGAGAGTGATGAGGAGAGGAGAGGTGTGTCCTTTTATAAGTAGGGGAGATGACATACTTGGAATTATTGAAAAGAAAATGTGATATCCGGGATTTTCGCATGTAGCTATGCTCCATAAAGTCTCATTATAAAGTCATGGAAGATATAAGGTCTAAATATTTCTATATAATAGGAATTAGAAATGTTTATATGACATTTTATCCCTCATATTTCTAATTTAACCAACGACAAACCCACCCTAACCTAAATCACAATAATTAATTTTTATTGTTTTTTTTACAAATTTAAAAAAAATTGAAATTATAATATAATAGTAATTACATAGATTCAAAATATGAATTCCATTTTACAAAATTCAATTCATATATTTTTCAGAATCTAATTAAAAATTAATCTCACAGATGTGAACTAAAAGTGTTTTTTGAAAGAAATGTTCTCACAACTATAGAAAGATTTAATTTTAAAAATGAATATTAAAATGATCAAAATGAAATAAACTGTTATTATTATAATATAATTTAACTAATTATACTTTAAAACAATTTAAAAAATGTAACATTTAAATTCATTAAAATAAATACATTTTTCAATAAAAATAATTATTTTTCACCATACATCCAAAAATAAATCTTTTCCGAAAATTATATGAGAATCACTCTAAGTTATATTTAACATGATAATTTCAAAAATTAATTCCATTTTTTAAAAATAAATTTTCTAAAATTGGTTAGAAATTATTTTTAAAATATGTGCGCAAATCACAATGAATCCGCCTTTTTGAAAAATATAGTTTCCAAAAAATATTTGTTTTTATTTTAAATGATTTTTATTTTATTTATAATAATTATATACCCATTGAATTAGTTTTATACATGTCTAAGCCATATAATTTTTAGAATTTAGATTGTCCTATTAATACATTATAATTTAATTTTTAGGGTATAAAATTATTTTGTTCTATGATTTTTTTAGTCTTGGGGTTCAATGTACCATAATATATCAAAGAGACTGAATTTATTTAATAAGAAATATATAAAAAATTATTGGGGTGTTACATGGTAGGCCATTTTTCTTATAATTATAAAAAATAATTAATCTCTCTCTATATATATAAATATTGTGTATCCAACATCCAACCCTCTCTAGATTTATATAATTTTTTATTTTCAACAAACCAATACAACTCTTTAAAATAATTCAACAAGTAACACATAAATCACATTCAATAGATTCATAAAAATCTTCCAAGAGTGAAATCAATTTATTTTCCACCATTACTTCCCTAAATTCCTTTTCCATAAATGCATATACATATTTTCAACAAATCTAACATGTAAGAACTTGGATGAAAAATTATTTACCACGCCGAGTCTACAAGTTTTGATAGTTTACTATATTGGAATTAGAGGAGAGTGTATTTCAACATGAATGATATAAATCCTACTAATAATTGCATTAATTTATTACATTAATTGATGATACAAAATAAATTTTTGGGAAACATTTTGAAAACTAAGTTCAATGTATTGAAGACATTTTTTTAATGAAAGGCCTTGGTGGAGAGGGAAACTAGTTAGAATTTAAAATTATTAAGATTTGATAACTATTGGGAATACAATGATAGATGAATCTTAAAATTATATCACAATAAAGGGGTTAATATGGAAAATACTATTCACGTTTAACCTCAAAAATAATGTAGTGTAATATCGAATGAACTAAACATTAACAAAGAACACATAGAAAAAGACGTATTACATAGGAATTCCCAATGATATTTTGGAGGAGGTTACCAACATAGTTGAATACATTGTTAATATACTTCTACAATATTATATATGATTGGATCTTCTAAAATAAATATATTCCCATGAAACATCCGGATGTTATCTACCTCAAAATTTATAGCATCCTCTCTTATATCGATGTTGATGAAAATGATAGGGACAAACTCAATTAAATGTCCAAAACAAGTTTCCTCATGGGGTATATTGATTATAATTTTCTATTTCATCTCTAGAATTATTTTCAATAGAAGATAACCTAGATTCATGATGTTCTATTTAATGAAAAGGTTCTATGTAATGACTAAAACATGGCTAAATTAAATGTTGAGAGCAAGTAATCAGCTAAAAATTCCATATTGATCTTAATAGTATCAATAAAAGGTTACACGTTTTTAATATTTTAGATGGGAAACTTGTTATCTAGAACTCATAGTTGTGAAATGTTTTTTAGAATACTTCAAAACTGTTGAAGCTTGGTAAAAATCTCTAAAATATAGAGTATCTGATGATAGGCCTCTTGAGGACAGAGCACTGGAATAGGCATACATAAGGGGTCTTGGATTCATTCATATTCATATTTTATTCCAAAATCTAGTTTTGTGGAATAAATACATGTAATTATTATAGCCTATAAGTATAAGTGTGTAAATGTGAATTCTTTTTGACTGGAAATGGGGATGGTATTCACTACACAATTTTTTAGGGTTGGAAAATCGTATTGATATTTCACCAGCATAATGATGTCACATAAAAATTAATAAAATGGTTTGATGAGAGTGAAAGTAGTCTCTCGTAATTTTGAAATCAAATTGGAAGTAAGGTGGATAAGGAATAAAAATCCCATTATAATTAAATTAAGATAAAAGATATAAGGTAAATAATATACTTGAATAAAGATGAAAGAAAAAAAGATTCCATACTAATGTTTGGCTTGGTAATAGGTGAACATAAGGGTTCATGGGAGGGAATTAATGAGAGATTAATGGGTCTATTATAATTTAGATATATAATGAAATGTAAGGGTGATATGGATTACCACATCCAAGTACGAATAACGCGTAATTAAAAGGCATAACCTAAAATAAGTGCTTCAATGAAAAGGAGAGTGAATGGTTCCTTATTTTATTATGTGCCTCCCATAGCTTGGGGCCTACATGAGAAATTGGGGCACCATGGGATGACTCAAGAGTTTGTAGTATAGAGTATGGATATTATCTAAGGAGTTTTAGTGAAGGGAAACGGTATTTTTTGTGGGTTTATAAAGAAAATGAGGGGGGTTTCTTCATTATTTAGGGTTTGGACTCTACAAAATAGAATTACCAAAACCATAATCCTTTCCCTGATTTTTTTCCCATGGTTTCTACCAAATAGGATCAGTTTAAATTATTTAATAAGGACAATGTCTGAACATAATAATACAATTCCCTTTCTTAGGGGGATTTGAGTCATACTCTTAAAGTAATAATTTTAAAATCATAAAATATATTAATGGTTTTGAAGGATTCATAATGACTCTTTAAAATTAATAAAAAATAGAAAAGTAATTAATATAAATTGAAAAAACTATATTTGGTCTTCTATAACTTATATAGTTTTTATTACATCACTGTTGGGTCATTATAATGTCATAATACACAATGTATATTCATATGGTATTTAATTTTTACGCAAAAATTCAAAAATCTCAAAAATTTATGAAAAATTCGAAGTTTGATAATTTAAAAATTATGATTCCAAAAATATTTTCTATTTATTCTAAATAAATTTTTTCAAAACTGAGCATCTATTTAAAAACGACATTTACTATGAAATTTTGGGTTTTTTACAATAACAGTTTTCAAACCCTTCAACATTTTCATTTGGATTCAAAAAAATTATATGATAATTTCTATTCCATAAAAACCACTTAGTTATAATGTTTCATTTCAAAAATATCTATTTCCAAATTCTATTAATTCATGAAAACAAAATCCTTAATTGAATTTGATCATTACCTAAAAATACTATTTCTGTTTCATTGTGTCAGAATTTAAAATAATTTATAAAAAAACAAAAATATCATGAAAATATATTAATATATATATATATATAATAATTTACATAATAATATTTATAGGGTCTTGAAACTAATCATTTCAATACACCCAAAATTTTCCTAATAGTAATGTGTGTTTTGGTGGGAGTATCATGGGGTGGTTTGGTGAAAATGGCTTGGGCCGTGATCTCGATGCACTTGAACATTTCCTGTAAATAGTTATGTTCATGTTTAAGTTGTTGGATCTCATCTTGCGATTGGTTAAGTGAAAATCCAAATGATTCTATCTCCCATGGAAGCTCCGATAAATGGGCTTCATATGGTATGATTCTACTGGTTGAGGCCATCACTCCCTTTATGTATGACAATTGATTTTTTTAAACCATATATTTATAGAAATCATGTAATAACTGTTTATATACTATATTATCAACTATAAATATTCTTAATGGTCATTTAAATCTTATATGATATAATAATACAAAATAAGTTCGTGTTTTTTCTATAACCACACTACATAATAAGAAAGTTAGAAAATTCAAGGGGAATTTTATTTATAACAGTATCAGTTGTTACAATCTCCCCCCTTAAGAACTTTGACCATCAAAAAGTTCTTTTCCTACCCTAAATAAGATTTGCTAAAATTGTTTTATCACCTCCTCTGGTTCCCATTAGGCTTCTTTAAACATTTTTCTTCTCTACAATACATTTACATGGTTGATTTTCTTTTTCGTCGAACATTTTCTCTATGATCTAAGATCTTCTCTGATTGTACTTCACTGGAATGAGCATCATCCAATAGTACCACCTATAGATTTAGTACATGTGAGGGGTCTTGTATGTACATATTTAAAATGGATACATGGAACACATCATGTACTTGAGATAGGTTCGGTGGGAGAGCTATTAGATATGTCATAGCTCTGATGAGATCAAGTATCTCAAAGGGGGTGATGTATCTTAAAATATAATTTACCTTCTTCCCAAATATCATCACTTTCTCCCATGGATATATTAATAGTAATACCATGTCTTCGATATGAAACTCTGGGTATCATTGAAGATTGTCAGCAAAGCTCTTTTTTTACTCTGAGGATTCCTTATGTGCTGGAAAATTCTCTTAAATTTTTCTTCAGTTTCCATGACCATTTCCAGACCTAGAAGTTTTTTTTCTCCAACATCACCACAAAATGAATTTATTTTTCACCTCTCCACAGAAAGGGATTCATTGGGGGGCCATTTGGATGCTTTAGTGGAAACGGTTTTAGTATGAGAACTCAACTAGAGACATTTTTTGTCCCATCCTCCATTAAAGTCCCTATAACTTTATCATAACACGTATTATAGTGTTCGAATAGTCCAATCATACTAACCATCAGTTCGAGGATGATAGGACATACTAAAGTTCATGTCAGTGTTTAGTGCAAGATGGGGAATTTTCTAGATCTAGGAGCTGAATCTATGATCTTGATTGGATATAATTAATAGTGATACTCCATGTAGTCTTTCCACTTCTATAATTTATATCCATTTAAGTTGATATAATGAAAATTCACCTTGAATTTCAATAAATTAAACCTTCATTGTAAGACTATGCATGAAAACCCATATAGAATTTTTTACCTGTATGTCTTTGGAAATATGGTGATAAAGTCTAAAGAAATATTTTCCCATTTCCTTGTTGGTATGAGAAATAGTTGAATTATCCCCTTATACTTATACTTTGAATCCTTCATATGATGATATACTAGATATATTGATGTATATTCTATTACCTCCTTCTTCACATTGTCCCATGAATAGTACTCTCAGTGATCTTGATACTGTTTTGTGCTTCGTGGGTGGTTGGAGAAAGTTGAACTATGTGTATCATCTAACAACTCCTTTAATTTAGAATTTGAAAATAGATATTATTGATACCAAAGTCTTGCATCACCTATATTGACACTAAAATTTGAGGATTCCCATTTTCTTTTATTATCCTCTTTCATCTTAATTCCAACATAATTTCATTGAGTATGCTTTATCCTCTCCATAAGTCATGTTTTTGAAATAATTTGTGAAAGTATTAATGGTGTTCTTTAGTTTATGATTCCCATATCCAGCCTTTATAAACCTAGGATGACAAGAAGCCTTTTAATTCTCATCAATTATTGAATTTACCGATCCTTTTTTCACATATAATCCACCACTTTGTTCTCTTTCACAGTATGGTAGTGAATTGAGTATTCATTGATCATGATTAAATCTAACCAACATTGTTGGTTCATATTCATTTATTTCTATGTGGATAGAGATTTGAGACATTTTTGGTCTATATATATTTCATAATTCCCCCCAAAGATATAATTCCACAATATTTTCAAAGAAATTATTTCTATATCCAACATTATATCATGAATTAGATAGTTTTATTCGTCATATTTCAAATTCATTGAATAATAACTTGTGACTTCATTGTTCTGTATTAACAAACAACCCATTCCCTTATTCAAAGCATCGTTGAATACTAGAAAAGTTCTATACTTGTAGTAAGTTTGAGCATCGGGGAAGTTATAAGACTCCTTTTCAACTCCTTCAATCTCACTTAACATTCATCATTTCAATAAGATTTTACTCCATTTTGAGTTAGCTTGGTTAGAGGGTTTTACAATTAATAGAAATGTATCACATTTCGATGATAGTACCCTTCTATTTCGACAAAACTATGGATATCTATCTCAGATGTTGGCCTCAACTATCCTTAAATTGATTCTATCTTTGAAGGTTCCATATATATCCAATTACTTGTGATGATATCCCCCATGAATGATACTTCATTCAACCATAACTCGCATTTTCTGTACTTGGCATAAATCCTCTCCATTCGTAATTTCATTAGTAGAATATTAAAATTCTCTTCATACTCCTCCATGGTATTGGATTATATTAGAATATCATCTATAAATACTGCCAAATTGTTTTTGAGGTAATATATAAATACTCTATTAATCAATACCATGTGGATTACTAGATCATTAGAGATTTGAAAATGCGTCACTATTAAATAATAGTGATTGTACCTTTTATGAAAATAATTTTTTGGGATATCCACATTCTTCACCCTAATTTGGTAATATCTCTATAATAGATCCACCTTGGAGAGATATTGTGCTCCATGTATCTGACAAAAAAAGTCATCAATCCATGGTCTATAATAATTTTCCTTTATCATGATATTTTTTAGCTCATGATAATCAATGTAAAGGAACATTCACCCATCCTTCTTCTTGATGAAGAGGATTGGTTCACCCCATGGTGAAGCACTTGGTCTTATGAACCCTTTATCAAGATTGTCCTATAGTAGATTTTTTAGCTCCTAAAGTTCCATAATAGTCATTATATATGGTTTATTGGATAATGGTAACTCCCCATGTATATTCTCAATTGAAAATTCAACTTATTGACTAGGAGGACCAAAAAATTACTCGGGAAACACATCATCATATTCCCTCACAATAGGCATTTATTCAAGGATTGTTCTTTCAATAGAATCAATCATATGAGCTAGATATTTATAATCAATGAGAAATAATATCAATGATTGTGATTTTGGTGTTAATAAAGAATCATCCTCCTCCTTTTACTTGTACAGAATTGGTGGTTGATTCATGATATGGAGAGTTATTTCCTTGTCATGAAAATTTATGTTGGCTATATATAAGGAAATACCATTCATGCCTATAATTGCATCAAATTCTACCAAAGAGTGAATGATATTGTTTTATGGGAAGTTCATCTGACAAATTTTCATGGGGGATGAGTTATTTACTCAAGATGAAATAATTTCCTAATTTTTATTTTCACGAATATCTAGACCTCTGTGATTAGTGGTGGAATTGGAATCATTTTACTAAACATTCATGATATGAAGGAATTCATAGAAGTAGAATCAAAACGTACATTTTATATTATTGAATTAATAATTAGAATACATATCACTACTTCATTGTTAGGGTCTATCTCATTGGTTATGATGTAAAAAATCTTTCCCTTGCTGCCATGGAGTATATTGGTTGTGACTGGAAAACCCTTGTCTAAGTGCATTTGTTTGCAAAGTTCAATAGTTCCTTGGAGTTGAAGAAATAAAAAATTCATTGAGGGTTTACTAGATAATTTCTTTCTGCTATTTCACTATGGATTTCTCTTATAGGTAATTGTCAACTGTGTTCCCTTCCTTCCCTTAAATAAAGAATTTATTCAACCACCTTAGGAAATCTCCAAGGTATTTCTTTTCATACATTTGACTAGTGGGATGAAAAAAAATTCATGGAATAATTAGATTTTTATATTGGACTACATCAATTAAAATCCATTATCCTCTTATTATCCCTGTGATAACTTTGATATTATCTGATCTCCATTTCAACAATGAGGGAACATCATACAATTTCCTCATAAGTATAATATTCATAAATCGATCGGGCTTTTAATAAAAAAGTTTTTAGCCCACAAAAGAATCAGTTAACCTTGCATTCATGGGTAATGAAAAACCTGGAGGCATATCTAAAAAGTCTTGTTATGTTTTCCTTTCATGACCATATAGATTCATCATCTTTTTTCTTGAGGGAAATGAAATACATTTCCATTTAAATATAGATAGTGAGAGGAAAATATTTATCTAACAACATTCTATTATGTTCCTTCCACCCCATATCTTGGATCTCTTCCTCAGTATTTGTATTCTTGATCATCTTCCACCACTGATCATATTCTTCCTCTATAGGATGAACAACAATTAGAATATTCTCTTTCTCCAAACACTAAAGTATATAGATGATGGTCTAATAGGATTTGATACATTAGTCAATGATAATGGGATAATATGATCCATTTAAAGTCAGAGGCATTTTTCACATAATTCTTTCAATCATAGCCTTTTCCCTCTTAGGTGGATTTTTAAACTCCGCTCGATCTAGGTTTGTTTTCTGAACTCGAGTCATCTAAATGAGAATCATCACAATGTGAATGATTCTTACTCTCATTTGGTTGGAAATCTCATTGGGGAAGTCATCACATTTCCCATCACATTGATTTTGACCCGATTCCTAATATTTCCATCCATTTTCTAGAATAAATGGAATATTAGGGATGATTATTTTTAAAATAATAAACACATAAAGGGTTATCCAATGAAATTAAATGGATAAATTATAAATTACATTTCTTTCTTTTACTTATGAATAACATGGAATCAGTCTATGGTATCCATTATATATTTCCCAATATATATTCTTACAGGTATTTTTTTATTCCCTTAATAATGATTTGTAATAAACTTATAAATTTAAATAAGAATATCCCACAAGGGTGTCAAAACAGGTGCACAATAAGGCCCATTTTCTTGTTCCAAGCTACACTGAGTTAGGCCCAACACACCTTTTCAGAATTGTTACCCCTAGGTACATTTGTGCCAGAACTATGTCCACTTGTAGTATACATAAAAGGATGTATTTTCTTGATAAAACGGTACTTTAAACATAACAAAGTTGATGGAAACCTTATTATACTCGGTATTATTCCTAAGGCCTTCTCAAGAGTTTTCTAGTCCTAATCTCAAAAACAACTAAACGTTTTCTCTGATACCAACTATTACAACCCTTATCTTTTAAAAACATTAATTAATGGTTTATTACATAAAATTACACATAATATAACAAAAAATATTTTTAAATATAGTGTATTTTGGAATTGGGTACATAGTATAACTGCTTGAGCATGGGATACAAAAATATTATTTAAATCTTCCTTAACATTTTTTCTTAAATTACATGGATTTTAAAAATGTAATGGATATCATGGGGACATACATAAGAAAGGGGTGAGTTATAAATCCCTATAAGGGAAATAAAATAGGATAATTAAACACATTATAGAAAATATCAATATAAATGGGGCATAAAATAGTTATAATCACAATAATGAACAATGAGACCTGATATATCATGATAATCATAACATGGGAAACGTGAAAACAACTGAAAACACTGAATCAAAAACATAAGTCAATAATATACTTCTATGAAATAAAGGTGTAAAATACCCATAAAGTAATAAGGTTCACTACCTATCCCAAAGAAGAAATATAATTATAATAAAAATTACCCAATACATTGAATCACTATATAATGTTACGCACACCTGTCGCATTCATTCCATTCTTATGCTTATAGGTGACACATAGATCATAAAACATGGATAAATTCATCATAATATTACATTCCATGATCATGTAGTGTGAAATAAATACATGTAATTCAAAATTAAAATATATATAATTGTATAAAGGGGAATACCCTTGATTGTAAATGGTTACATTATTCACTACACAATTGTTTTGGCATTGAAACTTGTGGTGAAATTTTAGCAGCATAACCATGTCGCTTAAAAATTAATAAAATGTATTAATGAGAGAGAAAATGGAACATCAAATGGTCAGTACGGGGGATATGGAATAACCAATCCCATCATAAGAAAATTAAGAATAAATATAAAAGTTAAAGAAGATAATTTAATAAAGAGAAGAATGGTAAAGATCCTTTACTAAATTTTATCATGGTAACGGGTGTACATAAGGGTTCATGAGAGGGATTTAATGAGGGGGAAATGGGTCTATAATAATTTACACATAAAATGGATATTATAGGGTATATGTAAGAAAAAATACCAACATTACCAAATGGTAATTAAAATGAATAACATAAATCATGTGTTTGAATAAAAAAGGAGAGTGGAAGATCCCTCACATGAGGGTATGAATCCAACTTCTTGGGAGGGGATTCATAAGATCTTGGTGGTTCTATAGAAATAATATAGGGCGTATAGTGAAGATTATCAATGAGATCAAAGGAATTTGATTGATTTAAAATGGGATCCTGGGTGGGTTTATATTGGAAACAAATATGGATTTATTTATTATTTAGTTTTTTTGACTCAACAAATTAAAATAACAAAAACTAGAAACGTTCTTGTGGTTTTTCACATGGTTTCTATAAAATCAGAATTTGTTCCTTTGTTTTATAAGTCCAATTGTAGAACTTCGCAAAATAATTCACTTTCTTATGTGGAGGTGAGTCATACTCTTAAAAATGTTTTAAACTCTAAAGATATATATTGGTTTTGGAGGATTCAAAATGGATTTTTAAAATTAAAAAAAATAACCTTAAAATATCATTATTTCAAATAGAAAAAAATATATTTGGTCTTGTATACATTTTATCATATTTATTACATCTCTTTTGGGTCATTATGTGGTCATAATACAGAAATTATATTTATACGGTATTTAATGTTTACCCCAAAACTTGATTGTATCATAAAATTCAGAAAAAATCACCATTGGATAATTTAGACATTATGATTCCAAAAATAATATTCATCCTATTGATTTTTTTAAATATATTAAATTCAACATTTAAAATATAATTTTCATTTACTAAGAAATATTGGGATTTTAAATATAACATCTTTCAAACCCTTAAAAAATTAAATTTTACATCAGAAAAATTATGTGATCATTTATATTTAATAAACATCATTTAAAAATAATATTTTATTTAAACACTATATATTTAAAAAATACATTAATTCACTAACATTAATTACTTAATTGAACATGATCATTACCCAAAAATACTATTTGTGTTTTATTATGTAAAAATTAAAAATAATTTATAATGTAAAAAACAGGATGAAAATATATTCAATATTATATAAAAAATAATTTACATAGTAATATATATATATAGTGTTTGTACACATCCCATTAATAAAAAAACATATTCACTAAGAGTATGGTGTGTGATGGTGGGACTTTCATGTCATGGTTCAGTGAACATGGTTTAGGGAATGATCTGGATAGGCTTAAACATTTAGTATAAATAGTTTTGTTCATGATTAAGTTATTAGATCTCAACTTCAGATTGATCAAGGTAAAAACCCAATGATGAAATATTCCTCAAAGGCTATCATAAATGGGTTTCACAGGGTATGATCCTACTGGTTGACATCGTCACTTCCTTTGTCTATGTATATTGGATTTATTAAAGTACAATATTTATAATAATCAGGTGATCACTATTCAATGACTCTATTTTTAGTGGTAAAGATGTATAATGGTCATTCAAAACAAATAAGATATAATAAAAAAATAATCAAATGTGTTTTCAATAAACATAGTACATAATAATAACTTTAAATAAATTAAAAGGGTTCTTTATAACATTTTGGTTTTTTGCAACATTTCCCACTTATGAAATTCCACTCTTGAAATTTTCTTTTCCAATCCTTAAATTGATGTGGGTAACTCTACTTCATCAACTCCATTGGTTCCCACATTTCTTATTCAAACTTTTACATTCTCCATAATACTTTGACAAGGTGCATTGTATTATTTTGTAGAACATTTTCTCTATGATCTATGATCTTCACTGGCTTCTCATCATAGAAAATATCATTCTCTAGTGGTACCACCTCTTGATTTACATCATGTGAGGGTTTGGTATGTTATTTCGCAAAAGGGATACATAGAATACATAATGTTGTTGAGATAGGTTCGGTGGGAGTACCATTATATAGACCACCGCATTTATGTGATCAATGATCTAAAAGGCTCCAATATATTTTGGATTAAGCTTTCCATTATTACAAAATCTCATCAATTTCTTCCATGGAGATAAGGAGAGGAATTCCATGTCTATAACATCAAACACTAGGGCTCATTGACTATTATCAGAATAAATCTTTTGTCGACTCTGAGCAGTATTGATGTTCTACTGAAAGGTCTTAACTTTTTCCGTAAATTCCCCGACCATTTAAAGACCTAACCATTTTTGGTCCCCAACGTTATCATAGAATTCAACTATTATGAACATATTCATATAAATATATTCATAGGGGTCCATTTTGAGACTTAATTGGAAACTATTGTTGTATGAGAACTTGACCGGGTTCATATTTATGTACCATCCTCATTTAATTTCCATATAACATGATCGCAACATGTATTACAGTGTCTGAATAGTTCACATAGACTGGCCAACAGTTTAAGGATGATAGGATTTATTGAAGTTTATCTTAGTGTTTAGATCATGTTGGAAACTTTTCCATAACTTTTAGGTGAATTTTTAATCCCAATCGTATATAATTGATAGTGACACTCTATATAGCCTTAACACTTCCCTGATGTATGTCTGTTCAAGTTGATCTCGTGAAACAACTTCTTGAATTGTATTAAAGAGATATGTCATTTTATGATGATCCTAAACAACAAACATAGAATTTATTCCCCTTGATGTATTCACAATTCCAATGAAAATGGCCATGGTTTTTTTCCCAATTCCATTTAGCAATTGGTAATGGATTCATCATCCCCTTAGAGTTCTTCTTTTCATCCATCACATTCTGACATACCAGACATCTTGATCTATATTCTATGATCTCCTTCAACATATTGTCTCACTAATAATGATCTCAAAGATCTTGATACATCTTTTTTCTTCCTGGGTGGATGGAGAATACCTAAATATTTGAATCATCCAACATCCTCTTCTTTAGTTCGAGATTATATGGTGCATATTTTTGTTACCCGAATCTTACAAATTCATCTTAATTGACACTAAACTATAAGGATTTAACATTTATTATAGTCTCCATAATCTTATAAATTCCCACATTTTTTCATTGAGTATCCTTTATCCTTTCACGGAAGGATGGCTGGAAAATAATGTGTGAAAGGATTGATGATGTTCCTTCCTTTATGATTCTCATTTCAATCATTTATAAATCTAAAAGACTGGATCCCTCTCAATTATCATCAATGATATAATTTTTTGATCCTTTATACTTAGAGAATCCTCCACTATGTTTTCTTTCCTAGGATAATAGTGAATCAAGCATTCGTAGTCCTTGATCAGATCCAACAATCATCTTTTTTTCATACTCGTATCTTTTTTTGTGAAGATATATATGAGTCTTTTTTGGTCCATATATATTTCACACTTCACCCCAACGGGATAAAGCCTTCCTATTTTCAATGAGAAGATTTCTGAATCCACCTCCATAACATGTGTTTGATAGTTATATTTATAAACACCCAACTTCATTAAATCATTTGATATGACTCTTTCATTCTCCATTAACACATATCAGATTCCCTTCTTCAAAGAATCAAAAAATTCTAAAAGAAGTTATCCACTTATGGGTAGTGTGAGAACTGGGGAAGTGATAAGGCTTCTTTTCCACTCCTTGAATCTCTCTTCACATTCATCATTCCAGGTAAACTTGACTCCCATATGAGTTCTCTTATTTGAGGTTTTGACAATCACATGAAATTTATCATAATTCGATGATAGTACCCAACTAATTCTAGGAAACAATGGATATATGCCACATATGTTGGACTCATACATCATTCAATTGATTATTTCTAGGAATGGTCCACAAGAATCCCATTATTTTGATTATATTCCCCAATAATTATACTTTCTTCCACCAAAACTCAAATTCATTGTACTTGGAAGAAATATTATCCTTCCATAAGGTCTGTAGAACAGTGCTCAAATACTCCTCATACCCATACATGGTTTTGGAGATTATTAGAATATCATTTAAAAAGACTACCAAAAACAGGTTAGGGTAATATCTTTATACTCATTTCATCGTTTCCATGAAGATTTATGGGGCATTCGGGTGGACAAAAGGCATCGCTCCGAACTCATAGTGCTTGTACATTGTATGAAAAGAATTTTTGGGGATATCCTCATACTAAAAAATAACATAGTAATATACCTACCATATATCTACCTTGGATAAGTATTTTACTCTATTTGAATAATAAAAAAAGTCATAAATCTATGGAAGAAGATAATTGTTCTTTATTATGATATTTTTGAGCCCACAATAATCATTGAAAAGGTGCATTGACCAATCCTTCTTCTTGACGAAGAGGATTAGTGCACCATATGGAGAAGCACATGGGTGTATGAACCATTTATGTAGATTCTACTATAGTTGTGTCTTCATCTCCTCAAGTTACATAATATCCATTCAATATGTATTCATTGATAATTATAAATATTTAGGTATATGGTCAATAGAAATTTATACCTCTCAACTAGGAGGAAGACAAGACAATTCTTTGGGAAACACATCATCATATTCCCTCACATTATGCATGTATTTTAGGATAGTTCATTATATAGGATCAATAATTTAATCAAGACACATATGATCATAGGGAAATAATATAAATTCTTGAGATGTTTGAATTAGAGATGATTTTTCCTCCTCTTTACACCTATATAGACTCAGGGTCCGATTCACGATATGTAGTGAAACTTCCTTATCATAGAAATTTATGTTGGCTCAATATAGGGAAAGGAAATCCATTCCCATAATTGCATAAAATTATACCAAAGGGAGTATGAAAAGGTTTTATGGGAATTTAATCAGAAAAATTTTGACATGGGAGGACTTGTATACTCGAGATGTAGTAATTTCCCAATTTATCATTTTCACTGATAACTCTACTTCTATGATTTATAGTGGTGTTTTAATAGTTATAAAAAATATTTATGATAAGAAGGGTCGTTTTAAACCAAAATCAAAAAATATTTTCAATATTATTGAAATAATAACTATCATACCTATCACCACTTTTTTTCTGGGATCCACATCAATGATTATGATGGAAAAATATCAGCCTTTCTACCTTGGATGTTATTCATTTTCTCTAAAAATCCTTGGCATAGTGAATTGGTTTGAAAAGATCCATGGTTCCTTGAAGATGAATAACTGAACAATGTGATGAGAGTTGAATAGATCATTCCTTTAATCCATCACATTATTGGGTTCCTCTTACCGATAATCATTAGTTATGTTTCCCTCCATCCTGCACCCAATGAATTTATTCATCCCCTATAGGGAATTTCTATGGTTCTTCTTTATGTACCATCGAAAAGTGGGATGCTGAAATTTCATGGTACCATTATATTTCTCCATCAGACAACTAGAATTAAACTACAATTTATTATTAATTACCCCATGATACCCTTGAGAATGTTGACCTTCATTTTCACTTTGAAGGAACATCAGAAAATTTCTTCATAAGTATCAAATTCACTGATTTCCAATGATTTTTATTGTTTAGGTTTTATCCCACCAAAGAAGTGTATAGCCTTGAAGGAGAGGGTAATGATAAAGCCATAGGCATATTATGAAACTCTTGTGATGTTACCCATGTACTCCCAATATATTTTTCATTTTTTTCTCGAGGAAAAATAAATACATTTCAATTTTAAGATGGGGGCATTGAGGTAAATATTTATTGAAAAAAATACTCCCAAAATCCTTTCATCAAATCACTTAGATCTCTTCTTCAAGAATCTATTATTGATCAATTTCCATAACTGATCTAATTCTCCCTCTATATGACAAATATAGAGTATAACCTTCTCTTTATTGGAACATTGAATGATGAAGAAGATCTTCTCAAGGGAGTTAATCCATTGTTTCATGATTAAGGGATCAGATTATCCATTAAATTTCAGAGTAATTTTCTGCATAAAGTTCACAATAAAAAAAAATTTATCTCATGGGGATTTGTGAACTCCACCTAAGATGGGTTTCTATTCAGAACCTACATCAACTGATATAATATCATCAATATTTTCATGATTCCTACTCCCATTAGGCTGGTTATCTCATTAGTCTAGTCATCTCATTTCCTGTCACAATGATTCTTTACCCAACTCCTCATATTTATAGTTGTTTTCTAGAATAAATTGAATGTTAGGGATGACTAATTTTAAACTATTAAATATATATAGGGTAGTCCAATGAAATTAAAGCGATAGATTTGAAATTACATGTATTTATTTCCCTTATTAATTTCTTGGATTTAATCTATGTTATTCATGATCAATTTTATAACATTTATTTTTATGGGAATTTTTTGTTCCATTTATAATCATTGGTAGTGAGATTAATAATTTACCAAATAATATACCATGGTATTGTCTAGAGTAGTTCTCAGTAAGGACCTCTTTAATGTACTAGGTTACACCGAGTCAAGGGCGGCATACCTCATTGGATTTATTAATCATTGTTACATCTTTTTCGGAACCACACCAACATAATGTATCATTATAAGGATGTATTTTTTTTATAACTCACTTACACTATATGAACCAAAATTTAGGGATTTATTCTTATAATTAGTCTTATTCTTAATAATTTTTATAGATTTTTCTGATTATAATCCCAAAAATAACTAAACATTTTCTCTCATACCAACTATAACATCCCTTATCTTTAATACACATTAATTCATGATTTATTAAATCAAAGTACACACAATAAAACCCAAAATATCAATAATGATAGTGTATTTTGGAATTAGGTACATATAATAACAACTTTAACATGAGATATAACAAAATTATTGAAAACTTCCTTAACAAGCTTCTAAAATTCAATGGATTTTAAAAATGCATGGGATATCTTAGGGACATAGACAAAAAATGGGTGATCAATAAATTCCCATAAGGGAATACACATAGAATAAGGAAATACATGTTAGACAATATGTGAATCAATGGGGTATAAAAATAGTAGGAATCATAATCATGAATAATGAAATATGCTACAACATGATAATCATAACATGGGAAATGTGGAAATTACACAAAACACAGCATCATAAACATAGGTCAAGGATAAACCACCAAGACATCATGGTAGAAAAAGTACAATAAATTAATATTTTTCATTCCATCTACCACCATATTATATAATTATACTAAATATTACCCAATGCATTGGATCACTATATAATTTCGGGCACACTTGTCACATTCATTTCATTCCAATTTTAAGTGTGCAACATAGATCATAAAACATGGATACATTCATCTTCATATTATATTCTAAGATCAAGGTGTAATGAATAAAAATATTTATACCCAATTAAAAGAGCTATAAGTGTATAAATATTAATAACCTTGATATAAAAGGGATATGGTATTCACTACAAAATTGTCTTGGCATAGAAAATCACAGTGACATTTTAGCAGTGTAATAGCATCACTAAAAAATTAATAAAATGAGTTGATGAGAGGGAAATGTGTATATAATTATTTTTAAATAATTTTTTTAGTAAAAATAATATGTAATAACTTATCCCGTAATAATGAAATGAATATAAAATACATAATTTACAGAATATACATGAGTAAATATTAGAAAGGAAAAAATCCCTTATTAAATTTTGGCATGGAAACGGGTGTTCATAAGGGTTCATGAGAGGGATTTAATGATAGAGAAATGGGAATATCAACATTAATACCTCAAATTTATTTTAATGGGGATATTTCATAACAAACCCTAACATGAAAAAATTGTAATTAAAAGGCATAACATAAAAGAAATGATAGAATAAAAAGGTGAGTGGAAGATCCATTACATTAGTGTGTGACTCCAGATACATGGGATGGGATTCTTGAGAGCATAGGGGTTCCCTAAGAGGAATATGTTAAGTGTATGGAAGTTTATGGACATGATAAAAGGAGTTATAGTGAAGTTAAATAGGATATTGGGTGGATTTATGTAGGAAATGTGGGGGATTTGTTTTATTATTTATGTTTTGGACTCTAAAAAATAAAATAATTTCAACCCAAAACCTTCCCATGGTTTCTACCAAATGGTAGTGGCTTCCATTATTTTATAAGGCCACGGGTGTAACATAATAAAATAATGAGGTTCCTCATATAAAGGTTTGTCACACTCTTAATGAAATGAATTTAAAACATTAAGATATATTAATGGTTTGGGAAAATTCAAAATCGATTTGTAATATTAATAAATTAAATTTTAAATATAATTATTTTAAATATAAATAACAGATTTTTTCTTTTATAAAATTTTTAGTATTCATTAAAACAATTTTGGGTCATTATTATGTCATAATACACAAATAATAATTATATGGTATTTAATTTTCAATCGAAAATTCAACTGTATCAAACAAATTATTAAAAAAACAACCAATGGATAATTTATACATTACAATTCAAAAAATAATATTCATTTTATCTAAATCATTTTATAAATATTTCAATTTACACTTTTAAAATAAAATCTATATTTACTAAAAAAATGTTGGGTTTCTTTTTACAATAACAGTTTTCAAACCCTTATAAAAATTTCATTTGACTTCATAAAAACTACATGATCATTAATATTTAATAAAAATAATTTGATAATAATGTTTTATTTAAATTTTAACCATGTCAAAAATCCAATATTTCATGAAAATAAATTCTATAATTAAATTTGATCATTACCTAGAAATACAATTGTTGTTTTATTATGTCGAAATTAAGAATCGTTTATAAAGTAACAATAATATGATGAAAATATGTTTATTATTCTATAAAAAATATTTTAGATATTAATATTTATAGGGTATTGATATATATCACTTTAATACATGATCAAATTCCCTAAGTTCATGGTACGTGGTGGTGATACTTTCATGGGATGGTTCGATGAACATGGTTTGGGTCGTGATATTGATAAGCTTAATTTTTTTTCATAAACGGTATTGTTCATTCTTATGTTATTGGATCTAGATTTCAATTTGGTCATGGTAAAATACTAGTGATTCTATCTCCCATTGAAGGTTCAATAAATGGTCATCATATGGTATGATTTCATTGGTTGAGGTCATCACTTCATTTGTCTTCATCAATTGGATTTGTTAAAACCCAATATTTATACTAATCATGTGATCATTGTTAAATGGAAATATTTTAAATGATAAATATGGGTAATGGTCATTTAAATCTTATAAGATATAATAGAACAAAATAATTACATGTGATTTCTATAACCATATTACATAATAATCCATTTAAATAAATTGTAAGGTGAATTTTATTTATAATAGTCTGGGATGTTACATGGTACCATCTACTTGGTACATAGATTGGTAGCTTTTGATAATCTATAAATAGATATGGTGGATATAAAGATGAATTTTCATCATGGTAACATATATTAATATATATATATATGTTTCATATTGTGGATTTTTAGGACATTTGAAATAGGTAACTGATGTTTAAAATAAATATGAGTCACTACAGTTTGAAGTGGGAACAAAGAATATGGAATCCAAAACATAATTATTTTATAGATGTGGAACATTTAACATGGTTAAAAGCAGAACATTATTACTACCAAAAGGAATTTAATGATGAAATATTCACCATAATTATTTTTTATATTGATGAAATGTTTCAGGATGGTTAGAAATGTTATATGTTATAGTGTACTGAAGTATGATTTTTTTGTAATATTTGATGGAAAAAAAATCCTAGATACAATAATAAATCCCATAGAAATAATATTGAGGGATATAGGAAAGGTAGAAATTGTTTTTAATCTTAATGGATTTCATCTAAATGATCAACTATAAATTTTGAATGTCAGAATGTAAGTTGGTATCTACTCCACTGGTAGGACACTTCCTATTTTCATTGGTGAAGGTTCATAACACATATGATGAGGTCTAGTAAATGGATAAATGTTGTTTTTCATCATTGTTTGGATGCATAATTTACTACACCATATGAAATTGAAAATATATTTCATTTTTAGTGGTTCTGGTGGGATATTTCTTATTGAATATATAAAGGGAACACTATGAGTCTATGTAGTTGATCATATGATACATGATGAGGTCAGAAGATATAACCATATTATTTGGGTTATATGATTAATTGAAAATTTTTATCAAAATAATATTTACAATGTATTGAAACACTTAAAAGAGTCACATCATGTTGTTTTTCACCTATGGAGGAATGATATTTATTCTGATTTAGTGTTTGTAACTATTTATTAATCTATCTATAAAGGATGTTGACTATGATGTTATCATGGAATTAAGAAACAATTCTATTATTTTATTCTCTATTTGAAGGATCATAGATGGAGAATGTATTTTGGCTTTCTATAAAGCTAAAATTTGAGTGCAATTCCATTTTCCCAAAATCTAGTGTCTCATGTAAGTATAAAAAAAGATATCAAAAATACAATTTCATATAAAATTTTCTTGAAAAAAGAGTATTGATGTTTTTGATTATATAGGGGATGAAAAATCAAAAGTAATTTTTTACCAGGGTTTTAGTATTATAATGTACAGTGCAATAATATTACTTTATAGGAATTTGGTGAACATAAGGGATGGGGTGAATTAACAATTATTTTTCTATAAAATATTGAAGGATACGCCTTATTTTTTTTGAGTATCCATATATTACATGGAGAAATTATAATCTTTTTCTATGCTAGTAATTTTCATCCTTAATAAGTTATCCATTGTATAAAGTAGTATAAGAGACTATATAATTTGCTTCAACAATAGAGTTTTAGATATCAACAATGTGAATCATCAGTGCGTGCATGTTTGATTGGAAGATGGTATCTTTTAATGGATGTACTGGTCGGTGGTCCAAAGATGTTCAAAAAATGTTAAGAAATAGTTACATGTGATTTGTGCCAAATGGATCAGCGACCTTCCACTATTTATTTGAATATAGTGGTCATTGATAAGGTTTCTATAGGTGATTTATAGTCACTGCGTTCAAAGGTGGGTTCCTCATAAATATTGAAGGTCATTTCTACTGAGTTACCAATAGGACCCCACTATAAATATGGGTTTTCTCCACTTCTTCACATGTTCTATGAAATGGATTATAATTTTTTTATTAATCATTTACATCATATTGTGATATAAATTCCTTTTCTATTCTAATATAAATGAAGATATAGTGTTTCTTCTATGGATGTAGGACTCAGGTTCAAACCACACAAACCAAAGTGTTTTTTACTTTTCTTTTCTTGTAAACATTTTTGTGAATCAAGTGTTTTATTAATAGTGTGTCAGTATGAAATGGTGATAAATGTTGGGTGTGATTTATTCATATTTTATGATACATAATGATATAGGGATTCCTTTCAATCAAGGAATATCTGGAGGGTAGTTTTTCTATGACTTTTCATCCTCTATTGGATAACTTCTTGTAATGAATTGTGTGTTGGATTCTAATTAGTACAAATTATTAGTAGATTGTGACCAACATGGTACCATGTGGATTCAAATAATGATAGAACTTATGGTGTCATAGAATGTATGTGGTGGTGGTGGTGTGAGGTGATGATATTAGTGAGATACAATAAAAATACATGGTAGGGACAACCTGTCAGGGATACTAGACCACGATATTGGAAGAGATTAGTCCATAAAATAGAAGAGACAGAATTTGGAATTTCATCAAAGGGAGGATATTTTTTTTAATCATAGCAATATTATTATCCATGATCAAATATAGAGTAAATGGGAAAATCCCTAACAATATACCAACTGAAAAATCCCCTAGTAGGGCATACGATATAGGCTTACCAACTTGGTGGGGCCCACATATCAATCTTCCACTAGTTTGTAACCAAATAGAACTAGTTATCCCCAGGTCTCATTTGACCTGGTAGTGCTTCCCAGTAAAACGCATTGGTTTGAAATACTATATGGGGTTAATTATGAGTTGGTGATCTTACTAATCATCCATCCACCCATAGAATCACTAGGGGTGGTGGTTTTTTTCCCTGATGGAGTTGACATACCCCACTATAATTAGAAGTGGGTTATGAGTTTGTGTTTTATCTAGCATGACCAAGAATTGGTCTGAGTTCATGTTGCATTACAAACCTTCAACACACATTCCCATGCGAGTGAAAGGTTTACACTATAAGGGCATATGTTCCCCAACTTTTTTCCATCAAGTGGTGCACCTGGAGGGGAAATACATGGCCCAGTTGAATCACTTTATAAAGGATTTAACAATTTTTTTTCTTTTTTATTATAATTTTATAGATAAATAAGTTATTTTATGATTTCTCCATGTCAAATATTATTGTGTGGTCTTTTTTTCATAAATTTCATTTATGAGGTATTTTGGACAGTTTAGTGTGGGATTTGGCCGAAAATATCAAAGTAGTTCCTTTTCACATAACACCGCAGATGAAGTGTTGATGATATGGTACCTTTCCATCACACAATTTGTGGATTTTAGTAATCCTCGACAATGTTTGGGAATTAGTCTATCCATTCTGCAATGGGGTCTATAATCCCTTGGTTTAGACAAGGCATGGGTTTTTTATATTATTGATAAACATTGTAATTTCACAAAAAGAAGTACGGTTCCTCTATATATGGATTCAAAATTCCATTATTCTATGTGGAATACACGACGAGGTCCAATTTTATGGGGGTTGGTACTCCTTCCACAATATTGCATACAATGGAATGTTATGGGTCACTATATAATTTTTTTCAAAAGTGAATTGGGTTTTATAAAACTATGTAGTTTTTATGTTTTGGTTGATTTTGGTGATGGTTCCTTATATATCTAAGCTATTATAAGAATATAGATCTTCTTTCATGTATGTATTTCTTTTCTGGTAGTTTTTTAGAAAAATATGAGTTTCTCTAAATTTTAGTAGTACATGAAATGTACTTTTATGTATATGTCGTGTACCCGGATGTCGTTGGTGACTGTGTACTGGATGTGTAACGGCCAAGTACATAGCCATGTGTGGTGACCTGGAGACCTCCAAAAGTGGAGGTTGGATAAGGCAAGTACAAGCCAGGAAATTTTAAAGAACATGTCATGTACTTTCTTTTTATTTCATTAAATGGATTAGGGTCGCATTTGATGGATAGAACCATATTCTTTTAGACCTATCTCATCTGGGAGTGAACGAGACCGTCAGATCATTACCAAGCCCCCAACTCGTTGTCCATTCTCCGATTTGACCTCGGTCAGTTGCTTTGGAATCGCATCGGTGATTTCTCTATTCTTCTTGAACATCATCTCTTTTTTCTCTTCATTCATGAGATGTTCTCGGTTGAATGTTTAAAATGTTTCTTGTAGATATACAGTGTTCTAGTGCGATTCAAGGCCTGACGATCACATATATAATCCATACAATGACGAGGTTGGTCATTTGTGCCTTTTCGTAGATAGTCTTTGAATTTTATGTGAAAAATTGCATAATACCAAAGAACGAGGTATTTTGAGTTTGTGGTTTTAACCTTGTTATTACCTGTTATGCCTTGTTTGTTTGGATAGAGGTTAATTTTTGTGAATAGAGTTAACATTTCCATGCTATGGATGTTTCTACCTTGATTGCTTATATTGACTTTTTGGTCTATCTTGCATGTTAGGCTACTTTCTTTCCATACCTAGTATTGTTTGGATGGGGTGATTATTATCTGACATGCTATAATAGGTTGTAGATTCTTTATCCAAGTATTACTTGAGGTTTACTTTGTCTTCCATGTATACTTTGTGGATGATTGACTTACACAGGGCTGTGGGAACCTAGTTTAGTAAAGCATAGGGGAAATGGACGCTGAGGGCTTCCCCGGAGTGTCATTTTTACTGTTACGTTCTAAGACCATAGGGGGGATGGAATTTGTGCTCCCTCAGAGTGTCTGTAGTTTCCTCGATACCGGACACAGGGGGAATTGGACATTTAGTGCTTCCTCAAAGTGCCTATTAGTTACTGATATGATACCACATGGGGAGTTGACGGTGAGTGCTTCCTGGGCGAGTTTTTGCTAAATCTAAACCATAGGGGTTAGACTATGAGTACCTCCCAGAGGGTTGCTGGTGTTTTTTTGGTTGAACCAGAGGGGTTAGGTTGTGAGTACTTCCCATAGTGTTACCTTCTTTTGATTAGCTTCTTACTTGGTATATGAAAATGAATGCAATTGAATTTGTAGGATTGTTACTATGTGTACTTCCTTGTTTACTACTTCATTTTGTTTATTGTCTGCCATATATATTCACTAATGGTGAGGCATAGATCATTGTGTCGTTTCATACTGGGATTAGTCTGACACCCTATTTGAGTCATACTTTTAGTCCCAAAATGTTTATATAGCTGCAGATTTAGATAAGGGAAATCTTCATTCTACTTTAATACTTTATTGTTGTGGAGCTTGGGAGCATGGGACCAAGCTGAGGGTTGGGGTGCTCTGGATATTCTTACTTGATTGTCTTTTATGCTTGGGTTTAGTACTATATTCCATAATTGTGATTTGTTTGGATACTTTCCTAGATATATATATCATGAATTATTTATATATGTGTACTCCAGTTGGTTATGACTTATGCTATTTACTTATTGCATGTTTTGCTGCTTTCACTATTGCTATCTGTTTTACATCAACTGTGTTACTCTTCCAATGAGGGAATAGTTTCCCCACTATCACAACCAAGTCCCTCGCTACTAGTCGGTATCCTCTGTCATTTGAGTAAATGTGCTTGAGTCCATGTGACCAACCGGGTATGGGGCACCTCTGGGCGGCTTCCGAAACCGAGACGTTACAATGTGGTATCAAAGGTGTTCATTTCTCTTGAATTACTGTTGGGAGCCTATAGTTTGGGATAGGAAAGAAATATGTACTTGGTAATAAGTTGTGCTAGGGAGTATCTAACCTTTGTACAAGGAAAAGTCAATTTACCTCGTTTTTGCAATTTTCCTAGTTTTTCAATTATTACAATCGATTTGATTTCACCATTAGGTGATTCACATTAATATAGATGTTATCATTGATGTTATTGAGGTTCTATTTTTGTTGCAACCCGGTGAGAAGAGGGCATTCCATCTCATGCATTATATAGTCACTTGTTAGAGATCAAATGTCATGAATTCTTGCAATGCCATTTAGGGTGCATTACTGATTGCATGTTGTTTTAATAGATGTTGTGTTAGATATGCATGTTGTTTTGATAGATTTCTTGATAGAATATCTACTATTTGTTAGGGTATTTCTAATGTGTAAGATTTAGTTTGAATGAATACCAAACTTTGGTACTTGAGATTTTATGGGCCCTCATGGACCGGAATTTGGTGGATCATTCCTCTGTTACGTTTATATATATCATGTATAAGATTCAATGCTTTGATTCGCAGGGGTTATGGGCCCTCATGGATAAGAATTGGCACTTTAATGTTGTTTCAGTGTTTTCTAGGCTTCCGAAGTAGTTTATGAGGTTTACTGTCAGTAAAAATCACGAATACATGGAGTGTGATGATGAATACATGCCATGTGTCCTTCTATTCCAAAGGAACTATTTTTATTAATCACACATCATCTACTTTTGTACATGTTGTTTAGTCTCTAACTGTGTCAATGGCTGTGTAGGAAGAGACACGGGGATGGGAAATCATTGGTGGTACATGTCGTGTACCAAATGTACATGCCCTGTTGTGTAGACCATGTGTCCACCCGTGTGGCTAATGACACGGATGGATAAAACCTAGGTTACACACATTGTGTCAATATTGAACACGCCATGTAGTATAACCCTTGTACGCAGATGTGTAACGAACAACACGGGCCTATGAATTTCATCTTGTACACATCATTTCTAACACTAACACATCGTGTAGTATTGTTCTAGGGAACCATGTGGGTTAGTCATGTAGAAGAACTTGGGCAGTGGAACATGATTTAATTACATGTTGTGTCTCAGAGAAACATGTCGTGTGTATGGGGTGTTACATGACCAGGGTTGGAAAAGGTACATGCACATGTGAGGGCTTAAGGTTACACGCTGTGTAGGCATTATACACACCGTGTATCTTTGTTTTGAAAAACATGGATGCTTTATTTCTCTTGTTCCATTCTTACACATCTAACTTTCAGTACTTGTTAATCTTGATCTAAGGTGTGAATTTAAACTTGTAGAGTCATTCCCCTGTGACGTCCTCCGGTTGTCTTCCAGTTATAGGGTAGTGATCAGACACTGGATATGGTTGATCAGGGACCACCAAGAACTCCTCCAGTTGTGCCAATCTTGGCTCCATCCGTTATTCCAAATGCAGGTGTTGATGCCCCATTCCTAGAGGTTTTTATGAGGTTCATGTAGACCTTCTGAGGAGTACCGCATCTTTCCCCTTCTATAGAAGAGTTGACGCGGGTTTTCCATCTGCATCATCCTCCCACTTTCATAGGGGATGGAGGACCTCTGGAAGCATAGTCATGGTTAGAAGCAATGCTACCTATGTTTGACCATCTAGAGACACCTCTAGAGAGGAGGTTAAAGCTTGATATGTTCATGTTATGGGATTCATCCAAGGGATGGTGGGATGTGATCTCAAAGGTGGGACATCAACATGGTATAGCTTGGGAGGAGTTCCAACATGACTTCGATGATTATTTCTACCCGGAGACATTGAGGCCGACAGAACCCGATATTTCATGAGTTTGGCGCAGGGTACTCATTTGGTCATGGAGTATTTTTCTCAATTCAAAGATCTCCAGCGCTTCACACATATACCAAGAGGTGATGATTTATTCCTGTAAATGAAGTTTGTGGATGCTCTTTGGAATGACATTCGATCTCAGGTGAACATATTTAGGTTGACTTCCACCACTTATATAGTTGACCATGCACTAATCACAGAGAGAAATCTGAGGGATTCAAGAGTTGTGAGCTAAGGAGGCTCGACATCCTGAGTTGGTATCCCTTCTATTGACAGCATGAAGCACCATAGGGATTCTACACGTGGATATCATAGTATGAAGGAGAATTCTTCTGGTAGCTAGGTGATATGATATTAGAGCAGGAAGAGGGGAAATATGAGGCCACATTGCCTGACATACCCAGTCGAGTGGTGATCTTGTAGAAAGATGGGTTATCTTCAGCGTTTCTATCAGTTTTTCTCAATAGAAGTTGGTGATCGGAGTTCTTCTATGAACCCGTGTTTAGGGGAAGCACTGCCAGTTTCTAATCAGTCTAAGAACTAGAGTTCTTCTGGTCATTTAGGTCGAGGTAAAGGTTATGGATGTGGTAGCCATTCGGTGAGATTTCAGTGACAACAAGGTGGATCAACTCAAGGTGGTCAGATAGGGTCACAGGGTCGCGGTACAGCTAGGCTTTGGCGGTGGACCAAACCTAGTAAGGGAATAACCCCGAAACCTCTACATTTCAAGGTACTATTCTTCATGCCTCATTTGTATCTTCTTCCCTTTTCGATACACGGGATTCCCATAGCTTTATATCTATTGCTGTTGTGGAGTTTCTTGGTCTATGTATCTTTTCTTCTGCTGATATCTTGACGTTAGATACTTAGTTGGGTACAAAAACATCTAGTGTACGAAATTTCAAGGAGTTCCCTCTAGAGGTTGGTGGGTGTCACTTGTTTTGGGTCCTTTATGTCTTAGATATGATGAGATATGATTTCATTCCTGGAATGGGCTGGTTAGTTCCCTTCTAGGCATTTTTCAACTTCTATCATCATAGGGTGAGTTTCACATCACTAGAGGGTAGATCATTTCTTTATAAGGGTAGGTGGGATGTCCAGGTGAGTAGTGCAGGACTCGAGCATCATGGGTTGGGAGTATTTATAGCCCATATTTCTAGCCTATATCTGGATGACCATGGGGCTTCACAAACAGACCTTCCTTTAGTGGTGGATCATTTCAGGGATGTCTTTCCAGAGGACTTTTCATGTTTTCTTCTAGAGAGAGGGGTATAAATTTCTATAGAGCGTTTTTTAGTAGCAGAACTGGTGTCCATTCCTCATTATATGATGGCTACACTAGAGTTGTAGGAGCTCAAGAAGCAATTGGAGGAGTTGCAAGAAAAGGGGTTCATTTTACCCATTACTTCTCCTTGGGGTTCACCTATCCCGTTTGAGAAGAAGGCAGATAGTACCCTAAGACTTTGTGTGGATTATCAGAAATTGAACTAGTTGAAAGTCAAGAACTGATATCCCTTGCCAAGGATTAATGATCTCGTTGATCATTTTTTAGGAGCTCGGGTTTTCTCTAAGATTGACTTGAGATCTGGATACCATCAATTGCATGTTAGACCATCTGATATACCGCTTACAGCCTTCAAGAGAAGTTATGGTCTGTATGAGTATGTGGTTATGGCATTCGGTCTCACTAACAAGCCTCCAGTCTTCATGGAACTGATGAACTGTGTGTTCTATCCATACTTGGATTCTTTTGTGTTAGTTTTCATAGACGATATCTTGGTGTACGCTCACACTTGAGATGACCATGCCAGATAACATGATATTGCTTTGAGTACACTAAGAGAACATCAATTATATGCTAATATCTCACAATTCCACATTTGGATGGACCAGATTCACTTCTTCGGTCATGTTATCTCAGAGACAGGAGTACTAGTGGACCCATAGAAAGTGAGAGCAGTAGTTTCCTGGGAGAAGCTGAAGAATGTCCTTGAGATATAGAGTTTTCTAGGGATGTATTTTTATTATAGGTGTTTTATACAGTACTTTTCATTCTTATCAGTGCCATTGAAGGGCTTGACTAAGAAGGTTGTGAAGTACTTGTGGTCCAATTCTTGTGAGTTACCCTTTCAGGAGCTGAAAAGGAAGTTGAATTTGGTACCGATACTAATTTTTCCATAGCAGGACAGTAGATATATTGTTTACTGTGATGCATCGGGTATTTGGCTGCAAGTAGTGCTTATGTAGGGGAAAGGAGTCATTGCATATGGATCTTAGTAGATGAGGTGACATGAGAGAAACTACTAGACGTGCAATCTCGATTTGGATGTAGTTGTTCTTGCTCTAGGTTGTTGGAAACATTATCTTCTGGGAGAGAATTTTTTGGTTTTCACCATCCAAAAAAGTCTCAAGGATATCTTCACTCAGCATGATCTAAATCTGAGGCATTAAAGGTGGGTCGAGTATCATCAGTCTTTTGACTTTGAAATTTCCAACATTCCTGGGAAAGGCAACATAGTGGCTGATGTGTTGAGCAGAAGAACTCAGATATAGGAAGTTCAAGAGTCCATCAGTGAGTTGAAGCTTACGACTTTATTATTTGAGATACATTTGGAGGTTCACGATAGATAGGGTAATAATTTCCTTTCTTATTTAGTTGTTACTTATACTCTAATTGATGGAGTGCGAATGAGTCAGCTATCAGATTCTGAAGGCCTAGCCTTGCGAGAGAGTGTGTTATGAGAGGACCCTATTCCTGGATGGATAGTAGGCGAGGTAGAGGTCTTGTGTTTTCTTGGGTGAGTGTGGGTGCTAGACGACATACGCGAGGAACTAATATGGGGATTTCATTCCTGAGTTTGGGAAGTTCATCCTGGTGTTACCAAGTTGTATCGAGATCTACACCGTTAGTATTGATGGCCAGGTATGAAGAGAGATGTTTCTGGTTTTTTCATGTGGTGTTCCACCTGTCAGAAGGTGAAGGCAGAGCATCAGCGACCAGCAGGGATTTTTCAGCTGTTACCCATTCTCGAGTGTATGTGTAACGATGTCATGATGGATTTCCTGACAAGTTTTCCGAGGTATCCTCGAGGGAATGATGCAGTATGGGTTTTCATTGACAAAATCACGAAGGATTCTCACTTCATTCCGATCAAGGAGACCTTCAGTGTTGATGAGCTGTGAAGGTTGTACATTTTAGATATTGTATATTTACATTGAGTTCCACACTCTTTTGTTTTAGAAAAGGATGCCCATTTTACTTCTCAGGTATGGAAGGTACTTTAAAGGGCTTTGGGTAAATAGGTACTTCTGAGTATATCTTACTATCCCTAGAATGATGGTCAGCCCGAGCGTATGATTTAGGAGCCTGAAGACATGCTTAGAGCATGCATCCTGGATTTTTGAAGTTCTTGGTAGAAGAACATACCTCTTGTGGAGTTTTCCTACAATAATAGTTTTCAAGAAACTATTCAGATGGCACCTTTTGAGGCTTTCTATGGTAGGCCATGTCGATCACACTTATGTAGGCTGCAAGCAGGAGAGGCAGCTATGCTGGGACCGCGTCTTGTCCAAGAGACCACGGAGCAGATAGAGTTGATTTGGAAGAGGGTGGATACTGCACAGTCATGATAGAAGACTTATGTTGATCGATGGAGATGACCTCCGGAGTTCGAGGTCAGAGATCATGATTTTCTACGTGTCACACCGAGGTTGGGACACAGGAGGATTAGAAGAAAGGGTAAGCTTTTTCCATGGTACGTCGGACCATTTGAGGTGTTAAAGAGAGTTGGGCTGGTTACATATCGGTTGTAGTTACCTCAGAGGTACCAAGATATGGATGATTTCTTCTACATTTCTATGCTTCGACATTACTTCTCACACCTGTATCATGTTTTCCAACCTGAGGAGGTTGAGCTTGTGGTGGATACCTCATTTGAGGAGCGTCCTACCCGGATTGTTGATCAAAGTAAGCAAGGTTCACTATGGCCAGTTTATTCCTCTGGTACGAATGTTATGGCAGCACGGGAAAGTACAGTACAAGAGCTCATAGAGGGTGGCCGATGTACGATCACAGTGGTCGGAGCTATTCAAGGTTTCTACTTCTATGTCGCCATGCTAGGGAAATTTTGGGATGAATTTATTTAAGGGGGGAAGTATGTAAGAACTCGGGTCTTCTTTCAGGTATTTAATTCTTTTCTTATTTTTGTGGCGAAAAATATAAGATTATAGATATTTTAGGAGTAAAAGGCATCTACTTATATGTACACACCATGTACCCAGTTTCCGCAGGTGACCATGTACTGGCTGTGTAACGGCCGAGTACATGACCATGTGTAGTGACCTAGAGACTGCCTAATGTAGAAGTCGGATAAGGAAAGTACACTCCATGTACTTTTAATGAACACACCATGTACTTTCTTTTTATTTCATTAAATGGACCAAGGATGCGTCTGATGGATAGAACCATCTTCTTCTAGACCTATCTCATCTGGGAGTAAACGAGACCACCAGATCGTTGTTGAGCCCCTCACTTGCCGTCTGTTCTCGAATTCGACCTCTATCAGTTGCATTGGAATCACAGCGGTGAGTTCTCTTTTCTTCTTGAACTTCATCTCTTATTTTATCTTCTTTCACAAGATATTCTCGGTTGAACATTTTTAACATTTTTGTAGATATATGACATTCTAGGGTGATTAAAGGCCTTAGGTTCATGTATATCATCCATATAATGCCAACGTATGTGGTTTGTGCCTTTCCGTAGATAGGATTTGAATTTTATGTGCAAAATTTCCCAATACCCAATAATGGGGTATTGCGTGTTTATGGTTTTGGCCCTATTATTACCTGTTATGCCTTGTTTTTTGGATAGAGTTTAATTATTATTAATAGGGTTAACTTTTCCATGCTATGGATGTTTCTCCCTTGATTTCTTGTTTTGAGAGTTTGGTCTAGCTTGCCTATTAGGATTCTTGCTTTCCATGCCTAGTATTGTTGGTATGGGGTGATTATTATATGACATGCTATGATATAGTATAGATTATTTATCCAAGTAGTTATTGAGGTTTACTTTATCTTCCATGTATCATTTGTGCATTATTGACTTACACAGGGTTGTGGGAACCTGATGTAGTAGACCCTGATGTTGAGGGCTTCCCAAGAGTGTATGTTATATTGTTACGTTTCAAGACCATAGAGGGGTGGACTTTGTGCTCCCTCGGAGTGTCTGTAGTTTCCTAGACACAAGCCACAGGGGGAATTGTATGTTGAGTGATACCTTAAAGTGCCTATTATTTACCGATACAAGACCACGTGGGGAATTGACAGTGAGTGCTTTCTCAGAGAGTCTTTGCTAAAGCTGAACCGGAGGGGTTAGACTGTGAGTACTTCCTAAAAGATTGTTGGTGTTTGTTTTGTTGAACCAAAGGGGTTAGGCTCTGTGTACTTCACATAGGGTTACCATATTTTGATTAGATGCTTACCTGGTATATTAAAATGAATGCAATTGAATTTTTAGGATTGTTACTATGTGTACTTCCTTGTTTACTGCTTCATTTTTTTATCGCCTTCCATATATATTCACTAACTATTAGGCACAGATCATTGGGTGGTTGCCTACAGGGATTAGTCTCACACCTTGTTTGGATCATGCTTTTTGACCCAAACAGATTATATTGTTGTAGGTTTAGATAAGGGCAAGTTCCCTTCTAATTCAGGTAATTGATTGCTGTGGAGCTAGGGAGCATGGGACCAAGCTGAGGCTTGCGATGTTGTTGAGTTGTTTACATTCTTTTCTTTTGTACAAGGGTTTAGTACTGTATTCTAGAATTTTTATTTTTTTTATTTTTCCATAGATATATGTATCATGAATAATTTATACATGTTTACTCTAGTTTTTTATCACTTCTGTTGTTTACTTGTTGCAAGTTTTACTGCTTTCTCTATTTCTATCTTTTTTACTTACGATGTGTTACTCTACCAATGAGGGAATAGTTTCCCCACTATCACAACCATGGCCCTCACTGCTAGTCGGTAGCCTCTGTCATTTGGGGAAACGCACTTGAGTCCATGTGACTAACCGAGTATGGGGAACCTCTAGGCAGCTTCCGAAATTTGGATGTTGCATTTATAATGATAGAGACTCTAATATACTCTGATTTCTCTATCCCTAATGAAAATCTGGGTCTTTTACTTTTTCCTTGGGTTTCATCCTGACTTGTTTCAAGTTATACATTTTATACTAGGCATCCAAAAGGGTGTATTTATAACCAAACATTCAAGAGGGTTTAACCAAAACAAGTTTTTTCTTATTGAGAAAAAAAATGTTTTCTGGTTTAATATAGTAGATCTGGAGTAGGTGGAGCTTGTTCATATTAGTGCACAATCATAGAAGTTGTTTCCTATGTTCACATTAGTTTCATAGTGATGATTAGTTTCCCCATTTTCAGTTATTCATGGTCTATCTATAATTTCATTTATTTTTAACATATATATTCATATAGTTCAAGGGTTAAATTTTTCATATAGTTAAGAAAAATTTACAAATGTTCCTTGAAATTCATACCACAACAGGTTGTTATTTTTATTCATGCATTTTTATATTCTCTTCACAGGATATGTAGTTAGTTATAAGTTCTTTAGTCTAGGTCCCCTCATATGTGGTAAATAACTTCATTTTTCTAGTCACTAACACCTAGTAAATTTGAGGTGTGATTGGGGTGGCACAATTAAATTATCAGTTTCCTAGGTAGGGTCTAAATGGTTTAAGATGTATCACAACATGTAATTAGTTCGATAAAAAATAATGAGGGGATCAATATACATGTAAATCAAATAAATTTAAATTCTCACAAACAACCTCATACCATCGAGGAATGATTAATTTTAACTCAAAATTAATTGAGCACTAAATAATCATTTTAATGATATCTCATATTGAATTCATTTCTCCCACTAATTTATCATACTTTAGTCAACAAAAATCTATCATGAAAAACATGGTGAACTATCTAATAATCTATAAGACCATTCATTTTAAATAGTATTTAAGTTATTAATCTAATTATGTAATACTTTTAAATACATATGTGGATACATAACTTTATAAAAATCATAAATTATTCACCAAATGGATTGTATAAGTTTTTTAAACACCATAGATTTCTTTTGTAAGACTCATTTTCACACTTCATAAAATATATTGATTTACATAAATAAATGAATACCAAAATGCTCTCAAATACGGGATAATAGTCACAAACACAAACCATATGTCAGATTAGATGATGAAAAATTACAAAATGATGATTCTATAACATATCTATGGTCATGTAATAATAGTCCTTGTAAAATCACCCATAGTTTACATAAAAAGGCAAATATAAAAAAATCTCTTCACATTTAATATTTTATGCAATATGTTACAATGGTTTAATGATGATGATTTTTTAGCACCAGTATGTATGATTTTCAGGGATCCTATTTTGATAGTATAGTAGTGTAAAAAACTTGAAAATATAAAAAAATTCCCCAAATTGAAGACACATGAAATAAATTTTATTTTATTTTTTAAATTGAGTGTAATTGGTATGTTTTTTGAGAAGAGTTATTCTACCATGATGCACAAATGATGTTTAACAAATATCACAAGGATTGGATGATATATTCTAACTTCCTCCTAGGGGGACACACTAGTTATTAGTGGAAAATTGAATCTCTATAAGGGAGTTTTCATTCCTTCACATGAATGATAATTGAGGATTTGGGAAGAATAGAAAACTGCAAGGACATTTCATGAAACAACTGATTAATATTACTATAGACCAAACATGATCAAGTCACACTTAATTGAATAACACCTTCTATTTTATATGAAGTATAAAATATATTCTTCCTAAATGAAGAACACCTTTTATACCATCATGTGTCATCAAATAATAACCGTTATTAATTCCTCATTTATAAATGTATTAAAACATTCAATGATCATCATACAAGGCTTATAAAATGAGTTAAAATAATTGTTTAGAATTATATTATAACCATGTTGTATTAATGGTTTTCATCATATGTATAAATGAATCATATGTATGTATAAAACAAGAAATCATCCACATTATTATATTCATTATAATAATTTTTTACAAGCATCATATTAATGATAATATATGTGAATCACATGAATATATGATATGTTCACTATATATATATTACATTTATCATATACATGTAGTTAATTAACATTATTCATGTTCACACATATTTAGTTCATATATAATAATATCCCACTATAAATAAAATTTCATAGAGACTTTCTCCCACACTTTGCAACACTTTTCGAGTCAATATGAAACACTTTTCGATACATATTTATTATGCTCTCTTAATTTTATAAAAAAACATTTTTCAAAATTTTATCCTTATCCAAAAAACTCACAGTGTGACCCTACAGAACTTTTTATCATTGAAAAAAATATAAAATCCATATTTCAGAAATGTTTTAAAGGAGTGGCCTCTAGAAAACCATTAGTGTTACCCAAGATACAAATGTTGTAGGTGTAATCTATGTTGAACATACTCATACACCATTAGGAACATTTCCACCATTAGATATATCATATATATCATCTTAATACCTATATAATATCTTTTTATTACATTGAGTGACCACTAGATATAGAAAAATATCAATCTAGTACACACCACCTCACCCTTTCATGATTCTTAAAAACAATATTGAACAAATCGATGAATACATCCCCTGTCAGTCATCTAACAGATGAGTTCATCACATGCCCAACCTCCAAATAGATATAAACAACAAAAAGTGACTCAAATAATAATTTATATGTATTTACTCCATTTAATTAATTCAATGAACATATTTCTAAACTCTTTATACCAGTAAACAAATCCCATCTTAGTTTCACTCTAACTGAAGACATGATCAAAAACTTAACCGACCACCCCAAACTAGATATATTCATATTTTGACTTATTTATGTTGCGTACCAAATAATAATGGTTATAATTATTGTTATATCACCATCATCAGGTAAAAAGGATCACTAATACGAATTCTTCCCTAAGTATATCAATGAGAATTTAATATTTCATGAGATATACATTAAAGAGTCAGTCTAAGTAATATGTTTCTACTTATTACCTCATGAATGTAATTTATTCTTATATACATTACATTTTAATGTGTATAATAATATACTCATTATAACCTTTACACATCATCATATCTCATTATACTCCATGATGAACATTGGTTAGGGACAAATCAATATTATACATTGATGGGATTTTATCATTAAACCATACATGGAATGTAATGTACATCATACATGAATGAATGAAAAATAGATATTACCTTTATAGAAATATGATACATATACAACCATAAAAACTAATATCTAATGTATTTAACATCCAGAGATTCAATAAGACCTCCATTATTTTTTTGTAGTATTAATTTTTATACATTCATTGCATCTATATGTAAATTCTTATGATATGTTTACGTGGACATATATTAAAATTCTCCTGCTAAAATAATAGTGAGTAACATTTATGATGTAAGATGGATCAAATAATAGTGAGATTTATGAATAGTATTCCGAATTTTATACACAATGAGTATATATTCAAATTTGTCACTTCATTACATCAAATGTTATAACGTTATATTTTCCTATCTTATTAGAACTATTTATAGGCTAAAAATTAGCATCATAGATAAAATCTATACAATCAAATATTCTTCTTGAGGTCAATGTTACCATTTAAATTTCCAGGATCCATCATATTTTAATATATATTAAAATAATGTTGTAGTCAAATCATTAAGGTAATCACATGTAATCATTTATAATTCCCTTAAATATTAAACCCTAAACACTTTTACCATATCACATGATTTTTTTCTTTAGAAATAGCCTATCATAATAGTTATATTCACTTTATCATAGAAACTAAATGTAAATATTTAATGTTTTATATAATTTGAGATACCATAACTATATAGGCTATTAATAGAATAATCACCTAATTGGTCTTGAACATTATGGATATTATTTTATTGTTTCAAGAATAAATAATTATTATGTGGAATCTCTTTGGGTTTTTGTATATTCGTCTTTGAAAAATGAATTTTATTTTAACATTGATGACTAGTTTTTCCCTTGTGAAGTGGTATCCTAGAATTCCCACATGTTCTGGTTCATTATATATGGTAAAAATAAGTACAGCGATAGAAGATGTATTTGGGAGAATTTTTCCATTAGAAGAAGCAAAATTCATGATCCATGGATAATTATTGGGGATTTTAATTCCATTATCGGTCTTAGTAAATGAATGATTCGAGATCATTTCCCAATCCCTTAGAGTGAGTTTAAATCCTATATTGAAGATAAGAGTTTAATTGATAACAACATAGTTATATCCATGAATACTTGGTATATATGGCACTATAATTGTGTTATAGCTAGTAATCTTGACATAAAATGTTCTATTGAAAAACACCATGATTAATGGGATGATGTTTTCATCCGAAGCCTTCCTAGATTAAAATTTTATCACCATATGGTTTTGGTTATTCTTTTTGATTATAAGTTCTTGACATGCCTTTCCTTTTAGATTAAATAATTAATTGTACTATATTTCTGAATGCGGTGATATTTTTTGAGAGACTTGGGATTCTTTGAATTATGGAAATGATGATTTCATTTATATTATGAAACTGGGATTCTAAAAATAAAAACTATGATTCGTGTGTAAAATAAAATCCAAGAAATTTTTTAAATTTATTCTATCTTTGGAAGCTAATCATAATCAGATTCAGGAAGCCTCTACAAACTCTGACTTTTATACTGATATTTAGTAATAAATTGACCATTCTACCAAACATAACCATGTTCACTATATAAAAGATAAAATTTGAAAATAAATATTGAAATCTAAATGTATTAAGGATGGAGATAGGAATGCAAATTTTTAAAACTCTCTCCGAATATCTAGGAAACTTATAAGAATGTTACCATTCTATAGGATGGTAAAAATTTCATTGATAACGTGGAAATACATTCTGATCATATTGAATCATATTTTGACAGTATTTTCAATGTCCTAGAAATTAATAATTATTTACTCCTTTATATCCTTCAATCTATTTTTGGTAATGATGAAAACATATTTATCACTTTCCCCCTCTTGATTTTAAGATCAAATACGTAGTTTTTAGCCTGTATCCAAATAATTCTATAGGGATTGATGGTTTCACTAACTCTTTATTTCGACACTATTGGTATATTATTGACCTAAATGTTGGTAAATTGGTTAAATAATTCTTTTAAAATGAAACTCATCCATATGGAATTAATTCCCAATCCTTATCTGGTATTCCCAAAGTGTAGAATCCATCTATGATTCATCTTTTCAGAACTATATACATTACAAACAAACATTACAAAATCATTTCCATGATTAATGAAAATGGACTTTCCTCCATTATTGTAAAATTGTTTCTTGTAATTAGTTTGGTTTTTTAAATGGAATAACCTTTCATGACTGTATCAGTTTTTCCTCTAAATACACAAATTGTATAAATAAATCTAATAAAGGAGGAAATGTTTCTATTAAACTTGACATTAGAAATTCCGTCAATGATATTTATTAGAGTTTCATATATAAGGTTATTCAATGTTTTCATTTAAATGATCTTTTATATATAATTAAAATGTGTTTAGCACGTCAAAAACCCTTGTTATGATTAGGTTATCTCCAAATATAAATTCACAAAAGGCGTTACACAAGGATAACCCCTTTCTATTATCATATTTTCTATTTATGTTGATTATTTACATAGGCATATAACTCTATTGGAAAATCATGGTAATCGTAAGCCCATTATTTCCTCAAAAAAATTGGTAGTTTAATATCACCTCTTTTATGAGGATGAAATTATTTTATTTTTTCAAAAGGAAAAAATGAAATATTCAAAATCTAAAGGTATCATTGTCATACTATGAATTTGTTTCAAGCCAGGCTATAAACTACAGTAAATCCTATATTTTATTTGGAAAATAGTTTTTAGTGGCCAAAATATTAATATCATGAATGATTTTTGTATCAAATAAGTTTATTTTCCATTCAACAATCTTGGCATCCCTTTATTTTGGGGATTGACTAAAATTAGTTACTTTTACAAAAGTGTAGATTAGATAAAAAATCATATTTCTTCTTAGAAAGGGAAATATTTATCTATTACTAGAATTATTTTCTTTATCAAATCTACCATTGATTATAAAATGGTTTTTTATTTTATGTTTTAGAAATGTTTTATTAGTCCTATTAAAAAGAAAAACTACTCCTTTAAAATTTTCATTTGGATTGGTAGCACTCTTAAAAGGATTTTAGTTAATATCCCTTGGATTAGTTTTTCAAAGAAACTTACTAGAGGTGAACTTCGAATCAAGAAAATAAATAATTTTAATGATTATTTCTAGAATAGGTTCACTTTAAATCTCCTAAATAATAATTATTTTGATTTTAATTTTCATTGAGGAATGTTTCTCAACAAATTGGAAAAAAATATTCTAGTATTATATTATCTCTTCGATTTGGACAGCCATTAAATATTATTTCTCAAAAATTATGCCTCACTCTAAGTGGATGGTTAACAATGATTATTCTATCAATTATTGGTTCAATAATTGGATGGGTTATCTATATATTTCAATGGTTTATCCATTTAAATTATCTATTAATACTCATATTACTATAAATAATTTTTTAACTCACCTGGACATTAATTACCTAATGGCACTAATCGTACAGTAACCAATTATATTTTTTTTAATAATGATGGATTTATAATCATGGAACCAACTAACAATTTCATTATATATTAAAAAATTTTCAAAAATTATAATGTTAAAAGCATGAACCAAGATATATATTGGATGAAAATCCTTGATAATCCTAATATCATGACATCCATATTTACTCTTTTCTGGAGGATTGTTCATACTTGAATACCTACTGAGACATTTCTTTAATATCTTGGTTTTCAATTGTGTTCCAGATTTCATTTGTGAAACCTAAAAAGAGAATATTTTTACCAAATTGTATTATCATGTAATACTACTTATTATTTATGAAAATATATCTATGTCCAATTTTATTTTAGCTGGCTTGAAATGATCTTCATCTGGCACCAACTATAGTGATGTACTTCTACGGACTTCTCTCCATCGCTTAAGAACCTCTTCATTGATGCAGTGTCTCAATAAGTTCATGCAACATGGTATGACATGAATTTTTTTCACCATAATAAAAATATTTTTATCCTCCATGAAACACGTTTTATGATTCGTCATACTACTAAAGAAGATTGCCCACTAAATTATTTTTCATTAATATATTAGATAGTTCAATGTCTTGTATATCCTTAGAATTTTTGGAATATAAAACAAACATAGGGGTTCCATTTAAGTCTTTTAGTAATACCCTCTTCAAAGATGCATAAATGTCAATGTAGATGGAGCATCAAAATGCAACCCAAGTCCCTTGGGTTGTGCATCTATCTATAGGGAGAAAATTGGGAAGATTCCTGGATTCATTTATAAAACCTATAGTATTGAATATTCATTGAAATCAAAAAAATTTATCGTTATCAATGTAGTTATTTTATCAAGGAAAATAGTTTGGATCAACATATGGTTTTAAAGTGATTCAACCTCAATTGTTAAAGTGATCTGGAATTGTGTGATGCTTCTTTTATGTCTTCTCATAATTCGATGGATGGGATGCTTTCTCTCAATTTTTAGGATCAATCATATTATCTTTAAAGATTTATATGAGGAAAACTAAGTGGTATGTGGTCTTACCAACAATTGAGTCAACATCGACATCACATAGTTGTATGAACTTCCTAGATAATTTCTTCATTTCCTAAAAAAATTAATATAATGAAATTCCCTCTATCCGAATTTTCTAAATTTTTTACAATAAATGTGCCTTGTTTTTTATGACCAATAAATAACCGTTATAAGAAAAATAAATAATCCCTTCATAATAGACTAGTAAAATCCTTTATTTATTATCATTTATCTTCCAAACATACTCCTACTAGATCATTATATGATATATTCTTTTATGAATTTCCTGAAAATCACCAACAAAAACATCTTTATGTTTGGAAATAAATCATAAATAATTCTAGTAGGAATATTTAGAACACTATCTATTAATCTATATGATATATTTTATTATTTTATCATTGGGGAATATTTTCATTGATATTAAGTCATTAATTTGTTGTCCAATAATGGGTAGTGAGAGGAAATTCCTAAACATCGTGAAAAAACATTATACTAGATAAATCCCTTTTTTTATTCATCCTAAGAACCTTTATTAATATTCAATTTTTATTAATTTCATACATTAAGATTGTTATACCTATTATTAATTTAAAATATTAGTATGATGAGGATAATGTTATTCATATATGATATAAAATATTAATAGATGGGGGTCATGGGTTATACATTTTGATCAAGAAATATTACTGATAGCCCTCCAACTAAAATTTTGATCAACTGATACATCATATACTTATAGGGATCCATGATCCATATTTTACTATGCAATTTCCACACTTCTTTTTAAAACTCATAACATTCATTATTCATGTATGGATTCATCCCATTCACAAAAGTGTTGACTATTAGAGAGTTTAGTGAAAAACTCTATTTCCATAGGTATTTTATGGATAATACACAAATCTATTTCTATGGCATTCTATCACGTGGGGTTTCTCATCAATTGTAACCCAAAAGAAACAATAATAATGAGATGAAAAGGAATATATAAGGGCACTCTTCTCTTTAATAAATCTACAAAAGGATAATCTAATAAAACCTATCACTTTATTCCCTTACATAATAAATTTAATGGGAACCCCACATTGGTGTTAGACTACTCAGTTGGATGATTGGGGTCTTGATAAGTGCATATTTGGATGGAATCTTATAGTTAGTGTTTTATGGGAATTAATTTTATATTACTATTACTTTAATATACAACATTTTCATATTAAATTCATAACTATTTCATCACATGAAAATTTTTATCATCTCATGTTCTATTCTTATGCATGCTTATATCGATTTCTCTTTAGAATCCCTATTCCAACCACCAAATGTTTTTTTAATATTAACAATTTTATTTGATCCATGAAGCCCAGTTTTGTTTCTAATTTATATGTATTGTTATGTGAAAATCAAAACAAATCAACAAAAATCACCTAATACATAAATTAACGGTTTTACAAAAGGGTAAAATTCTATTTAAATGCCTTTTGTAAGGGTTAAGACCCATTTCCATAGCCTACATATGGGTAAAATCGCATTTATATGAGTTATTCAAGAGAAATATAACCAGTATAATGGTATTGCCATGTTTTGCGTACTCTATAAGGGGAAGAGGTGTTGTATAAGTGTAATGTAAGTGTTTTTTAAGGGTATTGGGTGCATAAGTGTACATATGTAAGGGTTATTGAGGAATTTCGTAAGGGTAACCATCCACATAAGGGTGTCTTCCTTATGATATTTATCCATGTAAGGGTATGTGTATAAGGATACTTGATCGAATAATTGTATTTCATAAGGTTATATGGAAACGAAAGGGTACTATATACATGTTATAGCATGTGTTGTGTAAGGGTAGTTAATGGACATACATAAGGGTAATACTCAGTACTATGTAAGGGATGACTAGATGTAACATAGTTTTTTATTATCAAATACTCTTTTTTTAGAAAAATTGAGAAACCCCAAGATCACCCATAACAAGAACTGAAGGAAAAACATTTTTTTTAAAAATTAACTTTAGCTGATTAGCATTCTTATCCCAAAGATGTTTATAGGAAATACAGGGTACCAATGTTTTTGGATCATCCTTTATAAGGTCTTCAAAGAGAATATCCATCTTGTATAATGTTTCCATGTACCCCTCTTGTGTGATATTCTCTTCATTGAATCCTCCTACTTAAATATGGTTATGCTTACTAATCCAATAACTTTGTTCATTGTTAGTATCCATAGTAATGGTCCTTCCCATCATATTATAAGAATATTCTATGGATTCATTTATCATGAGGTTTTCATCTTCAATAGTTTCTCTAGAATGTAGGAGAAACACTATAGAATATTACGCGATTGTCTCATGTAAGTCACCCCTAATAGATGCTACCCCACAATCCACATCTTCCACACTAATAAAATTTCCAGCCGAATTGGTATCACCTTCCTTCACCTTTTGGGGTTACATTTTCTATAGAACCTTGTAATAAGGGTAATAGGTAAGTTATATTATTCATTCCATCTCCACTGCCTCCACCAATGTTGAATTATCCCTTTTGAATCCACAAGGGTGTTCTTCCCTTTCATTTAAGAGGTTATAAGGTACTCTTCTAAAAAATCCTTTCCATAGACTCTATGGACCAATATTCTAAGGCAGAATCATTATCCACTCATTTCTTATCTGAAATACCATATATAGGGTTATTTTCATTATGACCTCACTTCTTCACAATCGCTTCTTCCAGTGGGGCTAAGTCATCATCTCTAAAAACCAAAAAACAATTATGAGGTACATTTCCTGTAATTCCATTTTTACCTAATCCAGAAAGTGGGGAAGGCATCCCATGCTCTCTAGGAGTTGGGAAAGAACGAATCACTGCACTTGACCTAGCTCCCTATTCCACAGAAGGACCCATCCATGCAAATTACGTATTGATGAGCCTGAATGAACCCCCATCACATATATCCTATAAAACCCCTATTAAGGAAAATTATAACCAAATCTCACAACATCTTTAAAAGAGGGAGAATTTCTTGAATGGTTATTCAAACAGTACACTCTCCCTCATACTCCCCTAAGTCACCTTGAACCTACCTTGATGAAGCACTGACACCCAAATCATGACTAAACCTATCAAAATCTTCCTTGATCGTTGATTATCAAGTTCTAATACATGCCTTCTTATGAGTAACTGTAGGGAGATACAATTATCCAGTACCCCATTATTCCACCTTAGGGAAATTTCAATTTATACCAGTGTTATTCAAACTAAAACTACACTTCCCTACATCCTTTAGGGGAAGTTTATCTCCCGAAGAAGGCATGACCCACCGAGAGGTGTGCATCGATCCCCACCAACATTGACTTAAATCATGACCAAGACGCATACAAGATGAATAGAACAACATCCATGTTTCATAACATACATTTGGGTAAAAACATAATTCTCCTTCCACTTTGATATAGATTAAATCCAATGGTCAATTGGATATTTCAACATAAATATAGATCCTTGGAGAGATGGGGTGACATATAACATGAGTAGTAATGTCCAAGCATAGAAAATGACCCGCCATATTTCTGATTAGACTAGAATCTCCAGAATATGAAAAGGTAAGAGGAAACCTTTAAGGGTTATCCAAATCACTGCAATTAGAGAGTCACATTTTAGATGAAAATAAAATGACCACTAAATTATGGAAATATATAAACTAAAAAAATAATGGGGCGGTTTCCCAAGAGAAAGTAAGGTCTTCTTCATTCACGAATCGAATCATGATATGGCACGAGTCCAAAAGTCCAACAATCTTATGTTCTTCCATCTTCCAATAATAAGAGACAAAGTAGTTATGTAAATCCTTTAAGGGATACATAAGGGTATAGGGACCACTACATAAGGGTACATACCACATCTTAAGGTTAAACCAAGTTACTATTATGAAACACATACCAAATACATATGGGTAACAATGTTGTCCTATATATTTCCCTATTTTTGGTTTATTCTTATTGTAATGAATATATAACTCCTTTTGAGTATCTTATTATTCCAAAAATGAGGGATTTTAATTCTATTTTTTCATTTCATATTATATTCTTTTTATGTGATGAAATTGAACCCCCCCCCCCATGAAGAATCGGGTAAACCACAAACTAAATAATGATATTTAATTTTTTCTTTTAATATCACTAACCAATATAAGATTTATTTTTTATAAAATAACCAAACCATAATGGACTTTGTTTTTAGTCATTTCAATGAGTTTTGAGAGTCCTGGTGATTCCCATGTTCTGTTATTTTCCCTTCTTCCAAATTTCAACCATGGAAGAACCCTCATCTCTCTCTCCAATTATTTTGTGTAGCACCATTGATAAGTAGTTCCAGGTATGATTATATATTATTTTTTTTCACCCACATTGCTTCTGTATCGTGATTGAAACATGATTAATTTAATAAAAAAAATCATGAACAATAAAAAATATATGTATTATTCACAGAATGATAAAATAATTTTATCCTATAAATTCTCAAATATAATAATAGAATTATTATCATAAAATATCAAAGAATAATAATAAATGATTAACACATGTGTATGATCATAAATAGATTGAATATTATTGAAGGAGGTTATATTATTATTCTTGATGAATAATTTCTATCAAATCCATTAGAATGTGTTTATAATTTATAAATTTTCTAATAGAGACAAATTATTATCACATGTGATATTTATTTTCATTTTGAAATAAGGAATTTTCTATTGGTGCTAGGATTATTGACCATCCAGGAATTTTGTTGTGTCAAAACTATGATAATAAGGCCCATGAGGATACTCTATTAGATGTAGAGGTTTCTACTCCAGATTTTAAACCACATAGAGTTTTTTATCCTTGATGTTTACATTGATGACCTTGGGAGTAGAAGGTTTTGTAAATTTTTGGGATCTTTCTTAAACATGTTACTATGATATAACACGTGTATTGGCATACTAGATAGTATTTCTTAATTAAGATAACATGTGGGTGTTTTTGGGTATCCCTTACGAACCTTATATGATATATGATTCTATGAGTATGTATGAAGAGGTTTTTTCATTTTTTATGTTAGGAACTTGTATTTTAAGTTATAATTTTTTTATGATGAAATGTTATGCATACAGGTGTGTTCTACCATGTTATGTGTGACTTTTTGTTATTTTTCTTCGATCCTAAGGTTGATGAACCATCGTTACAAGTTTATTCATTATAGAGGGAGTACACACGACTTGAGAATATGGGCCTAAGAATTGGTTTGGGATGTGATGATGCCTCATGGATGTCGTTCGATACACTTGATACCTATCGGATTCCATAGAGAATGCCACTTAGTTTCTATGGAATATTGAGTAACTCATGATGCTAAGTGAATTTCATGATCATGAATCCCCCTAATGGTGAGTGAATTATAAGAAGTATGATCACACAATGTAGAGAATCATGAATATTACCCTCATGTATAATCCATGATTACTTATAAGTCCATGATAATTCTTCTAGAATGGAGTCGAAGTAGGTAAGGTCAAAGATCATGGTTGCTTTGTTAGAACATGTGTGCTTGGTTTTGGATTTTTTTTATTTCCTTCACATTTATTAATTATTTATGGAATATAATTATTTACTTGAGTGTAATAGTTAAGGATGCATTGGTAGAGTCCTAATGTGTCTTGTACCCAAACACTACTCAAGAATTTTTATGCACTTATAGCTTTCATGACTAGGATTTTATTGAAAGGAAATGGAACTTTTTTGTACTACTAAATAGAGGACCATAGAACATGTAGTGGAACAATATGGACTCTAGTGGACTAGCTATTTTTTATTTACTTACCTGTACTTATTAAACTTGTTTGGATTTCAAATTTAGGTTCCATTTATTTCTTATAAAACATGTATGGCCTTTTAATATTTAGTTTCTCCACCATACTATGATTATTACATTTATTATTATTATTTTATTTTATTTTTGCTATGACATTATACACATGGTATAGTCTCCACATTAATATACATATTCCATTTCTTCTAGTCTGCATCCTCTTCTATATGTGGAGGAATACATGAGTTTCTGTGTACCTCCATCTCGAACCCAGTGGTTCAGGTTGGGGTGTTAAAAAATTGTGTCAGGTAACTATTTGTTCTTTTTATTTTGGAATGAAATGAGCAATGGTATAATGGACATAGATGTGTAGAATTATGGTAGGGTATTTTTCATGTTCTTAGATAGTATATGTTTAAAGGAAATCTTAGTTATCATGCGAAGGATTTTTCTTACAAATTTTATAACATTTCTAGTGATTTTATGAATCATGACTATGCATGTTGTATCACATTCCATATAAATATATTAAATTATGCTTCATAGTATTTCTTCAATTTAATTCACTAAATTGTTCTTTTTTTAGTGATTGGTTCTCTGATTGTGTGATATATATGTTTTTCCATGTTTTTATGATATATTTTTATTTGAGATTAATTTTTTGAACTGAGAATTATATTGTGTTAGTATATAATTTTTTAATGTTACTAATGTGTAGGTACAATGATTAGGGTTTGTTTCAGGAGGTTTATACCATGGATTATTGGTAGACTCCAAGGGGAACCATTTTTGTTCCCTTATATTTGTGAGTATCTTTTTATATTTACAATATTACTTTTGTTATAAGATATTACACCTCATTGATGTTTTTGGGACCTATAGTAGACGAGGAGGATAGTTTAGAGAACATTCCTACACTTTCCCTAATGGTTTATGTTGTTGGAACTCCCTAGATGGGGGCCATCCAACTGATATCCATGATTCAAAATACCTATAATTTTCATCTCCAACATCCTCTATCATTTTATGGAATAAGTGGACTAAAGGATGTTGAGGACATGGTAGATATCATGGAGGGTATCTTTTACCTTGTTGAGATTCCAGCTGATATGATGATGAAGAAAGAATCCTTCATTCTAAAAGGACCTTCATGGAATTGGTTGTGAGTCATGGGATAGACAGGACGAAGTGAGGGGATCACCTGGGAAGCATTCAAGTATTTGTTCGTTAGGTATTTATTTCAAAATATTATATTGATTGATCAATCATAAGAGTTCACAGAGCAACAATATGGGATCCCTAACAATTTCCATCTGCTCATTTTTTTCATATATGTTAAACTTTTCACCTCTTTTGAATGGGAATGATGCCTAGAAAGCTAGAATGGTTGCGATATAATTTCATCCTAATGTCATGAAGTAGGTGTGGAGCTTCAACCTAGCATCATATTCAGATTCCCTACCGAAGGCCTTGACCATTGAGAGTATTTTCGAGGACATCAATGTATCTAATGTCTCTCTACCCTTAATTATTCAGAATACTGGGCCTACACCTATAATGAGTACCTCTTCAATTGGTAGTAAGATGAATTATAGTGATTTGAAATATATTTGTATAATTCAGGTGAATTAGTGTGTATTTTATCATTTCCCCTCCAGAGGTGAACCACCTTGCTTCAACTATAGGAAGACCGGTTATAACACCTTGAGATTTTTAGAAGATAGATTTTTTAAATTATTTGATGTTTTGTGTTTTATGCTACACCAATATGATATTTCAGTACAAAAAACCATATTATCTTGCGGTATATGCAATAGTATGTTTGTCATTGGATTCACATTATTTCAAGTTCTTTTAATAGAATTCATTTTATACAAGACCAAGTTTACATTAATTTATAACCTAGCCATTATAATGTCCATTGTGAACAATATTAATTTAATTATGAAAATATTTTTTACATAGGTATATATAATTAATTATTTGGTGAGAAATTAATTAAAAATGAAAAATAAAATCTTTTTAAAATAAAAGTAAATATTTTTCTAAAAAAATATTTTCTTGAAAATAAGTGAGTTTATAAAATAATAAAATAAATCTTGATGAATTTTTTTAATTAAATATAAATTTAATATATATAATCTAATGATTAAAATTAATTTTATATGTTTTTAGACATGATATAAGAACGAAGTCAATTTTTTGGATAAAAGATTTATTTTCAAAAAATGTTTTTTACCACCTTTTGATGGTACATCCATTTTAAATCTAGTTTTTAAACTTTTATATATTTTACATAACAAAATAAACATTTTAATTGAAATCGGGATATAAAAATTTTCTTTTGTTGATTTTTTGATATTTTTCTAATAACATTCATGTTTTGGGGAATAATAAAATTATAATTAATTTTAATTGAAATCAAAATTTTCCATCCAAATAATTTATGTTGTTAAATTATATTAATGATCAGTATTAAATTATAAATATATTAAATTTTTATCATTTTATATAATTTAGGTCATTTTTAATACTTTTGCATTGAATTCAGATGTAAAAATATTTCATTATTTTGCAATGTTTTAAAATTTAAAACTAATTTTCTCATTCCGAAAATGATATTAATTTTAAATTAATTACCAAAACATATATATGTTGAATTAATAAAAATGGATTCTATATTTGGAATCATTATCTCCATATTATGTTAATATATTTCATTTTTTGGGGCATTATGTATAGTAACTTCGGTGAATTTTATCAATAAGGTAAAAGGGTAAATTAGGTAATTGAGGGTAAAGAATATATTATAAAATTAACCTAACACAGGTAATAATATCATTTTATGAGTATTTTTAGACCTAAATCATCCTTGGGTCGAAATGGTATCATTTGGAATCCATCTTAGTGATATTAGGACAGTTAATATATTTTATTTAAAGAACATTTAAAAATTCCTTACTCAAATTTTAATAATTATATCATTTATAATGTAAAGTTATACTGAAGATAAATTTGACTATAATTACTAATTTGAAACATAAAATGTTTTTTTACCACAATAATTTAATTTTAATTTTTAGGAAATAAATTATTACCTTAATGTCTTATACATAGATGATGCATAAATTATTTAATTGATCTTTAATCAATAAAATGTTTTTTATAAAAATTATAATAACCATTAAAAGATCAAAAAACATTACCAAATCTTATTTTTAAAACATATATCTACCATAATCATCCAAATATTGATTTATTGACCATTTGGGTTCATATGAAAGTATTATAACAATTATAATATTTTATTTCAAGTGATGTTAATGTTGTGACAGTTGAGTTTTAATAAATATAATATTTTTAATGTATAATTTTATAGGATATATATTAAATTATAAGTATTATTATAAAATATATAGGATTTAGCTTCAGTAGAGTATTTTATTTTTAATTTTTACCCAACAGATATTTATATTAATTAATTTCACAATATTGATGGGGTAATTAATTTATTAATGGAAATATCAAATTAATGTTATAAAATATAATAAAATAAATATAATTTCGGACAATTAATATATAAAATTAATTTTTTAGATTCACTTGTCACCATAGATATATAATAAAATATTTGGTTTTAGTTTATCATCTTATCTTTATATTTTTAAAAATCCATTAAATGAATAGTGTCAAAAAAGAAATTATTGATATTTTTAAATATAATGTTTTATTTAATTATTTAAAAATCAAAAAATATTTTTAAAAATATAAAATAATTATTATATTGTAAAAAAATTTCGAAATCATTCATCTGTGGTATAATTAATATCACATAAACAAAAATTAATCTTTTTTAATATTGAAACATTTGTTATATTAGATAAAATTAAAATAGAATAACTAAGGGATAATTAATATGATAATGTTTAAATTGATATAAAAATGTGTATAAAATCTATTGATTGTTAAATTACAGCCTTATGTCATATAATATTTGAAAATATGGTATTTTTGAGGTTTTTGGATGTGGATTAATTTTATTATAAATTAATAGTTTTGGACATTCTAAATATCCCCCTCACCACAATTATAAAAGATAACATCATCCAAAATTTATTCTCTTCACATTGAGCCTTCAATCCCATCCATACCCTACCAATTTACCTTATAAATTTCATTATTAACATTCAATAGTTGATGGTATTCTCAACAGACCAAATCTAGTGACTTTAATCGGAGATATAGTGGGATCTTGTCGAAGAATATGTAATCTCTTATACTAACTCACTCAAGATAATTTCTTATTAAACTTCCTCTTCCATTTTTGTTTCCATTATAAATTAATATCTCCAATATCAAATATCTACTAAGTTGTTATTATGATTAATAAAAAACCATATTCCACATTCTATCAATCCTATGAAAAATGAAATCACCACGTGTGTGTACGTACAACTTACCATCTCTATGTTGTGGTGTAATGTGTTTTTCACCACCACCTTAATTGGATAAGTATGATGATGTAAATAATAAATATATCTTATTATTATAAAATTATATTTAGTATTAAATATTATATACACCATCTACTTCAATTCCATTCCACAATTATGAGAATTATATCATAGCTCGTGCATAAGTACGACCTATCATCTTCACGATGCGATTCGATTCATTCCACATAATCTTCATTAAAGAATTTTTATATAAATGAATAGAAGGAATAAATATTATATATATTATGCTAATATAATTCTGGAAATTATATAACTATGACATGAGAATGGGAATAAAGATATATCCAATAAATATTCCTATGAAAATAAAGCAGTTAATTCCCGATAGACAAGTAATAATGTTATTAACAAACGAGTAATAACATTGTCACTTATGATATTATAAAAAAATAACACGATTTTAGAATAAATTAATGACATCATTTAAACCCTTATATATTAAGTTTATTCATATATGAAGGATCTCAAACTTAAGTTATGGGATAATTTCTTAATCTCATTATTATTTGATATTGCTTATAGGTAAGTATTTACTGGGGTTTATTTATCATCCAAGTCAATGTTTTTTAAAAATGATTTCATAAAAGTTTTACTATTATCCTATGAATGTTAAAGTTCATTAGTAAATATTTTTGACTTTTTACTGCATGGTTTGAAAATAATCATTCTTTCACTTTCCAAATGAAGTACGTTTTTACCCTTCCCGCAAAAGTGTGAGAAGATTTTTTTTAACTTATACTGCTTGAATGGATTTTTACACTTTCAAAATGCCTTATATCCTTGGATCTTACATTCAAATATTTCAAGGTTATTTAGCAACAAATTATTTTATTTTTATATTTCATGGTAATTTATGAAAAGAAAATTATTTCTAGGAAGAAAGGATATTTTCCACGTGAATTAATTTCAAGTGTTCAATCAAAATTATTTTCCATCTAAGATGACATAATTTAATATGGTTATATTTTTAGTATACTATCCCTACTATTCCTATTGTTTGATTGTGTTTATGATGTAGTTATGTTTATTAAATAAATTTGTTATAAATGGATTATTTTATGATGAAATAGTTTTTAAGAAACCCAATTTATCCCTTGGGTTATGCAACAATGAATGATTTGTGTTTTTGTGGAACGTGTAAGAATGATTTCATTATTAGATTTTTGTACTACGGGAAAAATGGGTATTTGCGACGGGTTATTTGCGACGGGGATAAATCCCGTCGCAAATAGCCCCGTTAAAAATTTATTTGCAACGGGGGTATTTGCCCGTCGCAAATAAGTAGTCTTCTGCGACGGGTTAGCTTGCCCCGTCGCAAAAGAACTGGCGCGCTTTGCGCGCCAAATCGCGGGAAACGTATTTGCGACGGGCGGTTATTGCCCGTCGCAAATAACCGGCGGCGGTAAAAGGTATTTGCGACGGGAATGTACCCCTGTCGCAAATTGTATGTCGGAAGGTTATTATTTGCGACGGGACCCGTCGCAAATAACTATTTAACCGTTCAGCGTAATAAATGATGGCTGTGGTATTTGCGACGGTACCCGTCGCAAATAATCTAACCTATAAATACCCCCATCCGTTTTTTTCAATTCATTCTCAAACTCCATCTTCTCCTTCTCTCAAAATTCTATTTCTAGAGTTCAGCGTTTTTTATGTTTAATTTTTTTCTTCGGAGTTGATATTGAAGTTTTCAAGAACGATCAGAGATCAACCTCAGATCAATTTTAAAGGTATTTATGTTCATTTTAATTTAATATTTATTTTAAATTTTTTATTAGTTTCAATTATTCTTAATTAGTTGTAATTTAATTATGTTTACATTGTTTTGTTACTTAATAAATTTAAATTATTAGTATTGTTCATAGTTAATGGTAATTAGGAATAATTAGTAATAATTTTCAATAATTAAGAATAAATGCTAATAATTAGTAAAAAATACCAATAATTAGGAATAATAACATTATTACATTATTAGTATATTTTATTATTAATATTAAAATAATATAATTTTTTATATTATATACAATTCTCCTTTCATCTGTGTGTTTTCTGTCTCCTCATGTAATATTTGTATGTGGAGACAGAAAACACACAGATGAAAGGAGAATTGTATATAATATAGAAAATTATATTATTTTAATATTAATAATAAAATATACTAATAATGTTATTATTCCTAATTATTGGTAATTATTCCTAATTATTGGTAATTATATGAATAATTACCAATAATTAGGAATAATTAGGAATAATTAGGAATAATTAGTAATAATTAGTAATAATTACCAATAATTAGTAAAAATTACCAATAATTAGTAATAATTACCAATAATTAGTAATAATTAGTAATAATTATCAATAATTATCAATAATTAGTAATAATTAGTAATAATTAGTAATAATTACCAATAATTACCACTAATTAGTAATAATTAATAATAATTTGGAATAATTACCAAAAATTAGTAATAATTAGTAATAATTAGTAATAATTAGTAATAATTAGTAATAATTAGGAATAATTAGTAATAATTAACAATAATTAGTAATAATTACCAATAATTAGTAATAATTACCAATAATTGTCAATAATTACCGATAATTACCAATAATTAGGAATAATTACCAATAATTAGGAATAATTACCAATAATTAGTAATAATTAGTAATAATTAGTAATAATTACCAATAATTAGTAATAATTAGTAATAATTAGTAATAATTACCAATAATTAGTAATAATTAGTAATAATTACCCATAATTAGTAATAATTACCAATAATTCGTAATAATTACCAATAATTAGTAATAATTAGTAATAATTGGTAATAATTACGAATAATTAGGAATAATTACCAATAATTAGTAATAATTAGTAATAATTAGGAATAATTACCAATAATTAGTAATAATTACCAATAATTAGTAATAATTAGTAATAATTAGTAATAATTACCAATAATTACCAATAATTACCGATAATTACCAATAATTAGGAATAATTACCAATAATTAGTAATAATTATTAATAATTGCCAATAATTAGTAATAATTACCAATAATTACCAATAATTACCAATAATTACCAATAATTAACGATAATTAGTAATAATTAGTAATAATTAGAAATAATTACCAATAATTAGTAATAATTAGTAATAATTACCAATAATTAGTAATAATTAGTAATAATTACCAATAATTACCAATAATTACCAATAATTACCGATAATTACCAATAATTAGGAATAATTACCAATAATTAGGAATAATTACAAATAATTACCAATAATTAGTAATAATTACCAATAATTAGTAATAATTACCAATAATTACCAATAATTACCGATAATTAGTAATAATTACCGATAATTAGGAATAATTACCAATAATTAGTAATAATTAGTAATAATTACCAATAATTAGTAATAATTACCAATAATTAGTAATAATTACCAATAATTACCAATAATTACCGATAATTACCAATAATTAGGAATAATTACCAATAATTAGGAATAATTACCATTAATTAGGAATAATTACCAATAATTACCAATAATTAGTAATAATTACCAATAATTAGTAATAATTACCAACAATTACCAATAATTACTGATAATTAATAATAATTAGTAATAATTAGGAATAATTACCAATAATTAGTAATAATTATTAATAATTACCAATAATTAGTAATAATTACCAATAATTAGTAATAATTACCAATAATTACCAATAATTACCGATAATTACCAATAATTAGGAATAATTACCAATAATTAGGAATAATTGCCAATAATTAGGAATAATTACCAATAATTAGTAATAATTAGTAATAATTACCAATAATTAGTAATAATTAGTAATAATTACCAATAATTACCAATAATTACCAATAATTACCGATAATTACCAATAATTAGGAATAATTACCAATAATTAGGAATAATTACCAATAATTACCAATAATTAGTAATAATTACCAATATTTAGTAATAATTACCAATAATTACCAATAATTACCGATAATTAGTAATAATTACCGATAATTAGGAATAATTGCCAATAATTAGTAATAATTCGTAATAATTACCAATAATTAGTAATAATTACCAATAATTAGTAATAATTACCAATAATTACTAATAATTACCGATAATTACCAATAATTAGGAATAATTACCAATAATTAGGAATAATTACCAATAATTATGAATAATTACCAATAATTACCAATAATTAGTAATAATTGCCAATAATTAGGAATAATTACCAATAATTACCAATAATTACCGATAATTAGTAATAATTAGTAATAATTATGAATAATTACCAATAATTAGTAATAATTAGTAATAATTACCAATAATTAGTATTAATTAGTAATAATTACCAATAATTAGTATTAATTAGTAATAATTAGTAATAATTACCAATAATTAGTAATAATTAATAATAATTAGTAATAATTAGTAATAATTAGTAATAATTACCAATAATTAGTAATAATTACCAATAATTAGTAATAATTAGTAATAATTAGTAATAATTACCAATAATTAGTAATAATTACCAATAATTAGTAATAATTACAAATAATTACCAATAATTACCGATAATTACCAATAATTAGGAATAATTACCAATAATTTGGAATAATTACCAATAATTAGGAATAATTACCAATAATTAGGAATAATTACCAATAATTAGGAATAATTACCAATAATTAGGAATAATTACCAATAATATTAGTACTATGAAAATAATAAAAAAATTATATAATATTAAAATTATCAATATTTGTAACAGGTTTTGCTTTATTCTCAACATATTCAATTCTTAAAGGGTCAATTTTTAATTCTATATCAATAAAAAGTTTGCGTCAGTCGTGTATGATGTAAACTCTATAATTATCCTTGCTTGAGTGTTTTTTCTAACAAATTATTCAAAACCAGTTATGCTTTTATATTTTATAGAAAAATATGGAACAACGAGGTCGTCAACAATCATTATTAGGTGACCGCATATGGATAAATCAACATAGAAATCCAAACAGTTCTGGTTTATATCCAGTATATGTAGAGGGTGTGGAGACTTTTTTATCATTTACGGCATCAAATCCAGAATTTGTTTCAGAAGGCAAAATAAAATTCCCTTGTAGAAAATGTGCATTGAGAACATTTGACACGTTTGACAAAGTGGGGGGACATCTCTTGCGTTTTGGTTTTCAACCAGATTATGTTTTTTGGTATCAACACGGTGAACGCAGTTCCAAAGCAGGTGATACCAACTTGATTCCGGATCCATCCCGGTTTCAAGATTTAGTACATGATGTTGCAGGTTCATCTGTTCAACATACAGAAACTCCGGCTGATATAGCTTCAAATCCTGAGTTGGCACCGTCTGAATTTTATGAGTTGTTGAGGTCTGCTGAGGATGCATTATATCCTGGCTGCAAGATGAGCAAATTAGAAGCAGTTGAAAAATTTATGGCTATCAAATCAGATAACGGAATGTCAAACACCTGTTTTGACCAGATATTTTCTTTGCTTAAAACACTGTTACCCGAAGGAAATGTTTTGCCTGTAAATTACTAGGAGAGTAAGCGGCTGGTTCAAAATTTGGGACTTACTTGTCAGAAGATTCATGCATGTTCAAATGACTGCATTTTATATTCTGGGGAAAATGAGTCGTTGGATAGTTGTCCCACATGTGGGCAACTGAGATATAAAGGACAACATGGGAAGTCTGGTTTGATTCCTGTAAAATAGTTGAGATATTTTCCGTTTACATCTAGACTTCAGCGTTTATTCATGTCTAAGAATACAGCGACAATGATGTCATGGAATAAAGAGAATATTTCAACCGATAAAATCTTGAATCATCCATCCGATGGTGATTCATGGAAACATTTTGATAGAGTGCATCCATCCTTTGCTTTAGAAGCTAGAAATGTTCGACTAGGCCTTTCCAGTGATGGTTTTTGTCCGTTCGGATCTTATGGTAGTCAATATTCATGTTGGCCTATTTTTTTAACTCTGTAGAATTTACCTCCGTGGATGTTGATGAAGGAGCCATATATCTTTTTGACTTTACTAATTCCAGGACATACGATGAAAAATATTGATGTTTATTTGAAACCATTGATTGATGAATTAAGTTTATTGTGGAGTACTGGTGTCAGTACATATGATGTTGCAACGAAACAGAATTTCATACTGAGAGCAGCATTGATGTGGACAATTAGTGACTTCCCGGCTTATGGGATGTTATCTGGCTGGAGTACACATGGTCAGAAATCATGTCCTTACTGTATGGGAGAGAACAAAGCATTTATGCTCATTCATGGAAAGAAACCTTGTTATTTTGACTGTCATCGCAGATTTCTTCCAGCTGATCATCCTTTTCGCAGAAACAGATCTCATTTCAGAAAAGGAACAGTTTAAAGGGATGGACCTCCAAAAATGCTATCAGGTTCGGAGTTAAAATCAGTTGTATTTTCATTACCTCCCATCACTTTTGGTCCCACAATAAACCAACAGAAACTTTCTGGTTTTGGGAAAGAACACAATTGTATTAAATGTAGCATATTTTGGGATTTTCCATATTGGTATGATTTGTTGGTCTGATACATGGTTAGATGTCATGCATATTGAGAAGAACTGTTTTGATAATTTGTTTCATACAGTTTTGGATACGCCAGGAAGGAGCAAAGACAGTGTAAATGCACGTTTAGATCTTGCCCAAATTTGCAGGCGTCCAGAATTGGAACTGTTTGAGCATGTCAGAACAGAAAGGTTACTGAAACCAAAAGCAGCTTATACACTATCTAAAGAAAATCGTTTATTATTTTGTCAGTGGATTGCAGATTTGAGACTTCCAGATGGTTGTGCTTCTAATTTGGGTAGATGTGTAAAGAATGGTCATATTACTGGATTAAAAAGTCATGATTATCATGTTATAATGGAAATACTTCTACCCATTAGATTAAGAGGTCTGTTAAATTCTTTGATTTGGGATTCCATAACAGACATGTCTCATTTATTTCAGGAAATTTGTGCGGCTACAGCAGATTATGATGCTCTTGGAAAACTTGAAAAAGATGTTGTTGTAATTATATGTAAACTTGAAAAAATATTTCCGCCGTCTTTCTTCGACTCAATGGAACATTTGATGTTACATTTTCCATATGAATCCAAATGTGGAGGTCCAGTACAGTTTCGATGGATGTACCCATTTGAAAGATGCATGCAAAAATTGAATAGAAAAGTACGTAACAAAGCATCTGTTGAAGGATCTATTGCAGAAGCTTATTTGCAAGAGGAAATATCTTTTTTCTGCTCCCATTATTTTGAATCTGAGTATCCTTCAAAACACAACCGAATGGGACGGAACGAGAGGAATGTTGATGAAATCGACAATCAATTATCTGTTTTCAACCAGCCATAGCTTGGTTTTGGTGGAGTTTATGAACGCTGGCTTTCGGATGATGAACATCATAGAGCTCATACGTATGTTCTGCTCAACTGTGAAGAGATGACATCAGTTGTACTGTAAGTGTTTATATCACTTATTCTATCATTTATGTTACAGTAAATAACTTTGATTTTTATAGGTTGTATGATAATCATATCAAGAAAAAAATTCCACAAATTACAGCAGCTGCTCTCGAAGAACGTCGACTGAAAAATTTATCTCAGTGGTTTCAAAAACTGGTAACATAAATTCTTTATCTTTTAGCAACTCATTCAATGTATAATTTACTATATTTATAATTATTTCACAAATTTTCAGGTGTCTCGACATGCTGATAAAATTGACAAACGGCTGTGTATTTTGAGTAACCCACCTTCCAAACTTGTTAAAACTTATAATGCATATGTGGTGAATGGATTTCGATATCACACACGTGCATATGGGGAATCGAAAAAAACAATGAACAGTGGAGTTAGCTTGAGTGGATCTCATCATCGAGAAAATTAAGTTGACTTTTATGGCATACTTGATGAAATAATTGAACTCTTTTATCTTGTACAACATTACATAACCATGTTCAAATGTCGGTGGTTGGATACAGAGAGAGGCGTGCATGTTCATCTGACTCATGGAATCATCGATATTAAATGTAAAAGTGTTCTCGCAGTAAATGAACCATTCTTATTGGCTCAACAGGCACATCAAGTTTATTACGCAAAGTACTGTGCTACATCAAGAGACTTGACTGATTGGTGGAGTGTAATAAAAATCAAAATTCGAGACAATCAGTTTAGTCAAAGTGAATGTGCTTTCACTGATGTGTAAAGAATTGAAGTTTTTCAATAGAGTACTCAAAATAAATCCTTTTTATAAAGAGACATGAGTATCGACGACGACACCCCACATTTAAGAGTCGGTGATGACGATGATGTTAATGATGTCACATATGAATTTGAAATGGTAAGAGATGAAGCAACTGTAACTTGAATGGATATCGATGATGTTGAGGAGGAATATGAAGATGACATTGACATATATGAAGATGAGGATGAAGATGAACACTGATAGAATTCCATGGTATTTATATACAATCATAATATGTATATATGTATATATAATAGTAATTATCAATTATTTGCTAACAACATTAACATTTTCTATTTCAGATGGACGACACCACATTTCGTGAGTTGGCGGATGCTGACCTGCCTTTCGATGCGGATGAGATGCTGGCAAATGACCCTCAGCCTGTAGGCGCTCTAGGGAGTACGCGGAGGGGGCGCGGTCTTGCACGATTGATGATTCCTGACCCCGTCCCCGAGCGACGTCCACGTCCTGGGTTTGATCCATGCACACGAAGGTGTGATAACCTGTGTGATAATCTGTGGATTTGACTAAGATTTCATTAATCTATTCACATAATAAATGTTTATTATTTTTACAGTTTTCCGCATATAGCAGTCGGACAGGGCAGTGCTATTTTGCACAACTATTTCTCTCAACCGTGGACCACATGGGTGCAGATTCCCATTGATGTGCAGCAGGGCATGTTCGGCCATTGGTTGGTACATACGTAAATAAATAATTTTTATTTTGAAAATTATTTCATTTCTAACTTGATATTTTGATTTATTTGTAGGGTTTATGGTATCCGATCGAGGATACCATGCGTGACGCCATCCATAAGGCATGGGAGGTGGCCATGCGTGATCGCTTTCGTCAGTTTTTGCACAATTTAAGAAAAGCTGCCACGAAGAAAGCAGGAGTGTCAGATTTTGACGAGTCATGTAGAGCACACCGACCAGAGTACATTTCATCCCATGTATGGGATGGATTATATGCGTACTGGTTGAGTGGTGCCTTTCAGAGGAGATCATCGGTGGGGAGGCAGAATCAGGGGAGACAGGAGGTGACTCATCGAGCTGGGAGTCGTTCTTTCTGTACTCATAGACAGCATCTGGTACGTACATTATTTATAAATATTTTATATAACTATAAATATTAATAGTTTATTTTTTATTCTTATAGGCTATCGATCACCCCGATATTACAGAGTACGACGTATATCAGAGGATGTATAGTGATCCTGCTTCTGGGGAGCTCAGAGGTGATCGTCAGCATCACATCGTGGTCAGTATTATTTGTTTTCAAGTTTAAAAATTAACTGCATATAATATATTCACAATTTTAATTTTAAATTGCAACTACATGAGTCATATGAGGCCGCAGCGTCACAGACCCGGCCTGAGAGTCAGGCCGAGTCATCAGGTCAGACCATTGGCCATCATTTTGATGAGGCGGCATGGATGCAGGCCACCCAGTATGCCTTCGAGAAGGGCCGGGTAGTTGGTATTAGCTCTCGACTGACTCCCGGAGATTATTATGGCAGTGCTACGATGTCGGCGTCCAGATCGAGAGGAGCTCGTGCATCTTCTTCTGCTACACAGTATGAGGATCAGTTGCGATCTCAGACTGCACTGATAGAGAGTCTCCGACAGGAGCAGGAGCAGATGTGTCAGCAGCAGCAGCAGCATGAGGAGGAGCGTCGACGCCAGCAGCAGCTGTACGAGGAGCAGATGAGTCGGTGGTAGCAGCAGCACCAGGAGCAGATGGAGTACATGCGCCGACTCACTCATGCTTTAGGGATGGAGTTTCCTCCACCGGCATCTGCAGATCCCCCCCTCCCCCCTCCTTCAGATTAGAGTTTGTTTTTATGTTATAAAGTTTTTAAAATCAAATATGAATTTTTTTCTATTCGTAGTTTCTGTCTCATTATAAAATATTAATAATATTATATTTTGAAATAACAATATTAATATGAATAATAATATTATTTACATTTTATAATATTAAATTTTATATATATATTAAAATTTTATAATATTATAATTTAATTATATTTTTTTGTAATATTTGAATTATTTTAATATTTGAATGTAAAATAATTCTATTATTTTTATATTAATTAAAATAACTTATTAATATTTTTTTATTTATGAATTATAATTCTATTATTATTATATTAATTAAATCATTTATTAATATTCTATTATTTTTTATTTTTGAATTATAATTCTATTATTATTATATTAATTAAAATAATTTATTAATAATTTATTATTTTTATTTGTGAATTATAATTCTATTATTATATTAATTAAAATCATTTATTAATATTTTATTATTTTTTATTTTTGAATTATAATTGGATTATTATTATATTAATTAAAATAATTTATTAATAATTTATTTTTTTTATTTTTTTTTTATAGTATTTGCAACGGGATACTATGCCCGTCGCAAATATTATTATTATTATATTCATTAAAATAATTTAATAATAGTTTTTTATTTTTTTCTAAAAAACAGTAATTGCGACGGACCCCGTCGCAAATACGTGTTGCGACGGGCCCCGTCGCAATTACTCTTTTAAAAGTTTTTACAAAAAAATACGGAGTAAGATTTGCGACGGGAAGTATCTCCGTCGCAACTACTAGCTTTAGCGACGGCCCCGTCGCAAATAGTTGTTTTTGCGACGGGATCCCGTCGCAAATCGCCCGTCGCAAATACCTGTTTTTTTAGTAGTGTTGGGACCTATATATCCCGCTAATTCATTGGGTAAATATTTATACATCATGATATAGATAGAACTGGAATGCAAAATGATGTTGGTGCCACAATATAGGGTTGGAATGACAAGTAAACCTGGTTCAATAATAGTGACATTAGATTCATAATAAACACCAAGAAAGGGATTACTTAGTTAATTATTAAATAAAATAATTGATAATTGAAATATTAAAAGTGAATGAATTTGAATGAATTATTGTGTTCCATTAATTTTATATATGATTTTTTAATTTCACACATGATATAAAATAATATGTCTTAATTCCATACTTTTTTTATTTTTTAATTCAAATTGGATGAATAATGTCATATTTTATATTATTTTTATATTATAACAAAAAATATTTTATTAAAATATTTAAAATTACTAAAAAATCTATATTTTTCAAATTTATTTTTAAATGGTAATAAATACCAAATATTTTCCATTCATGGACTAATTTTTCTTTAATAATGATAATATTGACTACTAAATAGTAACAAATATGTTAGCATGATTAAGGTAAAACATTGTTTTTCAAGTAACTTGTGATTGTGTTGAAATTAATTATAAACACACATAGTATTATTATTTTTATAAATTTGATTTATTATTTATAATAATTTGGTAGAAATTATATAATAATTATCATTTTAATTTAGTCATAGTCAATAAATTTTATCGGTTAAAAAAACTAGTTACCATAATGAAAACCCAAAATTGTTAAAAATAAATAAACTTAGAGGTTAATTAAAAACATGTATAAAACATTTTTATTATGTTTTGGAGGTTTGGGTCAAATTAATATTCCTTCTACCCCATAAATAATAAATTTTTGAACTACATGAGGTAATATTGACCACCTAATAGTGAATACATTTGGGTATTTTAATGAATGGAACTCCTCCTCAATTATAAAAGGGAACTCACTCTCCCCACTTCCTCACCCATATCAATCAAATTGGATCGACCAATATTTACCCAAATAACTTTCTTTCTTCCATCCCCTAATCTAATAATCCTTAATTTAGATATAGATCCAACCAATCAAGGTTTTAGTTAAACCTAATGAGGATACTTGAGGAAGAGGTAACATTCACCAATGAGTGTTTTTGTTTTATTTCTTCCTCCATCCCATTAAATTATTATAATACAATGATTATTTTATAAAATAGTGATCATATGAAAACTAAGTTATTTTATTGATAATTTTATGACTTAAATCTATACACACTTCCATAAAATGTGTTACAAAATCATCATTCGTGTGTTAGGTCCGCCTACCGAACCGATGTCGTTCATTTTTTCATTACCACAATTCAAGGCTTGTAATAATAATGGATGTATATTTTATATATGATATATAATATATTAATGATTTTATTTTTATTCATTAATTATTATATCACACATACCTTTTTGATTTCCATTTTGTGGTAATATAATAATGTCGTTTGTTTGTATGGTAGATTACCACATCGTGGAGAGATGTGATTCGATCACACTTTACATGGAATGTATTAAGGATTGGATTAATGAAAATATGAGATAAATATTACTTAAAAATTATTCTTTAATTATAATATATCATTTAATTTTAATTTTTTTCAATCCAACAAGAAAACTAAAACAACATTCATGTGTTTGTATGATCTACCATCTCCAGGAATGGTGTATTACATTTCCAATAATTAAATTTAATGGATCACTCTAAATACATACATAATTAATATATATGATATCTTTTCGTATTTATAATTCAATATATTATTTAAAAATGATCAAATTAAGAGGATAAAAAATATAACAAATCAAAATAATAACAAAAAACAAAGCGGTTATTACCTGAAATAAAACATTAACATGGGATTGTTAATAAAAGGGTACTGAAAGGTAATAATAAAATAATATATGGTATGAAATATTTGAATATGTTTATTTAATATATTTATAATAAAAATTTATTTTTATACATGAGTTTTAATCTAGTATGAAAAATGTTAAGACATAGGTATATGCATTTTTGTATCACTTTTTACTTCTATGGGGCAATGCCATATTCACCACTCATTCCTTTTATGTTGAGTGTATACTAACCATGAATTTATCTCATGTTTCATTTAATGATAACTATTGGTATTTTCATATCCATATTAGTATCTCTCTTTCATATGGTTTATGATTAAAATTTTAACAATTTAGTAATTGAATTTTGTCTCAATTTTCTTTCATTGAGACGTATGTTATATTATGTACATATATTATTCAACGTGGTACAAATAAAGTCCTTTTGAAATTTAATATCATGAATTTATTAATACTCATGATATTTTATGTTTCATTTTATTTTATTCCTTCATGGGTTTTATGATTCAATGATACCCAAGTGGAAAATATTTTCTATTACAATATCATCATTTATCGGGATTGATTTTGATTAAGTATATAATTGTGAAATATTGTGATCTACCTATTGATAATTCTGATGAATTTTTTTCACATATTTTCATTCATGATATATTCACTTTATGGTAAAATTTATTCACTATTTGGTACTTTAAAATTTTAGAAAATGTTTTTTAATAAAATATGACTTTATTTCTATCTTTGGTTGGAAATCATTTTTCTTCAAAAAAATTATTTTAAAAAATGTTTTCAAAAACGTTTTTAAGTAATATTTTAAGATTATTTTCAATGAAAATTATTTTGAATTTTTTTTATGTTTTCAAAATTATTATTAATTATTTTCAATTCTTACTTTATAAGTATCAAAGGATATTTCCAAAAAAGGGATTTTATAAATATTTTCAATTTTATAAAGTGATTTAAATGATTTTCAAATATTAATTTACGAGTTCCAAATATTATTTAAAAATAAAAGGAATTAAAGATTGTTATATGTTTAAAAAAAATTATTGATTTTCGAATCATTCTTTATTAATTTTTAAAATTATTTTTATAAAAAATAATTTCCAAATATTTTATGTTTTAAAAAATTAATTTTATCTGAGAAACAATATTTTCACCATGAAATTTTTGAAATACTCAATAAATTTTTTTCAATATAATAATTTGTAATTTTGTGTTACCAATTACTTAATAGGTATATGATCGAAGAATACAATTTGAATTAATTCTCCGAATTTTTTTTATGATGAAAAGTTGTTTATGAAAACCATTTCTCTTCTATTTGTTATTCCATGATAAAATGCAAATGAAACTTTCTTTTTTTCATGGGATATTATATTATGAAATTATTATGAAACTTTTATGTGTTCTATTGGTTACGATAATTCCAAATTTTTATGATTCCCATTTCATTTCATGGGTTATGATATAATGAATGTTTATGATCTTTTAGAACGCATTTGTATGATTTATTTATGAGACTAGTGGGACCTATATCTCTCTCAAATTCACTGGGTAAATATTTATATATCTGGAGATATGTGGGACTATAATGGAAAGTGAGCTCATTTTAGTAATATATAATTGGAAGGGTATGTAAACCTGATTTAGTAAAACATGGATGGAATAGGGAGGGAATGCAATTGAGTAAGGGACATTATCCGCTGTGATGGTCATGGAAGTGATAATTTACTAATATGGAAATGATTTTCTATAATTATGTGTATTTTAAAAATACCATGTCTTCAAACAAAGTTTTGATCTCCTGGATCGTGTCTTTTAATTCCATTAAGATTCATGTATTCTGAATTTCCAATACTTATTTAATGGAATATGAATATGATCTACGATATGCAGGGTATAGTATTCAAATGTTATTCTCATGATCTCATACCCTTTTATTCATTTTATACTTACGTAATTCCCCTGTTTACCATTACTATCTATCTGAGATCGCCATTTCTTAGATATAAATTTCCTATTTTATGAAGAAAGTTTTGGTGTGGGATTAATAAAGTGGGAGATCTTTATGGGATACATAGATGATATTTCATGAATGAAGAATATTATATTCCATGTTTCCAACGAAAATAAACTATTACAGTCTGTGGTCATATATTTGTTTAATTTATTGAATATTTATATAAGAATGAAATATTCATGTAGGAGAAGTCTGGGAAACTATACCTCCCTTCTCGTTACCTTCTATCCCATTTACACATAGTATCCCCCATCAGATACCCCTCACATAACATCCACTCTAAACTTATCACGTCACATTGAACATCCTCGATACACATCTACAGAGAATGGAAGGATCACCAATCTGATCATGAATGACCACAAATCATCCATCATCCTTAACACACATTGATCACATCCTCGATCCTAGTATTGCACCCACATTACCGATCTGATAAATTTTCAAATATACATCCCTCTCATTGATCCCATAACCTCTATAGAGATAAGTGTTTGACCGCGCTCGAACCTTCCTTGAAAATAAAAAACTATGAACCTACATTATAATGGATAAGAACACAAAAATAATTTGGGGAAAATAAAAAAAGGCGATAATCAATATTGACCAATCTGATACTGGCCAATGATTTATAGGTGGAGAATCAAGGGGTATAAAAAGGAATAAAAAAATACATGACTGGTTTATAATATTAAAATTATTTAATGAGATCATGGGAAGTTAGGATAATCATATATCAAAAGAAGATATAAATATTAATGTTCAAACTTTTAATCAAAAGGGATGAAATAAAAAATTGAAACACCTACCTCAGGTTTGGATCAATCATTATTGAATAATTCATCCACTTGAGATGAAGGTGATGATCCTATTAAATTCATCATTTTTCTCATGTTTATCCTCTATTGGTTTTTCATAGATCCTTATTCATAATCTTTTAAAAACATAACTCTCCTCCTCCTCTAAAAATTCATAGGGTTATACATACAATCTGGAATATTTTTATATAACCACTTAAATATAGTGGGTGAATTCAGTTTATCCATTTAAAAATTAATTCAAAAAGTTAGTTAATTCACTTAACAAAACCACCAATAGTCTCCCTCAACCAAATATCATACACTAATAATATTTATGCCATTCCATGGGTAAACCATATGTCATAGAAACAATTGTGGTTTCTGATTTACAAAATGAGACCAAGTTTGAGAGTGATTGTATTATTTTAGAAAAAACTATGCGAAAATTATATAATATATTCAATATTTTTGTTATATCATTGTCGCACTCATCGGGCCTCAAAATATCATGTCGTCTCAGTTCCTAGATCAGAAAATATTCATTGAAATATTCATAGTCTTACATGAAAAAACTCGAGTCATTACACTCTCCCCCTCTTCATGGATTTCCATATTGAAAAGTGAATTTCCACTCACAATAGGAAAGCATAGCTCTCAACTTGACCTCTCACTACGGTAAGATCTCGACATTGTTCTCATTCTGTTTAAAAATGCACACCCAATAGAAGAACTTCATCATGGATAGTCTTATCTACTGTACACAAATAACATTAGGATCATTGAATTTTTACTACACATTCATCATCGAGGTCATCCTGCCAAAAATCTTGTAATAAGTCATGCACATGTCTCCTTAGCTGCATCATGTGGAAATCACCCAGCACGAGGACCAATTTCCATTACATGGAGAAGTTGTATTCCACATCACTATCCTAATGATGTATCATGAGATATGGCCTAATAAACATAGAGATAGACTGGAGCCTTTGTCAAATCTCTATAATCCCTAACGTGGTGAGATCTCTCAGAATAGATGATCTCCTCACCATATTCTAATGTTCACCATAGCAGTCCAAATAGGAATCTGACATCACTAAGAAGTCCTCATCTAGCCTTGGATGAACTGTAAATTTCATAACCATCACTATAACCAACTCTTAGCCCATAACACTATCTCCCACAGGATCTGAACAATATTGTGGTGTCCCTTAAAGTCGCTTGTACATGACCTCAAATATTTCTACACATATAGTGGATTGGTAACTGTTGGGATACTAAAACTCCCTCGATAGTAGATGATCCTTATAGCTATGACTAAAAATGAACATGGTAACCTGAAGTATATTCTCCAAAACCTACAAGTCCTACATTCTTGGCTATCTTACATGGGTAGAAATACCATTCTCAACCACAACTGAGTCAAAAAGCCCTCTTAAATCCTACTCATAATCATTATATAAAGTGACCATCCTAGTCTAAAATGACTATCGAGGTAGTTCAATGAATCAAGACTTCCTCATTCACATAGTCATCACCAAGAACTCCACTATTCTCTTCCCTCATATGGTTAGGAAGTGGACCAACTTCGTGACTTAGTATATGATCATTAAAATAGAATTGGGACCACTTAGTGATAATGGATGTCATTAAATGATAACAATTAAAGCAACATCAAGTTTCTACTTCCACATAGATACCTCTGTTTCCATCGATAGATAGTAGAGACATCAGGAATTAAACCTAGTAAAATGATACAAAATCCATGGCCACCAAACTAATACCCAAGTGGATTGGTACATCCTCACTACACCTATATGTAGTGGTAAGGGAAGGAAACCTCTTTAACACATCTTCTCACAATGAAAATGGTGTCATCATCTCCCCTCATAAGTAAAACATTATGGAAACTAAAATAAATAGACCACACGAGAGGTCGAGGAAGAAATTAATGGTTCAAAAAAATCTTGGCCAAAACAGCTCCAAAATCCTCATAAGGTTCTATGTTCATGAAGGTTAAAATTATCACAAATGAGACTATCCTCATGATGGTGGATCGGGTATGTGGATATGGTGGTGGTAACCTCCATCTAATGTAATTCGTAGTTGAAGAGGATATTAGTCTACATGGAGAATGATTTGGTAACATCCTTGAAGAATAATATCGATTTGAATAGGTCTCTAGTCCATATGGTGGTCGAAGCGGTAACCACTATGTAGTGTATGTCTATTATAAGAACACCTGGAATGTGATGATGGTCGTAACCTTTCTCATAGTCCCCTATATTTTGTGGAATCGATTCCCCCACCTCTTATAGGGTTATAAATAACTCTACATGTATACATTTTAAGGTAACACTGACTTTTTAAATCCATACAAAGAACTAAATTCCTAAAATACTAACATTAATGCGCCAAAGATGATATTTATTTCCCAAGGTACCCATCCTTTACGAAACCACCTCCCATGGGTTTATGAGAACCTCATCACATGGTGAAGAAGCATTTTTATAATTTCTATAGAAATCATGTAATAAGAAAACCCATTGTGTCTATTGGGATTTTGGGAGGTAATTATCCTTCATGAAACCAACTCCATATGAACTAAGATTTTACTCCAAGGCAGGGAAGCCTATTTTGTGAAATATACAACTTCAAGAGAACCTTATACTTGGAAAACTCATATCCATTGGGAAACCCCAACTTTCATGAATCCCATTCCAAAATATTCATTATGGTTCCTCCTTTCATCAAACACCCTTTCAATAATGTTGAGTCCACATGGAACCTATAACCATTCAGAACCAATTTATTTACACCACAAATTCCCCTTATACAAGTAGAACCAACCCTTATGTCCACCCCTCTCACTTCAAGAATTGAAGAGACCATTAAATTTCGTTTTTATCTTTATAATTGTCTCCCTAATGGATCTTTCTCATTGTAATAGGCATCCTAACATTAGGACCACAAATTTAAATTTCTCCATTAAAGTGTTTATTTTATTCCCCAAACAAAGGATCATGATTGGTAGACACATTATCCTCAATATTGTAATCATCAAGGGAAACTATTCAACTTTCCTAGTAGATAGGTATTTTTCTATATCATACCTCTCTTAATTAGAATTAGTATCCCTTTGTGTTGACCCATCCAATGTATGAGATTAATGATGTAAAACTACATAACCCGAAGACTAAGTTGTATGATGTTGAACTGTATGAAAACACCCTTAGAACATGATGTTAATCTGTTGTCCTACCATATGTGATAAACACAATATTCCTTATGCATGACTGGATTTCGTTGAACATACACCACTTACCTCTTGTGATGAAAATGATATTCCCCATGTATGATTATCAAGTTATTCCACCACCTCCCCCATCATGGGATGATCATATATCTTATGGAATCATACAGTCATAATCTCCACACTGTCCCTCAGTATTTCTCCTTCTCCAATGTTAGTTTCCCTACCAAATGATATTAAACTGCATCTTGAGTTTCCCAACTCACTTTAAAAGTTTCTTAAAAACAACCTTAATGGATGTGTTAAGGTAATCTATATTTATATATCCCTATTGGAATAATGTGGGGCTCATTATCTAGCCCCTGGACACTACAAAAAGGCGGGAGAACAAATCTAGACAAATGTAGTCGAGCTCATCAATTACCCTAATGATATAAAAGTTACAATATTAGATCATTATGCATAGTTTAAAGACATATTTATTCGGATAATTCATTGGTTATAACCCTAAATACTAGACCTTTTATTTTTTTAGTCCAAAAAAAGGGTTCCAATAGATTACCTTGTACATCTATACTTGATAGGCTTATCCCATACGAAAACACCCCTATAATGTATCAGGAAGTTCTCCCCTTGGTCACAAATCCAAAAGATTCATGCATGCTTCATAAAGAGGGTCTAACTCAACCAAAGTTGACCCATACTCATTTCTTTAATATCAAGACTAGAACACACAATCAAAAACCACATGGGACTCGATCATCAACCTATGTCACTTAAATTTCCACAGAGAAATGGAACGTTTTTGAAGAATCTTCTCCCATCGTATTAAGTTCTCATGTCGTCTTGTGGTTTATAGATTTAAGAGAGTTACTTCCTCCCTATGATACTTGCAGATACAATGATGAATATGATATAGAAGACACACCTCATAAAATTAAATTTGGTGTCTCCAAAATTGTCAATGAGTTGAATTATGTGAACAATGGCACGAAGGAGATCTAAGTCCAACATTGAACATCGCAACCATGTCCCTTTTGGAGAAACATAAATATGTTTCCTCACAGAAGCAACACTATGATGTGTTTTACTAGATCTTTGATGATATATCATGGATTGACCCTCATGTTGTTGATCATCACCTTATCCTCTCTATGGGTCATAATGGGTTAAAATGGCCACCCCAAAAAATGAACCCCACTAACCATTCCATAGTTGAGACTGAATTAGAGAACCTCACTGAATCCCAATTAATCAGAGCAATGTATAAAAAAATTGATAACCAAGATAGCCATGTTTGAAAGATTAATGGGTATATGAGAGTCTTTATTGACATTCATGATCTCAACCTCCATTGTCTACAGGATAACCTTCCCCTTTTAGTGACAGAGCTGTTGATTTATGATATGGGTAGGTTCAAATGTCTCTTTTTAACAGGAAAATATCTCTAGTATAATTAAATCTTTATGGTCCCCATGAATAAAGATTCTACTGCCTTCACAGAACCCCAGGGAACATTTTTTTACTAGGTTATTCCAATTTCCATGAAGAATATTTGATCCATTTACAAATTTTCCATGCATAGTATCTTAAATACACATATTGGGATGATTTTGGAGTGTTATATAGATGATATTATGCTTAAATAATTCCATAAACATGACTATATCATAGATAATGAGAAAGTGTTCAGATTCCTCCGTTCCCACCACCTTAAAAATGAACCCTTTGATGTTTGAGTTTAGGTTTTCTACTAAAATGTTTCTCATAATCCTCATTATATATTGAGTTATCAAGATTTGTTCCATGGAAATCAAGTCCACCAATATCAATTCTTCAATATTTGATGATGAAGTTGAGAAACATTCTACAGGTAACCCTAAACATACTCTTCAAAGTCCCAAGGAAATCAATCCCATCAATCAAATTTTATCCCCATGCATCCTCTAGGATTTGTGAGGCCTCTAAGGCCCAATATATTGTATTCAATAATTTATTGAAAATATGGAAGATAATTGAAGTTCCTTTTCAAGGGTCATGAAGAAAAATACCTCTTACAAGTGGGATGAGTACATTCCGGATTCCTTTAAGGATATTAAACAGTTTCTACTATAACATATGAATCTGATGGCACCCATATTAGGAAAGACTCTTCTCCTCTATATGATCAGTCTAAAATGATTCATTGGTTACCTTTTATCCATGAATAATAATGAGGTAAGAAAAAACAACATATATAATCCCAACTATGTGATCCTTAATATGGAAACTACGTACTCCCATATAGAGAAGAGTTCCTCACATGGTTATTTAAAATTTAGATTATATGATGTTATTTATAGAACTATTAGATAAAAATGGTGTCATGGGTTGACATATTAAATTTCATCCTCAATCACCTCATACTGATAGGGAGATCAGTGAAATGGTATTTAATCATTCAATAGTATTACATCTGGTTTTTTCCCAAGAAAAACATCAAGGTCTAATAACTTTAATACATTTTAGCTGGAAATATGATCCCCTAAGGAATTTCCCTAGGATATCAATTCACCTAATGGAGAAATTCTGTTAGTGGATCATGTTGGGTTGTGCTTGAATATGCATTTTTATGGTGCCTCCTAGATTCTAACAGTTATAAGGCCCAATAACTCTAACTTCAATAGAGTGGTCCTAGGGATTTTCATCCTCACCCTCACTCTCGCATATTATATGTTTTTGAACTCGTTCCTATTATAAGAAGGTTTCATTAACAACAAGCCATAGTATTAGGATATTATCATTGGTCTCAAGTTGGCCCTCAAGATTGAGGGAATCTATCTACATGTGAAGGGACACCCCAAATTGGTCATCAAGAAGATCAAGGATGACCATGTACTTAGAAATCAAGGTAGTATGCCCCTACTGGAATAGGTTCATCAGCTGATGGCCCATTTCCATTCCCATCCAATTTTGAAACAGGTTTTGTGGTTTCAAAATAGCCAAAAGATGATCTAGAAAGCTTAGATTAATTCCTCTTACAACATTATGGGGATGACCAGTTCATTCATATGTCACATCCGAGTGTTATCACCTCCAACGATTTTAAAGATTACAACAACAAACAGGTATACGAACTATTTTCCAATTCTTCTTCTCCATGGCCCTCAAATTCCACTATTATCAAGGATATTTTAATTTGTATGATTCCCTTTATCATGTATCTCTATCATGTAATTCTCATACTAGTCGAAGTCATGTGTGATTAAATGTAGCAATGTGTAGCGTAGATCATCCTTTATAGTGGTTGTATCCCTGAGTGAACCCTCTACAGGTGAGGGATCGATTGAATTATTCTCTATTGCATCTAATGAGATGAGATACCTTCGAATATGAAAAATTTTCATAATAGATCATATGGTGCCCATCAAGAAAGATTGAAGCTCACCCACCAAATTTGTAGGTTCTTCTAGTTCTGTCCCACCATGGTTCATGAGCTAATTATTTTCTCCAAGAGGTTTCATTCATATTATATTCATGAAAAATTTGTGTATGAACCTCTAGAGCTTCTCCAATCTACCAATTATTCTTTTCAATTTGAAGTTTGTGCACTTGAAATTTTGGTCCCCTACCCACCAATGATGGATTGAAAGTACACATTCATTTTGACAGCAGATGCCTTATTCTAATAGAGGAAAATATCAGTGCCCATTAAAAAAATTAAAACCCAGTTTATGATAAACTTTTTGAGATATCATAACATTCATATATTTGGGGTTCCTAAAAACATTCTCATCAATAATTACACTAATTTATAGGCTAGTGGATAAATGAAATTGTATGTAGGGTACAATATTCAATCCAACAACACATGATGCTACAATCTGAATGTTAATGGATAGATCGAGGAATTCAACAAAATGAGATGTAAAATCTTGCAAGATATGTTGGGATAGAACAACGAGAGTTGTCCTGATAAAGTATGTAATTACCTATGGTACTATTGTACAATAACATGAATTTCTACCCATGATACCCCATACTCCACAGTGTATGAAAAATGGATTTTTTTTCTATTGAGGATTAGTTTCTATCACTATAAAAAACTATTCATTTCCATCAAGTGCAATATATAATGGTGGATTCCTATATAGATAAGATAGAAGATCTTAAAAATATAATCCTCATCCATTTCAATATATAGTGATGTATCGGAATAAGGTTGTGTGAGCATTAAACATGAAGGTATTCCTCCACACATTCCTTTATGGTGACTTGGTATTGGATCTCATAATGATGATTATATATATATAAATTCCCCAGAAGTGGGATCCCAAATGGTAAGGACGTTATATTATCCATAAGGTCAATTCTAATGGATTATAGTCTTTAATTACCATTGAAGGATATCATTTCTCACCTCCCACCAATACCAAGTTTCTCAAATAGTACTCTGCATGAATACCCTTTGGTATGAGATCCCAAAACAAAAAATAACAACATATTTAGTCCATGATGTATGACTCAAAACCACAAAGACAAGTGTCCTCAGCACACAATGTTAAACTCCAGCATTACCGTATGCAATCAATATTGGATACCTTATATAATAAATATGAGATGAACAAAAACCAATGCCCTCAACACATTTTGTTAAACTATAGCCTTAAATTTTTATGAAAATTATGGGATGCATCATTTGAAAATATGGGATAACTAAAACCAATGTCCTCAACACACAATGTTAAACTATTTCCTTACCCTACAGGAAGAATATAGAACAACTCTTATGAAAAAGATGAGATGATTCAATGTCCCCATTAGAGATGAAGACACACTAATTGTGTTGTTATTCTACAATACCACATTACATAAATATTCATGGAATGATTACCATTCTTATGGGATATATAGTGATGTTGGGATATCATATCTTTATTTAATATCCACCATCAACACATCTGGGGGTATATCCTCCCTCAGAATCATTACACAAACTTCTATGAAGTTTTTCCTGGATGATTTTGTCAAAAAAATTCTTCTAGGACCTTCTTAATCACATTTATTTATTACTATTTAATGCCACACTATCTCCTTTAAGACACTCATATCCTTCATTTTGAGTTATATAACTATAATATAATATCTTCCACTTTGATTTTAACTTCTTGACCATAAACTAGCAACAAAATAGGTTCGATCTATTTGAATCTGAACAACAGAGACCCTCATCCTCATAACATGATGTTAAACTATAGTCATACCATATAAAATGAACATAGGATTCCTCATATAATACGTATGATATTAAAAAACCAACATCCTCAACATATGAATAAAACTGTAACCCGACCATGTATGAAAAAAATGGATTCCTCATATGAAAAATATTGGATGACCAAAACCAATATCCTCGACACACAATGTTAAACATTATCCATAACCTATGGGATGAATGTAGGATGCCACATATATCAAATATGAGATTACTTAACATCTTAGTTAGAGAAGACATCATCTATTAGAAATTTGTCTCATACCACATCCAATTCAAGAACTATGTGTGGCTTGATTCCCATTCCTGATAGAATAAGAAGGATGCTTGGATCCAACATCATAGGCCCATCCTCAATGCCAACCTATTTTTGGGGATACCACCTGGTTTAAGCCTTCGAAACATAATCTTTGTGCAATATATTTCAGTATTTTTTTTCTATAGGTAATCATTGACCACTCTTTCACATTAGGTATTTACTCTTTTCCCCACTCAAACATCCTAAATGTTCATAATCCCCCCCATGTTCAATACATATGACCTCAAACTATGTAAATATTTCTCCTTTTACTGCCTCATTTTTTCAGTTCTCTTTATACCTGGTGTTTTAAAAGACCAACACTCCCTTATAATTTTCATCATGTCCATGATCAAAGGGACACCATCGTATCAACTTTGGTCTTCTACCACACTGAATTGTAGAAATAAATATAGATTTATTCCAATCACCATAGTATACGTGGATTTTCCCCAATCTTATGGTCTAGCTCTATACCCACCGTAAAATCATTGAGGGGTCTTTCTTACATTAGCATCACGATGTCAGATCATGTAATGTTTGTCTTGAATTTTTGTGTGGTAGTGGGTCTCATTAGACCCTCTTCTTCAGGTTGGGTTATCACTTTTTCTAAACACATAACCCCTTTAAGTTAACTACACCATTCAGTATGAGATCTAAGAACACAAACTAATAGTTTCCCCTATGGTTTAAGATATATGGACTTAAAATAAATGTATCCAAAATCCACACTATATGAATTTAGACTGAAAATACTAACATCATCAACATGTTATATTAAACCATATTCTTACCTTATGTTCTAAATATAGTAGGAATCACTTGAAAATGTGAAATGAACCTAAATCAACATTATCAGCACATGATGTTAAACTGTTACGTCATCTTAAGTGATGAACATAGGATGCTTCATATAAAAAATATGGGATGTCCAAAATCAATGTCTACACCACATGATGTTAAAATAAAAACATACACTCTTTGATGAACATAGGATGCCTTATATGAAAAATATGGTATGTCCAAAATCAACATCCTCAGCACGAGATGATATACTATAGCCTTACCCTATGAAATAAGCATAGGATTCCTCATATAATAAGTATGAGATGAAAAAAAATAAATGCCTTCAACACATGGCATTAAACTATAGCATGTCCCTATATGAATACTATAGGATACCTCATATAAAAAATATGAGATGATCAAAATCGACATCATCAGCACATGATATGAAATTTTAGTCTTACCATATGTGATGAACATAGGATGCCTCATATGAAAAATATGGGATGTCTGAAATCAATTTACTTAGCACACAAAATTAAATTGTAAACTTACCCTATGAAAAGGGCATAAAATTCCTCATATAAAAAGTATGAGATGAAAGAAAACCAATTTTCTTAGTACATGGTGTCAATTTTTATCCTTAACCTTTATAAAAAATATGGTATGAGTCATATGATAAGTATGGGATGAAAAAAAACTCCCATAACACAAAACATTAAACTATAACCTTAACCTATGTGATGGACCAAGGATACCTCATATAAAAAAATTGAGACGATTCCATGTCATATTAAAAGGGTATGCCACCCTTTTGAAATTCTTCCCCTCCCAATATTTATTTAAGAACTAAATGTTTGTTGATTGCAATTTCTATTGGATATTTAGTGACACCCTAATCTTTTATCATGTACCCAACCACCCTAAGAACTCATTTTGGTGTCTCTCCCCTCCATATTTGTCTTAAAACATACCTACCAACATGATCATCCAGCACCTAGATGGATAGATCCCAGTAAATTCAACATCTTGTGGGACATTTCCCACTTATATTTTCACACTTTTTTCGTCATTAGATTTGGATCCTCATTATCTCCTCAATCTGAACAGGTCCCTAACTGTAATAGTTCCAAATACACTATCTCACTTAAAATCCTAGGAACATTCCATGAAGGATTATTGGTATAAGAATGTGACACATATGTTTCAAATAATTTCATATGTTGATCTAGAATTTGTTCACAATATACTTGAATGGTGCGGGTATAGAACCTATGTTTCGAAAATGATCAGCAATTGTTCCCTACACATTTTTCATCCCATTTTTACCATCCAAGTCTTATAATTCATGATTTACTTTCCCTTATATTTACCATTACCATGGTGGTAATCCTAACAACCTATATTTCATTTTCCCAGTTACATGCGTATGTTGACAAAATAAAAATATGCCTTTTGGGAATTTCCCATATCAGACATTTTTCCCTTATTTTTTTCTCTCGTGAAAACAATGGGAAGTCTTTATAGCTACTTATTTCTGTCATCGACCATGGCTCTCATGGTCTTATGATTTGGTGTAGAACTTCCCTAATCAAGGTTGAGACATGTAAGAGGTCCTTAAATAGAGAATCATACCTATGTCCTAAACTCAAAACCTTAAACTATGAGTCTTGGTCAAAAAATGATTACCTTAAACTATGTGAGAGTTTTCTCAAAGACATTCTATATGGCCTTGGTAATACTTATCCATCAATTCACATAAGTTTATCACTCTTCCATTCCACACAAAATCCCTTAATATTCCCCCAAGGTCCATGAATTATGACCATAAACTATTTTCAAACCCTTGGTCCAAGAATTAGGACAATAAACTATTTGAAAATCCTACTCCCAACATTATGACCTTAAACAACAAATCATGATCTAATAAATATGATATTAAAATATTTTCATCTTCTTGGTATGATATGAATTAACTTAAACTGCTAATTGAATGTAGCACAAACATATCTCTAGTAGAAACCCCATTGGGGAATCTTATGAAAAAATTATACCATCTCCCACCAGGTCACTCTCACAACCTAAGTAATATAAGGGTGTAAATAAAAATGTTGGAATCCCATGATACCCGCCATGGGCCCCAATAAAAACCTATTTATTATTGAGGAACCAAGTTTTATTAGTAAACTATAGAGCCAAATCTCATATTCCTTTTCTCCAGAAGATCCTCTATGATGTGTAAACCATTGTGTCTCATGTTCATGCACCCCATTAACTTATCTTGACAATACTTTTTCTTATTGGTTCAAACATCCTGGTAAAAATATTCTACAAAATAATTATAATTCATAATCACACGACATTAAACTATACGATACATTTTCCTCACCATATAAAAATAACCAGAATGTTCAATTCCCTTACTGAAAGATGATAAATTATGCGCCCTTTATCCTCATTGCATGATGTAAAACAATGATAAAAATAAGGACCTCGCCTAAGAATCTCTTTTCCACATTTGGCGTCGGTCACATACTACACCATTCATGTTCCTTGTCTATCACCCTACATATGAAATAAACCTCCCATTAGAAGATAATTATATCATTTTTTCAGATCAATACACCTACAAAATTTTCTCAAATCCATAGTGGCATAATCACGAGAGTGTTGAACTCTATATGAACATTCCATAAGTGTAACCCCATACTACATTACTTCTTTTATATGTATTCACACAATCTTTCACATCTGAATGGATCCCCCTAATGGTAATTGTTCCCGACCACACTGGATCTCCTTCCTTCTTGGTCATATGCTCTGAAATATTTCTGAAAACATTTTGAGATGTCTCGTGTTTCCAACATGGTTAATGGACGATCCTTAATTTTTTGTCCCCATACCCTAAAAAAGATAGTGGAATCTATGTTTTGAATATGATCATTATTAATCTTATATTTTCACATCTCCCCCTTTGTTATAAATCCTAGGTGTCAAGATTAATTCTCTTTATTAAGAAAATTTTATTTTTAGGAAATATTCAATGCCCCTACAGTCACCACATTTGTGTACTAACAAACATTTAGAATGAAAATTGGTTTTTTAGATATTCTCATTATCCAAACATATTTTCTTATTAAGGACACTCCTTGTGGTCAATGAACAATTCAGACAGTGAGGGTTGAGTCCTTATCTAGAACCCTAATATAAATGTGATATAACCTATTTTTCCCTTATGTCCTTAAGCATGACACATACAACCCTAGGTATTTATTGTTTGTTTTCTCATCTATGTGATTTAGATATAGAAAGACGAACACATTTAATCATTTTGGAAATTTGAAAAATCATTCCAATTTCCTTGGGAGGGAAATTCACATGATGGAACTTATCCTTTAAATAAAACAAAGAAAAATTCCCTAAGACTAATCCCTAGTATTGAATTATTTATCTCATCCAGACTTTTTCAGGAAGCCACTAGGTGTTGTTTTTATTGACTAGCCCAGTGGATTCCTACACAATAATAGCTCAGAACTCATCGATGTGAATTTGAACCTGGTCCTACCCATATTGGCACTCAGCCACTATAGTTTTCTCCTCAAATTCCCTAACCTTATTCTTCGCCAACATAGCCCCAAATTGGCTAATTATCTTCAATTTAGTGGTGAAGATGACTACAAGATCTCATGACTACTCTTATATACAATAAATCTCTTTTTTAGCATCATGGAGTGCATATGTGCCCTTGAACTTCTTCTTCTACTAGGAAATGTCAAACCAATGACACTGAACACATGACCATTCTATGAGAATTACCTGATCAAGTGCATGAAGGACACTAGAATCTATCCCAGAACTCCCAATGTTGACTTAAAAATGGTGGCGAGATCCCACCCAATTTGGTAGATTATCCATTGGTGTGGCCATAATTTATTTTAAAACACTCATCCAAGAATGGATGATGCACCCCTATTGCTGGGTGTGCTCAAAAAAAATATTTTTTATAGTAAATCACCGTGTCTAACTACGGTTATCTCACTTGAGGTTCCATTTAGTTGGTTCACTTACATTATATAAATCACCCAAACTATCTCCTTTTTTGTGTTTTTATTATTTTAAAATAAATACATGCAATTTGAGAATTCAAACTAACATGAACTTATAATCATAATTATTTAAGATCAAAGAACATGGGTTTAGGGTTTGTTTAAAGATGAATCATTATTCTCCTTCATGTGTTTGATTTCAATTTGATAATAAAAACATGAAATATCATGTTTGAATTAATATTATTTATTTATAAATTGTGTAATATCATTTAATGTATAAGAACTCTCAATTTCACCTCCACCTTTAATAAAGGTTGATCACACACCTTGGTCTAGTATTTTTCATCTTCCAGGACTTATCTCTATTGATGTTGTTCCATCCATTAATTAGTTCAAATAATATATTATGAAGAATTCACTAAAGGATAGAGGGAAAAATTATTTAAATAAAATAATATACATAGATTTATTTTCATTCCATTGGTGGGTAGTCATCTAAGCAGAGACATTCACCTCACCATGCATGCTACCCAAATTTATCACAAACATAAAATTAAACATCAAATTCAATAAAACCCTGACATCCACCTAGTTTAATCATCGGGGCCAGCCTCTCAATTCTGAGTGTACGATATCAAAATGGTTGAAATGGGAAGAATAAATTAACAGAAAATGAAATAATAAAAAAATATAGATGAATGAAATAAAATAAAATTAAAAGAATGGGGGATGAAGAGAGAGAGAGAATAAAATAAAATAAAGAAGAATAAAATAAATTAAAATAATAAGAAATTCATATATAATATAATTAATATTTATATAAAATAATAATAACAATAATTTATTATTATTATTATTACTGAGATAAGAATAATTTATAAAGAAGAAGATAAATACACATATAAGATAACAAAAAGAAATTTAAAAATAATGATTTTATAATTTCAATAATGATTATAATAATAATAAAATTAAAAATAATAATAATAATAATAAAAATATGAAAATTAAGAAGAATAATTGGGGAATAGATGGAGAAACACAAATTTATGGATTAATTTATTAAAACTGAAATTAAATTATAATTGAAAATAAAACTAAAATAAAGAAAACTAAAAAATGAAGAATATGATGAAATGGGGGAGTTAGAATATAGAGTATTAATCGGACTCATTTGATGGAGATCTCCTCCTTGGTTCCCCAGATGTAATGGGATGGATTCGAATGATTTTTGATGGAGGATCATACCTCCTTTTATAGTCTAGAATTTCTCATCAAAATATTTCATGTGTTATCCCCATCATATAGCCATGTCACACATGGAATTTTTCATAAAAGATGTTATTAAATTTATTGTGAATATATACTAATAATTTCAACTTATTTGGACCTGTTTTGAAATAGTTATATTTGTTGGACTTTGAGAATTTATTCTTTCTAGGGAGACTCTCTATATATAATATCTCTAATTTCAAATGAATTTATGGCCTTGAGAATAGCCAATTTATGTGTGGGAACCATCATGGAAGTTGTTAATAAACTTATTTCACATCCTAAAACTATATTAAAGTGAATTTTGGAATTTTAATCAAGATATATCATCCCACCATCAAAAATAGTCAGATCCATTGACAGTTTTCATTGCCCAACTTATGAGCTAGTTTTGGGCTTCTAAATGGTGGATTTAGCTTTGGGTCCAGAAGATTGAAAGGAATACCATGATTAATAGATTTATAAAAAAAATTAAATTCATGATTTGGATATGAATAAAATAATTTATGGGACAAATACAAGCAATAATTAAAATGGATAAATTTTAAAATAGTTAATTTTTTGATTGATCTCAAAATACAACTAAAATCATAAAATGAGAGAATTTCCCTTCCAATAAAAATATTGTGGGATTAAAAAAAATTAATAAAAATTAAAATTATTGAAAAAAAAATTCAATACCTCAACACTTAAACCATGGGTTTCCTCAATCATCAAATATCATAATTGAAAATTAGAGGGCACCAAAGTTACCAATATTCAAATTTCAATTCTATATAATAAAAAAATTCAATATTAAATAAAATTCTCAAATTCCACAAAAAATATAAATTAAATTTCCCATTTTTCAAATAATTGGTAAATTCATTCATTTTACTTTTTCCCTTTGAAAAATGAAGGAATGTATCCTTTCATCCATTCAAGATCCTTAATTGATCACTAATAAACATTCCAAATCATGATTTAAATTAAATAATATTTTCAATCATATATCATTATAAAATTAATGTATATTTATTCTCATATCATGAGAAAATTCTCATTATCCATGGGATTTTAAGATAACTACTTTCTCTAATTTTGAAACATAAAATCACTGAAAATCATGAGGGTGCGTAATCAAGGGTAAAATTTCACTAAGCCTTATAGTTAGTAGGACTTGAGATTAAAAATTAATTCTCAAGGAGGAGGTTTATCTTTTTTAAGTATATATAATGATATTAAATGCAAAATTTTATTGACAATCTCCCCTTAAATTTATATCAACTCCCAACATCCCCAAAAGCCCAAAGTAATGATTGTGATTAGTTTAACCAAAATGAATAATTTTTTCCCTCTCTTGAATATTTTTTTTATAATTTTTTTATTTTTCAAAAATCAATTCCATTTTTTTATTTTTATTTTTGATGATTATAATTAGAACAAACACTATATCCACCACCTAACCACATATTATAAAAATCATTGGTCTAGTAATGGTGATATTTGGTTTTCCCAAATTAAAACCAATTTTACTCATTTATTTGGTTATTTTGGTCATTATTATTTTTATTATATTCAAGAGGGGAAAATAATAGAGTAAAATGAATTATTCCACAAAATTTTATAATTCCCACAATAAAAACCCCACCCATATTCCTTATAATGTAAATCATCCCATTTACCATGAATCCTTTCACCCCCACACTTCAAGTTTAAAATATCATTCTCTTACTAATAGGAGGATATGAATGGATAAAAAAGGCTTAAAACATGGCTCATTCATAACAAGTTCATTAATTATTTCTATGGGATAAAGAGGTATTTATGTAAAGAAGGTATTTAAATGTTAATTGGATTTTCAAAACATGCTTCAGTCATTTTAAATGTGATTTTTCATATTAATATCTTTGAAAAAATTTAAAAAATTTTGAAGCGGGTGTAATGTCCCAAAATCACTGAAGAAATATTCTCAAGAATAAATAAGAAGAAATTGTTATATAAATACTCTTTGGAATGTGACATTTTGTTATGGAAAATATCTCAAGGAAAGATACACAATAAAAAATCAATTCATAAGAATTTCATAAAATCTATGAGTGAAAAATAAGTGGTAAATATCATTTAAATCAATCAATAAATTCCTTAAAATCATTATTTTTCATATTGATTTCCATGATTCACTTTAATATTTTAATTTTCCATTTTACCCATGAAATTTAATTAACATTTAAATCTATAACATGAAATCATAGGATTCCTAATAAACCTATGTCTCCTAGATTAGTCAAGTAATGAATTATTCAAGTGTGGACATGAAATTTCACTTTAAAACTCAAAAATTATTAGGAAAAAATATAGGGAGTTTAAAATATTAAACAATAAAAATGAGATCCCATTCCCATAAAAATTATTCATTTTATTCAAAAAAATTAGGCTTATTTTTCTAATTTATGAGTCTATAAAATAGATTTAATGAATAAAGTACAATGATCATGTCATCAAAGCTCAAAAAGATAAAGAGGAGTCGGTTTCATATTGGAAAAATTCTATGAATCAAACTAAAATCTAAATTTCTAGAAATGTTGTAAAGATAAATCATGGTATGATCCCCTAAGTTGGACGTAAATTTGTACTGCCTCTAGTGTGAAGTACCATCTATTATCCAAAGTCCGATGGTGGTTGTGGCTTATTTTAATTGAACCACCACATGTGTATTTTCCCAGAATCCACATATTTGTTCTTTTTGAGAAAAATTGTATGTATATATTACACTATATCTACCCCATTCACAATGTGGTGTAGCTTGAAAAGTATGGGTAAGATAATGTATGGAACCTCTTACTACTTTTTTTCTACATGTGAAACATATTATTCTCCTTCCATTGGTTTCTCCAAATGTGATGCATTAAAAATATTCAAAAGGGAGAGTTAGAAGGAAATTTTATTTTGAAAAAATAATAATTTGAAAATTCATATAAAGATTCTCCCCCTTTTATGCGTTTATCATGTGTCTCTAGTTGTTCAGGAAGAGCCGCTGGTATCTCTTCAAAGGCTTCCTCTAATAGATGTTTGACATGTTCTGGGAGCTCCATGTGTTCCTCAACAGGTGCATTTTGTTTTATATCACATTCCTCCATGAAAAAAATTGAGTCATCCAAATATGTAAAATGAAAATAGAAAGGAGGGATACTTAATTCAGTTTCATATAAATGGGAAGATAAAGAGTTCATGAAAGGGTCAACTCATGGAATTGGTTTATCTTGAATCCCCACTTCAATTGAAAGTTCCACATTGAATTTATCTTCACTGGATGGAGGCAGCTAGTCAGGATCATCCATACGTTATTCAAATTCCACCACTTTGGTGGATTCTTCTTCTTCCATGTCTAGAGATATATGTAATGGTGGTTTTAATTCTGCTTTTTATAGATTTAATAGTTCATGTTGAATTTCAATTACATCCCATTTTCTCAAAAATTTATACAAATTCACATGACCTCTATCTTGTAAATTCTAATAAAATGATCTTTCATATGTCTACTCCAGTAATGGTTGAGCGAGGTGGAATGAATCTTCACGAACCTCAACATTTATTCTTCTAATTTTCTTCATGTTCAAAGATGAGTGGTGAACATTCATCCACCACTTCATCAGGCTCTTTCTCTATCTCATGGTTGGGTTTCTCCATAAATACAAAAACATATTCAAATCCAATTTCATCTTTTCTCGTCACTTAGTCTATGATTTCTCTAAGATCTTGAACCTGAGATCTATTGTAATATTTTTTTTCTTTTTTATTATGGTTGTTTTTTCACATATGGGTCATCTACAAATAAAAAATATTTTGAATTTGAATATATCATGGACTAATATTTTTATGGGTTTTTACAAATAAAAACAATGAAAAAATATCTACAATGTGAAAATAGAAAAAAAAATATGTAAAATGCAGATTAAATCACCAACAATGGGGCTAGTTTTGGTCCCCGCGTATTGTGGGGTGTGGTAAAAAGAAATTATGTTTTTTCATAGTGCAGCACATTGGCTCAACATGGTCTTATCACTTGAGGATTCGTTTTAGTTTGTTCACTTACTTTATAGAAATCACCTACACTATCTCTTTTTTTTGTTTAGATAATTTTCAAATAATTACATTCAATGTATAAATTTATACTAATATGACATTATAAATAGAATGAGTAAAGAATAAAGAACCTGGGTTGGGGGTTTTTATAAGTTTTAATCATTATGCTCATTTTTTTATTTCAATATGATAATCCAAACATGAAATATTAGGTTTGAATTACTATTCTTTATTTATAAATTGTGGAATATCATTTAATGTATATGAACTCTCAATTTCACTTCTTCCTTTAATCAAGTTTGATGACATTCCATGGTCTAGTATATGTCGTCTTCTATGACCCAACTCAATTGATGATATTCCATTCATTTATTATCTCAACAACTATCATATGGAGAATTAACCAATGGAAAGATGGTAAATTATTTAAATAAAAGAAGAGAAATAAATTGAGTTTCATTTCATTGGTGTGGAGTCATCTAATCAGAAACATTCACCTCACCATGCATGCTACTCAAATTGACCAAAAACTTTAAATTAAACATCAATGAAAATTAAATAACACATTGAACTACTTATGGGGAATGCCTCGGGGTTAGACTCTCATTTTCAAGAGTAAGAGATAAAAATGGTGGAAATGAGAATAAGAGAATAAATATAGAAAATGAAAAAAAAAAAAAAATTGTTGCATGAATGAAATAAAATAAAAATAAAAGAATGGGTGTTAAAGAGATATATAGGAAGAAAAAAATAAGGAAGAAGAAATGAAATGAAATGAATAATAAATTTATATATAATATATATAATATATTACTAGTAATACTTTATAATTATTATTAATATGAGAAGAATAATTTTTTGAAGAAGAAGAATGGAAAGAAAAAAATAAGAAAATAAATATAAATTTTAAAAAATAGATGTTATTCTGATAATAATGATAATAAATATATTATTATTAATATAAGTATTAATATTAATCTTAACAATAATTAGAACAATGAAATTGAGAAGATGAATTGTGGAATGAATGGAGAAAAAAAATCATGGATTAATTTACTAAAACTAAAATTTTAATTCAAACTAAAAATAAAACTAAAATAAAGTAAAAAAAATGAATAATAAGAATAAATGGAGGAGGAATAAGAAGGTGTGACAGCTAGACTCCCTTTGTGTAGATCCCCTCTTTGGTTCCCCAGATGTAATGGGATTGATTGGAATTATTTGGGATGGAGAAGCTCTCCTCATTTTACAGAAAAACTTTCCCTCAAAAGGTTTCTCTATTTTATCCCTATTAAATATTTGTTTCATAAGTTTATGTATTCATATATGATGTTCAGAATTTTTTTGTGCATCTGGGCACAAGATTTATGGATATTTTGACCTGTTTCGAGAGAGTTATGTCTCATTTACTCTAAGAATTTATTCTATCCAGGAACACTCTACATATTCCATGTCTCTGGTATCCAATGAATTAATGGACCTCAAAATGGACAATTTATGTGTGGTAACCTTCATTAATTTTATTAAAAAACGTCTTTCACATCTAGAAACAAAATTTCAGTGCATTTGGGAATTAATAACAATAGATATGGTTCCACCATTCAAAAAAATCTATATCTGTGAATATTTTTACATGACCAACTTGTGAGATAGTTTTGGGCATCCAAATGATGGATTTGGCATTAGGTCCAGAATAATAAAATGAATAATAGGATGTATAGTATAATAAAAAAAATTAAATTCCTATTTTGGATATGTAGAGAATATTCTATGTCCTAAATATAAAAATAATTTAAAGATAGTTAAAATTCAAAATATTCCATTTTTCTAATTGATCTCAAAATACCTCTAAAATTACAATAATAGAGAACTTCCTTTAAATTAACACTTTTTGGGGATTAAAAACATTGAAATTCAATGAAAAATTATGGAAATAATTTTTATTTCAATTACATAAAAAATCAGCGTAAATGTAGGGCATATAATCCTCAAATACCTTCATAAGTTTAGGTTCGTACTGAGGGAGGACTACCCATAAATTAGTGGAAAGATCATCTTAATCCTTGTCCTTTAGTAGGCTAATCCCTAGTTATATTAAAAAGTTCATCCTCTCTAGATCATTCTCCCAAAACTGGAGCATCCAAAACACCCTTTCATTAATTCTAAGCTAGGATTGGTCACCACAACCTACTCGACCATCTTCATCAATGGTATGTTCTCGAACACCTTTGATGGGGCCTCACCTTCAGTAACCAATTCATGCAGCACCCATATGATTTTCTCAATGACCACAGCTTCCTCAAACACCCCATTAGATGGAACGACCTCTTCAACTGTCACTGTGGGGATAATGGAATCCTCCATCACTAAATCAACTACAGTGAAACTCATATAGTGTTTTATAAAATATGTTTCTTTAAATAATTTTATTTCTTACTTATATTGTGTTTCATGCAAAACAGAGTTCAAATGAACCATAATATGCTGTTAAAATATTTTATCTTAACACAACCAATATAACCAAGTCATTGAATTGGATAGTATAAATAGGAATAACCATATTATTAATAATATTTTAATGTTAAATAAATAAAAATATATTTAATAACTATTATAAATTAAACACATGTTTTTTAGTTAATCCATTTTATTCTTCAAAAATATGTTTTCTTCACAAAACGATTTGGATTCCTTTTTATAAGAATACAAAGATAATTAATTATGAAACATTTTTAATTCTCATTTCCAAAGAAACTTTAATTTTTTATTCATCATGTCAGAATTATCCAAGGAATAATTATTGATATTTTTCAAAAAAAAAGTTTTAATTTTTAATAAATTGTGAAAATACTAATTTACATTGAAAACTATATTTTAATTTAATTAATTTACAAAGTAAAATTTTATTTTAGATTAGTATAAACTATAATTTGTTAGTTATTATTATAAATAATATATTTTTTACTTTTAAATTAATTTTATAAATTAATCTTCTATAAAAAAAATTACTTAAAAATGGCATTTTTTGAAAAATTATTTTTCATTGCATTTTTCTGATTTAATATTAAGTCATATTTTTTCACTTAGTGTTTTGAATTTTGAAAAATTGATTTCATATTTAGAATAAGGAGGTTCAAATTTAGTATATTGGGCCATTATATGTTTTTTAGTATGATTCATAGCCTTAGTAAATATTTTCACAATAATAAAGGGTAAATCGTGTAATTCAGAGTAAAAATAATATGATAAAAACTATAAAATTACCCAAAAACATTCCCATATTTTATTTGACAAGTAATGTTAGACCATAATAATCGAATTTTATAATTTATGACCCATTTCAGACCACATGGATAATATTATGACTTTTAGATTATTTTATTTAATGAAAAGTCAATCAAATCACACTTATGTTATTAATTATTATAATATTTAGAATTTAGTTTTATCCAGGGTATATGTTCAACAATAATTAGTCTTTTGAAATATATAATATTTATATTCACCATGAAAATTTATTTTTAATTTTCAGTGAATAAAAAATTACAGTAAATGCTTACATAATAATAATGCATTAATTATTCAAATAGTGGAAAAATTAAATAAAAAATAATATTATTATAAAAATAAATATAATTTTCTATATTTATGGTGATAAAATTAGTATATACATTTAAATATTGTGTTTAGAATGTAATAAAGTAGTTTTTTTGAATTTTTATTTTTTTCTTGAAGTTTTTAATGATGTAGTAATGAATTGTATCAAAATTGAAAATAATGGTATTTTATGGGGTTAATAATTTATTAAATTATTTAAAATTACTAAAAACAAAATTAGGGACAAAGTGGATAATATATTGTATAAAAATCATTTCCTATTCATTTATGGTTCATTTATAGGAATTTCTCTCTAGAATAGTCTTATTATAATTTATTTTTTAATAAAACTCTAAAAGTTCACATCACCTCAACTATAAAAGGGAACCACATACCCCACTAATATACACTCTTTTGAGAATTATATATCAACAATTGTCTAAATATTTATATTATAAAAATCCCTATCAAAGCTCTAGAGGTTTTGGTCATTGCAATAGACCAACCTTATAGCCCTTTGTAGTAGACCTAAAGGAGTTATCCCTAAGAAGTGATAATCACTCTTACCAACAAATTTATTTTTATAATCTTATTATTACCATATAAATATATCATTATTATCATAATATAATAAATAGAGTATAATAAAAATTCTCAAATGTTCATTTGGATTATGAAAACACTGTTATACATCCTCTTTTCCATCAAACAAGAAGAGAACACATCGCTCGTGCATACTCACGGCTTACCATCTCCAGATAGAGATACAATTTATTTTTGGACACCATATGTGGTGGAAGGTTTTTATGATTGGTTTAATGTTTATATATTATATTTATGAAATAATTATACTTATGTAATCATAATATCAATTTTATCTATTACCATTTAATTTTATGGAAATGGTAATGTCTCTCATGCATACATATGGACTGATATCACCACAGTTCGATGTGATTAGTTATTCATTTAAATTCCACCTGAATGGTAATAAAGATTAAATTGAAGAATATATATGATATATAATATATTATTATTACTATTATTATTTAATGGTTAAATTATTATTTTTCTTTTATTTCACCCTATCATTCGAAAAATAGAAAACCTTTCATGTGTATGTACGACCTACCATCTCCATGAATAGTGTCATTCTTTTTCGATATATAATCATTATGAATGATTATAAATATGTATATAATGAATATATATTATCTTTATAACATTATTATTATTCTTTAAAATATTGTACCGTGATCAATGTATATGGATATGGACTGCCAAACCGAAACAAGCCTGAAAAACAAAGTAGTGATCACCTAGAATAGTAATTTTAATAATAGATTATTAATAATCGGGTGATAGGATGATATAAATAATCCATAAATTGATTGATATATATATATATTTACTGAATAAATTTATAATATAAATATATTTAATTATTTATTTATTCATTTATTACTCAAGTGGTTTGGAAGTGAACAAGGAAAGGCGAGACTAGAGGTAAGGGATTTTTAGTATCACTCTTATTCCCGGGAGGATTATTCCATATTCACCACTTATTTATTTGGTGTCTATATATAATTCAAATTGAAATGTTATATCATGAACATCGTTATATTCATGATATTTAAAGTTTGTTTTTGTTTTATTCTTTTTTGGGGAATATGATATGAATGTTACCAAAGAGGTAATGGTTTATTTAATAATATCATTATTATTTGGAAATGTTTATGTTTATAGATCCATTGGGTAATATTTCCCATCCATTTTCACGTTTTATAAAAGTGTTTTCAATTTTTTTACTATTCTCCTAATTTTTTTAAAAATATATTTTATACATTTTAGAATTTTTTAAAAATGATTTTGAAGAGAGTTTTTCTACCTTTTTTAAAATGAAGTTATTTTTGACTTTTCGAACAAAAAACATATGATAGGAATTTTTTTAACATATACAGTATAAATGGTTTTTTCCACATTCTTGAATACTTAATTCTTTGAATATTACATTACAATCATACAACACTATTTTCAACAAAAAAATATTCCTTATTTATATAGCATTAAAAATATTTATTTTAAAATAGAAAGGATATTTTCATCAAAAAAATATTTCAAATGATCTTTAAAAATAATTTTCCTTCTAAATAACATTATTTGATGATAATTATGTTTTAATACGGATATTATCCAAGTATAACATCCTAATTATTTATCCAGATGTTTTATGTTTATGATTTCATGATATTTATGAGAATTGTTTCTTTTCAATGGTTTATGCTCTATTGAAATGTTTATAAACCCCATTTATTATAATGGGATATAAAATGATGAATTATTAATGTTCTTGTGGCACATTTATGTATGTTTTTTATAATGTCATATGTGGGACCTATATCTCCCTACAATGAAATTGTTAATGGTTTATATATCATGATATAGGAAGGACTAGAATATAGAGTGAACCCTGTTCAGTATGGGACCTTGTCCACTACGATAATATTGGGAGTTAACTTGGGTACTATAAAGGTTTAGGTAGTAAACCTATTCCACTCTAATATTCTTTAAAAAGAGCCTTCACTGCTATAGAAATGATTTTTTATTCCAATGTGTGTTCCAAAATCCCATGTCATATGCTGATATTATTAGATCATGGATTATATTCTTTTATGATTGATTTGTTGTGAACTAACATGATTTATTCCATGGATCAAGATTATTTTTTCACTTTTACAGGGTATAACTCTCAAAAAAAATTCTCATGTTATTAGGTCATTATTCTCAAGTTATGCTTATAAAATCTTTTTTATCTCCCTTGTTTGCCCTTATTGTACTTCTCAACCCACCCTTTTCGTATGTTTCATTTCTCTATGATATGAAAAATGATATTATAAATGGTATGTAAAAAAGTTATAGTTATGAATAAATAAGTTGTATATGATCTAGATTTTTTATAAACTATCTATTTATATATCTATGTTTTCAAAGGAGCAATATCTTCTTGATCATCATGCGTGTTTATGTGTAATGTATCGAAATTCATCTAAAAAGATGTAATATATATATGTATGAAATGAATGGGTCATTATAGTTGGTATCAGAGGATGGATTTAGTTATCCTTTGGAAACATCGATGATAAACCATTAGGTATAGAACTTAATATAGAATAAAATACTAAATTTTTCATAATGATTATGATCGACCTAGGTTAACCATAATGTGTCAACAAATAAGGTGATGTGATTTAAATACACTATAGAATAGCTGAGGTATTATTTGATTCTAGATACACCCAATATTTTATTTTAATGAATTTCTGATGAGTATCACCATATCACCTCAAAAATTAGATGTTGACTTATATGTGTAAAATAATATTGTCACAATGATTGCATGTCATGTTTATAGTTTTTATCATATTTATGTTTGTGAGAAAGTGCTTCATGGTAATCTTGTGAATCACCCATCTATTTAATTGGAAATGATTCTTGGAATAGATTGTATTTATCATATGGATTTTATATTAATTGTTGAGTATGGGAAGTCACATTTCATATTCTGAGTAATTCGATAATAATTTATATTTTCAAGGATGAATATAAAGTTACAATGAAAATTGATTCAATATTATGGGTCTTAATTACTACAAATGAAGACATTAAATCTTAGATGGTCGGGGAGAATATTAATATTAAGGATACAGTTATTTTAAAAAAATGATGTATTTTCAGAATAATAACCATGAATTCCACCAAATCATGATGTTGAGTTTTCTATAGCTCTCATAGATGATGCTCTACCTATTTTGAACACTATTTATAGAGTGTCCCAAATTGAGTTTTATTAATTGAAGAAGAAAATCCTAGATAATATTGATAATGTATTTAGACTCCCTATTGTATCACCATGGGGTACATCATTTCTATTTGTTAATAAGTAACATGGATCAATGTGACTCTACATTGATTATTGAGAATATAATAAGATCACTATCAAGAACTAGTATAGTATTCACTATATTTATGACTTATTTGATCAACTAAATAGAGATCAATAATTTTACAAGATTTAATTTCATTACGGATATCATCAATTGAGTGTTAAGAAGGAGGATCTACCCAATACGACATTCCATACAAGGTATAGGCACTATGAATTTCTAGTGATTCCATTTTGTCTTACTATTTGCCTATATATATTCATGTATTTTATGAAAAGAGTATTGAGAAAATATCTTGATCAATTTTTCATTGGTTTTTTAGATTATATTATTTTATATTCAATGAGAAATGAATAAAACATTGACCACTTAAAGATTATACTGAAGTATTTGAGGAAGAATATGCTTTATGAAAAATTTATCAACTTTGATTTTTGGATTCAAAAAGTTTTGTTTTAGGTCATATAATCTCACTTGAGGGTATATCAATAGATTCTTAAAAGGGAGAATCTATTGAGAAATGTACTAGACTAACAACGGTGAGTGAAATCCATAGTATTCTTGGGTTGTTTAGATATTATCAGTGTTTTGTGAAATCTTTCTCACAGTATTCTAATCCAATCATCATGTACGTTTATATAGATGGAATAATGTGAAGAGAATATGATGTACATGATAATAAGGACAGTTAGTGCACCATTGATCACACTAATATATAGTAAAGAATCATTTGGGATATATAGTGATGAATTAAATAAGGTATTGTGGTGTTTCCTGAGGAAAAATGATATGTTTGTACCTTATTCCACACACCAATTGAAGTTCTATGAGAAAAATTACCCTTCTCATGATTTGGAGTTAGCTGCATTATTTTTTTTCATTACTAATATAGAGGAATTATCTTTATGGATAAAGGTGTGATATATATACTTTCCATATAAGACTAAATTATATTTTCACTCCAAAATATCTTAACAAGCACCAAATAATATTGTTGGAGATTATTCATGATTATGACTACTATATACATTACCACCCCAGGAAATCGAACAAGGTGTCAGGTGATTTGAACCGAAAGGATCATGATATTTTTTCTATGATGAGGATAATAAAATATCTAATATTTGTGGATTAACAAATTATGGTCCTAGAAAATTAATTTATGGGGATAAATCTTATCTTGATCAAATGAATTTTTATTCATATATCTTTGTGATGATTAATGTGGAACTGAAGGAATATATATAGCTGCAAAATAAGTTGAGAAATTTTCTTGATCTCAACCTTGGTTGTTATAGAATAAGATGATTCATAAACCATGTATTATTCCCTCCCATAATAGATGTGAATAATGGGTTCTCGAATGAGGATCATTCTTCATAATTATCTATTATTTCGCGAAGTATAATGATTTTTAAATGCATAAAAGAGTTCTTATGTTATAATGGAATGAAGAGATATATTATAGATTATGTTACTCAATTCTTGGTTTTTTATTATGTTAAGGTTAATATATTGAAGTATAATGTGATGTTATATCCTTTTAATATAATTGAATGGAAATGTGAAATTCTCAACATGGATTTTCTCTTTATACTCCACAAAATATCTAAAGTCCATAATGCTATGTGTGTTATAGTCTATCTTCATATGGATTCATCACACTTATTTTCTATCAAAAATGATTACACAATTTATCATATTTATAGAATATATATTAAGGAAGTGTTGAGATTTCAAGGAGTATGAAATTTAATTGTTTTTTATCATAAATTGAGGTTTACCTAGATATTCTGGAGAAGTCTTCAGCAGGCTCTAGATTCAGAGTTAAGTATTATAACTATTTATCATACATAGATAGGTAGTCAATATACAGGAAAAATTCAAAGTAATGAATACATTTTTAGATAATTATTAATGGATTTAAAATATTTTTGGGATCTACACCTTCTATTTGAATAATTTTCATACAACAATATCTTTCATTCAACCATTCAGATGAATCCTTAAGAATGCATATCTCGTATGAAGTTAAGAACTCCAACATGATAGAATAAAGATTAAGAAGAAATTGGTAGAGATTTTGGATTGTAGAGATAAAGCTCAATGAAATAGAACCACTCACCTAGTTAATGTTTTATGGCTAAACCACCAATTTGTGGAAGCTATGTGGGAACCTAAAGATGTGATGAGGTTGATATTTCCTCATCTATTTTTATACGAGTGACAATTTTAGAGTAATAGGTTCATTTGATGGGGGGGTTAATATGACTCCAAAAAGAATTTAAGAAATTATTTCCTTTAAATAATTTGATTTCATTGATAGCTTGTGTTTCACAAAACACAAAATTTAAATGAGCTGCAATATACTGTTAAAATATTATTATTATTACATGACAATTATAATATAGTCATTGAATTGGTGGGTATGAATACTATTAAGCATATAATTAATTATATGTGAATAATATATTCAATATTTATTTATTTATTTATTATTTCCAAATAATGAATTATATTTTAGGAAATACATTTTATTCTTCAAAAATATGTTTTCATCAAAAAAACAATTTATATTTATTTCTATGAAAAAACTAATTTAATTATTTTTGAGAATTTTATAAAATTGTTTTTATAAAAGAAACATAATTTTATAATTCATAATTTAAAATTTATCTTAGGAATATGTTTTGATAATTTTCAATTTTTTTGATATTTTAATAAAGAGTAAAAAAATAATGATTTATATTGAAAACATTATTTTCATTAAAATAATCTACAAATTAAAATTATATTTAGGAATTTTTTTAAACAATAATTAGTACCTTTTAATTATATATAATATATTATTCTCATTGAAGTGAATTTTATGCATCAATTTACTATTAAAACATTTTATACTTAAATGGGTATTTTTTGGAATAATTTTTTTTCATTTGCTTCTTCCGGTTTAATATAAAATTAAATTCTGAAACTTATGTGTTTTAAATTTTGAAATACGTATTACATAATTTGAATAATTATTTCAACATATAGAAAATATAAAACGTATATTTTTTCAATAGAAATAGTAAACTTAGTAATTTTTGTTACCATAGTAAAGGGTAAATCAGCTAATTAAGAGTAAAAATAATATGATAAGGAAAATAAAATTCTCCTAATTCTTTCTCCAATTTTATTTGATGAGTAATTTTATACCATAATCCTTCAAGGGTATAATTTAAGACCCTTTGAGACTAATTGTATAATACTATGTTCTTTATAGTATTTTAGCCAATTAAAAGTCAAGCTTATTACACTTATGTTTTTAATAAATATTATTTTTTTATTATTGTTTTACCTAGAGTATATGTTCTAATTTTAAAATTAATTTAAAATATATAATATTTATCTTCATCATGATAATTTATTTTTAATTTTTATTTAATAAATAAAAAATTAAATGTTTACAAAACAATGATGCATTTATTATTTAATTAATAGAAAAAACAAATAAATGATATTAAGTATATTAAAATAAATATAATTGGAGTTATTTAAGGTGATCAAAAAATTATAAATATGACCAACAAATTTTTAGGAAATAATTAAATAGAATCTTTTTAATTTTTCTCATTTTATTCAGGTTCTAAAAGTCATTGTAATGAATAGTATCAAAATTGACAATAATGATATTTTCTTGGGGTTAATATTTTTTAAAATTATTTTAAACTCATAATAATACTAAATAAGACCAAAGGGGATAGGATATGGTTTAAAATATCACCCATATGTATTCATAAGCGATTTTATGAATTTGGATTTAGAATAGTCTTATTACTTTTTTTAATGAAATTTCCAAAGTGCCCCTCACCTCATCTATAAAAGAGAAACTCCTACATCACTTATTTACACCACATGGTTCCTTATAGATCAACCTTAATCTAAATATTTCTATCATAAACATCACTCTACACATTCTATAAGTGTTTTTCTTCTCAAATGTCCAACCCTGGTGCTTTTTATAGGAGATTTAAAGAAAGCGTCACGAAGAAGAGGTAATCACTCTTACAGATCGCATTCTTTTTCTACAATTCATTAACTCCTATAAATAAATTATAATTACAATAAAATAATAAATCCATTGTCCTAAATATTATTAAATGTTATTATTATTATTATATTACAATTATACACCCTCTTTCCCAAAACAAATGTTTGAATATATCACTCGTGTCTGTGTGTGTGTATGGCTTACCGTCTCCTCGTAGAAATACAATTTATATTTCAAAAAATTATTTTTGGATGGTTATTATGATGGGTTAAATATTTATATATTATATTTATGACATTATTATACCTATTTAATGATAATATAATGTCTACCTTCTTACCATTAAATATTTTATAAATGGTAATGTCTCTCACGCGTATATATGGACTACCATCTCCAAGGTGCGTTGTTATTCATTTTTCATTTATATATCACAATAATGGTAATAAAGATGAATTTGAAAAAAATATGACATATTTGAAATAATTATTATTATTTATAGGATAAATTATTATTTACCTTTCTCTTAGTCCATCATTCGAAAAATGGAAACAACCTTCATACGTACGTATGACCTTCTGTCTCCATGAATGATGAAGTTCACTGTCGACGTATCATTTTAATGAATGATTATAAACATGTATATAATCTATAAATATTATTTTAATACCATGATTAACATTATATAAATTATGTTACCATGATCAAACTATAAGGATAGGGACTACCAAACCAAAATATGCTTGGAAAACGAAGTAGTTATCACTAGAATATGGATTTTAATAAGAAGTTAAAAATTTTACGAGTGATAAGGTGATAAAAATACATCATACATGGAATTATATATATATATATATGTTTTTATGTTAAAAATTATAATAAATTTATATTTAATATAAATGGTTTTTGAACATGGATGAAGAAAGGCGAGACTTGAGGTAAATGATTTTCAGTCTCCCTCTTATTTTTGGGTGACTTATGCCAAATTCACCACTCGTTTCATTGGTATATTTTGTATAATTAACTTTGAAATTTTATATCATGGATTTCATTATAATATTTATAATTATATTTCCTTTTCATTTTATTATTTTATTAGGCTTATGATATAGATGATAAAAAAGAAGTAGTGGTTTATTTCACAATCTTATTATTATTTGAGATTATTTATATTTAAGTCTCATTTTTGGATTATTTCTCTTACTTTGCCATATTTTATGAAACTTTTTTCCAAAGGTTTTTAATATTCTCCAAAAAATTTAAAATAACTTTTTCCCAATTATTAATTTTTATAAAACAGGTATGTAAGTAATAATTTTATCATTTATAAATGAGGTTCTCATTGAAGTTTCTGGAAAAAAATATTGATGGAATTATTTTTTAACTTATAAAAAATTAGATTCCTTTCCCAAAATCATAATACTTTAATACATTGATTCATCATTTAAAATCATACAAGGTTATTTTTAAATAAAATTTTCCCTTTCTAATTGCACATCTTTATTAAAATGATTTCGAAATGGAAGTGATATTTTCATCAACAAATACTTCAAGTAATCACTCAAAATCATTTTCTATATAAGATAAATTGATATAAGGTTACTTAGTATTTATCCGGGGTATTATACAAGGATACCATCCTTATTGTATCATTGTATGTTTCATGTTTGTGATGAAATGATGTTTATTAAACCTATTTCATATCCAAAAGACATGTTATGATGAAATGTTTATTAAAACCTCTATCTTTTCATGGGTAATGGAATGATAAATGACTAATTTTCTTATATATCACATATTTATTTCCTTAGTAATGTGATTTTTTGGACCTATATCTCCCTATAATGCATTAGGTAATGATTTTTATCTCATGAGATAGACATTATTAGAATGGGGAGTGAACACAGTTCAGTAAGGGAATTTTTCGAATATGATAGTATTATGAACGAACCTTAACTAAAATAATGGTTTAGGGGGTGAAACCATTACACTTTGATAGTATTTGAAAATATCCTTAACAATTAATGAAATTATTTTCTGTTACTATGTGTACAAAAATTCCATGTTTTCTTCCAATGTTATTCTCTCATGAATCATGTTCATTTTTTACTCATGTCATATTAATTAGAAAGATTTATTCCATGACTTAATATTATTATAATTTATCAAAGGTATAACATTAAAATATTATTTTCATGTTATAATTCCCTTAGAATCATGTTATTCTTATAAAATCTTTGATATATCACTTTTTACCCTTACTGAGCATCAAAGATCACCGATTTCTCATGTGTCCTTTCGCCTGGATTTGATGAACGATATTAAGTATGATATTTTAAAAGTGGTTATAGTTATAAATAAATAAGTGGGAGATGATGTATTTATTTTTTGAACCAATTCTTTATGTTTCTATGTTTTCAAAGGAAATATACTTTTACAATCCTCGTGAATGTGTATGTGTAATGTAATGAATACTAATCTTGAAAAATGAAATATTTATATATGAAATTCATGTTTCATTATATAAAAGATCCATTGAAAAGAGTTGAAACACAAATGGATATTCCAAAAAGATGGTTTGAACTACCATATAATGTGTGGGTTTAGCTAAGAATAAAACATTAGAGGAGATATAAAATGAAACTTATAAAAGTATAGAAGTCATACAAGAGTGGAATATAAAATCCATCAACTAAGAAAGGTTCAAAAGAAATCACCCTGGTGACATAATCCCCCCAGTAATTGATAACCCAGAAATCAGATGTCTCCTTTTTTATGGATGGGATGAAATTTACAAGTATTATAAAAACATGTCATCATAGTTTCACTCACAAGTAATGAAATCAATACCATGTTAGAAGTGTTATTGTGAAGTGATTTAGACTGGTGAGTCATCACCCAAGTCAAAGTTTAGACTATAGTGGATGGTTGGATTCGTGGGACTATAAAATCAGGGGGACAACCAACACCCACCCCAAAAAGGGTTGGGTATCCCTCATCCTTAATTTTAGGTTTACCACAAACATACCCTTCAACAGTTCTCTTTGATTCCTTCAGAAGTGAAGAGAATTTAAGTTCAATCATAGATATTTTTGGTCTCTAAGATTTAAAAGGTCTCATTTTTTAAATGATTAATAGCATGATGTCTATCCCTTGGGGAGTCTTTATAGGCATCGATTCCATAAGACTCCTACTCTAATCCCTCATCCCCAAATACACTAGTAGTTAGTCGGTCTACAAGAATATCCAGAGCGGAAGGCATTCCCAACTAAACCTTCACTTGGTTTGATAGGGAACATGTGTTGTTATGAGAGTGGACCATGTATTCTACATCCACCATATAGTGCATCGAATCATCTTTAAAAGTAATTAAATATATTCCTTTCATGAACCAATTATTAAGGTGCATCCCCTCAATGTTGAGACAATTCCATATAAAATGAAGAGAGGTGATTTTTTTGTAGATCTCATGAATATCCCATGTATATGAGAAAATGATATCACTAGGTGAATCAAGGTAATGTAATCACTTCCCTTAACACTGGAAATTCACCATAAGAACTACTCCAGAGGGTCCACCTTCCTCCCAAGACCACTTTTTGAGGAGCATTGATCATTTTTTGACTCCCCTCCATGAAGCCTCCTCATAAATAAGATCAATAATTGATAGAGATGGATCCACTACCCCACCTATCACCCTAGTTCTACCTCTATCATTATCCATTCTCGCTTCTTATCCTCTACCCCCATGGTTAGGGGCCTCTTTTACAATTGAATAAGTCACCAGTCTCCTCAGCCTGTTCATAGGACACATTCACTCCTAGCTCAGCACATATTAGTGGATGATCCCATAATAATAATTAAGTGTTAGAAGCTCCTTTCACCCCTTCTCATCCTCATATAAAAACATGATTCACATCATCCATTGTATTACATGGTGGGTATTTCTATATACCCCCATATAAAACTTCTCTGTAAGACATTTTAAGGCATCTGGACTTCCTTGTATAACGGTATGTGGTCTATATATCGCAAGACACCAACACCCCTCCTCGAATGGACTATAGGTATGACCACTTGATGATAGTCCCCATTCAATCAGTGGTCTATGTTCCAATGGGACTGGGGGATGGATGAAAGATAAAGTGGTCCTTCAGCCCGATCCTCTCTTACATGTTGAGTAAAACTAGTTTAAGAGGCTGATTCCTGGTGATGTTGGGGATTGAAATTCAGAAATTAATGATAGGAGGAGAGATCACATGTTGGTATTCATATTCTTCCATGTCTGTGTAAACCCAACCATACAAGAAGTAAAAGGTCAAACACACAAATAATGGGGTCTTCCACTTACTAATGTTCCGCATAATCATGAACAAAATCATTTTCATCGAGATTTATAAGATGATGTGTTTCCCCATCACCATGATCATCTCTATAATGACGGTTCCATACACACCCCCATGTGATCATCCCAAACTAGAAGCATCCACCCATATATTACTGTGGAAATAAAGCTGACCAAAATGACTTTGTGAGCCTCACTCTTCACACTAGAGCCCCATAGTTTCCATGGGCTCATCTCCAAGATCCAACAGTATTAATACTCCTTGCCTCATTGGGATGCCTTAGAAAACTGGTGAGACATCCCTAGCATCATGTCCTCTATTTCATTCATAATATATCCAAAACATTATTTGAATGGGATATCGTTCATCCCTTTTTTAAGAATCTTTTGATTGCTAGAATATTCTCAAAGTCATCCGAAACATCCTCAAGTTGTAGAAACTCATTATACATATCCCCTTGTATGGGTACCCCTAAGATGAAGTAGATATCGCAAAAAATTGATTTCAACCTCCCCATAGTGAAGGTGAAATGTATTTTTCCCAAGGGGCCACCTACTCAGTAGCTTTGGCATTATATTCTGGAGATGGTATACATGAAACTATAAACACTGTGATTTCTTATAAAGCGTGACTCACTTCAGATCCACCTCAAATTCATGATATCAATATCATAACAAGTATTCCCATTCATACACATCCATGAATTTTCCACCCCTGGAGTGGGTCCCCATACTTAGTCAATCCCAGAATATGGTCACTAAAACCCACCTTATGAATTCACTCATATTATGGTGGAGAAACCTCTTCCCCCAATGCCTCCCAATTTAATGTGTTCACATGGTTCCATAGGTTGTGTGGAGTAGGTGATGTGTGTTCTTTAACAGTGTGACCCCTAATGGATATGTTCCAATGATACTACAAAGGAATTCTCACAAACCAATAGGCGGGTTCGTCTTGATTGTTACTGGGGATCAACACATCACAACTCATCCCAAGAATATATAGTGAAAGCCTCTTGAATTGTGGATATTATTATAATTAATCCATTATTAACTTAGTGTGATTGTCATGATCTGACATCACTCTAATAATCTCCCCAATAATGAGATTCCCAATTATCTCCATTTGTCGATTCAAAGTAGAATCTATAACATCAATAACCATCATTGAATAAACTAATTTTTCCATAATCTGGTACGATAAGGTCTATTATCAAATGTGTTTTTTGAAATGTTGAGTTTAAAAAATCAGCAATTATTTCCAAAATTTGGTAACCAAAGCTCTATTTATGGAAGAGGAATGTTTCCAAAATGGTGAGTATCGATAATAAAAAATTATCATGAAGGTATTCAGTTTTCAGAAAAATTGCACTGTATTATTTTTCATGAAAAACTTGGGTCCCCTCAGGGTCCCCCTATTTTATATATATGCATACGGTTTGAATGGGTATCATGAACTAATTTCATAAATCACTAATGTTTGGTGATTTTCACTCAAAATCTAACAATCCTCCACCTCATCAAATCCAGTTTTTATAGGGGTAATTTTTATGCTCAAATACATGTATCATGTGTTATATAAAGGAATGAATTACTGGTTTTAAGTAAATCTAGGACAAAATAGATCTAAAATATACGTAAGGTAAATTTTTCACAAAGGATAAATACTTCTTGAATAAGGTCCTTCTAATGAAGGAGGTCGAGTCATGAAGAGATATGGGTGGTGACATCCAAGCAACCTAACATTGATTTATCATGGTTTCCATTCCTTGAATAGGTTGAAATAGTAACCTAAACAATGTGTAACTCTGATTCATGGAGTTATCAAGTTTTCTTGGTGGTTTATGTGGTATCCTCCATACAGCAAATGTTCATTTGTGGAACACCCAAAATGATGGGAAGGTCATAACCTTTCATGTAGGCCCATGTGCTTCACAAAATCAATGGCCTCACCTCTTTGGGGGTATAAATACCTCCCCATGTCTAACATTTCAAGGGACATGGCCTATGTAATAGAATCCAAAACACTAAATTTGTGGAACTCAAACCTTCATAATCCAAAGAGGATACGTATTTACCATGTAAGATATCTTTAAATAAATCACCTCCCATTGGTTTTAATGAACCTTAATACATGGTGGAGATACCTTTCATCAAGTTCCATGGCATTCGCATAAGAAAAAAATCCATTTTTAAATCTTGGGTTTTTTTAGGATAATTATATTTTATGAAAACAATCCCATAAGAACCATGACATCACTCCGAGCTAAGTCCACCAAGTTTTGAGAATCGTAAAATTTCATGTACCCATTTCTTTCATGAATCCATCAACCTTTGTAAAACCTCGTACTTCACAAAACCCATACCCTAGGATACTTTATAGTTCCTCCTTTAAACCAACACCCTTTCAAAAAATGTGATTTGTTAGAGCCTCTATATCGATCCATAACCTGTTAATCTACTGTTTCAAATGCTTTTTTTGGGGTGTGCCACCTTGTGTGTTATCATCCGTTGTAATGCGATTATTTCCCCACATTCCCACTATCCAAATTTGGGGGGATTTCATCACTTTAATTTCAATTTATAATCTTGTATTGAAATGGGATGACGGGGTGTGAGTCCCTCCGCCCATGGATTCCTCCCAAGCATTCATCTCCTAGTCTGGTTCTCACGTATAGATTCAGAAGTTGTTTAAGAAACTCATTATCAGGGCCATATCTTTGAGGATGATGGTAAATTATGTTACTTATATTTGTATATTACAATATGTATACTCAAAGTTGAAACCTTTGGTTCGAAGAGTAGTCGCATTGGGAATTGCTAGCATGAGTAGACATTCGATCATTGGTCAACTGTATTCTTCCTCAAAGTAGGGACTCTTATGGGTGTGGAATCTAAATAATATTATGTTGATAAAAGGGTATTTTATGCCAGGGGAATTTATTTTGAGGTTTTCCTCTAGCATCCAATGTTTATAACGGGGTAGCAATAATATATCATGAGTTTAATTTCTTATGGAGAGGGAGTGGGTCGATCAGAATGCATGATGGAAGAGGATTAGGTAGGTGCATCCCTAGGGGGGAGATCGTAGGAATTTCACCAGATAGATGGATTATAATGGCCAGTGATAGTGTATATGGGGTGGTGTTTCCCAATAATGGGAATATGTCACACCATGAATCGGTATATCTCTAGGAGGGTGGAACTAAGGCCTACCATGTGGATGGATTAGAATTCCCAATTCGGGTGGATCTAGATTAGTGTGTCTCGTAAAGAGATGATGCCACACCATGACAATATATGTACATAGGAGGGAGGAACCAAGGTCTACCATATGGATGGGTTAGAACATACAATGATAGTAGAATCTGGATGGAGTGTCCCGTAAGGGGAATATATCACACTATGAAGGATGATCTAGACACTGGTGGGGGTGGATCAGAGATGTTCACCCCTAAGGGGGCACCAGTAAAGTTTTCCAGATAGACAGGTCAGAATTCCATATGAGATAGGATCTAGGATGGCATGTTCTATAAAGGTAATATGTTACATTGTGAAATGTTATGTCTATAGAAGGTAGTCACTAAGGTTTTCAATTTTTCAATATTTACCTTCATATAGGCATCATACATACCCCACCGAGGAGGTATGGATCAAAACCCTCATTTTTTGAGTGGGATGGTGTGGGATATTCATAGGAGATGCACATCATAATAGGATTTCTCTTGGTTGTATAATGAATTGTTTGGGGGTTACGGATGGTTAGTTTCTTGGGTTCTTCTTGGAGAAAAATTGATTAGGAGGTGGATTACGTGTAGAAGAAACCTAGATGGATGGGAGGATTCTCCCATAATGTGGCAGCCTAGGTAAAATCAAAAAGGATTAGGGATGGATTGAATTAAATGGATAGAATGGATGGGTGTTAAGTATATTTGTCTTGAACCTTATAGATGTTTCCTACATATTCCATATGGTTGGGGATCAAAGTTCGCGTAGTTTTAAGTAGGGGAATGTGGCTTATGCATAGAATCTTCATGATGGGCATAGAAGAGATGAGGTCTCCCAGGTGGGTAGCATATCCTTCATAAGATTTGTCCTATAGAAGATCGTGATGGATGTGGATGATGTTGGATATTGGGATCTGGGTGATTCACCCCTTGGATAAGGGATCCAAAGTTTAACATTGGTTGAGATTGATCTTCATGGAGGATTCCTATGTACCCTACCTAAGAGGCAAGTATCTAAACCCATGTTTCTCAGAAAGGATGAGGTGTACGCATGGTTAGCATACCATGAAGGTGGAAACTGGGACTTACTATAAGAGGGATGCCCATGGGGATGGGTAAAAGTTTCATGGTCACTGCTAACCTCTAAGCCCGTGTGATTTATTATTTTTGAGAGAAACAAGATGAAGTAGTAGACCAGAGATTTGTGTCATGAAAGATTCAAAGATGAGAGATAGTGTGGATCATATTCATAAAAGATTCCTGAGGTGGATCTCATTCCATACAAGGAAGATCTAATTCCTTGTGAGTAATGTATCACTCCTATAGAGATGAGTGGGGGTGGAAAATTCCAATGGCGTGGAACCCCATTTTCATTTCATTGGTTGAGACTACATTTTAACATCGTGTGCTGATTATGATGGAGTTGGGTAGTTTTATGTCCTGCAAAATGGATGAGGGGAATTCAATCCTCACCCCATGGGTTTACATAACTGACATACACACACACACAATTGGGGAAGGGGAAGACATCAAAAAGGGAAGGATACAATGGTGTGGAGGAATGGTCACTCAAGGGGTCTATGTTAGTGAGGCTATAATAAAATGTAAAATTCATTAACATGCCTATACTAAAAATTAAGAGGTTGAAAATGAGATAAGGGAAAGCTCATGAGGGACCAAGAAAACACAATGTGAAACCCTAGAGGGCAGCATGGAAGAGAGTGTAGTGAAGTATGGGGGCTCTCTGAAATGTTCATTGAAAATCTCATTTGTTTCATGAAGGAAGGGAGATTCTCAAAGGAAATGGATTTGTGAAGCAGGGTGACACGGCCTTGGAATAGAGTCAAGATATGGTAAAGGGGTTATTCTCAAAGGATAGGTGCTTCGCGAGTCCTCAAGAAACATGATTTGAATCCTTCATCTATGAATGGAATTAGAATATGTGAAGGGAATACCCACCATAATAATGGGTAAATAAGAATAAGGTAAAGGTGGTATCATGATTACCTAATACCTTGGGTGATTTATTCTTTATTTGGTTATTTGTGCTTAGGTGCTTCATGAAATTAGAGATCAGAAGGTGAATGGACAAGGTAGTCATTCAGTTGAATTGATATGAGACGAATATTTATAGGGTCAATGTATTGTGATGCTCGGAGGTGCTCCCTGAAGAAAAAGGTCACTACACGATAGATAATAGCTCCATTGGACTCATTGAGCCATCCTTCGAATCCTTAGTGTGGTTGCAGAGTTCGTCAGGCTCATCGGAGTATCATCAGCTACCTTTGTGAGGTTGTGATGATGGGGATCTTCACGACGGAGCATCATGAGGAAAAATCTTAGGATGATATTTGGGGTTTTTTGAGCTGGTATTTTCTTCAAACTGATAATGGATTCCTCAACTAGTTATGTGTCACATATTGTGGTGCCAAAAAAATTCCCTCTCAGAATGGTAGATGATGAGAAATGTAGTGTTAGATTCTAATGGTAAATAGTCCAAAAAAACTAGTTGATCATGAAGCTTACTCATGATTGAGCTATTGGGATCCATGTGTGCTTGGAGGTTCCCATAAAGATCAGGGGAATAGAGTCTTTTACAAAGCTTGGTCATCCATGTGCTTGTAAATTTCTCATGAGGGGGCCCCCAATCCGTACTGCGTCTCCACAAAAAACCTGATCTCTATTCTTGTAAAACTAATTTTCCCCCATGAATTCATCTTTGTGATCCGGGTTTCTTTAGAACATTTCTCTACAAATTCTTCTTTGTGAACTGGGATTCGTGATCTCCTTCTCCTTCATGACACATTCAAAGTCCACATGGTCTCCTCGATCAGGTACTTTGCGAATGACCTTCATGAATGACCTCCATTAATAGGGTTGAAAATTAACCTAAGTCCCGAATATAATGGAATCTCCAAAAACTACTCATGAAATTCTTATGGAGTCTTCCCAAATAAAAGAAATGGATAAAAACATAATGATTGGGAAGTATGTACAGATCCATTCTGATAATGAATCCATGCTCGAACTGCTGTGAGAATATTATAAATATTTTCCTCTAAAAAATAGGTTGTTGTTGTGTGCATTCAGTCAGAGTGATGCCATGTTCATCCCACCATCAAGTAGAGACGAACAAGCCTATTGGTTCTGGGGAACCCTAAGGAAGTACTAGTGGAATAGAGATACTGATGGAAAAATTTGGAAGGATCAGTCTCCCATGAAAATGGACAGCCTCTATAACCACAACACATGATGTTGATGAGAGTGTATTGGTGGATATAGAATATTTACCTAAATACAATAAAATCATCATGGTGGGCCAACAAAATCGATAAAAGGGGTGGACCGATGATTGGGATCTAGGCCAAGAAATAAAATTCACAAGATTAATGGGTATGGGCCTACTTGGTGTGTGTATCCCTTACAGATTTCTGGGTAGAGCTAAGGTAGGTAGGACTCTACGAAGAATTGTGGGCCTCCCAGCTCCATGTTTACCAACCGAATGAGATAATTCTATAACTTTTGAGAATATGTTCATCAGATACCAACACATTCCATATACATCATGATGAGGTTGGAATTATCCTTTAGGACCTCCTATATCTGGGACCCCCATCCTGGTGGTGATGTATGAAGAATTCCTCCCTATACAGGACACATGGGAGGATGAGGGGTCCATTCCCCCACTGTAATAGGTGATTTTCTATATGGTACTAGGAACCTCCAATGTATAGAAATGAATTAGAGACATACCCATAAAATAGTGGTTTCGCTACTTTCTTGACATCCCTATAGAGGAGCATGCTGAGGTTGAAGAGGCACCGAAGAAACAATCGACCATGCCCTGCACCTATCCGAGAAGGGTCCAGTGAGGAAACGAATGTTCTTATCAGTGAATTTTGGAAGATATCTAGTGGAATTTGTGAGGATACATCATCATGACCAATCCACAACAAATAGTCAGGTTGGCCGGATTCATTGCGACACTCTTTTGGGGGTGGATGTTGTAAGTGAGAGAAGAAAACATGGGTGCATAACCGATAACATTTATCCAAGAAGCAATGATAGAATTAGGGTGCATACCAACCTAGGCATAACTGTACTAGATAATCTATAAAAGGTAGACAGACATATTGTAACACCCCGAGATTTTATGAAAAATATTATTTTAATTTCATTAATCTCTTGTGTTGTATTCTACACCAAGATTACCTTGCGCTATACGCAACACCGTATTAGCTTGTAGTATACGCAACACTATTCTTGGACCGTGTTACAGAGAATTTTGATAAGAGTTATTATACGCAACATTGAGTATATATATATATATATTAAATGTATAAATGAAATATGGTTGGATTCTGTTATACGAAACAACGAAGAATTCTTTCACAACACGCAACCGTGATTTGGCTTGCATTACACGCAATCACGACCTTCCTCGATAGCGTGTGTTGTACGCAATACCGGGTTTTAATAAACAATGATATATTATTATAATATTGTCATGAACTAGCCATTATGAATATTATTAACTAAATTTTGAATTTTATAACATTATTATTCATCTTACACATTTTCTAGAACATGGTATAAGAACAAAATAAATTTTTCGGGTAAAATAAGTATTTTTCAAAAAATGCAGTTTTGCCACCTTTTGATGGTGCACCCACTTTAAATCTAGTTTTTGACATGTTTATATGTTCAATTTGACAAAATAAAATTCTTCTTTTGATTCAGGATGTAAAAATTAACATTAGATAAAGTTTTGATATTTTTCTGATAACTTTCATATTTTAATGAATAGTAAAAACACGCTATATTTTAATTAAAAACAACTTTTTTCATCATAATATCTTATGTGGTTAAATTATAATATTGAATGGTTTTAAAGTATAAATAGAATATATTTTTACCATTTAATATAATTTATGTCATTACCATTGATTTTACCTTGAATTCGTAGGTTAAATCAATTCAATCTTTTGCAATGTTTTAAACAAAAACCCATTTTTATTCGACAACGAGATTAATTTTAATTTAATTTCTGAAACTTCTGTGTATTGAATTTTAAAAAATGGATTCCATATTTGGAATCAGTGGGTCCAAATTATGTTAATAGGCTACTTTTTATTTTTGGGAATTATGAATAGTAACTACGGTAAATTTTATTTACCATAGTTAAAGGTAAATCGGGTAATTAAGGGTAAATATAATATTATAAAATTATCCTAACACATGCCAAAATTCTATTTGATGGATAAAAGTAAACCCATATCAACTAAGGGTCGGATTATATTCATTTTATGGACTTTTGACCATGAAAATAATTTAATTATTATTAAAACCAAAGAAAGTGACAACATGTCACTTTCTTAAATCTTATAAGTATAATAATTTTAACTCAGTGATAAACATCATAAAACTTAGAACATGAATATTATCAAGAAAGATAACAAAATTATCTACATCATGAGAATTTATTTTTAATTTTTTGGGATTAAATAGTTATCATTAATTGTGACACAATAGTGATGCAGAAATTATTTATCTAGTGAAAAATCAAGAATATAGTTTTTATTAAACTAATAGTGACCATAAAAGGCACAAAACCCTGACCAAAACTTATTGGTCATGTAAATTGAAACTATAATCATCCAGTGGTCTAATATTTGACCATTTGGAGTCTTATACAAGAAATTATGACACTTATATTATTTTATTTTAAATGATGCCAAAGTTGTCACCTTCATAATTTAATAAATATATCACTTATAAATATTGTGATTTTAAGATGATAAATTCGAGTAAAAGTATTATTGTGAAAGTTAATATATTTATCTTCATCGTAGGATTTTATTTTAAATTTTTATGCAACAAATAAGTATATTAAATAATTATACAAAAATGATGTAGTAATTATTTTATTAAGAGATAAAACAAATAAATGGTTTTAAAAATATTAAAATAAATATTATATGAACTATTTAATGTGATCCACTAATTTTATAGATACATATGAACTTTTATTAATATATTAAAGCTTTTAGTTTGAACATATCTTCTGTATATATTTTATTTAAATTCAAATAAATGAATAGTGTCAAAATTGACACTATTGTTATTTTATAAAAATAACATATTATAAAATTGTTTAAAAATCACAAAAATATTTAAAAATTATAAATTTAACTTTATATGGTCTATAATGTTATAAACTAAAAAAGTATGGAAAATCCACAACAAATAAGTAAATATTTGTTATAATTTAAAATTTATAATTTTATTACCACAAATAAACTTAAATAGATTAAATAAGGATAAATCAAAATGATAAGGTTTAAAATAAGATCCAAACATGTCTAAATTTGATTGGTTGATGAGATTACAACCCTAGCTCATCTAATATTATAATATGAGTCATTTTATGGAGGTTTTTAAATGGGGTTAGATTTATTATAAATTAATAATTTTAAGAATTCCAAAGGTGCCCCTCTCCTCCCTTATAAAAGGGCACCTCCTCCCTCTCTTCCTCACACAACTTTGAGCCTTCAAGCTCGGCCAACCCCTGCCAAATTCTCTTCTCCACTTCCCTAGAAACATCCTAGAGGTTCTGGTCTTCCTCAAAGACCAATTTTAGTGCCCTAAGAGGAGGTCTCAAAAAGGCGCTTCAAAGAAGAGGATGTTCGGACACTTACGAAGCAAATCGGACCTAAGGTAAGGGAAATATCACAATCTCTTTTCTATCCGAGATTGTTTAAACTTTGGAATTTACTGGGGTGTATTTTATCATCCACATCAATGTTTCCTCAATATGTAATATTTATATCCTTCTACAAAAGTTTAAATCCTATTTTACCCTTCGGTGAGATTTTAGTAAAAGATATGAAAGGAATCTTTTGTCGTTTTTCGTACGAGGTATTTTTTGACTTTTCCAACAAATGTACGAGAAGAATGTTTTTTTAACTTATATGGCATGAATGGATTTTTAAAACATTATTTCCAAGAAGCTTCCTTTACAAGTTTTCAAGTTTATTTTTAATAAACTTCTTTTAGTTTAAAATTGTAAGACATGTTAAGAAAGGAAAATGTTTTTGAAGTAGAGAGGATATTTTCCTCAAGAATGGAGTTCAAGTGTTTTATCAAAATTATTTTCCATCTAAGAAAATAAAGGGTTCTGTTTTTATCCCTATTATTACATTGATTTGATTATGTTGTGATGGAATTATTTTTATGAATTCCTTTATCTTATATGAATTGTTTTATGATGTCATGATGTTTAAGATTCTCATTTGTATTACATGGGTTATGCAATGATGTATGATTTCTGATTTTGGGGCACACATAAGAAGGGTATCATTATGAGATGGGTGGGACCTATATCTCCCTCCAATGCATTGGGTAAAGATTTTATATCTCATGAGATAGACATGGCTGGAATGGTAGGTTATACCGGTTTAGTGAAATAGGACTGAAACGAGGGTGACTCGGTTCAGAAAGGGACTTTGTCCACTAAGACAGTCTGGGAAATGAGTATTGACTAACAAGAAATGATTCTCTATGATTATGTGTTTATGCCACAATGTTTCATGTTTTAAGTTATGATTATTGTGATTACATTTCACTTCCATGATTTATCCCATGTTATGAAATTATGCTCTCTTTTGCAGGTTATGATTTCCAAAATGTTATGTTCTTATGAATATGATGTGATTGATATTTATTTTGTTTACCCTTAATGAGTATTTGAGCTCACCCTTTTATGTTTTCTTTTCCCCAGGATATAAAGAAAGGTTTTAGGTAAAAAAAGAAAGATCTTTATGGGAGATGTTGAAGATCTTTCACCACGATTAGAAGATTATATTCCGAGTTTCCAAAGACACTAAACTATTACGGTCCTTGTGTGTGTGTTTTTGTAATGTACTAAGTATTCCGCAAAAGTAATGTAATGTACATGTACGTCAGGCTTCGGGTCTCTACAGTTGGTATCAAAGGAAAGGTTTAGTCAACCTTTGTAAACTAGGATGCGAGAACTTTAGTGAGATCCCTAGAGATATTTCTAAGGTATGTCTAGGGATGTCTCTAAGGTTAAGTATGTGTATAGGTTATAGTCCTATAATTGCGCTAACGATCTTATAATTTAACCTAAGATGTTAGATATTGAGGGTACTCCCCCTTTATTATGTTGTTTTCCCTAGCATGATTTTTGCCTCTCACACTATTCTTTTTGGGTTTTAGAAAATGGATTGAAATAAGATGATTCACGATAATGGAGGATATGATGGAAAATGGAATGATGAGAAACCAAATGAAATGGGATTTGGAAGTCCAAACATCATTATTATGCCGAATCAGCAATCTCATAATATGATCAATAAAGTAAAATTTGGTAAGTTTCCTGACTCGGCTAATAAGAGAAAGATGGAGTTTCATGATGATCATAGAAGAAAGAAATTTCAATTTCCCCTATGTAAATCATGTGGGAAGAGGCATCAAGGAGAATATTTCAAAGGAACTAGAAGATGCTTTGGGTGTGTAAAAGAAGGACACAAAGCCAGTAAGTGCAATGGAAAAGTTTCAGTTAACACCATGGATGAGGTTAATGGTATTGCTACGATAACAACAATGGTTAAATGTTTTAAATGTGGAATGTACGGGCATTATGCAAACCAATTCCATAAGGGAATGTCTCATGAAGAGAATCGGTATGGTCGTATGGGTAGTATTTTTGTTGATGATGATGAAGAGACTTCAAATGATATGTGAGATGAAAGAATTGTTGAAGCTCGATCAATGGTTTAAGAAGGTAGTGGAATGATTACATGTTTATCAAGTGTAATGTTGTACTATAGAATAAAGTGACATCTAAGGATTGTTACACTGTTGTCTTTCCTTGAGTTTTGAAAGAGGATGATTAATGTTATCAGTATACATGAAAGGTTATTCAGATATTTTTGGAATGTAGATGATATTAGAATAATGAAGGGAAAATGAGAAAACGAAATGTTTAACAGTATTCATGAGCTCATGATTGATATAAGGACTAAGTGATATAATGGTTTGAGTATAAATAATTTTGAGGATTTTGGTTTATGGAAAGTGTTAACTTTTAACTGCATTCATGTTTTCACTAAGTTTCAATGGGTATTCAAGAGAATACATGATTAAGGCCTTTGAATGTTTGGTATGTGACCAACAAGACATATCTTATGATATATGGGGATCAACGATGGTATTAAATCTCTGGTAATCGTTTTCACTATATTATGAGAGTGGACTGCAGTATTATGGATAAGCCTAAATATTGGAATGGATTATGTTGGACATAAGTTAGTTTAAGGATAGAACTTTTTTTTCGATATTATTGATGGGATATTATAGTAATATAGTTTTAGAAAAAGGACAACCTATAGGACGGGCGACAGCCCATCGCGTCGGACAAGGTTGTGGGAATCGAACCCACAACCGAAGTGCGACTGGCCTTTATCGCCTACCACTGGCCTATAAGAAGTCCCTGTTTAGTAGAAACTAGTTTTATTATATTAATCAGTATGATATATGAATTATAAGTCCATTTTAGGAACCATATATGATTAATCTCACTATAGAATGACTTATGTATATTTAATAACTTTTGCTAACCTTTTGTTTGAGATAGATGGAATGACCCGTCATTCTATCACATGATCTGCTAACACTGCACGAATAACAAATTCAACTTCATTTATTTAAGAGATGAAGTGGAAATTGTTCAAGGCACAAACAACAGTGAGATTGTACAAAAAAAAGTAAGTATTTATTCTAATTAAAATTCTTCAACTTTAGGGAAATGATCTTGAAAACCAAAAATGTTGTCTTAGTGCTCTTATATATGATTAATCATATGGTACCTTAGATCGTCACAAATTTATGGATTTGTGATTGTTGGCTTTTCCATAGCCATGTTCTCTACCACTCTCCATCAGAACATGATGGTTAGATTTTTCTTCCATATCCATATTTTAACCTATGTGGAAACCCAGTGATTAGTTTATTTGGGTAATCGTTACATTTCATACTTTAGTTTTTAAAGCCATGTTTTGGTATTCTTTTTTACGATGTGGGTTTCTATCAAAGAAACTTTCAAATAGTAAACCATTTATAACCCCGACGAATTTCGAGGGAGAAATTCATTTTAAGGGGGGTTGAATGTAACACCCTGAGATTTTATGAAAAATATTATTTTAATTTCATTAATGTCTGTTGTTGTATTCTACACCAAGATTACCTTGCGCTATACGCAACACCGTATTAGCTTGCAGTATACGCAACACTATTCTTGGACCGTGTTACACGCAATTTTGATAAGAGTTATTCTACGCAACATTGAGTATATATATATATATATATATATATATATTAAATGTATAAATGAAATATGGTTGGATTCTGTTATACGAAACAACAAAGGATTCTTTCACAACACGCAACCCTGACTTGGCTTGCATTGCACGCAATCGCGACCTTCCTCGATAGCGTGTGTTGTACGCAATACCAGGTTTTAATAAACAATGATATATTATTATAATATTGTCATGAACTAGCCGTTATGAATAGTATTAACTAAATTTTGAATTTTATAACATTATTATTCATCTTACACATTTTCTAGAACATGGTATAAGAACAAAATAAATTTTTCGGGTAAAATAAGTATTTTTAAAAAAATGCAGTTTTGCCGCCTTTTGATGGCGCACCCACTTTAAATCTAGTTTTTTACATGTTTATATTTTCAATTTGACAAAATAAAATTCTTATTTTGAATCAGGATGTAAAAATTTACATTAGATAATGTTTTGATATTTTTCCGATAACTTTCATATTTTAATGAATAGTAAAAACACGCTATATTTTAATTAAAAACAACTTTTTTCATCATAATATCTTATGTGGTTACATTATAATATTGAATGGTTTTAAAGTATAAATAGAATAAATTTTTACCATTTAATATAATGTATGTCATAAGCATTGATTTTACCTTGAATTCGTAGGTTATATCAATTCAATCTTTTGCAATGTTTTAAACAAAAACCCGTTTTTATTCGACAACAGGATTAATTTTAATTTAATTTCTGCAACTTCTGTGTATTGAATTTTAAAAAATGGATTCCATATTTGGAATCAGTGGGTCCAAATTATGTTAATATGCTACTTTTTATTTTTGGGAATTATGAATAGTAACTACGGTAAATTTTATTTACCATAGTTAAAGGTAAATCGGGTAATTAAGGGTAAATATAATATTATAAAATTACCCTAACACATGCAAAAATTCTATTTGATGGCTAAAAGTAAACCCATATCAACTAAGGGTCGGATTAGATTCATTTTATGGACTTTTGACCATGAAAATAATTTAATTATTATTAAAACCAAAGAAAGTGACAACATGTCACTTTGTTAAATCTTATAAGTATAATAATTTTAACTTAGTGATAAACATCATAAAACTTCGAACATGAATAGTATCTAGAAATCTAACAAAATTATCTACATCATGAGAATTTATTTAGAATTTTTTGGGATTAAATAGTTATCATTAATTGTGACACAATAGTGATGCAGAAATTATTTATCTAGTGAAAAATCAAGAATATAGTTTTTATTAAACTAATAGTGACCATAAAAGGCACAAAACCCTGACCAAAACTTATTGGTCATGTAAATTGAAACTATAATCATCCAATGGTCGAATATTTGACCATTTGGAGTCTTATACAAGCAATTATGACACTTATATTATTTTATTTTAAATGATGCCCAAGTTGTCACCTTCATAATTTAATAAATATAACAATTTAACTATTGTGATTTTAAGATGATAAATTCGAGTAAAAGTATTATTGTGAAAGGTAATATATTTATCTTCATCATAGGATTTTATTTTAAATTTTTATGCAACAAATAAGTATATGAAATAATTATACAAAAATGATGTAGTAATTATTTTATTAAGAGATAAACCAAATAAATGGTTTTAAAAATAATAAAATAAATATTATATGAACTATTTAATGTGATCCACTAATTTTATAGATACATGTGACCTTTTATTAATATATTAAAGCTTTTAGTTTGAACATATCTTCTGTATATACTTTATTTAAATTCAAATAAATGAATAGTGTCAAAATTGACACTATTGTTATTTTATAAAAATAACATATTATAAAATTGTTTAAAAATCACAAAAATATTTAAAAATTATAAATTTAACTTTATATGGTCTATAATGTTATAAAGTAAACAATTATGGAAAATGCACCACAAATAAATAATTATTTGTTATAATTTAAAATTTATAATTTTATTACCACAAATAAACTTAAATAGATTAAATAAGGATAAATCAAAATGATAAGGTTTAAAATAAGATCCAAACATGTATAAATTTGATTGGTTGATGATATTACAACCCTATCTCATCTAATCTTCTAATATGAGTCATTTTATGGAGGTTTTTAAGTGGGGTTAGATTAATTATAAATTAATATTTTTAAGAATTCCAAAGGTGTCCCTCTCCTCCCTTATAAAAGGGCACCTCCTCCCTCTCTTCCTCACACAACTTTGAGCCTTCAAGCTCGGCCAACCCCTGCCAAATTTTCTTCTCCACTTCCCTAGAAACATCCTAGAGGTTCTGGTCTTCCTCAAAGACCAATTTTAGTGCCCTAAGAGGAGGTCTCAAAAAGGCGCTTCAAAAAAGAGGAGGTTCGGACACTTACGAAGCAAATCGGACCTAAGGTAAAGGAAATATCACAATCTCATTTTTATCCGAGATTGTTTATACTTTGGAATTTACTGGGGTGTATTTTATCATCCACATCAATGTTTCCTCAATATGTAATATTTATATCCTTCTACAAAAGTTGAAATCCTATTTTACCCTTCGGTGAGATTTTATTAAAATATATGAAAGGAATCTTTTTTCGTTTTTCATACGAGGTATTTTTTGACTTTTCCGAAAAAAGTACAAGAATAATGTTTTTTTTAACTTATATGGCATGAATGGATTTTTAAAAAATTATTTCCAAGAAGCTTTCTTTACAATTTTTCAAGTTTATTTTTAATAAACTTCTTTTAGTTTAAAATTGTAAGACATGTTAAGAAAGGAAAATGTTTTTGAAGTAGAAAGGATATTTTCCTCAAGAATGGAGTTCAAGTGTTTTATCAAAATTATTTTCCATATAAGAAAATAAAGGGTTCTGTTTTTATCCCTATTATTACATTGATTTGATTATGTTGTGATGGAATTATTTTTATGAATTCCTTTATCTTATATGAATTGTTTTATGATGTCATGATATTTAAGATTCCCATTTGTATTACATGGGTTATGCAATGATGTATGATTTCTGATTTTGTGGCACACATAAGAATGGTATCATTATGAGATGGGTGGGACCTATATCTCCCTCCAATGCATTGGGTAAAGATTTTATATCTCATGAGATAGACATGGCTGGAAGGGTAGGTTATACCGGTTCAGTGAAACAGGACTGAAACGAGGGTGACTCGGTTCAGAAAGGGACTTTGTCCACTAAGATAGTCTTGGCAATGAGTCTTGACTAACAAGAAATGATTCTCTATGATTATTTGTGGATGCCACAATGTTTCATTTTTAAGTTATGATTATTGTGATTACATTTCACTGCCATGATTTATCCCATGTTATGAAATTATGCTCTCTTTTTCAGGTTATGATTTCCAAAATGTTATGTTCTTATGAATATGATTTGATTGATATTTCTTTTGTTTACCCTTAATGATCATTTGAGCTCACCCTTTTATGTTTTCTTTTCCCCAGGATATAAAGAAAGGTTTTAGGTAAAAAAATGGAAGATCTTTATGGGAGATGTTGAAGATCTTTCACCACGATTAGAAGATTATATTCCGAGTTTCCAAAGACACTAAACTATTACGGTCCTTGTGTGTGTGTTTTTGTAATGTACTAAGTATTCCGTAAAAGTAATGTAATGTACGTGTACGTCAGGCTTTGGGTCTCTACAGTTGGTATCAGAGGAAAGGTTTAGTCAACCTTTGGAAACTAGGATGCGAGAACTTTAGTGAGATCCCTAGAGATATTTCTAAGGTATGTCTAGGGATGTCTCTAAGGTTAAGTATGCATATAGGTTATAGTCATATAATTGCGCTAACGATCTTAGAATTTAACCTAAGATGTTAGATATTGAGGGTACTCCCCCTTTATTATGTTGTTTTCCCTAGCATGATTTTTGCCTCTCACACTATTCTTTTTGGGTTTTAGAAAATGGCTGGAAACAAGATGATTCACGATAATGGAGGATATGATGGACAATGGAATGATGAGAAACCAAATGAAATGGGATTTGGAAGTCCAAACATCATTATTATGCCGAATCAGCAATCTCATAATATGATCAATAAAGTAAAATTTGGTAAGTTTCCTGACTCGGCTAATAAGAGAAAGATGGAGTTTCATGATGATCATAGATGAAAGAAAGTTCAATTTCCCCTATGTAAATCATGTGGGAAGAGGCATCAAGGAGAATATTTCAAAGGAACTGGAAGATGCTTTAGGTGTGGAAAAGAAGGACACAAAGCCAGTAAGTGCAATGGAAAAGTTTCAGTTAACACCATGGATGAGGTTAATGGTATTGCTACGACATCAACAATGGTTAAATGTTTTAAATGTGGAATGTACGGTAATATGCAAACCAATTCCCTAAGGGAATGTCTCATGAAGAGAATCGGTATGGTCGTATGGGTAGTATTTTTGTTGATGATTATGAAGAGACTACAAATGATATGTGAGATGAAAGAATTGTTGAAGCTCGGTCAATGGTTTAAGAAGGTAGTGGAATGATTACATGTTTATCAAGTGCAATGTTGTACTATAGAATAAAGAGACATCTAAGGATTGTTACACTGTTGTCTTTCCTTGAGTTTTGAAAGAGGATGATTAATGTTATCAGTATCCATGAAAGGTTATTCAGATATTTTTGGAATGTAGATGATATGCGAACAATGAAGGGAAAATGAGAAAAAAAATGTTTAACAGTATTCATGAGCTCATGATTGATATAAGGACTAAGTGATATAATGGTTTGAGTATAAGTAATTTTGAGGATTTTGGTTTATGGAAAGTGTTAACTTTTAACTGCATTCATGTTTTCACTAAGGTTCAATGGGTATTCAAGAGAATACATGATTAAGGCCTTTGAATGTTTGGTATGTGACCATCAAGACATATCTTATGATATATGGGGATCAACGATGGTATTAAATCTCTGGTAATCGTTTTCACTATATTATGAGAGTGGACTGCAGTATTATGGATAAACCTAAATATTGGAATGGATTATGTTGGACATAAGTTAGTTTAAGGATAGAACTTTTTTTTCGATATTATTGATGGGATATTATAGTAATATAGTTTTAGAAAAAGGACAACCTGCAGGACGGGCGACAGCCCATCGCGTCGGACAAGGTTGTGGGAATCGAACCCACAACCGAAGTGCGACTGGCCTTTATCGCCTACCACTGGCCTATAGGAAGTCCCTGTTTAGTAGAAACTAGTTTTATTATATTAATCAGTATGATATATGAAGTATAAGTCCATTTTAGGAACCATATATGATTAATCTCACTATAGAATGACTTATGTATATTTAATAACTTTTGCTAACATTTTGTTTGAGACAGATGGAATGACCCGTCATTCTATCACATGATCTGCTAACACTGCACGAATAACAAATTCAGCTTCATTTATTTAAGAGATGAAGTGGAAATTGTTCATGGCACAAACAACAGTGAGATTGTACCAAAATAAAGTAAGTATTTATTCTAATTCAAATTCTTCAAATTTAGGGAAATGATCTTGAAAACCAAAAATGTTGTCTTAGTGCTCTTATATATGATTAATCATATAGTACCTTAGATCGTCACAAATTTATGGATTTGTGATTGTTGGCTTTTCCATAGCCATGTTCTCTACCACTCTCCATCAGAACATGATGGTTAGATTTTTCTTCCATATCCATATTTTAACCTTTGTGGAACCCCAGTGATTAGTTTATTTGGGTAATCGTTACATTTCATACTTTAGTTTTTAAAGCCATGTTTTGGTATTCTTTTTTACGATGTGGGTTTCTATCAAAGAAACTTTCAAATAGTAAACCATTTATAACCCCGACGAATTTCGAGGGTGAAATTCATTTTAAGGGGGGTAGAATGTAACACCCCGAGATTTTATGAAAAATATTATTTTAATTTCATTAATGTCTTTTGTTGTATTCTACACCAAGATTACCTTGCGCTATACGCAACACCGTATTAGCTTGCAGTATACACAACACTATTCTTAGACCATGTTACACACAATTTTGATAAGAGTTATTCTACGCAACATTGAGTATATATATATATATATATATATATTAAATGTATAAATGAAATATGGTTGGATTCTGTTATATGAAACAACAAAGGATTCTTTCACAACACGCAACCCTGACTTGGCTTGCATTACACGCAATCGCGACCTTCCTCGATAGCGTGTGTTGTACGCAATACCTGGTTTTAATAAAAAATGATATATTATTATAATATTGTCATGAACTAGCCGTTATGAATAGTATTAACTAAATTTTGAATTTTATAACATTATTATTCATCTTACACATTTTCTAGAACATGGTATAAGAACAAAATAAATTTTTCGGGTAAAATAAGTATTTTTCAAAAAATGCAGTTTTGCCGCCTTTTGATGGCGCACCCACTTTAAATCTAGTTTTTTAGATGTTTATATGTTCAATTTGACAAAATAAAATTCTTCTTTTGATTCAGGATGTAAAAATTTACATTAGATAAAGTTTTGATATTTTTCCGATAACTTTCATATTTTAATGAATAGTAAAAACACGCTATATTTTAATTAAAAACAACTTTTTTCATCATAATATCTTATGTGGTTAAATTATAATATTGAATGGTTTTAATGTATAAATAGAATATATTTTTACCATTTAATATAATGTATGTCATTAGCATTGATTTTACCTTGAATTCGTAGGTTAAATCAATTCAATCTTTTGCAATGTTTTAAACAAAACCCCGTTTTTATTCGACAACGGGATTAATTTTAATTTAATTTCTACAACTTCTGTGTATTGAATTTTAAAAAATGGATTCCATATTTGGAATCAGTGGGTCCAAATTATGTTAATAGGCTACTTTTTATTTTTGGGAATTATGAATAGTAACTACGGTAAATTTTATTTACCATAGTTAAAGGTAAATCGGGTAATTAAGGGTAAATATAATATTATAAAATTACCCTAACACATTCCAAAATTCTATTTGATGGCTAAAAGTAAACCCATATCAACTAAGGGTCGGATTAGATTCATTTTATGGACTTTTGACCATGAAAATAATTTAATTATTATTAAAACCAAAGAAAGTGACAACATGTCACTTTCTTAAATCTTATAAGTATAATAATTTTAACTTAGTGATAAACATCATAAAACTTCGAACATGAATAGTATCCAGAAAGATAACAAAATTATCTACATCATGAGAATTTATTTATAATTTTTGGGATTAAATAGTTATCATTAATTGTGACACAATAGTGATGCAGAAATTATTTATCTAGTGAAAAATCAAGAATATAGTTTTTATTAAACTAATAGTGACCATAAAAGGCACAAAACCCTGAACAAAACTTATTGGTCATGTAAATGGAAACTATAATCATCCAATGGTCTAATATTTGACCATTTGGAGTCTTATACAAGCAATTATGACACTTATATTATTTTATTTTAAATGATGCCAAAGTTGTCACCTTCATAATTTAATAAATATAACAATTTAAATATTGTGATTTTAAGATGATAAATTCTAGTAAAAGTATTATTGTGAAAGGTAATATATTTATCTTCATCATAGGATTTTATTTTAAATTTTTATTCAACAAATAAGTATATTAAATAATTATACAAAAATGATGTAGTAATTATTTTATTAAGAGATAAACCAAATAGATGGTTTTAAAAATAATAAAATAAATATTATATGAACTATTTAATGTGATCCACTAATTTTATAGATACATATGAACTTTTATTAATATATTAATGCTTTTAGTTTGAACATATCTTCTGTATATACTTTATTTAAATTCAAATAAATGAATAGTGTCAAAATTGACACTATTGTTATTTTATAAAAATAACATATTATAAAATTGTTTAAAAATCACAAAAATATTTAAAAATTATAAATTTAAATTTATATGGTCTATAATGTTATAAAGTAAACAATTATGGAAAATTCACAACAAATAAGTAATTATTTTTTATAATTTAAAATTTAGAATTTTATTACCACAAATAAACTTAAATAGATTAAATACGGATAAATCAAAATGATAAGGTTTAAAATAAGATCCAAACATGTCTAAATTTGATTGGTTGATGAGATTACAACCCTATCTCATCTAATCTTTGAATATTAGTAATTTTTGGAGGTTTTTAAGTGGGGTTAGATTTATTATAAATTAATATTTTTAAGAATTCCAAAGGTGCCCCTCTCCTCCCTTATAAAAGGGCACCTCCTCCCTCTCTTCCTCACACAACTTTGAGCCTTCAAGCTTGGCCAACCCCTGCAAAATTATCTTCTCCACTTCCCTAGAAACATCCTAGAGGTTCGGGTCTTCCTCAAAGACCAATTTTAGTGCCCTATGAGGAGGTCTCAAAAAGGCGCTTCAAAGAAGAGGAGGATCGGACACTTACGAAGAAAATCGGACCTAAGGTAAGGGAAATATCACAATCTCATTTTTATCCGAGATTGTTTATACTTTGGAATTTACTGGGGTGTATTTTATCATCCACATCAATGTTTCCTCAATATTTAATATTTATATCCTTCTACAAAAGTTTAAATCCAATTTTACCCTTCGGTGAGATTTTAGTAAAAGATATGAAAGGAATCTTTTGTCGTTTTTCGTACGAGGTATTTTTTGACTTTTCCGACAAAAGTACAAGAAGAATGTTTTTTTAACTTATACGGCATGAATGTATTTTTAAAACATTATTTCCAAGAAACTTCCTTTACAAGTTTTCAAGTTTATTTTCAATAAACTTCTTTTAGTTTAAAATTGTAAGACATGTTAAGAAAGGAAAATGTTTTTGAAGTAGAAAGGATATTTTTCTCAAGAATGGAGTTCAAGTGTTTTATCAAAATTATTTTCCATCTAAGAAAATAAAGGGTTCTGTTTTTATCCCTATTATTACATTGATTTGATTATGTTTTGATGGAATTATTTTTATGAATTCCTTTATCTTATATGAATTGTTTTATGATGTCATGATGTTTAAGATTCCCATTTGTATTACATGGGTTATGCAATGATGTATGATTTATGATTTTGTGTCACACATAAGAATGGTATCATTATGAGATGGGTGGGACCTATATCTCTCTCCAATGCATTGGGTAAAGATTTTATATCTCATGAGATAGATATGGCTGGAAAGGTAGGTTATACCGGTTCAGTGAAACAGGACTGAAACGAGGGTGACTTGGTTCAGAAAGGGACTTTGTCCACTAAGATAGTCTTGGCAATGAGTCTTGACTAAGAAGAAATGATTCTCTATGATTATGTGTGTATGCCACAATGTTTCATGTTTTAAGTTATGATTATTGTGATTACATTTCACTGCCATGATTTATCCCATGTTATGAAATTATGCTCTATTTTGCAGGTTATGATTTCCAAAATGTTATGTTCTTATGAATATGATGTGATTGATATTTCTTTTGTTTACCCTTACTGATCATTTGAGCTCACCCTTTTATGTTTTCTTTTCCCCAGGATATAAAGAAAGGTTTTAGGTAAAAAAAAGGAAGATCTTTATGGGAGATGTTGAAGATCTTTCACCACGATTAGAAGATTATATTCCGAGTTTCCAAAGACACTAAACTATTACGGTCCTTGTGTGTGTGTTTTTGTAATGTACTAAGTATTCCGAAAAAGTAATGTAATGTACATGTACGTCAGGCTTTGAGTCTCTACACATATCAACGAGGGGAATAAGCTGATGCACATGGGTGGACCTATCCACTTCCTATACATTTGGGTGGAGGAATACATGGGAGGATATGAATATCTAAACCATATCCTACCCCCCATGTTGATCATATGACTAGTGATTTTTAACATCACAGGGAGTTTTCCATTAATGTTTGTTTTGACAGACATGATGACTAGGGTCAGACTAGAATAATGATTTACCTTGCACATATTCCTTTGTTGATAGGGTTAACAAAAGACGATGACATGAGGACCAATGTGAAGATCATATCTCCTAGCCTTTCAAGGTGGAGTGATGGTAGAAAGGGTAGAGTGTGAGCTGATCTATGAAACATGAAACTTTACACAATTCATGAGGAAGTTCATGGACTATAGAGATGGACTCTGAAGGTATACTTGGGAGTATGACATGAAGATCACCCATGTGTAATGTGGTATATTTGGCTCATGTTCATTTGTGAGTATGGAAAGACAAATAATGAGATACCTTTTTCCACTATGACGTATGGGTTGGTTGATGGCTATGAAAAGAGATGGGAGGCTGCCGGCCTATGGGAAATGCTGAGGTAATAGACCATCTGATCTAAGGAATGAGTGGATAATCTACATTAGGGGTGATTATAAAAGGTGTAATGAGAGATCCATTGGGGTAGTACTGGTGCACATCATGGTGACAGAGCTGTAGCAAAACATTAGACGATACGGGGCCCAAAACTAGCTATAAGTAATCAAATAACATCGACAACACTAGGTGGGAATACTCAGCTAGATGGGGAACCATTGAGTGGGTTCCACTGGATACCTTTAAATGATCTAGGAAAGTGACTACATAATTTAAGAATTATTGATGACATCGTCTATCTGGAGGCCTAGGAAACCAGGGATGTCAATTATAAATTCCTCGACACTGGAAGGGTGTGAGACCACCTAAATAGGTACAGAGTGTAACTTGATTGGATTGGTCATGACAATTCCAGATTCCTCACATCTTAGGAGGGTGGGGAACGATATGTGGCAGAGCACTTGGAGTTGGTTCACTCCAAAGGCACTGCAAGTCCAATGACAGATCGAATGAGGGTACTTCTAGACATGACATCTTCCCCTAATCTCTCGGTGGCTAATCTAGATGAGTGAAATACCCTACCCAATAAATTATATGGATCCTAGTGGAGAGACTCAAATGAATGGATCCCCCATAGGATGATGTGTTCATATCCTCTATAGAGGAAGGTGTGGTCACAACCCCAGAGGAAATATCCTTGGTTGGATTTGTTGAATCTATTAATGTACACTTTATCTCATTCCCCCATCCTATATCTACCTCATTATTTATTTGAAGTCTTATATTGACATTTTATTGTATATGATGATTTATTAAAGGGAACCATATTGATGGGGAAGGAAGAAAAACCAAAATCATAGAGTTCCAAGCCACATGATAGGCTGCAGGGTCAATCAAATATTATGATGGTAGGGTGGCCACATTGGAATATCTATAGATCTCAATCATATATGTGGTTCCATGTACCAGTATCCCGATAGTGACATCTCGAGAGGATGAAACACCACCACTCATCTTGTAAAAGTCTCTTTCCTTACCGAATAATACATGTGGATTCTTGATCAGGTTAACTAACATTCTTCATTTCTAAAAAAAATGTTTGGAGTAGTGGATTCTTTGCTATGGGACATGGATAGAGGATCTAAGATCCCTTTCCTAAGAGGGGCTCTGGTCTATGCAAAGCTATCCACTCGAGATGACCATACCATGGCATAATGTGATAGGTCAGTTGTGGCTACTCGTGATGCTATTGATGGTACAGTACCAATAGCTAATAGGGAAATCATTATTGAGGTGGGGTCAAGTGATGATGGAAGCCTCATGACATAGAGCACGGCCCATCTGATATAATAGAGGAGGAGGATCCTACCACTAGACTCTTTCCTACATTCTCAGAGTATTAGCTGGTTGATATTGATGAACTGTACATATTCGGTTCTGATGTGGAGAAGAAAATCCTCATGAATCCACATTAGGCGTGGATGTGAATCATTATCTTCATTTAAACCCCAAATACACAATGGGTGAGTTAGATGGGATCAATACGCCACTGGCTGTATAGTCTATTTGTGAGAGGGGAAGATGCTCATGATCTCCATGCACAATTCCATGACTATCTTGATGAGATGATGGGGGAATACCACATGCAATTGGATTACTCCTAGTTATAGGAGAAATACTATTGCACATGGAAGCTTAAAGAGGTCGATAAAGAGATCCAGCACATGGAAGAATAGATGAACGATAATTCCTCTTTGGTTACCTCTCAATCAGAAAATCTCATATGATTGAGGGTCCAGCTAGAGGAACCCCTCATGAAAATGAGACAAGAATCTCATCATGTAGAAGAACAGTGAGATGAGGTGGACTAGTAACTTGCTAGGGTCGATAAGCTTCGCCTGGAATATAATAGGGTAGAGATCTTAGGCAGCAGTTGTAGACCCTAGAGGCCACTCATTGAAAGGTGGAGGAGTTTAATCACTCTATATTATAGGAAGATCCATTGGGGGTATTGTTTTCTATACTCATGAAACATACTCACTTATTTTATTACTTTGGATTGAGTGGCTGAACACATTCCTTCTTTCTTTAATTATTTCATCTCAATCATATCTGTGAGAACTAATGATCAATCCCTAAGCTCATGTGGGTCATGCCCAGTGTGAGAAATAAGGTATGAACATATAATTTTTCTCTTTGTATGACTATGTAAAATAAACAATGAAGGGTTAGGGTCTTCTATTGTTGAATGGATATTGAGAGTGTTTGGGCTGAGAGAGGTTGTCGCAAGATAAAAGAGGTTCTTAGAGCATCCAACTTGATTTTCTAGAAAAATCTAATACACAAACAAGATAACATCATGGGTGTTGGGATATGTGTGATTAATGTGGAATAAGAAATGTGAATCAAAACACCCAAAATTAAGAATACAATGGGATCAGCGTCAAGACATATGATTACTACTGACCATGTTCGATGACACAGTATCTATATTTATTATCATGAAATGGGGACAATAAAAAAAGGGTCAACCACTGACCATGTTTGATACATGAGACCTGTGATGAATTTCCATCCAAGTTCTTTTTTAATATTGGCCTTGGATGGTAGGTGAGATAAATCAACAAGAGACCAGGCCATTAGGGGTTCACTTCATACATGGAAGAGGATGATGATCTAAATAAGTGGAATGCAAAGCATGGTACTAGAGTGATTGAATGTTCAAAGGGATTCCAACACTCTTGGTGTTAGGCCACCATGGTATAGAATGAATTATAGTGAGAATACAAGTATAAATAGAGATCAAACCTATACTCTAATGGATCATCACATTTGATGTAAAGTGAAAACTGAATATGTGAAAAATGTGGTAGATGTTCAACATCGATGGAAAGGACCACTTGGGAGAATCCTACGATGCTTTGCAGTTTTATGTCATGCATGTGAGGATGGTGAACACATAATTTAACATAATATAACGAAGAATATGTATGATATATTTTAACATGATGTGAACATGTTGGGTCCCATATGTTAATGTCATGTGATTGATACATTGCACATAGTTTAAGGTCATACTGCCTAGACCCTAGACAACAGTTTAAATTCATGTTACACGGACTAAGGAATGTCCTAAGAAATTTGTGTAGTATGGAGGGAAGGAACCTAATGTTAATGATTTAAAAGTATCTTCCATACCACATAAATATCTAAAAACAAATTGAAATAAGGCTTCCCATAAGTGGGTATATGTGGTTTGGCAGAGTAACTAACATGACACACCACACCTTCCATGTGTGCATCTTAGTATAAGGTCATAGAGTTTGTTACCAAGAGGGACTCTATGACTCATCCACATTGACACACACATTACGAGAAATCATAATCCCACGTGATGAATTCTCCATTTAAGAAACAAGTAATTTTATATATATCTTTCCAACATGTGGGATTGCAAATTAGGGGTAACACCAAGGATGAAATCCCACCATGATACAAGGATGTAGAACGAAGGTTAGTAGAGATTTCCAAGGCCTGGATGAATGTGGGAATGGTAAATAAGTATAAATTGATGAACATTGTTAAAAACACATAGATTTTAACCATACCATCCAAGAATGGGGTTAATAAATGTGAAATCAACTGTTGACCAAGTTCAAAACACATGATTTTCCATTTGCTTCCCAATATCCACTAGTACGTTGGCCTAGGATGGGAAGTGATCCAAAGAGGAATGATACCATCACTATTAGGGGGTCCCTCTAGATTTTAAGGAGGATGGAAATATAAATCGATGTGGAATCGTGGTGTGGACTAAACATATCAGATTGTGGGATTCAGACCTGGGTGTGAAAATAGTTTAAGTTCGTATTGAATTGACTATGGAAAGCAGTTTAAAGTGATGTTTATCAGACTAATAAGAAATTAAGAGTCTTATGGAATTAATAAAACACATAGGAGTTAAAAAATGATGTGAATGATTCCATGTAGGCTCACTAATTTCTTAAACACCATGATATGAATGACATAAAGTTTAAGGTCACGTTTCTTGGACCATAACTGAAGCTGAATGGACTAAAAATGATAATTAAAATATGGTTGGGACCAACAAAAAAAATATCTGGGAATCACTAAATATCTAATAAGGATGGGAATAAATTCATACATATTTCTAAAAATAGAACATGGTGGAATACCAGCACGGGTGGGGGAAATACCCTCTCGAAAAAAAGTTGAAACACCCCAAAATTGTCATGGGGTATCCTGAACTTCTATGTGGTAGGATCTGAGTTTAATGTCTTATGTTGAGGATGTTATCTATTACTTTAAGTTCATTGTGATTGGGTCAAAGGTATGGAATCTCAAATGTTCATTCATAATATAGTGTTATTACAAACCCGATGTGAATGATGACTATGGAGGCCCAACACCACACAACACATCCTAGAAGAGACATGAAAATAGTTTAATTTTATGATTCTTGAACTTGTTGTTATAATTTTTATGGTCATGATATATGTACCATCATATCTTCATTTAGGGTCATGGAATTTGGACCATGGGAAAATTACTCCAAGAGGAGTATACATAATGTTGTGGTATAAATAACCTAACATGAATGAGGACTATAGAGGCGCACACACACCGCACATGTAATACTAAGGGATCTCGCATACAATTTAATGTCATGTTTCATAGACTACTCTAAGGCCAGTGGGGAAATAGATCTGATAACCTTATGGCTGGTCCCAAGAAAAGGTTTCTAGGCTTTTCTATGTATCCCATGAATATGGGAATCAATCCACATGTAGTTACTATGTTTCATACAGTTTAACATCATATAATAAGTACTAAGGTGAATCCACATGAAAAGGGGATGTTATGTGGCTGGGCTTGACGATAGAAACCTTCGTTTCACTATGTATCTTTTATGGACAAGAATAAATCCATACATAGTTATTTAATTCCGTTTAGTTTAAATCCATTCATTAAGGATGTTGGTGACCAAACAAGAAAGAGGGAGAGTTTTTGTGGCTAGACCCAGAATTGATGATACGAGCATCACTACGTATCCCATTAGGAAGGGAATCAAGACACGCATTATACTAGAAGGAAAATATCCCTATGAAGGTCTGACCCATACATAGAGATGAATGGAATTATATATCTTTTTTTTTTGTTTTTTGTTCTTTTTCGTGACTAGATAGACTATGATGGAGCATTTTGGAATCACTACGTATCATATATAGTCAAGATTCAAACTGTATGTAGTTCTTAACATGTGGAATTGTAGATAACAAATTCCAAGGATTATTTCCTCTCAAGCGGGGATAACACAATGTTGTGCTATTTTTCATCGTGCGTCCCAAAAAATGGTGCCACAGTTTTTGGTTATGTGATAGGACTAGTCTGTTCATTTTAACGTTGTGGGGTAAGGACAATGATTGATATGTAATTTTCATTGGGTTTCTAGGACATTAGGGTAGTCGTATCCCCAAGGGTATGTGTATTTCTTGGTAAAGTAACCGAATGTGATTGAGTACCACAGAGTCCCACAAAACATCACACTCCCTTAAGAGAAAAAATAGTACAAGGGGTTTAAGGGGTTAAATTATTGTTAGGACCAAAGAAAAATGTCTGAAGGTTCCTATATATCCCATAAGGATGGGTTTCATGCCATACATAGCTCTAGATAGTGACAGGGTGGAAACCCAATGCCAAAAGGGATGTCCTCTTATACAAGAACATCATGATGGCACTATGCAGTTTATAGTAATATAACATGTACTATATGGTTCTTAGTTTAGGGTTATAGAATTAAAACTGGTAGTTATTCTTCTCAAATAGATATTTTTAGCATGTTGAGGTGATGAACTCGACGTGAATGAGGGACAAGAAGACCTGTCGTCATACCACATATTCATGAGGAGACTTGTGTATATTTTATATTCATACTGCATGGACTATAGGGGGTGAAAATAGTTTAATGAAATAATGATTTGACCTTCTAAAGACAGTTTAAGTTCATGTTTCCTAGACTGTAGGTTCTTAGTTTGTAGTTGTAGATTTTGGACCATAAAGTAATTGGGTATAAAAGGATATGTGTAGTGCAGCGGTATGATAATCCCAGTTAGAATAAAGACCAAGGAGGGACACAACACCACATGAAACAATGAAAAGAGAATCATTTCTGTTGTTTAATTTCATAATTATTGGACTTGAGAACCCAATTTAATGACATTTTCCCAGGATGGGAAAGGCTATGTAATTTATCGTCGTGAAACTAGGATGATGGGGGAGGATTATTCCCAAGGGATATATATTTTTTATCTATTATAATATGATATGAATGAGGACCATATAGTCCCCACACCACACCACTAATTCACAAGATAAACTCAGGCCAAGAGGCCAAAAGGTTGAATGTATAGTTTGGCCCAAGGAGGAAACATATTGGTATTCCTACATATCCTATAAGGATGGGAATAAATCCTCACATATTTATCAATCACAAAAAGGTATATTCCCAATGTTGGAAGTAATTTCATCTCATATAAGAATGTTATTATAGTGTTTTGTAGTTTAAATTCATGTAGCTTTGATTGTATGGTTCATAGTTTAGGGTTACAGATTTTGGACCAATGAAGAGTGGGTATCTCTAATGGATATGTGTAGTATGGTGGGGTGAAAAACTCTATGTGAATGTGGACTATAGATACCCAATTCCACACAAAAAATTCATGAGAAAATGTTAGTTAGGATCTTAGTTTCAGGTTATAGAATTTGGACCTCAGAGATAGTGCAACTCCCCTACGTGAGTACACACCTTACCAATACTCCTAACCTCACGTGAACCATGATCGATGTGGGAAACAAGGAGTGATGTTATGACTTCACAATCACATGTAGAATCTCAAAAAAAAAATTAAGGAAATTTTGGGTTGAAAATGTATAGAAGATACCAACATTCCCACTCAATGTGCATAGATGAATGAAGGGGCAACATCAGGGGTGTTAGAGTTCCACTAGAATAGTGGGAGGTGGGAAGTATGTTAATCAAAACATATAGGGTTCAAATTATAGAGGGGTTGACTGATGGGTAATACCCCCATTGATCATGTTCAAAACAAGGGATCCACAAATTAACCATTCAAGGTCGGGGTATGAAAATGAAAAATCTACTTTTTACCATGTTTGAAACACACGATCCATCATTTTCTATCAAAAATCCTTTTGGTTGTTGGACCAGGATGGGAGGTGAGTTTAGTTTGCATGAGAACATCACTGGTATGGGGTCTCTCTCGATGTGAATGATATTGGAAATAAAAACCATGAAATACTCTATGTATGTAGACAAGTCATGGAATTGTTCACATGGTACTTGTAACTTAATGTATCACGCCCCGTCATGTCAACACATGTCAGTGGTAGGACCCAACTAATCATATCATAAAAGACCCTATTATTATATATATTTTAAGGTCATATTTATTATACTAAAGTATCTAAGTTTAAGGCCATGGATTTTGGACCATGAGCGCTCAGTTTACCATTATTTTCAAAGTATGTATCCATGCATTTTAACGTCATATGGAAAGGATCACATGTTAAGTGTTTTATTGTATTGAAACTAGGAAAATAAAACATAGTTCAACTTCATGTTGCCAAGAAATAATAAGGAGATGCATTCTGAGAGGAATGTGTATCATGTGGAAGCTATAACCTGAAATTATGAAGATATAAGGGGTCTTTATAACACAACAAAATTCAAGGGATAAACCATACATACCTTGAAGTCATGATGTTTAGAAATAGAATCTCAGTTTAACAATATGTTCTTGGGATGTAAAATCTTATTCCATTTACCATTGTTCACCTAAGAAGATGAAACATTGTTCAACATCATGAGGAATGGATGAGTTCATAAGGAATCATCATATATTGTCTATGTGGACTTGAAATCCTTGGAGCTGTCAAAGATTTCTCAAAGGAGAAATATAATTAATGGTCTTGATCTTATTTTGGTCAATATTGATGCCTCTGTATCTGAAAAAAATATAAAAAAACTTCACATAGGTAACCCAAAAGACACAATTCATGGGGTTCATCTTCATATGGTGGGAGCCCATGCATTCTTTAAACCAAACAGAATTACCTTATAAAAGAAGTTCCCTTATGGAACCCTTAAAGAGGTGGAATGTTCATATTCAGGGCCATTCATATATGTTTATACCTGTAATAACTTTCCATGAATGAGATATCCTTGAACCTAGAGATCTATCAATCAAAAACTGTTTTATAGTAAGGGGAAATCATACATCGGATAGTGGTGGTTGAGATCCCAAAATTCGATGTAGACTCCAATTTTCCTATTCTTCTCCTTTATGGGGATGATTTGTTCATCCATTAGGGATAATTAAATTCCTTGAAGAAGTTATCATTGAAGACATTATTAACTTAGGCCTCAACCATGGAACCATGAGAGGAGTGAAACTTCCTGGGAGGCTTCTTGAACATGAAATGACTTATCAATAGGCCAAGATGATGGAAGGCGACCTAATGGCCTCTTCTTGGAATATCTTTATAGATCTAGGAAAAAACATAACTATAACTCTTTTGGAAATCCATGTAGTTCTATTTTTCCTCTAAAGAAATGGCTTCATTGTTAAACATTGTCCTCAAATCTGTCTCAGTACCAAGATTTACCTATACCATCTCATCAATGGTGGTGGATATTCCCTCTTTGAATGTGGGAGGATTATCTTCAAAATCCTCTTCATCATATGAGATGGGGGAATTGGTGAGAGGAGACAAATCATCCAAGCCATCTTATTGTGGGGGAAAATTGGTGCCCACTTGGTTGGATGTGGAATCTTTATTAGGTGACTCATGTGTTACTGAATTCATTATGAAAAAGGATGTCTGCCAAATTCCACCAGGCCTTTGACCAAGGTTTCTACACTTGATGATGTCATTCCATTAGTGTAAAGTCAATATATGTTGGTTCAACCCATATCATAAGAAAACGTATATATGGAATAAAATTGTATCCATGGGGTTAACATCTCGATACCTCACAGTGGTAAGCAGTTTAGTATCATTTGATCCTATTCTATGTAGGAGTATGAGTTAATCTTCTGAAATTCCTTATACCAGGGAACATGTCATATGTTCATATCAAAAATAATGAAGCAATGTATAAAGTATGGTTTTGTATCATCAAAATAATGAATCGGGATGATGAAAGAATTTTCCATGTCTATCCATAGGTCGGACATAGTTATAGTGTTCTCAAACTCATTATTCTAAACCTATTTTCACTTTCTCTTGTAATATTCGGCCTCCAGATAGTGGGATTCACAAGAGGCTAAGAGAGATGGATCACCTTTTTGCATTCCCACTCATACATTAAGGGATTACTTGAGGCCTTGGTGATATGAGGAGGGAATCCCTACATGTAGATGGAACCAGGGTCTACCCATCAGCTTATTATAGGCAGTATCCTATGAGACAACCATGAATTCATTGCTTATAATAAGGCCACCGAACTAGGTCTCCAATAATATTTTTACTTGACCTTTTCTCTACCCTATCATATCCTTGAATCTTTAAGTCATAGAGACTCAAATCAACATTATTCAGTCCTAGTATACGAAGCAACCAAGTTGGGATGGGATTGTTCCTGGAAACATTGTACACTAGAATATAGTAGACTTCAATGCATTAAAATAGTTGGTGATGTAAAGAGGGCGAATGTTACCCTAAATGGGAGATCTGTCATCTTCTCTTGATAATGAGATTATGGATTAGGATTCTTCTCACTTAACATCCTCAACATGGAGTGCCTCTATGTCTAAAACATCAATCTAAAACTGGAGGGGGCTCATTAATGCCTCTATGATAGCTTCATTCGTATCTTATAATAGGTAGATGGCCTTGATAATCTAGAGCTTTGCAGGAATTCTGTAAAGTTGATTAATCACGTCATAATTCTTTAATGGATGCACATTTTTTTTGGGTTAAGTTTTTTCTTTGGAAGGTGTTATGACATGCACATGTGGTGGAGATAATGGATTTTGGATGATTTTAGAAATATCCTCCTTATCACTAGCTGAACCATGTGAAATCACTTCAAGATAACTATTGGCTTGATGATGCCTGGCCATAGCTGGGCATGATCGATGATTATGCGGTCACAGATTCTCTTCCTGTTCGAGTATCATGAATAGTGGTGGAGGTGAATCTTTAAATATAGGTTAAGAGTATTGTTCCTAATGAGCTCTATGCTGAACATGTTGTCTATAATTGGAAGCTTTCACATCTTGGATTGAAGTGTTAGCCTAAGAATTCAAAAGATTCATATATCCTTGACTCCTTCAATAATAGTTTCCACCAAGGACATTATGAGTACCTACCTCATACTAATCTTAATTGGGAACCACATAGGTGTCCACTAGTTCAATGATATTCATAGAGGCATACTCCTCCTCAACATTAGAGGAATATTCAAATGTTGGTCGAACTCTGGGGGTGATTCCCATATATGGGGGCATGAAGTCACTCAGAGTGCGAGATGGATTAAAATCTTTTGGGGGACTTTATTCCACTTACATCATTGTTACTTGATCTTTTGAGAATTAGAAATTTGTTATGAGGATGAAAAAGAAATATCATTTGGAGAAGGAGAAACGAATTCAGGGCGATTGTGATGATTCAATCGGGAAAGGATGTCACCATGGGCATGAGTGACTACTCTTTAAGCTAACCAGTCATCATACTTATGAGACCGCAACTGGAGACCAACTTCCATTCACCTTCACAGTCATTATTAGTCATTTCATAGATTCACCCCACATGTGACAAGGTAGGACCCAAACTAATTACCTTGTTACTTACTTGGCCCTAAAGACAGTGCTTGAACACATAAAATTGTTTGATGGTATGTCAATAGATTTTGTGATAAGGGAAGTAGTTGGGGAGATTAGTGAGATCATCCTCATGGGGTTTCGTGTATTTTGGTAGCTTCATAATCCCTTTAGCCAAGACACTATGGAATGAACTAGTGACCTGCTCATCATTGAATGAGTAGGTCTAGTTCATCCTATTTGGGAAAGGAGCTCTAGGAGCCTGGCCTGTTGAGATGATGGAGCCTAATTATGTGTTATAGATTGATCCTATTTCCTAGGTATCAATGGTAAATTACATGGTGGTTCCTAAAAATTCGGTATTGGGAATTTCAAATCCTAAGGATGGGTGTCTGGATACTTCCCTCAGATATTTTTCAAGCAAAGCTCTCTCAATAACAAATATAGTGTCCCACAGGATATATATTTGTGATGGAAGAAGTGTTTTCCTTGTAGGCTCTTCTTATAAAAGCTAGGAGAGGAAATGGGCATACCTACTTACCTTTATGAAAGTTTTCCTCTAGGAACTGATCCATGTAATAGATATACCATAATCCATATGGTAAATTTTTAGTGATGAGTGATGTAAAAACATAAATATTAACATTCCTCATGAATTTCTTTAGCATCTGATCTTGATTCAGTGACATGTTGAGTGAATCTGTGAGGCCCTTCAACATAGTAACTAATTTTACTACACACTCGTCTAGGTATTATATTCACATGAATAGGTTGGAAATATATATCTTGTAGGTGGTGGAGCGGAACTGATAGAGAAATTTCCTAAAAATATCTTCCCAACAAGAAATGGACCCAATGGCTAACTGGTAATACTATATGAACACAGGCCCTTTGAATATATATTTAAAACACCATAGCATGGCCACCTATTGCTTTTATGGAGTTCCCAAAATGGGACCACATCAGGATATGCAGTGTTCCAGATGTTGTAGTGGGTCACCTGTCGCATTGAAGGGGGAGAAGGTAGGATTCTCAAAATTTGGGGGTTTCTACAAGTCATCTACCCATGCCAGATGTAGCTTTACATCATGTTGTAATTCCACCTACCTTGTATCAAGGGATTCATGGTGGGTAGTGAGAGTAGCTATCAAATTTTCATGGAGGGGATTCCAATAACAATGAGGATTCTTGACCACCAATGCATTGATAGCCTCATCAACATGATAGGAAGGGTCAACCGATAATGGAGAGGCTCTTGGAGATCGTGGTGGGACTACTCGAGGAATGACCTAAGCAGCCTAATCTGGTCCCCTAGAAGGGTTATCATGTCGTTTGGTGGATTTGTAGACACAAACCTTGGTTTTTTTCCATAGACCCTACTCTCCACTCTGTCGGTATTCTTGAGATTGTTGAGATCGATGGGAGGAAATTGGTTGAGAAGGACACATGGATCCCCATACTATCCCAATGGAAGAGGGACATGATAGTACTAAGGATCACTATAGTCTGTAGGTTGTTCATCCATTTGATCACCTAGGATCTCGTCAATGTGTGTCCTCTGATCTTTGAACTTCTAGAGTTAGGAGGATGTAGTGAGATCAACCTCTAAGTCTTGTTCATCATCAGATAGGTAAGTTAATTTGGAGTTCCTAATCTGATCCATACCTTAATTGGAATTCTTACCTACATGTAATGAGGTAGAGTGCTCTCAGAGGCCACATACCTACTACTACTAGGGAGTAAGGATACATGTACAATTATCCACCTAATGTTACACTACCCAAGGGGGTGGTTACTCTACTTCAAAACCTACCTCAGTATCCTTCTCCTTGAGTGCACAGATCTCATCTACATTCACTATGACTATACCCAAGGGCATATCCTCCATATCAGTAGGTAAATTGAGCAATCATAGGATGGGTCTAAAGTGAAGGGAAACATAATACACCCATCCATGGATCCTAAAGTCTGTGGATGCCTCTTAAATAAGTAATTAGATCATGGTGAATCTTTGAATGAATACTTAATGAAGGGTCTGATGGTAACCGGATGATGCAATGTGTTGGGATATTTAGATGGATTCCAAATGAACTATGAGTCAGTTTTGGATGATGCCGTCAAAATGTTTCTAGATCTTCACGTAGACTAACTAACTGCTATGGAGGTAGAAATATGTCGCACAGATGTTTTAATGAAATTATATGACCTCATCCTTGTTTAGTGACTCTATAATGTCGATGTCGAGAGTAGAGATCATCTAGAAAATCTCTAGAAACAGACATATGACAAAGGTTTCCCCCTATATTAACTAATTGAATGCGGTATATGACCCTTCATTTACCTAGGCCTCTACCTATTATAGATGAGAAATTGGAAATATTATTGATCTGGGTTAGTGTGGTGGTGGACTGGCTGGGGGATAAGTCATTGTACAGGATGACAGGTTGCTACATTCTAGGTCATTTCTTAGAGGAAATACTAACAGCATCATCATGTTTATATAGTATGGGTGTTTTTAACACTACCTTGTTAGTGAGGGTAATAGTTTTCAGGGTTGAGTAAATCAGGTGCTTTTCTTCTATCATACTCAAGGAATAATATTCATGATCTCGAGTAGAGGAAGAGAATGAAACTGGCGGTGATGGAGACAATTGCACTGTGATACCCTAGGTGGTGCGAAATCATCCACCTCTTACATGTACCTATGAAGGGATTTGGGAATGTTGGGGATATCACTTTTCTAGATGACGATGCTTACACACCTGACTCTTACCCCAGACTGTGATATATAGGATCGAGGTAAGGGATCCATCATTGAATCACATTATGCTTTGGAATATGATAAGAGATATGTATTGAAAACAAATCGTTGCCTCTTATAGATCTTACCTAGGCGGTGATGGATCACCTTTATACCCTAGGAAGGATCCTCAAGGTAGGTTTACTCTCTTCCATGGGGAAGACCCCCAAGCGAGATGATGTTGGAGTACGGAGGGCCTCTACTTGATATTTCTAGCATATTGAGTGGAAATCTATATTTGTTATCACTAGAGTAGGGAGGGACTCCCCTTAGACCACTGTTATATTGGGTAGGATATCCACTCTTAATGTTAGTATAGCTGGGAGGACCACATCATGAGTCACCAGGAACATGGGGAGGACATTCATGTTTTCCATGAGAGTGGAGAGGGCCATCTCTTTGGTGAGATAAGGTGTGAGGAGAAGTAGTGAATATGTAAAATGAGACACATGTAGGAACTCTATGTTGGTATGCATGAGTATAGGGAGTAACTTTGTACTAGTTTCTCGACATATGAGGATGACCTATGTGGAAAATACGGCGAGAGAAGGGAGGTCCTCCGTTGTAGATGATGGATACATGGAGAGGACCTCCAAGTTTGATTCTTATGGAATGGGTAGGTCCTCCATGATGGTTGGTAGTGATCAGATGCGTAATTCCTTCATACTTATGGTAGATGAAGTGGGGAGGGCCTCTGATTTTGCAGTTTCAAGAGAAGTGATGACCTCCATTATGGATTGATACAGTATGGGGAGGGCCTCTGAAATTGCTGGTGATGAAGTGAGATGGGCCATATATTTGGTAAATGCTTCTATAGGGAGGACATCCACCTGAGATAGAAATAGTATGATTTGAACCTTTTTTTGGTGGTCTATAACACAAGGATGAACTTCATATCGGGAACCATAGGAACAACGAGGACCTAAGTGACGGATTTTGATAAGGTGGTGATAACCTCCTCTTGTTTAGTGGTTTGTCTAGTAGGGATCACCCCCACTCACACTAGAGAAAGTATTCAGAACGCATCAATACTTGATATATTGTTCAAAGGTAGGACCATAATGGATTCTAGTGGGGTTGGTGATCAAAATAGTCAACCCATCCCGTATGTGGATTGGTTGGGTTCTCTATTCCAATTGAGAGTTTGTGAGTTTGTATTCTATAGTGGCATGGATCTGGAAGAATGCATTCAGGGTGGAATGATCCACTAAAGATGTGGAAAATGATAACCTCGAACGGGCATCCTCCAATTTTTGAGATCGACGTTGGTTTCTAGTCTGCTAGACCTGGAACCACATAGCAAGGTTGTATTCCACCTGCCCTTCGGCATGAAGGACTAGTTGTTGGTGGAATTGATAAGGAATATAGGGATCCCTCCTAGGTGTCTCCTGACCACACTATCATGACATGTCAAATTGATTATGTTCTTAAGATTGATTTAGAGTATAGGGAATACCCTAGGTTGTCTCTCCAGGAGCATTTATAGGTTTTGAGTGTGTATTTTTAATAAGAAGAACAAAAGAGGGGGTGATTTTGTAAACAATTTTAAGAAAGTAACATAATGTAAAGAGTTGTAAAGTTGAAAGAAAAAGTGGATTTTAAAAAATATGACATAAATAAGTGATCATTTCTAAGTTACTACAACACTTAAATAGTTCCTTGTAATCAATTGGATATTAGGTTTTGTTGTAATCCTTTGGTTGACGGATGACCAAGATCCTGGATCCCCTCTTTCCTCTTAAAATAATGCACAAGGAACCACCCTTGGACACAAAAATCATGTTTTCAAGGTTTGAAACTCAAGAATAGAGTGAGGTCTACCAAAGCATACTAAAATCACATGTATGTGAGAGAGAAATAGGATGCTTGTGTTGTCCAATCGGAACAACTCAAGATTCCAACTAGAATCTCAACCCAATCGGTATTGAAATGAGAAATGATTCACTTAATTATACCAAATAAATGCATTCAAAGAAGAAGAATATAAAGATTAAACATAAGTGAAAAAATTCACACACAAATAAAAAAAACTAGAAGAATATAAGGTGTCGGAACTCCCTCTTCAAGTGTGCAACTCCCTCGCAATGATCACCCACCATTTAGCTCACTATCGAGAGGCGGAGAAGGCTCGGGTGGAACTCCTTCATCATTGTTGATCCCCCTATGATGATAGGGGCCTAAATAAGTTATTTTATGAGTAGAGGACTCCTTTGGGTCTCCAAAATACTAGAGATTCTTCTCCTGGTCGAACATGCAAATGGAGAGCCCAAGGTTCCATTTTATAGGAAAATGGGAAGGTGGTTTGGAGCACACAGATCTCTAAAAACCACTTGTCACATGGGTATCAACCTATAGACCACATTATATTGATTTTTAAAAAATAAAAACGTTCTATCCCTACATCTTGGATGTATCCACTGAAATATTGGCACGATTTGGAGAACTAGAGCCTGATATATGGACAGATCGCAACACACCACTTTTGACTTCGTACAGATTCGGTGTGCTGGATAGATCGGGTCGATAGGGCCAATATATTTCCGAATGAGTCTTGGATTCCTTCAGATGACATGTAGACCAAATAATTTTGGACCAGTCCACAAAATGGCAGCACATTTGGATGCATGTTTTAGGATTAGTGTGTGAATGATTCCACTGGTGTGCATGGATCTTGCACAGTTTGGCCCATTTTTCTTGGACATCATCATGGGTCTTCCAAATCACCTCCTCCTCCAATGGAATCATCAAAACAAGTAACATTTCCCTTTCTAATAGAGATAAACACAAAATAAATTATTCAAACATGGAAAGAAATTTTTTATAATTTTTATAACTTTCAATATAAAACAAGTTTAACACAGTGGTGTAAGGGTGAAAAAAAACAATGAATCGCAGTTCGATCACACCCCCACACCTCAAAGTTTGCACAAATGGTTAAATTCATAATTCCAAAAAATTAGGCATGTAGATATTTAGAACATCATAAAGATTTAACATTAAATAAAAATTTAATTCCTGATCTAAATGTGATCAAAGAAAAGGTCACACCGAGGAGTCATTATCAATGATCATTGAAAAAGAAGTCTCCAAAATTGTATCCAAATGCAATTCCAAGAGATGCATAATACCAATCAAATAAAATAATTCAAAAGTTAATCATGTCAGTAATTCTCCACATGTGTGTGTCACAACCATTTTATGCTATTCTTTCCACTTTTTATTGATTAAATATAAGTTATTTTAATAATTGTCTACTTAAAAGTTCCTTTCCACCGAACTTACCCCACATCCATTACAATCAAATTTCAAGACCCACTCACTTAAGCATTCCCAAAAGTCAAAAAATAATATCTTGACCTATATATCCCCATATGTTGTACATTTCTTCACTCCACTCATTTATTAATGTTTCAAAATTTTCACTTGGAACAAATCTAAAACTGTTCTCCCAACCCATGTTTGATCTTCTTAGGACACTAATTGTAATAGTTATAACAATATCAAAGGTCGGGGAAGGGTGGTTTTTGAGATACCGAATATACAATCCATTTTATTTCTTATTTTTTATTTTTTTGAAGGTGTACAACAGTAGGATAATAGGTACACATTCATAGGTCAACCTGGTACAGTAATGAAATCGATCGGATAAGGAACGAACGAATGGAAAAATGATTTTGTAAAGTAGATAAAAATCAACCTAACTAATATTTACATTCTATTAAGTAAATAATTATCACACATCATGGTTGGGTGAAAAAAATGTGTGGAGAGATTAAGTGACACAATTTTCCTTTAAACTATTCACAAAAAAGGGCACCATTCTTCTCAAAGGTTGCAAAATGATAAAAACATTTATATAATCAAAAAAGAACTAAATTTAAAAATAAAGTCACAACAGAGTATTTAATTCTTTCTTAAATACACATTTCATCAGAATTTATTCTAATGTTAAAACAACATGAAATATAGACATTCCACATGCATTTTCAATAACTTCCATGATTAAATGGGCATCATTTTCCATTATAAACTGGTAATAAAAAAATAATATTCCGGCACAAAGGTGAGAGAGAGAGAAAGCGGAAGGTAAAATACTATTCAGCAAGCTAAAAAGAGAAAAAAATATGATGAAAATTCCTAACTAACCCAAGAATATACCCTCCCGCCACAACTAGAGTGTACAGTATCCTCACATTAAAAATAGAATGCAGGAAGGAAGGATAAAACCTGGTGGAACTAACGATGAAGGATGAGACGGTCATGGGCAGCCTTGGTTCACTCCTTATAAATCCTAGAGTTCTCATATGTATCTATTCTCATTTCCTATATCTCTTGAATTTGCATCTTCATTTGAGCACCTGCACCATAAATTTTAGAGTTACATTGTTTGATGGCCCAGTAGGCCTGGTGCTCAATCTCAACAGGAAAGTGACAACTCTTTATAACCACAAGCTGATAGGGTGACATTCCAATGGTAGTTTTGAAATCTATATGGTATGACCATAATGAATCATCAATTCGAAGACTCCAATATTTTCTATTGGGTTGAAACTCTTTTTCAAGAATATGTTTTACCTCTCTATTTGACACCTCGTCTTGACCAGTGGTCTGAGGGTGATGTGCAGTAGGCACTCTATGACTGACCCCATACCAGTGCAAAAGAGATTTCATTGTTCGGTTGCAGAAATGAGAACCCTAGTCACTGATGTTGAACCAAGTTAAGAAAAACCTACCGTAGATTTGGGTTCTCACAAATTCTACAACTGCCTTAGAATCATCATTCTTTGTAGCTCATGCCTCTACCCATTTTGAAACATAATCTTCTGGAAAAAGATTATATAGGTTACCAAATGAATTGGGGAATGGTCCCATAAAGTCAATTCCCCAAACATCAAAAATCTCATGGGAGTGAAAGGGTTTTTGTGGCATCTCATTTCATTTAGAGACATTCCCCATTCTTTGATATTGAGGAAAATATTTACAGAAGTCATGAGCATCCAGAAACAATGTGGGCCAAAAGAGACCAAAATCAAGGACGTTACAAGAAGACCGTTGGGGACCAAAGTGGACCCCACAAGCAAGAGTGTGGAAGATACTAAGGATAGAATAAAACTCACTATTAGGAACACAACGCCAGAGGACATGATCACTACAGGTGCGCCAAAGGTAGGGGTCATCCCAAATGTACCAATGGGACTCATGTTTAATATGGTCAGCCTGGTTTTTGTTGAAATTAGTAGGAATGCAAGATGCTACGAAATAATTTACAATTTCAGCATACCAAGGAATAGCATCTTGCACTCGGTATATTTTCTCATCATGAAAATTTTCATTTATAGAAATATGGGAAGATGAGTCAATGTATGAGGATGGTTGGATCCTACTGATATGGTTATCCACCACATTCTTTGCCCCTTTTTTATCTCTAATTTCTAGATTGAATTCCTAAAGGAGGATAATCCATCAAATGAGTTGTGTTTTGGCTTCCGTTTTCTTAAGGAGATACCAGAGGGTTGCATGGTAGGAGAATATAATGACTTTGGACTCTAAAATATATGACTTAAATTTATCCAAGTAAAACACTATAGAAAGAAATTATTTTTCATTTGTGGTGTAGTTTTATTGGGCAGGGTCCAATGTACGTGAGGAATAGGCAATAACATGTGGATCTCGATCGACACTATGTGACAAGGCTACCCCAACTACATAGTTTGAGGCATCACACATGAGCTCAAATGGTAAATCCCACTGAGGTGGTTAGATTACCAGGGGTGACGTGAGACTCTATTTTAAATTATTAAAATCTTCTGCACATTCTTTATCAAAAACAAAAAAAAAATCCCTTTTCGAGTAACCAGTAGATTGGGAGTGAAATCTTACTAAAGTCACGAATGAGACAATGGTAAAATCTAGCGTGAACTAAGAAAGAATCCACATCCCATACATTTTTGGGGAATGGTAAGGAAGAAATGAAATCCACTTTTGATTTATCTACTTGGACACCATCCTCAGAAATGAAATTCCCCATAACAATACCTTGTCGAACCATAAAATGGAATTTCTCATAATTTAATACTAGAATATTTTCAATACAGTGACGTAGGACTAAACCAAGACTACTCAAACATTCATCAAAATATGAGACATAAACAGTGAAATCATCCCTGAAAACTTCCATGAAATTATCTTGGTAATCCAAAAAAATACTAACTCTACATCGCTGGAAAGTACTCGGAGCATTGCACAGACCAAATGGCATCCTCCAATATACAAATGTGCCAAAGGGGCAAGTGAAGGTTGTCTTTTCCTGATCCTCGGGGTAAATATGGATCTGAAAGTATCTAGAATACCCATCAAGGAAACAGTAGTTGGAATTACCCACTAGCCTCTCTAGAATTTGTTCAATGAATGGAAATGGGAAATGGTCTTTCCTAGTGTGTTGGTTCAGTCAGTGATAGTTTATGCAGAAACACCCACTATTCTGCACATGAGTTGGAACTAATTCATTGTTTTCATTTTTAATTGTTTTAAGGCTAGTTTTTTAAGAACTAATTGAACGGGACTAACCAATTGGCTCTCAGAGATGGGGTAAATGATTCTAGAAGACAATAATTTTGTTACCACCTTTTTCACAACTTCTAGGAGGTTTGGGATTAGTCAATGTTGTTCATGCCTAACTGGTTTAGCCTCAACATTTAATAAAATATGATACGTACAAATTTATGGGATAATACTAGGAATCTCAGCAAGTTTCCATCCCAAATCTTGTTTATACTCCCTAAAAAGTTCAATCAGTCGCAATTCATGATTAAGAGGGATTGAAATAGAAATGATGACCAGTAGCTTTTTTCCATTCTCAAGATATGAATATTTTAAATCTTGAGGCAGTTGTTTTAATTTAACTTCACGGGGATTTTGGATTAATGGGAGTGTGTGTGAAAGTGAGAGGTCACTGATCTTATTTTATTGCTCAATGGTATGATCCTCGGATGAGGAATGAGCTTTTACAAGCTTAGCAGTATCATCGATGGTCATTGGATCCTCAGTGTTCAAGAAATCATGAATCAATGAACATGAATGACACTTTTCTAGACCAATACAACAATCAATGCATGAATCATATCCTAGAATTTATATGAATGAATAAAACTTAGAAATGGGACCAGTGGAATGAAATTATGTTTTTTCAAGAGAAGGGAATACATCTATTGAATTAACAGAGAGAGTGGAATGTTATTCTGAGGGGTACTTCATGGCATCAAGGATATTGAAGTGGAAAATGTCACCACCAAACTCCATAGATAATGTACCATTGTGGACAATAATTATGGTTTTGCCGGTTTTCAAGAAGGGTCTCCCCAATATAATCAGGTCATCTCCATTCATCCTATCATCCTCCATTTTAAGCACATAAAAGTCAACATGAAAAATTAAATTTTAAACCCTCCCAAGAACATCCTCTAACACACCAGAGGGGTGTGTAGTACTTTATTTAGCTAGTTGAACAAAAATTCTAATGGGATTCAGTTCCCTGACCTACAATGTAGATTAAATGAATTGAGTTAACACATTTATAGAGCACCTAAATCAAGTATAGCATTAGAAAAATAATACTCCCTTATGGTTCACAGAATTGGGAATGTTCCGGGATCATTGCACTTGTTAGGAAGTTATGTCTCTATCAATGATGAAACATTCCTCCCCAATCTCACCTTCCCATCACCTCAAAGTTTCCTTTAGTGTGTACATATATCCTTTAGAAACTTGGAATATCTTGTAATTTTTTTCACATCATAAATCAAGGGAATTTTTACCTAAACTTTTTTGAAAGTCTCCAAAATTTCCTTATCGAGGTCGGTTTCCTTTTGTTTTCTATGTTGGGTAGCCCTTTGTGGAAATGGAAGAGGGATTTTTTGGATAGGTGACTCATCAATAGACACAAAATTTCCTTTAGAGGGGATTCTATCAGGACATTGTTCTACCTCATTTGGATCATTTCCAGTAGTTGGGATGGTGGTTTCCTTAGGATTGGATGACTCTAGTGGAGGATTCACTTGTATTTTTAGTTTTGTTCTACTCTGAAGGGTGATGACACTGGCATTTCCTTTATCTCTAGGGTTAACTATTTTTTCAGAAGGCAGTTTACCCGACCCATGGCTCTGTATTTCCCCCACTTAGTTAGAAAGTTAGATTAATTGGGTTTTTTATGACTTTTATTTAATCTTGGTGGTTTTTTGGAATTGGATATTGTTGGCATCCATTTGTTTCATTATTTATTCTATGCTAAGCTCAGGTTTTATAGGGGTTTGTTAGAAAGCCCTTTTTGTGGTTGAGTATTTCGGGGTGGTGTTGGTTGACTAATCTACCCTAGTTGGTTCCATGGTTGTTGAAGTTGATTTTAATACCCCACTTTTCTATAAGATTGGTTGTATTTCCACCTAGGATTGGATGGATAATATAGTTCTTTCATAAAGGGTTGGTAATAGGGGCGACCTGGAAAGATTAACTCACAACTCTTAGAAGTTTCTCTTAGTTGGGGGAATTGATCATAATAGTGGGTGTTAGAAGAACGTATACCACAATGGATGGGAGATTAGATTGGGATTTCCCTTGGTAAAGAGAAAGTTGTCAAAGAAGGCTACTTACCTCATCGAACTCCGTGTCCACCTTCCCCTCGAATTCAGTACTTTTCAACTCATGGACACCTCGAATGGGTACATTGGACCTTGAACCGAATTGTTTAGTGTCATATTCCATGTTCTAAATTAAGTTCCTTGCAAAGATTTGGGTTTTATCAAATAGAACACCACCTGTAGTAGCATCTATCATATTTCGGTCAATAAGAATTAAACCTTCATAAAAATACTAAATTAAAAGTTGATCACTTATTTGGTTGTGTGGATATCTTGAACATAACCTTATAAAGAATTACCAATATTCATGTAATGTTTCCTCTTGAGATTTAAATATACCACATATTTCATTCCTTATAGTTGCAGTTCGAGAGGCCGGGATATATTTTTCAAGAAAAAGGTGTTCCATGTCTGCCCAGCCTCTAATTGGTGAATTAACGTACTAAAGGGAGTATTTTGCAGTGTATTCCAATGAAAATGGAATTCTCTGAGCTTTACTTGTTGTTCATCCATATTTTTAGGTTTCAATGTAGAACACATGGTATGAAATTCATTAAGATTCTTGTGTAGATCTTCTCCAGCAAGTCCATGGAATCTTGGTAATAAATGAATTAAACCCGATTTAAGTTCAAAATTGGGTGCCTCGCCTTGCATTTGAATATAAGTGGGTTGGATATCAACATATGGTGAGTTTATTTCTTTTAGTGTTCTATTTTTCTCAGCCATTTTAAACACGTTAATTTCAGGTTCTAATTTTTCTCCAGAAGAATATGGGTTTAGAAAATTCTTGAGTTGTGGTGTGTCCTCCTTGAAAGGGTTGTCTTGTGCATCTCGAGGTTGCTAACGTAATATCCTATATAGTTTGGGTTCAAAATGTGGTATGTCTCCCGGATTAGAACTCGTCATGCACAAAACCTATAAAATAAATAAATCATAACACAAACGTATATGAAAAGGTAGAAGAAAAAATAAATAAATATTCAAAAAATGACAAAAAACTTATCAAAAACACACACTAAATCCAAATTGATCCCTAGAAATGGTGACAAAATTTGACCATTCTATCCTGACTCATAAAATTTATTATGTTTTTGAGGTTTATTTATAGTCTAGGGAAGACCCTAGGTCATCTCACAAGGAGTGTTGATAAGTTTTTAGTGTTTGTTTTTTATAAGAAGAACAAAAGAGGTGTGATTTTGTAAACAATTTTAAGGAAGTAAATTACCGTAAAGAGTTGTAAAGTTGATAGAAAAAGTGGATTTTAAAAAATATGAGATAAATAAGTGATAATTTCTAAGTTACTATAGAACTTGAAGTGTTCTTGTTCTCAATTGTTAATTAGGTTTTGTTGTAATCATTTGGTTGGGGGTTGACCAAGATCTTGGTTCCCCATTTTCCTCTTAAGATAAAGCACAATGAACCACCCCTTGACACAAAAATATTGTTGTCAATGTTTGAACCTCAAGCATATATTGAGTTCAACCAAATAATACAGAAATCCCATGTATGTGTGAGAGAAATATGATGCTTTTTTAGTCCAATCAGAACAACTTAAGATTCCCACTTGAATCTCAATCCAATCGGTATTGAAATGAGAAATTTTTCACTTAATTAAACCAAATAAATTCATTAACAGAAGAATAATATAAATATTAAACATAATTGAAATAATTCACACATAAATTACAAAAAACCAGTTGAATATAAGGTGTTGAAACTCCCTCTTCAAGTGTGTATCTCCCTCGCAATGATCACCCACCGTTTAGCTCGCCATCGAGAGGTGGAGAAGGCTCAGGTGGAAATCCTTCATCATTTTTGATCCCCATATAATTATAGGGGCCTCAAGAAGTTATTTTATTATGAGAGGACTCATTTGGGTCTCTAAAATACGAGATATTTTCCTCCTAGTCGAACATTCAAATGGTGATCCCAAGGTGCCATTTTATAGAAAAATGAGAAGGTGGTTTTGAGCACACAGATTTTTTAAAATCAATTTTCACATGGGTTTCGACTACCATAAAGCCTTATCTTGATTTTGAGAAAATAAAAAAGTTTTAATCCCACATCTTGGATATCTCCACAGAAATATTGGCAGAATTTGGAAAACTAGATCCTGAGATATTGACATATCACAGCACACTACTTTTGACTTCATGCAGATTCAGTGTGTTGGAAAGATTTGGTATGTAGGGCCACTAGATGACTGAATGGGTCTTGTATTCCTTCATATAAAATGTATAACAATTAATTTTGGACCATTTCACAAAATTTTACCCCATTTGGATGCACGGTTCCGGAGTAGTTGGCGGATGAGTCCACTAGTGTGCATGGATCCTGCGCAGTTTGGCCAATTTGTTATGGATATCATCATGGGTCTTCCAAATCACATCCACCTGCAATGGAATCATCAAAACAAGTAAAATTTCCCTTTTTAACAGTGATAAACACAAAATAAATTATTCAAACATGGAAATAATTTTGTAATTATTTTTATAATTTAAATATAAAACAATTATAGCATAGTTGTGTAACGATGAAAATGAAACAGTTAATCGTGGTGCGATCAACACCCAGGTAGCAGTCATAACTGTGGTGAACCTAATGTCTCCTACCTCCCTGGTGTAGGGGATAAATTCATAGGATCACTCTTTGGAGAGGCTCTAGAAGTGGTTGAATGTTAGAGTAAAAAGAACTGGCTCCCTAAGAATCCCTTAGGGGAAATCTTATCGGTGAGGCGCACAAGCCTATATGTCCTGGCAGGCCATGTCCTTCATCAAAATGAACTCTTCTTTCTCAAACTGTCATAATATGGAATATATCACCTTCATATGAACAATATCTGATGGTGATAATTGGTTTGGGAACCCTGAAACTGTAGCCATTTCTGTATTCTTGGCGGGGATGGACTCATGTAATATTTTTTCATTTTTTCCTCCTTCCCCTGCATTTGTAGGTGGGGTGATTGTCTTATTATAGTTGGGGTCTTGAAAAAAACGAAGTTTCAACTATCAGTATGGATACAATAAATTAAATTTCCAACTCCCCAACATGATCCACTATTCCATGGTTTGATAGAGAGATCCAAGATAACGATTCCATAGACCAGAATGCCCAATGATTAACTACCCCAAATTTTGGGGGGTTCAACACCGAGCCCACAATTTTCTTTGTGGGACTTAGCACTAGATATCTATATGTTATGGCATGAATATTTTTTGATGTCTTGAACACTACTAATCCACACATTAAGGAAAATAGTTTCACATTAGGTTCACCATATCTGTTTCTGATGCTTTCACTAGGGCACACCACCTCGCATGTTATTATATGCTGGTAGGATTCTATTTACCCACATTCCCACTCTCCAATAGTGGGTGTCTTTCATCACTTTCTCGATGATTTCTTCTCCTTGATCAAAATTGGATTATGACATTTTGGTCCCTCCTTCTATGGATTTATCCCCTGAATTAGTCACCTAGTATGGGTCTCCAAAATAGATTAATATGTTGTTCATGAAACTCATTCTTAGTTCCACCTCATCATGGATTTGGATGAATTATATTTTTTTTGTATATATATTACAAGGGGTATAGTCAAGGAAGAAACCATCAATTGGTATAGTAGTGACGTTGGGCATCACTGGCATGTCTGGATGCTGGAACATTTTTCTCTTGTATTCTTCCTCATAGGTTGGCTTTTCAAGGGCGTGGAACCCAAGAAATCCCATGTCGATTGCTGGGTATCTTATTCCATGGGATTTTATTTCGAATCATTCCTTAGGAAAACAATTTTTACAATAGGGTTGCAGTAAAAGATCATGAGATTAACATCTTGCGGTGATGGTGTGGGTTGATCATAACATTTGATTAAAGAAACTTAGAGAGGTGCATCCCTAGGAGGGAGTGCTAGGGATGTTTACCATATGGATGGATCAGAAATCCCAAAGAGGGTGGATTCAGGGTGTTGTGTCAAATAAAGGGAATATATCACACCATTAGTGGGTACATCCATTGGAGGGAGTCACCAAGTATTACCAGATGGATGGATTATAATGGCCAACTGTGGGTGGATTCATGGTGGTGTGTCCCATAAAGGTAATATGTCACACTATGAAGGGTTATATCCATAGGGGGGAGGATGAAATATTTAATAGATGGATGGGTTAGAACACCCAATGAGAGAGGACCCAGGATGGCGTATCCCATAAAGGGAAGATGTAACACCATGAAGGCTGATATGGAAACTTATGAGGGGGGATTATAGTGGTGCAACCCTGGGAGGGGGCCCCAAGATATTTTACCAGATGGATGGGTCAGAACGCCCTATGTGATTGGACCATGGATTGTGTGTCCCATAATGAGAATATTTCACACCATGAAGTGGTAAATCCCTATGAGGGATCCATCATGGTTTACCATTGGTTCGGATTGAACCTCATGGATGGGTCCGAACACCCAATGAGAGAGGAACCAAGATGGCGTATCCCATAAAGTGATGATGTCATGAATTCTAATCCGAGAGCTACTGAGCGGGATCAGAGTGGTGCACCCCTGGGAGGGGGAACCTAGAGATTTTACCATATGGACGGGTTAGAACAGCCTATGTGAGTGTAACATGGATGGTGTCTCCCATAAAGTGAATATTTCACTCCATGAAATTGTAAATCCCAATAAGGGAGGCATCATGGTTTAAAATTGTTTAGGATTGAACCTCATGGATGTATTCTATGTAACCTTGCTAGGAGGCAAGGATCAAAACACACATATTTTGAGAGGGATGGTGTGGGGATTATGCATATGAACTTCCTCTTGTAGAAATATTTATCTTTTTTGGATTATTAATTATGTGGAACTTATGCATGGTAAGATACTTGAGAGATTCTAGGAGTAGAAAAAATGTGTATGGGGTTTACAAGTAGAAACTTCCCAGATGGATTCCATGATTCTATGGGTATGTGGCAGCCTTGGTAAAATCTGGACAGATTATGGATGAAGTGAATGAAATATATGGAATAGATGGGTGTTAATGGTGTTGGGAAGGAACCTCATGGAGGTTTCCTATGTATACCATTTGTTTAGGAGTCAAAGTCCATGTAGTTCTAAATTGGGGGCATGGGTCTTATTTATAAATGTTGCTTAATAGGCCTAGAAGAGATGAGGTCTCCTAGGTCAAGGGCATGGACTTCCTGGTACATGTCCTAGATAAGTTCAAGATTGATGTGCATGATGGTAGATATATGGATTTAAGAGGTTCACCCCTAGTAGGAGGGCACCATGGTTTACCATTGGTTGGGATTTAACATCGTGGAGGTGTCCAACATACCCTTCCTTAGAGGCATAGATCAAAACCCACGTAGTTCATAAAGTTTGGGGATTATTCATGGTTAGAAACCCATGGAGGTGTAATCGGGGGCTTAATACAAGAGGTATGACCAAAAGAATGGAGAAGGGTTTCATAGTTACTACTAACCTCTATGCCCATGTGAGTTATGATCAGTGTCAAAAACAATATTAAGAATGAGACCATATAGTCACGTCATGAAATATGTTTCAAAAAGAGATGGTGTGAGGATTATGCAGAGAAATTTCATGAGGAGGATCTCATTTCATGTGGGGAGGATCTAATTTCATGTGGGTAAGATCTCATTCCCATTAATATGAGTGTGCATGTAAAATTCTTGAGGCAGGGAACCCCATGGGCATTGCACTATGTGAGAAAATATTTTAAGGTCACATGCTGACGATGATGGAGTTGGGTAGTTTTATGTCTTGCAGCATGGATTGGGGGAACTCACTCCTCACCCCATTGGTCTTACATAAATGATGCTCACCCACACATAGGGTATGGAAGGAATCAGAAATGATAGGATACAATAGTGTGAAGGAATGGTCACTCATGGGGTCCATGTTTGAGTGGTTATACTGAAAAGTAAAATCAATTAGCATCCTTATGATAAAACAAAATATATAGGGAGAAAATCATGGGACATCTCATGAGGTACCCATAAATAAATATGACTAATCTTAGAGGGAATCATGGAAGAGGGTCTCATGAAGTTTGGGGCCTCTAAGAGAGGTTCTTCACAAAGCTCATGTGTTTTTTGAAAGACAAGATGTTCGTGAAGGGTAGGTCTTCATGAAGAAGGTTGAACCTACCTTGAAACAGAGTATAGAAATAGAAAAGTATTTCTTCATGAAGGATAGGTGATTATCGAATCCTAGAGTAACCAAAACATCATCCTTTCTCAGTGAAAGGTGTTGGACTTCAAAAAAAGTATCCCTACCATAATTATGGGTAAATAGGAAAAAGGGAATGGGGGTATCACGATGATAAAATGAATTGGCTGATTCACTTTATCTCTAGTTCACAGTTCTCTATTGCATAATTAAATGAGAGATCATAGGGTGAAAGGTTAGGGTAGTAGTTCCTTTGATGTGGGTGGTATGGATATTTATAAGCTCAAGGTATCACGACTCCTATAGGTGCACAATGTGAAGAGAAAAGTTTGTGTGTGGATAGTATATTTTTCTAATGATTTTCATTGGTGGATATTTATGATCAATTAAATTGGAATATTACAATAATTTCAATATGATGACAATGTTATAGATTTAATGGAGTTTGGATAAAGTGGTCATGTCTATATAATTCAAGAAACATATGTTGAAGACTTTGAGTTTCAAGGAGATACATGCATAATTTTAATGGATTCATTCTTTGAAATTGGTTGTCATGGTACAATAAATATCCTAGTAATACATGATGATTCTTTGCTAATTTATATTTATCAAATACAAAATATTATTAAAGAACTTTTTATTCAATACTTATGAAAGAAAAGGTGATTAAAGGAGTTTCTAATTGTATTCTAGTTTGATTGGGAAGAAAGATGTTGTTGGAGTACATGAAGGATATAATACTTTCCTTCTAATATTTAATGACGTTAAAGGTGTTCAATCATAGATTAATTATCACAACTGATGGGGTCTGTGATGAAATATTCCCACCAGTTTTGAAATGAATTGAATTCTATTAGAATATTCTTGAATCTTTAATGATTAATAAAGATTCATTTTTTGATAAATCCATATAACTAAAAATCATTATGAGTGGTGTTTCCAATGTATCTATTTTAGGTCGCATCATTTCCTAGTCTTTTCCAAATTCTTGTGCCTCAAAATAGAGAGTTTTCTTTTCAGAAAAGTGTTGTTTTCCGCAAAGGAGTTCATGAAGGACATTTCATGGACAACATAGGAGGAACGTAGAATGAAAAATGAAACGTGTCAAAGAATTTATTGTGCATAGCAGTGAAATATGGACCACAAAGTGTGTTACGTAGACCACATAGAAGAAACTACTTGTAGGAGGACCACTATTTACATAATCCTTTAAGTTTGTGGTGAAGGATTTCATTCTTGGAATAGAAGAGGTGATCAGTTTTTGGATGGAATAGGCTGACGCAAAGTAAGAAAGATGGTACATGGACCGTAGAGGGAAAAATAGTTCACGGGATGAGAATTGTACAATGATAAGGATTTACCACATCAAAAATTTGAGAATGTTATATTAGCAGGATTTAGTGATTTAATTTTCAATAAAAAAGACAATAATACCATAAATATGTTAGAGAAAATTTCTTTATATGAGATCATCACTACTGGATGAACTCAGTTATGTCTAGAAGAGTTCATGAGGGAGAATTCTATGAAGGGAAGTAGTTCATAGAGGATTTATTTCATGAAGAATCAGTTGTTTTCAGAGTCATTAGACATCCATGAATTAGAAACATTATACAGAAGATAATATGTTCTTAAGAAGAGAAGCATGTTTTTGGAAGAGGAGATAGTCTGTGGAAGAGGAGACATCCCGCAGAAGTAGGGATAGTCTGCCGAAGAGAAGGTAATCCATGGAAGAAGACGTGGTTCACATAAGGGAAGGCAACCCATGAATAAATGATCATCAATGGTGAAGGGTTGTTTCACGGAGAATCAATTGTATATAGGTAATTTACCATATGTGAAGAAGAGGTTGTTAAAAAAATAGAAGGCTCCCTACAAAGCACTCTCGCCACACAGTGTAAGGCAGTTTTCAATAACAATTATCCACCATATTTCATAGGAATAGGTCATAGGAAAAGTTTTCATGGATAGTTTTTGAAGAGAATACAATTCAAAGAGGTTATATGGAAGATTTTGGTAGGTATGAGGAATTTTGTATAAGGACTAAATGATTTTGTGAATGAAATTTCCAAAAACACACAATAGGATAAATAGAACTGATACTACATTCAATTATGATATTGTGTATCAAATAAGAAGAATCAAATTCTAATGATGATAAGTTTAGATAATAATCATTGATTTGATGATCGCGATGGATGTTTGTGATTATAGTAGTTTGAAGAAGAAGAGATCTTAGTGTTGTTGTTTTTTCACAAAATAAGGAAGAGAAAAGAAGGGAAAAAGATCTGCTGACCAAATTTATATCAACTAACTATAATTTTTTTCAAAGAGGTTATAGTGTTCATTAGTCCACAACACATTCATATTATTGTGACTGATCAAAGAATAAGTTCATGAAACTATCAAGTTTTCTTTTGGGAATAATAAAGAGGAGTTTCTTTCATGCTGCTAAGAAAGTAACAAGTGAATATAGAAAGATAAAAAAAAGTGACATCCAGTAGGTCTCAATAGGTGGAAGACTTTTCTCGTTTTAAAATCCTTATCAACAAGTAGAATACTATCTTGTGAGGTAAATTAAAGATCCATCCAAGTGTTTTAGAAAGGACAATATTGGGAGGAAATATAATGGTCCATCCAAGTGCTTTAAAACACACACAATTGGATTGTTTACATAGTGCCACATGAGCGTAACGTTATATCCTACTAATTGTATTCCACATAAAAGGATTAATTTGTAGTGTATTTTGTGGTATTGTATTATTTCAAAACCATACCAAGGATATAACTAATCTTATTGATTAATGAACCTTGTAAATATATCATGTAATTATTTACTTCATTCATATACTTTAATGTGAAAGGTAAAATGTATAAGAGAATCAATATCCTTACAGGTCTAAGAGGTATAGTGATAAAAATATGAATTTGTATTAATATGACCCCAATAGTAATCCCCCCCCCCCCCCCGCTCCACCGCTCTCAGTGTTAGTCATATCCCAAATTGGTCCTCACAATTAGTATTAGAGCCAAGGTTCACCTCTCTTAGATTCTCTATAGTGAAGGAATTCTCTTTTTAAGACTTGAGTTTCCTTATTGATTCAAAAATTAAGTGTAGTTTTGATGACTATTCAGTTATCTTTGAGTTGAATTCTATATCTACCAATACCATGATGAATAAGAAAAATAAAGAGAAGATAATTTTTAAGAATAAGACCCTCTTATTTATAGAAGATGAAGTATCTATTTCTCTATACGTTACTAATACGGAATACATATCGGATATGGAATGTAATGATAATATGGATCATGTTTCCACCAATAATATGGATAACCTTACTACCTCTAGTGATTAGGAGGAATGTGTTATTTCATTTAAAAACATTTCTTAAGATGAAAATTCTAGCATAAGTGGTAATGATGATCAATCTAAAAAATCTCAAGAATTATCAATAGATAGATTAAGAGTTATTCTACATGGTATTTATAAATAAATAGAATAACATTTTGTGGAGAATTTTAATGTATCCAGGAATAGATTACCCGGTAGGAAGAATAAGCTGATATTTTGGAGAATAACAAACAAACAAAAATTATTTAGTGTTTAAATCTCTCCAAACCAATTGGAACCATTGAAGAAAAGAATAGGGAACTTCAAATAAGTTACTAAAAATGGTTCCCAGAAATTAAAGAGAAAGAGGGAGTAAAAAATAATATTAAGTTAAAGGTCCATGCACATGAAGATAAATTGAAAAATTGCACTGATGTCAAGGGTTTACAATCAGAATAAATATCCATGAAGTTCAAGGAACATGAATCATTGTTAAAAAAACAATGTTATGATACATGAAGAAGAAGTGGAAATACTAAAGAAGGATTGTGAAGAGAAGAAGTTTATGATTGATGATCAGAAAATAAACCGTAATATGAAATGTCTCGATTTGAAGCTCACTTGTCTAATCTTGAGAAGACACATATTGAGAATTCACAAAAGAAAGAAACAGTTGCTGCTAGTAATCAATGCATACTGTAGGATTATACTGTCGAAAGACCTCTAACAAGTGATATGAAGATCGTGAATTCATTAAATGATCCATGAAAATAAGAAAAAAGAAAAATTTATCATCCATACCATCTTGTAATAATGTTTCTAATCCTATTATCATGTACATTGTAGGTTTTCAAACAAAATATGAACACATATGTGTAAAAAAGGTGAGAAGAACCCTACATAATGACTATGGTGGATAGGAATGAGAATTATGTGGTTGATTCCCTAGAGAAATCACAACAAATATTAAATAATATCAAACAATATGATACATAAAATATCAGTAAATCAAGATTTATGGTTCAATGTTGGTTTTATAATAAATTTGGGCACTATGTATCAAATTTTTGGTATAATCCTCAAAATGTAAAATCAAAAATGAATCCCATATCAAGTGGGAGAAATCCAATGAAGTATAAGCAACATCCACTGGTCAAGAAGCATTTGTATACTGAAAAAAAATTAAGGATATAAAATATATCTAATTTATGCAATGGTAGGGCTCACAAGGTTGGTACATTCTCATCTCACCATGTATCTAAAGGTGGTTCAAAAAATATGATCACAAAATATAACATGTAATGAAGTTGAAACCTCAGGATGATATCATAAGAATGTTGTAAAAACCAATTCTCCCATGATTATTTTAAATAAATTTTTTTAGAAAAACATGGATTCTAAATCCAAGAAGGTGGATGGTAGTGCATCCATAAGAACTAATAAAATATATGACAATCAGAAGAACCCATGTTGAAGATACAAACTTCTTTCCATAGTTCCTAATGACATGTGAGTTATATAGCTTGAATATTTTAAAAGAATGATAAAAATGGATGATGAACAAGCTAAGTCTTGTGCAAGAGGAAATGAAAATATTCAACATGATAAAAAAATGTGAATGAGAGGTTTTAAACAAAAGCTAAATCCCATTTTAATGAAGTTAAATGTGAAAGATGTAAGAAAACAGATCACATTGCAATAGGTTGTTTAACCCTACTACCAGAGCATGAAATAGTCCTCAAGAGGAGTAATAGTGTATCATCAATGAAGGCGGTTAAGAATTAAAACTATCCACACAAAGAATAAGAGGATGTGAAGAGATACATATGGCCTCAACATATACAATAACAAATGATTATATGTGAAAACATTAATAATGGCTCAAATTGGTTTAGAAAATTACCCCAACCTTATTGTTAATATTAATGAATCATGGAGGATCCAACTTATTCCCTTAAATCTTTTTGTATTTTATTTGTGTTTATAATACATTGAATTGAAGGTGAAGCAAGTTTTTCAGTTGAGTAACCTGAGAAGTAGTGAGTGCTATATATTCTGGATAGAAAAGATGAATAATATACCATCCTTTAATGATTCATCAATTGATATTAAAATTTTAATATGATGAAGGATTTTCCATGATGAAGTTGAATAATGTTATGTCCTATTCTAGATAGCTAGGATAAAGAATATTTCATCTTGGTTTGATCTAACTTCATGGTATTATCTAAAAAAATATCCTATAATATCATCATTTATGATGTTGGAAAGTTTTCAAATATCAACTATTATAAGTCGAAGACCCATTATGGTGTATTATCGGTAACGGAATTTCATGATATCCATTCTCAATGGGATCCATCATTATTAAGAAGATGAGGAGTGTCTTCCTTGAGGTGGAGACAAATTAAGAAGCTGTCAAAATTTTTATTCTTATTAGTATCAAATATAATAATTCTTGAAATTCCTTGAAGATCATGTCATTGGAAAATGTATGTCTTTCTTAATATCTAATCCTTGGTTATAAAAATGAAAAAAAATCTTACAAAGTGGGTCCAATTGAATTATTTGGTGACGTGAGAAGAATGGAATCTCCTCAGTGTCACTAATCCTTCCTATTGTAGTTGAATGTTTTTGATTTATTTGTTGAAGTGGGTGCAGGAGTTTAAGGTTAATTTTTCTTAAAAATATTCATCTCACATTTTATTATTCAAGACTAGAATTAAATTGATCAATCCTATAAGACCAGTATTTGAGTTCTCATTTCTTTAGGAATCATAAATAATTGGTATTAGATAGCTTTGTTGTCTAAATAAATTCTTTTTGGTTTCTACACTGAGCACATTTCATGTAGACATATAATGAAATGATGATTAACACATTGCTTAAGTTTGGAATAATACCCTTTTTCCTATGAACATGGTATTTCATATGAATAAGTGGGAGATAAATTGAAATGAATGTTTTCAAATTAAAGGGTAGAGATAAGAAAAATAAAGGGGAGAAAGAAGATAAGAGTTTCACATTTTGAAACTTTCATTTGGAAATAACATTGAAGGCATTACTGACAAATACAAAGGGAGAGATTAAAGAGACCACTATGTGTATGGATTGTATATGTTGTAAAATGATTTTCATTGGTGGATAATGATGATCAGTGAAAAAGGAATATTAGATTATCGTCAATATGATGAATATGTTCCAACATTTATAGATCTTGGATGATGTCCCTATGGCTTGATAATTCAAGAAACAAATTTTGAAAACTTTTAGTTTTAATGTGATACATGTAGAATTGTTATGGATTCATTTGATTATATTGGATATTATGGTTGAATAATTCTACTAGTAAAATATTACTATGTTTTACTGATTTATGTTTCATAAATATCATAAGTTGTTTGGATAACTTTTGATGAAAGCCTAATGAAATAAAATGGGAGTAAATGTGTTTTCAATTGTATTCTAGTTTGATTGGAATGATAGATGTTGCTGGAAGATAGTGATGTTTTAATACATTCCTTGTAAAATTTTAGGACCCTAAAGGTTTTCAATAAAATATTAGATATCACAACTAATCGGGTTCTTAATGAAAGAAGTCAAGCAGTTTTGAAATGAAGTGAATTTTATTAAAAGGATCTTGAAGATTTAATGATAAATAAACATTCATTTGTTGAAAATTCCAAATGAATTTGAATTAGTATGAGTGGTTTTTTCATAGAAGATATTTTAGGAAGAGCCATTTCCAAGTATTTTCCAAATTTTTTGGCCTCAAAATTGATAGTTTAGTTTTTGGAAAAGGAATGATTTTCCAAAAAGGAGTTCATGATGCACAGTTCGTAGACCATAAAGGAATGTTTGAGGACTAAATAGGAAATACACTGAGTATCTAAGGAAAATTAGAAAAGGAAATATTATGTATAATTGTTCTATGAAGACTGTGAATCACGGTATGTGGACCGCATAAGATAAACATTTCATAGGAATATCATTGTTTGTAGAAGTCTTGAAGTTTGTGGTGAAGGCTATCATTCATGGAATAGAGGTGGTCATTAGTGTTTGGATGGAATCAGCTTCCGTAATGGAAGAAAGGTCGTACATGGTTTGTGGAGGAAAAAATGGCCCACTAGATGAGTGTAGTATACATAGAAGTCTATATTTCATTAAAAAATTTGGTAAATAAAATTAGTAGGATTTGTGGATTTATTTACCTCTATCAATTACCAAAATCCAATCATTAATTTGATATAATTTTATTATAAAAATATCTTCTATTGGAAGAACATATCTAAGTTTGAAAGAGTTCGTGAGGGAGAATTTTGTGAAGGGAAGTAGTTCAGAGAGGATATATTCTTCAAAGGATGGAGTTTCTAATGGATGGAGTTTGCAGGGCTTGGTAGCTCAAAGAGAAAAAGGGGCCATGAAGCGCATCATTTGTTTGTGGAGGAATCAACAATCCATGAATCAAAAACGGTCTATAGAAGATGAGATATTTTTTGGAAGAGAAGGCATCCCATGGAAGTGGAGATAGTTTGGAGAAGAGAAGACAGTATATGGAAGCAGGGATAGTCCACAGAAGAGAATTTAGTTTGCGGAAGAAGAACCGGTTCATAGAAGGAAAGGTAGACCATGAATAAAATGTCATCCACAGAGAAGGGGTTTTCAACATAGAATTTATAGTAAACAGGTGATTTACCATCTGTAAAGAATATGTAGTTTATGGAATAAAAAGTTTTCCATGAATCACTCACATGATGCGGTACGAGGCAGTTTGTGGTGACAATTCTCAACCATATTTCTAAGGAATAGTTTGGAGGAAATGTTTTTAGGGACTGTTCATGAATGGAAGATATTTCAATGTGGATATAAGAAAACACATGGTGGGTACAAGGAAGTTCTAAAAAGAAGTAATAAAGTTTGTGAAATCAATTTTCAGAAACATACACTATGATGAAACTGATACTACATTCAAAGATGAAATTTCATATCAAAGTAGAAGAACCAAATTTTAATCATTGTATGTTGAGCTGATATTCATTTATTTAATAATAAAAAAGGATTCTTGTGATTTCATAAAGATGAAGAATAAGGGATCCCAGTGCTATTGGTTTTTCACTTAATAAGAAAGAGAAAAGAAGGAAAAAATATATGTTGACCAAATTGGTGTCAACTAATTGTAATTTGGGTTAGACAAGATTTTTTGTTCATCAGTACACAACACATTCATATTATTGTGACTGATATACAAAGAGGTCTATACAGTTATCATGTTTTCTACTAGAAAGAAGAAATGCATGTTTCTTTCATGATGCTAACTAAGTAACAATTGAAGAGTGGAATAAAAAATAATTAATTTTACATCCAAAAAGTATCAATAGGTATAAGGATTTCATGTTGTTATAAATGTTTATCAACAAGGAGAAAACTCTATTAGTTGGTAGTATAAATATCTTTACAAGTTCTATAAAAATGACTGTCTTGGGTGGAAGAATAAATGTCCAACCAAGAGATAAAAACATGAACTATTGGATTTTTTAAATACTTCCACATGAGTGTAAGGTTATATCCTACTCATTGTATTCCACATAAAAGGATTTTTTTTTGAGTGGATTATATAGTATTGGATTATTTCTAAACCATACCATGAATGTATCTACTCTTGTTGAGTAGTGAGCCTTGTAAAAATATCATGTTCTATATTTACAGCTTTCATATACATGAATGAGAAAGGGAAACATAATAAGATAATCAAGATCCTCTTAGGAATAAGGGGTATATGGACAAGCATTTGAAATTTGATTAAAATGTCTCCAACACTGATACACCCCTATCTCGGTCTTAGGAATATCCCCAAATGGTCCTTAAATTTGGTATAAGATCTATGGTTCACCATTGTTAGATTTTATACATTGAAAAAATTATCTTTTTAAGACTTATTTCTTTACTGATTCAACAAAGAAGTGAATTTTTGGTGAATATTTAGTTATCTTTGAGAATAATTCAATATCTACCAAGACCATGATGAATAGTAAAGAAGAAAGAGAAGAGAAATTTGAAGAAGTCCCTCTTATCTAAATTAAAGGAACTATATATTTATAAATATATTGCTGATAATGAATACATATCAGATATGGAAATTAATGAGTAGGTGGATCAATTTTCCACCAAAAATATGGATAACCTTCTTAGCTCTAGTGATCAGGAGGTATGTTTTAGTGCATTTACAAATGTTTCTCAAGATGAAAATGCCATCACAAGTGGTGATGATAATCTATCTACTAATTCTAAATAATTTTCCGTTCAACATTTAAGATTTATTCTAGATTATATTCAAAATGAAATATCATACCTTGTTTGTGAAGTATTTCAATGTATGTAGGAATAGATCAACCATCTGGAAGAACAAGAAGATGTTTTGGAGTAGAACTTTCAAAAAACATTGAGTGTATGAATCTCTCCAAACAGGTTGGAACCTTTGAATAAAATAAGAGGGAACTTGAAATAATTTCCTCAAAATAGATCAAATAAGTTAAATAGAAAGTGGGAGTCAAAAAGGTTGTTGGAGAAAAGGTCTATTAACATGAAGTGAAATTTCAAAATAGCATTGATGTTAAGGGTTTTCAATCAGAATAAATATCCAAGAATATCAAGGAACATGACTCATTGTTACAATACAATGTTTTGATGTATGAAGAGGAAGTTGAATGATTAAATAAGGATTGTGAAGAAAAGATTTTTATGATTGAATATCACAAAATTATCCTCAATATAAAATGTCTAGATTTGGAAGATCTGTTGGCCAATTTTGAGAAGACACCCATTGAGACTTCACAAAAGAAGAAAATAGTTAATTATAGTGATCAATGATTATTTGAGGATTTTTCATTAAAAATTCCTCCAATAAGTGATAATAAGATCATGAATTCCTTCAATGATCGATCACAAGTATCTGAAAAGGAAAAGGTGTTATTTATACCATCTTGTAATAATGTTTCTAAACCTATTATCATCAATAGTGCAGGTTGTAAAACAAAATCTGAACTTTCATGGGTTAATAAAGGGGAAAACAATCCTACCACCATGACTAGGGTGGATAGGAACACTGCACCAAAATTAGTGTTTAGTGGTGTTTTTTAGCGGCGTTTTATTAAACTGCAGCGATTTTTTAAAATAATTTAGTAGTGGGTTCTTAAAAACTGTTGCTAAAACATTCATTTTTTAAAAAAAACCAACACTTCTTCCCCAAACCCCCCACTACCCCGACCCCCATGAACCCCCAACCTCCCATTACCCTGCCCTCATTAAGCCTTGCCATTCGTCCCAAGCCTCATTGCCCCTCTCCATGCCTATCCACTGGTCCCGAGCCTCACCACCCCTCGACTCTTCTCACCACCGGTCCTGAACCTCGCCTCACCTCTATGGTGGCTTCTAAACTTTCGGATCATCAAAATACATATACCCATTAATCATGTTAACTTATTCTTCCCGTTTTCTCAATTATTTTTATTATGTATTTTGTGTTATACCAATTGATGTGTTGTCATGAGATTTTTAATTGTTATTGAAGACTATGTTATCCTTACCTAAATAATTTATTAATTTTCTCATTTTAGAATTATGTATTTGATATTAAGAATGAGAAATTATTTTATCTATTTATTTATACATAACATGAAATATTTCCATATGGGTTTTTAATTTAGTTATAATCTACTAATGACATGGATACATGCTTGAAATAATTGAATAACATTCATATTGTTATGCTATATTAATTTAAAATTAAGTTACACATGTTTATGATTACATTCATGGGCTTATTAATGAAATGTATACATGGTAATGTTATATAAATAGGGGGTTGATTTCTTATTCTATGTTGTTACTTGGATAAAGTATAAATCAGGATTTTTTATTTTGGTTTTAGGTTAGGAAATAAAGTTAAGATGTTTCATTTATGGTATGAAATCATTAATAAATTATGTAACCATGAATTGGGTTTTTAATAAAAAAATATTAACAATATCTATATTAATTTCATTTACTTTGAAAACGTGTTGATTATAAAATATGGTTTCGAACAAAATTTCAATTTTATAAAAACTAGTTGTATTTATTTTGGAAATTTATTGTGTATGATTTTCTTGAACCCAATCATTAAATTGAATAAACACTTTTTTCACCCTATTTATAAAAGTTTTCAGGTATGTGTTCATTCATAAATCACAATTTAATCATCATAGAGTAAATTTTTATTAAGGGAATGAGGCACAGGGGCCACAAGAAAACATGGCTCATAGAGGCATGAAGTAGTGCAGACTGAGGGAATCCCCTCAAATCAAATTGACCCCTTTAGTTTTCAAGGACATCACATTGTGGAGGACCATGGGGTTAGGTCCAATAATATTAAAGGAAGCAAGGTAGTCCACGACTTGGTTTCCTTCTCTCCAAGTGTGTATCACCTTGGTATTGCTATCGAGTATACCCCTTCACTTTATTATTATGTATTGAATTGACTAGGGAGAGGGGATAAGGACTAGCAAAGAATTATATAGGATCTCGTACTCAGTTTCAAACTCGGATAACTTAATGTTCTTCGGATGGCACAAACTAATACCCTGGAGTAGAGCCTTAGCCTCTGATTGAAGGGAAGAACCCCGACAAAGGCGGGAGGAGAAATCAATTATCACGGAACACTTATTTCCTCATACCACACCTTCATTGTGAAGGACCCCCATGAAGTAGGAACCATCAGAGTTATGTTTGAGACCCCTCGATGGGAGGAGCCATCAGACTTAGTGGTTTATAAAGGCACTGGTATCTATATATATTATATGGGAATTCCTTTAAAGAAAGTGAAGGAATGGTGCTTCCTGTTAGTTTTTGAAGGTGCGTGCCAAATCCAATAGTAAGTTTTTGGTCCTGGTGATGATGGTTCTACCGGATGAGAAGACCCCATCATGCATTTCCTTGTTTCTTGCTTGCCAATTGCTCTAGAACCCTGCATGCGGAATAGTGGTATGTGCCTCCTTCTCCAGACCCCTATCTCCCGATCCATGGAACCACCTCTCTAGGAATAAGATGTCATCCATGCTGGGGACACAAAGGGACATGAATTCTCCAAGGGTACTTCAAACAACACTCGCCCAGTCACCCCGGAATAAGAGGTGATCCGCAGTTTCTTATTTGTTATTTATGTAGTAGTGACACTGGGAAACCAAAGGGATACCACAACGTTAGATGTTATCATCCATCGAGATTTATCTGTTTCAGATATGCTAAGATATGAATTTATATTTCATGGGGAGAAACTTGGTCCAGAGTATTTCATCCGAGGTTATCGAGCCTTCCTAAGGGGACAGAGTGGTGTGGAATTACCAGGTGGAGAAGGAACCCAAGGAGGATGCAATGAAGATACAATGGTCAGGATCTAGGGAGAGTTCGATGAGATTTAAGGTGTCCTATTCATTATCATCCATCACTGCTTTGGTGAAGTCCAGATAGTATTTCACTTCTGAAAAAGTGAAATTGGGAGTATGGAAACTCGGAAACCCAATGACCTCCCCAGCCTAGTAGTATAAATGGAAAAAATATATTGAAATGGTTAAATGATTAAAAACAATTTTTCATTGGATACTACCTATTTTACTAAATATTTTTTCCAAAAATTATGTTTTAAAACATTAAAAACTTATTTGGATTAAGAACATATATTTTTTATTTTAGAATGTTTTTCTTGTAACTTTATACAAGAAATGTTCTTTTATTGTCATGTTACTAGTATATATTAGCTATTTTTATTCCATGTCGTATACTATGTTTGGTTCACTAATAGTATGCATCAATTTTATCATATTACATCTCTTGTGGTTTATTTGGACAGATATTGTCATGATTTGATGAATTTCAAATTAAAATAAGTATTTATATTATCTTATTGGATTTTTTCTTTAGATATGTGATATTGGATTATTTCATGTTAATATTATAAATTTTTTCCCGGATAAAAGAAATTTTATAAAAGATAGGATTTTTCATGTAGTGTGGAACAATGTACTTCTTTAATAAATGTTTTCCATGACCAAAACATATGTATTTAATTTTTGAATTATTTTTTATCCTATTATTTATTCTAAATATCCATTTTTCCATGATTTTTTTATTATAATATTTAATTTATATTTTTTAAATATATTTTTAATAGAATAGAGATAATTTGGAGGTACGATACTAATTGGATATGAATCAAGTTTAAAATTAAGTATTTGTCTTTAATTTTTTATTTAATAATTCTTAAAATGGATGACTTAGAAACTTCCCTTATTACGGTTTCATTGGAATACCTTGGTTAATTATTAATAATGTGAGTTACCAGATAAAAAAAGATTTTTTCCATATGAAGAGTTATGTTTGGTATTATAATTTAGGGAAATAAGTCTCAGTATATTCATGATTAAAATGAAAGGAGTGGAATGAATAATTAGATATTTGACTGGTTTCCATTTATCCATCCTCATGAGAAATAAAATGTAATATAGGGAGTCAAAAAGGGGATGATTATACATGATAAAAATGTTGAAAATAATGATGTTGAGAGAGTAAAAAATGATGGATGATGCGCGGAATCTTGTATATCAAGCATTTGGTAAAATAAATTAGTTGGAAATTTTAATGTAACTATATCATAAGAAAGAAATGTTTTTAATTTCTAGTATTGGCATCAATTATATTCTTACCTTTACGCAAGTGATTCATACTTTTACACAAGTGTTGGTTACCTTTACACAAGTGTTTCTTATCTCTACGCAAGTGCTAGGATACTCTTATGTGACATGAAAATTATGTAAGTTACCCTTGTGTAGTGACCTAAATACCTTTAAATAGTGTATGGAATTTTTGTTTTTCCTCTATGAGTGATTTAGAAAATGCTTATTACCCTTATGTAACTTATGAGTCCCTTTATACATATTTTCTAGTTACCTTTAAATTACCAGTTTAAGTAAAAGCTTACCATTACAAAACATCACTAGTTACACTTATGAAATTCTTATAATTTGTTCTTAACCTTACATAGAATTATAATTTACATATATACAGCATGTCTAAAATGCATCTTATCTTTATGTGTGATGTATATTTTAGGGGTTACCCTTATGAAATTATAATAATTATGAGATACCGTTATACAGCCTGTGAAAAAACTTATTTTACCCTTACGTGGTCTATATAGGTATAAAGTTTCCCTATTATATTTAAGTAGTATCATATCTCATATTTTTGAATGGAAGAAATCCTTTTTCACAGGAAAACGATAACATGACTGGAATACATTGATTATTTTGGAATTTTAGCGTGATATATTAAATATTAATATGTTTCAATTTTAATTTCTAACATTTTTTAATTATATGATGAAGAATTAGGAAACACCCATGTGTAGAAGATTCAATGGTTTTCTAAATAATTTTATCTATTTGTGTTTTGTCTATAAATAGAAGCTAAGGAAAGAAGTGGATAAATAATAAAAAATACATTTTGAACTTCATGGATTCATTATACTGATTTGCTGAGGCATTTCTAGTTGCCCTATATTTCCTTGTTCTATTTCGATTATATAAGGGTCAAAGTTCCCTACTCTACGCAAGTTTCCTCATCGACATATTCTAATAGTCTAAATAGTTTTATTATTTATCAGAAGTGTCTGTAATTCTTATTTCATAGATGGTTATATGTACATTTAAAAGGTAGTGTATGGTTATTTAACATATTCTTATTTTTTAAAACTAGTATATTTGAATCTCTTTTCCAATTTAGTAATAGTTATGTAATTTTTGTTCATAATGTGTAGGCACATTGTGATATATATATATATATCTGTGTGTGTGTGTGTGTGTGTGTGTGGATAAAAGTTGGATCACATTACCAAGGAACACACCTCAGTATGCTAAGTGTTTGGAGGAGGTTTTAGTTTTTGAACTTTCTAATCGATTTATTGTTGGGTTAATAAGATGTTGATGTCCGAAATGAAAACTTTGAAGATGGTTGAAGAGATATGAAGTTTATTAACACTTGTTACTAAATCAATTCCTTGCTCATTATATGAGTTGGATTTGTCATGGATAATTGAACATTATAGAAAGGTTGATAATATATTTCACTCCTTAGAATGATCCCCCAACTTCATCGAAAATGGGAAATGAAATGAAAAACCTTATAAATACTGAATTCGGCGTTACAAGACACCGATATCTACATAAAAACATATCAAAACAACCATTTGTGGGTTCTACAAATTGCAACGTGACAAGTGATGATTTTGAGACTATAGGACTACCAGATCAAGATTATAACATATCATTGGATCTTCCTCTTGATTCTATAGAGAATAATGTAATAGAAAACTACACTTAGTAGAAAGTTGTTTTTCCAGGTTTAGTTGATGATTGAAATCAAGAGTTATATAGTTGATGTTTGAAATATTAAAAACATTCATTTCTTCTGAATTTTTACCATATAAAATTCTTATGTAGAATTAAAAATAAGGAGATATCCATGATATTGGAATTTTTGCATGATTCATTTCCTGAATCAGAGATCCCTAGTTATTTTTATGAAATGAAAGAAGTTGTTAACAATATTGGTCTGAATTATATAGAAATTTATGCATGTCCCAATGATTTTAAACTTTATTGGAGAGAGGATTCAAGATGATAGGATTCAAAGAATATTTATTCCATTGGATGGAAGTATATGGGTGATATTAGAAGTCTGAATCAACATACTACTATGAAGAAGAAGAAAACGAACACATCTGAAAAGATTTTACATTAAATTCCTTTAAATCCTCGATTACAAAGATTATTCATGTCATTAAAAACCATCGAACACATGAAGTTTCATTATGTAGATAATAACATTAATGCTTTAATGTAACATAAAATATATTCAAAATTGTGGAAGTCATTTGATTCATTACATCCAGATTTCTTATATGATCCTATGAATGTTTGATTGGGATTGGATGTCAATGGATTTAGCCCAATTGGGAATTTGAGTACCAGATATAGAATTTGGCCAGTTGTTTTGATCCCTTACAATCTGCCTCTGTGGATGTATATGCAAAACAATTATTTTATCATTTCAATGATTATTCTTGAAAAAAACTCCTAGAAATGATATTTATGTATACTTGAAGCCTTTAATTAAATAATTAGAGGAGTTATGGAGAAACTATGTTGATACATATGAGTCATATTCTAGAACAATGTACAAAATGACAGCAGCTATAATCTGGACCATTAGTGACTTCCCTGAACATGGGAATTTTTTTGGTTGGGACACATACACAAGTTTGGCTTGTCTTGTTTGTAACTTTAAATTTTTTCCTGAGAGGCTATCACCTAGAAGAAAATAGTTCTTATTATTTCATTGAATATTTCTCGATGCATATCATATATTTTGGATCAACAAGTCGAAATTCAATGGTTTTATTGATCATATACCACCTACAAAGTTTTTAATAGGTTCTAAAATATTATAAAAATTTGGAAATATTGAAATAGAATTGGGGAAGGTTCCTAATTTGAATGATAGTTGGAAATGAGTTTGAAATACATCGTCAAGTGAAATTGGAACCCAACAATGGAAGGAAAAAAGTATATTATTCAATCTTCCATTTTGGGAATTTAATTTCTTGTGGAATAATATTGATTTGATAAATATTGAGAAGAATTTTGGTGATAACCTTATATTCACATTGTTTAATTAGCATGGAATGTAGAATTATCAACTCAATGATCAGATTGAATTACAGGAAATTAACATAAAGGGTGATCTCTAGCTAGATGAGAATGGAAAGAATGATCTGGATATTTTTTATTAGAAAAAAATGGATAAAGTTACATTCCTTAAAATTTTAAAACATGTAAATTTATCAGATGGGTATTCAAGTAACATCTCAAGGTGTGTTTACTTAAATAATCATAGGTCACAAGGATTGTAAATCCACAATTCACTTTTTTTCATTAGTTACTTCTATGGGCATTGCGTACATTATTACCTAAAAAGGTTACTGCTATTATACTCCAATTATGCACATTTTTCAGACCAATGTGTGAGAAAACACTACATCCCTTTCATCTTGACAACCTTCAGGAGAGATATGTATTGACACTTTGGGGAATGGATGTGATCTTTCCTCCATCATTTTTTAATATCATGATGAATTTAAATGTGCATTTGGTTGAGGAAGCTAAATTATGAGGCCTCGAACATTATTGATGGATGTATCCAATTGATATGTACATTATTTATATTTTTTAAATTTTAGTAAATAGTTCTTGGTACATAATTAAATAAATAATTATTTTTTTATTTTATTTCACAGATATCTTGGGAATTTGAAATCATACATGAAAAATAAATCTCATTATAAAGGCTCTATTTTTTATGTATATTTAGAATAGGAGTGTCTTTCCTTTTCTTCTAGATACTTGGATGACATTGAGTCAAGATTAAATCAAGTTGGATGTGTTTATGACACATCGAAGAAATCTGAAATACATGGGAAATAAAAAAATCTTTCCTGTTGTTGGTCGATCAGTTGGGAGGAGCTCAAATGTCACACAAACATAAATGGAATTATTACAGGCACATTGATATGTGATGATGAATAGTAAAATTTAATATCTATTTATTAACTTTTTTAGGATGAAAACAAATAGATGAATGAGAGGATGAACACGTAAAGAGAAATATATAACAAAAGTTGTTAATAAACAGCTTGTAGAATGGTTTTCATGACGTGTAAGTTCATAAATATTATAATCAATACTGATATTAGGTTGATATATATATTTTTTAAATCTAAAAATGTATATTAATTTTTTCAGATCATGAATATTGATACTCGATCAGAGTTTTCAAAAGATATGAATTTTCTTTCATGACGTCTTTTAAAAAACAAGAAAGTTCAACACTTACAGCGTGAATGGATTTATATTTCATATAGTTGATCAAGAAGAGGGTTTGAAAACACAAAATTCTAGCATATTTAGAATTTCTAAAGTGGAATAATATGGAATATTGACTGATATAATCAAATAAAACTACCACATAAAATTTTGAGTTATTTCATTCAAATGAAATTGGGTGGATATTATCAGGGGTGTTAAAAGATATTCCTTGCAATTTACTTTTTGTGAACTTCTATCGATTGATGGATGTTGGTGACCATGAACTACATGATCTGTATCTATTATCATAATAAGAAAAATGGTATATTATGATAAATAATTCATGTATCAATGGTGGAGTGTAGTTTCTCACATAAAACAAAGACACTTGTATGATATGGGTGATGAAGTGGGAGATTTGACCTCGGACCTTGAATCCCATAAATATCAAGAATTGCGCTTATTTTTCCATCATGATATTGAAAATATTAGTCTTTCAATATTGGATGAAGTAGATAAAGTAATGATGGATTAGGAAACCAACATTATTGCAGGAGAAAATGATTTTATGAGAAGTTATCCGTTGATATATCAACCACTTATGTAATTTGTGAACTCAGTCATTATCATTGTTATGTATATTTTGTTTGTTAATAATCTACATCTGTTATCATTTCTATATTTTTTTCTGCACGAAATTTTTTAAATATATGTTCTGAAAATAGTTTTATTTGATTAAATTATATTAATGTTTAGGAAGTGTTATACTCACACTACAGGGTAAAAGAGTTTTTCTAGAATCCGATCAACTATGGTAATCTTTTCATTAGTTTAAATATTTAATATGCAATATTATCTATTTAAAATATATTTTAAATTATTTATTTATATTGTTTAATGCATTCATCGAGTTTAGGCCACCAAGCCTCCCTAATATATTTATGGTTGAATGTTCATAAAAAATCTGATGGGAGTTTTTTTAATGATATTGTCAAAGAAGTTGGGGTATGAATTCATTTTTCATTATAATAACATATTATCAGTTGACACTATGTTAATATATATTACTTATAGTATGAATGATAATTGATTTATAGGTAAATATTAAATAGATATGGGATTTTTCAATCCCACACAGTCCTAATTAGTCTCCCAGGATGACACTGTTGGTAAAGTCCTTGGGAAAGAGTATCTCGGTCGAGTGTGCGGATAGTTGTGAGAAGGTAAATCACAAACCATAAAAATCATTTATTTTACAAACTTTTATTGATTTTAGGTTTAAATATAAATATACAACATTGTTTAATTTTTAATATAATTTTCTTACAGGTTCCGGTAATAAGAAGTAGAGATGGAGATGGGGAGGGTGACGAGTAGAGTTTGCCAGTGGGAAATGATTAGTGGAGAGTTTTTGTTCATGTATCAGTACGTCCAATGTGGGTATTTTTTATCTTTTTATTATATTTTATATAGGATCAAGATAATGTTTTCATTATGTATGTGTTGTATAATCGTGTGTCTATATGTTTTGTTTAAACTAGATATGGAGTTTGAAATTTATATATAATCATATATGATGTTTAGTTTCTTATCTCTCTTCTATATATAGGTTGATTCTTTTAATGTGTTTTGTTTTATTTGATTCTTTCAATGTATTGAGAAATTTATTATTTCTTTCAATGTGTTGTTTTCCTTGGTCAATGTGTCGATTATTTATGTTTTGGATTAATCAAACTATATTGATTATTTAGTTTTAACATACTATTTTCCTTGTATGTTGATTTTATATTTGATGATCTAGTAAAAGTTTCATTTTCACTATTTTGTTGTCCTGGCTGTAGGTTCTGAGGCTACAGAACCTGCAGCTTGTTTTTTTAATACATGATATAGCAGCGGTTTAAACCGCAGTTAGAGATATATTTTTTCACAACAGTTTAAAATGACACTATATTATGGTATTTTTAAGGGGGGGGGGGTTTAACACCACCTCTAAAAATGAAAAATATTTACATAGAAGAAGTTTTATCTACATTAGTGGCGGTTTTTTCAGTAAAAAGGATAGACATTGGCAGTTTTTGAAAACCACCGCTAGATCCCAGTAGTGTTTTAAGAGAAAACAACCACTAAAACAAATAAAATTACCATTAAATAAGTCTTCTATGACACTTTCTAGAAACCACTGCTAAATGTAAGAAACTGCCGCATATTGATTGTTGACACAAATTTTAGCATGGGTTTTTTGAAACCATCACAAAACCATATAGAAATGGTTTAAACTGCCACTATATGGTCAGTCTCTTATAGTGGAAAAATAATGTGGTATTTGATTTGTGATAGAAAGAACAAAAAATCTTTCAGAAGACCCAACAAGCTGATATAGAAAATATCAAGAAATCAATATTTTTGTGTTAATGATGGTTCTTAGACATATTTGGAAATTGTGCATTAAATTTTTGGTACAATCCTCATAATTAAAAATCACAATGGAATCCCATCACTAGGGGAGTAATCCAGAGAAGAAGAAGAAACATCCAAAAATCCAAAAGCAAATGTATACTAGAAAAATATATTGAATAATGGATAAAATCTGTGATGTATGCAATGGTAGTTGTCACAATGTTGGTACATGCTCATCTCAACATGTATCCAAATCTGATAACAAAATATGATCAAAAAATCTGCCTTAAAATGAAGAAGAAACCATAAGAAGATATCAAAATAATGTTTTAGAAGAAAATTCACCCAGGAAGATTTTGAAGAAGAATGGTGAGAAATATTTGGATTATAAAACCAATAAATTCAAGGGTAGTGCAACCAAAATAACTATTAAAATTTAAGACACTCATAATAATCCATGTGAAATATACAAATATGATTTCATGGTTCCTAATGAAATTTATTTCCCTATCATGAAAATATGGAAAGAATGAGAAAAATCGAAGATGGAAAAGCTATGGATAGTGCAAGAGAAAATTAAATGATTCCACATGATAAATAAAAAGTTAATGATGGGATGAAAATAAAAAGGAAACACTTGTGTTAAAGAAGTTTTGTGTGAGGGATATAAGAAACATCATCACACTGAAAAAGTTTTTTTAACCTTACTACTAGATAATGAAATAGTCCTCAAGAGGAGTAATAATGTATCATCCATGATGGTTTTTAAGAATAAAAAGTCTCCACACAAATAAGAAGAGGATGTGAAGTGATCGATGTTTCCACAACATAAATTAGAACAAATGTTCATATGTGAAAGCATGAAGACTGGATGAAATGTAGCAACTTGGGTGATAAAATAATCTCAACATTGAAGTTTATATTAATGAAGAATGGATGATTCACCTTATTCCCATGAATATTTTTTTATTGTATTTGTGATCATAATATAGGGAATTGAAGGGGAAGCATGTTTTCTAGGGAAAACCTAAGAAGTAGTGATTGCTGTCAATTATGGATAGAAAAGCTGAATAAGTTACCTTCCTTGAATGATTTGTGACATTATATTTAAATATTAATATGATTAAGGATTATACATGATGAAGTTGAAGAAAATGATTTCCTATTCTAGATAGCTAGGATAAAGAGGATTTCATCTCGTTTTTATCTTATTTCATGGTATTCTGAAGAACAAATGTGCTAGAAGATCATACATTATGAATTTGTGAATGTTTTCTAATCTAGACTGTTTGAATTTGAGAACACATTATAGTGTATTATCTATATGTTAATATCATAATATCCATTCTTGATGAGATCCACCCTTAGGAAGATAATTAGGAGTGTCTTCCTTGTGGGGGTGACAAATGAAGAATCTAGTGGAATTTTTATTTCAATTAGTATTAAATTTAATTATTATGGAAACTATTTTAAGATCATGTAATTAGTAAAGTCATGTCTCTCTTAATATTTCATCCTCAGTTATAAAAATAACAAAAAAGATACAAAGTGGTAGAAATTTAAATATTAAGAAACATAAGAATAATGTAAGTGCCTCAATGTCACTAATCATGCATATTTTACAATATTTTTTTGATCTATTTGATTAAGTGAGCGCATGAGTTTCAGGTTGATCATTCTTAAAAATATACATCTCATATTTTTTTATTCCAACATGGAACGAAAGTGAACAATCCTTGAATATAAATATATATGTTCTCATTTATAAAGGTATCGTGATCTGTTGGTAATGGATAGCTTTGTGGTATAAATCAAATACCATTGTTTTTTACACCAATCATAGCTCAAGTAGAATTAGAGTGAAATGATGAATAACACATTTCCTAAATTTTGATTGTTACCCTTTTTCCCAAGAAAAATGTTTTCATGTCAATTTGGTGGAGGTAAAGTGAAATGAAATATTATAATGTAAATGGGGGAGAGAAGAAAAATAAAGTAGAGATAGAAGATAATAGTTCAACATTTTGACACATTCATTTGGAAATAATGTTGATGGTATTTCTGAAAAATACAAAGGCGGAGATTGACAAGCCCACTTTTGGTATGATTTTATTTGTTTTCAAATGATTTTAATTGATTGATACTTTTCATCAATGTAATAGTAATATTACATTAATTTTAATATGATGAAGATGATTTAAAGTTAATGGAGCTTGGATGAAGTCCTCTTGTGATGATAATTCAAGAAACATCTATTGAATACTATGTGTTTTAGGGTTATGCCTGGAGAATTGTTATGGATTCATTTGATGACATTGGATTTCATGGTTGAATAATTATCCAAGTAAAATATGACGATGCATTTCTGATTTTTATTTTAGAAATATCATAATATGTTTGGAGAACTTATGATGAAATCCTTTTGAATGGAAAGAGGCGTAAAGGTGTTGCCAATAATATTCTATTTTGATTATAAAGAAATGTGTTTCTCGATGACAGGGAAGTTGTGATACATTCCTTGTAAGATATTATGATACTAAGGTGTTCAATAAATTATTAAATATCACAATTGATGGGGTTTGTGTTGAAATTAGTCATGCAGTTTTAAAATTATGTGAATTTTGGTATAAGAAACATTAAGATTTAATGATGAATCAAGATGTGTTTGTGGATAAATTTAGATAGCCGTGAATTATTATATGTGGTGTTTCCAAAGAAGATATTTTTAGTGGATCTATTTTCTAGTGTTTTCCAAATTTGTGGGCCTCAAAATCGGGTGTTTGGTTTTTAGAAAAGGGATGTTTTTTTCAAATTATTTCATGAAACATAGTTTGTGTACCTTGAAGGACTATTTTTGGACTATATAGGAAGTACGCAGAGTGGAAAAGGAAAATTGGAAAAGGGGGGATTATGTATAGTTGTGTTATGCAGACCGTAAAGTGGGATACACAAACTGCATAGGAGAAACGGTTTGCGGGAGGACCATAGTTCACGAAATGATTGAAGTTCACAATGAAGACATTCGTTAATGAAATGTAGGAGGTGATCCATTTTCATATAGAACCAGCAACCGTGATGGAATAAAGGAGGTATGTAGACCATGAATGGAAAAACGGTTCACATGAGTATTATAGTATATAGTAAAGGTTGTACACCATCGAAAATTTGGGTAAATCTAATTAATGTGATTTGTGGATTTATTTTCCTATCTAAAAGACCCTAATCCCATCATTAAGTAAGAGAATTATTCTAATAGATGTAGTTCAAAAAGCATATATTTCGCGAAGTATGAAGTTGTATATGGAAAGAGTTTGGATGGTTTTGTAGCTCTCAAAGAAAAAGGGACGATAAAAAATCAATTTTCTATGGTGGCATCAGCCATCCAAAAATCATAAATGGTCTGCATAAGAAGAGATAATCTATGTAAGAGAAATTAGTCTTTAGAAGAGGAGACAATCTACAGAATAGAAGACAGTCTCCAGAAGCAGGGTTATTATTCGTAAGAGAAGGAAATCCACGGAAGAAGAAGTGTTTTGTAGAATGAAATGTGGATTATGAAGAAATTGATGTCCACAAAGCATGGGTGGTCTATGGAGCATCGACATTATACAAGTAATTTGCATTCTGCAAAGCAGAGGTAGTTTGCGGAAGTGAATGCTTCCCATGAAGCACTCAATCCATGCGGTGCAAGGCAGTTCATTATGATAGTTCTCCTCCACAGTTCATATGAATAGTTCATAGGAATATATTGTAGGGATATCTTTCAAAGGTAATAAAGTTCACAGAGGATACATGACAACTCTTGGTAGGTATAAGGAATATTAAAAAAGGACAAAAGAGTTTATGAAAAAAATTTATGAAAACGTGTAGTATGAGGAAGAGAACTGATACAATATTCACTGATGATATTTTGTATCAATGAATAATAGTCAAAATTGAATGATGCTAAGTTCATCTTATCTTCATTGGTAGAAAAATAAAAAAAAATATTGTGATTTCAGTAAGAAGAAGAAGAAGAAGAGGAATAGATCTCAGTGCTATTTGTGTTGAAATAAAGAAGATAAAATAAGGAAAAAAATATATGGTGACCAAATTGATATTAATTGATTATAATTTGTGACAAAAAAGATTTAGTGTTCATCCATACACAACATATTCATATTATTTTGACTAAAATAAGAAGAATTTCGTGTAGATATCATGTTTTCTATAGGGAAGAAGAAATGGGAGTTTCTTTCATGTTTCTAAGAATGTAAAAATTGATGAGCGGAAGAATAAATTAGTATTGTGACATCCAAAAAGTATCAAATGGTTGATGAACTTCATGGTGTTACAAATCTTTATTAACAAGGAGAAGAATATATTGGGAGATAGTATAAAGATCCATCCATGTTTTGTAAAAAGGATTATCTTGGGAGGTAGTATATAGATCCAAACAATGTCTGTAAAACATGAACTATTGGATTATTTACATTGTGCCACATGAGTGTAATGGTGTTTCCTAATATTTGTATTCCACATAAAAGGATTATTTTCTAGTGGATTTTGTGGTATTGGATTATTTCAAAACCATACCAAGGATGTGGTTTCTCTTGTTGAGTAGTGAACCTTGTAAAAATATTGTCGGCTATCTTTACTTCTTTCATATACTTTCATTCAAAAGGGAGAATAGAATAAGATATTCAAGATCCTAACATGTCTAAGAGGTACAAAGATGAAAATCTGAAATCAGATTAAAAAGTCCCCAACACTGATTAACCCCCCCCCCCCCACCTCAGCATTACGAATATTCCAAACATGTCCTTACATCGTGAAGAAAAATGGAACTCCACAATAGGGTGTGGATCCATAGGAATCAAGGAGTATTCCTTCAAAAGCCTCAGCATGGTCATGGAGGATGTCAAACTTGTAGAAGTACCATTTAGTTCCTTCATGTCATCACGATGATGGGGATATCCATAAAGGATCTTCATAATTCATAACCATAGGTTGATGTTTGGGGCTATTTGTGCTGGTATTTTATTCAAACAAATCATGCATTCCTTCACCAGTCCCATGGAATGTATTTTAATGCCAACATCGACATAGAAATTTCTATTGCGACCAATATCACTAAACATTGTTTCCTCCCCTATCTCTTTAATAATGTCATAGCCCATTATGTTTCCTTTTTATACTATTAATTGATACCCTAATGCCTCTTGCTCCAATGAATTGGCACCCTAATAATAGGACCCCTGATTTCCACTCCAAAACTACTATTTTTATGTCATTCATCACCAAAAGTTGTATAAAGAGTAGAAAAAATCCCCAAATGTGTCATCATCAAGGGAAACTTCTAACCGTTCATATTAAATAGGGATTTGTCCAAAAATTTATTCCCTTCGTTGAAATGGTCATTGAGGGTGTAAACCTAGGAAACCTCTATGATTTATGACATAAAACTATATATCCCTACATATTAGGTGTAAAATGTTAAATTTTATGCTATAATACTCATAATATGATGTTAAATTACAGTCTTACCTTATGTGATCAATATAGTATGCCCCATGTATGACTAGCATGGGATAAACCTAGACCTTTAACCCCATGTGATGATCATGGGATGCTCCATGTACAATCATCCAATGATTCCACCTACTCCCTCACCATGGGATGATCCTCCACTCTGAGAATCTGCCATGTAGAATCTCCACATCATCCCTCAATAATTATCCTTCCATGACATGAGCATCCTTATCACATGATGTTAATATGAATGGATCTGTCCTGTCACATGACCTTAAAATGTGGAATAAATATATGATGGTTTTATCTCTGTGTATAAATAGGTTATGTAGGAAACCTCCATCGGGTTAAATTAGGACATGTCAAAAATTATGGGATTCATCCTTGAGGTTCAATCTCGACACCCCCAACATTACCATAAAACACCAAAGTGTGAACATATTCCCTATGGGGGAACATTATCTCTTGTAACCACTAAATCTCAAATGTGAAATCTCCCCCCATAGGGACACAATTAAATAAATCCTCAAGTGTTAAATATTCCCCCCTAGGGACACACATAAGTAAACACTAAATTGTGACATATTACCCTCTAAGGACACAGATATCCAAATCCTCAAGTGTGACATATTCCCCTAATGTACACACATAACCATACCCTCGGGTGTTATCTCTTCCCTCTAGATACATGTTAATCCAAACACTAAACTATGAAATCTTCCCCCTTGGGGACATAGTTAACTAAAACCTAATGTGTGAAATCATCCCCCCTTGGTACACACTTAACCGAACCCTCATGTTTGAAATCTCCCCCCCCCCCACCAAGGACACACATAACCACCAATCTGTCCCCACAAGATGTTAATCATGTAACCAACATTAAACATATACCCAATAAAATAAAAAAGGGATGCATGTGGTAAAATCATAATATTCGTTACTTCTGTGGCATCAAATACCCTATGGCCGACATGAGATTCCTTGGGTTGCATCCTTATATGCTTCATGCATGAGAAGCCCTCCAAGAAGGAAGGATTTTTAGATTCTCAATATACCAATTTTCCATAGGCACCTAGACATAAACAATGTTATTATCTACTCTAACCAAAGGTTGTTTCTTTGCTAAGACAAAATAATTATAATTATTCGGTGTCCACCACGTGATGTAAGTGGGAATGAGTTTCATGAACATGAATCAAATCAATAAGGGATATCGGTACTAAGTGATTATATCTAAGGAGTAATTCATGTAACGAGGAACCAACATCCCATCGTCCCATTTCCATCAAGGATATGACATCACCATATATGGTGAACGATGATGCCCCACATTGGAAATTGAGAATGGAGGGAGGGAAAACTGTGTCATTATCACGACACACAACCATGGTGAAGAGCATCAGAATAAAAACATTATACCCACCTTCATAAAATCCATCATGAAAATTTCTAGTGGATATATTGAAATGAAATATTTCCCATTCAATATATCCATGTTGTGCCTCCATGAATCGTTGAAAAAGAAGACATGTAACAACCATCGACTATAAATATATTACACCATCATTTGGAAAGAAATCCTCAAAATCATACACCACTATACAAAGTTGAGATCTCGAAAAATCCATTTATCCAAGGTTAATTAGATACAATTGATTTGTAATTGTGTGTATCCTCCTATGAATGAGCATATCTTGCACTAATAGGGTGAAATCCTCATTGAAGAATGAATAAAATATACCATAGTTTAGAAACATGACACACTCACTAGAAGAAACATACTATGAAAGGATGGTAGAAAACTAGTCCATACTAAGGAAAACATCATAGGGTCTCTCTACCTATGTGGAAGGATTATCTATGAAGCTCTTTTTCCTACTAGAGTCTGATCACACTATTAGTATAAGTGTGATCATAGATCCCCCATTACATGATCCTTTGAGGAAAAGGGTTGAGAAAAATGCTCCAATTGTCTCTCTAGGTCTCAAAACAGGGTGACATCTATATGAGTGTATCATATAACTAGGTATGGAAACTATAACTTGATCATAGTATACAATGATTGTACCTTGATCACACTTGGAACATGAATGTCACAATTCTCTTCTTCTTAAATCCATCTTTTCTATTTCCCTCCTTTCTTCCATAACCACAGTCTACTCTGACACCTCTGCATACCAAAGTTACATGTACATCCATGTAAATGGGACTCATCCACCACACCACAACACTATCTAATTTGGGATGAACTAACTCATACGCATATTTTTAGATCATCTCATAAGAATTTTTATGGGTTGGGAAAGTTTCCCAATACCCTAAATGATTGAAACCACATCAGCATCACCAACATAGGGCTCTATTGATTCCCTACCTCACCATGGATATATTTTTTCTCTAGGACCACTATCAATATGAGTCTTGTTCAAGTGTGTATATCACACGATCATCTCATTCCAGTCCTTAAAATCATGAGAAGCAGGATTATTGATCACCATGAATCTTGGGAGATCTATAACTCTAGATCCCATGATGTGTAATCAACATAGGTGTGTAATCTGATGGTACCTCCAAAACCAACAATTTCAACATGGAGAATATTTGTTTCAAGTGTAACCATCTAATAAATCATGATATAGATGTTGGAAAAACACAATCTATTCCCTTGATCCAATCCTCCTATGATCGGTGGTATAGATTACTATGAATCATCAACGGTCCCTATTGCTAGAACTTTCATAGCATGATAATCCTGTACATACCATCAACCAATCATGCTAGATCCATCCACTTTTACACTTCTATAAAATCATTGACTATATACTTTTAAGGATCTATGTTTTGGTCAACAGGTGGTAGTTCCTCTTAGTGCCCTCCTAAAGGAAACACCCCATGAAAGGGTCCCAAAACTATAACCTCATTACTAAATTGGTCTCTTTAACAACACTATCACAAAATCCAAGAAAAATATCATCATGAAGACATCCTAAAAGTTACCAAGAGATACCATAGTTAATAATCATAGCATGGGATATTAGTCAAGATGGACATTCATGTCAAGATATTGAATCATATATGATGCATGTACCATTGGTTTACCTGAAACCAATTTATCAGTATTCCGAGTCCACAAGAATGCATTCAGAGTCCTACTGTATGAACACTTCAGCTTTCCCACCATAACTAGGTTTCCTATCAAAAAATTTGCACTCGAGACACTCTGAAAATATTTCCCTATATCCAAGAAAATTCTCCTAAAGGGGAAAAATCCCAAAAAATCATAAGGAACAAACTTATCTGATCCCACTCTATAAAAACCCGACCCACATGGGCCCATTTGGAATGTGGAATGTCATTTAAATAAAATCCCAAACCCACATATAATAGCCTTGGGGTTAAGGAAATGTATTAATAAGGAATAAATTAAATTAGAGGTCTCTCCTTAATATACATTTACACACACCCAACAATATCCATGTAAAATTGTAGATGAATGTAAAAGATGGTGACATCTAGAGTGAATACATGCATGAAATAACCTATATAAAAATACAATTTGGTTTGAAATAATAATAACAAAGATATAATGGGGGGAAATAACCACCAGAACAAAAATATACGGGTAAACATAAACTGATAATAACAATAAACAATATAGTAGGGGAGATCCCCGATCCAGATCCCAAAGAATGACCATTGAACACTATCATCATCACAGTATAATATAAATATCTATTAATTATAGGCCCATTATTATGATTGCAAATTTTTATGTCATCTACAGAAGACACAATATGTTCGGGGAAATACCATGCAAGAGTGAGTATATACATACCAAGTAGGAAACCCGAACTAAAAATAACTATAAAGAGTAGAGTTGGGGATATCCTGGGTCAAGATTCCATAGTGTAACAAATAAACATGGTTATAATAACCATGTTCTACTAAGCTCCACTGATACATAGTATATCATAGATAATTTTCATCTGTATTCTATCTACAAAGGAGACAATACATAGCAAAAAAGCCCATGAAGGTGTAACTATTTACATACCTTGTAGGAAATCCAAAAAAAATCAAAAATGAAGGATCAAGTGTAAGTATCCACCTTATCACAATGAATACAGCACAATTATAATATCAGACAATAACTATAATAATAACCCAGAACTTCCATAATGATGTACCAACATATGCTCTACAAAAATCCCAAATAAAGAGGGAAATGGGATCTCTATATCCATATCCCATATAAAAATGATGATTCGGCTTACAGATCTAATGATCTATCTTCAATTCCCGATATCAGGCACAAACACATAAGAAACTGTGTGGAGGGTCCCTTACCATGCCACTACAGACCAAAATTGAGGAGCCACAAATCCATACTATGTATCCCATATAACCTCACTATAATATATGTAGAGGATCCCACTCCTTGCTACTCAGATCTATATATTAGGGAGAAACCACACTCATGGAGGACTTACACATCACCAAATCTCAATGATGGTGGAGTACCCCTCTTGTAGATAGTGGACCCACACACTTTTTATTATGAAAGTGTTTTGACTATACCAGTGTAATAAATACGGGGGACCCATGGCCTAGTTGGATAGGGGATTACTAACCCACACATATCTCTGGTAATCATGCCCTAATCATTACCTTCATAAAATATATCTTAAAGAAGAATCATGCATGGAACATCTTGGATCATTTATTTTATCCCATAGTGAATGCCTCCCTTACATTGTATTCCAAGAAATAATAAATATAATCTACTCATAATCCAAAAATAGAGTTCAAATGATGGAGGTATAAGAGGAAGAAGTTCTGTAGGGAAATACATGTTGTGTTGTCCCACCTCACCTCTTGACCATGTTATTATTCAGAAAAATATTAGAATCCATGTCATAATACGTAGTGTGTAAAAGTGGTACACGGTGTGTCTTAGACACTCAGGGCCTCCATGTTTATAGCTGATTATTATCTTGTAATTTCTGTCATCCCTGTGATCCTGTTCATGTTCCTATACATTCCAGGGTAGTAGGTCGTACCCATATAGCATGCCCATGTACTCTAGCAGCACAAAAGGTGTTTCTCCAAATGATTGACGAACACATGAGTCTGTACATCGGTCTGATGGGAAAAATCATGAATCCAATAATATATCACTGAAATCAACAAGGAATGGCCCAAAATGTAACACCATTGAAATCCTCATAAAAAATAACTTCGGATAGGATATTTAATTTTCCAAAATGGACACCCAGTGAAAAAACAAATTTTTACATAACACATATGTACGTTGATTCGTGGGTCTAATCCATGAGTTAGAAAATATGTACCCATCATTGGTCTTGAATTGACTACCTCAATGTTAGAGTCACATTTCCAAAGAAAGATTTCCAATCTGACATGGCATAAATAAGTTATGGCCAATACGATATATTAATAATAATAACATTATTATTATTATTATTATTAGAAAACTTATATAAATTATAATTTTGACAAGGGGTTCTACATGATATACTTTCTCCCTCCCTCATGTGTACAGGGGAGACTCCACCAACATCCCTTATATCTAGGTACCTTAAAACCCTCTCACATAATCAATAATAATAGTAAAATACTATATTTTTATTATTATTATAAAATTTATAACAAATTATAAAATTAATGGGAGACCTAATATTCCAACATATTGGTGTACATGATCATTCATTCCACAACCTATCTCTAATGAATAATAATAATCTGTTGGGAAATGAAACGATTAAGAAACTCAAAGAAACCCATATGAATATTATTTTTTCCTTACTGATTTCTTATAATTTTTTTATGAAAAAATTTGGGCATAAATGTTGGTTTCATGTTTATGTAAATGATTATTTCAGGGTCAAAGTGTATTATGCTAATGGAAATTTTTTATGATTTTTTGATTTTAAAATAGACTAATGGTTTTTTTCCATTACATATATGTCCCTCGCTGGGGTTTTTTGTATCAATCCAAAAGTTTCAAAAAAAAAAATAGGATTTAAGGATGGTTAAGAATAAATAAAATTTCATGTTTAATGAAACAAAGATTAGTCATGGAAAATAACATGTTTAATTTTAAAAAATGTATATTGTTTAAAAATTGACACTTAAAAGAAATTCCTAATTTTTAATCTATGGGTTTGTAATGTATGATTTACGGCTTAATTATCTAAAATGATAAACAAAAAAGATCATTTGGAATGTATGAAATTGAATGATGATCTAAAGACACTAGATTATGTGATGGTTATTGTGAAATAATTATAACGATTGTGGGTCCTAGTCTGGTTTAGGAGGCCTTTGAGAGAGTGTATTAGATTAAAAATAGATTTATAATCAATCAAAGTATGAAAATATCATATCCTAAAAATAGGATGAGACCTTTGGATTTCACTAATAGTGGTCATATTTTCTTGACAATGACTCCTCAATTAGGCCACCAAAGACAAAGGATGTAAGGAAAGCTAGCATGACATTTTTTGGACCCTTTGAGATCAATGAATGGGATTGTACAATTGAAACCTATATAGATATTATTTCTCAATATCAAGGTAAACATTACATGTTATATGTATCACAATGTTGAACTTATATAGTCAATCATATTCATGTCATCAACTTTGAGGATGTTGAGGTGGAGCTTGATGCATCTTATGAGGAGTGTCTAGTATAAATATGGACTAGATTAATAAAGTCATTTAAGAGAATACGGTACCACATATTGGAATTTAGTGGTGGTATGGACATCTCTGGGAGGATACATGGGTGTATAAGTCTGATGTTTGTGCTTCGTGGTCTTATATATTCGAGAAATCCCATTAGAGATACATTTATGGGATGAGAATTCATTATATGGAATAATTTTAATATCATAAATTTTATTTAATCCATGAAATAATTTTTTGTTTTTATTTTAGAATTTCTTTTATAATAATGTTTAAATTTTTTAATAAAAATCACGTTTTACAAAAATTAAAGGCTTTATGTAAGATTAAAATAGGATTTAAAGGCCTTGCATAAGGGTAGAATCCCATTTCCAAAACCCGTTTTAGGTTAGAATACATTTTATTTTCCCTACATAAGGTTAGGATAACCTATATAAGGGTAATCCCAAATTTCATGTGCTATTTAAGGGTTAGAGGAACTGTATAAGGGTGCCTAGGTAATGGTCATATAAATGTAGCGTAAGGGTAACTAGCTATGTAAGGGTACTTATGTAAGGGTAGTTGAAAATGTAAGGTCACCATATATGGGTATCCAACCATGTAAGGGTATTATATGTGGGTAATACTCACAGAAAAAGTTTATGAATTCTTATTTTAATATTATACCTTTTTTGTGTAATTTAATTGATTGAACTTTCTAGTATTTGATTTTTTTTGATTTATTGTAGGATCAAGTGTTTGAATGAACGAGAGAAAAAATGTAATGATTTCATGATGAAAATAATGGCCTATAAAGTATGATAAGTGAAGAACCAAGTCTAGTGAACAGATATGATGAATCATGCTAAAACATAGAAAACAAATTCTATAAATTTAATATTCACATCATAAATCAGTTATCCATGATGTGAACTGAATTATAAAATAATTATTACGTAAAAGTCTAATGAAAAAATAAAATTTGGAGAATAATACCATGTGTCATAGATTGAAACATATATTTCATGTCCTAACATGCCAAAAATGACTCAAAACATTAATACAATCCCTGAAATGATGGAAATGAGATTGTTCTTGAAGAATCATAGTGTGAAACCAATATTCACACAATGAAATTCAATGACCAAGGCCTTTATTTATAACTTGCATTCATAATTTTTTTCATTCCATATGTATCTTAGTTTTAAAATTTGTTCAAATTCTACCATTCTATATTTATTAATATTCATTAAATAATAAAATCAAAGAAAAATATAAAAATTGACTTATGAATAGAATTTGACCAACTAAAAAGATCATAAAATAAGATGAATATGGTCATCCATTGTGCTTCACTGGGAAAATAAATATTATATTATCACCACCCATATTAACATCTTGTCAAAATATGAAACTCCTATAGGAGGGTGGTGCATAATTTTTTATTTATATTCCTAGTCCAGCATAGTGTATGTCTAGGGTCATCTCACTTGATGAGAAATGCAGTCCATCACATGTTGTTTCTATTTTCTTCCAAATCATTGTGCCATATCTTTTATCTATAATCTTATTATAATGAAGATGATGACTCTTTAGGGTTTAAATATTATATATGAGAGATTGTTGTTGTATTTGTTTACTTTCTTGATCAATGAGTGTATATTATATCGATTTTAAATGAGGTGGGATTTTGTTTACTAAAGAGATATCTTAGGCATTCTAAATTTCTCACTCGAAGAAGAGTATAACCATTCATGTATTTTCATTAGAATTGTCGAATTGAATTCAAAAAAATATAAATAACGAAGGAACCGAAGTAACAAACCTCAAGACAAAGTCCTTTATTTAAAACATACATTCATTCTATTTTTCATTACATCTACATTTTCGTAATAAATTTAATTCCCATGACAACTTTCTATTTTTACCTATTTTTTTAAATAATAAAAAACAAAAAAATCGAAAAAGTGAATTAGAAATTGAATTTGATGGAATGAAATTTTCTATATGTGAGATGACCTTGGTATACCATTTCGATACACTTGGAAAATAAATAGTAGATTTTTCAATATCCTACTATAGGCACGTAAAAACTTCGATTATTTTTTAGAGAGCCAAGTTCTTATTAATTCACTTTTTCATTACACATTGTAAATTGTTATACCTTTTTTAAAATATCTAAAAAAAGAAAATTGTCTCATGGAGCTCTATATAGTATATTTTTCTATTTTTATTAGATTGGTGATAGGATTTTGGAATTCAAGTTGTATAGAAAAGGAATTCATAGAATTTATAGTTGTCCTAAGGGGGACATGAAAGAACCAATTTTTAAATCCATGGCTAGTTAAATTACTAATTTTTATGACTAAATTCTTGATTTTTATCATGAATTGAATAAGGAATAAGAAGTGAACCTTAGTGTGCACAAATATTTATAAAGACGTTCAAGCTGTTGAGGACTTACTTGAAGACTATTCTTATCACATCCATCTCAATATCTAGATCCAAAAAGAGCAATATAAGGGAGACGATGAAGAATCACATGACGATGTACATATGCAAGATAAATAGGATTTAGGTGAATTTTGGATTCAATGGGAATGTGATGATGTAAAAAATGATTTACATGTCTTAATAGTAGAAGAATAAACACTTTTATAACTATACCTAGCTAAGAAGGAAGAAACTACTAATTGAGTTAATATTAAGAGGATATATAGGAGCCTAACTTCTATCCTCTATCTAGTGAAATTCAACTCCAATAGGAACACTCCACTAAGAAAAAGTTTCAAGTTTGAAAAACCAAGGGATATTATCTTATCTTGATCTTATTCCCTTCTAATTTTATTGACACTAAATTGAGTATCACCCCCCCCCCCCATTGTTTTGAATTTTTAGATTCAGCCAACTCTTTTTTTACTTGGAGGAAGAAAAGAATATTCACAAAATTTGGAAAACAAGGAGCTCCCAGAACATGTTGATCATTTATTAGAGGAAGAATATGAAAGGATATAAGGGACTCCGCTTGAGGAAACTAAGATACAATATTATTACATTAAAATAGAATATTTTGATATGGATACTTCATTCATAAATATGATTCAGATAAAATTACATTCTAAATCCCATTTTCATTATTAAATTGATGGGGAATACATAATAAAACCACTAGAAAGTGAAGAAAAGTTGTGAAAGTTAGAACAAAAAAGGAGGAATGATTTTTTTACTAACCCAGCCATGAAATATATAAAACATTTACAATGGTTGGATTTTGTCTACTCAGTCTATGGAGGCCTAAAAATTATATAGTGATTATGGAAGGATGAAGTGTTATTTGTTCATATTAAATAACTCTACTCACCATTGATCATAGAATAAGAACTAGTACATCCTATTTGGACACACTCAAATCTCATGGACCACTTGGGTGATCCAACAAAGATTTATCTTTCTTTTAATATATTTTATTTCTAGGATTTTTTTTTCAATTTCTTATCAATAACTAGTTTTAGGAATATATTAGGTGAAACCATATTTATCTCATTATTGTTGATATTTAATGACATGGTCCACACAATTTAATGAGTGTATTTCCCTTTTAGGTCCATGAAGATAAAACAAAGTGGTAGTAAGAACACTAAAGATGATTTTTTCTAGAGATTCATGCTATGAAGAACAATTTATCATCTTGAACTGGTTTAAATAGAACCATGGAACCCCAAATTAAAGAATCATTGTAATAAGAGTATGAATTTAATTTACTTAATTTAATTTACCCCCAATAATTTTAATTCTTTTTTTATTCTATAAAATAGAAATTAAATACCCCACTTTGAACTCTTGTACTCTAGTATGAATCTAACAGAGACAATTTCCTTATGATAGACATTATTAATTGATCTAAATATCATTATTGACATGATTAAATGATTAGAATTGATAATAAATGACTAAATTAAATCATGTGGTTATGAATTTGAAAATTCATTTTTTAAAATGAGTTTATGTTTTTGTAAATTGAATTCTTCCTAGATTTACGGTGTTTTAAATTTTCAAAATTAATAGTGAGTTTTTACTCTTGTTTTCTTCACTTTACAGTGTAATTTTCCCAATATCATGTACTATTTAATGATATAATACTAAACCAATAATTATCATTCTCCATATTGAATAATTTTTTAGATATTTCAGCATGAATTCTTCTAGAAATTTTTTGAAATCTTATCAAAGTTATAAATGACAAGAATCACTATTAATATGATTGAGAAATTTTATTATTTTAACCTTAATAATTGTTCCCACCTTGACATTGAATCCTACATTTTCCCATATAATCAAGGAATGGACATGATAGTAAAATATACACATTTGAATCCTATTATATCATTCTATACCCTACTCTTAGTGGGTTCCATGATATTCAAAAGACTAATTGGGCGGGAGTGGTTATCCATGGTGGATAGTGATGTACTAAATTGAGGTGACTCTAATAGGGGGTTTGATGTTATTTAGTTATAGGACCATTTATTATTCATTGTACTTTATTATTCACCTCTCTTTATAAAAAAAGGAAAAATGATGAAAAACCCAGGTTATGGTTTGGGATGATAAATAATCACCATTACCGTGCTGATAATATTTTAATAATATGGGGTTCAATGGTGGATGTTAGATTTTTATTTATAACACTTTAAAAAATAATAATAATAAAGAATAATAAAAAAAAGAAAAAATAAAGAAATTGTGATTCCTTCATTATGCTTATTCCTATCATGTGCCAACTTTGAGATTTGGGGAGTGTAAAGATGACACATTCAACATTGTAGGATTATTTCATTAATCTTATATTTTGATATCTTGTATTATGATTAATATTAAAACATACATTTTGATACTTATTTTATTCATTTCCCACCTAACATATGCATTGGTGACAATTGAACCCTGATTCAAAGCCCTCATGATTAATTATGATCTATGTATTTACATAGTGGAGATGCTAGAGGTCATTAAAGCCTATGGTAAATGACATTTAATTGAGGTACGATCACATGCCCATTAAATTTATTACCTAGAGTGATGAGTGAAAAGAAATTAATTTGAGGTAGATTGGATGTGGAATACACATTAATGATGAATTAAGAAATTAAAGTTAATGGAAATAATGGACATTCCATTTTTAAAGAGAAAAGGTAAAATAAATGATTGGATTTGTTTCTTTATAGAGTGGACAATTAGATAAAATTATTTTCATTGAAAATGAAATTTTTACTTTTACATTTACAATCATTTAGTTTTTTCTCATAAAATTTAAATATGTTTATAATGATGTTCCATTGAGATGTTATTGAGATAACATTCTTGAGCACATGAAATTTCTATGGGTTGGTGATTTGGAAGAACAATTTTATGCCTTATTATTTTAATATAATGGTAATTTTTATAAAATTTAGATGATTAATATGGATGGTATTTTATTTTTCTTGTGATTTATTGAAGGAAACAATTTTTTATTGAAAATGAGAAAAAGGTGATGAATTCATGAGAAAACAATGGAAAATGATTTACGATATGTGAAGGCCAAGTTTCAAAGCACCTATTCAAAGAATCATTAATAAAATACAAATATACTATATATTTTTCATTCATGTCATGAATCAGTCATTCATGACATGAAATTCTTCAAAAATGAGAGACGGGATGATCGACAGTTTAAAAAGGTATTGTGGAGAATGAGATCGTGTGTCATGGAATGAAACATATATGTCAAACCTTAAAATTCCAAAAAAAATCAAAATGTGAATACATCATGTGAAATACTAAAAAATATATTTGATGTGTATATTAATGGTGTGAAATAATTTTTCATACCCTGAAATATTATGAAGGGGTATTTTTCTTTAACAAAAGTTCATATCATGACCAAATCAAATACCATTTGTCCCAAAACACCCATACACCCCTAGGTTTTACTTAGAATTCATTAATGATTCATTTATGGAAGATTAAATACTACCCAAATGTGTTTTTGACCAATAAAATATGAAAAGGGGGGTTGGAAAATTAAAAATAAGAATACGAGGGAATCAGCCATTGTTTTGGGGAGTAGTATGCTACTATAGGTTTTTATTTTATTTTATAATCCTATTAACATGTAGTTTATATTTAATATTTGTTATAGTGCTTATTATTCCAAACATTCCATATATTTCTTTATATCCTTATATCTCACTTCCACTATGATATCTTACACTCTTTATAGTGATTTAATTACTTGATTCTTGGACATGGGGGAGGTTTCACGGTGATTCTAAAGTTTTGTGCATCAAATTTTTAATGTTTAAATTTTTTGTGGTGTATGTTGGGAATATTTATATGTGTGGTGATCGTCCACCAAAAAATGAATCTAAAAATCATCCTTATTCACTACAAAATCTGCATTCCCTCCCTTATATATGGTTACCTATTCATATTATGGAGTTGAGGACGTTCGAGGGATGAAACAACACATTAAAGATCCAATTCATGGAAAGTATTACATTCTTGATTGAGGTGTGTATCATTCATGGATATTAGAGAAGGTGGGATTTGGTTTTCTAACAAGGTATCATAGGAATTATAAATTTCATAATCAGTGTCAAGGATAACAATTCATGTATGATTGTATGATTTTTAAAATGGAATTTAATGAAATAATGAATAATTAAGGAACCCATATAACAAACCATAGGACCAACACATTTCCTTCTAACATTCATTGATTCTATTTTTCATTACATCTTAGTTTTTTCCAATTTCAATCACAATCCCAATTTAAATTTTTTATAATTCTCAGTAAAAATTGAAATATAAAAATTAAAAAGTGAATCTGGAATTGTTTTTGATCGACTGTGAATCTCCTCATGTAAGATGACCATGGTCTGTCATTGTGTTGTACAAAAAGAATAAATTTTAGATTTCTCACCGCCCTGCAATAGGAATTTCAGATACCTAACACCACATAATTTTAATACATTTGTGTAAGTGTAATTTCCAATACTAGAAAAGGGTTTTTTGGAAAATATAATGGTGGAGGGACTACAATATAAGGGTACGTTCTTTTTTGTATAGTTAAACCATGTTACCCTTACATAGTGTATACCCCATATGTGTGGGTAGCTGTTTTTCATGGTTTTACTCTTCTTCTTCCTAGAATGATTCTTCAACTCCATTTCAATGCCTAAGAACACCAAAATTCATGGATTTTAATTAATTTGGTTTATTTAACCTTAAATATATATTAATTGATGAAATTAAACTCGAAATTAAGAATCTATTAAAATGAAAACTATATAATGTGATTTAATTTGTGGTTTTAATAGTAAATACTTTTATAATGTTTATTTTTTATAAAATAAATGAACATATTTTCCATTGTTTTAATTTGATATTTTGTGTCTCATAATCCTAGTGATTCTTATTTGCTAGTCTCATCAAGCATTATATGAAGAGTGGTGCCTATTATTTTAAATTCCAAGAATGATTGAACCCTCATTGCTCTCTCCTCTTTTAAGATGAAACACCTTTGGGAGGTATTTCTATGTAGGATAATATTCTCTTCTTTCTTCCATATTTCTTGCATATCATGAAATAAAATAGAGAAATTGAATAAATAATTCTTAAACAATAGTTTTTTTACATTACACAAATATTGATAAAGTTATATCATTCTATAAATTATTAAATATAATAAAATAATTATTATCCTAAATTATCTAAAAATAATAATAAATTATTTTCACATGCGTATTATTATATAGAGATAGAATGTTTCTGAATGAAGTTTTATTATTATACAAGAATAAGAATTTCTAATTCATGTGATTTAATGTTTTTATAATTTAAAAATTATCTAGTAGAGAAAGGATAATATCAGATGTGATATTTTATTTTTTTTAAATAATATAATTGGAGCAGTTTCTAGGATTTGTAACAAACCAAGAATATTGACATGTTGATAACTTTGATCATAAGGCCCATGACGAGGTGTTCAAAAATTCAATGGTTTCTACTCCATCATCTAGACCACACATTATGGTTTATTCTGGACATTTTCCTCGGTTACTTTAGTGTAGGATGTTCGCTAACTTTTGGGTCTCTTTTTATGCTTGTTACCATTACATAATAATTGTGTTTTCTTACTTGGTTTTCATGCTTGATTATGATTGCTTATGGGTGTGTGCATAGTCCATGATATTTTTTTTGATATTTGAAGTGATGATTAATTATATTTTAATATAATAATATTTTATGAACAATGCATTCAACAACATATACAACAGGAAACGTAAATCTTAAATGAATCATTAAATATTATTATTAAAATATGACCATTAAAACTCACTCATTGAATTAGTGTCCATGAATAGAAATAAACGCACAATGAAATATTTATTAAGTTCATATATAATGAAAATTCCTTAATTAATTCATAGTAAATAAAAACTCAGTTTTTTAGTAATGTTCTTTTATTCTTCAAAAATATTTTTTCTTCAAAAATGATTTTCATTACATTCTTGTGAGAAAATAATAAAAATATTTTTTCCCAACTTTTAGAAAATTTATTTTTTGAATTAACTTCATTTATTAATTCTTAACATTAAAATTATCTTATAGTGTAGTTTTTAGATTTTTTTAAAAGGTTTTATTTTTCAATGAATTGTACAAATGCTACTTTTTATTGAAAACTTTATTTTTATTTCAAGAATTTAAAATTTTCTATTTTTATAAAAAAATAATATCAAATAAAATTAGTTAAATTATATTTTTTATAATATAATTTTTGTTTTTGTAATGAATTTTTTACTTGTATTTTCTGTAAAATCAATTTTATTCCTAATAAAAATTTTACTAATTTTTTTTGTTGTGTTTTGTTTTTAAATAAAAAAGTAATTCCTAGTAATTATTGAAATTAATTATTAATAAAATTAGTCAACATTTTTAATTTGGATGTATAATTTTTTATATAGGTCTCTTTTTGTTTAGGTCATCATCGATAGTAACCATAATAAATAATTGTCACCACACTGAGGGTAAATTGAGAAATTAATGTAAAAAATATATTGATATGGCTTTAAAAATATACCCAGTAGTTTTTTAAATTTCATTAGAATATTCCATTTTATAAAAAATAAATAAAACTTTAAAAATATAAAATTTTTATTCCATTTAGGTAATACTTTGACCCTTAAAATACTTCTGCGAGTGATCAAGACAAAAAAGAAACTATTCATATTTCAATATCTTTAATATTTTATGGTAGGGATAAATACATCTTATGTTTGGTTATAAATAGACATTCAACATAATAATGGTTATTATTTATGGAAATATATTTTTAATTTATAATGATTAAATAATTACATTAAATTACAACAAAACGCCAACATATCATATATTTAATTAATAGTGAAATATAACAAATGATGTTAAAAATACAAAATGTAATATTATTTAAAATAATTATTATGTTTGATTAATTTTTTAGAAAAATAAACATGTTATTTATGTTTTAAAGGATTAGATTCCAAATCCCAATTCTTTTTGATGTATTTAAATTAAAATTAAATGAATAGTGGAAAAAATTATAATATATAATATATTTATTAAATGCTGTAAAATTAATGAAAATAATAAATTCATCCAAATGAATGGGATATGGATAAAAAATTGACTATGGTACATTGAAGGTTTGTTTATTATTTTATATTAACATTATTGATTCCAAAACGATAGAAAATTTTAATAGTATTGTAAGTGTCAAAAGACTTAACTTGGGGTTAAAGCTAAAAGATAAGGGTGAAAACCAAACAAAAACCTCTTAAAATTTTAATATATGAGAGGATATCAACTCATACGCATTTTAAATTTGTATTATATAAAATTGGTTCCCTTTGGAAATAAAAAAAATAATTTATATTATTTTAAAACTTTAATAAATTCCAAGAGTGCCCCTCCCATCACATATAAATGGACACCCACTATCTTAATTATTTACAACACTTTCTTCCATATTGCATTAAAAAACACTCCCAATATATTTTATAACATCATTTTATAAGTTATGATAGTTTTGGACTTCCTAAATTACAAACACTATATCCTTTAAGAGATGATCTGAAGTATCTCTTTTGAAGAAGAGGCAATCGTCTTTACAAAATATTTCAAAATCCTTTCTTCTTAAACATAATCTAAATTTGTTGTAAAATTCCTAAAATAATTAATCCAGTATCATATTCACATTATGATGTTATTATGATTAATTTATGACCATTTTATTTAATGAACCAATATTTTTTCAATGGAATTTATCCCTTATTATTGTAATTTCATATATTATAAAACATATAAAATCACTAATATACCATAATAAAATCATTATAAAAAAATAATTAATGAAATATTTATTATTTCTAAAAGATAAGGAACAAATACCACTCAAATAGTAACATGATGTTAGAAATAGTAATATGACCCTTATAAATAGTAAACTAGCCAAATAAATTATAACATCACCCATGAAATTATAAATAAAATTTAGTAATATTATAAATAAATATATGGTATAATTATATAATATTATAAGTCAATAAATGATTTAAAAATTATTAATTATGTTTTGTAATTTTTGTAAGTCATAAATATTTAATTAAAATTTTATAATTAATTTAATAATTTAAAAGAAATTTTATATTAATAAAATGTAATCCTAAATTAATATTTTTATTTCTTATGATTTTAAGATAATTTTATGAGACCTTAAGTAATTTTTCAAAGTTTTATAAAAATAGTTATAATTTTAAAAGCTATATTTTTCAATTAAATGATGGTATTAAGTAAAAAATAAATTACTGATATTTAGAAGTTTGGTTTCATAAAAAAGAGTTCATTTTATAATTCTAAATTTAAATAAATATCTAGTGTGAATTTTTCATATTTTCTAAAATAGTTGAATTTTTTATGAATAGAAAAATATGATAATTTACAATTAACGCTCTAAGTACACGAATTATGAAGTCATAGATGATGTATGGGTTATGTAAGACAAAACTCTAGAACTCTCCTCCATTATTTTAAAATATTTAGAGTTAATTATAAAATTCTTCATATTCTTGAGCCAAAAAAAATAAATTAAGGAATATAATAAGGAAAAACACAACTATCCTTCACTATAAATACCACCACTAACCACCTCCTTTCCTCATAGCTCTCAAGCATTGAGACTTTTCCATGTTCTTCCAAATACTCTCCTCAAGACCCTCCCCAACATCCAGGATAACATTGTACCATTAAAATTCCAAGACATGTTGCCTTGAGGAGGTTCTCAAGAAGAGAATTCAAGGGGTGAATCATCTTTATATAACTTTTAATTTCCTTTTAATTTCACTTCTTTTCTTATTATCTCCTCACCTAACCTTATAAAAAAGGAATAATAACTCCATTATCATGTATGTACAAGTATTGTATAATGTTAAAGTAATATTATGAATTAAAATTCTCCCTCTTTCTCTTTTATTCTTAAAATGAAACTGTCACACGTGATGTGTCAATTTACCGACATTGTGGTCGATGCACCTTTATTTTCTTTTAACACCATCAAGGTTATTAATAAAAAAAATGATGGTTGGAAAATAATGTAAAATTTTTGTTACAACCATAATTATTTTATAGAACTAAAATATATACATAATACTAAATGATAATACAGAATGAGTTTGTTGTGATCAAAAAACTGTCAAAATTAACCTAAAATGATCATCATTAAATTTTATCTAATGATTCATCATCATACCATATAACAAAATTCATTGTAAGATCGTTTAAAATTATGTAATATCATTAAAAACATATAATAAAAATTCTGGATATTTATCCACATTTTACACGATCTTCCATTCATCTATACAAGTGAACCGATCATGAAAACTAAGAAAATGAACACTCCCAAACGATTAAATTAAACACTATAACACGTCCAAAATCCCATAAAATATCTTAATAAAACCATAATTAATCAAAATATTGTATAAAAGGTTCTGTGTTTTGTTAATTAATTAATTTAATTATATTATACAATATATTAAAGTGAAGAAAGCATTCAGACACAAGTTAAGGGGATTCTCAAACCCAACTCTCTTTCATTGGGTTTCCCTCATTAACCCCACTTTAAGTATGAATATTCATTTATTGTTCCTTATATAACATTTCTTCATAAATATCTTATCTTTTTTATGATATACATGTTACCAATCTGGTATTATGAAAAATGAAATGATTTTTTAAAAAGAACTATTCTTTCAAAAAAATACATCTTTTGCTTCTCATGTGAATGTTTCTTATTCAATCAAGATTGATACCAAGAATATTATTACATTTTATTCTTGGTAAATATAAAGATTGTGAATTTATTTTTTATGAAATGAAACTCATTCCTTTCCATGTGTTATTTTTTGTCCATGTTTAATATATGTTCTATGTTCCATGCATGATAATGTAAATGTTATGATGTGATGGGTACACCAAGAATTATATAGAGCTCCAATGCATTGGGTAATGTGATGTATATAATGAGAAGATGTGAAATATGTGTGAACAAGATGCTACATTTTTTCCCAACTATGTGTGTTACTTAACCACTAAGACTTGATGTTTCATTTTAATGAATTTCCGCATTCCAAGACTTTTAATAATGCTTCCTCTCATGATTATGATCCTAATATTATTTTATGATCATAATTATTATTATAACCCCATTTTATATTGATTAATTTTCTAATCTATCCTCTTACTTGTATTTTCGGTCACCTTTTTCTTTGATGTAAATCCTTAGGTGATTACTTGTACTGTGGAGAACAAGAGGGATAATAAAAATCTAGAGAAGAAATAATTAAATAAAATTTTATGTTTTATTTTTTAAATGTTATGTATGGTCCTAGATTTCCAAAGAAACTAAACCCTTGGATCCTGGTTGTGTAATTATTTTATGTTTTTTTATATAAAATGATATAATAAGTTAAGTATGAAAAATAAGGGTCTCCATAGTTTGTATCAGATCATGATTTTGTTAATTTGGGAATTATGAATATATAAACTTAGTGAAAAACCTTACTATAAGACTAATTATAAGTAACAACACAAGAAGCATTGTTTTAGAAATTGATAAACATGGAGGTCCCAAAATATATTCCTTCAGTCGTAATTTCACAAAGCAATAAATTATTTACTCATGAATTTTGACTTATGTTTTGTTGTAATCATTTCTATTTTAGGAAATGGTGGGATCCAAGAGAATCCAATTCAACAACCCATGCGAGGGATAATATTGTGATTTACCAAATGACTCCCCCAATGCCTTTGTGGGTGGATTTCTGAATTTCATGGAAATTATTACCCAATTGTCTCAGGTTATGAACAATAACATGAATAATGTGGAACGTACTCCATCACCTAAGAGTGAGAAACTTGCAATTCAGTCCTTTATGTGGGAATGGACAAAAAAATTTAGTGGTTTTTAGGATCCACTTGTCGTGCAATAGTGGGTCAATTGAATGGATAATATCTTTTCTGTACTTTAAAATTATGATATAGATAAGGTTACAATGGTCTTTTATCATCTAGATGACAAAGATGACCAATGTTTGGAATTGATTAAGAACACTAATACAACCAAAAAAATTGAAGATATGGAGTAGGAATACTTTAAGGTAATATTTCTTAACAAGTATTTACCTCAAAATCATCATACAATTATGGAAAAGGAATTTATAGATCTGAAGAAAAGAAATAATTTTTCACGGCCTATGGAAACATTTTTACAAGGCTTTCAAGCTACGATTTGGGTTTTGTTATCAACAATAACAGAAAAATTGACAGATAATTTTGTGGTTTAAAACCACATATTCAACACACTCTAGTAATTCAAGACTTTTAGAGTTCTAAATAATTTTTTAGATTTTCACTCAAAGTGGATGTTGAGTATAGAGAATGGTGTCATGACTATGGTGATAAGAAACAAAAGCTAGAGTTTCAAGATGGAGGATCTAATGAGAAAGGTGGAAAGAAAACCCAACCACCCACATGTCAAAAATGTGGCAATAAGCATCATGGGAACTACCTTAAAGGGATGTGTAAATTCTTCAACTATGGGAGAGAAGGCCACTAATCTCTTGAATGTCTAAAGGACTTGAGAAAACTAGAAACTATGGTAGAGTAAAAGAGAGCACCACCCATGGTCTAATACGACAACTATAAGGAGCAGGGGCACAATGCAAGCCAATGCACTAATCCTCGAGTCCTCAAGGGTAATTGGCATTAGTAGCCACCAAATCCAAAAGATAAAGGCAAGGATTATTCCATAATTATTACTAAAGTGGATCAAGAAAACTAAGTCATACAAGGGATACATCCTATTAATTAAATAATGGAAAATGTATTATTTGATTCTAGTTATATGAATTTTTTATATCTTTCTTGATTTCTATAACTATTGAATCGAATCCTTGAAACCATGATATAGATATATCTATAGAAACACCAACTCATGAAATCACTTCAACCTTAGTGTTTGAATGTTTTGATGTTGTCATATGTGAAAATATTATTCCAAATAATCTAATTATACTTCCCTTTGTGGAAGTTGAAAATATAATGGGAATGGATTTCCTCTCATTATATAGATCACATATGAAATATTGTTAAAAGGAAATATCTTTTCATATTCCAAACATCCCAAGGTCCTCTAAAAATTCAAGGAAGATCATTAATCTCCTTTAAAAAATCCTTTAATGGTGTGGGTATTGATTCCCTATAAAGAAACATACCTCACACAAATGGTTGAGTCAAAGGAACATATCAACCTAGGAGAAATACACGTTGAGAGGGAATACAGTGATGTATTTTCTGAAGAGTTACCTAGAATTACCCTATATCATGAGGTAGAGTTCTCAATAGAACACATTCATGGAGATTATCCTATCACAAAGTGCCCCTATAGGATGGCCCTGATCAAAATAGATGAGTTAATGAAGCAGTTGTAAGATAATTTGGACAAAGGGTTCAAACACCCTAGTCCATAACCTTGGTTTGAGACAGTTCTCTTTATTAAGAATAAGAATAGATCAATGCGGATGTGTATCAATTATTGGGAACTCTTGAAGGATTAATGACTTTTTTTATCATCTATGAGGATCTCAGTACTTCTCCGAGTTGGATATCCATTATAGATCTCTTTATATAAAGGTGAAGAAGGAAGGTATTCAGAATAATTAATTTTGTACAAGGTATGGTCACTATTAGTTTCACGTAATTCCCTTCAGACCAACTAATTCTCTTAAAATCTTCAAGGATTTTATGAATAGAGTCTTTAGACATTAAAAAAAAATAGGTAGTGTTTATCAATGATATTCTAATATACTCCCAGATAAAGGAGGAACATTGAAAAAATCTAAGGCTTGTGTTGGAAACATTATGGTAGTAGAAGTTGTACGAGAAGTTTAGAAAGTGTGACTTTTTTGAGGTAGAAAGTCACTTTATTGGGACATGAAATCACAAGTGAGGGAATTTTTATAGACCCCTCAAAAACAAAGGAAATTGGGGAATGTTCCATACCCTCTAGTTTCACAAAAATCCATAGTTTTCTTGGATGAGCTCGTTACTACTGTTGTTTTCTGAGAAAATTATCATGATTATATATCCCACTAAATAAGTTAACAAGGAAAGGTGTAACATATGTTTGGATGGAAGAATGTGTGGAATTCTTCAGGGAACTAAAGAGAAGGTTGATCTCTATACATTTACACACATTTCAAAAATGGGGAGAAGGTTTTGTGATATAGATTTATTATTAAAATAAAGGATTGGGTTGTTTAGTTATTAAAAATTAAAATGTGATTGCATAATCCTCAAGGGAGCATAAGTTCTATGATCCAAACTACAAGATGCATGATATAGAGCTATAATTTGTTGTTTTTTACTTGAAAATAAGGCGACACTACCTATATGGTGATAATTATGACATATATACCGATCATAACATCCTAAAGTATATATTCACACTAAAGGATCTCAACATGTGTTGAAAGAGATTTTTTTAGAGAATAAAGTAATAAAATTTCTCTATTCACTATCATACTAGAAAGGAAAATAAGGTAGTTGTTTTTCATAGGATAAAAAAACTCTATCCTTGTTACGCATTACGAAATAACATATCTTCATGGATATGGAAATGATGAGTTTGGAAATCAAAATGGTATGGAATACATCCTTCCATGCCCAAATGATTGCCTAAAAATGTTTCTAAGAAATGATTAAGTAAGTGTGAAGGGAAGATCCTGAGATACAAGGGAAGCTGAATACATTAAAATAAGGGAAGCTGCAAGAGTTCTATATGATAATTTTTTTATTCAGTTCGAAATGAATCTTTTTTTCCTTCATAACCTAGGATAAAGAAAGATCTGTTAGATAATTCACATAACTCAAAATTCCCTATTCATCCTTGTAGTACCTTGATGTACATTGTTATTTGAGAAAATTTCTGGTAGGGTAACACAAAAAATAATATTGAAAAGTATATATCAACATGCGTGATATGAAAGAATGTTAAAGAAGAGTGATATAAGTCCAAAGGGATGATTCAACCATTTCCTATACCCATGTGTAAATTGGAGAATTTCACTATAGACTTTTCCATAGGTCTCCTAAACACATCCAAGGGAAATAATGCTATATGGGTTGTGGTGGGCCGACTCAATAGGACTAACAACTTTATCACTATTCGATAATATCTCTAGATTAAAAAACATACTGAGATATATATGGAGGATTTGGTGAGACTAAATGGGGTTCCACTATAGATTGTCTCTAATCGTGATCATAGGTTCACATCTAAATTATGGAGGAGTATTCAACATGATTTAAGTACTGAATTAAATTTCAACATGACCTATCACATCCAAAATGATGGACTATATGAAAGGATTATTCAGACACTAGAAGATATAATAAAAGCCTTCTCTTTATAATTAAAAGCTATATGGGATCAGCATCTCCCATTACCTGAGTTCTCATGCAACAATAGCATCCACTCAACTATCTAGATGGCCCAATATAATGCTCTATATGGAAAGTGATGTAGAAATACAACCTATTGGAATGATGTTGGAGAAAGAAAGCTACTTGAACATGATCATTTGTAGAAGATGACAGAGAATGTTCAATCCATCTAGCAACATATCAAAGTTGTTCAGAGTTGGAAAAAGTATTATGCTAACAACCGTCAAAGGGACCTAGAGTTTGATGTTTGAGATAAATTCTTCCTTTGAATATCACCATGGAATATAGTAATTTAGTTTGGAAAGAAAGGGTAGCTAAGACCAAGGTATATTTGCCTCTATGAGATCATTTATTGCATATGAGTCCTGGATAATCAACATGCACTTCCACCGAATAAATCTAAAGTTCAAAATATGTTCCATGTGTCACTCCTAAAGAAGTACATATCAGATCCCTCCCTTGTGCTAAACTCATAGTTGGTATAACTACAATATGATTTCCTTTATAAGAAGTAGCCAGTAATGATTCTGGACCTATGATAGGGTTCTATGCAACAAGACAACCCACTTTTTCAATGTTTTTTGGAGGAACCATAAATATGAAGAAGTAACTTGGGTATTAGAGGATGTGATGATGGAGAAGTACCCTCAAATATTTTTGTAAAATGAAATTTTAGGGGTGGAATTTCAAAAGGGGGGAATAATTTAATGACCCCAACATTTTTAGGGGAATTTCAGCCTTCAAATATTAATTTCATCAAGTTAATATCACAAGACTTCACTTAGAGACCATAATAAAGTTTTAAAAATGATAAATTGATAAAATGATTAGTATTTATAGAAGTTAAGGAAGCAATACCAATGAAATAGTAACTTGGAATTAGGAATGGTAATGTAACCCTTATAAATAGTAAATCAGGAAAATGAATAGAAACCAAACCCATGAAAGTATAAATAAAATTTAAGCATCATGTAAATGAAATTATGGTATAATAATATCATAGTATATATAAATAAATGTTTTAAAATTTATTAATTATGTGTTTGGATTTTTTAAGTCATAAATATTTTACTAAAATTTTATGATTCATTTATTAATTTAAAATAGAATTTTTTCAAAAAAAATTATTCATAAAATTATATTTTGATATCTTATAATTTTAAGACAATTTTATTAGACCTTAAGTAATTTTTCAATGTATTATAATTTTTTTATAATTTTAAAATCTGTATTTTCCATGTAAATGAGGTTTATTAATTAAAAATTAAAATACTCACATTTAAAAAAAATTAGATAAAATAGAATATATTTTTGAATTATATACATCAAAAAATTGTTAGGGTGAATTTTTTTTCATTTTTCTAAAATACTATAATTTTTTATGAATAGTAAAATATGATAATTAACAATAAAAACTAAATACATGTATTATGAAGTCATAGATGATTTAAGGCTGACGTACGATCAATATCTCAAAATATCCTTCATTATTATAATATATTTAGATATAATTGTAAAACTTTTCATAGTAATGATCCCTAATGATAAACTAATGACTATAAAAATGATAAAAACACTCATCTCCTCCACTATAAACACCACCCTCACCTCCTCTATTATTAACTCATATCAAGCTTTGATCCCTGTCCAAGTTCTACCCAATACTATTACTAATCCCCTACCCCATGTCCAGGATCTCTTGGATTCCTTAAAAGGCCAAGCCTATGTTCCTTGAGAATATTCCTAAGAGGATAATTCAAGAGGTAAATCCTCTTTCATTTTCTTTTATTTTCCTTTCAATTTCATTTCATTTCTTATTCTCTCCTCACCCCCCTTTATCCAAATGGGATAATAACTAAATTATCACTTATATACATTAATTTTATCTTGTTAATGTAAAATTATACATTAGAATATCCTATCTCTCTCTTTTATTCAAAAAATGAAATCATTTCACATAATGTGTCAATTTTCTGACTTCATGTTCCTCGCATCTTCATTTTCCATTAACGCCTTCAATTATGTTAATAAACCCATTATAATGCTTGAATAATATAGTAAAATTAATGTTACACCCTATTTATTTTCTTGAACCATCATATATACATAATACTTAATGATAAAAAACATGTTTATTGTGATCAAAAAGCTTCCAAAATTAACCTAAAATGATCATCATAAACTTTTATATAATTATTCATCCCCATACCTTATAACCAAATTCTTTGTCGGATCATTAAAAATTCTGGAAGATCATTAATAACATATAATAATAATTCTAGATATTTATCTACATTTTACATGATCTTCCATACATGTATACAAATGAACCGATCATGAAAACTAAGAGAAAAAACACTCCCAAATGATGAAATTAAACTCTATAACTCATTAAAATCCCATAAAAGAACTTAATAAAACCATAATGATTAAAATTCATGTATAAAGGGTTTTTTCTATGTTAATTAAAGAATATAATTTGATAATATATGATATTAAGGTGAGTAATTCATTTGGACACAAGGTAAAGGGAATTCTCGAACCCCACTCTCGTTTTTTGGTTTTTCCCTCTTCTAACCAATTTTTAGTATGGATATTCCTTTATTGTTCCTTATATATCATTTTCTTAATCATTAAATTATATTTTTTAGGATATATATATTAACAATGTGATTTTTTGAAAAATTAAAGGATCTTTTCAAAATAACTCTTTTTAAAAAAAATACATCTTTTACTTCTCATGTGAATGTTTATTCTACAATAAAAATTGATACCAAGCATCTTATTCCATTATTATCATGGGAAATACATTGTTTATGAATGTATACTTTTTAAAAAGAAACCAATTCCTTTCTATGGGTTATTTTATTTCAAATTTTTTATATATGTTTAATGTGGCATGAAAGATAATGCAAATGTTGTGATGTGACGGGCACACCAAACATTATATAGCACAATGTAAATATGATGATGTGACAGGTGCTCTTGGAATTATATATCACACCAATACATTTGTTAATGTGATTTATCTCATAATAAAAAGTGAAATATATGTTGACATGATGATATATTTCTTGAAAACTATGTGTTGTAGTTGACCACTAAGACATGATGTTTCATTTTCATGCAATTCAGCGTTCTAAGCCTTCTCTTAATACTACACCTCATGATTATGATCATATGCCTATGTTATAATTACAATGATTATTCTCACCTTGTTTTATACTCATTAATGTTCTTATATATATATTAATAATATTTTACCTCACCCCTTTATTTGATGTATAGCCTCAGGTGATTACTTGTACTAAGAAAAACACGAGGTCTAATAAGAAGATAGAGAAGAAAGAATTAGATAAATGTTTACATTTTATTTTGTAAATGTTATGTATGGTCCTAGTCTCCCCAAGAAAAAAAACCTTTGTATCCTGTTTGTGTAATGATTTTATGTTGTTTGTCTATAAAATGATGTTATAATTTATTTAAGAAAATAAGGGTCGCTATATTTTATATCTCTTTTTTATCCTTAAAAGGAGAAAACGTCGCTTGTGCGTATGTTTGACTTACCATCTCCACACAACGGTGTAATTTATTTTTATTACCACATTACTTGGGTGGAGATAAATATGGAACTAATTAATATATATGATATTTTTTATATCAATATTCCTCTTGAATTCTAATATCACATATACTTTCTTACATTCCAATCCATTGGGAAATGATAACGTCGTTCCTGTGTATTTGTGGACTTCCACCACCACGAAGAAATGTGATCCTTTATTCATTTATGCATCACATGTAAGATGATAAAGATATATTTAAGGTATATATATTTTATTTATTTATTTATTAAAAATATTATTAATATAGATCAATAATCAATATACAATGACCAGAACTAAATAATCAAAACATTCATGAAAAAATAGCAGTTAACACCAAAAATAAAAATAATTGTAATAATATTTTTAAAAAATGACTGATAAAATGTTATAAATGGATTATATATGATATTGTAGATATTTATAAGGATATATTATGTGACTATAGTAAATATATTTTAATTATACAAGATTTTAAAAGAACATACATGGTGAGTCTAACTTGAGGTAAGGCATTTAATCTCAATTTCCACTCCACTGAGACATATTTGGAAATATGAAATTTTTTACTTTAAATGGTGTATATACTACCCTTTAAATATATTTAAAATGAATATATATTTATTCATGAAAATTTATCATCCAATTCAATTTATTATTTCAATATGAATTTTTGAATAAAAACACATTCTTATTTCTCTTTTTGTTCGGTTATATTTTTCTTCGATATTAATATTTTAAAAAAACCATGGTTTATGAAATTTTATTATTTATTAAGGAAATTCAAAGTTATTATTATTGTATTAAAATTTTATGAATTAATATTCCTATTGTTTTCTGAATGTATCATTTTTCGAAATTTAATTAAATAAATTCAAAGAATTGTTTTAACAAATACGATGTTAAAACATTTTCCCACCAACCTAACCATTTAAAGAACTTTAACATATTTTAAATTTTTTAAATTTTTTTACAACGAATAATATTTAAAAAAAAATTCTTATATGTAATGATTATAATTTAATCTATTCTTTAAGAGAATTGATTTTACTAAAAAATAAAATTTTATTTATGGTCATTTCTCATCTCTTGATTAATTTTTTGACATTAACTTTCCCATAAAACATTAAATTTAATGTGATAGTTGTAAATTAAATTTATAATAAATATCTATATTCCTTAAACCATATATAATTTCTATATAGGGTGTTTTACTTTGAATATAATTTGATTGAAAGTGTAAAACCTCGATAAATCCTTATTCTTTACTAATTATGGATATTTATTGATAAGAGATATTGTTTAGGAATTGAATTCATCCTTAAATGCATGAGGAATGCATCAGACAATCAATTATGGGTGGGCTTGAAATTAGATAACACCTCAATGAATTACTAGGTCCCATGAGACAAATCATATTTCCAAATTAGATATATAGTGACCTGACTTGTTATTACATGACTACAACATCACTTTTAAGATAAAAAGCATTATAGAGTTACAATCCAAGATCCAAAGGTTTAGTATCTTAGGAAAAGTAGACATATATATCACTTTTATAGAATGAAACATAAAAATTTTATGTTAATTATTATTCGTTATAGACATAAATATTTAATGATCTTTTTAGTACATGTAGTCAACTGATGACATACATCAAATAAAGGGGAGATCTATAATCCCATTAAGGGGTAATAAGGGTGTTGAATCAATAGTACATGGGTGATAATAATTGAAATCATCATATCATAAGTGTAGGATCATGAACATAATCATGAGAAAAACATTTGATAAATTCAAGGAATGTGTAATATTCATAATAATGAAATAACATAACATAGTGGTCAAATACCACACATAGTTGTTATCAAACCTATCATCATTACCATGCATAACATATGTTCCTAAATAATAAAATCATCATTATAAAGAATTATAGAATGGTGTTTACGAATTTTACATATTATATTAAGTGATATATCACATTGCAGAAGGCATTGGAGGGCTATAAAATTCTAGGTTGACCCGTCACTTCATCAATTATCATAAATCATGAATGACACAAAGAAGGTATAATAATTGTAGTCATGAAATGAACCCATGGAAAGGAATGGGTTTCAAATGGATTTATCATATCATATATCATGGAATAACCTTAGGGGTTCCCAAATAAAAAAGAGATATCCTAATTTGGAATAAAATATTATTGTTCTTTTAAGAAGAAACAGCTCAAGAGGTGTTAAAGATGTGTTTTGGAAGAATGAATTCATTTTTAAAAATTATTATTATAGGTTTGAAAATACATTGGTAGGGTAAGAACATGTATGTCCCACAAAAAGGGGAGAAAATAGTGAAAATGAATTTTATAGTAATTAGTGGAATACCCATACAGAAAATCAGGTGAAAGAGAAGTTGACCCCCCTTGCCTTAAATTCCCCATTATTTCATTATTTTTCAACCTCCTAAATAATATTAATAGTTTTATTTTCTTTAAATGAACATAATTGACATAATATCATTTTTACCACCATTTTTCTTGTATAATTGTTAAATTATATATTTATATTTCCCTCGGTAATAGGGAAAACGTTTTCATATCATATTTTCTTTAAATATTTCTCATTTTTCTTCTATTTCGATATTTTTTCAAAGTCATTTATACATAAGTATAATTAATTTTATAAGATTAAAATAAAATATTTATACATTTATATATTATAATTATTTATTATAACCATCCATATGGTTGGAGATAAGTAATTAATTGGTAATGTTTATTTTAGCGATTAACTGTTCGTTAATGATATATTGTCCAAAGTAGAGGCCCAAGATGTATAATATATGATTATATTAAAATAATATTTTTATATTATATTAGAATTATAAATATCACTCTATTATATTTTGTAATCAATTTATGAAGTTTTGAGTTAGAAAATATATGGAGGATAAGAAATTAGAGAATGAAAATGAAATAAAATGATGAAATGAAATTACATAATTCATGAAGTTTTTCCTTCTCTATGGACCTTAACATCTTGAAATATTTTTTTAATTACCCTGTAACATACCTAAGGATTATAAGAGTATTTACCAATGATATTTTAAAAAAAATTCTAAGTGATGGATGAATGGTTTTTTATAGGGAGGGAGAGATTTTTTATATTTGAGGAGAGGGGTATTTTTTGAATAAAATATTGAATTAAATATTAATTTGAAGGAAAACATTTTAATAGTCATGTTTTTTCCAAAATGAGTCAAAAATAAATAAAATATAATGGTTTTAGTATTTTAAACCCCGTTATAATATAAATTCAAGAAATTATTACAAATGAACATTGAAAAAATGAAAAATTATTATTTTAATAGAGTACTTTAGACTTTATTATTTAAAAATATTTTTTAGGTTTGGAAAACCTGTTTGTTGAATTTTTACAACAATTTTATTAAATTTAATATGATATTAGTTAGTCCAACTTTTATTGAATTTATTTTTTCATCAATACACCATGAATGATATAATTTAAAACACACTAGTTATGAAAAACTATGTTTTTACTATTCACCTAAAATATAAAGTATTACATAAAATTAAAAAAAACATTTGAAAATTTTTAACATGAATATTTAAAAAAATAAAACACATTTTATCAAAATAATTTTCTAACATAGGTTCTATTTATTATTTATACAAAAACTATTAGTTTTTATGAAATACATTAAAATAAAGTTTATTAAAAATGTCATTATTTTTTTAGTTTTTAATATTGATACTTATTTATGGAATTATAATATTATATAATTTATATTCTTGAGGTAAATGTTTACAAAACACACACATGACACACACCCACATGCCGAATGGGAAGGTCATAACCCCCCATGGGATAACCCAATCATTAATCCCATTATATTATACATATATTGACCCACAAAACCTATATAAATTAGGATCAATATACCACTACATATTTATTTATGGCCCATTAAAGGGATATACGATCATCCGACCACATTAATCACTAACCCAAAGCACCCTCCATCATGGATTCCTCCATGATACCCTTTTTTCACTAGAGATATGCCAATAAGGTCACTCCCTAAGGCTCATCCATCCAAACAAGAGACAGTGCTAGCAAATCTTGGTCATCAGTGCACCACAACATCATCCCCCACTACCTCTTCTAAGAACCATCATTAACTTATTGGTTTATTAATATTTTGTTTCATTTATATATTATTGTATGTGGGAGTGATCATTATAACATATTTTAAGGTTATGAATCATACCATTAAACTTTTATTAATTAATATTATTTTATTTTAATGTCTGTAATTTTTATGTGTTTAGTTTATGATTAGTATAATGATATTTATTAATTAAATATGATTTGTAACTTTATTTTTACTTTATATGATTATAATATTTTATTTTATTATGTTATATTGTATTATATACCTTCATTTGAAGATTAAATTTTCATTTATAAACTCAAGGTTATTAAAAAATGGATCTTCAACCATACTTTTAAAATTCCTTGGTGAAAAATATTGATTGTAGAGATATATTGATGTTTTTTATCATGGGAGACAATATTTTTTGTTTTCTTCATTGTGAATCTAATTATTATTATCCACACAATTACTGCACGAATATTATCCATGGATGCATTTCATACTCAAGTTATCGATTAAATGGAACATGTTTTCAGTTATTTATTTTTCCATATTGACTATTCTTTATTTACTCATGATATCTTCCATGGTACTAAACCATAACTATGAATCTAATATCACCCTTTATTATTTTTCATTTCCCCATGAAATGAAGAATATTTCATTGAATGAGTTCATATATGTAAAACCATGTTTTTATTTAATTTTTATTTTATTCCAAATATAAATGGTTTTCATGTATGTATTTTTTCTCCAAGACAAATAAATTTTTTGATCCTTCAGTATTAGATATCTTTTATCTATGGTGGTGTAATAATTAAAACACTATTTATAGGTTACTAGAGTTGGTATATAGTAGTTTGTATCAAAGGAATTTTATTAAAAGCCTTGCGAACTTCATTTTAAATAAACATCAATAACATGAGAATTATGATAATCCATTTTAGTATTTTAAAAATTATACCATTATAGGGAATTTTATTTTGGCTAAATATTCATGATTCTTATGATATGATCTAACTCAATTTCAATGATTATTTAGTGATGGTTCCTAATTGAGAGGGGAATTAATACATGTTATCAACCTGGTGATTTCCCTGATGAGAAAGCTAATGAAATTAGTGTTGGAGTTGAATAGATCATGTCTAGATTTGGGAAGCTGGTCAAGGTTATTTCTAATATCCTTGTACATATTGGGAACCAAGATGTTCCATGGCATGATGAACAAATAATTTATCATTTTATGAGACAAAATGTTCGATATTTTAGTGAAAATATTAATTCAGTAATACATGAATAATAGATCAAATATTTTGAAAATATATTTCTCACCATGGGATAAAATGAAATAGAAAAGGGTATAATTGGAGTGTATTGTCTAATAGAAGAAGATTTTAAATAGTGGTCATTAATATAGAATACCCTACAATAATGAGAAATAGAAAATATGTAGACGAGATATTTTAATGTTATCTTATTTAATAATTATTTCCCTAATGAGAAATGAACTAAAATCAATGGAATGTTCCTCATATTAGATAAAAATGAGGAACAAAGTGTTAAAGATTATGGGGGTACCTTTATAATACTATCCAAGTATGTTATGGATTATATTGGAAATACAAAGAGCAAGATTAACCATTACATTGAAGGAATTAATCCATAACTATGAAGGGAACTGGTTTCTCAATGATTTTCATCATATAATGAAATAATAATATATTCTATCAAATCATATAGGGACATTTCTAGATCCTATATATTCAAGCTAAATCAATAGAATTAGAGTTTTTTGGGAACCACAAAAGAGAAAATGCATTAATGAATAAGGGGAGAATAAATGAATTCCCATCATATGAAAATTTTGGTAATTACCATACTAAAAAAATGCATAAATTTTGTGATATTGTTTCATGAGTATTGTGATAAGGGTCATCTAGGTAATAAATTAAACGGTAAAACATATTAATGTTTTCTAGTGTTTTAAACTTCATGAAATGGGGCATTATTAAAAAAATTACCCCATTTTTCAAGGGAACATACCACAAAAGAGGCTGATGGGATAAGGATAAACTTATACAATCAATATAACTAATTTTTATGTTTCTAATGACGTGGTGGAAGGAACTTTATCCATATATTTCAATTTAGGAAATTTATTACATGATTATATATCTTATCATACTTTCATATCTTCTATAGTTTCAAAAAAAAGATATTTCCATTTCACCATAAGAAGGGAGCTTCCCATCAAAACTCCATGTGGAAATCTCATAATAACAATTATTGTTTCTTTAGTTCCCATTGAGAAACATAAACAAACCACAAAAATGATTGTTATACATATAGTTTATTTTGATATAATATTTAGTATGTATTGGATTTAAAAATATAATTCAAAAATTGAATCCATTGAGAATTAAATTATTATTTGTGATAAATTTTTATAATTCCATATCATTACAAGTGTGACTTCATCATATGATCCATATATAGCTCCAAAACCCATAGGTCTTATGAATGATATTGATGTAGATTAAGTGAAAAAAAGTCTAATGATGAAAAAAGTAATATTTGAATTGAGAATATTCCAATTATATATGAATAAATTGATGTATTTTCTCAAGAATTACATTGACATCAACTAAAATGTGAAGTTGAGTTTTTCATTGATTTAATCACTAACACAAGACCTATATCAAAGAATCCCTATAGAATAGAAAGTATGTAATTAGTAAAGAATAATAAAATAAATATATGATTTTTGTGAAAAGTGATTTATATGTCCTATTATTTCACCATGGGGATCCCATGTTCTTTTCATTAAGAATAAATATATATCAATGAGGCTTTGCATTGATTATAGAGACATTAATTCTATAATGATAAAGAAAAAGTATAATATACCTAAAATTGTTGACTTATTCGATCAATATGATGTAGCTCACTTTTTTCAAATATTTACCTTTGATCTGGGTATCAGAAACTATAAGTAATGAAAAAATATATTCAAAAGACTACATTACAGACAAGGTATGAATATTATAAGTTTACAGTAATACCATTTTAATAGACTAACATAACCTATATTTTTATGGATCTAATAAATATAGTATTCAAAGAATATATTGATAATTTTTTGTGTTATTTATTGATTATAAATTTTTATATTCAAAAATAAATGAGGACTATGATAATCACTTTCAGAGTATTCCCAAGACTCATAGAAGAAATGAGATAAATGGAAAAAAATTCAATCCTCTATTTTGGCTTCATAAATTTTATTTTCTTGTCTATATTGTCATCAAGGATATAATATTAGTTTTCTAGAAAATAAAATTTAAACCAATGAATGGGATACTCTAACAAACATAATAGAGATACAAAGTTTCACTAGTTTAGTAGGATATTATTACTGACTTGTTATAAATTTTCCATGATTTCCTAACCCATTAACCAAGCATACATGTAATGGGGTATGTTCATATGGAAAAAAGAAGTGTTAATTTTTTTTTTTGAAGAATTTTAGAGGAGGTTTCTCAATGATCTGATTATTAATCTAAAGTAGATAAATGATGTATTTATAATATATAACGATACATCTAAAAACTTATCTAGTTGTTCCCTTATACAGAATGATATTATTTTTTCCTGTGCTTTATTATAGTTAATGATTCATGAACAGAACTATACAAACCATGACCTTAAGATAACATTTGTAATCTTTTCTTTTAAGATATGAAGAATTTATATCTATAGAGAAATATGTGAGATATAAAAACAATATGAGATCCTAAAATACATTTTTTTCACATAAGGATCTCAATATGAGGCCAAGGAGGGGGCTTGAGATACTCAAGGATTATGATTTCTCAGTACACTAACACCCAGGGAAGGGAAATAAGGTATAAAATGCATTAAGCCTGAATGATCATGGATTCCTCAGGAAACTGAGGATTCAAAGATATCTTCTTTTCATGAATTTAGTAAATATGGGTATAGAAATTATTATTCAAGGGAAAACATAAATTATTTTTTAAATGGTTTCCAAATCATTATTATTTTAACATATAAATAGTTCTTAGCATGATGATGAGAATATCCAAATGATTCTTAAAGTCGTGATTGATGGTAAATTGTAATACTTTTATATGAAGATGGATTTCTAAAATTATGATAGTGGATTTTTATTCAATATATACCTGATAAAAAAAATAAATTATAAGATAACAGTCATATATTTAATTTCTCTATACACATTGGTAGCACCATGGTATTTAAACATTTTTAAGAACATTATTTATGGGATAATTTAAGGTAGAGAATTGTTGATTATGTGTCAAGATGATTGATTTTTAAACAGGTTAAGGCATAGAGAAAAAAACTAGAGGATTCATGCAACCTATTACAATTCCTTTTTGAAAATGGGAGTACATTACTATGGCCTTTTTACCTTGATTACCAAATACACCTAGAAATAATAATGTAATATGGGTTATTGTTGATCAAATTACCAAATATACTCATTTCTTGACTATAGGATAAGATTTAATTTTTAATCACATATAAAAAATCTATATTAATAAAGTTATGAGACTTCATGTCACACAGCTTTCATTTGAGTCTGATCATGATCCATGATTTACATCATGATTTTATAATTTTCTTCAAAAATTTATATATAATGAGATTCATTTGAGCACTTCTAATCACCCAAAAATATATAGACCATTAAAAAGTATGATTCAAACATTAATGGACATTTTTATGTTATGCTCACTCAACATTCAATACATGTGGTATCATTATTTACCATTGGGGGAATTTTCTTATAAAAACCACTTCTATTCAAATATTCAATTGTTGCTATATAAATAATTATATGGAAAGATATTTCACCCTAAAAATTCTTGGATTGAAGTTGGTGAATGGAGTATTATAATAATATAAATTTATTAGGAGATAATGATAAACGTATAGAATAATTAAACCCATATTAATATATCTCAAATAAGGTAAAAGACTTATGACTATAACTGAATGAATTATTTGGAATTTTAAATAGGACATAAAATTTTCGTGAATGTATCCTCATGGAAGGGTGTAAAATGGTTTTTAAGAAAGGAAAACTAATCCCCTTGTACGTGAAACATTTTTAATTTCTGTAAATAATTAGATTTATGGCTTACCAGTTTTCAATTCCACTAAGCCTCAAAAAAGTACATGATGTGTTGTATATCTCTTTTTTAGGAAAGTATATTCTAGAACCAAAACATGCTATCAATTTTGAATAAAATAAATTATATACGTGTATATATTACTTTTTCAAGACTATAATGATTCTTGAAACTAGGTAAAATATGTTCAATAATTTAAAAATATGATATGTAATTGTACTTTAGATAAATTGTAAAATAGAGGATGCAATGTGTGAACCTGTGGATGTTTTGAAGTAGTATCACCCACATTTTTTTAATGTAGTATCAATGAAAATTTTGAGTTTGAAATTATTTTATGAGGTAATATTGTAATATCTAGATATTTTAAGAACATTGTGTTTGTTAGCATACATAATATGCAACATCGAGCTTAAATAATCCCCGAAATAATATTATTTAAATATGAAGATTAAAACATTACCATTGAATTGGTGTGTATAAATATGAATGACCACATTATTAAATACATTTTAATTTAATAATAAACTCAAATTTATTTATTAATTTATAGTAAATAAATAATAACTTTTTAAACAAAGTCATTTAATTATTCAAAAAAATAGTCTCTTAAAAATGATTTTTATTAATTTCTACGAGAAAATAATATTATTAAATTTTCCCCTTATATAAAATTTATATGATAAAAGGAAAATAATTTTTTTTAAATGATATGAAAATTATATTAGGGTTATATTTTTTGATTTTTCTAAAAAGAATGATTTTTCAATGAATAGTGAAAATGCTACTTTTTATACTACATTTTAATTAACAGAATTTACAATGTTTGATTTTATTTTCAAATTCATTCAATGTAGCATTAGCTCAAATATATAATTAATTATACAATTATGGTATTTTTCATTAATATTAATCTTAAATTTGGTATAAAAAATTTTATACAAAAAAGGAATTTATTCAAAAAATTATTTTTTGTTTATTTTATTATTTTAATCATAAATTATTTTCTACAAACTATTGAAAATGAATCATGAAAAATAAATTCCATATTTCTAATTATTAAGTATAACTTTGGTAAATATCTCCCTTATATTTCCTATCATTATGAATAGTAATAATAATAAATAATTATCCCCACGATATTGGTAATTTGGGAAATTAAGGTTAAAAAAATTTACATGGTATTAAAAATAAAACCAAAACATTAATTAATTTAGTTTGATGTTTTTAATTCGCACGTAATCATTAATTGTTTTTTATATTATCATTTTTCATTTAGTTATGATTTTGAATTTTATAATGGTTAAGTGAGAGATAAAGGAAAAAATGCCACTTTTTTTAATATCTTTAATATTTTATAATAGGGATAATTAAAACTAAGGCTAAGTTTAAGATGTTAATTTTAATGATAAATTATTATTTATCATCTAAATTTATTTCTGTTTTTTAATGATGAATTAATAACCTCAAATTCTTCCTCAATGCTGACATATCATTTTTTAAATCAATTCAACAATAAAATAAATGATTCTTAAAATACTATATCATATTTAATTTTAATGAATTATTTTATTCCATTAATGTTTAAGATAACTATAACAAGTCAATGATGTTTTAATGGATTATATTCAAATTTTCTATTTTTCATGATGTATTTTAATACAAATTAAATAAATATAATTCAAAATGACACTATTGATATTTTAAAATAAATAGTATTTTATTAAATCATTTAAAATTAATAAAAATAATATATTAAATGAAATTAATTATATGTGGTTAAAAATCATCCAATTTCCATTTTTATGTTTTTTTCTTTTTAATGTGACATTATTAACCCTAAATGGATAGAAATCTTTAATACTATTATAATTTTTAAAAGGGTTAATGAGGGTTAAAACTAAAATATTAAGGAGAAAACATAACCAAAACTTTTAAAACATTTTTTGGATTAGATTATTTATACCTATACACATAATATTATTTTAATAACCCAATTTTGTTCCATTTTAACATAAAATAATAATTTATATTTATTACCTCCCCTTACATGTAAATGGAAACCCATTCTCTAATTTTATATAAAAAACACATTAATCCACATATATCTTCCAAAACCTTCATAGTTATCTTCTAAACATCTTTAGTTAAGTTCAGAAGGTTCTTGTCTTTCTAAAATACTAAAGAAAACATATAAAGGAGCACTTATAAAGAAGAGGTAATCGCCTTTACCGACTCTTTAAAATTAATTTATTATTAAAAATAATCTAAATATATTATAACCATCTTAAAAAATAAATATAGTATTATAAGCATACCAATATTTTATTATTTTTATAGTATATCCATTTAACATCTCTTTCCAATCCCACGAAAAGTGAAAATATCGCTTGTGCATACATGTGGTTTAACTTCTCCATGTAGCGAAGTAATTAATTTTTAAATAAACACATTATATGGATGGTTATAAATATAAGAATAAGTAAAATAAATTATATTTATGAACTAAACAACCCTCCAAAATTTTCAAATCAAATATACATTCTTACCTTCCAATCCATTGGAAAATGATAACATCGCTCGTGCCAACACGTGTACCACCTCTACCCTTAAGCGATGTCATATATTTTCCATTTATACTTTATATAGAAGTTAATTTGGAAAAATTTAATTGATATATATATATATATATGATATTTATATAATGGTTAAAATTATGGTTAATATGGCACCATAATAAAAGTACATGTACGGGAAATACTGAATCAAAACATACATGAAATATGTAGTAGTAAACACCTAAAATAATGAAAATAGTAAAAATATTATTAACGAATAAGTGATAAACTTTTATAAATCGATAATACATGATAATATAGATATTTAAATTTTAATTATTTGTTATTTTAACAAATATAAATTTATTATAGAAGAGGTTAAGAGAACGTGATAGGTGATTCGTACTTGAGGTAAAATATTTTGTCTGAATTTCCTCTCCATTGAGATATATTTGGTATTATGAACCTATTTACATTTTTTGGTGTATACAATCCTCTATTTGATTAACTTAAAACAAATATTTATCCATTTATTATTATTAATGATTCAATTAAATTTTGTCTATTAACATGTATGTTTAAAAGAAAATCCAATATTATTTTACTTTTGGATAGTGTAAATGTTTCTTTCATATCTATATTTTTCAAAAAAAAATTGCAAAAGTAATTACTCAAACAAATTATTAAGGAAATAATAAGATATTCTTTAATTTCTAAATGGTTTTAATGGAATATATAAATTATTTTATAAAAGTTTCATTTTTTACATTCTTTACAAAAAGTGAAAATGATTTTTTAATGTATATGACATTTAATTATGTTCCCATTGACATAACTATTTTAGGTCCATTAGATTATTTTACAAGATTTAAATTTTTTATAATGAAAATTCATTATCAAAAAATATTTTTTATTATTCATTTCCATTTTTATTTACTGTTTAAAATAATATATTTTATTACATAATATACTTTTCTGATGGTTATCTCTCATCTCTTAATTAGTTTATGGAAATTAAAATCCCCTTAAAACATTAAATTTATTTTTATAACTATAAATTACATTTATCATAAATATCCAGATTATTTATCATGGATATGAATACTTATTAAACCTTATATCATTTCTACATATAGTGTTTTACCGTGAATTTTATTTTATTGACTGGAGAAAACCTTGATAAAACTTTATTCTTTATTCAATATAGATCTTTATTGTTAATACATATTTTTAATTAATTTAATTGGTCATTTATGGATTGTAAATGTACTCATAGGATGGGATTGTAATTATATAGTCCTTATATTCATCGACATGTCTTATTTGAAAATTAATTGACCAAATGAAATGGGTCATACACATAGTTTTAAACTAAATTAGTGCAAGATCAAGATGGTAGAGATATCATGATGTCTGAGATTATGTCACCCAATAGTATGTATTTCCTTGATTTATAATTATTTTATTATTACCCATGATATTATTGAATCAATATTATCCATGGATGAATTGTGTACTCAAGTTATTGATTAAATGGAATGTGTTTTAAGTTATTTACTTTCTTATACTAATTATTTTATATTTAATCCTAAGAGATTATGTTGTACATATCCTTTAGTGGGAATCTCAGACAAAGATTATTTTTTCCTCTCCGTATGATATGATGAATAATCCTTTTAATGAGTTCAAAAATGCCAAACATTCCATTTTTTATGCTTTTATTTTATTCCCAATGTAAAATGGGTATCATGAATAGATATCTTTCTATGAGACTACTAAGCAGATAAATCCTTCATGATTATATCCATTGTATGTAAGCCAACGTAATAATGTATACACCATTTTTGGGTTACTAGAGTTAGGGTTGTTACATATGTACCTTTTTTATTCATGTTTGATGTTGATCACATGCATTGTGTGTTATGTTTTACTTAGGATGATATACTTGTCATACTTGTGTGTTTTAACATATTATATGTCATTTTGTTGTATTGTTCTTAGATCCCATGTAGGGGGGCCTTCATGGCATGTTTATCCATTATAGGGGAAGTGTGCACAACTTGCAATGATGGCGATTATGAACTAAGTGCTTGGTAGGGACAGGATGGTTACTTGTTCTTGTCGTGTGATACATTTAATGCCTATAATATTCCAAGGAATATGTCACTTGATGCAAAGTGAATGCTAAGTAACTCTAAATGCCTAGTGAATGTCAAGAACATCAAACCCCTAATGCATACTGAATGTTGAGTTTTATTATCAAATGACGCCAAAAAGAGTTATTATTATCCTTATGTCTAGTCCTTGATTACATAAATCACCTTGACATTCCTTATGAGATGGATCTAAAGAAAGTAAGATTGGGGATCGTGGTGTCTTTTTTAGCACATGGGTGCTTGGTTTTGTATTGTTTTTTAATTTTGAAATAGTTATTTATCTCTAGAATAAGCTAGTTTACATGACCACACATGATAATGAAACATTGGTGGTGTCCTACTAAGCCTTTCAATCACAACCTGTAACGACCCAAAGTATTTCAATAGAAAATTCCCTTCTTATATATATGTCATAAAAACACAAAATAATGAACTATTAAGTGATAAGTGACCTTTAAACATAATTTGGTCACCCCTATGTTTGGAATTTTAAAAATCCGACATACACGGTTGTGTTCAAGACAGTTTTTGGAGTCTAATGAAACAAAAATAATTTTTGGTGAATAGTAACCTACCCTTATGAATAGTAACCTACCCTTATGAATATTAATATGACCCTTATGAATAGTAAATAAGAGTAACATTACCTATGAATAATAATATAAAATTTAGACATCTTAGAAAGTGACAATTTGACCTTAGTAAACATTTTTTGGTTTTTTATAAGTCATAAATAATTAATTATAATTAATTAATTTAAAAGAATATTTATTTTCCTGTAATGTATTCATAAATAATTGAATCAATGTCTAATAGTTTTTAGATAATTTTATAAGAGCCTACGTAATTTTTGAAAGAACTACAAAATCAGTTTTAATTTTAAAAACGGTTTTTTAAGTAAATTATGATTTTAATTAAATATTAAATTAATAATATTTAAAAAATTATTTTTGAAAAAAGGATTTCATTTTTGGATTCTACACGTCAAAAAATGGTAGGGGTAAAGTTTTGGGATTTTTCTGAGATACTTGAATTTTTGGTGAATAGTAGAATACATTAATTTACCATATAAATACATTTTAATTAAAACCCACTATTCCTGACATCACAAGTGATGTAAGCACCGAAATACCGAACTCACATGCCTTTTTTACTATTCTTGTTCATCCAAGACTCACTATTCCTTGTCTTAGGTGAAATTAATAAACTAATCAATTTTATATTAAGGAAACCCCTCTCCCCTCCACTATAAAAGCCACCCTTCACTCCCTCTTTTCCTCACACCTCTCAAGCTCCAAGCCTCCTCTAAACTCTTCCCAAACACCTTCCCTAGCTCATCCCCCACATCTAAAGCTACTGGTCTCATCAAAAGACCAAGCCTAGCTTCCTTAAAAAGGGTCTCAAGAGGAGGATTCTAAAGGTAATTTCTCTCTCTTCTCCTTTAATTTCCTTTCAAGTTCAAGTTCCTTTATTGATATCTCCCTACCTATATTCATCCAAATTGTTATGTAAATCCAGTATTATATATATACTGTAATATTATGATTCTAATGTTATATTATATCACCCCACACCCTTTCCCTCTTCCATTTATTTTATTAAAGAGAACGTTGTTCATGAGTTGTTAAATTTATCACCTTCAAAAACGACATGTTCTCTTCTTCCATTTCTACCTTCAATCTGGTCATGAAACCATTTTATGGTTGAACCAGAATATTTTATATGTATTATTTTCTATTTTAAGTTCTGGAAATAACCTATGGCCTTATTACTAAGTTAAATGTTAAAACAAGATCGTTGTGATCCAAAAACAGCCCAAATTAACCCAAATAATCTTCATTTAATTCTTATCTAATGATTCGTCCACATGGATCTAATATAACTCATTATAAAATAATTAAATCTTCTGTAATATCATTAATAAAATTTAATATCAGTTCTGGATATTTACCCATGATCTACCCAAACATCAATTTAAGAATACAAGTGGACCGCTCAAGAAAACCATGAAAACGAACATCCCCGATCAATGTTTTGAAACTCTATAAGTCATCCAAAGGAACATAATATGAAATAATGAAACAAGAATGAACCCTATTAATGTATAAAAGGTTGTGGAATTTCTAATTAATTAATATAATGTCATTATACATGACATTAAATAGAAGGAGGCATTCGAGTACAAGGTAAGGGGAAATCTCGAACCCAATTTTCTTCCTTCGGGTTATCCCTCTTTCACTCCATTTTTGATATGGTTACTCCTCAAAGATCATTTGTTCATCATTTCCTTTACTTTTCTGGGATATACATGTTTGTCACTAGTTTTTATGTCCATCAAAATGTTTTCCAAAAGAACTCTTCTTTCAAGATCTCGCCTTTTACCTCTCATTCAAGGTTGATGGTTCTTGTATCATGTATGTTGTTCCCTATTTCTTTTGGGAACCCAAAGCTTATGATTGTGTTATTATGAGATGAAACTCATTCCTTTACATGGGTTATTTATGTAGATGTTTGATATATGTTCTATGTGGCAAGCATGATAATGATAATGTTATGATGTGACGGGTGCGCCCGGAATTATATAGCGCTCCAATGAATTGGGTAAAGTGATGAATCTCATGAGTAAATGTGAAATGATGTGTGAACATGATTCTAGCTTTGTTCACAAGTATGTGTGGTAGTTAACCACTAAGACATGATGTTTCATTTTTATGCATTTCCACATTTCAAGTCTTTTACTTATGCTCCTCTCATGTTCATGATCTTTTGCCTATGTTATGATTATGCTCACACCATGATGTATTGCTCTTATCTATCCTCTTACTGGGATTTTAGCTCACCCCTTTTGATGTATATCCTCAGGTGGCTACATGTACTAAGGAGGGGACAAGTGCTACTAAGAAGCTATAGAAGAAGAAATTAAATAAATGTTTATGGTTGATGTTGTAATTGTTATGTATGGTCCTAGTTTTCCCAAGACACTAAACCTCTGGATCCTCCATGTGTAATACTATTGTGTTTTTTATCTTTAAAATGATGTAATAGTAATGTAAGAAAAGGTCGGGTCTCTATAGTTGGTATCAAAGGAAAGGTTTAATTAATTTGGGAATTAGGATTAGTAAACCCTAGAGTAAACCTCTAGCATAAGAATAAGTACAAACACATACACAAGAATCTTTACCTAGGGATACCATATGTTATGTTTTTGGTATAATTGTTTAAATGAATAAGTTATTCATGAATTGTTTACTTATGTTTTGTTCTAACCTTTTCTATTTTAGAAAATGGTGGGAACCAGGAGAAATCAGGCCAACAACTCTTGCGAGGGCCAATGCAACGATTGCCCAAACGACATCCCCAATGATTTTGGAGGTGGAGTTCAAAACATCATGGTGATGCTTACCCAATTATCTCGGGTTATGAATAATAACCATAATAATGGGGAACTTCCTCCTTCACCAAAGAGGGAGAAACTAGCTATCTAATGTTTTATGCGGCAACGACCACCGACGTTTTGTGGATCTTCTGATCCACTAGTTGCGGAACAGTGGGTCAACTCCATGGAGAAGATATTTTCTGTTCTTCACTGCTCCGAGATGGAGAAGGTGACTCTATCCATTTATCGTCTAGATGGAGAAGCCAATCAATGGTGGGCTTTGATTAAGAACACCAAGCCAAGGGAGGAAATTGAAGAGATGGAATGGGAAGACTTTAAGATAATGTTTCTTAATAAGTACTTCACAAGAACTCTTCGCACGAAGATGGAGAGAGAATTCATAGAGCTCAATAAAAAAGAAGGAGAATCTGTCACAACCTATGAAGAAAATTTTACAAGGCTCGTAAGGTATGATTCGGGTTTTTTTATCAATAATGATAGCAAAATTGATAGATTCTTTAGTGGATTAAAACCACATCTTCGAAAGGCTCTTGCAATTCGAGACCTTGGGAGTTATTAAGAAGTTGTGTGGTGTGCTCTCAAAGTGGAGATGGAGTTTGGAGAATGGTCCCATGGCTTTGGTGATAAGAAAAGAAATATGGAGTTTCAAGCTGGTGGATCTAGTGATAAATATGGGAAGAAAACAAAACGCCCCACATGCCAAAAATGTGGGAAGTTGCACCATGGGAACTGCCTCAAAGGTACGGCGAAATGCTTTAAGTGTGGGAAGGAAGGACACCAAGCTCACGAGTGTCGAAAATACATGAAAAGGAAGGATAATTTAGCCGATGAAAGGAGAGAACCACTCGTGGTTCAATGCTACAACTGTAGGGAGCTAGGTCACTATTCAAACCAGTGCACTAAACCTTGAGCTCTCGAGGGTAATCAGCGCCAACAACCACCAAAGCCAAAGGAACAAGGGAAGGCTTATTCCATCACTACTACGGAGGTGGAACATGATAATGAAGTCGTACAAGGTACAATTCCTATTCACTCAAGAATGGCAAAAGTCTTATTTGATTCTGGTTCTACGCATTCCTTTATATCTTGCAAGTTTTCTAGAACTATAGAATCAAAGCCTCGAAACCTTGAAGTAGAGATATATGTAAAAACACAAAGTGGTGTAATCATTGAAACCCAAGTGTTTGACTCTTCTCCCGTTGACGTATGTGGGAAGATTCTTCCGGAAAATCTCATAATACTTCCCTTGGTGGAATTCGACGCTATAATGGGAATGGATTGGCTCTCGTTATATAGAGCACATATCAACTGTTGGGAAAAGGAAATATATTTTCATATTCTGAACCATTCCACACTCCTCTAAAAATGCAAGGAATATCATGAATATCCTTTGAAAAATCCTTTAATGGTGTGGGTGTTGATTCCCTATGAAGAAGCATACCTCGCCCAAATGATTGAGTCGAAGGAAAGTGCCAACCTTGAGGAAATGCCCATCGTAAGGGAATATGATGATGTATTTCCCGAAGAGTTACCCGGAATTCCCCCGGATCGTGAGGTAGAGTTCTCAATTGAACACATACCCAGAGCTACTCTTATCTCGAAGTGCCCCTGTAGGATGGCTCCTATCGAACTGGAGGAGTTAAAGAAGAAGCTGCAAGAGAATCTGGACAAAGGGTTTATACGCCCTAGTGCATCACCTTGGGGTGTGCCAGTGCTCTTTGTGAAGAAGAAGGATGGAACCATGCGGCTGTGTATCGATTATCGGGAACTCAACAAGATCACCATAAAGAACAAGTATCCTCTCCCAAGGATTGATGACTTGTTCGATCAGTTAAGAGGAGCTCAATACTTCTCAAAGGTGGATCTTCGTTCTGGATATCATCAAGTAAAGGTGGAGAAGGAAGATATTCAGAAGACTGCCTTCCGTACATGGTATGGGCACTATGAGTTTTTGGTGATGCCCTTCAGACTTACTAATGCACCTGCAATCTTCATGGATTTGATGAATAGAGTCTTTAGACATTACCTCGACAAATTTGTGGTAGTGTTTATCGATGATATTCTCATCTACTCCAAGATCAAGGAGGAATATGAAGAACGTCTAAGACTTGTGTTGGTGACATTGAGAAAGGAGAAGTTGTACGCCAAGTTCAGAAAGTGTGACTTTTGGATGAATCAAGTCACATTCTTGGGACATGTGATCACAAGTGAGGGAATTTCTGTGGATCCTTCAAAGACAAAGGCGATTGAAGAATGGCCCAGGCCCTCTAGTGTCACAGAAATCCGTAGTTTTCTTGGATTAGCTAGGTACTATCGACGTTTTGTGAGAAAATTCTCATGATTGTCAAGCCCGCTAACTAAGTTAACAAGGAAAGGGGTAAAGTATGTATGGACGGAAGAATGTGAGGGAAGCTTCAAGGAGCTAAAGAGAAGGCTGATCACTGCACCTGTACTCACACTACCGAAAAGTAGATAATTTTTTGTGATATACAGTGATGCTTCAAAGAAAGGCTTGGGTTGTGTACTCATGCAAAATGATAATGTGATAGCCTACACCTCACGACAGTTAAAGATCCATGAGCAGAACAACCCGACGCATGATCTAGAGCTGGAAGCCATGATTTTTTCCTTGAAAATCTGGCGGCACTACCTTTATGGTGAGAAGTGTGACATATACACCGACCACAAGAGCCTAAAGTATATATTCACAGAAAAGGAGCTCAACATGCATCAAAGGAGATGGTTAGAGATAATCAAGGATTACGATTGCTCTATTCACTATCATCCTGGAAAGGCGAACAAGGTAGCTGATGCTCTAAGCAGGAAAGAACCTGCTACTCTATCCATGTTGAGGATTGAGAAAGACCCTATATTCTTGGATATGCAAAGGATGGATTTGGGAATCGTAAGGGAAGGGGATACATCCTACCTTTCCCAAATGATTGCGCAACCATCCATCCAACAGAAGATTAAGGAATCACAAAGGGATGATGTGGAGATACAAAAGAGGGTGAATGCAGTAAAGGAAGGGAAGCTGCAAGAGTTCCATATCGACGATGATGGTGTGATTCAGTTTGGAACGCAGCTTTGTGTGCCTTCATCACCCGGGATAAAGAAGGATCTATTGGATAATGCACATAGCTCAACTTTCTCTATTCATCCTGGAAGTACCAAGATGTATCGTGATCTCCGTGAACACTTCTGCTGGGATAACATGAAGAAGGAGATTGCGGAATATATATCAAGGTGCTTGGTATGTCAGCAAGTTAAAGCTGAGCGGAAAAAGTCCAAAGGTATGATGCATCCATTGCCTATACCCATGTGGAAATGGGAAAATGTTACTATGGACTTTGTCACGGGTCTCCCGAAAACGTCAAGAGGAAAATAATGCGATATGGGTTGTGGTTGATCGACTCACCAAGACTGCCCATTTTATCGCTATTTGGGAAGACCTATCACTTGAATAGCTTGAAAGGATATATGTGAAGGAAGTAGTGAGATTGCATGGTGTTCCACTCTCCATTGTCTCTGACCATGATCCAAGGTTCACATCTAAATTCTGGAGGAGCCTTCAACATGCTTTAAGTACTGAATTAAATTTCAGCACGGCCTATCACCCCCAAACCGATAGCCAGTCTAGAAGGACTATTTAGACGCTCGAAGATATGCTAAGAGCATGATCTCTAGAATTCAAAGGTGGATAGGATCAGCACCTTCCATTGGTTGAGTTCTCATACAACAATAGCTTCCACTCGAGTATTCAGATGGCTCTGTATGAAGATCTTTATGGGAAGTGATGTAGAACTCCAACCGGTTGGGATAAAGTTGGAGAAAGAAAGATACTTGGACCAGATCTTGTGCAGGAGATGACCGATAAGGTTCAAGTCATCCAGAAACACATCAAAGCTGCTCAAAGTTGGCAAAAGAGATATGCTGACAATCGTCGAAGGGACTTGGAGTTCGACGTTGGAGATAAAGTCTTCCTTCGAATATCTTCATGGAAGAGAGTCATGATATTTGGGAAGAAAGGGAAGCTAATCCCAAGGTACATTGGCCCCTTTGAGATCCTTGATCGTATAGGAGTCGTGGCCTATCGTCTGGCACTTCCACCAAATATGGCTCAAGTTCATGATGTTTTTCATGTATCACTACGGAAGAAGTACATACCAGACCCATCACATGTACTAAACTCAGAGGTGGTACAGCTGGATGATGATCTCTCCTATGAGGAGCAGCCGGTAAAAATTTTGGATCGAAGTGATAAGGTTCTAAGCAACAAGACAACCCGCCTTGTCAAAGTGTTGTGGAGGAACCATAAGTTTGAGGAAGCAACTTGGGAACCAGAAGAGGCAATGAAGGAGAAGTACCCACACCTGTTTGTGTAAAGTAAAATTTCGGGGGTGAAATTTCTTAAGGGGGGAAGAATGTAACGACCCAAAGTATTTCAATAGAAAATTCCCTTATTATATCTATGTCATAAAAACACAAAATAATGAACTACTAAGTGATAAGTGACCTTTAAACATAATTTTTTCACCCCTATGTTTGGAATTTTAAAAATCCGACATACATGGTTGTGTTCAAGACAGTTTTTGGAGTCTAATGAAACAAAAATAATTTTTGGTGAATAGTAACCTACCCTTATGAATAGTAACCTACCCTTATGAATAGTAATATGACCCTTATGAATAGTAAATAAGATTAACATTACCTATGAATAATAATATAAAATTTAGACATCTTATAAAGTAACAATTTGACCCTAGTAAATGTTTTTTGGTATTTTATAAGTCATAAATAATTAATTATAATTAATTAATTTAAAAGAATATTTATTTTCTTGTAATGTATTCATAAATTATTGAATCAATGTCTAATAGTTTTTAGATAATTTTATAAGACCCTACGTAATTTTTGAAAGAACTACAAAATCAATTTTAATTTTAAAAACTGTTTTTTAAGTAAATTATGATTTTAATTAAATATTAAATTAATAATATTTAGAAAATTATTTTTGAAAAATGGATTTCATTTTTTGATTCTACACGTCGAAAAATGATAGGGGTAAAGTTTTGGGATTTTTCTGAGATACTTGAATTTTTTGTGAATAGTAGAATACATTAATTTAACATATAAATACATTTTAATTAAAACCCACTATTCCTGACATCACAAGTGATGTAAGCACCCAAATCCCAAACTCACATGCCTTTATTAATATTCTTGGTCATCCAAGACTCAATATTCCTTGTCTTAGGTTAAATTAATAAACTAATCAATTTTATATTAAGGAAACCCCTCTCCCCTCCACTATAAAAGCCACCCTTCACTCCCTCTTTTCCTCACACCTCTCAAGCTCCAAGACTCCTCTAAAATCTGCCCAAAAACCTTACCTAGATCATACCCCACCTACAAAAGATGCTGGTCTCATCAAAAGACCAATCCTAGCTTCCTTAAAGAGGATCTCAAGAGGAGGATTCTAAAGGTAATTTCTCTCTCTCTTCTCCTTTAATTTCCTTTCAAGTTCAAGTTCCTTTCTTGATATCTCCCTACCTATCTTCATCCAAATTGTTCTATAAATCCAGTATTATATATATAATGTAATATTATGATTCTAATGTTATATTATATCACCCCACACCCTTTCCCTCTTCCATTTATTTTATTAAAGAGAACATTGTTCATGAGGTGTTAAATTTATCACCTTCAAAAACGACATGTTCTCTTCTTCCATTTCTACCTTAAATCTGTTCATGAAACCATTTTATGGTTGAACCAGAATATTTTATATGTATTATGTTCTATTTTAAGTTCTGGAAATAACCTATGGCCTTATTACTAAGTTAAATGTTAAAACAAGATCGTTGTGATCCAAAAACCGCCCAAATTAACCCAAATAATCTTCATTTATTTCTTATCTAATGATTCGTCCACATGGATCTAATATAACTCATTATAATATCATTCAGGCTTCTGTAATATCATTAATAAAATGTAATATCAGTTCTGTATATTTACCCATGATCTACCCAAACATCAATTTAAGAATACAAGTGGACCGCTCAAGAAAACCATGAAAACGAACATCTTCGATCAATGTTTTTAAACTCTATAAGTCATCCAAAGGAACATAATATGAAATAATGAAACCAGAATGAACCCTATTAATGTATAAAAGGTTCTGTAATTTCTAATTAATTAATATAATTTCATTATATAGGACATTAAAGATAAGGAGGCATTCGAGTACAAGGTAAGGGGAAATCTCGAACCCAATTTTCTTCCTTCGGCTTCTCCCTCTTTCACTCCATTTTTGATATGGTTACTCCTCAAAGATCATTTGTTCATAATTTCATTTACTTTTCTGGGATATACATGTTTGTCACTGGTTTTTATGTCCATAAAAATGTTTTCCAAAAGAACTCTTCTTTCAAGATCTCGCCTTTTACCTCTCATTCAAGGTTGATGGTTCTTGTATCATGTATGTTGTTCCCTCTTTCTTTTGGGAACCCAAAGCTTATGATTGTGTTATTATGAGATGAAACCCATTACTTTACATGGGTTATTTATTTACATGTTTGATATGTGTTCTATGTGGCAAGCATGATAATGATAATCTTATGATGTGACGGGTGCGCCCAGAATTATATAGCGCAATATGAATGTTTAAATGTGACGAGTGCGCTCGGAATTATATAGCGCTCCAATGCATTGGGTAAAGTGATGAATCTCATGAGTAAATGTGAAATGATGTGTGAACATGATGCTATCTTTGTTCACAAGTATGTGTGGTAGTTAACCACTAAGACATGATGTTTCATTTTTATGCATTTCCACATTTCAAGTCTTTTACTTATACTCCTCTCATGTTCATGATCTTTTGCCTATGTTATGATTATGTTCACCCCATGATGTATTGTTCTTATCTATCCTCTTACTGGGCTTTTAGCTCACCCCTTTTGATGTATATCCTCAGGTGGCTACATGTACTAAGGAGGGGAAAAGTGCTACTAAGAATCTATAGAAGAAGAAATTAAATAAATGTTTATGGTTGATGTTGTATTTGTTATGTATGGTCCTAGTTTGCCCAAGACACTAAACCTCTGGATCCTCCATGTGTAATACTATTGTGTTGTTTATATTTAAAATGATGTAATAGTAATGTAAGAAAAGTCTGGGTAGCTATAAAACCTACTATGGGATTTCAGTTCACTTGTAGATTTAATGACTAGGGATCCAACGATGGGATAAGACCTTATGATATATGGCTTAATAGAGGAGCATGTAGCAGGTAGTGGAATGAGATAGACTAAGGAGGACACACTGTTTATTTATTTATATACATACTCTAAGTACTTTTGTTTGGATTTCCACATTGGGAGATATTTATTTCTGGTATGACATATATTCTCTTAATTTATTTAGTTTCCAAATGATAATTTTTCATTATATAGTTTATTATTATTTTATTTATTTGTGACATGACGTGATTCTGAGGGTATAGTATCTTCTCTAATGGACTTAAACCCTAACCAGTAGTTTGATTCCACTTTCACATAGGGAGATGTTCATGAAGTCATGCTACCCTCTAGCTCAGACGTGATGGTTTGGTTTGAGGTGTTACGTCTTTACACAATTTTAATATGCAACTATTTACACAACCCCATTTTTTTTAATACTCATCCAAAAATAGAATCCATATGTATTCATAAAAATCTAAATACATCATATGAAAAATGCATATGACGTTTTCTTATAAATTCATAGTGTTATATGATATTTATAATCAAAATATGAGTAAGCCCGATGTGACAGATTTACAACCTCATTCAAATTATTATAAAAAGCATAAACTTCTAGGGAAGTAGGTATTATAACCCCAATTCACATTCCTTGGGGAGAATTTATTCAAGATAAAATTAAATACAAGACATATCTAACACATAATATATAGAAACGATTTCCAATATCTAAATTCAAGATAAAAAATTCAATTAAAAATTGTGGTCAATGTAGATGAAAACTAAAATTAAGGGACATGTATGAACCATGAAATGGGGGACTCTATCTCCTAGAATAAATTTAACACATAAATAATTCATACATAATATTAACAATCTGAAAAATCTAATATACTTGAATAAAGAATGAAATAAATATTAAATAAATGAACTTTTCAAAATATAAATAAATGAACATTTCAAAAATTAAAAAATAAGATCAATTAAATTACCATTTTTATAAATAAATGCATATTATAAACCATTTTATAATTATTCTTAACATAATGGATATTTTATAACCATAGATGTACATTATTATATTTGTTTTCAATATTTTTTTTTCATATTTTATGTTATGTGGAATTTAAATTAAAATTTTGTTTATTTTATAAATTATAAATTTTATAATTCAATTTATATTATTTAAATAATTTACATAATATAAATATAATAAATATTAAATTGTTTAAACCTATAATCATATTAACTATCAAAACATTTTTTTATTTTGTACAGTTAATATCTTTAAACATGGTCTTCCTCTTAATTTAAAAAATCTATAAAAAATGAAATATGACCAATTTATAATAACAAATATAAACACATTTATATTTAATCTTTAATTATAGGGTTTATAAAATCTTTATAAATAAATTTTGTATTATGTTTATGTAAACTCTATTTAAAGATTAAAAAGATTCCATATAACTTGGTAAAATGTTTTTAATGTCCTTTATTATGATTTATAACCATTTATAAACCATATTAAAATGAAAAATATATTCTTAATATTTATTTTTTTAATATAAAATTAATATTTTAAATATATTATTTGAAACTTTTAATATATTAAATATATATATATTTTAGTTATTTTGTTTATAGAAAAAATATATAAATTTTAAAAATGTTCTTGAATACTTTTTACATTATTTATAAACTATATATAAATAATTGAAATTAATTCTCAATATAATTATATTAATTAAAAAAATCATTATTTATTTTTATAAACATGAATAATGAAGACAAACTTTTAATATTTAACAAACACTAGTAAAATAAATTTATTTATCCTATATCATTTATGTTATTCCCATTCTACAAAAAATTCCGCAACTATGAATTACATAAAATAATAACTTATTAAATAAAACAAATTTTGAAAAATCTATATTTTATTTTTTATAATATATTTATAAATAATAATAATATCATTTTTTCGCATTACACTTATGCATGAAAGGTAAACTGTGTGGAAGTAAATTCCTATACCTTTAGGTAGGTCACATGTATAATGGTAAATTAGTATTTTTATTCTTCAGCATAAAGGAAACATAGTGTATATCTTTACATAGGTCCATGGTGTGAAAGAATAAATATTCTACCATTACACATACTCCATTTCAAAAAGGTACCTCTTAATGAACATTAAATTTTACCTTCTTTGTGATTTTAAGACTCTATTATCATTATTTAAACCCTTCATCCTAAGATTAAAATAATGGGTAAGCATGTGTGCTAGCTGGAACAAGGAGAGGGGGCACAGGTGAAATGCTAGTGGAATTGGGGGTTAGTTCTTAGCCTTTACATGTCCACTATAAGGGATGTCAGATGTGGGACTCCTTGATGTGGGGAACAAATAAACCCTCCATCGCTTTCACCAAGCAGCACTTCCTAAACGGGATTCACATATTCCATGGAGTTCACAACATTTTTATATAAATTAGCTACAGTTTTGAGAGTCATGAGTGATCCCATAATGTCTCACCACACTCAATAATATAGGAAGCATCACCACAGTGCATATTGTGGTGTTAGGAACTTCTCCATTGAGGAGCCACCAAGTCATGCCAAATGATCCAGTGATCTTATGCAATTCATTTTCAAAGTAAACTAACTAACTATTTTTCTCACTTAATAACCATATGTTTCTCTTAGTTCTAACATTATTCATTTATTTCATATATATGCAATAAACTATGACCGTCATCTCTATAGAAATTGTGGTCACCATATCACACACAATGTATGGTTCATCTATTATTTATATAGAATTAATAAAATGTTTTCATATATCCTATGATATCAAAATGATGTTCTTGATAATAATTTTTCATAAAACTTAATATCAATCCATTCCCAAAATTTTATTGAGACACTAAACATCATTAGTAAAATCCAAAAATGATGATATATTTTTTCACATGACTATTGTTCACAAAGTGTTATCATATAACACTGGTGAACCTAATCCGACAAATCATGTTGATAAATTAATATGATTATATTTAATATATTAAAATAAATATTTCTCAATGTTATCATATAAAAAGGTTTCTAACAATGTTAAACCAATTATGTTTTATATATAATTTTTCAAAAAAATAGACATGAATTCATCTTGATTCGATGAGGAAACCTATCTTTGATACCATATTATGGTTTTCAAGGATTGTATTTGTGTCCTTTGGAAGTGGAAACAAACAAAAACATGCATAAACTACCCTAGAGTATAAGTAACATGGAGGATATTTCAAATACATTCATAAAAAGATAATACCTTGTTCATTGTTCGAGTTGCCTCCAAATACCCTAATGCCTAGAGAAAATTTAAAGAAGATCACACGGAGTATTTGATCTATAAAAACTACCTTACTAAGAGATACACCAGTTTATTGATCGAAATATCTATTAATGGAAACCTGAATCTCTCAAGTGCATTCTGTCACATTCTCAGGACATATGAATGAGGTTTTGAGAATAGGATAAGTCTTCCAAAAAATTCCTAAAACCAATGATCATCATCAATGTCGAATGAATTAAAAAAAGTCATAGATATTTTATAAGAAACAATTCCATTTTATAGGAAGTACATGATGCATCCTACCAATGATTTATCCCCCTTTGATGAGTGTATTAAATCATTTAATAGCCATCATATAAAGAATCTAATCAAGATCTAAAATTCCTATGTGAATGTTCTTTAAACCGAAAAATATTAGTGACTTTCATCACATTTATAAATGAATAGTATGCATTTATACTACTTAAAATCATCTGTATGAGTATATGTGTCATGTGTATATTTTATATGGATTGTATGAAAGATAATATCCATGCATCACTTGGATAAATGAAACTAAACTACATATATTACATGTATCATATACAAGTATTAAATTTACATTAATAATGTTCAGATATCCTTTAATGCCTATCAAATATAATATACTCAATAAGAATATAAATCATGATCACTAAAATTTCAGAAAACATTAAAAATAATACTTTCCACCCCACAGTCTAATCTGGAATCTCTAAATATAATTTTCTAGTCTTAGAGGAAATTATATAAATCCTTACCTATTATATTCATAATGAAACTGTATAACATATTTGGAAAAATTTATGGATGATCAGTCATAGATTCATAGATCTAGCATGGAGGAAAAGAATGAGATATAATAAAAAATGAAGAAGCATAGAGGCACATGTAGTAGAAACAAAAACCAAACCCTTTGTTAACTTTTTTAGTTTTTCTAATTAAAATCAATTACAATTTCCCTTTAGTTTTTATTATAATAATAAAATAATTAAAAAACAAATAAAAAGAACTTACATATTTCATATCATCTTTCTTTCCAATTTTCCATTTTCCTTAATTTAATTTATATGATTTCCTCTCTCCCATTTTTCACTAACATGCACAAACCATTAAATAATTAAATTATTTAACTAGGGAATTATTAATAAATGATTAAATAATTACATACATATAAAAAATATAATATAATCCCCATTTTCATTGATTTTTAAATAAAAAAATTTGGTATGTTTTAAAATTAGAAAACATAGTTGACCAATTGGTCTTCGCATGTAAAAAATAAGCCCTCGTTCACAAAAAAAATCCAACAAAAAAGAATAAATGGCCTAATAATTCTCAAAACAAAAAACTATACCCCTTAATCCACCAGCTTCCACTGAAATGGATGTTATCTCACCACCATCACCAAAAGTATTTTTTGGGTCATATTATTAGTTATTACTGGTGTGAAAATAAACATAGAGGTTGGATAATATGTAAAATATGGGAATAGGTAAATACTCGGTATTTCAATTGGTAAAATGTTTCCAATAGATATTTTTTTGGGATTTTCTTAGGATAAAATCACTAGAAAAAAGTATGAGGATAGACTAAAGAAATGAAAGAAACATATCTAGTTGTAAAACCCAAAAAAATTCTTAAATCTGAATAATATTTGGAAGGAGTACTATGACAACTTGGAATAGAATCATTGTGACCAAAATTAAGAGAACCTCAAATTCAATGTTAGGTAGACTAAAAAAGTAATAATATTGAAGAATTTGGAAAATGAAATAATGATCCCAAATCATTGGGTAAGGTGCCACCATAGACACATTTTAAAGTAAGGAATATTCAATGAAATTGAAACATTAAAAAAAAATAACGGTGATATTAAGGTATGATTACATTTAGATATCTAGAAAAAATTAACACAAGTGGTCAGATGGTTGAAAAAATTGGGAAACTTTCTTTTTCATGTGTATGACCAATCGAAGTGGAAGAAAATATTCTAGGAAAAAATATACTATGAATAACTCAATGGGAGGAAAGATGTCCCTGAAAGAAGGTAAATCATCAAGAAACAAAGGATGATAGATTGATTACTATAAGATTTTTTCCACCTTTCTCTTTAGGGGACACATAAAACATGGTATGAGGAAAAATAATAAAACTTAAATGCATCACCAATCCAAATGAGTCTATGATGGTCACCGACACCAAGATGACTGAGAATTATTCTGTAGAAAATGAAACATGCACTGAAAAGTAAGATAAATGAAAATTGATAAAAGAAAGGCTACATATTTTTTACTTCTAGGTTATATATGGTTTGTATAATTAGTATATTACTTTTCAACATTTTTTTGGGATACAACACAAATCATCATTACAAAATAAATTTTTATAGTCATGTTTATAATATGTTTTAATTTTATAAGAATAAAAAAAATTAACATTATTAATGTATAATTAAAAAAATTAATAAAGAGTGTTTATATTATTATTATTATAAATATGGGAATTTTGAAAAAAAAATTGGATTTTAAATGAATTATATAAATTTAAAATCAAATTAGAATATATATTTCTACCCCAAATATTTTCACACATCTTAAATAAATATGTTATCTCAATTTATTATTGAGTTGGAAATTATTTTACTCATATATGTATATATTTAATTTATTTCATATTTTTCTTATTTTATAATTTTGAGATTAATATTTTTTAATATTTTTTATATATTTTTTTTGTGAACAAGTAAACTTTTAATGATGGGGGAATTTTCTTATATTCTATTGGTAGTATTTTAGGGATGATTTTCAGTTTTATTTTTATACATAGTTTATAGATATATTTGTATTTATTTTTTAAGTTTATAATAATGTATAAAAAATAAATCTATATATTATTATATTTAATGATATTTTTAATTTTTATGAATAAAATTATTTATATTATTTTGTAAATTATTTCTTTGTTTTAAACAAATTATGAATTTATTTATTAAATAATAAATTTTGAAAAATAATATGTTTTTTTATTATTTATTATAAATATTTTATGATAATATTATAGAAATTATATACTATCTATTTTTCATATGAAAAAATGACTTTTTTATTTTTTTCTTATTTTGTTACTATTATTATAAGATAGGATTTATTAGAATTTAAAATTTTGTTCATAGAATTTACATTATTTTAGAATTAATTATATAAAACATTAAATTGTATAATGTAATGATCATATTAATCATATTTTATATAATTTCTGTGTTTTTAATTGGTTACAATATTAATATTATATATTGTTAATAAATAATAAAATATTTATTTTTATTTTTAATATGATATTAGTATCATAATTTAGATAGTAATGTAAATATAATATAATAAATAATCTAAATATTTAGTTAATACTATATTTTTTATTTATAGCGTTTTCATTTATATATATGTATATTTTATAACATTTATATTTTTTAGTTAATATATTTTTTGTTCTATTTATGATAGATATATGTTAATGATAGTGGGATATGTTAACGAATATTAACATATATAGAAAGATGAGAAAATATTGAATAATAGTTGCTAATCATCTTTTTAAAAATTATTAAATTCATAAATTAATATTCTTTAACATAATGATTTAAGAATAGATGGAACATGTCCAATAAAATACAATCATCATGAGAATTTCTTAAGTTAGATGGATTATGAGTATATTTATTATATTCAATTAAAATAAATGAAAAAAAAGGAACCAATCAATGTAAGTCTCCCACATAAAAACATATTCCATTAGAAGATAAAAAGATGAATTATATTCTATCTTAATATAAAAGTATGAATCTCTAATTTTCAATCATATTAAATTAAAATAATCTTCCATCCTTTTACTAATGCAAAAGCATATCCCACTATATTAGGATTTTTCTCCAATGTTTAAAGAACTCCAATTAGAAACCACATATTTAAGGAATGAAGTTTGAAAATATATTATATTGATATCTAATTAAAATACATAAATCAATATTTCACCCATGAGAACAAATAATATCAGTGTGAGTCATAATAGTAACTGGAGGGTGTGTAAATCATTTAATTTATGTTCCATCATCATTTAATGTAGTCCCTCACTCTTCCGCTTCCATAAAATTTAAAGTATATTTAAATTTATAAATATTTTTTAAATTCATCCCCATTCTAATTTAGTATTTCATAATTAATCCCAAAAAACACCATTTCCCCAAAAATCCATTCAAAATTTCTCATTCTATCTAACTATGATCACCATAAATTAGTGAAGCTTTAATGATTTTTTTCAATGAATGATACCTAAATTATAAGAGAAATGTACCATACATAGGAATCAATTGGTATTCATTACCCATTGATATAGATTGAAATATACTATAATTATCAAATATTACATGAGTAATATGAGGAATCCATTTAGTCATAATTTCCCCATGAATAACGCCTTGTGTTCCGATAATAGAAATCATATTGTAGAACACATCAATAATAAGGATAAACAAATATAGGGAAATTCAACCACATTTACATAATCCATTATCAGGCATAATAGATCTATAAAAATTCTTATTGATTTTAATTTCATATGAAAGAGTGTAGATGAATCTTATAAAAACATATGTGTAAAATTTTAACAGCCCTTTTTTGTCATAAAATTTTTCCAAATACCCTATTTTACTTTATTATAATCCAAGATCATATCAAGTATCAAATTCATAGTACCCATATTATAAACATACTATATATCCATTGAATTAAATATCTTTTGATTAATGGTGTAATTACCAGTGATGAGATGTGGTTACAAAAACACAATTTTTTACTTATGAAATTATATATGTTATAAAGTTTCATGATATGTTGGATATTATTTTTGAGAAAAATATTTCAATGGTTGGTAGGTATAAAATAATTAACATAATAAGGATTTGAATCCTATAGGATTGGTGTACTAATAGTACTAGTAGACTAATAGAAATATAAATTCCCTCCACAAAAAACTATTTATTAGTAGAATATCATCATCCCCAACCTCATTATTTATTCTCATCATAAATATATCATATATACCATCTAGACATGGAGCCTTATTAATCTCCATTTTATTAATAAAATATATAAATTTCCACTATCAAATGTCATATATAAATGAATTACTCATTTTATAAGTTATAACATGATAAAATTGGACTAAAACCACATGATAAATATAATTATGTTCATTAATAAACTATTTGAAAAAATATCCTCATAAGTATTTTTTTCTATGTTTTTTGGAAAAATTTATGGGGGGTTTTTTCCCAAAAGTTTTGGTTTTTTAAACAAAAAATATTTGAGAGGATTGTTCAATTTTTTGAAGAATTGCATAACTCTGACTTATATCGTGCAATGGTGATTCCATCCAAGAAGTAATAAATTTGGTTATAGATAAAATTGGTGGCTATGAATGTAGTAGAAGAAATTTTTGTCTTAGATGACATCTATGAAAAATGGAAAAGTATGTTGTAGTCATTAAATATGGTGTAGAGAATTTTGCATCCACCTTTGAGCCATGGGGAGTCTTGCAAAGGGTGTGGATAAAGGACTGGCAGCTTGGGCATCCATTTAGGAATCATGGATAGTCATTCAATGGTAGTGATGTAATCCATAGTTCTGATAAATTATTAATTTAAAATTTTATTTATAATAAGAGACTATATTATTTCTTGGTTATCCAATAATACAATCTTGAAAATACACATCCCTACATGATTTTATTTTTCATAAGTTCTATTTATTAATCAATGCATCTTCTCTGGTCAATTTTAAAATCATAAATTTCAAACAACCATTAGTAGGGATGTAATAAATAGTTAAGAGATTATTTAAAAATAAAATAATAATTACATTGAATATATGTATCACATAATACCAAGTAAAAGTGAAGATAAAATATATATCTATTCTAGATTGTAGAAGTCAATGAATAGGGTGATACATGAGTTCCAATATCTAACTGGAAGTTCAACTCAACTAAGATAAAAAATAAATACCATATATGATGGATAATTATATCATTATTTTTTAATAATAAGATTTCATCATGAGGATAAATGAGTTAACTAGTGTAAGAGATCTGAGTGTTTTGTAAACAATAGTGGTAGTGAACCAATATGGTTAGCAAGACCACCCCAAAATTATAAAAAAATAAATTAGTGAGATTTTATTTAAATTGTTTCATATTCACATTATTTTCTATACTACTTGAACACTTACTATTGTAGGTTAACTAAGAAAAATATTCATATCATTTACTAGTTTGTTTTCTCTAGAGATAATAAAATGGATATATTGGAGTGTTCCTCAAGTAAACAGAACAATATCAAAAAAAAGGATAATTTTATAATATCCCGATTCACATCCCCCTATTAGGGTATATTCCTTGATAGAGGACCAATAATATATATCACGGGGTTAAATTTTAGGGTTACACTCTCTCTTTCTCAAATGAATCATGACAATTTTCAACCCTAAAGGCATTCATATCTATGAAGGTAATAATTTTAATTATAAAATATTTTTAGAAAATAAAATTTCAGTTCCTTAGGAATGCCTTTATATATGGACTCCATGTATAGTATTTATAAAATAATAGATAGATAAGTTATACTGGAGAATTATAATAGATAGTTGGGTGCAGATGTAAAAAAATAATTCCTTAAGAAGCGCTCTGGCCAACCCCATTTGAAAAAACATTGTAAAACATCTAATTTATTGGGGTAATAAATAATATATATATATGACGATGATTCAAAGGTTCATAAGGCTATGTTATAGGTTTTATATAATAAATATAAGGACATAATAATGAGTCTATGTGAGGCTGTTGATTTATTTTTTTGACTGATTAAATGCTCTTGTTGAACATATTCATAGTATTGGTGAGAATCTCAATTAATGACATTTGTAAAATGATTCATTAGAAGAAATCCACCTATAATAAATGAAACATTTTTTTATAAGATAAATACCTTAAGTAAATATCTATGGATATCTTTCATAACCTTCTATTTTCATATGAAATTAGAAATGAAGACAATGATTATAGGGTAAAGGATGATTCTAATGATGTGAATTTGAAAGTTATGAAGAAACTCATGGAGAAGGAAGTTTCAAAACAATAATAAATTTTTTTGATGTTTTCAATTCATTCATTTATCCATAGAAGTGTAAATATAATGTTTAAATGGAAGCTTCCTCTTTCTAGTTTCAAATTTGGAAGAGAAAGACATGTTATGGATAAACACCCAATGAAATATCAAAAGGATCATGAGGAAAATGTGAAGGGAAATAAATTTATTCTAAAAAAGAATCACATTTTCTCATAAGAAAAATTAATCTCTTATGTGAGTAGATTTGAATATGTTTAATATTAGAATTACCTTGAAGAAGATTTAATAGAATATATTAAACAATACAGAAATTGTATTTCTAGAAGTTATATGAATGAAACGGTTGATCTTCAGGTTTGAATTGATGTATACCATATGGAAATTAATGTTTGGAGGGCCATGAAAAAGAATGATACTGCATTTTTTCATAATTAAAAACTAAAATAAAAATTATAAAATCATGAAATTTAGGAATTTATAAGAGATAATATGAGTTGAAGCTATAATTTGAGCAGAAATATTAAATCATTGATGGGTTATCTAAATCTGTGAAAGAAAATCCATTATAACTAGAGATATAGAAGGATAATTCATGTGATGGAAACATATGTTTGTGAATCAATAAAAGATTATCCAACTTTGTAGGACACCATGTACATAAGAGACTATTTCTCCCATCAAGAATATAAATTTTATAGGGAATTCATAGAGGAACATATTCCAATTCCATAAGTATAGTTCTTCAAAAACAAATTGAAATATGTTATAGAGTATAATAGCATAAAAAATCAACCAGGGTAGGTGTTAAACCTCAAGAATCAATAACTCATTAGATATTGGATATTCAAAACACCAAATAATGTAATTTTGGAAAATTTTATATTGAGAAGAAGATTCTAGGAATTAGATAATTCTATTTGTGAAATATGGTTCATAATGAATATGTGTATTATATTATCAAGAGATATATCCAAGAATATGTTTGGAAAATATATGAAATCATGATTAATACCATTTCACCTTCTTTTGAATCCTATTATTTATATATTGATTCTTTTTTCCACAAATATATCTATTGTGCATCAAGATTAAATAAGATGATACCATGTGAAACTCAAAAGGTTGAAAAACTATTGTAGGAATCCGTATTTAAAAAAAATAAAAGGTAAAAATTGTTTCTCTATTTTGAAAGATAAAGAACAATTATTAGAGGTAGAAAAGAATAATGTTTATTCATCATTAAAAAAATTGAATATAAATATTGGGTGAACAGAACAAAGATAAATAGTGATATTTTATTATATATTTCTTTGAGGGAACCAAAATAATTAGGTTTGTGAACCAATTATAGAGGATATACATATCACATGACTAGAAATGAATAAATAATCATTGGTATCATATATAACAAAGATAGTGTTGTTCATTTTGGAAATAATGTGTGTCTCAAGATTTTTGGATCCATGAAATCTAATGTTGGTAGTAAAGATCTCAAGAGAATATATGTTCCCTTGATTGAATTCCTTCATCATAATCTTTATAGTGTTATTCAATTATTTGAATCATTTAATGTTTTAGAGTTCAAAAGGGACAGATGTATAGTTAGATAATTAGATGATTCGGTCATTGTGAAAGTTTTATCAATAAAAGAGAATCTTTTCCTTTTGTTGAAGATAATTTTTGTATTATTTCCAAAGGAAGATGGAAACAGACTATGGCACGAATTACTTATCCACTAGATCTAGTGATCCTTAGAAAATTTTGTAAATTCTAATGTATCTTGAGGAATCCCAAAGATTACATATGATCACACACATACATGAGATTTTTTTCAAGAGGGTGATATTATTAAAAATAATTACCAAACAAATATGTGGAAGTAATCAAGACTCATTAAGCTCAAGAATGTGAATATATGTGGGAAAATTAAACCACAATCCATGGATGAAAAAAGTTACTATGTATTGTTTATTAATTCTATCAAAATAATGGAAGGATTTATGGTTATATATCACACATTTTATTTGATTATTTAAATAAAATGGTATCGATGTCTGGATAAACATATGCCTAGTGAAAAACATTAGAAGGTTCAGATCAAATATTGTATGTAATTTTTTGGGGTCCTCATGTATTAATAATGTTTTAATGATCACAAATCCTATTTAGTCTATAAACTTTGTTAGTTCTATGTAATCTATCTCACATCAAATGCACAGTTGTGTGGTAAAATTCATCCAAAGCTCTTAAATGTTATATACTAAGTTTGGTTACTTTAAACTATCTTTTGATTCACTTTATAATGCATTCTCTACCAAATGATTGAGTTTAATCCATCTCATAAATATTACTGCTTAAGTCTGAATACATATATTTTCTTAAGTTTGAGACACCGTGAACAAGAAGACACCATGACCATGAGACACCATGACCATGAGACACCGGGATCATGATACATCGTGACCTTGAGACACCGTGAGAAAGACACCGTGAACAAGACACCATGAGCAAGAAACCATGAGCAAGACACCGTGAGAATGACACCATGAGGAAGAGGTCTTGAGCAAGACACCATGAGAAAGACACCATGAGTAAGACACCGTGAGCAAGACATCGTGAACAAGATACCATGAATAATACACCATGAAAAAGACACCGTGAACAAGACACCGTGAATAAGACACTGTGAACAAGACACCGTGAACAAGACATCTTGACATCACGACACCGTGAACAATCCAGACACCGTGAAAAAGAGACTCTGCTTCCATGACATACAGTGACAATGTTTCCTAATATGTATTTTCGTATTTCAATTAAATCTATAATGGTCATATTTGAAGATTTTAAATGCACTAACATAATTATTGTTTCTTTGCAGACATATCATCTGAGAGTACGAGGTACGACGTGCAGAATACATGTAACTTATTGGATCCAACACATGTACTCTGAGATAAAATAATAGTGCAGACAAGAAAATAAAGTGTGTGTCATGATACAAAAACAAAGAACAAGATAGTGTCCGTTTACACAACAATGAAGAACACACTTAGAAAATTCATGAAGAATGAATTTCCTCATGCAACTCGATGCTACTTAAGAACACACTAAGAATACTGGAATCTCAAGAACATATTCGCACTATCAAACATCACGAAGAACACAAGTCGGATCTATCTTACTTGTGACACTCTGTTTTCCAGAAGAGGACTCGAGTTCTTCATCTACTTCATCTCAAGAAGTCCAGAGCTGCAAAGACTAACACTCAGAGAATTTCTAAACCTATCTCAATATTTGTTCTATGTTGTGTATCATATTATTACCTTTTAATCAGTGTGTGTTTCATTATATAACACACTTTGTCTCATGCATCAAACTTAAGGATACAAGATATACTTACTCAAACATCTATTTACACTTGTGTATACCCACAGATAAGTGTGGAAGAGGTCCCTTTGTGTCATGGCTATTTGTACCCATGATGAACTGTGGAAGAGGTCCATGTGCGGTCTGGACAGTCCTATGTACTGTTTTTTAACCCCGATCCAGGGTGTGGATCAAATTTATTTGTATAAACTTCTTGTTGGAAGGTTATCACCAAGTGGAGTGGATTAGGTCTCATCTTGAGACTAAACTGCTTGTTTTATATCTATTGTGATATTTAATTTAGTAATCTCTATTTATAATGATTTACTATATAACTCAGAAGTCACTAAATTCACTTAGATAGTTATTACTGGAAAGAAGTTATAATTGTCTTGTCTTGGTAAAATAGCTTCAAAAGTAATATTAATAACTGACACTAAGATTACGAAGAACTAATAAATCTTCTTAGAAGTTATTTAAATAGTCAAACATTCATAATAATATTAATTTGATTAACTGGGATATATTTTATCTATTGGGGAAAACTTTTGAAATAATTTTTAAACCAGAAATTTTTATAGATACTCAATTTACCCCCCTATTGAGTATTCTACTCCGACCAACATATGGCATCAAAGAATATTTATTAAGCATTTGTATTAACCTACCTCAACTTTTATTGTAGTTGGACTTTAAAGATCTATAAATTTATGTTATTTATAAATTTTTAGCACTTTCAAAGTAATTCTTTATTAGGGATAATATATTGGAAGGTGTTGTAACCAACAGACCGCCATTATTTAATGGAACCAACTATGCTCAATGGAAAACTAAAATTAAAATGAATTTAGAGAGTATTGGTTTTGAAATTTGGTCATCCATTATAGATGAATATAATATTCCTACTAATGATAGAATCACTTAGGATAAACCTATCAAAACTTCCTACAATAACAATTGCAAAGGTAGGAATGCATTATACTGATCCTTAGGAGATGAAGAATTCAATAGAATTTATGCCTGTAAAACTGCCCATGAAATTTTGGATACCCTGTCTGTTTCACATGAAGGAACATCTAGTGTAAAAGAAATGAGACTTAATACTAATACTATTAAATATGATAACTTTAAAATGAAACCTGATGAGCCTATCTCTGACATGTATCTTAGGTTCAATGAGATTTTCAACACAATGACTTCTCTTGGAAGAGAAGTCATTTCCAAGGAACAGATCATGAGAATTCTCAGATGTAGGATTGACATATGGAGGGGAACCTCTATCTCTATTAGAGAATCATGCGAAATCAGCAAGATATCTGTAAAATTACTCATTGGGAAACTGATGATGTATGAAGAAGAGATGAATGTCAACATGGAGGAGGAGGATGAACCAAAAAAGAAATTTGTTGCATTCAAGACCACCACCTATAAACACAAAGAAAAGGGGAAATTGGAAGCTTCTATAGAAAGTTCCAGTAGTGAACAATCATCACCCGATAGTGATGAGGAGATGGATCAATTGTCTAGAAGATTCAAAATATTTTACAATAAGAAGAAATTTTTCCGAAAGCCTAACTTCAAGGGAAAATATGACCAAAAAGGAAGTTTGAAGAAGGACTAATGAGATTGTCTACTATGAATGTAAGCGCAATGGACATATCAAGGCTGACTGTCCAAAGCTCAAGTATAAAAAGAGATACGATGACAAGGACAAGAAGTGTAAAAAGGCAATGAAAGAAATTTAGAGTTCCTCTAAGGATAGTTCAAGCGACTCAAAAACATCACATGATGAATAGGCTAACAAAGACAATATGTTTTTTATGATAAACACATATGAGGTAACACTGGACTCTCTTGTACTTAATTCATACTATTCTAGAGATGAGAGTGAATCTAAAAATATGACTAATGAAGAAATGTTTGAATACTGTAACATGCTTAAAGAAACATACAATGAACTAAAAGACAAATTAAAATCATTGAAGAAATAGCATGCTCTTACTATGACTGTTAAATATAAACTCACAACTGAAAAGGATAAAAATTCTGAACTATTCAAAGATAACAACGAATTAAAAAATTCTAATGAGCAATTGAAGAATGACCTAGAAAAGTTTACCAATGGGAAAAATACCCTTAGTCAAATTCTATGAAAACAAATTTACCCTAAATACAACACTGGCATGGGTTATCAACCTGGAAAAAGAAACCTTGGTAAAACATATTTTGTCTCTAAATCTTGGACATACACTTTTACTTCCAGTTCTATACACAAATCATCTAATTCAATTAATGATACACTATCTACTGTTTTAAGTTTTTTCGGACCAAATTGTGTTTATTTTTCAAATACTTTACTTAATGCTTATAGGAAACCTTTAAGACAGATATGGGTTTATAAAGCACTTAATACTAATATTACTGAACCCAAAAGCATATGGGTACCAAAATATGTTTTTGTTTGATCATTTTGTAGGAAAGCTGCTTAAAAAGTTCTTGTAAAAGTCTATGGTACTTGGATAGTGAATGTTCTAGGAACATAACAGGAGACTACTCCTACTTCAAGAACCTAATCAAGATAGATGGAGGACATGTCACATTTGGTGATAATGTCAAAGGAAATATTATTGGCCTCGGCCAAATCGGTAACTCTAATTCAGTATTGATTTCTAAAGTACAGTTTTTTGATGGATTAAAATACAATCTTCTTAGTATCTCACAATTATATGGTGATATATTTTATGTTAGATTTGAAAATGATAATTGAAATGTCTTTAATTATAAAGAAGAATTAATATTTTCTGCATTAAGAAGTGAAAATTTTTACTCTATTAACTTAGATTCCTTAGCTTCTGAAAATGCTTCATGCTTAAGTTTATTTCATAAAGAGTCTTGCCTCTTGAATAGAAGACTAGGACACTATAGTGGTCACTTCCTTAGAAAGCTAACTAGAAAAGGCTTAGTTAAAGACTTACCCAAACTTGAGTTTCCAAATGACAAAGTGTGTAATCCCTATCAAAATGGAGAACAACACAAATTTTCCTTCAAAATAAAGAAAGAATTGTCAACTTCTGAACCTCTCAAATTGGTTTGCATGGATTTGTTTGAACCATCTAGAGTTTCAAGTTTAAATGGGAAACGATATTTCTATGTTCTTGTAGATGAATTTTCTAGATATACTTGGACCTTCTTTATGGTTCACAAGAGTGAATCATGTTCTTATTTTACTAAATATGTCAAGTCTGTCGAAAATCTTAGTGGTCATAGAATTAAATCCTTAAGAAGTGATCATGGTCGAGAGTTTGAAAATCAAGATTTTGAATCCTTTTTCTCAAAAAATGGTTATAGTTACAATTTCTATGCCCCTAGAACACCTCAAAAAAATAGATTTGTAGAGAGAATAAATAGAACCCTACAAGATATTTCTAGAATAATGTTCAGTGAGTATGATCTACCTATTAATTTTTGTGCTAAATCTATCAATAAATCATGCTACATAATTAATAGAGTGCTTATCAGGCCTATTTTTAAAAGGACTCCTTATGAGTTATGGAACAATCAAAAACTCAAGGTAAACTACTTCAGAGTTTTTGGTTGCAAAGTATGTATTCATAATACTAAGGGCAATCTTGAAAAATTTGCATCCAAAAGTGATGAAGGTGTATTTTTAGGATATTCCATGTCTAGTAAAGGCTATAGAGTGTTCAATAAAACAACTAAATGTGCGGAAGAATCTGTTCATGTAAAATGTGATGAATCATATCCAAATGAGCCTAAAACATTTTTAGATAACCTGGAGGATGATGAATTAAATATGAACATTAATCAAAAATCCTTAAACCATTCTTTGAACGAATCTGTGAAAACTTCTAGTTCTGAAAATTCTTTAGACTCAAGTCACAATGAACCTGAACCTATTGATGAACCTAGAATCACTAGTCCTTCTTTTTCTAGAGCTATTAGAACTTTTAAAAACCATCCCTTAGATGTTGACGTAGGATACCTAGACAAATGAACTCAAACTAGAGCTTCTCTTAGAAATCAGGTTGAACATAAAGCCTTATTGTCACAACTTGAGTCTAAAATCATTAATGATTCTATCAACGATGAATTTTGGTTGATGGCTATGTAGGAAGAACTTAAGTAGTTTGAATGGAAAAAAGTTTGGAAACTTGTTGAAATACCTAAGGACACATTTATCATAGGAACTAAATGGGTGTTTATAAATAAGGTAGACAAAGCTGGTAACATAGTTATAAAAAAAGTCTAGATTGGTTGCACAAGGCTATAGTCAGGAAGAAGAAATTGACTATGAGGAGACCTTTGCACTAGTAGCTAGACATGAATCCATCAGAATCTTGCTTGCTTATTCTACAAATCTAAATTTCAAACTATATCAAATGGATGTTAAGAGTGCATTCTTAAATGGGTATATTGTTGAGGATGTCTTTTTGGAACAACCCCCTGGTTTTACAAACCCCCGGTTTCCAAATCATATTTTTAAACTGTCAAAATCTCTATATGGTTTAAAACAAGCTCCAAGAGCTTGGTCTGATAGGTTGATTACTTTTCTTATTTCCAAATGTTTTAAAAAAGGAATAGCTGATCCTACCCTTTTTATAAAACAATTTTCAAATGATGTTTTAGTTGTTCAAATTTATGTAGATGACATTATCTTTGGATCTTCAAGAAATTATTTATGTGTTGATTTTTCTAAAATGATGACAAGAAGAATTTGAAATGAGTTTAATGGGTGAACTAAAATTCCTTCTTGGATTTCAAATCTTTCAAAATAAAGATGGTATTATTTTAACGCAAAGTAAATATACTAGAGATATTTTAAAACGTTTTGGATAGGATAGCACTAAAAGTAGTGACACTCCCATGAGTACCACTTGTAAGTTGGATCTTGATGAAGATGGAAAATCTATTGATCAAACCACTTATAGAGGAATGATTGGAAGTTTACACTACTGAACTGCTAGTCGACATGACATTATGTTTAGTGTGTGTATGTGTGCTCATTTTTAAGAAAATCCTATGGAATCTCTTTTAAATGATGTAAAGATAATTTTCAAATACCTCAAGCATACACCCAATCTAGGACTATTCTATCCTAGAGGAAAATCATTTGAATTGGTTAATTATTCTGATTCTTACTTCAGTGGTTGTAAGTTAGATAGAAAAAGCACCTCTAGAACATGTCACTTTTTAGGAAAGTCACTAGTATCAAGGTGTAGTAAGAAACAAAATTCTATTGCATTATCTACTGTAAAAGCAGAATACATAGCTGCTGGCAGTTTTTGTGCACAAATATTGTGGATGAATCAAATATTACTAGATTATGGATATCAATTCAGGCATGTACCTATAAATTCTGACAACACAAGTGTTATTAACATTTCAAAATATCATGTTTCACATTATAGTACAAATTATATTGATGTAAGACATCACTTTTTGACAAATCATTATCAAAATGGTGATATCACTTTGGAATTCATTGGTAATGAGTATCAGCTTGCTGAAATATTTACCAAACCATTAAATTTTGAAAGAATATACTACATCATACATGAATTAGGAATGATAAATATTAACTAAATGTCTTATTGTTTTATGTCTTACTATTGTATATCTTACTGTTTACAGTCTCACAGTTAGTATTTTCACATTTATTGTCTCACCGTGAAGTTTTTTCACTGTCTCACTATAACATTCGTTCATTGTCTCACTGTAAAGACCTGACATGGTCTCAGCATAAAAATAATTCATTATTTTTATTTACAAAGTAAAAATCGTATCACTATAATTATTCATTTCATCTTTTTTTTCCGCACTTTTACTTTTTCGATGTTTGGTATTCCCAAATGATAAAATAATGGAAGAATCACTTCTCCTTCACTCAAGATTTCTTCTTCTCCCTCATTTTGTAACCCTTCCTCAATCCTTCAACCCCTTCTCTTTTGTTAACCTTTCGTGAATGCCCAGGATTAAATGCCCTTCATCGTCGACTCCTGAGAAACATAGCTCAAATAAAAAGAACATTGCACCCAAGCTAACACCTGAAGGTCCCCTAAATGAAAATCTAGTGAATTGAGTTGTATTTCCTGAGAAATAGATATGCCCTGATTTGCTTATATCAAGTAAGTCTCTGGTCTTGAATGTATTAAAAGAGAAAGTCTAGCTAGAATGGTTTTCAAAGATAGATAGACCCAAGCTTGGGGCTCGGTTTTATCAATATGTTCATTTCTATTTTTATTTTGGTGATAGTTATGTCGTAAAAATATGGGAAAATGGCCAGAGATTCTCATTCTATTTGAGGTTATGGGATGCATGCCTTAGGATACATCATGAAGGTATCTATGAGGACTATTAGAGAGGACCTCCACCTTCCAGTGAATTCTTTTATTTAGATGATGCTATTAGAATCTTAACCAGAAATGTCACCAAGATGAGAGCCATTGTTGCTGAACAAGATGGAGAATCAAAAATTTTGTTTAAGTTTATACAGAACCTGATTATCCCCAGAAAAGGTGGCTTTGATGTACTAAAATATCAGGATGGGTTTTTGATTCATCTTATGAAAAATGGTCATAAGATCAACCTTTGAAAGTATATCTTACACCATATGTGTGAGATGATCAAAACCACATCCAATTCAACCTCCTTGTTTTATTTGCAGCTTATCTCAGTTATAAATCATGCCAAAGGTATGATGGACTTAATGATGAAGTAATTAAGGATTGTGAGTTTTTCCTTTTGAAATTCGTTATTAAGAGGATGAAAATTAATTGGAATCCTTGGAAAAAGGAATGGGTGGAAGACAATGATAGAATTTATGAAAAGTTCAATCCAGTGGAACATCCCTCAAGACCAAGAAATATTTCTGATCCTGGATTGGAACCTAATGGGGTTGTTGAGTATTTTGATGAATAAGAAGAAGAAGAAGAGGATGTTGTGCCTCTCAGAGAAACTGTTTTTGAAAAAGAGGATAGTACTCTTGTTCCTTATGTAGTGAGTGAAAATGAAGTCCCTGCTTCTAAAGATGTTGTTAATCTGGAAGATCATCTCGAGGCTGAAATTGAATTAGCTATCAAAGAAACTAAGAAAAATTTTGTGGAAGAACCTATAAAATAAGAATTACTTTTTATGCAAGGATCTTACTTTGAGGAACTCCTAGTGGACTAATCTATTCCAGAAGTCATTCCTTTGGCTGAGGAAAGGATGGAACTAGCTTTTCAGTTGGCTAGGCATGAAATGGGTGAGGAACCAAAAGATGAATTTATAGAAATTGATCAAGTACCTAATCCTCATAGTTCTGAGAAGGATGAAACCGTTGAGGGGGAGGAACCCCCAAATCTGGATTCTATTTAAGTACCAAATCCGGTTGATCTGATCCCTGTAAACACTCGGTATAAGTTCAGCAGTTTCTATGATGTGGATTAATCTTAGAAAGTATCAGTAAAAGGCCTTTACCTTTATACAATGTTCCAATTGAAATATGTCTCTAATACCCAACCATAACATCTATCCTTAGTGATTCAACATGATCTGAAGAACTTTGGAGCTACTCTTTTGTCTGGAGTTGAAAAAATTCTGAATACGCAACCAGCTCCTGTAATGAATTTAAGTGAGAGAGATGCCTCTCTATTGTTTGAAATGATAATCTAGAAGATTCAACCCAAAATGATTCATGATATTTAGGAAGTAATAGTTGTATATTGACTGCTTAGTGATGAAGTGAAGACTCTAAGATGTATGATTTAATACATACAGAAAGAGATGCATTCGAGATCAGAGCTTATTTCTTAACCTGTGTAACCTGTTGTTCCTCAAACCCCATAGAATGTTGTCTCTGATATTCAACTTCATTTATCTTCCTTAGTTGAAAAGGTCACGTAAATAAACAAACAAATTGTGAAAAAAATGCGATAACATGTGGTTAATCTTAAAAAAACTCACTGATGAGTATATGGGGTGTCTTTAGAAAGTGTTGAATCACCTGAAATCTCTCAACACCACTATCAATGTTTCTAAAGCCTCTGGTCAATCTTCTCAACCTTTTTTAGACAGTGATCTACTTATAATAGTTTTCAAAGAAGAGCTTCAAATCCATCATAAAATTGCTAATGATTCTTAGAAAGATATTTCCAAGAAAGTGGATTTCTACTTCAACATAATCTTCTCCAAGACTAACATGAACAATAATTTCATGTATCTTGTGTAAAATCTTCGGATTCTACCTTTTACTCAAGCTTTCAAGACTCAAGTCCAAAATATCACAGATTTCACTCGATTGTTGGATATGTTTATGGAAAACAAGGATAATTTTGAGAAAGCCATGCAGTATGGTGGAGAGATCATTGCAGATTTCATTAAGCTTATGAGGCCCTACCTTCATGTACAGAGTATAGCTATTGTCGCTCATGCGGCTGCACCTCTAAGACTTAGGTTTACTTCCTTCACCTATGCCCTAGCATCCACTAATATGTCTGTCAATCAAGAAATGAGTCAGATCGGGCCTATGATCCATGATCAACACCTGCCTCAGTCTTCTACTGTACCCACTCTAGCTCCCTCTGTCTTTGAAGGCATTCCCTTACCTTCTCTATCAACCAGCTCCCTCCCTTCTTATACTTCAAATTATGCTCCTATGGATTCCTATTCTGCTACTACTGCTAAAGGAAAAGAGAAGACCAGCTAGTTAAGAAGGACAATGCTTACTCTTTTTATGGGAGTCTTGTCATATTTATTGTACTTTTTGTAATTTCCCTCTTTCTATCTAATACATTCTAAACTTTTCTTGTCTATTTTTTTGTCCTTATTTTCCCTGCTAATTTCTTGATAATCCCAAAAGGGGGAGAAATATATATGAGAAAGATATATAGGAGAATAGAAATATATATAGGAGAAGAGAACACTCGCTCTATATACATTATATGCACTTTCTCACTATATTGTTAGAACAAATATACAATCTAAACATATGTAGTTTGTGATCATCAAAACGGGGGAGATTGTTGGACTCCTCATGTAATAATCATGTTTTAATGATCAAAAATCCTATTTAGTCTACAAACATTGTTAGTTCTATGTAATCTATCTCACATCAAATGCACATTGTTTTAGTAAAATCCATCCAAATATCTTAAATTTTATATACTCAATTTGGTTACTTTACATTGTCTTTTGATTCACTTTATAAATATTTCCCTACCAAATGATTGAATTTAATCCATCTCATAAATATTATTGCTTATGTCTGAATACAGATATTTTCTTAAGTCCGAGACACCGTGAACAAGCAGACATCGTGACCATGAGACAATGTGATCATGAGACAATGTGACTATGATACACTGTGATCATGAGACACCGTGACCATGAGACACCGTTAGCAAGACACCATGAACAAGACATCATGAGCAAGACACCATGATAAAGACACCATGAACAAGAAAATGTGAGCAAGACACCGTGAGCAAGATGTCGTGAGCAAGACATCGTGAGCAAGAAACCGTGAGCAAGACACCGTGAGCAAGACACTGTGAACAAGAAATCGTGAACAAGACACCGTGAACAAGACACCGTGAACAAGACACTGTGAACAAGTCATCGTGACATCATGACACCATGACCAATCCAGACACCATTTCCATGACATACTGTGACACTGTTTCCTAATATGTTTAGTCGTCTTTCAATTTAATCTCTAAGAGTCATATTTGAAGATTTTAAATGCACTGACATAATTAATGTTTCTTTGTAGACATATCATCTGACATTATGAGGTACGAGGTGCAGAATACATGAAACCTTTCGGCTCTAACACATGAACTCTGAGATAAAAGAGTAGTGCGTCCCAAAAAAGAAAGTGTGTGGCACGATACAAAAACAAAGAACAAGCTAGTGGTCGTGTACATGGAAAAAAATAACACACTTAGAAAATTCTTGAAGAAATATTTTCCTCATGTAACTCGACGCTACTGAAGAACACATGAAGCATAAGGGAATCCCGAGAACATATTCGCATTGTCAAACATCACGAAGAACACAAGTCGGATCTTCCTAACTTGCGAAACTCTGTTTTCTAGAAGAGGACTCAAGTTCTGCATCTGCTTTATCTCAAGAAGTCCAGAGCTGCAAATACTAACACACATAGCATTTCTAAACCTATCTCAATATTTCTTCTCTGTTGTGTATCATATAATCACCTTTTGAGTAGTGTTTGTTTTTGTATATAACACACTCTGTCTCTTGGATCAAACTGAAGGATGAAAAATATCCTTACTCAAGCATCTATTTACACTTGTGTATACCCATGGATAAGTGTGGAAGAGGTCCCTATGTGGCCTGGCTGTTTGTACCCATGAAGAACTGTAGAAGAGGTCCCTCTATGACCTGGACAGTCCTATGTACTATTGTTTAACCCCAATCCAGGGTGTGGATCAAGTTTATTTATATAAAATTCTTGGTGGTCGGTGATCACCAAGTGGAGTGGATTAGGTCTCGGCTTGAGATTGAACTGCTTGTTTCATATCCGTTGTGCTATTTAATTTAGCCATCTCTGTTTTTATTTCTTTACTATATAACTCAAAAATCACTAAATTCACTTTGATAGTTAATCTTGGAAAGAAGTTATAATTATCTTATTATAGTAAAATAGCTTCAAAAGTAATATTAATAACTGACATTAAGATTACTGATAACTAATCAATCTTTTAAGAAGTTATTTAAATAGTCAAACTTTCATAACCATATTACTTTGACTAACTGGGCTGTATTTAATCTTTTGGGGAATCCTTTTGAAGTTATTTTTAAACTATAAATTTTTATAGATACTCACTTCACCCCCCTCTTGAGTATTCTACTCCGTCCAAAATAATTTTTAAACAACCAAGTTGATTAATTTTTAAAAGAGTATTGGATTTGGTATCATGTTTCAGTAGTTATATTTCTTCTATAGAATATATTAGTTGAAATAAAGAATCACGTAATCAATAACATGGATCAACACATTCTTATTGACAAGATAATAATAGAGAAATATTGGAAGGAGGTATTACAAGAAGTAGTATACTTCTCCAAAAGAGCCTTATTATGTCCAAATTAATAAAAAATGACATATGAAATGTTTTACCGAAATAATCCAACATATAAATACTTATGAGTGTTTGGAAGTAAGTTTTTAATTCTTAAGAAATAAAAAGAACAAATATATGATGCTCTGGGTGAATGAGTAATATTTCATGGATATTCATTAAATACTATAGAATACTGGTGATTCAATAAATATATTGGATAAATTATTGAATTTATGATTTTGTTGTATTAGAAAATTATAAGGTGATAATTATACTTTAACATAGTTTAAATTCTAGTGAGAAAGGCCCACATTAAATATATACAATTTTTAAGGATGAAAATAAAGAATAATTTTATAGATTAAATAGTTGATAATGGATGTAGACAACACTTATAACATCTATAATGATGAAGAAACCACAGATGGAATTGAATGAACAAGAAGGAAATCATGTAGAACTAAAATAACTAAAACCAACACTCTTAGAGATAGGTTTTCTCATATTCAAATAAGAAGATTGAAAAAATTATATTATGTGTCTCTATTTTCATCAGTGGATGAAAAATAATAATAAGCTTCTAAGGGTGAACATTTAGTAAAATATATGAATGTGTAGAATAACCAAATATAAATGAAAATGGGAGTCTCAAAATAAATTAAATGTGAAGTTGTTCTAAGACCACATGGAAAGAAAAACATCAGGACAAAATCAGAGTCTCGAAATAAATTAAATGAAGATGGGAAAGTTGCGAGGAACATAAAAAGACATGTTTGAAAAGGGTATTACCAAATTTAAGGGAATAATGTTGGTTAAACAATTAAAACTATGGAATGATAAGAAATATTAAGGTTATTATTGGACTTGTTGGTGATTAATGAATTAAAGTATACCAAATAGAAGTCAAATCAGCATTTCATAGTGGGATCCTTGAAGTGGAAGTCGATACTGAGAAAATAGATGGATTTATCATTGATAATCATTAAAATAAAGTATACTGGTTGATGAAGTCCATATATGTTCTAAATAAAGATTTGTAGTTATGGTACTCCATGAAATATCAATATACAAAGAAGCTTAGACTTAAAAGGGGAGGCGATGATCACAAAATCTATATCATGAAATAAAATGAGTAGTGGATGATTGTACTTATATATGTAGATGATATTTTATTTGGATTACAGGATGAAAACCAATGAAATAAATTTTCTATTATTACGATGTTTGAATTTGAGATGTCTCTAATTGGTGAATTTTTATTTTTTAGTAGCCTATAAGTGATTTAGTAAACATATGGGATCTTTATATATCAATAGGAATACACTTAATAGGTTATAAATTTATTTCTAAAATGGATGAATTAAGATAGATGGATACTATGGTTGATACCTAGAATAGATTATCATAACATTAATATGGAAATGAGGTTGATGAGATGTTTTACAAAAAAAGACTTAGTAGTTTACCCAAAGTGACTACCACTTGACTAGATATTTTGTTTTTCACATGTCAATAAACATGATTTCAATGATTCACTTAAGAATGTCACATGATATCCCTTAAAATGATACTTCCTTATAAAAATTATATAGTGGGATATGGATTTCTTTTACTATAAAATTCCCCAGTAGCAGTTATTGGGAAATTTTAATTAGGATTTGGGAGGTTTGGATAATGGCCGAAAATTAATGTATGGTGGTGTATTTTATCTTGGTAAATGTTTCAATTCATGTTTCAATAATAAATAAACTATATATCCTAAAAAATAGAGTAGATTTCATATATTATGGAAACTCAGGAATACATTCAATTGATTTGGATGAAACAATAACATGATGATGTTGGAATTGATGTAAAATCACTAATTATGATCATGTGTTAAAAATCAAGTGATATAAACCATAAAAAACCAATACAAAATTCAGTAAAAAGGTATATCTATATTAAATATCATTTCATAAAAGATCATGTTGATAAATATTTTGTGAAATTGGAGTGTGTTTCAACTAAAAATAAAATCATAAATTTAACGAACAAGTCCATACCCAAGGAAACATTTGAAAAGAATTGATTGGCTCTTGGGGTCTAACTGAATCTATCTACCAAGATAGAACATAAAAAACCCCACTACTCATATGGAATTTCTCTCAACATAAATTTATGGATATTATTTACATTTAATTTTTATGTTTCTATTCATATCAAGTAACCTTTTAGAGAAGTGATCTATTTAGGTTTGTTGATAAAGGGGTAGAGATATATTTAAGAATAATATGTTCAAGTATTCTTCAATGGTGCATATTTTTTCATGTTGAATAAGGGGGATAATTTGTTTGGATGGTGTTTTTATGCTCATGGATTCATGTAATGTTCTCATCAGAATAATTTTATTCAAATATTTCTTCTCATAATAATCATGGATCACATGGGAATAGATATATTAATTAGTGAATAATTGATGAATGTCTCTAAAATTTTTATTTACTAGAATTTTTTGTGTTTGAGATGTTTAAACAAACCAAAAGGGTGAGATTCTAAGTGAAAATCCCATATTAGTAATTTTTTAGTTATGTTTATTGAGCTGTCTGATGGAGGTTGTTTTTCTACAAGTTGATGTTTTTTGAAAAATGGTTCTTTGAGAGGTTTGTTCATAATTTTTGGGAATAAATACACCATGACTTATAATATTTTGTGGTGAATCCATCCAGGATAGGTTAAAGTTGTTTATAGGTGGAGTTGGTGATCATGATCACAATTGTGGGAGTTCTGACCTGTAATGACATCTATGACAAATTTTCTAGTCTACTGTGTCCATGTAGAAGTTTTAGAGAATTTGGAATCCACATGCGATTCATGAGGATTAAAACTATGGGAGTGAAGCATGATATAGTGGTTTTGAAATCCATCTATGATACAAGTAGAGTCACACTATGAATATGTTAAGAACCATGTTTTAGAGGATGTCTACCAATGAAACATTCATTGTAGTATGATTTTATAGGTGTATACTAAATTTTTGTTTTGGAAAAAAGAAAATATTTTGTCACCAAGCTCTGTTGTAATCTATTTTAGAATTAATTTTAGAAAATGGGGGGGAAATCCTAACAAATTGATAGTATTTCATGGTAGATTTGACCATCAATAAATGAATGGTTTCTGGTTAGATTTTGGAGACTATAATTTCATTCATTAATTTCTATGGTGGTAAAGTACATTGAATACTGGATTTAAAAAAGATATATTCTAGGGATTATGGTATTGAAGAATATCTAGTCACATTAATGATAAATTCTAGATCACTTTTGGAAGGAATAATTCAAAGAATATGGTGATCCAAAAATTTTAATATCTTATTTGAAGTTTGAATTAACATTGCTAAAAAATAAACACCTTCTATAGTGAATATTTATATAAAAAATTTTGCATAAGGATATCACATCATAAGTAGAAGAGATTTCTCTGATTTAAGAGAGTACTGAGCTTTCCAAAGGTTCATGGAAGTGAGCCAAGAGGGTCTGTGATACTTATCCAAACATGGAAAACATTGAAGTAGTGATCTTTTATTGTGATTAATACATAAGAACATTTCCATTCATACTCCTTTTATGTGTCCCATTTTGGTTTGACTAGGTAAAATCATATGTTTCATTTACTACTTAATTCTATTTAGAGTTAAAGAAAATGATAGATTGAAGTGTACCTCAAGTTGAGAGAACAATAAATAAAACAATGATAATTTTTCAATATCCTGATTCACTCCAATATCTAAGGTATATTATTGATAAATAAAAAAATAAACAACCATCATATAAAAAATAATGTTATTAATATAACATTATTATTGTTTCAATAGCTCTCACAATGGAAAATTAGGGTTTCCCCCACCATTGGCTTTCTATTTTAGCTGAGAGATCTCGTATCCTTGGAATCTCTAGTCTGAGAATTTAATATGTTAGTTAGTTTCATTATTTTTATGAGGGTTTTAAAAACATTACTCAATGGTTTTCCAAATCAATATTGTTTTTACATCATGAGGTTTTTCTAGATCTATAGTGTCAGGTGTTATCCCCTAGATTAAATCCACCATGTCTCAGCCCCTCTGTTGCTTCCTAGTGTCCCCATATTTGGCCATAGTTTTATGTTATTAGGTTTAATCCCTCTTTTTATTCAAAAACAATGGAAATTACTAACACCCTATAATCAGTGTTAGAGTCCCTTTATATTATGGTTCAAGTTTCAGTTTTCTCAAATTCATATTAGCCTTTAGATCTGGTCATATTGGCCCATTATTCTAATTTCCCTCAGATTTGATTTGTTAAATTATCGAATGGATGTTGTTGGTTAGTCCTTTCTATGAACCATTATACTATTCTTGGTAATTATTGAGGAACATAGAAAAAAATTTCACTAACAGTTCATTCTGAAAATCTCTTATAATTAGTGAAAATGGAAAATTTCACTATTTGAATAAAATAAAAAAAATCTGAATATAATAGATCAAGAAAACTATCTCCAAATATAGGATTAGTTTTTTTATAGAATTTGGGAACTTAATGTTCTAATGATTTCATTAAATATAATCTAAAGAATTTATTTTCTAACACAACACCTTCTTTTAATGAGTTTCCTCAAATGAGTATCTTTAAATGAGTTTCTAAGAAGGTGTTGTCTTTAACAACATCATATACCTATGAAACCCAAAAAAATATCCCATCAAACATCCTAATTACTCTTCCACTATTTTGATTTAGTGTTTCATCCCCCCCCCACTATCCCACATCCACTTATCCCCTCTATATTACATTATCTATAACCACTCTCATGCTAACTTCTATGATTTGTTATCTTCTATGAGATTTGGTGAGCTCCCTCTCCTGATTCTATGATATTATGTGGGATCCCTCTCCCACAACCATGATATTTAACATCATCATCTCTTCATGTTTCATGATTTTATCTCCAAAATATTTATTATATATTTTCCATTAATTAAATTCCATTTTCAATGGTTTCCCTCACATGAAACACCAAACCAAAACGAACCACACTACATTTTTTTAAGAAAAATATTAAAATATTATATTTTTCCCTTATAAGTGAATTTGTTTAATTAACTAGTATTAATAGATGAAATAAATTTATGAAATATAATAAAAAAATTAAAAAAACATTTTTAATGCTATTTAATTAATAAAAATAATTTATTGTTTCTTAATAACTAATTAGATCATTTTATGATTAAAATTTTATTTTTTTTGTAAAAAATCATTTTTTTGGAAAATGAATTAGTAATATAAGAAAAATAAACTATTATGTGTAAATAATGATAAAATATATTATTTATATGAATAATATTTTAAAACTAATTTAATTATAAATTTATAAGAAATAAAAAATACAATACTTGGTGGTTAAAAAATAAACATTTTTAAAAAATCAAGTTTTCATATATAGTATGTTTCTATTTAAAAGATAAATTTCTAGATTTTGGTATCTAATTTATAAAAAATTAATTTCATATCTAGATTCATCATAATAATAATATTTTATGATTAGTTTTTATTAATCTTATGAAAATATTGATTTTATTGTGAATAGTCAAAAAATGCCGATTAAACGAAATATAATTACTTTTATGACATCATTAGGGTATAATATTAACATAAAAAAATATATGAAACCATTTTACTTATAATATATTTATTTAAAAATTTAAAATTATAAATTTTAAAATAATATGTTAAAATTAGAATCCTCTGATTGAAATTATAGAAACCAAGTTATATTTTTTTTCGAAAACAATTTTTATGCATTACATATTTAATATTTTAAAATTAATTTTTATAACTTTTAGATATTTAATATTGATTTTTTTTATATTTGGAATCAATAAATATAAATTATCTAATAAATTTATTTTCATTTCAAGTCAATGAAAAAAATTATCAAGGATAAAAATGAGTTATAGCTATAAATGTAAATTATGTTAAAATTTTATATTAATGGGAAAAAAATCCTAAAACAACTCAAAAAATACCTTTTATGTGTATGATAGGTTGATAAAACAATATTCCAACCCCCAAAATTATTTTTCACTTTTTTAACCACTTTCTATTGAATGTGACCTGAAAATATAGTTGATTTTTCATTTGATTCTGAAAAGTTTATTTTTGTATAATCCCACATAAAGCTTGTATAGTGATAGGAAGCATTGATCCACAGAAAATGACTCACAATATGTTTCAGTTACCATGGGAGGATATAAAATACAATAAATCGAATAATATTTTTAAAAAATACTAATGATGATGAGTGAAAATAAGGGGAAGATAAGTTGTTAAGAAATCAGGAAGCAATAGTTCAATGATAAGAGAATTGTGGTTTGTTCCTTTGTAGAAATGAATGTGGAATTTTAATTAATTAATAAATCTTAAATATTATTGATAGTTTGAAAATTATTGAACCAATATCCACTAAAACAAGTATTTATTAGAAACTGAATTTGGATAATATTAACTATCATCATATATAATTTTCACATGGTTCATTACTAATAAAAAAAAATTATTGAATATTACAATCTGAACATTATTTCACATTATGATTTTTGATCTTTATTAAAATTCAATATTTCTTGGTAAATTTTTAATCCCCCCACTAAAACCCCTATGGTGTTGAATTTATTTTCATATATCATTTTCATGTCTCCCATGCTATGAGATACATTCTATCCTTTTCAAGCGACTGAAAAATCAATTTGGAAGCTAACAAAATTGGGTCTTCAATCAAAACAACTCTAGTCTAAGTGAATTGGATATCAACCTATTAAAAAGACTACAGCAGACAATATACAAGCCCAATTAGTCTAGGATTTTACCTAGATATAGATAAAATATTTAGGAATATTTCATAAAACATAGTCCTAAGATAATTATGAGTTTTCAAGGGAGTTATAGGATGTCCAATTTGAAGAATAAATTCCAGGCCATATTCTGTGGCCAAGAAAAATAGCACACCATTACATTAATATATAAAACAAAATCCATTTGAGATAAATTTTAATAAAAGTTAAAGGGTCATCTGGAGCTTAATTTTCATATGTTATGCTCGCACCCCCCCCCCCAAATATGAGAATCTAGAATCTAATTTTGGAATTTATCTTTGGTGGATGAATGATGGGTCAAATTTTTGTTAAGGGTGGAAAATTCCTCTCTCCATTCACTATCCACATAGCAAGACCCACCACCCTTAATTTGGGTTACTTTCACTATTGGATTCTTGACTGGAGGCTTCTAAAATTCCTATTTAATGAAGTGGTATTTGAGTATATAAAAATATGTTAGTTTTGTTACATTGTAATGTTATGTTGCCTCTTTTATTTTTAATATTCTTTTTTCAATATTAAGTTATTTTAATCACGTTAGTATCTTAATAAAACAACTTATTATTATTATTTCATGTTATTATTATAAACCCATTGATACAACTTCATCATGGTGTGAATTCATTCCCACATAAAAGAGATAAATCCTTTACAAAATGGTATAGTGTTCATTATTTTATAATTTTTCATTTCTTAAATTCAACCCTCAGGAGTCTACATCCCACTTATATTGAGAGCATAAAATAAATGGAGGGATAAACATCTTCTGGGTTGATCAAAGGGAGTATAAAGGGTATGTATTGGATTTTATTTATCATACTATTAATTTTTAATCACTTATTTTAATTTAGAACATTTTTTACAATATTAATAATTAATTATCCTTATTGAATTCTATGTCTAAATAATTCAAGTAATAATATGAACCATTACATTAGAGTTCTCATAAAAATGATCCTCTAACTATATATATGAATTTCATTAGGTTTGTGTTTTTATTAAACCAATATGTGATGATGTTTTTCTAATCTCCTTAAATGAATCACTCTCAGTTATATGAAATTGGAATCATTAAAAATTAATTTCATCTAATCCATCCCATGAAATTACCTAGGGTCAACCCTTTCTCATAAATTGAATTCACTTTGTTCTCTTAGTTGTTTTGTAACCCATTTCAATTAACCCCCCAAGTTGGCTGCTTCATATGAAAAAAAATCCATATAATTAATGTGTCTATAGTTTACTTATTAGGTATTTAAGGACTCAACAGCCCAAGCTACACTACAAGATACAACTTCAACCCTTCAAACATGGGTAAATTTGGGCGAGTTGAAATTTTGGATGAATTTCTGGTGACCCAAGTAAGTTATACCAACAGTCAATCCATTCTCCCCCATTTCTCTTTTCTCACCCTGATTCTCTTATCTTCTCTACTTTTTTCACTTTTCATGCCACATGTCCACCTATACTCGTGAATAATAAAATGATTTAGTGTGTATGGAAAATCCTAGCGTTGGGGATTCAATAAATCCTAGGAATATCTTTCCATTAGTTAAAAATATTCGTAATACTCTTGATTTGAAAATTAATACCATTTTAATTGAGTTTCTTTAATGAACCCAACTCATAAAACTGGGTGGGAACCAAAACAAATGTCCAAATGAGGCAGCTACAAAATTGTGTAATATAGTTGATCAAACCATGAATGACCACCTCACATCATCCTAGACTAATGCACCCTCATTATCAGACATGATTACCTAGTAAAATCCCACTATGTATTGAAACCTCATGTCCTAAACTACCTTCCACACTTCCATGGGAGGGAGTTGGAAATGTCATACCTTAATGTCATGGTGTTCAATAGCATTATTGAAACCATTTTCAAACCACAACATCTTAAGTCAACTAATATGAGGATCTTTCCTTTATAAATAAAATATCATGAAAATAATTGGTTAAAAATTCTAATACCTAAAAAACTCCTCTTCTGGGAAAAGTTTCAAATATAAATCTACAAAAAAAATAATCCCCCATAAGAAAACAATTACACATCAAAATGTAATCCAAAACATTTTTTAAAATGAAGGGGGTACATTTTATAAAACACATAGAGGTTCAAAACCACACCTAACATGGTAATTCACAATTTATTTTCAATATCAAACAATACATTATTATTTTTGAATGGTTTGTTTAGAGAAAAAAATAATTCATTAACATGATTTGTAATGAATTCTTCAAAAAAATCCCTGAATGATGCTTATGAGTATCTAGAAGGTCGGTCTGAACAAAACCAATCATCGGGAATATCACCATACCATAAGAATCCACCAAAATCTAGGCGAATTTACACCCTTGGGAAGAGTAAAACATTATGGAAAAACTTTCTTCACTCAATAGGATGGTGGATGATATCAAACATAGGAAGGTCCAGGAAATACAAACTATTGACCAAATTTGCACAATTTGTGAAAAACAAGACCATATGACCACAAATGTCGAACTATCCCTTCCATTATGTATGGTCTTTTTACAGGTCCACCATTGGAGGTAAACACTTTAAATAATCTATATCCATAGTACCAAAAAACTTCCAATCCAACATATAATGACTATCCAGTATTCCAATGGAAAGAAAACTATCAATATTTCCAACAACCTAGTCAGCCACAAGGACCAAACCCCTGCTCTCCAAAAACATTTTCCAACCCATTATCAGTTCCAACCAAAACTGATCCAATACCAAAATCCCCTAAACAATACCAACAACCCATCCATAAACCCATTCAACAACCAATCCAACAACAAAAGTATGCTCCTGATATAAACAAACTATCATAAGCCTCTAGCCTGTAATTGCCTCTCCCAATCCATGAATAGTTGTGTAAACAAATGGTAAAAATGAAATCAAAAGTCTCATCCCTTAAGCACGAACTAAAAACCATTAAAACTAGAAAATAACCTATTCCTACTCAAGTGGAACCATCCTAAAACATAAGAGAGAATCCAATCACTATTAAAACTCTCATGAACAACTAAAAGTAGTTACTATCTTAAGAATTAGGAAACCCATTGATAAACTAGAAAAAACCATTCCATAACCATTAAAATCATCAGTTCCATGTGAAAATGTTGATTAAACACCCTAGAATCTGAAAAATCCAATGAGAATGTAAAGGAACCACAACCACACCAAATAATCAAACACCAGGCTCCCTTAACTCAATTTAGGAGAGGATAATCTAAACCATAACTGAATGAAACATTAAGTTAAATATTCTCTTAAGTTAAGTTGAACATTCCCCTTCTCCATGTAATCCAAACCATTACATCCTATTAAAAGTGTTTTAATGAATTTTTAACTTTTAAAAGGTTATTTTCACAAGATATCCAAGTCCTTCTTGATGATAATGTGGGTACCACTATTCAATGGAAAATTCCTCCAAAGTTGAAAGATCCAGGATGTCCATACATCAATGATTATTTAGGATGGTTCAATGTTGTAAAAAACCATTGTGTTCTAGGAGCTAGTGTGAACCTCATTTCATATTCCATGTATTTTAAGTTAGGTATTGAGGAACTCCAACACACTTATGTTACCCTTTAATTTTTTGACCGTATTGTTCGAGTTACTATGGGGATCTTAAAAGATTGTTTGGTGAAATTTAAATTTTTTTTACCCTAAAAAATTTACTATCCTCAACTATCACTAAATATTAGGACCTAGGGAACAAAATATCATAATCCTTGGTCATCCCTCCTTAGAAAAAATTAACTTAGTCATATGATCTGGGAATGGAAACATGATAATATATTTGGAAATAGAAGCCTCAATCTAAACGTTTATAATGAAAACTCTAAAATTAAGGAATATGAAGAGATCCATTACATCAATTGGATAGGTAGTGTTGATTTTGAACCATATTAACATTATGGAACCATTGAAGGATGTATATGTCAAGATATCATTGATTTCCATTATTCTTAAGGGGTAAATTTATATCTTTGTTTTTAATCTCATTCATACGAATCCTTTAATGATTTATCAGGATCACCAACCAATGATACCACTGATAAAATAAATAACAATGAGTCTATATCCATTTATGACCATAATATGTCCAATTTGGTGGCTGAAACATTTTTTCAAAAGGAACCAATTTTGTCAAGAAATTTGGAAAAAGATAACGATTTTGATACAAAGCCCCATCCTTCTTTTGAAATTTTTAACCAATATGAATTATAATTTATGGTACTATATTCATTTCTCATGTATTTATTTGTAGGGGGAAATTGAGTATTTTTTGTTGTTATTTATTCCACTCTTGATGCCAATCAAGAGAGGATGTGTATGGATATCCTATGAAAGCATAATAAAGAAACTAGATAGACACATTTAGATATTTCAGGGACTATCTCACTCATGGGAACTCATATAATTGTACTATAATATAACTCCAATCTATTTCATCAACCTTGAAAAAGACTCAATACCAATATTATGGATTTGGTAAGGAAAGAACTTATTAAGTTGTTTAAAGAGGGTATCATCTATGGAATGACCCTGACACTAGTATCCCGGAGCCGCTTCCTTACATTTTTACAATGACATAGATTCAAGACATGAATTACAAGGGATTTATTAGTTTATAAGTTTTGGAAAATAGATTACATACATGAACATTATATTAAAAAATTAAAAGGATTAACAGCATAGCAATTAAAATAGATTCTCATAAAGGGTTTGTAATATAGTGGAATCATAAATAATAAGGCATGATGAATAAATAAAATAACACATGAAATTAAAACATAATCTTGTTCTTAATATGGAATAAATAAAATCATAATAAAAAAATTATATATAAATAACCAAACGAATCATAACCATGGATACTCAAATAGTTGAATAATCACATGATTTAGAAATTACTAATATCATAATAAGGGAATAAATAATTCTAGACATCTAAAAAATACTATCGAGGTCTCGACCAAGACATTTAAAATTAATTAAGGCATCATCAAAAACAATACTTATATATAGGAAATCCCACATCCAAATCCATACCTATTTTTCTCATGAGACCAACTGAGGCATGAATGGGATATAGTGGGCCCCTCCCATCACATAATATGTTGAATTAATTAATAATATGCATGGGGTTAAACATAAATAACACACACACACATACACAGACATATATATATATATAAGATGTAAAAAAATCCCCCAATCTGTAAACATGATTACTAATCATTATGATTTGTATGGTGAATGGTATCAATATTGCACAGCCACAGTCAAACATATCATAAACCATTTAATAAAATATTTTAGATGAAAATAATTAGATAAAAGTCTCTATGAATCATAAAATTCAACATATGTGTTGAAAAATGAAAATACTCTATTAAAATTTTCAATGAATTCAAGTGAGAAATAATCCTTTTACTTTAAAAAGAAGATTTGTTTAGGATAAAATCATTTGTATTTGTCATAATTCAATGTATGAGACCGGAAATGAACAAATATAGTTTATCTTGAAAATTTTAGTGATGTTTTTTAAAATAATAGTGTATTAAATAATTTTATGGATAGTACATGAAAATGGGTAAGAAATAGAGATGTTCTATTTAATCTGGCTTGCGTATCGGGATGAATTAAGAAGGGAACATTTTGAAACATGTAATTCACATAAAAGAAAGTTGTAATGATCTATATATATGAGTTTGGAGCATATAAACAAAATATAAAAGATATAAACAAAATTAAATTATAATTAAATTTGGGTAAAGGTAGTGAAAGAATATCCCAAAGGAAAAAATGATGGTTTGGGTAGAAACCCATACCTTTTGTTCAAATGAGTTATGAACCTGGCCATAATTTCCTGGTCAATCAATTTAAATAAATAAATTAATTAATTAATAAAATTTTATATATTTATTTGATTCATTATATTTTTATTAAATTCATTTATGGCCTTATTAATGAGTTATAAAGTTTAATTTTGTCATTCGGTAGCATTTATTTTCTTGGTTTTCATGATCAGTTCCTTTTTTTATAAGTAATGGATTATAAGTAAAATGTTTATAATTATACAGAATTGTAATTACATGTTATTAATGAGAATACCTAAGTATAAATGGTTATACATATCAATTGGTTATATGTTATAAATATGAATCATTAGATAATACATTTAGTGATAATCGTTTAGATTATTACGGTGGTTATTGATCATAATGAACTCATTTTGTTTTATCATTTTTTATTATATAAATATCTTAGATCTAAAACATAAAAAAAATTTAGCATAAATTTTAAAATATTTTAACTATTAAATATAATTCATGAATATACTCAATTATAGTGAAGGAAAATGAAAACTTCTTGTCCATGAAGGTGATGAAACAACACCTCACAGAAGGCTTTTCCATTTTTTGAATAATTGGTAAAGGAGGGGGATTGATGATGAAATATTATAGTATAATAATTTAATTACAGTAAATTTATGTTACTGGGGTTTCATTTCTCTTTGTATTATGGGATTTTAGTAGATAATAATAAAAGAAAAGAACTCTAAAAGAAATTAAACGAAAAAGGAAGAGGATTTTACCTCTTGAATTCTCCTCCTTAACAACCTCATTAAGGAAATGGTTTTGTACTTATGATGAAACCAAGAGATCATGGACGTGGGGATGGGTCTTTGGATGAGTATTTTTTAGAAATTGGAGAATTCTCTAAGCTTGTAAAATGTGAGGAGAATGGGTGGTGAGGGGTGTTATTTATAGTGCAGGATAGGCTGTTTTTTTATTATTTTAATTATTTATTTATTATTTTGGATCATGACAGTGAATAGTTTGAGAATTATCATTAAATATATTATAATAATAAGTGAGAGTTTGATATTAGGATCTTACATCAACCATACATCACCTATGACTCAATAATTCAAGTATTTAACATTTATCGTAAATTATTTTATTTTACTATTCACCAAAAATCATGTATTTTATAAAAATACCAAAAATTCTCCCTAATCATTTTTCAACATGTATAATCCAAAAAAACTCCATTTTATGAAAATAATTTCCTATATATGTGAAATTTTACTTTTAATTAATATCATCATTTACTCAAAAAATATAGATTTTAAATTTAAAACTCATTTTATAACACTGAAAATTTATCTAAGGTATCATAAAATTAGCCTAAAATTATATTAATAGAGTGTGTTAATTTTTAAATATATATTATGAAAATAACTTTTATTTTAAATAATTTTATTAAGTATAAAATTATAATTACGTATTTATCACTTACAAAAATACCAACACTTGGAAAATAATCTTTAAAATATTTATTTACTTATTATATGATATAATTATATCATATTTTCATTTATAAGATTCTTAAATTTTATTTATATATTCTCGGGAGAGGTTACTATACATTTGGATGGTTTAATAATCATAATGGTCATATTTTTATTCCTATGGTCAAGTTACAATTTCATCTGTATAGGTTCCTTAACATCTAGAAATAAATCATATTTAATTTATTCTTCATTTATAAAGTTTGTATTATTATAAGTGATTTTATGTGAGTTATAATATATAAAATAAAAATAATAATGGAAGTTTCATTGATAGAATTTAGGGTCATTAAATTTTCCCCACCTACAAAAATTTCATCCTCAAATTTTTCAGAATGTCACATCATAGAATGATTTGGGTTGTTATTTTTCAAATGTTCCTCAAGCTCCCACTTCACATCCTATATTTTATGATTTTTCTAATATAACTTTACTAGATGATTTGTCTGATTCCTTAACGCCTATTCTTTAGTGTATAGAATTAGGATAGTCTCTTCATAGTATGATCTATCAGTAACTAAATCTATTTCTTTATAAGTGAGGAAAATTGTTGGGTAAGGAATATATTTTCTTCATAAAAAGATGCGGAACACATTATTTAATTTTGAAAATCTAGGAGGCATTTCCATATTATAATCTATAGCTCCAATTATCTCTATAATTTCAAAAGGAAAAATGTAAATGTGGATTAGTTTCCATTTCTTTCTAGATCTTATAACAACCTTCCTTGGAGATACTTTCAATAAAATGTGATCTCCCACATGAAATTTAAAATATTTCATTCAGTTGTCAACATTTATCTTTTTCCAAATTTGAGCTACTTTGATAGGGGTTTGAATAGTCTTTACCTTCAAAATTGTTTCCTCCCCATGCTTTGGGCCTACAAGATTCCTTTCACCAAATTTATCCCCACATGTTGGTGTATGACATCCTTTTCTATATAGTGCTTCATATGGTGCCATTTAAATACATGAACGAAAACTATTGTTGTAGGAAAACTCTGCCAAAAGAATTTACAAATCCCACATACCATGAAAATCAAGTGAGAACAATCTCAACTTGTCTATTAATGTTTGGATCATCGTTTCTAACTATCCATTGATTTGAGGGTGATATACAGCACTTAAATAAAGCTCGATATCGAAAAATTTCTGAATATTTTCCCATAATTTCAATGTAAATCATGGATCATTATTAGACCTAATTGAGATAGGTGCTCCATGAAGTCTTACATCTTCATTAATGTAGAGTCATTAAAGGCTCTCTCATGGGAAGTCCTCTCTTATAGAAAATAAATGTGCAAATTTGTTATGATGATCCACTATTAAAAATATTGAATCATTCATTCCTGGATTTTTTTTATAATCCAGTGAAAACAATCCATAGTGATATTAATATGTTTCTATCTTGGAATAGGTATATGATGTATAACTCCTCAAGGATTTTTTTTTCTTTTATCATTCACCTATTGATAGACTACACGTCTTAATACATATTTATCAATTTCCCACATCATGTTATCCCCCCATAAATATTCCTTAAAATATCTATACATCTTAGTGATACGGGGGTGTATAGAGAAAATTGAACTATAGGAATTTTCACGACTTGTCCCCTTGGGGCCCGTGTCATGACTACCCCAAGCTCGCCTTCCATAGGACAAGGGATAGATACTAGCACAGGAAATGAGTATCCCTATAACAGGAAGGAATTTCCATTAAACCTATACAAACACACAATCTAAGAACAAAACAAGGGGCAACCAAGAAGTAAACTGCTATAGTAAAAAGTGTACTGAAAGTAATGGGGCTGGAATACAAGCCCAACTAAAAAGTAAAAGTACAAATAAATGAGAAAACAGATCCTGGATCGTCCATCGAGAATCCTACCTAATGGCTAGGTACATCACATGATCAGTATTCACTACAGTATGTCACGTCAAATGGTCCACCCCTGAGAACCATCCAGTCCTGGAACCCTTAGCCTCAATCAATGTTGTATGTTGTCTGCACAAGAAATAGCATGGTATGGGCGTAGCTCATACAGGGGTGAGTATGAAAATACTCATTAGGGACCCTGAGACCCCTGATAGTCTCCCAGAGTTCCACAAAGGATAAACCAAAAATCAAGACCTCAAACACCAAGCACGAAGAATTCATCAACTCTACTTAGGTATATTCCCATACATATACCTAATTTATCAAGATATACTCATCTCATACATGAGGAAACATAAGGCCCCAAATTTTAAGACTTTATAACAACTAATCCATGAGGGAAGAATACCACAAAGGTAACACCATGAAGGTAGAAGTACCATAAAGGTAACACCACGAAGGTAACACCATGAAGGTAGAAGTACCACAAAGGTAACACCACGAAGGTAACACCACAAAGGTAAAAGTACCACAAAGGTAAATACTCGGATCACACCAGGTATATAACTCATGTATAGAAGTACTGATGATTATTCGTAAATCTAGAATATCTTATTCTGTTAAGAGGTTCTGCTGGTGACCCACAGAGGATCGATAGATACTGACCCACACAGTATCGCTAGGTGGTGACCCAAACAGGATCGATAGATAATGGACCACAGAGGATCTCTAAGTGCTGACCCACATAGGACCGATAGATTTTGACCCACATAGCATTGATAGATGCTGACCCACATAGGATCGATGTTGTTTCCTCATGTTACAACCAACCACAAGATTCCCGCACTAAGCATGCCTGATTCAGGGAGGATATGCTCTTTAATCCATTGGTCTTATTTCAACTGGCACTAAGTACCATGTAGAACTAACCCAATGAACCTCCATGTCGTAAGTATTCCAACGTGATAGACAGCGAGTCAATATGATGCCCGGTATATGGCTTAAAAGCATTTTAGTACTCAAGGCCCCATTGGATTCAGGTTCGATCCAACCCAGCTATACTTCAACTTTCTCCAAAACTCAATTGGATTATACCAAAAGGACCGCCTCCATCAAAGTATCCTTGCAGCATAGACAGTTCTTCAAATTGATGATTGGTTCACAAATTATGGCTCTTTTAACAAAACTCAGCCTGGAAGGGTCTAGGGCTAGTCTAATCCGGTCGGGACGACGCAACCCAGTTCCGGTGAACCTGGCCCGGAATAGCCCAAACTAGCCTTCGTCGGCCCTGTTGGGCTGGGTCGCGGCAGGCTCGTCCCTTTGGGTTGTGGTCTAGTCTGGCCCATGGAGGCGTCGCCCGTTGGGCTCGCACAACACGCTTATGTGGGGCCCGCCCTCTCTGGCATGGGGGGTAAAGATTCCCCCATTTATCCTGAATGGCTAAGTTATTCGAGTAATGGTGCAGCGGCACCACGTGGCACCACCTGGTCTCCATGGGACCTACAGGGGCGGGTCCTTCCTCCACCGTTGCGGCTTCGTACCACGACCCTCTCCAGCAGTGCACAACGGCGCACCTCTCCGCCTCTGCCACTGTGTCCAGCCGTCGCGGCCCCCTTCTCCAGTAGCGTGCAATGGCGCGCCGCCACCTTCATCATGGTTGATCAGTGCTAGCTGCCGCCATCACCCTTCGGCGTCAATCTCCGGTACTGTAGTGTCTATGCCACACTGGTGGTCTTCCACAGGTCACTGAGAGAGCTCAGGTGGCCCAATTTTCCATCCAAATGTACTGATGAACTCCCTGGGACATCCTATTTGTCGTTAAACCCACCGTTCTGGGTTTCATTCAATCTAAATAAATTTATCTTGAAGAACACGTCAAAATTTCATCAAAAGGTGGAGGGTTCGGGCCTTATTTGTTTGGCCCACACCCTCCATGTTAACTTGATAGAAAGAGGGTAATACAATGATTCGACAACTATTGAAATGTGACAAGAAATAAACCCTACCTCAAGATCATTGGAGAATTTTCATATTTGAGGAGGAGTCAAGTTCGTTATTTGTGATTCGGTGGAACTCAACACCACTCACTGGAACCGGTCCCTTCCGCCAAGTGGTTGGCATCGCGGTACTTTACCAGAACATCATCGCTTGGTGAAGTTGTGCCAATAATCTACCCCAAGCTCTATATAAATAGAAGAGGGGGAGGTTGAGTAAATCCATTGGGATTTTATGAGGTTCATTTAATGAATGAGCCTCACAAATTCCAACGGTGATGTTACAAAGATTTAAGAGTCAATACAATTAATGGCTTGACTTGTTGTTGGTCCTGCGACCATCGTTTGTCTATTGGAGGAAAAGAAAAAGTGTAATAAAATAACACTGTTATTTTATTATTATTTTTAATTTCAAAAATCTATCTTTTTTTCACTACCTACTATGGTTGAAGTGAAGCCTCCCTTATGTTAATCTCAGCGCTTCGGATTCAATAGTACTCTCAGACTTTTAATCCGAGCACCAGTTCAAAAGTTAGAAACGTCGCTCATGCATTTACTGAACATGCCTTAAAAAAATTTCATAAATTCATTTCGGGCACATCGGGCCTCAGAATCACTCCCCGTCGATTTTTTCTGACTCGTAATAATTCCATATAAATAGAAAAATTACATCCAAAATCCAGGTCTTTACATTTTTCCCACGTTTGGTCTTTTCATCCTCGAAATCCCTAACACAAACTAAGGAAACGGATTGGCATACTGATCACAAATTTGAGCCTCTCACTCCCATGTGGTCTCCTGGAGGTTCTCGTACTTCCATAGAACATGCACCAGAGGGATTGATCATCCATGAAGGACCCACTCCTACCAATCCTCAATCTCTATTGGATCCTCCATAAACATCGCCCCATCATCGATGTCCAGCTCGCCCCAGTCGGTGATGTGTGATGGATCATGCACATACCTCTTCAATTGCGACATGTGGAAAACATCATGCACCCAGTGCATCTGTGGGAGAAGAGTCAAGAGATACGCCACCTCGCTAACTCTGCTGAGAACCTGAAAAGGTCCGATGAACCTTGGAAATAACTTGCCACCCCGACCAAAACCTCATTGAGGTGAGACCCATAAGAAGACATGGTCTCCCCCCTTGAACTCCAAAGGTCTCCATATCCTATCAGCATATGAATTATGTCTGTTATATGCAGTTTTCGTCCACTCCTAGATGACCTGCACCTTTTCAGTTGTATCTCGTACCAACTCTGGACCCATAAGTTCTTACTCCCCTAGGTCTATCCAGCATAGAGGTGATCTACAAGGTCAATCATACAAGTCCTCAAATAGTTCCATACTTATGGTGGAGTGATAACTATTGTTTTATGAGAACTCCATAAAGGGAAAGTGATCCTCCTAATTGTGGTCAACATCTAGGATGCAAGCATGAAGCATGTCCTCCAGTGTCTGAATGGTCCACTCCATCTGACCATCCATCTGTGGAGGAAAGGCGATGCTCAAACATAGCTGAGTCCCGAACACCTCCTGTAATCCCTTCCAAAATTTGGATGTAAAATTTCTATCATTGTCAGAGACAATCATTGATGACACCGCATGAAGTCGTACAATCTCCTGTACGTAGAGGCATCCCAAGCACTCTACTGATCCCTGCTCTTGGATGGGTAGGAAGTGGGCAGACTTGGTGAGTCGTTCAATGATCACCCAGATGGAATCTTTTCCCCTAGATGTACTTTGTATCCCTATAATTAAATCCATAGAGATTTCATCCCACTTCCACTTCAGCAACTCTAATGGTTGTTCTAAGCTTGTTGGAACCTGATGCTCGGCCTTCACTTGCTGACAAGTAAGGCATCGTGAAACAAAATCTGCCACTACTTTCCTCATCCTTGGCTACCAATGTTGTCGTTGGAGGTCCTTGTACATATTTTCCACACCAGGATGTACCACCATAGAGGAAATATGGAACTCCCTCAACACCTCCTCCCATAGTTCCACTGGTACCATGATGCATCCTTTGAAAAGGATGACATGCTCCCCACCTTCTGAAAATCTATCAGGTGCTTGTCTTGGGGATATCTCGGCATGTCAATCCTTGAAATCAATGTCCCCAAGTTGTGCCTTATAAACTTGCTAAAGAAGTGGGGGAGTGATATTCATAGATTGGAGGTATGACGCTTTATCCCTATTCACAAAGGATATCTGCAACGCAGCTAGATGATTTGTCTCCTCATTCAGAAACTATAAACCAGACCTCCTTTTGAGTGCGTCTGCTAATACGTTCTCCTTCCCAAGAGTGTAGATTATCTCAAAGTCATAGTCCTTGAGGAACTCTAGCTAGTGTCGTTGTCTCAGTTTCATGTCCTTATGTCAGAAGATATACCTGAGAATCTTATGATCCGAGTAGACTATAAAACATTCTCCCATCAAGTAATGTCACCACATCTTCAAGGAAAAGACCACTACTGCTAACTCTAGGTCATGGGTAGAGTATTTATTCTCATAATGTCTCAAATTTCAATAACCATACGTGATCACTACTTTCTCCTACATTAGTACCATCCAAGTCTTGTCCTTGATGCATCGCAGTAGACTACATACCAAACACCCTCTTCTGGCAGCCTCAATATGGGGGCACTCTTCAGTCTTTGCCTCAGCTCCTGAAAACTATGATGACATCTATCCATACATACGAAGGGTTTTCCCTTATTTTTTAATGCTGACAAAGGTTCCACAACTCTCAAAAAGTCAGGTACGAATCTCCGGTAGTACCTAGACAATCCCAGGAAGATTTACACCTCGGCCACACTCTTGGGTGGCACCTAAGAAAGTACATCCTCTATCTTCTCTGGATCCACTAAAACTCTAGCCTTTGAGATAATGTGTCCTAGAAAGTGACCTCATGTATCTAGAACTGGCACTTAGAGATCTTACCATAAAGCTGGTGCTCTTGGAGTGTATCTAGAACTATCTACAGATGATAGACATGATCCTTCACCGTCGCTGAGTACACCAAGATTTCATCAATGAAGACCACCATGAAGAGAATTAGGTATGGCTGTAAGGTCCTTTTCATGAGTCCCATGAACACTTCTGTGGAATTTTTCATACTGAATGGAATATCCAAGAACACATAGTTGCCATACCGACATCTGAAGGCCGCCTTCTGTACATCCTCATCGCGTACCCTGAGTTGTTGATAGCCTGATCTGAGGTCTATCTTCGAAAACCATCAATATCCCTTCAATTTATTGAAAATATCATCAATACTAGTAATTGGATACTTGTTATTCATGGTCACTTGGTTTAGGCATCGATAGTCCACACAGAGTATCAAACTCCCATCTACCTTCTGGGAAAAAAAATCAGGGTTGCCCATGGAGAAACAATAGGCCTTATGAACCCTTTCCTCTGCAAGTCTTCCAACTATACTTGTAACTCACGAATCACTATAGGATCCATCCAATATGCTGGTGTAGATATCGGTGTTATCCCATGGTATAGGTTGATGTAAAAGTCTACCTCTCTACATGGATGTAGTCTCAGAACATCATCAGCGAAGTCATCAGCATACTGGTCCACCACTACAGGATAACTCAGACTCTCAACATCAAATGCTTCGAGGGTAAGGCTAGCCAAATGAAGTTTGATCGGTTTCACCCTCCTCCGGGTAATTCCATCTTGTGATACAAAGGTTCCCTTCTCTTTGGTGAAGGAAAACCTAGTCCCATCCTCACATACACACTGCACATTACACCTAATACAGTCAAACAGAGCATGGACTATGGAAAACCAATCCATATCCAAGATGACGTCGTAAGCCCTTGACACCGCTACTAGAAGATCCCAGCTGAATATCTCACCTTCTAAAGTAATCTCACACTACCGACTGTGGTGTGTAATCATCAAATCTTCACCCGTATGAGTCTCTAATCCCAAGGATTGAGCCAACGGCTCCACCGGAATCTTTGAGCTCTGAACGAGGGTTGTGTAAATAAAAGAGTGATCGGAACCTGTGTCTATAAGTACTGCAGCTAGGGTAGAGTAGACACATATTGTACCTATAATCATCTCTAAAGCATCGTGGTCATATGCCTCAGCTACCTGGAGCTGAGGTCGTCGCTTTCCTCCAACTCCCTATGGTCGGGGTGGACCACCTGGAGGTGGTGGCGGTAGAACCTCAAATCGCTTCCCACCACCTGATGCATGGCCAGCTCCTCTACCACATCCACTTGCTACCTACGGACCTCCTCGATCGAACCTCGGACTCTACCTCAGCGGTCCCTCGACTGTCCCCTATTTATCAGTATGGTGGGTCGGGCAGTCGTGAGCCATGTGACCCTACCCGCCGCACGAGTAGCACTGCCTGCTCTTCATCTATCCTCCTCTACCCCATGAGACCCTCACCACCTACCATGTATCCTAAGGTTTTCCACCAGAAGGTCTGGCCCGCTTGGGCCCCTGTGTCATTTGTCTAATGCCTATTGCGGATGACTCTGCTACCTGATGTCTGGTGGTGTATCTCAATGTTAGTGCCTGCTCAGCTAGGAAGCTCTCCACCAAAACCGTTCGGTCTATCACCCCAGCCTATGTCAGAATGCTGAGTGATATCATCGATGATCTGATCTTCTATCAGAGACCCTACTCAAAGGTCCTATCCATAAAGAAAGGGTCACATACCATGTCGGTGGAGTAGCGGGAGGGATTAGTAAACCTCACTGAGTACTAGGACATGGTCTTGCTACCCTGCGGTAAGTGAAACATATCATGTATACACACTAAGAGTAGGGTTACTGGGATGAACTCTGCTCTGAAAATACCCTCTATGTTCACCCAGCTGAGGGTCACCTCATCATGTAACTATAGTTTCAGACTCCACCATCTCCCAACTGCTCCCTGGAAGAGACTAGCAGCTAGGATCAACATCAAATCAGTTGGTGTCCCTACTAAGAGGAAAACTCTAGCCACAGCCTCCAGTCAGTCCTCATCCGCATGAGGATCCATATCACCTCGAAACCTCTGAGGCCTTTACCACTGAAACTCATGCAACATGCTCAGTCAGCGTGCACCCTCTGCTAGTGGGGTTGGTGTCATCTGCTTCCCAATGGGTGGTGGTGATACTAGTGCACCACCTGATGGTACTGTCGCCGTAAGAGGGCCCTACACCGAAGCCTCATCACTCGGTGGGCCATCATACTGTACTCTCTCAGGAATCCAGGATTTTTTGTATTTGTGGTAGCATCCTAAAATAAAATAGGTGTGCCACGGTCTATAAGTTATACCTGGTGAGTTGAGATCTTAAGAGAAAAAATTCAAAAACACACGCAATCAGTATTTTCATGCACTGAGTCGAAAATTAGAATTTAGGGTCCTGGTGTATGGATACGTTGGATGCCACACCAACACTAGATTCCCCAAACTGAAAACCACACTCATAACACTTAACACTATTTTCACATAGAAAAGATCAAATTACTAGTTCTTCGGTAGAACCAACTCATCTAATACCACTTTGTCACGACCCATCCCCCTGGGGGCCATGCTATGACTACCCCAAGCCCACCTTCCATAGGCCAGGGGCAGAAGACTAGCACCGGAAAGGTTTATCTCTATAACAGGAGGGAATTGCCTTTAAACCTGTACAAACACACAATCCAATAACACAACATGGGGAAACCACAAAGTAAACTGTTGTAGTAAAAAGTGTATTGAAAGTAAAGGGTCCGGAATATGAGCCCAACTAAAAAGTACAAGTACAACTAAAAAGATAAAATAGCTCTTGGATCATCCTCCGAGGATCCTACCTGAAGTTTAGGTATAGATCTCGATCAGTAGTCATTGCAGCATGACACATCAAATGGTCCACCCCTGAGCACCATCCAATCCTTGCTCCCTCAGCCTCGATAAACGTTGTTCGTCCTCTGCACAAGACACATCAAAGTGCAGGTGTAGCCAATGCAGGGGTGATTATAACAATACTCAGTGGGGACACCAAGACCCTCGAAGGTCTCCCAGAGTTCCACAAAAGATAAACCACAAAGAAAGACCTCAAACAGCAAGCATGAAGCAGTCCTCAACTCTACTTAGGTATATTCCCACACATATACCTAAGTTATCATGATATACTCATATCATACCTGAGGAAACATAAGGATCCAACTTTTAATATTTTATTACAACTCATCCACGAGGGAATAATACCACAACGGTAACACCACAAAGGTAACACTAAGAAGGTAGACGTACCACAAAGGTAACACCACAAAGGAAACACCACGAAGGTAAAAGTACCACAAAGGTAAAGACTCAAATCACACCAGGTATATAAATAAATTATAGAAGTACTGATGATTAGTCAAAAATCTAGATCATCTTATTCTGATGAGAGGCTATGCTGCTGACCCACACAGGATCGATAGATGTTGACCCACACAGGATCGCTAGGTGCTGACCCACACATGGTCAATAGATAATTACCCACACATGATTTCTAAGCACTGACCCATACAGGATCGATAGATTTTGACCCACATAGGATTGATAGATGTTGACCCACATATGATCGATGTTCTTTCTTCATATTATAGCTAGTCATTCGATCCCATCACTCAACACGCTTGATTCTAGGAGGATCTGATCCTCAAGCCATTGGTCATATTTAAACTAGAACGAAGTCCCACATAGATGTAACCTAATGAACTTCCAAGTTGTAAGGGTTCCAACGTGTTATACAGTGCATCAATCGGATGTCTGGTCTGTTATTTATAAGCGTTTTAGTACTGAGGGCCCGGTTGGATTCGAGTTTGATCCAACCCATCCATACTAAAACTTTCTCCAAAACTAGAGTGAATTATGTCAAAAGGACCATCTCACTCGATGAATCCCAGTGTCATAGATGGTTCATCAAATGGATGCTCGGTTCAGAATTTATGGCTCTTTTAGAGAAATTAGGCCTGCAAGGGTCTGGGTCCGGTCCAATCCGGTCAGACCGACCCAGTATGACCCGGCCCAGGCCGACCCAACCCAGTCTGGGTCTGACCCGGCCTGGCCCGAACTGGCCTAGGCCAGCCCCATAGAGCCAGGTCGCGGCGGGCTTGGCCCACTGGGTTGCGGTCCGGCCCAGCCCATTGGGCTCGTGCGGACCGACCTGCAAAGAGGTGTGGCTCAGCCTGAGGAGGGGTGTGGCACACTAGAGGTGTGGTCCGCTGCTACAGGGCCCGCCCTAGTTGGCACATGGGGGTAGTGCTCCCTCCTTTCTCTCTAACGGCTAATCCATTTGGGTAATAGAGTGACGACATCGCATGACGCCGCCTGGTCATCGTAGGACCCATAGGGGTGGGTCCCTCCTCCACTACAGTGGATTCGTGTCGTGGACATCTCTAGTGGCATGTGATGGCGAGCCACTCTGCCTCTGCCTCCATGGTCGGATGATGTCAGCGTCGTTGTCTACCATGGCCCCCTTCTCTGGCGGCGCACGACGGTGCGCCGCCACCTCCTTCGCGGCCAGCCATTACCGGCCACCGCCATCACCCACTGGCATTGGTCGCCGGTGATGTCGCGTCGTCATCGTGCCAACGGCCTTCCACGGGTCACCAAGTGAGCTCCAATGGCCCAATTTTTCATCCAAAGGTGTCAAAGGACTCCCCGGGACGTCCTCTTCATTTCTAAACCCACCATTCTATGTTTCATCCAACACGAATAAATTTTTCGTGAAGAACATTTTAAAATTTCAACAAAAGTAGGACGGTCTGGGCCTTGTTTGTTTGGCCTGGGCCCTCCACGTTGTCTTGAAAGAAAGAGGGTTGTATAATGATTCAAAAACCCTTGAAATTAGGCAAGAAATAAAACCTACCTCAAGATCGTTGGAGAACGTCCGCGTTTGAGGAAGAGTCGGTTTTGTCGTTCATGATTCGTTGGCTCTTGTCACTGCTCATTGGAACCGGTCCCTTTCTCCAAGTGGTTGGTGTCATGGTACTTTATGGAACTTCTATTCTTGATGAAGTTGTGCTAATACTCCACCCTGAGCTCCATATAAATAGAAGATGGGGAGGGTGAGTAACACTATTGGGAATTTATGAGGTTCATTTAATGAATGAAACTCCCAAATTCCAATGGTGTTGTTACAATGATTATGGAATCAAGCCAATTAATGGCTTGACATGTCATTGGTCCCACCACTGTCATTTCTCTGTTGTAGGAAAAGAAAAAATAGAAATAAAATAACTTTGTTATTTTATAATTCTTTTAAAAGTCCAAAATCTATCTTTTTCTCCCGAGCTACTACAGTCAAAGTGAAGCCTCCCTTAAGAAAATATTGGCACTGCGGATTCAACGGTGCTCTCGGATATTTAATATGATCACCGGTTAAAAAGTTAGAAAATGTCGCTCGCATGTTTACTGAACGTACCTTAAAAAAAGTTCAGAAATTCTCTCCGGACACACTAGGCCTCGGAATCATGCATCGTCAATTTTCATAGACTCATAATAATTCTATATAAAAAAATTACATCCAAAATCCGTTTCTTTACAGGAATCAACCAATGATTCCATTTTTAGCTCGATTATAGAGAGAACACATATCATCCTTCCAAATTTTAGAATTCCATTCTCGCACACGATGTCTAGAAACTTTCCATCATTCACGACTCTAATTTTCTTTTGAATATTTTCATCATCAGACTGAGAAATTTTGATTGTTTCTAATAAATATAGTTGGGAAAACAATTGAAAATGTAATGATGATTCACCTTCCTTGATAATTCTCATATCCATATTTGAAATATCCATATACATAGGGTCCATTTAAATCATCATTTTTTTAGAACTCTATGATCCTCCATGATTAATGAATCAACTAAACTATTTTCCTTTCCTAGTTGATACTATATTGAACACTCATAATCCATACATAGATCGATCCATCTAATTTTCCTTATATTGAGTTCATTCTGTGAGAATATATATTTTGACTTCTTCTGATCTTTATGTATCTCACATAATTCACCATAGGGATGATGTCTCTATATCTGTAGAGAAAAAAATTACAGATTCTAACTCAATATCATGAGTTGGATAGTTATGTTCATGAATTATTAACTATATTGATGCATATGAAATAACTCTATCATCCTCAATATTGATAAAATTAAGTACACTCTTTCATGAATCACTATAATTCATAAATCCACGATTTTCTAATGGTTGAGTCAGGTTTGGAGGATTCACTAATCTCATCTTAAAATCATCAAAACATTCTTCACATTGTTTTTTTGATATGAAATTAACCCCTTTAAGAGTATTCTTGGATAAAAGGTTAGATCATTGGGTGAAATTCTAAAAAAACATATATAATATCCTGTTAAACCAATAAAACTACATACCTCGGTTTTGTTCGTTGGCCTATAACATTAATGAAAATCCTTTGCCTTCATAGGATCAACTAAGATTCAATCCTTATAGACAATATAACCAATAAAATAAACTCATTGAATCCAAAATTCATACTTTATAAACTTTCCATATAATTTATTTCTTCTAATAGCTTCAGAACAATCCAAAATTGATTCTCATGTTCTTCATATCATTTAAAGTATATCAAGATATCATTAATAAATACCATAAAAATTTTATCAAGACAATCCTTGAAAAAATAATTCATTATATCTATGAAAATAGAGGGTCCATTAGTCATCCCAATTGGAATTACTATAAACTCATAATGTCCATAACTGGTTCAAAATGCTGTATTTGGTATATCTTCCTTCCTCACATGAAACTGATGATAACCATATCAGATTTCAATCTTTGAAAAGTATTGATCTCCATGAATTTGTCAAATAAATCATCAATTTGAGGCACGTGATACTTGTTATTTATTGTAATAGAATTTATTTATCTATAATTAATCCATAGACTCATGGATTCATCTTTATTTTTGGAAAAGAGAACAAGGGTTCCCCATGAAGAAACACTAGGCTCAATACATCCTACATCACTCAATTTCTATAGTTGTCTCTTTGGTCCTATTAATTCCACAATTTCCATTCTATAAGGAGTATTTCAAATAGTTCTTGAACTATTAATTAAATCAATAGAGAAGTTAACTTAACACTCTAGAGGATGTCCAAGTAAATCCTGTAAAAATACATCAATATATTCTTCCACAATAGGTACCACTTCAATTTGAAGATTCATAGATAATGTTTTCTCTTCCACCGAAAGAATTTCATTTATAAGATTTACTGAAAGTGGATATGGATTTTAACTAGATGATGATGTTTCTACTCTTAAGATAAGGGATTCTATATTTTCCTCACAAATTATAACATCTTTCTTCATGGAATTGATGTTCACATCATATTTTGAAATCCAATCCATACAAAGATTATTTAAAAGTCAATCATGGGTATGATGACATGTTCCTCAACTAAATAATGTCTATTTTTTATACAGGGGACTGACCAAACACATCATTTTTGCAATGATACTTCCCTTATGCATTTTTATTAGAAACTCCTTTATTAAATAAAAATAAAAATGTCAAATTTTATTAGAAAACTATGAATCTATATAATAATTCGATGATCCCGAATCAAATAAATCATTTTCTATGTTTGAGGAAATGATTAAAGTATCTTCCACCACATCATCGGGAATTTAAACCTCAGCTGTTGTGATTGAAAAATCACAACCTTACTCTCGTATCCTTTTCTGAGGCATGTTTCCTTGTCGCTTTGGACAATCATTAGAATAGTGTCCCATATCCCTATAATTATATCATTGAACACTGATATATTCTTTCTCTCATTTTAAATCAAAATCATGATGGCTTGGATCTTCATAATTGTAGCAAAATCCTTTTCTTTTTAAGTAGGCACTAAGTTGTTTCCTTCTACAAATATCATATGTTGGAAAATTCTCCTTTTTATTATTACATTTATCCATTATTTCTTCCACAACTCTATTCATGTCTTATTTTACCATAAATTCATAAGGATTGGAGAATTATTTATCTATCTTGATCGCACATGAGACTATATCTTCATATGATGAGAAATTTTGGAAGACTAGTGCCCTTTCAAGGAATGGTTTTAAATAATAAAATAATTGATTAGTCGTTCTCCTTGGATTATGTATGTAGTATATTACATGAATTTCTATCCTTGTAAAGTTGGATTGATAATTTACAATGTTTTCATTCTCTTTTTTTTTACAATCAATAATTTCCTTTCCATATCTTCTCACTATTCATGAGGAAAATATTTTTCTAGGTTTATTTCCATAAAATTCATCCATTTCATATTTTTAATTTCTTACTCCTCTTTTTTGTATTTAATTAGTGACCAAAATTGATCTGAATCTACAAATAGATGATAAATTTCCCTAACAACCTTCTACATTTCGTTACTTTTTAAATATAGAAATATCTTCTCTAAGGAAATTATCCACTTCTCTATTACAAATGGCTTTGTAGTCTAATTGAATTATTAAGGCTATTGTCACAAAAAAAGTGGTCTGAAATTTATCCAACAAATTCTCTTTCAATATTCTCAATACGGGTAAGGTTATTATTCATAACCTGATTCTATATGCTAGTATGGTTATGAGTATCTTAGCACCATTTGAATTTTCACTTCCAATATCAATACCTTCCATATAAGGTAAATACCAACATGGGATATGTGCATTGATTTGGTTTCTATTCCTTCTACTATGATCCATTTCAAAATAATGGCATATACTAAATTAGGTTATGAATAATAATGCATAATCTCAAACTACCAGAACAGTTAAAATTTATTGAAATCTTATGCGTAGCTAATCTCATAATCATAAACATGGTTTCTTTAAGGAAAAATTTAATTTTAAATCATACATAATGATTTCTAAAGCCATAATCCATATTTCTTATTATTTTCTAATGAAACTTTTAAGGGGAAAGTGTGAAACCGCACAAAAGACCACCATTTTCAACCCATCAAGAGGGTAAAACTACACTTTCCACATTAGAATTCAAAAACCACGCCTAGAAGATTTTCAAAAGTTCAAAAGTTCAAAACCAAAAAGTCGTCAAACAGAACCGGATCACATACTGTTGCACTTCCCGAAACACCAACCTTCAATATCCTCACTGCCATCATCACATCTCCAGCATCAGTCATCATCACCACCCACCGTCATCATCTCGCCAGATCTGGACAAAGCCATGCTGTAGACAGTTGAAACGTTGTCACCATCCACCTCCCTATGTCGCCCGATCAGACTCACATCCCAAAGACCCTTGCAGACCACCACGCAGCTCCACCTCGGAGACAATGATGGAATATGGATCTAGAGTAGAGAGAAGAGCGGGATTTTTTAGGAGACGATGTCTATAACTTTGTAACCATTGACATCGGGGAAATCCAACACCGATGACACCATCACAGGCAACCTCAAAATGACAACATCACACCATGGCTTCATACCCAAAATCTGCATCGTCGTCCCAATAGCCCGAAGCTAGTGTCCTTCATTATTACATTGGCATATATAAAAGAAATAAATCCAAATGGATATATTACTTTATTGATTTTGGAAATAAAATTACATACATGAAATTTACATTACAACTTTTAAAGGAAAAAACAACATAGCCAATTCATTAGAAGAACACAAAAACTCCTAGATTATTCCTGTTAGTAATTCTTAATGCCCATATTCATATACTAGGGGAAAATAAAACATAATAAAGGGGTGAGATTAGATGCTCATTAAGGGTAAGTAATATAGAAGAATCATAAATAATAATTCATGTTGGATAAATAAAAGAACGCATGTCATTAAAACATAATAATGATCTTAATATGGAAGGAATGAAATCAAAATAAATAAATCCATATAAATAATAACATGAAGATTAACCATGGATATTAGAGTAGTTAAATAATCACATAATTTATTAATTAATAATACAATAAAGGAGAATTCATAATTCTATACATCTAAAATATACCTTCGAGGCCTCGGCCAAGAAATTTAAAAATGATTAGGTCTCAGCCCAAACCATATTTGAAAATGGGTAAGGCCTCGACCAAGTCAATATATGTTATGTTTCATGAGACCTACTAATGCATCAACATGCTATATCAGTCTCATCACATCACATACTATGTATATTGTATTCATCATATGAATGTTGTTTAACATAATCAACATATATATATGAGATCTAAATAACTTTCCCAAATTGGTAAACATGATTAATAGCCATTCTAAGTAGTATGGTGAATTGTATCAAGATAGAACATTCATATTAAAACTGATCATAAACCATTTAATAAAATATGTTATATTAAAATCATAAGATACCAATCTCAATAAATCATTAAATTCGATATATGTGTTGAAAAATGAAAATACTAGACTAAAATTATGAAGGAATTCCTTAGAGAAATACTCCTGTTATTTTTTAAAGAATATTTCTTTTGGAAAAAACATTTTATTTGTCATAATTGTTTTTATAAAATGAAAAATGAAAAATATATTTTCTTTTAAAAAAATTAGTGACTTTTTCAAAAATAATATTGTATTAAAACAATTTATGGATGGTATTAGAATATGGTTAAGAAATCGAGACATTCCCTTTAATTCAGCTTTCATATCGAGAATAATTAATAAGGGAACCTTGTAAAACAAGTGATTACCATAAAATAATGATGATATGATATGGATATATGGTTTTAGAACATAGAAACAGAATATAGAACATGTAATCAAAATTAAATAAGCATTAAATTGGGGTAAAGTTAGTAAAAGAATAACCTGAATGAAAAATGAAGGCATGTGTGGAAACCTTTACCTTATGTATGAATGAGTTATGCTCTTCACCTTAATGTCCTAGATAATAAAATAAAATAAAATAATTAATTAATTAATCACCTTTTATATATGTATTTGATTCGTTATATTTTTATTAAGTTCATTTTGGCATTATTGGTGAGTTATAGTATTTAATTTCATCAATAGAGAGCATTCGTTTTCTTGGTCTTCATGATTTTTTTTCTTGTTTATATGTAATAGAGTCCGTGTAAAATGGGTATAATTCTACAGAATTAGAATTATATTTTATTAATTATAATATATAAGTGTAAATGGTTATAAATATCATTTGGTTATATAGTATGAGGATTAATCATTAGATAAGACATTTATTGATAATCGTTTAGATTATTACGATGGTTGTTGATCATAACCAACTCATTTTATTTTATCGTTTAGTATTATGTAAATAAGTTACATTCATAAAATAAAAAGGGTTAAAATATAAAATTTGCAATCTATTTCAATAATTAAAGTTTTTTCATGAATAGCCTTGAATAGAGTGATGGAAAATGAAAATGTTTCATCCTTGAAGGTGATAAAACAACACCTCACAGACGATGTTTCCATTTTTAGAATAAAAGAGAGATGAGAAGGGGCTTGATGATGGATTATTACATTAGAATAATAACATTATAGTACATGTATGTTATTTTATATTTCATGTATTTTTATTAGGGGGGGTTAAGAGAGAATAGTAAAATAAAAGAACTTGAAATGAAATTAAAAGGAAAAGGATGAGGATTTTACCTCTTGAATCCTCCTCCTTGATAAAATCCTTAGGGAAATGGTTTGGTCTTTTGATGAGACCAATAGATCTAGGAAGTGGGGGAGGATATTGGGATGAGGATTTTTTAGAAACTTGATAGGCTCAATGTTTGGAAGGTGTGAGTAGAAGGGGTAATAAGGGGTGGTATATATAGTCGAGGAGAGAGTGTTTTTCAAATATTTAATTCATTTTTTTATTATTTTGGCTAAAGTATATGAATACATTGAGAATTATCATCAAATATATTAAAATAATGATGGATAATTCTATATTATGGGTTTACACCAGCCATACATCACCTATGACTCAATAATTAAAGTACGTAACATTGTTCATACATTATTGTATTTTACTATTCACCAAAACTTCATGTATTTTAGAAAAAACCCAACAAAATCACCATAACCATTTCTCAATGTTTAAAACCCAAAAATGAACTCTATTTTTAGAAAATAATTTTCTTAATATGAGAAAAAAAATTTTGATTTAAAATAATCATTTACTCAAAAAATATAAATTTTAAATTTATAACTCATTTTATATAACTTTAAAAAATGAGATAAGGTCTCATAAAATTGTCAAAAAATCATAATAAAACAAAGTATTAATTTATGAATACATTTTATGAAAACTAAATTTATTTTATATCATTTTATTAATTATAAAATTGTAATTAAATATTTTTGACTTATAAAAATACCAACACATAAATAATAATTTTTAAAATATTTATTTAATTATAATATTATATAATTATATAATAATTTGAATTATAAGATGCATCAATTTTATTTATAAATTCATGGGTGAGGTTACTATTCATTTTTCTGGTTTACTAATCATATGTTTCATATTACTATTCCAAATGTCATGTTACTATTTCATTGTTATGTGTTCCTTAACATCTATAAATACCTATTATTTCATTCATTCTTCATTAGTAATGTTTTTATTGTGTTATCTAATTTATTTTATTTGATTTATACTCTATGAAATAAACATAATATGGGAAATAACATTGATATAATTCTGGGTCGTTGCAATCTACCCCATTGATGACAGTGAGTGGGTAAGGCCAATTCAAGTTATTCCAATGAAAGATAGAATCACTCTGATCGACAATAAGGATTGTGATATTCTCACCACAAGGTTTGGAGATGGATAGAGAGTTTCATTGACTATAGGAAGATAAACTCGTTCATTAAGAAAGACTATTTACCCTTTCCCTTCATTGATCAATTCCTCGAGTGAGTGGTGGGTCATGAGTTCTACTACCTCATAAAAGGATTTGAAGGGTATAATCAAATTGAGGTCTCCTTATAGGATCAAGAAAAAACAACCTTCCCCACCCCATTCGACAATTTTTCCTTAAAGAACATTCTATATTGGTTATTTAATTACTTAGGTACATTCCATTGGTGAATGATGAGAATATTCTATGACATGGTGAGGGATTGTTTAGAGGTCTTTATAAATGACTTCTTTATATTCAGAGATACATTTGAATGATTCCTTGTAATGGTTTAAAGGGTTTTTTCTACATGTTAGGATATGAATCTCATCCTAAATGAAGAAAATGTCATTTCATGGTAAAGGAGGGGCCAGTTCTAGGGAATATGGTCTCTAGTATATGGATTGAATTTGATAAAGTCAAGGTTGATACCATTATTCACTTTACCTCTCTAAAAACTGTCTAGGAAGTGACATCCTTATTAGGACATGATAGTTTTGATTTAATGTTTATTAAGAATTTCAACTCTATTTCCCAATCAATTGTTTCTCTTTTGGTGAATGGTGATGCATTTTGTGGATAAAAAGTGGCGAGGAATCGTTCTCGACACTCATGTCATATATTATCTCCCCACCCATCATACAAGTTCCAAATTAGAAAATCATGTCTGAACTCATTTGTTGTGAAATTGAATTCATTGCAAGGTACATATTATGAAAAATTTATGATAAAACACAATGTTTCAATTCTTATGCATGTAAGTCATTAAATGATGACCAAATAAACTAAAAAACCATTTAGAAAATGTTGCTTAATATTTTTTCTTTCCTAAGAAAAATTGAGGACTTATGATTAGCCACTAAATGAGGATAATATTCATTGTTAATATACATAATATTCATGTTATTTATTATTCATAAACACCATTTTAGTGCATTTTATAGTTTGAACATCATTTCACATTATGATTGTAATACCTTCTTAAAATGCACTATTATGTGGTACATTTTTTAAAATCATTTGAAGTACCCAATGATTCATCTAAGTTTAAGGAATCTAATTATACATATTTTAGTTTTATATTCTTTTGAACTAGATATTTACTTCAATATGAACATTTTTCATTAAAGGATCAATGAAAGATTCATAAAGGATGATGGAGATATTTGGCAATGAAAGGAAGCAATTCTGGAGAAGGAAGATTGGACACAAGACCACTGATGAGAATGTGGGGCCCAACATATAGGCCCAATGAATCCCAAATTTCCTGGGATTCTAGAAGACATGTATAGGAACAAATACCTCTTTCGTATCCAATGCTAATTTTTCCTCCATGGTGTCCATTTAGGTGGACCATGTTAGAGATAAAATTCTATGCCAGATTCTGCGGCCCAGAAAAATAGTACACTAATCTAATCATATCTCAGAATACACAAATCCAAATGGGCCCAAATTGTACAGAAGGTTAGAAGACATCTGGGGATCCATGGTCTTCTTATATGGCCCACTCTGATTCTGTAATTGCCCGTACCTCTCTGGTCCATTACTTTGTGAATTTTGGTGTTGGAGGTGTTCTGGGAGGTCAAGGGGACTTATCCCCAACACTTTGCCAATTTTTTCCAGTTCTGTGAACATTGTTTCCAGTTTTATGAACAGTAACAGAACGGTCTCACCGATCGGTCTGACAGATCGGTCTCACAGATCAGTTTCACAGATCGGTGTGACAGATCGGTTTCACAGATCGGTCTGACAGATCGGTTTCACAGATCGGTCTGACAGATCGGTTTCATAGATCGGTCTGACAGATCAGTTTCACAGATCGGTGTGACAGATCGGTTTCATAGATCGGTCTGACAGATCGGTTTCACAGATCGGTTTCACAGATCGGTGTGACAGATCAGTTTCACAGATCGGTTTCACAGATCGGTTTCACAGATCGGTGTGACAGATCGGTTTCACAGATCGGTCTGACAGATCGGTTTCACAGATCGGTGTGACAGATCGGTTTCACAGATCGGTTTCACAGATCAGTTTCATAGATCGGTGTGACATATCAGTTTCACAGATCGGTGTGATAGATCAGTTTCACAGATCGGTCTGACAGATCGGTTTCAAAGATCGGTTTCACAGATCGGTGTGACAGATCAGTTTCACAGATCGGTGTGATAGATCGGTTTCACAGATCGGTCTGACAGATCGGTTTCACAGATCGGTGTGATAGATCGGTTTCACAGATCGGTTTCACAGATCGGTTTCATAGATCGGTCTCACAGATCGGTTTCACAGATCAGTTTCATGTACAGTAACGGTGGGTGAACAGTGTTTCCAGACTCCTACAGTTTTTCCCCTTTTGACGTTTCCTTTGACGTAAAATACATTTAAAGCCTTATTTTAAGGGCTCTTAAGGCTGTTTAGAATGCCATAAATCCTATATTAATTATTCCTAAGGCTTGGAATGTTTTACTTGGTCAAACCGCATGGGTTAATGCAATCCGTTTTTAATGGATAATTAACCGGATCTTAAACCGTCGCCCCATTAAATCTTAAAAAGGGACGAGATATCATTCTTCCTCATTCTTTCCCTTTGTTCTCAATTAAGAGGCACTAGAACCTTTCAATCCTTTCCGTAGGAGTTGCACAATCAATATTTACTCCTAGGACTGGTTCTGCTCTATTTTGGATGCAACTGAGCCGTGTCGATCAATCTTCGATATAAGGTATATTGTATCGTCGTTCTTTTGGGGTTCATCTTCTCCTATCCTCCTTTCCATAATTATACCATGTAATTTCCAAGATTCTAATGGTTTTTCTTGGGGTTGGTTGGTACTGTCGTACCGCAGCATCCTCCGGTGGATGCAGTTGTCGCGAGGGGAGGATCGTGACCTGTTGTGTGGATAAAGAACGTGAGGAACTGTTTGAGGTAGGGGATTCATGGATTCTCTAATTGTATATGTGCAATCGTAGAATTATCATGATTTATCCCTTTGGATCACAATGAAATTTACCTAATTAAATACTTGAACCGGATTAAGAGAATTGGTTGATCGCATGTTGTTGCTTTATACCGTGATAACGGTTTGCCTCAAGTTTTCCTAGATATAGTGATATCTATGTTTTCTTTGATTTGTTGTTCGTTCATGATAGAAATTGATAAAGAATGTAAAGCCAGAATTATTTGTTAAATAATTGGATAAAGATAAAGAGGCATGTTAATGAATCTGTTAATTCAAGATGGATTAAAGAACAATTAGTTCGATAATTTCAAAAGGGTTCTAAGTTACCCGCTTGCTTGTAAGGCTGAATGCCTTGTGGTTTGGAGCTCTGAGTGCTCATTTTGTTTGAAGGCTGAATGCCTTGTTAAAGGGCCGAGAGCCCATTTTGTGATCTTTGATTTCCTGCTGCTGGTGATCTGATGTGAGCTTGGATGGCAGTTGTGATATGTGGAGGCATGGAGGCCTTGTGGTTATGGCAGCAGATGACGCCTAGAGTGGCGAGATGCATCAGTTTATGCATGTGGGTGTCGGGGAGGACACCAGGGGTGATGGAATGGGATGGATGTGGTTGCTGGTTGCCTGCGGTTTTCTTGAATGTTAATCTGCTTTGCTTTTCCCCACTGCTCAAGGCAGCTGGTCTTGCTACCCTTCTTCCGAAGGAGACGAAGACGCGCGGGGTATGCCACGTGCTTTCCATGTTTAGCCTCTCGAGGGGGAATGGGTATATGCTCTTTCTATAGGCGGAAAAGACTCGACAGGTAGTATATCTACTCACCGTGTTGAGCCTCCTTTGTGTTTAGAAGCATAGGATGCTTTTCTAGAATGCCTGGGAATGTGGAAAAGTAATTCTATAATGAATGTTTGATTAAATGGTGAAAATCCACGGGGATGGAGATGCTGGAATTTAAAGGTGATGTGAATCTTAAAAGTAGCAGTTGTTTTTGAATGTGATGCAAATTCAGTTTAATGTGGAATTGTTCATTCTTAATTAATGTTTAAAGAATTAATTAACGTATAGTGGAACTGATAAAATGAGAATGGAGTAATCTAATAAATCTCTTCAAATGTTTGTGTGCTTATAGGATACCTAGTCTTAGAAGTAACAGCCTGGAGTCTGAGAGACGTTACCTGCAGTTGTATCTAAGACTAGGTAATGCCCATAGTGTGGATGTGAGTTACTTATATATTCTGTACTTTTTGTGTTTCTATACGCTACTCCACCCTATCGGTAAGGGAAACTGACACCCAAGGGATTTTGAGCCCTGGGGGGGTGTTTTCCCCAACATTCTGATGGGAGGTCGAATGGCTGACTACCCCCTTTGGCCCTGCTCTCTTCTCTTGGTAGATACTTGTGCCATGAGGCACAGCAGTTAGTTACCCCATATATGTGTGTAGAGGGCTGTAATGTCTTGTGGTTATTCACACGCATATATTCTGGATATAGTATCCTAAGGATTACTATAGGTGTAACGTGTATAGGCTATGATGGCTTGAGGATCCTTACTCGGAGTATGGGCTGTAATGGCTTGAGGTATTATACCCGATGTATGATACACGTTATGCGAGCTGTGGTGGCTCCTGGAAACTACCTGGTTACCTTTGGTTGTGAGGATGGTGTGGTGCTTCACCCAGGTGTCTGCGGGCAAGCCTATGTGGTGCACGAGGTGCAGATTGTGGAGCTTAGCCCAGGTGTCTGCGGGCAAGCCTTTGGAGAGAGATGCACAGGACGTATGTCATTGGGGCAAAGCGGCAAACCAGTGGGGAAGTAGTAGCGGGGTACCCTTGATATTCTATACTATATGCTATATTCTTGTACGCGTTACTTGGTGAGAGTAGCCATGGTGAGGTTGGGAACATAGTATACATGTTTAGGTGACGAGTTAGTTTCACTTGTTGTTCACTGGGCTTTAGCATGATTTCTTTACTTTTGCATAAGAGGCTTGGGGAGGATCCTACTGAGTATACTGTTATACTCACCCTATGTATATATAAACTTTTTTTCAGGTCACTTGGAGCAGTTTGGAGATCAAGAGGGTTACTACTAGCTTGTGGTTGGAGGAGGAGCTGTTCGGGCTCGAGGTCGCTGCCGTTTTACTTTCTTTTGGGTACTTTTAGTTTTCCCTTTCAGTTTTAGTACTTTTGCATGACATTTCATATATGTACTTGGGTTTCTTTTATATTTCAGTTATGAGTTGGAGTTGGTTGGAGTCTATTCTATCTCTCTCTTCCGCATGTGTTCTCTTAGAGGGTAATGCCTCCCATTTGTATGTTTATTATACCCTCGGTGCTAGTCGCCAACCCGGGGCCTACTGGAGGCGGGACTCGGGGTTCATTATCTCTCTTCTCACATTGCCGGCCCAGGAGGGGTACACTTTGTGGGGAGGGGGTCGTGACAGAGCGGTATCAGAACTCTGGTTGAGGGATAGGATGGAGTTTGGAGTTAGGCACAGGTGAGGATGCATGGGATGGTAGGGCAACGGTGTCATTCATGTTTAGCAAGTGGGGTAAACACTGGAGACCGGCAGAGACATAGGCGTTCAGGGCCCCCTATGATCTGTTGCATGGACCTTTACGATGGCTACTAAACAAAGTGATACTGGTTGCAGGGTAGAGACCTAGGAAAGGATCATGCATCATTATTATTTGCGCCTGTATTTGAATGGGTAGACCTTGGGATAGGTAACCTGAAATTAATAAAACAAAACAATTAATTAATTAATGCTGAGTCTTCCATATTCCAGGCTTAGGAGCTCTAAAAGTTGTTATTTTATAGGTATGGCTCCAGGTCGACGTCCTCATCAGGTTTGCGCAGAAGATGCCCAACAGGCTGTTCCAGAAGATCACCGCCGAGTAGAGGTTGACGACGATGACACTTGGAGGAAGACACTTCGAGAGTTTCAGCGCCAGAGTCTACAGAAGTACGAGGGCTCCGTTTCAGATGCAATCACAGAAGACTGGTTGGAGGAGGTCGAGATAAGCTTTAGTTCGATTCGTGCTCGGAAGGAACACTGGGTGTCCTTGGTTGTGACGATGCTGCGTGGAGCAGCGAGGCAGTGGTGGTTCTTGTTCCTCGGTGATCGTGAGGAGTCAGCGACCTCGTGGGAGGAGTTTCGAGACAGGTTTAGAGTCGAGTTTCTTTCATTGACTACGAAGGTGTCCAGTCGCCAGGAGCTTCTCACCCTTTGGCAGGGGAGCTCCAGTGTTCGAGAGTTTGGAATTCGTTTCAGGAAACTTCTACGATATGCTTCAGACCTGTTACCAGATGATGAGGCCAGGGCGAGGTATTTCGAGGAGGCTTTGCGTCCAGAGATCCAACACCAGGTCACCCCACTTATGCTGAAGACATATCTTGAGGTGCTGGCGAGGGCAGAGGTTGTTGAGAGGACTTTGGCTAGGACTGGATCGTCACGAGAGGGGAATCGTCATGATTCCTCACGAAGCAAAGTTGTGGTCCGGGGTTCCCGGTTTTCAGGACAGAAGAGTTTCTATTCACCTGGGGGTAGGTATCAGCCCTTCCCATCTCGTTTCTCTGGAGGCAGCAACTCTCAGGCCTATGCCAAGGGATCAGGAGCTTGTTTTTCTTGTGGTGGTCGTGGTCATCAGCAGCGGGAGTGCCTGACTTTTCAGAGCAGTCATCGTGCACCAGGCGCTCCACTCCAGGTTCCTCCATTGAGGCAGTTTCAGTCGAGGCAGCAGCAGCAAGTTGCACTAGCTTTAGATCACCAGAGGGTAGATGGAGCAGGCAGAGGACAGCCCCATGACGCTCCCTGTCCTCAGAGAGCAGAGTGCGGCCGTGGTGGTGGTCGTCATCAGGGTCATAGAGGCCGTGGAGGTGGTCGTGGTCAGCTTCATGCTCTAGCGTTTCCAGCTCCAGGCGAGCCAGACGTCGTCCGAGGTACCCTTTGCTTGTTTTCTACCTTGGTGTATGCCTTGTTTGATTCAGGAGCGACACACTCCTTTATATCCCATACCCTTGTCCACGCTTTGGGACTTGAGGTAGAGAGGCTTCCAGTGCCCTTGGTGTTGACTACGCCAGTTGGAGGTCGAGCTAGCTTGTTTGAAGTATGTAGAGACTGTGAGCTAGTGTTGGGGAAGCATCGCTCTTGGGGAGATTTCCTATGTTTACGAATACAACCATATGATGTCATCATCGGCATGGATTGGTTGTATTCGGTGCAGGCTATTGTGGATTGCTTCCGGAAGGAGGTCATCTTCTTCGATGTAGATGGAGAAACAGTGGTGTTTGCTGGTGAGCGAGATCCTCGGATGGGTCATAGACGAGTTTCATCCTTATCATCCATGATGGCTGGGATGATGCTGAGTTCTTCAGAGGTTCAACAGTTGGCGTTTCCTAGGGTCGTAGAGGAGTACCCTGACATCTTCCCAGAAGAGGTTGTATCCTTACCCCCTCGACGAGAGATCGAGTTTGGTATCGAGCTACAGCCGGGAGGTTCTCCTATCTCTATGTCTTTGTATAGGATGGCCCCTTCTGAGTTACGAGATCTACGTATATAGCTCGATGGTCTGTTGCAGTGTGGTTTTGTTCGGTCAAGTGTGTCACCGTGGGGTGCACCAGTTTTGTTTGTGAAAAAGGCTGACGGCAGTTTGCGGTTGTGCGTCTATTATCGTCGATTAAACAAAGTGACAATAAAGAACCGCTATCCTATTCCACGGATTGATGACCTATTCGATCAACTAAAGGGTGAAAGTTGGTTCTCAAAGATTGATTTGCGGTCAGGATATCATCAGATGCGTGTAAAGGATGAGGATATCCCGAAGACTTCTTTCCGTTGTCGTCATGGACATTATGAGTTTGTTGTAATGCCATTCGGCGTGACGAATGCTCCAGCTGTTTTCATGGGGTTGATGAATGTTGTGTTCCGTGAATTCCTGGACAAGTTTGTTGTGGCTTTCATCGATGACATCCTTGTGTACTCCACATCTGAAGAAGAGCATGCAAAGCATCTACGAGCCGTTTTGGGAGTTCTTCGCCAACATCAGTTGTTTGGGAAGTTGTCCAAGTGTGAGTTCTGGGCTCGAGAAGTTCGTTTCTTGGGGCATGTTGTGTCCCAATAGGGAGTATCTGTGGATCCTTCGAAGATAGAAGCAGTGGTGTCATGGGCAGCCCCCAAGACCGTGTTAGAGGTGCGAAGTTTCCTTGGTCTCGCAGGCTATTATAGGAGGTTTGTAACCAATTTCTCCCGAGTTGCGATTCCTCTGACAGCTTTGACCAAGAAGGATCAAGCGTTCATGTGGACTGATCAGTGTCAGGCAGCTTTTGAATATCTAATGGAGAAGTTGGTAGGTGATCCAGTCCTTTGTCTTCCAGCAGAGGGATTCCAGTTTGATGTTTTCTGTGATGCTTCACATCTGGGGATAGACTGTGTTCTCATGCAACAAAGGTCAGTTGTTTCTTATGGGTCCCGACAATTGTGTCCCCATGAACGCAACTATGCCACCCATGATCTTGAGTTGGCAGCCGTGGTGTTTTCTCTGAAGTTGTAGAGACATTACCTCATTGGTGAGCACTTTGTGGTTTTCACCGATCATAAGAGTTTGAGGTATGTTTTCTCCCAACGTGACTTGAACTTAAGGCAGCGTCGGTGGATGGAGTTCTTGCAGGAATACGCCTTTGAAATATCGTATACACCTGTAAAAGGGAACGTTGTAGCTGATGCACTAAGCCGAAAGTCATGTAGTGATGTTGTGCGTGAATCCGGTGATTCTTGGAGAGTAATGGAGGAACTGTCAGCATTACATCTTGATATGGAAGAGGTTGGAGGTAGAGGTTGTCTTTTCCAGATGACGGTGCAGTCATCTCTGATGCAGAAGGTGGAAGAGTCTCAGTTGGGTGATCCAGAGGTGGAAGTTTGGAGAGACAGAGTTGTTTGTGGAGAGGCCCCTGATGGTTGGTCGGAGGATGAACAACACCGAGTGTTGTATCATTGAAGGCTTTTTGTTCCCTTGGCAATGCGTGAGACGGTTCTCCAGGAGTTCCATAGCTCGCCCTTAGCAGTACATCCTGGTGTGACAAAGATGTACCGATCCTTGAGGAGTCAGTTTTGGTGGCCTGGGCTGAAGCGTGCAGTGGTAGAGTGTGTGTCTCGATGTTTAGTCTGCCAGAAGGTGAAGGCCGAACACCGTGTTCCTGGTGGTCTTCTCCAACACATAGAGATTCCTCAGTGGAAGTGGGAGGACATCTCAATGGACTTTGTTACAGGTTTACCTCGAGCTCCGGGAGGACATGATGCTATATGGGTGGTAGTGGATCGTTTAACTAAATCGGCCCACTTCATAGCAATCATGGAGTCGAGCTCAGTGGAGGTTTTGTCGAGGCAGTATCTGGAGGAGGTGGTGAGGCTTCACGGAGTTCCTAAGATGATCATTTCTGATCGAGATCCTCGTTTTACCTCTAGGTTATGGAGAGGTCTCCAGCATGCTTTTGGTTCTCAATTATGCCTTAGCACTGCTTTTCATCCTCAAACGGATGGTCAGACAAAGCGAACAATCCAGACTCTTGAAGACATGTTGCGCTCTTGTGTTCTTGATTTTGGAGGTTCATGGAAAAAGCACTTACCCTTGGTAGAGTTCGCTTAAAATAATAGTTTTCACTCCACCATTGGTATGGCACCATTTGAAGCCATGTATGGCCGGCCTTGCCGTTCTCCGTTGTGCTGGACTGGGGTCGGAGAGTCAGCAATTCTCGGACCAGAACTAGTGCAGAATACAACAGAGATGGTACAGGTGATTCGTGAGAGGATGAAGACAGCACAGGATCGTCAGAAATCATATGCTGATCAAAGAAGGAGACCCTTAGAGTTTAATGTTGGGGATCATGTGTTTCTAAAGGTGACTCCCCGTCGTGGGCAGTGAAGGTTTGGTCGTGGAAGTAAGCTTTCTCCCCGGTTTGTTGGGCCTTTCGAGGTGTTAGCTCGTGTTGGAGCTGTGGCGTATCGAGTAGCACTTCCCCCTCAGATGAGTCGGATACATGATGTTTTCCATGTATCACAGCTCCGTCGTTACCTTCATGATGAATCTCATGTTATCGATTGGGGAGAAATCGATATTGACGATGATGCAACCTTCGAGGAGCGACCTGTGGAGATCCAAGACCGCAAGGAGAAGGTGTTGTGTGGGCGTTCTATCCCCTTAGTTCGTGTCTTGTGGCGACACGGTGGCATGGAGGAGAGTACCTGGGAACGTGAGTCACAGATACGTGCTCAGTACCCAGAGTTGTTTAATGTTTAACTCTTTTTTTTTGTAATGATGTTTCCTTTATGGTTAGACCTTTCATGTTTTATCTATGTACCTTTCCATGTGATGTTATGAATGAATTGTTTGGGTATGGATTGTTTGTTCCCATACTCCCGGATGTCGTAGTTTTGTTCCAGATTTCGAACAAATCATGGTGGTTTTCCCCTAAGAGGTATCTTATGGGGTGGTTGTTCGGACCCCTCTTTTCTTCTGGGTTGGTTTTTAATTCTCGAGGATGAGAATGTTTTGAGAGGTATCTAATGTAATGGCCCGGACCTCTCCGGTCCATTACTTTGTGAATTTTGGTGTTGGAGGTGTTCCGGGAGGTCAAGGGGACTTATCCCCAACACTTTTCCAATTTTTTCCAGTTCTGTGAACAGTGTTTCTAGTTTTATGAACAGTAATAGATCGGTCTCACTGATCGGTCTGACAGATCAGTCTCACAGATCAGTTTCACAGATCAGTGTGACAGATCGGTTTCACAGATCGGTCTGACAGATCGGTTTCACAGATCGGTCTGACAGATCGGTTTCACAGATCGGTCTAACAGATCGGTTTCATAGATCGGTATGACAGATCAGTTTCACAGATCGGTTTCACAGATCAGTGTGACAGATCGGTTTCACAGATCGGTTTCACAGATCGGTTTCACAGATCGGTGTGACAGATCGGTTTCACAGATCGGTCTGACAGATCGGTTTCACAGATCGGTCTGACAGATCGGTTTCACAGATCGGTGTGACAGATCGGTTTCACAGATCGGTTTCACAGATCGGTTTCACAGATCGCTCTCACAGATCGGTTTCACAGATCGGTTTCATGTACAGTAACGGTGGGTGAACAGTGTTTCCAGACTCCTACAGTTTTGCCCCTTTTGACGTTTCCTTTGATGTAAAATACATTTAAAGCCTTATTTTAAGGGCTCTTAAGGCCATTTAAAATGCCATAAATCCTATATTAATTATTCCTAAGGCTTGGAATGTTTTACTTGGTCAAACCGCGTGGGTTAATGCGATCCGTTTTTAATGGAGAATTAACCGGATCTTAAACCGTCGCCCCATTAAATCTTAAAAAGGGAAGAGATATCATTCTTCCTTGTTCTTTCCCTTTGTTCTCGATTAAGATGCACTAGAACCTTTCAATCCTTTCCGTAGGAGTTGCACAATCAATATTTTCTCCTAGGATTGGTTCTGCTCTGTTTTGGATGCAACTGAGCTGTGTCGATCAATCTTCGATATAAGGTATGTTGTATCGTCGTTCTTTTGGGGTTCATCTTCTCCTATCCTCATTTCCATAATTATACCATGTAATTTCCAAGATTCTAATGGGTTTTCTTGGGGTTGGTTGGTACTGTCGTACCGCAGCATCCTCCGGTGGATGCAGTTGTTGCGAGCGGAGGATCGTGACCTGTTGTGTGGATAAAGAACGTGAGGAACTGTTTGAGGTAGGGGATTCATGACTTCTCTAATTGTATATGTGCAATCGTAGAATTAGCATGATTTAACCCTTTGGATCACAATGAAATTGACCTAATTAAATACTTGAACCGGATTAAGAGAATTGGTTGATCGCATGTTGTTGCTTTATACCATGATAACGGTTTGCCTCATGTTTTCCTAGATATAGTGATATCTATGTTTTCTTTAATTTGTTGTTCGTTCATGATAGAAATTGATAAAGAACGTAAAGCCGAAATTATTTGTTAAATAATTGGCTAAAGATAAAGAGGCATGTTAATGAATCTGTTAATTCAAGATGGATTAAAGAACTATTAGTTCGATAATTTCAAAAGGGTTCTGAGTTACCCGCTTGCTTGTAAGGCTGAATGCCTTGTGGTTTGGAGCTCTGAGTGCTCATTTTGTTTGAAGGCTGAATGCCTTGTTAAAGGGCCGAGAGCCCATTTTGTGATCTTTGATTTCCTGCTGCTGGTGATCTGATGTGAGCCTGGATGGCAGTTGTGATATGTGGAGGCATGGAGGCCTTGTGGTTATGGCAGCAGATGACGCCTAGAGTGGCGAGATGCATCAGTTTATGCATGTGGGTGTCGGGGAGGACACCAGGGGTGATGGAATGGGATGGATGTGGTTGCTGTTTGCTTGCGGTTTTCTTGAATGTTAATCTGATTTGCTTTTCCCCACTGCTCAAGGCAGCTGGTCTTGCTACCCTTCTTCTGAAGGAGGTGATGACGCGCGGGGTATGCCACGTGCTTTCCGTGTTTAGCCTCTCGAGGGGGAATGGGTATATGCTCTTTCTATAGGCGGCAAAGACTCGACGGGTAGTATATCTACTCACCGTGTTGAGCCTCCTTTGTGTTTAGAAGAATAGGATTCTTTTCTAGAATGCCTGGGAATGTGGAAAAGTAATTCTATAATGAATGTTTGATTAAATGGTGAAAATCCACGGGGATGGAGATACTGGAATTTAAAGGTGATGTGAATCTTAGAAAGGAGCAGTTGTTTTTGAATGTGATGCCAATTCAGTTTAATGTGGAATTGTTCATTCTTAATTAATGTTTAAAGAATTAATTAACATATAGTGGAACTGAGAAAATGAGAATGGAGTAATCTAATAAATCTCTTCAAATGTTTGTGTGCTTATAGGATACCTAGTCTTAGAAGTAATAGCCTGGAGTCTGAGAGACGTTAGCTGCAGTTGTATCTAAGACTAGGTAATGCCCATAGTGTGGATGTGAGTTACTTATATATTCTGTACTTTTTGTGTTTCTATACGCTACTCTACCCTGTCAGTAAGGGCAACTGACACCTCGGGTATTTTGAGCCCTGGGGGGTGTTTTCCCCAACATTCTGATGGGAGGTCGAATGGCTGACTACCCCCTTTGGCCCCGCTCTCTTCTCTTGGTAGATACTTGTGCCATGAGGCACAGTAGTTAGTTACCCCATATATGTGTGTAGAGGGTTGTAATGGCTTGTGGTTATTCACACGCATATATTCTGGATATAGTATCCTACGGACTACTATAGGTGTAACGTGTATAGGCTATGATGGCTTGAGGATCCTTACTCGGAGTATGGGTTGTAATGGCTTGAGGTATTATACCCGATGTATGATACACGTTATGCGAGCTGTGGTGGCTCCCAGAAACTACCTGGTTACCTTTGGTTGTGAGGACGGTGTGGTGCTTCGCCTAGGTGTCTACGGGCAAGCCTATGTGGTGCACGAGGTGAAGATTGTGGAGCTTAGCCCAGGTGTCTGCGGGCAAGCCTTTGGAGAGAGATGCACAGGACGTATGTCATTGGGGAAAAGCAGAAAACTAGTGGGGAAGTAGTAGAGGGGTACCCTTGATATTCTATACTATATGCTATATTCTTGTATGCGTTACTTGGTGAGAGTAGCCATGGTGAGGTTGGGAACATAGTATACCTGTTTAGGTGACGAGTTAGTTTCACTTGTTGTTCACTGGGATTTAGCATGCTTTATTTACTTTTGCACGAGAGGCCTGGGGAGGATCCTGCTGAGTATATTGTTATACTCCCCCTATGTATATATAAACTATTTTTCAGGTCACTTGCAGCAGGTTGGAGATCAAGCGGGTTACTACTAGCTTGTGGTTGGAGGAGGATCTGTTCGGGCTCGTGGTCGCTGCCGTTTTACTTTCTTTTGGGTACTTTTAGTTTTCCCTTTCAGTTGTAGTACTTTTGCATGACATTTCATATATGTAATTGGGTTTCTTTTATATTTTAGTTATGAGTTGGAGTTGGTTGGAGTCTATTCTATCTCTCTCTTCCGCATGTGTTCTCTTAGAGGGTAATGCCTCCCATTTGTATGTTTATTATACCCTCGGTGCTAGTCGCCAACCCGGGGCCTACTGGAGGCGGGACTCGGGGGTCATTATCTCTCTTCTCACATTTCCGTCCCAGGAGGGGTACACTTTGTGGGGAGGGGTCGTGACAGATTTGGCCATCTAGAAGGTCTTACAAGCACGTCTATTCGGTGAAGGAAAGATGGCTGCCACCTCGGGTCAAGGGTGGAAAAATCAACTCTCCCTTACTTTCCACCCACCTATGGTCTACCACAATTAATTGATGAGACTTGGACTATTGGAGGCTCGAACCAAGTGCTCAAAAATTCCTATTTAAGGTAGTGGTGTGGGATTATTGAATAATATTTGGTGCTTTGTTCAATTCTAATGTTATGCTACAATTTTGTTGTCTCAAGTTTGTCTTTCACATGTAATTTGTTCAATTCACTTTAGTTTCTTAATAAAATTTCTTCTTCTCCTATTATTCTGTTGTTCTATATCTCACTTTGATACCGTTTCCTCAAGGTGTGAATTTATTCACACCAAATCTTGTGAAATTATTCACACAACGGTGGAGTGATCATTTTATTTTTGTTGTTTTATTTACTTCTCCATTTCCTCCCTCATGAGTCTACTTTCTGCTTCCATTGAAACCATGGGATCAATGGAGGGATAACCCACTTATGGGTTGATCCAAGGGAGTAGCAAGGGGCTGTACTGGATGTTATTTATCACCCCATTAATGTATAATCACTTCTTTAATTGAGATTTTTATTTGATAATTTTTAAACTCCATCATCCTTGTTGAATTTAAGGCCACACACTTCAAGTGCTAATACGAACCTTTACCTTGAAGTGCTCAAAACATTTATCCTTCAAGTGTATAGGTGATTAGTATTAAAGGGTGTAGGAATTAAACCAGTAAGTGATGATGTTGTTTTATCTCCTTAAAGGAACCCATCTCAAATATAAGAAATTGAAATCATTGAAAAGGAAATACGTCCAATCCACCCCGAGCGATAACCTAGGATCAACTCATTCATTTAAATTGAATTCACTTAAATCTGTTAGTTATCCTTTAAACCCATATAAAATCAACCCAAGTTGGCCACTTCATAGCCAAAAACAGTCCATAGAATGTACGTGTCTATAGGTTTCTTGTTAGGTATCTGAGTATTCGATAACCCAAACTAAACTATAAGGACCGTTATACCTTCATCTCTTGGGTAAATTTGAGCGAGAATCAACTTATCTCTTAGGATCTCCCATCATTATCTTTACAGATAATTTATCTCTAAATAAACATTTCGAAAAACATGATTCAAGGATAGAATTATTATGGGGGTCATTATTTATCAAGCATTATATTTATACATTTTTTATAAAACTAGTGTTGACAATTTTTTAGTTGATCACCTCTCTACGATTAAATTCAATGATTACTCAAATTACCTTTCTATGTATAATTCAGTTCTTGATGAGCACGTCTATTCTGGGAGTGATTTACCATGGAATGATGGCATATAAAACCATTTGGTTACATGTTAAATTCAAAATTCCATGAGACCCAGGCTAAGAGGATATATTTTTTTATTTCAATCACTATGTGTTTGATGATCTATACATCTTCAATTATTATCCTAGTCAAATAATTATGAGATTTTTTCATGAGTCTGATCAAGATTCCATTATGAAATTATACCATGAAGAGGATTGTGGATTCCACTTTTCCAAAATATAAATACTAAAATGTTCCTCCAATGTGGTTTATTATAGTCTAACCTCACTAAGGATTCCAACATGTTCTCCCAATTAGGATCCATAACCAGAAGGAATCAAATTCCCCTTACACCCATTCTGGTCATTGAAAACTTTTATTAATGGGAAATTTATTTCATATGACCCTTACCAATATATATGGGATATCTCTACATCAATATGGCCATTGATAATGTATCAGGATGGGTTGGGTAAATTAAAAAATATACAATGACCATCAATTTGAGATCTGATTCCTGAAAGAGAACATATTTTTGAGATATAGAATTCCTAGGGACATAATTATTGATCATAGAACCCATTTCTATAACTTTCCATTTAGGTAACTCATGTATATTTGTGGGGTTTCTAAAAAGTTTCCACATCCTACCATCCTTAACCAATGGTCAATCGGGGTTGGAAAATAGGAAAATTAAGAAAATTCCTAAAAAACCTATCAATCCCACTAGGAATGATTGGTCTGGTAAACTCTTAGATTCCCTTTGGTAATATCTTACAACATTCAAAACCATCCTAGTAATTTTACCATATAGGTTGGTTTATGGAAACACATGACATTTACCTATTGAAATTGGCATAAGGATTTTTTTGGAAATCCTAAAAATGAACATTGACATTTCCTTGGATGAAAAAAAGAAAATTAGATTTTAGTGAACATGAGGAACATAGGATATGGGGTTATAAAAAAATCAATGATAAATAAATCAAGACATCAAGACTACTAATCTTGTAATATCATTTTCAAACACTTTGAATCGGGAAAATTCATGTCCTTTTATCATTCAAAACTTCATTTACACATGGGAAAGTTGTGGTCAAGATAGTCATGTCCTTATATAGTGAAACATGTGTACCCTCATGGATTAGTAGATATTCAAGATCCCATTAGTGTACATGTATTCAATGTCAATGTTCATAGGTCAAAACAATTTATTGAATCATTAAATAAATAAGAAATAACATAGGAGTTAACTAAGCCAACCAATTAACCAAAAAAAATTAAATCATTTGGGGTGATTTTTGGGATAATGAAATTAAACAAGGAAATTTTTGGGGAGGAAACCTGGCCTTTACCTGTACAATTCCTCATGGTTTTGAGTTTCAAAATAAATAGCTACATATTTTTTATTTTCCTTTTGTTTTTTTTTTGTTTTTTGTTAATGGATCCACAATGGGTTTCCATTGAGTTCTAGTTGTGTTGGTGTGTGAGATTCATGGGCGGCTGAGATTAATGAATTTTTAGAAAAATAATTGGGGTTAAAACAATAACTACCATCATTGATGAGGCTTACCTATGTGACATGGATATCATGTGATTAAATAAAATCAGCATGAACTTCTTCTTCAACTACCAAGTGACTTCATTACTTGATTCTCATTTTCAATTTCGTTTTTTAACTACTCTTCTCCTCCTCTATCCCTGTTAGAATTTTCTTTTCTTTAAACACAGGTTATACTTTTATTATAATTTTTTAGGATGAAATAAAAAAAATTTGTTCTTGTGAATGAAAAAGAAAAAAAAATTAAAAATGATTTGAAATGAAAAAAAAATGTGTCTTGATGGAAGAAAAAATTTCTTTAATCTTAAACTTGATAATACACATTGCAATATTTTAAACTGAATATAAAATAAGTTTTTATTCCTTTATTAAGATTTTAATCCATGTTTAAGTTCATGGGAATATATTTTGGAAAGTGTGGTTGTCTAATGTGATTTTTCACTGTTTATATTTTCATCCATGAAAATCACAATGCACGTCATTTGGATTTTGGGGTGTTAGTCTGAGTTATTGGGTTCTCATAATAAATTGAATAGGTTTGGTGATCATTTTAATTTTAACATGGGTATTAAAAAACAAAAAAACTCAAAAAAATATAATTGTAACTAGAGAAATGGACTGACCTAATGTGTAGATTTTGGCATGTTGGTATTGTGAATCCATAGTTTTCTAGCCCAGAGTTGTGAAATTTATCTCTTTTGTTTTGGTAACTTTAATTTTCTATTTATTGAGTTAAATATATATGACACTCGAGTATCTGAGATTCACTTGGTTTCCTACATTATTTGAGATTGGGAGTCATTGGAAAAGTCTCATTTTAGGGGTTGACATGATTAAGTATAATTTAAATTACCATGGAAATTTTTCAAAGTTAAAATAATTAAAAATAATACTCATATTAATATTAAAATGTGATTTCGTCTAATACTACCATATTTTTAATTTGGATAAAAATGAACCCCCATGTCTATTGTGATGTAAAACATATCGCCATGCTTAATTTAGATTGGATGAAAAGTATTTTTGAGTATAAAAAATGGAATGTTCTTGGGATCAGCATATGTTTGTTAACATATATTGTGTTAAAATAAATTTATGGGTTTCATAATTTTTTATTATGAGTGTTTTGGTGAGAATTTTTGTTCAAATTTTTTTGGGAAAATGGAATTTGAATTTCATATTTTTGAGACACATTTTTATTGAGACTAGAAAAACTCAAGTTGGGGGTGTGATTAGAAACTAAAAGAGGATAACATTAATTTTTATCATATATAATTTTCCTGTGGATCACTAATCATAAACACCATATTTAGTGCATTTTAGAATTTGAACAATATTTCACATTATGATTATTATTCATTCTTAAAGTGCACTATTAGTTGGTACATTTTTGGACACCTCCAAAAACATTATTTCATTTTCATATATCAGTTTCATGTCTCCCATGACATGAGTAACATTATATTATTTTGGATATACTGATGAATCAATTGTGAAGATAACCAAATTCGGCCTTGAACCGAGATCATTATTGGCAAAGTAAATTGGGCAACAACCTAATAAAAAGACTATACCGGCCAATATACAATCTCAAATAAGCTAAAAATTTAACATGAGATATATAAAATCGTTAGGAACATTTCATAAAATATTGGCCAGATCTAAGCCTTTGTTTCTATGGGAGTTCAAGGCATCCCCATTTGGAGATGAAATTCTGGGAAAGATTATATGGCCCAGAAAAGCATCCCACCATTTCAATCATATCCCCAAAAACCGAAAATCTAGTTGGGTGAAAAAAATTTAAACTATAAGGGGACATATGTAAAATCATTTTATCCTTCTATGATACACCACAATTCATCCCTCTAGAATCCCATTTAGGGATTTTTGTTTGGTGTTTTCAAGATGGATCTAATTTTGTTAAGAGTAAAAAAGTCTTCTCTCCATTAACGTTTCATAGACCATGTCCTACCACCACTAATTGGGGTGACACCTATTATTGGAGGATACACCCAAGGATTCCAAAATTCTTATTTAAGTATGTGTTTCTATAGTATTTAAAAATATTGTTTTTTTGTTTCATTGTGATGTTATGATTCCTCTTTGTATGTGTAATGTTATTCTTTCAATTATTAGTCATTCAAATCACCTTAGTCTCTTAATAAATCCTATTATTATTCTCATTTTCTATTCTTACTATAAAAATTTTGATACCATTTCATCATGGTGTATATTTATTCACATAGAAAATAGATAAATCCTTCACCAAATGGTGGTGTGTTTGTTATATTATTATTTTTCAATTATTCAATTCCACCCTCATGAGTCTACTTCCAGATTTCATTGAGAGCATAGATTTAATGGAGGGATAATCCTCTTATGCATTGATCTAAGGGATTATAAAGGGTCTATATTTGATATTATTTCTCACACTATTAATATATAATCACTTATTTTAATCGAAAACTTCATTTGGTGATATTAATAATTCTTTATCATTGTTGAATTTTAAGGGCACACACTTCATGTTTTAATAAGAACCTTTACCTTTGAGTGATCATTAAAATGACCCTCCATGTGTATAGGTTATTAGAGTTAGGATCATGTTTTTATTAAACAAATAAGTAATGAATTTGTTTCGATCTATTTAAATAATTCACTCATGAGTATAAAAATTTGAAATCGTTAAAAAGGAATTTCATTCAATCCATCCATTATAATAACACAGGATTAACCCTTTCTCATTAAAAGAATTTACATAGTTATATTAAAAAATTGTTTAATCTATGTCAATTAAACCCAAGAATTTTCAACTTTATATCCCATAATGATACATAGAATATTTTTGTTTATAAGTTTCTTCATAGGTCTACAAGGATTCAACGACCCAAGATACCCTACAAGAGGTCGCTTCAACCCTTAAAACATGGGTAAATTTTGGAAAGAATAGGTACCTACTAAAATTTCCAGGTAGAAAATAAGTTTAGGTTATGATTTAAAACTTTTTAGCTATGAAAATAAACACTAACACAAATTATCAGTGGAACAAATTACATGGGTTGAACTATCGCTCCACCATCATGAACTTACCTTATTTGTTATCTCATAATTTATGGTCATAAGTTTTTAAAATAAATATATTCTATATAATTTTGATTATTGTAGTCTATATAAACTGTTTTTTATTCAGAAAAATTTTAATATGGTACCACCATGTAGAATAACAAGAAGGAAGAAAATGTAGCTTAGAAAGAGATAAAGTTAATGAAGATAAATAATATTATAAGTTAGATATTGTTCTTTATAGAATAATTTATACAACAATAATTTTAGAAACAATAATTTTCAATAGTGATGTCATTCAAACATAGGTAAAAGGATCACATAGAAAAATAAATATAGTACTTGGTTATATGAAAGTAATTTAATTTCCAATATCAATTTAATTATCATCTTGTCTGAGATCCCTAATTGCATTTGTGATCTTCCTGTTATTGTGTCATGATCCTCTAGTCTCTAGTGATATTTCATGTCATAATGATCCATCAATAACCCTCTTGTGGAAAACATCTAGTGATTTTAAAGCGATCTCCTATCATCTAACTTTATTTAAGAACTCACAGTTCCCATTATCACAGTTATCAATTTTAGTCCCTTCACCAGCAACCTCTATGGGGTCGAATTCACTATATTCCTCCTAAATAAAGGTGGGTACAAAATTCCCCTTAACTAAATGTTTCCTATAAGTATGTTCGTTGTCTTTAAAATTATTAAGCTTAGTTCAATCACATAAAATTGTCAATAAAACTACATTACATTTTTGTGAATCCTCGTAGATTCGAGTAACGCACCCCCAATCCTTCAATTTTAATTTTTTCATCAATTCTACATATTAAATTTAAGTATAAATGACATGATATTCATTGATATGAAAAATAATTTAGACCATAACACACAGAAAGGCATGAACAAATGCGAGTGAAATCACAAATGATATGTATCAATTATTTGTAAGTAAAAAATTATATCACAAATGAGAAAACTAACCATGAAACTTTTATAAAATTTCAAATAAAACTCAAAATCCCAAATATAAATTCATAATATTGGTTTTTTAATTATTATTTAACAAAAACTACAAGAAATTGATAATCAGTATTTAAAGAGTGAATTAACCATAGATTCATTTAATAATTTAATCCCAAAATAATAATTTTTATTAGAATATTAAAATAATTTAATATCCCTCAAAAAATTTACCAATAAATATGAACCATCCATTATAATAACATTTTTATATTAAAATCTAAATTAAATATTCCAAATGATACAGTAATGCGCATTTAAAATATTCCACATTAAATTCCCCATTCATATAAAATGTATTTTCCTCAAGAGTCTATTTATAAAATTTAGTGAAATAAATATAGTATGATGACTAATATAATAAAAATTCATAATTAATTTGTCTTCATAATGATTTACCCCCATGGACCCTCTCATGTTGTCAATGTGACTACCTTCTCCAAAATAAATTGTTTCAGTACACAGTTAGCTTCTTGGTTTATAAATATTATTTACAATAAACATTTTGAAAATAAATAAATACACTTAAATTTTCATCCAATTGAATCCTTAAAACATCTATTATCTATATTAGATCTGACATATAAAAATTAAGAGCTCAGAATAATGTACACACTATTGGTTGAGGTGGTAAAAAAATGTATCAGTGGAATAAATAACACATACAATAATAAAAGAGAAAAAAATAATGAATCGGGATTTTAAAATGCATTAGGATTTTTATTTCATAGGACCTTTTGATGCATATAATATGAGATTAATTCAAATAAAAAATCTCAATGTTATTTATAGATGTAACACATGCTCATTTTTTTTAAAGCATGTCTTTTTTAAGAAGGTAGAAACCATGATGTTCCTAATAAAATCCATATAGATAAAGATTCCAACCTTCCCTATAGTTGAAATAAAATCCCTCACACCTAAGAATAATTTTCATCCACTAAAAATTCAAATTAAATCTCAAATACCATTAAATTTTAAAAAAAATAACACATTTTGATGTGTAAAATCATTGAATCACAGCTTATCACAATTAATGAATCCTCTCCCCAAACACATAGAACTCAATATTTTCCCCCATGTTAAACACTTAGTGTGACTAAAATTGAAAATAATTTAGTTCAAATAAATTTTCAATTCATAATTTGTTATAAAAATTAAGAGGTAACAAGTATGTTTAGTACAATACAATTTCTATATTTTCAAAACAACTTTAAGGATAGATCATAATATCTTCACACTTATACATTATAAAAAACACATGAATTCATTATTACAAATATAAATTCACAAGATTAACAATGATTTACCTATAAACAACATTTGTATCAAAAGTAAATTTATGGTACTTAACTTTTTTGATATTTGGTTGAATATTATTTTTAACACCCAAGATATCATCAAGGTAAAGAGCATGTATAGGAAAGAAAAAATTCCCTCAATTCAGTTCAAAACAAAAAGGGATACTCCCAAAATTAATTACTAGTAAGAAATAGTTTTCCAAATAGATGATATGAATGAATATAGAAAAAATTTATAAAAAAGGATATTCACTTGTTGGGAAAATTTTAGAGCTCTAATCAGTTGAATTTATTATTTGAACTTCCATTCTACCTCAATGAAACACTATAAAAAATTTCCCTTATAAGAAACTAAATTAAAATGAGAGACAAATATTTAAAGATCATTTTGAAAATTTAAAAAAATTTAAGGTTATGATGTATTTTATTCTTGGGTCTCAAGAATTGAAACTCCCTTTATCCATTTAACTGAAACTGAGAATCAACTATTGATGATCAGTAGAGGACATTGTCTAAGAATTTAGAAAACCAACTATGGAGTTTAAGTGATTGGTATATTGACCATGATAATGAAAGTAAACATAACAACTTATTGACCATAATTAGAGTAACATTATCGACCACATCAAGAATATCCTCAAAGAACATGACACCTGAATTAGGTTAATAAACTTAACACTAAAATCAATAACCATATTTAAAATATCTCTAATATCCCTGAACTAAAAATATGAAAATGTAGCAATTGGACACAAAAACCCATTAAACCTCATGAAGAACATCTAAAAAATGCGATATTACTGACTATGAGGGTCTATTGGTAGTTACATTAACCTTTTATTGAAATTCTATGAAGTACTGAATTGACCGTAAGATTCAAGTGGATGTATGAACAAAGAATGGTCTGACCATAGGTATTCAAAAGTGATTGTAGTCGACCTATTATGTTATCTCCGTGAAAATTAACAATGTTCTATATTAATATTAATAAGGGATTTCAATCATCTATAAGCAATGGAAATCGACCAAATTTTGAAACACGATACCACATATTAAAAATTCAACCAAGGTTTAAACCAACTATGTGAGGAAACTGATTATCATTTGACTGGTGACATTAGGAAAAGGTCCACATATTTATTTATTCAGTGGAATCAAGGGATAAAAAAAATAAAGAACTATGGGTTTTCTCTCATGAAGAACTAAATTTATAGACTTTATTTGTACATAATGAAATCTAAGTACTAAAGTATAAAAACAATAGTCAAGCCCTTTGGATTCCCCTTAATATAATGTTTTTTCCTTTTACCACAAAAAATAAAAAGACTATACTCAATAACAATCAACTCGATAACTCCATAAAAAAATACACTAAAGATAGTGAAATGTTATTACCTCTTAGATATTAGCTTTTAGTTAATGAATTTTCATCTAGAATTGAAAAGTAACACATTTTTTCTAGCATAGATGTTCCCATTTTGAATGATGGAATCATGGGGATACTTGTTTTTTTATTCATAGATTCTATAATTCTAAAAATAATACATTATTATAACTTTTATATAATTAAACATGAGTATTATTCTATCCCTAGTAGTCATACAATCGAAATTAAATTCCATTGCAACCCAAAAGGATTTATGATGAAGCTCAACAGGAAAATTAAAATTCTTACCAAATAAAATCCTATAAATGGACATTTCCACAATATTTTTGAATGAAGTTATCTAATCCTATAACGTAACATCCAAATTTAAATATGAATATTCCCTTAAGGTGATAATATTTTTACCTAGTATTTTTATGGACTCACTAGTTAAAACCTCATCTTGTATACATGACTGTTGATGGTATGTTGTTCTAGATTAATGATCATAGATAAATTTTCCCATTCAATCATTTAACATGTAATTTATAAAATTATTTCTTGTATTTATAATGTCCCTGGGAACTCTAAATCTAAAAAATTTCTACTTATTAATGAATTTTTTAAAACTAGAAACATTTTTATTTAGAAGTGCAATTTCTTAAACCAACAAAAAAACATAATCAATATCCATAAGAAATTACTCATTCCCATTAGAATATATAAATAGTCCCATTAAATATAAACCCACCAACATAGAGAATTTATACTTCTAAAATTCCTATTTTTGGACGCTCTTACTTCCTACCAACGTCAACTAATATATAAAATTTTAACAACCAAATATAAGCATTCCAGCACCCATGAATGGGGTGGTACAATAAAAACATTCCTTATGATATTTCTCTCTAGTCCCTCTCTCCCATTATTTCTACCCCATGGTGTAAAGTGACATCTCTGAAGAATAGGTATCATTTCTTCTTCATCAATAATTGTCCTTGAAATATAATCAATACATCACTAAAAAAGTAATAGACCATCCAAAAAATTTAATCTTATCTCTGATGTAATTTTCTTTTTCATATATTTACTACAAGACCATTTGTAATGATTAATACTAATAAGAATATACATAAAAAACCATGTTAAGTGACTATTTTTCACATTAAAAAACATTTTTTGTGGTATAGAAGAATTGATATATATTGGATTAATATTTTGATTACTCATCAACATGGATAAGTGATCAACAAAAAAAATCTCAACACCCAATCGTTCTATGATATAAAAATAAAATTTTCAAAAAAATAGTTTCAATTTATTCATTTTAGGATTAACCTCCTTCTCGGAAAAAAGTTACTTCAAGGTTTAATGGTTAGTGAAGACTATTACATTTTCACTAATTTGATACTACCTAAATTATTATAGTGGAAACGCCATAACTAGTTTCTCCTTCATTGTAATGGTGCAATTTAATTGAGCATTATATGTAAACCAACTAGGATAATATTCCACATACAACCACTTTTCTATCCTTTTACCTAAGACTACCCAAATATCTATATCACTTGCACCACACATTATCTAAAAAGTAAGATTCGAGTAGAGGGATGTAATGATGGAAGAATATGTGAGATTATATTCAAGAATATTAAATGATTATAGAAACATTTCATAAAAATTAAAAGTTGATTCCTTAACTAATAGTGATCATAGTGGATTTTAGATTTTTGAAAAAACATTTATTAACCTCAGGTAGAATCCAAATTTCCAAAATAAAGATAAAATTTCAATAAAATTTGTAGGTTTTGATAATTTGTGACTGGCCTTAATTTTATCATTATCAAAAATTAATTCCCCTCTTAGAGACTTTATAACCAATAACAACTACTTAATTATCCATAAACTTCCACTTTTTCCAATTAAGCACATGGATGGTCTAAATATATATTCCCAAAACTAACTTCAGGTTATGTAATAATCATTAAAAAATGTTTCTAATAATAGATAAATCATGATGAATACATCTATAATACAATAAATTATTTCAGTGAGAATTACAATCATGAAACATTGAACTACATCCAAAGAAATACATAAGACAAATGGTATTAACTAGTAGAAAAATGTCTTAAATGGAAAAGTGAATCTAGTCTTATCCTAGTCTATATGGGAAATAGAATCTATTTGAAACTATAATATGTATTAAGAAAACATGGAAATTATTTTTTGGTCATCCTCTCAGTAATTTTTTCATTGAATGGAATTGGAAAATGATCTGTTCTAATAACTGAATTGATTTTACTATAATCTATACAGACTCCCGATTTTATCACTATCCTTGTTTGACCTTGTTAATTATTTTAATTTTTAATTTCTGTTAAACACCCATTCATAGGAATAACCTAAACCATAATAACCTAGTAAATATTTAAAATATGTAATATTATTCCCACATCAAGTGATTTTATAATTTACTCCTTAATAACCACACTCATGTTTGGGTAATCCTTCTTTGTACCTCTACACTTTGTTTGTATTCTAGATCCATAGGTCTCTTATGTATGTAGTATGAAGGGATAGTTCCATTTGTTTCAGAAATTTTCTATCCTATAAAATAATTTAACTTTTCTAACACTCACTATATTCTCTCCTGTAATATATCTCGAGGCTCAGAATAAATTATTGCACATATTATGGATTCTTCACTAAAAAATAAATATTTTAAATGATATTGGAGTGGTTTAAGTTATATATATTATTTCTCTTGAATAGAAGACTCACCCTTATCCCTAGGTCTCCCAAGGTCTTCAATGTATCCTTTAAGTAATAAATTAGGTGTTTACAAGTCATTCCCCTCTCTATAATCAATGATGGATAATTCATTATTCTCATATTCCATATTTATGTATAGTTTTTTTCCTTAGTAATATTCATTTAAATGATATCAAAATTAACCTGCATATATATTAAAATGTTCCTAAATATATCCTATATAAAGATCTAAAAAATCTTCCTCATATAAATGTTTATTTTCAATATCATAAAGTACATATCTAAATTCATCTTCTGTCTTATCAAAACAATCATAAAGATCTATCAACTCAAATCTAGATATGTTCTCCTTAAGTGTAAATTACTTGGGTTTTTTAATGAAATTAAATCCCTCTATTTTCCACAAAATTGAAAACTTACTTCCTTGAGAAACATTAATAATATATATTTATGTGGAATGGAAATCCTAAACTAAGATAATAGGGACTTCCTTATTATACTCCAATTCCATGATGATAAAATTGGTGGGTACTTTTTCCCAAATACAATAACAAGATCATCTACCATACCTATAGAGTGTGTGATGGAATGATCATCTAGTTATATGATAATTACAATAGTTTATAGTTCTCCCAATTTTAAATATTGGAATAGTGATTAAGGAATCAGATTCATACAATCACTCATATGACACTATTAGTTTAATTTACCACTATTCCCTAAATTAAAGGGGTGAAAAATCTCCTTGGATATGTGAGTTTTGGTATGGTTTTATTAAAAAGGACATTAAAATACTCCTCACTGAGGTTGTAAGTAGAAATCTCCATAAAAGATCTCTTGTTTGAAATAGTTTTTTGAGAGAGTTTATATATTAAAGAATCTAGTTAAATTCATGAATGAATGAAATGTATTACTTAGACATTATTAGACAGACCGTGTTACTTAATATGTTTTGGTATTTCATTTTTTTGGTTTATTTATTGTGGTATTCGAATGCTTAGAGAATAATCCTTAAAAGTAGCTTGAATTGATTCATTTTCTTCTTGATTATTTTCATACAATTTATTTATTTTCCTTTTAGAAACAGTTTACTTTTATGTTGCAAGTGGTATAGGTTTATTTATTTCATTTTAAGAGTTTCTATCCAGAATCCAAGATTTTATATTTTATATAATATAATTAAAAACTATATTAAGTAATTTTCAAAGTTCATCCTTTGTTTTTAAATCATTAATTACTATTACAGAAATGAAATTCTCTGTTGGGATAACCTCATTTGTAGTAGTTAGCTTGAAATTTCCTCTCCCTCTTAGTTATATTTCTATTTGAATGGTTTGAGTTTATATATTGTTCATTTAAATTTTAAAATTATTCCATTAGGATTATATATCATTATTATCTCTTTCTTATCAATTATCCTTTATGTTTAGTAGTTATTGCATAAGATCCTTTCTAGTTTATGAATTGGATGATTCGTCCCTATTATGATTTTGGAAGTGTATTTTGTCCTATTGTGGAGACCTAGGAGTAGTATCTTATCTAAAAACTACCATAAATATATAGGAGTTTATTATATGATTCATATAGCCTTGATTATAGTTGTTTGTTAAAGGGTCATCCCCATGATATATCTTAGGTGTATACCTAGAAAAAACTAGAATTGTTTTGGAAATGGTGTAACTTACAATTTCCCTAGACCACTCACTAGTACTTGGAACAATATTCACCACATGACATCCTCCATGACTCATAATGTTATAGAGATTATCGAATATCAGTGGGGTCTATTATATTATCATTTGTAAACTATTCCCCCATATTAGAGTGGGAAATAACATAAAAATAAAAAATAATCATCCCTAATAAATAAAAAACATATTAAATTGAATAAATAAATAAGAATCATCAATAATACATGAAATGAATAATAATATAGGAATAAAAACTTAGGATAATTCCAATATAAAGAATTAATCACTCACTATACTAACCACATATAAAATATAAATAAATGATTAATAGATTTTGAGATTTTATTATCATCATTGACCATCACCCCATTCTAGTCTCTAATACCACCTAAGTTATCCTACTCACTCATAAAAATTTAGGAATTTTCCCAATTAGAACATGCATTATTAAGGTCTTATTGAGTACCATATTTCTATATCTATCTAATTAGAGGGTGAATACAACTAAATATCGACCTATAAGAATTTTCACATACATAACTAGTAAAATCAGTGTTTTTGAATGTGATATTATCATATGGAAGTAAAAATATGATGAAATTAGTAAATAGATAACCATTATTGATCTGTGGGTTCCCACATGAAACTTGACATTGACCCAAACCAATATTTTCTAGTGCTATGGTGTCTTTGAGAATTTCAAACATCCATTCCTGCTAATATCATGCTCCAAAAACAATTCTTAGGAGGATTTCCATTGAAATCCATATCACACAATTAGGAAACCCATCACATTGATCCAACATGTACCCTTCCGAGAAAAAACACATCTTATTATTTTAATGGTTTTCTCTATCCTACCATAAACTATATCATTTTATAAAATTTATTTGGTTCCCTGTATAGGATATCACTACATTCATGTCCATGGGTTTGGTCCCCATGCTGATATCACCTTGGTGAACAGTTCATGCCAGATTACGGATTCAAGGATCATGTTTGGAAACCCAAAAATTATTAAAATAAATCATTTACATGTATTATTATTATTATTTAAATATATCTTATGGATTTATATTCACTAAAATAATTTTATGAAAAATATCAGTAAATAGGAAAAATTATTATTTCTAACCAAATTTGGTTTGTATGCATTATATGGTTTTATTTAATAGTATAGTTTAAAAAATTGAGAATTTTAAGTTCAAAAAAATGATTTCATTTTTAAATTTATCATACAAAAATTATCTTAGGGATAATTTTCTATAATTTTATTAAAATTTATATTTTTTTGAATGAATAGTGAAAATTCTGAGTTTTATTAAAAATCGCCTATTTATTTTAAGAATTTAAAAACATCCATTTTGTTTTAAAATAGTTTCAAATTAAAATTTAACATTAATATTATTAATAATATTATTATGGTAATTGGATCAAAACTATACCTGAATTTGTTATATATAATACCTTACACTTGAAATTCATTTTCATGGAAAACATTTTTGCATTTGGTATCATGGATTTTAATTTAAATTAAATTATGACACATTTATTAATTGAATTTGAAAAAATGTATTCTGTATTTTGAACCAAGATTTCCAAATTTATTAAATTAGTCACTTTTTGTCATTATGAATAGTAACCCCAGTAAATATATGTCACATCGTTAAGGGTAAATTGGGAAATTAAGGTTAAAAATAACATGATAAGACTTGAAAATATATATATATATATATAACATTCCTTTGTCTTATTTAATAAGTTATTTTCAACCATAAAAATATATTTTTTAATAATCTGGTAATTTATTTCCACTTTTCTTTGATAATTACCTTAATAAGATTTCAAATTAAAAATAAAAACCAAATGTCAATCTCTTTGATTCAATATATTTTATATTATTTCATATGTAAAAAATTGTTTTGGTTTAGATATAAATTACTTTATTAAATTTAAATTAATTTATTTTTTCATGGTAATTTATTTTGAATTTTTAATGATGAAATATTTACTGTAAAGGATTCTTAAACATTGACACAGTGCTTCTACAAGCAGTAAAATATCAAGAGAATGGTTTTATGAAATCAAAAGGTAATAATTTTTTTGTCTGAGTTATATTGTCCCACAAATTTTTTAGAAAAATATATCCCATTATGGATGATTTAAATTTTATTTTTCTAATTCCATTACTATATTGATTTCATTATGGTGAAAATATTTTAGTAGTTTGAAAAGTGACTATAATTTTATATTGTGTTAAATAATATTGTACTTAATAATTAATTATTTATTAAAATCTCACCTTTGATAAAATTGTTGGAACCATGGTCTTCTATGCATGATTTGGAGTGTGGTTTGTGTTTGTTGTCAATCCTCAATGGAAGCTCGGCTCGTGTACCAGCAAAGAGATCATACCATTCAAACAGACAACAGTATTGAAGGTGGCGTCGCTTCCCAGTGTTTGCCAAATTTTTGGGGTCCAAAATCTGGAAATTGGTGATCATCGCAAAAATAGGTTTTCCATGAAGATCATGATTTAATATGGAAAAGGCATGAATTTCGCAAGGAGATGATGCATGGTTTGGAAATCGCGAAGACCAGAAGAATGGAGGCGGTGAGTCTTCGCGATTATGTCAAAGCTTCACGAACGGTAGAGTTGAAGAGCTTCGCGGCGATGAAGGGCTTCGCGAGGGAGCTTCGTGGCGAAGGCGCGAAGGAATGTTGGGCTTCGCGAAGGGAGCTTCGCGGCGCTGTCGTGAAGGTATGTTGACGGTGATTCTTCGCGACTACGTCAAGCTCTGCGAACGGAAGATTGTCGTGGAGCTTCTCGATTTGGACAGATTTCCGGCAGAAACTTTGGAGCTTCGCGATTTGAGATGACATGGCGTTGACTTCGCGTGGAAGGGACGAGGGTCGGTGGAATCTCCTATAAATAGAGGCTTACCCCCTCAAGAGAAGTAGAGAGAATTTCAGAGAAAGTCCTTTGCTCTCGGTTCGCAAAGGTCTCTCACGAAGGTAGCGTTCTTCGCGAAAGAGGAGCTTTGCGGAAGCTATTCTAGCTCCGCGAAAGTCGTGCGCCCCGCGTTGGCTCAGTGAGCATCGCGAAGAGGCAAGAGCTTCGCGATAGCCAAGCATTGCGAAGGCTGAAGCATCGCGAAAGTGCTTCGCGATTGAGCTTCGCGATTGAGCTTCGCGAAATGGCAGGGGCTCTCCGAAGTCTTGTTTGAGCTTTGAAAAATTGGGAGCCTCGCGAAGTAGGGTACTTTGCGAAGGCCTTTTCCATCGGTTGTTTGCACTGTGAACAAGGGAAAAGGGGTTTTTCCTCAGTGGTTGGAATTTGGATCTTAACAGAGCATTAAACTCAGGACTCTGATGCAAGCAGAGTCTCATGCTGAATAGGATACAATGAACTTCATGACTTTCAATTGAAGAGACCTTCACGTCTATAAACTGAGTGAGACTTCACCAACGGTAGTGAGCCAGGGGGAGTCAACGGGAGTGACCCGAGGGAAGTAGCGAGCTATCCCTGAACCTTTGTAAAGGCAGTGAGCCTGGGACAGAGTGACTGTGCCCGAACAATTGTAATCCTCAGCTAGTAAGGCATAGTGGATTTAGGTACGACCAACAACCTGTCGGCGTATGCTCCTTGGATGTAGCCCTTAGTGGTGAAACAAGTAAAAAGGGTTGTGTCTTCTCTATGCATGTGAATGTTTCCTTTCTAATCATAATCTTCATACAGGTTCAACAAGTTCCTACCAACGTGGGAACAAGATCCATCACTTTAAAAAGAAAAATTGGTCACCCTGATTCACCCCTCCCCTCTCAGGGTGTCCCGGGGTCCTTCAAGTGGTATCAGAGGGTAAAGGTTGATGGTGTTGAATCAGACCATTGTTTTTGTTATGGAAAACGCGGTCAATGTTAGGGGAGTCCCTCCCTTTGATGGAAGCAATTTCCAGATCTGGAAGAACAGAATGAGATCTCATCTGAGATCTCTTGGAATGGAATTTATCTTTTTTACTGTGCAAGGAATACAAGTCACTGATCCAACAGGCCTTGCTATGACTGAAATAGACAGGAAACTTCTTGATGCAGATGCTAAAGCACAGAATGCACTCACTGCAGCCCTTTCTGATCAGATCTACCTAAAGGTGATTAACTGCACCTCAGCAAAATCCATGTGGGATAAACTTGAGAATATTTATGAAGGTGATAGAAAAGTGAAGGAGGCGAAACTACAAGTGCTGCACAATCGGTTTGATGATCTGAAGATGCATCCAGATGAGAATGCAGACTCTTTCTTCAATCGAATTACTGAAGTGGTTGGAGCTATTCGGGGTCTAGGCGAAGAAATCAAAGACATTGATATTGTAAAGAAAATATTGAGAAGACTTCCCCCTCTATATAATGCGAAGGTGTCAGCCCTTGAGGAAAGAGATCTTTCCAAACTTTCTCTAGATGATCTACTCAGCAGTTTGGTAGCATATGAAATGAGAGTCAAACCTGAAGATGCTACGACTCGGGTGAGCAAGGAAATGTCATTCAAGGCCATGGATAAACTGAAAATCTCAAAGGATAGTAGCGGTGAAGATGACGAAGAAAAAGAAATTCTTTCTCTCATTGCAAAGAAGTTCTATAAGGGGAAAGGGAAATTCAAAGGGAAGTTACCTCTCGCGTGTTTCCGTTGTGGAAAAGTTGGGCACATTGCCTCTCAGTGTTTAAAAATGATCAATGATGAAGATAGTGAGGATGAAAACTTCAAGAAGCCTCAGAGAAGGTTCTTCAAAAAGGGGGACTTCAAATCTGGTAAGAAAATGAAAAGGAAGAGTTTTGTCTGTGAAGAGGAAGAAGATGATAATTAATTCTGTGATGAAGAAGAACCAGAATTCAAAACTGGGAACCATGCTTCTATGATGGCCCCTGTTGAAAAGCCAGAAGATACTGAAGGAGAAAAACAACTGCGAAATTGTGTAGATCCTGAGATGCAACTTAAGGATGCGGTTAGTAAGCTCAAGATTAAATATAAGAGCTGTAATAAGTGGAAATCAATTGTAGAAGAATCAACTGAATACGTTGATCAACTTGAAGCTTAAATTGAACGACTGGAAGAATTTGTGAAGGTACAGTCTAAAATAATTGAAAGTAATGATGATGTAGTAGATCTGAAGCTAAGAATTGAAGAACAGGCTAAGGTCATCAATGACCTCACCTCCAGACTGGATGAAAAATCCAAGACTACTGATGGTCTTGAGGAGGAAGTAGTTACTCTAAGGAGTAAACTGGAGACTGAATCAGTTCCAAAAGAATCGAGGAAGAAAATACAGTTTGGAAGATTCTCAGATGCAGAATTACTAGCAAGAGCCAAGTGTGGTTCAGATGGGGTTGAAAAAATCTTGAGTAATCAAAGACCCGCTTGCATGGGAAAGAGTGGAATTGGCTGTGAGGCTGAGACATCAACTGCTGGAAGTGAAAAGACCCAAAAGAAAGATAAGATGAAAGTTGAACATGTTGAAACGTTGCCTAGAATTCTGAAAAAGGAACCCTCATTCCAAACTAAAAGGGGACCTACAAATAATCCTCAAACATTCAGAAATGACAGACAGTCTTACTATTCTCCCAAGGAAGAAGGTATGAGGAGAAATTTAAGTGAGAAGACATTTCCTCTCATGAAGTGTCAGTTCTGTGGCTATATGGGCCATACCATGTCATATTGTGAAGAGGCAAGAAGCTATCTGAATGGAGATGATATAGAATCTCAACAAAGGAGAACAATTTCATATCCTAATTCTTATAGAAGAAATAATTTATATGGATATTGTTTTTGTTGTTCTAACTTTGGTCATAAGGCCGCTAATTGCAGGCAGAGAAGGGACATGGACACCTCATACCGAAGTTCAAGACAAGTCAAGTCTCGTCAGCAAGATAGTGTTGCTCTTTCAAACAGGTTTTCACCTCTCAAAGAAGACTTTGACTATGAAGAACCTGGGTACGCAGAAGAGATAATTGAAAGACCATCAGTTCTTTATACTCGATCTAATGTCTCATGGAAGGAAAGGAAGAAGATTGAGAAATCCAACCTTGCAGAGGTGGCCCTCAAAGCTACAAATAACAACAGTACCTGGATTCTGGATAGCGTTTGTTCATCTCATATGACAGGTAATGCCGGCCTACTAACGAATATCATAAGTAATTTCGATGGTACAGTAAGATTTGGTAATGATGGGGCTCTGAAAATCAAAGGGAGTGGAAGTAACGAATTAGCTAATGGAGAGCTAAAGAAGACTGAAGTCCTTTACGTAGATGGCCTACGTTATAATCTCCTCAGCGTGATTCAACTCTGTGACTCAGGACTTATATTCACGTTTAATCAGAAAGGCTGCACTATCAAGGGAAAGACTGGCAATTCTCTTATGAAGGGATGCAGAACAGAAGGCAACTTGTATCAAGTTGATAGTGAAGAAAATGTATGTTACATGACTATTGAAGAAGAAAACAATTTGTGGCATCGGAGACTGGGACACATCAATCAACAAGAAATGGAGAAAATATCAAAATTGAGAATTGTCATGGACATTCCCAACCTGAAGCATGGGCGTGAAAAATCTTGTGATGCTTGCATGCGTGGGAAGCTGGTCTGTAGTTCATATCGACCAAAGAAGAAAAGAGTGTCTCACCTTCTTGATCTGATTCATACAGATGTTTGTGGGCCAATAAATGTTGTCAGAACTCATGGAGAAAGGTACTTTGTCCTTTTCAAAGATGATTACAGTAGAATGGCATGTTTGAGGGTCATTCACAGAAAACGACAAGTCCTTGACTACATGAAAACATATCGGCGAATCACCGAGAATGATACTGGACGAACAATCAAAGTGTTGCGATCTGACAATGGAGGAGAATACATGAACATTGAATTTGAGAATTATCTGGAGAAGCATGGGATACAGCATGAGGTAGCTGCTGTGAGAACTCCACAACAAAATGGAGTTGTTGAACGTAGGAATTGACATGTGAACAACATGGCATGAACAATGCTGATTGAGAGTCGTATTCCACGGCTTTACTGGAAAGAGGCTGTTCAAGCTGCAGTGTACATTCAGAATCGAACAGGACTTTATATGGGTGAGACGAAGACATCATATGAATTGTGGCATGGATGGAAGCCTTCTCTAAAATACTTTCGTGTCTTTGGAAGTAAATGCTTCATCAGGAACAAAGAAGGAAATCAAGGGAAGTACGGTGACAATGCAGATGAAGGAATTTTCCTCGGTTACTCAATGAACAGCAAAGCCTACAAATGTTTCAACAAGCGTTTGGGAAGGATTGTGGAAAGCAGTGATGTTAAGATAATTGAAGAGAAAACCAAAAATGCTTCAAGGACGCCATATGCTGATGTGATAGAAAGTCAGGAAGAATGTGAACGTGAAGAAAATACAAATGCAGAAATGGAGGAAGCTGTTCAAAACACTCAGCAGTCACATCAAGATGTTGACTCAGAAGTAGAATCTGAAGAAGAAACAATGGCTGAAGAGAATACTACTGAACCTCGCAGGAGAAATCGAAGAGCTGAGATTGATCCATCCAACATAATTGGGGACAGGAGTGCACCCACTCAAACAAGAAGGATGAGGAATACCACGCAATCTTCATTTCTATCAATTGTAGAGCCATCCTCATTCGAAGAAGCTGCAAAAGATAAATCTTGGGTGAAATCCATGAATGATGAATTAGATCAGATTGACAAGAATCAGACATGGGATCTTGTCCAGAGACCCGAAGGTCACAATGTTATTGGTACCAAATGGATCTTCAAAATTAAGTTTGATGAGCATGGAAGTGTCATCAGAAACAAGGCACGACTGGTATGTAAAGGATACTCCCAGATTGAAGGCATTAATGTTGAAGAAACCTTTGCTCCAGTGGCTAGACTGGAGTCAATCAGGCTTTTCCTTGCCATGGCACTCCAAAGAGGATATAAAGTATATCAAATGGATGTCAAGACAGCATTCTTGAATGGTGTACTCGAAGAAGAAGTCTACATTGAACAACCAATGGGCTTTGTTTTGGGTACTAATGAAACAAAGGTCTGTAAACTGAAGAAAGCTCTATATGGTTTGAAGTAGGCACCACGGGCATGGTACTCACGGCTGGACTCATATCTCAAGAAGTTGGAATTCAAAAGAGGAGGAGTTGATCACAATCTCTATGTGAAGAATTCTCCAAAAGATCAATTCATGGTTCTTTTCTACGTTGATGATATCATATTTGCTGGCAGCAGGCATAAATCAGTGGATGAATTTTCCAACCACATGAAATCAGAATTTGAAATGTCTATGATTGGGGAGCTCACATATTTCTTGGGGCTACAAGTGATTCAAATTAAGGAATACACTTTCATTTCTCAGGAAAAATATGCAAGAGAGTTGCTGAAGAAGTTCAATATGCAAGACTCCAAACCAATGTCAACTCTGATTGCAGTTGGAACTAAACTTGGAAAGCATGAGGATGGGAACTCTGTTGATCCCACCATGTACAAGAGGATCATTGGAAGCCTACTGTACCTGACAGCGACAAGGCCAGATATTGTCTTTGCAACATTCCTTGCGGCCCGCTTTCAGAGTAATCCAAAGGAGGAACATCTGGCAGCAGTAAAAAGAATCATGAGGCACATTCAAGGTACACATAACTTCGGGTTATTTTTTGCTGCAGGCAGGGACAGTGAATTATCAGCGTTTTCTGATGCTGACTGGGCTGGTGATGTAGTAGACAGAAATTCCACTAGTGGTGGAGCTTTCTATATTGGGCAGAAATGTGTTGGCTGGTTGAGCAAGAAACAAGAAAGTACTTCTCTTAGTACTGCTGAAGCCGAGTATATCTCTGCCACAAAGGCATGCACTCAACTGCTATGGATGAAGCAGCAATTAACTGACATTGGCGATGAGGTGACGCAACCAATGGTGATTTACTGTGACAATAAGAGCGCAATTGATCTTACAAAGAATCATGCTCAACATTCTCGTACAAAACACATTGAAATCAGGTATCACTTTATCAAAGAGAAAGTTGAGAAAAGTGTGATTAGATTGGATCATGTGGGAACAGATGAACAAGTGGCTGATATCCTGACAAAGCCACTGTCAGCGGCTGTGTTTGAGAAGCATCGGTTGAACCTCGGTGTTCGACCACCTCCCAGTGCATAAGGAGGATACAGAGTACCCCTCTCCCCATTTGTTATCAATGTTTTAATCTTTTTATGGATATGATGCAGGTTTATGGGGGAGATACTATCCAGGGGGAGTATGGTTTGAGCTGAATGTGAAAAATTTTACTGGTCTTTGGATTTATTGTCAATGGGGGAGAAAGGAGAAGAAAAAAATTCAGGCAAACTTCTGTGATGAGAAGAATGAGAAGGAACACAGTGGAACCCAATTCAAGCCTCCTCTCTTGTTTTCTACACCGAGCATTGCTCACGTAGACTTAGAGTGTTGGCTAGGTTGATTCCTGCGGTTTTTGGTTTTCACATTGATGGAGATCTATGAAATTTTTCTTCTGATTGCCAACAAACCCAAAGGGGGAGATTGTTGGAACCATGGTCTTCTATGCATGATTTGGAGTGTGGTTTGTGTTTGTTGTCAATCCTCAATGGAAGCTCGGCTCGTGTACTAGCAAAGAGATCATACCATTCAAACAGACAACAGTATTGAAGGTGGCGTCGTTTCCCAGTGTTTGCCAAATTTTTGGGGTCCAAAATATGGAAATTGGTGAGCATCACGAAAATAGGTTTTCCATGAAGATCATGATTTATTATGGCAAAGGCATGAATTTCGCAAAGAGAGGATGCATGGTTTGGAAATCGCGAAGACCAGAAGAATGGAGTTGGTGAGTCTTCGCGATTACGTCAAAGCTTCGCGAACGGCAGAGTTGAAGAGCTTCACGGCGATGAAGGGCTTCGCAAGGGAGCTTCGTGGCGAAGGCGCGAAGGAATGTTGGGATTCGCGAAGGGAGCTTCACGGCGCTGTCGTGAAGGGAGCTTCGCGGCACTGTCGTGAAGGTATGTTGACGGTGATTCTTCGCGACTACATCAAGCTCCGCGAACGGAAGATTGTCGTGGAGCTTCGCGATTTGGACAGATTTCCGGCAGAAACTTTGAGCTTCACGATTTGAGATGACATGGCGTTGACTTCGCGTGGAAGGGACGAGGGTCGGTGGAATCTCCTATAAATATAGGCCGACTCCCTCAAGAGAAGTAGAGAGAATTTCAGAGAAAGTCCTTTGCTCTCGGTTCTCAAAGGTTTTTCGCGAAGGCAGTGTTTTTCGCGAAAGGGGAGCTTCGCGGTGGCTATTCTAGCTCCGCGAAATTCATGCTCCCCGTGTTGGCTCAGTGAGCATTGCGAAGAGGCAGGAGCTTCGCGATAGCCAAGCATTGCGAAGGCTGGAGCATCGCAAAAGTGCTTCGCGATTGAGCTTCACGATTGAGCTTCGCGAAATGGCAGGGGCTCTGCAAAGTCTTGTTTGAGCTTTGCAAAATTAGGAGCCTCGCAAAGTAGGGTACTTTGCGAAGGCCTTTTCCAACGGTTGTTTGCCCTGTGAACAAGGGAAAAGGGGTTTTTCCTTAGTGGTTGGAATTTGGATCTTAACAGAGCATTAAACTCATGACTCTGATGCAAGCAAAGTCTCATGCTGAACAGGAGACAATGAACTTCATGACTTTCAATTGAAGAGACCTTCACGTCTATAAACTGAGTGAGACTTCACCAACGGCAGTGAGATAGGGGGAGTCAACGGGAGTGACCCGAGGGAAGAAGTGAGCTATCCCTGAACCTTTGTAAAGGCAGTGAGCCTGGGACAGAGTGACTGTGCCCGAACAATTGTAATCCGCAGCTAGTAAGGCATAGTGGATTTAGGTACGACCGACAACTTGTCAACGTATGCTCCTTGGATGTAGCCCTTAGTGGTGAACCAAGTAAAAAGGTTTGTGTCTTCTCTGTGCATGTGAATGTTTCCTTTCTAATCATAATCTTCATACAGGTTCAACAAGTTCCTACCAACGTGGGAACAAGATCCATCACTTTAAAAAGAAAAAGTGGTCACCCTGATTCACCCCTCCCCTCTCAGGGTGTCCCGGGGTCCTTCAAAAGTTAATTATAAATGGTCTATAATAACAACCATGTTCTAATTATTGGACACCTTCACTATTACAATAACATTCATGAAACCTAAAGAGTATAAAACATTGATATCATGATAACTATCAAAATAGTTAACAAGTATTTAAACTAAGAGTTAAGGTTGAAAAATCACCAAAACATGTAAAAATTTTATTTTATGATATTTTTCTCATAAATTATCATAATATATTCTAAAAATATCAATTTTTATAACTTTTTCAATAAAATTTATATTTATTAATTTAATAAATTAAGTAATTCCAAGAGTACCCCTCCCTACACTTATAAAAGGGAGCCTTATCTCCTCAATTCCACACACATTTTGAGAACTCTATTTCAACTAATCCATACCGATGAATCTCCCCAACATCTTTTCCCACAAATTAGATGTCTTGGTCTCACCATAACACTAAACCAATAAGTCTTAACTTGTAATCCAAAGAGTTTTCTTATGGATAAGGTATAAATCCTAACCAACCTATTTAAGGTTTATTTATTCTTATACATTCATTAAATATTTGTTTACCATGATGATATAATCACATCAGTATCTTACTTATACTTAAAGTTTATTATTATTATGGTACCACCATTTTTTATTTCCTTTTCTATCCTTTAGAAATGAAAACATGTCTTAAGGGTATATGTGAATTATTAATTATACAAAGCTACATGTTTTATTTTTCATTACCACCTCAAAAAGAAATTTATTATGATGAATTTAATATATATATATATATATATGTGTGTGATATTTATGGAATAAGTATCATTATTTAAATAAAATATATCATCTATTTTCTTTATCATTTCATCCATTAAAAAATGACAACATTTTTTGTATATACGTGGGGATTACCACCTCAATGGAGCGATTTGATTTGTTTTAAATATACGTGATTCATGGATGGTTATAAAAATTTATTTAATGAATACAAATTATAATCATGTACTGATTATTTTTTTGGTGATTATTTTAAAAGGGCCACTTTGACCTTGGTCAACATACCAAATTCATTTTAAAATTATGAACCAAACAACCAAAAAACCAACGATGTGGAGTTAATCGATTAGGTAGTAAATTATATCATTAAAATAAATAATAAAAATAGTTCAATTATATGTAATTAAACCTACAAAATTTTATTTATAAATTAAATATTTTATAAAAGTTCATTATATAGGACATAAATAATGTATGTGATAAGTTTGACTCAATGTAAGGGCCACATTACCTTAAAACTTCATTTTAATATTTTAAATAACTATTTTCTAAATATATTCCTTCCATATCCATTTAATAAAAATTATTTTGTGAATGTATTTATATAAATATAAATTATATTATAAATTATATTATATATTACTATTAAGTTTTATTTAAGGGTTTTCAAAAGGAATATTCTTATATATTTTATATAGAACATTTTAACAAAAAATACAAAAGGAATATTATATTTTAATTTATATATCATAAATGGTTTTTACCACCACCATAATAGTTATTTTATGATTAAAATGATTTAAAATACTTCAGGTTTTCATCAAATAAAAACCCTCATTCAATTTATTCTGGGTATTTAAAAAAGGGGGTTTAAATGTAATATATATTTTGATATCTAGAAATCTATTACTTATTTCCTTCATGAATATTTTTATGGGTGTAATAATTATAATGTAAGATTTAATGTGTGATGATTATATTATTGATCAAGAAAATTATTTATAATTATGGGTGTTCCCAATATATTTCATGATGATTGGTGACCCTAATATATATCATTATGGTGGGTGACCCCAATATATCCCTCTAATGCATAGTGTAAAGGGACAAAGTTAACTCTTTATATGTTTCTCCAAAGATACTATGGGAAATTACCAGGTACGTTATTATATGTATAATAGTTATTATAATAGTTATATAAAAATTAATTCTCAACTTAACTTCAATATTTAATTATTTTTTATATTGTTGTTTATGAAATTTATATGATTTTACAATGTTAGAACATGAGAATATGTTTTAAAGGGATTTTTATATGACTTATTAAGTGTAAAATACATAACATTGTGAAATAGATTTTATTAGTTTTTCATAATTTAAAAGAATATATTTTGAGTTTTATTTTTTACATTAATATGCATTGTAAAATGTTTTATGATAATATTTTTTATTTTTAAGTTGAATTATGAGTTAATAAAAATTTTATTTTGAGTTCAAAATTTATTATGATAATGGAAAAAATTTATTATTAGTATTCATGAACTAACATGTATAATTATTTATTTATTTTCATATGTCCCTTACTAAGAATTTTTTTCTCATCCTACCTTTAAAAAAAAATCATAGGTATTTATGGATTATTAGGTACAAGGATGCGGTTAATAAGAAAGTTTTTAAGATAATTCATCAAAATAAAACAACTTAGATCTTAAATGTTTTTTATTTTGAAAAAAAAGGATATCTAGTGGAAGATTCTACTATGTGATGTATGAGTTTTGTTATGTAATATTTATGACATAATTCTCTAAAAAAATAAACTATAAATACCCTTAAAATATATGAAATTTAATTATAGTCTAAAAAATTATATTATGTAATGTTTTATGGTTGGGTCTTTTTAGTTGTTATTAAAGGAAAGGTTTAGATAACCTCAGTGGTTAGATGGTGTTAATATAATAAAATTAGGAGATTATAACTTATGTTTAAGTTTAAATTATATATAATTTAAATATTTACATGATGATTCGTCTAATATATATCGTTTTGGAATGGTTTTCTACACATAGAAGAGGGAAGATGAAGTAGGAAGGCACTAGGGGGACAATGTCCTTCCAAACCAACAACCCAAAATAGTTGTAATTGGAATGAGTAGTTTTTTCTATGATGTATCAATTATCATCAACTATAAATAGTTTTGGAATCCATGATAGAGAGAAACCATATATATAATTGAGGAACATGTTGATATGATTCATTTTATGAGGTAAACCTATCTAGTTTTTAGTTGATCTTTTGACATAGTGGTGGTTGAGGGATAGATTAAATATATGGAAAATATATTTTAATTGATGGGTTGTTCAGAGAATCAAAAAGAAACTCTATATAATTACTATTATGAATGTGAATCTACTCAATGGTGTTCAATTTTTATGAATAATATAGAAAGAGATTATATTTGTGTTATGGAATATGACAAATTTTTGAATCTTTTTCATCATAAATATTTTCCTATATTTTTTTTAAATATGATGTAAAATGAATACATAGAAATGAAAGAGAAGGAGGATGATTCGGTGGTGTCGTATAATGAGAAATTCACCCAATTAGAGAAGTTCACACCAAATTGTATATGATATCTTGATAGTAAAATTAATTGGTTTTACACTGGATTAATGCCAAGATACTAACGAGAAATACACACATGTTAGAATAATATTTTTAAGAATATTTTTAATTTCACATAGAAGGCTGAAATGAAGTTTCTTGATGATCAGGTGTTCTATAAAAAAAGTATAAAAGTGTTTTAGGTGGAAGAAAAATGGGAAGTATCCACTAAGTAAATATGTTGTTAAAGAAATAAAGTTTCCTGTTTATGATAGCTATTCAAAAAATCCTTGAGTGATGTCTTATTAAATATGGGAAGTAATTATAATGTTGTATGTTTGAGAATATTTATCATTATTGTAAATAAATATATCTTCTTAGTAGAAAGACCTATTTTGATAAATAGGCATTACTATGTTTTAAATTTAGTTGTATGGTTAATTATGTAGGTGTGTGTCTAATAAAGAGAATGGATGATGTGAATAAAAAACACCATAATAAGAAGTATGTGGGGAATTATTTGGAAACTACTTTAGTTAATGTTGGACCATTGAACAATGTGGTAACATTTACATTAATTATTTATTTTAATTGTAATAATTTCTTTTTTGATTCTAGGTGTACACATTAATTCATATTTTGTTCAATTTTCAGGTAAAATTGAAATTCAACCTAAAAAATAATGTTAGGACTTTAATAAAAAAACAAATGGGATAGTATTAAACTAATAATAATTTATAAAGACAATACTATTAACATATGTTGATGGATTTTCCCTATAGACTCGGTTACCATTCTCATTATAGAATTTTATTTTATTTTGGGTATAGATTGACTAGAAATTTATCATTCTAAGATAGATTATGGATCAAAAAAAATATTTTTAAATAAAAAATTAGTTTGTATATAATAATGAATTAAAACCATTGATATAATATCAATAAGATAAGAAAAAATTAAAAGATGGAAATGAAACTCATCTTTCTCATATTTTTGTAAATAAGAGATGAATTTAGACTAACGATGCGTAGATAGTAAAAAAATATGTTTTTCATTTTAAAATGAGTTTCTAAGTATTATACCTGATCTTGAAGTTGAATTTACTATTTTCATAGTCTGTTATTCTAATAAAATATCAAGACCTCTTTATTCAATGTCTTTGTTAGAACTTATGGAATTAAAAATTAGTTACAATAATTTTTTAATAAAGGTTTTATTCCTCCTAATACTTAAACTTCAATTTATCCAATTTGATTTGTTAAAAATAAATATGATCAAATAAGGATTCTCATATATTTTATAGTATTGAGTAACATATTTTTTATAAATAAATATATGTTACCTCATATAGATGACTTTTCTGATAAACCCTTGAGAACTCAATATTTTTCAAAGGTTTATCTTTTGTCTAGGTACCATCAATTGATGGTGAAGGAGTATAAAATACCTAAGATAGTGTTTCATAATATATTTTGTAATTAAGAGATCATGGTTATGCATTTTGAATTGATTAATTTCCTCCCTGAATTCATAGAACCTATAAATAGAGTTTTCCATGAATATTTTGATAAATTTATGCTTTTTCTTATTAATGGTATATTATTTTGTGGTGAAAGTTATAAGGATCATGAAAAACATAAAAGTATTTTTATAGAAACCTAGAGAGAAAATAATTTATATGTAAATTTTTGAAAAATTTAATTTTGGTTGCAGAAATTTTCAACCCTTAGACATATTGTAAATAAAGATGGAATAACTATTGATCCTTCTAAAACTAAAGTGGCTGATGAATGGGAAATAACTATAACTATTAATGTTATTAATAGTATTCTTGAATTTGTAGGCCAATACCAGATCTTTGTTGAAAAATATACATTTTTAACTAGTCTCCTAACTACAAAAACACTAAATTTAGTTAGTTTCATCTTTATTATGGAACGGAAAGAATGTTTCATGGAAACGAAAAGAATATTAATTAATGATGCAGATTTAGTCCTTCTATTTAGGAATGTTGTTTTTATTATCTATATAGAATCATTATTTGAGGAATGGAGTTTTATTTTTATATAAAATGATTGAGTAATTACTTATGCATCCCGTTAATTACAACCTCATGATCAAAAGTATCCAACACATGACCATAAACTGGTAGTTATAGGGTATTAATTAAAAATTTTGATACATATTTTATATGTTGTAAAGTGTGAAATATATATTCATCCTAAATTTATGAAGAATATATTCTCTTATAAAGTGTTGAACATGTGATATAGGAGACAGATGGAAATGATAAAGGATTATGAGTCCACAGTTCATTACCATCTAGGTATAGAAAATAGAGTAGATGATGCTTTGATTCAGAAAGATAATTCTACATTAATAATGTTACATTTGGATCATGACCCATTATTAAATGATTTTATGATTTTTTTTCTTTTCAATTATTCATGTAGTAACCCCCTCATGTTTTTCTTAAGTATTATTAAAATTATCTTGGACAAAAAATACTAAAAAAACTCAAGAGAATGATATTGAGTTATAGGAAAATGTATAATTTTTTACAAAAGGTAAGTTTCCAAACATTAATATTGAAAATAAGGTGTTTGAGATTCATTAAAAAGATATATGTTTCATTTCACTCCAAGTCAAAGAAATAAATATTGAGTTAGGATGATAATTCATGATTTTTTATTCATCTTTTCAGCATAAGAATGTATAAAGACCTTCAAGAACATTTTTATTGGGAAGGAATAAAGGATGTAATTGATAACATTATTATTAAATGATTCACTTTTCAATGGGTTATAATTGAATGAAATTTACCAAAGTGAATTCATCAGCCTTTGAAAGTGATAGAATGGAAATGGGAGAATATACCAATGGATTTTTTAATGGAATTAAAAAGAATATCTGAAGTAATAATGTGATTTGGGAAATTTTTGATCAATTATTTAATGTCCATTATTTTCTCAAAGGTATATACAATTATTTTTTTGAGTAAATTCCTTAGTTTAGACCTTATAATGTCTCCTAGTGGATTCATGGAGGTATCAGTGGTGTCTAGGGCTTGTTCAAGTCCCATAGTCCCAAAATTTGAGAGAGAAAAGTGGGATACATAGTTAAGAAAAAATGTGTAGCATAGACCACACAGTTACCACAACTATACAGATTGAGATAGTGGGGAGAAGATCTTCTTATAGTTTCTCTAAAACTGTGTGAGGTATCACTCACACCTATGAAACATGTCTAGAAAAGTTGAATATTTTCTTTTCTGGGCTACACATGATTACCCTGACTTTGTGTCATGCTCATGTGGGATGACCCTTTGTTCAGAATCGGGCACACGATTGGTGCATAGTTCTACCAATAGTGTATAAAAACTATTTTCCCCTATCTATGTGGGTTAAATTAAACTTTTTCACTTAAATGTTATATGATTACTCACACCTATTCCTCACTAATTTATATAGTGGACTATCTCTTCTTCCATGATTGAAGATACCTCTACTCCTCTCCGTAGGTTTTGTGTTATCTCCCCCATCCTTCATCAAAATACTTCTCTGTTGGATTTGTCAAAAATATTGATGTAAGTTACACACTCATCTTACTTTTATTTAATTTTTTCTTCCTACTTTTTTGTGTTATTTTAGAGAAATCTCAATATCCCCATTTTTAGGTAATTTTATGATTTAATTAATAACCCTTGTTCAACCTCTAGTCAATGTCTAATGCTATATGGGGAATGAAATACTATACTAAGGTAGGTGTTCTAGTAATTTACTATTGGTTTAGGTGAGTTTTATAAAATGAATCATCATTCAGTAAGGTGGACCATTCTGGTGACACCTCTGATTTTCTAGATAAATTAAATTGAGTTGTTTTTTCCACCCACTATAAACCTAGCTAGTTGAAAATAACCTCATAGGTTTATCACATGACTTGAACCGCACTAATGTTTGTTTTCGTACTTTGGGGCCCACTTTCCCCTTTGTTTCAATTTGTTTAAACATCCCTTAAGGGGATTCCAATTAAAATTAATGTCTTGAGTTATAAATTTATTTTGAATTTCTGATGAACCTTAAGTTAGGCCCCCATAACACGTTCCAAAAATGAAATGTTTAAACTAAATGAATTGGTCAAGTGATTATCCCTGATTCTGCATACCTTAAATGGATTGATTAATTAAATTCTATGTAAAATTTAATCATCATAAAGTTAATGCATAACTTGTTAAATTTTATGACTTTCTTGAAATCCAAAGAATGACTTAACCTTAGTGTCAAGGGTGATACAAGGGATTTATAATTAAGTAACCCTTGTAAGGGATCATGGTACCTTAGTTAGAATTTTTTATTAACTTGTAAACACATTGGGGGTGACATTAGATATGTCTGGGATATGATTTCCATGAGTTTTCTATTTTTCCTCCAAATAAGTGATACCAGTTCCCTAGGGGAGACCTTTTGGTTGGACTTGGTGGGATGATGTTTGCACCATTCCATGAGATAGACTCTGTACCATAAGTTTTATACCAGGGACGGACTCATAGGTTAGTTCTTGATGTTATAGCACATTTCCTAGAGTGACACTTGGGAAATTATTCATGTGTCTCCTGGTACATACTCTATAACAACCTAGCCTTAACATATATATACATTACATCATTTTGGGTAATAATTAAAACATTAAAAAAACAGATGATGAAATACCATATTAGTTTATTTCCATTGGAAACATAGAAGAAGAATCTTCTAACTTAGTGAAATATATTCAAGGTTTTACATAAAGATATTTTCCCTTAGTAATTCAACTTAAAATCATTTATTCATAACCAGGTAATAAAGAACATAAGAAAGGAGTGATCCTGAATGCTCAGTGAGGGTAAATAATGGAGATATGTAATAAGAAACATGAGCATAAGGGTATGAGAAAGTGACCATAACATTAGAAGATCATACCTTTCATATCAAATATTATAAATAGGAATCATGGAATACATATTACCAATTAATAAGACATGAATCATATGGGATAAAAGAGAATAATCCATGAAATAATATCATAGTAATAGGGCATATAATTATGGCATACACATAAACATGTAATATCATTTTGTATATGTTAATACGCATTACTAGAACTTATCAAGGAAATTCATGGGAAATAAACCTACTGGGAACAACACACCACCACCCCCAGTCGAAGTCATTTCCTTGTAATGGATTGGGTTTACCCATATTCATATAGTTGATCAGGTTCCCCTATAATCTCATATTCATGCATACTACACCTACCAGGAGGGACACGCCACCATGGGATCAGGTTTCCCCATCAACCTATAGTTTATCAAGCCCATTGGACTGATTCCCATTATTATATCATGGTAAATAAATCATTACCAAATTAATTGGATGGAGATATATGTTATACCAATCTCATAATAAAATCATTATTATATGTGACACAAGATAATAAAACATTCATCATATCATGACACATAAAAAGATATGTGTTTCATAAAAATCCTATCAAAACCCATGAAATTAAATGGGTGTCATAAACATGTAATCATATCTTAACTCATGGGAAATGATATATTTCATAATAATTTCATAAATTCAAAACCTAAAAAAAGAATCATGTTTCATAAGAATTAATCCAAAGGAAGAGCAAGTGGTTTCAAAAACATATACTGGTGAAAGAAAAATGGGTTTCTTAAACATCAAGTCATAGAAACATAAAACATTCAATGGAAAAATATTAATTGTTTATTTGAATAATTTCTAATAAATTAACCCTTAATACCAATATATTTCATCTTAAATGGAATATATTTTGAAATATTCTTTTAAAAACTATTCTTGAGGCAAATATCTATTCTTCTATAATAAAAATTCATTTAAAACATAAAGCCTCTTGAAATCCATTTTATTTGAAAATTATTTGAAAACACATAATGCAGGCTTGAAAATATTTTGAAAACCTTTTATCTTGAAAATAAATTTAAAACATATAAAATAATATTCAAATTCATGTAAATATTTTTCATTGAAAACTAACTTTTGTAAACTTATAAATGATGTTTTGAAAATAATTCAAAACAATTTTTAAACATAATTATTCTTAAAACACATTTTCAATGAAAAAACTTTAGAATAACAAATTATGGTAATATTAGGGAAAAATAGTTTAAAAATATAAAATTATAATATTTTAAGAGAATATTCATTGAAATGATGGTCCTGATAGTGGGTAAATTCATACATGTTGAACTTTTTTTTCACCGTAAAATGTTCTGAAAAAGTTCATCAACCAGAAAATGAAAAAAAGGTTCATTTTTTAAAAAAAAACTTTTATTTAAAAGTTAAAACATTGTTAAATATGTTTTTTAATGATCATGGGATAATATTTGAATATTTGTGGAAAAATATTTTCCAAAACATGGTTTTTTAGGAACATAGATTTCTGATGGAAGTGAGAGGTAATGTCAAAATTTCTTAAAAACACATTCTTGATTATATTATGCACCAAATAGTTGAAAAATGGTACCAATATGTGTATATATCATGAATAACTAGAGGAGAAGAAATTTTAGGTGAATTCTTGATATATGGATAACAATATTTCATTAATGGAAGCATAATCATAAACAATCTTGATAAATGATGATATTGTTTCAATAAACACTTACCACTTGGTAACATTGAATCATAATCCCCATGTAAAAAAATTCAATTATGTTGATCTTAATATATATTGAAAATAATTATATTCATGATATAAAATTTCAAATGGAATTATATATAAATCTTAAAATAATATGGTGCATAAAAAACATGTGTCTCGATGAAGGCTAATTAAGACAAAACTATTTCACTATTATGGTAACTTTTGAATTGTAAAACCCCCATGAAATATGTATCATTAATTGGATATGTAACTAAATATAATTTTTATTATAATAGTCATATAATACATCCATGTTATGTATACACACCACACAAAAGAATTGAGTGGTGAATAATACATGTATCTCATGGGAATAAAAATTGAGATGAAATTCCCTTACCTTAAGTCTTGAATTTATTTGTACACATTCAAAAATCATGTATAATAAATATAATATTATTATAAATCTAAAATATAACCATATTATTATATCTAATATAATATATTATTCACTTAGGATATTATGTTACCTATTTATTATCAATTCAATGTCCATATAATGTTTTTGGCAATAACCACTTTGTTTATCGTACGTGTTTTGACTCGTTCTTATTGATCATCTTACTTAGATCATGATTTACATATTTATATAATGTAAAGACATGATTTATATATCATTTATTCAGTATATAAATACTTATAGTAATCTATAAAAGATATAAATATTAAACAAAATACATTGTTCATTGAGATGGTAGGTCGTATGTACACATGAACGCTACTTCTATTTTATTGTCATGTTAAAACAAAGTAAATGACATATATGTATATAAATTAATAATATAGTTATAGTAAAATTACTATGTCATATATATCACATATTTTTAATAAACTCATCCTTAATACAATCTTTGTAAAGTGCGAATGAATCACATCACTTTGAGGAGGTGGTAGTCCACACTTTCCCAAACGAAGTTATCATATTTAAACAAGATGGAGAGAATTAATTTAGGATTTATATAATAAATATAGATTTATAAATTAATCATAAATATAATATATATAATATAAAATTTAATTTCCATTATAATTCCCAACCATGATAGGTGGAAAAGGTAAAACGAACAACATCATTTTGTGAGGTGGTAGTTCGTCGTATACAAGAACAGTAAGTTCTCTACCCATTGGATGGAAGTGTGTGTAAGTTAAGGTATAAAAATTATATTCAAAACTTCTATGTATAATTAGTATAATTGTTTTATTATATGATCATGTAATAAGATTAATTTATGTGGTGGAGAAAGAAAATAATGGAATGGAGCTTGAGAAGGATATTACCTCTTCTTTGGGTAAATCCTTTTGGTTTGCACCAAATGGATTCTTTGGTTAGATTTATACTCAAATGGATGAATCAAGGAGGAATTTAGGGGTGTCGGTATGTTAATTTTTTAGATATTTTCAAACCTTAAGTGGTTTTATAAGTGTTAATATAGGGGAGAGGTGGTGGCATTTTATAAGGGAGGGCGGGGGAACACTTGGAATTTTTGAAAACAAGTTTTGTGTATCCATGTTTCCACCTATGAATAGTCCTAAAAGACAAAAACAAATGGTAGGTTTATGGATGGAAAAGGGATATAAAATGGTCTTCTTACAAGTTTCTATTTCATTTTCCCTATAATATTATGGTTTAGTCCCTTATTAAGCATAAATTTACCTTAATTATTGTAATTAATTTTAATCACTTTCACATATCTTTTTGGTAAAAAATTACTTTTAAATTATTATAATATAAAAATTATACTAATTTAAACTATTTGTGTTCATTTTTTAAAATTAAAATCACAGAAGAATCAAAATTAAGTTCAATTCTAATCCTGCAGACATGGAAAGAAAGCGAGTATTTAAAGTGAGGGTGGTCAAATGTTCATTAAACATTTATATATATAATTCAATATAAAAATGATTCAAAAAACATAAATTATATTAATATATGCATAATTTTTCTATTTTTTCTTTACAAGAAAATTAAAAAAATAACAACATAAATAAATTAGATGAAAAATTAGTTGTGAATTTAAATTCAGTTTTTTTACTATTCACCAAAAAATGAAGTTTCTTATAAAATTCACAAAAGTTCACCCTAAGATAATATGAAAATTATGAATTCAAAAACTAATTTTATTTTATAAAATTAAATTTCTATTATATTTTAAAATTAATTTTAATATTGTTCATAGAATGACATAAAAACAGTTCATTTGAGAAAATAGTATTTTCAAACATATCATGACTTCTCCAATATTACATGTTTTATTATCAGTATGTATTATTTATAAAAAATAATTAAAAATAATTTTCAAAAGGTAGTAATTTATATTCATATTACTTTTTTAATCGATAGATTATAAATATCTCATTTAAATAATAATAATAATAATAATAATAATAAAATAATTTTTTGTAGAAACTCGGTGTTGAATGTAATAAAAGACAAGTTGGTTTTGCATGTAGTTCAATATTATCATGGTGTTGCTATGAAAACCCTGCTCATTATTTCATACATAAACATGATTTATTACATAAACTTCACTTGATAGAACATAGAATATTGAGTGGTCTAGTGCATTTGGGGATTAGGATGATTACACAACAACTTAAAACATGAAATACAATATCTTTATTTAAAACTTCCTTTACATTACCACTATATTCCCTCGTACTTTTCATTGCATGGGATAACCTGAGGACATGCATAAGAAAAGGGTGAGCTATAAATCCCTTTAAGGGAGTAAACAAGGAATAAAATGAATATTACAATACATTTTAGTCAATAAGAATATCAATGGAGCACAAGAGAAACATGAACATAAAGGCATGATAAATCATGATAATCATAACATGGAAATGTGGAAACAACACTTAACATGGAATTAGCATGAGCCAAATATCATTGCACATAGAGCATGAGTAAACCCTCATTTCACATGAAGAACAAGTAAACAATCGTTTCACTTGAATTATCATGATTCAACACTCATTGCACATGACATATCATGATTCTATACTTTACCTAATGCATTGGAGTGCGATCAGGGAGCACCCTTCTTAAAAATTTCTTTTCATGGATAAGTGTGGCACATGGATTATACAACATGTAATAAATCATCATTATTTATTCCATGATAAAGGGATGTGAAATAAATACATTATGCTTTATAATCAATAAGTAAATGTGCATAAATTTGAATACCCTTGATAGAGAAATGGGCATGGTATTCACTACACAATGACATTGTCTTTGAAAATCGGTGCAATTTCGGTATCGTAACGGCATGACATAAAAATTCATAAAAATGGTTGATGATAGGGAAAGGAGTGTATCATAATATTTACATGAAATTTAAAGTAAGTGGTTTATATAGAAACATGTAACAACATAAGAAAATGAATTTACATTCATAATACAGAGGAATTTCTTGAATGTAAATGAAGAGAGAGAAATTCCTTACAAAATTTCAGCATGGTAACGGTTGTACATGGGAGGAATTAAATGAGAGTGAAAGGGGTCTCCCATAATTCAAAAATAAATAGGGAAGTGCGTTGGAGGTGCTAAATCATACCCCAAAATTTTTAATTGAAATTAAAATGGTATAACAGCATAATGAAGTTGAGACAAAATGAGAAAAGAGGAAATCCCAGACTTGGAAGTGTGGTCCCAAAGGCTTGGGATAGGCTTGAGAGAGTCTTATTTGGAGCTTGGGGAACCTTGGGAGGATTCTATATATAGGAGGGTATAGGTTTGACGAACTCCAAAGTCTTTGAGTGAAGAGTAAGTGGGATCTTGGTTGGGTTTATATAGGAAATGAGATGGAAAAATTTATTGTTTAGGTTTGGGTCACCACACATTAAACTAATCAATACCACAAACCAGCCCATGGTTTTTTCCCATGGTTTTTGAAAAAGGGGAGTGTAAAACAATATTTCATAATTCCAATGGCCAAAATTCTTAAAATAATAGGTTGGCTTATGTGGAGGTGAGTCACACTCTCAAGGAAGACAATTTAAAAAGACAAAATGTTTTATAAGCTTTGAAGGGTCCACTAAAGCTTTGTAAAATAAATCAAACAAACCCAAAATCATATTATTTTAATTTTAAAATATATATTGGCCGAAAATAATTTTTATATTATTTTATTACATCACTATTGGGTCACTATGATGTCATAAAACACATCATATATTTAAAAGGCATTTAATTTTTTACCCAAAAATTTGAATGTCTCAGAAAATTTTGAAAAAATCACCATTGGATAATTTTGACATCCTGATTCCAAAAATAATATTAATTTTATCTAAATAATTTTATAAATATGTGAATTTTCACTTTTAATATAAAAACCGACATTTATTGAAAATTCATGGGTTTTGACAAAAACAGCTTTCAAACCTTAATAAAATTTACAATTGCATTCATAAAATTATAAGATCATTTATATATAATAAAAATAATAATAATAATAATAATATTTTATTAAAATATTATTTAATTCAAAAATCCATTAATTCATCAAAATATATTTCTTAGTTGAATATTAAAAAAATACTATTTGCGCTTTAAAAAAATATTTACAAAGTAACAGTAATAAAAAGAATTTATATTCATTATTATATAAAAAAATAATGTACATAATCATAGTACTAGGGTATTGTTATATAACCCTTTATAACACCTGCATACGACCGAAGGGTAAGGTGTGCGATGGTGACAGACTCTTGGGGTGGCTCGGATAACATCGCTCAGGTGGTAATCTCTATTAACTTCAAATTCTTTAGTAGTCGGCTTCGCTCAAGCGTAACGTATTAAATATCAGCATGGGCTTGGTCAAGAGAAAAGCCTAATGACACCACCTCTTTTCCGAGCTCTAACAAATGGTCTTCATACGGAGCAAGTCTACTGGATGAGGCCATCGCTTCCTTTGTCTGAGTAAATTGGATTTGTTAAAGCTTTATATTTATACTAATCATGTGATCACTATTAAATGGATATATTTGAAAAGGTCACAATTCTTAATGGTATTTTAAAATCCAAAAACATAAAACCAAATAATTTCACATTTTACATAATGAGACATTAAATTAGATCAAGATGAGTTTTCATTAATGAAATTTTGGGTCATTACAATCTTCCCCCCTTAAGAAATTTCACTGTTGAAATTTCCTTTTCCCACACTAAAATAAATCTGGGTAACTCTGCTTCATCATTTCCTCTGATTCCCATGTTTCTTCTTCAAACTTGTGGTTTCACCACAACACCTTGATTAAGGGAATTGTATTATGTCAATGAACTTTTTCTCTACGATCTAAGATCTTCACTAGTTGCTACTCATAAGAGAGATCATCCTCTAATTGTACCACCTCTAAAGAGAGTACATGTGAAGGGTCTGGTATGTACTTCTTTAAGATGGACACATGAAATACATTGTGTACTTTGGCCATGGAAGGTGGAAGTGCTAGTCGATAAGCCACAGACCCAACACGATCAAGAATCTTGAAGGGGCCGATATACCTAGGACTTAACTTCCCTTTCTTTCCAAACCTCATGACCTTATTCCACGAATATATGCATAAAAATACCATTTCTATAACTTTAAACTCAAGGTCTCATCAGTGGTTATCTGTATAACTCTTTTGTCGACTCCGGGCTGCCTTGATATGCTGCTAAATGGTTTTCACCTTATCTACCATTTCTTCAACCATTTTCGGTCATAGCGTCTTACACTCGCCGACTTCATCCCAGCACTCTTGTGTTCTTCACCTTTTCCCATAAAGGGTTTCATATGGTGCCATTTTGATGCTCGAGTGTAAATTGTTATTGTAGGATAATTTAACCAGTGGAATATGTTGGTCCCATACTTCTATTAATTCCATTGAGAAAGCTCTCAATATCTCCTCAAGTGTTTGGATAGTCCACTCAGACTGGCCATCTGTTTGAGGATGATAGGTCGTACTGAAGTTCAATTTAGTATCCAGAGAATGTTGAAGACACTTCCAAACCATAGAGTTGAATCTTGGATCTTGATCGAATACAATAGATAGTAGTACTCCATGCAGCCTTACCACTTCTCTGATATATATCTGTGTCAGTTGATCCAATGAGAAATCCTCCCGAATTTCAATGAAGTGTACAGACTTTTTGAGACGATCCACAACAACCTAGATTGTATTGTTTCCTTTAGATGTATTCATAATTCCAGTGACAAAGTCCATGGTAATTTTTTCCAACTTCTATATTGGTATGGGTATTGGTTGCATCATCCCCTTAGACATTTTCTTCTCAGCCTTCACTTGCTGACATACCGGGAACTTTGATGTAAATTCAGTGATCTCCTTCTTCAAATTATCCCACCAATAATTCTCTTAGAGATCTCGATACATCTTTGTGTTTCCTGGGTGAATATAGAAATTTGATATATGTGCATCATCCTAAAGTTCATTCTTTAGTTCCGAACTTGATGGAACACATAGTCTTTTCCCAAATCTCACAATTCCTTCTTCATTAACATTGAACTTTTAGGATTTCCCTTTTCTAATAGCTTCCACTTTCTTATGAATTCCCACATCATTTTTTTGAGCATCCTTTAATCTTTCCAAAAGAGATGTTTGAGCAATAAATTGTGAAAAGGATTGATGATGTTACTTTCTTTAGGGTTCCCATGTCCATCTTCATCAAATCTAGAAAGATTGGATCCTTTTCAATTCTTATCAATGATAGAGATGCATGATCATTTCTACTTAGAGCATCTACCACCTTGTTCGCTTTCCCAAGGTGGTAATGGATTGAGCAATCATAGACTTTGATCAACTCTAACCATATTCATTGGTGCATGTTTAACTCCTTATGTGTGAATATATATTTGAGGCTTTTGTGGTCTGTATATATTTCTCACTTCTCCCCAAATAGATAATGCCGCCTAATTTTTAAATCGAATATCATCACAGCCAACTCCAGATCATGTTTTGGATAATTCTAATCATGAACATTCAATTTTCTTGAAGCATAGGCACTGACTTTTTCATTTTTCATCAAAACACGAAGAATCACTGAATACCACAAAAAGTTATCCACTTGTGGGTAATGTGAGCATGGGTGCAGTGATAAGCCTCCTTTTCAACTCCTTGAATTTTTCTTCACATTCATCACTCCAAGAAAACTTTACTCCCTTCCAAGTTAGTTTGGAAAGATGAATGGACAATCGTGAGAAATTTCTCACGAATTGTCGATAATATCCAGCTAACCCCAAAAAGCTATGGATATTCATTACTAATATTGGCCTCGTCCATCACTCTATTACAGCTATCTTGAAGGGATCCATAGATATCCCATTTCTTGTGATGATATGGACCATGAATGAGACCTCCTTCAACCAGAACTCACACTTACTGCCCTTTTTATAGAGCTACTCCTTCCCTAAGGTTTCTAGTACAGTTCTTAGATGCTCCTCATGATCCTCCTTGGTTTTGGAGTATATTAGAATATAATCTATAAAGACTACCAAAAATTTGTCAAGGTAATATCTAAAGACTCTATTCATCAAGTCCATGAAGATTTTTTGAGCATTGGTGAGTCCAAAATGCATTACTATGAATTCATAGTGCCTGTATCTTGTACAAAAAGCATTCTTGGGGATATCTTCCTTCTTCACCCTTACTTGATAATATCCTGACCCTAAATCCACCTTAGATAAGTATTGTGCTTCATGTATCTGATCAAACAAGTCATCAATTCATGGGAGAGGATACTCTTTATTTATTGTGATTTTTTTAAGATCGCGATAATCGATGAAAAGGTGCATTGACCCGCCTTTCTTCTTGATGAAGAGGATTGGTGAACCCCATGGTGAAGCACTTGGGCGTATAAACCCTTTATCTAGATTCTCCTGTAGTTGTTTCTTCATCTCCTCAAGCTCCAAAACGGCCATTCTATATAGATTCTTGGATATTGTCAACACCCCAGGTATAAGATCAATTGATAATTCAACATCTCTTCTAGGAGGAAGACCAGGCAATTCCTCAGGAAACACTTCAGCAAATTCCCTCACAATAGGCATGTTTTCAAGGATGGTTAGTTCCTTGGACTCAATCATCTAAGCCAGATACGCATGCTCGTAGGGAAGTAATATCCATTCTTGAGATGATGGAGCTAAACAAGATTCATCTTCCTCCTTTCACTTGTATAGAATCGGGGGCCAATTCTCCATATGGAGATTTATTTCCATATCATGGAAATTTATGTTGGATCTATAAAAGGAAATCCAATCCATGATGAGAATTGCATCAAATTCCACCAAAGGGAGTATGACAAGGTTTTCTCGGAAGTTCAGTCCACAGATTATGACAGTGGAGGAGTTATATTCATGGGATGCAATGATTTCCCCATTTTTCGCACTCATAGACATCTTTACTTCCATGATTTGTGGTGGTGTTGGTATTGTTCTACTAAACTTTTGGGATATAAAATAATGCGTAGAACCTGAATCAAAAAGTACATTCGCTATTCTTGAATGAATAACTAGCATACCTGTCACCACTTCATTTTCGAGGTTCACTTCGGCAGTAGTGATGGAAAAATATCACCCTTGCTGCCTTGGAGGTTGTTAGTTGAATCTGAAAACCCTTGGCTTAGGACACTGATTTTAAAGATGCCTTGGCTCTTTCTAGTTGTATCAATGAACAACACGTTGAGGTTTTAATAGAGAGTTCCTCTCCTCTATTATAGTCATGGGTTTTTCTTGTCAGCAGTTAATGTCTAGGTTCCCTTCTCTTCCACACCTAAAGAATTTCCCCATCCCCTTCAGGCAATTTATGGGGTTCTTTTTTATGTACTATTGGCAAGTGGGGTGCAGGATCTTCTTAGCACCATTGTATTTATACATCAGACTACCAGCATTAAAGTCTGCCTTATTTTTCTTATCCCCATGATACCCCTGAGATTCTATGATCTCCATTTCAACCATGAGGGCACATCGTACAATTTCCTCATAGCTTTCAAAGTCACGGATCGCCAAGGCTTTCTGCAGGATAGGTTTCAACCCACCAAAGAAGTAGTCAACCCTGCATTCGGGGGTAATTACAAAGCTAGAAGCGTATCGTGCAAGCCTTGTGAAGTTTTCCTCATACACTCTGATAGATTCGTTGTCTTTTTTCTTGAGGGAAGGGAAGTGTCTTTCCATATTAAGCCAGAGGGTGCGCAGAAAATATTTATCAAAAAACATCTTAAGGAAATCATTCCATTCCAATGCTTCAATCTCCTCCTCAGGCTTCATATTTTTTATCAATGTCCACCATTGATCAGATCCACCCTCCATACGATAAGCAGCCAGAATAACCTTCTCTTGTTTGGAACATTGAAGGATGGAGAAGATCTTTTCAATAGAGTTGATACATTGTTCGGCAATTGAGGGATCGGAAGATCCATTAAAATTAGGAGGCCTTTGTCTAATTAATCTCTTGATAGTGACTTGTTCTTTCTTATGGGGGGGTGGTTGAATGTTCCTCTTGACCCATGTTTCTATTCAAATCGTGAGTTAACTGATAGAAAAGTGTGACAAAGTTCGCGATTCCCACTCCCATCGGATTGGGCATCTCATTAGCACAATCATCACATTGATCTTCACATCGGTTGTTAGCCTGAGTCCTCCTATTACCAGCCATTGGCTGGAATAATAGGAATGTTATGGGTAACACATAAAGGTTAATCCAAAGACAAAAATATATTTCTTATAAATAACTTTTATTTCATTAACTTATGAATCATTGGGATTCAATCTTTGCTATTCATGATCTACTTTCTAGCATATATTATTAGGGGAATTTTTTTAAATTCCCTTAATAATGGTTCATAATAAGCTTATTAATTTACCAAATCATATCTCTTGGGCGTTTTGTAACCAAGAGTGCAGCAAGGCACATTGTCATGTACCAGGATACCCCAGGTCAAGCCTGAAACTCCTTGTCGGATTTTTCACCCCTAGGTACATCTATCCCAGAGTTGCCTCTATCTGCTCGTATCTAGACAGGGATGTATTTGATTGATAAACCACTTACTCAATATTCACCAAAACTTAGGCATGTTTTTATTATATATAGTATTTTATCTAAGGATTTACTAGTTTTTTCTAATCTTAATCCCAAAAATAACTAAACCTATCCTCTGATACCAACTATGACAACCATTCTCTTTATTTCACACTTAAAAATGATTTATTACATAAACTTCACTCGATACAACACAGAAGATCAATAGGACTAGTGTATTTGGCACTTAGGATCATTACATAACAACTTAAACCCTGAAATACAACATCTTTATTGAAAAAATCATTTACATGACCACTACATTCCCCCGTACTTAGCATTGCATGGGATAACTAGAGAACATGCATAAGAAAAGGATGATATATAAATCCTAATAAGGGAGTAAAAAAGTAATAACATGAATATTGAAATACATGTTATGAAATATGAATATAAATGGATCGAAAGAGAAACATGAACATAAAGGCATGATAAAGCATGATAATCATAACATGGAAATGTGGAAACAACACTTAACATGTTATTAGCATGAGCCAAAGCTCATTGCACATGGAGCATGAGTAAAACCGCATTTCACATGAAGCACTAGTAAACACTCATTGCACATGAATTAGCCTAATTCAACACTCATTTCACATGACGTATCATGATACTATACTTTACCCAATGCATTGGAGTGCTATTAGGGCACACCCTTCTTAACCATTTCATTTCATGAATAAGTGTGCCACAAGGATCATACAACATGGAATCAATAATCATCATATATTTGATGATAAAGGGATGTGGAATACATAAATGAATATTTTTAATCAATAAGTAAATGTTCATACAGTTTAATACCCTTGATAGAGAAATGGGCATTGTATTCACTACATAATGACATTGGCTTGGAAAATCGGTGGAGTTTCGGTAGCGTAACGGCGTGACATAAAAATTCATAAAAAAATGTTGATGAGAGGGAAAGAGGTGTCTCATAGTATTTAAATTAAATTGATAGTAAGGGTTTCATATAGAAACATGTCCCAACATAATAAAAGGAAATTATATTCATAATACAAATGAATTTCTTGAATGTAAATGAAGAGAGATAAATTCCTTACGGAATTTTGGCATTGTAACGGGTGTACATGGGAGGTGGTAACTGAGAGTGAAAGGGGTATCCCATAATTATAACATAAAGAGAGAAGTATGGGGGAGGTTATAAATCATACCCCAACATTTTTAATTGAAATTAAAAGGATATAACAACATAATTAAATTGAGACAAAAATGAGAAAAGGGGAAATCCCTTACTTGCAAGTGTGGTCCCAAAGGCTTGGGAGAGGCTTGAAAGAGGCTTCTTGGGAGCTTAGGGCACCTTTGGAGGATTCTATAGAGAGTAGGGAAGAGTTTTGACTAACTGAAAAGTCTTTTAGTGAATAGGAAGTTTGAGATTGGGTGGGTTTATATAGGAAAGGGTAGGGAATTCTTTATTGTTTAGGTTTGGGTCACCACACATTAAACTAATCAATACCACAAACCATACCATGGTTTTTGCCCATAATTTTTTACAAAGAGGATTTTAAAACAATATTTTATAATTCTAATTGCCTAAATTCTTAAAATAATATGGTGGCTTATGTGGAGGTGAGTCACACTCTCAAGGAAAACAATTTCAAAAGACAAAATGTTTTATAAGCCTTGAAGGGTCCACTAAAGCTTTTTAAAATATATCAAACAAACCCAAAATCACATTATTTAAATTTTAAAACATATATTGTAACAACATAATGTTTATAGTATTTTATTACATCACTATTTGGTCATTATGATGTCATAAAACAAATTATATATTTAAATGGTATTTAATTTTTTACCCAAAAATTTGACTGTCTCAGAAAATTATGAAAAATTCAACATTGAATAATTTTGACATCCTGATTCCAAAAATAATATTCATTTTAACTAAATAATTTTATAAATATGTTAATTTTAAGTTTTAATATAAAAACCGAAATTTATTGAAAAATCATGGGTTTTGACAAAAACAGATTTCAAACCGTAATAAAATTTACATTTTCATTCATAAAATTATATGATAATTTGTATTTAATAAAAATAATAATTAATAATATTAATAATAATATTTTATTAAAATTTCCTTTAATTCAAAAATCTATTAATTCATCAAAATATATTTCTTAGTTGAATATTAACTAATAATACTATTTGTGCTTTAAAAAAACTATTTACAAACTAAAAGTAATAAAATGAATTTTTATTCTTTATTATATACAAAAATAATATAAATAATAATAGTACTAGGATCTTGTTACATAGCCCCTTATACCACCTGCATATGATCGAAGGGTAAGGTGTGCGATGGTGACAGACTCTTGGGGTGGCTTGAATAACATCGCTCGGGTGGTAATCTCTATTAACATCCACTTCTCCCATAGTCAGTTCCAATCAAACTTAACATATTCAAGATTGGCTTAGGCTTGGTCAAGATCAAAGCCCAATTATGCCACCTCCTTTCCGAGCTCTGAACATTGGGCTTCATATGGGGCAAGCCTACTGGATGAGTCCATCGCTTCCTTTTTCTAAGTAAATTCGATTTGTTAAAGCCCTATATTTATACTAATCATGTGATCACTGATCAATGGATATATTATCAACGGTCACAATTCTTAACAAAATTTTAAAATTCAAAAACATAAAACTAATTAAGTTCACATTTTATATAATGAGACATTTAAGTAGATCAAGAGGAGTTTTCATTAATAAAATTTTGGTTCGTTAAAGTATCTTATAATCGAATTTTAGCTTAGTTTGGCATACAATGTATTCCATTTATGAATATTAATTCATTCAAATAAAATGGTTCAAAAAAACTCGGGGTGTTACATTCTACCTCCCATAAAATTAATTTCACCCTCAAAATTCGTTTGGGTTATTAATGTTTTAATAATTGGAAGTTCCTTTCATAGAAACCCAAATCAAAAAAATAAATACTAAAACTTTGTTTAAAAAGGTAATTTCGTAAACTTGATGGTTAACCAAAGTAACTTATAACTATGTTTCCACATGGGAGAACATTAGTGGAAAGTGAAAATATGGACTTCGAGGAAAAGCATAAATATTTTTAGGAAGTGATTAAGGTCATTAATCACAAAAAAGTTAATGATCAATGGAATGTTGAGTTCATCAAATCCATAAATTTTTGATGATTTAAAAGTCAACCATTTTAACCAAAATTAAGTTATTAGGACAACATTTTGTTTCTAGATCATTTTCCTAATGTTGAAGAATTTTCATGAAAGGATACACTTGCATAATTTTATGACTACCTCACCCTTTTTTATTCGATGATAAATTTACACTTCACCTATTTCTCCAAAAAGAAAGTTGAATTTATCATTTCTAAATCACTAACAAACCAAGATATCTATTATAATCAAACCCATATATCATTAGTTATCGTTAACCCAAATTTTTTGGAATAGGTTGTACAATATGCATAATTCCTCATCAGGTGAGATAATACATTAATCATACAAACATCATCCAGAATTTAATATAAACTTTCCTTAAAAGGTAGACCTTATAACCCTTCTGAATGATGAAAATCCAAAACTCTCTAAATACGGTCACTAAATTTCTAAAAATCATATCATCATTCATCCCCCATATATCATATAGTATCTCTAATCTATCACATACCAAAAATTTCAATAAATTTATAAAGTATTATCTTGAAACATTGTACTGACTTGAATTACATTAATCCTCATTTAAAACATCCATGTTCCATTATTCCAAACTTTATTTTTTTTATTCCTCAAATCCAAAATTGTTGTAAACTTAATCAACGATTGTGTACACCACTTGTTAACAAGTACTTAATTAGTTCCAAGGTAATCAGTACTGGACAATTTACTTTTTCATATCCAAGATATCTTTATCCAAAAAATATAATCATAACATACAGTAAATATTGAGGATTATCTTTCCTTAGTAAAAATATCACCTTTTCATTAAATAAATTTTCTAGTCCATCAGAAACATTCATTATAATATTGTAAATCCTTAGGTAAAAAACATAAACGGGACAATCCTTTTATATTTGACCAATAATATGACATAATTCATGAATCCAAATACATAAAAACGTTGCATATTCCACATTATCCATAATCCATAATAATCCTACCTATTCCTATTACTTAACACCTTTTTCCTTTCATATTTCATCAGTAATCTCATCATCATCAGAAATATAACCATTAATTGTACCACCTTAATCATTATCTTTGGGAGAATTCCACTTAGTTCATCAATTTGAATAATTACCATTCATTACACAATTAAATCCATTAACCTTTGATGATGTCTTAGGGAGTCCAATATTCCCATCCATTTCATTAAGTGAACCCTTCATTCTTCTTTTTCAGTTACTTGTTTTGTGTCCTTCTTTTCCATTGAAAAAAAAATATTCTTGTTCATCTAAGACATTTACTTTGGTTATTCATTCAACATTCATGACATAAAGGGAACTAAATATTTTTCCTCCATGGTCTCCATTACCCGAAATCTTAGGGAACACCTTCCTTCTCTTCCTCGACAAGTCTGAATGTTGGATAAGGTACACATTGTTAATAATGTTCCATGAAAAATGAATCGGAATGATCACAACATCCTTCACACCAATGACCATCCCATTTAACTTGTCATTAGAAAATTTTCTATCACATTCAATGTTAACCTAGTTCTTTATGGTTCCCACCATTGACTAAAACGAGAAATCATTGAGTGAGAAACAATTATCATATTTAGCAACCAAATAATCATGAAAACCCACTTATAGGATGTTTAAATTATGACACCTTCCTAATCTATGAAACCTTGTGTTTATCCATGTTTATTCATGGACAAATTATTTTTAAATCCTTTATGATGGTTCATGAATAGTTTCTAAATTCCTAAAACATATCTCCCAAGAGTGTAAAACCATATGTGTAGTAAGGCATGTTGTCATGTACTAGTTTATAGTAGAGTCAAACCTAATTCACCATGTCTTATTTGTTATTCTTAGATACTTCTATTCCAAAACCACATCCCCTAGTATTATCCAGACAGGGATGTGTTACAAGGAATCCAAACTCTCTGTCCTTTACCAAAATTCCATGACATTTTCATAAACTTTTCCTCATCCTTAATCTTATCCTTAGATACTTCCCTAAACATATCATGAGAAATATTCATAAGGATTCCACTAAAGTTTTCTCATACATGTTTACAAAGGTTAACTAAACCTTCACTCTAATAACAACTATGAAAACTCATTATTAATGTAAATAGACTCTAAACCATTTTTGAGGAATAATTTAAATGATACATAAATATATGGCCCAAGACTGTGTTTTTTTAGTGTCTTTGGAAACTTGGAATGAAAATATTCTAACTATATGAAATATATTAAATGTTTCCCACAAATATCTTCCCCCTTTTTACTTATTCTTAAAATCATTTATTCATAACCTGGGGAGAGAAAACACAAGAAAGGGGTGAGCACTAATGCTTAGTAAGGGTCAATAATGTAGATTTGTAAGCATGGACATGGGAATAAGGGTATCTGAAAGTGATGATAACAATATAAGATCATACCATACATATCAAAGATCATAAACATGAATCATGACATAATGATTAGAAATTCATAAGACATTAATCATAAGGGGAATAAGATATTAAGACATTAAAGAATAATATACAAATAAGGCATGTAATCCTAGAATATAAATAAATGTGTAAAATAATTCCCTATAAGCCAAGTTTCATTTCTATAACTTATCAGAGAATTTTATAGGGACTCAAACTATTAGGTGGGACACTCCACCTTCCCTAGTCATGGTCTTTTCCATGTAAGGGATTTTTTTTCCATCATCCCATAGTGGACCAGGTTTCCCCATCTTCCCAACTTCATGGGTACTACACATACTGGGTGGGACTCACCACCATCACCAGTCACAGTCCTTTCCTTGTAAGGGATTGGGTATCCCCATCTTCCCATAGTGGATCAAGCCTATCAACTTGATTCCCATAATTATCTCATGAGATATAAATCTTTGCCTAATGAATTGGAGAGAGATATGGGTCTCACCAATTTCATTATAAAATCATTCATACAAGTATCATAAGATAATAAAACATTCATCATATCATGAACTAAATAAAAGAGATGGGTTTCATAAATAACCTATCATAACCCATGAATTGAAATGGGTTTCATGAAAATATAATCATATCTTATCATGTGTAAAAATATAGGTTTCATATTATTTTAATCAAATCATAACATATGAAAATTATCAGGATCCAAATGAATAAAACCCAAGGAGGAGTAATGAGTTTCATAAACATATAAACCGTGAAAAGGAAAGGGGCTTCATAAACACCACTCCATCAGAACATAAACCATTCAGAAAAAGAATATGAATGGAACCTTTGGATCATTTCACATAAAGGAATGAGTAACACCAGTGGATTTTACCTTAGATGGAATCTAATTTGGAAATATCCTTGGAAAATATTTTATTAAGGAAAATATCCTTTCTTCATTAAAAAATTATTTTAAAACATAAATCCTCTTCAAAAACATTTTTGTTGAAAATAATATGAAAACATAGAAAAAAGTCATTAAAACATTATAAAAACCTTTTACCTTGAAAATAATTTGACAACATATAAAAGAATATTTGAAATCATTGAAATCCTTTTCATTGAATACAACATTTTCAAAAATTATAGAGGGTGTTTTGAAAATCATTTAAAAACCTATTTAATCATACTTTTTTTTTGAAACCTCGTTTTTATTGAAACCCTTTTTTATTGAAACCCACATTAAAACAAATAATCTTATAAATATTATTAAAAATAACTTTTTAAATTTTCAATGGAATCTTCAAGGGAATGACGTTCATGATATCAGGTAAATCTATGCATGCTAAACATTACTTTTGCATCAAAAAAAAGTTTAGAAAAGTAAATCTACTAGAAAATGAAAAAAATATTAATTTTTAAACACCTTTTATGGTAGAAATGTGTAAAAATTTATTTTACTAATTATAGGAGAATTTTATATTATTTTTGGAATGTTTTTTAGAAAACATGGTTTTGAAGAAACCAAGATGTGAAGTGTCGACCTGGGAGCCCCTGAATGGTGCCCCGAGCCAGTTGGCAACATGCCCTCAAGCGTTCCTCCCCATACGCTAGAGGGTGCTGAATAGCAGCGAGGGTCTGGTAAGTCATTCTTGGGGTAACTATACCCTCTTTTATCAAAATAAAACACCAACGGAAGAAAATATAAATAACCATGTATGAAAGCATATAAATAACCAGAATAATACCATTGTATATGATAGTCAAAACTAGAAATTACAATACTCAACTGAAAGGTAAAAAATTCTATGAAAATGCAAGTTCCATGTGTCTACAATGAAACTCAATTTAAAGAAACAAAACTACAAAAAAGGTCCCAAACTACATCTTGTTCCCTCTCTCATGCTCCAATCCCAAATAGAAACTTAACCCAAGGCCTTTTTCGTATCCATTCCTACAACAACAGAGTCTGCTCGAGTGTTGATCAGGCGGCCTGAATATGGTGTGAGTAAAATTCAGTAGGCCACCAGCAACGATGTCTAAAACGAGTCCAGTCAAAAGATAGTGTGTGAAGATTTATGATGAAATAGATACAATACATAATTTGAATAGTTATCACATTGTCATTTAATCTTTAATAATCACATTTGGACAAATAAATTCATGTTTCCCATTTGAATCATCATTCATTATTATAATTAATTTGGTATAGTTCGTTATTTCTATCACCCCAAATCTCAGTTGACACTACTAGAATGGGAGGTTTTCCCCACGCTTCTTTACCAACGGTTTGCTTAAACTGTTGGTAAAGAAGGTCCAGGACACCCTTTACCAACGGTTTCCTAGAACCATTGGTAAAGGGGTGTTTGACTCACCCTTTACCAATGGTTTTTAAAAACTGTTGGTAAGGTTTTACCCCAAATACACTCGGTCGCGCCTCTCCCCCATTCACGAAAGAACCCTAAATCTATAGCGCTGGGCTCCTCTCACAACTTCCCCCATCCAAACCATTGAAACTCCATCGGATTCATCTCAAATCAGGTATTTTATTCTTTATAAACATAAAATATTTAAGTTCTACCATGTTTTTATTGTTATTCATATAATATTTTAGTTTTAATTTTTCATTTTGATGTGTATATAATTTTTTTTTTTTTTTTTATTTAATCTAGACTTTTTCCATTCCAATCCATTTAATTAATTAAATCTTTAACCATACATCCAACAAGAAACATATCAAATTCATTGCGGTTGGATTCCAGATTTTCTAAAATGTGTTTTTATGCTTTTTCTTCATCTTGTAATTAATTTTTACTTGTAAATTTATTTATATGTGTTTATTAATTTTTAGCAAAGTTTCTATGAATGCTTTCCTTGAAATTCCTTTTGAAATATTATTTAACCCTATTCTCACTGAATTGTACAAGTCATGAATTTTATGACTATAATTTTTACATCTTTCAAGTATTTATGAATTATTCAATTCCATGACTGTTTAGATTTATTTTCAAATAATATTTAAAAAATGAATTGGTGAAATTGAGTCTTTGTCTTGATTTTTATTCAAATAATGAAATAAGTTGATTTGCATGAAATGAGTTGATCTATTTAATGTTTTCTAAGTAGTTTCAAATGATTCAATTTGTGAAATGACAATGAACCCTCTTGGAATGAATTTTTTTAAATAAGATTTCTTTGGTAATTTTAAATTAGATATTTATTCATATGTAAATAGGTTGTAATCCCATGTTTTGAATTAATATTGAGAATATTTAATTTTAAAACATCCTTTAATTCCTTTGGGATGTTTTGAAATAAAGGATTTTTTAAAGGCCTGTTTTGAATTACATGTTATTTTTTGGAAGGAAGCTGGCATAGATAACCTTTCTAAATATTGAATTAAATAAGGGGTTTTGAATTGAATTGAATATTTTTTACCACTCAGTTAGAACATTATGAAGATCCTCAACTGTAATAATTCATGAATGTAACTTGCTCAATTCTTGTAATTACAATTGATGGATGTTGAAAATGGGATTATTCACATCGATGGAGATCGGGGTGAGATTGATATATGATTTGAAGTCTGAATAATATGATTGATATTGATAAGGATCCTCATTGTTATCCTCATAACTTCATTATCTTACTCACCTCTTTTGACTAGGAATGGTGACTTATATAGTTAGATGGGAAAATCTAGATTTATGATTCACTAGTGGACTCATACCTCATCTAGTGGAATCCACTACTGGAAATCTGGGTTTCCCAACGCTCCTATTCCAATGGTTCATAAAGGATGCATTTACCAATAGTTTCATAAAACCGTTGGTAAAGCCAGACATAGGTGATTTAAAATTGATTTCGAAATATATTTCAGAAATGATTTAATATTTAGAAAAGTGTTTTATTAAAATGGGAATTTTTTTAATAAGGCTTGTGTAATGTAATTTTTTATAGTACAATTGTTATGTGACTATGTTTGGTATTTAGAAACACATGAGATAACTGGTGAGTGAGAATGTGTTGTGAAAGAGATTCCATGGTTGGTTCAAGATTATATTTACGTTTTGAGCCTATTAATGAGTTTTTTTAAAGATATTTTGATATATTTACCTTATGTTTATTGGTGAAAACTGGCATCTGTAGAGGCGGTTCATGATTAAGACATATAATTACTACTAAACATGTGGATAAACCATGCATAGTAGTGAATTCTTGAAATGTTTGATGTTTATAGTCCTTTTTTATTTGGATTTTCTTTTGATGCTGATGTTTCTTATTGGTACCTATGATGGGAATTTATTTTAGTTTCTAAATCGGCTGAGACTCCCCCACTATGCACACTGTATACAACCTTTACCCTTATTTAATCATTCTATTTATACAGCCTATGAATCCTCTACCCTCATTTAATCAGTGAAATCAAGTCATTAATTCAAGCCTTCATTCTCACTAGCATGTAAGAAATTGATTGATGTATACCCATCCTCACATGATTTCTTACCTTAGATAGTGTCCAACATATGGAATACGAGCTTTTGAATTCATCAGTTAACCAGGATCATATATTTCATTTCCCCCAAGATGACTGTACTAATATAACTTTAGGGTCAATTAAATATGGTTCTCATTTTACATTGTATATTATGTTTCCTTCTTGTACAATACTCACTTTTATGAGGGTGGGGTGCTTTTCACTAGCCATGTTGGCATGGGTAGACATCCATAAAATGTTAGATAAGTCACAAGTTTAATTCAGTAATGTTGTTATCATTGACATACTTTATTATTAATCTCAAATTTGAAAATAAATGTCTTTGTCTATACTTTATGAAATTAATTCTTTTTACAAGACATGAACAACCTATTAGTGTACAAGCCTAAAATTTATTCACCCATGGGGTGCGCTTGACTTGGGGAAGTAATTGGGTAATGAAAGGTATGGCCATAGAGGTTCCAAAAATGAGTTATTGAACATGGGTGAATGATTTGGGATGCCTATAAAACATAATGGGACCTGAGGCATGTTCATATTATAGACCTAATGAAAATGAATATAAATAAATTTTAATTTAATTTTTGATTACTTGTTCGTTAAATTATTTTAATAGTTCACTACATCGACTAGAAACTTCTTCCTTTATCGTTTACTTAAATGTATTTTATATTAAAGTTCAATCCTATTGAATTGTTTATGAAAAAATGACTTATATATATTATTTTTACAGAATGGACAGAAGTTGGATGTATGAAACCGATCGGATCTCAAGCAATTTTCAAAACAATTTGGAGAGCTTTATAGATTTTTCATTTCACAATACTTCAGATAGTGGTCGCATACACTTCCCATATTCCAATTGTGTTTGTAGACCTTGGTTGATCCGTGAAGAAGTCAGCTACCACATAACCAAATATTTTTTTCAAGAAAACTACTTAGTGTGGTATCACAATGGGGAAAAAATTAAATCTCAAATTGGTGATGATCGAAATGAAAGGACTGGAATGGAGAATTTGTTAGATGATCAGTTTTTGTTTATTATTCATCATGAAAAAGAAAGGATTTCGACTCAAGAAGACTTAGATATGAGGATATATGATGCATCTAGTGAAAATGATGATATTTATAGGGTGAAAAAATTGAATGATGTTTCCATGACTCCATTATATCGACAATGCGATAAAATGAAAATGGTGTAATTTTTAATCTGATTGTTTCATGGGAAAACTATGTATGGGATTTCTAATAAAGAAATCGATTAGATTCTTACCCTCTTGAAATATTTACTTCCAGATGATGCAGATATTCCTCAAACCACTATATGGCATGGAAGTTAGTTGAAGATCTTGGATTTTCAAGAAACAAAATTCATGTTTTCCCGAAATATTGCAGTTTATTCAAGGAGGAAACCGCTGAATGAAATGATTGTATAAAATGTGGCACATCCCGCTGGAAGTCAAAATTTGATGGAACACCATCCCATGTTCCACATAATGTAATTTGGAACTTTCCATTGATTTTCAGACTCAAGAATCTTTTTATGTCTGATGACATATCAATAAAAATGAGATGGAATTATACCGAGAGAAAGAAGACTAATGATGAGTTGGTTCATCCTGCAGATGGATTTGCATGGAATAGATTTGATGCTCGACATCCTGATTTTGCAGCTGACGTGCGTAATGTGAGGTTGGGTCTTTCATGTGACGGTTTTAATCTATTTGGGAATATTCTTACTTCGCACAGCACATGGCTAGTTTTTATACACATTTATAATCTTCCCCCATGGTTGTGTATGAAAAAACCTTTCACTTTCATGAGTATACTCATATCTGGTCTTTCTGATCCTGGAATTGATATTAATGTATACATGAAACCTTTAATAAAAGAGTTGAAAATTATTTGGTATGTGGTTGTGCGCACATACGATGCATGTTCGAAATACATATTTCAGATGCGTGTTGTGCTTATGTGGACGATCAATGATTTTCCAGCTTATGCAATGATGTATGGATAGATCATGAAGGGAAAACTGTCATGTCTAGTTTGTATAAAGAATACATGATCCAGAAGACTGAAACATTGCTTGCTAAATTTTTCATATAACTTTAGTTTTCAATGTCATTGTAGTGGCCAAAACTGAATATTGAAGGACGTGTTCCTCGAGCAAAATTGGTTTTCTCAAGTAGATGGAAAAAAGATAGAAGTACCATCAACGAACCGACTCAGCAGTAGATTTTAAGTTTTAATTTGTTGATTTTATATTTTAATATCTATTTTGTAACTTAATAATATATTTATATTTGTAACAGGCTTCTTTAGAGGCCCTCGATGTCCAAGAACCAGACAATTTTGGGCCAACTGATCACTTACATCAGGTGTTGGGAGAGGAGCATCCTGGCAGAGTACGATGCCGACCTAGGATAGCCCCGAAGAGGTATTGGCCCTCCTTAGGTACGAGTTGTAATGCCACTGAGCTACAAAAAGTTAGGGAACAGGCAGAACAGGATTACAAAAGGGATATAGAGATGGCAAAACAGTCTTCTAGAGAAAACAGTGCATTTATGAAATTTATTGAAGTTCTACGTCCAACACTTCCACCAGAGGATAGCCCAGCTTTTGATGAATATATGTCGTCGTTACTTTCTATATATGGTGCACCAGGTGAAAATTCTAGTGGTGTTCAAGACGATTTCCATCCTGACAATGATTATGGAGAGGAGTCTGATGCGGAAGAGGAGGGAGAGGGGGACAGCGAGGCAGATGGCAAGGGCGGGGAGGAGGCTGAGGAGGAGGGCGTTGAGGAGGGCAAGGACGATGATGGGGAAAATGATGAGGACGAGGATGAGGGTGATGATTATGGTGATGATAGTGATGGTGATGTAGGAAAAATTGATCTGTTACATTTTTGACTAATATTACTGAGATTTGATGTTTTATCTATTTTAGTTGTTGGTTTTATCTAGACCCGTAGTATAGTATTAGAGTTGAGTTATTTTTATATATTGTCTATTTTCATGGATGTTGATGTCTTTTAGTGTTTTCGGTATATCTTGAGCATGTTTATAGAGTTTTGTGTGTTTGGGAACTCCCTAGACAGCCTCCCTCCTTCTTGGACCCTAGACAACCCCCCACCATCCTTCTTGGACCCCGGACATCCCCCAGACAGCCCCCCCACCCTCCTCCTTGGTCCTCGGACAGCCCCTAGACACCCTCCGGACATCCCCCTGGACATCCCCCCCCCCACCCGCCTCCTTGGACCTCGGACAGCCCCCCGAACACCCCCCACACAGCCCCCCCCCCCCCCCCCCCCACCCTCCTCCTTGGTCCCCAGACAGCCCCCCAGACACCCCCCAAACAGCCCCCCGGATAGCCCCCCTGCCCTCCAACCTAGACCCCAGACAGTCCCACGGACAACCCCCCACCCCCCCCCCCCACCCTCCTCCCTGGACCCCCAGATATCCCCCCACCCTCCTCCTTGATTTCACATGCCTTTTTTATTTCTCTGATCATGAAATTTTATTTAGGATTATTCCATTTTTGTATGTCTTGAATTATATGAATGTCTTGGTAAGCTTATTAGCTCATGCTCATCAAATGCATGTGATGATATGCTTTAATTTGAATACAAAGCCTTGTTTTACATTATCCATGTTATGTGAATTATGCCTTTTTTGATTTGGTTTACTTTTCAATTGTTATGATAAGACATGGGTTACATATTAAGGACTCATGGATGGAATTGTCATGCTCAGGGAATTTAGACTTGAAATTCCAGGATGTATGCTTTGGTTTCTAGGTTAGGGCTACCAGGATGGTTTCTATTAATCATGAGTGATATTGGTTCCTTGAAGATAACCCGAGAACATGTTTATTTTGCAAGATGGTAATACCATGCCTCAGGTGTGGCCGACACCACTCAAAATGTCTCAGGTTTATTCGAAATAGACTGCATTTTAAGTGAAAATAACAACTGGAATATGGAAAACCAACCAACCGCATTTGGATTCTGTTGATACTTTAAGAAAATGATCCATGGGTCATTTTTAACGTGTACGAGTCAAGCTCGTCTAAATCTGAGGCATGGTGTGGCTAGTAGCACTCTAACTGTGTCTCTTTTTTTTAAAATGGATGGGATTTTAAGTGAAAAGAACAATTGGCATACGGAAAACTGACCAAACGCATTCAGATTCTGTTGATACTTTATCACAATGATCCATGGGTCATATTTGACATGTAAAATTCAACCATGACTCAATCCAAGTCTCGGTGTGGTCGGGATCACTCTAAGTGTCTCTCTGATGTTTAAAATGGACAACATTTTAAGTACATACGAAAAACCAAACAAACGGATTCTGATTGTTTTGATACTTTAGCACAACGATCCATGGGTCATATGTGGTGTGTATGAGTCAACCCTGCCTCAATCTGAGGCACAGTTTGGCCAGCACCATTTGAAGTGTCTCTCTTTTGTTTGAAATGGATAACATTTTAAGTGAAAAGTATAACTGACATACGGAAAACTGACCAAACACATTCGTATTGTGTTGGTACTTTAGGAAAATTATCCTTGGGTAATTTTTGACGTGTACGAGTCAAAATCGCCTCAATCCGAGACCCGGTGTGGCCGACACCACTCAAAGTGTCTTAGGTTTATTTGAAATGGACAACATTTTAAGTGAAAATAACAACTAGCATACGAAAAACTGACCAAACGCATTCAGATTGTGTTGATACTTTAGAAAAACGATCCATGGTTTATATGTGATGTGTAAGAGTAAACCCCACATCAATCCGAGACATGGTGTTTCCCGCACCACTCAAAGTGTCTTTCTTTTGTTTAAAATGGACATCATTTTAAGTGAAAACAACAACTGACATACGGAAAACCAACCAAATGCATTCAGAATGTGTTGAAACTTTAGGAAAATGTTTCATGAGTCATTTGTGACATGTATGAGTCAACCCCGCCTCAATCTAAGGTCCGGTGTGGCCATCACCACTCAAAGTGTCTCAGGTTTATTTGAAATGGATAACATTTTAAGTGAAAATAACAACTAGCATACGTAAAACTGACCAAATTCATTCGGATTGTGTTGATACATTAGTAAAACAATCCATGAGTCATATGTGACAAGTACGAGTCACCCTCGCCTCAATCCGAGGCCCGGTGTGGCCGGCACCACTAAAAGTGTCTCTCTTTTGTTTCAAAAGGACATCGTTTTAAGTGAAAACAACAACTGACATACGGAAAACTGACCAAACGCATTCGGATTCCATTGAAACGTTAGGGAAATTATCCATGAGTCATATTTGATGTGTACGAGTCAACCCAGCCTCAATATGAGGCATGGTGTGGATGTCACCACTTGAACTATCTCTCTATATTTTAAAATGGACAACATTTTAAGTGAAAACAACAACTGACATACGGAAAACCGACCAAATGGATTCAGATTCTATTGAAACATTAGGAAAACGTTCCATAAGTCATTTGTGACATGTAAGAGTAAACCCTGCCTCAATCCGAGGCCCGGTGGGGCCAGAACCACTCAAAGTGTCTCAGGTTTATTTGAAATGGACAACATTTTAAGTGAAAACAACAACTGACATACGAAAACCAGACTAAACGCATTTGGATTCTGTTGAAACATTAGGAAAAAGATCCATGGGTCATATCTAACGTTTAAGTGTCAACCCATACTCAATCCGAGGCATGGAGTGGCCAGAACCACTCGAAGTGTCTCTCTATAGTTTAAAATAGACTTTATTTTAATTGAAAACAACAACTGACATACGGTATACCAACCAAATGCATTTGGATTCTATTGAAACTTTAGGAAAAAGATCCATGGGTCATATGTGACTTTTATGAGTCAACCGTGCCTCAATCCGAGTTGCAGTGTGGCCGGGATCACACTAAGTATCTCTCTTTTGTTTAAAATGGAAAACATTTTAAGTACATACAGAAAACTAACCAAACAGATTCTGATTGTGTTGATAATTTATCACAACGATCCATGGGTCATCTATGACGTTCATGAGTCAACCCCGCCTCAATCTGAGGCGCGTTGTGTCCAACACCACTCAAAGTGTCTCTCTTTTGTTTAAAATGGACAAGATTTTAAGTGAAAACAACAACTGACATACGGAAAACTGACCAAACGAATTAGGTTTCTATTGAAACATTAGTAAAAAGATCCATGGGTCATATGTACTGTGTATGAGTCAACCTCGCCTCAATCCAAGGCATGGTGTGGCTGGCACCACTCAAAGTGTCTCTTTTTTGTTTCAAAAGGACATCATTTTAAGTGAAAACAACAACTGACATATGTAAAACTGACCTAACGCATTCGGATTCTGTTGAAACATTAGGACAACGATCCATGGGTCATATGTGATGTGTATGAGTCAACCCCTTTTCAATATGAGGCATTATGTGGCCGGCACCACTCAAAGTGTCACGTTTATTTGAAATGGACAACATTTTAATTAAAAAATACTGGCATACGGAAAACTGACCAAACGCATTCGGAATGTGTTGAAACTTTAGAAAAACGATCAATGCGTCATATGTGACGTGTAAGAGTTAACTGTGCCTTAATCCGAGTCATGTTGTGTCCGGAACCACTCAAAGTGTCTCATTTTTTTAAAATGAACAACATTTTAAGTGACAATAAATGACATACGGAAAACCGACCAAATGATTTCGGAATATGTTGATACTTTAGGACAATGATCCATGGGTCATTTGTGATGTGTATGATTCAACCTATCCTCAATATGAGGCACAGTGTGGCCGGTATCACTCCAATTGTATGTATTCTATTTAAAATGGACATCATTTCTAGAAAAAACACATTTAAATGTGTATGTTTAAATGAATTATGTATGTTTATAATTAAGTTATGAATTCTGATTTAATTTTGGATGTGTATAGTTCCAAATTCATTATATGTTAAATGTGTATGAATTTGTTCTATATATGTATTTTTTAGTTTGTTATTGCAGGTACAAGGAGATTGGAGAATTACCAGTGCTGTGTAAATTGCAGGCTGCTGTGAAATTTGCACAGCATAGCCTATGCCAACGGTTTCAAACTGTTGTCATAGGATTCATAGAAAGTTTTTACCAATGGTTCAAAGGGAATCGTTGGTAAAAATACATTCCCAACGGTTTTAGAAACAGTCGGGAACCATGGTAAAATGTTGGTTTTCCCAACGGTTCAGGGGAAACCGTTGGCAAAAACTTTTCCCAACGGTTTAGAGAACTGTTGGGGTAGGCTAATTTTTCTAACCTATCCCAACGGTTCTATGTAAACCATTGGGAAAACTATCCCAATGGCTTACATACCAACGGTTCTCTGTCCTTTCCCAATGGTTCATAACTGTTCGTAAATCCTTCTTTTCTAGTAGTGTGAAACATCATTCATTATTATCATTCATTGGGTGTAGGTTTTCATGCCTAGCACCCCAAATCTCGTTGAGTGTAGGTCATCATTCCTAGCACTTATTTTCTCATTCAGTGTAGGTCATCATGAATAACACCCCATAATATCAAGATTGGATAACTATTGGGGAAGAATGCCACATCCAAGTCCCAACTTCTAATCAGTCTAGGATTTCATGCCAAGCACGAGAGAATATATTCCATTTAATCATTCTTTAAGTCATAAGAATTTTCCAAATTATTCATTTACTAATCCAACGATTATTTAAGAATTTAAAAGGACATTAGTTAATTAAATAATTAACAAAGCATATAACCTATTAATTAATTCATCAATTAATTAATCAATCAACATAATTCTCATTCCATAATTAATTCTTCACAATTAATTATTTATATAAAAACCCAATAATTCATAATTAATTATCACATTTAATTATCTTTGATCACATCATGGCACATAATTAATTCTCACAATTAATTATCTTTCATATCCAAACATAATTCCATAATTAATTCCCCCAATTAATTATCTTATTGAAATAATTCAATATCTCAAGAAAATATATCAACCAAAAATCAATCCCTAAAACAAATATCAATTTTAGCAACCCCCTTCATTTGTTCCGTGATCAATTATTAATTAACCACTAAGGAAAATGACAAGTTAATTCCATATTCCTAATTTCTCCAATTTAGGAATTCAAATATCAAGGGAATCTAGAAAATTCATAAGATCATACACATATTATAAATCATGACTATGGGAGTTCAATTTAGACCACATATCTCGGTTTATTGACGAAAGTTAGCCAAACAGAAATCCCCAAAAATACGAGCAGCACAACATCGTCGATCAAGCTCTGGATCTAAATCCCTAAATACAAAATTAAGATCAAAGGAATCAAGATCATTACAAATCTAGATCTAGATCTACAATATTATATCTAGATCTTAGCTCAGGGTTTTAGATCCAATAAAATGGTGGATATATTCCATGAAATATTCTTGAAAAGATAAGATAAATAATGAGAGAAGCCATGGGATGAAATACACTTACATGGAGGAGATCAGATCTTAAATTTGGGCTTCCAATCTCAATGAACAGTGTTCAGATCACCTTGGAATCTTTTCAGGAGGCTTTGGAAACACCAAGAATTAATCAAGCTAGAGCCAAGGTCTAAAATATGGAAGTCCCAAGGGTTCTGGTGGTTTTAAAAAAGTTTTTTGCAATTAAAATCCCATGCATAGAGTTTCTTGGGCAGAGGCCCATGGTTAGGGAAAACTATGCGCCAACCGTGTGGACCCCTCTATCTAGTTTTTCACGGTTGGCAGGGTTTGGTAGCACATTTTTTCAAACCGTGTGGGAACTATGCATAGATCATTTTCCATTATTTTTTTAATATTTCACCCAAATTCACCCTAAGACACTACTCCAAGTTAAAGGTACTTAAAATCTTCAAAAATTACTTGAAAATTTTCCCAAGATAACTCCAGAAAATATCAGGATCTTACAATCTCCCCACCTAATAACAAATCATCCTCGATTTTAACTCCTGAACTTCTCTAAGATTCCGAGCCAAAAATATTGTTCCATTTAGCCCTCATGTGTTCTTCTCATTCCCAAGTTTCCTCTTGATTATTTCCATGTTACCATAACAAATGAACTAATGGCACGGTCTTTCCCCATAACACTTTCTTACTGTGACCCAGCACACATACCAAATGCTCCTCAAAGGACGCATCTATCATAAGGTCAACTTCCTCCACATAAATCACGCAATAAGGGTATGGGTGATACCAACATAGTTTTGAAACATGTAAAACATCATACATAGTGCTGAATGTTTGTGGAAGTGCTAATCGGTACGCCACCGGGCTGATTCTCTCCAGCACCTCAAACGGTCCCACAAACCTGGGCGCTAACTTGCCCTGCCTCTGTATCCTGTGGTGACCCATTCTAGGAGACACCCTAAGAAATACATGATCACCCACTATAAACTATATGGGTAATCTCCGTCTATCATCATATGAATTATACCTACTCTGAGCCATAGCCATACACTTTCAAATCAACTGCACCTTCTCTGATGTCTCCCAAACAAGACTCGGTCCTAATAGCTCCGACTCACCCGCCTCTAACCAACATAGTGGTGATATAAAAGTTCTACCATAAATATCCTCATATGGTTCCATATTTATGGTTTCTTGATAACTATTTTTATAGGAAAAAATCACTAAATCAAAGTGATTGTCCTAAGAACCATCGAAGTCAAGCATACATGCTCGTAACATATACTCTAACACCTATATGGTACGCTCCAACTTCCCATATTTCTATGGGTGTAAGGTCGTACTTAATAGAACCTGTGTATCATGCACCTTCTGTGAGCCCTGCCAGAAGCGTGAAGTAAATCGCGAATCATGATCTGAAACTATAGTTTGTGGCACCCCATACAAACAAAATATATCCCTCACATATAGTTATCCCAACAGATCTACTGTAAAGGTTTCCTTGATAGGAAAGAAGTGTGCTACCTTCGTAAACCGATCCACAACAACCCAAATAGAATCATTCTTCCTAAGATTCATTGAAATTACTACCACAAAGTCCATAGTCACTTCATCCCACTTCCATTCCGGAATAGGTAACAACTGCAATAGGCCTCCAGGTCATTGATGCTCTACTTTCACCTGCTGATAGGTGAAACATCTCGTTACAATCCCATTATCTCATTTTTCTTAACTAGCCACCAAAATTATCATTGAAGGTCATGATACATTTTTTTCACCCCAGGATGTACCGCCCACCTTGAAGCATGAAATTCTCACATGAGTTCCTATCGCAAACTCGTAGGCACAAAAACTTAATTTTTCACATAGATGATCTCATCCTCATATATTTTCTAGTATAAAGGTGTCTCCCAACCTTCAAGGTTTTCCCTAAGAGATAAAACCTCTAGATCCTTGTATTGCATGTCCCTGATCTACCTCAAGAGTGTAGACTCCACTGCTACAGAAACTAGATTCATCCTCTCCTGACTCTCCTGAAATACCACAGACATTTCTGCCAGCAAATTCATCATCTTCCACTCTGCACTCGGCTCATGTACCAACTGAGTCTGATTTTTTCTGCTCAAGGCATCAGCCACACTATTCCCCTTCTTGGGTGTATATGCTAGTTCAAAATCAAAGGATTACATATACTCTACCCATATTCGATGTCGAAGATTCATGTCGTACTGTGAAAAGATATACTTCAAGATTTTTTGATCCATAAAAACTGTAAAATTTTCACCCAAAAGATAGTGTCGCCAACACTTAATAGAATAAACCACAGCTTCTAACTCGAGGTCATGCATTGGGAAATTCTGTTCATGTGGCCTCGACTACTGAGATCCATAATCAACAACTCTATCCTCTTGCATCAACATAGCTCTGAACCCGATCCCAGAAGCATCACAGAACATCGTTTACTCCTCACCTGACATAGGTAAGATCAAAATTGGTGTCAAAGTCAAGTGCTTCTTCAACTCCTGGAAAGCATTCTCACATGATTCTTTCCAAAAAAACATAATACCTTTCTTTTTCAAACCAGTAATCGGTGCTCCCAATTGGGAAAACTCCATGATGAACCTCCTGTAATAAATAGCTAATCCCAAAAATATTTGAATATCAAAAACATTCTTGGAATTATCTAAAGAAATCACTACCTACATTTTTTCTGGGCCCACTTCCACACCTTCTTCTGAGATGATGTGCCCCAAAAAGTGTACCCTATCAATCCAAAATTGATATATAGATAGCTTGGCATATAGATGATTCTCTCTCAGTGTTCCTAGGATGATGTCAATATATTAAGCATGATCATCATGAGTCATAGAATACACTAATATGTCATCCACAAACACCACCAAAAACTGATCTAAGTACGGATGAAAGATCCTTTTCATCAAGTCCATAAACACCGCTAGAGAATTTTTCAACCCAAACAGAATTACGACAAACTCATAAAGTCCATACCTACTTTTGAAAGCAGTTCTTGGTATATCAAAGGTCCAAACTATCACCTTATGATACCCTGATCTCAAATCGATATTTGAGAACACACTAGCCCCCTTCAGTTGGTCAAACATATCATCGATACGCGGAAGGGATATCGGTTCTTAACAGTCATTTTATTCAACATTCAGTAATCGACACACTAGCGTAAACTCTCTTCAACCTTCTTTGCAAACAAAACAGGTGATCCCCAATGTAATGTACTTGGATGGATAAACCCTTTATCCTAAAACTCTTCCAACTATGTTTTGAGATCTTGAAGCTCAGTTAGTATCATTCTTTAAGGTAGAATAGATATCGTCTAGGGTCTGGCATGATATCAATAGTGAATTCCACATCTCTCTCAGGTGGTAACCTTGAAAAGTCTTCAGGAAAGATAGCCTGAAATAGTTCTACTACTGGGGGAAGGATTTCTTGCCCACCACCCCCATCATCCAGTAAAATACTAGCAACTTGGCCCATGAGCTCTCCCAGTTGTTGAGTAATTGGCCCAGCTCAGCATGCATGGATATTTCTTTCTCCATGAAAGACATATTAGTCACCCTTAGGAGATACAAATATCACTATCCTATGGTAACAATCTCTGTAAGCTCAGTATGTGACTAGCCATTCTATACCCATAATCATATCGAAGCCAATTATATCAAGGATATAGATATCCAAAAAGAAAATGATACTCTCCTAACTCTAGCGAACATCCCCTGTAGAAACAGATATCCCTAAACCGTGTTCCCAATGGTGTATCAATACTCATCACCCCGCATATTGACTCCACCTCCATGATCAATCCATTAACAAGATTTTCATATATAAAAACATTAGAGGCATCGGTATCAAATAAGGCAGTAGATAAAGTAGAAGCAACTAGAATAGTACCTCTCACTGTTGATGGACCAACCTCACTCTCCACAAGTGCAGGTTTCACTGTATGTAACTATACTTACCCTCTTTCCTATAGTGCCTTCTGAATCCCCTGAGTAGTACCACCCTGATGATATGGGTGATCATTCTTTGAAGCACCATGTCCACTGCCTCTACCACCTTTGACAATAAAACTCCATCTACTAGACCTATATGGTGTAGAAGACCCCCTTCCAACACTCTGACTCTGAGCAACTCCCCCCTCAGCACCATCCTGTCATTTCTTCCTGTAGAACCTCAGTAGATGTCCCATATTTCCACAAAACCAGAACTCCACTGGTGGTCGAGGACTATGTGTACGATAATGTCCTTTCCAACCACGTTGTTGGCAAAGCACATGAAAAAGATCTGGTGTAACTGCCACTCCCGAATTTCAACCATGATTTCCATTATCCTAACTAAGATTCTCATAGCAGTGCTTCCTTCTCTCAGAAGGCCCACTCCCAAATCACCCAGCTAACTGTATAGTACTAGAAGCCTCTTTCAGGTTCCCCTATGAAATGAGAGCCTGATTAACCACTTCTAAATATTTATTTAGTATAAATATATTCACCTAGGCCTTAATTTCACACTTAAGTCCATCTATAAATCATTTTTTAGAAGAAGCATCATATGCCGCCAAAGTTGGAGAAAAATGTTGTAAATATATGAAACATCCAACGTATTCCATTATGGACAAGGTTCCTTGTTTCAGATGCATAAACTCTGAATCCTTCTCTTGTCTCAGTGTGTCCGGATAGATTTTCACTAAGAACTTCTCTATAAATTCCTTCTATAAATTCTCATCAGTCTATCCAGATCGTACTTGAATGTCCCACCAGCACATCATGGAACCCCACAGCATATAAGAATCCAACTTGACCCTTCGCTCAGTTGGAGTCTCCAAATGGTCAAGTGTCATCTCTATGGATTCCATCTAGAATTCATCTCCCTTAGATCCACCCTCTCCAGTAAAAGTAAGAGGGTGCTACAGTTGAAAATCCTTTTTCAACTCAGACATGATTTTCTGAACCCTCCCTGGGTCTCTCTCCATGAATTTCATGAAACGAGTAAAGTTATCTTGGAACTGTTCCCCTTATTCCTCAGCTTTCACCAATGGTGCATCAAGGTCCCTGTCTATAATTTCATTCTGGTCCATACCCCTAAGTCTATCCTTCAACAAGCATCATAGAGGCATACTCCTACAAATCTAAGCACACGTATCAGGTCTCAAAACGCAACCTTATAAAATTTACGTAATAGGAGAAACTAACACATCAATTTTCAACATGTCTTTTTCCTTCTTTTTATCACCACATGGTTAACACTGAGGCCTTATCACTACCTTTAACCATATTACTCTTATGTATTGGTTAACCAGGGTATATTCATTCTCATTAATTAATTCATCCATTAATTAACCACATTATCTCAAAACAATTAATTCAATAATTAATTAATTTCTCATACACAATTAAATAATCAAGCATCTCATTAGACACCCATTTATTCTCATTTTTCATAATTATTCCACTCTCACAACAAGGAAAAACATTTCATGTTCAAAAACTTACCCATAATCTATTTTCTCATGAGTGCCTAGAATGATGCATGTCACAGCAACCCTGAGTGCCAAGAATGGTTCACGCAAACTCAAGTATCATGCCTCCTTAGGACATGAATAAAAATTCAACAATTTTCAAAACAAATATCATATCACACCACAATTGTGTCACCCAAGGTGAAATAATATTCAACTCTAACAAAAAACAACAATACCAATCTGAGTACTTGGATTTTCCCCCATACATGGGTTTGAAACTCCCATGAAAAAGATCATTACCAAGCCTTGAATCTTCCTAGTCTCTTGTATTCCTTTCCCAAAATATTAAGACAAATGAATAAGAAAGAAAGGAAACCTCCTATGATACCACTTTATGACGTCCCGACTCAGGAGCCATTGAACGGTGCCCTAAGCCGATTGGCTACATTCCATCAAGCGCGCCTCCCCATACACTAGAGGGTGCCGACTAGTAGCGGGGGTTGGGTAAGTCAGTCTTGGGGATAATATACCCTCCGTTATCTGAATAAAACACCACCAGAAGCAAATAAAAATAACTAGTTATGGAAGCATATAAATAACCAGAACAATACCATTACATATGATAGTCAAAACCAGAAAATACAGTGCTCAAATGAAAGGTAAAACATGTTATGACAATAAAATTTACAAGTTTATACAATTCAACCCAAGGTAAAGACAAAAAGACTCCTAAAAGGGTCCCGAACTGCGTCTGGTTCCCACTCCCATGCTTCAATCCCAAACAGAAACCTATCCCAGGGCCTTGCACTTATCTTGTCATGAAACAAAAAAAATTCTTATCAGGTTCCAATTAGGCGGCCTGAATTGGGTGTGAGTATAACTCAATAGGTCACCACCAACAGTGTCTAAAACAAGTCCATTCAAAAGATAGTGCATACATATTTATGAATCAACATATACAATGCCTAATTTAAATAGTTATAACATTATCATTTAATCTTTAATCATCACATTAGGCCAAATCAATAAATGTTTCCAATTTTATTCATCATTAATTATTATCAATCATTTAGTTTAGGTAGACATACCTAGAACCTAAATTATCAGTTGAAACACCATTCATTATTATCATTCATTGGGTGTAGTTCATCATGCCTAGCACCCCAAATCTCATTGAGTATGGGTCGTCATGCCTAACACTTCTTTTCTCATTCTTTGTAGGTCTTCATGCCTAACACCCCATAATATCAAGCATGGATAACTATTTTAGAGGAAATCCATGTCCAAGTCCCAACTTCTAATCAGTCTAGGATGCCATTCTTAGTACCACAAAATCTCATCCATTTAATAATTCTTTCAGTCATACAAATTTTCCACATTATTCATTTACTAATCCAACGATTAGTTACACATTTCAAATTTTATTAGTCAATTCAACAATTAACTAATCATATACCCCAATAATTAATTTATCAATTAATTAATAAATCCACACAATTCTCATTCTTTAATTAATTCTTCACAATTAATTATTCATATCAAAACCCAACAAGTCATAAGTAATTCTATAATTAATTATCTTTTATCACATCATGGCACATAATTAATTATCACAATTAATTTTCTTTCACAGCCAAACATAATTCCATAATTAATTCCCCCAATTAATTATCTTATTAGATAAATTAAATATCTCAAGACAATATCTCAACCCAAAATCAATCCCCAAAACAAATATCAATTTGGGCAACCCACTTCTTTTGTTCTGTGATAAATTATCAATTAACCACCAAGGAAAATAACAAGTTAATTCTATATTCCTAATTACTCCAATTCATGAATTAAATTATAAATGGAATATAGAAAATTTATAAAATAATACAAAAATCATAAATCATGACTATGGGTGTTCGATTTAGGCCACCTACCTCAGTTTATTAACAGAAGTTATCCCAACCGAAATCTCCAAAAATCCGAGTGGCACAACGTCATTGATCAAGCTCCGGATCTAAATCCCTAAATACAAAATTAAGATAAAAGGCATCAAGATCAATGAAAATATAGATCTAGATCTAAAATACTAGTTCTATATATTAAATCATGGGTTTAGATCCAAGGAAAGGGTGGAGATCTTCCATGAAAAGATCTAGAAAAGATAAGTGAACGAATGAGAGAAGCAATGGGATAAAATCCACTTACTGGGAGGAGAGTGGATCTTCAATCCAGGATTTCAATCTTGAAGAACGGTGTTTAGATTGACTTGGAATCTTTCCAGGAGGATTTAAAAACTCTAAGAATTTTTCAAGCCTGATCCAAGGTTGAACAATATGGAAATCTCGGGGGTTTGTGTGGTTTTTAAAAAGATTTTCAGAATTAACATCCTGTGCGCACGGTTTTTTGGGAAGAGGTGCATAGTTAGGGAAAACCGTGTGCCAACTGTGTGGACCCCTCTATACATTTTTTCATGGTTGGAATGGTTTTGTTTGCATGGATTGTCGAATCGTGCACAAACTGTGCAGATATCTCTGTCCAGTTTCGCACAATTGACACGGTTTGGTCGCACAATTTTTCAAACCATGCGCAAACAGTGCAGAACCCACTATCCTTTAGTTTTACAGAAAATTTCACCAAAACACACACCAAGACACTAATACAAGATAAAGGTACTTATAATATTCAAAACTTACCTGAAAACATGCCTAATATGACACCATAAAAGTCCAGGATCTTCCAATAGATTTCCAACATAAGAGATAGTTGAAGTAAAACTTTATTAAAAACACATTCTTGATTATCTTATGTAGAATATAGTAGAAAAATGGTACCAATACATGATGATATAATGAATATCCATAGAGGAATAAATTTCAAGAGAGTTCCTAATATATGGATCATAATATTTCATAAGTCATAGCATAATCATAATCAATCTTGATAAATGATGAGATTGTTTCAATAAACTCTTACCACTTGGTAATGTTGAAGCATAATCCCCATATAAGAAAATGAAATTACATGAAGATTAATTTATCATGAAATTAAGTATATTCATGAGATAATTCCTAATATTTCATTATATACACCTCATAAAATAATATGGTGTATAACAAAACATATGTCTCAGTGAAGGAAAATTAAGATGAAATTATCATCGTGATATGGAATCTTTTGAATGGTAAAGCATCCTAAAGGAGAGTTCATAAATTGGATATGTAAATAAACATAAATTTAATTATATTAATCATATAATACATCCATGTTTATTATAATCACCACACACAAAAATGAGTGGTGAATAAGATATATATCTCTCAGAAATAAAAATTGAGTTGAAATTATCTTCCTTTAAGTATTAACTTATTTTGTACACATTCAAAACTCCTATATAATAAATATAATTTTATTATAAATCTAAATAATCACTCTATTATTATATAAAATACCTTATATTATTCACTTATGACTTTATATTTCCGATTTATTAACAATTCCATGTTAAAGTATTATTTAGGGAAATAATTGTATTTTTATCGTACGTATTTTGACTTCTTATTCATGAAACTCATAATTAGATAATGATTTAATTATTTAAAGAATGTATAACATGATTTATATGACATATATATTCATTATATAAATATTTATAGAAATATATATAATATATAATTATTAAAAGAAATAAAATGTTCATGGAGACGGTAGGTCATACATATGCATGAATGTTGCTTCTGTTTTACTGTCATGTTGAAAGAAATAAAGTAAATGAAATACATGTATATAAATATATAATATTATTCAATTGGAATTATTATATCATATATATTATATACCTTTACAAAAACCATCTTTAATTTATTACATGTAATATGGGAATGAATAACATCACTTTGAGGAGGTTATAGTTTACACTTCCACAAACAAAGTTATCATATTTAAACAAATTGGAACGCATTAATATAAGATTTATATAATAATTAAAAAGAATAAATAAATCAAAAATATAGTATATAACATATAAAAACAATGTTTCCATAATAATTCCCAACCTTAATACATGGTAAAGGTAAAACGAACAACATCGTTTCGTGAGGTGGTAGTTCTCTGTACACACAAACTGTAAGTTTGTTTCCCATTAGATGGAAGTGTCTAATAGTTAAGAAAAAACCCTTAGAATTAAAACATATCAATATATTGAGGATACCCAATTTATTTTATAATCATGTAAAAATAATATTTTTGGTGGTGTAGAAAGAAAATAACGGAAATGAGCTTCAGGAAGAATGTTACCTCTTCTTTGGGTAAATACTTATTCTTTGCACCAAAGGGATACCTTGGTTGAATTTATTCTAAAATGAGGATAAAATAAGGATGGTAGGGATTTTGGGATGTTAATTTATTATATCATTTCCGAATATAAGTTTTTTTAGAGGTTTGAAGAAGGGGGACAGGTGGTGGCCTTTTATAAGGGATGGAAGGGAAATACTTGGCATTTTTGAAAATAAGCTAGGTGTGCCAACTTTTTTACCTAAAAAATACATAATAAAAAAAACAAGAAATAAAAAAATGGAAGTTTTATGGCTGAAATAAGGCTATAAAATGGGTTTTTGATAATTTTATAGGTCATTCAGGTTGTTATGTTTAAGGTTCATTCCCTTTTTAGTTATAATTTTACCTTAATTACTGTAATTAATTTTAATCCCTTTCACTAATATTTTTAGTCAAAATTTAAGTTGACATTATTAAAAAATAAATATTATACTAATTACAACTATTTATATATGTTTTTTAAAAAAATCATAGAAGATAAAAAATTATGTTTAATGATAATCCCACAAACATGGAGAGAAAGTAGGGTTTTAAAGTGATAATTTTTAAATGTTCATCAAACTTTTATATCTAAATTCAACAAAATAATGATTCCAATGACCTTGATTGTATTAATATATGTATAATTGAAATATTTTGACTTTAAAACCAATTTAAAATATAATTTATCTATATAAATAAATTAGACAAAAAAGCCGTTTTGAATTAAAATTTTGTATTTCTTTTGTATTAACCCAAAAATGATGTTTCTCATAATAATTCAAAAAAAAATACCATAATATAATTCAGACATCCTGAATTTAAAAGTGAATTTTATTTCAAAAAATTAAATTTCTATGAGTGTCTAATATATATTACACTATTTTTTATAGAAGGATATAAAAAATAGTTCATTAGAGAAAATAGTATTTTTAAAAATATAATGACTTCAGCAATATTACATATTTTATTATCAATGTGTTTTATTAATATAAAACTATTATACATATTATTTAAAAATTAGTGATTTCTATTCATATTACTATGTTTAATGGATTGGTTATAACTATCTCATTTAAATAATTATAATAATAAAATTATGTTTCGTAGATACTCGGTGTTGTGTGTAACACAAGCCAAGTCAGTATTGAATGTTTCAAAATATTATATTGGTGTCGTGTATATTGAAAGTATGAAATAGTTTACTTTTTAATGAAAAACATTAAATAAAATTAATTTATTTAAAAAGTTCAAAAAAAACTAGGGGTGTTATAGACTCATATAGAATTGGTTGTATACATAGCCCTTAGATTTATACTTGGGATCCCACTTAGACCACCTTGGATGGTATTAGTGTGATTATTTTTAAATTAAAAGAATTAATTTTAAATAAAAAATGAACCTTTGAAATTACAGATTCAAATATTTTTCTTCCAATCCAAATCATAAGATTTAGGATAGACTATTTTCCTATACATTATACCACTCACTTTACTTGTGAAGGATTCCTTGGTTTAGACACGATGACTTAGGTTGAAGAAGGTAAAATTAGATTGGTGTCCCAAGTGGAACCTAGTTAAATGTACATAGTTATTTAATTATGTCGTGAATTAATTATTAGTGGCACAATAATCATTTTATATTTCAAAAATAGGTTTAATATAAACACCATTGGTGATGGCGTACTGAGAATATATCACACCCTTTGATGGAAATCTTTGGTACTAAAAAACACAACAATATTTTAGGTATATAAAAATGGAAGCGACCAGATTCTGATGTGTGATTATAATCTCTATGATGGAGTAAGGGAGAAAATAACCAATCATATTCTCATTATTCTAGTATTATCTATTTCATTTTTCCATTTTTATTTTTTTTAGCATGTAGTAAATGCATGTATCCCCTATTTCCAATGCACTCTTTTGTGTAGTTATATAAAATCATTATCATCATTTTATTGTATCTAGTACTACTTAGCTTCCACTTATTATATATTTATATTGCATGATTATTTATTATGGTCCTTCTACTATGTGTCAATGATACTTCTTCCGCTACAACAAGTTACTAGTGAAGTGATTGAGTGTCTTCTTATATTGTTCATTATTTCTTATTTCATATATTTATGACTTCACTACACCCTAAATTATATGGAAATAGTCTCCTTAGAAACACAACCTATTCCCTCGCTGCTAGTTGAAAGCCTCTAGCATTTAGGGAGGTGTGCTTGGGATCTTTTGGCCACCGTCTTATGGTATGTTTAAGTGGCATCTGGTGTGGGATTATATAAAGTGGTATGAGATATAAATTTCCATTTTTCTAACTATTAAGAAATTATATGGGAGACTATTAGTATTGGAATTTGGTATTGGTCATGTTTATGGGAATAGCTAACCCACTTATAGGGTAACCAAAATTACCTAGATGGGTAAATGTTGTTGTATCTTTTACTTTTTCAGTTTCATGAATTTCACTCTTGGATGACATATTTTTTTTAACTACTACTAATTTTTTGGGATATTTTTTACCTTTTCCCAGTGATATGAGGGAGTATAATTTAGGCATCATACTAGGAAATATATGATTTAATTTTTATGAATTATGCCCATTCTTGTCTAATTTTATAGGTGAATTTCTTATAGTATATGTTCTTGTTCTATGTGATTTTTTTGGTTCACCTTTCAGTGTGCTAGTGTCACTTATAAGATGACATAATTAGTTCAATTAAAGTGCCTACATCAATATAATATTTTTTCCCACATTTATTGATGATGAAACATTAATTAATCATTCATTCCATATTGGTTGGTTTGAATGATAAACGTAAAGGGTAATTGATAGGAGAGTACTTCTAAATTAGGAATGAAATTAAATCAATCAAATCACTATGTATGTCTTGTTATGTCCTGCTCTCAGACATACAGGTGAGGCCTAAGTTACTTGTTGTGCCAATTTTAGTTTAAAAATGTATGGGCCTTATAAATTTGGAATTAGAGACGTCATTAACTAGTTAGAGATATCTATAACCACATAATTTACAATGATCTTAAATAAATTATAATTTTAAAATAAAAAGGTTTTCATTAGATGAGGATTAAAAATGCAATGTCAAGGGGTGTTTTCCTCTATAACTTTCATTTGAAACTCCATATACCAGAACCTTTGATATGTTATATGGGACCTTAACCCTGAATAGACATTAGTAGTGTGTAGTAGGTTCTGACTCCTATAATCCTTTTGTAACTTTTCCTACCATCTAGAACTTTTTCTAGGAGAAGGCTGAGGATTTCACTTCATTTACAGAAATTCCTTCTGCATGTTTCTTTTTATCGCTTTCCCCTTCTGTTATAAATTTCACTGAGTGTTCTTGTAAATTATAGAGTTAGGCCATAGAAAAATCCCCATGTTCAATTCCATGAAAGTTTTGATGTCGAAACTCCGAAGGTGGTCATCATTGAGCCACCAGTAATACCTCCAATAGTGTCACTTGAGGCACCACCTGCATACATCCCAATGGGTACCAATTCTTAGTTCTGTTACAATTTTTTTCAGTTCATGTAGTCTTTAAATGGTTCTCCCCATCCATCCCCTACTATGGAAGTGATGACTCGAGAGTTTTAGTATAAGTATCCTCCAAACTTTTTTAGGTATAGAAGTCCTCTGGTTCTTGATTCTTTGCTAGAGGTCATGTTTTTTATCTTCAAGAATATTGACACACCTCTATAATAGAGGTTAGATATCGCAACCTATATTTTATATGACTTCGCCAAGTGTTGGTGGGAAGTCCTTAATTAGGCTGGTTGAAATCAGGGTATAGTCTGGGAAGACTTCCATACAACCTTCTTCAAATACTTATTTCTATAGACCATTAGAACATACTATACAGGAGACTTCAAGAACCTTCATCAAGTTGACATGTTAGTGATATAATATTCATCTCTCTTCACTAAATTGCAGTGGTTTTCACTGGCCTTACCCGGTGATGAGTAGAAAATTGTGAGCTGATTCAAGGATGGGCTTGCATATTCCCTCCGATTATAGGTGAATGTCATTCAGCTGACCACCATTTTAGAGATAGTGAACTAGGCCCTCATCATTGAGAGGAACATGAGGGAATCTGGAAATGTGATCTTGGGTGGTTTAGCTTACAGAAAAGGGATGGATTAATTTTGAGGGTACATGTGGGGATATTATCAGCCAGGTGGAAAACACCGAAAGCTATGTAGTGTGTCACCAGTGTGGAATGGAAATGAATAAAAAACCCTAGTGTATGGGGAACCTGATTGAGTATCATACTTGTGGCAGGATAGGTCACCTCCATCATTTTGGATGATCATTTACTATTGTGCCCAGTGAATGGGTTTTTGTGCCAGAACCACCATTAGGTGAAGGATTAAGGACTCCACAGCATGCATGAATTTGGTCTTCTACCATTCAATTAGACCAATGGTATGGTTGTGGATGTGATAGTCAGGCCTTAAATTATTAGTTTCAATATAGTGGACATGCTCAGGATTGTCAGGTAGCATCCCAGGGCTATAGTTTTGGCCATATCTATGTAGTATATCATATGCCTAAGGAGCAGATTCTAGGTCCATTTATTGTACAAGGTAATATTCTGGTAGCCTCTTCTCTAGTTTCTTCCCTTTTTAATATTGGTGCATCGCACTCCATTCTATATGTTATAACTATGGGAAGTCTTGGCCTTGTGATAGAGTACTATGATATTTTTATGACTCATGAAACACTATTATGAGTTTTAGTTAAGGGTATACACCTATGAAAGTAGTCCCCCTTGAGATAGGTGGGTATGGATTCTTGAGGAATTTCTTCATCCTCGAGATGATTGGATTCCAAGTCATTCTAATTATGGTTAGGATAGTACCATATCATGCCCTTGTGTATTTTTATCACCGGGGGGTGAAATCACCTGAGGGATGTATGTATCCTCATAAGGGAGAATGGGATATCCAGGCGGGTTGAGCTGGACCTGAGCACACTAGGATGGGTAAGGTGAAAGACCAGATGGAATGTCTATTTATGAGCGATAAGGAAACACAATTAGTACAATTACCTCATGTTGTGGATTGTTTCAATGATTTATTCCCTCAATATTTCTCTGGATTTACTCATAAAATAGAGGTTGATTTCCCCAATGATCTAGATCCTGGTGCAACACCAGAGTTCATTCCTTCAAATAGGATGGAACCTATAGATCTCTATAAACTCAATAAGAAGCTTAAAAATCTTCAGGAAAAGGGTTTCATCCAACCCAACTCATTGCTATGGGGTTCAACAATAATTTTTTCCAAGAAAGAGGATGGTAAACTTATATTTTGTGTGGATTACTTCCAATTCAACCTGCTTATTATAAAGAACCGATATCCACTTCCTCAAATAGATGACCTCTTTGGACAGATCTAAGGATTAATACTTTATTCCAAGATTGATTTGAGGCCATCTTTTCATTAGGTTTATGTGAACCATCAGACATACCATGTATAGTATTCTAAATAAACAACATCTTGAATAAAAATTTGGTTATGTTTTTCATCTTAATGAACGTGCCGGCAGTATTTATGACTTTGGTTATTCATGTTCCACACATTTACATTGATTAATTTGTTGTTCTCTTTGTAGAATAATTATTAGTGTATTATTACACCATACATGACCATGTAAACAATCTTTAGATCATGTTGAATTCTTAGGGAGATAACCAGATATATCTGAAGCTTAGTAAATGACACTTTTGGATTAGGAAGGTTCACTTCATGGGTTATATCAAATTTGAGGCAGGTATAAATGTTGACCCATAGTAGGTTAGTGTTGTGGTTTCCTGGTAGAAGACCAAGAATTTGTTAGACCTATGTAGTTTCTTAGGTTTGGATAGCTATTATAGTTGAATGATCTATGATTTATCATGAATAGTAGTGTTACTTATGGGATTGACCAAGAAGTGTGTGTAATTCGACTGGAATGAATCTTATGATATAGATTTTCTAGAGTTAAATGGAATTCTAACATTAGTGTTAATCATGATTCTTTCAGAGTCGGGTAAAGAGTATATTTTTTATTATGGTTCTTTAGGAACATGGATTGTAGACTAATGATACAGGGAGATCAAGTCATGGAATATGGGTCCCACGAGTTGAGGCCTACTGATTGGAACTACTCTACACACAGCCTCAAGCTAGTATAGTTGGTTCATGCCCCATGTTTTCATATGATTTATCTATTGGGTGAGTTGTTATTTGTTCAAATCAATCAAAAAAGTCTCAAATATGTCTCCATAGAGTGATACTTAAATCTAAGGTAGCATATGTGGGTTTAATACCTACATACATTTTACATTTAGATTTCTTATACACCTGGGAATTTTAATGAAGTAGATGAGTCCCTAAGTGGTATTACTAATACATAGGCCACCCATGAGGCCAGTAGTGACTGGATATTTAAGGCCTTGATTTTTAAGATACACCGGGAGGTTCAGGAACAACACAGTCAACCCATTTAAGAAGTTATAGCAGGGACATCCTCTATTCTATTATGATATCATATGAGATAGATTTCTTATTCTTAAGGCTTGGTCCTAATAGATATCATTTCATGTGAGAACCCACCTCTTGGTTGGGTTATTGAAAATGATGAGGCCCTACCCTACCATGGGTGTGTGGGTACCTTCAAATATATGGGAACTATTTATAAGGGAATCTGACCCCTCTATTTGGAAAGTTCACCCTAGTCATTCCATGATTTACCAAGACATATATCATCATTATTGGTGTCTAAGTATGAATAGTTATGTTATAGATTTTATCACTCAATTCTCCATCTATAAGTGGATGAGTGTTGAGAAGGAGTGACCTGCACAAATTCTACAACCTCTCTCCATTCTTGATTGAAAATGGAACATCATCACCATAGATTTTTTGACAGACATACTGAGATCCCCTAGAATAATTTATTTAGTATATGTGATCATTGACAGGTGGACCAAGGATTCTAAGTTCTTTCTAATCTGATAGACCTTCTTAGTTGATGATCTTGGGTGGCTATATAATTGGTGGATAGTGAACCTTTATATTGTTTCCCATTCTATCATTTTATACTGACATTCCTTGTTTACACCATGATTCAGAGAAAGGGTTACAGAAGGTACTGGGTCCATAGGTGATCTTGAGTACAATGTATCACCCTTAGACTGATGGGTAGTCCAAGTGGAGTATATAAGAGGATATGATTATGTCTTTTATCCTTCAATTTATTGGTTCATGGGAGAAATATATACGTATTTTTGAGTTTTCCTATAACAACAGTTCTCGGGTAATAATTCAGATGGATCTATATGATTCCCTTTATGGTTGTCTGTGTTTTCCACCACTATGCTGGCTTGAGGATGGTGAGGAAGCACTACCGGGTCCTCGTATCATTTTGGAAACCTCAGAGCAAGTTCATATGATATAGAATCATGTGGTTATAGATCAGTCTATGAATAAGTATTATATTATTCATTTATTTCAACCTCTAGAGTTTGTGGGGCTCATTGGGTCTTTCTATGGGTATCACCTAAATTGGTTTGTATATGAAATCAGAGACAGGGTAATTTATCGCCTCGATATGTTGCGCCTTTTGAGATAGAGGAGTGATTAGAGGTGATAGACTATCATTTTTGTTACCTAAGAGGTACTATTCCATGAACTATGTCTTCTATGAATCATTTCATTGTCATTATCATGCTAAAACAAATCATTCATTTGACACTATGCACATTGATCTAGAGGCGGATTCATCCTTATAGGATCATCTGATATGTATCCTTTATCATATCTTGAAGTCTCTCTAAGATCGGTCAGTTTAACTAGTATGTTTGATATGGAATCATAATCATGTATTAGAAGAGACCTTGGAGTAGAAATCCAATGTATATGAACTACTGTCTAAATTTTTTTCAAACCACATTTTATCCCCCTTAAAAGGGAAACTTGTGGAAGAGTTTTCTTAGGGATGTGAGGTTGTAATTTCCTATATTTTATCAATGTTACTGATCATTATTTATCTACTTTAATTAATTTATAGACCTTATCATGTTTGCTTATGGATTCATGAAGTTATTGGGGGTTTATGGGGATATTTTGGATCCTGGTGCGCCAAAATATGTGAAAGTATACCGGGTCATAGGGTTAGAAGAAACTATGTAACCCAGACCACAAAATTTCTATTACTATACAGTTTGAGACATTTTAGAGCATGTATTCATGCAGTTTCTCTAAAACTTTATGAGGGATCCTAGAATCCCCTGAAACATTTCTAAGACAAGTTCTAGATAATTTTTGCATGGGTTTCATAGGGTCATCCTAAACATCCGCATAGCCATTAAAAGCATCCCCTTTAAGAACAACCTAGTGGACTTTTGGCGCATGTTTTGGCCAACTGTGTAGTCAAATATTGTTCCCCAGTTTGTGTAGGTTAAACTTTATTTTTACATTAAATATATTATGTTTTCTTACCCCTCTTCTTTCCTTATTTCTCTAGTGAACCAGCTACTCTCCCATGCCTAAATCTCTCCCTCCTCATCTCTATATATTTTTAGGTATCTCCTCCATCCATTATCCAAATCCTTCATTGTGGGGTCCATTAGAAATATTTATGAAATATCTACACTTCACTTGATTTTATTTGTGGTATATACTATCCAATGTTGAATTATTTTAGTGAAATATCATTATACTTATTTTCAATTCATTTTATGATTCTTCCAATAACTCCTTTTCTAGCTCGATTCAAAGACTAACTCTGAACTAGGGAATCATTGCCTAACAAAGGTAGGTGGTCTAGTTCATTACCTCAAGTTTCATTATATTTTATAACATGAGTTGTGACACATTCTGGACCCTTATGTAGATGCATTTAATTTTATGAATAAATTAAATTCGGGTTTTTTCCACACCCAATTTGAACCTAACTATTTGTAAATCACCTCCAAGGTTGATCACTTGAATTGAACCACCCCAGTGTCCTTTTTCTTCCCTTGAGTCATATTTTACCATTTATTTCAATTTGTTTAAACAGCCCTATAGGGTTATCCCATTACATTGAATGCAGTGAGTTATAAATTGAATTGAATTGGTTGATGAACCCTAATTAATCCTTTATACATCATGAAATAAATGGAATGGTTGAACTAAGTGAATTATCCATGTGCTTATGCGTTACACCTATTTCTTAAAATGGATATCTTAATTAAATTCCATGTAAAATTTAATAATCATATTGATAATTATTATCTTGTTTGATTGCATGAATTTTTGGGAATCCAAATCATTCCTTCACCTCAGTGTTGAGGGAAATACAAGAGGTTATGACTTATAGACCTCTTGGACAGGCTCATCATGTTTTATAATTTTTTAATGACTTGTAAAATGGAAGGGGAGACACTATCTTTGTTTGGGATGATCTCATCATGCATTTTCCATTTTACCTAAAGATGAGTAATGTTGGTTAACTAGGGGATACCCTATGGATGGACTTATTGGTGTGATGGTTACACCATGTCACGATAGAGACTCGGGACCCTGCATGAAATAATGAGGATAGACTCATAGGTTAGTTCATAATGTTATCACACCATTCAAGAAGTGACACCTGTGACATCATTCATGGGTCCCCTTGGATGGACTCCTATGAAATTGTCTATATACAGATCACATAGAGTGATAATTAGGGTCCCACTTGGACTACCTTAGATACACTCAGTGTGATTCTGCTTAAATTCAAACAATGAATCTTAAATTATAAATTAACTATTAAAATTGGAGCTTCATGGATGTTTCATCCAAGATGAATAAAAAACATGGGGATGGTCTATTTTCATATACATTATACCACTCACTTTATATGTGCACAACCTCTCGGTTCAGACACACCATCTTAGGCCAAAAAAGATAAAATTGGATGGGGGTGCCATTTGGAACACAATCATAGGTACTCAAGTATTTATTATTTTCTAGTATTTATTATTATTGGAACCATGTTCATTTTATATAGCATGAACTAGTTTGATCTCGACACTGTTGGTGGAGTCCTACCGAGTATATCTCACACACTTCTTGGGCCGCCTTTGGTACCCAAGCATACTACATGACTGTAGGTATAGGTAAAGGAAAGCTTCCATATTTTGAAGCATGATCATAATCTCTAAGATGGTGTATGGGAAACTATGAACATGGATATACTCGAGATTCTAGTAGTTGTTGTTTCAGTTTTTACTTCTTGTATTTTTTTTAGAATGTGGTATACTCATGTCACCCCTATTTCCCATACACTATTCTATATAGTTATATGGCATCCTAATCATCATTTTTTGGCTATCTAATTCTTTTTATCTTCCACCAGTTTTTCATTTATCTGTTATTATTATTTATTGCGGTTCTTCTACCATCTATCTATGATACAGCTTTCTCTACGGTGAGTTACTGGTCTTGTCGTATAGTTTCATATTCTGGTGATTATTATTTCTTATTTCATATATTTACTATTGTAAAAAAATTAATTATAAGGGAATAGTATCCCCAATGACACACCCAAGGACATAATTTTTAGTCTATATCTTATGGTATTCATGGAGGAGTTATTGAGGTTATATGGCCACCGTATTAGAGAAGCATTTAGTTGAATCCTGGGTGGGACACTACAGATTACCTAAATATAATCACTTTCATTCCATTTGAGATAATATGTATTCGGATAGACATTTTTTACATTATATTACATGAATAATTAAATTTAATGGATTCATTCATTCCATTATAAATGATCATGATCCATGATTCACCAATAATTTATTTAAAGGACATCAAATTTCATTGGTTACTAAATTAATTTTGATTCGAACCATTCATCCTCAATCTGATGGAAAGTTATGGTAAAATATTTAGAATATTGATGATATTATTAGAGATTATTCCTTTGATTCTTATAGAAGTTGGGTTCATAATATAAATTTGTTTGATTAGTCATATAACCATAGTTTTAGTTCCATTATATAGATAGAACTTTTTGAGGCATTATATGGAATGTTGTGTCAAACTATAGCTTATTGGGATGATGTTAGGTAAAGAAAGTTATTAGGACCTTAATTGGTAAAAGAAGTGGATTATAAAGTGATGATTATTCTACAACATTTGAGTATGGCTCAAAACAATAAGATATTTTACATATATAGTCATAGGAATGATCTTTCAGTTGATGTATGTGATCATGCTTTTCTTAAATATTCTCCATGAAAACGTTTTATGTGTTTTCATAAAAATGGAAGATTATGTATGCATTTCATTGTACCATGTGAAATTCTATATAAGATAAAATCAATTTCTTATTGATGGGCCTTTCTATAAATTTTATCTCAGGTACATTATGTATTTTATTTTTCATTTATAGGAAAAAATGTGATAGATTAATCTCATATTTTGATCCCTGAAGTAATTCAGTAGGAAGAAAACCCATACTATGAGGAAAATCTAGTACATGTTATTAACCAAAAAGATAAAGTTTTATAGAATAAAGTTATTTTCTAGGTTAATGTATTTTTTCAATACCCCTGTGATTTAAGAATAATCATGTAAATCAAAAAATTATATGAGGGAAAATATCCTCACTTTATAAGAGATTAAATATAATTACGAGGACACAATTTAAAAATGGAAGTAAAAATGTTAAATCCTAGGAAATGTAAACATAAATAATTTCAATGTCTTATTAAAATTAATTAATTATATTTTATAGAGTTATATTCATTATAATAATATTAGGTAATTTTTATGTTAAAATAAAAAATCATTTGTTTCAACCCAAATTGGGTTTTCATGCAATATATGTTTTTATTTATAATTATAATTTATTAATTTTATAATATAAATTTTAAAAACAATAATAACTTTTTTGGAGTCATCATTTAAAAAAATTTGGTTAATTTTTTATAATTTTTTGAAAGTTTTTATTTTTTTAATGAATAGTGAAAAATACTTATTTTAATTTAAAATTATCTTTTTGTACCTAGCATTTACAATTTTACATTTTATTTTAATGTAGATTCATATTAAAATTATTTCATATATATTATTAATAATACAATTAAGTTAATTGTAAAAAGAATTATAAATTAATTTGGTATCAAGATATTTTAAACATATAAATGCATTTTTCTAGAAAATAGGGTTTCTTCAAGTTTTACATAGTAAATTATAAATTAAATTCCTATACTTATATAAATTTAAATTGTTAAAATTTGTTTCATATTAATACATGGGATGTTAACATTTTTTAAAAACTATCATTTTATATTTTTTTAATTATTTACAGTAGTTGTGGTAAATATTTGTCACCTCGATAAGGGTAAAATGTGTAATTAAGGTTTAAAATAATTTTATATGAAAAAAATAACCCTAACACGTGTATTTATTTAATTAAAAAAAAAATTATGGACTATAACCATACAATTTTATAAAATGTGTAAATTTATTTACACTTTAGTTTGATAATGACCTTTATGTCATTTTAAATAAATAATGAAAAAATGGCACTCTCTTAATTTCAATATCATTATTATTTTTTCATGGGAATAAAAAGTTATTTTTTGTATCTAAATGTTTTTTTAATGGATAAACTAGTTTTTTATCATGGTACTTTTTAAAATATTTAGTGAATAAATCATTACCCTAAATTCTTACAAAACGCTGACACATTTCCTGTGCAAGCATTAAAAATATCAACTAAATAATTTTAAAAACTCTAAAATTAATATTTTTGGTAATTTATAGTGTCCAAATAAGTTATTATATAAATATAACATATTAGGGATGTGTTAAAATGTTAAATTATAATTCCATTTCTATTATTATGTCATCAAATTCAAAGTATGTTAATAGTCTCAAAAATAAATATAATGGTATGTTATGTTAAGTAATATTTTATTTAATAATTTAAATTTCTTAAAAATGTTTTCAATGAATAATTGAATTAAATATGGTCTAAATTATCTACCATGTACCAATTGTGGTTAACACTTCCATTTATAGTAAATTTCTTGATACATGAAGTGTAAAAACATTGATATGACCTTAATCGTCAAAAGGGTTGAGAGAGTTAAATCTAATAGATAATGTTGAATAAATCACCTAAAATTGACCAAATTTTATTTTATGTGATGATTTAGACTCATACTAACCTATATTTGAAATATATCCATTTTTTCACATTTAAATTAAAATTTAGTTTTATTAATTTAATACTTTATGTAATTCCAAGAGTTCATATTCCCTCACTTATAAAAGGGAACATCCCCTCCTCTATTTATAACACCTTTTAAATAGTGTAATTTGGAAAATACCTACATAGTTCTCTCACCAAAATCCATTTACATGTCTTATAATTATTTTTTTCACAAAAATACCAAACCTATAAGAATTATGGTGTAATCTACTGAAGGTTTTATGGGGAGAGGGTATACCTCCTGACAAAACTATTTCAATTTTATTTATTCTTAAAAATTCTTCAAATATTATTTAACCCTAGTGAAATAAAAACATTAGAATCATAAATATTTTAAATTATATTATGATTATTTTACAAACATTTATCATTTCCTTTTCCATCCTATGGGAAATTAAAACATTGCTCATTTGAACATGTGGATTACCACCTCTGTGTGAAGTGATGTGATTCATTTTTCATCACCACCTCACAATGATGGTTATTATGATGGATTTAATTAATAAATATGATATTCATTAAATAATTATCATTTTAGAAAAGATAATATTTTTCTATTTTCTTACGATTCCATCCATTAGAAATTTTATAGCAGTGTTTGTGCATACATGTGGATTACCACATCTAGGAAGTGATGTGATTCATTTTTCATTTACATAATTCATGAATTATTATAAAATTTTATTTATTATATAAATGATATAATCATGTAATTATTATTATTCTAAATATTATGTTATAATAACAACTTTTACCATAATCAACATAATAAATTCATATTGATATTACGAACCAAACATCTTCAAAACACCTAATGTGAACTTAACCAATTAAATAATGGAAGGGTTTATGGTCAAACACCTTTACTGAACATAAAAAATTAGACCACTTTTAATGATAAGAAATTAAACCAAATTGTTTTAATAAAATAAATAATCGATAAAAAATTATTATACAGGATATAAATAATTTACGTGAAAATTTACACTCAAGATAAGAGGGACTTTAACTTTAAAACCATGTTTTATATATTTTAAATATTAATTTTATAAATCAATTTATTTGAAGTCCATATTAATAAAATTATATTATGAATACATTTTTAAGGAAAAATTGAATAATAAAGGAAATTTTATATCAATTTTTAATTTCTTTATAAGGTATTCAAAAGGTATATTTTTATGTATTTTATATTGGATGTTTTGAAAAAAAAATTAAAAAGGAATGTTATATTTTAATTTATAAAACATCAATGATTTTTTCCTCCACCATAACCATTATTTGGTTTTTTTATTCCATTAAAATATTTCATGTTTTATTCAAGTAAAAACACATCTTTCATTTTTTCAATGTAATTTCATAAAGGGTTTTAAATGGAATGAGTATTTTGATATCCAAAAATGTTTTTCTAATAGATGAAAATAATATATTTTTGAGTGTAATGATTAAAATGAAATCATTAACATGTTATGATTATATAATGATTATTTTGAATTTTTTATGGTGATGGGAGATCCTGATGTAAGTCCTTATAATTGGTGGTCCTGATATATATCATGATGATGGATGATCCTAATATAGCACTCCAATGCACTGGGAAGAGGGAAAGAGTAAAACGGATATAGTTATATACTAAGAGATTATTGGAATTTATGATGTAGGTTATTCCATTTTTAATAGTGATTTTAAGATTGATAAAAAATTGATGTCCCAATTTACCAACATGATTTATCTATTCTTCTTAAAGGTTTTTAAGAAAATTATAGGATTTAAAAATATAATCTAATGATTCTAAGTTTAAAAGGGAAATTTATTCTACTTCATAAAGGTTAAGTGTATAACTTTGCTGAAAAGTTTTAATGGTTTTTTTAATTGTTTTAAAGAAACCATTATTGGTATTAATTTTTATTTAAGATTTTATATTAAATGTTTTATGAAAATACTTTGCTAGTGAAGTGGACTTATCTACTAAGAAAATATTTATTTTAAACTCAATGTTTATTATGTGAAGGAACATTTTATAATGAGTATTCATGGATCAATTATTCTCTTTCATTCCATTTATTTATATGTCCCTTCCTGAGAATTTTGTGTTTATATTATTTTTCCAAAATGTTTTTCACATGGTGTTAAGGATTTGTAGGGACAAGGATGAGGTTAAGATAAAAATTGTAAATATGTTTCACAAAAAGAAAAAAAAATTATATCTTAAATGTTTTATATTATGGTAAAAAAAGTATAGTGAGTGGAAGTGTCTAGTTATTATTGTATGGGTTATTTTATAAAAGAGTTATAACATAATTCTCTCTAACTATAAATCAAAAATATTCTCAAAATGTAATAAATTGAATTATAGTAAAAAGAAAATAGATTATGTAATGTTTTATGGTATAGTACTTATAGGATGTACAATTAATACCAATCCAATAGAGTAAATATTCCTATAAGAATTTCCTAAGAAATCCAAACGCATTTTGAAATTTTGGGGTTTCCCTTTTGGGAATATATCATATTGTTCCAGGGTGTACCCTGACAGGAAATCCATTTTCCTATTCCAGGGTTGTAGATATCCATACTATACATTACATAATCTGAGGCTAGTTGGTTAGTCCCCTACCAAAAATCACATCATCAAGATCTATGGATTCTGTAAACGACATCTCAAATCGTAGTATATGTTACTAAGTGGTCTATTCATCCCACCATATGCATCTAAGGAGCATATCTTGGAATCCTAAACCCTAGAAGGAACATGGATATATTCAATGAGAAATTACACAGAATTCCTTGTATCTTAATAAAATCCATTAGGTAGTGTGTCCCATCGCAATCATCTCAAAATGCATCTTTCTGGGTTTTCCATCTACTCAAACCTTTCCTACAACTGAGATCAAACCCTATATTTCTCAAAATTCCATTATCATATCCATAATAAGATCAAATAACATGTTAGAGTTCTAAGGGGACACCCAAAATCATCACTACCCATTTCCCACACACAGCATCTCGAGGTTCAATATCTCACTAGGTCAGCCACTAGGATCCCATGTGTCATGTAATATATATGTTACCCCAAATGGGATCCTCTATAATGTTCTAATATCTTGGGTAATCACCCACCACTTAGAGGGAATATAATCCCTTATCAATCTAATGGGTCACCATGACTCCACTTGTCTCATTAGTGTAGTCCCCCATGGGAGATGACCCCAGATCAATCCCCTTCACAAGTTACAATAGGTAGGTCCTCATACCAAACAAAATCAATCTATATACATAGGGTCTACCATTAACACCCCAAGATTTCAGAATACATTTTACTTTAAATAACCACTATATTAATATATTTTCCTATACGAAATTTTGAATTAAATTAGCCTCTATATATTATGTAAACATTATTAATAAATTATAATATTAATAAAACCTCTATTAAATAAAAATATAGTAATAAATTAATATTCCATGCATTTAGAGGATAAATCGTTAGAATGATTTAATATTAAAAAAAGTATTTCCCTTTCCCAAAAAAATATTAATATTATTAATAAATTAAATAGACCACTTTAAATTGGTTATTATTTTCCTAATAATTTGGGGGTCAAACCCCCTTTATTTAATAAAAAAGTGAAGAATGTCTTTTAAAAATGGGAAATAAGATAACTATTATAAACCCAGAGGAAAAGATGCCTTTATGAAACCAGACCTTAAGGGTTCAAGATGTTCATGAGTGTACAATATGAAAAAAAAACATCAAGATAAGTAATATAAAAGGTTTCATCACCCCCCAAATAGACAATTATGTGGTGAACATAATTAATGATGCATCACTCCCTACCAATAATTTGTGACTTTATGGTCTAACATAACTTGAAAGAACACCCCTCCCACTCAAACTAACATGTGAATGAAGGATGGGATAATAGGTTCTATCACACCTATATCTATTTATATCCCCCAATTGAAATTTATTTTTAGTAAATCACTACAATGTCAACCTCATACAATGTAAAACAAGACCAAAAACTGTAAAAAATGAATTAGGGCGCACATCAATCCAACAAGAACAAGGAAAGGTGGATGAATGAGGGGTTGCATCAAACCCATCATTCTTTTAAGGATTCCCACCTAGAATTTCCTATAGGAAGTTGGAACTCTAACCAAATTAAATTAATCCAAATCCATAGCTCACAAAGAAAACTACATCCCACACAAATAGACATTCCCAATATCAGAAGAGGTAAAACCTTACCATGGTAAAACAAAAATGGTAAAATTGAAAATCTAATACTAAAGTACTTAAAATATTTATAAAAAAATATTTTAAATTCGTGTATGATTTATTATCAACGATTTCCAATCCCCCACTCAATCATTATTCATTTCTGATTATTTTGACATGTGAAATTTGTTCTCTCTTTATATTAAGTTGAAATATTTTCAAAAATTTAATTCTCACCACTTATAAAAAGAGAATCTCACCACACCTTCAACACCACTCAAAGAATTAGGTTTAAACCTAAAACATTACCTATTATGATTTAGTTTTTACACTATTCAATTTCCTTAAACCAATTTTCAAAATATATTTTCTTAAGACCTCTATTTCATGGAGTTTTCATAGGAAAGCTTAAGTCTTCACTATTACTACATTTATTCATAACATGTTTTGTTTTCTTATTAATTTACAAAATCTATTTTTATAATCCCAAAATAACTAGATAAATAATTTTTAATAATAAATTTTATCATTATATGAGAATAATTGTTAAACAGTTATCCTTTTCAATTAAGAAAATTGAATCTGTCATTCACGTGTAGTGAAAACTTCCACTTCCGCGAAGTGGTGAAATATGTTTTTTTAACCACTGCCTCACTAAAATTTTAATAATCATGAATGTTTTGAATAAATTTGATTCATATAAAATAATGACCTTTATATTATTTTAAATAAATAATGAAAACAAAATGACACTCTCATAATTTCAATATCATTAATATTTTTTCATGGGAATAAAAAGTTCTTTTCTGTATCTAAATGTTTTTTAATGGATGAACTAGTTATTTATCATGTTAATTTTTTAAATGTTTACTGAAAAAATAATTACCCTAAATTCTTATGAAATTCTGACACATTTCCTATGCAAGAATTAAAAATATCAACTAAATGATTTTAAAAAATATAAAAGTAATATTTTTGTTAATTTATAGTGTCTAAATAAATTATTATATAAATGTAACATATTAGGGATGTGTTAAAATGTTAAATTCAAATTACATTGCTATCATGATGTCATCAAATTCAAATTATTTTAATAGTCTCAAAAATAAATATAATGGTATATTATGTTAAATAATATTTTATTTAATGATTTAAAGTTCATAAAAATATTTTCTCCGAATAATTGAATTAAATATGGTCTAAATTATATTCCATGTCCCAATTGTGGTCAACACTTCTATTTATAGTAACTTTATTGACCCATGATTTTTTAAAACAGTAACATTACCTTAATCGTCAAAAGGGTTGAGAGTTAAATCTAATAGATAATGTTGAATAAATCGCCGAAAATTGACCAAATGTTATTTTATGTGATGATTTAGACTCATACTAACCTATATTTTAAATATATCCATTTTTTCACCTTTAAATTAAATTTTTTTTATTAATTTAATATTTTATGTAATTCCAAGAGTTCCCTTCCCCTCACTTATAAAAGGGAACATCCCCTCCTCTATTTATAACACCTTTTGAATAGTGTAATTTGGAAAAGAGCTACCCAGGTCTCTCACCAAAATCCATTTACATGTCTTATAATTATTTTTTCACCAAAATACCAAACCTATAAGTATTATGGTGTAATATTATGAAGGTTTTATGGGGAGAGGGTATATATCTTAATAAAACTATTTTAATTTCATTTATTCTTATAACTCTTTCAACTATTAATTATCCCTAGTGAAATAACTACATCATAATAATAAATATTTTAAATTATATTATGATTATTTTACAAACATTTATCATTTCCTTCTCCATCCTATTGGAAATTAAAACATTGCTCATTTGAACATATGGATTACCACCTCCGTGAAGCAATGTGTTTCATTTTTCATCACCACATCACAAGGATTGTTATTATGATGGATTTAATTAATAAATATGATATTAATTAAATTATTATCATTTTTGAAATATAATATTATATATTTTCTTACCATTTAATCCATTAGAAATATTATAGTGGTGTTCGTGTATAGAAGTGGATTACCACCTCTATGAAGTGATGTGATTCATTTTTCATTTCATCATTTATAGATTCTTATAAAATTTTATTTATTATATAAATGATATAAGCATGTAATTATTATTATTCTAAAGATTATGTTATAATAACCACTTTTAACATAATCAACATACCAAATTCATATTGATATTACGAACCAAACATCCTCAAAACACCTAACATGAACTTAACCAATTAATTGATAGAAGGGTTGATATTCAACACCCTTTATTGAACATAAAATATTAGACCAATTTTAATGATAAGGAATTAAAAAAAAATATTTTTTTAAGAATATAAATAATCGATAAAATATTATTATACAAGAGATAAATAATTTACGTGATATGTTACACACAAGGTAAGAGGGAATTTAACTTAAAAACTGTGTTTTATATATTTTAAATATTTATTTTATAAGTCAATTTCTTTGATGTCTATATTCATAAAATTATATTATGAATACATTTATAAAGAAAAAATGAATAATAAAGGACATTTTGTGTCAATTTTTAATTTTTTTCTAAGGTTTTCAAAAGGTGTATTTTTATGTATTATATATTGGATGTTTTGAAAAAAAATTAAAATTGAATGTTATATTTTAGCATGTACAACATTAATTATTTTTCCCTCCATCGTAACCATTAATTTAATTTTTTATTCCTTTGTAATATTTCATGTTTTATTCACGTAAAAACACATCTTCATTTTTTTCAATGTAATTTCATAAAGGGTTTTAAATGGAATGAGTATTTAGATATCCAGAAATGTTTTTCTTATAGATGAAAATAATATATTTTTTAGTGTAATTATTAAAATGAAATAGGTAACATGTTATGATTATGTAATTATTATTTTGAAATTTTTATGTCGATGGGAGATACTAATATAAGTCCTTATAATTGGTGATCCTAATATATCTCATGATGATGTATGGTCCCAATATAGCTCTCCAATTTATTGGGAAGAGGGAAAGAGAAAAAGGGTTATAGGTTTTTACTAAGATATTATTGGAATTTATGATGTAGTTTATTCTATTTTTAATATTTATTGTAAGAATAATAACAAATTGATGTCCCAAGTTACCAACATGACTTATCTATTCTTGTTATGGGTTTTAAATAAAATTCTATGATTTTAAAATTTAATCTAATGTTCTTAAGTTTAAAAGAGAAAATTATGCTACTTTATAAGGGTGAAGTGTATAAATTTGTTGAAAAGTTTTCATGGTTTTTTAATTATTTCAAAGAAACCATTATTGGTATTATTTTTTATTTATGATTTCATATGAAATGTTTTATAAAAAAACTTGTGTAGTGAAGTGGACTTATTCACTAAGAAAATATTTATTTTAAGATCAAATTTTATTATGTGAAGGAACATTCTATAGTGAGTATTCTTGGATAAATTATTCTCTTTCATTCCTTCTATTTATATGTCCCTTCCTGAGCATTCATATGTTCATATTATTTTTCCAAAATATTTTTCACATGGTGTTAAGGATGTGCAGGGACAAGGATGAGGTCCAGAAAAAAATTATAAATATGTTTCATGAAAAGAAAACTATTTATATCTTAAATGTTTTGTATTATGGTAAAATATGAATAGTGAGTGGATGTGTCCAGTTATTGTTTTATGGGTTATTTTATAAAAGAGTTATAACCTAATTATCTCTAAATACAAATCGACAATATTCTCAAAATGTAATAAATTGAATTATAGTCAAAAGAAAATATATTATGTAATGTTTTATGGTCTGGTACTTAGAGGATATGCAAGAAATACAATGCCAATAGAGTAAATATTCCAATAAGAATTTCCTAGTAGATCCAAACTCATTTGGAAACATTGGGGTTTCCCTACTAGGAATAAATAATTTTTTTCCGGGGTATACCCTACCAGGAAAACTATTGTCTTATTCCATGGTTTTAGATCTCCATACTAGAAATCACATAATCTGAGGCCAGTTGGTTGGTCCCCAACCAAAAATCACATCATCAAGATCTATGGAGTGTGTAAAATACATCTCAAATCATAGTATACGTTCCTCATTAGTCTATTCATCCAACCATATGGATCTAAGAAGCATGTTGTGGAATCCTAAACCCTAGAAGGAACATGGATAGATTCAATGAGAAAGTCCATAAAATTCCTTGTATCTTAATAAATTCAAGTTGGTAGTATGTCCCATCACAATCATCTCAAAATGCATCTTGCTAGGTTGTCCATATACTCAAAACTTTCCTAAAATTGAGATCAGACTCTCTAGTGCTCAACATTCCATTATCAAAGCCATAATAGGATCAAATAACACGTTCTAGTTCTAAGGGGACACCTGAAATCATAATTACCCATTTCCCACACACAGCATCTCAGGGTTCAATATCTCACTGAGTCACCCACTAGGATCCCATGTGTCAAGTCATATATATGTTACCCCAAATGGGAACCTCTATCATGTTCTATTCTTTTATGTAATCACCCACCACTTAGAGGGAATATAATCTCCTATCAAGATAATGGATCGCCATTAATCCACTAGCCTCATTAGTGTAGTCCCCTATGGGAGATTACCCCATATCAATCCCCTTCACAAGTTACCTTAGCTAGGTCCTCAAACTGAACTAAATCAATCTATATCTATAGGTTCTAACATTAACACCCCAATATTTAAGAATACATTTTACTTTAAATAACCATTGAATTAATATCTTTTTCTATATAAAAAATTGTATTAAATTAGCCTCTATATATTATATGAACATTATTATGAAATTAAAATATTAATAAAACCTATATTTAATAAAAATATAGCAATAAATTAATATTCCATGCATTTAAAAGATAAATCATTAGAATGATTAAATATTAAAAAAAATTATTTCCCTTTCTCAAAAAAAATTTAATATTAATAATAAATTAAATAGACCACTTTAAATTGGTTGTTTTTTTTCTAATAGATTGGGGGTTAAACCCCCTTTACTGAATAAAAAATATATGAACCTATTTTAAAAATGGGAAATAATAAAACTATTATAAACGTAGAAAAAAAGTTACTTTATGAAACCCGACCTGAAGGATTCAAGATGTTCCTAAGTGTCCAATAGGAAAAAAATCAAGATAAGTAATAGAAAAAGTTTTATCACCCCCCCCCCAAAGACATTGTTGTAATAAACATTGTCAATGATGCATCATGCCCTACCAAGAATTTGCGACTTTCTAGTCTAACATAACTTGGAAGAGCACCCCTCCCACTCACACTAATGTGTGGAGGGATGATGGGATAATAGGTTATAGCACACCTATATCTATTTAAATCCCCCACATGACAATTATTTTGAGTAAATCACTACAATGTCAACCTAATAAAATGTAGAACAAGACCAAAAACTATACAAAATTGAGTTAGGGCGCACATAAATCCAACAAGAATAAAAAAAGGTGGATGAATGAGGGGTTGCGGCACATCGACCATTATTTTAAGGTTCAAAACTAGCAGTATATACAAGAATTTTTACATATAAAAAAATTAAATTAATCCAAATCCAAATCTCACAAAGAAAATTGCATCCCACACAAATAGGCATTCCTAAAATCAGAAGAGGTCAAACTTTACCATGGTAAACCCAAAATGGTAAAATTGAAAACTCTAATACTAAAGGACATAAAAAAAATCTAAAAACATTCTTGTAAATTTTTGTATGATGTATTATCAAGGATTTACAATCCCCCATTCCATCATTATTCATTTTGAAGTGTTTTTACATGTGAAATCTATTCTCTCTTTATATTAAGTTAAAATGTTTTTAAAAATTAAATTCTCACGAATTATAAAAGGGGAATCTCACCACACCTTCAAAACCACTAAAAGAATTAGATTTACACCTAAAAAATAGCCTATTATGATTCATTTTTTACACTATACAATTTCCTTGAACTAATTTTTAAAATATATTTTCTTAAGACCTCTTTTTCATGGATTTTTCTCTGGGAAAGCTTATGTCTTCACTGTTACTACATTTATTGATAACATATATTATTTTATTCTCAATTTAAAAAATATATTTTTATAATACCTATATAATTACATAAATACTTTTTAATAATAAATTTTATCATTCTATGAGAATAGCTATTAACCACTTCCCTATTTCAATTAATAAAAATGAATCATTCATTCGTGTGTTGTGAAAACTTCCACTTCCACGAATTGGTGAAATATGTTTTATTACCCACTAACTTACTTAAATTATCATAATAATGAAAGTTCTGAATAAATTTGATTCATATTAAATAAATAATTTTATATGATTTTAGATAAATAATGAAAACAAAATGACACTCTCTTAATTTCAAAATCATTAATATTTTTTTATGTGAATAAAATGTTCTGTTTTGTATCTAAATTTTTTTTATTGGATGAAATAGTTTTTTATCATGGTAAATTTTTAAATATTTAGTTACAATTTCATTACCCTAAATTCTTACAAAACACTGACACATTTCCAATAAAATCATTAAAAATATCAAGTAAATTATTTAAAAAACTCTAAAAGTAATATTTTTGGAAATTTATAGTGTCCAAATAAATTATTATATAAATATAACATATTAATGGTGTGTTAAAATATTAAATTAAAATTACATTTCTATCATGATGTCATCAAATTAAAATTATTTTAATAGTCTCAAAAATAAATATAATGGTATGTTATGTTAAATAATATTTTATTTAATGATTTAAATTTTGTAAAAATATTTTCTCCTACTAATAGAATTAGATATGGTATAAATTATCTTCCATGTCCCAATTGTGGTTAACACGTCCATTTATAGTAACTTTCTTAGCCTATGATTTTTAAAAACATTAACATTACCTTAATCATCAAAAGGGTTGAGAGATTTAAATCTAATAGATAATGTTTAATAAATCGCCAAAAATTGAACAAATGTTATTTTATGTGATTATTTAGACTCATACTAACCTATATTTTAAATATATCCAATTTTTTACCTTTAAATTAAGATTTGTTTTTATTAATTTAATGGTTTATGTAATTCCAAGAGTTCCCTTCCCCTCACTTATAAAAGGGAACATCCCCTCCTCTATTTCTAACACCTTTGGAATAGTGTAATTTGGAAAAGAACTACCTAGGTCTTTCACCAAAATCCATTTACATGTCTCATAATTATTTTTTTCACCAAAATAAAAAACCTCAAATTATTATGGTGCAATCTAATGAAGGTTTTATGGGGAGAGTGTATACTTCCTAACAAAACTATTTCAATTTTATTTATTATTATAACTCCTTGAAATATTATTTAACCTTACTGAAATAACAACATCAGAATAATAAATATTTTAAATTATATTATGATTATTTTACAAAAATTTATCATTTCCTTTTCCATATTATGGTAAATTAAAACATTTCTCGTCTGAACATGTGGATTACCAACTCTGTGAATTGATGTGTTTCATTTTTCATCAACACCTCACACGGATGGTTGTTATGATGGATTTAATTAACAAATATGATATTCATTAAATAATTATCATTTTTTGAAATATAATATTTTATCTATTTTCTTACCATTCTATCCATTAGAAATTTTATAGTGGTGTTCGTGCATACATGTGGATCACCACCTCTATGAAGTGATGTGATTCATTTTTCATTTACATCATTCATGGATTCATATAAAATTTTATTTATTATATAAATGATATAATCATGTAATTATTATTACACTAAATATTATGTTATAATAACCACTTTTACCATAATCAACATACCAAATTCATATTGATATTACGAATCAAACATCCTGAAGACACCTAATGTGAACTAAAGTAATTAATTAATGGAAAGGTTGATGGCGAACCCCCTTTATTGAACATAAAAAAATTAGACCACTTTTATCGATAAGGAATTAAACCAAAAAAATGTGTTTTAAGAAAATAAATAATCGATAAAATATTATTATACAAAGATAAATAATTTATGTGACCAGTTACACTCAAGGTAAGAGGGAATTTGACTTAAAAATATCATTTTTTATATTTTAAAGATTTATTTTATAAATAAATTTCGTTGATTTCCATATTTATAAAATTATATTATGAATAAATTTTTAAGGAAAAAATTGAATAATAAATGACATTTTATGTCAATTTATAATTTCTTTCTAAGGTTTTCAAAAGGTATATTTTTATATATTTTATATTGGATGTCTTGGAAAAAAATAAATGTTATATTTTAACATATAAAACATCAATGATTTTTTATCCATCGTAACCATTATTTGATTTTTTTATTCCTTTACAATATTTCATGTCTTATTCAAGTAAAAACTCTTCTTCCCTTTTTTAAATTTAATTTCATAAAGGGTTTTAATTATAATGAGTATTTATATATCCAAAAAAAATCTTATAGAAGAAAATAATATATTTTCGAGTGTAAAGATTAAGATGAAATCATAACATTTTTTATTTTGTAATAATTATTTTGAATTTTTTATGGTGATGGGATATCCGGATATAAGTCCTTATAATTGCTGATCCAGATATATCTCATGATGATGGATGATCTTAATATAACTCTCCAATCCATTGGGAAGAAGTAAAGGGTAAAATGGTTATATGTTTCTACTAAGATATTATTGGAATTTACAATGTAGGTTATTCCATTTTTAATAGTGATTGTAAGATTTATATGAAATTGATGTCCCAAGTTACCAACATGATTTATCTATTCTTTTTATGGGTTTTTAAAAAAATTATTTGATTTAAAAATATAATCTAATGATCTTAAGTTTAAAAGGGAAATTTATGATACTTCATAAGGGTGTATAACTTTATTGAAAAGTTTTCATGGTTTTTTAATTATTTCAAAGAAACCATTATTGGTATTATTTTTTATTTAAGATTTCATATGAAATGTTTTATGAAAATACTTGGGTAGTGAAATGGGATTATTCACTAATAAAGTATTTATATTAAGCTCAAAGTTTATTATGTGAAGGAATATTTTATAATGAGTATTCGTGGATCAATTATTCTCTTTCATTACTTCTATTTATATGTCCTTTTCTGAGCACTTTGTGTTCATATTATTTTTCCAAAATGTTTTTCACATGTTGTTAAGGATGTGTAGGGACAAGGATGAGGTCAAGATAAAAAATGTAAATATGTTTTATGAAAAGAAAAAAAATTATATCTTAAATGATTTATATTATGGTAAAAAATGGATAGTGAGTGGAAGTGTCCAGTTATTGTTGTATGGGTTATTTTATAATATATTTATAACCTAATTCTCTCTAACTATAAATCAAAAATACTCTCAAAATGTAACAAAATGAATTATAGTCAAAAGAAAATATATTATGTAATTTTTTATGGTCTGGTACTTATAGGATGTACAAGGAATACCAATCCAATAGAGTAAATATTCCTATAAGAATTTCCCAGGAAATTCAAACTCATTTTGAAACATTTGGGTTTCTCTGATGGGAATACATCATTTTTTTCTAGGGTGTACCATGCTAGGAAAACCATTTTCCTATTCTAGGGTTGTAGATTTCTATACTAGACATCACATAATCTGAGTTTAGTTTATTGGTCCCCTGCCAAAAATCACATCATCAAGATCTATAAAGTGTGTCAAAGACATCTCAAATCATAGTATACGTTACTCAGTGGTCTATTCATCCCACCATATGGACATAAGGATAATGTATTGGAATCCTAAACCCTAGAAGAAACATGGATATATTCAATGAGAAAGTCCACAGAATACCTTGTATATTAATAAATTTCATTATGTATTTTGTCCCATCGCAATAATCTCAAAATTCATATTATTGGGTTGTCTATCTACTCAAACATTTCCTACAACAGAGATCATACTCTCTAGTGCTCAATATTCCATTATCATAGCCATAATAGGATCAAATAACATGTATGAGTTCTAAGGGGACACCCAAAATCATCACTACCCATTTCCCACACACAGCATCTTGAGGTTCAATATCTCACTGGGTCACCTGCTAGGATCCCATGTGTCAAGTCATATATATGTTACCCAAAATGGGATCCTTTATCATGTTCTAATCTCTCTGGTAATCACCCACCGCCAAGAGGGAATATATTCCCCTATCAAGCTAATGGATCACTATAACTCCACTAGACTCATTAGTGTAGTCCCCCATGGGAGATGACCCCAGATCAATCCCATTAAAAAGTTACCTTAGGTAGGACCTCACACCAACTAAATCAATTTATATATATAGGTTCTACCATTAAAACCCCAAGACATCATAATACATTTTACTTTAAATAACCATTGTTTTAATATCTTGTTCTATATAGAAAAATGAATTAAATTGGCCTCCATATGTTATATAAACATTATTAAGAAGTTATAATATTAATAATACCTCTATTAAATAAAAATATAGTAATAAATTAATATTCAATGCATTTCATTTAACATTAAAAAATGTATTTCCCTTTATCAAAAAACATTGAATATTATTAATAAATTAAATAGACCATTTTAAATTGGTTATTATTTTTTTAATAGATTGGGGTTCAAACCCCCTTTATTGAATAAAAAATAAAAGAATCTATTTGAAAAATAGGAAATAAGAAAAACATTATAAACACAGAAGAAAAATGACTTTATGAAACCTGACCTGAATGATTCAAGATGGTCATGAGTATCCAATAGGAAAAAAGACACCAATATAAGTAACATAAAAAGTTTCATCACCCCACCCCCCAATAGACAATGTTGTAGTGAACATATTCAATGATGCATCATGCCCTACAAAGAATTTTTGACTTTCTAGTCAGACATAACTTGGATGAACACCCCTCCCACTCAAAATAACATGTGGAGGGAGGATGGGATGATAGTTTATAGCACAACTATCTCTATTTAGATCCCCCACCTGAAAATTATTTTGAGTAAATAAATGTAATCTCAACCTGATATAATGTAAAATGTAACATCCCGGTTCTGGAAGCCACTGAGAGGCGCCCCGTACCCGGTTTGTCACATGACCTCAAGTGCATTTCCCCAAACTCCAGAGGCTACCGACTAGAAGAAAGGGCCTTCGTGAGTCGGTGGGGAAACTATGCCCTCATTCAGTAAAGCATACAGCGGAAGAACAATCAAACACAATAGCGGAAATAATAAATAGCATACAACAACTGAACTGAACAGCATAAGCAATGTATAAAATAATAATGATGCAACATGGTACATATGTCTATGGAAAGTATTAAACAAACCAACGTACTGAATACAACTGAAAATAGAATGTAAAAGTAAACAAAGTAAACTCCTCAGCATCTTAAGCCATAGCTTGGTCCCATGCTTTCCAGCTCCACAGCAAGTCAGGTACCTGAATTAGAAGGGCACTTTCCCTTATCTATACCTGCAACAACATAGTCTGTTTAGGCCCAAAAGCATGACCCAAAAAGGGTGTGAGACAAAGTCCCAGTAGTCAATCACCTAGAGATCTGTGCCTAACAGTTAGTGAATACATGGTAGTAATAAAAAAAGAAGCAGTAAATAGGAAAGCACACCGCAACCATAATCCACAGTTCTAACATATAAAATACACAAGAAACAGCCACTCAGGCAAGTAGAACAAAAAGGTAACCTCTGGGTAGTTCTCACAACCTAACCCCTAAGGTTCAACCTATAAGTACTAGCTACCCTCTGGGAAGCACACATAGTCTCACCCCTCTGGTTCAGCTAAAGAATATACTCTCTGGGGAAGCACTCACCGTCAATTCCCACTATAGTCTAGTATCGTGCTAAAAGCTCTCTGGTGAAGCACTCAACGTCAATTCCCCCTATGGCCCGCGTCGAGGATCTACATACTCTCTGGGTAAGCACTCAACGTCAATTCCTCCTATGGTCTTGCATCGTAATTAAGAACACTCTGGATAAGCCCTTCTGTCCATTCTCTTTATGGTCCACTACACTAGGTTCCCACAGCCCTGTGTAAAATAAACATGCATAGCACATGTGTATCTTCCAAGTAAACCTCAAGAACTACTTGGATAACATTCTAAGGCATAGCAGAAAAACAAAGCAATAGTTCCACTATATGAAAACTAGGCATGGAAACTGTAAAATTCCAAACAGGAAGAACAAGCATAAAAAACATCTAGGGTACAGTAAAAACTACCATAATCACAGACAAAAACATCCACTCTAGAAAACAAGAAAAGTATGAAATATAACAAGGGCAAAACAGGAACACGCAATACCCCGTTCAAGGTTATTGGTGAAAATCGCACAAACTACTCAATGACTTCCTACAGAACGGGACAAAACACCTACCTCGATCCTAGGAGATTGATATACGTGAACCATGATGATTGATTCCCCTTAGAACGTCGTAGATCTGAGAAAACGTCAAAAATGCTCAACCTATGATAACTTGAAAAGGGGAAAGAATTGGAAAACAAGGCTCAAGTAGAAGGGAGAACTCACCGCTTCGATTCCAACGCAAACGACAGAACTCGAATTGGAGAACAGATGGAGGCACAGGGATCCAGAGAAGTTCTGCAGCCGTACGACGTCTCTTGGCTGAACAAGACCTAGAAGAAGATGTTTTTAGGGTTAGCCATGACCCCGTTCCATTTAATGAAAAAAATAAAGTACACGGTGTGTAATTTTAGAGTACACGGTGTGTACTAGGTCTTTCCGTACTCTACCAAAATCGGCCTCCACGTCACCCCTACACACTGTGTGTATGGCCCAGGTACGGACAGCACATGACTTCGAGCAGGAAAAGAGTACACAGTGTGTACTCAGAAAGTACACGGCGTGTACTTAAAAAATTTCTAGAAACTTTATTTTTCTTAAAAACTCCAGAAAAAAGAAAGAAATACCTAAAACGAAGATTCGGGTTCTTACATAAAACAAGACCAAAAACTGTACAAAATTAAATTAGGGAACACATCAATCCCACAAGAATAAGGATGGGTGGATAAATAGGGGTTGCAGCACACCCATTATTCTTTTAAGGCTCCCCGCCTAGAGGTACCTACAGGAAGATAGACCTATAACCAAATGAAATTAATACAAATCCAAATCTCACATAGAAAAATACATCCAACACAAATAGACATTTCCAAAATCAGAAGAGGTCAAACTTTACCATAGTAAAACAAAAATGGTAAAATTGAAAATTATAATTCTAAAGGACTTAAAATAATTCTAACAAAATTCTTGTATATTAGTGTATGATGTATTATCAAAAATTTCCAATCCCCCACTCCATCATTATTCATTTTGGAATGTTTTGACATGTGAAATATGTTCTATATTTACATTAAGTTGAAATATTTTCAAAAAATAAATTCTCACCACCTATAAAAGAGGAATATCACCACCCCTTAAAAACCCCTCAAAAAATTAGGTTTACACCTAAAAATTTACCTATTATGATTCAGTTTTTACAGTATTTAATTTATTTGATCCAATTTTTAAAATATATTTTCTTAAGAACTCTATTTCATGGAGTTATTTGTGGGAAAGCTTAAGTCTTAACTATTGCTATATTTATTCATAACTTATTTTATTTTATTCTTAATTTAAAAAATCTATTTTTATAATATCTATATAATTACATAAATACTTTTTAAAAATATTGGTATCATTCTATGAGAATGGATATTAACCACTTCTCCAATTCAATTAAGAAAAATGAATCTGTCATTCACATGTTGTGAAAACTACCACTTCCACGAAGTGGTGAAATATGTTTTGTTAACCACTAACTCACTTAAATTATCGTAATCATGAATTTTTTGAATAAATTTTATTCATATAAAATAAATATTATTATATATAAAAAAAATCATAATATACCTTCCATCACATTATTTATAAAATGAAAATGTTAACCATGATTTTTTTGAACTACCACCTCCACGATGTAACGTGTCTCATTTTTCATAGAGATTCATTATTTCGTATCCAAATATATTAAAAATAGATTAAACACCTTAAAATTATCTAAATAATAAAATTATTATTCTATAACAATGTTATTATTCATAAAATGATCCATTTTCATAATCATAATCATTCATTATTTATGTTTTGTTGATGTTTGGGTAAATCTAACCGACTACTTGAACAATACTATATAATAATATCATGGATTGTTATGAGAAAATAATATATGATATAATATAAAATAATTATTTTTTTAATTATTTTTTTAATTGTAACATTAATAATAAACTTATTAGTTAGGATATCAATGTATGTCTGTTAATAAACATTGAGACATGTTATTCACCAATTTCATCCTTAAGGATCATAACGAACACTAAAATTTAATGAAATCATAAAAGTAAAAATAATTATAAAGGATAGATTCTAGTAAATTTTTTATCTAAGAATGATGAAATTTTTTAGAACGACTAACAACGTCACTATTATGAAACTAGTTCAAAACGATCAAGATCACTCACAACAATAATTCAAAATATTTAATGAGTAAATAATATACATGTAGAGAATAATTATGAATAAAATTTATAAAAGGTTATATATATGAATAATATTGTTAAATAGGTGATTAAGATTGATATTTTTTTGTAAAGGAGATTCAAGTTCTTTAGTTAATTTCATGTATTGAGGTAATGGATGTTTTTCATAAGTTTATTTTGATGATAAAATTTTAATATTATGCACCGTGATATCTTTGATATGGTTTGATTACTATCTAATCAATGTATTTTACCATACTCATGTAATTTATGTGGTTTGAGTGACACTTCAGGTTATCTCTTGAAATAGATTTTAATTAAAAGTATACCAAGGTCATAATTTTCATTATTAACTCAACTCCCTTCATTGAGTTAGAAATGTTTTTTTCTTGAAATTATTTATTCAATGATTTTTTCTTATACTCTAATATTTTATTTCATAGTATATTATCTTATTATATGGGGATAATTAAAGTTTTGATTCAAATATTCCTCCTTTATGTATTTTTTCCCAATAAAAAGTATAACATTATTGAGAATAATTATCATCCTATTTAACAACCATTTCCTATCCTTATATATATATTTCTTTCCAAAAAAATGTTCACATATATATTTAGAGACCCAATTATATATTATAAAATGTTACCTTCATATTTAACTTCTCCTAATTGTAAAAATATGTTTTTTAAACTTTTTATGATTTGGTTTTTTAACAAAAATATTTCAAAATATTTTTATATCCATTCTAAATCAAATGTGTTATATTTATCTTCACATTTCCTTTGATAACCATTTTTTCATTTCACGTATCTATTATTGAAGTTTATTTTTCTATAGTAAGTGTTTATAATGGTTTCACTCATCATTATATAACCATTATTTATTATTCAATGCTTATATGTTGAAGATTATTTTTCAAAATTAAAATTATTCAAAAAAAAATCACCATGCCATTTGAAAAAAATATATTTTAAAGGATTAATTATTAGTATTTCATTCAAAATATTTATTTTTTAAAATATCTTATTTTAAATTTCTCAAAATTTACCTTTTCCCAAATTTCTTTTCAATGTTACTATAACTTAATCTTATGCCAAATATTAATTTATTTCCTAAAAACTAATTTGTGATTTCCCTTAATATAATATTTTCCTCTAAAGTGTTTGTTTAAAAGGAATTTATTTTTCAATAGTCACTTTTAACATGTTCTTGTGAAATAATATTTGGGGGTGATTTAATTATGGGTTACAATTTTTTACATTACTAAGGTCAATTTTGTTGATATGGTATAGAAATGTTGTGAAATCCATTTTTCTTTACAATGTTTATTTATGATGCGACAAATGAAACCCAATTTCTAAATTTTATTTTCATGATATATTTAATGATTGATATCTTCTGAAATAAATATGTGTGGTTTTTTATTAAGTGATGGTTTGACCTTATATACCCCTCTAATTCATTTTTTAAAGCTTTATATCTCTTGAGATAATAGTAAACGAGTTAAGATGCTTGATCCACCAAACGATATATGTGATTTAATCCTAATACACTATGGTAAAGAGGTGAGTGAATTCTAACCCACAAAGGTAAATATGTCTATAAAGGCCAATCCTCTAAGTGAAATAAGTTTTTATGCTTAATCCACTATGTAATGATTCTTATACTCATGTTTCTCATGTATTCTTATATATTGAAACATACTTATCTTATTTTTTCTCATTTATTATTCCCCATTTTTTGGGTATATTTTCATAATGTTTGGTTCATTGATACGAATTATTCTCTCCTTCCCAGATGTATCATGAGGTAATTTCCCTAAAATGGAATATTATTTATTATCAAAATTGTTGCTTAGTTCATGATAAAAATTCCTAACTATGCACTGGGTTTGACACTCCATGGGGATTCTCTTTGTTTAGTAACATTATATTTATATACCAATATGAAGGATTTACATATATCTGAATTAAATTATGAGTTGGGTTAGAGAACATAATCAAAAAAATTACGTGTACAATATATGTTAATAATAAAGAGTTATAGGTTTACCGAATTATATAATTTTTTATCCAAAAGTATCATAGGTGAAATGAAGGTGTCATTTGAGAATAAGAATTAGGATTGAGGTTTCATATTCAAATTAACATTTAGACTGATTTTTTTAGATATTATCCATTCCATGATGGCATAGAGGCATATTTTGAATAAATATTAGCAAAGATTAATATACGAATATTATAAGGGAAAGGATATGTTACCCAGACATCCCTTAGATAGAAAGGTTTGTATCTCTTAGAATCTATATATTTGATCATGATTACCTTTATATACCATTAGTTACTATTTTTAATAAGTAATAATTAAAAACCCATTAATTTAATTTATTTAAGGGGGTTTAATGTGACACTTAGATATTTCAAAAAATATTTTCCTTTATATAAACATCATATTAATATATTATTCTACCAACAAAATTAAAATAATATGGCCAGTGACATATTAGATGAATATTATTATGAAATTATATTAGGAATAATACCATCGAAAAATAAAAATATAGTAATCAATAAAAATTTCCTAAATTTAGATAATAATTAATTAGAATGATTTTATATTAAAAATAGGATTGTTCTTCCACAAATAACTAATTAAAGTTTTATAAAATTAAATAGAAAAATTTAAAATGATTATTATGATAATATCATATATTATTATATATGAACTAATATATCAACATTCTTTTAAATTTAAATTGGTAGATAATAAAATAAAGAACACTAAAGGTTCATAAATGATATTTTTCAAATATAAGTTTTTCATTATATTTTTTACATTCCATTATAAGAATGAATTTATAAATTTTTTAATCGTAATTAGATAAAAAAATTATGATTCTTGAATATGTTGTTTCAAAATTTTCTTAGTATGAAATTTTTTAATTTTTGTAGAATAATTAATTTTTCGATAACTGTAAAAAACATTTTTTACTAAATCCATAACATTTATAACTTTTATGAGAATTGGTTATATCTTACAGAAATTATAAAATATTTTTTTATGATTAGTGACATACATAATTAGTGAAAATATAAAATTTAAAAAAATATTGATTTTATAAAATCGTTTTTAACCTTTTATGAACATAAGTTATATTTTCAAATTAAAGGAACTATTTTTTTGGAGTTTTATTTTAAATAGTTGTTAGTTTTATTTAAATTAGTTTTTCATGTGAATTGAATTCCAAATAAATTTAATTTGATTTATAATAAATTAATATAAAACATGAAAATTAAAATCAATTATAATTTCATCCTATATATGAATTTTACGATTAAAAATACATTTTCTCTAAAAACGGGTTTTTACATGTTACATGTAACACCCAGACCCTAGAAGCTTAGAGACAATGAATTATTAAATTAAATTGTAATTATTACAAGGAAAAAAATATTTAAGGACCATTCAGTTTGTAGTCTTGGAAATCCATATTACACAAAAGATACCCATAATACATTATGAAAACAAAATAAAACTTGCTACACAATAAGTAAAATAAATTGCATCCATAATTGCTTGTTAAAATATATCTTCTTCATAACTTGGGGAAATAAAAATAATAATGGATAGCAAAAATTCTTAGTAAGGTTAAGTAATATGGAATCAATAATGAATCTATAAGAATAAATTAACATGGAAAGGTGAATAACTAATAACACATGCCATTCAAATAACTAGATAAGGTAATATCAATAAGGAATGTTAGGAAAATAAAACGCATTACATTTAATTAGATAACTAAAATGAAATTTATCCATAGATATGTCGGGACAATATCTCTTGGATGAATAATATATGAATCGTGAAAATGAAATGTATTTATAGATATGTCAACAAAAAATCTGATGGATAAATAATAACTAAATATAAATGAGGGTAATTCTTAATTCTTGGACATCTTGTTTCCTAAGAACATGTCACTTTTACCTTCAAGACCTTTGAAAAGACGGTTTACAAGATGTTGGGTAAAAATCCATCTCATTGGAAAAATGATTCATCTCAGGAACTACCAATGCATTGAGGGGTTGTCTATAACTGGGCCCCACTCGTATTGTACCAGTCCAAATCATTTCTCATATCAATGAAAAATGTGACTTAAAAGTATCCATAATGAATATAAGATATTTATTTACCAATAATACCTCAAAGAAGGATAATTAACAACAAGGGTTTTTGGACATTAAAATAATCTTGAGGAAAAATAATACTTAAACCTTCTGATGTGTAACATCCCAGGTAAATAAAGAATAAAGAATTTTCATATTTATTAATATTTACGAATTAAATATTAATTTTAACTAAAAGGGGTTTCTACGTTCGATAGCGTACTCGATACGCAACGATGAGTTTCTTTGAAAACTTACGTTGCACACAAGTAATAAAATAATATTATTTTAAATGTTAGTTAACGAGTAGCCGTTGTACTGGCGGGAATGGATAGAAATAACTAAAATATGATTATATATGTTTTTAAATGTTTATACATTTACCCAATAAAAGATAAAGGCTTAAAATACGGAAAGAGTTCAATTTTAGGGCATATGTACTCTAATTTTCACTAAAGGTTCACTTATCACCTTTTAATGGTGAACCGTCATTAAATATAGTTTTGATCACTCTTATACTTTATTTTGGACCAAATATAACTCTTCTTTAGAATCGGGACATCAAAATTTACTTTGTGTAAATTTTTGGTACCTTTCTGATAAAGTTCTTTTTTTATGAATAGTGTAAAATGTTGTATTTTAATTCAAAACCTCTTCTTAATATAATTTATTTATATGATTAGATTATCTTTTGAATTGGTTTTAAAGTGAAATTAGAAAATATTTTTACCATTTTATCCAATGGTGGTCATTGGAATCAATTTCACTTTGAAATTAGACTTAAACTGGTGTCAATCTTTTGATACTTATTGTTTTGTAAAAACACGTTATTTGCTCTGGCAGCGGAAATTAATTATTAAATTAATTAATTTGACTTATATGTTTTGAATTTTGTAAAATGGACTTCATTTTTGAATTCGGAATATCAAATATAGCTTAGGGTGAATTTTTGGTAATTTTCTGAAAAACTTCAATTTTTGATGAATAGTGAAACCACTAAGTGGTAATCAAGCAAACTGATTTTTCAGTTAAATGAAAGTTTACCACTAATGTGTATTGAATTTTTAAAATCCGACATACATGGTTGTCATTAAGAAGTAAAATGTGGTTCAATGAGATTAAAATAATTTTTTGGTGAATAGTAACTTTTTTTCATTAATCGCGATTAGAGATAATTAGTGTAGTTTAAGGTAAAAATGGTATTATAAGAATGTGAAAACACCATGACACTTGTCCTACACCTATTGGGTGAGTCATGTCCGACCAAGACAAGCCATGGGCCAACTTGGGGACCCCATGGAGCCACTTTGGTTGGAAAATGACATTAATATATTTTTATTTAATGTTAAAGTGAAAATGACACTAACATGATATGTTTAACTAAAACAATTTTTAAATGGGGTTATACAAGTCAGATTTTTTATTATAAATAGTCATTAGAAATATAAAAAGATTTCCTACATCATAGTATTTTTTTATAATTTTTAGACTCTAAATAAATTAAATTATTTATGACATAATAATGATGCAGCGATGACATCATTATTTGACGATTTAAATAAAATGGAAAGATAATGTAAAATCTATGAACTACACATGTCCAAAACCAATTGGATGAGTGGATTTAGAACCCTTATCACCTTATCCACGAATTATATCAATGTGGGACCTTTTAAAACCGAAACACATGTTCAAATAAAGTAATATTTCTTTACTTTCCAAAAGTGCCCCTCCTCTCCTCTTATAAAAGGCCCCCACCTCTACCTCATTTCACACACTCCTCAAGCCTTTGGCTCGGCCAACCCCTTCCCATTTACTCTATCCACATCCCTCTCCTCATCCTAGAGGATTCCCTTTGGGCAGAATCCTTTCAAAGGAAGCCTTTAGGCTCAAATCAAAAGGAGTTACACTTTTAAAGGTAATTCATTCTCTCTTGTTCATTTGTTTTATTTTGCTTCTCCAACCCTCTAAACTCTTATTATTTACTTATTTTGTAACAAAACAAGTATCTTAAATATACTAGGATGTTGTTATAAGATTTATTTTAGCTACACTCTCACACAACTACATCAAATGGTTAAAGAACATACGGTTTCCGTGGATGGCGAAATTCTGCCTCCCGAAACGATGATTGTTCAATACTCATTTAACACCTTCAAAGGTGGCCATTATGATGTCAATATTTTTATATATGATATATAATATGTGTATTTTTTTCTTTAAGCTTCTGTATTTTTCATTTTGGGCATACCTTTATGGTTTCCATTATGGGTAAACACGATATCTTCATTTAAGGAAGTGCGGACTACCGCCCCCTCAAAGTGATGTGATTCGTTAATGCCATATGTGGGACGTGTAAAGGATGGATTTAAAGTTATTATATATGATGTTATACTAGAATTATAATATACCTCTATATCATTATTATTTATTTCCATTAAAGTATGAGATAGAAATGAAAGTAGCGTTCATGCGTACGTACGGCTTACCGTCTCCATGAACGGTGTATTTCATTTCTTATCCCCAAATGTAATGTACTATTAAAAGTACATGTATATAATGGATATATATAATTAATGATATATATAAATGATGAATATAATTCTGGAATTAAAATATACATACCTCTCATTTAGTTTTAATTCCACTAATAGGACAAAGAAATGAAAGTAGCATTCATGCGTACGTACGGCTTACCGTCTCCATGAACGGTGCATTTCATTTCTTACCTATAAATGATTATGTAATATTATAAATACATGTATATTCTGGATATATATGATATATATGATATCTAAATCAGGAATTTCATTCTGGAGATAAAGAACTTTTGACCACACGAACAACATGTAATTGTAAGAAGTCAACTTTCGACTTAAGAACCAAATATTGACAAAACAAACATTATTAACTTAAATGGTTACATAATGTTTATAACATGGCAATAAGTGATATAAAAGGAATAATGAACTTTAAAAAGGTTCTTAATCAAGTATAAATTAACTCAAGTTTATTATTCAGGACGTTAAAGAACGATTGAGTCAAGTCGGATACGAGGTAAGGGACTTCGTCTCAATCTCCTTTCATTGAGGAATATTTAGTTTTATACACAACTTTCTTTTATACGGTGTATAAACTCCTTTGACTTTTACTTTTATACAAAAGGAATCTTTTTCTACGAAGCGTTTTACTAAACGACAAAAAGGAATGTTTTTTTTAACGTACGCGGTGACAACGACCTTTTCCGCCACCGCGAGTATTATTTGGTTTTTGGCTTTCTCAACAAGCCGTAATGTTTTTAGAATAAAATAAATACCATATACTCTTTTATGTATTTTGGTATTGAAAATGGTTTTGAAAAAGGATTCTATTATGTCAATATATTTATGATATATTGTGATTGAAATGTGGAAATGTTATCATTCCTTTATATTGGTTTTATGTTTTATGATTTTATATTGGTACTTGGACATTTTAACGGGTGGTTACGTTATAAACCATATGACGGGTGGTGCCGTGAATACCAGGATGGGTGGTTACGTTATAACCTCCAATGCATTGGGTATGGAAGTCGGCCGTATGGCTATTCCATTAAGTATGTATGGAAATTGGCCGTATGGCTATTCCATTAAGTGATATGTGTGGAAGTCAACCGTATGGTTATTCCACTTAAGTATGTTTATGTCCCAAGTTACCTTTATATATTCTATGTGTTCTTTATATGGGTTTTATGGTAATCCTTTGGTTACAAAAAGGTAAGTAATGATACTTTATTCAGTGAAGATTTTTTTTTACTACTTCATGAAGGTGAAGGTATTACTTTGATATAGTATACATGGTTTACTTGAAGTTTGAAAAACTAACAGTTTTCATTCTTTTTGTATCCCTTACTGAGCTTTTTATGCTCACCCCAAGTTTTTCGAAATGTTTTTCATAGGACTTAAAGTGGAATAAGGTCAAGGATGGGATCAAGGGAATTTCATGCTATCTAAAACATGGAATCTAGACATCTTTCTTTTTTAAGAGTTTTTATTTTATGGAGACTTAGTAGAAGTGTCTACTTTGTAATCTTTTAAGATGTAATAGTTATGTTCTAATTCTCTAAAACTCTAAACCTGAAAAGATCCTCAATGTGAATTATTCATTTAATTCAATATTAAGTAAGGTTTAAGGTCGGGGCCTTATATGATGTGTCCCATACCACATTGAAACATTTAAATAATAATTAATCATGAATTAAATGAAACATATAACATTATTTGAATAATTATATTAATTTTATAACATGTTAAGTAAAAATATATACATCAAATAAGATTTAATTGGTGCAGAACAAACATTAATCTCATTTGTATGTAAGTTGAGAGGAAATACCTTACCTTATCCTTCCTTTTTTCTGTGGTACTTATCCTCCTATATAGTGGTTTGAAATATTTTAATAACTAATACCATAACCACACTCGTGTTTATAATACCATATATTAACTTCTTACAATATTTTATCACACGTTTGTTAACACTTTTTCATTATTTTTACTATTTTGGGTGTTAATTGCCCAGTTTTCTCAACTATGTTTTGACTTTTTATTTGGTGTTATTATTAAATATATCATGGTTTAATAATTTAAATAATTTAACCCATGAAGAAATTATATTATATATTTAGTATATATGTATTTATAATTGTCCATAATATTTGGAGATTATAAATGTAGTGCATCATTCATGGAAAAGGTAGGCGTACGCATGAACGATACTTTTATTTATTTATTGTATTAAAAGAATTAAAAATAAATGATACATATTTATATTATAATTTCATAATCATATCTATATTAAAACTTTTACATAGTTTTATTAACACCATCCATTTTATGTTCCACGTATTGCATGAACGAGTCATATCGCTTTGAGGGGGAGGTAGTCCACACTTCCTCATACGAAATTATCGTATTTACACAACTTGGATAGAATAAAGGTATGTTAAAAATAAAAATTAAATAGTAATATGACATCATAAATAAAATATATATATTATATATATATATTTTCCAGCATAATGGCCACCATGAGAGATGGTAAGGGAAAATCGAACAGTCATCGTTTTGTGAGGTTGTATTTCACAGTACACAAAAAAAGTATGTTTGTTACCCATTAGATGGAGGTGTATGTAAGTGTAGGTAAAAAAAATATAATAAAAAAATACCAATATATTTATTACACTAATATTGTTTTGTAATCATAGAATAATAATATTATTGGGAGTGGATAATGGAAATGAAATTAGAATGAATGAGAGAAGGTGTTGCCTCTTAATCAAGTAACTTCTTTTTGTTTACACCAAAATAATTTCTTGAAAATATTTCTTCCCAAATGTATTATTATATGGAGGAATTTGGGGAGACTATTTGATCAATTATTGTCTGAAAATAGGTGTTTTTATAGGTGTTAGTGATGGGGAGATGTGTCGGCCTTATATAGGGAGGGGGAGTGGCACTTTTGCAAATACAAATTGGTATTCAATAATTAGTGATCTATGTTACCTAAAGAGAAATAAAAAAGAAAAAATAATGGATTATAGGAGAAGAATGGTCTATAATGACCTCATACACATAAAAATATGTTCATTTTAATAATTTGGTTCCTTAACTTATAAGATTCCCAAATTTTATCATTTTGGTTTTTTAAAGCATCTAGTTTTCAAATCTAACTAATTTAACCATTAAAACTAAATTAAAGTGAGATTTATTAGAAAATATGTATCCAATTAATTATTAATATTATATATAATATATAAAAAATTACCTTGTGTTTTGGAAATTAATTTTAAAAAAAGTGCATGTGACGCGCTAAAACTTTGCTTGAACCCTGACTATATTACCATCATTTTTACAGTATATGGGTCAATATGTTAATTATAAAAGATTAATTGGTACATTAATATACCATATTAAATATTTATTAACACTTAAAAAATACTTTTCATAATATAGGTTTTTTATTAATTTTAAATCATGTAATAAGATTCATTTATTATAAAATAATAATAATGTCAATTTTGACATTATTTATTTAATTTTAATTTTAAAATATCAATATAATATTATAATTCAAATATATTTGGTTTAAAAATGTGAAACATTATATTTTCATCTTCAAAAATAAATAAAGACAAAATTTTGATCAATTAACTTCACTTTTAATATTTATAGTATCATTTATTTTAGTTAATTATTAATTAAATAATCACTATGTTGTCATTTCTTAATCATTTTAAGTAACTAAATCGTCTCTAAAAATTATTGATAAATTATTATGATAAAAAACCTATTTATATTACAAAATTATATGTATAAAATAAAATATTATTTTCTTTACATACCTCAAATGTTTATAAATGTTAAATGTAGGGAAAGTTCACTTTTTTTCCTTTTCCTTAAATAACCTTTTATATAGGGAACTTTCATTTAATAATATCCCAATAACCATATTTTTTTAACCAAGTTCAGAAATGGTCAAATTATTTTCAGACAATGGATTTTGGACAAGTTTATAAGTCATTATGTTCCTTAATATTAAGTTTTATCCCCTTATTAAGCTTAATCACATCTTAATCAACGTAATTAATCTTAATCACATTCACTAATCATTTTGGTCAAAAAAATATGATGATCTTATTAGACCAAAAATATCATAATAATTGAATCCATGTATGTCAAAATTCCAAAATTCAAATCACAAAATTGGGAAAATTAAGATTAACACTAATCCCATAGAAGTGGCGAAATAATGGGTTTTTATAGTAGAAAAACTTTATAAAGATTGTTATGTTTTTATATTCAATTTGATAGTAAAATTAATTATAATGAAATTAATTGTATAAATTGATGTATTATTTTATCTAATTTGATTCTAAAACAAATCTATAATATAATTTAGCATTAATAATTAATTAAACCAAAAGTCAATTTTTAACTAAATTATAGTAATTTTCACTATTCATCAAAAAAATGAAGCTTCTTATAAAAATACCAAAAAAATACCATAATCTAATTTCAAAATTATAAATTCTAAAATGATGTTTATTTTTAAAAATAAAATTCATAAAAGTGTCAAAATTCAAGTTTAAAATAGTTTCTCCTTTAAAAGGTCGTAAAACTCAGTCTTGTGTATAACGCTAGCTAATTCAGTGTCGTATGTAGTGTAATTTAAACAATGTATATAATAAATTCCAAAAAAAATTATTTAATCTAAAAGGAATATATTTTAATTTCTTCGGGTGTCACATTATCCCCACCTTAATTAAATTATACCCTCACAATTTAAACATGACCTTAGTAATCTAGGGATTGAAAATAAAATATTTTTTAAATACCCACATCGTAAAATGTGTTAATATCATATTTTAGTAATAAGAAAGAAAGTAAATAACAAACATCATGTATCTATATTCCCAAGTAGGAGAACATAGGTGGAAAATGGAAACATGGATATGGATGACAAATTTAACCATCAAGTTCTGATGGAATGTGCTAGAGAACATGTTCACAGGAAATTTGTTGACCATAAAACCATAAACCATAGGTGTAAATAAAGGTCATTGATACCATAAAAATGATGATAATAGGAGAAAAGTTTTGTTTCAAAACTATTTTTCTATAGTCTGGGGATTCTTTCACTATATAATAATATAAGTAAATATATGATTCTATAAACAAAATCTTTTCCTTTGATTACGCCTTGAACTATTTCTAATTCATCTCTTACCACATGATATAAAATATAGTGAAGTAATAAATTACCCACTAAAATCTCATCCAATTATAATAATAAACCATTTTATAAATTGTTAAATTTTCCATTTGATTATGATCCAATCACTTTTGAATGAATGTCACTGAACATCCAAAGTGAACTTATCATTAGCCATTAATAAACATGAAGAAGCTTTTAATTTTCACATTCCAAACATGTGAATAACTTCATATTATATCCTTATGAAATATGGTAATAACTCAAATTACCATAAACCCTTATTGGAAACATTTATTCATCCATATTATTTAAGTAAGACACATGTTTTTTGATATATTCCTTAAATCCAAAAGTGTTGTAAACTCTATCAATGAAATCATAGGCCAATTGTTGACAAGTCATTAACCAGCACCAGGTTAATTAAAACTCATCTAGTAAATCATTTCTTCATCATTATCTTAACATCAGGAACATATTCAGGGTTGTCTTTCCCTAAATCAGGATTTTTTTGAAAAAAAATATCTTTCTACTCAATAACTTTTCTTGGTGGACTTACACATATGATTTAAAATACTTAATTAAAATGTACTATAGTACAATCCTTACATTTTTCATACATCAAAAGATGATATAGACATAAATAAAAGATTTTTTAAAACATATTTCTAACACCCAAATACATAAGTATATTAATTATTTCAATTCAGTTGTGTTAATCACATATGATTGGCCTTGATCCCTTACCTTCTTCAAAGTTATGTTCTCTAGAAATTTAGGGTATTTGTTTTCATAGTGACCCATATCCTTGTCGTTGAAACACTGAAGAGTATCCTTTTTATTCATCCATTTGTATTCTTTTTTCTTGGTGGCATTTTCTCTACACTTATAATAGACTCCAAATCCTTTTAATTATTTACTTGGGTGATTCTTTCCACAGTTATCACAAGTTATAAAATACTTATTTTCCTTCATCTTCTTGGACTCATTCCCTTTTTTATGGTGTTCAGAAGACCTCTTCTTCTCTTTTTTCACTTGAATACATAGGATCTTGACAATTCCTTCTCCATATTAATGAAACATAAATCTATCTCTTTGTAGGATTAGAAATTATTACAAACTAGTGTCCTTATATGATTTTTATTAAGACTTTAAAAGAAGTTATGAATATTCTACTCTGTGTTACATATTTAATCCATAGGATTCCTTGTTACCATTATAAATGTAGCTTCATAATCTACTACACTTTCTTTCTCCTTCTGATTTACGCTAAGGAACTTTCTCTTCATCTCAATTTGTTGATCATGAGGTAAATATATATCAAAAAAAATTCTTAAAATTCCTCCATTCCATGAGTTCAATTTCTTTTTCCTCTCTTCTATCCTAGATTGAAGACCACCGCTAATCCACATCACCTTGAATACAATAGACTGCAAGTGTGACCTTTTCCTTTTTAATACATTCTAAGGCTATAAATATCTTCTCTAGAGACTTAATCCATTGTTCATCTACAATTAGATTAGTAGTCCCATTAAAATATGGGGGCTTCTGTCATATAAAATGATCCATTATTGGAGATTCACTTCGTGGAATAGGTTGCTTCATTTGGGAAAGGTTATTTTTCATAACCTGACTATGCTACTCTAATATATCCACAACTTTCTCTATTCTAATACCAGCTTCATTGAATTTCTCATTAGGGAAAACTATATATTGGCCATGAGTATTGAAACCATTCTCCCTTCCATGTTCCATTTCTAAATAATGGAATTCACTATAATAGATCATATTATATAATTCCAAATATGTTATATCCCATAACATAAATTTATGAATAATAAATCTTAGAACCATAAACTTTGGATACTTTGGGGAAATCCTTACTTCTAAATCCTTAAAAATGCTAGGTAAATAAAATGTTAATTATCCTAGGAATATCCCCTAGGAGTTTCAAACCATGTGTGCAGTAAGGGCCGTTGTCATATACCATGTTACCCCAACTTAGGCCTGGAACAACCTTTTCAGAGTTGTTACCCCTAGGTACATCTATTCCAGAACCACGTCCACTTGTAGTATCCATACATGGATGAATTTATCATAATTAAAACATAATATTTACTCTATAAAAATTCAAGTATGTTCTTCTGCACTTATCCTCAATGTCTATCTTAGGTTTGTGCTTTCTAATCTATGTTTTCCAAATCTAGCTTCTAAGGTTGTTGCTAAACTTTCTTCGACACCAACTATAACACCCCAACCCCAAAAGCCTGGAGTTGGTGAATTATTACATTAAACTTGTATTATTATAAGGAAACAAATCCTAAAGTATTGTTTTGTTTAGAAGCCTTGGAAATCTATATTACATACATGATACCCATGTTACATTGGGAAAACAAAATAAAGCATGATATATAATGACTGAAATAAACTACATCCATAAATTCTTATTCAAAGATATATTCTTCATAACCTGAGGAAAGAAACATAATATGGTTGATCTCAAATGCTTAGTAAGGGTAAGAAATGGGGAATCAATAATGAGTCAATAGGAATAAATTAACATGGAAAGGTTAATAACTGATAACACATGCCATTCAAATAACTAGATAAGGATATATCAATATGGAAAGTTGGGAAACTGAAACACATGGAATTTAATCAATAAACTGAAAATGAAATGTTTCCATGGATATTTATATTCAATATCTCATGGATGAATAATATATAAATCATTAAAATGAAATTCATCCATAGATATGTTGATGTAAAATCTCATAGAGGAATAATAACTGAATATAAATGAGGGTAATACTTAATTATTGGACTTTATGTTTCCTAGATACATGGTATATTTACTTTCAACACCATTAAAAATATGGTTTACAAAATTTAGGGTAAAAACCCATCAGATTGTCCAAATGATTAATCTAATGAGACTAACAATGCATTGAGGGGCTGTCTATAACTGGACCCCACCCATGTCTTACCAATCCAAAGAATTTATCATATTCATAAATAATGTTCCTTAAAAAATTTATCCATATGGAATATAAGATATATATTTATCAATAATACCTTAAATAAGGATAATTAACAACAAGGGTTGTTGACATTAAAAAAATCTTGAGGAAGACTAATATTTAAACATTCCAATGTGTCCCATACCATATTAAAACATTTAAATAATAATTCCTTTTGAATTAAATGAAAATTATAAAATTATTATAATAATTCTATTAATTGTATAACATTACATGGGTATGTATATACACCAAATAAGAGTGAATTGGTGTATAAAAAACATAACTCTCAATGGTATGTAAGTTGAGAAGAAATCTCGTACCTTATCCTTTATTTTTGTTGTGTGGTCCTTATACTCCTATATAGTGTTTTAAAATATGCTAATAACTAATAAAAAACCAAAATAATTTTTATAATATCATATATTAACTTTATACAATATTTTATTACCCGTTTGTTAACACTATTTCATTATTTTAACTATTTCGAGTGTTAATTTCCTAGTTTTCTCAACTTCGTTTTGACATGTTATTTAGTGTTCCTGTTAAATATATCATGGTTTCATCATCTCTAATATGTAAAACATGACTAAATTTTATTATATATTTAGTACATATGTTTTTAGAATATTCTATAATATTTGTATATTAGAAATGAAGTGCAGAGTTCATGGAGATGGTAGGTCGTACGTACACATGAATGCTACTTTGATTTATTTATTGTATTAAAAGAATTAAAAATAAATGATAAATATGTATATTATAATTAAATAATAATATTTATAGTATATATGTTATATAGTTTTATTAAAACCATCCTTTATGTGTTCCATGTATGGAATGAACAAGTCACGTCACTTTGAGGGGGGGTAGTACACACTTCCTCAAATGAAATTATCATATTTACACCACTTGGATAGCATAAAGGTATGTTCCAAATAAAAATTATAGAAGCATAAGACATAATAAATAACTTATATATATTATATAAATAGTGATTCCATCATAATTTCCTACATGAGAGTTGGTAGGGAAAAATTGACCAATCATCGTTTAGTGAGGCTATATTTTTCCATACACAGAAACAGAATGTCTGTTATCCATTTCATGGATGTTTCTGTAAGTGTAGGTTTAAAAATTATAATAAAAAATCATATTTTATTGATGATACTAATTTTTTTAATAATTGAATAAGAATATTATATGGAGTGGACAATTGAAATGAAATTAGAAAGCATGAGCGAAGGTGTTACCTCTTAATCGGGTAACATCTTTTGGTCTATACCAAAAGTTTTTCTTGGAAATATTTCATCCCAAAGGGATGCTTCTAGGTCAATGAGAGGGATGTTGGGAGACTATTTAGGTAGATATTTTCCAAACATAGGTTGTATTATTGGTGTTCGTAATGGGGATGTGTGGTGGCCTTTATAAATAAGGGGGAGTTACACTTTTGTAAATACCAAATGGTATTCAATAATGGGTGGTCTATCTTAACTAAAGAGCCTAAAAAATGGAAAATTAATGGATAACAGAAAAATAATTATTTATATAAACCTCATCCACACAAAAATATGTTCATTTTAATAATTTGGTTCCTTAACTTCTAAGATTCCCAAATTTTATCATTTTGGTTTTTATTAAAGAATCTAATTTTCAAATCAAATTAATTTAACATTTGAGACTAAATTAAAGTAATATTTATCTGAAAATATAGATCCATTTAATTATTAATATTATATATAATTTATAAAAGAAAATTCTTATCTGTTTTGGAAATTAATTTTAGAACAAGGGCATGTGATGCGCTAAAACGCTGCTTGAACCAGAACCATGTTAACAATGTTTTTACAGTATATGGGTCCATATTTTAATTATAAAAGATTTATTTTTATATTAATAAACCATAATTAATATTTAATAATACTTGAAAATAAATTGGAATAATATAGGATTTTTATTAATTTTAAATCATTTAATAAGATTCATTTATTGTAAAATAACAATAATGTAAATTTTAACATTATTTATTTAATGTTAATTTTGAAATATCAATATAATATTGTAATTAAAATAAATTAGGTTTATAGATGTGAAAAAGGATGTTTTCAAATTCAAAAATAAATAAATACAACAATTTGATCAATTAACATCACTTTTAATATTTATAGTATCATTTATTTTAGTTAATTATTTATTAAATAATCAATATATTGGCATTTCTTAATCATTTGAAGTAATTAAATCATATCTAAAAATTATTTACAAATTATTACTATAACAATATATTATTTATCTTATAAAATTATATATATAAACGAAAATACGATGTTTTTTACATATCTCAAAACTTTATAAATGTTAAAGGTAAATAAAGTTCCCTTTTTTCTTTTTCCTTACTTAACCTTTTATATAGGGAAATTTCATTTGATAATATTTCAATAACCATATGTTTCAAACCAAGTGGGTACATAGTCAAATTATTGGTATAAATTTTATTTTGGAGAAGTTTACAAGTCATTTTGGTCCGTACTATTAAGGTTTAGTCCCTTATTAAACTTCATCATACCTTAATCAACATAATTAATCTTAATCACATTCATTAATCATTTTGCTAAAAAAATTAATTTTATCTTAGAAGACCAAAAATATAATAATAATTACATCCATGTATGTAGTATTTTCAAAATTCAAATCACAAAAGTGGTAAAATTAATATTAATGCCAATCCTACAGACATAGCGAAATAATAGGTTTTTATAGTATAAAATCGTTCAAAAGTTTGTTAAGTTTTTATATTCAATTTGAATGAAAAATTCATTATAATGAACATAATTGTATAAATTTACTTATAATTGATATTATGTGACTCTAAAACAAATCTAAAATGTAATTTAGAATTAATATTTTCTAAAAAAGTTTTTTTTAACTAAATTACATTAATTTTCACTATTCATAAAAAAATGTAGTTTTTCATAAAAATACCAAAAATTTACCATAAGATTCTTTTGAAATTATGAATTCAAAAATTTTGTTTATTTTTAAAAATTAAATTCATTAAAGTTGCAAAATTTAGGTTTAAAATATTTTTTCCATTAAAAGGCGGTAAAACTCAGTCTTGCATGTAACGCAACATAATTCAGTGTCGTATGTATAGTAATTTAAACATTGTATATTAAGAATTAAAATAAAAAAAATTATATTTAATATAAAAGGAAAATATTGTAATGTCTTGGGGTGTCACATTACATATACTAATGTTAAAAGATACATAGACAAATTCTATATAATAAAAAATATTTCAAATTTTGTATTATTATGTCAAAATTATTTAATAAGGCCCATTTTATCTTTATGCATTAACAATAAATTACATAAGTAATAATTAGTTACAAAATATAACTGAAAATGAAAAAAATAAAAATTATAATACAAATTTAATTAAATACATATTTATAAAATGTGTCGAAAAGATGGTTTGAGGTTTTCTTGACCTTATTTCATACCCCACTCCATTATTATCCTCTTTTGAGTCTTCCTGATGTGTGAAACATGTGATCTCATTTTATTAAGTAGAAATGTTTAGAAAAATATATTCTCACAACTTAAAAAATATGCCCCTCGCCACCACTTTAAGAAAATAAAATAATTCACATTGAACCTAATACATTTCACATTATCATTAAATTATAATAATATTCATTTTCCTTTATCCTTTGTTCACAAGAAATTTTCGTAAGACATCTATTTCTGAGGTGTTTTTTAAGGGAAATCCCATGTCCTCAACATGAGTACCTTTTCCCTTAACTTCATTTCCTTTATTTCTTGATTTTCCAAATTTAATTTTATAATTCATATATAATAACATATTTATTTTATGTATACTAAAATTTATTATTATATGAGATTAACTATTAACCAAATTTCCCCTTTTATATTAATAAAAACAAAACTATCATTTATGCAATGTACAGACTACCACCTCAACAAATTAATGACTTTCATTATTTCAAAACCACCTCTACTCACTAATTATAAGGTATAAATTGAGGATTAAATATGATTCATATTATCTAATTATTATTATTAATATAAAATTCATAATCCACCTTCCTTTTCTATCATTATTCGTGAAATGAAAACATTTACTGTGTGTTGTGCGAACTACCACCTATATAAAGTAATGTATCTAATTTTCCATATTATTTTTTTAATTTCTATTAAAATATATTAAAACCTAATTAACCACCTTAAAATTATGTAAATTATATTTTTATGATTCTGAAATAATGAAATTATTCCCAAAATAAACCACTTTCATAATTAGTGTCACCAATTAATTATTGTATGCTCATGTTTGGGTCAGTCAAACCATCAACTTAAACAATGATATATTATAATATATTGGATAACTATTAGAAAATAATTACAGATAATATATTATATAAATATGTAAATAATTTTTTTATTTTGGTTATGGAATGGAAATATTAATATTAATATCATGAATTAAGATACCAATGTTCATTTGTTAAAAATCACTGAAACATGGTATTCACAAATTTCATCCTTAATAATCATAAAAAACTAAATAAAATAAATTATAAAATTATAAATAATTATAAATAATAAATTTTTGTACCTTATATACTTTCATAATGCTGAACATTTGGAGAAGAATTGGGAACATCACTGATATTGCGAAACTAGTACAAAATGATCAAGATTACTCACACCCAATATTGAAAATAGATAATAACTAACTAATATAAATATGCCTAATATTAACATAAAATGGTTATAAAATGGTATATATATGAATAAAGTTCTAAAAAAGGTGATTAGTTTTATTATTTTTGGTATACAATAGATTATTGTGATTTATTGAAAATCATGAATTAAGGTAAGGGGTTCTTTGTATCAAATTAAATTTCATAATATGTATTTAATATTGTGAAGAATGATATCTTTGAAATGGTTTGATTACTAACTAATGGATTTGTTTTACCATATTAATGTAATTTATGGGGTTTCAAGGCCTATATTGGGTTTTCTCTTTAAATGGATTTCAATTTAAATGATATCAAGATCATAAAGTCCTTTATTAACTCAACTCCCATAGTTGAGTTAGAATACTTCTTCATAAACTTCATTCTAATAGGTTTTGTTTCTTACACCCAAACATTCTATTTAAAGATATGTTATATTTATATCTACTAAAAAAGAAACTTTTTATTCAAATATTCTTCCTCGATGAGTTTATTACCCATAAAATGTTTATCATTGTTCAGAGTAAATCCCATCCTATTTAATGATGATTTTTTCTTTTTTCCATTATTTCATTTACTTTTAATGTTCTCCATTATATTTAGAAACACAATTATACTTTATCTCATGTGAACTTCATATTTCACTTCTCTTATTTTCAAAAGTAATTATAGATACTCATTTCATAATGTGGGTTTTAAATAAAAGTATTTAAGAATATTTTTAAATGCTTTCAAAATTAAATGTTTTATAATAATCTATAAATTTAATTTGATGATCATTATTTAATTTCAAGGATCTATTATTGATATTTCATTTTCAAAAGTAATATTTTTCTAAAGAATTAAATTCATGTTTTAAAATCATTGGGTCATTCTCATGTTTTTCATATTAATTATTATTTTTAAAAATTAAAATTTTTCAAAAAAAATCCATTATTCCTTTTTGAAACATTTATATCTTCCCAATAATTCATTATTGAAATTTAATTCCAAATATTTATTTTTAAAATGCACACTTTCCAATTTTTAAAATTGTATTTCAAAAAATTACTTCTCAATGTTAAAATTTCATGAACTTTTAAACCAAAGATAAAATTATTTTATAAAAACTAATTTGTGATTTAATTTCCATTTTATATTTATATATAATGGAAATATTTCTATGGAAGTTATTTTTCATGAATCACTCTCCTGAAGTTCTTATAAAATACTATTTTAGTGTGATTGAGTTGTGGGTATCAAATTTTTACATTCTTGAAGTTGATTTTTGTGATACCATATAAAAATGTTCTGAAATGCATATTTCTCTCCATTTATTATTTATAAAGTTATTAATAACACACATTTTATCCAATGTGGTTTCATGATATTTTGAATTAATGATATCATGTGGCACACATATGTATGGTTTTTAATTTTTTGATTGTTGAGACCTATATAGGCCAAAAATTCATTGAGTAAATCATTATATCTCATGTGAAAATAGGAAATGAGTTGGGATACTAAATTCACTAAGGTAAATAGGTGAGTGAATCCACAACAACTAAGGGAAATAGGTGAGTGAATCCTGATCCACCTTGGGAAAAAAAACGAGTGAATCCTAATCCACTATGGGAAACTGGCAGTGATTCCCAATCCATGATGTTATGATTCATATTATTAGGTTTGGTCCATATTATTATGTTTTGAACCATTTTTATGTTATGATTTCTTTATTATTATATGCTCTATTTTTTAATGTTTGTTTTCCAAATTTCATGGTCATGGATCGGGATTATGCTCTCATAACCATATACTTATATTTTTCTAACTTATGATCATTATAGATTATCTCTTATATTTCCCTTACTGAGAAACTAGGCTCACACCTTTCTTATGTTTTATTTCCTAAGATAAAAATATGGGTAATACATGTGATATTTTAGAATAGGGTTTATAGTTGAGTAATTATGAACGAATGTTGACATGTGTTGTCAACTAAGTGGTTTTCCTATCATATATTCTAAGAAACTAAACCTTAGATTCTATGGTTTGTCTAATTATTTGTGAAATAGAATGATTATTTAGGTAATATAATGAAATAAATTTATTTACATAGATTTTGGAACATTACTTTCATCGCAATTAACCACATCTCAGTGCGGAAGGAACAATAACCTCACATTGATCTCAATTAACCAAATAGTGGGTAGGCGTAAAAAGTTTCTCATAGCCTTATAGAGCCACTAATTACCAATACATATCTATACTATATATGGAAACATCATGTAACCCTCACTATGGACTTATATTTTCATTCAATTTATCTATTTATCACCCTTCAGGTTGTGTTTATCTCAAGGAATACAATTATAATCAGGGCATTCTCCACCAGAAGATGAGGTAATAAAATTCCTTCTCAAAATCACATTTGGACTTAGAAAATTGTTTAATTTGTTCAAGGGTGTTAAATTATAAAAAAAATCTAATTTTAATAGGTTGATCCTCCACAGTGGAAATACAAAATATCACTTTCAATTATAAGAATGTATAATACATAAGGGTGAATGAATATGGACCACCTACTTATTAAATGGGGTTATTCCGTTTCAATAACAATAAAAAAAGTATCCCTTATGTTTTTCCAATCCATATGACAATATTCCATCTACATTAGGCCATAAATCATGCAAAAACATCCAATAATTAATTAAAAACAATTATAATATTTATTTAAATAAATTTTAGTAGTTTATAATTTATTAAACTGTCTAATTAATTAAGGCATTACACTCAAAATATTGCAAAATTTCCTTTAATAATTCAAACCCCATCTAAAGACATTACAATTGAAATGGAATTATATCACAACATCCCTACACAAAATACCTATCACATAACACAATTTCAATAGGAAATTTAATTTTATTTAAGTTGAACCCCTAAATTAATTAACATCGCATCATAACTTAAGAAAAATGATGAATGACAGCTTTAACATGACAATATAGGTCATCCTCTATGATTCGAACAAGAAATAATCATAAAAAAGTGGATTCCACTATGCTCTCATAGAATCGACACCAAATAACAAAACCATAAAAAATGATAATTATCAAAGAGAAGGGGAGTAGAATAATAGAGAGAGAAAGAGATTAATCTTACCTCTAATCACTAAATAATTGATACATAAACTACCCAACATTTTATTGAAACTAATGTGGGGGTAGATTTGGTCATTTATACCTCCCATCCAAGATCCTTTTCTAAAAAATAATAGGACCAAACCCCTAAAAAATACCCAAGAAACCTTTCCTAGTGTGAATAGTAATTAACTCCATGAAGAACCTATGTAGATGGTATTTTTTTTATTACCAAGACATACATGTTGTAACTGCATGTTAATGTTATGAATAGGATGAAGCTGTAATTTTATACAAACTTTTCCACTAAAAAGATCTCAAAAGTCCCCATAAACACTCAACCATCCATAAAACCTTAACCCCTCTCTGAAAAAGTTGTTAAAGATATGAAATTTTTTAGACTCTCATTACATTTTCTGATTACCAAAAACAATCCCCTCACAAAATAAAAAGTTAAAATTTCATTTAGGTTTCACCTTATAAATGGGTATGGGGTTTTACAACTTCTACTCTATAGAACATCTCATCTATGAGAATCTGCAGCGGTTATTCAACCTCATATCTGAAGCTATAATAGTTAGCAATTTATCACCAACTCACTATGTTCCTTATTCGAAGTAAAAACATGATTCCCTTATGAAACTCCAATAAAATGGTTCCAAAATAATAGTAACTCAATTCATACATCATAAATACTAGTTATCCTATGATATTATTCTTACTATCACCCACATAACATGAGAAACCATGATTTCATCAAGATATCCATCCTCGAGCTTAAGGTTCTCATAACTATAAGACTCATCTAATGGGATGATTCTATGCTCCAGTGTTCCCCACCATCAGAACCGTATTCTCAAAAAACATTATTGGCCAAATTCACTGTATGGTGTAGTTTACATCTCAATATATATCCAATTACTCATAGAAATATTAGTCGACAATCGGTACTTCCCCTCACATCCGATTCTGAGCCTAATTGAACGAGCTCAATGCCCAAAAAAATTGGGATTCCTTCAAAATCCTTGGATAATCATCCATATATGATTTTAAAACCCCACATGACATACCCAATGTATGTTATATCCCAAAACTATAAATTTCAATTAAAATCACTAATCAAACCCTCTTAGGTTAACATTTTCACCAAAACACTTAACCTCAGCTGCAGACATGAAATCACATTTCCATATTATGATGTCTCAATTATATAAGGAATATTGAGAATATTTAAATACTCACACTGGTGTCTATACCTAATGTTTTTTGTAATTCTATTATTTTATCCTCTATAAACAAAATCGGCCTCCATGATTGCACTTCGAGAATTGATGCACCAATGATCTGACACACCATTAGATCGCATCAAAACATCTTGATCCTAGTGAAAATGCAAAAACTCAATCAAATAATGAATCATAACCATAAATATAGTATTATATCATAGAAATAAAATTTGATTTAGAATATCACTAATATCCTAGTGTGACGCCAACTTTCTAATGACTGGCCTCAACACATCTACAACATCACCTACACAGGGTCGTACCTTAGCGACTCGTGTTACATCCATTACCAAAAAAAAATTATAGACCTGGATATACCACAAAAAAAGTTACACCAACACAAAACATCAATAACTACATATTTTCTCCTCACATAGAAAAGCATCCTCAATATTCTCTAAAATTCATTGGGAATAATGGTCACAACCTTTGATGACTATTAGTGAACTCCCTACCATATGAATCCCCTTATAGTTTTCCTCAAGCGCTACCATAATAGGTTTAAATAATTTATGTGTGTTTCTTCTCCCATGATTTTATCACCCATAAAATCAATAGTAACACCATCCACACATGGTTTAATCATCATCATAGAGGAACAACTCTCACTCCCATCAAAACCCAAGGTTGTCATACCCATAATTTCTCATAAATGCTAGTGGACCTCATCTTGCACATGATCTCTTACAAATACACAATTTAACAACATTACAAGTAAGAAATATGTATTACATAAATATCATCCAAACATAATAGGTGTATTATCTTGTAGAACCCATTCATATAACTTGACACATAATCCCTTGAGTCATACATCAATGAAACAAGTCTTATAAACCAACCCACATACTATGATACATGTATTGTAAGTATCATCTTACTATAAGTTCCCTTAATACTCCTCTTATAAAATCAAGAATCTATTATTTTATTGGTTCATCACATGATTTTCTTCCAACTGATTTCATCAAAGACCATAATATTACACCCACGCTTTCATTATTCTCTCGAAGGTGCATCAAAAATAAAATTGGATTGGTAAACTTCTTATAATGTCCTTGAATTCAATATTTGATACAAAATAACCCTTATTGATTTAAATCACAAAATAAAATTCATCTTCACACCTATATCATTTTCCCATTAGCACATCATGTGAACCTATCTCACAATCGGAAGCATCCACCCATTCCTCTCATCTCTAAGGAACTCAAAAAGTCTGGCTAACCCATTTCCCAAATTACCCACACATGTCAGACCTCATCTTAACCATTGTACCAGGATCACCATTATCTTACAATTCATTTAAAAAGGGTTAATAGGCTCTCCCACCTATCCCATAAAACATGTATCACATAGGTCACAACACATATTAAATAATTCATTATTCTCATCAAATCATCAAAATGAAACTCAATGATAAAAATACCCACTCTATTATCTCATGCATAACATGGATCACATGAAAACAAATCATCTACCAAGGGAACTAATTTAAATAAAGCATCTACATAAGGTACTCCCCCTAAAAATTCACAATCTAAAATTGATCCCTTTTGTCCTTAGTATACAGGAGCCACCGCATCAAGTAACAAATTCTCATACAACATCATATATAAAATTTAATCACCCCATAATTAACCATGTCGACTATTAAAAAGTCATATGAATTTATTAGTTAGGATTTAACCAAGAATTAATGTTGAAAACCCATATAGGTTTTTTTTGAAACATTAATATTCTAAACTTGTTTTCATTCAAAACATGTATCAAGGAATCAAATGCCAGTACCAATCTATTAAGGATACCATACCTCCCCTATAACGAGAGACTATATATCTATCATCAAGGAGTATCTTATTGTAGATCCATATGACCTGTTATCCAAATAAAAGTATACTATGGTTAAGATGAGTAGAATTCCTCCAATGATATCTATGAGAAAAGACTATTTATTTTTTTAATAACACATTAAATAGAAAACCCTTGTATCTTCCTAATACCATTAACAAAATGGTATATAAATAACATGTAAATATTATATACTTTATATGATGCATTAACATGACCTCTTTCTAATAGGCCAAGGGACAGAAATAAAATAAACCCTAAATCTCAAAACTCTAAGTTCTTCATGCGAGGTAAAATTATATAATCATATAATCAAAATCCATTACTAGTAATACCACTCATAGGTAATCTAGATTTCCTATCATGTAGTATGTTTTTGATGCACCATTATGATATGAATTACATCCTCTGACACATTCCTACATCACTTATCGCCCAACTCCAAAAATTATAAGACCGTATAATGATTTGATTCCACTTTTTAATGTACCGCCTCCTCAAACCACTCAAAAATTCCAAGAATAATGTTTTTTAGGTGACCTCAAGCACATCTCCCTATGCACCAGAAGCTATTGACTACCAATGGTTCCATGGTATTACTATGGGGATAATATACCCCCATACCATAATGGAATAACATAAAAACCCAGAAATTGTTCCTAAAAAATAAACGTAAATGTACATGAAAACAATAAAAAGAATAACTAGTAATAAATGAAATTTAGAAGCATGAAATCATACATATTCAAAAAAATTATGGCATAAAACACTCGCCACTCACTAATATGACCACATATAAAACATAAAATAAAAGAATAAAAGACAAAGAGGCTCTAATTTCATCCTAGAGCCTCACATCATCCAAGAATCTAAGACTACTAAAGCTATTATTATTTCTCAATCAACATTTTTTCTATACCCAATAATAACATGAATATAGTGAGGTCTTCTTAGGTAACCAAGTTCCATGAACACATAAATTGGGTATGAGTACAACTAATTAGGGAGCTAATAAAACATTCCCATATATACCCAAAAATATTAGGGTATGTGAATGAGATATTCTCAACTAAATAAATACATATGGTGAATAATCATAAATAAATAACCACTATCATTATAGAGGTTCCCACTTGAAACATAATATTAATATAAATCTACATTGTCCACTATCAAATTGTCTTTGAGAACATAAAACAATTGCGCCAACCAATATCATCACCAACAACCAATTTCTAGTAATGTTTCTTAAGAAATACAAATAATTCTTGGAGGACACCAATTCATTAGATTCTGGGTGTAACTTTCTAGGGAAAAATACCATCTTAGTCAAGGGGTGTGGATATAACTTAACAAAATATTACATCATCTCATTCCTGGGGTGTGGTTCCCCCTTCTAAATATCACCTCATCAAATTCCATGAGTGTGGTTATTCATGATGAATGTCACCTCATAAAAGTAGAGGGGTGTTGTTTCCCCTATGAGATATCACCTCTATAGACTATGAATCCCACCTTATATATCCATGGAGAGTGTCCATGGTATCCTGAACTGATAGAAATAATATTCTTAGAATCATGTACTTGGAAATAAAAACTCATCTTAAAACTCCAGGGGTTGACTTTCTAGTGATCCATCACTCAAAATAATGGTGTACCCTTCCATGAAACTATCATTCAAGTTCAAGGGTGGGGCTCTCCCAATAAAAAATCACATCATATGAGTTCAAGGGTTTGGTTCCCCCTGCCAAATATCATAACATTCAGATCCATGGATCACATTCTTAGAATTCCTAATCATAGTATCTATTTGTTGGTGAGATATTTATCCCACAAAAAATATATAAATAGGATATAAACATGAATCCAAACCATATAATTCATAATTAATTATCCATGGATCATGTTGAAGGCATCCCATTTATCGCAATAAATACTTTTGGAGAGTGTTTCCTGCCCCAACAATCTCATAATGCATCTAAATGGGTTGAATATTGACCTAAAACCATCCTATTACCAATATATATCCATCTAGTGCATGAAACACATCTGTCGCAACCATAATAGTCTTAAATCATTGACCTAGGTTTTAAGTTGACATCCCCAATCATCATTACCCCTTTCCCATACACACCCTCTCTAGGGACATAATCTTATTAGGTCACCCACAGAGGTCCCCAAGGTCACATCATATCCAGGATTTCCAACATGGTATCCTTTATTATGTACTTATCTATCAAGTCAACACCCATCACTCAGTGTCCATATAATCCCTCTACATCCTTAGGAACACATCATAACCTTACCAACCACAAAGGCATAGTCACCTAAGGGAGATGGATCCATGTTATTGACTTTCCCATGTCACTCAAGGTCTTTCCACAAACCCAACCTATTATATAAATATACATAGGGTATACACACCCATGTATCTACAACTCATATGGAAAATAAAACTAAACCCATTATCATATCGAGTAACCCAAAATTTATATGCCCTCTCAATTTTCTCATGGTCTTCATTGAATACTGATTTCCAATATATAATAATATTCTATAAGGAATAATAAAGAAACCATCACTAATGGAATTTATATTTAATAACTTTATTTATGTATCATCCCTCAAGTTCTATTCATCCCATAGAAAATAATTATAATCATTTCCTCAACAATCGATTAATGATGAAATACAGTGAGTACCCAAGGTCCCTCATTATCTTGGAATATTGGTAAATTCATTCGTGGGAATTAAATTTTTAATTAATTTATTTATTTAATTTTAATAGGATGATTTCTATTAATTTAGAGACTACATGTCACATGAAAATATAAACATGAATAATACAAAATAGTGAATTAATAAGGACAACATGCCCCTGGTAAATGATTTATAACCTTTTTAGTATAACCTTAAAAAAAATCAAACGAGATCGTCAAATACATTTGGTCATCTTACATCCACAAAAGGAAATAACTCATGGAAAAACATCCAATAATTAATATAAAAAATTATAATTAATTATTTAAAGAAATTTTAACAATCTATAATTTCTTAAAACATTTAATTTAATTAAGAACAGTGCCATAAATTTCATTAGACAGCCATTCCATATAAAAATTGCATTTAACGACATTCCAACTCCCTATTCCATTATCCAGACACATCCCCACTCAAAATTTATATTATGAAACACATATCAAATATTTAATTTTATTTAATTAAATCAAAAACACTAAATTATTCAATTGTGAAACATACTTGTAACATACAATGATTTTAAGAAATATCTTATTTCAAATTAATTTAAATCATTTTACAGCATTCATTACATGAAATTCAATTTTTATCTTTTTTTATACACAATATAATTTTTATTATGTGTTTCATACAATATCAAGTCTCTTCATTAACGTATGTTATACGCAAGAACGGCTTTTACGAAATAAAAATAAAATATTAGTACTTAGTATGTTAGTTCCCACCTAGACATTATAATAGAGGGAATGAAATAGGTCAACTAAATTGTGATAATATGGTTTACACATGCTTATAAAATTAATTCCTCCCAATCAATAATAAATGAAAATAAATACCAATTGAATATAAATGATGAGTTTTTCTGAGAAATTATTTTCATGACGAGAATGGATTTTTATAGTAATAAATTAAATTAGTCATGATTTTTTAAATATATTAATGAAATTTATATTTTATATATTAAATAAATTTTTTTCAATCCATCCAATAAGTTTTATTGGAATTAAATAAAAATAAATCCAATTTTAAGCATTAATATGTGTATCTTTCTAAACGGCAGTTTTGACACCATTTAATGGAAGAATTTTCTTCAAAATAAATTGTGACGCATTTATAAATTTTATTTTAAAAAATAAACTTCATTCTGAAATTATAATATCATGATCTACATTGGGTGAATTTTTTTTATTTTTCTGATAACATTTATATTTTAATGAATAGTGAATGACAACGAATTTTTATTGAATACTGCATTTTCATATAATTTATATATATAGTAAAATTTTATTTTAAATTGGTATAAAAGTTAACATTTATCAATAATAAATATTTTAATACAATTTAATACATTTGAATCATTTCAATATTGATTTTAGATATAAAAAATAGTGAACTTTTGAGCATTTTAAGTATAAAAAACCTGTTTCCTTGCCACGTCTGCAGGATTAACATTGAATTTAATTTTTCAACTTACGTGATTTGAATTTGAAAAAATGAGTATAATAATTTGGAATAAAAAAATTATATTATAATATGGTCATATTAATTTTTTACCATAATACTTAATGCAATTTGTTAAAATTATTTAACCTGATTAATGTTAAAATGGATTTTTACGCATGACATGCATTTGTATTAAAATTAATTTTGTACACATGTCATTTTTTTAATTTAATGAAATGAAATTTACATTTAAAATAATTTGGTAAAAATATTCTAATAATTTTAACTTAATTTTATTCTTAATAGATTAATTAAATAGGGTAGAAAACTAGTCAACTTAATGAAAAACCAAAATGAAAAAATAGAATATTAGGAGTTAAGGAATAAAAGTTTTAAAAATTAACTTTATTTTGTGTGGTGTGAGTTTAATTATACAATAATTCCCCTATACTCTATTATTCTTCATTTTTTTAATGAAAATATTTAAGGGAGACCTCCCTGTAGTGTTTACCTTTTTGTATTTACAAAACTGTCACTCCTCCTCCACTATAAAATGTCATTCACTCTCCCCCATTATTCACACCTCTCAGTAATTATGGATCATCCAAAACCTACCCAAAATACTTCCAAAATAAATCCCATATTCTAGAAAACCTCTATGTTTGTAATAAATAAGACAAAGGAAGTCCTTTGGTGAAAACCAAAAGGATTTACCTGAAGAAAAGGTAACCTTATTCAACAAGAAATATTTTTTATTTCTTTCTCCTCCCATTAAATTCATATTTTATTTTTATTATATAATAACCTATATATAGTAATTATACTAATATATTTTTATATTAATTTTTCTAACTACACATACACACACTTCAATCAAATGGGTAATGAAATCACTGTTTGTGCGTACTACGGACAACGACCTCACGAAATGATGTCGCTCATTTTCTATTAGCACTTATTGTGGTTGGGAATGGTGTTTTAAATAATTATCTTATATTATATATATGATATTTATTATGTATTAATGTTTCTTAACTTACTATATAACACATACATTCATTCTTTCCATTTTTTGTGAAAATGATAACATCATTTATGGACATGTGGACTACGACCTCCTCAAAGCGATATGATTCATTCACGCATTACATGGAACGTATTATAGATAGGTTTAAAAACCATATGTGATATAAATTAAATATTTATGATATTTATCAAAGAATTATATATTTTTACATAAAACATATCATTTTATTCTTCTCATTTGATACATATGAAAATTGATAACGTTGTTCAATGACTTGTGGACTACCACCAACTCAAAGCAATGTGATTCTTCCTTTTTCATAACCACATCACAATAATGACATGTATAAATATATTGACATATATAATATTTTATTTAAGATATAATGGTAATTCTTGAATTATTAACAGTAATTACTTTCCTTCACTAATGTTCATGAAAAATCGGAACGTTACTCATTCATACGCACAACCTACCATCTCCATGATTGTAATGTCAATTTATTCATCATAACCATAATTAAATTTTTATTTTAAATGTATAATTGTTCACACTCAAATTTACCCAAGATTTTAGGGTTCAGTGGTTGCTTTTAGTTTAGCTTGGGTTGTCGATTCCTGAGAGACCTAAGAAGTAACCTACAGACACATACATTCTATGGACTGTTTTTGGATATTAAGTGGCCAACTTTGGGTTGATTTTAGATGGGTTAAAGTGAAAACTAAAAGTCTTAAGTGAATTCAAATTATGAGAAGGTTTGATTCAAGGATATTACAAGGGGTGGATTGGATGCATTCTTTTTCTTTTAAAATATTTCAATTTCTTATATTTGATATGGGTTCATTTAAGGAGATCAAACAAAATCATCACTTACTGGTTTAATGCCTACACACCCTAATACTAATCACCTATACACTTTAATTATCAATGTTTTGAGAACTCTAAGTTAAAGTTTCGTATTAGCACTTGAAATGTGTGACCTTAAATTCAATAAGGATGAAGAGGTTTTAAAATCATCAAATAAAAATATCATTTAAAAGAAGTGATTATTCATTAATGGAGTGAGAAATATCATCCAATATAGCCCCTTTATACTCCCTTGGAAAAACCCATAAGTGGGTTAGCCCTCCATTGATCCTATGGTTTCAATGGAATCAGGAAGTAGACTCATGAGGGAGGAATTGGAGAAGTAAAAAAACAATGAAATAATGATCACTCCACCGTTGTGTGATAATATCACAATGGTTGGTGTGAAAAAGTTCACACATTAAACCAACAGTATCAAAGTGATATGAATAACAACATAATAAGAGGATAATAAGAACTTTTATTAAGAAACTAAAGTGAATTGAACAACTTACATGTGAAAGACAAACTTGAGACAACAAAATCGCAACAGAACATTACAATGAAAGGAAGCTCAAATTATGATCAACTCCTTCACCAACACTGCCTTAAATAGGCATATCAATAGGCATGGGTGGAACTACCAATAGTAAAAAGCATCCCACTTGATTATGGTAGGCCTAGGGTTGTGGAAAGTAAGGGAGAGTGGACTTCTTTATCCTTGACCCGAGATGGCATCCATCTTTCATACACTGAACAGACGCGTCTAAATGTCCTTCTAGATGGCCGAATTGGAGTGGGACATAGAGGATAAAAGTGAATATAGGGATTTCTCCTAGCTCTCTGTAAAATTTCATCCCAAATGGATATTTTGTTTCCTAGATATGATTAAATTGGTGGGATATTTTTTTGGGTTGCAGAATCTAGCTCATAATTTTATCTCTAAATTGGGATGCCTGAATAACCACAATGGAGGAAGAATTAGAACTGGCTCCTAACAAATTATATGTTCCTATATATTTATTATATAATCCCATGAAATTTGGGATTTAGTGGATCTGTATTGTGGGCCCCACATTCTCATCAGTGGGTTGGTGTCCAATCTGCCTTCTTCAGAATTGTTTCCTTTCATCGCCAAATATCCCCATCATCCTTTATGAATCCTCCATTGATCCCTGAATGAAAAATGTTCATATTAAATTGTAGATACATTTCAAAAAAATATAAAATTAAAATATGTGTAATTAAATTCCTTAAAATCATATGAATCATTAGGCCTAAATTGGTGTACATTAGGCATGAAGTGCACAAATGATGAGAATGTATGTTCGAAATTAAAATCCACTAACTCAGGCCCATAAGATCAAAAATGAAAATTTAATACCATTAAAATGTAATTAAAATATGTGTTTTTATTGGATAATCATATAATTTATGTAAAAATATCATAATTATGTTATTATTATTATTATTATTATGTTTATATAATGAACCCATTTACCATAGTCAACCTATCAATGTATGTTTTTTCACATAATTTGAATATGTTCAATACATAAAACTTGAAGTTAATTGATTAAGTAATTGAATATAAATTTTTTTAGTTAAATAAAATTAATAATAAACATTTTAAAATTTTAAGAATAAATTAAATAATTATCATAAGTTTATTATTTAGGAGGATATAGGAAAAACATGCCAAATAAGAATCTCGGTAAGGGATTTTCATCTCACTTTTTACATCTGTCAGATAAATGACACATTCACCAATTACTTATTTTTTATTGTGTATATTATAAAAAATTTTGATATATTATATGATTAATTGTTTTATATTCATGGTATTTGAATGTCTCATTTTATAATAATTACTATTTGGGTTTCTGATTCAGATATTACCATGGTTATAAGGTACTTCATCTCAATATTCTTTAATTGAGGCATTGTTTTTTATGTAATACACTGACTTTCTTTTATGAGGTGTGTATAAAGACACTTTGATATATCATACCAATTATTTATTTATTCCCATGTTATTTAATATTTTGTTAAATTTAATTCCTTCATGGGGATTATAATTCAAATTTTTGGGATACTTCGGAATGTTTAGAGATTATTTTCCTTAATAATGTTTCTAACGATATTTTAAGGGAATTTTCATTCATTAATGACACAAAAACTTGTTTCTATATATCCTCCACTATGGATATTTTGTATTTATACCATATTCATTATTTCCTTGGATGGATTATGATTGTTTCAAAAATATTGTTATGGGACCCATTTATTTTCCATGGGTTAATCGTGTTTTATAGAGTTTCATATGGAACCCATTCCTTTTCCATGGGTTAATAATGTTTCTAGGATATTGTTATGGAACCCATTTCTTTTCCATGGTTTGATCATGTTTCAAAGATATTGTTATGGAACACATTTATTTTCCACTAGTTAATCTTGTTTGAAATATATTGTTATGGAACCTGTTTATTTTCCATGGGTTAATCATGTTTCACAGAGATTGTTATGGAAATCATTTCTTTTCCATGGGTTATTCATGTTTAGAGGAGACTATTATTGAACCAATTGATTTTATATAGGTTAATCATGTTTCCGTGATATTTTTATGGAATGTATTTCTTTTCAACGGTTCAATCATGTTTGAAAGATATTTTTGTAGAACCTGTTTATTTTCCATGGGTTAATAATATTTTGAAGTGATTTTTATAGAACCCATTTATTTTTCAAGGGTTGATCATGTTTCAAATAGATTGTTATGGAACCTATTTCTTTTCCACGTGTTAATCAAATTTCAAATAGATTTTTAAATAACCCATTTCTTTTATATGGTAAAATCATGTTTCAAAGGTATTTTTATAGAACACATTTCTTTTCCATCATTTTATCATGTTTTAAAGAGAAGGTTATTAAAACCACTTTTCTTAATGGGTTAATCATGTTCCAAAGATAATATTATGGAACACGTTTCTTTTCCATGGTTTAATCATGTTTTAATGATATTTTTTAAACAACAATTTTTTCCATGTGTTAATCAAGTTTTGAAAGGGGTTATTGGTTATTCCATTGAGTTTATAATAAAATACATGATTTTATGTGTAATGATTTCAAAACGGTACATGGAAATTTTATGGGTGGTTCCATGATAAACAAATGATGGTTAGTTTCAGGATATACCATTGATGGGTGGTTCTATGATAAACATATGATGGGTGATTCTATGATAAACCAACAATAGTTGAGTCTATGATAGCCCTCCAATGCATTGGGTATGAAATTTGATTGTATGGCCATTCCATTTGAATTAGTGATTATAAGAGTGAAATTAAAATGATGTCTCGAGTATGTAAAAGTTTTATTAATACTTTCTATGGGTTTATATTGTTTTTTTCAATCAATTTTAATATCACATGGCTCATGACTATGGATTCTAATGACTCTTTAATTTTCATGTTTCCATACATGATAGTCCAGTTATTGATGGGTATGAGTTATTTTATGATGTTCTTATACACATTGATTATGTCCTCATACCCTTATTAACTATTATACTCATTGATTACATTCAAATTTTAATTCATATATTTAACCTTACTGGATATCTGATATCATTCTTCCTATGTTTATTTTTCCCTAGTATATAAAGAGATAGACTGAAAAAATCATGTCTGTAATATATTTCATAAGGATTATTTTTATGAAATAATTTGAAATAAGAAAATTTTGGTATAATGGGAGATGATGTTAAACATTATGAAATAATTTTTTATGATTCCAAGTTGATATCAGTAGTTTATGTAAGAGTGTTTCATAATTCTCTAAAACTCTAAATATAAAAGGTCTTCTAGGATGTAAGTGATCCAAGGTTTCCTTTTATTGTTTTTTGGTTTAGATGAAAATTTGGGTTGCAATTATTAACATAAAATCTGAGAATGTAAACTTTCAGATTTCAGAATTGGATTCAGGTGTGCAGGTTCTGGGCTGTTATAGTTGGTATCAAAGATCAGCTTAAATAACATTGGGGATTATGATGTTTTCATATGATATTATCTTAAGACTAATGGATATTTTCAATAGACTATAATATTAATGTTTTTCATAATTTTAATGTCTTAGACACCTCATTTATGGGTTTGAAGTAGTACAAATATTGAGGTTATTAATGAAATTTTTGGAGACATTTTTTTGGTTTGAGCTCTTTGTAACCCATTGGATCAAAATGAGGTTTTTTATGGAGGATTCATTTTCAGTATTAATGAAAAAATTGGACAACTCATATGTTGGGAGACAACCCGTTGTATCTAGCCAGGTGGTAGGGATTGAACCAATGATATAAGGGCGATAAGGGTTTAGATCACTACTACTGGCCTACATGATGTCCTCATTATCATGAAATTTTTACAGTTAAATATTATGTTTATAATAGAAACATTTGGTATTTTATTTGAGTAATAATTCTTGATTTATATTGTAAGAATATATAAACAAATAATTATAATATTTGGGATTAAAACTAAGTGAGTAAATGTACTAAGAGTTTTATGGAAATTTATTTGTGGAACAATTTAGTTTGAAATTTGGGTATTAGTATTTAATTTTGTTGATGAATGTATCATGTGAAGGTTTTATCATTTTAGAAATTATCTTACCATATCGAGACTATTTTTTTTGGTTAATGATTAGAGACAGGTGGAATGTCATGACTATCCATTTTATATTTATGTGGTCCTAAAAAGTTGATTTTAGTGCTTTAGTAATTAAGAATTCATATTTAATAATAACCATTTGGAGAAGAAGTTGATATTTTTCTATAAATTGGTTAAAGGATGAAATTCACTTTTCAAGTAAGTATATTTCTTTATATTTTCAGTGAAGATGGTGAAATAAATCATTCTACTTTAGGAAAAGGATCTTGAAATAAAATGTTATCCTATTATAATATTTTATGATAATATCAATGAATTTTTTCACACGTATATGGTTTGTGGTTTTATTGTTATTTAAATCATTGGGACCATGTTCTCAATCACTCTATATTAGTCCATGGGAACTAGTTTTCCCTTTCAAATCAATATGCTAATTTTCCACCAATGTTTCCCCTTTTTGGAAACATATATATTAGTGATCTTAGCTGATGATAATATTTCCCGATTTTAATTTTTCAGGGATTATTTATTTATTTTATTTGTATGATATGGGTTTTAGTAAAGTAACTCTAAAAATGTTAATACTTTTATAACCATGATGAATGTTGAGGGAGAAATTATTTTTAAGGAGGTAAGGTGTAACATTACATGATATTAAGAAATGTCTTATTTCAAATTAATTTTAATTATTTAATAGCTTTAGTTACACACAATTGATAGTATAGATTTCTTTATATGAAACACTATGTTTATCTTGTATTTCATGCAACATAGAGTTTCATAAATAACGTTTCTTCCACGCAAGACCGTATTTTATGGAATAATAATATAATATTATTGTTTAAAATGATTTTTATCACATAGTTGTTGAAATGGATGGAATGAATGATGTTAAATAAATTGTGAGAATATAGTTTACGCAAGTTTATAAAATGAATTCATTATAATTAGATAGAAAACAAACTAAAAACCCATTGAATATAAAGGATCAATTTTTATGAAAAACTATATTCATTTCCATAATGGAATTTTATATTAATATATTAAATAAATAAATATTGGTGAAATATATGAATTAAATTTTTATTTTATATATTTAATAAAATATTTTAAAATTTATCCAATGAGTTTTATATTCATAAAATAACAATAAATTCAATTTCATACATAAAATGATGTATTCTTTTAAAAGATATTTATACCAATTTTTAATGGAAGAATTGTTTGAAAACTAAATTTTGACCCTTCTATAAATTCTATTTTAAAAAATAAACTTCTTTTTGAAATAAAAATATAATGATTAACTTTGAGTCAATTTGTTTTATTTTTCTAAGAACTTGAACATTTTGATGAATAATGAATGACAATGAATTTTAATTGAAAATAGCATTTTTGATTAATTTATTTATATATTTAAAGTATATTTTTTATTTGTTTTAATGTTAAATTAGATCAATTATACATATATTAATCCAATATAGATAATTTTAATCCTTTTTATATTGAATTTAGATATAAAAGCTTAGTAAGATTTTGAATATTTTCACTTTTAAAATCCACTTTCTCACCATGTTTATGGGATTAACATTCAATTTAATTTTTTCACTTATGTGATTTGAATTGTGAAAAGTGGGTATATTTATTTGGAATAAAAAAATTCATATCTAAATAATTTTAAATTAATTTTTTTCTTTAATAACTAGAGAAAAAAATTAAAAGTAATTAACACGATTATGGTTAAATTGGGGTTTTGTGCTTGACATGTGTTTTTATTAAAATTAATTTTACTCACACATAGTATTTTTATTTAATGAATTGGTATTTATATTTAAAATCATTGGGTCTAAATTCTCTAATAATTCTCCCATTAATTAATTCTTAATGGATGAATTTAATAGATTAGAAAACTAGTTACCTTGATGAAAATCCAAAGTTAAAAAAAACAAGTAATCTTAGGAGTTAAGGAATAAAATATTTATAAAATTAATTTATTTCTGTTGAGTGAGTTTTTATTGACCAATAATCCCCTCCAATCCATTATTTGTCTTCTTGTAATCACAAGAGATAAGGGATACCTCCCTATAGTGTTTACCTTTTTGTATTTACAAGAATATCACTCCTCCTCCCCTATAAAATGAAATTCACTCTCCCTCATTATTCACAAATCTCAGGCCTTTTAGATCATAAAAACCCTAGACAAATAAACTCAATAAATACCTCCTCTAATTATAGAAACCTAACTTCATTCATAAATAAAACCATGGATGATCTTTGGTAAAAAACAAAATGTGTTACCTGAAGAATAGGTAACCTTCCTCATTAAGCTCTCTTGTTTTCTTTCATTATCTACACCTTAAATTATTATTATATTATGATTATATAATAACATAAGTATCCTAAATATACTAATATGTTGTTATGTTAATTTTTCAACCTATAAATAAACACACTTCCATCAAATGGGTAATGAAATTACCTTTCATGTGTACGGTGGATTACCACCTTATGAAACGATGTCATTAGTTTTTTATTTTCTACCTCTCATGGTTTGGAATTATGATGTACATACAATTTTTATATGATATATATTATATTTAGGGTTCATTTATTTTTATATAATTATTATATAACATGAACCTTCATTATTTCCATCTTGTGGGAAAACAATAACATCATTTGTGGACGTGTGGACTACCGCCTCCTCAAAGAAATGTGATTCATTCATGCTTTACATGGAATATAATAAGGTTGGGTTTAGGAAAATATAAAATATAAATAAAATATTTATTATAATCTTGGAATAGTTATATAACTTTACAAATAACATTTCATTTTCTTCTATCTATTTCACAAACTAGAAAAGTGATAACATCGTTCATGGATGTGTCGACTACCGCCAACTTGAAGTAATGTGATTCATCCTTTTTCATCACCACATCACAAGAATGATATAGATATATAATTAAATATTTTGGTATTTATAATAAAATGGTAATTTTATAATGTTAAATGTTAATTGCCTTCATTTGATAATGATTATTGAAAAAAAGGAATGTTACTCATGTATATGTATGGCCTACCGTCTTCATGATCATACCATTGGTTCATTTTTCATTACCATATTTACTGTTTTATTTTAAGTATAAACATTATGTACAATTTTTATAATTATTTCAGTATTAATATTCTGGACATGTTTAGATAATGGCCACATTGACCTGTTTTGACCTGTCAAAGTTAGTTTGGACACATAAGTCGAATATGTTCAAACCATTCGACATAAACTTAATTGATTTGGTAACTATATATATCTTGTTTTTGAGTGAAATAAAAGTAATAATATACTTGGAAAATATTATAAGGATATAAATAATTAACATAATTTTACTATTTATGGAGATATAGGACAAACATGAAAAATTAGAGTCAAGGTTATGTATTTTCATCTCAGTTATTACATCTATGAAATAAATGTCATATTCAACACTTAATTATATTTTTTTGGTGTATCTATTAACCCTTTTGATATATTATTTCATGGAATCTCTTATCATCATGTAATTTAATGTTTTAATTTAATGGGTTTCTGATTCTTATCTTACCATAGTTGTAAGGGACTTTATCACATTCTTCTTTAATTGAAGAATTGTTTTTGATATCATACACCCACATTATTTTTTGAGATTTATTTATATCACCTTTGACATATAATATAAATAATTTATTTATTACCATGTTATTTAATGTTTTGTTAAATATTAGTCCTTTATGAGTATTATACCTCAACTGTTTCAATGTGTAATGAGACATATTGGAATGTTTAGATATTATTTTCCTCAAGAATGTTTCAAATGATATTTTAAGGTAGTTTCCATTAATCAAGGACAACAAAACTTTTATTACTTATCTTACACTAGGGATATTTTTTATTTATACCATCATAATTGTTTCTTTGGATTGATTATGATTTTTTCAATGAGATTTTTATGGAACCCATTTATTTTCCATGGATTAATAATGTTTCATATAGATTGTTATGGAAACCAATAATTTTCTATGGGTTAATCTGGTTTTGAAGATATATTTATGGACAAATTTATTTTCCAAGGGTTGATCAAGTTTCAAAAATATTTTTATGGAGCATGTTTATTTTCCATGATTTAATCATGTTACAAATAGATTTTTATGGATCTCAATTATTTTCCATGGGATAATCAAGTTTCAAAGAGATTTTTATAGAACCAATTTCTTTTCCATGAGTTAATCATGTTTCAAAGAGATTGTTATGGAACCCATTTCTTTTAAATAGGATAATAATGTTTAAAATATATTTTTTTGGACTCCATTTATTTTCCTTTATTTAATAATGTTTCAAATAGATTATTATAGAAATAGTTTATTTTACATGGGTTAATAATGATTCAATGAAATTTGTATTGAACCCACTACCTTTACATGCATTAATCATGTTTAAAATAGATTTTTATGGAACCCATTTATTTTACATGGGTTAAAATGTTTCAAAAACATTTCTATGTAACTAATTTCTTTTCCATTGGTTAATCATGTTTCAAAAAGATGGTTATGGAACCCATTTATTTTACATGGGTTAATCATGTTTCAAAGAGATTGTTATTGAACACGTTTCCTTTTCAAGTATTAATCATGTTGTAAAGATATTACTATAGATCCAATTTTTTTTCCATGGGTTAATAATTTTTCAAATAGATTTTTATAGGTCCTATTTATTTCCTAGTGGTTAATGAAGTTATGAAATGGGTTATTGTTTATTCCAATGAGTTTATGATGAAATTCAATATTTTATGTGTGATGATTTTTCAATGGTACTTGTACATTTGATGGGTGGTTCCATGATAAACCAATAAAGGGTGGTTCCGTGATATACTAATGTTGGGTGGTTATGTGATAAACCAATGATAGGTGGTTACATAATAAACCAATAATGGGTGGGTCAGTGATATCCCTCCAATTTATTGTGTATTGAATTCAATCATATGTTTATTCCATTTGTAAGAGTGATTGTAAGAGTTAAATGAAATTGATGTCCCAAGTACGTACATGTTTTATTTATATATAATATGGGTTTATAATGTTTCTAATGATCGAGATTAATATCACATGGATCTTGATTACTGATTCCAATAACTCTTGTCTTTTAAATGTTTCCATGCTTGATGATCTAGTTATTTATGGGCATGAGTTATTTTATGATGCATTAATGTAATTTTATTATTTCATCATACCATAATGCACTATTATGAACATTTATGAAATTCAATCTTTAATGCTTATATTTACCCTTTCTGATCATCTGAGTTCACCCTTCTTATGTTTCCTTTTCCCCGGGTCATAGAGAAAGAGATTGGAAAATTAATGTCTATCAAATGATTTCAGATTGATTATGTTTATGACCTCATTTTAAATAATAAAATATGTGTATAATGGGATATTATTTTAAAATTTATGAAGAAGTTGTTTATGAGTCCATGTTTAAATGATTAGTCTATGTAATAGTGTTTCCTAATTCCCTAAGACTCTAAAACTACAAGGTTATCCATAATTTAAGTGATCCAAGTTTTAATTTTTATGTTGTATGATTTATATGGAAAATTTGGGTCATGTTTATCATCATAAAATCTTAGAATTTAAAGCTATGGACTTCAGTATAGGATCTAGGAGTGAGGTTTATGGGCTGTCATAATACCTCTAGCCACATAATGAATGTAATCTTGAATATGCCATTCTAGGATGTAATATATTAGAAACACATGAGAGTACCTTAAAAATATGTAAATTATACCATTCTATGGAAGAATTGTCACTAATACCCTAACTGAAGAAAATTAAAATCATTGAAAACAAGAGAAAAGGAATACTGGATGGGGGATAAGAAGAATATAACCACTAATTATTAATAAATCACTACAAAAAACCACCCATCATCAAAGGGAAACTAAAGGGAGGGGATATATAGTTTTTCATCCCTCCCACATGTGATCATTACCCAATAAAAAAGAGGGATAAACCACATTTAAAAAATACCCCAAACACATTTTATGATGTGAAAATGAGTTCACGCTATGAAACACCTAGTTATGAGGGATATCCCTTTTCCCCCAATACATTCATAGCATGTACACTTTTTCACATCGTGGATCTGATACTACTACTATGTTTTATTATCCCATCCAACCCTCCTTTATCTTACCTTGTAACAAACACCCAATATTCTACCAAACATTATACCATAATTAGAAACACCATTTGATGATTTTAAAACTCTAATAATCTCATTTCAGTCCCAGCTCTCAAAAAACCCCCACCAAATAAAAATTATTTATTATTTATTATTTAAATACATGATTGGGTATTGGTTTTTATGAATTAGAATATATATCATATTCTGAAGAAAAAAAATTACTCAAATTCCCAAAAATAACACAGTAGTGTTGTTGTACCATAATGGAATTTTTAGTGGAAATGATAGTTGTATGTGGATGGTTTACATGAAAATACATTATATCTCTCTATTGAATAGTTCTACTTCAAAAACATTTTTTTAAATTTAGTGAGAGATTTTTGAAAACTTTTATTAGTTCTTCAGTGTTCTAATTTGGAAAATCACCTTAAGGAAATCAATCAACCATTGTTTGGTTTTATGGTGTGAGAATATTATAAAAATTTTCCATGATAAAATGTTTGAAAAACTTATGGTTAATATATATTCTATAAATCACTCTATGTCCAATATAGGTTTCATGGAACATATAACCATCTTAATTCACAAAAAAAGTTATTTTTTATAATATATGATTTTATCCTCTTAGGATAATTTCATAACAAAATAAAATATTTTATCCAAAGTATCAAATATATCCTCTTTTAGCTATTGAAACCATGTTATAGAATTTCTTTTGGGATGGAAAAAGAAAATTTTATCTTTATCCCTTTCTCACTATGTCCTCTTTGTGGAACATGCTACATGACACTACATACATCCCTAATAAGGTTGATAGAATCTTTAGTGGGAAGTCCATGAAAGGTTCGAAACATGAAAAACAATGACTATTTCATTTATTAATTTCTATATTTAGGTGTATTCCTAATATATGGTGTGTTAATTTAAACCATGGTAAATTATAATTATCTATCCTTATGCATCTCTATCACTTCGTTTCCAATTTATGGGTGACTTATTTTTTCATTTTTGTTATCCACTACTTTCCTATTATCTTTATTTTTTATTATCTTTTTCAACAAACTCAATTGTTTTTCAATTTCAGGAATATGAGGATCTATGAATCTAGGGTTATTACTAGTGTTCATGGAAAACTATTTTTTATAATTAGTTTAAAAAATAATTTAACATATAAAAAATTAAAATAGTTGTTTAAAAATAATTGTCTTTTTCGGTTTTCAAAAGAACCATTTCATTCTTGATCACCCATTCATTCCGTTAAAAATGTACCAAATATTAGGTCGGTATTTAATTAGACTCTCATAAATTTAAACATTTACACTACAAATTTAAAATACTATAGTGATAGGAAGGGGCGGTCCATAGGGAAATATTGATGGTATGTTTTAGTAACTACATGAGGAAAAAATAAACGACAAAAAAACAACCCAAAATTATGATCAAACAGTGATGTTGATGATGAGTGAAAGTAACAAGAAGAAAAAGTTCAATGAATATTAGGTATAGAAGTGAGTTGTGAAAAATAGATAAAAATCAAAGGGAATTTTTATTAGTAACTCTTAAATCACCACAATCATATGAAAATTAATAAACCAACAACAAATTAAATATGTTTCTACTAACACTTTCAATTAGAATACAAGTGTAGATCAATATTTAAAACTTTTTTAATATGAAAAGAAACACTAACATAAATGATGAGTGGATAAATTAACTTGTTCCAAATTGTTTCTTAACATTTATGAACTTCCATTATTTTCATTTTAAATTTACTTTTTAGAAGATTTTAAAATAAAAATGTTCTTAACAATTTTTAATATTATAGTTAATATTGATTTTTCTTATTATTAGACCTTTGAAAATTATACTACCCAGATTAATGATAATAAGAAAGGTGGTTGATCTTAGAAATAGATGGCATGATCAAAGATCAATAAGATTATTAGTTTAATATTATTCACCATACAAAATTTAGCCAATAAAAAGTTCAAGAATAAAAATATTCAAAAGTGAATTAATTATAATCGAGACACAATATGTAGATAAAACATTTAAAATAAGAATAGTTTCTAGGAAATGAATCAAATCTCCCCCATAGATTTCATTATCATCTTATCAAATCTCCCTCACTACATCTATGATCTTCCAAGTTTGTGAGTTTCTATCCTCCTATCTCCAGTAGTCTATGGTATCTCAAAGACCCATCAATCTAGCCATTCCCCCATTGGAGTTATTAGTCTAGTTCATTTAAAGAGATATCCCATCTCACGCCTTGATTAAAAAACTCGTGAAATATGGTATCATAGACAACTTTTTTTGTCATTGTGTCAACAAACACCAAGCGGAAACATTGACTATAACCCATCCTCCCCACATGTGACTCCATAATTCATAGTAATTGAATTTTCTCCTCAATCATGTGTATAGGATTCACCTGTAAAGACCCGGAAATTTCAAGAAATTTTTTTTTCTTTTTCTTAAATACTTTGGAATTTTGTGAGCATGTGGCTTCTGACGGCACTTGATTCCGAGGCCCGGTGTGCCCGAAATCAATTTCCGAAGTTTAGCTCAGGTACGTTCAGTGAACGAACGAGCGGGTTTTTCTATCTTTTGAACAGGTGCCCGGAAATGAAATCTGAGGGCACCAATGAACTCACAGCGCCGTTAATTGATTAAGGGGACATTTACCACAGTTGCGTTTTATGTGGGTTTGAAGTTTTAATTTTGGGTTTAATTAAGAGGTAAATAAAATTGTTTGTACAATTTTATTATATCTAGGGAGGTTAATTCCTCCCATGGGTAGTTAAGGGTGGGACCCATAGCTACCTAACTACCCAAGGGTGGATGTTAGAGAGGTGGGGCCCACATGAGCCCCAACCATTCAATTTCCCTCTAACTCTTTAAAACCCCCCTCTTTAATTTTGGTAAACCCTCCCTATTAATTATTTGCCAATGCGTTTAATTAATGGGGATATTCCCTCTCCCTTCCTTTAATTGATTGTCAACACGTTTATTAAATGTGGTGATTTGAATTTTGGGAAGTTACTTTTCATGTGTAATAAAATAATAGGAGGATCCTATTATTTTATTTGGGGAGAGCCTTCGTTGTGTGAAAAAAGATCAGGAGAGCTCTTGAGATTTTGGAAGAATTTCAGCCTCTGATGAGAATGACGTCTCCTTCAACAAAGAACGCCGGTTCCTCAAAGAACGACGACGCACCACCCATTCTATTCTCCACGACAAGAGAGGAGACACCGCTTCCTCCTCGGCGCACTCTGACGTCACCTACGATCCCTTTGCCCGCGACGCTGACGTTCGAAATCAATTATTGAGGTAAGGGAAAATTTGTATATTTTTCGTTTATGAAAATTATACCCTCTTTCTTGGCGTTTAAATTGTTGGGCGACGATTTGAACCTCTACGTGGTGGGTGCGGGTAAACGAACAAGCTCAGACCCACCGCTATTTTGTTCTTGATGCGCGGGGTGATTGACGACGACAAAACGGGACCGCAACGGAAAATCAGAGCCTTCGCAGTGGAGCTCGGGTCCCGAGGCAACCGCAGGTGCAGACAGGAGCTAAAACGGACCACAGGAATGACTCCGGTGGCCCGCAGAGTACAGCGGCCACGCGGGATCCGGGTTGACCAGCGGCGCCACCCCGGCGCCGCGTCCACGGAAAACGGCGGCCGCACCCCCCGCTCGGCCAACTGGCCGAGCCAGCGCACACCCCCCCCCCCCTTCGGCCGGGCCGGGGCAGGTCACGTGGACTGGGTCGCGCCCATCCGGGTTGGACCGGGCCCAGACCCCCACTTCGGACTGTTTTTCAGTATTTTGACCATAACTTGAGCTAAGGACCTCCGATTGACGCACCATTAGTTGCGTAGGAATCCTTGGATCGAGATGGTAATTTTGGTATATTATACTTGAGGTTTCGGCAAAGTTTGGGTACGAACGGGTTGGTTCGAACCCGAAACCAACCGGGCCCTTGGAGCGAAAATGCTTATTACTTAAGGACCGAACGTCCGATTGGCGTGCCATCAACTGCGTTGAATTCCTTTTGTTGAGACGGTTCTTTTGTAATAATCCACTTGAGGTTTGGATGCAACTGGAGTATGGTTGGGTTTGTTTTCGCTTAAAAACCAACCGGGACCCTGGAATAGAAAAGCCAATAACTCTCAGACCGGACGTCCGATTGACGCACCGTCTGTCGCGTTGGGTTTCTTTTGACGAGACAGAACTTTGGGATACATCAACTCTGGACTTAGTGTAATTTGATGTATCGACTCTCTTGATCGAGGAACGGACCCTCCCGGAATCGAGTATGCTGTGTACGGGAACCCTAGAGCTGGCTACGACTACATCCACTACTGTACCGGAATCCTCCGTGGGTTCAACAGCGATGACTACCGTACTGGAATCCTCCGTGGGTTCAATGGAGATGACTACTATTCTTGTATCCTATGTGGGTCCAGCAGTATTGACCTCTGTACTTGTATCTTGTGTGGGTCTGGTAGAGTAGATGGTCTTGTATCTTGTGTGGGTCCAACAGCCTAGATGAATCAGTGGCTATATCTGATCATCTCTATCACTATACAAAAGATTTATACTTGTGTGAGCTGAGTCTTGACTTCAATATTTATCAGTGATGTGATTGACTTGCTTTCCTGTGTGGACTGGATTGTGTTTTCCTGTGTGGACTGAGTTGTGCTTGGGATCGAGAGTTGGAGACGGACTGTAATTGATGACTTAGTTATATGTATGGGTATATACCTAATTAGAGTCGGTTGATACTTCGTGATTATACCTTTCCTTGTGGTTTATCCTTCGTGGATTCTGAGATACCTTAGAGGGTCTCGAGGTCCCTACTGATTATCGTATACTCATCCCTGCACGGGCTATTCCCGCACTACGTTGTGTTGGATACAGACGATGGACAGCACTAATCGAGGTGGAGGCTTGTGGAGCTGGATGGTACCCAGAGGTGGACCACTTGGCGGGACGTACACGGAGTGGACGGACGGACCTGAGGAGATGAGGAGACTATTTGTACCCACCCTTGAGGTGGGATTTTCAGAGGATGACTCGGTGTTGCTGTTTTACTTTAATACTGTTGTACTTTCTTTTCAGTTGTACTGTACCTTCAGTTGGGTTTGTATACTGGCCCATTTACTTTTCAGCACCTACTTTTGTACTCAGTTTTAATTATTTCTTACTTCTCTTGCGTACTCTGTTGTGTGTGTTACTTTATAAATGCAATGCCTTTCTCTTTTTCTGGGATTTACGCCTTTGGTGCTAGTCGCCAGCCCCTGGCATATGGAAGGCGAGCTTGGGGTAGTCACAGCATGAGCCCTGAGGATGGGTCGTGACATCACCTTTTTACTACTTTATTCAATCTTCTAGACTTGTCCTAAAAACTCTAGAACCTTCCAGCAAATCCTTATATCTTCAAGCTCACCTCCCCATTTCCATCATTTTTTTATTTTTAATTTATTTTCTAGATTAAATTTCAAGTCTAGAATACCATATATTCAATGATATTAAAATAAATTTAGAACATAATATATTGAAATTCATGCGAAATTGAGTTATATGTCACGAATGGGATTCTTAAATTATTTAACAGTTTAATATATTCCACAAATGAAAAAATAAAACATATAACATTGATAAATTTAAAATATGAACTGTAAAATCCCAAAATAAATTATTTAAAATTAAATTTCAATGATTATTAACCAAGATAAATAAGAAGTACAAAATGTTAACTTAATGAGATGATCATCCCAATAATAATATAATAATTTAAGCCCAAAAATCACCATTTTAATTAAAATATTCTAGGAATTAAAGATCTACAATAGATTGACCAATCACTAAAAAATATCATTAATAGCACATTATGAAATTAAATGATGAATTATATCATCTGAATGACATGTAAATTTTAATTTATAATTGGTCACATCACATTATTATAATGTTAAGGTGTTTTTGGAAGTTACACCCATCTCACCTATAAATTGATCCCTTCCCCACCACAATTATGGACACACCAAAAGACTAATAGCCTAATTAAATTCTATAAATAATCCTTCCCTGCTCTCTCTCATAGGTATTAGTGGTTTTTGTCTCACTAAAAGTCCATTCAACAAAGTTTCAATTATTTTCCCTAATGAATAATTTTAAAATTTGAAATTACAAAATTTTTAATTCCTATTTCAGTGTCCCTTATTATACATCCTAAATATCTAAATAATACATGGTAAAATAATTAGATAATAATTATATGTATATTAAAATCTTATTGTGATAATGGAATTATCATTTTCTACCTTCCACACAACTGTTTAAAAAATGAAAACATCGCTCATGCATAAGTGCGTACAATTTCCTCCCAGAAAGACGTATTTTATTTTACATCACCACCTAACATAAATTTATATAATAATAAATTTAATTAAAAAATATGATATTTATGTTACAATTATGATTCTATAAATATAAATGATAATCTATCTTCCTTCCCACCTATTCACTAGAAAAATTAAATCAACACCACCACATACATGCATACTACCACCTCCATAGACAACATGTTCTATTGTTTCATGAATAAATGAAATTGGTTGAACTAAGAATGTATTTAATAAATAAATAATTTACCTTTTACATAAATATTATTATGAAAAAATTAATAATTATCTACCTTACTCATGTTCCATCGGTTTAAAAATGAAAACGCTTCCTATGTGTACGTGTCGACTACCACCTCCAAGGACGAAATGTTTAGATTTTAATCATCAACATAACTTTATTATTTTAAAAATATATTTGATAAATTTATATTATTTTAATTAGTAATATATTTCTTAAATATTTTTCTATAATGATGACACAAAAATTAGCTATCAATAAAATGTAATATGTTGATATAAGTAAATTTCCCAAAATAAACACGTCGTCGATCTAATCTTAAAAAATCATAACAAAAAATATATTGGAATGATTATATAAATTTATAAATTGTTAGAAGAATTATATTAAATTACCTTGAATAATATTACAATGATAATATTTTATTCAATGAACAGGGTTTGAAATCTCCATCACAAAACATTCCTGAATTAATTGAAATTACTAGCATCTGATGATGAAAATTAACATTAACTTACTAATGATTTTATAATTAATGATTATAATTAAATGGAATAAAATGTAACCAATATTATTATGGTTCTAAATATTTTTATTAACATGGTTTTTTTATTGTAAATGAGGTTAAATTAATTTTATGGAAGCTGATAGTTAATGTAAGGGTTTTCGTCTCAAGCTTCCTTATTTGAGACATGTTTTACATTATGTGCCTATTTTTGTTTATATGGAATATATAATGGATATGTGGGATATTGTATCATGATTATATTTTACTTATGTTAGTTAATTTTATATTTAATTTTTTCCCTTTCAAAATATTATGATCCAATGTTTACCAAAACCATGTGGGTTTCCTCATCTCAATTTTCCTTCATTGAGATATGTTCTATATTCACTAACTTATGGTTGGGATCTGGATTAGTGTTAAGCCCCCTATAATACTATATAAAAATTGGGGGTTCAAAACCCATTAGGCATAATTATTATAGTAGTATTGTAGCATACTGCAGAAGAGGCAGAACTATTGAATGGGGGAACTATAGCGGTAACGGTTGCCACTATAGAAACGGCGGTACTGTAGTGAGTACTGTAGCAGTGGTAGTACTATAGTGGTATTGTAGTAGTTGAGTTACTATTCACAAAATTGGCCTTGGGCTAAAAGTTCTATCTTATGGTTCATGTAATGGTCTTCATTCCCACTGGGCATTCGTTCCAAAAAATATATTATGTAATAAAGAATATGGTTGGGTGAGTTATATCTTGGGTGGGATATGACCTACCTTTTCGTCCTATGTGTGTGTGGTGTGTACATGATTAATGTAATTATACCCACAAGAACCTAATATATATATATATGTGTGTGTGTGTATGTATGTATGTATATATGTATGTATGTATGTATGTATGTATGTATGTATGTATGTATGTATGTATGTATGTATGTATGTATGTATGTATGTATGTATGTATGTATGTATGTATGTATGTATGTATGTATGTATGTATGTATGTATTCACCACATTTTTATTTTGAATAGTATATATACTACCAATGAATTTCATTGATGATATTGTTCATGATTATTATATAGATTTATGAATCCATCTAATGTAATATATTTCTTGAGGTTTTAATTAAATGGTTACCAAATTTTCAAGGTTTTATGTTACAATATCTCTTTTTATTTAGATTTTTGATGTTTCAGTTTACATTGATAGGAATTTTATATTATTCTACTCCTAACCCCCATTTATTTTATTTTTCTATTTTTTTCAAGTAATATTTCAATTTTCCCCATCTTTGGTACTCAAAAATATTTGAAGGTTGTTTTAGGAAGAGGAAGCCATATACATCTATTAGGTCAGAAACCATTGTCCTCTTGTCCATGTTTTTTAAATTTCTTTGTGGAATATATTATCTACACGTGAATATCTAATAAAGGTTTATTATATTAACTTTGGACTTCATTTGAAATTCTAAAGAAAATCATTAGAAATGTTTTCTGTATGAATCAAATATGATTTTATTTTCAAAAGTGTAAAAGTAAGAACTATTTAATGTGTAAGGAATGAATGAATTTTCCTACCACTGTTTCCTTTAATCATTATTTAACATGAAAAGTTTCCATGATTTTTTACTGAAATTCATTTTCCTATTATTTTAATAAATTTTACTTTTTAAAACATACCAAAAGAAAATTATTTTCTTATTTTTATTCAAAACATATTTTTTATTCTTTTATAGTGGTATTTCTTATCTATGTAAATATACATTAATGATAATTATGATTCACAAGGTATATGATCTAATGATAGCATCCAACTTCTCTCTCTAAATGGATAATAATGATATATTGAATAAATTTTCATCAAACCTATTTATTTTCCATGGGATAATTAATCTATAAAGGAATAAGAAATCCTCTTATGTTCATATAACATATATACAAATAGTATATGTGACAGTTGGGTCTATTATATACCTCCAATACATTGGTAATGTTTCTATCTCATGATCTGCAAAGGTAAAAAATATAGGTTATCTAATGACCAAGGGTACATATAAGCTTATCTCAATCCCAAGGTTACATAGGTGTCCAGTCCATTCCAAAGGTTATACGGGTAGTAAGAAAAAAACCCAAATAAGTTACACCAGTGTTTAGCATAATCTAACTGATGATATACATGGATCTCATTTAATTCTGACTCATCCACTACATTACAATTACCTATGCTTGCTATTATTCCACAATTCAATGTTATATTCCTTTGTTATTCTCATAAAATGTGATTATATATCTTATGATTCTACACCCTTATTTCATGACATGTGTTTGATTATTTGATATCACATTACCTAGTATTATATAAGAAAAATTAGTGATCCATGTTCATTTAATCAGATATTTATACCATAATCATGTTTTCTCATGATTTTGATCTTTTATTTAATGATATATTGATATGTTTTCCCTTAATAAGAATTTGTGCTCACACTTTTCTTATATCTTCAATTTCTTGGGTAATGAAGATGAGTATAACCTATGACATGTCTACAAGGGGATCATGTATGGTGTTATTATGGAAAAATGATCAAAATTACTATAAAATAGTCCAATATCAAAGTTAATATCCAAGGACACTAAAACATTGGTTCTAATGGTTGTGAGATTATTGTGAGATGAAAATGATTAATTAATATGAAATATATAAAAATTTATCTGGTTATATATAACTTAATAATTAATCTAGTGTGAAAATATTAGTTTTAGCACTGATCATGGGATTGATAGTTTTGGGAACCTTATATTTTATAAAACTAGGGTTTATTTATTTTTTAGGATTATTAACCGAGAACGTTATTAAAAAATATCAGTATAAGACTAAATTTAGATTGACATTCTAAAATATTTTAAAATTATACCGTGTGTGATTTCATAGAAATAACATCCATGTTTGGATATAATCATGTAGATGCAGGTGTTGGCACATATTCTGCAAATGGATATAAACCTAAAATAAGGTGTTTGGGTATTAACTTAATCTTCAATTAGTACATGAAAAAAGCCTAATTATATTCCTAGTTTAACACTCCTAAGGGGAATTATTTGGTTAATTCACATTATCTTTACATCCAATTATGAGTGATTTAAATGGAATTTTATGATTTAATATATTACTAGTCATGTAAGACTACATTTTAGGAATATGACTATTTACATTCATGGATAAATTGATGGAGTTATAATTTGATCCAATTATATCATATTTGGAAAAAATGAATCATAATTTTAAATATTAATCGGTCATAGGAGAATATATCTTTCAATTTATTTTCAAATCCATATGATAATTTACTCTGATTATACAGGATATGATCATAATCATTTGGGTTTTATTATTTGGTTGAAATTTGGATCATGAAAATTTATTTGTAAATGTGGGTCCTATGAAATACATATAACCAAATAAGGAATCATATTTGAAAAAATATGTTGAGATAAAGGAAAATACTGAATACATTTCTATTATATGGGAAACAATGTGTCTCCATGTATCTTAGATTATGAGGTAAAAATCTTATTAGAAAAAAAAATTAGTTTCTTTTGGACCCCTCATCTATTTTAAGAGGTGATAAATTTCCCATAATAGGAAAGGAACTTTTAATAAAGAAAGAAATTACATGAGTCTAAAAGAAATTATATTAAAATGATCTCTTTGAATGATGTGAGTTAAATAAACTTGTAGCTCATCAGACCAAAAAAAATCACTATAGTTAAGTCCTTTGTTGGAAATTCTATATACAAGTGAATTTCCTCTTTTTAAGAGTGAGTGATGAAAAAACACATAGTGGAAAAAATATCCAAGAATTTTATCTTCTGAACAATCATCTTCCAAGAGGGATAGAGGGAAATTGATCTTATGTCCTGGAAAATTATAGTGGAGTAACACTCCAACCAAAGATTAAACCAGACTCACTATTTAGAACAATACACTAAATTAATAACACCAAGCATATCAGCTTCAAGAGAGGAGGAAACTCCATAGTGTTTGTAAAATACATCCAATGATGTCACCCATGTGATCTCTGAAGACATCCCCATATCCTAATGGTCCAGTATTACCCCTTGAGGCTCCATTGGTATTAATTTTAATCCATCCTAGAAAAGTTCATTGCCAAAAACACATAAACGGTACCAAGAGGAGGAAGAAATCTACTATTAATACAATTGAATCATGGATCATAAAGTTCATGTAATGAGTTTCAAAAGTATCCGTTAGGAAGATAATTGAAATCTCTACTAGAAACCTACATGGTGGAAATAATAGTTTAGAAATTAAAGGATAATTGTCCATCAAGTTGGTCATTGAAATTCAGATAGACAATATGAAAAAAATAAATTATAACCAAAAAGAAAGAATTTTACATATGAGGGTAGAGGGAGATACTAGTGCAACCACATAACAACTTACGTAAGGAATCCTCTTGCGAAAGTGGGGTTTCAAACCTATTAGGAAACCTTCACCACATGGATGGTGCAGTAGAAAAACTTAAAAAATATGATCAACATCATCAATATGTTTTTTATAGAATACACATCTCAAGAAAAAGGAGACACTAAGGGATTTAACGGAGTTATTAGTTGTTAAAATTATATGATAAATATCTAAGTTAGTTTTAATCTTGAGGGTTTGATCCACCCCTTGTTCCCTTTAGAAACCCAACCACATCCTACAAAAGAGTGATCAGTGAAAACATCATAGTATATCTTGGATGTTAGGACACCATTTTTTTGGACTTATAAATTAGACTCATCATGAATTCTGAAAAAATAATTTTTCATAGCAGTGCTTATATCATAGGGAAAATCACTCAAGGGTCCTTAAAGATTCTCCTTAATCAAGGCATTCAGATCAATAGATGTGCTTGTCTCATTAACGTTATTGATAAAGGCATGCCCATCTAGTTGGAAATATATAATTTTTAGGAGGATTCCCTGTTAGAAACCCATTTTTATTGAGAGAGAATTCATGAAAAGGAATCTTTAAAAGATGGATATATAGAAGAGTCCATATAATAGAAATTTAAAAAAATTAGATTTCTAAGAAAAATGGATTTAAGTAATCCCAAAGCTTTTTATTTTTCATGTTTAAGTTTTCACATAAAATTTTATTGTATGATCTCATTGAACTTGTGATTCTTTTTATTGTAAGGGATTCAATTTATAATCCTAACATTATTTTTTTCCAAAAATAAGTGGCCAAATTCATTTGAAGAACACTTCCACTATAGATAAATTTTTGTTAGATATAATTATGTTATTTATAATTTTTTTCAATTTATATACAATTAATTAATTGAAAAACTTATTCACAATGATTAAATTCAAAATAGAGATTCTACTATCCATATTTAAGGAATTACCCTTCCATGAGGAATGTTTTATCTTGATGTGATAAGAAATATTAGTGAAGTATCCAACTTTGGGCCTCTTCTAGATTGTGGGAACCCCAAGATAAGTGAAGGGGATAACTCCTTCCTTGAGGCCAGTACTATTGATTATTTAAAACTTTTTAGTAGTATAAATGTCCTTCCCAAAATTAACAAAGGTCTTATTCTAGCTTATATCCTATCAGGAATATTTTTTATAATGAAAAAATAGTTTCCTTAGTCATAAACAATTATTAATATCTCCCTAAATGAAGAGAATTATATCAATCTACATACAATTGATGTGGTGTAAGATTGATACCTCTGGCATCCCTAATGGGTTTCATCTTACCTATATCAACCAGACTAGAGAGGAGCCTACTGAGGTAGTCCTCAGTAATAGAAAAAAATGATTTCCAAGAAGAGTAATCCATGTCTTACCCCCTCAAGCATGTAAGGAATCATTCTAGAGAACTATTAATAGGATAGAGATATGATATGAGTTAATGAAATATCTCACCCAACAAATGAAGGTCTTAGAAAAACAAAAATTATATAAGATGTTGGAAATTAATATCCAATCCAATGGGACAAAGGCCTTTCTCACATCAACATTGAAATAATTTCACCCCTGGGTAAATTTCTAAAGAATATTAAAACATTCAGAAGTGATGAAAAGGAAATATTGTATGGTTTTATCTTTTTAAATAAAAATTCATCTGAGGAGATAATTTTGTTGGTAATAATGGCCAGTCTATTATCCAAGATATTGAAAATAATTTTGTAAATAATTTTAATAATAGAAATTAGCTTGAACATATTGATTTCATTGGAATTATAAATATTTGGAATGATAGTAAAGAAATGATAATTAACACCCGAGGGAATTGATATGAATATAAAACATAAGAGGACATGTATATAAACATCATGTTGTATGATATCCCAATAATGCTAAAATAAAAATTTTGTAAAACCTTTTGGGATACATACACCTCCAGAATTAATTCCAAAAACTTCATCTATAATCTCAAGTTCAATACGCACCATGTTTAGACCAATGTATTCATCATGATCTACAATCCTAAGAATCACAACTTTAATCATATCATTGTTAAGGATATGATCATTAAATTGATTCAGATAATATGAATTGATCTGGTCTAAGAGAGCCTACATGTTTTTCATGATATGTTCTATGACAATAAAAAGAGAAAATGATCTAATTACCTTTATGGTTCTGTTAAGGGAATTAAAAAATATGGTAATCTTATCACCTACTTTAATTTAGTTGATTTTAGTGTTTTCTCCTGAAATACCGTATTTAATATTTAGAATTTTTTTCATCCTAAAAGAAATTTTAACTTCTTATTAAAGACCCATTGATATATTTCTACTAGTTATGTCTTCTTGAATATGTCAAAGGCCCTCCCAATGTGAAATTATATCTTCATCCAAGGATATTAATATATCCCTAATCCATTTCATTATATTTTCCTTTAAAATGTTAAGATTCCTAACACAAATGAAAGAATCATTGCATCTAATAATCAAATTCTAAACATCATGTGCAATATTTCCTCCTTTTGAAAGGAGGACCCATGCATTATTGAATATAAATGGGATGGGGGGATTGATGTCCCTTCTTGAGAGAATTATAAAGATGGTATGATGATATGAATTTAATCTGGAAAGAGATTTATAGAAAATGGTGTGCCACTGGGCAAGGCCAACTTCATTAATAAAATCTTTATCTAATTTACTTTCTACCATTCTATTAAGATGCTTCTTATACCTAGTGTACTTGAAAAATAATAATATTGATCTTCACAATGATATTTCATTCAATGAATTCCTTAAATTACCTAGAGGATATGAAAGGATAAACAATATCCAATCATTCATTTGGGTTTAGAATGGAATTGAAGTCCCCAAGTACAATCCATAGCCCATTCACCATTCTATTTAAGAAACCCATATCATTCTAGAACATTCTTATTTATTAATACATATTTTGAGCATTTATCAAGGAGATAAACATATAAACTCCCAGAATATTGAACACTTATAAAACTATCTCATCATATGTACTAATTAAAGAAGGGTTTTCTAGGGAAGAATGAGCTAGAACCCATAGAGATTGTATCTCTACAGGGTAGTTTTTTGGTGCCTACCGGGTGATATCCCATCCTTTTAAGGCTAGAATTACCTGAAGAAAAAAAATCTATTTCATTAAAATAATAGAAATATCTTGGTCTAATGTCTCTGAATATGTAATCTTATGGAGTTGGATGTCGTAGATTTAGCCAACCCTTGACAATTATAAAAATAATAATCTTTTGGATTTTCATGTTCTCTTTTTCCTTTTTCGCATTGAAAACCTTTTTGAAAATGAAACTTTAGGTATTTCTGGTTTTTTTATGAATGGGGTTTGAATGTATGTGGCCTCTTTTATGTATAAAATATTTTCATTTGTGTTAGTAGAATCTTATAAGGGGAAATAATACATGAGGAATTAATGAAACCAATAGTGGATATGGCAGTATCATTATTTTTTGGGGTACTATCTAGGGAGGAATCCTTGAAATATTTTTCCATGCCAATGATAGGGGCTTCCTCAGCATCTGAAGTGGCACTTAATGGTATGATAGGCCTCTGATGAGCTTCATCATCCTTTTTTCATAATTCCTAGGGTCTTCGAGGGGTAAAGACTAGTTTCCTCTCTTTTAAGGGGTCATAAATATTTTTTGATATCATTGGTATTTTTTAGGGAAATTCCTTTATCTTCACTACCTTTAGATATAAATTTTCTAGTGTCATTGGTCTTCATAGGGGAGAGGTGGTCATTCTATCATTGTCATTCTCTTCCTCATCTATATCATCCCATGTTTTTGTAACTATTATTTTCATGTTATAGGGGATGATTTGCATAGGGGTATCTTTGATAGGGTCATTATACTTAGAGTATTCACCCTTCTCATATTTTCTCCCCATATTTTCAAGACCCTTTTTACTTATTTCCATGATTTTCCATCAGGTGTAGGTTTATCTTTTTTTGGATGACCCAACAGTTAGAAATAAAATGACCTGCATTTCTGAAAAGGTCAAAAATGGAAAATATAATCATACTAAAATTTAAACTATATATTATGATCAATAGAAATGAATGTTATGATATCAGGAATATTAGAGATAAGGTTGTAATCCATAACTAATTGAGAATAGAGGCCAATTCCCGCCTCCCAGGTGGATTGGTCAAGTATGATAGCAATGTTAATGCATAAAGAATGTTAATTAAGAATTTTAGGATGCTAAAAACCCATCGAAAACCATGGATTCTAGCCCAATTTTTGGATGTGTATTGCTTCAAAGTATAGGGATAAAGGTTGATATCCCAATCAAAAATATGAAGAACACCTAACTTCATATGCATATTTCCTTCCTTTCAGGAATTCAAATGATCTTCCTTACATATGTAGATTATGTGAATGTAGTCTTTTCCAGTGGGAACAAAATTATAATTTCTAGCTCACCAACATTTCATAACTTTAGTTTTGAGATCTACATTAGACCAGGGTTTGGCCCCTTTTGCATAGGTGATTTGAACATACAAAAAAATTTACGAAGGGAAATCCTTTTCGACAAAGCATCAGGATCAAAAACTAACGAAAAGCTCCCATCCTCAAATATGTTGATTTTGGATGTCCTAGAAGGAAATTTTTTTCTTTAATATAAGAATCCATAGATTTATTCGACAAATGAAATCCCTTTTCCTACAGCTCGATGATTTTGATCCTCTACCGAGATGGATGCAACCAAACCAAGGACATCCTCACCTTTTCCCATGTCCATAGGAGAGATTCATGTTCCATCCTTTAGTAGAAGCTCCCAATCAAGATGAAATGATTCCATGGACACTTTAATTATACTAGGTCGATAAGGAATCACTATTTCCATTTTCAAAAGCTCTAGAGGGTTCCATATAAATGGGTTTTCAATCCCTCAGCTTCTTTCATGACTGAATTATTATTAGAGTTTAGATATAAGAATTTATTTAAGGGAATATAATTCAATGACCAATGATTTTAGTATAAATTTCCTTTAATTAAATAACATCTTGAATATATTCCTTAACACACAACATCGAACCAAAATAAACAACCATACATTTTATTAAGACAAATCATCTACTATATGTACTAAACTTGGGTGTCTCTTTGCTTAGGTGTCATCTCCATAATAAACCACATCACCAATTTCACGTATCCATTTACCAATTAACCCTCCACTTCCCAATCACAGCCCTGAAAAACCCCTCATGCTCGGGATTTTCCTTATTTTCACCTAGGGTTCTCGCCTCCTATACCTCCTCCACTACCCTCCGGTAGCTCCACCTCCACCTACTCCGCCTCCCCTTTCTTTGTGTCCGGCTCCTCCACCATGGGCTCCTCCACCTCCGGCTACTCTGCCTTCGCCTGCTTATTCTCTGCCTACTACACCTACAGCTAATCCACATATGCCTACTCCACCTTTTCCTATTCCGCCTAGGTACCCCTCAACCTGTTCCGCCTCTACATCCTCCTCCTCACCCATTTCTGCTTCCCGATGCACTACAAGCAAATCAAATCATAGGATGACATCTATTGTTTCCATGCCTCCAATGCCACAACCAATTTCATCAGAATCGCCATTGCCCCAAGTGAACCCATCCACTCTAGTGAAATCTCTGATCCCTACCCCAGATCCCCCATCCTCCAAACCCTCGTCTCCATCCTTGAAACCCTACCTCAGTGGGTTAATGCAATTCTTCCAGCAAACCAGTCCGCTTGCTATGACAAATTATTATATCGCGGTAATCAAGATCAACCACATACTCATACATCTCCTGTATAGGGTAATTTTCTCTTTCAATCATCTCTGCAGCATTTATATCGGCATTTCACTCTTTCGTCTCATTATATTTATACGAAATTTCCATACAGTGTTAAAATATCTGCATTCTTGAATCTCGATTTATGGACCCACTTCGTTCAGTTTCTATCAGCAATAAGGGAATCAAATTCATTCTGTGGCCAAGTAGTTTTTTATCTCCATGTGGCTTCACCGTCCCTAAATTTCCACTACGCTGCATAAGGTGTGTTATATATGCCCCCGAAAATAATTTAATGCCTGCTCTACAATATTGAGTATTTAGGCTTTCTTGTGATTTTTTCATAATTTCTTATGATACATATTCTTTTATGATTTAACAACTATTCTTTGTGTATATTCCTACTCTAAATATAGAAGAAAATCAATTCTTTTCAAATTCTATGCGTATTATATTCCCCAATCCCTATATTGTTCTTATCAATTTCATTAATATTATATCTTTATTTGGATGTTTTTTTCACAATCTTCACTATTAAATTTTATAATTTATACAATCCATTATATCTAAATTTTTTTTCTATATACATTAAATTTTAGGTTTCTTTAATTCATTATCATTGGGAGTTATGTTTACAAAAAATATCTCATCAACTTCCCTCATTCATATACTATAGATTCATTGAAGATAGTCCTTCCTCATGGATGCATTACACTACTGTAGTTCTTCACTTTTCCCTAGTTAATGAATTTGTTCAGTCTACTTTTTATTCACATGTTCATTTTTTCAGGATTGACTATTTGTTTTTCCAGTACACTATTTTCACTTGTAGTACAGGTAACCCTAACTGAAATTATTGATCACTGTCAATATAAGAACTGTTTCTATTTCTGTGTGAAGTCTATTCATTTTTTTATAATGTGAAATATTATTAATTTCTGTTTAATGTTATGTCCATATTTATTATTCATTTAATGTTAGTTCTATATTTCTTATTCATTCAATATCAATGCCTTAGTTTCAACCTATAGAAATCAAGATCTGTGAAAAAGGTTTTCTATTCTCATTTAATAATTTTTTTCCCTTTACTCATGATTAAATATTTGTAGTTTTATTTTACTATTTTCTAATTGTTTTTTCAGTGCATGTGAATACAAAAAATTATTTTTTTAGATCCAGGTTCTTAGGTTTCAATTTCAATTTCGGTTTCAACTTCAATTTCGGGTGGTGCTTCGAACGTCGACAGCTCGTCTTCAAACTTTACACTTACATCCAGTTTCCATGTGTGTGTGAAGTTTATTCATTTTTTTCATAATGTGAAATATTATTAATTTTTCTTTAGTGTTATGTCTATATTTCTTATCCATTTAATGTTATGTCTATATTTATTATTCATTCTATATTAATACCTTAGTTCCAACCTATAGAAATCAAGATCTGTAAAAAGGTGTTCTATCCTCATTTAATGAAAATAAAATTCCTTATATTCATGATTAAATATTTACAGTTTTATTTGACTATTTTATAATTGTTTTCTCAGTGCATGTGAATATAGAAACAGGAATTGAAAATTGGAGGTAATTTATCCTAAAATTGTGAAGTTATCCTCCCTTATGCCCAACATATGAATGCATGTGATTTGTTTTCACTACTGAAACCACTATATATTGTTTTTTATGCACTAAAAACCTTCTTCAGATAGCCTATATATACAGATCTCCGCAACAGGTGTGTTTTCCTAAAATTGTGGAATTAACCTCCCTTTTGTCAGTTATTTTTTATTTGAATTTACACACTATATGAATATAGGAAATTTGTCCTATAATTGTGGAGTTAACCTCACTTTCATCCTACATATGAATGAAGGTAATTTGTTTTCACTATTGACTCCACTGTATATTGTTTTTTATGCACTACAAAAATATGAAACAGATTATTATAATGCTTTCATCCTTGACTACCAAAAAAATTCATCAAGACCTCTGAATACGTTTGAAACTTCAAAACATATATCAATGTCAATGCATTAGTTTCAACCTATATAAATCAAGATCTGTGAAAAAGGTGTTTTATCCACATTTAATAAAAAAAATATTTATATTCATGATTAAATATTTAATGTTTTATTTGAGTGTTCTTAATTGTTTTCTCAGCATTGCATGTGAATACAGAAGCATGAATTGGAAATGAATGTAGGTAATTTGTCCTAAAATCGTGGTGTTAACCTCCCTTCCATCCGACATATGAGTGCAGGTAATTTTTTTCACTATTGAATCCACTATATATTGTTTTTTATGCACTAAAAACATATGAAACAGATGATTATAATTCTTTCATCCTTGAATACAAAAACATTTCATCCAGGCCTATGAATACTTTCGAATCTTCAAAACATATATCAATTTCAATGACTTAGTTTCAACCTATAGAGATCAAGATCTGTTAAAAAGGTGCTCTATCCTCATTTCATTTTCCTTCTATTCATGATTAAATATTACCAGTTTTATTTAACTATTTTCTAATTGTTTCCTCAGTGCGAATGTGAAAACATAAATAAGAATTGGAAATGTGTTTGATTACCAACATTCCAATAGATTCCATTACATATAGTTATAAACAAGCACTTCATCGTAATGTTATTCCCTAATGTACATGTCATTAATTTCTAAATAAAACATTTCATGTTCATATTATTGACTTATTTATGATTATTTAGGAATTTTTTGTTGAAAATTTCACTAAGATTTGATATGAGCTGCAGTAGAGAATACTAAGGAAACAACTACAAACATGTTGTTTGATACGTATTAATATTTTATTTTATTTTATAAATTATGATTCATTTTCTATATGGATTTATTTCATGTGGTATGTTTTATTGATTTTATTCAATATTACTTTTCTGCATTCTTATTTTATTTTTCCTATTTTCTAGATGAATTAATTTAGTGTTTTATGTGTTTTTTTATTAAATAAATCTATTTTTAGGGATGTCTAATGTGATGATTTGATGTTTTCTCCTACAGTTCAAGATGAATTCAATGGATTATAATAGTGGTTTTAAATGGAAACTGGTATTTGGTTTGTCTTTCCTGTTTGTTTTCTCAGTGCATGTGAATATATAAAGAATAATTGGAAATGTGTTTGATTAACAACATTCCAGTAGTTTCCATTAATTTTTTTTCAAAACTACCACATCACCCTAATTTTTTTGTATGAATCCCAGTCTCTAAAGGTCTATAACAATTATCTGCAAACTATTTCAACTTGCATCCCATTGGATGACTACCACTGTAAAATTCACTGACTCTCTGTAAAGGTGACTTTAATGTTAGTTTCCTTTACTATTATTAATTTTATGACTATTATATTTAGAACAACTATTTCCAAACCTTGAAAAGGTAGTATTTTTAGATAATGATATTGTGATTCAATGGAAATTTTCTCCGTTATGGGATATTGATCTAAGGGGAAAAGACAATGGATCTATAGAAACATAAAAAGGTGAATACCGGTAGGTTATTCTAAGATATTCTTGACATAATTCCATTTTTTCTTATCCTCACATAGTGAAGAACAAACATAATAGACGCATATCATTTATGGCTCAAGAAGGTTTGATCATTGTGTTTTTACCACCTAATTCTCCATCTGTATTATATTTATGAATAAGGACTCAACAATTTAATGTTGAGTAGAGCTCAAGGGGTTAGTGATACTGTATTAATCTTATGCTTCTTCAATTTGACTTGATAATAATTAAGTTTTTCTTACAAATAGATTAATGCTTACATATAAAGATTCATAAATTTTTAAATATATTAAATGTACAGTTTCATTAGAATTTTACACAGTATTAATGAAATTATCAGAATAGTACATCTATTGCATATTATACTTTTTTTGGGTTCAATTGTATTGAGCTCAAGTATCAAAAAACCTTTAATATTGCAGTCAGTAGTATGTGATTTTTTAATGTCCAGTTTAATGTTTTATTTGAACAGTTTTATTTAGCAACCCATATCAAGTTACCTTTCCATGAGACAAAGTGTGTACATCATAAAATGTTCATAATATTTTTTTTCTATATTTTTTATTAGTATCAAAAAAATGAATACTGATATTATTCTCCTTTTATACTATCTATAATATATTATATATTTTTTGTATATTGATTCTATTTTTATTATATTGTTGTTAGTTGTTACGTGCTTATAACCCTTCATTGATTGTATAATTAATTTCTGAACTGATGATATTTGGAACTCGTTTACCCTAATACCATAGCAGGTAAGAGGCTCATTCCTTCTAGCACCCAGCCATTGAGTAATTTGACCCTCAATGCTTGGTGGTCTGCTGTTTATTCCAAGCCACAACATCCTTGTACACCAAGTAGGATTCATGAAGCTATTATATTTTAGAATTTAAAAGCTCTTCTATCTCAAGAGATCACTGTTTATTCCTAATTTTTTGTAATTGTTGTTCCCAGTCATCAATTCTTTCTACAGCTATTGTTTCTTCATTATACATTTTATTGAGAAGGCTGCTCATTATGTAACTTCTGATCCTCAATTTTTGAAACTTTTATTCCTTCATTATGTATGTAATTATTTTTCAAATATTTACAATATTAATATGAACTATTATGTTTTATAAATAGTATTATATAGTTAATAATAAGAATTATTTTATAGTTTTGTGCATCGCACGGGCGGAGTACTAGTTATTTATTAAACGTGGCCACTTTAAATGTAGTCATTTAATTGGATGGTATGAAAATAAGTAATTGAATTATAAAATATATTTACAGAATATTTACTTTTTTCAATTAAGGAATTGATAAAATTAATTTAGTATATTTAAATAACTAAGAAGATCATTTTATAAAAAATGTATTTTTTATAAAAAAGTGGATTTTTATGGGATATGCATTATTATTTTAAGAAAAAAACATTTTATGTTTAAATAATGATAAATTATATTATTTATATGAATAATATATTAATGATAAATTAATTAGTAATTAAAATGAAATAAGAATAAGAAAATTAAATATTTAAAATGTTGTATTCCAATAAAAAAGTTTTTCATTATATTTTATTATTCCTCATAAATGAAGAATTAATAAATTTTAGAATCAAAATTAAAAAAAATGAACATAATTTTTGGATTCATCGCTATAATATTATCCTATGATGAATTTTGGGTATTTTTTGAAAAATTGATATTTATTTGAATAGTGGAAAATAAAATTTATTATAATTCCATGAATTTTATAACATCATTAAGTTATAAGTATTATATGATGAATTATAAAACATTTTTCTTTAAAAAATATTTAGTTATGATTTAAGATTATACATTTAAAAATATTATGTATAAATTTGAAACTGATGTTCGACATTTTAGAACCAAATTTATATATTTTTCTAAAAATGGTTTTTTGTGTTATATAATTATAATTTTAAAATTAATTGTTAACATTTTTAGAAATATAATATTATGAAATGGTTTCTATATTTGAAATTTGGATATCCAAATTATATAATGTTGTTAATTTTATGTTAATTCATTAAAATAAGATACCAAGGTTAAAAAATGAGTTACTGTGGTTGATATAAATTATATTAAATTGTTAAATTAATGGAAAAGCATAAAATATCTCAATCATTATATTTTTTTTGAAAGGTGGTTTTATGGACCAACACACCTCACTTATCCATTATTTTATGCATTTTGTACCACTTTCATTTGAATGTGAGATGAAATTAAAAAAAATCATGTTTATTTTCAAAAGTGCCACCTCACTAACTTATAAAGTGAGCCTTTAATCACACCACTACTCCACTAAAAAACATTTCAAATTAACCATGTTTTTTCCAAACCCATTCAAAACTATAATAATCATGTTCTAGAGGTTTTTTATAGTCAATATACCATATTATGAAGGCTTGATAATTTTTCTCTTGTAATAAGATTAAAAAAATATAATCACTTCTTTTTCATTTATATTTCTTTCATTCTAATTATATATCTGACAAATATATTCTATTAATTATTAAATAATTATATCAATTTCATAATTATAAAAAAATTATGTAAATGTAATAATAATTTTCTACCTTCCTTTCAAATTTTCTAAAAATGAAAACTTCGCTCATATGTACGTGCGAACAACCAACTCAATGAATGATGTAATTCATTTTTCATCAGTTTTTCAAAAGGATGGTTATAATAGTGAATTTAATGAATAAATATTAAATTTATGAAATAATTAAAAAAATAATGATAAATCATCATCTTATTTCCTTCCATCCCATTAACTATAAAAATGAAAATGTCGCTCCAACATAAGAACAGACAACCACCTCTATGGGCAACATATTTTTTTCTCATCACTTCCTTACATGTATGTATCTTATAATATATTTAATAAATAAATATAATATATATAACATATTCATAATTCTATAAATAAAAATAATATATTTCTTCCTTTATTTTCTTTGGCTAAAAAATAAAAAATGTCACCTATTTATACATGTGAACTACTGCCTCCATGGATGATTTGTATCACTTTTCATCATATCTTTACATGAATAATTATAAAAAACATTGAATAAATTTATAAAATATTATAGAGTAATATATATCATGAATATGTTTTTAAAACGATGATAGTAAAACTAACTATCTTTATAATATAATCCTTTGATAGTATTAAATTACTTGAAACAAGATCATAACTCATTTCATCCCCAATATGCGTAACTAAAACTCTCTTAGAATGATAATTTAACTTTATATAAAATAAGGGAAATTATATTAGATTACCATAAATAAAATTTTAATGATAAAGTTTTATTTAATGAATAGGGTTCAACATCATCCTCAAAAAATATGCACAAAACAATCAAAATTACTAACATCTAATTATGATATAAAAAATATACTAGCTATTGAATTTATAATTATTGAATATAATTAATGAGTTAAAAAGAATTTATATGTGAATAAATTTCTCAAAAAAAATATTATAACTATATAGGATGTTAATTCACTATCATAGATGTTGAGAGTTAAAGCAATATTTTTTCTTCTCAAACATCGTTCTTTTAGACATGTTTTTTATTATGAAAAACTATTTTTTATATAGTGTATATAATTCTTATATGTAATAATTTATCATTTTTCTCTTTTATTTTGGATAATTAAAGTCATATTTCAATCTTTCTCTAACAAATTATTGTGATTCAGTGGTTACCAAAGTTGTAAGGGTTTCCACACCTTAATTTCCATTCATTGAGATATAGTCTATATTGAAGAGCTTATTTATTATGTATTGTGTGTATATTTCCAATGAATTTATTTTAAGATAATTTTCCTAAAAATTTTGGGTAATTATTAGTCTATCTATTTTTTTCTCTTTCATGGTATTTTAATTCAAATGTTGCCATTGTTGTAAGGGTTTATCTAACAATCATTGTATTTATCAAGATTTTTTATGTTTCAATCTCTATTATTGGGAATTGTATAGCCTTTATCTCATGAGGCCCATATATTTTTTATTCACTAGTTATTTTAGAACATTCGAGTATTCAGTCAATATTCCAACTCTTTGGTACTCAAAAGTTATGATATAAACCTTTATGTAAAGTTAAACTTAATTCTTCCATTGCACCAGGAATATTTCTCCTCTAAATCAATGTTATCCAAATGGTTTTATGAAATTATTTATCTAAAAATAATTGTTTGATAGCATAATTTTTTACTACCTTAGAATTTATTTTCAAATTATTGAAATGAATAATTTCAAACATTTTTTGTACAACACACTTTTTACATTATTTAAAAAAGTATAAAAAGAATTCTTTTACAAATATGACATGAATATACATTCCTACTATAATTTCCTTTATTCATGATTATACATCCTTTATATTTTTTCATGGGTTTTCAATGAAAATAATATTCCCAATGTTTGGTAATTATTTAGTTTTTTAAAGTTACCAAAAGAAAAGGTTTTTCCTTTCATTCGTCAAAGAATATATTTAATGTGTTTGTAAAATTATTTATCATATATTTCTATTTTAAGTACCAAGAATGAATAGTAATCCCCAAAAGGTGGGTTTTTTAAAAAATTCACTGACGTTCGACATGAACTTGTCGACTTCGGAGAATAGATGCCCAGTTTAAGCTTAGGATCACACGTGAAGAGTTTTAAACATAAAATAAAACCATAAAATACCTAGTTTAGATTTGAAGACATGCATGATGTTTTCTCTTCATTGAAGATCCCTGATCGATGAATCTGAAGCTGAATTCATTTAGATCATCCACACATGCTTCAAGAAATCCGCAGGAGCTCCGATCGTCAATTTTGGGTCATAGTGAGGAGATCTGATGATGCCTTTGATGCTCTGATGATCACTGCATCACTTCTCTTATGATGCCTGAGAGAGACCTCGATCCAAGCTCATTGTATCCATATCTTCTCTCTCTAGATCATGGGAGAGAGGAGAGGAGAGATAAATCCCATGAATAGTCCCTGGTGGGAAGCTCTCCTCTCCTATAAATAGTGTACAATTAAAATACCTGGTATTGCCTCTCTGCCCCCCCCCCCCAAATAATTAACGCACTATATAAATGATATTAAAAAAACCATACTAATCCATAAATATCATTTATTATTATTATCACATTCCTTGTAATATAATAAATATATTATTTGATAATACCTGAGCCATTGAATTGACTCGTACTCCCACAAATATTAATTGAAACGTGAATATTTTAATATTCGTTCAAATAATATTTTTTCATGTATTTACATAAAACTTGTAAATAAATTTAATAAATAAATTATATGTTCATTATTATTAACTTGAATAATATGAATTTATTTATTCCATTGTGATTGTTTAACTTTGGACAAATCCCGGACCCTAGTGGTGGCGCCCACCATGTCCAAAACTCATATTCAACCGAATAAGGCAGATTCTTGAATACGCTATTGTGTGTGACCATCTAGGACCATATCTTGATAGTAGTGAATAATATTCACAGACCAAGAGTGGAATCTAGAAACCCATCATGGCCCCTAAAGAGATAAGGATTGTCACAGTAGCGACAACCAACCTACGAATACGCACTGTGTAATATAATCTATTTGTATTTTAATATATCATAAAGAAGGATGCACATGTGGGTCATCGTAATTTTTCTTTCTTTATTCTTTTTTTATCCAATTGGATGTATTTACCCTCGACTACCATGGTCATGGTCTTATGAAGGTACTACCATCATAATAAATATGGCATGAGATATATTACTTCCATAACCCGAAACTGAAAAATCCTTTCTTAACCATTCAACCAATTTCATGTCACCAATGACGCACCCAACACAAACTACCTCACCATAATTTCAACATCATGGTTTTCCTCTTGCATCAAAGTACACGATCAAATTAAATACACTGGAAATGATCTTAAATCAGGACACCATTACACATGATCGTAGATAAGAACATACAATGAGACTTGAAACGCGTTGTGTTCCTATTGGTGGGTATGTACTCATGATCTCACTAATATAGATCACCAAGTGAGAACTTCATGTTAATAAGTCTCAATTATTATGATCCCCCAACACTTGATTGTCAAACATCTACTATGTCTAATCAGTAATATGTATCTAGACCATAGAACATATATTGAAGATTAATGTCATAGTATCTCGAGGTTCTCATTATAGCCTGAGATATCCTATAACCTTTCGAAATGAAAATTAATCTTTGTACATTACCATTTCAATAGTGGACGTATAATATTCAACACAATAATAGTAAGTTAACATCATGTATAACTAAATGAATACACAATATGGTAATCAAAAGCACCGAATAGTTGGGTCTAGGGAACCCACTATTTCAACACCCCCACTTGAACTTGAGCCAACATGATAAAAAAAACTTGTTATCTACTCACATGATAAAGATCATGTTTCTGCTGAGTAATGGATTTAGCTACTGGCCCTGCCATAGTTCCACCGCGTGGAAATTTTGATATAGAGACCTCATCTCCTTGAGTAAAACTTCGCATGAAATGGTATCCCCGAGTGTATCCCACGTGTCGGCTATCATAACTTGAAATATTAGATAGTAATAATATCATAATTAACATTATGATAGTCCTTTTCTTAATAGGTGATATTCCAATAACTGGAACAAATCATTGTGTTTAACTGCTTCTTAACTGCCTCAGAAACTACAACGAACTTGGTATTTGTAAGTATAGCTAGAACTGTCTTATATGATCTTATCTCACTCATCACCTTAACATAACTATTATATTAGATCACATGGATATTAGGAATACTAGTTTGTGCCCCCTGAAAACTAGTATCATTTCTTCTCCATTTACTAGGTACATATCTTTTGTACTTTCTGAAGTACAACCAGATAGTTCTGACTGCTTCACTTGCAGTATACCTGGAAAAAACTGATATCTGCCTACTATAAAGTATATACTAGAAATATCAGTTCTTGTACATATCATGGAATACATGATTGATCCATCTCTTTAATGTAAAGATTTAACTCATCACGTTTATCTCCTCTTATGTGTCGAACATCTGAACATGGAGAGATAATGCCATGTGACACTGGCAACAATTTATCTCTTGAATTGTTATAACATGTATTATTCAATACCATGTCACTATATGTATGATTGAATAGGTCTAATAAACCTTTAGATATAACTTATTATATCTTATTCCTTGTAACTTAGGTTGCTACTTTAATTCAGTCACTAGTGAATTGATTTTATCCTGGTCTGGACTATCATAAAGACCAATATCTATTTTCCATATGTTGTTAAACATATTACACTTGGAAAACCACGACACTCCCACTAAACTTTGGTAGACACATGAAAAAAAATTATTCCAAATGAATGGTCTATGATCTATTTTCTTACTTCAATCGTAAATCGGATTTTAGTAACTTGAAACTTTTATTAGCATTATGTGATGTGACCATCCCTTTCTGGTAGCATTATATAGACACCTTCTATGATTTGTGGTCCTGGAATCCAATTCTAAATAATATGATCATAGAAATTAGGCATCACAAGTAAAATTCTAATGGATTTAGGCATGATGACTTGGTGAGAGAAATCAGGGATTTTTGTACTATGCTTGTACCATCCATGTAGCGACTTGTTTGAATACCCACCGCAGTATTCAAAATACATGACCATTTACAATGTGATACAAGGAGTCCATTATTGAATTTTAGTTGGTCTTTTCAATCTTAGATAATTTCCATATACTGAAAACTTGTAGGAAATATTATTCACAATGAATAATAGATCACTGGCCACATTGATTACAAAAACCATCACCATGGTTTTTCTCTCCTACGCAGTATGTGTCTTTAGAACAATCTTGTTTCACATGTTCTTATGGAACTTTTTCCTATGCCCGCTACTCTTGAATCTATAGAATTTTATAAACCCCAGTCAATATAGCTCCCATGATCTCTAATAGAGATGTTCACCCATATATAGAAGTGTAGTCTATAACATGGCTACCGCTTTTCTATCTTAGGGATTTATGTAATATCCTAAGCAACCGTTAGGATAATTACAATAGATTCACAATGTGTTTGTTCCTAATGTAAGTTTTTTTATGTCCTAACAAACTCTTTGAATATAAACATATGTCTATATGACATGATGTATTTTCATCATACTATGACTCGTATGATATCAATTTTTCATTTTAGTTGACATATGATTATGGGATATCAATGTTATTTGTGAAGCACATCATGAAATATAATGGAAGTTTCTTCATGTTGTAACACTGATACTTCTTACATCGTAGCTTTGATGTATAAAATGTGCATTTAGGAATTAATTCATGCTACATTTTTTTGATCAATTTTATCATGTAAGTCTTCATTATAGATCCTCCTCACTAATATTAATGTCATGATGTAGATAAGGTAGTGTACATTTAATAATTACTCTATGTTACATTATCATGATCGATGAATGTTTGGTCAAGATATTCATTGGTATGTCGACCAAAAGAAAATCATATCTTCTAACCATGAAAATATCATACTTCACTTTCTCATTCCTTAATTACATAATAGAATCGTATAAATTAAATATACACCCCTAGATTTTCCTTGAAATAGTTTATACTTACTGAATGAACTAATTTCAAAAGGTCGTGACATACCTTTATTTCTAAATGTTTCTTTGTCCAAACTAAAGATGTTGATAATACCAAAAGTGTTTAGTTGTGACGAACCTAAGTACCATACTGGGTATATTCTTGACGTCCACTTTTAGTTTTACTTGAAAAATAATTATTTTTCCACAACTAGATATAAGTATTACATTTTTATATCCATCACTCATTGCCTATGATTCATGTATCAGTGAACTGGTGATTGAGTATTAAATATCAAAAACAACATTCATTCCAGAACATGGAATAAAGTCTCCTTGTGTTCGGGGACACATGATATTATTATTTTTGGTTATACTCAATAATAGTTATAGATGAATCTTACTTGGTAATAAAGAAGTCATGTACTCCTCACCAATGACTTAAGTATCACCCTTTCACATCCACTTAGAGAATACACCTAACTTCTAGTAATATTTCTATATTTATGTGGTTACTATATATCAATACACATATGTGATAGGAAAATAATATTAAATACCCAATAATTTAAATTAAAACAATACAATTTACTTTGATGATTATTTCTCAATAAGAAGTGGTAACTTGCTTCTTTAATTTAGTTTTATTTCATTAAACTTCCATTGTTTTATTTTATGATATGCAATGCAAATAACTTATGTTAACACCTCTTACATTGAATGATGTGGAGAATGTGTTAATGGCATTACATGCCTTTTACCTTTTTTGTCTTTCCTTTCAATCTATTCGCCATAAGAATTAAAGATGAAATTGTCTTTGATATTCTTATTCATTTGGCAAACCTAGACTAAAAGGTAATGAAGCATCTACTCAATACTTGTTCATTTTGTATCTTAAAACGTGACTTTAGTATAGAGGTAAAATGATGTTAGAATAAGATGTATTGAAAGATCATAATCTACCTTTCAATTTACACAGATCCAATGTAATCATTACCTATTCATATCATTACTTCTCTTTCTCCTTGCAAACCTCTCAGAGATGAGACTTCATGAAATATTATCCATGTTCTGATGTAGCGACCACAATTTACACCAAACATTAATAAAATCATAATGACAGAACTATCGTGTGTTTTGTGCATTATTCTGCTAAAAGTAACTTCACCAATGCTTCTTGAGGTAATTTAACAGGTGTAGGAACTATAGCATCCCGCCTTTTTATCACATAAACTTTCATTACATTTTACAAAACCGAGGATCTTTAAGGTTTAGTGTCTTGGAAACCAGGAACTTAATACATGAAACAAAAAAAACATTCTTCTTAAACACTTGAAAGGCTTCTCCTTATGTTCATCCTAGTTTCATTACTGAATCTCATAACCTGGGGACATACATCAAAAGAAAGGGTGAGCAGAAGGCCCAGTAAGGGAAACAAGGGGAAACATTTAACATGTGAACTTGAGATACATCAACAATGTCATGAAAAAGAACTTTAAGTCATGAGAAAGAAATCATGTGGCATATCATAATAAAAATAACATTTTCCATAACTTGAAGATGTGGCTACATCATTTAACATAGACAATCATGAACATATCACCAAGGTCCATCCCCAAGGTGCCATTTGAAAATTACCAAGGTTATTCACCAAGGTATCGTGAAAATTGTAATCTCTAGTGGTTACATCATTACCCAATGCATTGGAGCGCTATCAGGGTGCACCCTTAAATTTGTCTTTATTATCATGTGAGCCACATATATCATCATAAATCATTTCATAAACAACCCATATAGCATAAAATAAATGGGTTTCATTTCATAATCATAACGTTTTAAAAACTGCTTTAAAGACATGATCTTTACATCACTTTAAACCCACGGAAAGGGAAAGCGGGTATCATGTATGTAAATCCCAGAATTTAAAATAAAACATTTTGGTGTATATGTGAATACCCCTGTATAAATAAGATCTTTGAGTATTCACTTAATAACATAAAATAATTTTGAGAAAAAGAGAGAGGCATTTTGAGACGAAAATTCTGCAGCACAACGGCTACGTTACAAGGTCTTAAAAAACACTGAAAAGAGAGGGGACATGGGTCAAACATTCATAAATGACCCATAAAACAGTAGAGGGGCAGAATATAAGGGATTTAAGAACATGGTAATGATATTTGAAAATATACCATATGAAATGAAGAACATGAAAGGAAGACAAAAATAAGATTTCTCTTATGAAAATTCGGCAGCCCAACGACGTCACTTAAACTTCAACAAAAATGAATTGACGAGATAAAATAGGGTATCTCATCACATGAACATAAAAGATCAGTATGATAGATATAGAGATCATACCCCAACATAATAAAAAAGGAACTTGAAATACTTTACATGAAAGTAGATCTTTGAAAAATGAGAAAGGCGAACGAATCCCTTAAAAATTCGGCAGCCTAACGGCGTCACTTAAACTTCAACCAAAAATGAATTGACAAGATCAAAATAGGGTCTCTCATCATATGAACATAAGGGTTAAGTATGATAGATATAGATATCATACCCCAAAATAATAAAAATGAACTTGAAAGACTTGACATGAAAATAGATCTTGAAAATGAGAAGGGTGAAAGAATCCCTTAAAAATTCGGCAGCCTAACGGCGCCACTTAAAACTTCAAAATACTGAATTGAAGGGATCAAATGGGGTATCTCATCATATGATCATAAAAGATCAGAATGATAGATATAGAGATCATACCCCAACATAATAAAAAGGAACATGAAAGACTTGACAAGAAAATAGAACTTGAAAATGGGAAGGGTGAAAGAATCACTTAAAAATTCGGCAGCCTAACGGCGCCACTTAAACATTCTTAAAACGAATTGATGAGAGCAAGGTGGGGTCTCTCATCATATGAACATGAAAAAGGCAGTAATATGAATATATAAGAACATCCTCCAAGATAAGAACATGGAGTATAAAAGAAATGACATAAAAGATATTACTTGAAAAGAAGAGAGAGGTCGAATCCCTTACCTTAAAACGTAACTCTTAAAACTCAAAGGTTGGGACCTTGAGGGCTTGGGGGCACCTTGGGAGGAATTCTTGGGAGGTAATGAGACCAGAACTTCATTGGGGGAGAGTAGGGAGTCGAAAGGATGAGAGTATTGCTTGGTATTTATAGGGAAAGTTAGGGGACAAGGCATTAATGGCCAAGGGACACCTCAAAAGTGCTTTTCTCAAAACCATGTGCTCTCTCATGGCATTTACCATGGAGTTAGGCCACATGGGGACCCCAATACAATAATTCATCACTTTTGGCCGGCCAACCCTTAAAATATCTCATTACATCATCATGACACAGTTATGATGTCATTAAACATACCGAAACCCTAAAACTGTATTTTTACTATTCACTGAAAATTCAACTTTCTCAAAAAAATCCCAAAATTTCACCTCAACCAAATATCAATGCTCTGATTTCAAAAATGAACTCCATTTTATAAAAATAATTTTCTAAATATTTTTAATTTATTTTTTAAATACACTATTCACCGAAAATTCATTTTTTTCAGAAAAATCCCCAAAAATTACCTTAACATGATATTGATGCTCTGAGTTCAAAAATGAAATCCATTTTATAAAAATAATTTTCTAAATATTTTTAATTTAATTTTTAATTAAAAAACACTATTCACCTGAAAAAAACTAATACTTGAATAATAATTTATGAAACCGTTATTTAACCATTTTATTGAATCACATTACTTAATCAAGGTGCCTAGATTATATTAATACTTTCATTAAGTGAGATTACTAATCCATTTGGTCACATTACTAATCCTAAGCATAAAATCACTATTCATAATTTACTATTCATCGATCTTATTAGACTCTAAATTCTGTACTGAACATAATTGTAGAAGACCATTTTTTGAAAATCATTACACATTTTTAATTATTTAAGGTTTACATAAACATTTTTAAAATATCCATTTTCTAAAATTCATCAAAAATATGAATACTATATTTATCCGGTCATTTAAAAATTCATAAACCTCATCATAAGAAGAAATGTCAATTTTTATTTAAAACCAAGGATTACACAAGGCAACTACGGTCTCCTTACATAGCCCCTTATCACACCAGCATAGGACCGAAGTGTAAGGTGTGCTAAGGTGAGAGAATCTGAGGGAGGCTCGGCCAACATCGCACGAGTAGTAATTTCTATCAGTTTGAACTTCTCGCGAAGGCGCTCCCGTTCTAGCTTCACACGATGAAGTTCAGCTTGGGTTTGGTCCAGAGCAAAGCCCAGTGGTGCTACCTCCTTCCCAAGTTCTGTTAGATGGGCTTCGATCGGTCCAAGACTACTGGGTGACGCCATCGAATCTTCTTTCTATATTAATTAACCAAGATTACTTGTATTTAGAGTCAAAAATCGAAACGTTTAGTTTCCAGCGGTCATATTGACCAATGGTCATATAACAGTCAAAACTCAACGGTCTCATTTTAATTATACTCGTGTTATCAAATGAAACAGTTTTGTTGAGTATATAAAAAAAATAGAATAACACACAAAATTATGAAACAAGATTTATTCAAAATTTCGGGTCATTACAGGAACACTAGCACCCTGAGTTTCCAATAGTATTTTGCGCAAACGTCTGTACTATTCTTGGATACTTGTTCCAGTGAGTACATTGACTTTGTCCAATATTTATCACATTTTTAAACTTGTGTTATAACTTTCCATTTCTTTTCTACAAAAATAAATTTTAGCTGATTAGTACTTTTATCATGAATACCGGTTTAGACATTTTAAATAAATGTATCTCATTATTTTAATCAAATTCTAGGAACCCTCTGTTTTAGAAGCGGAATACTCAATCGCTTGAGTATTCTAGTGGCAAGGATCACTGAACCAACCCACATAGTCTACAATCTTTGGCTATGCCACTACTTGGAGGGTTCATGGTAGGATTTTTCCTGACCAACTGCATGAACTCATGGTTCATTGATCTGTTGAGTGAAGTCTCAGTTTCTTAAATCATTACTTTATTTACTCAATGCATGCCTCTAAAATTAAAACAATCTAGATTTGGCTATTTCTTTGCTACAATTTAAGTGAAGTCAACCCACCAATCTTATAAGAACGCCTCGGTAGTAAGAGATACCCTCAACTTTGGCATGACTGACACCTCAAATAACCAGTTTTGTCCGAATTAAAATGATGGAAGGTCGTTCAAACTTAATATTTCTATAAGGGTTTTATATTTTTAATGTGACGAAAGAAATCATTTTTTATCTTATTGTCACATATTATGTGATCGAACTCACAACTGATCATGCAAGAAATTGAAATATTCATCGCGCCACATGTTCATTTTATCTTGCATGATTATTTATTATTATTCTATGTGTTCGTGCGTTAACTACACATACAAAAAAAAAATAAACCATGAAAAAATAAAACGATGACATGATCATGATCTGATACTAATAGTTGATCTGTTGACTGAATAATGGACCAACCTAGACGCTAGGAGTAATACCTTGAGTCGCATCACTTGAAACTCCTATTGTAGTGTTTATCCACACAATGCATCAAGGTCCCATTTGGTGTGTCGCCATCACTCGGCACAAACTGCGTCACTAGTCATCTCGTCATTATTCAAAAATATTCACACATAGGCGAGGGGAACTGGGGTATAACAAACAACATTGGGAATGGGTGCACATTCTCTTATACATACAACGACTCTGAGACAACACACAGATCACCATTCAATAAATTAAAATATTACTAAGAACCCATTACAATAATTAAATAATTAAATAAAATAAGCACCAGACATGCAGTGATCGGTCAAAGGGCACATAATTGAATTAAAAATTCACTCATATTTTTAATTCAATCATCACGTCATTCAGTCCCAATTAATTAATTTAATTTTAAAACTACAAATTAAATTAAATAATTATTTTAATTTAAACACAAAATTAAATTAATTTATGCTACATTAATTTTTAATTCCAAAATTAATATTTAATTAATTTAATTTAAAAACTAAATTAAATTCAATAATTTAATTATCTTTGGATTAAAATAAAATACTCGGGCCACGTCCTAACTGAGCGGGGCCTCTTCAGAGTAGGCCAAACCGACGCAGTCCAATTCCGGATAGTGTAAACCCCGTGCAGGCATATTGTGGACCACGAAGGTCCTCCCAATCCCATTTTGGGTTGGGCAGAACCGCCAAGGCCCATTTCATGGTCGATGTGTTCTGTGAAAAGTAGCAAGGGGAGTACCCGATCATGGTCCGGGTGCTACGCTCGTCGGGGAAGCGTGCCTGCAGGCTGTTCATTCCAAATCTGACGGCTGGGTCTTGGCCGCGCAAGGAGGGCTCGGCCCGAGATGACGACGCCAGGGAGGAGGCACACGAGACCATTCGGGATGGGACCGTTGGTACACTGAGAAGATGTTGGACTAGGTAAATCCCGCAGAGGAGCTGCGTTCAGTCCAGCGATGCGTCGGTCTCAGCGGGGCAGCGCGCAGCTGCAAAAGAAGGTGGTGAGCGATGGAGGCACCAACCGAGGAGTCTGTGTGGCTAGGGAGCACACCAGGGTGGCGGGATCTACAGTGCTCGGAGGTCTGGTCGGAGCTGCGGGTGGGGTTGTGGTAGGTTCCCAGTGAGGGCTGGACGCGTCACGCTGCAGTGTGGTGTTGTGCGGCGCCACGGGGAGTATAGGGGACCCGGACAGGTTGGCTCGCTGGTATGGAGGACCAGCGGAGGCCCGTTCTTGCGAAGGGGAGGGCTCCGAGGGGGTCTCGTCCTGATCTGGAAAGAGGTGGTTGCGGGCGGTCGACAGCCGGAGCTCAGGGGAGTAGGGAATCTTGCCACTGCGCGTAGAGCAAGGAGAAGGCGGCCCCCTTGGCGGGTCATCGGGCCACGTGAAGAAGAAAGGGGGCAACTAGGACCCCAAATAATTGAGCCTTTTTTTGTCCTCTTTTCACATGAGAGGCACCGCCCCACCCTAGTTGAGCCCTTTTTTTAATTCCATTCCACACACCCGGCCAAAACATGGTCCAACCCCTTTAAAATATTCTAAATCCTATTTTGCCTATGGAAAATAACAATAATATATTATAATAATAATTATTATTAAAAAAATAATTATCAGACCTCACATGCACAACACTATTGAGAATTTAACAAGGATTTGGATTATCATCAGAGGTTTATCGATTTAAAAACTCATATGTATACGGGTTCAAATCCGCTCTAAAATTTCGAATGACCGCATAATGGTCATTTTATATCGGAATGGAATGTGGTCTATGGTTTTGGAACCCTAACGAAACCCCCTTTAAGATTTAATGAAAATTTAATTAATTTATTGGTTTTAAATTTCACGCATCACCTCTGATACCACTTATAGGTATTAGGCACGCAGCAGAAGCCCCAAAAGGTGGACTTTTAAAATTTTCTACCGACTTTCGATATGAACTTGTCGACATCTGTGAATAGTTTCCTGGTTTATGCTGAGGATCACGCGTGGTGAGTTTTAAGCAGAAAAAACCCCGTAAAATATCTGGTTTAGATTCAAATCCACGCAAGACGTCTACTCCTCGTTGGCAATCGTTGCTCGTAGAATCTGAAGCTTAATTTTTCTAGATCATCCACACAGACATCAAGAAATCTGTGGGAGTGTTGATCGTCAAATTTTGGGTGCTAGAGCAGAGATCCGACGACGCATTCGACGCTTCGACGATCACCGCATCGCTTCACTCGTGATGCCTGAGAGAGAGCTCGATCCGAGCTCCTTGGATCTAGAGATTCTCTCTATAGATCATGGGAGAGAGGAGAGGAGAGAGAAATCTCATGAATAGACCTCAGTAGGAGGCTCTCCTCTCCTATAAATAGTGTGTAATTAAAATACCCGGTATTGCCTCTCTAGTCCCCGAATACTTGACACACTATACAAATGAAATTATGACCACCATATTGAGCCATAAATATCATTTATTATTATTATCACATTCCATGAAATATAATAAATATATTACATGATAATACCTGAGCCATTTACTTGGCTCGTACTCGCTCAAATATTAAATGAAACTTGAATATTTTAATATCTGTTCAAATAATATTTTTTTCATATATTTACATAAAAAATATAAATATTTTTAATAATTAAATTCGATTATCATTATTATTAACATGAACAATATGAATTTATTTATTCATTGGTGGTCGTTTAACCTTTGAAGAATCCCAGACCCCAGTGGTGGGTCCCACAATGTCCAAAACTCCTATTCAACTTAATAAGGCAAATCCTTGAATACGCAATTATGTGTGACCCTATAGGCCCTTATCTCAATACTAGGGAATAGTATTCACACACCAAGAGTGAGATCTAACAACCCATCATACCCCCTAAAGAGTTAATAATTGTCACATCAGCGATAACCAACCTACGAACACACATTGTGTAATATAATCTCGTTGTCTTTAAATATCTCATAAAACAGGACACACATGTGTGTCATCATCCTTTTTCTTGCTTTAATGTTTGTTGATTCAACTGCATGGATTTACCCTCGACTACCATGATCACGGTTTTATGAAGGTACTACCATCCAAATCACCATGGCTTGAGATATATTACTTCCATAACCCAAAACTGAAAAATCCTTTCTTGACCATTCAACCAATGTCATGCCACCAATGACGCACCCAACAGAAACTACCTCACCCAGATTTCATCATCATGGTTTCCATCTTGCATCAAGGTATGCAATCAAATGACATACACTGGAAATGATCTCATGTCAGGAGACCATTACACATGATCGTAGATAGGAACATCCAATGACACCCGAAACATGTAGTGTTCCTATTGGAGGGTCTGTCCTCATGATCTCACAACTAGAGATCACTAAGTGTGAACTTCATGAGAAGAAGTCTCAATGCATATGACCCCCCTACACCTGATAGTCAAACATCTACCGCGTCTAATCAGTAAGATGTATCTAGACCATATAATATATATTTAAGATTAATGTTATAGTATATCGATGTTCTCAATATATCCCCAACTCTGCTATAACCTTTCGATGCGACAATTAATCTTTGGAAATTACTATTTCAATAGTGGAAACAGAATATTCAACACTATAATGGTAAGTTAACATCATGTATAACTAAATGTATATACAATATAGTTATCAAAAGCACCGAATAGTTGGGTCTAGGGCACCCGCTATTTCTACACTCCCACTTTCACTAGATCCAACTTGCTAACCAAACATGTTAGCTACTCACATGATAAAGAACATGTTTCTACTAAGTGATGACTTTAGCTACTAGGTCTTCCACGGTTCCACCGCATGGCAATTCTGCTATAGCAACTTCATCTCCTTGAGTAAGACTTAACATGATATGGTATCCCTGAGTATATCCTACTTTTACACTGTCATAACTTGAAACATTAGCTAGTAAGAATATCATAATTGATATCATGATAATCATTTTTCTTACTAGGTGTGATTCCAATAACTGGAAAAAATCGTTGCATTTAACTGCCTTAGAAAGTGCAATTTACTCGGTATTTGTAGGTATGGCTACCACCAGCTTATATGAGCTTGTCTCACTTATCACATTAACTTAACAATGATATTATATCACATGGATCTTATGAATATTGTTTTGTGTCCCCTTAAAACAAGTATCATTTATTCTCCATTTACCAGGTATGTATCATTTGTATTTGCTAAAGTACAACCAGATAGTTCTGACTGCTTTACTTGCAGTATACCAGGATATAATTGATATCTTCCTACTATAAAGTATATCATGAAAATATCAGTTATTGTACATATCATGTCATATGTGATTGATCCATCGCTTCAACGTATGGATTTAACTCATCATGTTTATCTCCTCCTATGTGCCGGGCATGTGAACCTGGAGAGATAATGCCATGTGACACTGGAAACAATTCTTCTCCTGAATTGTTCTAACTTGAATTTTTCAATACCATGTCACTATATGTATGATTTACTAGGTCAAATAATCATTTATATCTATCTTATTATATCTTGTTCCATATGAATTAGGTTTCTACTTTATGTCAATAACTAGTGAATTGATTCTATCCCGATCTTAACTAACTTAAAGACCAATATTTGTTCTCTATATGTTGTTGAACTTATTACACTTGAAAAACATTGGTGCTCCAACTTACCATTAGTAGGCACATGTAAAACATTTATTACAAATGTATAATCTATGATCCCTTTGCTTACATCAATCCTAAACCGAATTTTAGTAACTTTCAACCTTTCTTAACATTTTGTGACATGAACATCCCTTTCTGGTTGCATCTTATAGACACCTTCCATGATTGGTGGTCAAGGAATCCAATTCTAAATAAAACGATCATAGAAATTACCTATGAAAAGTAAAATTATAATGGATTTAGGCATAATGATTTGGTGATACCAATTAAGGCTTATTGGTACTACGCTTGTACCATTAATGTATCAACTTGTTTGAATAACCACTGTAGTATTCAAAATATAAGTCCCTTTGCAATGTGATACATGAAATCCATTATTGAATTTTAGTTGGTATTGTTAATATTATCTAATTTCCATATACTGAAAACTTATAGGAAATATTATTCTCAATGAATAATAGATCACCGACTACGGTGAATACAAAAACCATCATAATGGTTTTTGCTTCCTACATAGTATGTGTCTCTGGAACAATATTGTTCCACATGTTCTTATGGAATATGTTCTTATGACAACTACTTGTGCATCTATAGAATTGACTAAACTATCTATAATATAGATTTTCACTGATATATTGAAGTGTAGTCTATAACATGACTACCCCATTTCTATCTTATGGATTTATTTAATATCCTAAGAAACCGTTATGATAATTACAATAGATGCACAATGTGTTTATTCCTGATGAAAGTTTGTTTATGTCCTAACAAAATCTTTGCATCTAAAAACATGTATATATGACATAATGTATTTTCATCATACAATGACTAGTATGATATTAATTTTCCATTTTAGTTGACATATGAGTACGAGATATCACCATTATTTGTGAACCACATCATGAAATGTAATGTAAGTTTCTATAAGTTGTAACATTGATACCTCTTACATCATATCTTGATGTATAAAATTTTCATTTAGGAATACTTCACGCTAATTTTTTTTGATCAATTTTAACATGTATGACTTCATCATCGATCCTTTACAATAACATCAGTTTCATGATATAGATATGGTAATCTGCGTTTAGGAATTACTTTATGTTGCAATATCATGATCGACGAATGCTTGGTCAATATGTTCCTCGATATGTCGACCTGAAGAAACTCATATCTTCTGACAATAAAAATATCATACTTCACTTTACCATTCCTTAATTACTTAATGGAATCTTATGAAGTAAATATATACCACTATCATTTCCTTGAAATAGTTCATACTTGTTGAACTAATTTCAAAAGGCTTATGACATACCACTATTTCTAAAGGTTTCTTTGTCCAAACTAAAGATGTAGATAATACCAATTGTGTTTAGTTTTTCTGAGCCTAAATACCATACTGGGTATATTCATGATGTCCTATTTTAGTTTTACTTGACAAGGAATTTTTTTTTCAGAACTGTATATAAGTCTTATATTTTTATATTCATCACTCATTACCTATGATTCATGTATCACTGAACTAGTGATTGAGTATTAAATACCAAAAACAAAATTCATTCTAGAACCCGGAATAATGTCTCCTTGTGTCCAGGTACACATGAGATTAATTTTTGTGGTTATAATCAATAATAGTTCAACAAGAATCATACTTGGTAATAAAGAAGTTGTGTACTTCTCACAAATGGCTTAAGTATCACCCTTTCACAGCAACTTGGAGAGTACACATGATTTATAGTAATATTTCTATATATGGTTACTGAATATCAATACACATATTTGATAGGAATATAATATTAAATACCCAAGAAGTAAAACTGAAACACCACAATTTACTTTGATGAATATTTATGAATAAGAAGTGGTAACTTGATTATTTAATTCAGTTTTATTGCATTAAACATCCATTGTTTTATTTTACGACATGAAATGAAAATAACTTTTATTACCACCTCTTGCATTGAAGGACGTGGTGAATGTTAAATCATTATTACATTCCTTCAACCTTTTTTCCTTTTCTTTCAATTTTTCTCTATAATAATTAAAGATGAAACTGCCTTTGGTATTCTTATTCGTTTGGAGAACCTTTCCTAAAAGGCAACGAAACATTCACTCGACACATGTTCATTTTGTAACTTAAAACATGACTTGAGTAAAGTGGTAAAATGATGTTAGAATAGGATGTATTGAAAGATCATAACCCTCTTTTCAATTTACACAGACCGAGTATAATCATTTCTTATTCATATCATTGCTTCTCTTTCACCTTACAAACCCCTTAGAGATGAGACTTCATGCAACATTATCCATGTCCTGATGTAGCAACTACAACATACACCAAACATGAATAAAATCATATTGACATAACTATCATATTCTTTGTACATTATTCACTTGTAAGCAATTTCACCCACGCTTCCTGAGACAATTTAACTATTGTAGGGACACTAGCACCCTGAGTTTCCCATAGTATTGTGTGCTAGCACCTATACTATACTTGGTTACTCGTACTAGTGAGGAAATTGACATCATCCAATATTTATTATAATTTTAAACTTGTGTTATATCATTCCATTTTTTATTTCTATAAAAATAAATTTTAGAAGATTTTTACTTTTATCACGATTACCGGTTTGGACATTTTGATTAAATGTCTCCCACTATTTTTATAAAATTCTAGAAACCCTCTATGATAGAATTAGAATACTCTATTTCTTGAGTATTCTAGTGGAAAAGACCTCTGAACTAACCCTCATAGTCTTCATGCTTTTACTACACCACTACTTGGAGGGTTCGAGGTAGACTTTTGGCTGGACAACCGCATTAGCTTGTGGTTCCTTGATCTATTGAGTGATGTCCGAGCTTCTTAAATCATTGCATGGTTTACTCAATGCTTCCCTCTAAAATTATAAGAAGCCATATTTGGATATTTCATTGCTGCAATTTTAGTTATGTCAACCCACCACTGTTATAAGAATACCCTGGTAGTAAGAGCCACCCTCAACATTGGAATGAAAGGAACCTCAAACAAAAGGGTTTTTTCCAAATTCAAATGAAGGAAAGGCATTCAGAATTAATATTTCTCTGAGGGTTTTATATTTTTAATGTGACTAAATAAATCATTTTCTATCTTATTAGCATGTACTATGTGGTCTCACTCATAAATGATCATGTATAAAATAGAAATATTCCTCACCCCACATGTTCATTTTATCTTCCATGCTTATTTATTATTATTCTATGTGTTCGTACGTTGACTACACATACAAACAATAATAATAAACCATACCAAAAAATGAAGACTTAATCATGAGTTGATACTAATGGCTGATCTGTTGAGTTAATAACGGACCAACCTAGACCCTAGGGATAACAAATTGAGTCGCATCGCTTTCAACTTGTATTACAGTGTCTGTCCACCCAATGCACTAAGGTCCCATCTGGTGCATTTCCATAACTTGGCACGAACTATTTCACTTTTCATCTTGTCATTATACAAAAATACTCTCACATAGGTGATGGAAACTGGGGTATAAAAAAATCTCTGGGAATAGGTGTACAAGCCCTTATACATATAACGACTCTGAGATGACATGTATATCACCATTAAATAAATTAAACTAATTATTACAAAACCATTGAAACTATTAAATAAAACAAGCACCATACATGTAGTGGTCGGTCATAGGGCTCGTGATCAGTCATATGTGCATTAAAATTTAGTATAATAAATAAATTCAAAATTAAATTAAACATGCATTAAAAATAAACGTGAGGGAATATAATTGAATTAAAAATTCACTCATATTTTTAATTCAATCATCATGTCGTTTGGTCCCAATTAATTAATTAAATTCTAAAAATATAAATGAAATTAATTGATTGATTTAATTTAAACACCAAATTAAATAAATTTAAACTGCATTAATGTTTAAATAAAAAATTAATATTTGATCAATTTAATTATGAACCAAAATTATATTAATCAATTTAAATAACTTTTGATTAAAATAAAATACCCGGGCCACGTAGTAACCAAGGAGGGCCACTACGGGGTGGGCCTAACCTGTGCATGCCCAACCCGAATAGTGCAAACCCCATGCATGGTAATTTTGGAAGAGGTAGGTCTACCCAATCCCATTTTGGGCAGGACAGACCTACCAAGCCCCATTTCGTGGCTAGTGGGGTTTGTGAAAAGCAGTAAGGGGAGTACCCGATCAGGGTCCAGGTGTTGCGCTCATCAGGGAAGTGTGCGGGCAGGCTGTTCATTCCAAATCTGATGGATTGGTCTTGGCTATAGAAGGATGGATTAGCATGAGGAGATGACACTAGGGAGGAGGCACACCATACCAGATAGGAAAGGATGATTGGTCTACCGTGAAGGATTCAGACTAGGTGAATCTCGTAGAGGATCAAGGTTCAGTCCAGTGAGGCATCGGTCTCAGCACACTAAAAAAAACAGGTTTTATCAACGCTCAAAAAGGGATTTAATAGTGCTACAAAAGTTCTGTAAAGCTTAGCGTTGATAAGGGGTCCCCTTTATCAGTGCTAAAAATGCGCTGATAAAGGGAGCATTTATCAGCGCTAAAAAGACACTGTTAAAGGTCTTCTTTATCAGCACTAAAAAAGAACTGATAAAGGGATCATTTATCAGCACTTCTTTAGCGCTGATAAATGCCCTGCCTTCTGTAACATAAAATTCTATAGTAGCACACCCAAACAAGACCTGCAAAAAAAAACTCAGAATATCAACAAGTATACCCATACAAAATTAACACATAATTCATAAGGTAATTATAGCAATAATACACATACAACAAGTATACCCATACAACAAGTATACCCATACACCATTAACACATAATTCAGAAGTTAATTAAATACATAAAGAATTCAATTCAGAATTCAGGGGGTTGGGGGGTTGTTCAGGGGTTTGGGGTGGTTGTCCAAGGTGGGTAGGGGGTGTCCAGGGGGTGGGGGTGTCCGGGGGGATGGGGGTGTTCGGGGGGGGGGGGGGGGGGGTTGTCCAGGGTGGTGGGACATGCCTTTTATTGTGAGGTTTCCTCTCACCTCATATCTCTAAGAGTTTCACCAAATTCTCTACTCTTATGCTCAATATTGAAAATAGTTGATAGGGTAGAAATGATTTTTCCAAATGATCAAGATTCAGGAGAAAGTTACTAAACAAAATATATAGGTTCTACTAACACCTCTATAATATTCTATTGAGTGATAGAGACTATAAGAAGTTTAATTTTTTGAATTTTAATTTAATTTATTGTGTTTTATTTTATAATTATGGTGTCGAAAAATCCCATTTCTAATCACTACCTTGTGCTGCAATACTTCACATCGCCACTGCCTTTTTTAAACCCTCCACCTTGGATAAATTTGACATGCCTTTTAGTATATTTTATGATTTTAAATGTATCTTTGTAATAATTTTTTATGGTTTTAATTTTCTATGATATTTTATTTTAATTATTTTTTGTTATTTTTTAGTTTTTTAATAAATTTATTATCTGAAAAATTGTAGTGTTGTTGCAGTTTTTAAATATATAATATATATAATTTTATACATGATTATTTAATTAAATAATAATAAATAATTGAATTGTTAATGAAATAATATTTTATGGTTTGATATTAAATTGGATTTTAAAGAAGTTAATTAACTATAATTCTTTAGATAATATAAAATAAAGTTATTTTAGTTGAAAGGAATGGAACTAAAATAATATTTTATAGGTAAATTTGATAAGGGAACCTGAGTTGTACTATCCAAGAACATATTAGTATACAAAATTATATCTATATCAATATTTTTTAGAAAATTATTATTTGTAGTTAAAGAACTAAATATACCTGAAACGAGATAGTCAAAAATAGAAGTTAAATAGTTTAAAATTATATATAAAATATATGATGTCATATATCCCAATAGTTTCCAAAAAAATCATCTAAAAACCTCTAAACAAGGCATGTTTTTTAACATTATTATCTACTGTAATCTCACTTCCTTAGATTATTCTTGGTAATTGGATGGTATATGGAACATAATGGTTTTGATTGGTAAGGTTTAAGATAAAAATATACAAAAAATAGTACAAAGTGGATGTACAATAATTAGAGAAAATGAATGTAGTGTACAAAAAAAATTAAATGGATAAACATAGGGAACAAATTATTAAATTGTTAGAAAATCATGTAAAAAAATATCAATAATACTATAAATGAAAATAAAATAAGGTTATTATTTCCTACTAATTAAAGTAAAAATGATTGAAATAATAATTTTTAATTTTAGTTATACAATTTTTCTTATTTCATATTGGTAATATGTATTTTTAATGTTAGTTAGTTTTAATTTTATTTGATGAAATTTAAATGTAAATATCTACCTTGAAATTTAATTTCACCTAACAACTTAATGAAAATGATTAAAAATACTTATGTTAATTTTGACATCATAGAGGTGAAATAGTAGAATATGAGTACAAGATATCATATATTGGTGGTACACTGAGATTAGTAAATCTTAGATGATGTGATATGATGAATTGAGTAAATAGTAAAACACAAGATTGATTGAATCTTATTGAAAATCACTATGAATCATATGTCTCTTATAGATTTACTTATATGGAAGATAATATATATTACATTCATCATTATTTGATCAATGATGATGAATTGAGGCTTGATTATGATATATATCAAGAGAATAAAGTTCTATGTGTGATGAAAAAAATATACAAGACAATTACGGATTTTCCAAGGAGTATAAGTTTACATAAGATCTGAATGTTTGAGGTGGATTGGGTGAAGATAATATATGAAAGGATTTTAAAATTCAACACCTATAGATATTCCTTCAACATCTATTGTTTTAATAATCCACCTATGGTTACAATAATTAATACCATTTGAGTATGTGTAAGTATCTAAAATAGAACTTGAGTTGATGATGGGAGTGATTCAGAAATAAAACATAAAAAGTCAATGATAAAACCATATGATATTTCTCCGGTGATTCGTGTGTTTTATTGGGATGTAGTGACAATAGAAAATTGTTTTCTAGGTATTTTTTAGAAAGAAAAGTAAGATTTATTGATGATGAATTGTTAGTTGGAATAAAATTTTAGAGAAAATATGAATTACATGAAGTTATAAAACATTATCATGTGAAGAGAATTTCATGAATCCCTCCCCAAAAAAGTATCCCTCATGGGGAAATAATGAGGTAAGGGGTATGGTGACCAACTTAAGCATGACTCTAATAGGTCATGTGTTGGAGACAATCATTGATGGTATATTAAACATAAAAATGGAATGAATTTCCCTTTAAGAGAACACGTGCAAGAGAGAGATAATAAAGATACAAAAATCATCTCCTTCTTAGATATATTACTGAATCCCAAGTAGATTCATTTAAGGTTATATAGAACTAATACAATAGAATAGGGAAACTAAAAGTAACCAAAAGTAAATAAACTCTGAAGTTACCATGTATCCCAAATAGCTCTTAAAAACCCACGAGATAGTAAAATCCAAACATATCTCCAGCCTCCTCTTGATGGATTGAAAATAGTTTATATATATGTGGGGGAGTATAGAATTATACTCAGTAGGATCCTCCTTGGAGCCTCATGTGAAATAGATAACGAAATCATGTTAAATTCCAGTGAACAATGGTGCAACAAACTCATCACCTAAACATGTATACTAATTTCTCATCCTCATCAAGGATATCTATGACCAATTATTTCATACAATAGATCAAATATTTTAATAATAAAACAACAAGGGTAACCTACTACCACTTCCCCAATTTTTTACCCCTCTGTCCCAATGACACATGTCCTGGTCCATCTCTCTCAATAAGAATCCATCACATAGACACATGGGCTATGTATTACATTATTAACCTCATGCATCACATCAAAAAATCTTCCCATCCATATCTATATATAGTAACTAAGTAGTTTTTGGGAAAAACCATAGCTTATATGTCATGTATCATACATCAAATATTGTACCTCAGTCCATCAAATCTCATACACTGAGTTAGTTCTTGAACCATCACATCACATACACATCACACCTATTATAACAATTTTTATACCATATATAAAGATACATATGTGTGAAATAACCCGAATCCATTACAACCACCTATACACATATATTTTGAAAATAATCATCATTCATACTAGCACATAATACTACCAATAGAAGAGATAGGGGCTTGAGGGGGTAGTAGTCCATCCTTCCTCACCACTGTGATGTTGGGGAGAACAACCTCCCACAGTCCACAAGTGGTTTGTCACCCTAACTAAAATGGTTGTTATAGAATATGAAATCACAAAACATATATGATATAACATAGCTGATAACAAAACTATGGTCATAACCTAGTCATAGACTCAACTGTATGTATCATCCCCCGAACACCCAGCTACAACTAATATATACTAGTTATCCTATAATCACACAATAATTATTAAGATTTTATAAAATTATGTTCTTTATTTTTTACATTTCACATTAGATTAATTAATTCATTATCCATTAATTAAAATTGTTTCAAATTTTACATTAACCATTAAAGTGAATTCTATGCCCTCCATGCATAACCAACCAAGTCGATGGTTTCTCTAGATCAACATCTTTTTATTCTAGAAACACCAACTGCATGGTTTAATTATTTTATTAAACATTATTAACCTTTCCATAATTCCAGGTACTCTAGGAAAACATCATAATCTAACATAAGAGAGAGAGTCCTAACTAAGAACATTAAGCTGCCACATGTAGTGGGGAAAAGAATGTAGTTAATAAGAAACTCAACCATTTTTCCTTTAAATATATTCATTTAAAATAATGAATCCATGATTTCATCATATTAATGTGTGATCCTAGCTTTAACCCATTTAAACAACTCTTATTCTATCCCCAACATCCTAATCCAAATTGTAACACCCTGAGATTTTATGAGAAATGTTTTTATTAATTTCTTATGTTATACGCAACACCAAAGGAATCTTTAAATACACACAACACTGGCTTGGCTTGCGTTACACGCAAGAGCAACCTTCCTCGATAGCTTGCGTTGTACGCAATACCGAGTTTCACTAAATAATGATATATTATTATAATATTATGAACTAGCCGTTATGAATAGTATTAACTGAATTTTGAATTTTATAACATTATAATTCATCTTACACATTTTCTATAATGATATACGAAAACAAAATCAATTTTTCGGATAAAAGAAGTATTTTTCAAAAAATGCAGTTTTACTGCCTTTTGATGGCGCACCCATTTTAAATATAATTTTTGACAAGTTTATAATTAAATTTTAAAAAATAAAGTTATTATTCTGAATCAAGATATAGAAATTTACATTGGATAAATTTTTGATACTTTTCTGATGACTTTCATATTTTGATGAATAGTAAAAATACACTAATTTCTCTTAAATTTTTTTTTTCATCAAGATAATTTATATGGTTAAATGATAAAATTTAATGGTTATAAAGTATTAATAGAATATATTTTTTTCCATTTAATATAATTTATATCATTTCCATTAATTTTACATTGAATTCATAGGTAAAAACATTTCAATCTTTGACAATGTTTTAACTTTTAAAACCCGTTTCCTTAACAACATGATTAATTTTAAATTAATTACTGCAACTTATGTGTTTTGAATTTTGAAAAATTGATACCATATTTGGATTCAGTGGGTACAAATTATGACAATAGGTTACTTTTATTTTTTAAGACATTATGAATAGTAACTACGGTAATTTTTATTTACTACAGTTATAGGTAAATCGGGTAATTAAGGGTAAAAATTAGATTATAAAATTACCCTAACACCTAAAAAAATTCTATTAGATGAATAAAAGTAGAACCATATAATCTAAGGGTCGGAATATATTCTTTTCATGGACTATTGACCATGAAAATGATATAATTATAATTAAAACCAAAGAAAGTGACAACATGTCACTCTCTTATATCTTATAAGTGTAATAATTTTAATTTAGTAATAAAGTTCATAAAACTTCGAACAAGAATAGTCTATATAAATATAATAAAATTATCTACATCATGTTAATTTATTTATAATTTTTAGGGACTAAATAATTATCATTAATGATGACACAATAGTGATGCTGAAATTATTTTATTGATTGAAATCTCAAATAAATGGTTTTAAAAACATTAAAATAAATATTATATGAACTATTTAATGTGATCTACAAATTCTCTAGATGAATATGACATGTTAGGAGTCTATTAAATATTTTTTTTTCGAATATATCCTCTGTGTGGATTTTATTTAAATTCAAATAAATGAATAGTGTCAAAATTGACACTATTGTTATTTTATAAAAATAACATATTATAAAATTGTTTAAAAATAAAAAAAATATTTAAAAATTATAAATTGAAATTTATATGGTTTAAAATTTCATAAATTATCCAATTATATAAAATTCAAAACACATAAGTAATTATTTATAATAATTTAAAATTTAGAATATTATTACCACAAATAAAATTAAATATATTAAATAAGGATAAATCAATTTGATAAGGTTTAAAATAAATTCCCAACATGTATAAATTTTATTGGATGATTAGATCACAACCTTATATCATTTAATCTTAGAATTGAGTCATTTTTGGAGGTTTTTATGTGGGGTTTGAATTTATTATAAATTAATATTTCTTATGTTTCCAAAGGTGTCCCTCTCCTCCCTTATAAAAGGGCACCTCCTCCCTCTCCTCCTCACACCATTTTGAGCCTTCAAGCTCAGCCAACCCCTGAATATTTCTCTTCTCCAATTACCTAGAAACACACTAGAGGTCCTGGTCTTCTTTAAAGACCAACTTTAGTGCCCTAAGAGGATGTTTAGAAGAGGCGCGTCGAAGAAGAGGTAATATCCCTTACCGATCCATTCAAATTTATTTCTTCTTATACTTATTCTTATTTATTTTTTTAATCATAAATTAATAACATCGGTATCACTCATATACTGATATGTTATTATAAATATGAAACAACCCTATTTCACATTTTATCCATCCTACGGAAAACGAAATCATCGCGCGTGCGTACGTATGGAATTCCGTCTCCACGCCGCGGTGTAATCTGTTTTTCACCACCACCTTACTTGGATGGGTATAATGTTGTAAATAATAACTATATATTATTATTATAACATGATACTAATTCTGAGATATTCTATCATCCAATCCAATACCATTCAATAATTATGGGAACGATATCATCGCTCGTGCGTACGTACGACTTACTGTCTCCACGATGCGATGTGATTCATTCTAAATGATCTTCATTAAACCATGATTATATAAACGAATTGAATGAATAAATCTGATATATATTATACTAATACCATTCTGTAAATTATGTAGCTATAACCTAAAATAGGAATAAGAATTTATTCGACAAAACACGCATAAGAACATAAAGCAATGAACACCCGAATAACAAGTAGCAATGAAATATTACTAATAAGAAGATAAGAATATGACCATATATGATATAATAACAATGATTATGATTCTAGAATAAGTCAATGAAATTATTTAAATCATTATACAGGAGGTTTGGAAATGTACAAATTATATCGGACCTAAGGTAAGGGAAAATCTCACAATCTCATTTTTATCCGAGATTGTTTATACTTCAGAATTTAATGGTGCATATTTATCATTCACATCCATGTTTCCTCAATATGTAATATTATTTATATCCTCATACAATTGTTTAAATCCAATTTTTCCTTTTGGTGAATTTTTATTAAAATATATGAAAGGAATCTTTTGTCATTTTCAGTACAAGATACTTTTTGACTTTTTCGGCCAAAGTGCGAGAAGAATGTTTTTTTAACTTATACGACATGAATTAATTATTTCCATGGAGATTCCTTTACAATTTTTCAAGTTTATTTTCAATTAACTTCTTTTAGTTTAAAATTGTATGACATGTTGAGAAAGGAAAAATGTTTTTGAAGTAGAAAGGATATTTTCCTCAATAATGGAGTTCAAGTGTTTTATCAAAATTATTTTCCATCTAAGATAATATAGGGTTATGTTTCTATCCCTATTATTACATTGATTTGATTATTTTATGATGGAATTATTTTTATGAAGTCCTTTTATCTTATATGGATTATGTTATGATGGAATGATGTTTAAGAATCCCATTTTTATTACATGGGTTATGCTATGATGTATGATTTATGATTTTGTGGCACACATAAGAATGGTTTCATTATGAGATGGGTTGGACCTATATCTCCCTCCAATGAATTGGGTAAAGATTTATATCTCATGAGATAGACATGGATGGAACGACAAGTTAATCCGATTCAGTGATACAGGACTGGAATGAGGAGTGAACTCAGTTCAATAATGGAGTTTTCCCACTATGATGGTCTTATAAATGAGTCTTGACTAATATGAAATGATTTTCTATGATTATGTGTGTATGCCACAAAGTTTCATGTCTTATGTTATGAATATTGTGATTTCATTTCACTACTATGATTTATCCCATGTCATGATTTTATGATCTCTTTTGCAGGATAAGATTTTCAAAATGTTATGTTCTTATGAATATGATATGATTGATATTTCCTTTGTTTTCCCTTACTGAGCATTTGAGCTCACCATTTGTATGTTTTCTTTTCCCCAGGTCAAGAAGAAGGGTATAAGTAGGATATTCCTAAAAGGGACTCTAGATATGATGAAATAAACAGGAGACAATGAAGTTGATTTATGAACTAGTTATTTATGCTTCCCAGTTTCTAAAGACACTATACCTATATGGTCCTATCATGGTTTTGTTATATATTGTAATAAGAATTCTTCAATTCTGATTTAATAACAATGTGTGTAAATTATGGGTTGTTATAGTTGGTATCAGAGGAAAGGTATAGTCAACCTTTGGAAACTAGGATGTGAAAGCCTTAGTAAGAACCCTAAGGATATGTCTAGGCATAGAACACAATATTAGTGTTTTAGAAATGGCCATGAATAACCTATGATAATACTTAAAGTGTGAAATTTTATTCTTGACTATGTGGTTTTCATGTTATGATTAGTGTTTCTCACACTATGCTTCTTGGTTTTAGTCAATGGCTGGAACCCGAAGGAACCGTGTTAATGCGGAATGCGACGGGAAATACAATGATTGTCCCCCTGAGAAACCAAATGTTATGGGAGATGGAATGCAAAATCTTGTATCCATACTCACATAACTTTCCCAAGCTATGAATCATGCAGGACTTCCAAATGAGCAAAGGAGGGAGTAACATTCTGTTGAATCCTTCATGAGGCAGCGTCGACCTTCATTCAGTGGTTCTTCTGATCTATTAGTGGCAAAAAAATGGATCAGTACCACTGAAAAGATATTTTTAGTCCTTCAATGTTCTGAACATGATAAAGTCATCTTAGCAGTATATCATTTGGAAGGTGAAGCTGATCAATGGTGGAATCTTGTCAAGAATACAAGGCAAAGAGATGAAATTGAGTCCATGGAATGGGATGAGTTCAAGAAATTATTTTTCAATAAGTACTTGCCTCGTATTCTTCGAACAAAGGTGGAGAAAGAGTTTCTTGAACTGAAGAAAAAGGATGATGAATCTGTTGGTACCTACGAAGAAAATTTTACAATACTTGCAAGGTACGCTTTTGGGATTATTATCCAACTTGAGAGTAAGATCGATCGATTCTTTAGTGGCTTAAAACCAAGTATCCGAAGGGAATTAGCTATAAGGGACTTCAATAAATACGAGAAAATTGTTCTATGTGCTCTCAAGGTTTATATGGAGAATGGAGTAACCCATCAGTCATATGGGTTTGATAAGAAGAGGAAAATGGAATTCAAAGGAAAATATAAAGACCACACTGAAAAGAAAATGAGTTTTCACTTATGCTCAAAGTGTGGAAAGAAAAATGGAGGGAAATTTCTTAAAGGGACAATTAAGTGTTTTAAGTGTGGAAAAGAAGGTCATCGGGCAATTGAATGCCGAAGTGATGGGAAAAAGATATCTAATGATGCGAAAAAGAAAAGGCTACACAGAATGCACCTCCTACACTTCAATGTTACAAGTGCAAGGAAATGGGGAATTATCCCAATAAATTCCCTAATCCAAGGGTTGTTGATGATGATCGACATCAAAAAACTCTTAAGGCCAAAGACAAAGGAAAGTCACATGCAATTTCTATCGGCGATGTGAAGTATGATAACGAAGTGGTGAAAGGTACAATTACCATACACTCTAAAGTAGAAAATGTTTTTTTGATTCTGGATCCACCCACTCTTTTATTTATGAAGAATTTTCTAAGGGTATCTCCGTACTACCCCAATGACAAGCTGTTGAGTTAGTTGTGACAACTCCTAATGGCACAACAGTCACATCAAAAGTTTACAATTCTTCTCCGATTGAAGTTTGTGGGAAAGTGATTCCTGAAAATCTTGTGATCCTTCCTATAGTGGAATTTTATGTGATTCTTGGCATGGATTGACTTTTTTTATATAGAGATCATATCAATTTCCAAAGAAGGGAATTCAAATTTCATATTCCTGATCAATCTATGATCATCTATCGATGCAAGGATGAACATAACCTTCCAATGGAAATTTCTTCCATCCTATGGGTATTGATTCCAATAAATGAAAGTTATTTATCTCAAATGATTGGAGAGAAAATCATGATTAAGAATATGCCCATTGTACGAGAGTTTGATGATGTCTTTCTAGAGGAATTTCCAGGTCTTCCACCAAATCATGAAGTTGAGTTTTCAATAGAACTCATACCGGGTGCTATGCCCATTTCAAAGACACCTTATAGAATGAACCCAATTGAGTTGTAGGAATTGAAGAAGAAACTCCAAGAGAATCTTGATAAGGGATTCATACGCCCTAGTGCATCACCTTGGGGAGAACCTGTTCTGTTTTTTAAGAATAAAGATGGATCAATGAGACTCTGCATTGATTATCGAGAACTTAACAAGATCACTATCAAGAACAAATATCCTCTCCCATGAATTGATGACTTATTTGACCAACTACGCGGAGATCAATACTTTTCTAAGATTGATCTTCGCTCAGGGTATCATCAATTAAGGGTCAAAAGGGAGGATATACCAAATAAGGCTTTTCGTACAAGGTATGGACACTATGAATTTATAGTGATGCCATTTGGTCTTACTAATTCCCCTGCTATATTCATGGATCTTATGAATAGAGTCTTTAGAGACTATCTTGATCAGTTTGTGGTAGTATTTATAGATGATATTTTTGTCTATTTAAAGAGAAAGGAAGAACATGAAGATCACTTGAGAATTGTTTTAAAGACACTAAGAAAGGAGAATCTTTATGCCAAATTTACCAAGTGTGAATTTTGGATTCAAAAAGTTTCATTTTTGGGTCACATAATCTCAAAAGGGGGGATATCTTTGGATCCAGCAAAAACAGAGGTTATCGAAAGATGGTCAAGACCAACAACAGTAACTAAGATCTGAATTTTTCTTGGTTTGGATGGATATTATCGACGTTTTGTGAAAGATGTTTCACAATTATCTAATCCACTCACCAGGTTGACTCTAAAAGAAGTTAAGTTCACTTGGACGGAGGAGTGTGAAGAGAATTTCAAGGAGTTAAAAATAAGGTTATCCAGTGCACCTGTGCTCACACTGCCTTGTAGTGGAGAAAGATTTGTGATCTACAATGATGCATCCATGAAGGGATTGGGGTGTGTTCTCATGAAAAATGATATGGTGATAGCTTATGCCTCACGACAGTTGAAAATCCATGAGCAGAATTACCCAACTCATGATTTAGAGTTAGCTGTGGTAATCTTTGCATTAAAGATTTGGAGGCATTATCTTTATGGTAAAATATGTGATATTTATACTAATCATAAAAGTTTAAAGTATATTTTCACACAAAAGGAGTTGAATATGCGCCAAATAAGATGGTTGGAGCTAATTAAGGATTATGACTGCTCCATACATTACCACCCTGGGAAAGAAAACAAGGTGGCAGACACATTAATTTGACAAGACCATGCTAGCTTATCCATGATGAGGATCACAAAATATCCAATATTTATGGATTTACAAAGGATGGATCTTGGAATTATAATCGAAGGGGAAAAATCTTATCTTTCTCAAATGAATGTTCAACCATCTATACATGTGAAGATTAAAGAGGCACAGAAAGAAGATGTAGAGTTACAAAATAAGGTGAGAAATGTTCCTAAATTCCACATTGATTGTGATGAAATAATAAGGTTCAAGAATCGGGTTTGTGTTCCTACCATCCCAGAATTAAAGAAGGAAATATTGGATGAGGCTCATAGTTCTTCATTTTCTATTGACCCTGGAAGCAAGAAGATGTATAAGGACCTGAAAGAGTACTTCTGGTGGGATGGCATGAAAAGAGATATTGCTGAATATGTCTCTCGATGCTTGGTTTTTCAGCAAGTTAAAGCTGAGAGATAGAGGTCTAAGGGGATGTTACAACCACTACCTATACCAGAATGGAAATGGGAAAACATCACTATGGACTTTGTCACTGGACTTCCTAAAACATCCAAAGGCAATAATGCTATCTGGGTTATAGTTGATCATCTTACAAAGTCAACACACTTCATTGATATTAGAGAGGATTTATCTCTTGATCACCTTGCCAAGATATATGTAAAAAAAGTGGTAAGATTGCATGGAGTACCACTTTCCATTATATCTGATCAGGATCTGAGGTTTACCTAAAAGTTTTGGTTAAGTATTCAGCATACTCTAGATACAGTGTTGAGTTTCAGTACTACTTATCATCCTCAAATAGACGTTCAGTCTGAGAGGACAATTCAAACTCTAGAAGACATGTTGAGAGCTTGCTCTATGGATTTCAAAGGTGGTTGGGATCAACACCGACCTTTGGTGGAATTTTCTTATAATAATAGCTTTCACTCTAGTATTCAGATGGATCCTTATGAAGATCTCTATGGAAAGAAATGCAGAACTCCAACTTGCTGGGATGAAGTTGGGGAAAGAAAGCTATTAGGACCTGATCTTATTGATGAGATGGCAGAAAAGGTCAGATATATTCAACAACACATAAGAGTAGCTCAGAGTCGACCAAAAAGTTATGCCGACAATCTAAGAAAAGACCTAGAGTTTGAAGTGGGTGATAAAGTGTTCTTACGAATATCTCCTTGGAAGAGAGTAATGAGATTTGGAAAGAAGGGAAAGCTGAGCCCTAGGTATATTGGCCTTTCAAAATAATAGATCGTGTTGGGAAGGTAGCTTACCGATTGACACTTCCACCAAATCTATCTCAAGTTCATGATGTGTTCCATGTATCTCTCTTGAGAAAGTACATACCTGATCATTCACATGTACTAAGATCAGATGTTGTACCGCTGGAGCAAGATCTTTCTTATGAAGAACAACTGATAGAGATTCAAGATCGTAGCGAAAAAGTTCTATGAAACAAGACCACTCCCTTGGTTAAAGTTTTATGGAGGAACCACCAATTAGAAGAAGCTACATGGGAACTTGAGGATATGATGAGGGAGAGGTATCCTCATCTGTTTATTACGAAGTGACGAATTTCGAGGGAGAAATTCATTTTAAGGGGGGTAAAATGTAACACCTTGAGATTTTATGAGAAATATTTTTTTAATTTCTTATGTTATACGCAACACCAAAGGAATCTTTCACTACACACAACACTGGCTTGGCTTGCGTTACACGCAAGAGCAACCTTCCTCGATAACTTGTGATGTACGTAATACCAAGTTTCACTAAAAAATGATATAGTATTATAATATCATGAACTAGCCTTTAGGAATAGTATTAAATGAATTTTTAATTTTATAACATTATAATTAATCTTACACATTTTCTATAATGAGATACGAAAACAAAATCAATTTTTCAGATAAAAGAAGTATTTTTCAAAAAATGCAGTTTTACTGCCTTTTGATGGAACACCCATTTTAAATATAATTTTTGACAAGTTTATAAGTTTAATTTTACAAAATAAACTTATTATTTTATATCAGGATATAAAAATTTACACTGGATAAATTTTTGATACTTTTCTGATGACTTTCATATTTTGATGAATAGTAAAAATACACTAATTTTTCTTCAAAATAAATTTTTTCATCAAGATAATTTATATGGTTAAATGATAAAATTTAATGGTTATAAAGTATAAATAGAATATATTTTTACCATTTAATATAATTTATATCATTTCCATTAATTTTACATTGAATTCATAGGTAAAAACATTTCAATCTTTGACAATGTTTTAACTTTTAAAACCCGTTTCCTTAACAGCTAGATTAATTTTAAATTAATTACCGAAACTTCTATGTTTTGAATTTTGAAAAATCGATTCCATATTTTGATTCAGTGGGTCCAAATTATGATAATAGGTTACTTTTATTTTTTTTTGACTTTATGAACAGTAACTACGGTAATTTTTATTTACTACAGTTATAGGTAAATCGGGTAATTAAGGGTAAAAATAAGATTATAAAATTACCCTACCACCTAAAAAAATTCTATTGGATGAATAAAAGTAAACCCATATCACTTAAGGGTCAGAATATATTAATTTCATGGACTATTGACCATGAAAATGATATAATTATAATTAAAACCAAAGAAAGTGACAACTTGTCACTCTCTTATATCTTATAAGTTTAATAATTTTAATTTAGTGATAAACTTCATAAAAATTAGAACATGAATAGTCTCCAGAAATATAATTAAATTATCTACATCATGTGAATTTATTTATAATTTTTAGGGACTAAATAATTATCATTAATAATGACACAATAGTGATGTTGAAATTATTTTATTGATTGAAATATCAAATAAATGGTTTTAAAAATAATAAAATAAATATAATATGAACTATTTAATGTGATCCACAAATTTTATATATGAATATGACATGTTATAATTCTAGTAAATATTTTGGTTTGAATATGTCTTCTGTGTGGATTTTATTTAAATTCAAATAAATGAATAGTGTCAAAATTGACACTATTGTTATTTTATAAAAATAACATATTATAAAATTGTTTAAAAATCACAAAAATATTTAAAAATTATAAATAGAAATTTATATGGTTTAAAATGTAATAAATTATCCAATTATGGACAATTCAAAATACATAAGTAACTATTTATAATAATTTAAAATTTATAATATTATTACCACAAATAAAATTAAATAGATTAAATAAGGATAAATCAATTTGATAAGGTTTAAAATAAATTCCCAACATGTATAGATTTTATTGGATGATGAGATTACAACCTTATCTCATCTCAGATTTGAATCGAGTCATTTTTGGAGGTTTTTAAGTGGGGTTTGAATTTATTATAAATTAATATTTCTTATGTTTCTAAAGGTGCCCCTCTCTTCCCTTATAAAAGGGAACCTCCTCCCTCTCCTAATCACACCACTTTGAGACTTCAAGATCATCCAACCCCTGACAATTTATCTTCTACAATTCCCTAGAAATATAATAGAGGTCCTGGTCTTCTTCAAAGACCATCTTTAGTAATCTAAGAGGAGGTTTAGAAGAGGTGCGTCGAAGAAGAGGTAATAACCTTTACCGATCCATTCAAATTTATTTCTTTTCAACTTATTATTATTTATTTGTTTCATCATAAATTAATAAAATAAGTATCACTCATATACTGATATGTTATTATAAATATAAAACAACCCTATTTCACCTTCTATCCATCCCACGGAAAATGAAATCACCGCGCATGCGTACGTACATAATACCGTCTCCACGTCGTGGTGTAATCTGTTTTCCACCACCACCTTACTTGGATGGGTATAATGATGTAAAGAATAACTATATATGATTATTATAAAATGATACTAATTCCGAGATATTATATCATCCACTCCAATACCATTCAATAATTATGGGAACGATATCATTGCTCGTGCGTACATACGACTTACCGTCTCCACGATGCGATGTGATTCGTTCTACATGATCTTTATTAAACCATGATTATATAAATGAATTGAATGAATAAATCTGTTATATATTATACTACTAAAATTATGTAAATTATGTATCTATAACCTAAAAGATGAATAAGAATTTATTCAACAAAACACGCATAAGAACATAAAGCAATGAACACCCGAATAACAAGTAACAATGAAATATTACTAATAAGAAGATAAGAATATGACCATATATGATATCATAAAAATGAGTATGATTCTGGAATAAGTCAATGAAATTATTTAAATTATTATATAGGAGGTTCATATATGTACAAATCATATCATACTTAAGGTAAGGGAAAATCTCGCAATCTCATTTTTATCCGATATTGTTTATACTTCAGAATTTAATGGGGAATATTTATCATCCACACCTATTTTTCCTCAATATGTAATATTATTTCCATCCTCCTAAAATTTTTTAAACCCAATTTTACCTTTTGGTGAATTTTTATTAAAATATATGAAAGGAATCTTTTGTCGTTTTCAGTACGAGATACTTTTTGACTTTTCCAGCCAAAGTATGAGAAGAATGTTTTTTAACTTATACGGCCTGAATGGATTATTTCCATGAATACTCCTTTACAAGTTTTCAAGTTTATTTTCAATTAACTTATTTTAGTTTAATATTGTATGACATGTTGAGAAATGAAAAATGTTTTTGAAGTAGAAAGGATATTTTTCTCAAGAATGGAGTTCAAGTGTTTTATCAAAATTATTTTCCATCTAATATAATATAGGGTTCTGTTTCTATCCATATTATTACATTGATTTGATTATGTTATGATGGAATTATTTTTATGAAGTCCTTTTATCTTATATGGATTATGTTATGATGGCATGATGTTTAAGAATCCCATTTTTATTACATGGGTTATGCTATGATGTATGATTTATGATTTTGTGGCACACATAAGAATGGTTTAATTATGAGATGGGTGGGACCTATATCTCCCTCCAATTAATTGGGTAAAGATTTATATCTCATGAGATAGACATGACTGGAATGACAAGTTAATCCAGTTCAGTGATACAGGACTGGAACAAGGAGTGAACTCGGTTCAGTAATGGACTTTGTGCGCTATGATGGTCTTGGCAATGAGTCTTGACTAATATGAAATGATTTTCTATGATTATGTGTGTATGCCAAAAAGTTTCATGTCTTATGGTATGAATATTGGGATTTCATTTCACTACTATGATTTATCCCATGTCATGATTTTATGATCTCTTTTATAGGATAAGATTTTCAAAATGTTATGTTCTTATGAATATGATATGATTGATATTTCCTTTGTTTGCCCTTACTGAGAATTTAAGCTCACCCTTTGTATGTTTTGTTTTCCCCAGGTTAGGAAGAAGGGTATTAAGTAGGATATTCCAAAAAGGGACTCTATATATGATGAAATAAATGGGAGATAATGAAGTTGATTTATGAACCAGTTGTTTATGCTTTCCAGTTTCTAAAGACACTATACCTATACGGTCCTATCATGGGTTTTTATATGTTTTAATAAGAATTATCTAATTATGAAGTAATAATAATGTATGTAAAGTATGGGTCATTATACATATCACCATGCTTCTTGATGTCACAGAAATCAATAATTATGACTACATCAGTACTCCCTACCTATATCTCATAAACCATCCCAGGATCACATCACATCACATAGAAAGCCTTATATCTATAGTTCAAAAAAGGAATAAAACAAAAAGCATATTTAGTATGTAAACTTTTCCATAAAATCAAGGAATTCATCCTTCATATGATAATGGTCTCTCACAGCCACCAACACATGTCATTTAGCCTTTAAAAGTAAATGAGATCAATCATCCCCAATAAGTTATCTTTACCAAACAAGAGGATCTTTTTCCATATTGAAATAACTGATTCAATTATTATAGATCCCAACTATGGGAAACCTAAAAAATCAACCATAAAAAGATATTAAATATATTTAAACATTCTTTCTATAAATTTCCATAACTAACAAGCCTTAATGAAAAACAATTCTTATATAACTTGCCTTGTTATCCCTATCATAAAAAACCAATAAAAATTAATGTTCTCTAGAATATTCCATATACACATAGTAGAAAAACATTAATTATACATGGAACATGTATCAATGTTAGTACTATAAAATTTTAGGAAACCTGGTATTTATTAAAAATGCCTTTTTACCTTTAATTCTTTAGCCAACAAACATATTACCAACTTTATCTTCCTTACCAATTTCATCAATTTGAACATTCTAAACCAAGATTAACAACATTATAAAAAATCATAATATTGATATAACACTATCTAGAAAATCAAGGGGAATACCATTATCACAATGGATGAATACGAACATGTGATAGCTAAATATAAAGCAATTCATTAATTTGGGATAATATTTATTAGTTTAATTAAACGAACATATATAAGGATAAAATATGGTAAATTTAAAATGGAATTTAAATAAATATAAAAATAAATAAATCCACCATATTAACATCCTATGATCTTGAAATAGAAATAGAGTGCCAATAAATATCTCCAATCACCTCTCCCGCGAGGAAACTACAATGCCCCAAGTACATCACAATACAAATACACCATAAAATGAAAAAAAAATTCCATTAGAGTGATAGAGATCACAAATCATATAATTGAAAGAATAATGAGGGAAATACAATATTAAATGGAGGAGATACCATAAGAAAAATATAATAACCTAACTCAGATCACCATGGATATATATCTAGAAGTTTTTCCATAATGTCAATCAAAATGGTATTCAAGAAAATTTGAAAAAAACTTTGAGATTCCAGGGGTTCAAGAGGGGATTTTGGGAGAAATTATGGTTCATATGGACTTGGGGTATCTTAGGAAAATTAATTTTTTAGGAGAAAATGGTGCAACCACACAGATTATATTGCAACACTATTGGGAAATAGGAAGAATACTATGAAATAGAAGGAGACCATGACACATCCCCTCTATAAAATACACATCTATGTCCCACCACTATATCCACATTAATGATTATATACACCAAGGGGGAGGAACTATGGAATAGCCTACAACCACGCCACCTGACCCCCATTAAATAAAATTGGGGCTATGACACAACCTATCCCTTATTTCGTAGTAACCCATAAATTGGAAGAACTACCCTCGAATTCATATACCATAGTCGGGTCCACCATGCCACAAATGTTCAACCTGCCTATGAAACCAACCCATTACATGACTAAAATCTTGGATATGATTCATAGCAACCTAACCTCCTCGACACATCCATGCCTAAAAGGCAGTAGCCCAAATTTTCTTCATAGATCTCTCCTATTCCGTAATAAGAACATATATAACCTAGAAGCTAGGATTGAGGTGAAACCTAAGGCTACACTCTACACCCTTTCCAAAAATTGATTTGTCACCCCCACACCCTCTTATTTACCCTCCAATATCCTTAGAACATTCTCCAGGTTCCTCTAGAAACCAAAAACCATAGAGGAAAGGGATTCTATAATCCATGACATTTCATTAGATACCTCTTAAACTAATCTCATCCTTTATAATTTAAAACCAACCATAGATAGAATGAACTATAAATGGTTTTACAAAAAACCTACCCATGATATATTACTCAAGGATCTCACCATCAAATGAGCTCAACCACCTCACTCATAGGAAAAAAAATTCAAAACCATGAAACAATAATAATGAGATCCAAAATACTTATGGGGGAGATTCCTATCAAACAATTGTAAATCCAAAATATGGAAATAATAAACCATCCTGTAACCAAGAAAAATTTAACATACAAAAATGATCAATACAAAGAGAAAATAGATAAACAAAAAAAATAGCTTGGGGTACTGATCTTATATATATGAATCACATTCTCTGGTAATCCCCTACACACCAATATGTATCTAGAACACATGAACCAAGGGAATAACATGCCTAGGAAAAACCTTATCCTTGAAGTCCTAGATCTCTATATACCACTCCTCAAAGGTTTCATCATTACCTATATCGATCTTTCTGCAATCAATAACATGGTATTCATCATCAATGCAATAGTGAAGTTATGAACCACAGAATACATTATGTATATGGGTCATATATGAGATAAGTTATATATGATATTCCAAAAATACAACGTTAGTGAACACCTTGAAAGACCTAAAAATGTGGCTAAAAATTATTCCAATGACCAAAGATTAATTTCCCATGATAAAGAGTAACCTTACAGAACACATAATCCCCAACATCAAACTCTAAAGGTATCCTTATATGATCCGCATGGGGATTATGGCGATACTATATTGATTTTATCCTCTTTTTAATCACTTAAATCATCCATATTGTGCTCTACACTATTTCTATCCTGAGAATTACTAAATCTGTAGCCCCAATCCAGTAAAAAAGATAACAGTAAAGAAGGTCGTACAAATCATCAAATGGTTATATACCAATGGTGGAGTGAACTTTTTTGTATTAATAAAATTAAACAAAATGTAGGTTCCTCATCAAAGAACCTGGAAAATCAGGGACACAAGTGTGAAAAATCTCCTCAATAGACTACATAGTCTACTATGTCTGACCATATATCTATGTATGAAAATTAGTGCTATAGAATAACTAAGATTCAGAATCATGTTGGAAACCTCTCTACAACCTAGAGGTAAAATAAAGATCACTATCAGGGATGATTTTCCTTGGATCTATATAGAGTCTCACCACCTCCTCTAAATAATTCTACAATAAAACCTCAACTGAGCTTGAATCCTTAATTTCTATAAAGATGGTTGATTTCATCAAATGGTTCACTATATTCCATAAAACATCAAAGACACAATGATATTGAGGGATAAATTTAATGAATTCCATCAAGATTTCTTCACACTTCCACAGGGGGATATCTAATGGTTGGACAAGACCACTCAGAACAAAATGACTGGCCTTCACCTTCTACATAACCAAACAATGAGACAAAAACTCTGAAACTGCACACATTAATCTAGGAAACCAAAATTACCCTAAAAAAACTAGGTATAATTTTTTCACACCAGGATGTACCTCTAAGTAAGAGCTATGAAACTAATTGAGAACCATCTCAAGAATTGAAAAATTATTGAAAATTTTTCCCTGTAACAACACATTGTGTTTTTTATCCTTAGAAAAACCATTATGTGAACCACCAAAGGAAACTCAGTCATGCCTCTAACTTAGAATCCCCTAGTTGGGACTCCTATACCTACTTCAACAAGGATGACTTCACTGTTATCTAAAAAATACAACCTCTGCCCCCATCTTTCCTATATCAAGATGAATTATTGATATTTCTTCCATTACTCTAAAAGAAACTCCAGAATCATGAGAAAAATATCTATATGAATTCTTTCATATAGAATCCTCCACAATATTACCCTTTCCTAAAGTATATGAAATATTGAAGTCATAATCCTAGTATAATTATATCCACCATCACTATCTAATGTTCATTTCATGTTGGGAGGAAAAATCCTTAAGTATCTTATTATTGTTAAAAACCACAAAACACTAAAAATGAGGTAATGAATTCAGAAATTCAAAAACACAAAACTTCTAGAAATAATATATCATGGGAGGAATATTTATTTTCATGGGGACTTAATGGTAGAAACCCGTAAGAAACAAGTGATCTATTATGCATTATAAGGAAACCCAAACAAAGATTTGAATCATTATAGAAAACCATAATATTAAATCCCTCTTTTCTCAAATAGAGAACTGGAGAGATGACCAGTTTCTCTTTAGAATACAGAAAAGTTTCCAGACACTACTTAGTATATAAGAAAATCATATCCTTTCTAGTCAAAAATACCAAAGGTGTTTCAACCCAAGATAAATTAGCTAAAAACCTTCTATAATATCCCACAAGACAAAGGAAACTTCACACCTCCAAAATAATATTAAATTATTCCCTAGAAATTAAATCCTCAACATTTTATAGATCCATAAATACTCTCTACTAGTATATGACATGTCCTATGAATAAAATACAATTGTAATATAACTCTCATTTTGACATCATTCAAAATAGGTGCTAACAAAGAATAACTCAAAAAACAGCATGAAAATAATCTAAATGATCCTACTCATACATGGAATAAACAGAAATTATGTAAATAAAAACCACCACAAACATGTCAAAATAATACCTAAAAATTGTGTTCATCAAACCCATTAACATGGATGGAGAATTCATAACACTTAATAACATCACAAAAAACTAATAATTCCCATAACAACATCAGAGAGTTGTCTTTGGGAAATCCCCACCTTTCAACCGTATATAATGATATCATGACCATAGATTGATATTCTATAACCAAAATTATTATTTCAAATGAACAAATAATTTGTCAATATATAGAAGAGGATAGTGGTTCTTTACTTTCACCTGATTTAAGCAATGATAATCGATACAAAGACACAAACATCCATATTCCTTATTCTCAAACAAATACTGATGTACCCCATAGTGACACACTTGTCCTAAAAAAACCCTTTCTACAATAAATCATTAATTTATACCTATATAAATAGAAAACAATATGGTGATTTCCTTTATGAATACATCGAGATAGTACAGACACCTGATTATAGCCCTACTCCAAAATCAATCTCCCATTGAGGGGGTAACTCCAAAACCACCTCAGAAAAAACATTAGGGTACTCATTTTAAACCATGGGAAATACCATCATCATAACCTCTGATGAACTCATCATCATCATAAAAATCAAGTAAGACAAGGACGAAACATTCCTCTAACCCATCTAAGGTTATTTCTCACCAATAAACGTTGCAAGCTCTCCATATGCGTCACAGAACAAAACCTATCTCATGAATCAATCCATAATATCATTAACCAAATATGTCTATTATAGATAGGATGATGTCATAAGGTAGTATTCATATACATAGGAAGTCTCCCAAAAATAAATGATTCCCCAGAATAAGCTCATAGTCACTAAAAACTTCATACAAATAAGCTTGATCTCTAACTTTTGTTTTCAATTCTAAGGGAAATAAAATTATCTTAATTTCAAGTCCCAATAAATGGACTATGGGAGGTTATATAAATTAGTATATATCTCATGATTCATAAAAATAATTTTCCCATATATAAAATAATAAAATGGTGCTATGAATGATGTATTCCATGTTTCCCCAGTATTACACTTCCGTTTGAAAACCCCTCCACCCTTTCGATGCTTTGTAATATGGTGGGTAGGTTCTTATGTTTTGATAACCGATCACGATCCCTATTCTATCCAATTTCTCCACAGATCTATGTGGAGGTTGATGTTTCTAAATCACCAGTTTATTTTGTGTGTATTGAGATTGAGAATGAGTACCAAATAAAACAGAGGTTAGTTTTGATTATTGGATCAATTTATGTTCTTTTTGTGGTCATCTAGGTCATCTCCAATAGGGTTGTAGGTTTGGTAATGGAGGTGATACCATAGGTATATTAAGTGAAGGTCGGGCAATGGTTACTGCTTGTGTGAAATCCTATGTTGATGCGTTATCTCTCCCATTGAGTAGCGTTTTGGATGTGGATGGTGCTAATGGTGGCCACACCAACTTGTCCCTAGTGCGTGTGAATTGACCCTTGGGGTCTAATCCAGGAGTTCCTAGACTAGCTTCTCTGAGTCCTGGAGGAATATATCTCATGCAGTCATCCAACCATAGTCTGACTCATGTTGTGGATGAGGCCATGGATAAAGGGGGATGATCCAAGGTGACTGATAGGAAGGCCAAGAATAGGAGTCCATCCCCTACTGATCAGCCTTCATGTAAAGAATCTTCCTTTAGATGAGACCCCCAGTCTCCCTTGGAGTCTAGTGATGATGATAAACTCAAGAGGATCTCATATGATAGGATGTCAAAATGGTAGCTAAAGATCATTGATGTTGGGGACTATTCAGTTTATACTATGAGGAAGAACAATACTCAGAGAGATTACTCGTACCTTCTAAGATCGATGACTACCCAATAATCTATAAAGGGTATACTTTTTAGGGATCCTGACCAACCTTCCTTCCATTATAAGTTTGTGGAGTCTAAAGGTGACAAACTTGAGGAGAAAAATCAGTCGATGGATATGGTGGCATCAGATGATGTCTAGAAGAAGTCAAGGAAGGAGGAGGCTGACTTGAAGCTTCTCCTATATTATGATTAAGAGATAACAAATAATCATTTTACTATCAATGTTTCAATGGTGGAAGCTGATAGAATGTATGCAAGATCATTGCAAGTTTACCTTAATGAAGAGAAAGCTGAGTGGATCGGCTATGAAGTCTGGATTTTGGCTCGTGGAATCAATGACAAGAAAATAAAGGTGGATAAATATATTTAGACTTGGGATAGGATGGCCAAACGCTTCAAGGATCTCATCAAAGACAACCCAGATACAAAGGTAACATCTATCTCATGGAGCTTATATAGGGTGTTTAATTCAAAACTTTTAAATTTTTTTGGTGTAGTTCGGTAACCTCTTATGGGGTTTGACATGAGTATGGCTTGTAATCTATTTGGTTTTATCACTTTACCTCAAATTGATCACTTTTATAGAAAAATTTAAATTTGAAGGAAGGAATGATGTCTTCCATTATTAGATCTAGAAATTACAAATCATGAATATAACTATAACCTATTACATGGACACTATGATCATATTTATTACCGCATTCTTGGAACTGATCTTATCTTCAAGGTAGATGAATATATTAGGCCTATACTCAGCCTATCCATTCTCCTATATCTTTAACTCAAATTGGAATATCTATCTACTTTTACCTGAAATAAAACTACATCAATGTTTGAACCTGAAGAAAAACACCTTGTGCATGTTTCCTATTAAAAATATCATAACATCTTACCACTGATGACCTTATCCTACATAAGAAAAACATGTGTCTAATCCCACAGCATAGTACTGAGATATTCCACCCAAGAGAAACATATATTGATAATGAGGACCTGCAACTAGCTATCCAAAAACTCTTTTATACCAGCATCTAGAAACCATGAACCACATATATGCTTCTTGAGAAATCCTAAAAACACCCATCTAGTGATGATCTGGTTATGGTCAGTGTCCTCTAAAAGACCTCTATTCTCACTAGTACCTCATGATATGTTGACAACATGAATGGGGTGACCTTGTACTTGATCTTTGGATGAAAAACCACCTCAAAATCCCATTACCTGTCCTCCACATCTAGAAACATGTCTGATGCATATCATAGAAGGACCCTAAAATGGATCCTAAACTCCCACACACTGGAACACCCATGTTAAAGGTTAATTATATCTTGGAAACTATATTACTTCATGGTTTAATATTGATAGTCCTCTCATAACCGGTCTCTAAACATCTACCAAGATACCTCTATCTCCTCATGACATATAAGGAATAATATCCACCGCTGATTCACTTCTCAATGTAGTATCATCACAGATATCAAAATCCAATGATACTTCCAAGCAAAAATATAACTAAAATCTATCTCAACCTCTTCCAAACAGTCTTATATAACCGAGTGTAAAATAGATCCCCTGTACTTCTATAGTTGCTGGTGTTGAAACTATTGGAGTGTCCTCATTAATGTGTCATCATCATCTCATATACCCTACAATGTTCTTCTAGAACATCATACTAAACATATTCGGTGTGAACTTGATGAGGAAGTCCACTAGGATCCATGACTACAAGAATAAAAAAGTGTTAGAGCCTCATAACTTGAAAATATAGAATATTCAAGATTTAATTAATTATTTATGTAACTAATTTATTAATGGTTTAACCTAATCCTATGGTCTAACCATATCAATCACAAGAAAAAATTTGAATGGTGCATAATACTTTCATATGTCTCTACCCCACAACCAGTATCACTTTGTTTCATATGCTTGGTAAACATAATATCTTGTGTTTCAAACCACAGGGTGACCTTAATAACCATGTCTCATCTATTCTCCCTTGTTTACATTTCATACTAAACCTAGTTATAATAATTTACCTACCAAACCATGTAGCCCTCACCTACCCTTAACTATAATATCAATCTTATCCCACATCCAGAAACATTGATACAACTCTATCATGACCACTCCTTCCCAAAGGTACCCTTTCTCGAGCTGGTAATGAGGGAAGGGATATGTTGACCACAAGAAGCTCACCTCCAATAGGCCATGGGTTGGAAACTAGCATCAAGGGTATAATAAGCATTCAAATGGATTGAATTAACCTCTAAGAGAACTTTTGGAATATAGAGAAAAGAAAGATACACCAATATAAATATACTCAGATATATAAAACAATCCCAAGAACATGCATGTATTCTCATTCAGAACTAATAAAAATTAAATGGAAACTAAAAGTACCACAAAAGAGTTAAACTCGGTAGCAACCATGAAGCCCAAACATCTCTTACAAAACCCTGAGATAGTAAAATCTAAACCGATCTCCAACCTTCTACCACATACCTAAAAAATATATTCTTTATACGTGGGTGATTATAATAGTATACTCTAAAAGATCCTCCTTATAGAAGCTCATGTAAAGATAAATAACTCATATTAATATCAAGTAAACATCAGTGAAAACAAATCATTTCCTAAATAGGTATACTAATTTCTTTTCCTCATCATGGTTATTTCTCACCATGAATCACATATAAGGGATAATATAATGTACTAATAAAACAACTAGGGTACCTCACTACCACTTCCCCACTAGTTTTCGACTCTTCCCCAACGTCACAGATCTTGATCCATCTCTATCCAAAATAAGCAATCCTATAAATACTTGGGATAAGCATCACAACATTATCCTTGTGAATCACATCATCAAATTAACCCACCCACATTATTATACAATAACCGAGTAGTTTTTCATGATACACCATAGCTATATTTCGTGTATCAAACATCAGATATCATACCTCAACCCAAACAACCCATATAATGAGTAAGTGCCTTATTCCATCATAGACCATACACTTCATAACTATAATAAATATTTGGATACTATATCTATAGATACATGTGTGTGAAACAACCACAAGATATTACATCCCTCCACACACATATATTGAAAAAAAACCACCACGTATACCATCACATAATACTACCATGAGAAGATAGTAGGTCTAGAGGTGGTAGTTAGCTATCTATCCTCACCACTTGTATATTAGGGAAAAACTCTCCCATAGTCCACTGGGTGTTAGTGACCCTAACCAACATGGTTTGGGTAACATGTTAATTCATAAAAATATAGGATATAGTATATCACAAAAAAATTCTATCAGAATAACCTAGTCTTAGACTCAACTGTAACTATCATGTTTCGAACACCCAGCTTCCACCACTAAGAAAAAGATATCCTATAATCATAAAAGAATTATGAATAATTTCCTTAAATAATTTATTTCCTTTTTACATTTAACATTATGTTAAATAAATTATTTTCCATTAATTATAATTATTCCAAATTACACATTAACCTTTTAGGTGAAGTACATGGCCTCTTAGTATAACCAACAGTGTCCATAGTTTCTAGAGATCAACATATTTCTAATTCCAGTTGCACTAATCCCATTGGTTAAGCCATTTGTTAAATATTATTATCCTTTTTAAAATTCTAGGTAATCTAGGAAAAAATCCTAAGGTATTGTAATAGATATTTATAACTAATCACATATAGCTACCTCAACTAGTATAGAAATAAATGTATATAAAAATAATAACGTATATCCGACCATTAAAAAAATTATTCAAAAGAAAGAATCTCATATTTTAGTAAATCAACATGTAATCCCATCATCATCTTATTCCATCATCTATGCTTCCATCCCCAGCACCCTCATGTATATCACCATGCTTATCATTTTCACATATGTCAAATGATGCCAAAGCCTCATGCCTTCCCACCCTTCTCTCATCGGCCATCCTAAGAAGACATCACATCACATAGCAAGGATCAAATATGAAGTGCATATAAGTAATAAAAAACAAATACATTCAAAAAGGAAACTTATCCCAACAAATAATGAATTCAACCTTCACATTAAAATGAGCTCTCACGAACCCCAATCCAAGGGATTCATCCTTCACAAGAAAATAGGACATCTTGACCCCAAAAAATATCTTTATCAAACATCCCGTTTTTACTACATCTTGAATTAAATAATTCAATTATTATAGGTTCCGACTATGGGAAACCTGAAGTATCAACTACAAAAATTTATCAATTTCATTTAAACACGATTTTATTCATTTTCCAACTTTAATATTCTTTTGAAAATAACAATTTTTATTTATCATTACCTTTTTTATCATTACCATCAACATATAATAAAACATTATGTTTTCTACCATATTACATTTAAACGTGGAATAAAAACATAAATTAAACATGGAACATGCATCAATTTTGTTACCATCATATTATAAGAAACAACTATTTTATTAATCATTCCTCTTTACATTTTATTATTTTTCCTACCAAAAAATTATCTTCTTTACATTCATTACTAATTTTAGAAATTTGAACATTCTAAAAAAACCAGAACACAGATAGAACACTATATAGAAAAAAGGGAGGAAAACCATTATCACAATGCAACAATAAATACATGTGATTGAAAAACATAACAAAATATTTAATCTAGTTTAATAATCGGTAGGTAAATTCCAAGACCATCAAAATGGAAATATCATAGTTTTTTTATGATTTCATTTAAATAAATAATAGAATAAATAAATCCCTTGCCTCATCTACTGATATTCTTATAATGGAAATTTAATGCCAACCTATATCTTTAATCACCTCTCTAGTAAGGAAACTACAATTCCCAATCGACTTCATACCACAAACACACCAAAAAATTAAAAAGAAAACTCTGTTAGAATGATGTATATCAAACACCATAACATGGGAATAAGAAAAAGGTGAAATTGAGATTGAATAGAGAAGAAACTGTATGAAAATGAAAAGAATGTAAAATAGATCAATAAGTACTGATATCTAGAATCTAGGGAATACTAATAATCTAAAGGGGATTTAATGTCCTTTAAAAATAACTCTAGGGAGCCTAGGGTTTGTGAGTGGATTTTGGGAGAAATATGTTTTTGGTTGGCCTTAGGGGTCTTTATCATAAAATTTATTTTTAGGAGACCACAACACATCCACCCATACCACACCACAACTATGTTAAAAAAATAAGGACTACAACATATTATAAGGATACTACACCTTATCCCCTTGGTCAAATCCATATCTGAGATCAATGGAAAGATCCATAATTCATATCCTATATACCTGGGGATGGACTATGCCACTGATTCCCTTGGAAATGGGACTTCATTAGGAATCATTGTTTACAAATGGATTCCAACTAGTTTGTTCATGGAACTAGAAACACACAATGGTTCTGTACCCATATAGACCTGCCTTCCAAATGTAGGCACTCATTAGGGATTTTTACCTATGATTATTAAGAACTCACATTGGTCGAGTGGATGGAAGGATAGGATCAATTTACCCTTTTTAGGGGAATTATTTCCTATTCCTAGAATCTATTATAGATTTAAGATATATTTATAAATCCTTTATTAATTTACCAAGTATGACATGGTTTTCCATTAAAATTTTAAATCAATTTTTAGCATGTGTAGAATTTATAATCATCTGTATGTATCTAAGGTTCTTCCTCAATGGAGATATCTGTATGTATATGAGGTTCTCCATTACTGGTAACATAATTTATACAATATAGAGATTATTTGGTCATTATTATAATGATACTGGTTTTATAACCATGTAATGGGGCACTCTGGAATTTATTTTCATCCAGGTAGATGAAGGTCACTCTGAATTTTATCGTCATCTAGGAAGAGAGAAGGTTACTCTTGAGTTTATCATTATCTAGGGAAATGGTATTTACTTTTATGTCAGGATCAAATCCATTGATGGGATACTGATGTATCCTTGTGAAAGGTATCCGAACCCATGTAGTTCTATGCCACTTAATGGTACAAATCATACCTTTTAAGGCCATATGATAAGGATATAACCATATAGTTTAATTTCATGTGTCAAGGATGTCTAGGTATAAGTTTCAAAGTCAATTTTTTGGTGTGGGAATTATGCAAGAGTAGCCTAAGTAACCTGGAAATGATATGAGTTTCAAGTGTGAATTAGACCATATTGGGGATATGGCCTAGAGTGAATATGTTTGATTTTGGGGTGTTGTGATTGAACCTCAGGGAGGATTCCTACGTATCCCATTTAGATGGGAATAAAATCCCATGTAGTTTTGTAAGACTCATAGGATAAAATGGTCTATTGATAGAAACAAGTCAGGGACTATTCAAGAAGAGGATTCCCATTTAACAAGGTCCATAAGGGATGTTTTAACTCATGAAGTTCTAGTGGTTATTATTAGGGCTAAATTCTCAAGATAATTCCCATTTATCTTGGGAAAAAGTGGGATTCCTATATATCCCATTTAGCTGGGAATAAGAGTTATCATAGTTCAATATGTATGGGGAATATACCTATGAGGATTATTTTTTTTATGGGAGAATGATTTCTCATTTCATGGATGATATTACATGGATATCTGGAATCAAGAATTATTACTATATATTATAGTTATGGTGGGAATTAGAGTTCTTATAGTTCATTTAGTTTGGGGGGATGGTGTGGGTGTTTTGATCATCACAAAACACTAAGCCGACATGATTCAGGATTAGTGTGAGAAACAATAGGATTTGAAATATTAAACAAACCACACACTTTTCCTCTATCACTTGTGAAAGATTATGGGCTGACCATGGAAGATATAGGGGATACAACAATTCCCTCTTTTCACTTTACATTGGACATGAGTCCAAGGCATGGAAGGAACAGAAGACGCAGAGGTATAGAGGAGAAAGAATGAATCCTCCTACATGAAAGGCTAAGAGATTACCATGGGGGGGGGGGGTCCATAAAATCCATTCCATAGATAGAGGATTATCCAATTACCTGATGAAGGTAAAAGAAAGTTTTATCCTTACCATTCCTACTATGAACCACATGCTTTCGATCTTAGAGACGTAAAGGGGAAGACATAGACCAATCCTTAAAATCCTAGATCGAGACATATGAAACATTTTACCTGGGGTAAGGATCCACATGAATGTAGATATCTAAATCTATATACATCTTGAGGATCCTTAACCTCTTGTGGGACAAGTGCGGGAAACCACTGACTGTAAAAATCCAAATCCAAATCCAAATCCAAATGGGAGACATGATGATGTGACTTTTCCCAGTGGTTTTTTCAATTATGAGGTCTTGGTATAGGTTTCAACATGGTCTCTTTTAGTCATGGAATCCAATGAAAGAGAATCCATTCAATGAATGTATTTGAGGGAGGCTTTATGAAAGGATCACATAGGCTGAAAGGTGAGGTGAGCCATGAAGGACCACACAAGGGGTGATCTGCTCAAGTGGTCTCCACGCAAGAAGGCATGGTATAATTGGTTAACTTTATGTGATGAACAACCTAGATGATTAAACTTGGGTGAGACATGGATAAAGCCTGTAAGGATATTCACAGGTATTCCCAGAAGTTATTAGTGTGAGTTCCTATTTGAGGATAGAGGATTTCACTAGTCTTATATAGTTAGGGGATAGGAAAATGATTCATGCATGTTTTATTTATTTTTAACACCAAATGGACTTAATTATCACTATCCCCCTTTAATTACATCTCTTTTGGTGTTAGAAAACCACCTTGATGATTTTGAAGGAATTGATCGAAGCACTAGGGAGATCAGAGAAGCAATGGGACTTCAGGGAAATATGTTTATACAAATGAATACCCAAAGTGTCTATTTATAGGAAGATATGAGATGATGGGAGAAGATGTATTATTGTGCAAGTGGGCGGTGTGCAGGTGGGTCGCGTGCAGGTAGGTCACATGTAGGTACCTTTCACACTGTGATGTTTTGGGGAACATGGGAGAATTATCTTCTCCATACTATGGGGGATGCACCCCCTCACCCTTGCTCTATATTAGTGATGGACTATGGTCCTAGTACATCATGTCGGTGCCTTACCTACTATCACTGGACTCCATAAAAAATCCAGAGTCACACCATGAACATTTCGATCCCGGTCGAGAATCCAATATTCTCCTTATTCTGACATAAAGATGTATTTCTACTTAAACTCATCATTTGATATCTAAGTGACATTCACATATTAAGTTTGGAGGTTATGTGTATAGAACTGATTTCATGTATTAAAAAAAACCCCTACTAGAATTAGATTCATTCAGAATGAAAATAATCTAGTTATAAGGTAAAAGTAAGGTCATTTTGATTCATACAAACATCGTTTTGTTGTCTTTGGATAGATTTCATGATTTTAAATATTATCTATTTTTTTTACTAAGATAAGGGGACTAGTGAGAATATGGTTCAATTGACTAATCTTTAAAAAGTAGTTTATGGGGCTCAGGAGGCTGTTCAATAAATGAAGGGTTATGTCAAAGGCCTCTTGTAATTTGGGATAAAGATACTCCATTTTTTGTATGTTCTTATAGGTTATCTATTCATTTTTTCATAAATGAAATTATTATTTTTCTAATCATATATGTCTTCATGCATGATTTATTCCTGTAATCATAATGTTAAAGATTATTTTCATAACATTACATCTTCATGCTAGATAATCATAATGAAAATGATAGGGATGGGGGTGCTCTAAAAATTTTACCTATGTTGTGAGGCCCAATGAGCATAATTTGACTGTTATTAAGGTCTTATGGAAAACCCAAAAAATGTGTTATAATTTTATTTCATCACCTTAATTTTTTCTTAATCTCAATATGAAGGAGACTTAGCATGTGAGACTTGGATTTTTCTTAGTCCATCCCTTTTTGGGTTTTCAGCCTAACATGTTTTGTGCCTTTTAAATTTTTTTATCGCTTGATATTTCTTAAATCGTACAGACTGTAAGTCTAGAAAGATGAGAATAGAATTTTCTCTAGAGTTTCCTTTGAAGGATTTCATCCTGATTAGTATATATCTCTATTTTTGGGAAACTTAAATTCATTCATGTCAGACTAATAAAGCTAGTGTTTTTGGTCGAACGACTTTGACCATGAATTTTGAAATTATATCCCAAAAAGGCTTGATGGCTAGGACTATTATGATATTCTTTAGATATTTAACAGGGAAATATTGAGACTATTTTTTGATTTTAAAATATAAAACATAGTATTCGAGAATAGAGAAGGCCTATCCTGAGAACAAAGTTACCACTGGTTGACAAACCCATCATGGGGGTGATTTTATGTAAGGATGAATAGGGAACTTAGTACACAGTCAAATATGAGTATCCTTAGGCTAACATGCCCGTTATATGAGAAATTTATGCAAGGTAGACTGGGGCACATTCTACATGGTCAGGTAAAGGAGTTCCCAAGAATTATGACATTCTATTACTGATAAAAAAAGGAGGATTATGATATGGATGTCTCAAGACCATAGTTTTTGTATTTTCCAAGGAAAGATATATGAGAATAAGGGAAACATATTTTGTGACATAAGTGATGAATAGGAAGACACTCCTACATGAATTTTATGTGTAAAGGAGGGAACATTTTGTTAGATAACCACTGTTAGGGGAAAAAGAATCATTTATAATAATGGTGGTTGTTATCATGGAGTATAATTTCATGAGACTAAGATATTAACCATGTAGTTTAACATAATATGGTAAAGATCGTATGTTGGGAACATTAAGGACATGATGTAAAGAAATTATGTTGTTCAATTTAAATTCATTATGCACTGAAATTATGTTATACAATTTAAAGTCATGCAGTAAGGACCTTATGTTGTGTTTTTTATTGTCATGAATCAATGAAATTATGTTATATAGTTTAAAGTAACTCAACAAAGGAAATTATATTCTACAGTTTAAAGTGATGTTGTAAGGACATTACGCTATGTAGTTTAAATTTATTCAGTAAGGAAATTTTTCTGTGCAGTTCGAATTCATGAAACAAGGACATTATGTTGTGCAGTCTAAATTCATGTAGTAATGACAATGTTGGATTTAATTTAATGTCTCTAGTTTTCACCAAAGGTTTGATCCTCCAATTCCTGGTAATTTTTCAGGAAATATGCTACTGAATTCATGTATGGATGGAGATATTTTTAAGAAATGATTTGGGGATTTATTGATATGAAGAGTTGTATCAGAAAAGGGATAATGGAATTATTAGAGGACTCTTCAAGAAACAATGTTACCACTGCATGAAAAATCTTTTATGGTGATTTTTATGAAATTCCATCTGGGGCACATACATCATAGTCAATAAAGGAATCCCTAGGCTAACAGGCTCGTTATATGGGTGACTTATGCAAGGCCTATTGGGGCACATACTGCATAGTCAAGTAAAGTATATATCAAGAATTCTAACATTCTATCACTAAAATTTGATGAAAGTTTATGGAGATTCAGACATTCCCAAGCACATAGTTTGGTTGGTGGATAAAAATACCTCAATACAGAAGGGGTATTTCAGTTCATTATTCCCAAATAATAGGGGGAATAGGTTTTCTATAAAGGTCTGACCCCAACGTAGAAATTATGGTGCCTATATTTTTAGGTCTTATGACTTGGACAAAAATATTACAGAAATAGTGGATGATAGGTTGTACAATGGCCCAAGGTTATTACAATATACTTTGAATAGATAAAAGGGGAAAGTAAATGTAAACCATAGTCTTAGAGACTTTCAAATTAGGATACGAACATGGGACAAATATAAAAAGGATGACTGCTGATTTAAAATCACAGGTTCCTGCATACCATCATCAAATCTTAAAGGGGAAAAAGAGGCTTCTCCCAAGAATGAAGTTACCTCTACTAGATGAACTTGATAGGGGGTTGTTTTATGAAAGGCCAACCAGGGAATGTAAAATATAGTCCATAGTGGAATCATTAGGCTGATAGGCCCATTATGCAGAGGATTTATGCAAGTCCAATTAGAGAACGTACTACATAGTCAGATAAAGGATCTCTCAGGAATTAGACATTCTGCCACTAGATAATGAGGAATGACTATGAAGATCTAAAATAATTCAATATTTAGAGTATGGAATGTGAAAGGTGAACAATTCAATGCATAAAGGAAGTGTCTGGATTGATACTATCTACGAGTTTGCAATCCATTTCTTAGATCTAACTCAAATTTATAAGGAGACAACTCTTATTACCTTGCTGGGATCGTTAAGGAGAGGACCCAAAATAAAAGTTCCTTCATATATTTTTGATTGTACGTGGGAGAGGGGATTTTTTTACCTCATGGTTGGGACTAGGTTCTAAGGAATATTATTCACTACATATCTTAATGGAATGAAAATCAATCCATACATAGTCATATGGGTATAATGTAGTTTAAATTCATGCATTAAGGAAAAAAATGTGTCTCTACATGAAGAGCAATAAGATGATTTTTCAGAACCAGGGCATAGGATCCAAGATTCACTATGTATCTTGTCAGAACAAGATTCAAGCCACACATAGTTATAATATATATGGGTTCAAGTGAAAAATGATAACTTTTATTGGATATCCTCATGTAGATCTGACTCATACTCAGAAGAGTAGAGGATTTTTTATGTTATGATGTGGCTGGGCCTAGGATTGACGATTTGGACTTCACTACATATCTCATAGTGGGGATAATCAAGACACATGTAGTTCTCAAATAAAGGTTCTCCACCTTTATTGAATTCAGGAGTGGTGATAATGGGATTTTTTAACAAGGGGTCATACATAAGATGATAACTTGTATTAAATCTCCTCAAATTGATCTGACTCATACATGGGAGAAAATAGGAATTTCTTGTATCTTGCTGCAGCTAGGACTAAGATAGAATATTGGACGTCACTACGTATCTCCTAGGGATGAGAATAAAGCCACACATAGTTCTCAATGGAAAATGAAATTTATCATCATGCAGAGAGGATGTGGGTGATTCTAACATGAAAAGGGAATATTGCATCTAGAACCTGCCAGAGAACTCAGATTTCACAACATATCATGCTGGGGGAATGAATCAATACACACTTAGTTCTTAATAAGGTTCCTCATGAACGTTTGATCCATACACATGAAGTGGGGGATTTTTTTAATTATAGATGGACCCAAGATAGGAGATCTGTGCATCACTGTATATCCCAATAGAATGAGAATAAATACACACATAGTTCTTGGAATTACATGTAGTTTAACATCATGTAGTAAGGACATAGGTGAACTAATGTGGACTGATAAAAACATTGCGGTTGGGATCAAGAATTAAAATTCAGGTGTCACTACGTATCTCAATAAAATGAGAATCAAAGCATATGTAGTTATTGAGAAGATCATGCGGTTTATTATCTTGTGATGAGTACATATAATGTTCCTTTTACGATCTTATAGGAAGTACCATTGATAACCCCTATAGTAATTAAGATACCTTATTTATGTAGAGATCTCTTTTACCAAATTCCTATGACCATGTGAGCTGTGCTCGGTGTAAAAAAAAAATGAGTGGTAAAAGGTTATTCTAAAATAAAAATGTATACCAAGTAAAGGGTAGGGGCATGTTGATTATATGGTGGTGGAGCTAGGGTGTAGGACCCAAGAATCACTACATATCTTGTTGGAAAAAAAAATCAAGCCACACAATGTTCTTAACAATGGATCCCCATATGAATTAGGATTTGATGTTGGGAAAAGGTATTTTTTTTATAATTTCCAGATATATGGTTGGGCCTAAATCATGAATTCTATGTATTACTAGGTATATCATTATGATGAGAATCAAACTATAAGGGTTTTCTATGCATATTTGACTCGTTCATAGAGAAAAGAAGGTGTTTCTTTTCCAAAAATTGTGGCTGGGCCCAGAATTAGAGATCCGGGTGTCACTATGTATCTTATTGGGATGATAATAAAGCCACATGTAGTTCATGAAATGTTCCATGTGCAGGTTTGATTCAAACATATAGGGAGTAAAAGGGTTTTTTTGCAACTAGACTTGAGATAGGAGATCCAAGCATCACTAAGTATCTCATTGCGATGAGAATCAATCCACGTTATGTTCTTGGACTTCCATGCAGTTTAATGTCATGTTGTATAGATGAATATGATCCATCATGAAAAGACATAAATATTGAGGTTGGTAAAGGGTATAGGACATGGTAATCACTACATATAATGATGGAGAAAGAATCTATCCACACATGGTTCTAAAGAAGGATCCCCACACCAACTAGATTTTGATGTTGGGAATGGGTTTTGTTTCTTTGTAGTCATTATTGTTTTTGAGATTGGAGATCTGGGAATCACTACACATCTTATTGGATTTAAAATCAAGCCACATGTAGTTCTCGAATATGGTTCCGCACACCAACTGGGTTTTGATGTGGGATAGGGGTTGAAACTCACGGCCGATTGTCGCTTATCGACCGGTCGAAGTTCCGGTGCTCTGCTAATGTGTATAGCAGCACTCGGGTCGAATCCTCAGCGATGATACTTTATAATAGTCGTTTGTTTTTAGTTGATTTTATTTTGATTAGGGGGGGGGGGTTTGTTTGCAGATCTTAATTGAAATGAATAATTTATGATTTTTAATTTAACAAGTTGATAAATATTGGGGTGAGTTCATCATTAGGGAGTTAAGCATGTGATATCCTTGAGCTTTGCTTTATATTGCATTAAATTAACACCCACATCAAAAGTTGATGTTGATTGGAATTCCCAAGTGTTAAGACTTTAATCCAAGCCTTAAATTTACTTAGGGTTTTAATCTCAATCAGTTCTTGATTGTGGAAGTGTATTTATGGTTCCAATAATCCATGGAAACCACACGTTGAACATAATATGTCAATAATCCATGACATGTTAAGTCCAACATACACAATGTTAAATTAAATAATACTCATCGAGAAAAACCTCTCAATCAATTAACATCCATAAATTATAACTCACCCCAATAAGATATTTACTCATCCATTTAAATTATTAGTAATCTGGTCTATTATGTTTAAGGTGATGAATTACAAAGAGAAGAAAAAGAAAGGGATAAGAAAAGAGTTGTGCGCCGAACACACACACGAACGATGACGAGAGTAAAAAAAACCATACTTTTTATTGAATAATAAAGTAAAAGAAGATGATGGATTTCAGATTTATTTAAACTACAATAAGAACATTAATATTGAACTACATAAGGTGGATGATAAAAAGAAATTAAGAAGAAGAAAATTGCATTAAAACAGAATTACAAAGACAAACACTTGCAAAATTACAACGAAGAAAAATACAAAAGTAAATGAAAAAAAAGAGAGGAGGAAGGGATTATCAAGTGAAAACTTGAGTTTGGAATTCCTCCCAAGACTTTGGCAGGGCCTTGGTACTTCCAATCAATCCTCCTTTGCTCTGAAATTCCAACCCTTTTGAAAGGAGAGGAGGGGATGTATTTATAGCCCAAGGTGGTGGACTGTTTACATTCCAGAAATACCCTTCCACTTGGCTCGTAGATATGGACATAAAGACAGCCGAATATCGAGAAATATCCTTCTTCAATGTTTTATATAATAAATTTGTCCGACTACTCTCAAAATTTGGAGTCATTTGGACTTAAGAACCAAAAGTTATGGCCGGTTGATTAAACAAAGTAAAACTGTCCATTTCAATCCAGTCTTTTTGAAGTCCAGAATGTGAAAGGGTTTTTGAATATTAATATGCCTTCAAATACGAATGGGTTCTTCAACAAAGTCGTCCACATATATCTCCTCTTTCACACTGAAAAATTTCAGCCCGATTTGATGCTCAAATCATGAGATATGTCATGCATACTATACTGATTTTAATTCTCGGCCAGAATGGTGGGCTGGACTTTAAAGCTTCATTTGGGCCCCTTGTACTTAGATTTGGGCATTGAAATTTTTATAAAAGATGACATGTAGTGTCCCACGAATTATTGTGGAGAGTTAATGTTTTTGGAGTTCTGGATTGAGCCCAGTAAATCAATATTCAAGGATGGTCCAGTCTGTTCACAGATTCTTTGGTCTTGTTTGTGAGGACCATATGACCCTTCAAATGGCAGAATAGGCTCATGGTACCTTCTAATGAAATGTTGTATATTGAAAGTAGAATCCTAAAAAACAATAACCACACAATTTTGATCAGTATAGTTGTAGTTATTTTTAAAACATTAAACTGACTCAATTGGACTACTTTTAAAAATGCTCAAAAATTATACTTAATATTAAAACATTAATATTTCACACAAATTATGAACATTTCATATAAAATAAGTAAAGGGAGTATATAATAATTTATGAAAATATTAATAACATCATGGGATTTTAATATTTTCTAAATAATGGTTAGACCCAAAATACAAGGTAGTATGAGAATCAAGCCATATGTTCTAGAATTTTTCCCAACATAGAATTGGTTTATATACAAGGAATGTGGAATTTTCTTCTTTTATAGTCATTCCTAGGCTCGAGATTAGAGATCTGGGTTTCATTACATATCTCATTGGAATGAGAATCAAGCCACATATATTTCTTGAAAAACCGTTAAATTTATTATCATGTGGTGAGAACATGGGTCACCTGATGTGAAAGAAACATTAAGGAATGACTAGGGGATAAGACCCAAGTTTCACTACATATCTTTCTAGATAATTAATAAACACACTTTTAGTTCTTGAAAGATATTCCAAAAGAAAGTATGATCCAAACACATTGAGAAATGGTGCCCAAGTGCCACTAGGGAGTGGAAATTATTTGAGTGAGGCTTATGCATAGAAGAAACTCTTTTATTAAGGGACCATAAGAAATATATATTCATGGCATCTTTATGGATTTCTTAATGTTAAATAAGGGAGACAATAAATTTACAGTTTAATGTCATTTGGTGAGGAGAAATGGTGGTTTGAAGTTTCAGTTCATCTGACTGGGACCTCATGTTATATACTTTATCATCTTGTGAAATGAATAATGATACTACGTAGTTCAACATCATGAAATTTGGATGTATATGGTTCTATTTATCACAACACCCTATAACTAAGATGATGGTTATTACATAGTTTAATTTCATTCAACTAGGATGTACTCTTTGTGATTACAAAAATTAATTTTTTAGGAATATTTCATTGGTTGGATTTGTAGTGACTTCCACGTGATGTAAGGTGTTCAACGTCTTTTAATATAGTTTCTCTAACTCATCCAGTCATTTCTGGGATTTTTCATTGGTGCACAGTTAATCATAGATGGAAACTCAGAACGATGGAAACTGAACATCAATGTGTAGGGTTGCTTCTATTTTGTAAACCAATGATTACGAAGTTTATCATATAGTTGTATAGGTAGTAATCTAGTAGGCCCATAAGGCATGCAAGAGATTATAAGCCCAAGACTTCTTATCTTTATCCATCATCTTCTAGAATATATTTGACACTGTCTTTTTGAAATCTCCTATCTTTCCATTGGCCACTACATGATAGTTGGATCAATGGTTGGACATGATATTTTAATCTTGATAAATCTTACCTACCTCATAAGAATACAAATTTGTGTCATGTTTTGTAAATATGGAGTGAGGGACACCAAATCTAGTAATAAAATTAGCACTAAAAAAGCTAAAAATTATTTTGGTCCTAACTTCATTGAGAGGTACCGCCTCTTCCCATTTTGAGAAAAATCAGTAGTAGTAAGAATGTACTTGAACTTCTTACATATAGATGGAGTATAAGGTCTGAGTACATCCATTACCTGTGTATAAAATGTCCAAGAGTATTTAGTTGTATGTAAAAACTCTAGGGGTTTATAGATTATGTTGGAATTCACATGGTAGGGATGGCACTTCTTAGTGAAATCTGTGCAATAAAGTTTCATCGAAGTCCAAAAGTATCTGAGCCTTTTAATTTGATCAAAAATCTTATACCTAGACTGGTGGGAACCATAGTCTCCTGAATATACTTCATCCATGACATCCGTAGTTTCTCCCCCATCAATGAATTTGGTCAGGATTCTATCAAATCCTCCTTTTTAGAGGATCTTATGATTATTTGAGCCACATAAAGAGTGAAATTTATCCCTCATCATTGGATTTTCTCCATCCTAGATCTATCTAGTGGAAGTATTATATCTTGGAGATATTCTAGGATGGGTTTCATCCATCCTATTATTGGACCATATGGTTCGGGAATGGGGATAATTTTATTGATATCATCTACTTTGATCTGAAAAAAATTTAGACCACACAAAGATGGGCAATATAGATAATTGTTTTGTCCCAGTTTGGATCTGAATAGGTTATGGTTGAATTTTCGAATGCATTATATTGTGAATTTTGTGATTGCAATAATTAAGATAATTTTGGATATGAGGAAATGTTTTCCATTAACTCTCAGACATAATATCACATGGTAATTAGCTCCTCTTTTATTATTTCATAATCCCCATTGATTTGTTTGATTATCAATTATGAATAACCCTTCACCTCTAGGTGGTTCACCAGTACTTGGAGTGCCAATTCTTGGCCTCCAATGATATCCTAATATTCTTCCTCATTGTTGGTACCGCCTTCTGATAACATGAAAGAGTATTGAAAGACTTCTTTATTTAAGGAGATAATCAAAATTCCTAACCCAAATTTGTTGAGTATATGGTCTTCCATTATCTTCCCCATTGGACTACTGGAATCACCATCAAAATACATTTTCCATGTTTAGGGGATATATTGAATATAGAATATTTATTCATCAGGAAGTTCAATATTTAATTACGTCACTTCTAAAAATTGGTGCTCCACAATGAATTCTTCCAAATCTTGGACTTTCACTGCTTTCCGAGGTACTAATTGAATATCAAACTACTACAGAATAAATTCCCAATAAGACAGACACCCTTTCAGAATAGTATGACTGAGGATAAAAATGATATGTTTATTATAAGAAACCAAGTTGACCTCATGATTCTTTAGATAATTCCTCAGCTTCTGAACCACAATTATTAATGTTAGAAACCTCTTCTCAAAATATGGATATCATGCCCCTGCATCTATAATGGTTAAAATGAGATAATAAAGGTTGTTTTAATTCCAATTTTTTTTATTTTTCACATTGAAGGCACCCAAGGATCACTCCAAGGCCTTCACATAAAGAATTAGTGTCTTTCCATTAGCATTTTTCATCAATACAGATGGGATAAAGATGTATTTCTTGAGGTTATCAAATGATTCATGACAACCATCAGTCCATTGATATGTGACCCCCCTTCTTCATGAATTTTTTGAAGGGTAAACATTATCCTATGAGGTAGGCTATGAAGTGTTGGATGTCATAAAATTATCCTTGAAGTCCTCTTAAGTCATCATGTCTTGAGGAGGTGAAATTCCAATGATAGATTTAGTCTTCTCAGGATCAACTTTGATTTTGCGATGGCATATAACAAAGCCAAGACATTTTCCTGAGGATACCCCAAAATAAAATTTCAAGGGATTCATATTCATATTATACTATAGAATCATGCTGAATATAGTCTCTAGGTCAGCCATGTGGTCATAATGCTATCATGATTTGACCACTAGATCATCGATGTTGCGTTCAACAATTTATCCTTGAAAGGGTTTGAAGATGAGGTGAATTGCACATTGATATGTGGAACCAGAATTATTCAAACAAAATGGCATTACCTAATAGAAAAATACACCTTGAGTGGCTCTAAATGTTGTGAAATTGTTATCTTCTATGGCCATCTGGATTTGGTTATAACTAGAGTAGCCATCCATGAAGGAGGGATCTTGGTAGCCAGCTATTGCATTAGTCAAGATTTATGTGATCGACACTAGGAATTCATATTTGGGAAAATTCCAATTCATATATTTGAAATAAATGAAAACTCCAATTTTCCCATTCTTCTTTTTCATAGGGAAAATATTGGCTAACCATTTTGTATATGAAACCTCTCAGATGAATTTTGACTTGATGATCTTATCGACATCAACCTCAATTTTGGAGGCATGAGTCAAGTGCATTCTTCTCACTACCTACTTGTATTCCCGATGCTCTTCAGGAAAACCTAACTAACGTGTGGACACTTTAGGGTCATGTCATGGAATTTTTATGTAATTCCAAGAGAACACATCCTTGTGTTTTTTCAGAAAGGATGTATATACATAATTTTCTTATCGATTCATAGCCACACTAATCAAAGTGGAATGTGGATATTTCTATGTACCCATATTTATCTATCATAGTTCATCCACATTGGTAGATACTCCTACTTAAAATGTCGAAGGGGGTCCCTAAGATCTTCCTATTTTTCCCCTACCTCATTCTTTACTTCTTCTGACTCTTCTTGGATGAAAGGTGATGATGAAATAATTTCAAAGTCAGGGGAGGAGTCTGTATTTAGACATCTAGAAGAAAAAGAAACTAATTTTGGTCTAACTAATGATGAAGGGTATTCTTGAAACTTCTAATGGTGAATCAAGGGTTGAGAATCAACATCCCTTTATTTATCCAATAACATGACAACTTCTTCAAATTTTACTGACAAGGTAGAGGTTTTCTAAATCTCAGGGGATGGAATGAAGACATTTCCATCCAGGAATTCATCACTTCTTAGAGAGTTAATAAATTTTCATGTTCCATAGGATTTAGTTCCCACAACTGACATTATAGAATCCACTGATAAATTACTTGTATTTGGGAATACCCTTTCAATTTGATTAATGGGAAGCACATAATCTGAAGTAAAACGCTTGAATGGGTTAGCTGGTATCTTCTCCAAACCATTTGGGGAATTTATTCTTATAACATCATCTACCACGAAACATTTTCCCTATCCAGGAAATAAATTTGCATCATTGTAATGAGATTCACATGATATGAATGAGGCCTTTTCCCTATACAATTTTCTAATTTGATCAATGACACAATATTTTATAAAATGGTGGTATGATGAAGGAGTTCTTTCATGTTGATGAAGCCAGGGTCTTCTAAATAGGATATTGAAAACTATGTCCTTCCAGACAACCATGAAATCTGAATCAAACAAAAGATCCCTAAATCTCACATAGAGGTTCATGATCATTATTATCATAACCATATAACATAAAATTGGAGGGAGAAAACTGGGATTCAATGAGTCCTAATTGGTAAAGTGTCCAAATTGGAATGATATTGACCCCGGATCTATTATCAATGAAGAATCGCCAGAAATCAATTTCATTAATCCTTCCAAATAGATATAGGGCCCTAATGTGTCTTTGTAGGATGACATCCTCATCCTGGTCAGTGAAACATATGAACACATGCTATTATGTAGGATCATTCTCTATACGGTAAACCTCCATGGTAGCAAACTCAACTTCAAACTATTGAGGTCTTGACACAGCCTCAATAAATGATTCTCTGAGGTCTTTTGACATATTCAATGAATTGAGGATTGAAATCATAGCTGCTATATGGGCTAAGTTGATTCTAAACATCATATTTCTAGTCCGGAGTTTTGTGATTTACAACATAAAAATTCACCTTTTCATGTTCTCTTAGAGTTTATGTTTCAGCTGTGGATGGAGTCTCCTTTGGGGAATGATCTTGAAGTGCTTCTGCTCTTGTTGGATTATGCAGGCTAGGTGGGACAACCTGATAAGAAGGTGGTGGTGTATCCTCTAACCAGTCTTCCTAAATGATCATGTCAAGGAAGACCCTATCATGTGTGGGGGGAGTTTCCATGATCTTTTTTGGATCTCTAGAGGGATCCCCCATGAGTTTCTACTACATAAATAGTTCGAGTATGGGTTTGGTTGAAGTAGTGACTTCTAGAACGACCACATCTTCCCCTGTATCCCCAACCTTGAAGAACCTTTCCTTTAGTTTCACAATCATTTATAGAGAAATCTATTTCATAATCATACTCATTTCTTGAGAATGGATTAATTATGTGAATAACATTAACAGATCCAAAGATCTACTCCTCATCTGATAAAGTCTCTTCCTAAAAGGTCGAATCTTGTTGTGTCGTTTGGTGGGGTTGTTCCCATTATTTGGATATGGTTGTCATGAAATCCAAAAATATTAAGGAAAAATTTGGACCTTACATGATCTCATATTCTTCTATTAGCTATTTATGATTCCTACCATGACTCTTCTTTGAGGATTGGCCTTCAAACGACTGGGTTTTCAATGAATATGGATTTTTTTTAGCAGAAGTAGTAGGAGGTATAATTGGTTATTTCAACTATGATCATAGAATCATAGGATTCCGGTTAATTGTTTTTACGACCACCTAATCATCAAAATTATATGCATTATTTATTTTAACTTCCTTGTATTCTCCTTCCTCCTCTGGATCAATAGCAGAAACACATGATACTTGGGATAGAGAATTTTTCATTTTCACCTACCTAAAGTCCACCATCTTTTGAAGGATGTCTTTGGAAACAAAACACTCTTGGATAGGGTGCCCCAAAATTTGATAAATGAGAAAGTAGTTTGAGAGGTCCTTATCTCCTTATTTTTTAGGCTTCTTGGGGTTCAGTAACTGATCTATGTTGTTTTCCAATGCCAAGATTAAGTAGTATGGAACCTGTTCGTTCTGAAAATAATAGACTTTTTTAACTCCTCAAGTTGTCTCTTCCTCTGATCTCTTTGACAATCTTGATGAGTTGGGAATTTCTATTGACACTCGGGATGTGTATCACTATGGTATGATGAGGTATTTGAAGTAGGAGTGGGTACAAGTTCCTGCTCAAGTGTAACTATAGCAACTTCTATATTTTTTTCTCTTCTTCCCAGACCTGATGTAATTATTCAGGACTTGGATTTTGTCTACGTGATGGAATTCTTCACCTCTTTAGAAATTGAGGAAAGGCCCTAAAACCCACTGGTGTATTTATCATGAATCAATGCTATGTGGAACTCATCTCAAAGATTCTCTACATGGATAGGAAACAACTCTTGTTTAGGGGGTGGTAGATATAAAAAATATGTCAACCCTTTCTACCAAGTAATGAAATATGAGAATATTTCATTCTCCCTCCGCTTTCAGTTTGCAAGATCAAAGATTGTTGTCTTCTATAGTGTTGAGATGAACTAGAAAATGGACCTCTGATAGAAATCTTCCGATCCAACTATTGATTGAGATTTTAAACTCATGTAACATACAAAGGTTTTCCCCTATAGTGATTGAAAAAATAATTTGTGTTTCTATTATTCTTATTGTTCATGGGTACCCCTCATGGGATCACAATGAAAGATGAAATGTTTCAAGTGCTACTCCAGATTTCCTGAGTAGTTAAAGATTGGAAATCTGGGATTACAAAGGTTTAATGGGGGAGGAGTTGGATCTATCAATTCAGGGTAAGCCTTAGTTTCTTGTTGTACCTATTTATTCCATCTTTCAATAGCTACCGACCAACTCATCAATGACTCAATGGTGTTCATAAGAATTTTAGAAACATAGGGTTTATCCAAGACCTGAACATGTGCGGTGACTAGGGCCTTAATGGGTTTAGAAAATGTTATGACCACTGGTGGCTGAACTACTGGAATATATCATGGGAAACCCATAGGGATAGGTCTGTAAGGATGTGCCTGTCTTAGTTCTGTTTGCCTCTACAATGAACGAAATTCGTGACATTCCTTATTTGTTGCAAGAAAACCTCTTTTTTGAAGTGTGTAAACTAGATGTGCTAATTGAGGATCTTATTACAGAGCATATATAGTAGTAAAACTACCTTAGATTTACTCCTCATTGATTCTTCTTAACTATTTCATTTCTTCCTATTGCTAAGAAAATATTTCCTCTAATGAAAGGTACTGACTCTCAATAGGGGGAATGTGAGACACAATCTGATTCTTACCTTTTTTCCTATTTGTTTTCTTTTGATGTGGAATAGGTGGATTATTTGAGGGGACACCCAAATTCTTGGGAAGCCTCTGGTTTGAAGTACACACACCTCTTTCATTCGATTGATTGTTGAATACATCATGAAACCAAAATTTCTCTCCTAAATCCTCTAAATTGGACTCATGTTATAAAGTATTTTTAGTGACATCACTGATGAGATTCACTGATTCTTAATGCACAACAGACATTATATGCGTATCTATGCAAGATCTTCTTCTTTTTTTTCCTCCATGAGACCTTGTCCTACTATTATTTGATTCCATGGGAAATTTCTGGTGAATAGTAACTTGAAGGGAATCCCATGATAGTTCAGTCATGTCCATTCCAAGTAATGGTACTGGATCACGCATTGACATGAACTGGGAGGATTCATTTCACAGCTTCTTCCCAGTTGGAAGAAAACTTATTCCCACTAGGGATGCGATTGTTTAGGTAAAATATCCCCCAAACCTGAGGTATGGGGTTGTTCCTATTCTTACTTCACAACCCCATAATCCTTTTTTACTCACTCTAATGGTTGGGTTAAAAAAATCCCCCAGCCCGGTGTTCTGGGGTCTCTCATGAACTGATATGGATAATATTACCACGGATGCTCTTCAGAGTTTATGCATTTTGGTCCAAACGTAGGATGCGTGCATACCTAGAACCCTTTTAAATAATTTGTTTCAAAATACCGTTGGGATATTTTAGAAATCTATACCATCTAATGGCTAACATCCTCTAAACAGGAGGCCAACTCGATGTTCTCAGATGCTTTCAAAAAAATTATCTCAACAACATTCTCTCTATGGTCTTGACATCAGTGATATTGAGTCAAGGCCTATTCTTGTTGAGCATATTGTTCCTCATGAATATAATCCATTTTTTGAACACTAGATGGGTATCAGAAATGAGTCTTTGCAACTTCATTAATGCATCGAGGAATTCACATTGAAGTGATCCCTAATGCTTATCAATTTTTGGTTTCCAGAAAACCATGATAGAAGAAAAGTCAATTTGGCACTGCAACTCTTTTATTACCATGATATGAATTTGATACTCATCATATCATAATAATTTTTCTTTTAAATTATGGTGAGCCTTCTATATGTTGAGGTGGATTTCATCCATAAAATCTTTTATCAACATATCTGAAATGTTTTATTGAGGGTGGAAAAAGGCCATAACATGAGTGGTATTTCATATTTAGCTAGTTGTTTTCTCATGTTTAACATATCCTCTTCATCTTTTTCCGAATTATCCTCTACTCGACCAGACCAAATTTTTCGTTTTCATATTGCTTTATCAAAATCAGAAATATTAGTAGCGAGTTTCTCTTTTGTGCTAGAGCGTAAGTGGCCCACAGTTGGTTCAGATAATGATTGTCTCCTTGGTATGTCTTTCGGTTGAGAAAGTATTTCACCTGCCAGTGACAAGGCATCATACATGACCGACCTTGTGTTTTCATGTGCCTCAAGATAATAGGTATTTCAAATCACTACATTTTAAATTAGAGAATTCTCTTGAAAATGAGTATTACTATTTTGGAGAGGACATTAATATAGAACTCCATTATGGGAAGGATCATCATGATGGACTGTAACAATGGGTAGAACCTATTACTCCTTGGTCTTCTGGCCATAAAAAGGGTTTACTTAGATCTCTTAAAGAGATAGGCTCTCAATATTGACTAGATGGTCATGAATCAATCCTTTATAAGGATTTATTTGAAAAGGACCTTCAGAATTACTACAAATACTCTTGTAATTTGGTAATTGGATGGTAGGATCTTGAGCTACAGTTGATAAATGTTTGAGGGATTCAAGAAATCCAACATTAAGTAGATCTAGATAGCATATCTGTTCTTGATTCTCCAACCTTGTTGTGTTGAGACTTCTTCTTTAATTCCTTTTTAAAAATTGTTGGGGCCATTTACTGGGTAAAGTGGTTTTCATGGATAGGTGTATGTTCTATCCTTGGAGAGGCCATTATGATATTCTGATTATCTCTAGTTGTAGTGGGTGTATAGTCCTGGTCCGATTGTCTATATGATATGTGGGAGTGTTCACCATGGCCTTCCTGAATAAGAATAGAAGTATGTATCTACTATGGGGTGATATGATGATGAACCAGCCCACTTGTGGGGATAGAGTTATGTGTATGTCCCTTTGGTATTTTTTTTGTTGTTGTTTTGATATTCTAGCAAGTTTCTAGGATATGGGATTAGATTTTTGTCTTCCCTTTCACCATTTATAGGATGTTCATAGTGGATTCGGATATCAGAACAAGAATATATGTCCATTTCATATCTAGAGTAGGTGTATTTAAATTCTCTTGTCCTACCTTTCCTACCAGTAGATACTGATAGTATTCATGTGTTGGGGAGATATTTGAGTCATCCCTCTACTTGCGGTCAGGTATTTTTGACTGATTTCTCTAGGTACTGCCAGATGAGGCTGTCAGTAAGCTTGATTGGTGCAGGAAGGTGTATGTTCATGCTTGATATTTTCCACAAAACATGGTATATGAGCTTCTTTGATTACTTACATACGAATATGATATAATTCTTGATGTCTATAAGTAGGTGTGTGTCCCTACTCATAGAACATCACTGCATTTAAACAATGGTACTGGTTGGGTACCACCAAATGAGTGAGATGGCAAGAAGAATAATGGAAAATTGGTGTATTGTCTGCTCATTATTTTCCACCAATCTTGGTTAGTGGGATTCTATTGTAACACCCCGAGCTTCCATGATACGCTTCTCATTCAATAATGTAATAGCTTGCATTGTACGCAACATCGAGTTCTAACACACTGCAACTAATCAAAGTAGCCGTTATGAATAGTAATAACCAATTTTTTAATTTATAGAAATTTTATATTTCAAAATGGACTTCATTTTTGTATTCCTAATATTGAAATTAGCCGATGTTAAATTTTTTGTAATTTTCTGAGAACTTCAAAATTTTTATGAATAGTGAAAAATACTTAAAAACAACTTTTTTAATCAAAATAATTTATAGTGATAAATTATAATGTTTAGTGGTTTTAAAGTATAATTAGAATATATTTTTACCATTTTATCCAATGGTGGTCATTAGAATTAATTTAACATTGAAATTGGACATAAACAATTGCCAATCTTTTGATATAAATTGTTTCTTAAAAACACGCTATTTGTTGTAACAGCGGGAATTAATTATAAAATTAATTAATGCAACTTATATGTTTGGAATTTTGTAAAATAGACATCATTTTTGAATTCGGAATATCAATTATAGCTTAGGGTGAAATTTTGGCCTTATTCTGAAAAACTTCAATTTTTGATGAATAGTGAAACCACTAAGTGGTTGTTAAAAACTGATTTTTCGTTAAAATGAAATATTACCACTTCTGTGATTTGATTTTCAAAAATCCGACATACATGGTTGTCATTAAGAAGTAAAATGTGGTTCAATGAGATTAAAATAATTTTTTGGTGAATAGTAACTTTTAAGTTCTTAATCGCGATTAGAGGTAATTAGTGTAGTTTAAGGTAAAAATAATGTTTTAATAATATGAGATGAGCTTGACACTTGTCCTACTCCTATTGGATGAGTCATGGCCGACCAAGACAACCCATGGGTCAACTTGGGGACCCCATGGAGCCACTTTGGTTGGAAAATGACATTAATATATATTTATTTAATGTTAAAATTAAATTGACACAAACATGAGTTGTTTTACTAAAACAGTATTTAAGTGGGGTTACACAAGTCCAAATTTTGATTATAAATATTAATTAGAAAGCTAAAAAGATTTCCTACATCATAGTATTTTTTTTATAATTTTTAGACATTAAATAAATTAAATTATTTATGACATCATTATGATGCAGCGATGACCTCATTATTTAACGATTTTAATAAAATGAAAAGATAATGTAAAATCCAAGGCTTACACTTGTCCAAAGACTATTGGATGGGTAGATTTCGAACCCTTATCACCTTATCCACGAATTATATAAGTGTGGGACCTTTAAAATCCGAAAATCATTGTGTAATAATGTAACATTTCAATCTTTCCAAAAGAGCCCCTCCTCTCCACTTATAAAAGGCCCCCACCTCTCCCACCTCATTTACACTTTCAAGCCATTTGGCTCGGCCAAACTCTGCCCAAATACTCTCCCAACTTCCCCCTCTTACTCCTAGAAGCCTCACTTTGGGTAGAACTCTTCCCAAGGAAGCCTTTGGCTCAAATCAAAAAGAGTTACCCGATTTTGAGGTAATGCCTTCTCTAATGTTGTTTTGTTTCATTTTTCTTCTCCAACCCCCTAAACTCTTTTTATTCATTTCTTTTGTAACAACAACAGTATCCTCAATATACTAGGATGTTGTTATAAGAAGGATTCGAGCTACACTTACACATACCTACATCTAATGGTTAAAGAACATACTGTTTCTGTGGATGGCGAATTTCTGCCTCACGAAACGATGATTGTTCAAATTATTTTAACACCTATAATGGTGGCCATTTTGATGACACTATTTTCATATATGATATATATATTATGTTTATGTTTTCCTTATCCTTATGTATTTCTCATTTATGTCATACTTTATGATTTTCATTATGGGTAAACGCGATAATTTCATTTTAGGAAGTGCGGACTACCGCCCCCTCAAAGTGATTTGAATCGTTAATACCATATGCGGGATGTATAAAGGATGGAATAAATGGTATTATACATTATATTATACTGGAATTATAATATACCTTTATATAATTATAACTTCATTCCATTAAATACAAAATATAAACGAAAGTAGCGTTCATGCGTACGTACGGCTTACCGTCTCCATGAACGGTGCATTTCATTTCTTACCTCTAAATGTTATGTAATATTATAAATGCATTTATATACTGGATTTATAAGAGATATATGATATCTATATCATGAATATAGTTCTGGATATAATGGATACATCACCACATGAACAACTTGTAATTATAAGAAGTTTATTTTTGACTCAAGTACCAAAGATCGACAAAACGACCGTTATTAACTTAAATAATTAAATAATGTTCATAACATGGTAATAAGTGATATAAATGGAATAATGAACATGAAAAAGGTTCTTAAGTAAATATAAATTAACTCTAGTTTATTATTCAGGAGGTTAAAGAACGGTCGAGTCAGGACAAGACGCAAGGTAAGGGAATTTCTTAACCCAACTTCCATTCTTTGGGTTAATCTCCTACTTTCAAATTATGTCATGATATTATTATGTCCTATATTGTATTTGTACATTATTTATGTGTACTTATAGTGAATACACATTATAGATGTACTTTATTTAAAAAAAATGATCTTTTTAAGGACTTCGTCTCAATCACCTTTCATTGAGGCATATTTGGTTTTATACACAACTTTCTTTTATACGGTGTATAAACCCCTTTGACTTTTACGTTTATTCAAAAGGAATCTTTTTTATACGAAGCGTTTTACTAAACGACAAAAAGGGAATGTTTTCCTTTCCGTACTTATGCGGCGACAACGACTTCTCCGCCACCGTGACCATTATTGGAGTTTCGGCTTCCTCTACAAGCCATACTTTTTTTTAAAAAATAAAAATAAATACCATGTTTTACTTTTCTTTTATTTTGGTATTGAAAATGGTTTTGAAAGCATTTTTATTATATCAATGTGTTGTATTGACATCTTGTGGTTGAAATGTGGAAATGTTATGTTTCCTTTACGCATGTTTTATGTGATACGATTATGTTATGGTTTATGATATGTTTAAACCTATTCATATGAGGAATGAATTGGACTTAATAAGTGACGGGTGGAGCCCGCTATAGCTCCTCGATGAATCGGCAGGCCTCATGAGACAAACTAGTGTCTTGGCACGAGGCCTTGACAAAATTTTATTTGTGGTCTTGGCACGAGGCCTTGGCTACGTGGTTATGATAGTCTGGCATTATGCATTCCATCATTATGAAAATGGTTATTGATATTGCATGTGATTATTCGACTAGTAGAATATCCATGCGAGTAAGTAAATGGCATTATCTAATTTTATTTTTTCCATATTATGTTGAAGTTCATGTTTAAAAGGCTTTTGTTTTAGTTATACATTGCCTTAAATGTTAATGTTTATTTATGAAAGCTTCCGCATTATTGTTATCCTTACTGAGCATCTGAGCTCACCCCTTTCAATGTTTTAATATTTTCCAGGATGTGAAGAAGTATTTTATGAATGACCTGCAGGGATAGTCAAAAGAGGATATGAGTGTGGACTATGAAGACATTGTTATTAGTTTTTCACTTTATGATGTAATGTAACATTTATGAATGTATCTAGTGTTTCCAAGGCTACTAAACTAATCGGTCTTTCGAGACTTGATCTTTTGTGATCATGCCAATGTTACGAAGTAATGCACCGACTCCGGGTAGCTAGGGTCGGGGCGTTACAGTTGGTATCAGAGGCAGTTTAGTACTAACCTTGGAAGCTAGATTTAGATAAACTCTGATTAGAGCACATAGCCCGAAGATAGACTTTAAGGATTAGTATAGAAGAACTTCCTATAATTTTGGTATTATAGAGATTTTGTGAGTTTTCCGAGCAATACGTCCCTGTCTGGATACGAGCAAGTAGAGGCGTCTCTGGCACAAATGTACCTAGGGGTAAAACCCAAAAACACTGCTTTGAGCTAGACTTGAACGGGAACTGGTGCATGACAACGGGCCTTGCTGCACTCTTGGTTACGACACTCCCGGAGGATATGCTTTGGATAATTCTCATTTTATTTATAAACCACTATGAAGGGTTATGAGTATATACTTCCACAAAGAAAACATTTTTATGGATTATATCCATAAATAGTTCAATTTATGTTAAGTATCTTACAAGTATGGAATTATGTATTTTGATTTATAAACTAATATAGTTTATGCCATTGTTTTGAAATGGCGCCTAGTGGAAGGAATGGAAACCGTATCAATGCACGCACTCCGTGTGAGGATTTCCCTCCTGCTCAAGATAATTATTGTGGAGCTGGAGATACAACTGGTGCTGATCAACTTATTACCATACTGGGATAACTCACTCAGGTTATGAATAATAACCTTACTCGTATAGAGCACCCTGATCCGCAACGTGGAGGATCAATGTTAGACCGCTTCATGAGGCAACAACCACCAACATTTAATGGGGGTACAAATCCGTTAGAAGCAGAGCAATGGATAAACTTCTTAGAGAAAATATTCCACGCCTTGGGGAGTAGCGAAAGGGAGAAGGTTATCATGGCAGTTTACCGCCTCACTGGAGATGCCGATCAGTGGTGGTCATTGATTCAAAACACAAAGGAAGATGAAGAAGTATCAAATATGGAATGGAGAGAGTTCAAAGATCTTTTCTTAGAAAAATACTTTCCACATGACCATCGAGCAGATATGGAAAGACAATTTTTGAGTCTGAGACAAAAGGAGGATGAGAATGTCGCAAAGTATGAGGCCAACTTTACAAGGTTAGCGAGACATGCTGTAGATTATATACGTAACCCAAGAAGTAAGATTGATCGTTTCTTTGATGGGTTAAAACCATTTCTCCGTCGAGCATTAGTCTCAAAAACCTTCTCGTCATACGAAGATATTGTCTCGTGTTCTATCAAGACAGAAAAGGAATTCTCTAAGTCTTATGACAACAAAGTAAAGCAAGAGAAGAAGAGAACGGTGGAACAAGAGACAGATAAAGGGAAAAAGGGAAAGAAGGATTTTCCATTATGCGATAGTTGTGGGAAGAATCACCCTGGTGCTTGCCTAAAAGGAATGGGAGTTTGTTATAAATGTGGAGAAAAAGGTCACCAGGCTCGTGATTGTAAGGGAAAGAAAGAGGTTATCAATGTTGAATGCTATAATTGTAGGGAAATGGGTCATTATGCAAATGAATGTCCTAAGCATCAGGGAAACTTACCTCAAAAAAGGCCAAGGGATCAAGGCCAATCTTATGCTGTGACTACAGTTGAAGCGGAATAATTAATGTATTGGTGCTTTTGGACTCATGGATTATATTCTGGTTATTAGAATAATGTGATATATATATAAGGATTGTACTGCAGTACTTGTTGTTTCAGTAAGGTTTTAATATGATGAAGGTAATTATATTTTTAGTATGTGACAATAAGAGAAACTTTACTTTGTTTGGGGAATCTGATAAATTGATTTTGGAATTAAGAGACCTTTTAGAGAAAGTCTGGACAGAGGTATTTTGGATAACTATAAAGGTTGGAGTGGATTAAGTTGATCTTTGGATAGTATTTTTTAAGGTTAAAAAATTTATGAAGATTATTTTTGAATATTATAATACTATAGTTTTAGGAAAAGGACAACCTGCAGGGTGGGGCATAACCCGTCGCGTCGGACAAAGCTGCAGGAATCGAACCCACAATAATAGTGCGACATGCCTTTATTTCCTACCACTAGCCTACAGGAAGTCCCTGGTTATTACAAAATAATTTTACTAATCTAAATGGTATGTGTTAAAATTTGAACCTTATACAATTAGGATAAGTATAATATTTTTGAGTTCTATTATCTTTTTGAGTGAAAGATGAGTTGAAGGTTGAAACTCTAATTGTCAAGCATAAATATATATATACCTATCACTTATTCAATGAATAAATTAATTCTTAAACTTTAGTAAAGGGATATTAAAACAAAAAATGTGTTATCCTAATACCTTATGTCTTGTTGAACTGATGATATTTTAAATCAACATAGATTGAAGGCTTTGAGGCCCTCAATTTGACAGTTGATTGTGATTGATGACCTCAATCACTCCCTACAAATATTTACGTTTTTCCTCCAATTATATGTCTCTAATTGCCACCAATGTTCTCCTTATCAAGATCATAATTTGGTGGTGACTTTCTTATTTCCATTTCCCTCTTATTAAGGCTAAATTTTATTAACCTTATTTCCGATGTGGGTTTTCCACAAAGGTATTTTCTATTTTCAACCTTTTATTTTCAAAGAAAAATTTCAAATTGCGAGGACGCAATTTATCGAAGGAAGGGAGAATGTAACACCCCGAGCTTCCATGATACGCTTCTCATTCAATAATGTAATAGCTTGCATTGTACGCAACATCGAGTTCTAACACACTGCAACTAATCAAAGTAGCCGTTATGAATAGTAATAACCACTTTTTTAATTTATAGAAATTTTATATTTCAAAATGGACTTCATTTTTGTATTCCTAATATTGAAATTAGCCTATGTTAAATTTTTTTTAATTTTCTGAGAACTTCAAAATTTTTATGAATAGTGAAAAATACTTAAAAACAACTTTTTTAATCAAAATAATTTATAGTGATAAATTATACTGTTTAGTGGTTTTAAAGTATAATTAGAATATATTTTTACCATTTTATCCAATGGTGGTCATTAGAATTAATTTAACATTGAAATTGGACATAAACAATTGCCAATCTTTTGATATAAATTGTTTCTTAAAAACACGCTATTTGTTGTAACAGTGGGAATTAATTATAAAATTAATTAATGCAACTTATATGTTTGGAATTTTGTAAAATAGACATCATTTTTGAATTCGGAATATCAATTATAGCTTAGGGTGAAATTTTGGCCTTATTCTGAAAAACTTCAATTTTTGATGAATAGTGAAACCACTAAGTGGTTGTTAAAAACTGATTTTTCGTTAAAATGAAATATTACCACTTCTGTGATTTGATTTTCAAAAATCCAACATACATGGTTGTCATTAAGAAGTAAAATGTGGTTCAATGAGATTAAAATAATTTTTTGGTGAATAGTAACTTTTAAGTTCTTAATCGCGATTAGAGGTAATTAGTGTGGTTTAAGGTAAAAATAATGTTTTAATAATATGAGATGAGCTTGAAACTTGTCCTACTCCTATTGGATGAGTCATGGCCGACCAAGACAACCCATGGGTCAACTTGGGGACCCCATGGAGCCACTTTGGATGGAAAATGACATTAATATATATTTATTTAATGTTAAAATAAAATTGACACAAACATGAGTTGTTTTACTAAAATAGTTTTTAAGTGGGGTTACACAAGTCCAAATTTTGATTATAAATATTCATTAGAAAGATAAAACGATTTCCTACATCATAGTATTTTTTTTTATAAATTTTAGATATTAAATAAATTAAATTATTTATGACATCATTATGATGCAGCGATGACCTCATTATTTAACGATTTTAATAAAATGAAAAGATAATGTAAAATCCAAGGCTTACACTTGTCCAAAGACTATTGGATGGGTAGATTTAGAACCCTTATCACCTTATCCACGAATTATATAAGTGTGGGACCTTTATAATCCGAAAAGCATTGTGTAATAATGTAACATTTCAATCTTTCCAAAAGAGCCCCTCCTCTCCACTTATAAAAGGCCCCCACCTCTCCCACCTCATTTACGCTTTCAAGCCATTTGACTAGGCCAACCTCTACCCAAATACTCTCCCAACTTCCCCCTATTACTCCTAGAAGCCTCACTTTGGGCAGAACTCTTCCCAAGGAAGCCTTTGGCTCAAATCAAAAAGAGTTACCCGATTTTGAGGTAATGTCTTCTCTAATGTTGTTTTGTTTCATTTTTCTTCTCCAACCCCCTAAACTCTTTTTATTAATTTCTTTTGTAACAACAACAGTATCCTCAATATACTAGGATGTTGTTATAAGAAGGATTCGAGCTACACTTACACACACCTACATCTAATGGTTAAAGAACATACTGTTTCTGTGGATGGAGAATTTCTGCCTCACGAAACGATGATTGTTCAAATTCTTTTAACACCTATAATGGTGGCCATTTTGATGAAACTATTTTCATATATAATATATATATTATGTTTATGTTTTCCTTATCCTTCTGTATTTCTCATTTATGTCATACTTTATGATTTCCATTATGGGTAAACGCGATAATTTCATTTTAGGAAGTGCGGACTACCGGCCCCTCAAAGTGATTTGAATCGTTAATAACATATGTGGGATTTATAAAGGATGGAATAAATGGTATTATACATTATATTATACTGGAATTATAATATAACTTTATATAATTATAACTTAATTCCATTAAATACAAAATATAAACGAAAGTAGCGTTCATGCGTACGTACGGCTTACCGTCTCCATGAACGGTGCATTTCATTTCTTACCTCTAAATGTTATGTAATATTATAAATGCATTTATATACTGGATTTATAAGAGATATATGATATCTATATCATGAATATAGTTCTGGATATAATGGATACATCACCACATGAACAACTTGTAATTATAAGAAGTTTATTTTTGACTCAAGTACCAAAGATCGACAAAACGACCGTTATTAACTTAAATAATTAAATAATGTTAATAACATGGTAATAAGTGATATAAATGGAATAATGAACATGAAAAAGGTTCTTAAGTAAATATAAATTAACTCTAGTTTATTATTCAGGAGGTTAAAGAACGGTCGAGTCAGGACAAGACGCAAGGTAATGGAATTTCTTAACCCAACTTCCATTCTTTGGGTTAATCTCCTACTTTCAAATTATGTCATGATATTATTATGTCCTATATTGTATTTGTACATTATTTATGTGTACTTATAGTGAATACACATTATAGATGTACTTTATTTAAAAAAAATGATCTTTTTAAGGACTTCGTCTCAATCCCCTTTCATTGAGGCATATTTGGTTTTATACACAACTTTCTTTCATACGGTGTATAAACCCCTTTGACTTTTACGTTTATTCAAAAGGAATCTTTTTTATACGAAGCGTTTTACTAGACGACAAAAAGGGAATGTTTTCCTTTCCGTACTTATGCGGCGACAACGACTTCTCCGCCGCCGTGACCATTATTTGAGTTTCGGCTTCCTCTACAAGCCATACTTTTTTTAAAAAAATAAAAATAAATACCATGTTTTACTTTTCTTTTATTTTGGTATTGAAAATGGTTTTGAAAGCATTTTTATTATATCAATGTGTTGTATTGACATCTTGTGGTTGAAATGTGGAAATGTTATGTTTCCTTTACGCATGTTTTATGTGATACGATTATGTTATGGTTTATGATATGTTTAAACCTATTCATATGAGGAATGCATTGGACTTAATAAGTGACGGGTGGAGCCCGCTATAGCTCCTCGATGCATCGACAGGTCTCATGAGACAAACTAGTGTCTTGGCACGAGGCCTTGACAAAATTTTATTTGTTGTCTTGGCACGAGGCCTTGGCTACGTGGTTATGATAGTCTGGCATTATGCATTCCATCATTATGAAAATGGTTATTGATATTGCATGTGATTATTCGACTAGTAGAATATCCATGCGAGTAAGTAAATGGAATTATCTAATTTTATTTTTGCCATATTATGTTGAAGTTCATGTTTAAAAGGCTTTTGTTTTAGTTATACATTGCCTTAAATGTTAATGTTTATTTATGAAAGCTTCCGCATTATTGTTATCCTTACTGAGCATCTGAGCTCACCCCTTTCAATGTTTTAATATTTTCCAGGATGTGAAGAAGTATTTTATGAATGACCTGCAGGGATAGTCAAAAGAGGATATGAGTGTGGACTATGAAGACATTGTTATTAGTTTTTCACTTTATGATGTAATGTAACATTTATGAATGTATCTAGTGTTTCCAAGGCTACTAAACTAATCGGTCTTTCGAGACTTGATCTTTTGTGATCATGCCAATGTTACGAAGTAATGCACCGACTCCGGGTAGCTAGGGTCGGGGCGTTACATCTATAGAGTAAGAAAAGGTAGGAACCTGCTCCTTATTGGTCGGTTGTCATCCCTAGCTATCCGTCTTGTGTGACTAGGCCTGAGGGACCTAGGATAGATAGTCAAAGGTGATACCCTCACCATGTTTGTGCTTTACTGCCATGCGGAAATGGTGGCAGTGATTTTTGGAAGGATCCCTGTGTCTTCGGGATGAGAATGTATGTGGCCTTCTGATCCACATCCTTAAAAAACTGGAGGGACTGGTTGTTGCATTATGGGGATAAGCTCCTGAAATAGTTGAAGTTTGTGGTCGAATCCCTATACTTTAGGACCATCAATCATCACTAACCAGATAACTATGGGTGATTGTTGATTTATAGGTCATACCGGGTGGACTCTAGGTTTGGTATGGTACCATACAGACGGTACTCTCAAACCAATTCATTGGAGACCTAGAATTGAATATGTTGATTCGGTGATGGAATCCTTTGCATGAATGAGGATCTATCCTGAGAAGGAGACGGGGAGTTCACCGGTGAAAACTAGAAAGAATTTATTGGAATGAAGGGTGTTCTAAAAAAGAGTGCCTGATATATTACAAACATTAATAAGAAAACCCTATTGAAACAACATCTTTGTGGATGAACACATTTATGATTTATTTCCTTGTATGACCCTCTTTTATCAATTGATAGGGGCCTGATAGATGGGTAACACTATCATCTTGGTTAAGGATTCAAATCAGGTTCACCATTTTTTGTTTACCTCAGAAATGGGAATTTGTTATAAATCATTATTTCCGAACAGTTTCTATATGGGTTTGTTTTTGGAACCAGAAATACCTAATTGTTCTGTATCTATGGGTACCCACTTTCTAAATTCAGGATACCATTCGATATTTTGACATATGATTTTTAAGAACTCATATTCGTTTAGAGGATGAGAGGTTGGGATCATTGCACCCGTTTGAGGGGAATTATTTACTACTCCAGCAATCTCTTATAGATTTAAGATATGTTCATGAATCCTTTATTAATTTACCAAATATGACGTCATTTTCCCTTGAAATTAGAAATCAATTATTAGCATGTGTGGAATTTAGAACCATCTGTATGTATCCAGGGTTATTTATCAATGGAGATATCTATATGTGTTGGAAGTTCAACATCAAGGGTATCCTCTTTTATAATACTTAGATATTCTTTGGTCATTATTGTGATGATGATGGTTTTATATCTATCCAATGTAGCACACTGGAATTTATTATCATCAAGGTAGACGATTGTCACTCTGGAGTTTATCATCATCCATAGATATGAAAGGTTACTCTGGATTTTATCATCATCCAGGGAGATATGAGTTATTTTGATGTCGGGATCGAACCCATAGTTGGGATACCTACATATCTTTGTGAAATAAATCAGAGCCCATGAAGTTTGATGCCTCTTAGTGTGACACATTATACTTTTAAGGTCACGTGATAAGGAAAATACCATACAATTTAATGACATGTGGTAGGGACGTCTATGTGGAAGGTTCCTAGTCAAGTTTTGGTGTATGAATTATAATAGAGAATCCTAAGGAACCTAGAAAGGATATGAGTTTCCAGGTTAAATTATACCTCATTGTGGATATAGACCAGAGAGAATTGGGTTGATTTTTGGGTGTTGGGTTTGAACCTTAGGGAGACTTACTACATATCTTGTCTAGATGGGAATCAAATACCACATAGTTCGGTATGTCTCGTAGGAAAATATGGTTCATTGAGTGAAAGAATTTGGGGATTATTCTATAAAAGGATTACCTTTTAACAAGGTCCATATGGTATTTTTGAAATCATGTCTGTTTGGGGGTTATTATTGGGAATATCTTCTGAAGATAATTCTCCTTAATCTTGGTCCCTAAGTAGGATTCCTATGTACCCCGTTTAGATGGGAATTAGAGTTCTCATAGTTCAATCTGTTTGGGTATTATACCTATGAGGAGTCCCATTTATGGGTTCATGATTTCTCATTTCATGGATGAGATGGCATCGAGATCTAGCCTCATAATGGCTTCCTAAATATCCCAATTATTGTGGGAATCATATTTCTTGTAGTTCAAAATGCCTTGAAAGGTTAAAGATACATGCCTTGGTCAATCTGTTACGTTATCAAAAAATGAAGAAAGTTACTTAATAGAAATGATCAGGTGCTTCATATATGGAGGGAGGGGAACAAGGTTGCTGACTACTTGGCTTTAGTGGATATTTCTAGTACAGAGGAGGCGTTTCTTCACAATGTAGCCAGCATAAAGGCATATGAGATCAATTATATTAAGGGGGATGTGCTTGATCTATATTATTTTAAGCCTCCTTAGATAAGGCTGGGATAATGGAGGGGAGAGGTTGGGTCTTCTTGCATCTTTTGTGTTTCCATCTTTGTTTTTTCTTGACATTAATAAAATAAAATAATATGACAATGATGATATTTCTCATAGTTCATTAAGTTTGGGGTGTATTGTACAACTATTATGAGCATAACAAATCTCTAATACCAAGTGAGTCATGCTTAGTGTGAGAAACACAAGGATTTTAAATATTCAAAAAAGAAAAAAAATCCTTCTTCGCTGGTGAAAGGGGATGGGGAGACCGTGGAAGACAATGGGGTTATGACACTTCCTTATTTTCACATTTCATTGGACATGTTTCCATGGAAAGGAAGTAATGAAGGATGCAGGGGTAGAAAAGAGAAATACTGAAACATCCTATAAGAAATGATAGGTTTTTTCCTTATGAGGAGTTCACTAACGCTATTTTTGAAGTTGGAGGAGGATATAATTCCCTATTGAAGGGGAAAAAAAGTTTGATCCTTACCCTCCCTACTGGGAACCAAAGGCTCTATATCTCAGAGATGAGAAGGGTAGGACATAGTCCTATCCTCAGAATCTGAAATTGGGAACTTCACAACATTATCCCTAGAGTAAGGGTCCACATGACCATATTTATCCAAATCTAAAAAAATATCAAGGATACTTACTCTTTGATAGGATAAGTGTGGGAATCCTCCAACCATATAAATTTGAACCCAAATGAGAGACATACTAACGTGCCTTTCCCCAAGGTTTTTAAAATTATGAGGTCTTGGTGGAGGTTTCAACATGTTCCCTTTTAGGAATGGGATCCAAAGAAAAATAATCAGTACCATGAATGGATTTTAAGGGGGATTCATGAGATGATCATGTAGGATAAAAGGTGAGGTGAACGAAGGAAGACCACAAAAGGGGTGATATGCGCAAGGGGTCTATGTGCAAGTAGGCTAAGAAAATTGGTTAACCTTAGGTGATGAAAGACTTGGATAATTACACTTGGGTGGTAATTATCTCAATCCTACAAGGATCTTCATAGGTATTCATATAAGTGAGTATCACAAGTTTCGATTTGAGGATGGAGGATCTTACTTGTCATCTATAGTTAGGGGGTTGAGAGAATTAATCACACAAGTTTTATTTATTTTTAACAATGAATGGAATTATGTATCACAATCCCCCTTTAATTATCTCTCTTTTCGGTGTTATGAAACTACTATATATGTTTTAAAGGACTTGAGAAAATTACTAGGATGATTAGAGAAACAATCGGTCTTTGGATAAAATTTTCCATACAAATGATGACCCCGATGGTCTATTTATAGGAAAATATGAGTCCCTATGTGAAGGTCTCTTATCATGAAAGTGGATGGAGTGTATGTGGGGAGTGTGTAGGAAGGTCGCGTGGAGGTAACATGAATGTCATGGTGTTTTGTGGTAATTGGGTGAATTATCTGCTCCATAACGTGAGGGATGCACCCCCTCAACCCTGCTCTCAATTAGTGTCAGGTTTCGGTTTCGGCCCTTCGAATCAGTGCCTTCCCTACCGTCATTGGTCCCCATGATAAATCCATATTTTTACCATGAAATTTTCAATCCCCATCAAGGTTTTTTTCTATCACAACACATAGAAATACATTTTGTTCCTTCTTCCAACATAAAGATGAATTTCTACATAAACACAACATTTGGTGTCTAGGTGAGGTTCACATATTCAATTTTGTAGAGAATTTCATGGAACACATTTCATGTTGTCAATAAATGAAAACTACCATTATGCCATATGTACACTTTTCCATAAGGGAGGCTATGATGAAACCTAGCCCTTACGTTGTAACTACCCAAAAATTGTATAAAACTCACCTTAAATCCCTACATTGTATTCAAGTCCACTAGGATGTTGCCACTCGAATGGCCTACTCTACAGTCCTTATCCAAGACATAATTCTTAACTAGGATACTCTATAGTCTACCCTCCATAGAGCAACAATGTCTAAAAATACAGTAACCTCAATTTTCCACATGATCCATCATACACCATAGCATGGAACTCCACACCGTAACAACTAGACTTTTAGTACAGACTATGTCTCCACATTTCACCCTTAAAAATGGATTTGGAAATAGTCTTTTTTAATTTTACCTCTAAACTCCTTGGAATCTTCTTCTGGTGTCTCCAATACAAAAAAATAACAACAGAAATGGATTATAGGGTATGGTCCCTTAGATATTCATTACAATTATATCATATATGAGTTAATGAAATCAAAAGTTTCTATAAAATTACAATATTATAGTGACACAAGCAAGATAAAATTGTGATTTATCATTTTACATATTCAAATTGTTAGAAAATTATGAAATATTATATCTTGAGAACAGATTTGAATATGATGAAGACCCAGGATCATAGAAACCTTATTGGAATTCATGTGATCCATTATTATTGGCATAATTTTAATTAATCAGTATGTATTTTATAAGTTAATATTGTAATTCATGAAAATTTAGTATAGACACAAAATATCTACAAGAAGGCACATTTTGAAAAATAGAAAGCTTTTGAGAAGTTATGTGGTTAATTGTAAATAAAATTTCATGTTTTACCATAGTGGATCAATTTATTGGTTCAAACTGGTCAAATTTTATATCAGACAAAATTAGTAGAACATGTGTTGAATAATCATGTATCTATAGTAAAGGAAATATTTTATTACATATCATGGTACTTTGTTCCTTCCATCACAACTTTCTGTCACTATAACCAACATGCACAAGTGGAAAATAATTTCCTATATAAAAATTATTATTAAGTTATCCTAATTTCTATAACTCATGATATATATTTATATCCTTTTCCCTTATCATGTTCAATAGTAGAGAAGGAGAATATGGATTGATGGGGTTGGTTTATATATTTTTTATGTTTTCATGTAATTGATTGGAAATTAATACACGTTATGTTATAACTTCATCATTATATTCACAAAGAGGAGAATATTGTAGATGGTGGTTGGTTATCCCCCCAATGACTATCATCATTATTACATGAGTCATATTATAAGAAACATGCAGAAAAAATTTCATGATGACAAATTGAAATATAAAATCATCAAATTAGGTATTATATCACTTCCTATACATATTAAGTACTTATAATAGTTTTATATCTTTGGGAATATTTTTTTATTTTTATTTTATCCCCTTACCATATAATATCCAAGACAAAATATTTCCTATAAAGTTATGAATAAATTAGAGGAAATATTTAGAATGCCTACAATTACATGATGTGCATTCCGAAGAAGAACTATTCTATAACATTTGGTAAAGGAATGTTATAGGGTCACATGAATATAATTATTTTTAAATTAATCAATGACATATTCAAGTGGGAAAAATTACCAATCATAGAAATTTTTTCTATATAATTTTATAGATGTGATAAAAACACAAATGAAAGATCCTTGGACTTAGGGGAAACCTATTATTTATTAATTGATTTACCAAATTTTTTAGAAAGGAGTTTATAGTAATTCAAACTAGTGCAACATCATACCCAATACAACTTTTTAACAAGATGGGATGATAGTTTGAAGTTGAAGATTTTTAGGATTCACAAGTCATTGTTAGTGTATGAGTAATGACCCGTCTCCTATAGAAGAGGGAATGTGAATGTATTATATTCATGCTTAAAGGATTCCTTTCTCACATGTAAATATACAATGTTCCCATATTCCTCCATTATTAGATAGTTATGTCTATATGATATATAGATCCAAGACTTTGAGGGATTGAAACTTTGTGGAGAAGTTATAGATTAGAGATGAATCAATATCAAATTCCTTTATACACCTTCTAATTATAGTCCTGAATTCATCATGGTTGTGTGGTTATGTTTATCTAAATTCTACAATCCTGATAAACAAATTGGATTGACCATAGAATAAATGGATGCAAAAAATATGTGATAGGTTTAGGGAGGAGGATGATAATCATATACAATGTCATCAAAATATCAACATTGAGATTTCATCATCACACCCATCATGATTTCTTTAGTTTAGTTGATTATTGATATTGTTTCATTTTCCATGTATGAATGTTGATAAGATAAATATTATCGAATTATTTTTTATCCAATTTTCATATATATTATTGAAAATATTTATCTATTTATGATTTGTTCAACAATAAATATATATGGAATCGGCACACCTATATCTAAGCCATGAGGATCCACTAATTATTACTACACAAAGTGGTCACATTTCACAACATGTATGGCATAGTTGTGAATAGGGAATACTGAAAGTCTGTAGGTACCACCAATTTCACTATTAGATCCTTCCATGTCCTATCATTGAATATTTACGTCTTTATAGCTTCTATGGGTTGAGAATGTGTGGGTATATACCCATTAAGCATTTTCTTATCTCTTAATTTGTTTAGATATAAATACAAGAGGCACAAAGATTTAATATGCCAATGGTAGAGATGTCGATTAAATTAGTGAATGTTCTATATTTTGGTTTCTTACTATGGATGGAGATGTTATTACGAGTCCTGTGAAATATATATGGGAGTATATTTTACATAGATAATTATACATTCCCTTACCAAACTCACCAAATACCCTTAGAGGATGTAGGTTAAAAATGACCTCGATGGACATCCATTTCATCCCCATTGATCAATATGAAAATGATGTGACATTGCAGAAATATACATGAGGATACATTTTATGATTAATTGATTTCATGTTATTTCTAAATCAATCAGGGTAGTATGTTCATATGATCCACCTAACTCTACACGGGGATATGAGATTTTTGGAAAATATAGTCAGGGTTATACATGTATAGAACACATATATAGAGCTATATAGGGAATCATGTATGGGTGACAAGGAGATAGCTACTTTTTGATATTATAGGTGTTGACATTGGATCAATTCCCTACACCTACACCTTGTATTATGAATGATTTACCATTTGGAACATTTCATATTGATCCTCTAGCTGACATGTACATTAAAATGATTCATACACACTTTTATTCCATCTACATATAAAAATTAGAAAATTTATAAAATTTTTCTAGTTGGAATTTATAGGTAGAGTTTCTTAGAGACACATATATACTACCCCTAACATTCCATTTCATATTACAGCTTTTTATTTTATCATATTGTCAATGATGAGGTATACATGAACCATTGTTGATAAAATTATGTTTTCTTTATTTAATAAATTAAAAATATTTATTTTTATTCATATAGATTTGTTGGATTCCGTATTCATATGATCTTAAATTATATTTCCTAGATTACCATACCCTGATACCGCATCACTCTATTATTGTGGTTCCACTAATACATTTTTCATATTGTTGAGTAACACTAACCTAATAGGGTCATGTAAAAGTTCGGGTATCCAGAACCTATTTTGACGCCACCGAGTTATGTTATAGTGGTGTAGAGTATATTTAATATAGGAATGATGGATAGAGATTCACATATTATCCACCAAAAATATATATCCATCTGGGATTCATGTAAGTCGTATTGTGTCACTAGATATATAGGATGGTGTCTTTATAAAGGCCCCACATTGAGTAAATTCTATTGTATATATGAGTGACAAGATGATTCTTCACTCAACTTTGAGGGTCCATATATACTATGGTAATTTAAATTCATCACACTTCTTGATTAATTATTATTAACTTGTTAATATATTATTAAACGTTTTTCTTTTTTAAATTTTTTTAGGGTGATGGGATTGATCGGGTTCAGGACATGATCACACCTGAAACATGATATACATTTAGTTTTTATGAGTTTGATTTGGTTCTTTAATTCATGAATATTTCTCTACACAATGTCAAGAGTATCTAAATATAGTTTGAGCATGCTCTTCACCCTCATCCCGTGCCACCACAAGCCACACCAGATCCACCTGAAACTGATGATGACCGAACTTCGCAATGATGTCATCCACATCGTTCCACTACTCATACAACTATATATACTATTACATATACATTGAAGAATCCTTTATACTAATACAATTTTCCTAGTGAGATAATCCCCATGCACCATTATTCAAATTAGAGAATTGACTACGAAACGGGTTGGGGAACTAGTTGGTAACTTTATATAATATTTTTCCCAATGGTTTGGATTCCGAGTTTAATATTGTAATCCCTATATAAATTATTTAGTTCAACATTCCTTAGAATGAAGAACGTACTAGGGGAGAGGGGAGGTCTCAATCAGTGAAGTATGGGTCACTGATCAAACAAGCTTCTAATTTCTTGCACAACACTGAAGTGGATGAGAGGTTGATTCATGTTCTACTATCAGACCCACTATTGAGGACATCACATATAGTCTTAGACCTGAGTACACTCAATAACCCACCAATGAGACTAGAAGTTATAAACATAATATCAGAGATATGAGTTGTGGGATAAGAGGACACTTAGATACACATCGACATTGATAATATATTACTTTTACATTTCAATGACTTGAAAATTTTAATTATGTATAATATTATATATTTTTCAATATTAATTTTTACCATATATTATGTAAATATTTATGTTAAAATTATTTTTCTTACTACTACTAACATCAGGTACATTAAATTAATTATAAAATTTAATATTAAGTCTATAATGAAACAACATAAAATTAATATTTATGATAATATTATATATATATATATATATTATAAAATAAATTAACATATATTATATAAAAAATAATGTTACCAATATTGAAATATATAATTAGATAATAGATATTGACATATATTGATAAATATTATAGTATAATAATATTAACATATATTAACATATAATATAATATAATAATATTAAAATATATATTATAATATAATAATATACATTATAATAATATATACAATAATATATATATATTTTACTATAATTAATAATATATATAACATATATTAATTTAATATTATACAAATATTAATATATTTTATAATATTATATTAATATATATCATCATATTTATACTAATTTATATTAACATATATTATAGTAAAATGGATAATAATTTATATATTGTTTTACAATATTATATTATTATACAATTTTATAAAAAACATTAAAATAATAGTATCATAAACTATATATTAAAAAATTTATTAAAATTTAACATTTTTTAATGAAAATAGTATATTAACTTATATTATAATATAATAATACTAACATGTATATTGATATCATATATATAACAATATGAATAATAATACATAAAACATATAAAAATTTAATTTTATAACAATATTAACATATATTTTAATATTGTAATAATAAATACTAATAAAATATTAACATCTATTATAATATAATAATATTATGATATAATATAAATTTATATATATTATAAAATTTTATTAAAATCATAAATTTAAAAAATATAAATATATTATAATATATTTTAATATAATAGAATTAATATATATTATAGTAATATCATCATATATATAATGATAATATTATATATAATATTGCATATGTAGATTATAATTTTTTTTAAACTATAATTTTGAAAAAATATAAATTTATTATTATTTTTGTAATACACAGAGGGGGTGGGGGAGTTGTCTTGGACAATGCCCACCCTTCCTAGTGAAAATACATGTCACTGCAAAAAAGAAAGGTAATAGAAGTGGGTTTTTATACTATTGATGTTTTAAACCACCACTTAATTAGTAAAGTAAGGTCACAAAAACCACCGTGTATTTCACGGTCTCCAGTTATTTTGCAGAAGTTTTTTTTCTTTTAGTACTAGTTTCTATATGTGTCATTTCTCAAACATTTAGTGGCGGTTTTGACTATATTTAGATGTGATTTTAAAAAAATAAACAAAATACAAAATATATTAAGTAAAACTAACCGCAAATAATATATGTAGCCGTGATTTAAAGTAACCACCACTAAATAGGATTTATTAGTTATTTATTTAATGGTGGTTTAAAGAAATCATCACTACATATTTCCCTTATTATTTATTTTTTAACAAATATTTAATAAAAAATATAAATATTAAGAATCTAATAAGTAGTAGACTAAAACACAAATACATATTAAAACCATTATACATACATCAAATAATGTACATCCACAGTTATATATTCCATCCACAGTCACCATAATCTTATTCACCATAATATCAATCATCTAATAACCTTAGTCAACCCATACCTTAGTCATCAATATATATATATATAATATGTACAAAAAAAACCCATGCCCAAAATATGCCCACTCCATAAACTCTTCTACATCTATCTATCTCCGCATCATCTCATCCAATGGAACAGACCACATCATGTCATCAACTATAACGAAAAAGAGGAGTGAAATTAAAACCAAACGTAATAAATTAGAATTTCAATAGAATCATTGATAAAATTTAAACATACCATGGATTATAAGAACCATCACGAGAGCCTTCTGAAGATTTTATTAGATCAGAACAATTATCCTCATGTATACTATCAAAATCTATAACCTATAACAATAACCACAACATTTGAGAAAAGAAATTTGAAAGAGAAAAGACACATAATATATTCAGAATGTTGTACATAATGTTTTTGTTAATAAAATAGAATAAATTATAACCTAACATAAAAAATATATCACAAATAACACTTTTTAAACATAAACATACATATTTAAGATATGATTCAACACTTTAATCTTAAAAGGGATATATATATTTAATTATAAATAATTTTTAATTCAACATGTAGTTTAGTTAAAATTTAATCAATTTAATTTTTTAATGAATTTGATAGGAAAACATTTACTAAATTAAAAAAATAACTCAATGGTGTTTGTTCCATGATTTCACATCAATGTGAGGTTGTTTTATATGCTTTTGACCATCACAAGAATGTTTTACTATTTTAAAATAATAAAAACTCGTTTATGGGAATCTCAGGATAACTATGACTCGGAATGGAGTACTATTTGTTAATTAATTTAAAAAATCAACATATAATCATTGTAATATGATTTAATAGAAATATGATTTCATTTTCCTTGTTTTTACCCCACTAACACACATTTTATAAGGCTTTGGTACCTTTAAATATTGTTTACCAAGTCATTTCGACCACAATGGATGTCGAATTGATGTGTTCTATATGTACATGTTAAAAATAACACATTTTTTTTAACCAATATTTAAAATCAATATAAGGTCATTTTATTTTCTTTGGACCATTACAAAAATAATTTAGTGTTTCAAAACACTAAAAATATGTTAACAGGATTCCTAGGAAAACAGTAACTCAAAATAATGTGTTTCCAATTCCTATATTTCAAAAATCAATATGCTGTCATTTTACTCTGATTTCATGAAAATATGACAACATTTTCCTAGTTTTACCCTAAAAACACGTTTTTAAACGCTTTGATACTTTAAAAATTATTTACCAAGTAATTCTGAACACACTGCACATCCAATTGGCATATTTTCTACACATAAAAATCAAAAATAACTCAATAGTTATTGTCCCATGAATTCACATAAATTTGAGGTTGTTTTCAATACTTATTTTCATTACACACATGATTTAGTGTTTTAAAACACTAAAAACACATTTATAGAAATTCCAGGAAAACCCTAACATAAAATGAAATGTGGGGAGTGACTATATTTTAAAAATAAGTCTAAAATCATTTTCATCTTATTTCATGTAAATTTGATGACGTTTTCATGGTTTTGACCACACAAAACAACTTTTTTAATGGCTCTGGTGCCTTTAAAAATTGTTTACTGAGTCTTTCAGCCAACACTACATGTAAAATAGACATGTTGTCTATGGGTACATGATAAAAATAACTCAACAATGGTTGTATCATGATTTTACATAAATATAAAGTTTTTTACTTCAGTTTAGACCATTACTTGAACGTTTTAGTTTTTTTAAACACTAAAAACATGTTTATGGGAATATTGGGAAAATCGTAACTTAAAATGTTTAACTACTCATTAATGCATTTTGAAAATCAATTTATGGTCATTTTACTTTGATTTCATGGAAATCCGGTATTTTCTTCAAGGTTTTGATCCCCAAACACATGTGTTTAAAGGCTTTGGTGCCTTTAAATACTATTTACTGAGTCATTCTAACAATACTATATGTCAAATTTACATGTTTTTAGTGCATACACATAAAAATTAACTCAACAGTGGTTGTACCATGATTTCACATCAATCTATTTTTTTTCTATTTTTTTACTATTACATGAACATTTAAGTATATTAAAACATTCAAAATGAATTTATGGTCTTCCCATGAAAACTGTAACCCAGAATCACATTTTTGTGGTTCCCATATTTCAAATATCCGTGTATCATTATTTTTTCTCATTTTATGGAAATAAGACATCATTTTCCTGGTCTGAACCTAAGACACATGTCTTTAAATTCTTTAATACCTTTGAAAACTATTTACTGATTCATTCCAACAACACCACATGTTATAATGAATTTTTGTCTACATGTACACATCAAAAATAAATCAATAGTGTTTTCCCCATGATTTCACATGAATCCAAGGTTTTTACTATTATTTTGACCGTTACATGCCATTTTTAGTGTTTTAAAACACTAAAAACACATTTACAGATTCGTGAAAAAATCATAACATGAAATGATGTATTGTTGGTTACTACATTTCAAAAATGAATCCACGGTAATTTTCATTAGATTTCATGGAAATCAAATATCATTTTCCTTTTTTTGGAACCATGATTTTTTTAAAGGTTTTAGTAAGTGTTCTATGAATTCACATTAATTAGAGGTTGTTATCTATTGATTTGATTGTTACAATCATGTTTTACTGTTTTAAAAAACTAAAAATGAATTTATAGGTATCCTAGGAAAACTATACCTCGAAATGAAGTTTCATGATTTCCTATATTTTAAAAATAAATATATGGTAATTTTACTATAATTTAATTCCTACCAAATATCATTTTCTAGCTGTTTATCCCTTGAAGAACGTTTTTAAATCCTTTGGTACATTTAAAAATTATTTCCTGATCTATTTGGAAACATATCTTATCATATTGACATTCTTTCTATGTGTACACATAAAAAATAACCCAACAATGGTTTTACCATGATTTTTATTCAATCTGAGGTCATTTCATATGGGTTTTCTTATTACACACACATTTTAGTGTTTAAAAAAAATGTGTTTGTGGGAACCCTGAGAAAACCATAAATTGTAATGATGGGTCATGAGATCCTACATTTCCAAAATCATTCTACTATCATTTTAATCCAATTTCATGGAAATATAATGTCATTTTCCTGTTTTTGACCCCTTTAAATACTTTTTTAAAGTCTTTGGTAACTTTAAAAACAATTTACATAGTCCTTACAACCACACTGTAGATTTTACTGATGTTGTTTCTAGGTTTACATGTAAAAAATAACCAAAAAGTGGATTCCCCATGATTTCACCTATATATAATGTTGTTTCCTAAGATTCTGACCGTTATATGCATGATTTTGTGTTTTAAAGTAGTAAAAAATGCACTAATAAGTATCCGGATAAAATTTTAAATTAGAAATGTTACACAATTTCATACATTTAAATAATAAATATATGGTTGTTTTTATGTAATTTCATGGAAATAAGATGTATTTTTCTCTTATTTAACCCCCCAACACACATTTTTAATGGTTTGCATACCATTAAAAATTGATTTTTGAGTACTTCTAACCAAACCAAATTTCTAATTGACATGTTTTATACATGTATATGTAAAAATTAACTCAATGGATTTTCCCATGACGCAAAGTTATTATGAGGTTATTTTTTATGTTTTTGACCATTACATGAACTTTTTAGTGTTTTAAAACACAAAAAATGTTTTTACGAGTATCCTGGGAAAAATGTAACTCTAAATTATATATTGTTAGTTAAGAAATTTCATCAATAAATCTATGATAATTTTCCTAATATTTTGTGTAAATACTATTTTATTTTCCTACCCCCCCTCGACATAGGTTTTTCAAAGCTTTTGTACCTTTACAAATGATTACTGAGTCAAAATAAAGAAAACATTATTGCATTGTTTTTAGACATAAGGATAACAATATATAATTCATTTTTAATGTGTAGAAATAAACAACATATTTATCTAGCACAATATGTGGCCGATGTGACTCAAAGTGTGTGTTTTCAGTATAAAAGTTTCCTTTTAGTTTTATTTACGGATGTTGTATTTGATATTTGAAAATTTCTGAATGAAATTTAGAATTTAGAATAAACCTTGGTAGGATGAGCTATATGTCTTGAAATTTCCTTAGGGATCATGCCAATAATACACTTAAATAAAGATACTAAATCATTTTCTAGTGTCTAATTCCCCTGATACTATGTTTTCTTATAAGTGTATTTTTCTTTCACTTATCTTTCGACCTTACAATTTCCTTTGTCATTCCTGATCAACAGAACTACTCTAATCACCACTGCATGTAAAATTAATTGATGATGATTCCCAACCAAATAAATCTAATGAAGTAGGCCTAGAACCCATCCCCCACACACGTACAAGATTCTTATTCCCTAAAATGATTGCAACTACATCCTTCTCTGATATAGATGATTATTGTAAAGGTTTCACATCCCAGACTTCTTTAATTTTACCAAGTTAATACAAAAATATTAAAAATTATTTTATAAAATATATTAACTTCATAATATTATCTAATTAATAAAATTTCTTTTATTATTTATTATTATTTCAATACTATGAAAACTTATAATTTAAAAATAAATTATAAAAAAACTATTCTTAAACCCAATTAATTGGGGACGGCTAAATGTATAAAATGATGCCAAATTGGAATCATTTCATCCATGTATCCAACCACATTTAATTGGTTATAAGGTTTTTTTTTGTAATATATTTTTCATTATTATGGTTATATTTTTAGGAAATAACAATAAATATTAATGAAAAGTAATTACTCCAACATCTTTAGTAGGGTCATTTATAAAACAACCATCAGGTTTCCTATGAGCTTTATACCACATCTTTGTTCATCCAATAGAGTTACTATATTTACTAGTCTTCATAAAAAAATTATAAAAAAGTTATAAAAAATATTTTCTTAAAATAAAATGGTATAAATTATAATTGATAAAATACAGAACAAATTTTTTCTTTTTCTATAAAAACATTGAGACACACCAATACGAGGAATGAATTACTTATCACAATTTACAGTGTTTTTTACATAATTCCAACAAAAAATAGCAACATTAATAAAATTATATGTATAGTTTTTAGTTTTTATGTTATTAAGATAAATTAAAATAACCAATTACCTAATGAGATGCATATATGTTAATATTGACTATAACATACATATCTTACAAGAAATTCCTTGAGGAAATTTCTCATACATATGTTCTAAGATCATAGATGTTTCATTAAACTCATTCCATTATCTCCATTTAAAATCATTCCATTTCTTGCCAAACATTTTGAGAGTCCATGGCCATGAAACGAGGTCAGGTAAATCAAAATAAAAAAATATAAAAAAACAACATAACACCACCATTTTTTTATTTTATAAAATAAATCACTTTGAGGAAAAGTGAAAACCAACATACATACAATTCCACAATAAGGAGCCATTAGTGGGCTTAGAAAAGAACCCTATCCAGGACCTGACCCAGCCAAAATACACCACAATACCCCCTAAAAAAATCATGAAAAAAATAGGCCAGCTAAGGAGGACTGACCCTCCAATAACTAATAGAACACAGCATGTCAGTCACTCACCAACCTACACTGCATCCAAATCAAATCTAGTACACACATAATCATTCCTAGGGAAAAAACCAACCACACTAGGGACCTCCCATCCATGATCTCCAGACCACCCACTTTGGGAGAAAGGAGAATCGTAGCTAGATCACCGGGAGAATCACCACCACCAGGACCACCAACACCATCCCAAATCTCCTATAATAAACAATAAAACTGGACCAAAGTGGGATCATTCATAGGGAGGCATAGAAATAATTCTAGATGATGACTGCGGTAAATGAAATCAAACTTGGTTAAGAAAAGACTGAACTCGATAAAACACAGAAAAAACACCAAACCACACCAGATCTAGGATGGAGGATGACTGACAGGAAGATTCTCATTGAAAACACTCCAAAACTACAAATCATCCAAAACCAAGCCAAAATAGAATAGGATTCCCAATATTCGCACCATCGAGAAAGCCGCAAGTGAAGAAAACACACAGGAGTAGGGATGTGGAAAAACCACAGTGCGGAGTCCCTCCAATGCACAATGACCGCGCTGTCATGACATGTCAAATTGATTATGTTTTTAATTTTGAATTATATTCTAGGGAAGACCCTAGGTTATCTATCAAGGATATTTGATAGGTTTTGAGTGTATATTTTTAATAATAAGAACAAAATGGGGGGGGGGGGTGGTTTTGTAAACAATTTTAAGAATGTCACTTAACACAAAGAGTTGTAAAGTTGAAATAAAAAGTGGATTTTAAAAAATATGAGATAAATAAGTGATCATTACTAAGTTACTACAACACTTGAAGAGTACCTTGTTCTCAATTGGTTATTAGGTTTTGTTTTAATCCTTTGGTTGAGAGATGATTAAGATCTTGGTTCCCCTCTTTTATCTTAAAATAATGAAAAAAGAACCACCCCTTGACACAAAAACCGTGTTGTCAAGGTTTGGATCTCAAGAATAGAGTGAGGTTTACAAAATAATACTAAAATATCATGTATGTGTGAGAGAAAGAGGATGATTGTGTTGTCCAATATGAACAAATCAAGATTCCCACTTGAATCTCAATCCAATTGGTATTGAAATAAGAAATGTTTCACTTAATTAAACAAAATAAATGCATTCAAAAAATAAGAATATAAATATTAAACATAAGTGAAATAATTGACACACAAATTAAAAAAAACTAGGTAGAATATAAGGTTTAAGAACTCCCTCTACAAGTGTGTAGCTCCCTCATAATGATCACCCACCATTTATCTCGCCATCGAGAGGCAGAGAAGGCTCGATTGGAACTTCTTCATCATTGTTGATACCCATATGATGATAGGGGACTCTTGAAATTCTTGGATGAGGAGATAATTCCTTTGGGTCTCCAAAATACCAGAGATTTTTTTCCTGGTCTAACTTGTAAATGGGGAGCCCAAGGTTCCATTTTATAGGAAAATGGGAACGTGGTTTTGAGCACACATATTTCTTAAAACCATTTGTCACATAAGTTTCTACCTATATAAAAAATTATATCACTTTGAAGAAAAATAAAAAGTTGTATCCCCACCTATTTTTTATCTCCATTGAATGTTTGGAATAATTTTCACAACTAGAGCCTGAGATATGGACATATCACATCACACAACTTTTGAATTCTTTCAGATTCGGTGTGCTGGACAGACCAGGTCGGTAGGGCTACTAGATGGCCGAATGTGTCTTGGGTTATTTCAGATGAAATGTAGCCCAATTAATTTTGGACCCGTACCTAAAATATCATCCCATTTGGATGCATGGTTCAAGATCAGTGGGCAGATGAGTCCACTGGTGTGCATGGATCTTGCGCAGTTTGGCACATTTTTCTTGGACATCATCATGGGTCTTCCAAATGACCTCCTCCTACAATGGAATAATCTAAACAAGTAACATTTACCTTTTTAAAAGTTATAAACATTTAATAAATGATTCAAACATGGAATGAATTTTTTATTACTTTTATAATTTTCAATATAAAACAAGTTTAGAACATTGGTGTAAGAGTGAAAATGAAACAGTGAATCGCGGTACGATCACACCCCCACACCTAAACATTTGCACACCTGGGAAAAGTAATAATTTCAAAAATTATGCATGTAGGTATTTCCAACTTCATAAATATTTAACATTCAATGAAAATTTAATTCCTGATAGAAATGTGATCAATGAAAAAATCACACCAAGGAGTTATTCCCATTGATCATCGAAAAGACATTTCAAAATTTTTATCCAAATGAAATTCCAAGAGATGCATGATACCAATCAATGAAAATAATTCAAAAGTTAATCATGTCACTAATTATCCACGTGTGTGAGTGAAAACCATTTCATGGTATTCTTTCCACTTTTTATTGAGTAAATATAAGTTATTTTAATAATTGTCTACTTACAAAATCCTTTCCACCGAACTTTCCCCACATCCTTTGCAATAAAATTTCAAGACCCTCTCACTTAAACATTCCCAGAAGTCAAACCATAATCTCCTGACCTAGATATCCCAATATGTCTTACATTTCTTCACTCCCCTCATTTATTAATTTTTCAAAAGTTGCACTTGGAACAAATCTCACACTCTTCTCCCAAACCATGTTTGATCTCCTCACGACACAAATTATAATAGTTATAACAAGATAAAAGGTGAATAAATGGGTGGTTTTTGACCTTCCCAACATACAATCCTTTATTTTATTTTTTATTTTTTTGAGGGTGTACAATAGTCAGATAACTGGTACACATGCATTGGTCAATCTGGTAGATTAATGAAATAGATTGTATAAGGAATGAACGAATGGAAAAATGATTTTGGAAAGTAGAGAAAAATCAAACTAACTTATATTTATCTTCCATTAAGTAAGAAATTTTCACACATCATGGTTGGGTGAAAAAAACATGTTTGGAGAGATTAAGTGACACAATTTTCCATTAAACTATTCAAAAAAGGGCACCATTCTTCTCAAAGGTTTCAAAATGATACAACCATTTATATCATCTAAAAAGAACTAAATTTCAATAGAAATTCACACCATAGAATTTAATTCTTTATGAAATACACATTTCCTCAGAAATTTTTTTGAATGATAAAACAACATGAAATACAGACATTCCACATACATTTTCAATAAAATCCATGATTAAATGGGCATCATTTTCCATGATAATGTGGGAATAAAAAAAATATTCTGGCACAAAGGTGAATGGGAGAGAAAGGGGGGAAAGTAACAATACTATTCAATAAGCTAAAAAGAGAAAAAGAATAAAGATGATGAAAATTACTAACTAACCTCTGAATATACTCATCCCCTAACACCTAGAGTGTGCAGTGTCCTCACTATAAAAATAGAATGCAGGAAGGAAGTATAAAACCTAGTGGGTGTCATTCGTAGTCTTCTTCTTGAACTTGGAGTTCCTCCATCAGGGAATCCGAAAGGGTTTTTTGGAAGTGCTTTAGTCGCTTCCCATTAACTGTGAAGGTTTTCTTAGTTTCTTCATTTTGAACCTGGAAAACACCAAATGGAGAGACGTTAGTAAAAGTGTATGGTACAAAACAATTGGAAAAGGCTTAGATGGATGCAACTTCATCCTTGCATTATAAAGGAGGACCTTCTGCCCAATGTGGAACCGATGATGAAGGATGAGACAATTCTGGGCAGCCTTGGTTCGCTCCTTATAAATCCTAGAGTTATCATATGAATCTCTTCTCATTTCCTCTATCTCCTAAATTTGCAGATTCCTTTGAGCACCTACACCAGAAAGATTAGAGTTTCATTGTTTGATGGTCCAGTAGGCCCGATGGTCAATCTCAGCAAGCAGGCGACAACACTTTCCAAACACAAGATGATAGGGTGAAATTCCAATGGGAGTTTTGGAAGTAGTATGATATGCCCATAACGAATCATCAAGTTGAAGGCTCCAATATTTTCTATTGGGTTGAACCGTTTTTTCAAGAATCTATTTTACCTCTCTCTATAACACCTCAGATTGACCATTGGTCTGTGGGTGATATGTAGTAGACACTCTATGAATGACCCCATACCGATGCAAAAGTGGTTGCATTGTTCAGTTGTAGAAATGAGAATCCTGGTCACTGATGATGAACCTAGGTAAGCCAAACCTATAGAAAATTTGGATTCTTAAATAATATACAACTGCCTTATAATCATCATTCCTTGTATCTCATTCCTCTACCTATTTGAAAACATAATCCACTACCAAAATAATGTAGAGGTTACCAAATGAATTGGATAATGGTCCCATAAAGTCAATGCCCCAAACATCAAAAATTTCATGGAAGAGCAAGGGTTGTTGTGGAATATAATTTCTTTTAGATACATTCCCCATTCTTTGAAAATGAGGAAAAGATTTACAAAAGTCATGAGCATCCCAAAACAATGTGGGAAAAAAGAGACCAGAATCGAGGACCTTGCGAGCAGTCCGTTAGGGACCAAAGTAGCCCCCACAATCAAGAGTCTGGAATAACCTAAGGACAGACTGAAAATCACTATCAGGAACACAACGCCTGAGGACATGATCACTACAGGTTCTCCAAAGGTATGGGTAATCTCAAATGTACCAATGCGACTCATGTTTTAGATGGTCGGCCTGTTTTTTTTAAATCAGTAGGAATGCAAGATGCTACCAAATAATTTACAATTTCAGCATACCAAGGAATAACAACTTGAACCCGGTACAATTTCCCATCAGGAAACATTTCATTTATAGGAATATAGGGAGATGGGTAAATGTCCAAGGATGGTTGGATCCTACTAATATGGCCAGCCACCACATTCTATGCTCCTTTTTTATCTCTAATTTCTAAATTGAATTCTTGAAGGAGGATCATCAAGCGAATGAGGGGTGGTTTGGCTTCTGGTTTCTTAAGGAGATACCAGAGGGCTTCATGGTTGGAGAATACAATAACTTTGGACCCTAAAAGATATGACCTAAATTTATCCAAGGAAAAAACTATGGCAAGGAATTCTTTTTCAGTTGTTGTGTAGTTTTCTTGGACAGGGTCCAAAGTACATGAGGCATAGACAATGACATGTGGAGCTCTATTAACCCTTTGTAAAAAGACTACCCCAACTGCATAGTTAGAGGCATCACACATGAACTCAAATGGTAAATCCCATCGAGGTGGTTGGATTACCGAGACTGACGTGAGACTCCATTTTAACTTATTAAAAGCTTCCTCACATTCTTTATCAAAATTTTTTTTATTTATTTTTGGAGTAACCGGGAGAGTGGGAGTGCAATATTACTAAAGTCATGAATGAAACGATGGTAAAATCCAAAATGACCTAGGAAATACCACACATCCCATACATTTTTGGGGAATGGTAATGAATAAATTAAATCCACTTTTGATTTATCTACTTGGATACCATCCCCAGAAATGACATGCCCTAAAACTATACCTTGTCGCACCATGAAATGAAATTTCTCATAATTTAATACAAGATTAATTTCAATACAGCGGTGTAGGACTAAACCAATACTACTTAAAAATTCATCAAAAGAGGATCCATAAATAGTGAAATCATCCATGAAAACTTCCATGCAATTCTCTAGGAAATTTGAAAAAATTACTAACTATACATCACTGGAAAGTACTCGGAGCATTGAACAGACCAAATGGAATACTCTTATATGAAAATGTGCCGAAGGGGAAAGTGAATGTTGTCTTTTCCTGATCCTAGGGGGAAATAGGGATCTTAAAGTATCTAGGATACTGGTCAAGGAAATAGTAGTAGGACTTACCCACTAGCCTCTCTAGCATTTGGTCAATGAATGGCAAAGAGAAATGGTCCTTCCTAGTGTTTTGGTTTAGTTGACGATAGTTTATGCAGACACACCAACTATTCTGCACATGTGTTGGAACCAATTCATTGTTTTCATTTTTAATTACTGTAAGACCAGTTTTTTTAGGAAATAATTGAACGGTACTGACCCATTTTCTATCAGAGATGGGGTAAATGATTCCAAAAGACAATAATTTTGTTACCTACTTTTTCCGACTTTTAGGAGGTTTGGGTTTAGTTGACGTGGTGCCCGCCTCACTAGTTTAACCTCATCATTTAATAAAATATGATGTGTAAAAATTGATGGTCTAATACTAGTAATGACAGCAAGTGTCCATCGTAAATCTTGTTAAACTCCCTCAAAAGTTCAAGAAGTCGCAATTCATGCTCAGGAGGGAGTGAACTAGCAATGATGACAGACAACTTATTTCCATTCTCAAGATATGAATATTTTTAATCTTGAGTTAGTTGTTTTAATTCCAATTTAGGGAGATTTTTTATTGATGGGAGTGTGTGTGAAATTGAGAGTTCACTGATCTAATCTAACTGCTCAATGGTATCATTATCAGATGAGGAATGAGATTTTATAAGCATAACAGTATCATTGATGGTCATTGGATCCTCAGTGTTCAAGAAATCATCAATCAATGAACATTTATGACACTTTTCTAGACCACTACAAAAATCAATGAATGAATCATTTACTAGACTTTTTATCAATGAAGAAAACTCAAAAAGGGGATAAGGGGAATGAAATGAAGTTTTTTCAAGGGAAGGGAGTACATCTATAGAATTGAAAGAGAGAGAGAGGAATGTTCTTATGAGGGGTGCTTCATGGAATCAAGGATATTTAAGTGGAAAATGTCACCACCAAAATCCATAGATAATGTACCATTGGGGAAATTAATTATGGTTTTGGAGGTTTTCAAGAAGGATCTCTACGATATAATCGGGGCATGTCCATTCATCCTATCATCCTTCAGTTTAAGCACATAAAAGTCAACAAGAAAAATTAAATTTTGAACCCTCACAAGAACATCCTATAACACACAAAAGGGGTGTGCAGTACTTCGGTTAGCCAGTTGAACAATAATTCTAGTGTTCTTCAGTTCCCCGACCTGCAATGTAGAGTAAATAGAGTGAGGCATAACATTTATAGAAGCACCTAAATCAAGCATATCATTAGAAAAATAATACTCCCCTACGGTGCATGAAATTGAGAATGTTCTGGGATCATTGAACTTGGTGGGAAGTGATGGCTCTATCAATACTGAAACATTCCTCCCCAAGCTCACCTTCTCATCACCTCAAGTTCAGCTTCAGTGTGTACACATCTCCTTTAGAAATATGGCATATCATGGAATTTGTTTCACATCATCAATCAAGGGATTATTTACCTGCACATTTTTTCAAGTCTCTAAAATTTCATTATCAATTTTAGTTTCATTTTGTTTTTTAGGTTGGGTGGCCATTTTTGGAAATGGAAGAGGGATTGTTGGGCTAGGTGCCTCTTCAATAGACACACTATTTCCCTTGGAGGGGATTCTCTCAAAATGAGGTTCTACCTCATTTTGATCATTTATAGTAGTTGGGATAGTGGTTTCCTTAGGAGGGGATGACTTTAGTGGAGGGTAAATTTTGATTTTTAGTATTGTTCCATTATGAAGAGTGATGAAACTAAAATTTACATTATCTATAGGGTTAAATATTGGTTGAGAAGGTAGTTTACCCAACCCATGGCTATGGACTTGCCCCACCGAGTTGGAAATTTGATCTAATTGGGTTTTTAGGTCTTGTATGGCAACTTGGGTGGTTTTTTGGAATATGATATTGTTGGAATCCATTTTTTTCATCATGTCTTCTATGCTAGGCTCGGGTTTTGGAGGGTTTTATGGAAAGACCTTTGTTGTGGTTGAGGATTTCTGGGTGGTGGTGGTTGAATACTCTGCCCTGGTTGGCACCATGGTTGTTGAGGTTGGTTTGAATACCCCCTATCCAATAGGATTGGTTGTATTTCCACCCAGGATTGGATGTATAGTATGGTTCTTTCCTAAAGGGTTGGTTATAGGGGCGACTTGGAAAGATTACCTCACAACTCTCAGAAGTTTCTCTTAGTTGGGGGCATTAATCAGAGTAATGGGTGTTAGAAGAAAATACACCACAATGGATGGGAGGAGAAGATTGGGATTTACCTTGGGAAAGAGAAAGTTGTAGAATAAGGGTACTTACCTTTTCAAACTTTGTGTCCACCTTCCTCTCGAATTTGGTACTTTGCACCTCATAGACACATCGAATGGGTAAATTGGACCTTGAACCGAATTGTTGAGTGTTCTGTGCCATGTTCTCAATTAAGGTCCTTGTAGTGATTGGGTTTTTATTAACTAGAACACCACCGGAAATAGTATCAATCATATTTCGGTCAATAGTAATTAAACATTCATAAAAATACTTAATTAAAAGTTGATCACTTATTTGGGGGTGTGGAAATCTTGAACATAACCTTTTAAAGAATTCTCAATATTCATGTAATATTTTCCATTGAGATTGCCTTATACCACATATTTTATTCCATATAGTTGCAGTTCAAGAGGCTAGGAAATATTTTTCAAGAAAAAGGCATTTCATGTCCACCCAGCCTCTAATTGGTGAATTAAAATAGTAAATCCAGTATTTTGCAGTGTCTTCCAATGAAAATGGGAATGATCTGAGATTTACTTGCTCTTCATCCACATTTTCAGGTTTTAATGTAGAACACATGGTATGAAATTCTATAAGATGCTTGTGTGGATCTTCTCCAGCAAGTCCATGGAATTTTGGTAATAAATGAATTAAACCAGATTTATGTTCAAAATTGGGTGCCTCGCCTTGCATTTGAATGTAAGTGGGTTGGATATAAACATCTGGTGAGGTTAATTCTTTTAGTTTTATATTTTTCTCAGACTTTATAAACACATTAATTTCAGTTTCTAATTTGGTTCCAGAATAATATGGGTTTAGAAAAGTCTCGAGTTGTGGTGTGTCCTCCTTCAAAGGGTTGTCTTGTGCATCTCGGGGTCACCGACGTAAGATCCTCTCCGATTTGGGTTCGAAAGGTGGTAAGTCTCCCGAAGTAGAATGCATCATGCAGATAACCTATAGAATAAATAAATCATAATACTAATTTATATGAAAAGTTTTAAGATAAAATAAATAAATATTCACAAAAATTACCAAAATCTTATAAAAAACACACACTAAAACCAAAGTGCTCCCCGGAAACAGTGCCAAAATTTGACTGTGCTGCCATGAAACATAAATTAATTATGTTTTTAAGGTTTATTTATAGTCTAGGGAACCATTTAGGTCATCTCTCAAGGAGCGTGGATATGTTTTGAGTGTGTATTATTAATAAGAAGAACAAAAGAGGGGGGGGGGTGATTTTGTAAACAATTTTAAGAAGGTAAATTAACTAAAAGAGTTGTAAAGTTGAAAGGAAAAGTGTATTTTGAAAAATATGAGATAAATAAGTGATCATTTCTAAGTTACTATAGAAATTTAAGAGTTCATTTTTTGCAATTGGTTATTAGGTTTTGTTGTAATCATTTGGTTGAGGGATGACCTAGATCTTGGTTCCCCTCTTTCCTCTTAAAATAATTCACGAAGAACCACCCGTTGACACAACAATCATGTTATTGAGGTTTGGACCTCAATCATAGAGTGAGGTATACCAAAGAATACTTAAATATCATGTATGTGTGAGATAAAAAGGATGCTTGTGTTGTCCAATCAGAACAACTCAAAATTCCCACTTGAATATCAACCCAATCGGTATTGAAATGAGAAATGTTTCACTTAATTAAACCAAATAAATGAATTTAGAGAAGAATAATATAAATATTAAACATAAGTGAAATAACTAAAACACAAATTAAAAAACCCAGAAGAATATAAGGTCCCAGAACTCCCTCTTCAAGTGTGTATCTCCCTCGCAATGATCACCCACTGTTTAGCTCGCCATCAAGAGGCGGAGAAGGCTCGGGTGGAAATACTTCATCATTGTTGATCCCCCTATGATGATAGGGCCCTCCATAACTTCTTAGATGAGGAGAGGACTCCTTTGGATCTCAAAAATACCTGATATTTTTCTCCTGGTTGAACTTGGAAATGGGGAGCCCAAGGTTCCATTCTATAGGAAAATGGGAAGGTTGTTTTGAGCACACAGATTTTTTAAAACAATTTTTCACATGGGGTTTGACCTCCATACAACCTTATATCGCTTTGAAGAAAAAAATAAAGTTGTATCCCCACTCTTGGCTTTATCCACAAAACTATCAGCACAATTTGGACTGATATAGCCCTAGATATGGACAGATCACACCAAATCACTTTTGACTTCGTGCAGATTCGGTGTGCTGGACCGATCAAGTTGGTAGGGCCACCGGATGACTGAATGTGTCTTGGGTTCCTTCAGAGAAAATGTATCCCAATATAGTTTGGACCATTCAGAAAAATTTCACCCATTTAGATGCATGAATCAGGAGCAGTGCGTGCATGAGTCCACTGGTGCGCATGGATCTTGCGTAGTTTGGCCGATTTTTCTTGGACATCATCATGGGTCTTCCAAATCACCTCATCCTGCAATGGAATCATAAAAAAAGCAACATTTCCCTTTTTAATAGTGATAAATACCTAATAAATTATTCAAACATGGTATTAAATTTGTTATTATTTTTATAATTTTCAATATAAAACAAGTTTAGCAAAGTGGTGTAAGGGTGAAAATGAAACATTGAATCGCAGTGCAATCACACCCCCACACCTAAACATTTTCACTCCTTGGAAAAGTCATAATTCCAAAAATTATTCATGTAGATATTTTCAACTTCAAAAATATTTAACATTCAATGAAAATTTAATTCTTGATATAAATGTGATCAAAGAAAAAAATCACACCGAGGAGTTATTCTCAATGATCATTGAAAAAGACATCTCAAAAATTATATCCAAATAAAATTCCAATAGATGCACGATACCAATCAAAGAAAATAAATAAAAAGTTAATCATGTCACTAATTCTCCACGTGTGCGTGTGATAACCATTTCATGTTATTCTTTCCACTTTTTATCGAGTAAATATAAGTTATTTTAATAATTTTCTACTTACAAGTTCCTTTCCACTGAACTTTCCCCACATCCTTTGCAATCAAATTTCAAGACCAAATCACTTAAGAATTCCTAGAATCCAAACCATAAGCTCCTGACCTAGATATCCACATATGTTGTACATTTCTTCACTCCCCTCATTTATTAATTTTTCAAAAGTTTCACTTGGAACAAATATCACACTTTTCTACCAACCCATGTTTGATATCCTCATGAAACTAATTGTAATAGTTATAATAAGATAAAAGGTTGAAGAAGGGTGGGTTTTGAACTACCCAATATACAATACATATTTTTTTTTTATTTTTTTTAGGGTGTACAATATTTAGATAACTGGTACACACGCATAGGTCAATCTGGTAAAGTAATGAAATGGATCAGATAAGGAACGAATGAATGAAAAAATGATTTTGGAAAGTAGAGAAAAATAAACCTAACTTATATTTACCTTTCATTAAGTAAGAAATTTTCAAACATCATGGTTGGGTGAAAAAAAATTTGTGGAGATATTATGTGACACAATTATCCTTTAAACTATTCACGAAAAGGGAACCATTCTTCTCAAAGGTTTCAAAATGATACAACCATTTATATCATCGAAAAAGAACTAAATTTCAAAAGAAAGTCACACCATAGTATTGAATTCTTGCTGAAATACACATTTCATCAGTTTTTTTTGAATGTTAACACAACATGAAATACAGACATTCCACATGAATTTTCAATAACTTCCACGATTAAAAGGGCATCATATTCCATGATAAAGTGGGAATAAAAAAAAATTCCGGCACAAAGGCGAGTGGTATAGAAAGGGGGGAAAGTAACAATACTATTCACTATACTAAAAAGAGAAAAAGAATAAAGATGATGAAAATTTATAACTATACTAAGAATATACTCATCCCCCAACACCTAGAGTGCACAATTTCCTCACTATAAAAATAGAATGAAGGAAGGAAGGATAAAACCTAGTGGGTTTCATTCAGAGACTACTTCTTGAACTTAGAGTTCCTCCATCAGGGATTCCAGAAGGGTTTTGTTGAATTACTTTAGTCTCTTCCCATTAACTGTTAAGGTTTTCTTAGTTTATTCATTTTGAACCTAGAAAACACCAAATGGAGAGACGTTAGTAACAGTGTATGGTCCAAACCAACAGGAACGAAGATTAGCTGGATGCAGCTTCAGCCTTGCATTATAAATGAGGACCTTCTGCCCAATGTGGAACTAACGATGAAGGATGAGACGATCATTGGAAGCCTTGGTTCAATTTTTATAAATCATGGAGTTATCATATGCATATCTTCTCATTTCCTACATCTCCTGAACTTGCATCTTCCTCTGAGAACCTACACTAAAAAGATTATAGTTGCATTGTTTGATGGCCCATTAGGCCTGGTGGTCAATCTCGGCAAGCAGGTGAAAACTCTTTCCAAACACAAGATGATTGGGTGACAGTCTAATGGGAGTTTTGAAAGTAGTGCGGTATGCCCATAATGAATTATCAAGTCAAAGACTCCAATATTTTCTATTGGGTTGAACATTTTTTTTCAAGAATCTATTTTACCTATCTATTTGACATATCATCTTGACCATTGGTCTGTGGGTGATATGCAGTAGACACTCTATGACTGACCCCATACCGATGAAAAAGTGATTCCATTGTTCGGTTGCAGAAATGAGAACCCTGGTCACTGATGATGAACATAGGTAAGCCAAACCTATAGAAAATTTGTGTTCTAAAAAATTCTACAGTTGCCTTATAATCATCAGTATTTGTAGCTCGTTCCTCTACCCATATGGAAACATAATCCATTTCCAAAATAATGTATAGGTTACCAAATGAATTGGGGAATGGTCCCATAAAGTCAATACCCCAAACATGAAAAATGTCATGGAAGAGCAAGGGATTTTGTGGAATCTCATTTCTTTTAGAGACATTACCCATTCTTTGATAGCAAGGAAAAGATTTACAGAAGTCATGGGCATCCCGAAACAATGTGGGATAAAAGAGACCATAATCGAGGACCTTGAAAGTAGTCCATTGGGGAAAAAAGTATCCCCCACAATCAAGAGCATGGTAGAACCTAAGGACAAACTAAAAATCACTATCAGGAACACAACACCTGAGGAATTGATCACTATAGGTGCTCCAACGTTTGGGGTTATACCTAATATACCAAAGAGACTCATTTTTTAGGCGGTCAGCCTAGTTTTTGTTGAAATCAGTTGGAATGCAAGATGGTACCAAATAATTTACAATTTCAGCATACCAAGGAATACCATCTTGCACACGGTACAATTTCTCATCATGAAACATTTCATTTATAGGAATACAAGTAGATGATTCAATGTTCTAGGATGGGTGGATCCTACTGATATGGTCAGCCAACAAATTCTATGCTCCTTTTTATCTCTAATTTCTAGATTAAATTCCTAAAATAGGAGCATCTAGCAAATGATGCATGGTTTGGATTTCAATTTATTAAGGAGACACTGGAGGGATGCATGGTCGGAGAATATAATGACTTTAGACCCTAAAATATATGAACTAAATTTTTCCAAGGAAAACACTATGTAAAAGAATTATTTTTCATTTGTGGTGTAGTTTTCTTGGGAAGGGTCCAAAGTACGTGAGGCATATGCAATGACATGTGGAGCCCGGTCGACCCTTTGTGACAAGACTTCCCCAACTGCATAGTTAGATGCATCACACATGAGCTCAAATGGTAAATCCCACCGAGGTGGTTGGATTACCAGGGGTGACGTGAGACTCAATTTTTACTTATTAAAATATTTATCACATTCTTTATCAAAAAAATATTCCTTTTCTTTTTGGAGTAACCGAGAGAGTGAGAGTGCAATCTTACTAAAGTCACAAATGAAACGACGGTAAAATAAAGCATGACCTAGGAAAGACCACACATCCCATACATATTTTGGGAATGGTAAGGAAGAAATTAAATCCACTTTTTTTATCTACTTGGATACCATCCCCATAAATGACATGCCCCAAAACTATACTTTGTCGCACCATGAAATGAAATTTCTCATTATTTAATACAAGATTCTTTTCAATACAGAGATGTAGGACTAAACCAAGACTACTCAAACATTCATCAAAAGAGAAGCTATAAACAGTGAAATCAACCATGAAAGCTTCAATGAAATTCTCCAGGTAATCTTAAAAAATACTAACCATACATCACTATAAAGTAATGAGATCATTGCACAAACCAAATGGAATCCTACTATATGAAAATGTGCCAAAGGGGAAAGTGAAGGTTGTATTTTTCTGATACTCGAGGGAAATATGGATCAAAAAGTATCCAGAATACCCACCAAGGAAATAGTAGTGGGACTTACCCATTAGAATCTCTAGAATTTGGTCAATGAATGGAAAAGGGAAATGGTCCTTCCTAGTGTTTTAGTTTAGTCGATGATAGTATATGCAGACATGCCAACTATTCTTCACACGAGTTGGAACCAATTCATTGTTTTCATTTTTGATTACTATAAGGCCAATGTTTTTAGGAACTATTTGAACGAGACTGACCCATTGGCTATCAAATATGGGGTAAAAGATTCCAGTAGCCAATAATTTTGTTACCTCCTTTTTTAGAACTTCTAGGAGGTTTGGGTTTAGTCGACATTGTGTCTGCCTCACGGGTTTAGCCTCATCATTTAATAAAATATGATGTTTACAAATTGATGGGATAATACTAGGAATGTCCGCAAGTTTCCATCCCAAATCTTGTTTATACTCCCTAAAAAGTCCAAGACATCACAATTCATGCTCAGGAGGGAGTGAACTAGCAATGATGACATGCATCTTGTTTCCAATATCAAGATATGAATATTTTAAATCTTGAGGTAGTTATTTTAATTCAAATTCATGGGGATTTTGGATTGCTGGGAGTGTGTGTGAATGTGTGAGGTCACTGATCTCATCTACCTGCTCAATGGTATCATACTCAAATGGGGAATGAACTTTTACAAGCTTAGCAGTATCATCGATGGTCATTGGATCCTTAGTGTTCAAGAAACCATCAATCAGTGAACATGAATGACACTATTCTAGACTACTACAACAATAAATTCATGAAAAATTTCCTATCATTTCTATTATTGAAGAAAAATCAGAAAGGGGATATGGGTAATGAAATGATGTTTTTTCAAGGGAAGGGAGTAAATCTATAGAATTAATAGAGAGAGAGAGGAATGTTTTTCTAAGGGGTGCTTCATGGCATCAAGGATATTGAAGTTGAAAATGGCACCACCAAACTCTATAGATAATGTAACATTGTGGAAATTAATTATGGTTTTGGAGGTTTTCAAGAAAGTTATCCCCAATATAATCGAGGCATGTCCATTCATTCTATCATTATCCATTTTAATCACATAAAAGTTAGTAGAAATAATTAAATTTTGAACCCTCACAAGAACATCCTTTAACACACTAGAGGGGTGTCCAGTACTCTGGTTAACTATTTGACCAATAATTATAGTGGGATTCAGTTCCCCGACCTAAAATGTAGAGTAAATAGAGTGAGGAATCACATTTATAGAAGCACATAAATCAAGCATAGCATTATAAAATGAATACTCCCCTATGGTGCACGGAATTGAGAATATTCTGGGATCATTGCACTTGGTGGGAAGTGATGGCTCTATCAATGCTGAAAGATTCCTCCTCAAGATAGTCTTCTCATCACCTCAAAGTCACCTTCGGTGTGTACACATATCCTTTAGAAACTTGGCATATCATGGAATTTTTTTCACACCATTAATCAAGGGAATATTTACCTAAACTTTTTTTTAAAGTCTCTAAAATTTCTTTATCGAGTTTAGTTTCCTTTTGTTTTCTAGGTTGGGTGGCCCTTTGAGGAAATGGAAGAGGGATTTTTGGGCTAGGTGACTCATCAATAGACACACTCTTTCCTTTAAAGAAGATTATCTTAGTACTAGGTTCTACCTCATTTGGATAATTTATAGTAGTTGGGATGGTGGATTCCTTAGGAGGGGATGACTCTAGTAGAGGGGTCATTTGGCTTTTTAGTTTTTTTATACTCTAAAGGGTGACAGAACTATCATTTACTTTATCTCTAGGGTTAAATATTGGTTGAGAATGTAGTTTACCCAACCCATGGATTTGGATTTCCTCCATCTAGTTGGCAAGTTAGCCTAATTGGGGTTTTAGGTCTTGTATGGCAGTTTGGGTGGTTTTTTGGAATTGGATATTGTTGGCAGCCATTTTTTTCATCATGTCTTCTATGCTAGGTTTGGGTTTTTGAGGGTTTTGTTGGAAAGACCATTGTTGTGGTTGAGGATTTATGGGTGGTGGTGGTTGACTACTCTTCCCTAGTTAGTTCCATGGGCTTTTAGATTGGTTTGAATACCCCCTTGCCTATGGGATTGGTTTTCTTTCCACCCGATATTGGATGAATAGTATGGTTCTTGCCTAAAGGGTAGGTTATAGGGGCATTCTTGAAAGATTGCCTCACAACTCTAAGAAGTTTCTCTTAGTTTGGGGCATTGACCAGAGTAGTGGGTGTTAGAAGAACATATACCACTATGGATGGGAGGAGGAGATTGGTATTTAACTTGGAAAAGAGAAATTTGTTGAAGAACGATACTTATCTCTTCGAACATTGTGTCCAACTTTCTCTCGAATTCGGTACTTTTCACCTCATGGACACCTTGAATGGGTATATTAGACCTTGAACTGAATTGTTGAGTGTTCTGTGATAGGTTATCAATTATGGTCCTTACAGCGATTGGGGTTTTATCAACTAGTGCACCACCTGCAGCAACATCAATCATATTTTGATCAATAATAATTAAACCTTCATAAAAATATAGAATTAAAAGTTGATCACTTATTTGGGGGAGTGGATAGCTTGAACATAACTTTTTAAAGCATTCCCAATATTCATGTAATGTTTCCCCTTGATTTTTCATTATACCACATATTTCTTTACTTATAGTTTTAGTTTAAGAGGCTGGGAAATATTTTTCAAGAAAAAGGCATTTCATGTCCGCCTAGACTCTAATTGGTGAATTAACATAATAAAGCCAGTTTTTGTAGTGTTTTCCAATAAAAACGGGAATTATATGATATTTAATTTTTATTCATACACATTTTTATGTTTTAATGTAGAACAAATGGTATGAAATTCTCTAAGATGCTTGTGTGGATATTCTCTAGCAAGTCCATGGAATCTTGGAAATAAATTATTTAAATCAGATTTAAGTTCAAAATTGGGTGTCTCACCTTGAATTTGAATGTAAGTGGGTTGGATATCAACATCTGGGAAGGTTAATTCTTTTAGTATTCTATTGTTTTCAGCCATTTTAAACACGTTAATTTCATGATCTAATTTGGTTCCAGAAGAATATGGGATTAGGAAAGTCTCGAGTTGTGGTGTGTCCTCATTAAAAGGGTTGTCTTGTGCATCTCGTGGTCGCTGACGTAAGATCCTCTCCGGTTTGGGTTCAGAAGGTGGTAAGTATCCTAGATTAGAAGACATCATGGACATAACCTATAGAAGAAATAAATCAAAAAAAAAACATATATTAAAAGTTAGAAGATAAAATAAATAAATATTCACTGAAATTACAAAAATCTTATAAAAAAAACGAAATAAAACCAAATCTCTCCCCAACAACAGTGCCAAAATTTGACCACACTGCCCTGACACGTAAATTAATTATATTTTTAAGGTTGATTTATAGTCTAGGGAACCCCCTAGGTCATCTCTCATGGAGCGTTGATAGGTTTTGAGTGTGTATTTTTAATAAGAAGAATAAAAGAGGGAGGGGGGGGGGTGATTTTGTAAATTTTTTTAAGAAGGTAACTTAATGTAAAGAGTTGTAAAGTTGAAAGGAAAATTGGATTTTGAAAAATATGAGATAAATAAGTGATAATTTATAAGTTACTACAACAGTTGAAGAGTTCCTTTTTTGCAATTGGTTATTAGGTTTTTTTGTAATCATTTGGTTGAGGGATGACCTAGATCTTGGTTCCCCTCTTTCCTCTTAAAATAATTCACAAAGAACCACCCCTTGACACAACAATCATGTTATCGAGGTTTGGACCTCAATCATAGAGTGAGGTCTACCAAAGAATACTTAAATCTCATGTATGTGTGAGAGAAAGAGGATTCTTGTGTTGTCCAATTAGAACAACTCAAAATTCCCACTTGAATCTCAACCCAATCGGTATTGAAATGAAAAATGTTTCACTTAATTAAACTAAATAAATTCATTCAGAGATGAAGAATATAAATATTAAACATAAGTGAAATAATTCAAACAAAAATTACAAAAAACCAGTAGAATATAAGGTGCTTGAACTCCCTCTTCAAGTGTGTAGCTCCCTCGCAATGATCACCCTCCGTTTAGCTTGCCATCGAGAGGCGGAGAAGGCTCAGGTGAAACTCCTTCATCATTGTTGATACCCCTATGATGAAAGGGGCCTCTAGAACTTCTTGGATGAGGAGAGGAATCCATTGGGTCTCAAAAATACCAGATCTTTTCCTCCTGGTAGAACTTGCAAATGGGGAGCCCAAGGTGCCATTTTATTGGAAAATGGGAAGGTGGTTTTGGGCACACAGATTTATTAAAACCACTTATCACATAGGTTTGAACCTTCATACAGACTTATATCTCTTTGGAAAAGGTAAAAAAGTTGTATCCCCACCTCTTGGATGTCTCCACTTAACATTTAGCACAATTTGGACTACTAGATCCCAATATATGGACAGATCATAGCACACTAATTTTGACTTTGTACAGATTCGGTGTGATGTATAAATTAGGTCAGTTGGGCCACCAGATGGCTGAATGAGTCTTGGGTTCCTTAAGAGGAAATGTATAGCAATAAAGTTTTCACCAGTCCACAAAATTTCATCCCATTTGGATTCACGGTTCAGGATCAGTGTGCGGATGAGTCCACTAGTGTTCATAGATCTTGCACAGTTTGGCCCATTTTTCTTGGACATCATCATGGGTATTCCAAATCACCTCCTCCTGTAATGGAATCATCAAAGCAAGTAACATTTCCCTTTTTAACAGTGATAAACACAAAATAAATGATTCAAACATGGAATTAAATTTGTTATTATTTTTATAATTTTTAATATAAAACAAGTTTAGCATAGAGGTGTAAGGGTGAAAATGAAACAGTGAATCGCGGTGCAATCACACCCCCACACCTAAACTTTTTCACTCTTTGGAAAAGTAATAATTCAAAAAATTAATCATGAAGATATTTCCAACTTCATAAAGATTTAAAATTCAATGAAAATTTAATTCCAGATAGAAATGTGATCAAATAAAAAATCACACTGAGGAGTTATTCTTAATGATCATTGAAAAATATGCCTCAAAATTTTTATCCAAATGAAATTACAAGATATGAATGATAAAAATCAAATAAAATAATTAAAATGTTAATCATGACACTAATTATCCACGTGTGTGTGTGACAACCATTTCATGCTACTATTTCCACTTTTTATCGAGTAAATATATGTTATTTTAATAATTGTCAACTTATAATATCCTTTCCACTAAAATTTCCCCACATCCTTTGCAATAAAATTTCAAGAACCACTCACTTAAGCATTCCCAGAAGTCAAACCATAATCTCCTGACCTAGATATACCCATATATTGTACATTTCTTCACTCCCCTCATTTATTAATTTTTCAAAATTTTCACTTGGAATAAATCTCACACTCTTCTCCCAACCCATGTTTGATCTCCTCACGACACTAATTTTAATAGTTATAACAAGATCAAAGGTCTAGGAAAGGTGGTTTTTGAACTTCCCAATATACAATCCTTTATTTATTTTATTTTTTTATTTTTTTGAGGGCGTACAACAATCGGATAACAGGTACAAATGCATAGGTCAATATGTTACAGTAATGAAATAGATCGGATAAGGAACAAATGGTTGGAAAAATGATTTTGAAAAGTGTAGAAAAAACAACCTAACTTATATTTACCTACCATTAAGTAAGAAATTTTCACACATCATGGTTGGGTGAAAAAAATGGGTGGGGAGATTAAGTGACACAATTTTCCTTTAAACTATTCACAAAAAGAGAACCATTCTTCTCAAAGGTTTCAAAATGATACAACTATTTATATCATTGAAAAAGAACTAAATTTCAAAATAAATTCACACCATAGTATTTAATTCTTGTTGAAATACACATTTCATCAGAATTTTTTTTTGAATGTTAAGACAACACGAAATACAGACATTCCACATGCATTTTTAATAACATCCATAATTAAACGGGAATTATTTTCTATGATAATGTGGTAATAAAAAAATTATATTCTAGAAAAAAGGTGAGTGTGAGAGAAAGGGGGGAAAGTAAAAATACTATTCAGTAAGATAAAAAGAGAAAAAAAAGAAAGATGATGAAAATTCCTAACTAACACAGGAATATAACCATCCCACCACACCTAGAGTGTGCAATGTCCTCACTGTAAAAATATAATATAGGAAGGAAGGATAAAACCTAGTGGGTTTAATTCATAGAATTCTTCTTGAACTTGGAATTCCTCCATCGGGGACTCCATAAGGTTTTTTTTGGAAGTGCTTTAGTCGCTGTCCATTAACTGTAAATTTTTTCTTGGTTTCTTTAGTTTGAACCTAGAAAACACTAAATAGAGAGACATTAGTAACTGTGTATGGTCTAAACCAATGGGAAAAAAGATTACCTTGATGAAACTTCAGCCTTTCATTATAAAGGAGAACCTTATACCCAATTTGAAACTGACGATGAAGGATGCGGCAGTCATGGGCAGCCTTGGTTCTCTCCTTATAAATCCTGGAGTTCTCATATGCATCTCTTATCATTTCCTCTATCTTCTGAATTTGTAGCTTCCTTTGAGCACCTGCACCAGAAATATTAGAGTTGGATTGTTTGATGGCCCAGTAGGCCCGATTCTCAATCTCAACAGGTATGTGACAACTCTTTCCAAACACAAGACAACAGGGTGAAATTATAATGGGAGTTTTGAAAGCAGTATGGTATTCCCATATTGAATCATCAAGCCGAAGACTCCAATATTTTCTATTGGGTTGAACCATTTTTTCAAGAATTTGTTTTACCTATATATTTGATACCTCATATTGACTATTGTTCTCTGGGTGATATGAAGTATACACTCTATGACTGACCCCATACTGATGCAAAAGTGATTGCGTTGTTCGGTTGTAGAAATGAGGACCCTGGTCATCGATGATGAACCTAGGTAAGCCAAACCTACAAAAAATTTGGGTTCTCAAAAATTCCACAACTGCCTTAGAATCATCAGTCCATATCGCTCGTTCCTCTACCCATTTGGAAACATAATCCACTTCCAAAATAATGTACAGGTTACCAAATGAATTGGGGAATGGTCCCATAATGTCAATTCCCCAAACATCTAAAAGTCATGTAAGAGCAAGGGTTTTTGTGGAATCTCATTTCTTTTAGAGACATTCCACATACTTTGACAGTGAGGATAAGATTTACAGAAGTCATGGGACTCTAGAAATAATGTGGGCCAAAAGAATCGAGGACCTTGCGAGCAGTCTATTGGGGATCAAAGTATCCCTCACAAGCAAGAGTGTGGCAAAACCTTAGGATGGACTAAAACTCACTACCAGGAACACAACTCCTGAGGACTTGATCACTACAGGTGCACCAAAGGTAGGGGTCATCCCAAATGAACCAACGAGACTCATGTTTTAGATGGTCGGCCTGGTTTTTTTTTGAAATCAGTAGGAATTCAAGATGCTACCAAATAATTTTCCATTTCAGCATACCAAGGAATTTCATCTTGCACTTGGTACAATTTCTTATCCTGAATAATTTCATTTATAGAAATATAGGGAGATGAGTCAATATCCGAGGATGGGTGGATCCTACTGATATGGTCAGCCACCACATTATCTACTCCTTTATTATCTCTAATTTCTAGATTGAATTCCTAAAGGAGTATCATCCATCGAATGAGGTGTGGTTTGGCTTTCAGTTTCTTAAGGAGATACCAGAGGGCTGCATGGTCTGATAATACATTGACTTTGGAATCAAAAATATATGACCTAAATTTATCCAAGAAAAACACTATGTCAATGAATTCATTTTTAGTTGTGGTGTAGTTTTCTTGAGAAGGGTCCAAAGTATGTGAGGCATAGGCAATGACATGTGGAGATCAATTGACCCTTTGGGACAAGACTGCCCCAACTGCATAGTTAGAGGCATCACACATGAGCTTAAACGGTAAATCCCACTGAGGTGGTTAGATTATCAGGGGTAATGTGAGACTCCATTTTAACTTATTAAAACCTTCCACACATTATTTATCAAAAACAAATTCTTTTTCTTTTTGGAGTAACCAGGAGAGTGGGAGTGCAATCTTATTAAGGTCACAAATGAAACGACGGTAAAATCCAGCATGACATAAGAAAAACCTCACATCTCGTACATTTTTGGGGAATGGTAAGGAAAATATGACATCCACTTTTGATTTATCTACTTGGATACCATCCCTAGAAATGACATGCCGCAAAACTATACCTTGTCACACCATGAAATGGAATTTATCATAATTTAATACATGATTATTTTCAATACAGTGATGTAGGACTAAACCAAGATGACTCAAACATTCCTCAAAAGAGGATCCATAAATAGTGAAATCATCCATGAAAACATCCATGAAATTTTACAGGTAATCCAAAAAAATACTAACCATACGTCGCTGGAAAGTACCCAAAGCACTACACATACCAAATGGAATCCTCTTATATGCAAATGGGCCGAAGGGGCAACTGAAGGTTGTGTTTTCCTAATCCTTTGGGGAAATATGGATCTAAAAGTATCCATAATACCCATCAAGGAAACAGTAGTGAGACTTACCCGCTAGCCTCTCTAGCATTTGGTCAATGAATGGAAAAGGGAAATGGTCCTTCCTAGTGTGTTGGTTTAGTCGATGATAGTCTATGTAGACACACCAACTATTCTGCACACAAGTTGGAACCAATTCATTTTTTTTATTTTTGATTATTGTAAAGCTATTTTTTAGGAACTACTTGAATGGGACTGAACCATTGGATATTAGAGATGGGGTAAATGATTCTAGAATCCAATAATTTTGGTAACTTCTTTTTCAAAACTTCTAGGAGGTTTGGGGTTAGTTGACTTTGTTCCTGACTCAGTGGTTTAGCCTCATCATTTAATAAAAAATGATGTGTACAAATTGATGGGATAATACTAGGAATTTCATAAAGTGTCCATACCAAAGCTTATTAATACTCCCTCAAAAGATAAATCAGTCGCAATTCATGATCAAGATGGAGTGAACTAGAAATGATTATTGGAAACTTGTTTCCATTATCAAGATATGAATATTTTAAATCTTGACGCAATTTTTTTAATTCCAATTTAGGGGGATTTTGGATTGATGTGAGTGTGTGTGAAAGTGAGAGGTCACTGATCTCATCTAACTACTCAATGGTATCATCCTCAGATGAGGAATTAGATTTTACAATCTTAACAGTATCATTGATGGTCATTGGATACTCAGTGTTCAAGAAATCATCAATCAATGAACATGCATGACACTTTTCTAGACCACTACAATAATCAATGCATAAATCATTTCCTAGAATTTATATTAATGATGAAAACTTAGAAATGGGATCAGGGGAATGAAATGAAGTTTTTTCAAGGGAAGGGAGTACATCTATAGAATTAATAGAGAGAGGAATGTTCTTCTAAGGGGTGCTTCATGGAATCAAGGATATTGAAGTGGACAATGTCACCACCAAACTCCATATACAATGTACCACTGTAGTAATTAATTATAGTTTTGGCACTTTTCAATAAGGGTCTCCCTAATATAATTAGGGCATGTCCATTCATCCAATAATCCTCCATTTTAAGAACATAAAGGTCAGCAGGAAAAATTAAATTTTGAACCCTCACAAGAACATCCTCTAACACACCATAGGGGTGTGCAGTACTTTGGTTAGCTAGTTGAACAATAATTCTAGTGGGCTTCAGTTTCTCAACCTTCAATGTAGAGTAAATAGAGTGAGGCATAACATTTATAGAAGCAGCTAAATCAAGAATTTCATTATAAAAATAATACTCTCCTATGGTGCACGAAATTGATAATTTTTCAGGATCATTGCACTTGGTGGGAAGTTATGTCTCTATAAATGATGAAACATTACTCCCAAATCTCACTTTATCTTCACCTAGAATTCACCTTCAGTGTGTACACATCTCCTTTAGAAACTTGGAATATCTTGTAATTTGTTTCAAAATATCAATCAAGGGAATATTTACCTACACTTTTTTAAAAGTCTCCAAAATTTCCTTATCGAGTTCAGTTTCCTTTTGTTTTCTAGGTTGGGTGGCCCTTTATGGAAATGAAAGAGGGATTTTTGGGCTAGGTGACTCGTCAATAGACACACTCTTTTCTTTTTATGTGATTCTCTTAGGACAAGGTTCTATGTCATTTGGATCATTTTCAGTAGTTGGGATGTTGATTTCTTTAATAGGGAATGACTCTAGTGGAGGGGTCATTTGGATTTTTCGTTTTGTTCCACTCTGAAGGGTGATGGCACTGACATTTCCTTTATCTCTAGGGTTAAATATTGTTTAAGAAGGTATTTTACCCAACCCATTGCTCTGGATTTTCCCCACCGAGTTGGAAAGTTGGCCTAATTGGGTTTTTAGGTCTTTTATGGCAGCTTGGGTGGTTTTTTGGAATTTTATATTATTAGAAACCATTTGCTTCATCATGTATTCTAGGCTAGGATTGGGTTTTGGAGGGGTTTTTTTGGAAAGACCGTTGTTGTAGTTGAGCATTTCTGGGTTGTGGTGGTTGAATAATCTACCACGGTTGGTTCCATGGTTGATGAGGTTGGTTTGAATACCCCTTGCCCATAGGATTGGTTGTCTTTCCACCCAGGATTGGATGGATAGTATGGTTCTTTCCTAAATGGTTGGTTATAGGGGTGACCTGGAAAGATTTCCTCACAACTCTCAGAAGTTTATCTTATTTGGGGACATTGATTAGAGTAGTGTGTGTCACAAGAACATATACCAAAATGGATGGGAGGAGAATATTGGGATTTCCCTTGGTAAAGAGAAAGTAGTAGAAGAAGGGCACTAACCTCTTCAAACATTGTGTCCACCTTTTTCTCGAATTCAGTAATTTTCACCTCATGGAAACCTCAAATGGGTACATTAGACCTTGAACCGAATTGTTGAGTGTTATGGGACATGTTTTCAATTAAGGTACTTGCAGCGATTGGGGTTTTATCAACTAGTGAACCACCTGCATCAACATCAATCATATTTCAGCAAATAGGAATTAAACCTTCATAAAAATACTGAATTAATAGTTTATCACTTATTTGGTGGTGTGGACAGCTTGAACATAAATTTTTAAAGTGTTACCAATATTAATTAAATGTTTCCCCTTAAGATTTCCTTATATCACATATTTCTTTCCTTATAGTTTCAGTTCGATAGGCTGGGAAATATTTTTCAAGAAAAGGGAATTTCAGGTCATCCCAACCTCTAATTGGTAAATTAACATAGTAAAGCCAGTATTTTGAAGTGTCTTCTAATGAAAATGGGAATGATATGAGCTTTACTTATTTTTATCCACATTTTCAGGTTTTAATGTTGAACACGCAATATGAAATTCTGTAAGATTATTTTGTGGAGCTTCCCCAGCAAGTCCATGGAATCTTGGTAAAAAATGAATTAAACCAGATTTAAGTTCAAAATTGGGTGCCTCACCTTGCATTTGAATTTAAGTGGGTTGGATATAAAAATCTATTGTGGTTAATTATTTTAGTGTTATATTATTTTCATCCATTTTAAACACATTAATTTTAGGTTCTAATTTGGTTCCAGAAGAATATGGGTTTAGAAAAGTCTCGAGTTGTGGTGTGTCCACCTTCAAAGGGTGGTCTTATACATCTCAGGGTCACTGATGTAAGATCCTATCCAGTTCGGGTTCAAAAGGTGGTAAGTCTCCTGGAGTAGAACACATCATGAATAGAACCTATAGAAGAAATAAATCAGAGCACAAACGAATATGAAAAGGTAGAAGATAAAACAAATAAATATTCACAAAAATTACAAAAAATCTTATAAAAAACACGCACTAAAACCAAAGTGCTCCCTGGAAATGGTGCCAAAATTTGACTACTCTATCATGACACGTCAAATTGATTATGTTTTTAAGGTTTATTTATAGTCTAGGGAAGAACCTAGGTCATATCTCAAGGAGTGTTTATAGGTTTTGAGTGTGTATTTTTAATAAGAAGAACAAAATAGGTGGTGATTTTGTAAACAATTTAAAGAAATTAACTTAACGTATGGAGTTGTAAAGTTGAAATACAAAGTCGATTATAAAAAATATGAGATAAATAAGTGATCATTTCTAAGTTAATACAAAACTTGAAGAGTTACTTATTCTCAAATCGTTATTGTAATCATTTGGTTGAGGGATGACCAAGATCTTGGTTCCCCTCTTTCCTCTTAAAATAATGCACAAAGAACCACCCCTTGACACAAAAATCATGTTTTCAAGGTTTTGACCTCAATCATAGAGTGAGTTCTACCAAATAATACTGAAATATCATGTACCTATGAGATAAAGAGGATGTTTGTGTTTTCCAATCAGAATAACTCAATATTCCCACTTGAATCTCAACGCAATCAGTATTAAAATGAGAAATGTTTCACTTAATTAAACCAAATAAATGCATTCAAAGAAGTAGAATATAATGATTAAACATAAGTGAAATAATTCGCACAAAAATTACAAAAAAAATTAGAATATAAGGTTCCGAAACTCCCTCTTCAAGTGTGTAGATCCCTCATAATGATCACCGACCATTTAGCTCGCCATCTAAGGGTAGAGAAGGCTCGGGTGGAAATCATTCATCATTGATGATCCCCCTATGATGATAGGGGCCTCCAGAACTTCTTGGTCGAGTAGAGGACTCATTTGGGTCTCTAAAATACCAGATATTTTCTTCCTGGTCGAACTTGCAAATGGGGATCCCAATGTTCTATTTTATAGAAAAATGGGAAGGTGGGTTTTTGCACATAGATATCTTAAAACCACTTGTCACATGGGTTTCGACCTCTAGGAATCCTTATCTAGATTTTTAGAAAATAAAAAAGTTGTATCCCCACCTACTGAATGTCTCCAATTAACTTTTGGAAAAATTTTGACAACTAGAGCTTGAGATATGGATAGATCACATCACACCACTTTTGATTTTGGGGAAATTCGGTGTGCTGGACAGATCGAGTCGGTAGGGCCATTGAATGACCGAATGAGTCTTGGGTTCCTTCAGAGGAAATGAATACCAATGATGTTTGGACCAGTCCACTAAATTTCAGCCCATTTAGATGCACGGTTTAGGATAAGTGCGTGGATGAGTCCACTGGTGTGCATGGATCTTGCACAGTTTGGACCATTTTTCTTGGACATCATCATGAGTCTTTAAAATCACCTCCTCCTCCAATGGAATCATAAAAAAAAGTAACATTTACCTTTCTAACATTTATAAAAACAAAATAAATTATTCAAACTTGGAATGAAATTTGTTATTATTTTTATAAATTTCAATATAAAACAAGTTTATCACAGTGGTGTAAGTGTGAAAATGAAATTGTGAATCATGGTGTGATCACACAACTGATAAACCGAGAAACTTGAAATCTGCACGCTGGTGACACTATTGCAGAAATCGTTTTTTACATCACCATTTTTTACGTCGGTTATATATAACCGACGTAACAATGCGGCGAGTAGATTTTTCACGTCGGTTATTTTAATAACCGACGTTAAAAATTGCGCCTGTTGGGGTTTTACGTCGGTTATTTGATAACCAACGTAAAAAACGCATAGATATCGGGTTTTTTTACGTCGGTTATTTGGAAACCGACGTAAAAAAACCCGATATCTACGCGTTTTTTACGTCGGTTATAAAATAACCAATGTAAAAAAGCTTAAAAATAGTTTATAACATCGGTTATATAATAACCGACATTATAAAGCATTTAAAAAAATTAAAGCCTGTGTTCTGTCATTTACGATTTTTTCGATTGACAGTCGCCGGCTCGTCTCTCTCTCGCGCGGTAAACTCTAATCGGCTCGTCGATCGCCTGCATTACACTCATTTTGGCTTCATTGTTTATCTTCTTCACTACTCTCGGATCTATCATCTCAACTCGCGAAATTCAAGTAAGCCTTCCACGAATTTATTTCGTTCGTTTTTGTTTCGATTCTTGATGTGCTTTTCGTTCGTTTTTGAATCTCGTGGAATTTTTTTATTGCAAATGGTTATTATGTTCATTCAACTCGCAACATTCAACTCTCAAATGATTATTAAAACATTGTGGATTAGCTTCAGCAAAATCTGAAAAATAATGGGTGGTACTGTAACGTTCCATTCTTCCAGCAACATTATTATTTTCATTCCCTAAGTTATAAAAATAAGTATTATGTAGGATGATTCAAAAATTTAATCTGTGAGATGAGTTGATTTATGTGTGAAACCCAGGCCAAACACATATGTATTTTTTTATTGGTATTACATATATATAGTTCGACATATACTTTTTTTTACATTACCATGATATTAACATTACTTTTTCTAAAGAAATATTAATGTCCTTAGATTATATATCGGATCAAAAGGATATAGTAATTCTAATATATAATCAGAATGATCAGATAATATGACAATATTATTAAACATAAAACAAATGGTCTATATTCATATTATTAACATGACACTTACGATGTATAGCTATTTGGTGTTGGGTACTTATGAAAACTACTACTACTTTCAAGATTTGTTTTATATTTTAAATTGTTTTACATTCAAATTATGATTTTTTTTCATATAAACATGTTTTGTCTTATCTTAAAAATATATATTTTTTGTTGATATTTGTTATAGGTAATAATGAGTCGAATTTGGATTACGGCACATCGAATGAGCAATGAATTTGAGGAAGGTGTTGATGCCTTTTTGGAATTTGCAAAATGAAATGTTCCAAGTAGTGACATTTTTTTCTGTCCATGCCTGAAATGTTTGAATATGAAGAAGTTGAAAAGTAGAGAGATAAAAGATCATCTGATATGTCATGGTTTTAATCCGAGTTACAACCCTTGGATTTGGCATGGTGAAACTGGACGGAATGTCACTGATGATGATGATTCGCAAGATGGTAACTCCGATGGAATTGAAGAAATGATTCGCGATATTGTAGCAGAACAAATTGAGATAGAACCGACAGTTGCACGTATATATGGTGATGCTGAAAAACCATTATATCCCGGTTGTACAGATTTTACGGTTCTGTCGGCGGTGTTAAGATTGATTAACCTAAAGGCGAAGCATGGATGGAGTGACATAAGTTTTACAGAGCTGCTACAATTGATGAAAGACATTCTTCCAAAAGATAACGATCTTCCAGATTCACATTACAAAGCCAAGAAAATATTATGCCCAATGGGATTGGGATACAAGAAAATGCATGCCTGTCCGAATGACTGCATTATATATAGGAAGGAATATGAATTTATGTCAGAGTGTCCAAAATGTGGGACATCACGGTATAAGGTGAAAGAAAAATCACAGGGTGATGTAGAGATTACAAAGCTCCCTTCAAAGGTATTTTGGTATCTTCCTATAATTAATCGTTTCAAACGTTTATTTGCTAATTCACATGATGCAAAAAGGTTAAGATGGCATGATGAAGAGTGGGTATGTGATGGAAAAATACGTCATCCAGCTGATTGTCCACAATGGAAGAAAATTGATGCGCAGTATTCTACATTTGGAAATGAAATAAGAAATCTCAGACTAGGGTTGTGCACAGATGGAATGAATCCATACCGAACACTCAGTAGCACACATAGTTCATGGCCTGTTTTATTGGTAATTTACAAACTCTCTCCTGAAGTTTGTATGAAGCGCAAATATGTCATGTTGAGTACAATGATCTCTGGTCCAAAGCAACCCGGTAATGATATTGATGTTTTCTTGTCACCGTTGATTGATGATTTGAAACTGTTATGGGCTGATGGTATTAGGGTGTATGATTCTTATAAAATGGAATATTTTCAAATGCATGCAGTGCTTCTGTTCACTATAAATGACTTCCCAGCGTATGGAAATTTGTCTGGATACAGTGTTAAAGGGCATAAAGCATGTCCAATTTGCGAACAACAGACGTCCTATTGTCAATTGCATCATGGGAGGAAAACAGTGTACATGGGTCATCGAAAGTTTTTGCCTATGGAACACCCTTATAGAAGACTAAAAAAGGCATTTAATGGCTCACAAGAATTTGATACTGCTCCAAAACCTTTATCCCATGATCTGTATTTTGAGAGGGTGAAAAACCTTGACGTGACATTGGGAAAGACACAGAAATCTGGTAATGATAGACATATTTGGAAGAAAAGGTCAATATTTTTTGAGCTACCATATTGGAGGTATCATGAAGTTAAACATAATATTGATGTCATGCACATGGAGAAGAATATCTGTGATTCTTTGATTGGAACATTGTTAGATATTAAAGGAAAGACTAAAGATGGGTTGAATGCAAGATTAGACTTACTATCAATGGGAATACGTTTGGAGTTAGCTCCCACTCCTAAAGGAAGACGAACATTTCTTCCCCCGGCTTGTCATACATTATCAAAGAGGGAGAAAATTATCTTCTGTCAGTGTCTTCATGATACCAAAGTGCCTCAAGGTTATTCTTCTAATGTAAAAAATTTTGTCTTAATAAAGGACTTGAAGTTGATAGGTATGAAATCACATGATTGTCACGTCATGATGCAACAAATTCTACCAGTTGCATTGCATGGAATATTTCCCATTCGTGTTAGAAAGACTATAATGAAGTTGTGTTATTTTTTCAATTCAATTTGTAACAAGGCGATTGATGTGAATGCTTTGAAAATTTTGGAAAAGGATGCAATTTTAATACTTTGTCAATTGGAAATGTATTTTCCTCCAACTTTTTTTGATATAATGGTACATTTAATGATTCATCTGGTTCGAGAAATAAAGCTTTGTGGACCTGTATATCTTCGTTGGATGTATCCTTTTGAAAGGTATATGAAAATATTAAATGGGTATGTTAAAAATTTATATCGACCTGAAGCCTCCATTATTGAAAAGTATATTTCTGAGGAGGTAGCAGAGTTTTGTACGAGCTACTTGGCTGCGGCGCAACACATAGGTTTGCCTCCATCTCGCCATGAACGAGTTAATAATGAGGGAAAGGGGATTCGCGGCTTGAAAGTCAAATCATTGTCAGCTGAACAGATGAAGAAGTTAGAATCATACATCTTGAAGAACATAGCTGATGCTCAACCATATATCACATTTCACATTAATGAGTTGAAACAATGTCATCCAAAGAAGAAAGAAATGTGGATTTTGAATGAGCACAACAAAACTTTTTTGTCATGGATTAAAAAGACTTTGCTTGGTAGATCAGATGTATCAGAGACATTAAAATGGATAGTGGGTGGTCCATGTTTAAATGTGATAACGTGGTCTGGTTATGACATTAATGGTTATACATTTCATACAAAAGCTCAGGACAACAGAAGTGCGGTTCAGAATAGTGGTGTATTGGTGTTTGCAGAAGCAATGCATTTTTCGAGTGCTAAGGACAAAAACCCAATTTCTGCATCAAATGCATATTATGGAGTGATTAAAGACATATGGGAGGTTGATTACTTTAAAATTAAAGTTCCCGTTTTTAACTGTAAATGGTTTAACGGTAACAACAGTGTCAGACACGATGAATTTGGAATGACACTTGTTAATCTGAATAGATTGGAAGACACAACTGATTCTTTTATAATGGCAACACATGCAAAACAAATTTTTTATGTAGTAGATCAATCAGATATGCAGTGGGCTGTTGTTTTACAAGGAAAAAACAATATGTTGGTGAGGACGAACTTGATGAATATGCTGATTTATGTGAGATCCCTACTTCAATGGAAATATTAACAGAACATAATGACGATCATGTTGAAGACATAGTTTGTGCCATAAGGAACGATCACGACGAAGGAATTTGGGAAAACAATCCATCTGTACATTCCTAAAATTATAGGTAACATATGTTTATTTCTTGTTTACATTTATTTTTTCCATAAATGTTAAATATTGTAAGTTTTTTATTTATTAAAACATGTTTTAAAATAAAATAAGTATATGTTATTGTTTGTTTTAAGTTTGTTTAGTTTACTTTATCATGTTTATTGTTGTACCCCTCTCTCTTGGATTTTAATGATCACAATCACTCTCATCGTGTTCTAACTTGTTTTCAAGTGTTTTGGTGCTAGGAAAAAGGTTGCCCAGGAGTTGGCCCAAGAAGGCTGATATTGACTCTCTGAGTCTACCGGCCAACCGGTGGATTCCCACCGGCCAGCCGGTGGTCTCTGGCAGAAGCATTTCTTTCTGCCAGAGCCACCGGTCAGCCGGTGTTAGCGCACCGGCCAGCCGGTATGGGCACCGGCCAACCGGTTCTTGCCCACCGGCCAACCGGAGGGCAAGGCAGTAGGCTTGCCCACTGCCTGGTGACACCGGCCAACCGGTGGATGACCACCGGCCAGCCGGTGGTCTCTGGCAGAAGCATTGCTTTCTGCCAGAGCCACCGGTCAGCCGGTGTTAGCGCACCGGCCAGCCGGTATGGGCACCGGCCAACCGGTTCTTGCCCACCGGCCAGCCGGAGGACCCAGGCAGCAGGCTTGCCCACTGCCTGGTGACACCGGCCAACCTGTGGATGACCACCGGCCAGCCGGTGGAACCCAGACAGAAAGAAATGCTCTACGACCCAACAGTTTATAACCATTACATGAATTTTAAAATGCTTATTTTTGTTCACTGACAATTACTTTACCATGTTTACAATGTTTACCAGGTTTACCATTTTTTCCATTTTTTACCATCTTGACCATCTTGACCATCTTGACCATCTTTACCATTGTTTAACATGCTTACCATATTACCAATTTTTACTATTATGTAACCTAGTACACTTTTCTATTTTCTGATTACAGTAGTATTAAAATATTTGAATTTGTATATTTGTGAACTGACCTTTGTTTTTTTGATTTGAAGGATAATGACAGATCATTCAGATGATCAACCACATGATTCTGGGGAGGAGCATATTGCTGGTCATACCTCTGGGGATGAACATTCACATGCTCCTATTACGACAAAGAGTTCAAAGGTTGGTAAACGTGGTTGCACACGTTTACCAAAATTATCACTTGCCCGTACACAGGATCAGAGGATAGTAGTTGAGTTTGATGATGATGATATTCCTAGAGGTCCGAATGCCAAAGATTTTAAGAGTTTTGTTGCAACTCAGGCTAAGACCAAAGTAAGAATTCTGTATGATGATTGGAGAGGTGTGGATAAAGCGGTTATCTCTCAGTTGTGGGAGACGATTTTGGTAAGATATTTTTTCATTGTTTGACCATTCTTTTAATGTTTCTGGTATATATAATATGTTTAACCTCTTCTTTATCAGATGACATTTGATATTCCTGACACTGGAGGAGTCAGGAAGAAATTCATATCGTTGGCTGCCAGGAGATGGAGGGATTTCAAATCAACCCTCACATCTGATTTCATTTATGGTCATAGGAGTCATGACAATCCATGTCGTATATATCCTTTTATAGATGAAGACACATGGAGACAGTTTTTTGAAAGTAGAAAAAAAGAGTCATTTCTGGTAAGGGCAATGTAAACTTATATATACTTTCTTATATAAATGATTTTATTAATGTTTTGTTAATGATTTCTTATTCTTAAATTACAGCAAACAAGGAAAGCTCATCAGGATATCCAATCTAAAAATGTATACCCTCATAGTTTATCTCGGGGAGGGTATACATTATTGGAAGAAAAAATGATAGCGGAAAAATTTCAACAACTAAGAGCTGAGTCTTCAAGCTCTGAAGAGGTGGCCCCTCCATCCCCTCCATCTAGACATGAAAAATGGAAGAGATCTCGGAAGGGAAAAAAAGGGCAATATCTTTCAGAAGAATCGAGAATCGTAGCTGAGAGGATTGTAAGATATCTATTTAATTTATTTAAGTTAACTTTTTTCTTCATATAAGTTTCAATCATTACAGAAATGTTCAATTAATTAATACAGGACTCTCTTGAGGAGCAAAGTTCAGAGGGGACATTTACAGCTACTGGGAGGGAAGATATTTTATTTACAGCATTGGGAAGGCCCGAACATCCTGGTCGTGTAAGAGGATATCCGACAGGTGTATCGGTAAGAAAAGTGTTTCCACGTTCTTCAACTTGTAACATTGAGGGGGTTTATAAAAAAAATAGAATCCTTGGAGGCTGAAGTTCAAAATATTAATGCGACGATGGAAGACAAGATTAGAGATTCGGTGCAGTCTATGTTTGTAGAAATGAAAAGACAATTTCAGACTGCAGCTCCCACTCCTCCACCCCCCCCTGCAGACCCCATTATTTATCCTCCACCTCCGCCAGTAGCTCCCACTCCCCCACCTCAGCCTGCGGACCCCATTTTTTATCCTACGCCTCCGCCGCAGCTTCCTACATATTGTGAGTTGTATGTTGATGATTCTCAACATCATATAGTAGCATACGGGTTGGTATATTGTATAGGAGATACAGTTCATCATCAACAATTAGAGGTAGAGAATCAGAGGGTCACTGTACAGGATATTATAGATAGATCAGCTAGGGTACCAATACCTACAGATGAGGTGGCGACAGTTGGACAGAGTATCGGCCATTTTTTAGTTTGGCCATCCAGACTTCTTCGACTCATTACCATAGAGGTATTAATGTTATATCTTTTATTTTATTTTTTTTATTAAAGTTGTTTTATCATTTGAAAACTACTATAATTCTCAATTTTTTTTTCACAGGAATACTTCAAAGGTAAAGAAATACTGTATAGACAACAACAAAGACAACAGGCTATGACATCAGATACAGATTCCAGTGGTCTTGACAGATTGTCAAGATATTCACATTTGTTGTTGGGTTTTTATGAGTTTCCAATGGAATCTCATGTTTGTGGACGTGAAATAACTGTGAGGATTACAAAATCTGATATCATGGAGCTTGTTACTGGAGATAAGTTGGGCATCAACGTAGTGCAAATTTTTTCCATGTAAGTCTTAACACCTTTTCCCTGCGTTATATTTATTAAAAATGTATACTTATATATGTTTTGTATTAGGTATCTTTATAAAATTTGTGAGAGGAATGAACTGACAGAAGTATATGGATTCATGGACCCGCAATTGATTTCCCATGAAGCATGTGCATTGACTGAGGAACAAAGAATGGTTTATATTGCTGAAAGAGGGGGTGATGATAGAGACCTGAGAAAGAGACGAGGACCCTTCCTCATTCTGACTCCATCGAATCCAATTGGACAAACACCTAATCTCTAAGCATAAACATGACCACAACCTAACCCAAAAGAGGGGGTGATGATAGAGAAATTGATCGAGGCCATTGTGGTAGTGTGAGTATAGATCTGAAAATCAAAACATCAGAGGTTGAAAAGCTCTTGATCTACAAAACCATGGGTTAATTGACACCCTCATGGAACACTAGATGGCCCAATCCTTGAAGACGTTCCCTGAAAATGAAGAGAGTGGAGGGAGGGGGAAGACGGTGGAGAAACCCTAATCTAGGGTTCCCACGAGGCGTCACCGTTTACAGTCCCATGATTCTGACAATTTAATAGTATATTGAAAAATTTTACACTTTTAATTTAAATTATTTATCAATGAATATTAAATTAATATTACTTTTAATTGATTATCAAAGACCTTATTTTTACATTCAATGTGAATATTACTCCAATATTTATAATTACTGTGAAAGCTCATAGTCTCATAAGAAAACTACTCTAGAATCCTCCCATAGCTTCTGAAAACATCACTAGAAGGCACCCCAAACAAATCTAATGGAACAATAATATTGAAGACCTCCTCATCCCATACATATTCCTTGTTAGTATTTATATTTATTATACTGTTATATTTATCTTATTGAAAAATTAATTAAAATTTAATAAAATAAATTATTTTTTATAGTGACATACATACCAGTGACGTTAACTTTCCAATATCCCCTAGATGGAGGGGTGACCAAATACTTTTTCACCAAAGGTGAACCAGACAGTGGGATTAAAATAACATCTTAAAAAATGGATGGATCACTAGTAGTCTTGGTTACAAAAGAATCACTCAGATCCACTAAAGTTGATGTTAGTGGTGGTGTGCTCTGAGATACAGATCAGTTAGGGTCCTGAATTTTTTTTGTTATCAGCATTCCTAAAACTCAATTGGTTTTGATATTTTATGTGTATAAAAAATTATAAACTAATATATTATTAAAAAAATTGAAAAATGAATATATTTATTAAAGAATTACGAATGATATATTTTAAAATATTTTCATTATCAATTTATACTTTCAGTTTTCTTTGTCTTCATTTTCATCATTTTTGTTAACCTCTAATGTGAAGAGTGATTCATTTTAACCCTCTCATGCAAGTTCTATTGTTTTGATATTATCAAGAAAAAACTCTTCAATTTTTTTGGTTTATTGATGTTCACTATAACAAATTACCAATTGATATTCATCACCCATATCATATAAGTCTCTCTACAATAAGTGTATATCAACACTCCTACCTTCATGTATTTAATTATCCACATAATAAACCATCTTCACTTATGAATCCATGATAAATGGATCATGGTCTACATGCTCACCAGTATAGATCCATGGAGAGAAGTGGAAAGAAGTAAAATGTAATGATTCATTCACTATATGACTATCAATATTGACCCACTTTAATTTGAATAAGACAACTAAAAACTAACTGTGATAACTTAATTAAAAAATATCTTTCAGATTTCCATAGTATCCCAACATTTCAAGTGTAAATAAACCATTATTTTATGTTTTCAATCTCTCTTCAGGATAAATTGTATGAAACATGAATCCATGAATATTTTAGTCATCAAATCTCTTATCATGCATTAGAGGACCTAGATCTAAAAACTTCAAATGATTTGATATTTCATCTCAATTATAAACATTTATTATATATAAGAGAATATATAATATGTTACTTTTAACATAGAAAATATAACTACACATGAATAATATCATTACGAGTATATACTTACACGAAAATTGAACCATTTGACAATATCCTTATTAATATATTTTATTAAATCCATCTCATTTCAAGATCAATCCCTTATTTTCCTCATTACATGAAATTTCAAGTCTTTAGTAAATGGATATGCAATATGAATATTGAGTAATACATATATAGGTTCTTGTTACAATTCAAATTCAGACATTTTAAAATGTAAGATGTTCCCAATTAGTCATCCAATATTTAGAGATAACGATGAATAGTTTTCAAAATGAGAGTTAGTGGAGATGTCATTAACTTGTCCAACACAATTGAATCAAGTTTCAATCCCATCCAAATACCTATAAGAAAAGGTTAAATACTCTTTAACTATGTAACCTTCATCAATATAGACTTTTAGATGAGATTTATTCCTTACATATGATTTAAAATGCATATGTAAAAAATAAAAAAAATAAGAAACATTTTAAAAAATTACTCAATGAATTGATAATATTTAATTCACCAATGAAGATAAAAATAATTTCAATGTACCTCTTAATTTGATACATCCATCAGTAGTGTACCAATCCTCCATGTTTATATTCATCAACTAAATATATAGTCAAATGAACCATCATGTTGAATAATGAAGTGGAAAATAACATCCCCAAATGAGAAAGTGTCAAAAAATCTTTCTAAGTTTGTCAAGTTTAATTGGATTTGTATTTTTTCCAAAAAACTCTCTAAAAATGGTAAAAACACAACTAGAACCATATTTAATTTTTCAAGTAACATAGTACGCAATGCTAATGGAAACTACTTCTCCATCATAATATCTGATTCATGACTTTTCAAACCATGTAACTTTCTCTACATTAATTCAACCCACCATGATTTGTTACATGAACATCCATCTTGAAAATTTAAATTCTTCAATGTTTGATAGAATAAGTTTTTCTCATGAATTTTTACTAGAAACTTAACTAAAGGATGATTTCCATTCATATTTTCCCACAAACTATGATTTATATTCATTGAATCCAAATCTTTATAAGTATTAATGTGATCCTTCAATTTATCTTGATCATTAAGAAATGTAAAATTACATTAAAGAGTACGTTCTTCTCAATATGAATTAAATCAAGATTATGGCCTATCAAATTAAACTCCTAATAAGGAAGTATAAAAAATATACTCTTTCATTCATTTGTTTTATTCAATCTCGTTCATATACTATAGTTCTTACCCTTTTCCACTTCATTAAATTGATTAAAATTTCCAAATTATTTAGTGACATTCATTAATTTTCCAAATACATATAAACAATATAACACCTTCAATGGAATTATCAATTCAATATCTCTATTGAGTTGTGTCTTGTTAAGCCTGAATTTATGAGAAGCATCAAGAAATCAACAATGATGCATAAAACACTATTTTCTACTATGAGGTAATCATTAATGTTCAAAATAAAAATAAAAAATAGAAATGGAAAACTAGTATGAGTGTTCAAACTGGATAAATTTCTTAGTCCAAGAAATTCAATAATTGTACACATTAAAAGAGCATTAATTTTGAATAGTTTCATTGTTTAAGCTTCATATGATTCCAATCCATAATCCTATAAATCTCAAAATTAATTGATTAGACGATGAATATATACCTCAATGTCATTTCCAAGAAAATCCTTTCTAGGAATAGTAATCAAAATAATGAAAGAAGTATTCTTCATACACATCCGTAGAGGTAGATAAAGTTCATTAAAACAACTGTCCAAATGTTATAATTATGAATTAATGTACCAAAAGGGGTAAAACCATCAAAATTCAATCCCATAATTTGTTTCCTAGGATCTAATGAAAAATATGGATATAATAAATCAAACTTTTTCAATGATGTTGAATCTTTTTTTATGTCTCATAAATCCATCATTACTATCCAAAGCATTCAACATCATGTATTATGTATTATTAGAAAACATGAATAATATTTGAAAGTATGGTTGAAGAAAAAATTAATTAAATACCTTTGAAGGATTTTTACTCATATTTTTATTCCTGCAGTTTCATTGATTTATACTTTCATTATTGTCTATTTAATCCCATATACTTTTATGATATCTTATGCATTACTCATTATGAGACTCTTCTCCCTAGTAAATTATGCATTCATTAAGGCAATAATGTATCTTTGTTTAATCATGTCTACATTTTTATGGAATTATTCATCTCATAGAACGATACAGGGATCTTAGCTTAACTAAATCAATCAGGAAGAAACACCAAAATCATACTTGTTACATTGTTAGTAATTCCATAAAGACACTTGATATGATACAACTTAAGCAAAACATATAACGTCAAATAGTTGGAACACCCTTCATATAGTTATTGGTAACATCTTCAAATAATTCATAAAACTCATTTTTTTGGTCATTGAGTTTCAAATCACGATTAACTTGTTTAGGATCAACTGAAGGATCTATTTACCTATTAAAATCCTAGAAATTATATCATAAAAATCCATATATGTCATTTATTTAATTTTGAACCGAATTCTCCAATGGTGGGTCACTTTTTTGTTTCATTGATAGGATTTTTATTCTTTTTGGTATTTTATATCATTAGATTCTCCATGCCAAATCCAACATAATTATTGTTTTAGAAACTATTTCAATATAAAATGATTATATAGTTTTTTTATTTTCAACCATCACTTAAATTTATAATTAGGACACATACATTTTATTCTACCAACTATAGGTATTATTTTGTTTCTCTTCTCCCAATACATCGAGATATAAAGATATAAATGTTTAATAAATTAAGAAAAATCAAAATTAAATATCACCCAACTTTTTCATTGACTAGGGTAGTGTCTTGATTCGACATAACAAAAATTCAACATAAAATTGATTAAATCCAACAATAAAAGATCTCTAACTTTTCTTCTTTGTATATTCTTAATTTTTATATTATATTTCAGATACATGATTGTCAGTATAGCTTTATCTTTCTTTGATAAATATATAAATCAAGATTTTTTGTGTCTCAAAAAAATGAATATGACAATATGATATCTTCTAACATAGTCTCTTTTAGTCTATATTTAAAACTCTTATATTCATCAAATATAAAATATATACATGGTATATGTAAATTCTTTCAAAACCATGCTATAAAATTATATGAACCTTTCTGAATATGAAGAAAATATATTTATTATAAATAATCTAATTAATTTTATATTTAAACTTATCATTAAAATTACATTTGTATGATTTTATGATTAAAACAATCCAAATAAGAACATTTTTAATTATATACAAATAAAAAATTAAAACATAAGAATATGAAAATTGTAAAATTTTTACATGAATTATTGGTATTCAAAAATAGAATTAAAAATAAAATATAATAAAAAATAATGTTTTTTATTTTTCCGTAGATGGAATATAATCATTGGAAAAAAAATCAATGGATTTCAAAAATAATTACAACCTAATAGGTAGCCATTAATAAAATTTCAGAACGTCATTTTTAGACTATGTCAAACTTTTCACACCTAACATTTCAAAGTACCAATAATGTGATAAATTATGCATTTCAAGTAATTCTATAAACATGTCATGAAAAAAAAAAATTTAGAAACAAATATTTAAAATAAATTATAATATTCAAATAAACTATAAAATTAATCGATAAAGTAGTGAAAAAAATATTAACAATCAAGGGTTAATCCAGGTCAACATTTCTGGGTATATTTCTAGAAAATTGATTATCACTCTCAAATGATAATAAGAAATCTTGTTTATTCATATCCAGACACATATTTACAAATCAAGGAATCCAAAAAAATAAATTAAAAATATCAATATATAATTTAATTAAAACAATTAGAAAAACACCACATGCATCATATACCTTCATCAAAACAGATATAAGAGGATCCAAGAAAAGGGGGTGAGGGGCTGCCATTTGGGATCGTTGTCTAGGAGAAGTGGGGTGTTGCGGGTTTGATGTCAGGAAGCAGAGGGTTATGTCACAGTGATCTGAGGTGAGGGAGGGGAGAGTTAGCATATGGGATAAGGATTTTGGGGAGATGGGGGATTGGAACCAATCACAGTTAGGGTGAAGGCCTTCGGGAAGATGGGGGTTAGTGGGGTCGCTGTTAGGGAAGGCCATTGGTGAGAGGGGGAGTGGCGGTCTCCATTCATCAAGGAGAGGGGGGGGGGGGGTGAGGGATTAGGTGGAGTGGGGAGGGGTGAGGGGACTAGGTTTGGAGGAATAGGTCATAATATTTTGATATTATAAGATTTAGATGATGTTTAAAAAAACCATAGTAAAAATCATAAAAAGTTTTATATAGAGGAAGTTTAATACCATCCACACTATAATGTAAATTACATTTAATATGATTTTTTAGAAGTTTTTATTAGAATCAATACTAATAAACCACCGCTACGACCTATTTATTTTTATTTTTTAGGATGAATATTGTAAAATAGTTTTCAAATTTCCCTTTTTGGATATTTTTTGTTATATAAGAAAACATCCCCCCACAATTTCCACATAGTCCTCTCACATCCTTAATTATTTCTGAGATATTTTTTTAGTTCGGAATCATCATCCCTTGATGCCTTCACCATGCCTAGTCTTATGGAATTGAATGCTTCATTGATCAAAACCTATGATTCCCTTACATGATGACCCCCTATGGGTTTTTCCATCTCAATACTTCATTTCAAATGGATTATGGTTGTTGTGGGGTGTTTCATTGCTGACACTACCTTATTTCAAGATACATGTTTTCCTATTCTCAGTTTGAGCTCTAAAGGATATACCATGCCTTATATACATGATATTTTATATGATCATTATGATTTTTTGTTTGGATTCTATTACCACAACTGAGTGTTATAGTTTTTGAAGCATTGGTCTTATTGTTTTAGTTTTAACTAAACCATTAAAAGTGGATATTTGAAAATATAAATCATTGCATGAAATCAAAAATTATTCTTAATATAATAAAAATTACAAGAAAATACATTTCCATCTTATGTTTGTTTGGAAATATAATTTTTCCTTCACCCTATACTATATTTTTGAAATAATTATTTGTTTTTACATTCTTTCATTATATAATATTCCATTGATCTTAAGTTCCCTTACTCCTCCTTACTATATAGAACATCATCTCATTCCATGTACAAATTATATGGATTCTCTAAATTAGAAATATATATAACATCCTCAATACACAATTATAATCTCATTTCAATGTTACTAATATTCCCATTAATATTATAAAGCTTCATGTAATTCGAGCCCATCCAATAAATATAAGCATTCTGAATTTTTTAATTTAATATTAAACATAATTTTACCAATATTGATTAAATAATTTATCAACAACATTTTATTATTTGAACAATATACTTTCAAATTAAAAATTTATCTAAATTTTTTAATTATGTTTTCAACTCTCAAAAGTTGAGAAAATAGGAAAATAACCTCAATAAAAACGTGAATACTATTTTAAGATTTATAATTGATATATTGTTTTCCATTCTAGGGACTTATAAATGGCTAAATCTCTCATAAATTTTATTATTATGCATTTTCCAAAAAAACCAGGTGAACCCAATACATATAACTCTATTATCAAAAAGAACAAAATAATTAAATGTTTATTAAGAATTGTTTGTTAATATAACACTCATGGATGAAAAACCATTATTTTATTTATTATATATTGTGATATTAAAATCTATATTTATTAGCATATTATTCAAATATTATCTTCATAATATTCTATATAAAAACCAGTTAACCCCTTTATCACCATAAGCTAGCCATCTAAAAATCCCAATGAAAAATCACCCACCTTAATTGTTCTCCTAGACTAAAGTAACAATTTGCGAGTGAAATTATTACTTAATTAGAACATTGAAACCTATCTTACAAAGAAGAAAAATACCATTGGTATACCCCATCATTATAATAAGAAAACGAATTATGGGAACCCAGATTTATTTTTAGAGTATCATTGTTCACATCACCAGACCCTCCTAGTCCCTTCTTTACCTGGCCGATAGGCTGAGTTTTCTATCTCAAGACCATAACAAATATGAAATAGGATAATGAATTTAACTAAGAATAAATAATACACCATAGCGTAATTATATCAATAAAAACCTATAAAATCTATATATCTCCAATAATATAATTTATTGGAAACTTCCAATAAGATATAAGATAAAATAATGAAAATGAAATAAATCATGTATTCACATATCAAAAACCATCCAAGTATAATATAGAATCACTCTCTCGGATTGGAAAAATCAAGACATAAAGAAACTGACAATGCAATATCTATCAAAAAATGGGAAAACCCTCCTTGACATTAGGTCTCTCGACCCATCTATAGCTACAACTATTTATATTCACTATGTACTAGCTCCACCAACTCCACATCATCTAAGATCACTTGGGAAGTAAATACCATATTTATATGAACACCATGTATATGAAGAAAGTCAAATGTAGAGTTGAATTTAAAATACCCAAAAAGAGACACTAAAAATAAAATAATAGATAATATAGTATGATAGATTATAATAAAGGAAATTTTCTTTGACCCTCCACTTAAGAGAAAATAGGTGAATATATAAGGAAGGAATATATGAGACAAAGTTAAAAATTTATATCCCAATTCACCATAACAAATTCCACTAAAAGGAATTAGAGAAATCTTGTGGGAATTCCTATCATATCAGAATTATAACCCTTAAAATGAACCCCAAAAATCAGGGGGAATAGAAATTCCCTACTTACCGACAACAATGATGGTCAGTTGAGTAATTTGATTACAAAATAGGGTCGTTTCCTAAAATCATAACATCACAAGTATGGTAAAAAAAGAATAATAAATCACAATTACTATAAAAATTATCCATGATATATATCTCTTGAAAGTTGAAAACACCTCACCCAATAATAAGGGAGAACTTCCAAACATACCAGTTTCTCATTTTTTTTGAAGAAAAATAATTCCATGAGAAAATAATGGAATACATTTCTATTGGACTATTCAAAAAAATTTATAGTCATATTGGATGATCCAAATTTCCCAAAAGGGAATGCATAGTGGTAGAGGGATAACTACAACCTTAAATGGGGTTCACAAGACCAATAGAAGGGGGATATCCCCACAATGTCAAATATATGGTAAATCAAACCATATTTAAAGTGTAATTATAAATAGGTTCTATTAGAACCCATAAATAATTTATATAAATAATTCCCCAATCATCGGTGGAGTACTGATTATATAAAGATAAGGTTAACACACACACACACACACACTTAGTCTATGATACCTCAACCGAGGGAGTGCCTACCCTCCCCCCTCATTGCCTCTTATTCACTGGAAATGAGGGTATACTATGAGGAAAAGTTTTTGTAGTCCTATGAATATAGTTACTCTTTATTGACAACATCATTGGTTGTGGACACAATAAAAAGTGAGGAAATACATAACCTTTCATATCTTGAGTTGGTATCCAAGACCAAAGAATATCGAGCGTCAATGAATCATCTCCAAGCATTATATCCCAAAAATTCTCACATGAAACTTAATCATGGATCACACGGGATGAAATGAATTTTTATAATTATTATAGTAATCTAGATGTCTCATTCAACTTCCTTAAAATGATGAAGGAACCAAATGAAACATTTACACAAGTTTCTAATTCTCAAACTCATCTAAAAATAATCGATGAATATATTTCTTCTGTAAAAAATCCTATGGAGTAATTAATTCCATATTTAATGAAGAAAACATGAACCCTGTCACTAGTAAATCGTAATGGGAATACCATACCCTCTTCTTGATCTAAAAAGATTACAAAAATCCCATAATAAACCTTAAAATAATAAATAACTGAATACAACAAGAAAAATATTATAAATGCACTTTGATGGAGAATAGAGTCACATAATAACATTCTATATATAAGAATTCTAATAATGGATTAATCACTTTTCTTCTTTTGATGCTTGATTAAAGGTACAAAAAAATGAATGAAGGGAATTGTATTAGTCCTCATGGATTCCCTTGGGTTATGACACATGGAACTATGAATTGGGGTAAAATGTGCCCCTAGGATTACCTATGTGGTACTAGGAATTGGGAGAAATGAACCTCATGGGTCTATCTTGTGGAACTTTAATATGGGGAACAACACACCCATTAAGGAATTATTCCACCCATATCAGGGATTGGGGAGTGAAATGTACCACCACGAATTCCCCTCATAATACTGGGATGGGTTGGTGTGGAACCAACATGGGTACATAATTCCCCACACAACTAAGAATGAAAATATGATCAGATGGTGAGGTCAGCCATTGGGGAAAGCATGCATTCCCATTAAAGTTAATAAAGGGGATGATGAGTGGTGTGCTGACATCAATTTTCATGATCTCTAGTTAGGGTGGGAAATTGTTCTATACATACCTAGATTTCACACACATTCTACTTAACCATGCTTATGGTTGGGTCTTTTTTCTTACTGGTGGGGAATCACCTACCTGATTGCCCTACCTTATGGTTGGAATATCCACTAGTTGTCTCATGGATTATCCTGGAACTAGGGTGAACTCCTTCCTTTATCTTTTTATGATTTTTTTGATATATTATCTTAGTAATTTGAATCTCCTTTCAGATACTATTGATTATTTGGTATTCTTGTGATTTTTTAACATGTTTCCACTATTTCCGTCACCCTCCACAATTCTCCCTTGTAGGAAAGTTTATATTCATCATTGCTCAAGGAATATTCTCTTTTTATTTTATATTATTAGTCCATCCATCACATATTCAACAATATCTAGTATTTATTATGATTTTACACTCACCCTTCTTCCCAATCTATCAAAGTTTTCCTCATCTATCTATAATAGGCCATCAAAAGGGATCACAAACATCATCACCTCAGTCCCAATAAGAAATAAAAGGTGTTGAGAGAAGGAATAGTTTCCAAGGGTATTATTTTCCTTGTGAACATCCATTTACTAGATATTTATTGACCATGACCTATTAGGGGGGAATCTAGTGGAATGGAAAGGAATAGTAGTCAATGGATGGTTAATGACCAACCGCATGTTCACTGTCTAAATCAGATTTCCCAAACAAAAGTTATGAAATACCATTCCTTGAAAGTTATTCAAAAATAAAATAAAATAAAGGGATAGATATAAAATTATAAATTTAAGCATAAAATTATATATTTAATTCTTTTATTGACTAAAATAATATAAAAATAAAAATATCCTACCTCGACATCTCATCATTGTTTCCCTTCCATCCACACTTCCCTAATATCATTATCTATATCATAGAGTTCATTCCAATAAATTCATAAACATAATTAGTGGTTTTGAGCCTAGATTTCAATAGTATAATTAAATTAACAAGTATAGTTTTTTAAACTACCCATATGGTCCTAGTTTGGGGCCTAAAACAAGAACAAGAAATACACCTCTCCTAGGTAAAACCCCTATCCTTAGAATAATATCCCTATTGTATTTTCAATCTTGGGATTCATTTCAGAGAAATAAATATTCTAATATACAAGAAATAATATATTTATTAAATAAATAATAAATATACCTTAAAATAAAACCATCTCATAACCATTCCAAAACATTGTCTCATGATAAACATATTGTATTAAAATCAAGGGAGATTGGGATAATATATTGGATATTGTTTAATATTGTTAATTTTTTATTTTACCCTTTCTAAGAATTCAGGGTTATAAAGCACAAGAATGATCTAATTCATGATTAAAAATCCCATAAACACCATATTCTCCCTACCATTAATTTTATTTCATTGAATGAAAACAACTAGAATCGACAAACTAGTAAGAATATAATCAAACCTTGAAAAAAAAGATTATATGTCATTGCAATGAGATAAATAATATTCTTGATATTCTTAATTTACATAGACCATGAAAACTAAATATTATATAAAACACATTATCTTTTTATAACCTTCATTTAGTCTTCCATTTTTTGTATTACAAATCCTTTGTAATCAATGATTACTTGAATCTCATTCCAAGTAAATCCTATGACGAGTTTGGAATCATTCATTACATGAATCCATTCAAGTATTTTATACTTAATAAAATTCTCTCTCATTGGTCATATGTTATTATAGAATGTATTAAAACCAAAATTTGTCATAAAAAAGAATTAAGTATTTTGTTAACAAATATGTCTTGAATGAATGTTTCATATTTTCAATCTTTTTAATAAGAGACACAAAAGACTATTTAATGAATATAATTTATCCAAATTAATCTATAGTATCGGTAACATCAAAGAAAAAATTTCACCATCATTAAAATATTAGTAGGATAATATGACATTTAGGTTCTAATATTACCTCTCATCATCTATTTAAAAGACATATATAACAACAAGGAAAACTTATACAATAAGTATAACCCAAATCCTCTTATTTTTACTTCCTTATGGACACTATAAAGGAAACATGACTTTATCATTAACATCATCCTTTTTCTCAACTAAAACAATCGATGATCCAGAAGATTTATTTTTTATCATTCATGAGATATACTGAATATCGCATTAAACTGTATATTTATCCCACATAAACCACCATGGGAATGGATATCATCTAATCTATGTCCTATTTGACAAAAATCTAAAGCTAATGGTCCTAACATATCTAGATGGTCTAGATTTATACACTGAAAACACCGAGATGACACTTACCAAGTCTTGGGAGACTGTAACCTCAACATGGAATAATATACCCTATATATATTTTTGATATGTTGTAGAAAATCCCCCATAAAAATTCACACTATGTTTATGGGGTTACCATATCACAGAGAAGACTAACTACATTTTTTTTCAAATCATTTCCATAAACCCAATTTTAGTTTATATAACCCCGACTCACATCATCATTCATAAAACCCTGAATAAGACCAATATGCACTAAATAATGACATAACCAATAATGAAATAATGTTTATAAAATTTTCTTACATTTATTTTAAACACATTTCTTTAATATCCAATAAGATAAACTATCATCATCGAACACCCAACCATTAAAACTACATCATTAATGATATTAGGGGATTGTGACCATGATAATGATATATAATAAGAAATCCAAATAAATCCTAACATTCTGAAAATGATTACTATAGTGATTATCATCAATAATTTTTCATAAAATAATATAACAATATCATAAAAAAGAATATCCTTTGGACTATTATTTGGAAAATCTCAATTATTAGAATGAGATTTTTCTACACTATTCAAATCCCAACCTCATATTCACACCCCATGCATGCCTAGATTTGATTCTTGTAGCTCTATTTCAAAATTGGAACACCATTACCACTACAAAAATATGTTTTATTATCCATTATATTATATTTTTGTTTATATATATATATATATATTCATATATTTATGTAATTATTTTTAAACCCATTTAGAAAATATATGTTTGTATTTTTATGATCTATATATATACAAACTTATATTTAATTAAATATATTATATATTAATAATCATTTACATATATTAAATAAATAAATAAATAAATAAATATATATATATATATTCATTTATTAATACACACACATGAGTGTATATCAATATTATATATATATATATATATATATTTGTATACATTACTAGAAAAATACCTTATACCAACAATTTGGAAGTGTTAGTATAGGTCTCCAAACCATTGGTATAGCCTATACCAATGGTTTTTAGGGATGTTGGTTGATTTGGTGTTTGGATAGTTCTATCCCAAGTGTTTTCCCAAAATCATTGGGATAGGTAATGGAAACTAAAATAAAAAGATGAGGTTTGAACCCACAACCTCCACCTTATATATCAAATACCTAAACAATATGCTAAAATTATCATTGATACTACATTTGGATATATATATATATTATATAGATTTATTTGATGACATGTGATAAAATAATTCATAAAAAAGGGTACATATCCAAATGGTTTTCAAAATCGTTGGGAAAGTTACCCTTATTTTTTGATCTATCCCAACGGGTTTTCAAACCCATTTGGATAGCGTTAATATATCCCAATGGTTTTGAATGAACTTTGGGATTGGACTAATTTTATGGATCTATCCCAACAGTTGTAGAGAACCATTGGGATAAGACTAATTTTTTTCCTCTATCCCACTGATTTTATAAAACCATTGAGATATCCTTATATTACATGTCATATCCCAGCGGTTATGAAGAACCATTGGAATAAGATCCATATCCCAACAATTATTACAAACTGTTGGGATAGGGGCGTTGGTATAGGTAGAATTTCCAATAGTGATAAGTATATATATATATATATATATATATATCTTCATATTTTTTTAGAATGTGAAAAATGGTTAGATATTATTTTAAATATATATTTAGAATGTGTCTATATATTTTATATTTAGAAATAAATTTTATACATTATATATATATTGATGTATATATATTTAAATATATATATATATATATATATGCATATTCACATATAATTGTATATTCATTTATAAATTTTAATAATGTATTTGAAAATATTTAATTGTAAAATACATTTATATACTCTTTTTAATGATAATGATAAAGATTTATTTATAAAAATAAATTTATATATGATTTATTTATATAATATTGACACACACACACACATTTACAAACACAAGTATACATTTATATTTCTCACTTATAGTTGAAAATATATACATATATATGTAATTATTTACATATATTCAAATATATATATATATATATATATGTTTATTGACACATACATGTATTTTTATATGTAAAAATTCCTTTTATAGTTATATATATACATATTAATGCATTTTTATAATATAAATAAAATTGATATTTTTTAATTTTAAATTAAATGAATAATAATTATATATTTCCATTTCATTTATATATTTAAAAATACTTTTTTGTAATAATTTATATATATATATTTATAGAATTTATTTTCTATTAGTAGATATAGTAAAATATTCATATATTTAATTATAATAATCTAAAATATAAAAAATGATAAAATTACAAAACAATAATATATATATGAATTTAATACCTGGGAATAAATTTATTCTCTACTAAAAAGGACAAGAAGAGTCTCTTAAACAAAGCTAAAATTTAATCAATAGGGTATTCTTACTAAAAAAACAGTTTTGAGGCATTATGGACCTCTTTTGACCTTGATAAAAGCATGAACAACATCCCCTTGGTTAATTTATTGTATATCTCTTCACCACATTCAACTTTATATGTGGTAGAGCTCAAAGAGACAATTGGATCAAAATTTGTGGTCAATTGATGTTTAAGTCATGTTTTAAAATCATCTTAGATCATTCATTGGTTTAATAATTTTTTCTATCATCCATGTTTTATTAAATGATTGTTACTCCATAATAATTTTCAAATTATTAAGGAATATTCATTTTTAATTATTTTATAATATATTTTTTTCACTAAATAACCTATATATTAATAGTAAATACATATTTCACCTTATATAAATAATATTTAATAAAATATATTATACTTATATCTATAAAAATATATTTATATATTAATAAACTCCCTTTAATGACATATAAATTGTTTCATGAAATATACCCTTTATTATCACTTGTAAGTGCTGATAAATGGGGGGCCATTATCAACGCAAATAAAAAAGTATTGATAAAGGGGGACCTTTACCACTGCTAGTAAAGAAGCCCTAATAACTGTGGAATTTATAAGCGCCTTTTATTACTATTGATAATGTCCCCAATTTATCAACGATAGAAAAAATGGAAGATATTGGTGGGACATTACGAGTGCTAAAAAATGCTGATAAAGACCTCATCTATCAGTACTTTTTTATTAGGGCTAATAACGCCCCCATTTATTAGTTATTTTTTATTAGCACTGATAAAGGCCACCCTTTATTTGTACTTTTTTAGAGTGATTATATAGGGGTTCATTATCAAATCTTTTTTACTATAACAAATAAAGGAGGCCTTTATTGGCGCTTTTATCTGGAACTCATAAATTCTAGCACTCGATAAACCAAAATTTGTATTTGTGTAAAAGTGAGACCAGTAGTAGTTATACTAGTGTTATTTCCACATCAATAAATGTTTAAATGATTATTTGTACTAAAATACCAGGAAAAAATAGTTATGTATATATCAAAAGATTTTAAGTATTTAAAATGTTCATGTTGTCAATAAAAGTTCTATACTTCCCCACTTTCGAATATTTTTTGAGAAAAAATACAAGTTCTTGTTATACAGTTGCATGAAAATTCATTGGATTATATAATATCAAATAAATTTGAATAAATGAACAAAAAATTTATACTCTATGAACAATGATCTATATACTCTAACAAACTAAAAATTATTACACAACATATAGTTTGTTTCTATAGTATGATAAATAGACCTAAATAAATTGAGTATTAATTTAATATTACATGAACAAGGACTTCAAAAGACACCAACCTCGAAAATACAATCCCTAAGACTAAGAACTCACTTTGACGCCACTCTTTATGACCCAAAAATATGGTACCCTACCCTGCTTAATATATGTTTCAATAATGGTTCCATATACTCGCATCTAATAACATAAGGGATTGTGAGAAGAACAAATAAGGAACAAAATAAATGAAATTCATTATCCTAATGAATACCATCAACATCAACACATCTAAAAAATACTATATAATGATAACTATGAACATGATACAAGATGAAATTAATAAAATAGTATATATCATATATTAAAATATCACCAATATTCAATGGATAATTTCAAATCAATCTTTATAATAGTAAAAAAAGTATACAATAATGAAATCGAGGATAAAATAGACACCTCCAAAAATGGGAAGTTATCTCTTTGACCATGGGGATCCATATTCATCCACATCAACCTTCAATGAGAATCTGTAATAACATTATCCACTAAATCCACATCATAATAAGTTGGACATCAACTGTACAATATTGGGAATGCCACATTCAGGTGGGATTTCATGTGCAAGGGTGGTTATAAAAATTCCATTAGGGATTCCCCAAAAGTGAAATGAAATAAAATATATTTTATTGGATAATAAACAAGGATAAAATAGATTAACCACCCATTTGAAGACAAAATATGTTAAAATATAAGGCACCAATATATGACATGATGATATTACTTCATTTCCCATACAAAACAAAACTATTCCATCTTAATTAAAATGGAGATATACTAATGGACCACTCATTCCATTTGAGTGATAAACCCAAAACCAAACTTCATGACTTCAGAGAAAACTACACATCCCTACAAACCATTTTAAAATAAGGGTAGTTGAGAAATTTAATTAAATGATAATGCCATGAATTTAATCCTTAACATCACCCCTAAGGTAAACAACAATGGATAACTCTTGAACACAAACTCACTAATTTGACAATATAATTTTAATCAAATTACGCCTTGTTAAAATTAATGAATCTCTATTTAACTCCCTTAACTATATCCCCCAAAATAATTATTTCCCCCTAATCCTACCACCCTATCACCTTATATTTACATCCAAACACATCTAGCATTGTTTCTCATTATGCTTCTTCTAATTTGAAAATAATAAAATTAAGTGAACCACATTATAATAAATATAAAATTCATTTTAAAAGCTAATTTGAAAATTCATGATGAAAATTCTTGCTTTACCCATCAATAACCACACACATATTTTATATTTATGTATCCTAGTATTTATTATGAGAAAAATGTAGAAACTAATACTATTTAAACCCTCAACTAATGTATAAACATAATTTATAAAAATAATGAAATATTAGTAATGAATTTTGAAAGAATCTAATAATATGAAATCATAAAATTCTAATATAAATAAAAATCTATATTAGAATTTTAAAATAAACAACCTATAAGAAAAATTAAGAGAAATAACCAATAAATAATTGAATTATATTAATATTTCATTAGAATAATATACATTGATTCTTTCAAAAAGTGTTTCACTTAGTGTATCACCATAATTTTGAATTTTTTGGCCTAATTGGGAACACTTTTTTAGGGGGATAATTTCATTATTATAAATTTAATACTTTTAAAAATTATTTACCTCAAATGGATTTTATTCCACAATGATTATAATTTATTTCTCAAAACCTTAATAGATTTATATAAATCAAGATAATTTTTTGTGTTTAAAACATATCAATACTATGTGGTTTTCATTTTATGTGAAGGAAAGTCCAAGTATAAGAACAAATAACTCATTATTTCTCCATATTCATTAATCAAACTAGTTATATATTTTTATAACAGCACTATTACTTATGAAAAACACAATTTTGGAACATTTTATTCATTTATAATTTATAAAATGTAACATTATAAAAATAATGCTAAACAATTACGCCCTTCAAATGTAGCATTATCATGTTCTCACCTTAGATATTATTATTTCAGTTATCTCAAATCATTCTCTAATAACTTTTTATCCAATTATATAAATCATCATTTATTTTATTTGAAATGTTTATATATAGTGTTTATATCGATATGTCATTACATTTTTATATCTTAGAAATTATTGATCAATTACATTATTTGAGATTTCTTCTAATTTCACTATGCAAGATTAAATGTTTGAATATATTCATATAATTCCCAATGATTCACAATAGATCAAATTTCAATTTATACTAACCATACTTCTTGAAGATGATCTATTGAGATATATTTTTCTTACCAACATTTATCAAGTAAATAAATTTTCCTTGATATATTTACCAGATATCACCATGAAAAATAATATTGGAATCTTGTGATAAATTCCACCACTATAACTCTTATAATAAAATAAAATCATTCAGTTTAAATAAAAAACCCTATAAAATTCTCTATATATCACCCCTTTAATCACACCATTTTCAACTATTAGATGAATATAAATGAATATGATATATCATGAAAAACATATTACAATGGCATCATGATTACTATGTTAATGAAACTCATGGTTGTTAAGAGGACCATATGTTGATATTATTCTATTTTATAATTATAGGGTGTTAGATGTGTTGAACTGAAGATCGAAGGTCTTATTGAGGTAAAAAAATTATCATCTTGATGGTAACTATGTTGTATCATTACATCACTATATCTTGGTGAGTATAGGGGTATAAATGGACTAGATATAGATGTTGTGGATTGTTATTTTTTGTAGTTTTATAGATTTATGTTTAATTTCAAAAATTTTAGAGGCAATTAAATATTGTTAGGATTACTTGGATTGGTAGTAGTAATTTTTTTGGTTATGGTTGGATGTTGAAATCCATGTCAACTATAGTTAAGGTGGGGGTTGAAATTTTCATTATCATTTTTGATTTCATTATTATTTTAGGGATGAATATATCTTCATCTTATCATGGGTTTTTTGTAGAATGTTGAGGCTGGAGAATTGTAAACCATGATTGGTTATACATTTAATTAGTAATTAGGTAGACCATGACATATATTATTCTAGTATACTATGAATTTTGGTTAATTGATTTTTTTTAAAAGGAAATTTTTAGTAATAACATGGAGATTAAGAAATTTTAAAGGCTAGGGAACTTTGATATGTGCTGACCAAATTATACCATGACATTAGTAATTTGAGTTATGCCCTGGTGAAGTCCTCTATGATTTTTTTATAAATTTATCCATCCCTCTAAATTCTATTGATTCTTTTCACTTCCTCCCAAAATAAAGGATAAATGTGTCTTGTACATAGTATTAATGTATCTTATGTTGGTGGTTCTTAACCTTGTCATTGTGATATTAATTTTTTTGATATAAGTTTTTTTATCAATTTTAAACTATTCATTATTATTTATATTTCTAAAAGAGTTTATGGTTGGTGTTTTGTGCTTGGATTTACTGGATTTTGGTGATGATCTAGATAATGTTTCCCCATTAGTTCACTAGTGGTTGATCATTACACTGATTCATTTATTTTGGGATATAATTTAAAAAACATCTTTTGAGGTAAGGGATTCAAAATATCTCCATCTTATTTTAGTGTTTATGTGTAATAACCATAATATATTTTTAATTATATCAGGAGATAAAATCAACATCATGTATAAAATAACCTATAAAAAATTGGAATGGTAATAGTGAATTTTTTTCAATTGATTTCTTTAAAATTTTCACGATGTTGGTGTTTTAGTTTTTCATCACCATTCTAATATTAGTTATATTGGGTTTTATATGTCATGTCATGTTTTAGAATGTTAAATTATATAAATTTGGTAATGGAATGTGGAATTAGGAATCTTGAATTGATGTTTGATGTTTTCCCATAAATTTTCAATATATTATGAATCTTTAGAACATAGAATTATTGATTATCCTATAATTTAGTGTATAGTTTCATTTTTTATTTATTGGGATTATGTTATAGTAATTGTAATTCTCATTAGTTTATTATATTATGGGGGGGGGGGATTTCCATGAGATGTTCATTACATTTTGTTACTATGGTGTGATATTGATGTGATTATAGTTTAGTTTATTAGGAATAAGAAAGTTTTCTTGAATTAATTAATGAATTAATTACAAGTGGAATGAGTATGGTATATTTTAAATTAAGGAATTATTGAAATTAAGAAATTTTTGTGGTAAAATTTAAATGGTTCTAAACTGTGATAAATGAATTCAATAATGTAAAATATATTTGGATAGTTTTTTTATGTTACAAAAAAATTAATAAATAAGGTAAATAATCAAAATGAGGTATTTTAATGAAACCTATAATGGTGTGAATATGTTTTTCTATGAGGTAGTGGTGATGTTTTATTGGATTTTTGTTTAATATGTAGAGGTTTAATGGGTGGATATTGATTGGGAGGTTAATTTTTAGTGATGTATTGGTGTTATAGAGGTGTTATAATGGGAATTCAAACCTTAGGTTAAGATCTTTCATATTTATTTATTCAATTTAATTCAAATCATTTCATAAAATCCACCACCCAATTATGATAACACAATTAATGGTCAAATGTGTTTTTGAGTATTTGATATACCACATCTTCCATTTTATTGGTGATATATATGGTTCAATACACCCCCTCTCATACAAGATATTCCAAATATAGTATATGCTCTGATGAAATGTGGTATGTGGCTGTGTTATTTGGTTATTTCCAATATATTTACATATATTTTTTATTCATATTATATCAAATTTACCAAGGTTAATGGTCATTAATATGAAATAATGAATCACTGAGTTTTATTTTCAAAATTAAATTATGAGAGGTCAACTCATCCCATTAAATTTTATATTTTGTAATCTAAGACTATCATATAGATTTAAGATATATTCCAGAAATCCATCCATGTTACAATTCTAGCGACTCTTTTCAAGAAATATAATGAGTGATTCCATGAATTCATATGAGTTATATATATATATATATATATGACAAGTTCAATATCTTTTCCCTTGTTTGTTGATTAATTAATCTATAGTTTAATTTTTCATTGTTTGGTACTCAAAAATTTATCACCAAAAAAGGAGGTTCTTGGTGTTGTGGATTCGTGATTAGGCTCATGAAATATACTTCCTATATGTCCCCATAAAAATAACGAGAACTCGCATAGTTTAGTTCTAGTTAATGGGGCACGTCATACATTTTATGGTCATTTGACAAGGACCCTCCTAGTACGTCTAAAAATAATGCATTTAGGACAAATTATATCACTTTTGTGACATGTTTCTAGAACCATTATGTCTTATAGATTATGTTCTTACCACCCAGATAAATTTTGAGTGGTTTGAAATCATAAAGAATGGACTACTAGGCTTTGGTTCTTAGAAAGGACTTCGTTTTGGAATTATAAATGAGGAAAAATTTCTCTTATGACCAAACTATTATATCTAGTGAAGTTATGTTTGATCATATAATATATTAGAGGTCCTTTTATGTTTATATAACATCTGTATATAAATAGAAAATAAATAAGAATAACTAGATACATGGGGGATTACACAATATTTTATACCTATTTATGTTTATCTTTTGTCTATTGGTAAAATATTAAGAGGGATGTGTGACTGGATTCATGAGATATATGAAACATAGGGGAAATATTGGTTCTTAGAATATAATAGAGTCTCATTTATGTTCATATAATATTTTTTATAACTAGGTAGGAGGAAATGATGACTAGATGTATGGGTGATATGAACTAGGATGGAAAATTTTGTGGATCCACCAATTTGGAGGTCAATTTATAATCATAACTAATCTATTTTTATTTAATTAAGAGGGGTAGATTTTTTTATGTGAGAATGATATGAAAAAACAAGGAAGGATTTGATATTAAAAAACATCGGAGGCCCATTTCGGTTAATATCCTATCTTTTAGTAACTATTTCAGAGGTAATGATGATCATATGAATGGGTTAGATAATATTTTGAGTATCTATTGAGGATTACACCCCATTAGAGTCCTATTTGTGTTTATCAATCATTAATTTCACTATAGTGGCTACTTAAAGGGTTGGAAAAGCACCTAGTGGATATACTATTAGTATAGAATTACCATGTTTGGTGAGATATGAGGGTTTCACTGGTGACCTTTCAACCGACTCTACATTATAGAGATCCCTATTTATTTGGGAAATAATGATATACATTATCCCAAGGGCCATGATGGTTTGTGAGGCTATTGAGGAGAAAATATAATATAGGTTTTATGATTCAAATTTTCAATGGAATATATGATCAAAAGAGGGCACTAGTGTGTGTCATATAACCTAGTCATGTGAATAAAATGGTCATGGTGGAATCTTTGATGAAATTGGAATTTTGGGTTTTTGAACATTGAAAAAAGACGCTTCAATTTTCATTGTAAATTTAGGGTGGGAAATTCTTATTTATCTAAAGGAGGAGGCTAAGAGGAGTTTTTATCCCATGTTCAAAGGCTTGGAAAATATAGTGATCATTTTTTTGCACATGTGGTTGTGTGATTCATTACTCAAAGATAACATGAATTTCATGGGTGATTAAACTGGGTTTGTCTTTGAATAAGATGAATGTGTAGATGTGAACCCATGTTAGATGTTGTGATGGATAAATGGAACCTTAGTAGTGATTCAAGAGATTCTGGGAGAAGTTCACACAAGTGAGAGCCTCTGTAGAGCATGGGTGATGTGATTCCCTAGTGAGGGATTCCATGGAGGATGGGAAAATAAATTCCTAAGTGTGGGAGTATGAAAATATTTAAAAAATAAAATACATAGTGATTTTTTCTAGGGATCTTGATCTAACAATAGAATTTAGGAAATACTTAATGTTATGGGCACATAATCTCTTACTCTATGTGACCAGGTGTTTTTTGTAAGACCACATCCCTAGTATACAAGATCTATTTATTACTTTATTAAATTTTCACTAGATAAAAGAATTAATATACTAAAGGTCTGAATATTTTAATCCTCATGGTAAACTATATACATACATGAATCTCACGTTACATTTTCAATATAAAATATAGATCATAGTGAAAGTAACTATTTTTCATCCCTAAACTCATTCAATTATTCATTATTCATATACTAGTAAAATGAAAAAATGGTAAAATCATATACTCAGTAAGGGTCACATACAAAAAATATATCTAATTAAATAAGGTACAATAAATATGGAAAACTATGAGATAGAAAACACATTTCAAATAATCAATAACTTGAGTAAGGAGAATAATATAATAGGAATAAATGAAGACCAAATTATTCCATATAAATAACCACATGATATTGTAATATATCAACATATATTATTCAAAATGATCACTTGAACATTAATAACTGATTTTATAATGATGGAATACATAATACAAAATGTTTGAAACTTACCATCGAAGCCTTGTGCCAATATAGTTTAAACTATGTGTAGGTATACATTATAAAACCATTAAATAATGATATCCAACAATTTGGTATATCGAGACATACTGATGCATCGATGGGGTATGTAATTTTAGGCCCCATACAACTCATAATATGTCTAATTAATTTCACATATGAATAAATAATAAACATTAATCAGCATGCCCTAAAAAATCAATAACATCCCATATTGGAAGAACTAGTATAAAAAAATTTAATTACTTTCCCAAGAAAAATTGAACAGAAAACTTAAATAAAAATATAGTGGATGATATATTTGGTGTATATCCTTATTAAACTATAATATTCAACAATACATATATAATTATATGAAAATACTTTAAAAATATCCTTTAAAACATTCTTGAGAAAAATACCACTATTCAATTCGAATTCACATATAAAAAATTAAACAATTTCACAAATGTCATTATCAAATTTAAAATAATCCACAAAACATTGAGTAATAATGGTTTTTGAGATATTCATTTCATTCCGTATAAGTTTAAATAAAAATTCCTTTCAGGTAATGTGATTTTCTTATCTTGATGACCTGTTTCATGTATACTGAATGTGGATGAATTCTTGGTCTGGATACCACCTATGGAAACACTTGAACGACCTTCCCTATTACTCGATTTGAAGCAAGTCAAAGCAAGAAAGGATGATCATTTTTTGGTGATATATTTTTGGATGGCTGCATCTGTAGCTTGGGTATTCTTAAGCCTTTTTTTGTACCTTGGTTAATTCCTTGCTGGTGTAAGCTCATTGCACCTCATGTTTGTAATGAAATTTTATTGATTTTAATAAATCCTCTTAGGGGAATGAATTGGGAAACCAGTTCATGTCACCACTTTTCTTAAAAATAACAAAAGGGATTTTTAATACAAAAGAGAAATAAATTCGGTTTTCCTTGAAAACTCGATTTTAGTATCCTGAGTACATAAAGTGTGTAAAATTAAAGGAAATCATTTAATTTCCCAAAATAACCATTGGAGGAAAAAAATCAGGTTTAATATAATAAGATCAAATAATTCTATTTTTAGATACTTTAACATAAACAGTCCTAAATAATTATGAGAGTCTGAAATAAACCCTAACCAATTTTGTGACTCTGGAATTATAACCCCCTTGAAGAAAATAATATTCAAATGAAAAAACTAAATATCTTGAATATAAATATATTCATGAAATTACATATCAAATGGGAAGTAGATAAAACTCATTAATGAATATAGGTGTATAACATAACATGTGTCCCAAAGAAGACAATTTGAGATGAAGAACCGTTACCTAAGGTTCATCATACTTCATATGTGTTAGAACCACATATATAATAAATTTATATTTATTATACATATATTATAGAAACATAATAATATATATGATACCATATATGATTTAATTATAACATTTTATCACCCATTCATTATTCTTTATTAAAATTACTAATATGTGTGATAATTTCTTTGTGTTTCATGTTTGTTTCAGTTTTGTTGCCTTATTCATTTTACTTTGAGCATTGTTCCATAAAATTCATAATTGTAATCTTGATATAATAATAATATATATTAATTATATAATTATATATTATTATTCATAAATTATGGATATAAATAAATTAATTACACTATTTATAGAGATGGTAGGTCGTGCCTATGCTTGAACATTGTTTTCACTTTTTGATGGATGAAAAAAATAATGATAAAAAATAATTCTCATTTAAAGGGTCACTTTTATATCATATATATAATATATATAATATATATTTAGTAATTATATCCTCATTACCATCCTTATAAATTAGAAATTAAAAAAAAAATCGCATCGCTTCATGGAGGTGGTAGTACACACGTTCGCTTCATGGATACTTGTGTTTAGAAGATTTTTTTAGGGTTTGGTAGAGATAAGAGGCACTAGGTGGTGTATATAAGAGAGGACAGTTGGTTCCTTTTTATAGTGAGTGAAAGGACACCTAGGGAATTAAAAAATAATCAAATATAATAAATTCATTTTCATGTGAAAATGGAACATTTTGTAAATAATTATGAACATAATATAGGATATGATTTTAATTCAATCAATATATAAAATTTCTATAGGTTTATGTGGCATTTTAAACTTTATCTTTTGGTTTAAACCCTTAGTTAACCTATTTTAACTTTAACCGTGGTAACACCCTTTTCAATCTTAAAGGATTATAATATTATTATAAGGGGAAAACAATTCCCATAAATGGCCAGTGAATGAAATTTTTGACTATATTTTATGATTTTAAATAATTTTCTAAAATATTATTATTCATAAAATATCAATAATATCATTTTAGACACTATTCATTTAATTTTAATTTAATGATATGTAGAAAAATATTTAATTAAAATATAATCTTTTAAAAATATATAATATATCATATAAATTTATAAAATTCTTGGGTCACTTTAACTAACTTAAAAAATACATATTTTAGTTTTTTTAATAAAAATTATTTTATTTTTCTATTAATTGAATAAGTACTAAAGCAGTTTGTCTTATGAATTTAAGGTAATAATTTAATATCTGAAAATTATAAATAAATTTTCATGAAAAAAATTAGTCTGTATTTCAAATAAAAACTTATAATCAAACCTATTATATTTTTTTCCTTGTAAAAAAAATTTAGAGTTATTAATGTCAGAAGAGTGACATTTTGTATTTATTCTTTTCTAAAATTAATATAAAGGTTCTAATCAAAGAAATATGGAACCAAATGGACTTATATTTGATACTGGGAAAGAAATTGATAAACATCACTCATCAAGTGTTATAATGGAACGCGTTAGGGTAATTTTTTAGTTCTTATGATATTTTTTTAATAATAATTACTCAATTTACCATTAATGTGGTGGAAATTATTTACTATAGTTAATATTCATAATAAAAAAAAGAAATATTTTAAAAATATAGAGCTTTTTATTCTAAATATGTAATCCATTTTTGAAGATACAATTTTAGTAAGTGGAATAAATTAATTTAAGATTAAAATGTAAAATGCAATTGAAAATATTTTTTTAGAAAATTAAATTCTAGGTATAGAAATGATTATATTCCTAATTCAATAATAATATTTATTATGATGAACTAAATTTTAATATTAATAATATTAGAGAAAAAATTTAAATTTTAAACCATTTAATAATAATTAATCTTTGTAAATGATTGAAATAAAAAAATAATTTTCATTAAAAATCAGTATTTTTTGCTATTCACTGGAAAATCAATTTTTTCAGAAAAATCCCAAAATATCATCCTAAGTTAATTTTGATATTATTATTTAAATAATTATTCTATTTTAATAAAATAAAATTTCTAAAATTAGCAGACATTTATTATAATTCGTATGCACACATTTCAAAATAATACCGTTTATGAAGAAAATGTATTTTTACTAATAAAATGTCTACTAAAAATTTAGTATTTATATCCTAATGATTAATTAGTAAATTTATATAGATTTTTTTATATTTATTTCATAATGTGTATAATCCTATTCATTCCAACCAATTTAATGGATAAGTTATAATGATCATATTTAAATAATACTTTTTCATGATTGGTTTCTTCTTGGAGTTTCACATTGTACACACTATCAAACATAGTGTATTTTTAAAAAATAAATGGGTGTGACTTTCTCCCAAATTCAATAAATTATATGCTTTCAATTTGAACTTGTGTTTTTTAATTGAGGGTTTTACATTTGAAAATTCATTTATGCAAAACCCACACCATAAAAAGGGTTAATAAATCTTGTTTATAAAAATTGGAAAAGGGAAATACAAAGGTCATATGAAATAACACCAAACTAGGTTTCCAACTAGGAGAAAATTAGTTTTAAGTGAAATTACAAACATGGGGGAGAAAAAAAATTCTATAGGACCAATAATTATTGATATATGATAAGGTTAGGATAAAGTTAACGACCACAAAACAATAAATTTGTGATGGGTTAAATGAACATTGATTCATTGAAAATGAATGTAAGTGGATAAAATTTTCTTTCAAGGCCAATTTCCTAAATTTGATGGATTCTTTTACTATCTAGATAAAGTAATCAAGAAAATATACTAATTTTATTTATTTCAATTTCATAAGAATAGTCTCATCCCTTGGGTTTTCTTCAATAAATTTTCACATCATCACTTACTCCAAGAAATGAATATTCAAGGTGATGTTTTTCATGACTGAATCACTAAAAACAACTTTTAATGGATCAAAAGATCCATAAAATGGTGAAGTTATTTTTCCTACCACTAGATATTTACCAAATCAAAATAGGTTATCACTTGTCATATAATATGGAAGAATCATATATTAATCATTAAAATTTTAACATCAACATCAAGAGTTCAACATAATCCATTTGTTAAATTTTTAACCTTATGCCCCTACAAAAATTTGTGCGACCAAAATTAACATCCTTACAAAAATTAAAAGGAAATTAATAAAATTTCCAAAATCAAATTAATATTAGTTCCCCAAACAACAAAAATAGTATCTTAATTTCATATACTAAAAATGTGAATAACTTAACCATATATTTTATTGAAACATGGTAATAACATGAGTCACCATGAAACCTAAATTAAAACATGAGTTCTTCTAAAAAACAGAACTCTTATTATTTCTTAAATAAAATCTCATATTATCAAAAATATCATATAAATCAAGAAATTCAAAAACCCTATCAAAGATAACATAAACCGTCAAATAAATATCTAATTTAAAGTCCACAAATACTATTACATTCACTTCGTAAACATACCTTTATCATTATTACCTCAACATTGGGAACATATTAAGGGTTTCCTTTCCCTCAATCACGTGCTTCCAAAAAAATAACCTTTTTAGGAAATCAATTTCCTTTGTTAGCAGTACCCTTCAACACATGATTTTAAATCCTTAATGAAAAAATACTATAAAATAATTATTATAGGTTTCAGGATTCCTATAATATAAAAACATTGATATAACATAATTCTAAAATCCCAAAACATAAACACTTAAATCCTTCTAGTTCTATGATCAAAATCATATAACCTCAGGAGAATTATAGAAAGAGGAAATGTTCTTTTCTATCATTAGAGGATTGAGGATTAATGATGAATGCGTTAAGGATATGTATGCTGAATGCAGTGGGATCATCTTCTTCATCACTAGTATGTATTATATTTATGCTTTTTTTGTAGTTCTTGTTCTCACACAAAACTAATTATTCATCATTTCATTGAATATTTATTCAACCCTTACAATTGTTTATTTTATCATCAATTAATGGAATAAAAATAAAAAAATCCCCTATATTTCCTCTTGTTTTTGATTTTTCCTTCTTCCTCTTATTCTTCATGCGTTTATTGTCGGTAATCTTTTTTCTGGCAGTTTTATAAATACATGGAGAATGATTGATTTCACAATTGTTCATTGGTACAAAAGATCATTTCCATGGGTCGATATTAAGAATCAAGAGCTCTATCAAGGTATATTATAGAGTATAAAGTGAGTGAATAAAAATTGGAGGCATATTGTGAGTTCTTTTTTTATAGGATCTGGGATACAGTGGAGTAGTGTGATAAGATTTTTTTGGAGCAGATTCAGGAATCCGAAATTTTGATACCATCGAATATGGTGGTTAATAAACGCTAGATCTATTTCTTATTGTGAGATTCATGAAAAAATTGTAGATGTGGCTGTGTGGGTGAGATAAATGAAGTCTTCCTAAGTTTTTGGAAAATATTGACATACATGGTGTGTAGTTTAGGAAAACATACATTGTAGTCCACTGGATTTGGTGGCTGGGATTTTATGAAATGTTAAATATAATTCACCATGTATGACCCTTACATTCTATGTGACTCAGTTCTAGTGGATCATCATGTACCCCAAGGTTAAATAGGCACAAGAATGAATAGAGTACAAGGGAATAAGATGGAGTACATGGACATGGGCCAAAATACATGGGTGTACCCCTAGGTAGGAAAGACAAACCATATAGAAATATATGGATAGACAATCCATGTGCATAAGATAACATCTCTTGGTATCTAAGTGAGGTCACACGCCCTCTTAACCTATGTACACACCATTCCATTTCTCGAGGAACCACTAAATTATGTGTCATCTTCTTCCAGACCCTTATTTAGGCCAGCGAGTAGCCTATCTTGAGTAGTTTTATTCATAGAACATGATACTGAGATTTTTTAAAATTAAAATTCAACATGAGGTGTTTTGAAAATAAATTATATTTCATTGAAACTTTACCCATGATAGTGATTAGGTGTGATGATTAGAAAGATGCTGGTGTTAGTGCTCACCTATCACACTAGTTCATGGGGACCTCATACTCTTTACATAGATAGATTAGGTACTTCCTAAAAATATATCATGGTGAGGGTCCTCTATCAATGCATTGGTATGACCTAGTCTTCAAGATCTTGTAGAGAGTGGATCCTTCACTAGAGTTACTTCTCCCTTAGTTTTGGAGCATATTAGTGAGGTAGGAAACCCTCCACTTAGATTTTGGTGAGTTTACATATGGTGTACAATGTTAGATATGGAACTTTGTTCCTTCATGCTGACACATCATCCAATGATGATCTATAGATATGGAGGTCCCCTTACTCTCTCTCCTAGTTTTCTTTGTGAACATATATGTTGGTCATTCATTTCCCTCTTGTTTATAGGTTGATATAACAATTATATACTTCTATTTCTCCATTATTTATTATCAGGAAGTCCTGTAAGGTATGAATATACTTACCCCTTTATTGGATTTTCTCGTATGTGTTGTGTCTTATAGAGATAACCAGTAGATCAATAGCGACATTGGAGGATCATAATTGTACCTAGGAGAGCTTACCATGTTTGGTATTCATCCTTGGAGATTGTGATACAAGGTCTATCCAAACTTCTTTTTTCATTTTTCAATATTTTGGGACCTGAATTTAAGTTGGGTATATATTATTCCCCTTTATAATTATTTCATTACACTATTGTACTTTGATTATTTCTTATTGGTTTTTTAGTCATGGGTTGTACTCTACATGTTTAGTTTTTATTATACCTATGAACTGTTTCATGGATATATGTATGTGTGCTTGTGAATACATACATATAATCAAGATAAGGCATCACATTTCATCATTTCATTATAAGAACCTTTTTACATCCCTCGACCTATTGGAGGTGAACTTTGGGTTGTCACACATGGCTTAACATCATCTAGGCAAGGCCCGATGAGTCAAGTCATGATATAGTGGTATCAAATTTGTTCTTTTCCCTAGATGGTGTTTTGAGTAAGACATGTTTGAGGTTTGAAATATAAACCTAAGGATACTTTGTATTGTGTCTGATATATCAATACACTAAGACTCTTACTAACTTCTTATCGGCACGTTATGATAAGACATCATTTGCAAGAAACAAATGGTATATGGATCAAATATGATTGATTTTTTTTGGATTTAATGTCCTCCTTGAGTCATAACCCCATATATATTCCCATATAATTTTCATCTATCATGATAAAATTTAGGATTCCTCTATGTTGACAGTCATCCAGGGTACTGATACAAGATAATGATGAAGATTAGTTTAGTGATGAAGCCTTGGTTTTGGGACTCACTGACGAGGTGTTCCCTCTCAGAATACATAGGGAATTAATTCCCCTATTTATAATTTTAAAGATCCACCTATATTTTTTTAGCTGGATGGTCTATTATATTGTGAGAAATTTATTATTCTAATAGATTAGAATAATGACAGACACAATCCTAGTTCATTATGAAAGTTACAATGATAGAGACCGATGAGGATTCAATGTGATCTTGACTCCTAAAAAATGGATTATTGTCTCAAGTTAGTGGCCTAAGACATTAGGCTTCTTCAATACTTGGATGTTTAGATAGTCATGCTTTTAGTCATACTTATTTATAGAGTAGAAGGGTGTTACCGGAGTTTGATTACCTAGACACATGATGAGTTGATGTTCTCATGGGTATACTTATGAAACATTTTTTCGATGAGAATTGCCCTATTTTCTTGTACTTTATATGGATTAAAAATATTTTGAAGATAAATTATATTTAAATGAATATTATTGAGTAAAATTATTGTTCTATCAATATCACACATTAGTCCCTTGATATGATACAAGATAAATTCTTCTAGGTGTGGAAGTTTGAGTTGGGCCATCATAGAGACATCCATGTTAGTGGGATCTCCTTGTGAATTATCCCTTATGTTAGAGTGTCATAGTGGGATTTGGTTATAGAGATATTATTAGTAGATGGGAATTGTGAAACAAGAGCCTATAGTGGAAATAATGTGTTGAGTGATCGGTGATAGCCAAAAGAATTTAGTCATCATGGTCTCATTACATGAGGAATACAAATTATTAGACTCATGCATGTGGAATTGAAAAACATGGATCATGTAGAAGATACAATTATCCAAAATACTGTTGATTCTATTCTTGGGATGGGTGAGGTCACTTTGTTCATGATTTCCTGACCCAATGTGTTGAGGATGGTTGGAAGATAATGGATATAATGCCATGGTAGAAGAATTTTCATGATAAGGTGTCTCCCAAGAATGGTTAGGGAAGGACCCATGGTGGTGGTGCTGATAGTGGATAAGGTAGAGATCTATATGAAGGATCTCTTTTTAGATGATGATTTTATGAGATACTTCCCCCATCACCACATAATGGCCCATGCTAGGCTCTTTGGGATTGCATTCGAGGTTGTGTAAAGTTGTAGGCTTTGGTGTGTTATGACTAATATGTTCATGACATGATTTGAGGTATAATATGTGTATTTTTTTTAATATTTATCTTTTAATTATTGAAATATGTGTGATTCATTCTCCATATCCCTCATGAAATAGCTAGAGCTTCCCACCTAGACTTTATCCTAGTAGTTATATGTAGAGGTTCTTATAGGGATCAAGTATTCTATATCACACATATGACACAAGTGAAAGTTTTATCTTCATGGAGAGAGTTTCTCATGTTTCTTTTTGGCCATCATGATGAAACCTTATGATTTCATTTTGGGTATGGATTGGTTGTCTCTCTTTCATTCCCAAAAATACTATCATCACAGGAGAGTTAGATTCCTTCTTACTAATGGGACAAGATTCTCCTTTATTGTCAAGAGAGATCTTACAAATGAGTGGGTATGTATTATGAGTGGGAAGTTTCAACCCATCACCCATAAGTTGGATTGTTTATCCCATAGTTTATTGAGATCTGAAGGTATCTGGATTCTAGTAGTAGTGATGTTTTATAAAAATGTATTCCCTAAGGATGTGTTGGGACTACCGTTGAGGCTATAGATAAAATTCTATATTAACGCGCACCTTGAGGTTACACCGATATCTTTTGTATCATATCAGATGTAGCTTACTATGATCCATGAGTTGAGGGTGTTGTTTTAGGACCATTAAGATAAGGGTTTTATCATACCTAGTGTGTCCCCCTTAGGCATCTCCGATGTTGTTCATAAAAAATGTGGATGGTATTTTTAAGGAATTGTGTTCACTATTATAACCTAAATTAGGTAATGATAAAGAAAAAGTACCCCTAATCAAGGATTTATGACCACTTCAACTAGTTGAGAGGTGCATGTTTGTTCTCCATGATCGATCTTATATCTTTATACCATCAATTTAGGGTTTGTTATGATGATATTCTAAATAGGGAATTAAAATTTTTAGACAGAGAGTATAAGTTCATGTTGATGCCTTTTGATATAATGAATCCCCCTATTGTGTTTATTGATTTTATGAACTGGTTCTTTCAGAATTTCAGGACCGATTCATATTTTTCTTCATCAATGATATAATCATTTACTATACATCATAGGATGAGCATATTGATCATTTGAGGATGGTCCTAGACATAATCCAAGAGAACTGCCTTTATGGTAAGCTCTATAGGTGACATTTTTGGATCTATAAGCTTCAATATCTAGTTCATTTCATCTATGGGGGTGGGTTTTCTATGGATCCGGTGATTATTGATGTAGTTCCTTCTTAGGATTTATTGAAGATAATTTCAGAGTTGTAGAGTTTCCTTGTTATGGGGGGTTACTATAAGAGGTATGTAATAGAATTATCCATGATAGAATCCCCTTTTATTTCCTTGATGTGTACAGGACAACATTTTTCTATATTGAATAGTGTTAGGGGGCCTCTAGGAATGGGCATATAGTTGGAAAATGCTCCTATTTTCAGACTACCAAAATATTTCTTAGGGTATGTGATGTTTTTATGCCTATAGATATAGGCTTGGTTGTGTGTTGATGTAGAGTCAATAATTGATCGCCTATGGGTCAAGATATTTGATACCCCATGAGAATATTTATGTGATCCATGAGTTAGAGTAGGCAGTGGTAGTCTTCACTCTAAATATGTGTATGAATTATTTTCTGTGTGGGCATTTCATTATTTCCTCAAATGACCAATGTCTTAGGTACATCTTCTCTTGCAGATATATCAACCTACTAAAAAGAAATTGGAATGATTTCTATTAGGAACATGACTTCAATATAGTCTATACATCATGAAGGGAAATGTGTACGTAGATACTCTAAGATGGAAATCCCACTCTAGCTTGGTAGAGAAGGCATCTAAGAAGTTATCATCATTATAGCTGACATTGGTGGAGAAGAGGATACATCTTATCTTCATTCGATGGTGGTGAAACCACCACATCTATAACATTTTGGAGTTGATTGGTTCTTAGAGATATTCTTTGATATTATACATTGCGAGATATCTACAGGAGATTCACTAGATGGATTTCCTGAAAAGAAGAAGCATTTCATTTTTTTCCAAGGATAGATGATGGTTCTGATCATGATGCATGTGGTGGTGTGGATGGATTTTCATGCATCCAATTTGGATATATAATCATGTATGGAGAATATGAAAAACTAAATTTAGTGTTATCTTTTGTTTGATGACATTGGGGGGGGGGATTTCCAATATTTCCTTTCAGTGAATCATTTTTTATTAGTTAAAGGATGAACTTTTCGTGTTTGTAGTCTTGAATTAGCCACTTTGGATCTTAGAGTGGTAGTGGGGTGGCATATCGGTGGATTTTATGATGGTTATCCCAAGAACAATGAGATTCCATGATGATATCTAGGTGATTTTTGAATTACTCACCAAGTTAGAACACTTTGATTCCATCAGGGAGTAGAATTTATTGAAGGGTTTGGGAAAGTTTTATGTGTGGGAGATCATCCAGCTTCATAGGGTACCCTTGACGATTTTCTCTAACTGTGATGCTCATTTCATGTCACAATTGTGAAGAGAATTTCTTGCGTGTTTAGGGACCGTAATACAAATGAGTATAGTGTTTCACCCCCAGATGGATAGATAAACTGAGAAGACTACCCTATTACTGGAGGATATGCTGAGTTCCTCTATATTGTGATTCGATAAGAGTTAAGAGGATCAAATTTCATTAGTAGAGTTTTCTTATAAAAACATCGACCACTCGACTATCAGCATGACACCATCTAAGGACCTATATGCTACACCCTTCTAGTCACCCTTAAAGTAAACTGATATTGATGATACATCCTTTTTTGGGACATAGATTGTGTTGGTGATGATATAGAAGGTTCATGTGATATACCAAAACAAATATTACATTCATCTACATTGTAGGAATTTGGATTTTGAGTAGAGAGACCATGTTTTCCTTAGTGTATCCTCATGATGAGGATTGTGGAGATTTTTCCAATAAATCATGCTATACATAAGGTTTATAGGTCTATTTGAGATCCTACTATGGGTTTTTGATGTTTAATACCACTTGGACTTTACCTCATAGTTGGACCGAGTACATGAAATCTTCCATGTGTTGTATCTTAAGAGGTGTCTATATGACCCAACACCCATTATTGAGTGGGGTGATATGGGAATCAAGGATGGATCCACCTTTACATAGTAGTTAGTAGAGACCAAGGACCGATAAGAGAGGACCCTATGTGGATGTGACATCCCTTTGGTATGATTTCTTTGGTAGCATGGGAGATCACAAGAGAGTGCTAGGGAGTGTGAGGGTTAGTTGTGAAATCAGTTCCCCCCCATTTTTTATTGAATGATATTTCCAAGGTGAAAATTATTAAAATAGGGTAGAATGTAATTAATGTAGTTTTGTTAGATTAGTCATTTTAATATATATATATATATATTTCTACTTTTTCCTTGAAGTTGGAACTATGTTTGGGCATTCCTAGACCCCAGAATTAATACATTAAAATAATTAATACATTTAAAGTACATGTGAGAATTTTTTAGAATAAATAATTTACCCACTGATAGGGACCTCATATGGTAAATTAAAGACCATGATTTACTCTTGAGTGTTGAATTTACCCTTGGTGTGACATAATGTTGGTTATGAAATAGTTTTCAGTTGAAGGAAACCATTTTTTGTGTGTTAAATAAAATAGATATCTATTTAATTTATTCTATTTGATAACTTAAAATATAATTATACTCTATAAATAAATCATTACGATGTTTTCATAGGGTTAGATACATAACCTTGGGAGTGTTATAGGATGATGAGGAAACATTCTTTATTGCTGTTGATAGATCGAGGATCGATGATGAATAGATCAAGGTAAATTTCGAGATGGATGGAGAATTTAGTAGGTTTTTCATATTCATCACTTTCGGAAAAAATTCCTTACCATACCAAAATTAAGTTAGGGCATTTTATCTATTGTTTTTAATCCCTTAATTTGTTTGAAAAATAATGTATTATTTTATTTCTTTCATTTAGTGGTTACTATTCTCACATGATACTTATTCTTCATCCATTTATTGAATTTTGATTTATCCCTTGTAATTACTGAATTATTCATCAACAAATAGAAGCCAACATAAATGATGTACTCATTTTTTCCTCAAATTTGTGATTATGTATTTTCTTCCCTTTTTTATTTATGTTTTCATTATCAGCAATCCTTTGACTAGAAGTTTGATGAATAACCATATAATTATTCATCTCACAACCAGCCATTGGTGCATCAGATCATTTCTAAGGGTCAGTAATTGGTATCCAGAGCTCTATCAAGGTTTTTTTCAGAGTTCTGGGTTAAAATAAATAGATCTTAGGTGGATTTGGAGTTCCTTGTTCATGGGTTCCATCATAAGGAGAATCGGTACAACAAGATTAGTTCATGAATAGATTCAAGTGGATGGAATTTCTCCAGTGACAATGATGGGGTTTGTCCAACCATAGATCCATATCCCATGGCATGATTCACGACATAAATAGTGGCAATGAGATCATGGTAAATACTTGTTATGTCTTCCATGGTTTCTGAAAAATCATAACATACACGACATGTAGTGAAGGAGTAAAAGTTATGTAGTCTCTTAGTTGTGGCGACTATGGTTTTAGGGAATGTTAAATATCATATGTCATGTATGACCCAAACATGTCATGTCACCCACATTGGGTAGTTCTTCATGTAACCCAAGAGTAAAAAATCATGGGAATGATAATATTAAACGGTCACAACCAGAGTACATATGAACATGATGGAGTACAAAAGAATATTCCAAAAGACATGAGCTTACCCATGGGTAAGAAATACATTCCACGTACCCATTGTACATGTTGTGTAATACCACATGTATATCCAATATGTGTAAAATATAGGACACAACTAGGTTTCCATGATAGATCACACAATTCCCGACCCTATGTACACACTGTATAATTTCATTAGGAACCTCTATCTTACATGTATCTATATTCGGGAGTCGGATTTGGGACCATGGATATCCTCTCATAAGAAGTATTCCTAAAAGATCATGGTGTTGGCCTTATTTTTTAATCAAATACATGAAAAAAATTTTTTAGCATGATTCTACTTTTAGTGATGCTTGGATGACGACAATGATAAGGTGTTGTCATCAGAAAGATGTTGGGGTCATTATTCCGTTATCACACCAAGGTACAAATCCCCCATTCTCTATACATGTATTGAGTTGGAACTCCACCATAATTTAATAGGGTGTTTTTTCTCTTTATATGGAGTTTTCATCCATTATATTTTATCTCAGGTGGGGATCGGGTCCTCCATTGGAGTTAGTTCTCCCTCAGATGTGGGGCACAATAGTGAGGAGCATGACCCTCCACTCAGATTCTGGTGAGGTGTTGTCTGGTGATAGGAATCATAGATGTATATTTATACACGAAGGATGACTCATCATTCTTAGATGGGTTGTGCAGATAAAGATCCCCGTTTTCTCTCTCTTGGGTTTCTTTATGAGTACATATGATGGTTTTTTTGTTTCCCTCTTTCTTACAGATTGAGCTTAAGGTTGTATCTTCTTGTTGCTCCCTTCTTGGGTTTTAGGTGTCTTACTAGGTTTTTATATACTTTCACCTACAAGGGACTTTACCACATATTTTTTATATTATGCATATGATAATCAGATCTGTGGTGATTTCAAATGAGCATAGTTATACCTAGTGGAGCTTCCCATGTTTGGGGGCCAGCCATGGAGATCGTCATTCAATATCTCTGTAGTCATATTTTTCTCCATTTTTTTTATCTTGGGATCTCATATCAGGTTGGTCATGTATTTATCCCCTTTATAATATTTTTTCTACATTTATTTACTTTAATTATTTCCTAGAGGTTGTTTCATGCATGGGTTATACTCTTAATGTTTAGTTTCTATTATTACTATAACATATTTCATTAATATTTGTGTGTGTGTGAGGTCATATGATTACACAAGATAAGGAATCCCATTTCATAATTTTCTACCTGGAACTTGTCCCCATCCCAATCTTATTGGTTACTGGATTTGGGTTGCCACACATGGCTTACCGTTGGCTAAGCATGCCCCTATGGATAGTTCTATGAAAATTTACTCATATGAATGTCCTTAAATCCTTGTAATATTCATATAAAAATGTTACATATGATAAAAATGTCATAGAACCCATAAAAGGAAATATGATACACTGTGATTTCTAGTAAGAAGATATCCATAACTAAAGATTCAATATTTCAAGACCAAATACACTCACAAAATTTCTAATATCTCATAACCAATGAACCATTGTGTCCTAATCTTTATTTTAGAATATTTATTCAGTATAAACAAATGTGTGTTCCCGTTGAAGAAAAAATTTATGTAAGAAGCTAAAGGGGAATGAAAATGATTCCTCCCTCGGTCTCTTGGTGGAGTATCCAGATATACCCTAAAAATTATCCCTATTTCAAGGCCACAACTTATAATATTTTTATCCAGAGATGATCAGTATTGAGAATTTATGGTATGAACTACATGTTGGTGTACACATCTAATAAATTTTTAATTTGGTTCCTATAAATGATAATCTTTTTATAATGAAATATTTAAATGGATATATGTTCAAGAGTTGGAGATGATAATATAATATATTGATGATAGGATCCTTCTCACAAAAAAATATTAGTTATCTTGAAGGATAAAAATATTTATGGTCTTGAAACCAATCGATTTATAAGAAGTGGGATGATGTCCATGTACCCACATATGTAGGGCCAAATGATATATTCCAAAAACATTAACTTGTACTATTCAATATTTGGTTACACTATATAATTCACATGTTATATTGAAGATAGATGAATCAAAGGAACCACAAAATTTCCCCAAACACATTGTGACAATCACTTTTCATGGATACACAATGAATTTTTTAAGACCATTAGAATTTGAACATTCACCTTGTCAAATATTAATACTAATGGAATAAGGGAGTGTTCCACTATATAAATTCTCAGTTCATGGGTAGTTTAAATTTTATACATGTTTAGATTATCTTCCAAATTATGGTAGATGATGATAAAATTATGTTATATTTTATATTCACATGCACCTATGTGAAAATTTTTGGTCCCCAAAATCAATAAAAAAATTATTTAAACACATATTCCATACATAATTATCCTTATAGTTTATTGATTATCAAATAAACTTCCATTTAATTCAGTTTTAGAGGATAAAGATATGATGGAATGGGCCTCATTGGATAATAAATTATTCTATAGTAAAATTGATCAAAATCCCCATCTAAATCCCCCATTATATTGCTTATTGTAAAATTTACAAGTCAATCTCTTTGAATTGCATTTACTTTAAAATAAATTTAATTGGATGATGACTAAGAGTGAAATTGTTCTTCCAATCCATCACATTGTGTTAGAGTTAGGTATTTAACCACTAGATAGGAATCCCTAGTACTCTAATATGAATCCTTTGTTATTGAAGATGAGGTTATGAAATCTTGGATTGGAACCCAAAATATTAGGAAAGATTCCATATAAGTATAAGATGAATCTGTATGAGGAAAAGTATTGTCTCCCACAAACAAGGAAGAATCACATGGGGTTCACATGGGGTTTCTAATTATAATAGATAAGATATGTTCTATGTGTTCACTTGGCTCCTCCAATGATTCGGTGAAAACCTTATGAGTATGTTTTCAGAAACATTGATGAAATGTTATGATGATTATGAACATATTATAATAATAGGTTTTGTAGAAGATGATATGATTTTTAATGGAGGAAGGTATTATAGAAATGATTGAGTTGAAACTGAAGATATTTCATCATATTTTAATGAGTTTAGTTATATTAATAAAGGACTAGAAAAGAAAAAATCATACCACCTATGTTTCTTTCATATCTTTCTAATGTTTCATGTTGAATTAGATTTTGAGTTTTTGCATTTTAATATATTAAAATCATTTATATATGGATCCATTAATAAGAGTATATACCTACCATTACATAGAAACCTAAAATTTATATTACACATGATATAGGGTTATTAGTATAATTTGCATGATTTCCAAGAGCATTGAATAATGGTTCTAAAGGGGCCTATCCATGGGAGGATTCTTCAACAATTCAAGATGATGAAATAACTCTAGTCAGACAATAAATATCCCTTTTATGAACTAATAAGGAAACTTTTGATGTATCAATTATTTTGGAGAGTAATTATTTCATATCATTCAAGAACGAAATGGTAGTAGAAGAGGTTATCACCTTTGATGGTGGAAGTAAGAACCAATAATTCTCACTAATAACATTTATATATTATGGATAGTATATATGTATATTATACTAACTAATTTTAGGTATAACACCATAGGTAGTAGAGTGATAGACATATTAATCTGCTACCCCAGAATCCCAATATCTAGAGTCATTAACCAGATTTTAAGATTTTCAGTGTTTTCTTTCATTGAATTACTTAGTTAAAAACTATGTATTAGTGTCCTCGTAAAATTTTAATTCATATCTCGAGTACCTCTTTCTTCAATGAATTATGATATAGCTGGTGTGGTGCGATACCTAAAATCTATTCTCTAAAATTCTTCATTATAGTGTTTCACTAAAAGTTTCCCATTATCCATTATATGTTATTCACATTATGATATAGATGTTTTGACTATCATGAAATCCATAAATCCATAAATCCATTATATGTTTTGACTATCATTCAAAACTGTCTTGACACGATGTTGTGGAATCTCAGCTAATAATATGATTTCCCACTACCACAAAAACAGTTTTTCGCAGCGCCCCCCTTTATCAGTGCTTGTTTAAAAGCGCTGATAAAGGGTCGGATTCAAAAAAAAAATTAAAAAATATATTAATATATTAATATATTAATATATAAATATAGTTATATTGTTATATAAATATAATATATAATTTTTAAATATATTTTAGATAATTATAAATGTACATTTACACTTATTATACTTAATATATAAGATATTTAGTAAAAATGACTTCTTAAAAAATTAAAAAAATATTTTTAATTAATAATTTGATAATCATTATGGAGTAATAGTCATTTAATAACAATTTGAGGACTAAAAAAATTAAAAAAATTAAAAAAAGATCCAAAATATGTTGAAAACGCAACTCAAACTTCAAACGGCCATAACTTTTGATCCTGGTGTCCGTTTGAGCTCTACCACATATCAAATCGAAGCCTGCGACGAGATCTACGTCGCTGTGACTCGGGGAACCTCAGTCAAGCATTTTTCGAGGCCAAAAGAGGCCCATAAGGCCTCCAAAACTGAGTTTTTTGTCGGGGTACCCAGATTTTTTAACATTTTATGGATTTTCAAACTCGTTTAAGGGGGTATTATTGGCTTTTTTTGGCGGGGACTGAATTTATTCCAATGTATTACATTAATATTGATATTATGTATTTGAAATTTCATCCTTTTTTTATAATGAACTGCTATTTATAATCAAATATATAACTATATGTACATATTTTTTTATATATCCGCACCTAAAAATTAAATTTTTTAAATAAATAATTAAACATATTTACATATAAAATATATTAGCTTTATCTAAATAATAACTAATATCCATTTTATTTAAAATACCAATATATGAATATTTATATACCTATATATTAATCTAACTATATATATATATTAATCTAACTATATATATATATATATTAATCTAATAACTATATATATATATTAATATAACTACATATATATATATTAGTATTACTATAAATATATATATTAATATCACCATAAATATATATATCAATATCATTATATATATTAATATAACTATATAACTATATAAATATATATTCATATAACTATATATATGTTAATATAACTGCATATATGTTAATATACCTATATATATGTTAATATAACTATATATATATATTAATATTACTATATATATTATAATATAACTATATATATATATATATATTATAATATAACTATATATATATATATATATATATTAATATAAATATATATTACTATACGAATAAATATAACTAAATATATAAATATATATATATATATATAAAGATATCATGAATTGGAAAGCAAATCAAAATAGAGTAGTGGTAAGGACTTAGGCGCGCATGGGGGAGGTCTCGAGTTCAAATCCTGGTGGAGGCAGGGGTGCGCGTGCATGGGGAATATTTGAGAAAGCGCTGTTAAAGGGTGGAGGGGGTGCGTGGGGTGCTGTATAGGGGCCGAAAAGTGCTATAAAGGGGGGGGGGGGGGTTCAAGCGCTATAAAAGCCCCCCGATTGGCAGTATTTTTTAATTTTTTTAATTTTTTTTTAATTTTTTTAACTTTTATCAACGCTTTTTTAAAAGCGCTGATAAAAGGTTCCTTTATCAGCGCTAAAACGAAAGCGCTGATAAAGGAAGTGCTGATAAAGGGGACCCCCCTTTATCTACACTGGCTTTATCAGCACTTTTATAGCGCTGATAAAGACCATTTTTAGCGCTGATAAAGGCTGTGTTTGTAGTAGTGTCCCTAGAATGTATCCTTCATCAAGAGTTTATTGAGGTTGAATAGAAGGTAAGAGGTCATGAGAAATATGATATATATGATAATGAATAAAAAATACCATTTTCCAGAAAGCCTGTACCCAAGTGGTACAGGCTCATGCTTGGAATCAAAAAGACCCAGGATCAAATCCGAGCAGGGAATAATTTTTGGGTATTGTAGTAGTACTGTAGCAGAGCATTGTAGAACCACTGAAGTAGTGAAAAACTATAGCAGCCAGGGTACTGTAGCAGTACTGTTCATCAAAGGGACCTTTGGGTCCAAAAATGGGATTTCAAGCATTGTATTCAGGCCACTTTTCCTTGGGTCTTTGGGGTATGTAATGGGTATCCCTCTACCCAGTGAAAAGAGGTATTTTCTTAAAATAATAAATTGAGGCTTTGGACCCATCCTTTAAAAAAACTAAAAAATACCACTTCTAGGTCATTACAGATACTTACTATGGAGGATATAAAAGCCAAAATACCTGAAAAATTTAATTGGGAAGTCAATTACTAAATTGTGATCTATCTTTGAGAGTTTTTATAATATATTTTTTTTGGAAAATTAGTTTTTCAAACTCTTAATTTTTTTGGGGAATTAATAAGAGACTCTAGGCTTTGGATGATTCCTCTCCTTCACCATAATCAAAAATTAAATATTTTCCTTTTAAATAATTTTGAACATATGAAACATTAATTACTTTCAAATTGGTGAAAATAAAAAATGAACAATTACTAGTGTAATAAAACATATTTTATCATTTAATGAAAATGGATATCCACAAATCATAATTTTTAAAATAATTGAGTTGATTAAAAAATTGAATCAATCCATTATATCTTAGTCATATTTTACTATATGTGTAATTATGGATGTGATGTGAAGTGATAGTGTCCTTACTGTAGGACAAGGTAAACCAATTAGATAATAGATTGAAGGTTTTTTATTTCCTTATAGAGATACAGTGTTGGATGGATTTAGGAAAACAAGATATGAAATTAATTTACCATAATTGTACTCCAAGGCTAGTCCATTTGGAAATAAGATAATGAGTGACTATGAAAAAACACTATTTCAGGGCCCTGATCTGAGTATATCGACTCTTTGCTTGTTTCTAAGGCTTGTGGAGCTTAGAGGAGGCTTGGAATATGTCCAAAGATGGTGGCTGCTAAAAATTATGGAAGTAGGGATAATACACTACATATAAAGCTTATATTCCATGTATTTGTAGTTCACATATTTTTCAGATCTATATAAAGATGTTTATATTTTCAAGGTTAAATAATAAAAAGCAAACATTCCTTTAGGAAAAAACCAAATCCCAAAATTTACACAAATTGTAATTTTTTTCATGATGTATAAATATCTTATGTAGCATGATAATAAAAGTTTCAGTGGATCAAGGGTTTTTTCAAACCCTATTCTCACTCTAATTGTATAGAAACCAGTGTCTCCCCCTCTTGGTATTTTGATATTCCGTCAATGGGAATCAAGACTTCTTCTTCTATCATCGATTCATATTGATCTGTGTTTATCCAAGGTGTATTATTCTTTTGTTTTCTAGTGGTTTCTCCTAGTTTGCTCTTGTATCCTACCATTTATTCTTACCATGATGTGTAATTTCATCAAATATGTTTCTAATGGGGATTAATCTGGTTGTTGCTACTTTGGTTGTGCCGTGGAATCCTCAGATGGATGCAGTTCTTGTGAGAGTGGTTATCAGAGATCTGAAACATGTTTCTTTCCCATGTGAAGGACATTTATAGATTTTGGGGTAGTGGATTCGTTGCTTCTATTTTTTATTTTATCTGAAATCATAAATTGATCATGCTTTATCCATTTGAATGGAAATTAAATTAAGATAATAATTATTTGAATCGGATTAAAGAAATTGGATAGTGATCGTATATTGATGTTATTTCTTTATACCAAGATAAATGGTGTCGTCTTGTTTTTCAAGATAGTGTGATATCTATTCCTTTCATTGATAGAATGTTATTCATGATGTAATTGATGAAAAACATAATTCCATAATTAATGGATAATTACATGGATTATGAAATAATTAATTAGGAATTTTTGTAATATGGTTATTATTATAATTTTATGATAATCTAATTTATTCAATGTGAATGTGAATTAGAATTTATATTCCATAAAATTAATGTAATTGATGAATAATGTGAATCATATTGACAGATTTTGGATAATAATTATAAATTCATGATAATAGAGAATGGTAATTACCTATGTTTGTTGAAACAAAAATAAATTCTAATAGTATGATTTGAATTTGATCTCTTGTTATATCTTTATACCATAGGATTCCTATATTTGGAACCTTTTAATAAATTAATTAGTTAATTGAAGATGGAATATGAAATTTTTGTGTAATAAATATGTTTTTCTAGGTCCTGAGTTTCCCTTTTTCTTAAGAAGGTTGAGTTCCATGTTTTTGATTAGTGAGATATTGTTTGAATGATTAAGATGAATCTATTGTTTTGAGGGACCAATTTCCATGTTGATTACATTTTTATTATTAATGATTTTATGATCCACTCTAGATACGATCCTTGTGCTATGATTCTAGTATGGATGCGCCTAGAAGACAGATGTGTGGTATAGTTTTGGGATGCCTAGATGTGATGTGAGCCTAACATGAATGATCTTGGGATGACTATTTTTATATTGGGAAGGGAATCCGAGATTATATTGTAGAAGATGACTCTTTTGATGGTGAGGTGCATTGTTATATGCATGTGGTTGTCTAGGATGTCACAGAAGGTGATGAAATGGGTTAAAGTTGGACTTACCCATTAATGGGATGATGAGATCTGGTATGCTCACTTGAATCAGTTTAGTAGTCATTGGTTGAGTTTCTTATTTATTTTCATTTTATTCTCCACTACTAGAGGCATCTGTATGAGTTTGATTTCATTTTTTCTCTTGGTGGTATCATATTATGGTTTTCCTAGAGTAACTGGATATGGAATAATGCTTATAATGAATAATTAATTCTTAAACCATGGGGTTGGTTGATGATGGAATTTAAATTATGAAAATATATATTTTTTTAGACCAAGTCCATAGATTTAATTAAGCATGGAGTTCATGGAATTTACTCTGATAACTAATATAATGTAACATGGAAAAGTTTAAATGGATACATAATGGATAATAAATTAATCAACAGAACAAAATTTTTAATAGAAGAGAAGAAATTAATATAGCTCTTTTATATGCTTGTGTTCTTATAGGTTATCTGGTATTAGTAGTGGAAGTTGGGAGTCTGAGTGATGTTACCTAAAGTTGAGTCTAAAACTAGTTTATTACCATAGTGTGGTTGTGAGCTATATAATATCATGTATATTATTTCATAACATATGTTACCCCACCTATTTTAGTTAGGGAAACTAACACACAGTGGACACTAGGATGGTGTTTTCCCCAACATTCCAGTTGGAGGATGGATGAATGACTACCCCCTCTATCCTATCTCTATTCTCTTGGTGGTTACTTGTTCTACTATGCATGATGGTTAGTTTTCCCATATCTATGTGTTGAGAGTTTTTATGGATTCTTATTATTTCACACACATGTATTACCAGATATAGTATCTAATAGATTATTATAGGTATTACAATATAGGCTTTGATGTCTTGAGATACTTAATCGGTGTATGAGATGTCATAAATTGAGGTATAATACTCAATATTTGATATATTTCATACAGATGGTGGTCGATCCCAAAAACCACTTGGTTATAATGTTGATATGTGTTGTGGGATGATGTGGTTATGTGATGTAGAATATACATGTGGTGGTTCCTTTTCTATGTGTTTTTCTATTTCAGCTTACACTTGGAGAGAGATGGCCAGGACGTGCGGCATTTGGGAAGAGTGGAAAACCAGTGTGGAAGTGGGAGAAGGGTACCCTTGATGATTTATTATTATATTATATTCTCTCTTTTTTGAGATACTTGGTGTGAGATAGCCATTGGTGAGGTCAGAAACTTAGTATACTTGTATAGGTGATGAGTTAATATAACTTTTTAAACTATCATTTAGCATGCTTTCATTATCGTTTTCACAATAGTCTCCAGGGAGGATCCCACTAATTATATTATAATACTCACCCTACGTATATATAAACTATTTTTCTGGTCATCCATTAATGTTTGGTGATCAGGATAGATATTACTAAATTAGGGTTTAGTAGGAGCTTTTTGGGATTCCTGGTCGATGTCATCCGTACATTTTTGGTACATTTAGTTTACCTTTTAGTTGTTTAGTGTTTCATGGAATTATATCTTTTCAAATGGATTATATATATATATATATATGATCGGGTATTGTTTGTTGTATCCTTGTTATCACTTTCTTCTGTATGTTTCTCTTAGAGGTTAATGTATCTTATTTTAATGATTACTATACCCTCTTTTCTAGTCACCAATAAAGGTAATACTAGAGGTGGGACTGGGTAGTCACCATATCTCTCCTAACATTGCATTATTTTTGTGAGGAGGGGGTCTTGACATAGTTTATCAAAGTTTCAGGTTTGATGGATATGATGGAGTTTGGAGTTGGGAATAGGTGATGTTTCATGGGATGGTTGGCCAATGGTTCCAGCTATGTTTAGCAAGCAATGTAACATGGGAGATTAGCCAAGACACTGGTATTTAGTCCCCCTATGATTTTATGCATTGACCATTATGTTTACTGATCCTACTAAAAAAGTGATACTGGTAATAGGGTAGAGACATAGGAAAGGGTCACAGATCATTCATATTTATAACTATGTTTGAAATGGGTAGAATTTATGATAGGTTAAAACCACACACAAGATAATTAATTAATTAACTAATTAATGATAATTATTCCATATTCAACGTTTATTATATATAATGAGATTTTTCTTTTTGAAGGAATAAATCTAGGTCAAAATCCTCATCAGGTTAATACTGAATATTTTTAGCAGGATGTGATAGAATACTTCCATATAATGGTGGTCAATGATGATGAAACATGTTGGAGGAAACAATGAGAGTTTTAGTGATATAGTCTACAGAATTATGGGGACATCGTTTAAAATGCAGTCGTAGAGTAAAAGTTAGAGGATGTTGAGATGGATTTCAAGTCAATCTATAGTTGGATGGAGTACTTGTCACGACCCGTCCTCAGGGCCCGTGGGGTGACTACCCCAAGCCCGCCTTCCATAGGCCAGAGGCTGGCGACTAGCACCAAAGGCGTAAATCCCGATAAAAAGGGAAGACATTGCCTTTATGAAATGTAAACACACACAACCAGAGTACAAGAGGAAGCAAACACTATGTAAAGCAGAATAAAAAGTGTGCTAAAAGTACAAAGGGCCAGAAATACAAGCCCAACAGAAAGGTACAACTACAACTGAAAGAAAGTACAACTGAAAGACAAACAGATGGAAGATGGAAGCAGCTCATGGATCGTCCTCCGGGTTCCTACCTGAAGGGTAGGTACAGATGTCCTCCACAACACTCAGCATCAATCGGTCTCCTCTGTGTTCCATTACGCCGAGTGTCCACCTTCGGGTACCATACAGTCCTCATACACTCTGCCTCGGTCAGCGCTGTTCGTCGTCTGCATCCAACACAACGAGGTGAGGGCATAACCTGTGTAGTGGTGAGTATAAAGATACTCAGTAGGGACCCCAAGATGCTCAAGGTCTCACCAAAACCAACAAGGATAAACCACAAAGAAAGATCTCAACAGATAAACTTTACTTAGGTATATGTCCATACATATACCTAAGTTATCAAGTAACCCATCTCAATCACGAGGAAAACACAAAGAAAGATCTCAACGGATAAACTTTACATAGGTATATGCCCATACATATACCTAAGTTATCAAGTAACCCATCTCAATCATGAGGAAAACACATAGGTCGTTGACTCAGCTCAGACCAGGATTTTTATTCATGATGTGGAAAACACGACTGCTAGAGAACTCCTCATCTATCGATTATAGAGGTCCTGTCATGGATCCGAGGTGCTACTCACTAACCTTAGACTGCTGAGGTACTCCTTCTGTCGAGTACGGCAGATCTGCCTCCCCAACACAGTAGCGCACCCCGCCATAGGTCTGCCACCCCAACACAGTAGCGATCCCCCTAATAGCCTATAGAGGTACTCCTCCTATCAAGTACCGTGAGTCTGCCACCCCAACACAGTAGTGCTTCCCGCCATGGGTCCTCCACCCCTACATAGTAGCGCTCCCCACTAGGCTAGTCAAGTCACTCTGAATCGAATCGGACAAGCAGTCATTAGGTCTCAGCCAGCTACAAGGTCACCGTACTCTGTATGCTCGTCTCCGGGAGGATCCTCTCCACGAGCTACTAGTCAACACTCCAAGTGTCAAGAAGTCCCATGAGGAAGTATCTAAAAGATCCGTCATGTCATAGGGATCTCAACGCAACAGACGGCGCGCCTAACAGATGCCTTAGTCTGTGAGTTATTGGCTTTTCCGTTCCAGGGGCCCTATTGGTTTTAAAGATAAAACCAACCCAACCATACTCCAACTGTGTCCAAACCTCAAGTGGAGTATTCCAAAAGAACCGTCTCATCAATAGGAATCCAACTTAGTTGACGACACATCAATCAGACATCTGGTCCTTAAGTTATAAACGTTTCTACTCTGAGGGCCCGGTTGGTTTCAGGTTCGAACCAACCCGGCCGTACCCAAAATTCGTTAAAGGCTTGTGTGTAATATATCTAAACGACCATCTCGAACCAATGATTCCTACGCAACTGACGGTGCATCGATTGGAGGTCCGTAGCTCAAGTTATGGCCGTTTAAACGAAAATGGTCTGAAAAAGGGGGTTTGGGCCCGGTCCGACCCGACCCAACCCACCCTGGGTCGACCCGAACAGGGTCGACCCGACTCGAGTCCGGGTCCGGCCAGGTTGGGCGCAGCCCAGCGTGGCCAGCGCGGCGACCCGGTCCGCATGACGCGGTGGCCCAGTCGTATGGCTGGGGCAGTGAAGCCCGCCTAGTCATGCTGACCAAGCGGCGGCGGCGCCCTATGGGGCCCGCCATAATCAATCAATGGGCAATTTTTTCCCACCTTGTCTCCCGTAACGGAACCGTCAAGCACCTTTTCCTTCTCCATGGAACATGCCAGGTTCCGCCCTGTCGCCCCCTCGCCGGCGGCCGGCTCAGCCGGTCGCCCTTCTACCTAACCGCCGCGGCACAGCCGCGTCATCCCTTCTGGCGCGGCGTGCCGGCGCCGCCCCGTCTCCGACCGCCATGGCCCGCATGGCCGCGGACGTCCTCCTCCTCTGGCACGGTGCGATGGCACCACGCCCCTTCGGCATTGCCACGGTTCATGGTGGCCACGACCCCGTTCTTCACAGAACTCCGGTGACCCGGTGACAAAAGCGCTGCCGGTTTCTTCTACAGTAGTCTCTACCGGTGGCGCCGTTGCACCACTGCCATCATCAATCATTCAAGAAACATTGGAGGGATGTTGGTCCGTGTTTGTTCAGCCTGCGCCCTCCATGTTAGATGATAATATTCAGCAAACCATGTACCACAATTAAAAGATGAGGTTCGAGGATTTAAAATCAATCAAGAACGAGGCATACTTTTTATTCAAACAAAAATTGGTCTTAACCCCCTACCTCGATAATTAACATCGCACATCATTGATTCGCGGAATTCGGCATCGCGGAAGATGGATGTCAATTCCGTTGATGTCGGGGTGTGTCCGAAGTGGAAACGTAGTTGGAGAAATCCCTCGCGTTCTTCGCGGGCGGAGTTGTTCTTCGTTGAAGGTTGGTGTTCTTAGTTGGATAAGAACACTTCCTTCTAAATCTTCTCAAGAGCTCCCCCACCAATATTTCCAACCAAAATAATAAAATGACTCTCACAAAATATAACATGCCATGTAATTCAAATTAACTCAGATTGAATTAATTAAGACATCAGGGTTGGAAACATAAATGAATCGGAGATGGAGAGGCTCCACAAATTAAAAGAGGGGAGTTAACAAACTTAATGAAAGAGGATGGTTGTCATAATAAATACAAGGGAGTTAAAAGGGGGTTTCAAGGGAGTTGTAATTAAATAAGGGGAGGCGAAGGGTTGGGGTTTCATGCGGCCCCCACCACCCTTAGTCATACCCTCCCATGGGAAGTTAGGTGGGGTGTGGCCCCACCTCCCACTTCCCTATGGAGGAATTAACTTCTACTTAGAATAAATTGTAACACAACAATTTATTTATGTCTTATCGAATTCCCAAAATTTAACTACCACATACGACAAAAAACAATTGCACTTAAGGTCCCCTTAAGCAATTACCGGTGCTGCGAGTTCATCGGTGTCCTCAGATTTCAATTCCGAGCACCGATTCAAAAGATAGAAAATCCCGCTCGTACATTTACTGAACGTACCCGAACAAAACTTCGGAAATTTATTCAGGGCACACCGGGCCTCAGAATTAGGTGACGTCAGAAACTACGTACTCGTAAAATTCCAAAGAATTTAAGAAAAAAATTTCTTGAAATTTCCGTGTAACACCCCAAGCTTGCATGGTACGCTTCTCTTTGAATAATAGAGCAGCGTGTGTTGTACGCAACCTCGAGTTCTAACACACCGCTCCCTATCAAAGTAGCCATTATGAATAGTAATAACCAATTTTTGAAATTATATTAATTTTATAATTCAAAATGGACTTCATTTTTGTATTCGGAATATCGAAATTATCCTAAGTTGAATTTTTTGTAATTTTCTGAGAACTTCCAATTTTCTATGAATAGTAAAAAAAATTCTTAAAAACAACTTTTTTAATCAAAATAATTTATAGTGATAAATTATACTATTGAATGGTTTTAAAGTATAATTAGAATATATTTTTACCATTTTATCCAATGGTAGTCATTCAAATTAATTTCACTTTCAAATTGGACATAAAAAATTGTCAAGCTTTTGATATATATTGTTTCTTAAAAACACGCTATTTGTTGTGACAACGGGAATTAATTATAAAATTAATTAATTAAACTTATATGTTTTGAATTTTTTAAAATGAACATAATTTTTGAATTCGTAATATCAAATATATCATAGGGTGATTTTTTGGTATTTTTCTGAAAAACTTCAATTTTTTATGAATAGTGAAACCACTAAGTGGTAGTTAAAAAACTAATTTTTCGTGTAAATGAAACATTACCACTTCTGTGTATTGAATTTCAAAAAATCCAACATACATGGTTATAATTATGAAGTAAAATGTGGTTCAATGGGATGAAAATAATTTTTGGTGAATAGTAACTTTTGAGTTTTATTAACCGCGATTAGGGGTAATTAGAGTAATTTAAGGTAACAATAATGTTATAATAATATGAGATTATATTGAAACATGTCCTACTCTTATTAGATGAGTCATGGCCGACCAAGACAAACCATGAGACGATTTGTGGGACCCCATGGAGCCACTTGGGTAAGATAATGACATTTATACCTTTTATTTAAAGTAAAAATAAAAATGTCACAAACATGTATTGTTTTACTAAAACAATTATTACATGGGGTTATAAAAGTCATATTTTTTTCTATAAATATTCATTATAAATATAAAAATATTTCTTATAACATGGTATTTTTTTTATAATTTTTAGACATTAAAAAATAAATTTATTTATGACACCATGATGATGCAGCGATTACCTCATTAATTAACGATTTAAATAAAATGAAAAGATAATGTAAAATATAAGACTTAAACTTGTCAAAAAATCTATTTTATGAGTAGATTTCGAACCCTTATCACCTTATCCTTTAAATATATAATTGTGGGACCTTTGAAATCCGAAAAGCACTTCATAATAATGTAACATTTCATGACGTTCCAAGAGTGCCCCTCCTCTCCTCTTATAAAAGGCCCCCACCTCTACCACCTTATTCACACATTCAAAGCCATTTGGCTCAGCCAAACTCTGCCCAAATACTCTCTCAACTTCCCTATATTACTCCTAGAAGCCTCACTTTGGGCAGAAGTCTTTCCAAGGAATCCTTTGGCTCAAATCAAAAAGAGTTACCCGATTATAAGGTAATGTTTTCTCTTATGTTATTTTGTTTTATTTTGCTTCTCCAACCCCTTAAACTCTTTGTATTTCTATATTTTGTAAAAAAAACAGTATCTTCAATATACTAGGATTTTTTTATGAGATATATTTGATTTACAATGACACACACCTCCGTCTAATGGTTAAAGAACATACTGTTTATGTGGTTGGAGAATTACTGCCTCACAAAACGATGATTGTTCAATCTTATTTTAACACCTTTCATGGTGGCCATTAAGATGTCACTATATTTATATATGATATATATTATGTTTATGTTTTCCTTATGCTTCTGTATTTTTCATTTATGTTATACCTTTATGATTTCCATTATGGGTAAATGTGATAATTTCATTTTAGGAAGTGCAGACTACCGCCCCCTCAAAGTGATTTGAATCGTTAATGCCATATGTGGGATGTATAAAGGATGGAGTAAATGATATTATATATCATATATACTAGAATTATAATATACTTTTATATCATTATGATTTCATTCCATTAAATATGAAATAGAAATGAAAGTAGCGTTCATGCATACGTACGGCTTACTGTCTCTATGAACGGTGCATTTCATTTCTTAACTCTAATTGTTAGGTAATATTAAAAATTCATTTATATACCAGATATATATGATATATATGATATCTACATCATGAATATAATTCTGGATATAATGGATATTTTACCACATGAACAACTTGTAATTATAAGAAGTTTATTTTTGACTCAAGTACTGAAGATCGACAAAACGACCGTTATTAACTTAAATATTTACATAATGTCCATAACATGGTAATAAGTGATATAAAAGGAATAATGAACTTTAAAAAGGTTCTTAAGCAATTACAAATTAACTCTAGTTTATTATTCAGGAGATTAAAGAACGATCGAGTCAAGTCAGACACGAGGTAAGGGACTTCGTCTCAATCTCCTTTCATTGAGGAATATTTTTTTTATACACAACTTTCCTTTATATGGCGTATAAACCCCTTTTACTTTTACTTTTAATCAAAAGGAATCTTTTTATACGAAGCGTTTTTTCTAAACGACAAAAGGAATTTTTTGTCTTACGTATGCGGCGACAACGAATTCTCCGCCACCGTGACCATTATTTGAGTTTAGGCTTCCTCTACAAGACATAAATTTTTTTAAATGAAAAATAAATACCATGTTTTACTTTTATTTTATTTTGGTATTGAAAATGGTTTTGATAATGTTTTTATTATATTAATGTGTTGTATTGATATCTTGTGATTGAAAGGTGGAAATGTTATGTTTCCTTTATGAATGTTTTATGTGATACGATTATGTTATGGTTTATGATATGTTTAAACCTTTTCATATAAGGAATGAATTGGACTTAATAAGTGACGGGTGGAGCCCACTATAGCTCCTTGATGCATCAGTAGGTCTAATGAGACAAACTAGTGTCTTCGCACGAGGACTTGACAAAATCTTATTTGTAGTCTTGGCATGAGGCCTTGGCTACGTGGTTATGATAGTCTGGCATTATGCATTCCATCATTATGAAAGTGGTTATTGATATTGCATGTGATTATTAGAATAGTAGAATATAAATGTGAGTAAGTAAATAGAATTATTTCATTTTACTTTTTCCATATTATGCTGAAGTTCAAGTTTAAAAATCTTTTTTTAGTTATACATTGACTTAAATTTTTATGTTTATTTATGAAAGTTTCTGCTATATTTTTATCCTTACTGATCATCTGAGCTCACCACTTTCTATGTTTTATTTTTTCCAGAATGTGAAGAAATATTTTATGACTGACCTACATGGATAGTCTGAAGGGGATATGGGTGTGGACTATAGAGACTATGTTATTGTAGTTTTTCACTTTATGATATAATGTAAAAGTTATGAATGAATCTAGTGTTTCCAAGGATACTAAACTAATCGGTCTTTAGAGACTTGATCTTTTGTGATCATGCCAATGTTATGTAATAATGCAACGACTCTGGTTAACTGGGGTCGGGGCATTACAGTTGGTATCAGAGGCAGTTTAGTACTAACCTTGGAAGCTAGATTTAGATATACTCTAATTAGAGTACATAACCCTAAGATAGAATTTGAGGATTAGTATAGAAGAACTTCCTATAATTTTGGTATTATAGAGATTTTTTGAGTTTTCCAAGCAATAAATCCGTGTCTGGATACGAGCAGGTAGAGGAGGATCTGGAACAGATGTACCTAGGGGTAAAACCCAAAAACACCACTTTGAGCTAGACTCGAATGGGAACTAGTGCACGACAACAGGCCTTGCTGCACTCTTGGTTACGATACTCCTGGGGGATATGCTTAGGATAATTCTCATTTTCTTTACAAACCATTATGAAGGGTTTATGAGTATATACTTCCTCAAAGAATTTTTTTTATGATTATGGATTATATCCATAAATAGTTCAATTTATGTTAAGTGTTTTGCAAGTTTGTTATTATGTATTTCAATTAATAAACTAATATAGTTTATGACATTGTTTAGAAATGGTGCCTAGTGGAAGGAATGAAAACCATATCAATGCACGCAGTCCATGTAGGGATTTCCCTCATGCTCAAGATAATTATAGTGGAGCTGGTGATACAACTGGTGCTGATCAGCTTATCACCATACTGGGAAAACTCACTCAGGTTATGAATAATAACCTTACTTGTATGGAGCACCCTGATCTGCAACGTGGAGGATCAATTTTAGATAGCTTCATGAGGAAACAACCACCAACATTAAATGGGAGTACAAATCCCTTAGTAGCTGAGCAATGGATAAGTTCGCTAGAGAAAATATTTCAGCCTTTGGGGAGTAGTGAAAGGGAAAAGGTTATCATAGAAGTTTACCGCCTCACTGGAGATGCTGATCAATGGTGGTCATTAATTCAAAACACAAAGGAAGATGATGAAGTATCAAATATGGAATGGAGGGAGTTCAAAGAGATTTTATTAGAAAAATACTTTCCTCGTGACCATTGAGCAGATATGGAAAGGCAATTTCTGAGTCTGATACAAAAGGAGGATGAGAATGTCGCAAAGTATGAGGCCAATTTTACAAGGTTAGTGAGGTATGCTGTATATTATATACATAACAGAAGAAGTAAGATTGATCGTTTCTTTGATGGGTTAAAACCATTTGTCCATCGATCTTTAGTATCACAATATTTCTCAACGTATGAAGATATAGTCTCGTGTACTATCAAGACATAAAAGGAATTATATAAATCTTATGACAATAAAGTAAATAAAGAGAAGAAGAGAACGATGGAACAAGAGACAGATAAAGGGAAAAAGGGAAAGAAAGAATTTCTATTATGAGATAATTGTGGGAAAAATCACCCCGGTACTTGCCTAAAAGGAATGGGAGTTTGTTATAAATGTGGAGAAAAAGGTCACCGGTCTCGTGATTGCAAGGGAAATAAAGAGGCTATCAATGTTGAATGATACAATTGTAGGGAAATGGGGCATTATGCAAATGAATGTCCTAAGCGTCAGGGAAACTTACCTCAGAAAAGGCCAAGGGATCAAAGCCAATCTTACGTTGTTACTACAGTTGAAGTGGAATAATTATTGTATTTTTGGACTCAAGAACTATATTATGGTTATAAGAATAATGTGATATATATAAGGATTGTACTGCAGTACTTGTTGTTTTCCTTAAGGTTTTAATATGATTAAGGTAATCATATTTATAGTATATGACAATAAGATAAACATTACTTTGTTTGGGGAATCTGATGAATTGATTTTTGAATTTAGAGACCTTTTAGAGAAAGTCCGGACATAGGTATTTTGGAAAACTATAAAGGTTGGAATGGATTAAGTTTAACTTTGGATAGTATTGTTTATGGTTAAAACATTTCTAATGATTATTTTTGGAATATTATAATACTATAGTTTTAGGAAAAGGACAACCGATAGGTCGGGGGATAACACGTCGCGTTGGACAAAGCTGCAAGAATCGAACCCACAACCATAGTGCAATAGGCCTTTATTACCTACCACTATCCTACAGGAAGTCCCTGGTATAACAAAATAGTTTTCCTAATCTAAATGGTATATTTTAATATTTAGAACCTTGTACGATTAGGATAAATATAATATTTTTGAGTTCTATTATCTTTTTGAGTGAAAGATGAGTTTGTGGTAGAAATTAGTTGAAGGTTGAAACTCTACTTGTCAAGTATATATATATATATGATTCTCTCGTATTCTATGAATAAATTAATTATTAAACTTTATAAAAGGGATATTAAAAAATTGTGTTATCCTAATACCTTATGTTTTGTTGAACTGATGATATTTTCATCATAGATTTATGGCTTTGAGGCCCTCAATTTTACACTTGTTTGTGATTGATGACCACAATCAATCCCTATAAATATTTACGTTTTTCCTCTAATTATGTGTCTATAATTTCCACAAATTTTCTCTTATTCGAAACCCTAATTTTTTGGTGACTTTCTCATTTCTATTTCTCTCTTATTAAGACTAAATTTTATTAACCCTATTTCCGATATGGGTTTTCCACGAAGATATTTTTATTTTCAACCTTTTAATTTAGAAGAACAATTTCAAATTTCAAGGATTCAATTTATTGAAGGAGGGGAGAATGTAACACCCTAAGCTTCCATGGTACGCTTCTCTTTGAATAATAGAGCAGCGTGTGTTGTACGCAACCTCGAGTTCTAACACACCGCGACCAATAAAAGTAGCCATTATGAATAGTAATAACCAAATTTTGAAATTATATTAATTTTATAATTCAAAATGGACTTTATTTTTGTATTCGGAATATCAAAATTATACTAAGTTGAATTTTTTGTAATTTTCTGAGAAATTCTAATTTTCTATAAATAGTAAAAAAAACTTTAAAAAACTTTTTTAATCAAAAACATTTATAGTGATAAATTATAATATTGAGTGGTCTTAAAGTATAATTAGAATATATTTTTACCATTTTATCCAATGGTGGTTATTAGAATTAATTTCACTTTGAAATTGGACATAAACAATTGTCAATCTTTTGATATATATTGTTTCTTAAAAACATGCTATTTATTGTGACAACGAGAATCAATTATAAAATTAATTAATGAAACTTATATGTTTTTAATTTTTTAAAATAGACATAATTTTTGAATTCAGAATATCAAATGTAGCTTAGGGTGAATTTTTGGTATTTTTCTGAAAAATTCAATTTTTGATGAATAGTGAAACCACTAAGTGGTAGTTAAAAAACTAAATTTTTTGTGTAAATGAAACATTACCACTTCTGTGTATTGAATTTCAAAAATCCGACATACATGGTTATAATTAGGAAGTAAAATGTGGTTCAATGGGATGAAATTTTTTTTGGTGAATAGTAACTTTTGAGTTTTATTAACCGCGATTGCGGGTAATTAGAGTAATTTAAGGTAAAAATAATGTTATAATAATATGAGATTATATTTACACATGTCCTACTCTTATTGGATGAGTCGTGGACGACCAAGACAAACCATGGGACGATTCGTGGGACCCCATGGAGCCACTTGGGTAAGATAATGACATTTATACCTTTTATTTAAAGTAAAAATAAAAATGCCAGAAACATGTATTGTTTTACTAAAACAATTATTACATGGGGTTATACAAGTCATATTTTTGACTATAAATATTCATTAGAAAGATAAAAAGATTTCCTACAACATGGTATTTGTTTTATAATTTTTAGACATTAAAAAAAGAAATTTATTTATGACACCATGATGATGGAGCGATTACCTCATTAATTAACGATTTAAATAAAATGAAAATATAATGTAAAATATAAGACTTACACTTGTCAAAAACCTATTGGATGAGTATATTTCGAACCCTTATAACCTTATCCTCTAAATATATAATTTTGGTACCTTTGAAATCTGAAAATCACTTCATAATAATGTAACATTTCATGACATTCCAAGAGTGCCCCTATTCTCCTTTTATAAAAGGCCCCCACCTCTACCACCTTATTCATACCTTCAAATCCATTTGGCTTGGCCAAAATCTGCCCAAATACTCTATATAATTCCATATATTACTCCTAGAAGCCTCACTTTGTGCATAAGTCTTTCCAAGGAAGCCTTTGGCTCAAATAAAAAAGAGTTACCCGATTATAAGGTAATGCCTTCTCTTATGTTCTTTTGTTTTATTTTGCTTCTCCAACCCCTTAAACTCTTTTTATTCCTATCTTTTGTAACAAAAAAATTATATTAAATATATTAGAATGTTTTTATGATATGGATTTGATTTAAAATTACACACACATCTGTCTAATGGTTAAAGAACATACTGTTTCTGTGGTTGGCGAATTACTGCCTCACGAAATGATGATTGTTCAATCTTCTTTTAACAGCTTTCATGGTGGACATTAAGATGTCACTATATTTATATATTATATATATATATATTATTTTTATGTTTTCCTTATGCTTCTGTATTTTTCATTTATGGTATACCTTTATGATTTCCATTATGGGTAAACGTGATAATTTCATTTTAGGAAGTGCGGACTACCGCCCCCTCAAAGTGATTTGAATCATTAATGCCATATGTGGGACGTATAAAGGATGGAGTAAATGATATTATATATGATAATATACTGGAATTATAATATACCTTTATATAATTATGATTTCATTCCCTTAAATACGAAATAGAAATGAAAGTAGCGTTTATGCGTACGTACGGCTTACCCTCTCCATGAACGATGCATTTCATTTCTTACCTCTAAATGTTATCTAATATTATAAATGAATTTATATACTAGATATATATGATATATATGATATCTACATCATGAGTATAATTCTGGATATAATGGATATTTTACCACATGAACAACTTGTAATTATAAGAAGTTTATTTTTGACTCAAGTACCGAAGATCGACAAAACGACTGTTATTAACTTAAATAATTACATAATGTTCATAATATGGTAATAAGTGATATAAAAGGAATAATGAACTTGAAAAAGGTTCTTAATCAATTAGAAATTAACTCTAGTTTATTATTCATAAGATTAAAGAATGATCGAGTCAAGTCGGACACGAGGTAAGGGACTTCGTCTCAATCTCCTTTCATTGAAGAATATTTTGTTTTATACACAAAATTACTTTATACGGTGTATAAAACCCTTTGAATTTTACTTTTAATCAAAATGAATCTTTTTATACGAAGCGTTTTTACTAAACTACAAAATGAATGTTTTGTCTTACGTATGCGGCGACAACGACTTCTCCGCCGTCGTGACTATTATTTGAGTTTCGACTTCCTCTACAAGACATAACTTTTTTTAAATGAAAAATAAATACCATGTTTTACTTTTATTTTATTTTGGTATTGAAAATGGTTTTGATAATGTTTCAATTATATTAATGTGTTGTATTGAGATCTTGTGATTGAAATGTGGAAATGTTATGTTTCCTTTATGCATGTTTTATGTGATACGATTATGTTATGGTTTATGATATGTTTAAACATTTTCATATAATGAATGAATTGGACTTAATAAGTGAAGGGTGGAGCCCGCTATAGCTCCTCGATGCATCATTAGGTCTCATGAGACAAACTAGTGTCTTGGCACGAGGCCTTGAAAAAATATTATTTGTAGTCTTGGCACGGGGTCTTGGCTACGTGGTTTTGATAGTCTGACATTATGCATTCAATCATTATTAAAGTGGTTATTGATATTTCATGTGATTATTCGACTAGTAGAATATCCATGTGAGTAAGTAAATGGAATTATTTCATTTTACTTTTTCCATATTATGCTGAAGTTCAAGTTCAAAAATCTTTTTTTAGTTATACATTTCCTTAAATGTTTATGTTTATTTATGAAAGTTTCCGCTATATTGTTATCCTTACAGAGCATCTGAGCTCACATATTTCTATGTTTTATTTTTCCCAGGATGTGATGAAATATTTCATGACTGAACTACAGGGATAGTCTAAAGGGGATATGGGTGTGGACTATGGAGACTATGTTATTATAGTTTTTCACTTTATGATGTAATGTAACAGTTATGAAAGTATCTAGTGTTTCCAAGGCTACTAAAATAATCGGTCTTTCGAGACTTGATATTTTGTGATCATGCCAATGTTATGTAATAATGCACTGACTCTGGGTAACTGGGGTTGGGGCGTTACATTTTGGGTCTTTACATTACCCCCATCTCAGGGATTTACGTCCCCGTAAATCTACAACACACACTAGGGAAAACAAAAGAGGTACTAAGCACTCATCTGAGCTTCTTGCTCCCATGTTCTCCCCTAGAGGTTCCTGTGCTGCCAGTGAATGCACACCGGAGGAATCGACTGTCCATGAAGGGACTGCTCCTGTCGATCCTCAATCTCCACTGGAACCTCCATGAAAGTTTCCCCATAATCGATGTCTAGCTCCTCGTGGTCATTGATGTGGAAAAGTCGTGCACGTATCTCCTCAGCTGAGATACGTGGAAGACGTCATGCACCCGGTTCAACTAAGGTGGAAAGGCCAGGCGGTAATCCACCTTGCCTTCTCTACAGAGGACCTGGAAAGGTTCTAAGAATCGTGGAGATAACTTACTGCCCTGGCCAAATATCCGTAGACCTCGTCGAGGTGAGACCCATAGGAAGACGTGGTGGCCATCCTCAAACTCCAGTGGTCTCTGTCTCCTATCAGCATAGGACTTCTGTATGCTCTGTGCAGTCTTCATCCGCTCCTGGATGATCTGCACCTTCTTCGTCGTAGTTTGAACCATCTGCTGGTACCTGGTGCTTTGACTTCACTTGCTGACATGTGAGGCATCGTGAAACGAACTCTGCTAAAACCTTCTCATACCCAACCACCAGTGCTGTTGTCTGAGTTCCTGATACATCTTCGCCACTCCAGTATGTACCACTAGAGGGTAAGTGTGAAACTCCCTCAACACCTCCTCCTGTAACCTCAAGATGGGTGCACTAGCCAACTTCTACCTCATCTCCTGAAATCTCCGCTAGCATCTCTCAAACCATACAAAGGGCTTCCCCTTCCTCATCAATGCTGAAAGCGATACTGCAACTCTGTATAATTATGGCACGAAGGTAATTCTGGACGACTCCTGAGTGATCAACTGCACCTTCTAATGCATGATTCCATCCTGTGCTTCCTGGGGTTTCCTTTTTGCCGAACAAGGAAAACCCATCCCAACTTTGTAGGTAAATCACAACCTTTTTGCCTAATACAGTCAATCTGTGTATGAACTGTGGTTGCCCAGTGCATACCCAAACTAACGTCGTAAGTCCTCAACACTTCCAACAAGAGGTTCCAACCGAAACTCTCGCCTCAAGGGTCAGATCACACCATCGACATAAGTGTTATTATCGAGTCTCCTCCAAAAGGTATCTACAGACGTGAGGATCAAGTCAGTGGCTTAACCAAAAACTCTAGGTCTAGGACAAGATTCATGGAAGAAAGGAATGATTGGTACCTATGTCTATTCATATGGTAGCTAGTAGTAGACACAGACCGTACCTTGAATCACTCCAAGAGCCCTTGGGTCACACTCCTTGACCGCATGCCACTAGTCTCTTCCCATTCCCTCCTACTCCCTGGGCCTGGAGGAGACTATAAAGGCAGGTGGTTGTAACATGTCGAAATGTACACCACCTCATGCTACTCTCCTAGTTATGCTTCCATGTCTGGTGCTCTACAGATTCATCTGTCCTTAACAATTTCTCTTCATGAAACATTTTATATACCCAAGTATCTGTGACTGGCGCCAGTTTTCTGTTTTTCTACTATTAACATTCACTGGTTGTATCCACTTAGCCAAAGATCATTCAACCACAAAGGTTATCTCTAGCACCCTAGCATAAGTAGGAATGCATAGAGGAAAAGTGATGGCTCAGATTTCCTTTAAACACACCTCGCTCTAAGGTTCGAGCTCTAAAGCACTAATCGTATCATAGTCATCAAGTACCAGGAACGATCAGTATGCCATGATGAATACCCAACTACCGACATGTCATCCTGCCGAAGCTGTATAAGCTCTAGAAAACTCTCAACCACCTCCTCAAGCCATTCCTTAGCTACCTGTGAGTCGGGATCGCCTCAGAACCTGAGGGGTATCTAATGCTGAAATACAAGTAAGGCACTGAACCTACACGTGTCATATACTAATACCACCAGTTGTAACTACTGACCAATAGGTAGTGTTATAGCTGGCACACTACCTGAAGGTACTATCTCAGGCATCGGTCCACATACCGAAGCCTCATCACTATGTGGACCAACCTCATGGTCACTCACAGGGAAACACTAGTAGCTAAGATCACTATCTGATCTACTAGTGTCTATACTAGGTGTAGAACTCTAACAATCGCCTCCAGCCAGTCCACTACTGCCTGGTAAACTGCCTCGCCTCGTAACCTCAGAGGACTCTGCTGCTGGAACTTGTGCAACACACTCTATTAGCGTGCATAATCTGCTAGTATGGCTAGTGGCATCTGCGACCCAATGGGTGGTGGTGCTGTTGGTACACCACCCGAAGGTTCCATCATGACAAGAGGGACCTTCACCAGAACCTCATCGCTCGGTGGGCCGTCATCGGGTATTCTCTCGGAAATCCCACTGACTGTGTGCGTAAAGGTATCCTGAACAGATGCGACACGGTCAAACAATTAAACCTGGTAAGCTGACTTGGTTTGAGCTGACTTAAAGAAAAATTTTAAAAATAGACACGCAATAAGTTTTTTTGTGCACTGAGTCGAAAATCAGTAGTCAGGGTCCTGGTGTATGGATACGTCGGCCGCCGCACCAACACTGGAATACCTGAACTAAAAACCACACTCAGTACTCTTAACACTATTGCTTCACAGAAATAATGATCAGAGTCCTGAGTTCTATGGTAGAACCGACTCCTCTGATACCAATTTTTCACGACCTGTCCTCGGGGCTCGTGTCGTGACTACCCCAAGCCCGCCTTCCATAGGCCAGGGGCTGGCGACTAGCACCAAAGGCGTAAATCCTGATAAAAAGGGAAGGCATTGCCTTTATGAAACGTAAACACACACAACCAGAGTACAAGAAGAAGAAAACACTAAGTAAAGCAGAATAACAAGTGTACTGAATGTAAAAAGGGATGGAAATACAAGCCCAAAAGAAAGGTACAACTACAACTGAAAGAAAGTACAACTGAAAGACAAACAGCTGGAAGATGGAAGCATCTCCTGAATCATCCTCCGAGTTCCTACCTGAAGGATAGGTACAGATGTCCTCCATAGCACTCCGTGTCAATCGGTCCGCTCTGTGTGCTGTCACACCAAGTGTACACCTCCGGTACCATCCAGTCCTCATACACTCTGCCTCGGTTAGCGCTGTCTGCCGTCTGCATCCAACACATTGAGGTGTGGGCATAGCTCGTGCAAGGTTGAGTATAACGATACTCAGTAGGGACCCAGAGACCTTCAAGGTCTCACCAAAACCAACAAGGATAAACCACAAAGAAAGATCTCAATAGATAACCTTTACTTAGGTATATGCCCATACATATACCTAAGTTATGAAGTAACCCATCTCAATCATGAGGAAAACACAAAGAAAGATCTCAATAGATAACCTTTACATAGGTATATTCCCATACATATACCTAAGTTATCAAGTAACCCATCTAAATCATGAGGAAAACACATAGGTCATTGACTCAGCTCAAACCAGGATGTTTATTCATGATGTGGAAAACACAGCTGCTGGAGAACTCCTCCTTTGTCGAGTACAGTGGTCCTGTCATGACTCTGAGGTTCTACTCACTAAACTTAGACTTCTGAGGTACTCCTCCTGTCAAGTACCACGGGTCTGCAGCCCCAACACAGTAGTGCACCCCGCCATAGGTCTACCAGCCCAATACAGTAGTGTTCCCCCTAGTAGCCTATAGAGGTACTCCTCCTGTCGAGTACCGCGGGTCTACCGCCCCAACACAATAGAGATCCATGCCATGGGTCTGCCACCCCTACACAGTAGCGCTCCCCACTGGGCTAGTCAAGTCACTCCGAATCAAATCGGACAAGCAGACATCAGGTCTCAGCCAGCTACAAGGTCACCGTACTCCGTATGCTCGTCTCCAGGAGGATCTGCTCCACGAGCTACTGGTCGACACTCCAAGTGTCACGAAGTCCGACAAATAAGTATCTCAAAGATTCGTCAAATAAGTATCTCAAATATCCGTCACGTCATAGGGATCTCAACGCAATAGACAGCGCGTCAATCAGATGCCTGGTCTGTGAGTTATTGGCTTTTCTGTTCGAGGGGCCCGGTTGGTTTTTATGCTAAAACCAAACCGACCATACTCCAACTATGTCCAAACCTCAATTGGAGTATTACAAAAGGCCCATATCATCATGAGGAATTCAACGTAGTTGACGGCATGCAATCAGACGTCCGGTCGTTAAGTTATAAGCGTTTCCGCTCCGAGGGCCCGGTTGGTTTCGGGTTCGAACCAACCCGAACGTACCTAAACTTTTCTAAAACATTTAGTGTAATATACTGAAATGACCGTCTCTATCAAAGGAATCATATGCAACTGACGGTGCGTCGATCGAAGGTCCATAGCTCAAGTTATGGACGTTTAACAAGAAACGGTCTGAAAGGGGGGGGGGGGGGTCTGGGCCCGACCCGACCTAGCCCAACCCACCCTAGGTCAGACCGAACCGGGTCGACCTGACTCGGGTCCGGGTACGACCTGGTTGGGCGTGGCCCGACCCAGCTGGCGCGGCCCGACCCGCAGTTGGCGTGGCCCGACCCGGCTGGCCGATGCTCGGCCCGACCAGCGCGACGACCCGGTCCGCGTGACGCGGTGGCCCAACCGCGTGGCTGGGGCGGTGAAGCCCGCGTGGTCATACTGACCAGGTGGTGGCGGTGCCCTGCGGGGCCCGCCGTAATCAATCAAGGGGGCGGTTTTCGCCTCCCTTGTTTCCCGTAACAGAACCGGCATGCGCTAGTTCCTTCTCCATGGAACCCGCCGGGTTCCGCCCTGGCGCCCCCTCGTCGGCGACTGACTCAGCCAGCCGCCCTGCTGCCTAACCGTCGTAGCATAGCCGCGACTTCCCTTCTGGCGCGGCGTGATGATGCCGCACCGTCTCCGACCGTTGTGGCCCGAATGGTCGTAGCCCTTCTACCGCGCGGCATGACGGCGCTGCGCTTTCCTCCGACAGCCGCGGACCACATAGTTGCGGCCCTCGTCCTCCTCTGGCGCGGTGCAACAACACCGTACCCGTTCGGAATTACCGCGGCCCATGGTGTCCGTGGCCCCGTTCTTCGCACAACTCTGGCGACCCGGTGACAAAAGCGCTGCCGGCTTCTTCTGCGGTACTCTCTACCAGTGGCGCCGTTGCGCCACCACCGTCGTCAATCATTCAAGAACCATTGGGGGGACATCGGGCCGTGTTTGTTCAGCCCGCGCCCTCCACGTTAGATGATAACATTTGGAAAACAATGTACCACAATTAAAAGATGAGGTTTTAGGATTTAAAATTAATCAAGAACGAGGCACAATTTTTATTCCAACAAAAATTGTTCTTAACCCCCTACCTTGATAATTAACGTCGCACGTCGTTGATTCGCGGAATGAGGTGTCGTGGAAGATTGACTTCAATTCCATTGACGTCAGGGTGTGTCTGAAGTGGAAACGTTGTTGGAGAAATCCCTCGCGTTCTTCGCGGGTGGAGTCGTTCTTTGTTGAATGTTGGTGTTCTTCGTCGGAGAAGAACACTTCCTTCTAAATCTTCTCAAGAGCTCCCCCACCAATATTTCCGACCAAAATAATAAAATGGTTCTCCCATAATATAACATTACATTTAATTAAAATTAATTCAGATTGAATTAATTAAGACATTAGGGTTGGCAACATAAATGAATGGGAGATGGAGAGGCTCCACAAATTAAAAGAGGGGAGTTAACAAACTTAATGAAAGAGGATGGTTGTCATAATAAATACAAGGGAGTTAAAAGGGGGTTTCAAGGGAGTTGTAATTAAAGAAGGGGAGGTGAAGGGTTGGGGTTTCGTGCGGGCCCCACTACCCTTAGTCATACCCTCCCATGGGATGTTAAGTGGGGTGTGGCCCCACCTCCAACTTCCCTATGGAGGAACTAACTTCCACTTAGAATAAATTGTAACACAACAATTTATTTATGTCTTATCGAATCCCCAAAATTTAACTACCAAATACGACAAAATGCAACTGTGCTTAAGATTCCCTTAAGAAATTACCTGCACTGCGAGTTCATCGGTGTCCTCAGATTTCAATTCTGAGCACCGGTTGAAAAGATAGAAAATCCCGCTCGTACATTTACTGAACGTACCCGAAAAAAACTTCGGAAATTGATTCTGGGCACACCGGGCCTCGAAATCAGGTGCCGTCAGAAACTACGTACTCGTAAAATTCCAAAGAATTTAATAAAAAAAATTTCTTGAAATTTCCGGGTCTTTACAGTACTACGTATCATTGGTTGTGATGATGCTTCCTGGAGTAGTGAGTAAGTGATGGTTCATGATCCTCAGGTATCACGAGCAGTCGGTAGTCTCAAAGGATAAGTTCCAAGACCGATTCAGAGTAGATTTTATTTTTTGACCATGAAGGTGGATAGTTTATAAGAGGTTCTTAACCTTCATCAAGGGATCTTCAGTGTGTGAGAGTTTGAGATCCATTTCAAGACTATTATTTGGTATTTTTAGACTTGTTTCTAGATGAGGATTCTAGTGCAAGGCACTTCGAGGGGTTTTTCATCCAGATATCCAGCTCTAGGTCACATAATTTATGATTAAGGAATATCTCAAGGTGCTGGAATGTGAATTGGTTATAGAGAGGGAATCGACTAGAATTGGGTCATAAAAAGATAAGAGTTTTCAAGATTCTTTGTGAAGAAGATTTGTGGTCCGAGTTCCCATTTGTTTGGTCATAAGAGTTTTTGATCAGCCAACGGTAAGTCATAGTCCTCAGCATCTCATTTCTCCAAGGATGATGGCTCTCAGACCTATGCATAGGTATCATACATGGTTTTTCCTATGGTGTTCAAGGTCATCAGTGAAAATAGTGTGTAACATTTCTGAGTAGTAATCGTATGCTAGTTGTTCCACTTTAGGTTCATCTATTGAGGAATTTTCATCCAAAGTAGGAATATCAGTGTGTTTCTGTTTGAGATCATTATAGAGGAGATGGGAAAGGTAGACTATATCCATGATATGCTACTCTTCCTTATAGATTATAGCACTATCATGAATATTGTCATCATTAGGGTCAGAGAGGTCATAAAGCAGGTCTTGGTCAGCTTCATGCTTTAGCATTCCAAGCGCCAGGCAATCCAGATGTCATTTGAGTTTCCCTTTTCTGATTTTCTACTTTGTTGCATGATTTTTTTGATTAAATATTGACACACTCCTTTATATAATCTATGATTATTTGTGATTTGGGATATGAGGGAGATAAACTTCCAGTTCCATTGGTGTTGACTACACTAGTTGGAGTTCTAGCTGAATTATTTGAAGTATGTAGAGACTGAGAGCTAGTACTTGTGGAGAACCACTATTGGGGAGATTTATTATATTTACGGATACACCCATATGACATATTACTCTGCATGAATTTTTTGTATTCAATGTAGACTATTGTGGATTTCCTCATGAGGCTAATTCTGTTCTATGATGTTTATGGAGATCTAATTGTGTTTTTTAGTGAGTGATACCCTTAGATGGGTGAGAGGAATGCTCAATCATTGTCATATTTGATTTCTAACCTAATTTTGATCTCATGAGAGGTTTAGTAGTTGGTGTTTCCTAAGGTTATATAATAGTAACCTGATGTATTTCTAGAGGAAGTTGTAGCGTTGACCCATTAATGGGTGAGAAAGTTTGGTATCAAGCTACAAAAAATCACGTCTCATATCTTAATGTCTCTATTTATGAAGGAACATTATGAGATGTGGGATCTATGAGGACAAATCGATGATCTGTTGGAGTGAGGTTTTGTTCATCTGAGCATGTCACCTTATGGAGAACCAAGTTTTTTGAGAATAAAGATGGTGGAGCTTGAGGCTTTATATTGATTATCATTGCTTAAAAAACTTAATAGTGAATAACCACTTCCCTATTCTGCAGATTGATGAATTATTTGATTAGATGATGGGAAAGAGTTGTTTCTTGAAGATTGATTTTTGGTATGGATATCATCATATGTGGGTGAAGGATGAGGATGTTAATAATACTTATTTCTATTATCATCATGGGAATTATATATTCATTGTGATGTCGTTCGTTTTAATGGATGTTCTAGCTATTATTATGGGGATCATGAATGTAGTCTTCAAAGTGTTCCTAGATAAGTTCATGGTTGGTTTCATCAATGACATATAGTTGTACTCTGCATCATAGGAGGAGAATGGAGATCTTTTGCGTGTTATCTTGGGAGTTCATCCACATGAGAAATTGTTTGGAATGTAGTTGAAATGTGTGTTATTGGAATGTAAAGTTTTTTTCATGGGGAATTTCTTGTCCCAATAGAGAGTAGTTGTGGAACCTTAGAATATAGAGTAAGTTGTGACTTGGGAAACCCTAAATATAGTGGAAAATGTGTGGAGTTTCCTTGGTTTTATAGGCTACTATATGAGGTCCATATCTTATTTCCCTCAGTTTTTTAATCCCTTGAGATCTTTAACTAAAATGGATTAGGAATTCTTGTGGGAAGAATAGTGTTAGGTATATTTTTTTGTTCTTGAAGAAGATATTGGTCAATGCTTCAGTTCTTTGTATGTTGACAAAGGGAGTTAAGTTTGAGGTTTTTTTTATTCTAAGAATATTATCTTGGGATATGTTCTAATCAGTAGAGATAATTTGTTTCTTATGGTTCTTGGAAGTTATGTACCCATGATCATAACTATGACACCCATGATCTTTAATTGAAAAAATTGATGTTTTCTTTGATTTTGTGGAGTAATTACCTCATTGGGGATAATTTTTTGGTTTTTACTGACCGAAAGACCCTAAGGTATGTCTTCTAGCTACCTGACTTAAACATGCATGAGAATCAGTGGATGGAATTATTATAGGATTAAAACTTTTATATTTCATATACTCTAGGAAAGGGAAGTGTTAATCCATTGTGTAGATCAGGAAGTCACATAGTGACACCTTTCAAAAATATAAAGATTCCTAGAGATTTATAGAAGAACTCACAATGAAGAATCATGATATGGGAGTAGATGGGAGAAGATGTCGTATTTTATATATTACAATTCATTCATATTTGGTTTAGTATGTGAAGTATTCCCAGATGGGGGATTCTGAGGTGGAGGTCCGGAGAGACCGGGTTGATTTTTGAGATGCCCCATATGGTTGGTTTGAGGATGAACAATATCAAGTGGTGTTTGTAACACTCCAAGATTTTATGAGATATATTATTTTTAATTTCTTAGATATCTTAGGTTTTACGCTATACAAAGGTTAGCTTGCACTATACACAACACCGTATTATCTTGTAGTATATGCAACACGATTCTTGGCTCGTGTTACACACAATTTCATGTTCGTTTGGTAGAAATTATTCTACGCAACATTGAGTATAGATTTTGTTCAATGTATAATTGAAATAAGTTTTTATTGTATTATACACAACATCAAATTAATCTTTCACTACACACAACACTGACTTGGCTTGCGTTACACGCAAGAACGACCTTCCTCGATAGCTTGCGTGGTACACAATACTGATTTTCACTAAAAAATGATATATTATTATAATATTATTATGAACTAGCTGTTATGAATAGTATTAAACACATTTTGAATTTTATAAAAGTATAATCCATCTTACACATTTTCTAGAACATGGTATGAGAAAAAATCAATTTTTCGTATAAATGAAGTATTTTTAAAAAATTTAGTTTTTCCACCTTTTGATGGCACACCCATTTTAAATCTAGTTTTTGGACTAGTTATAATTTAAATTTGACAAATTAAACTTCTTCCTTGGAATCATGATTTAAAATTTACTTTGGATAAATTTTTTATATTTTTCTGATAACCTTCATATTTTAATGAATAGTAAAAACACGCTAAATTTTAATTAAAAACAACTTTTTTCATCGAGATAATTTATATGACTAAATTATAATATTTAACAGTTTTAAAGTATAAATATAATATATTTTTACCATTTTATATAATTTATGTCATTATCATTAATTTTACATTTAATTCACAGGTAAAATTATTTCAATCTTTTGCAATGTTTTAAACAAAAACCCATTTTTTTCGACAACATGATTAATTTTAAATTAATTTCTAAAAATTATGTGTCTTGAATTTGGAGAAATTAATTCCATATTTAGAATCAGTAGGTCCAAATTATGTTAATTGGCTACTTTTTATGTTTAGACATTATGAATAGTAACTATGTGAAATTTTATTTACCATAGTTAAAGGTAAATCAGGTAATTATGGGTAAAAATAATATTATAAAATTACACTAACACTTGTCTTAATATAATTGGATGATTATATTTCATCCTAATATATACTTGGGTCGAAATAGTATCTATTGGAACCCACTTGTATTTGATTAAGACCTTTAATTTATTTTATTTAAAGGAAAGTGAAATATGTCTCACTCAAACTTTAATAATTAAATTATTTTTAATATAAGGTTATACAGAATATAAATTCGATTATAAATACTCATTTGAAATATAAATTTTTTATATTTATTATGGTAATTTATTTGTAATTTTTAAGAAAAATTTAATTACCTTAATATCTTATACATCAACGATGAAAAAATTATTCATTTAGTGAAAAATCAATAATATAGTTTTAATTAAAATAATAATACACATCAAAAGGACCAAACAATTGAAAAAAACTTATTTTTCGAGTATATATAAACCATAAGCATCCAAGGGTCGACTTGGTGATTATTTGGAGCATTATAAAATTGATTATGAACCTTATATTATATTATTTTAAATGATGTCAAAGTTGTCACCTTCATAATTTAATAAAGATATCATTTTAAAAGTTGGGTGTTTTAGAAGATAAATTCGACTAATTGTATTATTATGAAATATATTAGATTTATATTCTTCATAGTATTTTATTTTTAATTTTTATACAAAATATAAGTATATTAAATAATTATACAAAAATGTTGTAGTAATTATTTTATTAAGAAAAATATTATATAAATGGTTTTAAAAATATTAAAATAAATATTGTATTAAATTATTAATGTTATACACAAATTTTATATATTAATATTACATTTTAAGAATTTATTAAATATTTTTTTTTCTAATATATATTTGCTGTGGATTTTATTTAAATTCAAAATAAATGAATAGTGTCAAAATTGACAGTATTGATATTCTATAAAAATAACATATTATTAAATTGTTTAAAAATAAAATATATTTAAAAATTAAAAATTGAAAATTATATAGTCTAAAATGTCATAATTTATCTAATTATAGACAATTCACAACACATAAGTAAGTATTAATAACAATTTAAAATTTAGAATATTATTACCACAAATAAAATTAAATAGATTAAATAAGGATAAATCAAAATGATAAGGTTTAAAATAAAATCAAAACATGTATAAATTTTATTGGTTGATAATATTAAAACCCTATCTCATATAATATTCAATGTTGAGTTATTTTTAGAGGTTTATAAGTTGGGGTTTGAGTTTATTATAAATTAATATATTGGGGGTTTCCAAAAGTGCCCCTCTCCTATCTTATAAAAGGGCACCTTCTACCTCTTCTCTTCACTCCATTTTGAGCTTTCAAAGTCAGAAAAACCCTGCCAATTTACCTTATCAACTTCCATATCAACATTTTATAGGTACTTGTATTCTTAAGAGACCAACTTTAGTGCCCTAAGAGGAGGTTTAGAAGAGACACGTCGAAGAAGAGGTAATATCGTTTACCGATTATTTCAAACTTATTTCTACTTCTACTTCCTCTATATGAGTTGTTTAGTTATTAAGTAATAACTCCAATATCACTTGTATACTTATATTTTATTATGAATATGAATCAACCATATTCTATCTTCTATCCATCCTATTAAAAATGAAATCACCACACGTGCGTACGTAGGACCCACCGTCTCCACGCCGTGGTGTAATCTGTTTTTGATCACCAACATACATGGATGGGTATAATGATGGAAGAAATAACAATATATGATTATTATAAAGTTATATTGATTCTGAAATATTATACACCATACACTTCAATACAATTCCACAATCATGGGAATGATATCTTCGCTTATGCGTACGTACGACCTACCATCTCCACGATGTGATGTGATTCGTTCTACACGATCTTTATTGAAGAATGATTATATAGATGAATTTAATGAATAAATATGATATATATAATACTAATACCATTCTGTAAATGATATAACTATAACCTAAAAAGAGTAATAATAATCTATTTGAAAAAACACGCCTAAGAACATAAAGCAGTTAACACCCGAATAACGAGTAACAATGAAATATTACTGATAAACAGATAAGAATATGACCATATATGATATCGTAAAAATGAATATGATTCTGGAATAAGTCAATGACATTATTTAATAATTATAAATGAGGTTCAGATACGTACAAATCATATCAGAATTAAGGTAAGGGATAATTTTGCAATCTCATTTTTATCCAAGATTGCTTATACGTAAGTATTTACTGGGGTTATATTTATTAAACATGTCCATGTTTTATAAAAATGTTTTCATAAAGCACTTAATATTATTACATGTATGTTTAAAGTCATGTTTACCCATTTTTTACTTTTAATATGTGTTATGGAAGGAATCTTTCTTTTGTTTACCATACGAGTTACTTTTTGACTTTTCTGGTAAAGTACGAGGAGAATGTTTTTTTAACTTATACGGAATGAATGAATATTTACAGTTTCAAAACACCTTATTTCCATGAAGCTTCCTGTACAATATTTCATGATTATTTTCAACAAAATTCTTTTCTTTTAAAATTGCACGACATTTTGATAAAAGAAAATGATTTTGAAGAAGAAAGGATATTTTCCTCAAGAGTTCATTTCAAGTGTTTTATCAAAACTATTTTCCATCTAAGATGAAATTATTTAATATGGTTATGTTTAAAGTATAATGTCCCTAATATTAAAATATTTTGATTTTGTTTATGATGAAATGATATCCATTTGTTTTATATGGATTAGGTTATGATGATATGATGTTTATGAAACCCATTTTATTCATTGGGTTATGATGAATGATTTATGTTTATTTTGTGGCACACGTAAGAATGATTTCATTATGAGATGGGTGAGAACTATATCTCCCTCCAGTGAATTGGGTAAATATTTATATCTCGTGAGATTGAGATGGATGGAATGTTAATTAAATCTAGTTCAGTAATACAGGGCTGGAACGACAAGTAAATCTGATTCAGTAATGGACTTCGTCCACTATGATGGCCTTGGAAGCAATGCCTTGGATACTATGGAAATCATATTATGTGATTAATGGTTTTCCATAATTGAAACAATTCCATGTTTTAGTCCCATGCTCTTTTATCATTATTAATTTTTCTTTATGATCTAAACCTTACATACTGCCACAATTTATTTCACGACTCAAGATTTTCATGTTTAAATTTTATGTTCATGTTTTTAAGTTCAAATGTATATAGTTTGTTTTATTTTTTCTGTGTTTACCCTTGCTGCGAATTTGAGCTCACTCTTTCTATGTTTTCTTTTCCCCAAGATATAAAGAAATATTTTAGGTAAGAAAACAAAGGGGAAGATCTTTATGGGAGATGTTGAAGATCTTTCACCATGATTAGAAGATTATGTTCTGAGTTTCCGAAGACACTAAACTAATACGGTCATTGGGCGTCTATTTTTATTATGTATTAAGTATTCCGAAAAAGTAATGTAATGTCCATGTACGTCAAGATTTAAGTCACTATAGTTGGTATCAGAGTGAAGGGTTTGCCAACCTTTGGAAACTAGGATGCGAAAACATTAGTGAGATCCCTAGAGATATTTCTAAGGTATGTTTAGAAATGTCCTTAAGGTTAAGTATAAGTATAGGTTACAGTCCTATAATTATGATAACAATCATGAATAACCTAGGATTAAACCTAAGATGTAAGATATTTAAAGTACTCCACCTTAATTATGTTGTTTTCCTAGTATAATTTTTTCCTCTCACACTATTCTTTTTGGGTTTTAGAAAATGGCTAGAATTAGGAGGATTCATGTTAATAAAGAATATGATGGATAATGGAATGATATTATTCATGAGAAACCAAATTAAATGGGATTTGGAAGGTAAAACATCATTATTATTCCTAACCAGCGATCTCATAATATGATCAATAATCTCAACTTTGGTAAGTTTCCAGAATCAGCTAATAAGAGAAAGATAGATATTCATGATGATCATAGAGGAAAGAAAGTTCTATTTTACTCATGTAAATCACATGGGAAGAAGCATCAAGGAGAATGTTTCAAAGGAACTAAAATATGCTTTGGGTGTGGAAAAGAAGGAAACAAGGACAGTAATTGAAAATGAAAAGGTTCAGTTAACACAATAGACAAGGATAAAGGTATTGCTAAGACATCAATAATTGTTAATTGTTTTAAATGTGGAATGTATGGGCATTATGAAAATCTACACCCTAAGGGAAAATCTCATGAGGAGAATAAGAATTTTTGTATGGGTGGTATTTATGTTTTTGATGATGAAGAGACTAAAAATGATATATGAGATGAAAGAAGTGTTGAGGAATAAAACGATGAAGCTCAGTCAATGGTTTAAGAAGGAAGTGGAATGACTACATGTTTATCAAGAGTAATGTTGTATAAGTAATTTAATGGTACTATGGAATAAAGAAACATCTAAGTATTGTTACACTACTATTTTTCCTTAAGTATTTTAAAGTATATATTGAATGGTACCGGTAACAATGAATGGTTATTTATATATTTTTGGAAAGTACATGATATGTGCATAATGAAGGGATAATAGATAATGAGATGTTTGATAGTATTAGTGAGATCATGACTGATAAAAGGACAAAGTGATATCATGATTTGAGAATATAGAAATTTTGGGATTTTGGTATGTGGAAATAGTTAACTTTTGACAGCATTCATGTTTTCACTAAGGTTCTATGGTAATTCATGTTTCAATATAATAGATGATTAAGTTATTCAAATTTTTGGAATGTGACCAACAAGATATATCTTATGATATATGGGGGATAAATGATGGTATTCACATGCTTGTTATTTGACCTTTCTAGTAATTGTTTTCTTTGTACTATGAGATTGGACAGAAGAATTTTGGATAAGACTAAAGTTTGTAATGGATTAAGTTGGACATCAAATAGAATTTTTTAAGGCTTGAACTTTTTTATTTTATTTCTGGAATGTTATAATAGTATAGTTTTATAAAAAGAAAAACCCGTAGGACAGGCGACGACCCGTCGCGTTGGACAAGGATGCGTGAATCGAACCTACAACTGAAGTGCGATAGGACTTTATCGCCTACCACTAGACTACAGGAAGTCCCTGGTTAGTAAAAATTAGTTTTATTTTTTTAAGCAGTATGATATATGAAGTATAAGTCCATTTTTGGAACCATATACGATTAATGTCACCATAGATGGAATTATGCACATTTGATTATCTTGTGCTAACATTTTTATGATAGAGATAGATGGAATGGCCTATCATTATATTGAATGATCTACTAACACTTCAAGAATGAAAAATTCAATTTAATTTCTTTAAATAATAGATGAAGTGGGGATTGTTCATGGAATGACCAATGATGATATTACACTGAAATAAAGTAAGTATTTCTCCTTATGAAAAAATTCATCAACTTTAGGGAATTGATCTTGAAAGCCAAATTTTTTTTCTTGGTTCCCTCATATCTGATGAATCAGATGGTACCTTATATCATCAAATATTTATGGATTTGTGATTGTTGTATTTTTCTTAGCCATGTTCTCTACCACTCTCCATCAGAACCTGGTTGTTAGATTTCTCTTCCATATCCATGTTTTCACCTATGTTCTCCTATATAGAAACACAGTGATGAGTTAATTTGTGTAACTGTTATGTTTCTTATTTTCCTTTTTAAAATTAAGTTTTAGTATCCCTTTTTACTATGTGGGTTTATATGTAAGAAACTTTCAAGTAGTAAACCATTTATAACCCAGACTAATTTCGAGGAAAAAATTCATTTTAAGGGGGGTAGAATGTAACACCCCAAGATTTTATGAGATATATTATTTTAAAGTTCTTTTATATCTTCTGTTGTAAGATACACCAAGGTTAGCTTTCACTATAAACAACACTGTATTGGCTTGCAGTATACACAACACTATTCTTGGCTCGTGTTACACACAATCTCAAGTTCGTTTGGTAGAAATTATTCTATGAAACGCTGAGTATAGATTTTCCCCAATGTATAAATGAAATAAGTTTTGATTATGTTATATGAAACACCAAATTAATCTTTCACTAAACGCAACACTGACTTGGCTTATGTTACACGTAAGAGTGGCTTTCCTCGATAGCTTGCGTGGTACGCAATACAGATTTTCACTAAAAAGTGATATATTATTATAATATTATTATGAACTAGCCATTATTAATATTATTAACCACATTTTTAATTTTATAATATTATAATTCATCTTAAACATTTTCTAGAACATGGTATGAGAACAAAGTCAATTTTTCGTTTAAAGGAAGTATTTTTCAAAAAAATGCAGTTTTGCCGCCTTTTAATGGCGCACCCATTTTAAATCAAGTTTTTGGTATGTTTATAAGTTAAATTTGAAAAATTAAACTTCTTACTTGGAATAAAGATATAAAAATTTACCTTGGATAAATTTTTTATATTTTTCTGATAACCTTCATATTTTAATGAATAGTAAAAACACACTAAATTTTAATTAAAAACCACTTTTTTCATCAAGATAATTTATATGATTAAATTATAATATTGAATAGTTTTAAAGTATACATATAATATATTTTTACCATTTAACATAATTTATGTCATTCACATTAATTTTACATTTAATTCATAGGTAAAATCATTTCAATCTTTTGCAATGTTTTTAACAAAAGCCAATTTTTTTCGACAACAAGATTAATTTTAAATTAATTTCTACAACTTTTGTATCTTGAAGTTGGAGAAATAGATTCCAGATTTGGATTTATTAGGTATAAATTATGTTAATAGATTATTTTTTATTTTTATACATTATGAATAGTAACCACAGTAAATTGTATTTACCATAGTTAAAGGTAAATCAGGTAATTAAGGGTAGAAATAATATTATAAAATTAACCTAACACTTGTATTAATATAATTAGATGATTATATTTTGTCGAAAAATATTCTTGGGTTGAAATGGTATCTATTGTAACCCACTTGTATGTGATTAAGACCTTTAATTTATTTTATTTAAAGGAAAGTAAAATATGTCTCACTCAAACTTTAATAATTAAATTATTTTTAATATAAGGTTATACAGAATATAAATTCGATTATAAATACTCATTTTAAAGCTAAAATGTTTTTATTTATTATTGTAATTCATTTTTAATTTTTAAGAAACATTTATTTACCTTAATAGCTTATACATTAATGATGCAGAAATTATTTATTTAGTGAAAAATCAATAATATAGTTTTTATTAAAATAATAATACCCACCTAAAGGAACAAACACCGGACCAAAACTTATTGGTCAAGTATATATAAACCATAAGCATACAAGGGTAGACTTGGTGATCCTTTGGAGCATTATAAAAGTGATTATTACACTTATGTTATTTTATTTTAAATGATGTCAAAGATGTCACCTTCATAATTTAATAAAGATATCATTTTAAAAGTTGGGTGTTTTAGAAGATAAATTCGACAAAATGTATTATTATGAACTATATTAGATTTATCTTCATCATAGTATTTTATTTTTAATTTTTATAAAAAAAATAAGTATATTAAATAATTATACAAAAATGTTGTAGTAATTATTTTATTAAGAGAAACATCATATAAATGGTTTGAAAATTATTAAAATAAATATCATATTAACTTATTAATGTGCTCCATGAATTTTCTAGATGAATAATATATGTTAGGAATCTATTAAATATTTTTTTGAATATATATTTGGTGTGGATTTTATTTAAATTCAAATAAATGAATAGTGTCAAAATTGACACTATTGATATTTTATAAAAATAACATATTATTAAATTGTTTAAAAATAACAAAAATATTTAAAAATTAAAAATTAAAAATTATATGGTCAATAATTCCATAAATAAACTAATTATAGATAATTCATAACACATAAGTAAGTATTTATAACAATTTTAAATTTAGAATATTATTATCACAAATAAAATTAAATAGATTAAATAAGGATAAATCAAAATGATAAGGTTTATAATAAAATCAAAACATGTCTAAATTTTAATGGTTTATGATATTGAACCCTATATCATCTAATATTCTAATTGGAGTCATTTTTTGAGGTTTTTTAAGTGGGGGTTGTGTTTATTATAAATTAATATTTTGGAGGTTTCCAAAACTACCCCTCTCCTCGCTTATAAAAGGGCACCTCCTACCTATTCTCTTCACTCCATTTCGAGATTTTAAACTTAGAAAAACCCTGACCATTTCCATTCTCAACTTCTCTAGAAACATACTAGAGGCCCTGGTCTTCTTAAAATTCCAACTTTAGTTCCCTAAGAGGATGTTTAGAAGAGGCACGTCGAAGAAGAGGTAATATCGTTTACCAATTCTTTTAAACTTCTTTCTTATTCTACTTCCTCTATATTAGTTGTTTCATTATTAAGTAATAACTACAATATAAATTGTATACTGATATGTTATTATGAATATTAGTCAACCATATTCTATCTTCTATCCATCCTATGAAAAATTAAATCACTATGCGTGCGTACATACGACCTACCATCTCCACGCCATAGTGTAATCTGTTTTTCGTCACCAACATACTTGGATGGGTGTAATGATGGAAGAAATAACTATATATGATTATTATAAATTTATATTGATTCTGAAATATTATTCACCATACACTTCAATACAATTCCACAATCATGGGAATGATATCGTCGCTCGTGCGTACGTATGGCCTACCGTATCCACGATGTGATGTGATTTGTTCTACAAGATCTTAATTGAAGAGTAATTTTGTTTGAAAGGTGGTGCCTTGGCGAGAGACCAAGACATAATTTATTCAATAAAAGGATAAATTACATAAGTCTGAAGGAGGGTATTTTATTATAATCTTTTTTATAAGGAGGGATAAGATCAATCGGTAGATCATCCATCCAAGTGTTGCCCTGGTTGATTCCCTTATTGGAAAGACCATCAGCAACCATGTTCGCCTCTCAGAAGGCATGAGTAGCAATGTATCATATTTCTTGAAGTAAAGAAAAGTATCTTATCCATCGGGTAGTAAGAGGCCAATCAAGGTGAATCATACCATTCTAGATGGCTTGGACAATAGTGGTTGAATCAGTTTAAATCCAAATGTTGTTCCATCCCTTTCATCTGACAAAGTTTACCATTAGTATCACAACCATCATTTCTTCTTATAAAGTAGATGTGAGACCGCAACCGCTGAAAAAGCATACTTGACAATGGTCCAGGAAGTCTCTGAAAACAGCACCACATCCCACCGGTTCCAGGTTGCCTATGGAAGCCCCGTCAACATTAATTTTGATCCATCCTAGGAATGGGGCTTACCAGAACACCTCAAAGGTGTGCCTCAGTGATCTTTATATACCATCAATCATAAGACGAAGAAGGATTATATAGTCTCCAACAGTGTTTTTTGCAATGGGATTTCTGAATCGAGGCTGCATCTTTAATGGAGATGAGAGTCCATATCCGACTTGCATAAAGATTGAGTGAGCGATTATTGTGAATAATATAATTTCTATCATACTAGATCACATGTAGGAGCTCGGCAAAAAAACTAAGAATAGGTTCTTGATTTGTTTCAAAGTTTCAATCTACCCACAAAATTTTAATTACAAGGAGATAGATTCAAGTGTTAACCAACTGCAATCAAACATGTCAGTAATATAATTCAAGAGAGCTGAAGCTATAGCATAAGACAAGAAAAGTTGGTTAGTATCCTATCTATGTTTGTGACTGAATTGAAACTTTTAGTAGAGTTGGATACCAAAAGATTGAATACAAACCTCATTAGGTATACGATTATGAGAAATGCTCCAAACAGGATTGAGTCTTGAAGATTTTATCTAGGGTTTATCAAAAGGTTTTATCCATCCAAAGTTAAAATCTGAGTTTGTGTAATTATGGTTGTAAAAACTTTTAGAGTCAAGCATACCATTTTGGGAAGGCTCCCAAATTAGAAAATCTCTGGTATTAGAGAAAGGATAATTATCCACTACATGCATTATATTACTAGGGAGATTAAAATTTCTAGATTGAATCAAATACTTTATAGTAAAATTGATGTTTCCTGGATGGGAATTGGGAGAAAGAATTGAAAAAAGGGGGGAACCAGTCCAGTTTTCCATCCAAAATTTCATGGAGTACTCAGAACTAACCATCCATCTTGAGTTATTCATAATGTTGGAAAAGGATTGTCTAATGGAAGGCCATATGTAAGAGTTCACATAGCTCAAATTACCTTTCTTATTCTTCATGAGGATTTTTTTTGAGAAAATCAATGGAACTAGAGTTATTATTAAGGATTCTCCAAGTGAGTCTGGATTGTAAATCTTCATTAAAAAGTTTGAAATTTATAATGCTAATACCACCTTACTCAAAAGGTTTACAATAGGTAGACCAGGGGTTTGTAACAAGCTTTCTTTCAAGAATGCTACCATTCCAGACAAAATTTTTTATGTAAATATTAATTTTATTAAGTAGAGAGATAGGCCATTTATTGACCATTAGAGAAATAGACCAGTTTGGACACAACCGTAGACTTCACTAACACAATCTTGCCAGCCAGGAAGAGGGGTTTACCTTTCCAGGAGGAAATCTGAGTGATAACCTGATCCACATCATAACTAAAATACATGGATTTCGGTCTTCCCCCCAAAAATTTAAACTCCTAGATAGGTGATTGGGAAATATCCTTCTTTGATTCTTAAGCTACTTATAATGCTAGTTTTCCTATTGAGAGAGATTTTTTTCCCAAGGAAAACAAATGAATTGAAGAATGATTATATAAGATAATTTAATGATTAATATGATATATATAATACTAATACCATTATGTAAATGATTTAACTATATTATAAATAGAGGAATAATAATTTATTTGACAAAACATGCATAATAACATAAATCAATTAACACCCGAATAACGAGTACCAATGAAATGTTACTGATAAACGGATAAGAATATGACCATATATGATATCATAAAAATGACTATGATTCTGGAATAGGTAAATGAATTTATTTAATCATTATACAAGAGGTTCAGATATGTAAAAAGCATATCAGACTTAAGTTAAGGGATAATTTTGAAATCTCATATTTATCCAAGATTGATTATATGTAAGTGTTTACTGGGGTTATATTTATCATCCATGTCCATGTTTTATAAAAATGTTTTCATAAAGTGTTTACTATTCTTAGATGTATGTTTAAAGTCATGTTTACCCCATTTTGAATTTTACTATTTCTTATGGAAGGAATCTTTCTTTTGTTTACCATACGAGGTACTTTTTGACTTTTCTGGTAAAAGTACCAGGAGAATGTTATTAACTTATATGACATGAATGAGTTTTTACAGTTTCATAACACCTTATTTCCATTAAGATTCCTCTACAAGATTTCATGATTATTTTCAACAAAATTATTTTCTTTCAAAATTGAACGACATTTTGATAAAAGAAATTTTTTTTGAAGAAGAAAGAATATTTTCCTCAAGAATTCATTTCAAGTGTTTTATCAAAACTATTTTTTCATCTAAGAAGAAATTAATTAATATGGTTATGTTTCAAGTATAATGTCCTTAATATTAACATGGTTTTATATTGTTTATGATGAAATGATATCCATTTGTTTTATATGGATTATGTTATAATGGGATGATGTTTATGAAACCCATTTTATTCATTGGGTTATGATGAATGATTAATGTTTATTTTGTGGCACACGTAAGAATGATTTCATTATGAGATGGGTGGGATATATATCTACCTCCAATTCATTGGGTAAATATTTATATCTCATGAGATAGGCATGGATGGAACATAAAGTAAATCTGGTTAAGTAATACAGGGTTGGAATGAAAATTAAATTCGATTTAGTAATGGACTTCATCCACTATGATGGCCTTGGCAGCAATGCCTTGGCTACTATTGAAATCATATTATGTGATTAATGGTTTTCCACAATTGACATAATTCCATGTTTTATTCCCATGATATTTTATCATGATTAATTTTTCTTTATGATCTAAGACTTACATACTGCCACAATTTATTTCACGACTCATGATTTTGATGTTTAAATTTTATGTTCATGTTTTTAAGTTCAAATGTATATAGTTTGTTTTATTTTATACATGTTTACCCTTTCTAAGCATTTGAGCTCACCATTTCTATGTTTTCTTTCCCCCAGGATATAAAGAAAGGTTTTAGGTAAGAAATCAAAAGGGAAAAATTTTTATGGGAGATGTTGATGATCTTTCACCATGATTAGTAGATTATGTTATATGATACCAAAGACACTAAACTAATATGGTCTTTGGGCGTATGTTTTTGTTATATATTATTTATTCCACAAAAGTAATGTAATGTCCATGTACATCAAGCTTTGGGTCTCTACAGTGTTCTAGGGAAGGATTTTCATTCCTTCAGTGATACATGAGATGGTTCTTCAGTAGTTCTATAGTTATCCTTTGGTGGTACATCTTAGAATGAAAAAGATGGGTTGAGCCACACAAGGTAATGTTTTCTAGCCATGTTTGAAGTGTGTAGTTACATATTTTGTTTCTAAATGTTTGGTCTTCTATAAGGTGAAGTCCAAAAACAGTGTTCTAGATAGTCTTATTTAGTAGTTTAATATTCCAAATTTGAAGTGGGATGATGTATTGATGGACTTCATTATTAGTTTAACTCGATCTAAGGGAGGTTGTGATGATATATGCTGATAGTGGATCATTTAAAAAAATCAACCAAATTTATAGCGATCAAAGAGTCGAGATCAGTAGAGGTTTTGTCGAGTCAGTATCTGGAGGAGTTAGCATGACTCCACAAACTCCCAAGGATGATCATTTTTTATCATGAACCTCATTTTACATCCAAGGTGTATATAGGTCTCCAGTATTCCTTTAGTTCTCACTTATCTATTATCACAACATTACATTCACAGACGGATGGGCAGATAGAGTGGACCATCCAAACAATTGAAGACATTTTTTTCTCTTATATCATGGATCTTGGTGGTTTTTGGATGAGGCTACTACCTTTGGTTGAGTTTTCATACAATAATAATTTCCACTCCACCATTGGTATGGTTCCTATTGAATATTTTTGTGGCCAACCTTTTGGTTCTCCATTGTATAGTACTGGGGTCGGAGAGGCATAAATTATCATGATGAAACTAGTTTAGAATATGATATATATGGTTTGGGTAATTCACTATAGGATGAGAGTAGTGAAACATCGCCATAAATCATATGTTAATCATAGGAGGATACATCTATAGTTTGATGTTGGAGATCAAATGATTCTGAAGGTGACTCCTCATCTTGTGTAGCGAAGTTTTGTTTGTGTTATTAAGCATTCTCCTTGCATTGTTGAACATTTTGAGGTGTTGAATCATGTTGTATCCATGGAGAATTGAATAGAAGTTCCCCCAAATATGAGGACACAAAATATTTTTCACATGTCACATGCTCGTCGTTAACTTCATAGTGACTCTCATGTCATCAATTGGGGTGAGATCAATGCTGATGATGATGCAACTTTCAAGGAGCAGCCTGTAGAGATCGATGACCACTAGGAGAAGGTATTGGGTGTAAATTCTATTCACTTGCTTTGTGTCTTATGGAGGAATGGTGGAGTGTACGAGAGTACCTAGTAACAGGAGTTGTATATGCACTCTTTCTATCCCAAGTTGTTTGCTATTTTGATATTCTATTATAACATGGTTATTTTTTGAATGTTTAATATCTAGTTATGATATGGTATCCACTTGTTTTTTGTTGTTTATTTACTCTCATTTGAGAGATATCTCCCCCATGATAGTGTTTTGGATCCTTTTCTGGTTGTTTTTTTTGGTTTTGAATTGCTCCTATGTTGAGGTAGTTGATCTCCTGTGGGGGAGAGATCATTGAGAGGTATCTCATTGGGTGGATGTTCAGATGACCCTTTTGCATTTATATATGGTTTTTTTGGATTCCTGATGATGAGAATTGTTTGATTGGTGTTGAATTCAAGGTCTTATTTTATTAGACCAACCCTTTTCATGTTTACAAGGATTTTGGAGCTTGTACGAGGCTTGGAATAATTCTAGAGGTTTCGGCTTCTTAAAATGTTGGAAGTAGGGATAATACATGATGTGTAAATATTACATTCCTTATATGTGTAGTTAAGGTCTTGTGTGTGTCTAGTTAATGGGGTTTATATTACTTGGCTAAATAATATAAATAATATGTGTTTTTGGTGAAAACCAAACCTAGAAATTTACACAACATGTAAATGGATTAAACCTCGTTTAAATATCTTATGAATCATGTTAATAAAAGGTGAACTGACTCGGGGGGTTAATCGAACCCTATTATACCTCTATTTTTCTCATTTCACATAGATCCTACCCTTGGAGTTTTTATATTCCTTCAAGGGGAATCAATCCTTTGACTTCTGTCTTTGATCTATAGTGATATGAGTTTATCCATGGTGTGTTTTCCTTCATTTTTAATATTTTCTCATTATTTGATCTAATTTACTCCCATTTATTCTCTCCATGCTCTGGAGTTTGATCTCCCATGATTCAAATGGTTATTATCTTGGTATTAGTTGTTGTGTTTGTGTTGTGGCGTCCTTGAATGGATTCAGTTCTTATAGGAGAGGGGAATGGAGCTCCATAACATGGTCCACTATCATGTGAAGAATACTGACAACTTTTGATGTAGGGGATTCATTTCATATCTTATTTATTTTATGTTAAATAATAAATTGATCATTATTTATCCCATTGAATGGAAAATAAATTAATCTAATAATAATTTGAACTAGTTTAAGAAAATTGGATAGTGATTGCATGTAGATGTTGTTTTGTTTTACTGTGTTAGCGGGTTGCCTATTATTTTTCGAAATAGTGTGATATATATTTGTTACTTTAATAGAATTTTGTTCATGATAGAATTAATAAATAATTAAAATCTATAATTAATTTTCTTAATAAGTAATTAAAGATAATTTTTTGTAATCTGATGGTTAATGAAATTTGGTGATAATTGAATTGTTGTAATGCTCATGTTAATTAGAATTGACCTTCCATGAAATTAAGGAAATTGATGAATATTGTGAATAATTTTGATTAATTTTTCATCATAATTAAAAATAGTAATTTTAATTATGAATGGTACTTCTCTGGGTTAGATAAAACCAGAATAAATTCTGTGAGCATGTTTTTCCTTTGATAGCTTATTATAGCTTGATATCTGAGGTTTTTCATAGTTGGAACCTGTTAATAAATTAATCAATTAAGTCAGGATATAATAAGAACTAGTTCTATGATATATGTAGTTTTGTAGGAAATAATTTTCTTGTTTGATTAAGAAGGAAAAGTTCCTTGTTTTAGATCCATGAGAACATAATTTCATGAGAAGGATGAATTCCTTTTTTTGAAGACCAAGTTTTTCTGTTGATTACTTGTTTGTTCCTACTACTTTTTGTGGCACCCTCTAGATATGAACCTTATGATATGAGCTTGTTATGGATGATCCTAGAGGGATGATGTGTGATATTAGGTGGGGAGGCCCATATGTGATTTGATCCTGGAATGGATGATCCTAGGATGGTTGTTGTTAGATGGGGAAAAGTTTCCCGTATGATGTGGTAGAAAATGAAGCATGTGATGGTGAGATGAATCAGTATATGAATATGGATTTTGGGGATGTAACTGGAGGTTATGGAATAGGTTAAAGTCGTTCTTCCCCATTGTTGAGATGTTGAGAGTTGGAATTCTCTCTTAAACCCATTTAATTGTTTTTAGTTGAGTTGCTTTATTTATGTGTATTTTTACCCATTTCTTGAAGATAATGGAGGTTACTGATTGCTTGTTTCTTATTATTTGTGTCTTATTATGGTTTTCCTAGAGTATCTTTATATGTAATATTGATTATATTTAATAATTAATTATTAACATGTGGGATTGATTTAAAATGGAATGAAAATTATTAAAATATGTTAATCTTGTTAATCCAAGTCAATGGTTTGGATTAACCTAAAGGGCATGAGATTTACTATAATAATTAATGTAATGTAATTTGGAAAAGTTTAAATGGTTAACTAATGGATAATAAAATAATTAATGGATGTAAATGGTTAAATAAAAATAATATATTAATGTATCTATTTTATATGCTACTATGCTTATAGGATATATGGTAATAATACTGGTAGCTGGGATTCTGAGTGATGTTACTTACAGTTGATTCTAAAAATAGGTTATTCCGATAGTGTGGTTTTGTGGTATATTATATCATTCACATTATGTGATTTCGTATGCTACTCCACCCAAGTAGACTCAGGAGACTGACATGTAGTAGACTCTGAGAGGGTGTCTTCTCAAACATCCCAATGGGTGGATGTATGACTGACTACCCCCTCTAACCCTTCTCTCTCCTCTCAGAAGTTACTTGTGATGATATGAATGATGTTTAGTTTTCCATATATGTGTGTATAGATCTAGTTTGGATTTTTGATATTTTAGAAACATTTATTAACAGATATACTACCCAAAATATTTTTATGGGTTTGACATGTATTAGCTATGATGGATTGAGTTACTTAATCAGTGTATAGGTTATAATCACTTGAGGTATAATACCCCATGTTTGATATATTTCACAAGAGCTATGGGGTATCTCAGAAAATACTTGGTTACTATGTGGGTGCATATTGTGGGATGGTATGGTTGTGTGACTCAATCGGTGCTTGTGATGGTTCTTTGAAAAGGTGTTTTCAGGTCGACTTACTTTTGGATAGAGATGACCAGGACATGTAACATTAGGGTAGATCAGAAAACATGTGGGGAAGCTAGAGGAGGGTACCATTTATGTTATATTATTATATTTTAATATCTCTTATATGAGATACTTTGTGAGATATGGACATGGTGAGTCTGGGAAATTAATATACCTGTTTAGGTGATGAGTTAGTTTCATTATTTTTCACTATGCTTTAGCAAGATTTCATTATCTTTTCCATGAGAGGCTCCAAAGAGAATCCTACTGAGTATACTGTTATTCTCACCCTACATATATTTAGAATGATTTTCAAATCATCTAGAGAAGGTTGGTCATCAAGTTGGATATTACAAGTTTCAGGTTTAGCTGGAGTTTTTTGGGTTTCGTGGTTGCTGTTATCTTTTCCTTTTTGCTACATGTAGTTTTCCTTTTAGTTTTTTTAGTATTGTATGGAATTTCATATTTCCACTTGGGTGTATTTTATATATATGTATGATAATTTGTTGGTCTTTTTATCTTTTTTATCTCACTTATGCATGTTTCTCTTAGAGGGTAATGCCTCCCATTTGAATGTGTATTATACCCTCAGGGTTAGTTTCCAACTTGGTGCCTACTAAAGGTAGGGCTAGGTAATTCAACCTCTATCTCCCCTCATTGTTGTATATTTGTTAGGATGGGGTCATGACACACTATCATGATGGTGGAATTTATTCCTAAGTTAATATTTTTGGAGGGATTAATTACCATAAAATGGCATCGTTATATATTTTGAACAAATAATATAAAACAATATCTATGGGTTTGTGAATATTCCTTAACTATTTCATGAATTCAAAGATCCAATTTGTTTAGCCACATATTTACTAGGGCTTGGTGTTGGTCCCTAAAATATTTAGGCCATTTTATTTTAAAAAAATTAAGTTTTTCCCAAATCATAAAAAGAGAGGAATAGTGAGTAGAAACATAGCTTTCGAATATGATTCTATATATATGTTTTTAACCTAATAATAATTTTGACTCATTATTTTATTTTATTCCCTAAATATTTAATTAACCCTAAAATGAAATGTCTTTATGAGTGGAGACATAAATTTTTTCAAGTAATCCCATAATATGTTTTCAAAATGGTGAGTACCATGTCTATATTCTCTACTAGTGTATGGTCATGAATGTTATGATTTATAGAGATTATGTTTAATGTAATACACATGTGACCAATTGATGAGGTAGTTTATACAATAATGAGTAAAATGCTTGTCGGATGTGAATGAAAGTCATATACCTAGTATAAATAAACCTCAGAGCAATGGTTCATGTAGTTTAAGATATACCACAAATGTGACACCCCATGATTTTAATATATTACTTCTCTTAACTGATCCAAATGTGATTGATAGCATTATCCACATAAAACACTAAACAAATGTGAATCTACAAAATATTTAGATAAAATATAAATATTTATATAGGACTATTATTACTATGTCAATAATTTTGTGGGAATAAATAAGAGTATCCTTTATATGAAACATATATTTATTGAAAATAAATTTTAATTTTAATATGAAATAAATACAATTAGTTTAATGAAAATGACTAATAAGATCATTTATTTTTTCGAAAAATATTTTTCTAAAAATTGTCATTTTATGAGATGTGAATTTCAAGTTAAATAGAAATATAATTAATCATAAAAAATTATGTTTGATGTTAATAACTATTTTAAATATATATAGTTGGTAAATGATATTATGTAAGATTAATAATAGTTAATATTTAAAAATGTAATTTTCCAGTAAAAATTGTTTTTCATTATATTTTACGTTTTCTTTTAAAAAATTAATTTATATATTTTAGAATTTTAATTTATTAAAATTTATATCAATTTATGAATTATTATAACAATATTATTCTAAGATTAGTTTTTGTGATTTTTTTGACAATAAATAGTTTTATGTGAATAATGAAAAATAACATATTTTACTAAAAACTATCACTTTTATGAAATCATCATAATAAAATAATGGCATATACGTATTTAAAATTATTTTCAATAATATATATATATATATAATAAAAATAAATCATTTAAACTTTAAATATTGATTTTATAAACCCTTGAATACCATTTTTGAAACCTAAGTAATATTTTACATTAAAAACGGTTTGTATTCGCTTATATTAAAAATTACATTTCATAAATTGATGAAATTAAATCAATAAAAATGGATTTCGTATTTTATATAAATATTATCATATTACATAACATGGTTAATTTCAATTTTTGGAAATAAACCATGATTACTAAGATTAATGTTAATGATAATGATGATGGTAAAATTGGTATTTTCATTGAATTGTGTTATTAATAATATATAATTTTTATCTAATCAACTAAAATAATATATTTAAAATTATAAATCTAATATTATTTTTTAAAAAATAATTAATTATATTTAAACACATTTAATTAGTGACAAATTCTAAATAATATTAAAAACACATAGTGGTTAAAACACAATTTTCCTACAAAAAATGTTTTTTAATATATAAAAAATTTTAATTGTAATTTTATATTATTTATAAATAGAATTATATTAAATGGAGATTAAATTTATGTACATAATACTAAATTTTTTTATGATGGGTTATTTTATTTTTTTGGTAAAAAATAAATTACTTAGTTAAAAACTATTTACCAAGGTAGAAAAAGGTAAACGTACCAACCTAGAATAGATTGCTAACAACATGTTTAAAAAAGGTTTAAAAGTAAGTTTTTTAGTATTTATAGAATAAATATCACCCAAAAATCCATTATTTATAAATTTTGGAGTCTTTGACCCTTGAATAGTGTATTGATATTGTTGGAAATTAAAGGATGTTCTCAAAAGTATATTTTTAGGCATTTATAAAAGGGGACACATCCACCCCTTCATGTCACCCTCATTACTAAGAATTATTACTTTAAACTCTTCCATTTTATCATACTATAATTATATATTAATTGAATATTCCTTTGGTCACACTTATTTATCCTAATCCCTTTATTTCCAAGGAGACATTCAAGAGACATTTTAATATCCCAAAGTCAGTTTTATGTAATCCTTAACATTTTATTCTTAATCTTTTTCATCCAAACCTATCATTATCATAGTAATATGATAATATCAATATAATTATTGTAATTATTTTTTTACTTTATAAATTCAAAAATACCTTTTTATTCATTTACATGCACTTATAAAAACCAAATGATGTTAATAGTGCGTTGTGAAAACTACCAACTTCAAAAGGTAACATTTTTAGTTTTTAATATTGATTTTATTTCTATAAAAATAACTTAAAATATGATTAATAAACACACACACACATATAATTTTTATTTTGTTAAAATGATATTATAGACTCCCTTAACCATATTCAACCATCGAGTTATATCATGTTCATGTTTTGGTTAATTTAACAACCAAATTGAATAATGTTATAAACCATTAACATGGATGACTATGGGAACTTCAATAAATTTTTTATATAATTTATCATGAAAATAATTATTGGTTTATGTTTTTATAATGGTTATATGATGAATTTGACTTATAATAACAATATCATTCTCGATCTCTAAAACTATCAAAATAAGAAGACACCGATTCACTTTACACACAAACATACAAAAAATATATATAATAACTAAATTAAATTTGAAAATTAATAGTCAATATAAAAATAAATATATAATAATAATATTACTATGAAGATATATTATAAAATAAATTTTATTATTTTGGAATTTTGGTACATTCACAAAATGAATTTGGAACAAGGAAAGGGTTTTCATCTTAAATTCATCTCTTTGAGATATGTTTCATATTATTCACCTAATTTCATCTATGAAATGTATATAATTACTATTTGGTATATTATATCCCTAATTATCTTTTAATAATGTAATTTTATGCTCAATTAAAATACCACTCATTTAATGGATTTTGATTAATACGTAACTGAAGCAGTAAGGGTTCATTTTTTCAAATATTCATTCCTTGAGACATGTTAATGTTATAAACTATTTTTTCCTTTAAATTGGTTATTTTATATCTATTTATGAATAATTATCATGTATTTATTTAATTTGTGGAAAATAATAATCCAAATTATACCATTTTCATGATATGTTTTTTACTCAATTGTTACCCCCTTTGAAAATATTTTTGGTAACTCAATTTTCATTCATTGAGTTTTCATTTTTCATCTTGAACATAAAAATTTGGTACATTATAGAAATTTATTATATTATGTGGTAGTATATATTTTTTATATTAATTTATATTTCTATAACATAATACACCTTTTGGAAATATTTCTTAATTTATGGAGTCTGTTTATCGTAAGGGATATTGATAACCCAAGTCTCATTTCCTTGAGTTATATTGTTTCATCCTGGATTTATTTTTTCAACGAATGGGTTCTCCCAACAAAATATTTTATTTTATGTTAATTTATAATCCTATTTTAGAAAAATAATTTTTAATAAAATTAATCTTTTATCACTATTTTTACAAAGTAGATTTTAAACACTAGTAATTTCAAATAATTAAAAAGATTCCATTCAAAATCAAATGTTTTATGTTTTTATCCACATTTCCCATTAAAAACATTATTTTTTGTTCACGAATATATTGTTTTATATTATTTTTAAATGTAAAAATTTTTAAAATATTTCACTTCAACTTTTTAAAAGTTAATTTAGAATGTAACATGGAAGTTCATATTTTATATCTATTTTAAAAATGTATTTTAAAATATTTTATTAAATTTTTACCACTATTTTTCATTTAATTTTAAAAAATATTTAAAATCATGGGATTTGTGTTACCTGGTTCATTCTATAATAAAAAATCACACCCACACACAAATATATATATATATATATATATATATATATATATATATATCATAATTTGGGTATTGTACTCATATAACCATATAACTCAATTTCCTATAGATTCACGGGATTCATCATTCAAGAATTATTTTGAAATGACATTTTTCATCTATTTCAATATCCTTATATGTTTCCTTTGTTACAATATGATTATGTTTTTTTTAAACCATCCACCTTTGTCCTTTGGTTGTGTTACGACCATGTTATACCTTTTATTGAAATGGGGGAAAAGTATTTGACTTTTGTATGTGTACATTAAAATACAGATGATTATTGGAAAGTTGGCTGTATTTTTTAACCATATAGATTCTTTCCCCATACAAGGTATTATCATGTTATATCATTTGTTAAAATAGGGAAAGTATTATAATTCCATAATCTATTATTCAAAAATAGATGATTATTGGAAAGTTGACTATCTATGGTTTGACCATCCACCTTCTTTTTTAGGATGGGTTATGATCATGTTATCCCTTTTATTAGAATGGGAAAAATTATTGGCATTGGGTATGTTATTATTCAAATATGATATATTATTGGAAAATGTGATTATTTATTTTTATCATTTTCTTATATGATGAATGCATTTGACTTAAAGATGCGACGGGTGGGGTTCAGTATTATATAGCCCCTTAATCCATCAAAAGGTCTAATGAAACAAAACAATTGGGTTTTAGGGTATACCACTTCAAATATCTGTATAGTGTCTTGGAAAAAGGATTGAAAACATTTTTTATGTCTGATATTATGAATTCAATATGTATTAAATAAGAATTTTTTAATCCATATATTCATTTATTTTCATGGATATAGAATTATCTCAGCTTAAGTTGATTATGGATTTATGATTATTACTTAATCTTGTCATTATATTTATGCGATTTTTATGACAGTATTTACACAATTGTATGTTTTACCTTACTGATATTTTGAGCTCACACCTTATTAATTTCCCTTTTACCAAGGTTATGAAGAATATAATTACATATGATATGTCTAACATGATATAATGTTTGAATAAATTTTGGGATTTTTTTAAAACTTTATCTTCATTAAGCAGTTTCACATAGTAGAAAAAAATACCTTTAATTGAGAAATATTGGGGATTTATTATATTAATTTTTTCCTTAATTATCTAATTATATAAATCTAAATAGTCTTGGGTGTGTATTTTATTCAATATTTTCATTAATTATTGTAATTATATAATATTTTATTTTGAGAATAAGTAATTGGTATCAAATATGGTAATGAAAATTGTGCATTTTAAGTTTTGGGTCTAGGAGCATGAGTGCAGGTTGTTATAATTAGTATCAGAGTGAGGTTTAGATAACATCAAATTTTATAATGTTTGTTGAGGATAATTTAAAGAATTATTAGTTAGAGTGGATCTTAATTTTAACTATATAGATAATCCATTGGGATATTATAAAATTTAATATTAAGGTGATAATAAACCTTTTATTTGGGGATTAAGATAATATATCCTTTTTGAAATCCCCAAGGACAAGTCTAAGAAGGAATTGTATGTATATGATAACATTCTAGAGAATTGGTAAGGAAGATATTATGTGGTTCTATTAAAAATTATAACCTATTCTAGATACTACAAGTTGATTTAGGCTCTTTCGAATATGTACCCCAAGGTAATAACCTTAAAAGGGCATATTGACTATCGACTCAATCATCATCTAGTGAACAAGAAATAGTCCAAACTGCACACCGAGTTTGACACTCTTAGGGGATATGATTTTTATTATTATGTTCCCCTTATGATCCATTATGCAGGATTTAATTATGATTTTGTATAATTAATTTAGAGAACCTGACATACAAATGGCCTCATATAATAATGAATTGAACAATGTGATCTATAAGATAAATTGAAAGTATCTTATATTAAAAATTGAAATTTCAAAGAGGAATACATATTGATATTGGTGTTTTCATATTCTTATTTTTTTATATTCATAATAAATTTGGTTTTAGAATTTGGTTAAAAAGGATCACAAATATGAAGAAAATAAAGGTTTTTATTTAGAGTTCACTATATCTTGTTACCGAATAAGGAAACATACTTGAATAGTCAATATTTTTTTTTATATTTATATTATGATTGAAAAGGTATATTTACTAGTATTTCCTGAGTTAGTAAGGTTGATATCATAATGGAAATTAATTCAGTATTTATTTTCTATTCTCATTAGTGAGTTATATTTACCAATGAAATTCTGGTATTTTATAAAATTTATAAGGATTATGTGAAATATCTAAGGGTTTGTTTTCCAATAGTTTTACATTATTGGTATGAAAAAATCTATTATATGGTATTAGTAACCTTAAATATTAATTTTATAATATTGTTATATTTTTAGGGGTAAATATGGGAGAACACATGATTGCGGTATGTATTACACTTATGTTTAATAGACGCTTGATGTTAAGATAATAAAGGGTGGATTAATTTTGAATAAATACATTATATTGTATTTTTAACCTTGTGATTTATAATTGATTCAAGGAATTTTTGTTCAATTTTATCACATTTTTTAGATTATGACATATACTAACTAGTGTGTGACAATATGAACTAGTGGTTCATACAATTTTAGGGTTTATAATAAACATAATTATTGAAGGAATATATAAGATTGTTGTTGTTTATTGACTTGGAGATTAAAATGGTTTTGGGAAATGTATGTTATAGAGAATATATGATTAGGTTATATACATATTTGGGTATTTTATTTTATTAATGGATAATGTTTTTTGAAGAAAGATAAGTAACATGGTATAGCCTAAGGAATTATGGTAGATGTAATATTAGAGGTAATGCCCCTAATGATGCATATGTTATAAAAACACACACCTAAATTATTGAATTAGTAAGAATTAAAATTTTTAGGATTATATTTACATAGGGGGAGAATTTAATACCTTGAGATTTTAATATATTAATTCCTTTAAATCATCTTAATTTTTTCGATAGTGTGCTCCACACACAAAACCAATTCATTTAATTGAATATAATGAATAAGAGTAATTCATTTATGAATGATTTTTATAAGGAAAATGATGGTTTATTTTTATATAAATGAAATTCATTATGTTTTCTTAAAATGAAAAATAATATCATTTATTGAATAGAATAGTATTTTTCATAACATTGAATTTTTATGTGATATGAATTTCTATTTCAAGAAAAATATAATTAATTGTTCTATATTATGTTTTATATAAGTAATTTTGTAACCCAATTTATATTTTAAAGGATATAAAATATGAATAAAAACATTTAAAATTTGAAAATGATATTTTTTTAATAAAAACAGCTTCTCATTATATTTTATGATTTTATTCAAAAGTGTATTTATAAATTTTAGAAATTGAATTTGGAAAAATGAAAATATTTTAAGGATTTATAATAAAAATATTATCATAAGATATGTTTTTGGTATTTTTCTGAAGTAATTGGTTTTTAGGTGAATAGTTCAAAAATACTGATTTTGCAAAAGAATGTCACTTTTGTGAAATTATAATAATACAAGATTAATATAGACATTTTTGAAAAAATTTATATAATATACATATATATTTTTTTAAAATTAAATAATATCCTATAAAATTGATATATTATTTTTAATAAAACTCATGTATATCATTTTTGAAATGTAATTAATATTCTACTCTTAAAAATGTTTTCATTAAATTTTATATAATATTTCTATTAAACACTTGATGAAATTTTACCTATAAAATGGATTTTATATTTTATAAAAACATGATCAAATAATGTAATAACATAAATTTAGATTTTAGAGATACATTTATTATCAGTATGATTAAATATCATGGACATGATAATGGTAAATCTCTTATTATTGAAAGAATTATTTTATCAATATTGTTTAATTTTAATGTAACAAATAAAATAAATATTTCAAAATTATTACGATAATATTCTGTTAAAATACATATAAAATTACATTAACAAAAATTTAATTGGAAACCAAAGCTAAATAAGATTAATAACACATAAAAGTTAAAACACCATTTCCCTTCAATAATATATATATATATATATATTTGTTTTTTAATATAATTTTATCTTATTTAGAAATTGAATTATATTAAATTGATAATAAATTTAGGTTCATCCAAAACAAATTTATAAAGATGATTTATTTATATTTTTAAAAGAATATAAATGACTTAGTTAAAAACTTGATACCAAGGTAAAAAAGGTAAAGTTAAAAACTAAGAACAAATAACTTCCAACATGTTTAAAACACCATTAAAAATACTTGGATAAGAATTTATAGAACCAATATCATTCCTAAACTCTATTTTTTCTAAATTTTGGATTATTTTTACCTTGAATAGTGTGACAATATCATTGAAAATTAAAACTGTTCACAAAAGTTTACATTTCTTCAAATATAAATGGGGGAATTCCACCACTTCATACCAAATAGATTCAATAGAATTACTTATTAAGACAATAATATTTTATAATATAAAAAAACTATACCATTGTAATAATCCTATAGTCTCAACTAGTTATCCTAATCCCTTAATTTATAAGGAGACATTCAAGGTAATGTTAAAAGTATCAAAGTGAGTATTAAAAAATCTTTAAAATTTTCTTCTAAATATTCTAATTTAAAAACTGTAACGCCTGAGACTTTTATGAGAAATATTTTATTTTTATGTTATATAAATCATCAATGGAATCTTTCACTACACACAACACTAGCCTGGCTTGTTTTACACGCAACCGCGACCTTCCTCGATAGCTTGCGTCGTACGCAATACCGAGTTTCACTGAACAATGATATGCTATTAAAATATTATTAAAACAAGACGTTATGAATAGTACTAACTGAATTTTGAATTTTATAACATTTTAATTCAACTTATACATTTTCTATAATGAGGTATAAAAGCAAAATTGGTTTTTTTTATTAAAAGAAATATTTTTCAAAAAATACAGTTTTGCCGCCTTTTGATGGCGCACCCACATTAAATCTAGTTTTTGACATGTTTATAAGTTCAATTTGACAAAATAAAATTTTTCTTTTGAATCAGGGTATAAAAATTTACTTTGGATAAATTTTTGATATTTTTCTGATAACTTTCATATTTTGATGAATAGTAAAAACAAACTAATTTTTATTTAAAAACAACTTTTTTCATTGAGATAATTTATATGGATAAATTATAATAATTAATGGTTTTAAAGTATAAATAGAATATATTTTTACCATTTAATATAATGTATGTCATTAGCATTAATTTCACATTGAATTCATAGGTAAAAACATTTCAATCTTTGGCAATGTTTTAACTTCTAAAACATGTTTTCTTAACAACGAGATTTATTTTAAATTAATTACTGCAACTTATATGTTTTCAATTTTGAAAAATGGATTCCATATTCAGAATCATTGGGTCCAAATTATGTTAATAAGCTACTTTTTTATTTTTGGGCATTATGAATAGTAACTACGGTAAATTGTATTTACCATAGTTAAAGGTAAATCGGGTAATTAAGGGTAAATATAAGATTATAAAATTACCCTAACACCTGCCAAAATTCAATTGGATGACTAACAGGCGACCCATATCACCTAAGGGTCGGATTAGATTCATTTAATGGACTTTTTTCCATGAAAATAATTTAATTATTATTAAAACCAAAGAATGTGACAACATGTCACTTTCTTAAATCTTATAAGTATAATAATTTTAATTTTGTGATAAACTTAATGAAACTTCGAACATGAATAGTATCCAGAAATCTAATACAATTATCTACATCATAGGAATTTAATTATAATTTTTAGGGATTAAATAATTATCATTAATTATGACACAATAGTGATGTTGAAATTATTTTATTAATTAAAATATCAAATAAATTGTTTTAAAAATATTAAAATAAATATTATATGAACCATTTAATATGATACACTAATTTTCTAGATACATATGACATTTTATAAATCTATTAAATCTTTTAGTTCAAACATATATTCTATATATATTTTATTTAAATTCAAATAAATGAATAGTGTCAAAATTGACACTATTGTTATTTTATAAAAATAACATATTATAAAATTGTTTAAAAATCACAAAAATATTTAAAAATTAGAAATTAAAATTTATATGGTCTACAATGTCATAAAGTTTCAAATTATAGAAAATTCACAACACATATGTAATTATTTATAACAATTTAAAATTTAGAATATTATTACCACAAATAAAATTAAATTGATAAATAAGGATAAATCAAGTTGATAATGTTTAAAATAAATTCCTAACATGTATAAATTTTATTGGTTGATGATATTACAACCCTATCTCATCTAATATTCGGATATTAGTCATTTTGGAAGTTTTTAAGTGGGATTGGGATTTAATATAAACTAATATTTCTTATATTTCCAAAGGTGCCCCTCTCCTCCCTTATAAAAGGGAACCTCCTCCCTCTCTTCCTCACACTAATTTGAGCCTTAAAGCTCGGAAAAACCCTTCCCATTTAACTTCCCCACTTCCTTAGAAACCTACTAGAGGTACTGGTCTTATCAAAAGACCAACTCTAGTGCCTTAAGAGAAAGTTTAAAGGAGGCACTTTGAGAAAGAGGTAATACCTTCTACCGTTTTCTTCAAGTTCCATTCTTCTTCTACTACCTCTTATTTAGTTGTTTCATTATGAGGTAATAAAATCCGTATCACTTATATACTAATATGTTATTATAAATATGAAACAACCCTATTTCACCTCTTATCCATCCTACGGAAAACGAAATCACCGCGCATGCGTACATACAGAATACCGTCTCCACGCCGTGGTGTAATCTATTTTCCACCACCACCTTACTTGTATGAGTATAAGGGTTAAAGTAATGAATATATATGATTATTGTAAAGTGGTATTGATTCTAAAATAGTATACATACACTCCAATACAATTCCACGATCATGGGAACGCCATCATCGCTCGTGCGTACGTACGGAATACCGTCTCCACGATGTGATGTGATTCGTTCTACATGATCTTCATTGCATAATGATTATATAAATGAATTGAATGAATTAATATGATATATATTACACTAATACCATTCTGTAAATGAGGTATCTATAACCTAAAGAGAAGAATAAGAATTTATTCGACAAACACGCATAAGAACAAAAAGTAATAAACACCCGAATAACAAGTAGTAATGAAATATTACTAATAAGAAGCTAAGAATATGACCATATATGATATCATAACAATAAGTATGATTATGTAATAAGTCAATAACATTATTTAAATCATTATACAGGAGGTTCGGACACTTACAAAGCAAATCGGACCTAAGGTAAGGGAAATATCACAATCTCATTTTTATCCGAGATTGTTTATACTTTGGTATTTACTGGGGTGTATTTTATCATCCAAATCCATGTTTCCTCAATATGTAATATTATTTCCATCCACCTACAATTTTTTAAATCCAATTTTACCCTTTGGTGAGTTTTTAGTAAAAGATATAAAAGGAATCTTTTGTCGTTTTTCGTACGAGGTACTTTTTGACTTTTCCGAAAAAGGTACGAGAAGAATGTTTTTTTAACTTATACGGCATGAATGGATTTTTAAAACATTATTTCCAAGAAGCTTCATTTAAAAGTTTTCAAGTTTATTTATAATCAACTTCTTTTAGTTTAAAATTTTATGACATGTTAAAGAAAGGAAAGTGTTTTTGAAGTAGAAAGGATATTTTCCTCAAGAATGGGGTTCAAGTGTTTTATCAAAATTATTTTCCATCTAAGATAATAAAGGGTTCTATTTCTATCCCTATTATTACATTGATTTGATTATATTGTTATGGAATTATTTTTATGAATTCCTTTATCATATATGAGTTGTTTTATGATGTCACGATGTTTAAGATTCCCATTTTTATTACATGGGATATGCTATGATGTATGGTTTATGATTTTGTGGCACACATAATAATGGTATCATTATGAGATGGGTGAGACCTATATCTCCATCCAATTAATTGGGTAAAGATTTTATATCTCATGAGATAGACATGGCTGGAACGATAGGTTATACCGGTTCAGTGAATCAGGACTGAAACGAGGAGTTAACTCGGTTCAGAAATGGACTTTGTCCACTAAGATTGTCTTGGAAATGAGTCTTGACTAATAAGAAATGATTCTATATGATTATGTGTGTATGCCACAAAGTTTCATGTTTTAAGTTATGATTATTGGGATTTCATTTCACTACTATTATTTATCCCATGTTATGAAATTATGCTCTCTTCTGCAGGTTAAGATTTCCAAAATATTATGTTCTTATGAATATGATGTGATTGATATTTTTTTTTACCCTTACTGAGCATTTGAGATCACCCTTTTGTATGTTTTCTTTCCCCAGGTTAGGAAGAAGCTTATTAAGTAATATGTTCCAAAAGGTACTATAGATTTGATGAAATAAATGGGAGACAATGTAGACGCTTTATGAACCAGTTGTTTATGTTTCCTAGTTTCTAAAGACACTATACCTATACGGTCCTTTCATGGTTTTGTTATATGTTGTAATAAGTGTGCTTCAATTCTGATGTAATAATGATGTATGTTATGTATGGGTCGTTATAGTTGGTATCAGAGGAAAGGTATAGTCAACCTTTGGAAACTAGGATGTGAAAGCCTTAGTAAGAACCTTAAGGAAAAGTCTAAGCATAGAACACAATCTTAGTGTTTTAGAAATGACCATGAATAACCTAGGATAAGACCTTAAGTGTGAAATTTTATTCTTGATTGTGTGGTTTTCCTATTATAATTAGTGTTGCTCACACTATTCTTCTTGGTTTTAGTCAATGGCTGGAACCTGAAGGAACCGTGTTAATGCGGAATGCGACGGGAAATGCAATGATTGTCCCCCTGAGCAACCAAATGTTATGGGAGATGGAATGAAAAATCTTATAGCTATGCTCACACAACTTTCTCAAGCTATGAATCATGCAGGACTTCCAAATGAGCAAAGGAAGGAGCAAAATTCTGTTGAATCCTTTATGAGGCAGCGTCCACCTTCTTTCAGCGGGTCTACTGATCCATTAGTTGCTGAACAATGGATTAGTACTACTGAAAAGATATTTTCAGTTCTTCAATGTTCTGAACATGATAAACTCATCCTAGCACTGTATCGTTTGGAAGGAGATTCTGATAAATGGTGGAATCTTATTAAGAATACGAGGCAAAGGGATGAAATTGAGTCCATGGAATGGGATGAGTTCAAGAACTTATTTTTCAATAAGTACTTCCCTCGTATTATCCGAACAAATATGGAGAAAGAGTTTCTTGAACTGAAGCAAAAGGATGATGAATCTGTTGGTACCTATGAAGCAAATTTTACAAGACTTGCAAGGTACGCTTATGGTATTATTATCCAACCTGAGATTAAGATCGATCGATTCTTTAGTGGCTTAAAACCAAGTCTTCGAAGGGCGTTATCCATAAGGGACTTCAATAGCTACGAGGAAATCGTTCGATGTGCTCTCAAAGTCGAGATGGAGATTGGAGTAACCCATCAGTCATATGGGTTTGATAAAAAGAGGAAAATGGAATTCAAAGGAAAATCTAAAGAGCACACTGAAAATAAGATGAGCTTTCCCTTATGCTCAAAGTGTGGAAAGAAACATGGATGGAGTTGTCTTAAAGGTACAAGTAAATGTTTCAAATGTGGAAAAGAAGGTCATCGGGCATTTGAATGCCGCAATGATGGGAAGAAGATGTCTAATGATGCAAACAAAGGAAGGGACACACAGAATGAACCTACTACACTTCAATGTTTCAAGTGCAAGGAGATGGGGCATTATGCCAATAAATGCCCTAATCCAAGGGTTGTTGATGATGATCGACATCAACAAAATCTTAAGGCTAAAGGCAAAGGAAAGTCACATGCAATTTCTATCAGCGATGTGGAGTACGATAATGATGTGGTGAAAGGTACACTTACCATCCACTCTAAAGTAGAAAATGTTTTATTTGATTATGGATCCACCCACTCTTTTATTTATGAAGATTTTTCTAAGGGTATCACCGTATTACCTCAACAATTAGATGTTGAGTTAGCTGTGAAAACACATAATGGCACAACAGTCGCATCAAAAGTTTATAATTCTTCCCCGATTGAAGTTTGTGGGAAAGTGCTTCCTGCAAATCTTGTGATCCTTCCTATAGTGGAATTTGATGTGATTATTGGCATGTATTTTCTTTCTTTATATGAAGCTCATATCAATTGCCAAAGAAGAGAAGTCACATTTCATATTCCAGATCAATCTATGATCGTCTATCGATGCAAGGATGAACATAACCTTCCAGTGGAAATTTCTTCCATCTTATGGGTCTTGATTCCACTAAATTAAGGTTATTTATCTCAAATGGTTGGTGAGAAACTCACAATTAATAATATGCCCATTGTATGGGAGTTTTATGATGTCTTTCTGGAGGAATTTCCGGGTCTTCCACCAAATCGTGAAGTTGAGTTTTCAATAGAACTCGTACCGGGTGCTTTGCCTATTTCAAAGACACCTTATAGAATGGCCCCAATTGAGTTGCAGGAATTGAAGAAGCAACTCCAAGAGAATCTTGATAAGGGATTCATATGCCCTAGTGCGTCACCTTGGGGAGCACCTGTTCTATTTGTTAAGAAGAAAGATGGATCAATGAGACTCTTCATTGATTATCGAGAACTTAACAAGATCACTATCAAGAAAAAATATCCTCTCCCACGCATTGATGACCTATTTGACCAACTACGCAGAGCTCAATACTTTTCCAAGATTGATCTTCGTTCAGGGTATCATCAATTAAGGGTCAAAAGGGAGGATATACCAAAGACGGCTTTCCGTACAAGGTATGGACACTATGAATTTATAGTGACGCCATTTGGTCTTACTAATGCCCCTAATATCTTCATGGATCTGATGAATATAGTCTTTAGAGACTACCTTGATCAATTTTTGGTAGTCTTTATAGACGATATTCTTGTCTATTCAAAGAGCAAGGAAGAACATGAAGATCACTTGATAATTATATTGAAGACCCTGAGAAAGGAGAAGCTTTATGCCAAATTTACCAAGTGTGAATTTTGGCTTCAAAAAGTTGCATTTTTGGGTCCCATAATCTCAAAAGAGGGGATATCTGTGGATCCAGCAAAAACAGAGGTTATCGAAAGTTGGTCGAGACCAACAACAGTAACTGAGATCCGAAGTTTTCTTGGTTTGGCTGGATATTATCGAAGTTTTGTGAAATATTTTTCACGATTATCTAATCCACTCACCAGGTTGACTCGAAAAGGAGTTAAGTTCATGTGGACGGATGAATGTGAAGAGAATTTCAAGGAGTTGAAAAGAAGGTTATCCAGTGCACCTGTATTCACACTTCCTTGTAGTGGAGAAAAGTTTGTGATCTACAGTGATGCATCCAAGAAGGGACTGGGATGTGTTCTCATGAAAAATGATATGGTGATAGCTTATGCCTCACGACAGTTGAAAGTCCATGAGCAAAATTACCCAACTCATGATTTGGAGATAGCTGCGGTAATCTTTGCATTAAAGATTTGGAGGCATTACCTTTATGGTGAAAGGTGTGATATTTATACCGATCATAAAAGTTTAAAGTATATTTTCACAAAAAAGGAGCTAAATATGCATCAAAGAAGATGGTTGGAGCTGATTAAGGATTACGACTGCTTAATTCATTACCACCCTGGGAAAGCAAACAAGGTGGCAGATGCATTAAGTTGACAAGACCATGCCAGTTTATCCATGATGAGGATCACAAAAGATCCAATATTTATGGATTTACAAAGGATGGATCTTGGAATTATAATGGAAGGGGGAAAATCGTATCTTTATTAAATGAATGTTCAACCATCTATATATGTGAAGATTAAAGAGGCACAGAAAGAAGATGTAGAGTTAGAAAAGAAGGTGAGAAACATTACTGAATTCAACCTTGATTGTGATGGCATAATAATGTTCAGGAATCGGGTTTGTGTTCCTCCCATCCCCGAATTAAAGAAGGATCTGATGGATGAGGCTCATAGTTCTTCATTCTCTATTCATCCTGGAAGCACGAAGATGTATAGGGACCTGAAAGAGTACTTCTGGTGGGATGGCATGAAAAGAGATGTTGCTGAATATGTCTCTCGATGCTTGGTTTGTCAGCAAGTTAAAGCTGAGAGACAGAAGTCTAAGGGGATGTTACAACCATTACCCATACCTGAATGGAAATGGGAAAACATCACTATGGACTTTGTCACAGGACTTCCTAAAACATCCAAAGGAAATAATGTTATCTGGGTCATAGTTGATCGTCTTACAAAGTCTGCACACTTCATTGCTATTAGAGAGGATTTCTATCTGGATCATCTTTCCAGGATATATGTAAAAGAAGTGGTAAGATTGCATGGAGTACCACTTTCTATTATATCTGATCGGGATCCGAGATTTACCTCGAAGTTCTAGCGAAGTCTTCAGCATACTCTGGATACAGAGTTGAGTTTCAGCACTGCTTATCATCCTCAGAAAGACGGTCAGTCTGAGAGAACAATTCAAACGCTAGAAGATATGTTGAGAGCTTGCTCTATGGATTTCAAAGGTGGTTGGGATCAACACCTACCTTTGGTGGAATTTTCTTATAATAATAGCTTTCACTCTAGTATCCAGATGGCTCCTTATGAAGCTCTCTATGGAAAGAAATGCAGGGCTCCAACTTGCTGGGATGAAGTTGGGGAAAGAAAGCTATTAGGACCTGATCTCATTGATGAAATGGCAGAAAAGGTCAGATCTATTCACCAACACATAAGAGCATCTCAGAGTCGACAGAAAAGTTATGCCGACAAACGAAGAAAAGACCTAGAGTTTGAAGTGGGTGATAAAGTGTTCTTACGAATATCTCCCTGGAAGAGGGTCATGAGATTTGGAAAGAAGGGGAAGTTGAGCCCTAGATATATCGGTCCTTTCGAAATACTGGATCGTGTTGGGAAGGTAGCTTACCGATTGGCGCTTCCACTGAATCTCTCTCAAGTACACGATGTGTTCCATGTATCTCTCCTGAGAAAGTACATACCTGATCCTTCACATGTACTCAGCTCAGAAGTTATTCCGCTGGAGCAAGATCTTTCTTATGAAGAAAAGCCGATAGAGATTCTGGATCGTAGAGAAAAAGTCCTACAAAACAAGACCACTCTCTTGGTGAAAGTTTTATAGAGGAACCACCAATTAGAAGAAGTTACTTGGGAGCTTGAGGATATGATGAGGGAGAGGTATCCTCATCTTTTTGTTACAAAGTGACGAATTTTGAGGGAGAAATAAATTTTAAGGGGGGTAGAATGTAATGCCCGAGACTTTTATGAGAAATATTTTGTTTTTATGTTATATAAATCATCAAAGGAATCTTTCACTACACACAACACTAGCTTGGCTTGCTTTACACGCAACCGCGGCCTTCCTCGATAGCTTGCGTCGTACGCAATACCGAGTTTCACTAAACAACGATATGCTATTAAAATATTATTAAAACTAGACGTTATGAATAGTACTAACTGAATTTGTAATTTTATAACATTTTAATTCAACTTATACATTTTCTAGAATGAGGTATAAAAGTAAAATCAGTTTTTTTTGGATAAAAGAAATATTTTTCAAAAAATACAGTTTTGCCGCCTTTTGATGGAGCACCCACATTAAATCTCGTTTTTGACATGTTTATAAGTTCAATTTGACAAAATAAAATTCTTCTTTTGAATCAGGGTATAAAAATTTACTTTGGATAAATTTTTGATATTTTTCTAATAACTTTCATTTTTTGATGAATAGTAAAAATACGCTAATTTTTAATTAAAAACAACTTTTTTCATTGAGATAATTTATATGGATAAATTATAATAATTAATGGTTTTAAAGTATAAATAGAATATATTTTTACCATTTAATATAATGTATGTCATTAGCATTAATTTCACATTGAATTCATAGGTAAAAACATTTCAATCTTTGGTAATGTTTTAACTTCTAAAACCTGTTTTCTTAACAACGAGATTTATTTTAAATTAATTACTGCAACTTATATATTTTGAATTTTGAAAAATGGATTCCATATTCATAATCAGTGGGTCCAAATTATGTTAATAAGATACTTTTTATTTTTGGGCATTATGAATAGTAACTACGGTAAATTTTATTTACCATAGTTAAAGGTAAATCGGGTAATTAAGGGTAAATATAAGATTATAAAATTACCCTAACACCTTCCAAAATCCTATTGGATGACTAAAAGCCGACCCATATCACCTAAGGGTCGGATTAGATTAATTTAATGGACTTTTGTCCATGAAAATAATTTAATTATTATTAAAACCAAAGAATGTGACAACATGTCACTTTCTTAAATCTTATAAGTATAATAATTTTAATTTTGTAATAAACTTAATGAAACTTCGAACATGAATAGTATCCAGAAAGCTAATACAATTATCTAAATCATAGGAATTTATTTAGAATTTTTAGGAATTAAATATTTATCATTAATTATGACACAATAGTGATGTTGAAATTATTTTATTAATTAAAATATCAAATAAATTGTTTTAAAATATTAAAATAAATATTATATGAACTATTTAATGTGCTACACTAATTTTCTAGATACATATGACATTTTATGAATCTATTAAAGCTTTTAGTTTGAAGATATCTTCTGTATATATTTTTGTTAAATTCAAATAAATGAATAGTGTCAAAATTGACACTATTGTTATTTTATAAAAATAACATATTATAAAATTGTTTAAAAATAACAAAAATATTTAAAAATTATAAATTAAAATTTATATGGTCTAAAATGTCATAAAGTGTCAAATTATGGAAAATTCACAACACATATGTAATTATTTATAATAATTTAAAATTTAGAATATTATTACCACAAATAAAATTAAATTGATAAATAAGGATAAATCAATTTGATAATGTTTAAAATAAATTCCTAACATGTCTAAATTTTATTGGTTGATGGGATTACAACCCTATCTCGTCTAAGATTTGGATATGAGTCATTTTGGAAGTTTTTAAGTGGGGTTGGGATTTCATATAAACTAATATTTCTTATATTTCCAAAGGTGCCCCTCTCCTCCCTTATAAAAGGGCACCTCCTACCTATCTTCCTCACACCAATTTGAGCCTTCAAGCTCGCCCAAACCCTGGAAATTTCACTTCCCCACTTCCTTATAAACCTACTAGAGGTACGGGTCTTATCAAAATACCAACTCTAGTGCCTTAAGAGAAAGTTTAAAAGAGGCACTTCGAGAAAGAGGTAATACCTTCTACTGTTTTCTTCAAGTTCCATTCTTCTTCTACTACCTCTTATTTAGTTGTTTCATTATGAGGTAATAACATCAGTATCACTTATATACTGATATGTTATTATAAATATGAAACAATCCTATTTCACCTCTTATCCATCCTACGGAAAACGAAATCACCGCGCGTGCGTACGTACGGAATACCGTCTCCACGCCGTGGTGTAATCTATTTTCCACCACCACCTTACTTGGATGGGTATAAGGGTGAAAGTAATGAATATATATGATTATTTTAAAGTGGTATTGATTCTGAAATAGTATACATACACTTCAATACAATTCCACGATCATGGGAACGATATCATCGCTCGTGCGTACGTACGGAATACCGTCTCCACGATGTGATGTGATTCGTTCTACATGATATTCATTGAATAATGATTATATAAATGAATTGAATGAATTAATATGATATATATTACACTAATACCATTCTGTAAATGAGGTATCTATAACCTAAAGAGAATAATAAGAATTTATTCGACAAACACGCATAAGAATAAAAAGTAATAAACACCCGAATAACTAGTAGTAATGAAATATTACTAATAAGAAGCTAAGAATATGACCATATATGATATCATAACAATAATTATGATTCTTTAATAATTCAATAATATTATTTAAATCATTATACATGAGGTTCGGACACTTACGAAGTAAATCGGACCTAAGGTAAGGGAAATATCACAATCTCATTTTTATCCGAGATTGTTTATACTTTGGTATTTACTGGGGTGTATTTTATCATCCACATCCATGTTTACTCAATATGTAATATTATTTCCATCCACCTACAATTGTTTAAATCCAATTTTACCCTTTGGTGAGTTTTTAGTAAAAGATATAAAAGGAATCTTTTGTCGTTTTTCGTACGAGGTACTTTTTGACTTTTTTGACAAAAGTACGAGAATAATGTTTTTTTAACTTATACGACATGAATGGATTTCTAAAAAATTATTTCCAAGAAGCTGCATTTACAAGTTTTCAAGTTTATTTATAATCAAATTCTTTTAGTTTAAAATTTTATGACATGTTAAAGAAAGGAAAGTGTTTTTGAAGTAGAAAGGATATTTTCCTCAAGAATGGGGTGCAAGTGTTTTATCAAAATTATTTTCCATCTAAGATAATAAAGGGTTCTGTTTCTATCCCTATTATTACATTGATTTGATTATGTTGTGATGGAATTATTTTTATGAATTCCTTTATCATATATGAGTTGTTTTATGATGTCACGATGTTTAAGATTCCCATTTTTATTACATGGGATATGCTATGATGTATTGTTTATGATTTTGTGGAACACATAAGAATGGTATCATTATGAGATGGGTGGGACCTATATCTCCCTCTATTGCATTGGGTAAAGATTTTATATCTCATGAGACAGACATGGCTGGAATGGTAGGTTATACCGGTTCAGTGAAACAGGAGTGAAATGAGGAGTGAACTCGGTTTAGAAATGGAATGTGTCCACTAAGATAGTCTTGGAAATGAGTCTTGACTAATAAGAAATGATTCTCTATGATTATGTGTGTATGCCACAAAGTTTCATGTTTTAAGTTATGATTATTGGGATTTTATTTCAATACTATGATTTATCCCATGTTATGAAATTATGCTCTCTTCTGCAGGTTAAGATTTCCAAAATATTATGTTCTTATGAATATGATGTGATTGATATTTCTTTTGTTTACCCTTACTTAGCATTTGAGCTCACCCTTTTGTATGTTTTCTTTCCCCAGGCCAGGAAGAAGCTTATTAAGTAAGATATTCCAAAAGGGACTATAGATATGATGAAATAAATTGGAGATAGTGTAGACGCTTTATGAACCAGTTGTTTATGTTTCCCAGTTTCTAAAGACACTATACCTATATGGTCCTTTCATGGTTTTGTTATATGTTGTAATAAGTGTGCTTCAATTATGATGTAATAACAATGTATGTTGAGTATGGGTCGTTATAAAAAATATATTTACCATAGTAATATAATAACCTAATTATCATTATTATACATAATATTTATTATATTAATGTAATTAAATTCATGTTTTCAATTCTATTTACATTGAAAAACAAAAGTATGTGAACTATGAATTGTGTTGGCTACTGTATCTACGAAGTAACATTTTCTAATTTTCATCATCATTTTACTTCATTAAAAAAGCCTAATAAATTATAATTAATCAACATAAAAACATAAATATAATATCATTATTCTTTTATCATAATGATATTATAAATCCCTTTAACCATACTCACCCATCGATATATAGCGGGTTTATGTTTGGGTTTGTATAACCATTTAATCAAATAATTCTATAAAACTCTATAATGGATGAATATAGGAACATGATAAAACACTATTTTGTTGAATATTTTATTGATAATAAATGACATAATTTCCACACATTGTGCTAAATATGTTCATTTTTGAAATATTTGGGATTAGATCATTAATTTGAAAATTTGATTAAAATTCCAGTTCTACCCTTTTAAAATGAACTGTAGTAATTCACACATAAATATTTTAATATGAATTATTTGAACTTAAATTTTTGTAAAATTGTTTCTCACTTAATTTTCTACAACTTTTATTCAGGACACAAGAGATAAAGAGTGCATTTGGTTAGTGAAAATGTGCCATGAAGTCAAAGATGGGCTGGACTTCCCAGAATGGACATAGGTTCTATATTTGGATCATAAATTCTTCATCCGTGCTTGAATTATCCCCCAATATAGAGAAGAGATCGGGGATTCATTTTTTCACAAATAATCATTCTGGAAGGAGACTGGTTCATGCATTTTGGAGGTCAAATGGGCAGTAAAAGTTGTATTAAATTTTTTGGCCGAGATTCCCCATTCACACTTGAAACCTCTTTAGACCTAGCCTCCCCTCCTCTCTATAAATTAGTTTTTTTCTCATTTTTAGAGGTTGGAACGTGAATTAGGATATTGGGAGTAGATTACAATTGGTTTCACCCAAATTCTCCAACCATTGTAAGGGGGTATCTCTTGAAGCAAGGATCTCCTCATCGAAGCCTCATTCTCTTCTTCATGTTATAATATTTTCATTTGTGTATTAAACTTCATTGTTATTATTTTATTTCTTCTCTTTTCTTATGTTTTATTAAAATTTAATCTTCTCTTAATCTTCCTCTTTGGGATGTAATTCTTGAGTAGAAGCATGATTGGGTTATACCCATTATAAACAGTTGCAAATGCAATTCGCTTCTACGATGATTACGCCACCCATGGAAGAGTAGTCTTTTTAGAAATCGATCTATCTCTTACATTCTTCATTAATTTATTTTGAATCAATGAGATAATTTAATTCACTTAATATTATCTATTAATTGAGTTTTCAATTTAAATGAAACTAATCAAGAAATTGAACAATAAACACAAATCACGCGAGGTCGAGAATTGTGTGAATTGTGAGAGCGCGAATTTAATTGGTAATTAAAAAACACACATGAACAATTTTTAGTGTTAAAATATAATCCCTAAACTCAATTAATTCTAATTTCCAGAGAGGTTATCTGCCTTAATTTACCACTGAACATAAGATAACCTTATAATATAAATCAAAGAAAGGTGCTGCGATTGCATGTTCCGAAGTTAGCCTAGGGTTAAATTCACTTCCTCTTTGTGGTAAAGTTAATTATCATAGGGTTCAGGATTTAACAAACTAAGGGATCATAATTAAGTGGATATTAATTTAAATGAAAATGATTAATATATTATTTAATAGGTAGAGTTTGATCGATTACACTTTATAAAAATAGTTTTCTAAAAAAACATCTTCTTGTTGGGATTTGTTAATCAACTTACATTTCAAAATTAAAAACAAAAAAAATATGCAATATTCTTCCAGAAAACTTATTCTAGTTTTATAAATGATAAAAGACCCCCATATTTTCAATTAGTTTTCTTAATTCCTTTTATTTTATTTTCAAAATACCTTAAATAAGTTGTTAAATTTACTTCCTCCTTTGAGAGACGACCTTGGTCATCCGCTCTTCTACACCAAAGTAACCCAAAAACCACTAATCATTTGAGGGCGCCCACAATATCTCTTTCAAATTGGTGCCATTGATAGGGAGGCAAGTAATTATTTCAAATAATTAGAGGTATTTATTTTATTTTACATTTTATTCTTTTCCTCTCTTTTTTCTTCTTTCTTTACCCAATATTTTTTTCTTTTTCTTCTTTTATTTTCAACTACTTCTTTTCGGACCATCAACTCAAAATTCTAATTTTTATTTTACTATGGTCCAATTTCCTTCTTTTCATTTTTATTTGATTTATGAAATGAACTAATCCTAAATATCTCTTATATCTTGACCCTGAGATTGAACGTAGCCTTAGGGCTTGAATCAGACATTCTCAGTCTACGAGAAGTTTCAACATTCAAACAGTTGGAGAATTTCTCCAATCCAAGAACATTGAAATTGGAAAAACTTTTAATTCCAAAATAAAACAAGAACCAATGGCTGAAAATAATGGAAATGAACTTAATAGAACCATTTGAGAATTGGGTACACCTGATATTAACTATCAACCAAATTGTATTGCATACCCAAATCTTGAATCGGACTTTGAATTGAAATATGGATTAATTATTCTTCTTCCAAAATTTCATGGACTCTCAGGTGAGGATCCCAATAAACATCTTAAAGAATTTAATGTGGTTTTCTCAACCTTGAAACCAAGAAATGTATCTGAAGACCAAATCAAATTAAGAGCATTCCCATTCTCACTTGATGGAGCTGTAAAAGATTGGATGTATTTTTTACAACCCAAATATGTAACTTGTTGGAATGATTTAAAACATATTTCTTGTAGATATTTTTTCAGCATCAAGGACCACTTCTATTCGTAAAAAGATCTCTGGGAATAGGCAAGCACAAGGGGAGTCAATGTATGATTGTTGGGAGCGATTCAAGAAGTTGTGTACAAGCTTCCCACATCACCAAATTAGTGAGAAATGAATCATCCAGTACATCTATAAAGGACTCACACCTATGGAGAGGAGCATAGTGGATGCTATGGATGGAGGAGCATTGGTGGAAAAGACACCAGTATCTACATGTGATTTGATCGACAAAATGGCCCAAAACTCCCAACAATTTGATCACCGAGGTACACCACAATTTAGGGGAGTACATCATGTAAGTACATCTTCTCTTGAAAGTAATTTGATTAATACCAAGTTAGAAGAATTGAAAACTATGGTGGGATAGATTTCTTTGGCTCAAAAGACATCCTAACCCCTTCCTTCATGGCCTTGTGGCATTTTCCCTAAGACAAGCCACCCAACTGATGGTTTCCCCCAACTAAAAGAAACAGAAGATTGTGCAACAGTGTTTCCTGGGTGACCTTATCTGTAGAAACAACCATATCCCCAAAAGAAGATTGATTCCTTTTCACCAATATACAACCAAGGGTGGAAGGATCAATCAGAGATGAGGTATGTCTCTGGAGAATAGCAAAGGCCACCCTTTCAACAAAACTTCCAGTAGCCCCCACCTTACCAGCAGAGATTCCAACAACCCCAAAAACGATTTGAAGCCCAAACATCAACAATCCAACAAAAAGGGAATCCCACACTAAAGGTAGATTCTAATACTGATGATCTTTTGAAACAAATTGTTCTTAATCAATAGAATGAGCTGAAGAGTCACGGTTCAGAGCTGATGGAGTTAAAGACTCAAATGAGCCAGATTTACACCAACCTCCATGAAATTGTAAGTAAGAATTCCGAAAATCTACCTTCCCAACCCACTACAAATCCAAAGGGGAATGTCAGTGCGATCACATTGAGAAGTGGGAAGAAAACAACTGATGCTTTTCCACCTACCATTCCACTGGGATTCACCTCAACTCTAAAAAATCCCAATTCCACATCAACTGATGAGGAACCCAAGGAGAAAGATAAATTTAAGAAAAAGATTAATGATGTTCCTTGTAAACCCCTTCCTTTTCCAAAAATGGTTGTTCAAACCAAGAATATGGCTGAAGAAGCAATGAAAAAGGAGGTTTTGGACACATTCAAGCATGTGGAGATCAACATTTCTCTACTTGAAACCATTAAGAAAATTACAAGGTATGCGAAAATTTTAAAAAAAATTTGTACCAATCGAAGAGGCCTAAAGGGAAATGAAAGGATCAATCTTGGAAGGAATCTTTCAGAACTAATTACAAAAACTATAGTAATGCCGAAAAAGTGAAAGGATCCAGGGACATTCACCATACCATGCACCGTAGGGGAGTTGCACTTTTCTGATGCACTTTGTGATTTGGGAGCTTCCATAAATGTGATGCCTCACTCTGTATTCTCTTCTTTGCAGGTTGGTGAGATGAAGCCGATGATAGTAGTGGTGCATTTGGAAAATAGAGCTATGACATATCCAGTGGGAGTCCTTGAGGATGTACTTGTACGAATAAGAGACATGATCTTTCCAGCAGATTTCTATGTGGCAAAAATGGAGGATGATCGGGTAAGTTCTCATGAACCCATTATCTTAGGTAGACCCTTCCTCAAAACAGCAAAAACTATCATAAATGTCAATGAGGGTACACTTTACACGGATTTTGGAGATGAAGTTGTTATATTTAATGTTAGGGACTCAATGAAGTACCCCTTAGAGGACCATTCTTCTTTTTTATCTCCCATTTTAAACCACCAAGTAAAACCCCATGGAATTTTATTGTCCTATGATTAGAGAAATTATGAGTATTGGTTCTAGTTTGATGTCTAAGGGTACTTCGACACCTATTTCTAGTAAAAACGTATCTCTTATATTGGATTTTGAAATGGAATCATATTCTGATTTTGATCATGTGAACTCTAATTATGACATGGATATTGAGTATGCTGATGGATTTGAAGATTTATTCTCTGATTTTGATGATTTATATTCTGATACTGATACTCTTTGTGCACATATTTCAATTACTTCTATTTCTCCATCCATACACCACCCCCTACACAAGAACTCAAGCCATTGTCACCAAATCTCAAATATTCATACTTGTTATGTGGTGAGAAATTACCTATTATCATTGCTAACAATCTCTCTTTTGAACATGAAGAAAAACCTTTGAATCTTTTGAGGGAGAACATCAGGGCAATTGTGTGGACCTTGGCTAACATATATAGTATTAGCCCCTCCATTTTCATGCATAGGATTCATTTGGAGGATGGGGCTAAACCAGTTAGGCATCTACAAAGTAGACTCAATCCAATATTTTTGGAGGTTGTTAAAAAAGAGGATGAAAAATTGCTCGAGGCAGGTATAATCTATCCCATTTCAGATTCCCAGTGGGTGAGTCCTATTCAGGTTGTGCCTAAGAAAAGTGGTGTTACAGATGTAAAAAATGATAAAGAGGAGTTAGTTCCTATGAGGGTAAAAAATATTTGGTGTGTGTTTATTTATTATAGGAAACTAAACTAGTCCACTCGCAAAGACTATTTCCCCCTCCCATTTATTGATCAGATGCTTGAGAGACTAGATCAGAAGACACACTATTGTTTCTTGGATGGATTTTCTAGATATTTTCAGGTTCCTATAGATCTGGAGGATCATGAGGAGACTACATTCACCTGTCCTTTTGGCACGTTTTCCTACCGAAGGATGCCATTTGGACTTTACAACGCCCTAGGTACCTTCCAGAGATGCATAGTGAGTATTTTTTCTAATTTTATTGAGACATGTATAGAGGTATTCATATATGATTTTAAAGTGTATGGGTCTTCATTTGATGAATGTATAAGTAGTTTGGGAAAGGTGTTGAATCATTGTATTGAGAAGAATCTGGTCTTGAACTTTGAAAAGTGTTAATTCATGGTAGAGCACGACATTGTCTTAGGGAATGTAGTGTCAAAACATGAGATAGAGGTTGATAGATCTAAGGTAGATATTATTTCATCCTTACCATATCCTTCATGTCTGCGGGATGTTAGATCTTTCCTAGGGAAAACAAGATTTTATCAGCGCTTCATCAAATATTTTAGTAAGATTGGTCTTCCTATGTCACGATTACTTCAAAAGGATTATGATTTTGTGTTTGATGATTATTACAGGATTTCCTTTGATGAGCTAAAGAAGTGTCTGACCAATCCACTGATAATACAACCCCTATAGTGGGAGATTCCTTTTGAGCTTATGTGTGACGACTCCAACTTTGCGGTTGGATCTGTCTTATCTTAGAGGGTGGAGGGACGTTCACATGTGATTGCCTATGCATCGAGGACACTGGATTCAGCCCAATAAAACTACACAACCATAGAAAAGGAGTTTCTTGTCGTTATATTCGCTTTTGATAAATTCCATTCATATTTATTGGGCTCTAAAGTAGTTGTTTTTTCTGACCATACAGCTCTGAGGTACCTCTTGAAGATGTCAGACACAAAGCCTATGCTAATCTAATGGATGCTCCTTCTTCAAGAATTTGACATTTAGATAAAGGACAAAAAGGGGTCTGAAAACCTAGTGGTGGACCACATGAGTAGGCTTACTCACACACTAGAGGATGACACCTTGGACCAGGTACCGCTTCAGGACACTTTCCCCAGTGATCATATTTATTCAATCTCAGGTATGCATCCTTAGTATGCGGATTTAGTGGACTACCTTGTTGCATCCAAAATCCCTGAAAATTTAAAGAAACATCAAGTACAAAAGTTAAAAAGTGAGTCTCGGTATTATTTTTGGGATGATCCATACCTCTGGCACATGTGTAGTGATCATGTTATTAGGAGGTGTGTTCCTGATCATGAGTTGGCGTCTGTTTTACATTTTTGTCATACACTTTCTTGTGGTGGACACTTTGGACCCTAATGGACAGCTAGGAATGTTTTGGACTCTGGATTATATTGGCCTAAATTATTCCATGATGCCCATGTGTTTTTTAATTCATGTTCTCGTTTCCAACACATTGGGAACATTTCTAGGATACATGAGATTCCCCAACAACCCATACTATTCTATGAGATTTTCGATGTATGAGGAATTGATTTTATGGGCCCTTTTCTTAGTTTATTTTTATTTTTATATATTTTGGTTTTTGTTGATTATGTGAGTAAATGGGTGGAGGCTAAGGCCACCAGGACTGATGATTCTCATGTTGTGGTGGACTTTGTCAAAGCACATATATTTTTGTAGGTTTGGAGTAAAGAAGGCCATAATCAGTAACCAAGGGACACACTTCTGCAATCAGAAGTTTTCTTCCCTTCTTTGGAAGTATGGGATGACACACAAAACATCAACACCATACCACCCCCAAACAAATGGCCAGGATGAGGTTTCAAATTGTGAGTTGAATCAAATTTTAGAGAAAACCGTGTAGCCAAATAGGAATGATTGAAGAAAGCACTTGGATGATGCTCTATTGGTATATAGGACAACATACAAAACTCCCATTGGTATATCCCCATTTTGGATTATTTTTGGGAAAGCGTTCCATCTCCCTGTGGAAGTTGAGCATCAAGCTTATTGGGCTATAAAGAAATGTAACATGGATTTGGTCCAAGATGGAATCCAATGGAAGCTGAAAATTCAAGAGATTGAGGAGATTCAATTGTCTCTATATGAGAACTCAAGGCTCTATAAGTAAAGATTCAAAGTATCTCATGACAAAATGATCCAACAGAGGGAGTTTCATGTTGGAGAGAAAGTCCTTATCTACAGTTCACGACTGAATCTAATGCCTGGTAAGTTGCGTTCCAGGTGGTTTGGTCCTTATGTTGTGACTAATGTTTTTCCTTATGGTGCAGTGGAGATCACACAAGAGGACACAAGAAGGAGCTTTACAGTCAATGTGAAACATTTGAAGAGATACATTGAGGGACTTCCTACGGATGCAGTGGATTTTATCACACTGCATGTCCCCATCATCACTTGAGAACATCAGGCTGTTCCTAACCCTTTAACTTTTTTATTCTTTTTCCTATTTAAAATTATACATTTCATGTGCATATATCATATCATGGTTTCACATTGAGGACAATGAAATATTTTAAGTGTGTGGGAGGGAACCTTTTAGTTTAGTAATTTCAATTGTTTTCCTGTTAAAAAAACAAAACAAAAAAATGTTGTGTATTTTTTAAATTTTGTGTGTTTATTTTTCAATTTTTTGTGTGTTTTTGAAACTTTTGAGCTAAAATGATTCTCATCACCATTTTGAAATCCATATCAATAATTGAAACAATTTATCCCTTGAAACTAAGCTTAAATGAATGTTTAAATGACTTTGTTTCAAGTTCAAATATTTAGTAATTTCATGAAAAGTACAATGAATTTTGAATCTCATGCCACATATCACTGTCTTTATATTTGAAATCACTTTCCTGTGAGGCTTTTGAACCATTATTTTCATATTATTTACATTCACCTCACTTCTTAAGAGAACCAAACCTTGATTTATTTAACCAGAATTTTATTTATTTCTGTCAAAACTTGAGGGTTTGAGTTACTTATGTTTAAATGATTGAGGAATTTGTTTGGTATTAAAGCCCATATTTCAAAGAATAATTTTTTATAATGTCCTACCTTGAACATTTAATCCTTGTATCCCTTAGAAGCCATGAACAACCTGTTAGTTTAGCCACATTACAAGCCAATTTTCTCTATCCAACCAACTCTTGAAGTGAAATTTCATAATCTAGTTGGACATAAGTGTGGGGGAAGGTATCTTGTGTTGTGCTACGACATTCTGTGATACTTTGGGTGGAAATTTAAATTTTGAAGAGATGTGTTTCTTGTGGAAAAAAATCATTCTATTGAAATCAGATCCTTTTATAAAGCTTTCATGATAAGTGAAGATGTGCCTTTCTGGAGCTTCTTAAAAGAAAGAAAGTTGTGCCTATCTCGAGCTTTCACGAAAAACTATTTTGGAGAAGATTGAAATTTTTGTTGATAAAATGATGAATGGTGTAAACTTTCCATGACTTTTCATGATGATGGAGCTGAATTGATACTATGGGGATTTAGGAGGAGACCATATTTAAGTGAAAATTAGATTAATGGAATTTTGATTAAAAAAGAGTCAAAACCTCCTCATTCAGCCTCAGAGTTTTTCACATCTAAATTCTACCAACCAAAAGCCACCGAACAACCCTAGAAAATCTTCATGATAAAAATATGTCCTTGACTCATATCGGGTGGCGATGTAGTAATTTATCAAGTCTATGGTGACCCTTTTATGAGTTTGGATGAGAAAGACATTGCAAAAAACAAATTGTCATTTGTGTGATAAGAGAAAATTCAACTGAGGTAAATGTTTTTTGCATGGGAGGATAAATGAAGTAGAAATATATTGAATGATATAAATGGAGAAATTGAAATAATTTTTTTATGAGGCATGATACCTTATGTTTCACTACTGGAAAGGGGAGTTTTCCCAACACTTGTATACCAACAGTTCAATGGAACCATTGGCATATGTTGTCTTTCCCAACGGTTTATATAAACCATTGGGAAAGACCTTGAAGAACTTACTTTTCCCAATGGTTTCATAAAACCGTTGGGAAAAGTGCGGGAAAAACATAGTTTTCCCAACAGTTTCATAAAACCGTTGGGAAAGATTGGGGTTTCCTTAGTTTTCCCAACGGTTTTATAAAACCATTGGGAAAGATTGGTTTTTTCCAATGGTTTTTAAGAACCGTTGGAAAAAAAACCCCAAATACCAAAATACAGGCAGCGGCCTCCCCACGATTCCAGAAGCCTTCCGCTCGTCTCCTCTCGTCTCCTGGAGCGATTCCTTGGCAGAAGGACTTCCCAATCCCCACATCTTCCATCGGATCAGCACCTACCAGGTTAGACTCCTTCTATATTTTATCAAGGATATAGTTCCACCTCTTATAAATCATATTCTTCTATTCTCGATTTCGTTATTCCCAATTTTTAGGATTTTTTTAAAATTTTATGATTGTTCCACAAATTGTGTACTCAAATCCCTATATCGGTGTATGTCCAATTAATGTTTTCATTACACATTTACATTTATAAGGGCATGTTGTCTCTTTATTGTGTTCTAATTTTGAAGATTCATAGTTTTTTTAATCTGCTTCAAATATTATAGCTTCATGTATAGGAACTAATAAGAAATTGTTTGTAATATTTATTGATATTATTTCATGAAAATCACTCCTTTCATTAAGATCATGCCAAACATGAAGATCTTGTTCATCTTAATTTTTGTACACTATGTGTATTACATAACAAGTATGTATCATGTTTCTATCAAAATCTATATATATATAAAATGAAACACTGTTCACTTATCCTTTGCACAATAGAACATATGGAGTATCTTCTTGAACTTTTCCAAATAGTATGTGGTCCCTAATTAGTACTTCTTCCTTCTTCATGAAACTAATTCACAGAATGTCAAATTTTCAATATTAGTGAATATTAGTTTTTCTAATATAACCATTAATCATTCTACATTCGACATCATACATGTGTTATTCAATCACCTTTTTAAAACACAATGACCATTTTCACTGATTTGGGGTTCCTCAAAATGCTTGGGAAAATCAGAAAAATGCATGTATTGAATCATGTTTTTCATATGGTTTCATGGATACAAGTTCATATCGAAAATCATGACTGCGTGGTTCAAATATCATGAGGACCATGAGATTATTATTCTTCACACAAATGAAGTTTATTTCTACAACTATGTGTTTTTGTTTTCACTTTTGATTTGGCCGAAAGGGGAGCTTTGTGGTCATTAATCATGGTTGTGGGTGGTCATTTATGATGTAAGATAATATGACTTCATTTTACTTGATATATCCAATATTATTATTGATTTATGTTCAATTTTATTATCTTTAACTAGTGATGTTATTTAATAAGTTGTTATTAATGGTTGTAATAATAACGATATGGTATAAGGGTTCAGATGATGTGTATAAGGGTTCACGTGGTGTGTATAATGGTTGACATGGTATCAGTGAACTCAATTCATTAATTTAAGCCCTCATTCTCACTAGCATGTAAGAAAGTGAGTGATGTAAACTCATCCTCACATGATTTCTTACCTTAGATAGTTTCCAACATATGGAATACGAGCTTTTGAATTCATCAGTTAACCAGGATCATATATTTCATTTCCCCCAAGATGACTGTACTAATATAACTTTAGGGTCAACTAAATATGGTTCTCATTGTACGTTGTATATTATGTGTCCTTCTTGGCCAATACTCACTTTTATGAGGGTGGGGTGATTTTCACTACATCAACTAGAAACTTCTTCCTTTATCGTTTACTTAAATTTATTTTCTATTAATGTTCAATCCTATTGAATTTTTTATGACAAAATGACTTATATAAATTCTTTTTACAAAATGGACAGAAGTTGGATGTATGAAACCGATCGGATCTCAAGCGATTTTCAAAACAATTTGGAGAGCTTTATAGATTTCGAATTTCACAATGCTTCAGATAGCGGTCGCATACACTTCCCATGTTCCAATTGTGTTGGTAGACCTTGGTTGAGCCATGAAGAAGTCAGCTACCACATAACCAAAAATGGATTTCAAGCAAACTATTTTGTGTGGTATCACAATGGGAAGAAAATGAAATCTCAAATTGGTGATGATCGAAATGAAAGGACTAGAATGGAGAATTTGTTAGATGATCGGTTTCTGTTTATTCGTCATCATGAAAAAGAAAGGATTTCGACTCAAGAAGACTTCGATATGAGGACAGCTGATGCATCTAGTGAAAATGATGATATTGATAGGGTGAAAAAGATGAATGATGCTGCCACGACTCCAGTATATCGACAATGCGATAAAATGAAAAAGATGGAATTTTTAATCCAATTGTTTCATGGGAAAACTATGTATGGAATTTCTAATACAACAATCGATTACATTCTTACCCTCTTGAAGGATTTACTTCCAGATGATGTAGATATTACCTCAAACCACTATATGTCATGGAAGTTAGTTGAGGAACTTGGATTTTCAAGAAACAAAATTCATGCTTGCTCGAAAGATTGCAGTTTATTCTGGGAGGAAAACGCTGAACTAAATGATTGTATAAAATGTGGCACATCCCGCTGGAAGTCAAAATCTAATGGAACACCATCCCGCGTTCCACAAAAAGTAATGTGGCACTTTCCATTTATCCCCAAACTTCAGAATCTTTTTATGTCTGATGAAATATCAATAAAAATGAGATGGCATGATACCGAGAGAAAGAAGACTAATGATGAGTTGGTTCATCCTGTAGATGGATTTTCATGGTAGAGATTTAATGCTCGACATCCTGATTTTGCAGCCGACGTGCGTAATGTGAGGCTGGGTCTTTCATGCGACAGTTTTAATTCGTTTGGGAAAATTCTTACTTCACACAGCACATGGCCAGTTTTTATACACATTTATAATCTTCCCCCATGGTTGTGTATGAAAAAACCTTTCACTTTCATGAGTATACTCATATCTGGTCTTTCTGATCCCGACATTGATATTGATGTATACATGAAACCTTTAATAAAAGAGTTGAAACTTCTTTGGGATGTGTGTGTGCGCACATACGATGCATGTTCGAAAGACATATTTCAGATGCGTGCTGCGCTTATGTAGACGATCAATGATTTTGCGGCTTATGAAATGATGTCTGGATGGAGCATGAAGGGAAAACTGTCATGTCCAGTTTGTATGAAGAATACACGATCTAGAATACTGAAACATCGCTGTAGTTTCAGTTTTACGGGACATCGACGATTCCTATCAAAGGATCATCTATATAGAATGGATAGTCGAATATTTGATAATACCATAGAGACCGATGATCCACCTCAGCATATGTCTTGAACTGACGTGCTTAATGAATTGAAATATTTCGTTTTTTCATTCATGAAGGGTTAAATGAAATCTGGAAAGAGAAAGAATGTTTCCACTAAAACCCGTTACAATTGGAGGAAGAAGAGTATCTTTTTTTATTTGCCTTATTGGTCAACCAATTTGTTACGTCATTTCTTAGACGTAATGCATATTGATAAGAATATATGCGAAATGTTGCTTTTGGTTCTTCTAAATGTCAAGGGGAAGACAAAATATGATTTACGATCTCGGCGTGACTTGGTGGATTGGGGCATCATACCAGAATTGCATCCTGTGCGTATTAGTAAAAATAAATGGCAACTTCCATGTGCTTCTTATGTGATGACACCTACGAAAAAAAAAATTTCTGGAAGTATTAGAGACTATTAGAGTTCCTGATGGCTATTCAAGAAACATATCTAAACGGGTCAACAGAAGAGAGTTGAAACTAAAATCTTTAAAGAATCATGATTATCACGTTCTACTGCATGAGTTTCTTCAAATAGCAATCTGTCAAGTTTTTTCCAATAATGTAAGGGTGGATGTTATTCGGTTGTGCCATTTTTTAGAGATCTTTGTGCTAAGAATTTGTGCAAGTATTTCTTGAAAAAAATGTTGACAGATGCCCCATTAATTTTTTGTGAGTTGGAGAAAATATTTCCTCTATCATTTTTCACATGCATGCTGCATCTGACTGTCCATATTCCCACTGAAATACTTCTTGGAGGACCTATTTCTTTTCTTTGGATGTATCCAACTGAAAGAAATATGTTCACATTAAAGTCATATGTCTGAAACAGAAATCATCCCGAAGGTTCTATCGTGAACAGTTACTTGGATCAAGAATGTATGGATTTCTGCTCGATGTATTTGTCTGATCTTACTACAAGATTGAACAGACCAATGAGAAATGAAGAAGAACTGTATGAGAAAATTGAACCCAATTTTCCATCACTTCCTCAAACAGGAGGAATTTCTGGATCCTATACATTGAAGACATTAAGCCATGAAGAGCGGGAGATGGCACATCGCACAGTTTTGTTCAACTGTGATTTGTTCGATGACTATATCAGGTAACTAAATTGATTATGTATATCTTACATATATATCTGTTAAACTATTAATATTTTTATCTACAGGGAACATAAAACAATGATAAATAGGAAGCATCGTTCTTTATCTTTGAGAAGAAGAGAGACTTTGCATAGTAAAGAGTTTTCTTCTTGGTTAAAATTGAAGGTATAAAAAAATTAATGTTTAAAATAATTATATCAATATTTAATTAAGTTTAATAGTCATTTATATTGCAGGTATTGAGTTTGTCTGCTGACTCTATCTCTGAGGAAATAAGAGCTTTGGCTTTTGGTCCTAATACCATGGTTCGTGACTGTAAATCAATTGTTATCAATGGGTACAAATTTATTGTCACTGAACGAGCAAAGCACATGAGAACACGACATGATGGTGTTATGGTTACTACCACAACAGATTGTTATGCCAGTGCATCAGATAGTAGACATCGATTTGAAAATGTGGGTTATTATGGAGTTGTTGAGAAAGTAATAATATTGGATTATTACTCTCATGGACGAATCACAATGATGAAATGCCATTGGTTTGATTCGATGAAGAGACATGGCACATTTATTGATGATTGTGGATTTTGAGTAATTAATATGACTCACACTCTTGCTACTGAAGAACCATATGTGTTGGCATCAATGGCTAAACAAGTTTTTTAGGTCAAAGACCAACTTCGACCTGAATTTGGTGTCATAGTTGAAGTAATTCCAAGACATATTTTTGATGATGGTGATGATGGAATTGACACTGTCCCTAGTGCCATTGGAACCAATCCATTTATTTCTTTTGATGACTCAAATAGCTCAATTGTCAGAGTTGATTGTGAACCTGAAGTTGTGGTTGAAACTATATAGAATCAGTCATCCATGTTCTCAATTATTTTGGTTTACCTCGAGTTGGGTTGTTATGGTTGGTAATATTCAAATTGATTTAGTATTGATCAAAAATATGTTTTAGCTGACTTAACCGTTATGTGAATTTTCAATGTTTATTGGTTGTAGTTTTATTTGAATTGCATTTTCTAATTAGGAATTGAACTGTATTCAAACATAGTCAAACAATATTTCTAACTTGGTGAACATTACAACTTGTATGATTTATTAAATCCATTCAAGCTCTTCTAAAACAATTGATAGCTAACTTGACCGTTATTTGAATTTTCAATGTTTATTGGTTTTAGTTTTATTTGAATTGCATTTTCTAATTTGGAATTGAACTGTATTCAAACATAGTCAAACAATATTTCTAACTTGGTGAACATTATAACTTGTATGATTTATTAAATCCATTCAAGCTCTTCTAAAAAAATTGATAGCTTAATTGATCATTATGTGAATTTTCAATGTTTATTGGATGCAGTTTTATTTGAATTGCGTTTTCTAATTTGGAATTGAACTGTATTCAAACATAGTCAAACAATATTTCTAACTTGGTGAACATTACAACTTGTATGATTTATTAAATCCATTCAAGATCTTCTAAAACAATTGATAGCTAAATTACCAATGAATCCCCCCTATTCCCTCATATATTTAGTTTTTTGTGTTACAAATTAGTTTTCTTTTTCTAATTAATTACATATTTGTTTTCAAAATGCAGGAAATGAAACCAATTGAAGAGAGACGAAGGAAAAAATGACGGATAACAATTGTCGAATGACGGAGTTGGGAATTCCACCATTAGTGCATGTAGTGAGTACTTTATTTCAAATTAATATATTTAAAGAATATATAATGTCATGTGATTAATTTTTTTGTAAACATTTTTGTAGGATCCACCTATACGTCGACAGTTATTCGACGAGGAGCCTAGTACATGTCCTAGTACTCAGGCCGGTGGTATGAGGAGGGTTTGTACTAGAGGTGGACGAGCAGCTACGCGTACCTGACTAGACCCTGCCCCTCCCACTAACATGTCATCCTTCCTACATTCTGATCCCGGTGTGTTGTTAGAGACACACAGGATATTTAGGCCTCCCATGTTTTCTCTACCTTCTGCATCTTCTAGCCCATCATTTTCACATCCCATGATGATTCACACTCCGCAGTCAGTATCCGGTCAGATAGTTGTCCCATCTTCTTTTCCTTCTACTTCTATCTCTCCGAGCTTCTATATTCCATCGTCTTCGACTCCTGTTCCACCACAGGGTGTTCCATCAGTTTCTATGGATCCAGCGGCACTCAGTGATCAGACCGACACAAGTATATTTATATAACCCTAACAAATTTTTATAGAAATATTTATTTTCATTATAACATGTTTTGATAAAATATTTGTTTTTCTTTCATGACAGATACATCTACTGACAGGAGGCGTGGGTGGGGGCGTACACGCATGCGTTCGGTGTGGAACCGCCGCACACAGGTTATGGTGGATTATAATGAAGACAACCAAATGGTTGAGAAAATAGGACATCAATGTTGGAGTTTTTTGGCGACGCTTGCCAAATACTCCGACATCATTCCCGTCAGCCCGCTATCGTGGAGACATTTTCCACATGAGGTCAAGGATAGATCTTGGGCAGAGATATGGTTTAAAAAATCTATTCTATTTAATGCCATGAATTATTTTTGTATTTATATGAATTAATATTTTGATTTCAGCTTCGATTTAATTTTCCCGATGGTGAGGGTGCACGATCGGAACGTCTAAAGGATTTAGGCGAGCTTTGGAGAGCCTAAAAGAATGAGTTGTATATTGGCTGGGTTACTAGAGTTGGCGCTGAGTTAGAGGCGGTACCAGTGGTGGATGATTGTCCTATAGAGCAGTATCGTCAGATGATTACTCATTGGACGAGTACCCAGTTTAAGGTATTAATAACATTTGAGGTATTTAAATAATAACTTTCATGTTTTAATTAATACTATATATTTCATTTTCGAATTTTATTTAGGAATCATCTGGAAAAAATAAAAAGAACATTGATGCAAAAAAATACCTCCACACACTAGGATGCACTACGATGCCTGATCATGAGAGGAAGCATGTATGGCAATTATTTATAAGTTTTATTTACGACTTACACTTTCTTTTGTTTCTTCAATTATTTAACAGTTTGCTAATGTTTTCATATAACTTTAGTTTTCAATGTCATTGTAGAGGCAAACAAAAAATATTGAAGGATGTGTGCCTCAAGTAAAACTGTTTTGCTCGAGTAAACGGAAAAAGGATGGAAGTGTCGTCAACGAAGCGACTCAGCAGCAGATTGTAAGTTTTAATCTGTTGAATTTATTTTTTAATATCTATTTTGTAACTTAATTATATATTTATATTTGTAACAGGATGTTTTAGAGGCCCTCGATTCCCAAGAACCAGACAATTTTGGGCCAACAGATCACTTACATCATGTGTTGGGAGAGGATAATTCTGGCAGAGTACGCTGCCGACCTAGGATAGCCCCAATGAGGTATTGGACCTCCTCAGGTACGAGATGTAGTGCCACTGAGATGAAATAAGTTAGGGCACATGCAGAATAGGCTGAGTAAAGGGCCACAGAGATGGCAGAACAGTCTTCTAGGGAAACAATGCATTTACGAAATTTATTGAAGTTCTACGTCCAACACTTCTAGAAGAGGCCAGCCCAGATTTTGATGAGTATATGTCGTTGATACATTCTATATACGGTGCACCAGGTGGAAGTTCTAGTGGTGGTCAGGACGATGTCCAGCTTGACGATGATGATGGCGAGGAGTCTGATGCAGAAGATGAGGGAGAGGAGGAGGGCGAGGCGGGTGGCGAGGGCGAGGAGGAGGGCGAGGACGAGGAGGAGGGTGAGGTAGAGGACGATGATGGGGAAGAGGACGAGGGTGATGATTATGATGGTGATGATGGTGATGGTGATGTGGGACAAGTTGATCCATTACATTTTTGACAGATATTACTGAGATTTGATATTTAATCTATTCTAGTTGTTGGTTTTATCTAGACTCGTAGCATAGTATTGGAGTTGAGTTATTTTTATATATTATCTGTTTTTATGGATGTTGTTGTCTTTTAGTGGTTGTGTGTTTGGGAACCCCCCTCCTTCTTGGACCCTCAACAACCCCCACCCTCCTCCCTTGACCCCAGACATCCCCCCAGACAGCCCCTAGACAGCCCCCCACCCTCCTCCCTGGACCCCGGACAACCCCCCGGACAGCCCCCCAGACAGCCCCCCGGACAGCCCTCACCCTCTTCCTTGGACCCCAGACAACCCCCCAAACAGCCCCGGATAGCCCCCGTACAGCCCCTCGAACAGCCCCCGGATAGCCCCCCCACCCTCCTCCCTGGACCCCAGACAGCCACCCGGACAGCCCCCCAGACAGCCCCCACCCTCCTCCTTGGACCACAGACAACCCCCCGAACACCCCCCGGATAGCCCCCCGCATAGCCCCCCACCCTCCTCCCTGGACCCCAGACAACCCCCCAGACAGCCCCCTGGACAGCCCCCCAGACAGCCCCCTAGATAGCCCCCACCCTCTTCCTTGGACCCCGAACAACCCCCCGCACAGAGGATTCTCATAAAATGGACGACATTTTAAGTACATATGGAAAACCGACCAAACACATTCGGATTGTGTCGATAAATTAGCACAAAGATCCATGGGTTATATGTGACGTGTACGAGTCAACCCCACCTAAATCCGAGGCGCGGTGTGGCCGCCACCACTCAAAGTGTCTATCTTTTGTTTCAAAAGGACATCATTTGAAGTGAAAAACATCAACTGGCATATGGAAAACCGACCAAACGCATTCGAATTGTGTCGATACGTTAGAAAAACGATACATGGGTCATATGTGACGTGTACGAGTCAACCCCGCCTTTATCTGAGGCACGGTGTGGTCGGAATCACTCTAAGTGGCTCTCTTTTTCTTAAAATGGACAACAATTTAAGTACATACGGAAAACCGACCAAACACATTCTATTTCCACTAAAACTTTAGGAGAATGATCCATGGGTCATATGTGATGTGTAAGAGTCAACTCCTCCTCAATCCGAGGCACGGTGTGGTCGGTACCACTCAAAGTGTCTGCCTTTTGTTTCAAAAGTACGTCATTTTAATTGAAAAACATCAACTGGCATACGGAAAACTGACCAAACACATTACGATTGTGTCGATACATTAGAAAAACGATCCATGAGTCATATGTGACGTGTACGAGTCAACCCCTCCTCAATCTGAGGCGCGGTGTGGCTGCCACCACTGAAAGTGTCAGTCTTTTGTTTCAAAAGGACATAATTTGAAGTGAAAAACATAAACTGGCATACGGAAAACCGACCAAACCCATTAAGATTGTGTCGATACTTTAGCACAACAATCCATGGGTCATATGTGACGTGTACGAGTCAACCCCTCCTTAATCTGAGGCACGGTGTGGCCGGAATCACTCTAAGTGACTCTCTTTTGCTTAAAATGGACAACAATTTAAGTACATACGGAAAACTGACCAAACACATTCGGTTTCCATTGAAAATTTAGGAGAACGATCCATGGGTCATATGTGACGTGTATGAGTCAACGCCGCCTCAATCTGAGGCGTAGTGTGGCCGGAACCACTCAAGGTGTCTGCCTTTTGTTTCAAAACTACGTCATTTTAATTGAAAAACATCAACTGGCATACGAAAAACCGACCAAACACATTTGGGTTGTGTTTATACATTAGAAAAAAGATCCATGGGTCATATGGGATGTGTACGAGTGAACCCCACCTGAATCCGAGGTACGGTGTGGCCTCCACCACTCAAAGTGTCTACCTTTTGTTTCAAAAGGAGGTCATTTTAATTGAAAAACATCAACTAGCATACAGAAAACTGACCAAATGCATTTGGATTGTGTCGATACATTAGAACAATGATCCATGGGTCATATGTGACGTGTACAAGTCAACCCCGCCTCAATCCGAGACGCGGTGTGGCCACCACCACCCAAAGTGTCTGTCTTTTGTTTCAAAAGGACATCATTTGAAGTGAAAAACATCAACTTGCATAGGGAAAACCGACCAAACGCATTTGGATTATGTAGATACTTTAGAACAACGATACATGGGTCATATGTGACATGTACGAGTCAACCCTGCCTTAATATTAGGCACGGTGTGGTCACAATCACTCTAAGTGGCTCTCTTTTGCTTAAAATGGACAACAATTTAATTACATACGGAAAACTGACCAAACTCATTCGGTTTCCATTGAAACTTTAGGATAACGATCCATGGGTCATATGTGACGTGTATGAGTCAACTCCGCCTCAATCCGAGGTGCGGTGTGGCCGGCACCACTCAAAGTGTCTGCCTTTTATTTCAAAAGTACGCCATTTTAATTGAAAAACATCAACTGGCATACGGAAAACCGACCAAACGCATTCAGATTGTGTCGATACATTAGCACAACGATCTATGGGTCATATGTGACGTGTACGAGTCAACCCCGCCTCAATATGAGGTGCGGTGTGGCCGCCACCACTCAAAGTGTCTGTCTTTTGTTTCAAAAGGAAATAATTTGAAGTGAAAAACATCAACTGGCATACGGAAAACCAACCAAATGCATTTGGATTGTGTCGATACTTTAGAAAAACGATCCATGGGTTATATGTGACGTGTAAGAGTCAACCCCGCCTTAATCTGAGGCACAGTGTGGCCGAAATCACTCTAAGTGGCTCTCTTTTGCTTAAAATGGACAACAATTTAAGTACATACGGAAAACCGACCAAACGCATTCAGTATCCATTGAAACTTTAGGAGAAAGATCCATGGGTCATATGTGACGTGTACGAGTCAATGCCGCCTCAATCCGAGGCGCGGTGTGGCCGTCACCACTCAAAGTGTCTGCCTTTTGTTTCAAAAGTACGTCATTTTAATTGAAAAACATCAACTTGCATACGGAAAACCGACCAAACGCATTTGGATTGTGTCGATACATTAGAACAACGATCCATGGGTCATATGTGACGTGTACGAGTCAACCCCGCCTCAATCCGAGGCACTGTTTGGCCGCCACCACCCGATGTGTCTACCTTTTGTTTCAAAAGGACGTCATTTTAATTGAAAAACATCAACTGGCATATGGAAAACCGACCAAACGCATTAGGATTGTGTCGATACATTATCAAAACGATCCATGGGTCATATGTGACGTGTATGAGTCAACCCTGCCTCAATCGGATGCACGGTGTGGCTGCCACCACTCAAAGTGTCTGTCTTTTGTTTCAAAAGGACATCATTTGAAGTGAAAAACATCAACTGGCATACGGAAAACCAAGCAAACTCATTTGGATTGTTTCGATACTTTATAAAAACGATACATGGGTCATATGTGACGTGTACGAGTGAACCCCACCTTAATCTGAGGCACGGTGTGGTCAGAATCACTCTAAGTGGCTCTCTTTTTCTTAAAATGGACAACAATTTAAGTACATACGGAAAACCGACCAAACACATTCTGTTTCCATTGAAACTTTAGGAGAACGATCCATGGGTCATATGTGACATGTACGAGTCAACTCCGCCTCAATCCGAGGCGCGGTGTGGCCGACACCACTCAAAGTGTCTGCCTTTTGTTTCAAAAGTACGTCATTTTAATTGAAAAACATCAACTAGCATACGGAAAACTGACCAAAAACATTTGGATTCTGTCGATAAATTATCACAACGATCCATGGGTCATATGTGACATGTACGAGTCAACCCCACCTCAATTTGAGGTGCGGTGTGGCCGCCACCACACAAAGTATCTGTCTTTTGTTTCAAAAGGACATAATTTGAGGTGAAAAACATAAACTGGCATACGTAAAACTAACCAAACACATTCGGATTGTGTCGATACTTTAGAACAATGATCCATGGGTCATATGTGACGTGTACGAGTCAACACCGCCTTAATTTGAGTCACGGTGTGGCCGGAATCACTCTAAGTGGCTCTCTTTTTCTTAAAATGGACAATAATTTAAATACATACGGAAAACCGACCAAACGCATTTGGTTTCCTTTGAAACTTTAGGAGAATGATCCATGGGTCATATGTGACGTGTACGAGTCAACGCCGCCTCAATCCGAGGCGCGGTGTGGCCGGAACCACTCAAAGTGTCTGCCTTTTGTTTCAAAAGTATGCCATTTTAATTGAAAAACATCAACTGGCATACGGAAAACCGACCAAACACATTTAGATTGTGTCGATACATTAGCACAACGATCCATGGGTCATATGTGACGTGTACGAGTCAACCCCACATCAATACGAGGCGTGGTGTGGCCGGTAGCACACCAGGTGTATGTATTATGTTTAAATGGACATTATTTCAGGTAACAATATATGGTATACAAAAAACCGATCAAATTATTAATTGACTTCCGGATTCCACATATAATTGTAATCTAAATTTTAAATTGAATTCTAAATGAATTATGTATGTTTATAATTATGTTATGAATTCTAATTTAATTATGGATGTGTATAGTTCCACCATTATATGTTAAATGTGTATGAATTTGTTCTCTATATGTAAGTGTTAGTTGGTTATTGTAGGTACAATAATTGTATATGTATGTGTTAGTTTATTGCAGGTACAATAATTGGATTGAACTGGTGGGAAAATTGGAGAGCTGGTTGCAAATTGGAGCTGCTGGGAAAATTGCAGAGCTGCTGTGCAATTTTCCTAGCAGAGGCTATGCCAACGGTTCAAAACCATTGGCATAGAATGTCTAGGTTTTGTTTTACCAACGGTTATTAAAACCGTTGGTAATGTAAGATTGGTATAGAGTAAGAGGTTTCCAACCTCTGATACCAATTGTAGGATTGAAATAGTGATGTAGATGCTCAATATACAAGAGGGGGGGTGAATTGTATACTTTAAAAATTCCTTTGGAACCTTTAAAGTTAGTTAAGAATAACTATGTTTTCCTTAAGCAAAGGAAAGGGATAAGTTTAACAAAGTTAAACTAAGTAAATTCACAACACCTCTAACACTGAATACAAAATGGGAAAGAGATTCCGAATGAGAGTTCTGGAAATATGGTTCCGGAAATTGAACCTTAACAAAAATTATAAAATGAGATTCTACCTTAAAGCGTATAGAATATAAATGAAACAGAGTACAAATAAGGTAGTATAAGAAAGTTATACTTTCCTTATAATACAAAATGCAGCGGAATATAAACAAGTAGTAAAACTACAAGTAACAAGATATAAGTCTTTTAACCCAAAGAGAAGGGTATCCAACAACCTTGGATAAAGGTCCCTTGATTTATACTTTCAAGAAAGTCTGTCTTACCCACACCAGGGTAATCCCTCGATATGAAGATCGGAGTCTCTGTCTTGCTATCCCCGCAAGACCTCAACTTCAAGGTAGTTGGCAACCTCTGTCTTCCTCAGCAAGAAAGCCCTCGAACATTAAGGTAGTCGGCACCTCTGTCTTCCTATCCCCGGAAGCCCTCAAATGTAATCACCAACATTCGGAGTCGCACGAAGCTTTGAGAGTTAATAATATCCTCTCTCTCTAGAAATCACTTCAAGCAAATTTGTCATCCTTTCAGCACTTTCATCCATCAGTCGCTTCGAGCTCTTTCAAATGAGCTCCTATTTATAGGTAAGGTCGGCTCCTTCTCCAACAGTCATATTTTCCTTAAAGATCGGAGGGACCTGTACACGTGTCACTTAGACAACGGTTAGTTTATAACAAAACAGACGACATCGTTTTATAACAAAACAAATGTAACAGAATGTACGACATCGTTTTAAACTCTAACATAAAGGTTCGGAATGAAAACTTCAGAGTGAAGGTTCGGAGTGTAAAGAACAATAGTAAAGAGTAGACAAATTTTAGAAGTGTAAGCAATATAAAAGTTCAGAGTCAAACAACGATATTTTTCGGAGTCTGAATTAATTCAGAGTGTATAAAACAAAGATACTCAAATTCTGTTTAATAAGTGAATTCGGAATGAGAATTCGGAATAGGAATTCGTCATCAGAATTTGTAATGAGAATTCATCATCAGGATTCGTAATGAGAATTTGTCATCAGAATTCGTAATGAGAATTTGTCATCAGAATTCGTAATGAGAATTCATCATCAGAATTCGTAATGAGAATTCATCATCAGAATTCGTAATGAGAATTCATCACCAGGATTTGTAATGAGAATTTGTCATCAGAATTCGTAATGAGAATTCGTCATCAATATTCGTAATGAGAATTCATCATCAGAATTCGTAATGAGAATTCATCATCAGAATTCATAATGAGAATTCATCATTAGAATTCGTAATGAGAATTCATCATCAGAATTCATATCCTGAATCTGGAATAGAACTTAGTCAGAGTTTATATCCAGAATTCGGAATGAAACTTCCTTATAGTTCTTATCCAGAATCCGAATCCTAAAACAGAATGCTTTATATCAAAGTTTCAACGATTCCGAGAAAATGAATCCGAATCTCATACTTAAGAAAAATATGGATGAAAATATGATAAGGATAATTTTTCTTATAAAAGCGATTTTCCTTAAGAAAGTAATTTTCCTTATAAAAGCAATTTTCCTTATAAAAGCAATTTTCCTTAAGAAAGCAATTTTCCTTATAAAAGAAATTTTCCTTAAGATAAGGTGTTTGTGATTTTCAAAGCAAGAAGGAATGGAAAAGTCATAAGGAAAACCTTATTGACTCAACAATCTCCCCCTTTTTGGAAAGCACAAACATCCTTACGAAAAAAAATTCTAAGAAGAAAGAAAAACATTAAGGATTATCTCCCTTTGTTTTAAGGATATTGATGAATACGACTAACTCCCCCTTAGGCTTTGAAACTCTAAGGATCGTATTCAGATTTCCGGAGTGATGAATAGGAATGTCTTCTTTAATGAAAAAACTCCCCCTTAAACAAACTCTTATTTGAGTTTTTCTTTTTTCTTAAGGATCTTTTTCTTCTCCCCCTTTGATAAACCCTTATTAGAGTTCTTCTTTTTCTTAAGGATCTTTTCCTTCTCCCCCTTTGTGATTTTCAAAAAGAATTGGAGGGAATGGAAAAAAATAACAAAGTACCTGAAATATTAGTAATGATAACAAAAGAAACGACAAGCACAACTTTCATTAAATTTGAAATCTCAGCAACAAAGAAATACAACAAAAAGATCGGATTAGGTTATTTCGGATCTTTTTCCTTTGACATGATCCCCTTTAGAATAGTCTTGATCTTTTTTAAGTCTTTATGATCTTCTTCAGCTTGCTTCTCCAAGACCACTATTCTTGCGGATTGAGCTTCAATTTTTTCTTCCTGGGCTTTCAGCTTTTCTTCCTGAGCTTTGATCTTTTCGTCCCGAGCCTTCATCCTTTCTTCAAAATCGATCCGATGATCCCTTTCAAATTTCCAGTTCTGAGAAACAGAATTCAGTTTCCCATTCAGATCCCTGACTTCTTGGATCCGGAAGTTCTTTTCTTCAGTCAGCTTTTCTTCAAAGGAGTAAGTCAGCTCATTTATCTTCTTGTCCTCGGTCTCAAAAGCATCTTTAACATTGTCTTGAAACTCATCAAGCAACCTCATCTCTTCCACAGTCTTCTTCGACCAGATTGTCATCCTTTTGCAAGATCTTTTATGAGCTTCGTAACCAACAAAGAAGGTTTTGAACTGAGCCTCTATTTCAACACACTTATCCATAACCATAGATACGGAGTCGGTTTTCTGATTCAACGCATGTTGGAGCATCTGGAATCTTGAGTCAATACTAGAGAAGGTCGGAATGGTTCCCACCAACTTCTTTAAGGACTGAACAACAAAGTCATGCCCCAACGAGGATGACTCCGAATCCGAGACTTTTCTAGGAGAAATTTCTTCTTCAACAGGTTCAAGCTTTCTCTTTGAAGAGCTACCAACTTCCTTCTTCTTCCTCACTTCTGAGCTCGGAGTATCATCAAGAATTTTCTTTCCCTTGTATTTTTCCGGAATTGAATCTTGATCAGGAGTTTTCGGCTCCCCAGTAGATACTTGAATAATCTCATCAACAACTTTCTGAACAACATCTTCTTCATCCTTATCCTTCTCTGGAGTTACTAACTTAGAGGATTCAGCCTCTGAAGTTCGGAGTGATAGATGTTCCGAAGGTGATCCTTTATAATCATCCACTTGTTTCAAAAGATCTCCTGTTTCACCACTTCCTTCAGCAACCTCTTCTTCCTCTCCCACTTGCTGAATCTGCTCAATTTGCTCAACATGCTCAGCTGTAGTCACTTCCGGAAAATCAAGGTTTCTTCCTGGAGTCTCAGGTAGAGATTCCAGGGAGAAAGATCTCGGAACTGGGATGCTTCCGGATACTATTTCATTAAACTTTAACAACGCTTGGACTGCCTCGGCTTCTATCATCTTTTTCTTGAGCTTCTTCTCCTTTGCTTGTTTTTCAAGCTCATCAGTAGTTATCTCCTTTAACGCCTTAGCTTCCGCATGGTCCAATCCGAACTGCGGATCCCCTTCTTTCCTTTTCTCTTTGTCTGCTCTCCACTTTGCAACGAACTCATCAGGATAGGTCTTCTTCTTCTTTGGTTTGGGAGGTGCGGTTTGAGCTTCCTTAGACTTAGGATCTTCGACTACAACTGAAACTTCCTTCAACTTCCTTTTCTTCACTGGTTTGGATGATTCCGTTTCAGCAACCTTCGGAACCGTTTCTTCTTGATTAGGCAAGTCAACGAACTCTCCAATCTCCTTGTTGAAAGCCACATCCATCCTCTTAAGAGTGTCATCACTAACCAACAAGATTTTACAAACCCTTGTCTTAGATCTGCAAGCTTCCTTGAAAGATTCAAGGCACCGGACTATCAACTTTGATAATATTGCTGGGTACATTACGATCTGAGCTCTAAGATTTCCTTTCTTAAGATTTTCAATGGTTATAAGACTGTGCCTCATGAGGTTAAACTTCCTTAGATTTATCAGTAAATCTAAGATATAGATCTCACTCTTCTTCAAGCTGTCTTTATCGCCTTTTCTTGGTACGATAAGTCCTTGCACCCATAGCTCTAGAATCTGGAAGTTTGTAGGCAAACTAGCAATCTTCGGAGCCTTGTCATCAGCCAGTCCAAGAGTTTCTAAGGCTTTTTCCTTGTTGAAGCTACCCTTGGAATCCGGAAACACATGCGAAATAAACTCAGCTTCTCCTTCATAAGATAGCCCTACCAAACTTGCTGCCTTGATATAAGAAAGTTTATAGGTCTTTCCATACGACTTGAAGGAAAACTTCTCCCTATTATCTTCCTGGAAGAAGGAAACAGTTTCATAGAACTCGACAAGTAACTCTGTAAAAACATCGTCTTGAGTCCCCGGTTTGGATACAGCAACATCTTCCCAACCATTCAACTTAATGTTCTTTAAGATAAGAGAGTCATAGTTGTTGAAGAAATCCGGATGGACTAACCTTTCTTTGTAAACTAACCACTGAGAAATAGGCTTAGTGGAATACATTTCTTGAGACGCTAACTCCGCAGACATTCGAATCTGAAATCCTCTGGAAAGTACGGAACAAGCTTAAAACAGCGAGACAGAGATTCGGGACGCGAGAGCTTTGAGATCGATGTGGGACGAGTATTTGGGTCCCCTTTATATAGGCAACGAGATGACGGTTCACCTTCCACGGTTGATCTAACGGTTGGAATAAGATGAGATCAGATCTGACGGTTGAAATCTTGAATCCGATCTTTTTGAGGTTTTTATTAAAACAAAGAGTTAAGAAAACTATAATCCGAAATCATAATACAAGAAAATTCCAGCAAGTAAAATATGACTACGAAAACTTTAGTAGGGTAACCATACCTTTCGGATTGGCTTAGGAGGATTATTCGTAATGGGTAATATAACACAGACTAGAAAAAAAGCTTTATTGAGAGAAGACAGATTTCGCAAAAATTTTACTATGAAAAATAAACTTAGTATGAAAAACTCATTACGGAACATTCATTACGGAAAACTCAGTACGAAAAACAAACTTAAGAAGAAAATCAGTACGAAGAACTTAGTACGAAAAACAACTGGTACAAAAATATCTGGTTATGAAACTGCCAGTACGTAAATTTTCATTCCGGAAATTTTCAATACGAATACTTCCATTCCAGAAGTATTCTGTACGAGAATGTCCATTTTGGAAAAATTTTAGTTCCAGAAGTTCCATTCCGGAAATCTTCGTTCCGAAAAGTTTGAAAACAAATTTTGAAAAAAAAAACTTTGTTAAACAAACAATCAAATGTACTCCCCCTATGAAAAAGAGTTTATTACTGTAAGGAGACTTTTTCAACAGAAAGTTAATTAAGAAAGATTAACTTACGGTTATCATTCCTAAATTCTGTTTAATATATTCAAATCTATCAGAAGGCAAAGATTTTGTGAAAATATCAGCAAGTTGATCTTGCGTTCCGATAAACTGAAGAATAATATCTCCTTTAAGTGTGTGATCCCTAAGAAAGTGATGCCTAATATCTATGTGTTTTGCACGAGAGTGATGTGCAGGGTTTTTACTTAGGGCAATGGCACTTGTGTTATCACACAAAATTTGAGTTTTAGTAAAACTCAATCCATAGTCTGTGAGTGTGTGTTGCATCCACAACACTTGAGCACAACAACTTCTAGCTGCTACATATTCAGATTTAGAAGTGGAAAGTGCTACAGAATGTTGCTTCTTGCAGGACCAAGAAACTAGTGAATCTCCTAAGAAATGACAAGTTCCGGATGTACTTTTTCTATCCATTCTACATCCACCAAAGTCAGCATCAGAAAAGATTTTTAGAACAAAATCATTTCCATAAGTATAAAATAATCCTAGATCCATGGTTCCCTTAAGGTAGCAAAAAATTCTTTTTACTACCTTTAAGTGAGATTCCTTAGGATTGGATTGATATCTTGCACATAAGCATACTGAAAACATTAAGTCTGGTCGACTAGCTGTTAAGTAAAGTAGACTTCCTATCATACCTCTAAAAGATGTTTGATCTACTGGTTTCCCAGCTTCATCAAGATCTAAAGAGTTTGAGGTACCAATGGGAGTACTTATACTCTTAGTGTTGTCATAACCATACTTTTTCATAAGATCTTTAATATACTTATGTTGAGATATGTAGGTTACTTCTGGTTTTTGAGAAATTTGAAAACCAAGGAAAAATGTTAACTCACCCATCATACTCATTTCAATCTCAGATTTCATTAGACTAGCAAAAGAGTCAGTCAAAGATTGCTGAGTTGAACCAAATATAATGTCATCAACATAAATTTGAACAATTAAAACATTTTTCTTATCTTTCTTTATAAAAAGGGTTGGATATTCATTTCCCTTAACATAGTTATTTTGAAGCAAAAATCCAGTGAGTCTATCATACCATGCTCATGGGGCTTGTTTAAGGCCATACAAAGCTTTGGTAAGTCTAAAGACATGATCAGGATGTTTTGTATCTTCAAAGCCAGGAGGTTGTTCTACAAAAACTTCCTCTTGAACATAACCGTTAAGAAAAGAACATTTCACATCCATTTGGAAAAGTTTGAAATTAAAGAATGCTGCAAAGGCAAGTAGAATACGGATAGATTCAAGTCTAGCTACTGGAGAATAGGTTTCTTCATAGTCTATTCCTTCTTGCTGATTATAGCCTTTAGCAACAAGTCTAGCTTTATTTCTAACAATGACTCCATTTTAATCACATTTATTTCTAAAAACCCATTTTACTCCAATAACAGAAGTTTCCTTAGGTCTTTCAACCAAGGTCCAGACTTTATTCCTTTCGAATTCATTTAGTTCATCTTGAATTGCTTTGATCCAATCATCATCACCTAAAGCTTCATCTGTGCTTTTAGGTTCTAATTGGGAAAGAAATGCTAGATGTTCTACTTCATTTCTTAAGGAACTTCTAGTCCTTACAGGTTGGTTTACATCACCAATGATACTATCACTGGGATGATTCTTAAGAAACACCTGATTTGGGTTTTGGAAAACCTGTTCATCAACATAAGGTAGAAAGTCTTCTGAGGTAAATGTTTCAGAAGTATCTTCTAGAACAATTTTCTTATCAGAAGGTTCTTCTATCAAAGGTTGACAATCAGTTTTTGAAAACACATCCGAAGATGTAAGTTGAGATGGTTTAAAAACAAAAGGATCTGACTCATCAAATTTCACATGTACTGTTTCCTCAACAGTACAAGTATTTTTATTAAAAACTCTATAAGCCTTAGAGGTTGTGGAATAACCTAAGAAAATCCCTTCATCTGATTTTGGTGCGAATTTATGTAGATTATCTTTAGTATTCAAAATGAATACTTTGCAACCAAAAACCTTGAAGTAGGAAAGTCTTGGTTTTCTACCATTCCATAACTCATAAGGAGTTTTATTAAGAAACGGTCTAATCAAAACTCGATTTATAGTATAACAAGAAGTACTTACAGCTTCAGCGCAGAAATGTCTAGCAATAGAATATTCACTCAACATGGTTGTAGTTATCTCTTGAAGAATTCTATTTCTTCTTTCAACTACACCATTCTATTGAGGAATTCTAGGTGCTGAAAAATTGTGAGTAATACCTTTCTTACTACAAAAAGTTTCAAAATCTGAATTTTGAAATTCTCCTCCATGATCACTATGAATAGTTTTCAATGGAAGGTTTTTCTCATTTTTAACTTGAGCTCTAAAACTTTTGAAATAAGAAAAAGCTTCAGATTTCTTTGCTAGAAAATAGACCCAAGTAAATCTAGTGTAATCATCAACTAGAACAAACACATAGTATTTGCCTCCAATACTTCCAGTTTGTGTTGGACCAAAAAGATCCATGTGCACTAACTGTAATGCATCAGTTGTTGAGACTTCACCGATTGACTTAAAACTAGATTTATGTTGCTTTCCATATTGACAAGGATCACAAACTTTAGAAGAATCAAATCTAAGCTCCGGTAGATCCTTAACTAGTTTCTTCTTAGAGAGTTTACATAGGTTTCTCATATTAAAGTGTCCTAATCTTCTATGCCATAACCAAGAAAGATCTTCCATTGCACTTAGGCAAGGTAAATCTTGGCTCCTGAGGTCTTCTAGGTTCAAAGTGTAGACATTCTTTTGCCTATTGGCTGAGAGAATAAATTCTTCCTTGGAATTGTGAACTAAGCATTTATCATTCCTAAAATTCACAAGGTAACCTTCATCACATAACTGACTTATGCTAATGAGGTTGTGCTTAAGTCCTTTAACAAAAAGAACATTTGAAATCAAGGTTTTACCAAGAAAAACAATATTACCAATACCAACAATCTCTCCCTTAGCATTATCTCCGAAAGTTACCTTTCCTCCTTTCGTTTTGATAATCTTTTCAAAATAGCTTTTGTTACCAGTCATGTACCGGGAACATCCACTATCCATGTACCATGTATTGTTGCTGGTACTTTCTTTATTTTCCTGAAATCAAGAATAAAATTAGACTTTCGGAATCCAAACTTGTTTGGATCCGAGATTTCCAGACAATAAAATTTTAGGAACCCACATTTTCTTAGAAAAGTGAGCTTTGTGAAATCCTAGAGATTGGGTTTTGTTTAAGGAACAATTCTTTGCCCAGTGACCACCGCATTGACACTTGGTATAGAATGGGGCACTTTGTGGAACAAAATAATTGTTACTGAAAATAGGTTTTGCATGGGTATAACCAAATCCGGATTTATTTCTTAAAGGTCGTATTTGGGAATACATTTTATCAAAATTTTCCTTACCATGGGTAAAGTTTGATAAACACTTCTTTAAGGAAAAAATTTCGGACTTGAGTTTTACAACCAAGTTTTTATCCTCAAAATCATTAGTTTTAGAACTAGAGTTAGGCTCGAAAACATTTTTATTAGAAATTACTTTTTATAATTCTTTAGAAAGTTTGTTCTTTTTAGAACTTACTTCCTCAAGATATTTTGAAATACTTTCAAAATCAGTATTTTTCTTATCAAGATCTTTAGAAAGATCTGATATCTCTTTTGTAAGAATAGAATTCCTAGAGTTTGCTTTGTCAAGTTTCTTGTTGAGTTTGGAATTCTCAATCTCAATAAGTTCAGCAAACCTAGAGACTTCTTCATAAGTAGGTAAAGTATTTTCTTCATCAGAAGATGATTTTTCATCAGAAGAATTATAATACTCACTATCATTAGAATTTAAAGAAACATTGGTCAAACATTCAGCATTTCGCACCTTATCCATAAGACAATGATTATCAATAGGTAATCTGGCTATAAGACCAAGATTCTTCTGTCCTGAAGATTCATAATCAGAAGATTCATCTGAAGAGTCACCACCACTGGCACTCCAGGTGTCATTAGCTTTCAAAACTTTCTTAGCTTTGGCTTTATAATACTTCTTCCTGTTCCTGTCTGAATGTCTTTCCTTCCTTTCTTTCTTTTTGAGCATAGGGAAATCTGGTCTAATATGTCCAGCTCTTTTACATTCATAACAAGTAACTTCTCCATCTTTCTTATCTTTCCTGTCCTTTTTCTTATACCTAGATTGAAAATTTCTCTGTCCAGCTATCTTGTTCATCCTTCGAGCAAGATTGGCTAATTCATTTTCTGAGACTTCACTCTCACTAGATTCGGATTGAAAAATGACTTTCTTAGACTTGGATCTGGTTACTCTCTCAGGAGTCTTAGCTTTCATCTGATTTGAAGTTGTTGTAAAAGAAACAGTACCATTTCCATTCTTCTTCTTGATGTTGTCATCATCTCTCTTCATTCTAGTTTCATGTTGTAGAAGAGTTCCAAATAATTCATCAAGAGTAATTTGAGTTACCTTCCTGTTCTCATCTATAGCTGTTCTCTTGGATTCCCACTCATTGGGCATAATATCAATTATCTTGTCCACAAGAGCTTCATCATCTAAGCCTTTCTCTCCCATAGATTGTAGACTGTTGACGATAGTCATAAATCTTTGTTGAACTTTAAAGATAGGTTCTCCATAAGGAAAATTGAAGCCATGATATTCAGCTCTAAGCATAGCTCTTCTAGTCTCAATCACTTTAGAAGTCCCAAAGTGTGTGACCTCTAACTTCTTCCATATACAGTTAGCTACTTCACAAGAAGAAATTTGGCTATATATATTTCTAGTCATTGAACATAGTAAAGTATTGCGTACCTTATAGTTGAGTTGATATTCTTGCTTTTCCTGGTTAGTAAAGGTTCTGACTTCCTTGTCAGGAATTTTATAATCACCAGTAAGCATAACAAAGTTGTCTACTCCAGTATTGATAACAAAAGTCTTCATACAATCTCTCCAGTATTCATAGTCATTACCATCAAATATAGGTGGTATTTTAGGATTCATATTGTCAATTGAACCAACATTAATTCCTGCCATACTAGAAATAACTTTGCACACAAACTTGTTAGTAGCAAAGAATCGTAATAACAAAGTTCGGAATGGGAAAAGTTCGGAATGAGAAAAGTGAGCAAGAAAAACTTGTATGTGAGTACAAGTATTTCAGAGACCTGCTCTGATACCAAATGTAAGATTGGTATAGAGTAAGAGGTTTCCAACCTCTGATACCAATTGTAGGATCGAAATAGTGATGTAGATGCTCAATATACAAGAGGGGGGGTGAATTGTATACTTTAAAAATTCCTTTGGAACCTTTAAAGTTAGTTAAGAATAACTATGTTTTCCTTAAGAAAAGGAAAGGGATAAGTTTAACAAAGTTAAACTAAGTAAATTCACAACACCTCTAACACCGAATACAAAATGGGAAAGAGATTCCGAATGAGAGTTTCGGAAATATGGTTCCGGAAATTGAACCTTAACAAAAATTACAAAATGAGATTCTACCTTAAAGCGTATAGAATCTAAATAAAACAGAGTACAAATAAGGAAGTATAAGAAAGTTATACTTTCCTTATAATAAAAAATGCAGCGGAATATAAACAAGTAGTAAAACTACAAGTAACAAGATATAAGTCTTTTAACCCAAAGACAAGGGTATCCAACAACCTTGGATAAAGGTCCCTTGATTTATACTTTCAAGCAAGTCTGTCTTACCCACACCAGGGTAAGCCCTCGATACGAAGATCGGAGTCTCTGTCTTGCTATCCCCGAAAGCCCTCAACTTCAAGGTAGTTGGCAACCTCTGTCTTCCTCAGCAAGAAAGCCCTCGAACTTTAAGGTAGTCGGCACCTCTGTCTTCCTATCCCCGGAAGCCCTCGAATGTAATCACCAACATTCGGAGTCGCACGAAGCTTTGAGAGTTAATAAGTGCCTCTCTCTCTAGAAATCACTTCAAGCAAATTTGTCAGCCTTTCAGCACTTTCATCCATCAGTCGCTTCGAGCTCTTTCAAATGAGCTCCTATTTATAGGTAAGGTCGGCTCCTTCTCCAACGGTCATATTTTCCTTAAAGATCGGAGGGACCTGTACACGTGTCACTTAGACAATGGTTAGTTTATAACAAAACAGACGACATCGTTTTATAACAAAACAAATGTAACAGAATGTACGACATCGTTTTAAACTCTAACATAAAGGTTCGGAATGAAAACTTCGGAGTGAAGGTTTGGAGTGTAAAGAACAATAGTAAAGAGTAGACAAATTTTAGAAGTGTAAGAAATATAAAAGTTCGAAGTCAAACAACGATATTTTTCGGAGTCTGAATTAATTCAGAGTGTATAAAACAAAGATACTCAAATTCTGTTTAATAAGTGAATTCGGAATGAGAATTCGGAATAGGAATTCGTCATCAGAATTCGTAATGAGAATTCATCATCAGGATTCGTAATGAGAATTTGTCATCAGAATTCGTAATGAGAATTCGTCATCAGAATTCGTAATCAGAATTCATCATCAGAATTCGTAATGAGAATTCATCATCGGAATTCGTAATGAGAATTCATCACCAGGATTCTTAATGAGAATTTGTCATCAGAATTCGTAATGAGAATTCGTCATCAGAATTCGTAATGAGAATTCTTCATCAGAATTCGTAATGAGAATTCATCATCAGAATTCGTAATGAGAATTCATCATCAGAATTCGTAATGAGAATTCATCATCAGAATTCGTATCCTGAATCTGGAATAGAACTTAGTCAGAGTTTATATCCGGAATTCGGAATGAAACTTCCTTATAGTTCTTATCCAGAATCCGAATCCTAAAACAGAATGCTTTATATCGAAGTTTCAACGATTCTGAGAAAATGAATCCGAATCTCATACTTAAGAAAAATATGGATGAAAATATGATAAGGATAATTTTTCTTATAAAATCAATTTTCCTTAATAAAGCAATTTTCCTTATAAAAGCAATTTTCCTTATAAAAGCAATTTTCCTTAAGAAAGCAATTTTCCTTATAAAAGCAATTTTCCTTAAGATAAGGTGTTTGTGATTTTCAAAACAAGAAGGAATGGAAAAGTCATAAGGAAAACCTTATTGACTCAACAGGTAAAACACTTTTCCCAATGGTTCTAAACCGTTGGGAAAGAGGAGATTTGGGTTTTTCCTAATGGTTTTGAATACCATTGGAAAAAACATGGTAATTTTCAGCAGTTTATCCCAACGGTTTACAACCGTTAGTATAAAGTTTTCTCAACGGTTTTCCAGAACCATTGGGATAAGGTCATTTTTCTCCACCCTATCCCAACGGTTCACTATAAACTGTTGGGAAAAGTTTTTCCCAACATCTTACTTCCCTACGGTTTGCAGAACTGTTGGTATAACATATACCAATGGTTATAAACCGTTGGGAAATCCTATATTTCCAGTAGTGTTTCTTGGTGTGGAATTTTTGGTTCTCAAGGATACATGTTTTACTTTTTTTTGATTTAATATTGATCTTTACTTGATATGAGGTTTTTCCCAGGACTAAAAAAGGGTAAGTGTAGGGAAGTTGATAAAACACTATTTTTTAGAATATTTTATTGATAATAAATGAAATAATTTCCTAAAATTGTGCTAAATATGTTTATTTAGGAAATATTTTAGATGAGATCATTCCTTAGAAAATCTGATTAAAATTATAGTTTTACCCTTTTAAAATAAACTGTAGTATTTTTCACATAAATATTTTAATATGAATTATTTGAACTTAAATTTTTGTAAAAGTTTTCATCACTTGATTTGACACAACTTGTATTCAGGATAATAGAGCTAAAGAGTGCATTTGGTTGGTGAAAATGGGCCATGAATTAAAAGTTCGGCTGGAATCTCCCGAATGGACATGGGTTCTGTATTTGGAATATAACATCTTCATCCATGCTTTAATTAGGCCCAAATTTTGATAGGATCTCAAGAATTCATTTTCGCACAAATCAGAATTCAGGAAGGAGAGATGGTTCACACGGTTTGGAGGCCAAACGGGCGGTTCAAGTTGTATTAAAATATTCGGACAAGATTCCCCATTAACACTTGAAACCTCTTTAGACCTAGCCTCCCCTCCACTCTATAAATTAGTTTTTTCTCATTTGGAGGGGTTGGGACATGAATTAGAAGATTGGAGATAGAAGATAATTTGTTTTACCCAAATTCTCCAACCATTGTAATAGGGATATCTATTGAAGAAAGGATCCCCTCATCGAAGCCTCCTTCTGTTCTTCATGTTGTAATATTTTCAATTGTGTATTAAACTTAATTGTTATTATTTTATTTATTCTCTTTTCTCATGTTTTATTCAAATTTATTCTTCTATTAATATTCCTCTTTGGTCTGAAATTATTGAGTAGAAGCGTTATTGGGTTATACCCATTATAAACTGTTCTAAATGCAATTCGCTTCTATGATGATTACGCCACCCATGGAAGAGTAGTATTTTTAGTAATATATCTATATCTTACCTTATTCATTCATTTATTTTGAATCAATGAGATACTGTAATTCAATTAATATGATCTATTAATTTAGTTTTCAATTTAAATGAAAATAAGAAAGCAATTGAATAATAAACACAAATCACGTGAGGTCGAGAATTGTGTGAATTGTGAGAGCGTGAACTTAATTGGTAATTCAATACCACATGAGATAAATATGTAGTGTTCAAATATAATACCTAAACTCAATTAATTCTAATTTACAAAGAGGATATGTGCCTTAATTTACTACTTACCATAATCTAACCACAGAACATCAATCAAAGCAAGGTGCTACGATTGCATGTTCCGAAGTTAGCCTAGGGTTAATTCACTTCATCTTTGTGGTAAAGTTAATTCTTGTACGGTTTGAGATTTAACAAATTAAGGGATAATAATTAAGGGGATATTAATTTAAATTATAATTATTAATAAATTATTGAAGAGGTATAGTTAGATTGATTACACTTTTTAAAAATAGTTTTCTAAAAAAACATCTTCTCGTTGTGCTTTGTTAATCAACATACATTTCAAAATTAAAAACAAAAAAATATGAAATATTCTTATAGAAAATTTATTCTAGTTTTATAAATGATATACAACCCCCATCTTTTCAAGTAGTTTTCTTAATTCGTTTTATTTTATTTTCAAAATACCTTTAATAAGATGTTAAATTTACTTCCTTCTTTGAGAGACGACCTTGGTCAGCCACTCTGATGCACCTAAGTAACCCAAAAACCACTAATCATTTGAGGGCGACCACGACAGCTATTTCAGAACATAAATACAAATTTTATTATAATTTAATAAGAAAATAATGATTTTCTATGGTTAGGTAATGTTTATATTAATTATTTAACTTATTATTAGAGTATTACCCTTAGTATCTAATATTATGAAGAGAAGCTGACACCAACTCAATTTTTATGTAAACATAAGAAAAAGATATATAATATATAAATAACATATAATAATATTTTTTACATATTTAATTTAATAAATACTAATATGGTTCCCAATATTTTATCATATAAATTTAATTTTTTTTATTCAGGATGTTAGGCGCATGTGGAGAAAAAATCCAGAATAATGTAAGGGATTTTATCTCAAATTCCTCTCATTGAGGAAAGTTTGGTATTATGCACATAATTTTTTTTGGTGAATATATTACATAATTAGTTGATAATATCATGAATTATATTTTAATAATTTTATTTTATGTTCAATTATGATCCCACTCTTTCAATGGGTTTCGATTTAAATTATACTCAACTCATACACGTTCTTTCTATCAAACCATAATTCCTTAAGATATGTTTATGTTATACACCATCTTTTCCTTTAAATGGTTTATTTATACCCATATATGTAGCATTATAAAAAATAATTAATTATGGGAAATATTATTCCCAATCAGTTCATTTACTTCAAATGGGTTTTAACTGAATTGTTACCTAGTAGTAATGTTTTTTGGTATGTACATTTTCTTTCATTTAGTTAAGATCCATAATATTAGAAATAAAAGTTGGATATATTTTATAGGTTAATTTTATTATGAGTAAGTATATTTTTATTAAATTAATTTATATTGCTACAAAATAATGCATATTTTTGTAATATTTCTCACATCACAACGTATGTTTCTTATAAGGGATATTTATAACTCATGTCTCCTTTACTTGAGTTACATTGTTTCATCTTGATTTTTTTTTCATGCTTGTGGTGTCCCACCATTAAATTTTATTATATGTTATTTTATAATCATATTTTGGAAAATTATGTGTTCATAAAATAAATGTTTTATTACTCTATTTACCATGGGGGTTTTCAATAAAGGTAATTTTAATGTATTATAAAAGTTCCGTTCATAATCAAATATTTTATCTTTTTCTCCACATTTTCTATAGAAAAAATTATTTTATTTTAAGGATCCATTATTGGGGATTATTTTTTAAAGTAATTTTTTTAAATATCTTTCACTTTACCATTTTAAAATTTACATTTGAGAGTGACATGCATGTTTGTGTTTTACAATATTGTTAAAAATGTTTCCAAAAAACTTTTTTAAGTACTGAATTCTATTTTACTTTTAATTTTCTAAATTATTTAAACTCATGGGATTTATGTTCCATGAATTAATCTCTAATATATATATATATATAATAATTTGTGGGATTGAACTCATTATACCAAAAATATATAATTTCAAATACCTTATTTGGTTTTTACTTTCAAGATTTCATTGGAAATATTGTTTTTAATCTATGTCAACATCCTTTTATGTTTCTTTTATTATATAAAGTATTTTTTATTTTATAAATATACACACTCTACTTTGGATGGGTTATGATCATATTATACCATTTATTGACACGTGGAAATGTATTGTAATTCTGTATATTTTTATTCAAATATATATGATTATTGGAAGGTTGACTATTTATTTATTTGACCATTCATATTTTTTCTCTATATGGCTTGTGATCATGTTATCTAATTTATTAACATTAGTAAAATTATTAGCATTATTTTTTTGTTATTATAATATTGATGATTATTTAAATGTTTACCATATATATTTTGATCATCCACCTTCTACATTATGATGAGTTATTATCATGTTATCCCTTTTATTAACTTGGGAGAAATTAGTAGTGATTTTTATATTTTTATTATAATACATTTGATTATTCGTAAAAGTGATTATGTATTGTTCATACATTTTCTCATATGTTGAATGAATTGGAATTAATACATTGAAGTGTGGGGATGACATTATAAAGTCCCTTGATGCATCGATGAGTCTCATAAGACAATAATATTAGGTTTTGGTGTATCCTCTCCTCATATGAGTATAGTGTCTTAGAAAAAGGCCTTGACTGGATATTTTGATGTCTGGAATTGTGAAAACTATTAGTATGATATTATTAATTATTTTTATCCATATTTTCATTTATTTTCATTGATGTTTAATCCTCCCATTTTACTTTATTATAGAATTAGGACTATCACTTACTCCTATTATAATTTGTATTCCATGTTTATATAAAAATTTCCAAATATTTATGTTTTTCTGTACTCTCTATTCGAGATCACCCCCTCTTATGTTTCCATTTAACTAGGTAAGTATTATACAATATATGCATAAGAGGACAGATTGTGTTTAGAATTTGTGGGAAATATTGATGGCTTATTATGGATTTAGAAGTTTTTATAGTGGATAAAATATAATTTACGTGAGAAAGACATGTATTATTATTTTATGTTTTTTCATAATTATTTAATTCTATTAAAAAATTATTGGGAATTTATTTATCAAAATATTTTATTTAATTCATTTAGTTATGAGATAGTTATGTCCAAAAAACTATAGTCCGTGTCGAAGGAAGAATTTAATATTTTTGTTTTAGGAATTGGATCAAAGAGAATGGTTTTGGGGAATCATAATAGAGGGAAACATGAAAATTAAAATAAGGAGTTTTGGAGAAAAAGTAATTCCCATAGCTTTTAAAAAGGGTGAAGGTGATGTAAATTATAAATTTAGTTGTTTGAATCATGGAATGTTAAAATGAAGATATATGGTCTATGCTAACTGTTGTCTAAATACAACTAATGGAAAAGTTATCATACTATTAAACAAGAATATCAAGCATAAAGGTTGACTAAATTCAAATTATTTGTTCTACTATAACACTCTTGAAGGCATTCTGGGTTAGAGGATTCACACCTAAGGACAAATACTTACATTTTGTTTTTTATAGGTGGGTCAAATATGAATCACATTTATTATCACCAAATAAAATGGTTTCATTAGGATTATATATTCTCATTAACAGAAACCATGTAAGGTTTGTGGGTATATGGGAAGAGTATGATCAAATGTTAATTAGAATATTCCAACTTAGAATTTATTAAAACAATTCATCATCGATTACTTAAAAGGAATCGAAGTGGAAGAGGGTTTATAACTCACACTTGTACAGATGATCTTGATGTTGTTACTTATCCTAGAAAATAAAAATTAATGAACCTATAAATCTAGAAAATAAACATTTTCTTCCCAATGAAGAGTCTAATTTAAAAGGAATGATATGAAAGAGAATACCACTTTAATAAGGTGGGTTAATCCTGATGAATTTTGAGGTTTGGCCTAAGATGAATGATTCGAGGATAAGTACATGTCATGGAGTAATAATAATCAATCCATATGTAATTATTTTATTAAATTTTATCATTATAGAATAAGTTTAGTGTAATAAAACCTAATTTTAATTAAAAAAATATTATAGGATAGTGGGTAGGATGAGAAATGGAATTTTTTATAGGGTATGTGGTTGGTAATTTAGATATTTCTATTTATCCAAAAATAATAGTAATAAAGACACACATAGTTATTAAAATATGTCTATAAACATGTATAGATCATGGAAATGAGAATTTGGTTGAGATAAATAGGTTCTGAAGTGATAGAAAGAATAATGTGTCCTTACTTGAGTTGGTGTGGGTCTAAACACGAGGAAGAAATCAAATGGATCGACTAGAGTGGATCCATAAAAAACTATTGGGGCCCCAAATAATAGTAAAAAATTAGGAATTGAAGGGGATAAAATAAGATTAGAAAATCAAGGTGTCGTTATATATATTATGAAAATAGGAATCATGCCACATGTAGTTCTTAAATAAGGCATAGATTTTTTTTAAATATATAGTCTAATTAATGTAATCTTAACATGGATAGAGAATAAAATTATGTAGGAGTTTTTAAAAGAATTTAGATATCATGTAAGAAAATTATGTAGTATGGAACAAAAATTTTAATCATTTTAATGATCATATAGGGTGGAACATATGTCACGAAGTTTAACTTCTTAGGAAAATTTTAACTCCCTAAATCTAGAAACCCAGATAAAATTTATAATTTATTATATTGTAATAATATATAAGTAGTATAACTATTATGTATCTATAATTATACACATCAAGGAACACTAGGTACAAACAATATTCCCATATTACATTATTCATATAATAATGAAGCATAATAAACATTCTTTCATCCAAAAAATCATTCATAATATCATTCTGCATATCCAAGGGAAAGGAAAAAATAAAGGGTGATGTCAAATATTTAGTTATTGTTATATGATGTTAATTTTATCATGATTAACTAATTCAAAATCAATATGGAGTTGTGGATAATCAAAACACATTCCATTCAATTAATAAAAAATGTTCAATAGAAATATTTGGCTAGTATCTATATAAAAATCACATGGATAATGGAAATTGAATTCTTATCAATAAAAATACACAAATATGGAAATTCATGAACATTCCATCAAGACCTAATCCAATATATAATTAATCTTACCGTCAAGGAATCTCAACTAAGATATCATTTTTAATAAATGTGTAGGTGTAAACCATATACCCATATAATATGGAATGCCTATTGTTTTGCCTCACGAGACATGTTAATGAATTGAGTGGATATCGATAACTGGGATGCACTAATAACTTTCATTTCCAATTTATTAATCATATTTTTAATTATTAATAAATATAATATTTAAAATTTCTTATAAGTTAAAAGTAATACTTATTGAATCAAGAATATAGAATATCAATATTTCCCAAGTAAATGGAATAATTTATATAATAAGATTCCTCTAACTAATACAATATATGCAAATGGTATAACATTGTAACATAATCAAAATAATAGAAATGAGCCTTAATTCATACATTATATTAAAAAATGGATATAACGGATAAAATAGTGTTTAGTGAATATAGGAGAGTGATAGAGAACATGATCAAAATAAAGTTAATGATCTCAAAAAAGGTAATCCATTACTCATTAATGGAAGATAGAATTCAATGAATTCATCATCAAAATTAGTTTTATAGAAAAAATATATTTGGAAAAGAATATAGAGGCAAAAAACTAAGAGTAAATTCCTTTCAACTTTGTGTAAGGATTTATTTATAAGTCACTTTAAAATTTATTTTCATTGATTGATGAAAATAATACCCATTTTTCAGTATATTTTAAAACAAATCCCTAAGTATTATTATTGTTTTAAAAATAAACTAGGAATTTTGAGAAAGGATATTGATAACTTATAATGTTTATCATGGAAAGAAAGGGATATTAATCCATATAAGTTAATAAAACAATCTTTAAAAAAAACATTAAAATAACTCTTAAAAAAATTGAAATGATTAATTTTTAATAAATTATGATGAATTTACAAAAATGGTTGAAAATGAAATTTATTAAACATTACAATATAAATAAGAACATTTATGAAACATTTAAAATTATACCATCGTGAAAGAAAAAGAGTTGGAAGGATAACATTAAAATAATATTTTTTTTACAAAAAATCCCTTACATTTAACATGCATATTGATTATTAAACCAAAAAAATAAGAAATGAATTAAAATTATTTAAAATAAAATATTACCAGATTAGAAGAAATTTTATGGGGTTCAAAACATTAGGATCATATAATTTTCCCAAAGGTAATCGAAATATAAATAATCTTAAAATAAAATTATATTATAATAAAAACCCATTACCTTGGGTATCCAATTAGTCTTACATGTTTAATCTATATATATAATAAATTAATATTTATTAAATACTTTATAAAAAAAATTCTTCTATATTAAAATTTTAAATATCTTTTACAATCAATTTCAATTGCAATTATTGAATAACTATTTCTTATATTGACCACTCGAGGCTGTTCGGCCAATTTCTCTAAAATTACAATGGTTTATTGACCACGGTTAAAGGATTTATGAAATGATTCCATAATTTTCAAAATGATAATTATATCATTAATAAAGTATTTATCAAATTTATAAAATTTTATAACAATCCACACAAGTTGGTACTAGAAAAACAAATCACATCTCCCTATGAAGGTGGCGGTTCAATTTTACGCATGAGCGCCATTCTCATTTTCCAATGGTTGAAAGGGTAAGAAGGTAGATGATATATTATATTTAAAAAATAATAATAGTTTCATAAATATCATATATATTAATTAATTACACCTTAATAAACATCTACATAAAACAGTGATGAAAAACATTGCATAGTTTTGTGGAGATGGCATGACAAACATATGCGTGAGCGATGTTATCATTTTCCATTGAATGGAAAGGTTGTGGAAAATGTTTTTCACATAGTCATAATAACATATCAATACATTGGTCGAAATATACTCATTATATTAGGATCTATATAACATATTTAGAAGAATTATATGAATAAATAATATATTAAAGAGTCAGGTAAGATGATTGCCTCTTCTTTGAGAGATGACCATTATATGAAACCTTAGGTCTTATTAAGATGGGTTGAGTGTAATAATAAGAGATAAATAACGAGGTTTGTTATTATATGAACTTTTTTGGAAATGTATTTTCTAATATATAAGGCTCAATTTTCTTGAATAAGTGAGGAGAAGAGTTTCCCTTTTATAAGTGAGGGGAGGGACACACATGGAATTACGTTAATGATTTTAATCATATAAAGTTATTTTCTTTTTAAATTGTATCCAAATTGTCATTTATATAAATATAATAATGTTAATGTTGAAATATAACCAACTAATCAGTTTTAATAGAGTTTTTTTATTATCTTGAAGCTTTATCTCTTTATTTTTAACCCCTTTAACCCATTTTACCCATAACCGAGGTGATAAATATCTAATATAGTTACTATTCATTATAATAAAAAATTATGTTGGAATTATTACCACATATTAATTATACTAATTCCAAATATGTAATACTTTTTACATTATTTATCTTCTAAAAGTCCTATAAACTATAGTTTATATATGATTATAAAATATAACAAAAATGTTTTTGTAAATATGTCTAGTTTAAGAATAATTATGAATTGGAAAAAATAAATAAATCATTATATCGATTACAATAGAATTAATTGTATAATAAAAAATATACAGATTCATATTTTACATTAAAACCAAACCCTAAAATAAAGTTACATTGTAAATATTTTATTGAAATACAATAATTGAAAACTATTTTTATATAAACAAAAACATCACTTATATTTTGAGAATGGTAAACATACCTTTATAATTAAAATATATATTTTTATTTATATTATATTAAATACTTAATAAATATTATTTAAAAAAATTATTTATAATTCTTCATGTTATTCATAGATCATAATAATTTCTTAATAGTGTTAGATTTGTTAAATCAGTATTTTTTTAACATTCCTCTAAAAATATAAAATATATGAAAAATCCAAAAGATTCCTCCCAAGAAAATTTTTAAGTGAAAAATTCAAAAATGAAATTTGTTCCTTCAAATTCAGTTTAATTTTTTTTAATTTATTTTTTAAAAACATTATTGAATAAATATTGGTGTGTTATGATATATTTTGTTTTGAAATAATAGGTTACTATATATAAATTATTCTTGGGTGTTACATTTTCCCCTACTTCAAAAATTTAATCCTAATAATTTCCATAATATCACATCATGAATTGATGTGGGTATTTATTTATCGAAACATATTTAGGTTTCCACATTTACTCTTTAATTTTATATTTTGACTAAAATTACTTCAATAATCGATTCGTATAATTATAAAAAACATGTTCACTTGTTTCAAGAATCTGGATAGGCTCTTCATAGTGAGATTAACTAGGTTCCAATTTTATTTTCATAGAGATTATCACATGTGATGGATCTATCATCAACTTCCTTAATATTTCGATTTGTAATGAATCATGAACTATTGATATGTTATGTGGTATTTCCAAACAGTAATCAACAAATCCAATTCAATGAAAATTCCAAAATGACCAATGTATATAGTACTTAGTTTCCCTTTATTATCTAAACATGTTACACCCTTACACAAATATAATTCTAAGGAAACACGATCTTCATCTTGAAAGTATAAATCCTTCATTCAGTTATATGTGTAACACTTTTTTCTACTTTGAGAAACTTTGATACAGATCTCAGTAGTTCTCAATCCGAACATTATCTCCTTAATATGTTTTGGGCATAAACTTTTCCTTCAAACAATTTCATCCAAAAAAGTTAGTGTACGGTAAATTTTACAATAAAATTATTCATATATTTCCATTTTAATTCTCAAATTTAAAGCTATTATTATAATAAAATTATACCAAATATAAATAATGATCTCGTGTACCATGAAAGTCAAGTGATTATGACCTCAACATGTATTCCAATGTATGAATAGTCCCTTAATACTAAAAATTTGTCTAAGGATGATAAGTAGTGCTCAATTTTTTTATCATTTTAAAGATCCTTCTAAATAAATTTCTTGAATTTTGATGTAAACTTTGGTTCATGAAAAGATACAATCAAAATAGGAATACTGTTATTTATCAAAATATCATTAATATTAACCCGAATAAGATTATAAAGTAGTAGATCTTCTCTAATAATGAGAAAATGTGTGGAATTGGTTAGGTGATCAAAAATAACACGTATGGTGTCATTATTTATTATTTTATTTGGAAATCAAGAGGTATAGTCTATAGTTATATCATCCTAGTTCCATAGAAGAATGGGTTGAGGTCAAATGACTCCTCTAAGAGGTTGTCTCTTTTCCATTACATGTTGAAAAAGAATCATGTTACATATTCTATAATTTTTCATTTCATATTATCCCATAAGAAATGTTCCTTAAAATCCCAATACATTTTTTACACTAGGGTGAATATAGAAATTTTATCTATGAACTTCATCAAATAATTATCTTTTTAGAAAATTCATGGATATAACACATAGCATATTTTAAAATTTCAATATACTATCTTAATATATGAAGTATAGAAAATTTACACCATTAAAAGAAATGACTTTCCTTTAAATATTTTTTATAACCATATTGAAACATTTTATATTATCCAATAAGGATGTTTTAAAACTCATTTATTATATATGGGATGTATCCCCTAACTTAACGATTCCCACATCCAAATTTACTAAATCCATCGATATAAGAACCTTTTAAATAATAATTTTAGTCAAAACACCATGATATTTCCCACTTAAAATATAAAATATCTTGTTTTCCTTCCTAGGGTGGTAGTGTTTTGATAAATCATAATCCCCAAGTAGTTCTAGCCATTTCCTTGGCCTCATATTGAGATTTTTGATGATAATATGTATTTAAAAAAAATTGATCCCTATATATTTCACATTTTCACCAAAAACATAATGTATCTATATCTTAAATGAAAAGATTATGATTTCCTACTCCAGATCATGTGTTAGATAATTTTTTTAGGAATCATTAACTTCCATGATTCATAGGAAATAAATCTATTATTATTTATATACACACAACCAAGTCCCTTCTTCGATGCATCACTATATATCACAATTCCATCAAATCAAAATGGTAAAGTCAATATTAGTGGATTTATCAATCTTATCTTAAATTCATTAAAATGTTATCTGTAATATTCTCAGGATAAAAACACGTTCCCTCTATGTGTAAACATTGGTTATCGGGTAATCTAATCAATAATAATTTTAAACAAATCGTCGATTGTTTCGCACTAATCCAACAAAAATATGAACCATAGTTATATTAATTGGTGATGGAAATTATATCATATTATTTTATTTAAAGGATTAAAACAAATTACATCCTTATATATAATATATCCATGAAATGAAACATCAATAACCATAGTACTCTTACGGTTTGATGAGCCCATAAGGTGCGTTGATGTGATTAAGGTTTTCCCTATCACCGCTTAGGGTCTCCTTTGGAATATCTTTAGACTCCTAATCGGTGATCTAGTGATAGATATTTCTTTTCTAGGGGAGGTTTAAAGGTGGGTTAAAGGGCACAACTATCTTGGCATTTCCCATCGATTGTTGGCATGTCTTCACTCTTTCCCGTCTCATTGGGTAGGGATGCATTTGGTGGCCCGATGAATCCAGTTATCATTGTTCCAGCCTCTATTGGATGTGGGTAGGCTCAATGGTTATCTATTATATGTAAGTGTGTGTGGTGGTAGGAGGTGGTATCCAGGTTAGAACATGAGGGAGGTGATGCGATCTGGCTCTGGATTGCGTTTGGTGCTTAACTATTTGCGATTCTGGATTTGCGTTCTCTCTGTGTTGTGGCGGCGATGTGGACAAGATTTAATGGGATCGTCTTGCATTGATGAAGTTTTATGAGTGATTCTATTTTTGGTGATGTTTTTATGGTGTTTTGTGATTCGGTTTGATGGTGTGTGATGATCTTCCTTTGGTAAAGGATTATGTGATGGACAAGGAGATATTGATCTATATCTCTAAATTTTGTCAATCTGCGTAATCCTAATGATTATTCCTAATCGGTGCATGCTTCTAAAGAACATTCCTGAAATTTTATTATAGAGGTTATGTTCTAAATAATGCGAAGGAGTTGTTATTTAATTCCATTCAAAATATGAAGGAATTCTGTGAGGACGCCAGAGCCATTGATAGAAGAAAATGGGAGGAGGATGTCAAATAGGTTAAGGATGAAATCACATCACTATGTTTGGAAGAGGACAGGTTGTCTTAAAGGTTTTTGGTGTGATGTTGTTGAATCTTTTTCTTTTTGGATTGTTGTTTATGGAAATGTTTTCCTTGTGTCCCTATGGTTTGCATTTAAGGGAATTTAAAATGAGTTCATCTAGAAAGGGGTGCTTCAGAAGAGGTTCAGAGTAGAAGTTTTTACCTGGAATTACTATTCAGATTTGGACATTTGAGAGGGTATGAAATTTAAATTTGTTCCAAGACTGTATATTCATGCACGTGACAACTTGTTGAGTAGTAATGAATAGATTGAAGCTTGTCTTCAGGGTTATGTTGCTTGGTTAGAGCATTTCTTTTTAGTTTTGAATGATTTGTCTTTGTCCTTGATCTGACTGTGGAGGCTTGGTTGTTGTTTAAGTCATGATGTCATGTTGGGTTACCCCTCATCCCTTAAAATGGGGTTTGTGAGAATAAAAATTAATAAATTTTTAGTTAGTCAATCATCGGAAATTTAGAATTCATATTTAAAAAAAATTCATAAAACCTATTTTACCTACGCATCTTTGGAATGATTCAAAAATTATATTTATGCTCCTCATATATTTTAGAGTATAAAAATTTATCATTAATAAATAAATAAAAATTATCAAGATAATCATTTAATACTTTCTTCCTCATATCTATAAAAATAATGGGTGCATTATTCAATCCGATGAGAATTACTATAAATTCACAATGCACATATCTCGTATGAAATGTCATAATTGTAATATAATACTTCTTTACTCAAACGTGATGATAACCATAATGAATATAAAATTTTGAAAAATATTTATCTCATTTTATATGATAAAACAAGTCATAAATGTGGGTAATAGGATACTTGTTCTATATAATTTTGGAATTTATTTCCCTATAATCGATACACAACTTCATAGAATAATATTTCTTCTTAAGAAAAATAATAGGGACTCCCCTTTGGTGAAACACTTGGGAATATAAATCAATTATCACACACCACTTTTAGTTTTCTTAAGTTCCATTAATTCCACTATGTCCATCCAATATCAATTATAAGATATAGGATTTTTTTACGGTTGAGGTATATAAAAAACTAAACATCATGATTAGGTTGATTTATCAGTAGTTCTTATGGAAAGACATCATTGTAATCATGGGAAATAGGTACATACTCTATTATATGGATTATTTCCCTATTAATAGTCTATTTTTACTATTCTAATCTATGAATTTAATTAAGAAAAGCTATTGGAGGTGAATCCATACCATATTCAAATGATTCAGTTTACCCTATAAAGACATGGGATTTTACATCTCCATCATGAATCGTAATATAATTATACTGGATATAGATTTTTTAATTATAAATTTAAATCCAATTCATACAAGGATTATATAAAAGTAAACCATAGGTATAATAATAATTTTTTAAAATAGGGTATGTCAATGTGTCAAAATGGGAATTGACTGATACATCCTTCTATAATAATATTTCCACTATGGTATTGATTGAAAACTCCCTTATTAAGGTTCAAGGTAAATATCTAATTTTATTAGAAAAAATAAGATATAAAATAATGTGAACATAGAAAATAAAATAAATCATTAGCTAAATTTGGTTTTATGATCTATATACCTACCCCCACATCCTTAGAAGCTTCAACCTCAACCATAATAACTGCATAATCCTATCCTACCCCATTAGACTCTTCTATAGGAGGATCCCTTGACACTTGGGAAAATTGTTTTAAGAATTACTCATATCTTTAAAACTAAATAATTTGATATTAGTGATTTAGTTATTTCACTTGTATTAATGTGACTTATTATCCCTTTCTACAATTTTGAAACCAAATTATTATTTACATTATGAAATTACCAGGGTCTTTCCTTCCACAATTATCTCATGTTGGAAAAACCATATTCCCTTTCCTATATAATGAAATTATTTTTGTTAGGGCCCATATAACCTCTTATATTCTTGATTTCCATTTAAGATATAAATTCCATATAATTCATTCACTATCATGATGTAACTTGATATTAAAAAATCATACAATGAATATATTTGATAAAAAACTATCCTTTGGAAACTCGACTTAAGACCATCAAAAAAACTATCTATCATACTTTCCATATTATGTATGTAGTTTGTATCATGCCTAAATAGTCTTAAAAATATATCCACATACTCTATAATACTTTCTTTATCCTTATATATTAAAGTGGGAACCTACTCTCAATTCTAGTTCATCGATCTTGATAAATATATTTCTCAAAAAATATCACATTAAAATATCTTCTTTCAATAAATTCTAAATCATCAACCTATTTAGTGTTATGGATCAATGAACACCAATTATAGACATCTCTTTTGAAAAGATACACTACAAGAATAAAAATTTCCCTTTCATTAATTCCCAAATCTAGGAATAGTTTTTCCATGGAATTAATTCATTTCTAAGATACCAAGTAATAGCAGTTATATTATAATATATAGGCTATTTTCATATTAAGATACCCAACATTGGTGAATTTTGATATGGAAAAATAGGTTGTTCCTTATGAGTGAAATTTTTTATCATAACGTGAGTCAGATTCTATAATATGGCCATGATATACATAGTTTCAACACTGACTGTGTTGGATTTCTTAGTATAGAAAACGAAACATTGAATATGGGTGTTATTTCACATCCTTATGCTAGGTGAAATATCTAATCAATGGAACATGTCGAGTTATCTCCTAATAATATTGAATATTGATCCATGAATTAAAAAATCCCCGTGATATAAAAAGTTCCCAAATTCAACATGGGATTATAAAAATTCTCATGTTATCTATGTTTATTAAAAATCCATTTCCCATATATCCTACTAGAAATCCCTTAATACCAACTATAAAACCTCAAATATAGTAATTGTGTTCCATTGTTTACTTTATTAACTTGGTAAAAGATACAAGGGATCTTACTACATAGGATCAATCAATTTATAAGTATTGGAAAACTATGTACATAAATGATACCCATATTACATTAAAAATACAAAAACATAGCATGAAAAGCATTCTTATATACTTGAAATCATTTCTAATATCCTTCTATATGGTCTGGGGAATGAAAAAAATAAATTTTGAAATCATTTAGTCTGTAGGGGTTACATATAGTGAACACTATCATGAGTTAATAAGGTATAATAAATAATAATGACTGGATAATAAAAACACTTTTTATTTAATCTATAACTTGATTTCAATTAACATCCATAAAAAATATTAACATAGAAATGACATAGATAATTGATAGAGAATTCATAAGAAAATAAATACATAAATCCAAAAATTCTGAAACTTTTTATCAAGAATTTGACCAGGTTATCATTAATCCTACATTCATGGCTTCTCAACCAGTAAATAATTCGAAATAAATGTGTAGGTGTGAACTAAATACCTATCTAATATGTCATGTATACACTTTTTCTCAAGATAAATTTCAATGCATTATGGGGATATCTATAATTGTTCCCCATTGCTCACTTTCATGTCCTATGCATTCCATATGTTTTGAAGGATTAATAAAATTAATCCTGACAATGTATTATAATTCAGAAAATATCAATATTGAATCAATAATATATAAATTCTATATTTCCCAAGTAAATAAATTAACATATATAATAATATTTATTCAATTGATAAAGTTGATAGTAATTTTATATGGAAGAGTCATTATCGTAGTGACAGAAATGATTCTTAATCCATCCATGATATTTTAAATATGGATATGAAGTTGAGAAATAATTCCCAATGAACAATGGAGGGTGACATAAAACATTATCAAAATAATGTGACAGATCTAAAAATAATGTATAATCTATAAATCATAAAGTATAATAGATGGCCATAAATTCATCATAAATAGAGGATTTTTTTTGTAAACTTAATCCTTTATAATAGAAAACCCTAACAAAAACATTAAAAATAACATCATTGTATCTTTTTGTAAGAATGGAGTTATAAATCAATTTCAAAATTATTTTCATTCCTTTAAGAAAGTAATATCCATTTATTTTGGTATCTTTAGAATCTAAAATTTTCTATAATGTTGGGAAAATATTTGTCTTTGAAAATAACCTTGAAAACATTTAAAGGATTATTGATTATGTATATGGTGTATGGTTTTAAAAAATGGCTATCAATCTATATAAGTTAAGAAACAATTTTTATAATTTTATAAATAGTTGAAAATAACCCATATATAAAATGTTGAAAAGAATGATTTTAAATTATTAATAGAGTGTAAAAAATAGATGAAAATGACCTTTATCAAAATTTTATCACTAAATAATAATATTCCGAGAAAATTTAATTGGTCATTAATATTCAAGAAAAATATTTGTAAGAAAAACATTAAAACATGATAGTAACAAAACAATACCTTACGTGTAACTTACATGTTGATCATAACTCCAAAAAAGGAATAAATAAAATATAAACATGTAAAACCAAACATTAACATAAGATAATAAAATTTAAGGTGTTTAAAATTTTAGGATTATATAATTTTACCAAAATAAATTTAAATATAAACTCTCGAAATAAAATGAGATTTTAAAAGAAATACCTTAACTTGGGTATCCACTTAGACATAAATGTTTGATCCTAACTTATAATGAATTTAAATTTATTAAATAATATTATTAGAAACATTTTCATATATATTTTATTTCTAAGGACCTTTTATAACCATTCTAAAGTCATTCATTGAATATTTCATGATTACTATGACCTCTTAAGGTTGTTCTGTTAATTTCACCAAAATAATGTTTTTTTATTGATCATGGTTGAAGGAGTTATGAAATGTTTTAATAATATACATAATGTTAATAATTTAGGGAATATAAATTTTATTCATTATATACAATTTTATTATCGTCCATACATTGTGGTAGTATAAAAATGAATACCATCACTTCATGAATGAGGTTGTCCTGATGTACGCATGTGTTATGCTATCATTTTCCAATAGATGGAAGGGTATGAGGGTAGATGATATATTTTATTTATAAAATAATAATAATGTCATTAATATCATATATATTAATTTATTATGCCTTTATAACAATTCAGGTGAAACTATGATGAAAAAAATACACCACTATGTGGAGATGGTAGACTTTACCTATGCACGAGAGATTATTTCATTATACAGAGAAAGGAAAGGAAGTGAAAAATAGTTGTACCATAATAATAATAACATATAAGAATTTTTTTATAATTTAATAATTATTTTATGATGGATACATTAGATTTAGGGTATTTATAATAAGAAATAAACATTGAAAGAGTCGAGTCAGATGATTACCTCTTCTTAGAGATACCACTTATGTATTACAACTTAGCCCTCATTAGATGGTATTAGGGTAACAAAATTATATCAATAATAGAGTAAAGGAGTCTATAAAGGTTTTTGGGCTTGTAATGATTGAGCTGTATGGATTGATGTTTGAGAATAATGGAGTAGAAGTGGTTCCCCTTTTATAAGTGAGGGTCGAGACACCTTTGTAATTATGTAAATTTTTTTAATAATGCAAATTAATTTTATTTTAAAGGTTTATAAAATATTTATAAATTTGACTATTAGAAATGTAATTTAGAAATAAATCCATATAATTTTTAATAATGTTTTTATGTTATCTTTAATCCTTATCTCATTATTTTTAACCATTTTAACAAATTTTAACCTTAACTGTGGTGATAAATATTCACCATGGTTGTTATTCATTATGATAGAATATTAATATGACCATATAACCAAATATTAATTATTAAAATTCAAAATATTTAATCCATTTTACACAATTCAACTCATAGAAGTTGAAGTAAATATATTTAATATAATTTCACAAAACACAACAAAAAACATTTTTAGAAAAATGTTTGTCTTAAAAATATATTTTTTATAACAAATTAAAGTATAATTTTGATTAAAATTAAATTTATATGATTATGTTAAATGAAAGGAAAAACATTTTCTGGTAAAACCAAAATAAAACTATAATTTACCCTGAAAATTCATGATTAAATGAAAACTAAAATGGGTTTTATTTGAAAAAAAATTACTAACATTTAAAAAATGATTAGAAAATATTTATCAGTTCAAAATTATATTTTTTATATAAACTATATTAATTATTTGATATATTTTCTCTATAAAAAGTTTTTCATAAAATTTAAAGTCATTCATATATCATTATAATATCATAAATATGATTTTTTTGTAAAATTTATATTTTTTTTCTCCACTAGAAAATGAAGTGTGTATGATAAGTTTCAAATATTGATCTTATAAAAATATTAACATGATGAATTAAAAAAATTAAATTCATTTCATCAAATAATTTTTTTGACATGTGGAAATTTATCTTTAAATTATAATATTCAGTAGAGATATATACATTATGTTATATTTTCCTAAGAAATAAAATCTTATTTACTATTATTAAAATTCTTTTGTTACAAAAAGGATTATTTTATCTTCTAATTTAAGGTCATACTACTTAGAAAAGTTTCCATTAATTTAAACATAAATTTATAAGAAAAGTGTTTTATATATTATAAATTCATGAAGTGGTAACTTTTGATCCCAATATATAGTTGTGAAAATAATTTCCCGAGACACCTTACCTTGGTGTTCAATGTGATATTCTCTACATACATTATGGAAAAAATATACTTCTTCATTAGAGTAAAAAATATGTATGATGTATTGTATCTCAAATTTTTGTTCCAGTGTTCATGGATCACTCCCATGATTCATCAGAAATTTTAAGGCTAACACCAGTTCTCCATGAATGAAAAGTCAATGGTGACCTTTCTTATCAAATTTTCTTGAAACATTATTTTGATGGACTTCACTGTAATGCAATTTTCATAACCCTTTTCCATCGATTCATTCCAAATACTTCAAGCTAGTTATAGTATTTTTCATCATTTTCCATCTAATAGAAATGACTCTATAAAGGGAAAAACACTAAACATTAATATGAAGGACATCTTCAGTCTCATATAGTAGTGAATATAAGGTCTCCCACATGTAATTACAGGATATGGTGAGATAATCTCACATAGAATAAATAAGTTCGTATATAGAAGAATTTATTTCAAGATCTATCATCTTTTAAATGATGTGGTATTTTTTTAATATTCACTCTCTATTAATTCATTGATATAGGATTGATTTATAAATTGTTGCACTATATATTGTACTCCAAATAATGTTCCTTTAACTCAAAGGAACAATAGTTGTTTTTAGTACAATTTAATATTTTTAAGGATCTTGATACCTCATAATAATGTTTTAATTCAATATTTTGATCATATCATTTGTATCGATGTTCTTTAAGGTTAATGATTAAAATAATTTACATAATAGTTAGTAGGAGTTAAGATAAATATAAACTTCTTATTTATGGTTGGTGGTTTTAGACTCATTGAATCAATCCTCCTAATAGAAAATAGACCAGAGTACTAATTGTTTTGAAATAATTCTAGGGGTTGATGGATATATTTAACATGTATCAAACATGAAAGTAATATCTTAGTGAATTATAAACAATTATGAATTAGTGATGATAAAAAATATCAAATTCTCTAGATATATTGGTTGATATTTTTCCCCAATTGATGGGAAATACATGTAATATTGTGTATTTCTTGTATGATAGTGAGAGTCCCTCTTACTTCAATAAATTGGTGTTGTACCCCAGTTAAACCTCACTTGTATAGAACTATCTTGTAATTTTTTATCATCACACAAGTCAAAATATTCTCCATGTTAATAAATTTTTTATCTTTTACCTCAATATTATAGTAAACCTTTCTTTATAATATTCTTTATAATGGGTGACTTCAGGTTTATTTTTACATTAAAATTAAAAGTTGATGACTCACCATGATTATATAGGTTATAGAATTAATGGATATTTTATAACATTTCTAATAAAATAATATAAATCTTTATGATGTATAATATGGATTAGTGTTTAAAACTATAATGATTAGTGGGGGTGGTGGGTATGTTATCTAGTGCACAAACTCAAGAATTGTGTGAGAATGGATTATAAAATAACACTAATTCCAAAGGAATTTTTTTAATCATCTCATATACAAGATCAAGAAGTGGTATTAGTTCATACTTACTAAGTGAATAAACATTATTGATATTCATAATCACTATTTCTAAATGTTCTTTTATGTCTAATCGGGAAATTGATATCTAAATTATAGATCCAAAATTTTTATGAGGTTTTGATATTCATCCTCATTATTTGAAAACCCCTATAAGTGGAGGAAAGATAAGAGAGAAAACACCTTAATTGGGGAAATGTAAACAATCTCCAGGCCGACCCAAATGAATTTCCAATCTTCCATCCTTATCCCCATCATACCTTGATAAGTTCCATAAAATTATATTTTCAATTTTTAGGTAGGATCATGGAAAAAAATCCTTCTTAATCATGGGGTTAAATGTTTAATGGTTATTCATTTGAGGTATGTTGTTCTTATTTGAAATGTAATTTTCCTTTCTAATTAACCACCTTCTGAGATACAAAGTGGATATAAGATTAATACAAAATGACAGATCATCTTAATAATCTTTCTATTAACATTTGGAGACCAAAGATGTATTTGAGGAGACCAATATTGGTAAAACATTGGGCTTGATGATGTTTTCTCTTGATTATTTTTGGGTGTGTAGGCACATGGTCAATCCAAATTTTTCATTACCATGGACGAAAATAGAGTGTGATCACTTAGTAATTTTGGAAAGATTGATGCTTCACCTTTTTGTCTCTTTAGTTTCAAATTTTTTAACATTTTTATGACACAATCTCTTGAATTTCTCAATGCATGGAAGCTTCAGAAGTTTACCAGAATTTTTACTTAGTGTATAGGTGCATGGTTGATCTAATTACATGAACAATTGATTTTTTCAAATCTAGTCACTCTGAACCAAGCACGATAGAATTTAATTTATATATGTGATAAATATAAGATATTACCAAAATTTCACATTGTTTGTTTGATATTTCATCTTATATAGTCAAACCATCCATGAAACGGTCAATCTATTGGCACATTCAGTTTCTCTAGACCTTTTCTAGATTATATTTATGTTTCTTAATTACCAAAGTATATAATTCGGAATTAAAAATTAATAAATTTAAATTAAAAATTAAATATGAAAAAGGAATAAAATTATTAAATTTCATATAAAATATGATTCTTATAATTTTTTTTGAGTAGTTAAAATCAATAAACATTAAATCATTTTCATATACAATACACCTGAAGTCATCGTTAATAAAATATTTAAAGTATAGAAACTCAAAAATTCACAAAATAATATTCCCAAAACATTGGCATTCAAAATTGAGAACAATTTTTCTCTTTAATACAATAAATCTCTATTTTAAAAATCTATTTTATTGTATGAGAAATACATCTTAAATTATGCATATAATCATAATTTATCTGTTAAAATCAAATCTTATCACATAATACCCCACCATTTCACTGAAATAGATATGGAACACTGTGATAAAATAATGTAAACTCAAATTTCCCCCACGCATAATCAATTTTACTCCAAATAAATTTAATTCATTAAATTTATTTACTTTCAAAAAATCCTACAAAAAATGATCATTATCTAACCCAAGTTCAAATAAATTTTCCGGAATTAATTTTATTCATCGATTTATCCATTATTAAAATTGTCATGCCGCTTATGTAAATTCTTCACACCAACCTACAATAACGCTAGATCAAATTATTGTTTTAGGAGTGAATACTAGAGAGATTTAAGTGGAATTAAATATATAACAAGACTAACTACCATCTTTCACTCTCCCCAAAGTTACTCAAACCAAAGTTGTCTTTTCCACTTAGATGATAAAACTAAAAATATTTTCTAATGAATCAACTGTCTATTTATTGATTTTCAATTAATATTTTATTCACCTAAATGAACTCATTTTCCAAAAGTCTCTTGATTTTAATTTTTTTTGGTAATGAGTTTGTGCATATAACTTGGAAAATAACTTATTTGGTTTGAAAATATATTTATTTATAGAACACACATAGTATCCTTGTCTCAAATACTCATTGAGGGATTCCAAATACAACTTTTACTCTATATTAAAAGGATTTATATTAATATTGAATGTTTTGGATCTCAAATATTATTCATTTTACCAATGAATAATTTCTATGATTATTATAAAACTTCTTGTTTCTTATAGTTACAATTATAATTCCAAAAAAGTATAACTTATCACTCTTCCCATTATAGTTTTCAAAAAATGTTTCCTTAAAAATAGTGGAAAAACTCACTCACAAAATCATTCAGTTCAAATACCTTAAGACTTATTGGAATATGTAAAAGTAGGAATAAAATTTCCCCCTGATAGTTTATAGTTAATTTTTATTTTCTTAACTGATATACACACCAAAAAACTAATTTGATTCAAACATTTTCCCACACGATGGTTTAAAGGGAGGACTTATTAAAAACATTAGTGTGTTTTTTGATGTATATATTATTAAATCATGGTTAAGAATAATTAAATTTAACTCTACCCAATAATTAAAACTCAACATTATCCAAAATATTGAATCATAAGTTGAGAGAATAATTTTGTTCAAAAAAATAATAATTTAGTTGCTCCATGGAATTTTGAATGGATGAAAAGAAGGTTAAAACAATATAATTTCCACACATATAATAAATTTTCAGAATAAGTTTTTTTAATAGACCTTCCTTTTTATTGTTATACAATGAAAAAATATTTTCCAATTCAGATAACATAACATCGTGATATATAATGATGTTAAGTTACACAGGTAATCTTAATGGTTCAAGATAGTTTTGAAATGTAGTTGAACTGAATTTTTAATTCCCTAGTAAAAATAAATATAAACACCCATGGAAGATAACATATTTTCTATTAAAATTAAAGAAAAAGTAAATTTAATGAAAACATAGTTCATAGTACAATGAAACATAATATTTGAGGAATAAATTTTGTAGAAATAATAATTGTACTCCTATAAATGTGGAGGTTTTTATCATCACATTTATTTTTCAATTTCACTATCCATTTTAACATTAAAAATATATATATAGTTATATTTTTTAAGCTTATAAAAAATTAAAACATATCAATATTATATTATATAATTTAAATATTGAGAAATAAAATATATATAGTATTAGTTTAATGATATTTTTATCTAGAAAAATTAAGCAAAAAACTCATTTGAGACCTTTAGACTAGTTGAAATATTTCTCTAGTGAATTTCATAGTATGTTTTTCTTATTTAACCACTAGTGAAAACTATATTATAATTATAAAACATGTATAAGTCTCAAATTTATTCAAAGAAACACAAAATAAATAATAAAAAATTTTGGGATGAATTTCAAGAAGCACTCAGTTTATATTCTTCATTTAGACTTCTGTAAAGGATAAAATTTACTAGTTGGAGATATAATAAAAGTAATTATATTTCCCCTAAATTTAATGATTCATTCTATACTCATTTACTAGAAAAGTAAAGTTATCCTCCCCACCCAGCTCAATAACCCCATAGGCTAGAACCTTAAGAATGATGAATGGGCTAGACCACTTGATTTTTAGTTTTCTTGGAAATAACACTACCCATGAGATAAATAGTAAAAACATATTTCCAATATTGAAGATCATATTATAAATGATAGAGTCATGAAAATCCTTGGTTATTTCTATAGAAATTTTATAATTCTCATTGAATTACCTCATGGTTTACTCCATCTCACTAAGTTCCAATAACCACCTCCCTCTATCCAACATAAAATCATAGTTTAGGGCCTTCACAACCCAGAAGGACTTGTGATGAGACTTTACTTGAAGATGAAAGGTATCTTGAAAGAGTTTCCTATAGAGATACATCTCTATATGGGTATTATATGAATACCTATAACCTCATAGATCATTATCAAATTTTATTGTAAAATATTTCAAAGGAATTGACATTGTCTTGTCCAAAATTTGTTTAATATCTCTATTTGAAGTTTTAGTGTTACCACTTGACTATGAGTGATAAGTGCACTAGTAGAAAAAACGTTTAACATGTTGGAATTTTTCATGTCGGTTCTATATAACCGACGTGAAAAGCTTTAATGATTGATATATCACGTTGGTTATTTTATAACTGATGTGATATATATATCAGGATCCATATTTTACATCGGTTATAAAATAACCAACCTAAAATATACAGATATTTTCCTTTTTACGTCGGTTATTGAATAACCGATGTGAAAATCGAATCTGGCATGCTTTATCACATCGGTTATAAAATAACTGATGTGATAAAGGAAATCTCGGTGCTTTATCATGTCGGTTATTTTATAATCGATGTGATAAAGGAAAGCTCAGTGCTTTACCATGTTGGTTATAAAAACATGACTTGATAAAGACAATATTAGCAATTTATCACATAGGTATAAAGTGACATATTTCAAATCATTTATAAAATAACTGACGTGATAAATTGTTTTCTACGTCGGTTATTAAATAACTGACATTATAAATATTTTAAATGATTTATCACACCCTGTATTCAGTCATTCTGTTTTCTTTGATCCGGTGACCTGCGACTCGTCTCTCTCGCGCGGAAAACCTAGAAACGATTCGTCAAAGTCGTGCCCTCTAGAATTGGTTTTCCAACATCATTATTTATATTTATTATTATCAGATCTATCAGGTCTACTCACAACATTCAAGTAAGCCTCACACGACTCATTTTCAGTTTTTTTTCTGCGATGCCCTAAACTAATTTTTTGAGATGTTATTTTTCTTTGTTCTTGCTGTCATGGTTAGTTTCATAGTGTTCATATATACCATTCTAAATTATTTTCTTGTAAATAAAACCTATGGAAGTGATATCATGCAAGTTTATGATTTTTGTGTGTTCTATCATGTGTGTGTGCGCGTACAAGGGGTTTCCAAGGGGGTGGGTGGGATGTGCAAGTGGGTGGGTGTGTCCCGGGGGGTTGGGTGGGCTATCCAGTTGGGTGGGGGTGTCCAGGGGGTGTCAAAGGGGGTGGGGGTGGTATCCAGGGGGGTTTGGGGGCTGTCCAAGGGGGTTGGGGGTGTCTAAGCGGGTCCGAGGGATGTCAAAGGGGGTGGGGGTGGTGTCCAGGGGGCGTGGGGGCAGTCCAAGGGGGGTGGGGGCTATCCAGAGGGTTCAAGAGGCTATCCAAAAGGGTTGCGGGATATCCAGAGGATCCATGGAGGGGGGGGGGGCAGTCTAGGTGTGAGTGTGCGTGGTGGGGGGGGGGGTCCAAGGGGGTGGGGGAGTGTCGAAGGGGGGTGGGGGGGGGGGCTGTCTAAGGGGGTGGGGGCCCTGTCCAGAGGGTTTGGGGGGTTGTCCGGGGGGCTGTCCAGAGGGTTGGGGGTGTCCAGGGGGTGTCCAAGGGGGTAGGGGGTGGGGGTGGTGTCCAGAAGGGGTGGGGGTGTCTGGGGGGTGGGGTGGGGGTGGGGGCTCTCTAGGGGGTGGGGGTGCTGTCTAGAGAGGTGGGGGCTGTCCAAGGGGGTGGTGGTGTCCAGGGGGTGTCCAAGGGGGTGGGGGTGGTGTCCAGAAGGTTTGGGGGGCTGTCCAGAGGGTTGGGGGGTGTCCATAGAGGTGGGTGGGTGGGGGGGGGGGATATCCAAGGGGGTGGGGCCTATCCAGAGGGTTTGGGGGGTTGTCCGGGGGTGGGGGGTGTCCAGAGGGTTGGGGGGTGTCCAAGGGGGTGGGGGTGTCTAGAGGTGTGGGGGGTTGTCCAGAGGATGGGGGGGCTATCCAGAGGGGTGGGGGCTGTCTAAGGTGGTGGTGGTGTCCAGAGGGTGTCCAAGGGGTGGGGGTGGTGTCCAAGGGGGTGGGAGATAAGTGTCAGTTGGGATTGACTATTGCATCATGGTTTGTGAGATTGTGACGTGATGATTGTATTGTTTTATGGATATTAGGCTATAATTTATTAGTGTTGTTTAAGGGGGTGGGGGTGGTGTCCAAGGTGGTGGGGGTGGTGTCCAAGGGGGTCAGTATAGTCTATGTTTGAGGTTTCCACTGCGTTTTTTAAGGATTCAAGCATTATGAAAAGATTAGGGGTGTTGCAATATGATTCTATTTGGTTATATATATTTTTACCAGTCATTGAATATGTGAAAATTATGGGTTATGGGGGAGACCATGTCATGGTTTTCAAAGATGCGCAGTTATCCTGACCCCATTGTACCGTGATGATAGGATTTACACTGTGATTTTCTTCATCAAAGTTTTTATTTTATATTTGATTTTATTCTCAGGTTTACTCCATTTTCTCCAATTTTCTATCAACCATTGGAGGCCCCATGTTTTTCTTGGATTCAATGGAATTTCCTTAAATAAGTTACCTATTCCATGTTCTTCTTCCTTTATTCTTTGTTCCTTTTTTCTTCTTCATCCACTTCTTCTTCTCCTTTATTACTTCTATTATTAGGGATGTTTGGTAATTTTTAAATTGACGGTTTAATAGTAATCGATGTGTTCTAGGGTTATTAGGAAGGGTGGGGGTGTCCAAGGGGGGGATGTCTAGAGGGGTGGGGGCTGTCCAGGGGGTGGGGGGGCTATCCAGAGGGGTGGGGGGTTGTCTAAGGGGGTGGTGGTGTCTAGGGGGTGTCCAAGGGGGTAGGGGTGGGGGTGGTGTTCAGGAGGGGTGGGGGTGTCCAAGGGGGTGGGGGGGAGGGCTGTCTATAGGGGTGGGGGCTGTCCAGGGGTGTGGGGGGGGGGGGGCTGTCCAGAGGGGTGTGGGGCTGTCCAAGGGGTTGGTGGTGTCCAGGGGGTGTCCAAGGGGGTGGGGGTGGTGTCCAGGGGGTGGGGGTGGGGGGGGTGTCCAAAGTGGTGGTGGTGTCCACGAGGGTGGGGGTGGTGTCCAAGGGGGTGGGGGTGTTGTCCAAAGGGGTATGGGTGCCCAGGGGTGTGGGGTGGTGTCCAAGGGGGTGGGGTATTGTCCAGGGGGTGGGGGTGGTGTCCAAGGGGTGAGAGGGCTGTCCAGAGGGGTGGGGGGGGGGGCTGTCCCTAGGTTTCAAATTGTTAATATCTGTGTAATTTTTAGTAGTGAATATATAAATATTTTAATATTTATAATTCATATTTATTTTTTTACGGAAGGGTGAATTTGGTATCCAATTTCACCAGGATGTATTATTTGTGAACCTTAATAAGAAAGGATCCAAGATGAAGTTAAAAATGTTATATCTAACTATATTTTATTTTTAAAATCATATTCAGGCATATTTTTTTAAATACTCGTAGATTTGTTTTATATTTCAAAATTGTTTTACATTCAAATTATAATTTTTTTCATATAAACATATATTTGTCTTATCTTAAAAAGATGTATAATTTTTATATTTGTTATATGTAATAATGAGTTGAAGTTGGATTACAGCACATCAAATGAGCAATGAATATGAGGAATGTGTTGATGCCTTTTTGGAATTTGTTAAACGAAATGTTCCATGTAGTGACATTTTTTTTCTATCCATGCCTAAAATGTGTGAATATGAAGAAGTTGAAAAGTAGAGAGATAAAAGATCATATGATTTGTCATGGTTCTAATCTGAGTTGCAGCCCTTGGATTTGGCATGGTGAAACTGGATAGAATGTCACTGATGATGATGATTTGCAAGATGGTAACTCCGATGGAATTGAAGAAATGATTCGCAATATTGTAGCAGAAAAAATTGAGATAGAACTGACAGTTGCACATCTATATGTTGATGCTGAAAAACCATTATATCCTACTTGTACAAATTTTATGGTTTTGTTGGTGATGTTAAGATTGATTAACCAGAAGGCGAAACATGGATGGAGTGACAGAAGTTTTACAGAGCTGCTACAATTGATGAAAGACATTCTTCCAAAAGATAACGATCTTTCATATTCACATTATAAGGCCAAGAAAATAGTATGCCTGATGGGATTGGGATACAAGAAAATACATTCATGTCCGAATTATTGTATGATATATAGAAAAGAGTATGAATTTATATCAGAGTGTCCTAAATGTAGGACATCACGGTATATGGTGAAAGAAAAATCACTGGCTGATGTAGAGATTACCAAGATCCCTTCAACGGTATTTTTGTATCTTCCTATAATTCATCCTTTCAAATGTTTATTTTCTAATTCACATGATGCAAAAAGTTTAAGATGGCATGCTGATGAGCGGTTATGTGAAGGAAAAATATGTCATCCAGCTGATTGTCCACAATTGAAGAAAATTGATGAGAAGTATCCTACATTTGGAAATGAAATTAGAAATCTTAGACTAGGGTTTTTCACAGATGGAATGAATCCATACCGAACCCTCAGTACCACACATAGTTAATGGCCTGTTTTATTGGTAATTTATAACCTCTCTCCTGATGTTTGTATGAAGTGAAAATATTTCATGTTGAGTATACTGAACTCTGGTCCGAAGCAACCTGACAATGATATTGATGTTTTCTTGTCACCATTGATTGATGATTTGAAACTTTTATGGTAGGATGGTATTAGGGTGTATGATTCTTATAAAATGGAATATTTTCAACAGCATGCAGTGATTTTGTTCACTATAAATGACTTCCCATCATATGAAAATTTTCCTGGATACAATGTTAAATGGCATAAAGCATGTCCAATTTGTGAACAACAGACTTCATATTATCAATTGCATCATGGGAGGAAAACTGTGTACATGGGTCATAGAAAGTTTTTGCCTATGGATAACACTTATAGAAGACTAAAAAAGGGATTCAATAGCTCACAAGAATTTGATATTGTTCCAAAATCTTTTTTCCCCTGATCTTTATTTTGAGAGGGTGGAAAACGTTGATGTGACATTGGGAAAGACATAGAAATCTGGTAATGATAGACATATTGGAATAAAAGGTCAATATTTTTTGAGCTACCATATTGGAGATATCATGAAGTTAAACATAATATTTATTTCATTTACCTAGAGAAGAATATCTTTGATAGTTTTATTGGAAAATATTTAGATATTAAAAGAAATACAAAAGATGGGTTGAACCCAAGATTATACTTACTATCAATGGGAATAAGTTTGGAGTTAGCTCCCAATCCTAATGGAAGAAAAACATTTCTTCCCTAGGCTTGTCATACATTATCCAAGAGGGAGAAAATTAGCTTTTGTCAGTGTCTTAATGATATCACAGTGCCTGAAGGTTATTCTTCAAACGTAAAAAATGTTTTCTCATTGAAGGACTTGAATTTGATAGGTATTAAATCTCATGATTGTCACATCATGATGCAACAAATTCTACCAGTTGCATTCCATGGAATATTTCCCATCCATGTTAGAAAGACTATAATGAAGTTGTGTTACTTTTTCAATTCAATTTGTAATAAGGTGATTGATGTGAATGCTTTGAACATTTTGGAAAAGGATGCAATTTGTATACTTTGTAAATTGGAAATGTATTTTCCCCCAACTTTTTTTGATATAATGGTTCATTTAATGATTCATATGGTTCGAGAAATAAAGCTTTGTGGACTTTTATATCTTTGTTGGATGTATCCTTTTGAAAGGTATATGAAAATATTGAAGAAGTATGTTAAGAATCCATATCGACCTAAATCCTCCATTATTTAAAAGTATATTTCTAAAGAGGTTGTAGAGTTTTGTATGAGCTACTTGGCTGCGGCGCAACACATAGGTTTGCCTCCATCTCGCCATGAATGAGTTAATAATGAGGGAAAGGGGATTCATGGCTTTAAATTCAAATCATTCTTAGCTAAACAGATGAAGAAGTTAGAATCATTCATCTTGAATAAAATAGCTTATGCTCAACCGTATATCACATTGTATATTAATGAGTTGAAACAATGAAATCCAAATAAGAAAGAAATGTTGATTTTGAATGAGCACAAAAAAACATTTTTGTCATGGTTTAAAAAGACATTGCTTAGTAGATCGGATGTATCAGAGACATTAAAATGGGTAGTGGGTTGTCCAAGTTTAAATGTGATAAAATGGTTCAGTTATGACATTAATGGATATACATTTAATATGAAAGCTTAGGAAAACAGAAGTGCAGTTCAGAATAGTGTTGTATTGGTGTTTGCAGAAGTAATGCATTTTTTGAGTGCTAAAGACAAAAACCCAATTTCTACATCAAGTGCATATTATGGAGTGATTGAAGAAATATGGGAGGTTGATTAATTTAAAATTAAAGTTCCTATTTTTAACTGTAAATGGTTTATCAGAAACAACAGTGTCATACATGATGAATTTGGAATGACAGTTGTTAATCTGAATATATTGGAAGACACGACTTATTCTTTTATAATGGAAACACATGTAAAACAAATTTTCTATGTAGTGGATCAATCAGATATGTAGTGGGCTGTTGTTTTACAAGGCAAAAAACAATATGTTGGTGAGGATGAACTTGATGAAGATGCTGATTTATGTGAGATCTCTACTTACATGGAAAGATTTACAAAAAATAATGATGAGCATGTTAAAGACATGGTTTGTTCCATAAGGAACTATCAAGATGAAAGAATTTGGTAAAACAATCCATTTGTACATTCCTAAAATTACAGGTAACATTTCTTTATTTCTTGTTTACATTTATTATTTTCATAAAATGTTATATATTATAAGTTTTTTCTTTATTAAAACATGTATTAAAACAAAATAAGTATAAGTTTTTGTTTGATTTGATTTTGTTTAGTTTACTTTATCATGTTTACCATTACATAAATTATATATCTATTATTTTTGTTTATTGACAATTACTTTACCATGTTTACCAGGTTTTCCATGTTTACCATGTTTACCATGTTTACCATGTTTACCATCTTTACCATCTTTACCATTGTTTAACATTCTTACCATATTAACCATGTTTACTATTACATAACTTCATACAATTTTCTATTTTCTATTTACATTAGTATTGTAATATTTGAATTTGTATATTTGTGAACTAATGTTTGTTTTTTTTATTTGAAGGATAATGACAGATCAATCAGTTGATCAACCACATGATTCTGGAGATGAGAATATTGGGCATACCTCTGGGGAGGAACATTCACATGCCCCTCTTGATGTTCCCCAATCTTCCTCATGTGCCACCATTATGACAAAGAGTTCAAGAGTTGGTAAACGTGGGTGCACACTTTTACCAAAATTATCACTTGACTATACATAGGATTAGAGGATACTCATTGAGTTTGATGAAGATGATATTTCTAGAGGTCCAAATGAAAAAGATTTTAAGAGTTTTGTATCAACTCAGGGTAAGAGAAAATTAAGAATTTTATATGATGACATGAAAAGTGTGGACAAAAAAATAATCTCTCAGTTGTGGGAGATGATTTTGGTAAGATATTTTGATATTTTTTGCCTATTATTTAAATGTTTCTAGTATATATAATATGCTTAACCTCTTCTTTATCTGATGACATTTGATATTCCTGACACTGGAGGAGTCAGGAAGAAATGCTTATCAATGGCTACCTGGAGATGGAGTGATTTGAAATCAACCATCTCATCAGATTTCATTTTTGGTCATAGGAGTCACGACAATCCATGTTGTATATATCCTTTCATAGATGAAGACGCATGGAGACAGTTTGTTGAAAGTAGAAAAAGATTCATTTTTGGTTAGGGCAATGTAAAATTTTATAATCTTTCTTATATAAAGGATCTTATTAATGTTTTGTTAATGATTTCTTATTCTCAATTTATAGAAAACAAGGAAATCTCATCAGGAAATCCAATCTAAAAATGTATACCCTCGTAGTTTATCTCGAAGAGGGTATACATTATTGGAAGAACAACTGATTGAAGAAAAATTACAAAAACTAAGAGCTGAGTCTTCAAGCTCTGAAGAGGTGGACCCTCCATCCCCTCCATCTAGACATGAAAAATGGAATAGAGCTTGGATGGGAAAAAAAGGAAATATCTTTCGGAAGAGTCGATAATTGTAGTTGAGAGGATTATAAGATATCTATTTTATTTATTTAACTTAACTATTTTCTTTATATAATTTAAATCATTACAGAAATGTTCAATTAATAAATATAGGATTCTCTTGAGGAGCATAGATCACATGGGGTATTTACAGTTGCTGGGAGGCAAGATATTCTATCCGCATCATTTAGAAATCCTGAACATCCTAGTCGTGCAAGAGGATATCCGACAGGTGTATCAGTAAGAAAAGTGTTGCCACGTTCTTAAACTTCTTATGTTGAGGGTGTTTATAAAAAAAATAGAACCATTGGAGGATGAGGTTCATAATATTAATGCGATGATGGACGAAAAGATTAGAGCATCGGTATAGTCTATGTTTGTAGACATGCAAAGACAATTTCAGACTGCAGCTCCCACTCCTCCACCTCCCCTTGCAGACCCCGTTTTTAATCCTCCACCTCCGCCAGTAGCTCCCACTCCTCCAGCTTAGCCTGAAGACCCCATTTTGTATCCTACTCCCCTGCCACAACTTCTTACTTATTTCGAGTTGTATATTGATGATCCTCAACATCATATAGTTGCATATGGGTTGGTATATTGTATATGAGATATAGTTCATCATCAAAAATTAGAGTTAGAGAATCAGAGGGTCATTGTACAAGATATTATAGATAGATCAGCTCAATTACCATTACCTATATATGAGGTGAAGACAGTTGGAAATAGTATTGAACATTTTATAATTTGGCTATCCAGACTTCTTTGACTTAGTACCATAGAGGTATGTATGTTATATCTTCTATTTTATTTTTTTTATTAAAGTTTTTTTAGCATTTGAAAACTAATATATTTTTTTATTTATTTTTATAGGAAAAATTCAAAGGTAAAGAAATACTGTATAGAAAACAACAAAGAAAAATGGCCATGACATCATATACAGATTCTAGTAGTCTTCACAGATTGTCAAGATATTCAAATTTGTTGGCGGATCATTATGAGTTTCAAATGGAATCTCATGTTTGTGGGCGTGCAATAACTATGGGGATTGTGAAAACTGATATCATGGAGCTTGTTACTGGAGATAAGTTGGGAATGAATGTGGTGAAAATTGTTTCAGTGTAAGTATCAACACCTTTTCCATGCGTTATATTTATTAAAAATGTATACTTATGTCTGTATTGTCTTAGGTATCTTTATAACATTTTTGAGAAGAATGAATGGATATATGTATATGGATTCATGGAATATATTTGATTTCTCCTGAATCATGTGCATTTGATGAGGAATAAATACTTCTTTATATTTATGAAAGACTTGAATGATATATAGTCACACAATGTTGGATGATGCCTTTTTGTGATAGGTATGAAACACATCTCTCTAAAAGGGTTTATTATATTTTAACATAAAAAAATCACTAACCTTAAATTTTCTTTTATCATTGATAATTGGATGTTATGAGTTTTTTTCCCAAGAGTGAAAACACTTTATTGGATATTCTCTGTCCATGTTGATGTGTGAGAAAGTTTTAAGAAAATGTTGGAAAAGAAAGTTTCAATTTCTCAATAGTTTTATATATTATAATGAATTTTAAATTTATCCCATTCGTATTATTTTCTAACAGGGGATGGGTCTACATTAGAAAAAACACAAAGAAAAGAAGTGCAAAGATCAAATATATAAATGTAAAGGTAAATATCCATTTATAATATATACTTTTTGACTTATTACATAAAAATAATATATTGAATTTACACTCATTCAAATAGAACTTTCATGAACAACAAGGCGTCATCGAATGCAGATATTATATGTTAAGATTTACGTATGAAATAATAACAACTGGGATAGTTGTGAAATTTGACCTGGTAAGATTTCCTTTTAAACTTGTCCATAATATTTCATTTGATTTATTCATTATAAAAGTTAACTACTATCCTTTTAATTTGTTGCTATTTGATGAACCTCAACCCTATAGTTCTCAAGACGTCAAACTCTTATAAGTGTAATGGTCAAATTATTTTACAGGTTTGATTTAATTTTATTTGTTTGTAGTGTAAATTGTAATTTTGAATATTGTCATTGTAATTGTGTATTTGGTAGTCATTTATGTTAGATTTAGTTTTTTTAAAGTTGACATTGTATGTTTTTGAATGTTATATATGTGAATGTTTAATTTTTCTCTACTTCTCATTTTTTTCTACTTATGATGGTTTTTCTGGTATGGATTCTGGTCTGGGGGGGGAGGGGTTCCAAGGGTGTAAGGGGGTGTCCAGTGGGGTGGGGGGTATCCAGGGGTGTAAGAGGGATATCTAGTGGGGTGGGGGGTGTCCTGGGTGTCCATGAGAGTGGGGGGGGGGCAGTCCAGGGGGTGGGAGTGTTTCTAGGAGGGTGAGAGGGCTATCCAGGGGAGTGGGGGGCTATCCAGGGGGTGTCCAGGGGTGTGGGGGTGTCCTGTGGGGTGAGGGAGGTTTCTAGGGGTGTGGGAGGGCTTTCTAGTGGGGTGGGGGGTGTCCAGGGTGTCCATGGGGGTGGGGGGGAGTCTAGGGGGGTGGGAGAGGAGGCACCGCCATCCCTTGGGGGGATGAACGCCGCTGGAAGGTACGCATCACTCCCACATGCGAAGCTTGATCTCTCAAAATGTTTCACCAATGCTTTCTTCCCCTGTAAACATCATTCAAACGAACTCATTTTTTTGGTTTATTTAGAAAAAGCCACTTTTATGGGTTAAGTGGAAACCACAAAAACTGTCAAGATCAAATACAACATAAAAAACAGATGCAAATTCAAAACATATTCGAACTAAAACAGATTTAAATTTCAAAATTCAAACTTCAAATTGAAAACTAGTATATAGGTGCCACCTCAAGTCCAACACTAACAATTTTCCCCACGACATCACCACGATTGCGGAAGCCAACTGTCATCGCAAACATCCATCATCACTGCTGTAACCCACCTAAAACAAAGTCCATGACATACCAACACCTCTAGAATCACAATCAATAATACCTCATCATCGTCGACCAATACCAAACCTCATTACAAAAAACTCACTAAGAAACCAACTAGGCATTGCATGATCATCACTAGAGGAAATTCCAAACATCACAGGAACAAAAAATGTCAAACAATCCCACTAGAAAATAGTAAAACAAAGCTGAACCACCCGAGAGAAATTTCCAGTCATCGTCGTAACAGCTCTGGTGCAAAAACCTGGCCATCAAACATGAGCAGCATCAACACCTCTGGAGCCTACATCAAAAAATAAGGGTGTGCACTTGTGTATACGAACACCCCCTATCACAATTCCAAACCACCATTGAGGTTCATCGCACCAAACCAGATGGAGTCAAGTGCGGTGAATCTAGTGGAAAGATCACCTGAAGAATAACCAAATCCACGATGTGTGAAGAATACGAACCAAGCTATGAGAGAGACACTAGAACACGAAACAACCGAGGACCCGAATATCTCCAACTCACAATCCCAATATGCCAAGTGCACCATTTCACTAAACCAAAAATGGAGTCTAGAACGATGGTGAAGATGAAAAGAGCAGCGATGGGGTTGAACGAGACCCTTGGATATAGAAAAATATCGCCAAAAATATGAACCCTAACACCTAAGAAAAGTAGAAATCCAGAAAAAACAACAATCCACAGATGGAAGAGAAAAATGGGAAATATAGCGAAGAGAGGGCCACAACCTAGGGTAGACAAAAAAGAAGCCTTGAAGCGCCAAGGGAGGAAGAACATGGATACCAACTATGGAAGACAACTCAGAATACCTAAATCGCCAAGGGAGAAGAGGGCTGACCAGGATACCCCTAGTGGTGAGTGACGCCGAGAGAGTCCCCATGAGGAGAACTCCTGAATGAGGGAGTGTGAGGCATGGAGATCACCTCCCCATTGAAGAAGAGCACTGTAAACCCTAGGAGTGGGGGATTCCAATAGAGAGATAAATGCTGGGGGAGTGGGGATCTATTTGGAGCTCTCCCCTATAAGCATCATTCATTATATCACTTTGATGCCAGTATAACAAGGGGGAAACGCTGTCATGTGTGATGGTGTTTTCCCCTGGTTATATTAGAATAAAATGATATAATTAATGATGTTTACAGGAGAAGAAAGAATTGGTGAAACATTTTGAGAGTTGAAGCTTTGCATGTGGGAGTGATGAGTACCTTCTAGCGGAGTTCATCCCCCCAAGGGATGGCAGCGCCTCCTCTCCCAACACCAACTATCCAGGGGGTGATAGCAGTCCAGGGGTGTGGGGGGGGGGGTTTCTGGTCTAGTTTTGGTTGGGTTTTGGTTGGGTTTTGGTCTGTTTTTGGTCTGGGGGTGTCCAATGAGGTGGGGGGTGTCCAGGGGTGTGGTGGGGGCTATCCAGTGGGGTGGGAGGGTGTCCAGGATGGTGGGAGGGATGTCCAAGTGAGTGGGGGGGGGGGTGTACAGGGGGTGTCCATGGGTGTGGGGGGTAGTCTCGGGGGGGGGGGGGGGGGCAGTCCAGGGGTGTGGGGACGTCCAGGAGGGTGGGGGGTTGTCCAGGGGGTGGAGGGGGGGAGTCCAGGGGTGTGGGGGTGTCCAGGGGTGTGGTGGGGGATGTCCAGTGGGGTGGGAGGGGGGGGGGTTGGTCTATTTTTGGTAAATTTTTGGTCTGTTTCAGGGGTGTGGGAGGGCTGTCCCGGAGTGTGGGAGTGTTGTCTAGAGGGGGGGGGGGGGTATACAAGAGGGTGGGGGTTGTCCAGGGGTGTGGGGGGCTGTCCAGGGGGTGGGGGCAATCCAGGGGTGTGGGGGGTGTCCTGGGGTATGGTGGGGGCTGTCCAGTGGGGTGGGAGGGGGGGGGGTTCTGGTCTGTTTTGGTATGTTTTTGGTAACTTTTTGGTCTGTATTAGGGGTGTGGGAGGGCAGTCCAGGTGTGAGGGAGTGTTGTCCAGGGGGTGGGGTACAAGAGGGTGGGGGTTGTCCAGGGGTGTGGGGGGCTGTCCAGGGGGAGGGGGGGGGGAATTCCAGGGGTGTGGGGGTGTCTAGGAGGGTGGGGGGTGGGGGGTTGTCCAGGGGTGTGGGGGGCTGTCCAAGTGTGGGGGAAGTCTAGGGGTGTGGGGGGTGTCAAGAAGGGTGGGGGGGGGGGGGGGTTGGACATGGGTGTGGGGGGCTGTCTAGAGGTGTTGGGAGTGTCCAGGGGTGTAGTGGGGGCTGTCCAGTGGGGTGGGGTGGGGGGGGGGGTCTGGTCTGTTTTAGTCTGTTTTTGGTAACTTTTTGGTCTATTTCAGGGGTGTGGGAGGGCTATCCAGGGGTGTGGGAGTGATGTCCAGGGGGTGGGGGGTATACAGAAGGGTGGGGGGGGGGGGTTTCTAGGGGTGTGGGGGGATTTCCAGGGGGTGGTGGGGCAGCCCAGGGGTGTTTGGGGGTGTCCAGGGGTGTGGTGGGGGCTGTCCAGTGGGTGGTGGGGTTGGTCTATTTTTGGTAACTTTTTGGTCTGTTTTAGGGGTGTGGGAGGGATTTTTAGGGGCGTGGAAGTGTTTTCCAGGGGTTGGGGGGTATACAAGAGGGAGTGTGGTTGTCCAGGGGTTTAGGGGGCTCTTAATGGGTGGTGGGGTAGTCCAGGGGTGTGGGGGGCAGTCCAGGGGTGTGGGGGGTGTCCTGGGGTGTGGTGGGGGCTGTCCAGTGCAGTGGGGGGGGGGGGGGGTCTGGTCTATTTTGTTCTGTTATTGGTAACCTTTTGGTGTTTTTCGGGTATTTTGGATAGGCATAGCAGTGGTTTGGTTTTATTTAATTTTTTTTACGTCAGTTATTTCATAACCAATTTAAAAAATGAATTGGGATTAGTTTTAACGTCAGTTATTTGGAAACTGATATAATAACTTCATGGGAAATTGTTTTTACATCGGTTATTTCATAACTGACGTAATAAATGGAATTGGATCATGTTTTACATCGGTTATTATATAAATGACGTTGGAAACTGCTTGGAAGACAGGTTTATCATGTCAGTTATAAAAATAACCGACATGATAAACATTTCAGAGGAGTGCTTTATGAAGTCAGTTATTATATAACTGATGTGAAAGGGTATATACCACATCAGTTATTAAATAACCAATGTAATAAACCATGACTCCGAAGCGTTTTCCACATCGGGTTTTTATCAACAAATGTGAAAAACGCTTTGGATTTGTGTTTTTTACGTCGGTTGTAAAATAACTAACGTAAAAAACTATGTTTATAACATCTCTTGTAATAACGTCGGCAAAAATCCGATGTAAAAAATACAAAATAACCGTCATAAAAAACCTTTTTTGCACTAGTGGTGGTTATAGTTCTATGAGAATACCCAAAATTCACCATTAAACTCATGAAATTTTAATTATTTAAATGCGTTCCATGGTATATTATGAATGATTTTGGAACCCCAAAACCCGTGAATATATTTTTCTTAATAAACATGATAACAACAGGAGAAATATTATTGTAAATAGAACTAGCCTCAACCCACATAGACACATAGTCCATGTCTACAAATATGTACTCATTCCCATAAAAGGATAAAAATAGTCTAATAATTTCTATTCCTCATACATAAAAAACTATAACCTCCAAAATTTCTTTTTATGGTAGCTAATTCCTTATTACAACATTTAATAGCCTATGATAACACAAATAGAATATTTAAATATTGTGGGCTAGTAAAAACTGCCTAGAAGACGTTTTTAGTATTTCTTCTCCTTGATGGTGTCCTCCACAATGTGATGATTTAAAAATATCTAGAATGGGGAGGTTTTAATCATCAAAAACACATCTCCAAAGAATTTAATCTACACATCTTCTAAACTATAAAGTATCATCCTAGAAAAAAAATTTAGGTCAAATATTGATTTCTATCATTTATTATATGAAACTGTCTTGGTCGTGACACCTATAACTAGAATATTTTCATAATTTGTATACCAATTTTATTAACTCACTTAAGCAGAAAAAAATATCATCTAGAAATGAAGTGTTGATTTCTTTAGTTCTTTATTATTTCTATTGAGTAACCTAGTTAGGTGGTTATTAACCCAATTCCCAAATACCTTTTATTCTTTATTTATAAATCAATATTTTATAATAAATGATTCCATCTTATATTAATTTGTTTTGGAACTTTTTTTTCAATAGATATATTGAGAGTAGAGTGATTAGTGAAAATCATAACCTTATATAAAATTAAGAATTGTCTATACTCTTCTAGATAAAATTTCCTAGCAGAAAATTATTTTTCAGTTGTACAAAAATTATGTTAGGAATCATTAGACATCTTGAGGGTATAATAAAATTCATGTATCCACTTATCCCTCATCTACTCCAAAACAACACCTAAAACAATATCATTAGCGTCACACATAATCTTAAAAGGTAAATTGTAGTTAGGGATGGTAGTAATGGGTAAATTTGTGATTTTTCCCTTATGTAGATAAAATAAATCCAACAAAATATCATCAAACTCAATGGGAATCCCTAAATAGTAGTAAACATTAATGCCTACTTATTTTCAAATATTTTATAATTAATATTTGATAAAAATCTGAATGAATTATAAAGCTTCTAATTATTATCCCATTATGAGGTGGTGTTACTTTATAGATCACAAAAATATTATAATAATCAATTTAAATACCTATCTTGGAAACATTGTGAGCTACGAAAATTTTCTCAATAACCATTAATTGAATCTTTTACAATTTTAAAACAAGATTTTTTCCCTAAAATTTCTCTAAAAAAATTCCATATTGTGTAAAAAAATTTCAAAGTCAGTTTCTATAATATAAAATTATTTCATGAAAAAATTAATAATCCGTACAATAATGTTAGATAAAACAACCAAAAATCACATTTTAAAGGTTTTTATGGAAAAAAATAGTTTAAAGGGCATTCTCAGAAAGAAACATGTCCCAAATAGACAAGTAAAATTGGTCTTGTCCTAATCATTATGAGCTGTGGTAATCAGGTTTTCCCCAAAAAAGTTATCAAGAAAGAATAACAATTAATTTACAACTAACCTATCTATTTCCCCCAAAAATAGACATAGGAAAAGGTCTTTCCTCGTGTAATCATGAAATTTATTATATTCCATAAAGACCCTCCATTTTCTGACAGTACTAACATGAATTTGTTTATTTTTCACATTTCTGACAAATGTGACTCTACTTTATTAGGGGAAACATAGGCCGGTATCACCCTTGTACTATTATAAATGGGGTAAATCACCCAAACATCTATAGATCCAATAAAATACTCTCTCCACAATTCATTCATATATGTATTCAATATTATATGTACTTAAACTCTATTTTTATGGTCTGGTTGATAGAAATCTTGTGCATGTAGTAACAATGACTAATACACTTAACGTCGGTATTATACTATCCTATTATTGATTTAAACATCCTTAAGATATATAATTGGATTTCCTATTTAATTTATTATAAACCAGTAGATATGATAAAAGGTAGTGTATAAAAAAAACAAGAAAATAATATTTCAAATGATCGCGAAGGGGTATTAGCTCTATGTTATGATATTTTTCACATGATGAAATAATATTGATCTTAAAAGGTAAAAGTTATTAATTTTTTTACTTAATTTGTGTTCGAAATTTTTATATATATTGAATTTAGAGACCATATATAAAAATTAATTTACTACTCTCCCTAGTGGACAACTCACTGATATCTAAATTAAGACCAGATTTTCGAACAGTTCCTCCCACAAACTCGTCAATGCATTTCAAAAGTTCATCCTCAAACAAGATAATGTGTTCTAACTTAGTTATAATAGGGAAAGTTTCCTTAAATTATCTTGTAAATTTAATAAGCTTGTTAACTAATATTTGATCATCCAAGGGTCTTATGATTGTAGTTTTGTATCTGTTAACATTCTCTAAAACTATATCCAAAACATTATTTTAAGTATTCTCAACAAGATTGTAAGGCTCAATGTATGATTCCAAAGTGATTTATTAATCTATATGTTAATTATACACTTATATAATATGAACAACTAATCCTCCCAATCAATAAAGTTAACTCTTTAATATCTCTCTCCCGATGTAGGATCCTTTTCATTTTTGAAAACATTAAACTCCACAATTTACTCTCCAAAATTTTAAAAAAATATTTCTATTATAATCATCAATTATATCTCATTATGTGGGTAATAAAGTACCAATATGAATAACGGGAACATCCATGTCACACTCAATATACAAAATAAAAATATCAACCAACAAGTATATATTCCCTACTATTACCAAAAAGCATTAACTATTTTAATTGGGTGACTAATAGACCGAACAACTAATTGTAAGAATAAATTAGTGGGTTGTGGTTCCCTTGACATCATGTGTTGGAATAATTATTGGGAAATAAAATTGATACTCCCACTAGGTTATAAAGATATTTTATCATACAATTTCCCCCAGTGTTCATGGAAAGAAAGAGCCCCTAGGGTCCTAAAGCTTAGGAGGTATCTAGTTTTCTGAAATAGTATTACACTCATATGTGAGATTGTATATGGAAAATTCATCCAAAGTTATTTTTTTAGAACAAAATTTAAATATATATTTCATATAATATTGAAATTTAATTAAACATTCCAATAAAATTATTTTAATCTAACTTTTTTAAAAAAGTTCAATAAATTTAGAATGGTTAAATTTTTGATTCCTCTTTTTGGTTATTTTAGGGGAAGGAATGGTTGGGAAAAAATTCTTAAAAAACATTGGAATTACATTTATTAGTGCATAACGATTCTTTTTTACTTTTATAGTCATTAATTTTTTAGTATTTTTCATCTTTATTTGGTAGGTACAATAGGTTTCAATGGACTTTCAATTGAGCTATATGGTTTTCCTGATTATTCATTTTCAATACATTCACTTCTAATTTCAATTTTTTTCATTTTTCTCAGTTTTAGTATCATTAAAATCTACCTTGTGATTTTTAAGACCACTATAATTGTGATAACTATTTCATTCTCTCTAGGATTCATTACAATGGTACAGAAAAGTTTTCTCCTACCTCTACCTCTAGCATCTCTAGCTAACTAACCCTTAGGAAATTCTAGATTTTTATCCTACCAACCACTTGTGATTTATCAAAATAAAGTTTTTTATTATATTCATAAAACCTCCCTATCCACTATTAAAACATCCCCTTACTTCATCTTGAGAACTATAAGGATCAAACTTTGGTTGGTCTTGTAATTTGTACATAGTTTATTATTGGAATCCATAGGAAATAGGTATAATCTTCCCCTAATTTTTCTATGAAATGTTTGGATGGTTTCTGTATCCTTGGTTGTATTTTTTTGATAATGATTCACCCTTAGTGTGTATCTTAGGACCATATCCAAGAAACTTTTCATTCTCATGATTCTACACAGGCATGTCAATGTTGGGGCAACATGGTTGTAAGTTCTCGAACAAGTCACATTGGTGAAATTCTACCCTAAGTGTGTTTTGAGTGTTTTAATTTTAAAATATAGTAGATTTAACTTCTTATTTGTGGTCATGTGTGGTATCCTTCTTAAAAAAGGTTCTTTTACTAGAACACTTATGCTATGAATTTTATTATAGAGTTTAGAAATTTTTTTATCTTAGTAATGGTTTTGTCAATAATGTTCTCCCTATAAAAATGATCATTAAATTTTTGTTGTATGAGGTGAGGATATTGTAAAACGTTTCCATTAGAATATATGCAGTTGATTTATGTTTTTTTAAATTTCATAAGTAAACCTTAGAATTTTCCCATGTTTTATAGAACATATCTCCCTTATCTTTAAGAAATCTAGTGATTTTGTGCCTCATTTTTGTAATCATTTTCCTAAGAAGGAGTTTCATGATAAAAGAATTTAATAGTTGGTCCATGTATCAAAAGTTTATTCATAAATATAATGGAAACAATTCAAAATATTTCCCTTTAAATAGATTATGACAACTTTTAGTTTCAGTTCCTCTTGACTTGTCCTTCTCAGGGGAAACTATTGCACCAAAATATAGACGTCCCTAATAAATTCAAGAGAGTATTCATTATGTGTTAAATTGAATTATGGTGAAATTAAAACATGAGACTGATTTATTTCATAATTGTTAGACCTTGGGGTTTACCTACTTCATTATGAGTTTCTTGAAACAATTATCATATGGAATTCCATAAATCTGAATCCCATTCTAATCTAATTTACATGATGGGGTGGATTTTCATTTTGATAACCATATTGTCAGTTATTATTTTTCTCTTAGTTTCCATTAATATCAAACACAAAAAGTTTCTTTTTCAGTTTTAAATCACCTAATGTTTTTTATATTTTAGAAATTAAAGGCTCTATGTGTTTCCTTTCACACATTATTCACATTAATATTTTTAGTAGCTTTTTAAAATAGATTTATTTATAAAAAATTTAGTTATAGTTGTTTTCTTTTGTATTTTTTTTTTGTGTATTTTAGTATTTTTTAACTCTTGGTTGATGTTCCCTCATTGAAAATGGTTCTAAATTTTCATTAAGATCTTAGGTGATTATCTAGTTTGGATGTAAATTAATTATTTCTAAATCATACTAAAAAATAGTAAATTATTGAATATGAGTTTATCCATATGGAAGCGCTTCCTAAAGTGTGCATGACCTAGTAGATAGAAAAATACAAAAATTAAAAAAAGTGACAATGATGGGGAAGTGGTGAAGTGAGGAAGTATATGATGGAAATGGTTAAAAATATAAAAAAATCAAGATAATTTAAAATAAATTCAAAACTTAGAGTGGTAATGAACAATCTATAAGAGTAACAAGGGAATTCAGTTGGATACTATTTGTTTATTCTATTTTTTAGGATTGAGCTTTTTATCATCAATAATTCTTAAATGTCATGAGATTTAGTAGAAAGATGTTGGGAGGTTCTCCCTAATGTACAAATTTATGGTGAATGGATATTATAGTCTCTCAAATGTAACATCTATTAATCTTTATAATGATGATACCGGGTTCAAATAAGAAAAAAACTACATAATTGCACCTAATTTTCTAGCCTATTTTTGATTTTCCCCTTATCATATGGAAATCCAAGTGATAGTTAGTTAGAAACAAAACATAGTTAGAATAGTTCTCATTGGTTCTTGACAAATAAAGGATGTCTACTACCTAAATATTGATAAAATGTGTAGTTTCTAGGAGATCATTATATTTTAATAGAGCTAAAATACGTACCATCTAAATCTCATCCATATATATCTACCTAGATAATAATCATGCTCATAATATAAACATGTTTCAATATATTTAAAATATTTCATTAAAAATAGATAAAATAGAGAAACAAATAAGAATTAAGAATCCCTCAGTGAGAGACCTCAAAACATCCTCTAAATATCTACCAGAGTTATAGCCTACTTCCAAACCATTTATTTTATCAGACCTTGATTCCTTATGTTTATTTTTCCTCACTTCTCCTGTAACATCTTTATTTTTACAACAATCGTAAACCCTACTTTGAAAAATTATTAATATGTTAAATGGGAAAAATGGTTTATCAGCCTAAAGTTGAGTTTTTTAGTTAAGCGCATCACAGAAGGGTAAAATAACCAATTAATACTCTAGAATTTTAAATTAAATACTTTCTGAGTTAAAATCTGAGTAAATATGAGTTCTTAAGGTCTAAAAAGACTAAAAAATATGAAAAAATATAAAATATATTGTTTAAGTGTGGAAAATTTATCAAAATAATTGAATAACTCCAAAATGGTGCATCATATGATAAAACTGATACCACGACTAGGTCTGTAACATGATTTTTACCCTAGAAGAGGTTTAACATTTTTAGTCATTCGACGTTTGAACAACTCACTCGCAAAAATAAACCATTTTATTTTAATTAATTATTTAATTTATTTTTGAATATTAAATAATTAATATCTTTCAAACAAGGCACTGTATGAGACATCTGAGAGTACCATTGGGTTCGAAATTGGGTGTTTATGCTAGGAAGGGTATAATTTCTATGTGTAATAGACATTTGGTATTATTTCATTTTCATGTTAAATATTTAATTTTATTAATATAATGATAATTTTGATTTAAAAAAAATTAAATGAAAAATCCATTTTCCTCTTCTTATTCAACAATACTTCCCCTATTGATGACAATGGAAGGATTTCAAACCTCTTTTTTAATTCATTTTGAATCGATTAAAAATATGTACCGACTTATTATGTGGAAATCAATAACTCTGTATTGATTTCTTGGTTGTATAATAGTTTGAAATATGGTATTAAAATTCATAGGTTTATGAACACTTGTTTTAGGGTATTTTAAATAGATAATCCCTTAAAGGTCCCATGTTGATCAATTTTGTCGAGCCCAGAGATCCTTGAGTCCCCTTTATGCACAATCAGAGCAGCCTATTCGAGCCGATTAGTAGTCATTCAGCTAGGCACTGGTGGTGGCTCCTCGAGCGCACCATGTGAGTTTCATGTTGGTTCTATTTATTTTAATTAATTTATTCGATGATTTCCGAAATTCTAAATTATATAAACAAATATGTTGAGTTTAAATTAAATAATGGAACCTAAATCATGAAAAAATAATTCTTCAACTGATTAACAATGTATAGTTACACGAATTATCGAATGATAGGTAATGAATTATCAAATGATAATTATATCAAAATGAGTGGACAAATATAAAGAAATTATCAAAAGATAAATATTTTGAATTTATCATAAGATAATTGTCAGTAATTATCGAATTATAATTGTAATGGTTTATTAAATATGAATTGCATGAAAATATAAAGTGTAATGTTACACAAATTGTCAAAGGATGATGATGAAGAATTATCATGTGATGATTATGTTGTTTCGTAAGAGGATAATTTATCTTATTTAATAGAAATTTAATTTATCAACATAAGAAATAAATCTAAATTTTTTAAATCATCATTATCAAAAAACATTAATTATCCAATGAAGATAATTATCATCACATATGTTTAAAAAATGATAAAAAGATAATTTAAATTACCAATGAATATGAAAAATGTTTACCATTTTATATAGAGCTTTTAAAAATGATAAAATGATATTTCAAATTATCATTTCTTATGAAATTTTTTAATGATTTTATATGATGTTTATGAAATGATAAAATAATTATTTAATTTAACAGTTCAAGTGATAAAATTAAATTAAAAGTCATGATTTATAATCCTTTTGACATTTAAAGGGGTAAAGTGATATTTCAAAAGTTTCCAACACATATGATTGATTTACTGATAATTTGAGGATTATTCAAGAGATAGAAAGAATTATCACATGTGATACATTATTTATTTGAAATAAAAAAAGATTTTATGATTCTAGGAAAACCTCTGCTAAACCTCAAGCACCGATACGACGACAGCTTTGGAATTTGACATATTGCTTTAAGGTCAGGAAAAACTACGAGAGGTTTTTCCCAACTGTGGAGGAAGGAATTTAATTAACTTTTTGGTCTTGTTTGAAAATTATTTTCATTAATATGATGCACGTAAATGTTTAAGGGCCATTCTAGATAGTGAATGTATGTGGGTATGTGTGTGTCCCCAGAAACTATATATTAAGATTGATGCCACGAGTACTTGTAGCTGTTTATTCACACTTGTAATGTGATTATCTATAAATTGTTTGATACTTACTCATGATGATGTGATATTATTTCACACACATATATATATACATATACTTATATTCTATGAATACATTGTGGTTTTGTTGTTAGAGCCATGATAGGTAGACCTCCAACTTGTATCATCCTTTGGAGGAGGGATGTGCATGACTGATGAAGAGGGTCCAATGCCTGGGGTCAAAACATTGTGATTCTTAGGGGAAGTCAAGTAGTGGACCATTGTGAATTGTGTTATCCTCTAGAGGGGGGATGTGAATGATTGACAATAAGAGTCCAATACACGAGGAAGGAACATGATGATGACTTGGGATGATCTGTCTGACAATGAGGGATACAATGATGCCTTTAAAGTATCATGTAACGGACTATAGTGACCTGTGTTATCCTTTAAAGGAGGGATGTGTATGATTGATGACTAGGGTTCAATGAACGAGGAGGGAATACAATGATTCCTTGGGATGCACTCAATAAAGAGGGGACTTATTTTCTCTTGGTCCCTAGTATGTATTCTCAACAGTGTGCTTCGATGACCAAGGGACATGATTTTCTCTCAGTCCTCAGTTCACCAACATGACAATTTTGGGAAGCTGACTAGGTCTCATTTCACTTTCACACATATATAAACATATCTTCTTGCATGGAATTGATATTATCTCATGATGACACTGAGAAAAATGATTCATTTTCCTTATGGCTACTTTGTTAGTGAACAACTTCTCAATTTTGGATTGTGTGTTTATTGCACATTATTTATTATGGAATAATCTTGTATTTTGAGCACATAAGGTTGGGGATGCATTGGGGGTGTCCTAGTGAGTATTGTACTCACAGCTTACTTGGGAACTTTGGTGCGCTTATAGATTTCTTCACCAGAGATCTGATGAAGGTAAAGGTCCCTACGGAGGATGGTTGAGTAGTGATGCATGGAGATGGAGTGTATCGGGATAGGAATCGGAGCGCTCCATAGATTATTATTTATTTACTTTCTATTTTTATCTACTTCTTAATTTGGATTTCTTTCCACTTTTGGGAGCTGTTTTGTTGTATGTATGACATCCTTACTTTTCTGTGTTTTACTCTATTTATTTACATTATTTTTGTAGATTATTGATCATATGACTTGATATATATGGTATAGTATCCCCATAGTTCCACTTGATACCCTCCCTACTTGTCGGTATCCTATTTCATATGGGGAGGCATGCATGATGTCTTGTATAACACCCTGGCATGGTCCCAATGGTTCGGGCTGGGATGTTACAATATCGTATAAGAAGATAAAGTTTTTACTAACATGTTTCTCCTCTTTTTCCAGGGTTAGGACAGGTTGATAGGAGCTATGATGGTTGGGACTCGGGAAGGGGAACTATGTCAGTGCTTGGCCCGCACTACATAGTGGACCTTTGAAATTCCATAATGTGGGTAATTTATGATATTTTTTTAATTTTCATTCACCTTGGGTGATACACATGATGTTATATGTGATTTATGATATTTAGGGTATGTTCATACCTCATGACTAGGAACGTAGGTTCACATTCCATATATATAGCTATTGTTGTTCAGCATAGTAGTTCATTAATTAAATGCCTTTATTTTACTATATATTTAGGATTGTCTATTCTATGTGATATATTAGTGTTGCCTTGTTGTGTGATATATCTTTATTGGCATTAATTAGTTGAGTAGAGAATGCTTTTTTGTAGGTATATATATAATGAATGTGACTAACGTGCATAGAGGAAAACATGGGTTAGTGCTTGGAGGGGATAGCTTGGATTAATGATAGACTTCTATGAAAACCTTGTTTGATCCCATACACTGTTAGGAAAACATCATGTGATCTCATAAAATGATTAGATTTTTTCCTAATGATTTTGTGTTTCAAAGGGTTTTTCATTGCATTACAAGTAATGGCACCTCAGGACATTTTATGGGACTACCAGTTGTGGAAAACCATCGGATCATGGAGTTATGAAAATGTTCTGTGACTGTATCATCATACTCTTCACTTTTTAAGGAGTTTCTTAGTTTGTTCTTTAGTTAGATAGGAATAAAGAACATAAGGATCAGAAGTTCTAGGTAGGCCTTAAACCGGAGATCAGACGTCACGTTAGGGGTTTTGAACGAAAAACATATACGCAGATCTTCCAAAAGGCCTGAACCTATAAAGAGGTACTGGAGGAGGACAGGACATCAAACATACTTCTGACTCATAGTGAGCCAGTTATTGAGTTGTCTCTTACTACTATAGGAGTCCCTTAAGATAGTTTTAAGAGAATGGTAGAACATGAGTGGCAGAGTGATAGACAATCATGGCATAACGGAACTTTTTTAGGAAAGTTCTATAATTTTCGAATACAAGAAAATTATAACATAACTTGTATGAAGACAATGATGGACTGCAACCAGTGTGGATAGGATGTGAATCTTTGAAAATTTTTCTTAAAGTTTTCCCAGAGGAGTTATAATAGGTCAGGACAATCTAGGAATGGAGAAACCGAGTAGATGATAAAGACTCCTAGATGATGATAACATGGGAATGTCAGGAATATGATCATAGAGTTTGGGTAAACAATGACTCTACAATGGACCTAACATTAACTGATGGTGATAATGATCTTGTTTCTATATGAGGTATGGTTTAAAGAACATAATTTTTACCTTCTTCCTTGTTTAATACTGTTGTTTTCCCTACATTCTTGATCCATGACTGGACATGTTTTACCAGTAGAGTTATACTTTCCTAAATTACCTTTCTCTAATATATCATCAAATGATGACATGAGACCCTAGTATATTAGAAGGTGGTGGTCTGTAATTTTTTTATAGACTAATAAAGGACTAAAAAAGTGGATAGGGTTAGTGACGTATCATCTAGGCCTCCCTTATCACTATCGAGGTATGTACGACGTGTTCTATGTGTCAGAATTTTAGAGGTGCATAGTAGACCCTGTGTGTGTCATAGATTATGAGGATTTTGGGTTGGTAACTGATGCATATTGTGGCGCATGAGCCTCAACCCAGTTGGTGAGGTATCCATAAGTGCATCCATGAGACCCAGGTTCAAAACCAGGTAGAGGCATATTTCTGGGGTACTGTAGCAGGTACTGTAGCAAAACAGTACATTGTGTTGGTACTGTAGCAGAACTGCACACTGTGTAGGAACTGTAGTATAACCGTACACTGTGAGGGTACTATAGTAGGAATTGTAGCAGGTATTTTTCCGTACTATAGCAGCTAGAACCATCCACCTTAGGCCACCGGTTTGGGATTGGAGTCCTTAAGGCTTTCGGGCCACCTAGGCCTTCAGGTCAGTAGGGCTTTCGAGCCAACATTAAGGCCTTCAAGCCACCTGAAGGCCTTCGGGACACATGCAGTTTCCCCAGACCAGCTCTACAAAAAAGGAGCAGCCCCAAAAGAGGATTCAGAGCAGGTGCACTCACCAGAGCAAGAGTCAAATGGATTTGTCAGAATGAGAGTGTATGGTTATGCCATCAGGACTAGCCTGTGCTTGCATGGCAAGCCTAGCCAGACATCCATGCGAAGGTGGAGAGCTACTATCATGATGCTGATGCTAGGGATGGGTAGTTCCTTGTAGATAGTCTGGTTTAATTCCCTAAGACCTTTGGGTCATGTAATCTCCTAAGCCTACGGTCCATGTAATCTCTGAGCCTACGGTCCTTGTAAGGATCCCCCATCATCCCTTGAAAGGGGGGTTATCAAAAATAAATAAAAATGAATTCCTTTGGGCTGTTTAGAAGAAGAACTCATGCATATTGTGAGAAGTGTCAGGGTGTAACATATTTTTATATGAGGAGGCGTTGAGAGGAAAGATGACACCACTTTTATGGATTTAGAGGAAACATGGAAGAATTTAGGAAGAGACAACAGAATGTGTGTCTGATCTTTGAGCTAAGTTGTATGAGTTGTTCGAGAAAGACCACTAGAGATGCTTCTCAAGGATGAGAAGTCATTAGAGGGGTAGAATTGTAACATCCTTATTTTTACATTTATCATAAATCCCTATTTGATAAATTATTAATATGCTGAATGGGAAAAAATTATTTATGAGCTGAAATGATTGTTTTTAGTTGAACACATCACGAAAGGGTAAACTACCCAATCGATACTTATAATATTAAATTAAATATTTTTCGAGTTAAACACTAAATAAATATGAGTTCTTAAGGTTTGAAAATCCCCGAAAAAGACGAAAAATATTAAATATATTGTTTAAGCATGGGAAATTTATTCAAAATAACTGAATAACTCCAAAATGTTATGTTTTATGACAAAACTAAGACCACGGTTTGGTCTGAAATGCGATGTTTACCCTAGAAGATGTAAAAAATTTGTAGTCGCTGGAGGTTTGAACAACTAACCCTAAAAAATAAAGCATTTAATTTTAATGAATTATTTAATTCATTATTGAAAATTAAATAATTAATATCTCTCAAAAAGAGTTTCATATGAGAAATCTGAGACCACAATTGGGCATGGAATGGGGTTTTTACCCTAATAAGGGTATAATATCTATGAGCAATAGGTGTTTGGTATTATTTAATTTTCAAGTTAAATAATTAATTTTATTAATATAATTATAAATCTGATTTTAATAAAATTAAATGAAAAATTATTTTTTTCCTCTTCTTCTTCAACAGAAATTTCTCCTTTGATGATATTGGAAGGATTTAAACATCCATTTTAATGTGATTTGAGATGATTAAAAATTGGTAATGGCTTATTATGTGGTAATACACCTCTCCGTATTGATTTATAGGATGAATAATGGTTCGAAATCAGGAATTTAAATTCAAGGATTTATAAACATGTGTTTTGGGGTATTTTAAATAGCTGAACCCTTCGGGGTTGTTTGTGGATTAGTTTTGTTGAGCCTGGACAACCTTGAGTTCCCTATATGCATGATTAGAGCAGCCTATTCAAGCTGATCAGTAGTCCTTCATCCTGGCGCCTATGACGATTCCTCTAGTGCACCATGTGAGTTTCATATCGAATTTATTTATTTTATTTATTTTAATTAATTTATTCAATGATTTCCTAAATTCTAAATTATGGAAATAAATCAGTTGTGTTTAAATTAAATAATGAAATCTAAATCATCAAGAAATAATTCTTCAACAGATTAACGAAGTATAGTTACATGAATTATCAGATGATTGGTAAATAATTATCAAATGATAATTATATCAAAATGAGAGGAAAAATATAATGAAATTATCTGAAGATAATTATTTTGAATTTATCAAAAGATAATTGTTGGGAATTATCTAATGATAATTGCAATGAATTATCGAAGATAAATTGATTGAAAATATCAATGATAATTTTACAAAAATTTTCAAAGGATAATGATTAATAATTATCAAGCATTGATTACGTTGTTTTATCATAGGATAATTTAAATGATTTAATATAAATTTAATTTATCAATGTAAATGATAAAATTTAAAATTTTTAAATAATTATTATCAATAAATTTTAATTATCTAATGAACATAATTATCATGGAAAATGTTTTAAAAATGATAAAATGAAAATTTAAATTATTATTGCATATGAAAATTGTTTGTCATTTTATGTGGAGCTTTAAAAATGATAAAATGATATTTTAAATTATCAACTCATATGAAAAATATTAATGATTTTATGTGATGTTTAAGAAATGATACAATAATTATTTAATTTATCAATTCACATGATAAGATTAAATCAAAAGCATTATTTATCATCGTTATCACTTTTAAAGGGGTAAAATGATAATTTAAATGTTACCAGCACATGAGATAATTGTATTGATAATTTTACGATTATTCAAGAGAGAGAAATAATTTTCACATGTTATATGTTTTTTCTTTGAAATAAAAATAGATTTTATGAATATAAGAAAACCTCTAATAAACCTCAAGCACTAACATGATGACATCTTGAGACTTTTACATGCCACTCTGATGTTAGAAAATACTATGAGATTTTTTTCCCAACTATGGATGTAGGAAGTTCCTTAACTTTTTGGTCTTGTTTGCAAATGATTTTCATTAATACGATTTACATACAAGTTTAATGACCATGATAGATAATAAATTAATTTGGGTATGTTTGTAGCCCCAAAAACTCTATATTATGCTAGATTCCATGATTACTTGTAGTTTTTTATTCACATTTTTTGTGTGATTATATAGAAATTGTGTGCTACTTACTCATGATGATGAGTTATTATATCACACACACACACACACACACACACATATATATTGTTATACTATGCATACCTTATGGTTTCGTTCTTAGATCCAAGATATGTAGACCACCAACTTGCATCATCCTATGGAGCAGGGATGCACATGAATGACGATGAGGGTTCAATGCATGGGGTCGGCACATGGCGATGCCTAGGTGAATCCATGTAGTGGACCATTGTGACTTGTGTTATCCTCTCAAGGGGGGATGTGCATGATTTATGACCAGGGTCCAATATACGAGGAAGTCACATGAAAATGCCTTTGGATGCTTCTATATGACAATAAGGGATACGATGATGCATTGGATGTATCGTGTAATGAACCATAGTGACATGAGTTATCCTTTAGAGGAGGAATGCACATGACTAACAATGAGGGTTCAATGCATGGGAAGGGAATGTGATGATTCAATGGGATGCACTCAATGAAGAGGGGTCTGATTAGCTCTTGGTCCCTAGTATGTCTTCTCAACGATGTGCTTTGATGACTAAGGGACCTGATTAGCTCATAGTCTTTAGTACGTCAACTTGATGATTAAGGGAAGCTAATTAGCTCTCATTTCCCTTTCACAAAAATATAAACATATCTTCTTGTAGAGCATTGATACGGTCGCACAATGACACTGAGAAACACGAATCATTAACCTAATGGCTAATTATTGATTCATCTAAAACTCTGGTTATCCATTTCGACATAGATATGAGGAAGGTATGGTTAGGGGTTTTGGAATATTGGTTATCACACAACCACTCGGTTTTGGATTGTGTGTTTACTACATAATATTTATTATGGAATACACCTGTATTTTGAACACATCTGGTTGATGATGAATTGGTCATGTCCTACTGATTCTTGTACTCACACCCTACATGGGAATTTCAATGTGCTTATAGATTTCATCACTAGAGATCTGATGTAGGGAAAGGGGCCTAAAAAAGATAGTTGAGCGGTGATGCATGGAGATGGAGTGGACCGGGACATGCACTAGAGCACTCCATAGATGGTTGATTATTTAGATTCTAGTTGTGTCTACTGCTTGGGTTTTCATTCCACTTTATGGAGTTGTTACATTGTATGTATTCCATCATTACTTTTCTACATTTTACTTTGATTATTTACATTATTGTTGTTGATTATTGCTTATATGACTCGATAAAGATGGTATAGTCTTCCCATGATTCCACTCGAGACCCTCGCTGCTAGTCAGAAAACTCTTCTGTATGGGTAAGTGTGCATGAGGTCACATAGTAACCCAGCTTGGACCCGATGGTTCATATTGGAATATTACATCTCTCACCTTTCATGTGTTACTTATTCCTCTCTTATACCAACTTATGTGTGTTTCTTTCTCCAATATTCTCCCAAATTTTGTGTGTTTCCAGTTCCTCTCTTTCCCTTAACGTGGATATCTTCTCCGATGGTCTGGAGAAACACATCTAACAATATATTAACCCTAGTAATCACTGAGTGGATCTCCAATTATGGAGGTAATAACAACAAGATTCTAACACTATTGGAAATAATGGCATTTGCGATGGGGCATTTGCGTCGGGATCCCGTCGCTAATAGGCTTTTGCGATGGGGGCCCGTCGCAAATAGACCGTCGCGGAAAACGGCGTCGCAACAACAATTATTTGCGACGGGCCCGTCGTGAAAGGTATTATTTGCGACGACGATCCTTCTCGTCGCAAATATTAGTTCGTATATTTGTGAAACCTTTTTAAAATCGTATTTGCGACGGGTCCGTCGCAAATACCAATTGCGACGGGCCCGTCACAATTCGTATTTTTTTAAAAAAAATTAAATAAAATTAATAAATTATTTTAATGAATATAGTAATAATACTATTTGCGATGAGCATAGTATCCCGTCGCAAATACTATAAAAAATAAAAAAATATTAATAAATTATTTTAATTAATATAATAATAATCCAATTATAATTCAAAAATAAAAAAATATTAATAAATGATTTTAATTAATATAATAATAGAAATATAATTCACAAATAAAAAAAAATAAATTATTAATAAATTATTTTAATTAATATAATAATAATATAATTATAATTCAAGAATAAAAAATAATAAATTATTAATAAATTATTTTAATTAATATAATAATAGAATTATAATTCAAAAATAAAAATAATAAATTATTAATAAATTATTTTAATTAATATAATAATAATAGAATTATAATTCAAAAATAAAAAATAATAGAACATTAATAAATGATTTTAATTAATATAATAATATTAGAATTATAATTCATAAATAAAAAAAATATTAATAAGTTATTTTAATTAATATTAAAATAATAGAATTAGTTTACATTCAAATATTAAAATAATTCTAATATTACAAAAAAATATAATTAAATTATAATATTATAAAATTGTAATATATATATAAAATTTAATATTATAAAATATAAATAATATTATTATTCATATTAATATTGTTATTTCAAAATATAATATTATTAATATTTTATAATGAGACAGAAACTACGCATAGAAAAAAAATTCATATTTTGATTTAACAAACTTTATAACATAAAAACAAACTCTAATCTGAAGGAGGGGGGAGGGGGAGGGGGGATCTGCAGATGCTGGTGGAGGAAACTCCATCCCTAAAGCATTAGTGAGTCAGTGCATGTACTCCTTCTGCTCCTGATGCTGCTGCTGCGACCGACTCATCTGCTCCTTGTACAGCTGCTGCTGGCGTCGACGCTCCTCCTCATGCTGCTGACGCATCTACTCCTGCTCCTGTCGGAGACTATCTATCAGTGCAGTCTGAGATCACAACTGATCCTCATACTGTGTAGCAGAAGAAGATGTACGAGCTCCTCTCGAGCTGGATGCCGACATCGCATCACTGCCATAATAATCTCCGGGAGTCAGTCGAGAGCTGATACCAACTACCCAGCCCTTCTCGAAGGCATACTGGGTGGCCTGCATCCATGCCGCCTCATCAAACTGACAGCCAGTGGTCTGATATGATGACTCGGCCTGAATCTCAGGCCGGGTCTGTGATGCTGCGGCCTCATATGACTCCTGTAGTTGCAATTTAAAATTTAAATTGTGAATATATTATATGCAGTTAATTTTTAAACTTAAAAACAAATAATACTGACCACGATGTGACATTGACGATCACCTCTGAGCTCCCCAGTAGCAGGATCACTATACATCCTCCGATATACGTCGTACTCCGTAATATCGGGGTGCTAGACAACCTATAAGAATAAAAAATAAACTGGTAATATTTATAATTATATAAAATATTTATAAATAATGTACGTACCAGATGCTGTCTATGAGTACTGAAAGTACGACTCCCAACTCGATGAGTCACCTCCTGTCTCCCCCGATTCTGCCTCCCCACCGATGATCTCCTCTGAAAGGCATCACTCAACCAGTGCGCACATAATCCATCCCATACATGGGATGAAATGTACTCTAGTCGGTGTGCTCTACATGACTCGTCAAAAACTGACACTCCTGCTTTCTTCGTGGCAACTTTTCTTAAATTGTGCAAAAACTGACGAAAGTGATCACGCATGGCCACCTCCCATGCCTCGTGGATGGCGTCACACATGGTATCCTCGATCGGATACCCTAAACCCTACAAATAAATCAAAATATCAAGTTAGAAATGAAATAATTTTCAAAATAAAAATTATTTATTTACGTACATACCAACCAATAGCCGAACATGGCCTGCTGCACATCAATGGGAATCTTCTCCCATGTGGTCCAAGGCTGAGAGAAATAGTTGCGCAAAATAGCGTTGCCCTGTCCGACTACTATATGCGGAAAATTGTAAAAATAATAAACATTTATTATGTGAATAGATTAATGAAATCTTAGTCAAATCCACTGGTTATCACACATGTTATTACACCTCCATGTGCGTGGATCAAACCCAAGACATGGACGTCGCTCGAGGATGGGGTCAGGAATCATCAATCGTGCAAGACCGCTCCCCCTCCACGTACTCCCTGGAGCGCCTGCAGGATAAGGGTCATCTTCCAGCAACTCATTCGCATCGAAAGGCAGGTCAGCATTCGATAACTCACGAAATGTGTCGTCGTCTATCTGAAACAGAAAATGTTAATGTTGTTAGAAAATAATTGATAATTACTATTATATATAAATATATATTAGTTATGATTGTATATAACTACCATGTAATTCTATCAGTGTTTATCTTCATCATCGTCTTCATATATGTCAATGTCATCTTCATATTCCTCCTCAACATAATCGATATCCATTCGAGTTCCAGTTGCTTCATCTCTTACCATTTCAAATTCATATGTGACATCATTAACATCATAGTCATCACTGACTCTTAAATGTGGGGTGTCATCATCGATACTCATGTCTCTTTTTAAAAAAGATTGATTTTGAGTACTCTCTTGAAAAACATCAATTCTTTGCACATCAGTGAAAGCACATTCACTTTGACTAAACTGACTGTCTCGAATTTTGATTCAAGCTTTTATCGGTTGGATGATTCAAGCTTTTATCGGCTGGATGATTCAAGATTTTATCGGTTGAAATATTCGCTTTATGCCATGACATCATTGTCGCTGTATTCTCAGACATGAATAAACGCTGAAGTCTGGATGTAAGCGGAAAATATCTCAACTATTTTACAGGAATCAAACCATACTTCCCATGTTTCCCTTCTTTATATCTCAGTTGCCCACATGTGGGACAACTATCCAACGACTCATTTTCCCCAGAATATAAAATGCAGTCATTTGAACATGCATGAATCTTCTGACAAGTATGTCCCAAATTTCAAACCAGCCTCTTACTCTAATAGTAATTTGCAGGCAAAACATTTCCTTTGGGTAACTGTGTTTTAAGCAAAGAAAATATCTGGTCAAAACAGGTGTTCGACATTCCGTTATCTGATTTGATAGCCATAAATTTTTCAACTGCTTCTAATTTGCTCATCTTGCAGCCATGATATAATGCATCCTCAGCAGACCTCAACAACTCATAAAATTCAGACAGTGCCAACTCAGGATTTGAAGCTATATCAGCCGGAGTTTCTATATGTTGAACAGATGAACCTACAACATCATGTACTAAATCTTGAAACCGAGATGGATCCAGAATCAAGTTGGTATCACCTGCTCTAGAACTGCGTTCACCGTGTTGATACCAAAAAACATAATCTCGTTGAAAACCAAAACGCAAGAGATGTCCCCCCACTTTGTCAAACGTGTAAAACGTTCTCAATGCACATTTTCTACAAGGGCATTTTATTTTTCCTTATGAAACAAATTCTGGATTTGATGCCACAAATGATAAAAAAGTCTCCACACGCTCTACATATACTAGATTTAAACCAGAACCGTTTGAATTTCTACGTTGATTTATCCATATGCGGTTATCTAATAATGATTGTTCACGACCTTGTTGTTTCATATTTTTCTATAAAATATAAAATCATTACTGGTTTTGAATAATTTTTTAGAAAAAACACTCAAGCAAGGATAATTATAGAGTTTACATCATACACGACTGATGCAAACTTTTTATTGAGATAGACCTAAAAACTGACCCTTTAAGAATTGAATATGTTGAGAATAAAGCAAAACCTGTTACAAATATTGATAATTTTAATATTATATAATTTTTTTATTATTTTAATAATACTAATATTATTTTTTCATAAATATTAATTATATAATAATAACATTATTACATTATTTGTATATTTTATTATTAATATTAAAATAATATAATTTTCTATATTATATACAATTCTCCTTTCATCTGTGTGTTTAACATTCTGTCTCCACATGTAATATTTGCATTCACTTTCACCTCTCCATTGGTGAGTAGGTTGATAATTTTGAAAAATAATGCAAATATTACATGTGGAGACAGAAAACACACAGATGAAAGGAGAATTGTATATAATATAGAAAATTATATTATTTTAATATTAATAATAAAATATACTAATAATGTAATAATTTAATTATTCATAATTATTGGTAATTATTCCTAATTATTGGTAATTATTCCTAATTATTGGTAATTATTCCTAATTATTGATAATTATTCCTAATTATTGGTAATTATTCCTAATTATTGGTAATTATTGGTAATTATTCCTAATTATTGGTAATTATTCATATAATTACCAATAATTAGGAATAATTACCAATAATTAGGAATAATAACATTATTACATTATTAGTATATTTTATTATTAATATTAAAATAATATAATTTTCTATATTATATACAATTCTCCTTTCATCTGTGTGTTTTATGTCTCCACATGCAAATATTACATGTGGAGACAGAAAACACACAGATAAAAGGAGAATTTTATATAATATAGAAAATTATATTATTTTAATATTAATAATAAAATATACTAATAATGTAATAATGTTATTATTCCTAATTATTGGTAATTATTTTTAATTATTGGTAATTATTCGTAATTATTGGTAATTATTCCTAATTATTGGAAATTATTCCTAATTATTGGTAATTATTCCTAATTATGGGTAATTATTGGTAATTATTACTAATTATTGGTAATTATTGTTAATTATTGGTAATTATTACTAATTATTGGTAATTATTGGTAATTATTGGTAATTATTGGTAATTATTACTAGTTATTGGTAATTATTACTAGTTATTACTAATTATTACTAATTATTAATAGTTATTGGTAATTATTGGTATTTATTGGTAATTATTGGTAGTTATTGGTAATTATTACTAGTTATTGGTAATTATTACTAGTTATTGGTAAATATTACTAGTTATTACTAATTATTACTAGTTATTACTAATTATTACTAATTATTACTAATTATTACAAATTATTACTAATTATTACTAATTATTACTAATTATTACTAATTATTACTAACTATTACAAATTTTTACTAATTTTTACTAATTTTTACTCATTTTTACTTATTTTTACTAATTATTACTAATTATTTGTAATTATTGGTAATTATTACTAATTATGACAAATTATTACAAATTATTACTAATTATTACTAATTATTACTAATTATTAATAATTATTGGTAATTACTGGTAATTATGAGTAATTATTACTAATTATTGATAATTATTACTAATTACTGGTAATTATTGGTAATTATTGGTAATTATTACCAATTATTAGTAATTATTGGTAATTATTTCTAATTAATGGTAATTATTGGTAATTATTTCTAATTAATAGTAATTATTGGTAATTATTTCTAATTATTACTAATTATTGGTAATTATTACAAATTATTGGAAATTATTACTAATTATTAGTAATTATTTGTAATTATTGGTAATTATTACTAATTATTACTAATTATTGGTAATTATTACTAATTATTGGTAATTATTACTAATTATTGGTAATTATTACTAATTATTACTAATTATTACTAATTATTGGTAATAATAATTATTACTAATTATTACTAATTATTGGTAATTATTTCTAATTATTATTAATTATTGGTAATTATTACTAATTATTGGTAATTATTACTAATTATTGGAAATTATTACTAATTATTAGTAATTATTGGTAATTATTGGCAATTATTACTAATTATTAGTAATTATTGGTAATTATTACTAATTATTACTAATTATTGGCAATTATTACTAATTATTGGTAATTATTACTAATTATTGATAATTATTACTAATTATTACTTATTATTGGTAATTATTGGTAATTATTAGTAATTATTACTAATTATTACGAATTATTGGTAATTATTACTAATTATTACTAATTATTGGTAATTATTACTGATTATTACTAATTATTGGTAATTATTTGTAATTATTTCTAATTATTAATAATTATTGGTAATTATTACTAATTATTGGTAATTAGTGATAATTATTGGTAATTAGTGATAATTATTACCAATTATTACTAATTATTACTAATTATTGGTAATTATTCCTAATTATTACTAATTATTACTAATTATTGGAAAATATTACTAATTATTACTAATTATTGGAAATTATTATTAATTATTGGTAATTATTGGTAATTATTACTAATTATTGGAAATTATTACTAATTATTGGTAATTATTGGTAATTATTGGTAATTATTACTAATTATTGGTAATTATTGGAAATGATTCCTAATTATTGGTAAGTATTCCTAATTATTGGTAATTATTACTAATTATTGGTAATTATTCCTAATTATTGGAAATTATTCCTAATTATTCGTAATTATTCCTAATTATTGGTAATTATTCCTAATTATTGGTAATTATTCCTAATTATTGGTAATTATTCCTAATTATTGGTAATTATTCCTAATTAGTGGTAATTATTCCTAATTAGTGGTAATTATTCCTAATTAGTGGTAATTATTCCTAATTATTGGTAAATATTGACAAATATTAGCAATTATTGAATATTGGGAATTATTATTAATTATTACTAATTATTAGTAATTATTACTAATTATTGGTAATTATTATAAATTATTACTATTTAATGTTAATTATTTCTAATAATTATTAATTAATTCAAATTAATTTTCATTTTTCATAATTACTGCTAATTAATTGTAATTACAGCTAACTATTTTAAATTAATTAGTGTTTAATTGTCTCTAATTACTATTAATTATTAATACTTATTCATAATTATTTCTAATTAGAAATCACAAAAAATTTAAAAATTTAAACTAAATAAATAAAATAAATAAAATAAATATGAAATTAAAATTCAGATAAAAACCTTAAACTTGATGTCAATGTCGAGCCGTTGTAATTGTAGAACACCACCAACTGAATCCTCGAAGTCGGAAAAAAAATTTTACAACTGAAAGTCGTAAAAAATTCAGAGTGAAAAAATGGGAACGGTTGAGAGTTGAGAGTGAAGTGAGGAAATTGTAATAGTTGGCAGTATTTATAGGTTGGCGTAATTGCGACAGGCGTTTTTGCGATGGGTTTGCCATCGCAAATAACGCTTTTTGCGACGGGCCCTGTCGCAAATAACCATGACCGCATTTAATTATTGGCGGCATTAAAACGGTTATTTGCGACGGGCCCCATCACAAATATCCCCTGCCGCCGGGGTATTTGCGACGGGCCTGCAGGCCCATCGCAAATAGTCTTTAATCGCCGCCAGTTAGTTGCGACGGGGATAGAACCCCGTCGCAAATAACCCTGACCGCATTTAATTATGGGCGGCATTAAAACGGTTATTTGCGACGGGTCCCGTCGCAAATAATTCATGCCGTCGGGGTATTGGCGACGAGACTGCAGTCCCGTCGCCAATAGTCTTTAACCGCCGCCGGTTATTTGCGATGGGGTTCTATCCCCGTCGCAAATAAACTTCGCGCGGTTTGGCGCGCATTTCGCGCCAAACTATTTGCGACGAGTTTTTTTGCCCGTCGCAAATAACAGATTATTTGCGATGGGAATAGTTTCCCTTCACAAATACTCTTTTGCGAAAGGTATTTGCGACGGGAATTATTCCCGTCGCAAATATCCCGTCGCTATTAACCATGTTTCCCATAGTGTAATCTAGTTTTGTAGCCATAGATCTCACCCTCAATTGGAAATTCTCGATCACAACCTTTACCAGCATGTTTTGGACTTCCATTTGTGAAGGATTGTGTTCTTCAGAGGTGGAAGGTGTGGGTATCATATTCTTCATCAATTAAACAAGGATTGGTCTCACATATCCATTTTCATTCATTGATGTGTTTCTTCATGTGGAAGTGAGATTTAGTGGTCCTCACTTATATATTTGGTTTGGGAATTAGCTATGGTATGACCTTGGATCTCCTTATCCCCAAGACTTGGTAATATCAAACTCTTCTCAGAAGGGACGATCATGGATTCAACATCATCTTCTTCATATCCACGCCACATAAATATGATGGGTTGTTCACTTCTCCACCATACTCAGTGTGGGTTCAGCTCTTTAGGAACTAATTCATTGGCACAATAGTCTAAATATTTGAGAATTCCACTATGGGCTAAGTGTTTTTTATCATCTATTTGTGAGGTTCTAGGTATTTGATTATTTCGTGGTTTCACTCAAATTTCCTTGATTTTTTAATCTCTTTCATGGTCGATCAGGGGTGATTGTGTGTTCTCTTGATCTATTTTGGGTGTATAGACACATAGTAGATACAAATTTTTTCCATTCAGTTAATAAAATCAGTGTACAGTCTTAATGGAATGTTGGTATGGTTGCTACATAATCCTTTTATCACAATAGTGTGAACGTTTTAAAATTTTTTATATTGCAGTTTCATTAATTATTCAATACATGACAGCTTCAAGATCTTGTTTTAATTTTGACTTCATGTACTTGTGCATGTTATATCTGATTACATGAAAAAATTATATTTTTCACATTTAGTCTCTCTAACATAGGCATGTTCACATTGTGTTTTCACATGTGTTCGATCAAAGAGATTTTAAAATTTTAATGTGTAAGGTTTGATATTTAATCAATTGGTCACTCCATTGAAGGTATGATCTTTTGTTCATCACTTTTAGTTGCTACTACCATCTGCAATATTTTCAATGTGAATGCTAAAAAAATCATCTAACAATTCCAAATTTGAAATAAAGAAATTCAAATTAAATAACCAAACTGAAAACTATAGAAAATTCATTAAATTCACATAAAAATGATTGCTCTAAAAATATAGTTGGGATATTTAAAATCAAATATCATTAAAAAAAATTCAAAAAAAAACATGAGGTCATCATAACTAAAATATACAAATAATAGAAACTCAAAAAACCACAAAATATAATTCCCAAAATATGGGCATTCAAAAAGGTGGAAATTTTATTTTTTAATAACAACAATTACATTTTAATTTTTTTTTGTGTATATGAAATGATCCCCAAGTTAATTTGATAATCATAATATCTCCCATTAAATCATATTTTATAATTTAATACTCTATGGTTTCACCAAAACATATGTGGCTAAATGTGATTAAATATTTCCACATGAGTACCCCTATATTGATAATATGGAATGGTCCATATCATCCTTCTAATAGCTTAGGGAATGGAGATTCCAAACATGAATGAAATTTATTACATAACCGTTATCAACCATGGATCAATGCATTTTCATGCCATAGTTATCAATAGATAAATACAAGGGATAAATATTCCCATATATGGTAGTACCTATATCCTAATTCATAAAGGTGATGATTTTGTAGCATTCAAGGAAACCAATTTCTTCAAGATATGTATCAGAATAACCCACATTAATCTAGAACTGTCAAGGGATTGAGAAATCTTAAATGTGAGATTAATTTAGTCTTTGGAGAGTTCAAGAGAATCTATAATTAATCTATTATAGATACAATATATATATCATTTACCACATCATATTTTGGATCCAAAAGGCTATTTTTTTCTACCATGTGGCTCTTCCAGGGCTTGAGGATTAAGGGCCATATTTTATTCATCAAATTATCCTATTCCTTTGTCAGAATTAATGAATGTTTTTATCTATTGGATTGTTTGGTTTGATTTTCTTCTATCCCGATTTGAACTCTGAGACTTCCTTTCAAGTAATCATTTGATACAACATTGTTTGACTTGTTCTTTTTTAAAGTAATTTCAATATGTTTTATAATTTTAATAGAATAGTGATTTATTCTCATTGGATTTTGATGTGTTGAAGAAGTGACATCGATTTTTTATTAAGAGAACCCATGCATGCTATGAATATATCCCCTGAATATTTTTTTGATCATTAAGAATCTCAGGAGATTATATTTTAGGTTTATTTTAATTATATTAATGAGAAAATAATGATGTTCCATATTTTTCATGTTTTATATATATGTTTTAGGAAAAATGTTTTTGATGATTGAATTTGTTATTAATTTAAATGAACAATAAAAGAGAAGTTGGGAGTTGTATCATGTGTTTTGAATTAAAATTTTGTTAAGGATTTATTTGAGGAGGTAGAAAAAATTACAATTCCAAGAAATCTCAACAAGAGATCATGAAATCATCCGCCTGGGAAATCCAGAGAAGCTCACATAGGTAGAGCTATCCTAGAGTTGTTGTGGTATGAGGGTAAATCATGTGTAAGGTCAGGCGTGGATGAATGTAAGATCAAAGGTCAGCACATGGATGAAAGAGGTTCTAAGCCTCTCATGTACGGGACAACATGGGAGGATATAAGTCGATCACCAACACCCAGTTGGTCTTTCTATGACAGAACAATGGAGAGGCATGTATTATTATATATTTCATCAATAAATGAAATTTTATTATGGGATGAATTTTCACATATGAACTGTTTATTCTAATATTTGGCACACATAAGATTTTAACAATCATATACTTGATGTCAAAATTCCACATCTTTCATCTTCAACATTGAGAGTTTTAATAATACACATGATCTATTTAGTGACCATGAACACAAGAAACATGTGTTCAATATTGTGATTATGTTCTCATGAAACATATGTTTATGGAAGATCTAATTACATTGCCTCACATTCCATGGTAGGATAATGAACTATAAGCTAGGATAATCAAGTAATGTCATTCCTTATGATATATCATGTGGTCATACACCATGTTGTTTTTTAAGTGATCATATATCATATAGTTGATTTAGTGGACCAAGATTCTCCATTCCGATGATGGATATTACTTTTTTCTTAAATGAAAAAATATTATTATTATCGGGATGCCCAAAAATAGATTGGAAGTTCAATTTTTTATTTTCCATGATCTCAATGATAAGATAATTAGATTAAATGATCATAGTAAAATATTAATGAAGAGATGAGAGTTTATGATTTTTGGGAAATTTTTTGGGTCAACGTACATAAGGTAACTAATATTTTCAACTAGATGAGTAAGGGTGAGTTGAAGTAATGTAAGGGTTATTAAGATATCATGAACATAGTTTAAGGGTTAAACTATTTTTCTATAAGGGTCAATAGATCCTTGTGTAAGGGTAATTTTGGTTTTCATTACCTATATAAAGGTTGTTCGAGGCCAACATAATGGAATATAAAATTAGCATAATGGTAAATCCAAAATCTATATATTTATGGGAGGTTCATTATTTTTTGATATTTCATAAAGAATGTATATTCATAACAAATGAGAGAAGATTATATTATACCAAATGTTTCTAAGAGTTATTTTGTTTAATTAAAATATATACCACTATAATTTTCATCAGGATTGATGTTTTTTAATGATAGATAATATTTTTTCAAAATTATTCTTCACTGAAAATGAAGGTACTATGATAATAGTAAATGACATCAATTCATACATGATGTTTGTTATATACTCCAATTATTGTGTATATAGAAATATGATTAGTTTATTGAATGAATATATAATTATATTTTTTTAATTGAAAATGGATTATTGTGGACATAAGGAGAAGCTAAGAGTGATGGAAGATGGTTGCAAATATAAATGAATGGTCTTTCTCGTATGGGGTAATTTAAATATAGATATATTTCATTAAAGGGAATTATGAAATAAAAATGAGATAATTATTTTTATTAAAATTAATAATGTTAATTCCAAACTTCTTGAGGTTTCCAGAAGTTATAATGGAAGTGATGTATTTTAGTTCTTCAAATGTGATATAACATGAGTGTTGATTTACTATGAAATCATGAGAGTAAAATTAAATGTATTTATGTAGTATTATAAATAATAAAATTAAGAAAAATCATAATTTCATGTAGCTATGTATCCTAAATGTATTATATATATATATATTATCAAATAAATTTTGTTGGTGTTAAAAAACAATATTTAGAAATAAAAATTTCTAAGTAATAAAACATTTTGTGAGATGATCTGAAAAAGATTTTAATATGAAGAATTGTTGTATTTTGAAGTAAAAATTATATGAAGATATATTGATATTCGTATTATAATGAGAATGATAAATATAATAGATTATTGTAAGAGGTATAAGTGGTTGAGTTGGTTATGAAGATTACCATTGGAAGAAGGTATTTATGAACCCTTGTTCACATAACTGAATAATTGTTTTGAATAGTATAGTGGATTTTCATTTTTATAAGAAAAAATAGGAATAATATTTAGTATCATATTAGTTTGATACTATAAATAAGTAAAATATATTATATAAATTTTTTTTCATACAAATAGAAGATGTGACTTGATACTCTGCATGGGATAAATAAGAATAAATGAGTATAACATAAATAACGAGTTATTATTATTAATTTATGTTAGAATATCTTCTTATAACACATACATTCATTTAAAAGGTATGTGATGTTCCAAAGTGTCAAATGAACCAAAACAATTTGTGTGATTCATACCCTATACTGTTTGGAGTAAAAAATTTAAGATTTACATGGTTTTACTAGAAGGATGGATACCCATAGGATTTACTAGATCACACTAATGATTATGATTCTCATAAATATAGGTGAAACATTTAAATTATAGTATCTATTTTGTAATTTTTTTATTAGATAATTTCAAGGATAATCCTTCTCATTTTAAGAGGTTATCCTTGTATGTTTTTTAATCTCTTATGTGTGAATGCATGTCTGGTAATTCAGTGAGAAAGAAAAAAAGTGATGAGAGATAACAAAGAGATCCATTCAATTTAACCAGTGATAGAGGTAAATAAAAATGGGTCAAAAAATTTAAATTCTATTCAAAGTCTCCAAACAGGATTCAACCCCTTCCCCTACTCAGTAAGGTTAATATCCCAAATAGGTCCATTCAATTTGAATCAGTGCCTTTTTCACCACTAATTTCATTCTCAATATTTGAAGTCGTATTCTTCTAAATATTTTATGTTCCATTTCTAAATTTTAATTATTTTTAGTTTTCATGAATAATTATATTTCATAGCTCGTAATTAAATTTTTTCTAACACCATGTTGGGAAGGACAAAAAAAGAAAAGATGAAGATGAGGAACAATTCCATCTTGAGTAAGAAAGAAAATATTTCATTTTATAAATGATATAAAAATAATTAAAATATATCTCGTGTTGATGAATACAAACCTTTGGTTGAATCTATGTCCCAAGTATTCAACAGACCTTCCCCTTAAATTTGATCAAGCGATTCAAGTGATTATGAGATATGTGTAAATTCATTTGAAAAATATGCATAAAAATAGTAACTAAGTGGGTGTGATCATAATTCAATAGATTTTTCTATTGATACAAAAAATAATATGATACACGGTTTCCCCAAAAAAAAATTCTATAAATCATTCGCTCTTTTAAAATAATGTAGAATGATATCTGTCAATATTAAGAAGAATCTTATGAAATAGATAATGTATTGGAATATAAGTTTCACTCTTTGAAATAATTAAATAAATATATTGATGTAATTGAAGAAGAAATATTATATATTGAATACCTGTATTCCAGGAAAGAGGAAGTGGGGATAAACAAAATTTATAATAAAGATGAAATGGAAGGATCATTGAGAATATGATCCATGCATTAGATTAAAATTTGAAAAACTAATAAGATATCAAAAATTAACAATGGGATGTAAAATACTATAAGGTGAAGGATATTGACACACTATTATAGGAGAAAATATGAATTCATCATGAAGTGATTTATAATTTAAGAGAATATTTCAGAGATAATGTTACAATTATTGAGGATGGTAAGTACTAACTCTATATGAATTCTCTTACATTGGATGTAAAATTGTCCAAGCTTAAAATGACACATACTGGGTCAACAAATTAATAGAAGAAAAGTGTTCCAAACATAGATTTTTCTAAGAATTATTTTTTTAACAAGGCCTATGTTTTGTTCCACGAATATCATTTCATTAATTTATTGTCATTCTAATTAATAATCAAATATAGAGGTATGATCCATACAAATTTATTATGATTTATTTAAATATATTTTCATAGAAAGTGAACGATTTAAAAAATATACATAAATATGAATGATTATATGTTTTGATATGACTACTACCATATAAATTGTGGATGGAATAAGTATTAAAAGTATTGGTTATCAAAAATATCCCATCCAGTTGATGTAAAGGTCCAAAATTAGCTTTCTTTAAAATATAAAATTTCTAGAAATTAAGTAGTTTTGAAGAGATTATCATGATTTGTGGGGTTTTGTTGGTGCTGAAATACATTCAAGAACTATAAAATATATTTTCTTTAAAATCATTTTAATTATAAATATCAATGAAATCTCACTTAAAATAATTGAAATAAATATAATAAGGTAAATCTGCATATTAAGAAGAATTGGTCAAACTCAAATAGATTTGAAATTACTAATAAAATATGTTATGTTTTCAATGGATGTGTTCTCAATAATAGTGTATATTCACCTTATCATATATTAAAAATAATTTAGTATAGTAGAATAAAATTTTTTATAGATAAACAGAGATCCTTATGAAGTAAGAAATATAATAATGAAGATAATAATTCTACAAAGAAGATTCAAAAGAAGAATGATTCATTATTTCGAAAAAAATGGAATATTGATCACAAACCAAGTAAGTATAAGATTTTCAAGTGGAGAGAAACATGTAGAATGGTTTATGTGAAACAAATCACTCATGAGCAGCCATGGGGATATTCCAAACAAATTTTCAAAATAACTTAATATTTTTCAATAACTTGGTCATCAAATTTTGAAAGGGAAAATACGATGGAAGCAGCATAAAAAAATATAGGTCTTGAAAGATGAAAGATATTTCACATGATGAAGAAAAATGTGAGAGATTTAATAAGGATAGACACATAGCTAAAGGATGATTGAATATGATACTAGTGTAATGTGTAGTCATAAAAATGATGAATATTATACAATATGATGCATATGATATTGATGGATAAAGAAATAAAAAACATCCCACACTATGAAATTGACATTGTGAATACTATCATTCGAACCATGTCAAAAACATATCTCAAAACAAGTCATGGTGGCATGAACAGTAGAACAATATAGTTGAGAAAATTCCCTCCTACGTTTTGTTCTCATTGAAGAATAATAATATCTATCTTATTCTATTTGTCATTGTTTTTTTATTTATGCACACAATACAAGGAGTTGAAGTTGAAGCATAGTATCATGTGGAAATATTCAGTAATAAGTCATGGAAGTTTATACTGAAGAGCACAGAAGAAGAATACAACATCAAAAATAGATATTTTAGTTGGTATTCTAAGAAACCCAATAAAGAATCATCTTTTGTGAAGTTTCATTTTGTTATTTCAACACTATATAATAGTGTGAATAAGATTCCATCATGGATAGATATTATTTTTTAAATAGTGTTTTTGTAAAATAGATTATCCTTTGTGAATTCGTGGAAGTTATTTAATTTTTTGGACCCATTAAGAAGATTCATTTTCATAGTTTTTTAAAATAAAACATCATCTGATTCATATTTATAATATATTCATCATTATAAAGAGTGTTTAGAATGTCTTCATATATGAGAGACAAGTTATAAATGATGAATAATCCTCATATTTATTATTTCATGCAAATTTTATTATTCAATAATGTTATTTAAGAACATATCATTCAAGTGGTATGTTTTATAATTCTGTCAATTTTGATTTCAAAAATTACATCCTAATATAAAGAGAGGGAAATTGAATAAATAAACAATAAATGAGGAGATTTTTGAAAATTTTCTAATTAATTTGTAATCCCTACATTGTTTGAATGTTCAAATCTGTGTATTCAATAGGTCTCGAAAAAATTCAATTTAACATAAATTGGGATAAAAATTTCTCCCACTTGGTATCATCACTTATCATATCCTAATATAGTTTTAATTACACTTTAATATAGTTTTTATTTATCTAATTTTATTTGGAATGTTTTTTTTAAAAAGGTATAACTTTTATATATGGGTTAAACCCTCTTGTTTTATAAACAATACATAGCTCATGTTATGTCACATTGATTAATTATTGATAAAAATTTCTTAACTCTATTATATTAATTTTATATAATGGGTATATAAAGTGAAGAAAATGTTTTATAATAAATGGGAGAGAAGGAATAAATGGAATATAACATATTGACATATAATTTAAAAATTAGGTGCAACAAATAAAAAGTGGAGTTTCATTTAGTTGATGTTTTTATTTGAATTTTTAGTTAATTAATTCCAATATATTGAAGAATTTTCTTGGAAAAAAAGTTGTAACAAAAAATATTGTGTTTTTTTGAAGAAGAGGATATGGAGTTTTCTCAATATAAGCCATGAAATCTATGATTAGATCCCAAGAAGATGTTTTATGATCACTAAGTATCATAGATGAATCTTTTTGATGTTTCATATCACCGTTCTAAAGAAAATAGAAAGATTCAATTATTTTTCTATATTTTGGAACCGTTTATATGGAAAAACATGCATAAAGATTGATATTGGCATTGGCGATGATGTATTGATTAAAAATAATAATAAAATGGTATATTGGAATTGGATATTGTGTTTGGAATTGATATTTTACATAGGGATTATTAGAGGAATTTAGAAATAAATTTGTAAATCCTTTCCATCTCAACACCCAAGTATCCCAACCTCTAATAGAGAATAAAAACTAATCTCAAATAGGTAGATCTGACTTATAGAAACTTTTAGGAGTGGGTGAAGTACATGGAGGTTTATATGTGCATGAATGAAGGAACGTGGGTCGATGCATAGAAGATAGAGGTTCTTAGCCTCTCACATGTGGGGTATCATTAGAGGTCATAGAGAGAGAACCAACACCCAATTCATCTTACTATGAATTAAAGATGAAGATTATTTTATTATTAATTGGGTTTTTCATAAATGAAACATTGATTTTGAATAATTATTAATTTATGAAAAATTATTTTAATATATGGTCGATGTAGTATTTACATGATGCCATGACGAATGATAATCCTTTAATTTTTTATCTTCAACCTCAGGAGATTGAATAAATAACTCATTTGATTCAGTGATCATGTAAACATGAATCAAATGGTAAATCCAGTGGTCACACACACATGAAACATATATTTTCATAAAACAAATTCACTTGACCACAAAATTCATGGTAGGAAAACTATCTATAATTTTGGATAATGAAGTGACCACTTACCTTGGGGTATATCTAGCGATTGTGAACCTTCAATTAGAATAAGTAGCCATATGTTACATGGTCTATTACATAGTTCAAGATTCTCGATTCAAATGATGTGAAGTAATTTTTTCTTAAATGAAACATATATAAATGTTTTTTTATACTTGAAAAAATAAAAGAAGAAGAAAATTTCATAGGTTTTGAGATCAGTGATAATTTAGAGACATGAAATTTTCACGAAAATATATAAATAAAGAGAAGTGAGTCTATAAAGTCTAGGATAATTTGATGTTTAACATGTGTCAAGTAAACCCTATTATATACTAGATTTATAACGGTGATTCAATGTTTTATAAGGTTTATTCATACATCTAGAATGTATCTTAAGGTTAAATATTTTCTTATTTAATGGATATTTGAACTATGCACACGGGTAATGTGGATACCTCAGTTCCTATATAAAGTTTATTCAAGGACTATATAATGATAGAACCAGTATTTATAAGGGTAGCTAAAAAACATCCATATTTATTTAAGATTCATTATTCTTAGACAATTAGTAAATAATTAAGTTTCATAATATAGGAGATAAGACGCTATTAAATTATAAATTTCCAAGATTTATGCTATGTACTATAAATATATATCCCAAATATTCTAATCATTATTTAGGATGATTTATAAATATGAATAAGGATTTAATTTCATAATTAATCTACACTGAAAATGAAGGTGATACTATCATAATGAATTCCTTACTTGTACAATTGGTGTTCACAATGTATACTTATTATCATGGATATAGAATGAAGATAAGTTTCATGAATTCATATATCATTATATGTATTTTCATTACATATAAATATTATGAAGATAAGTAGAATCATATAATGAAGGAAGATAGTTGCAACTCTAAATGAATGGACTCATGAATATGTTATGATCTACATATATAATCATTTCCAGGATAAAAAATAATAAATAAAGATGATATAACTTTGTGTCTTTAAATTAACATGGAGCATGTATAACTGCATTATATTTGAGGCAGATATGAAGAAATAGAAATATTTGAGAAATATTGATCTTATATTACAAGAGTTTTGAGTTATCGAGAAATATAGATATTTTAATTCAATGAATTTACATGGTTTTATAAATATAGGAAATAAGACTAAAAAATGTCATGTAACCAATGTTTCTATATTCATTACCACACACACACACACTCATATATATATTACAGGGTTTTGAAGAATGGTGGTTGGTGTTTGTTACAATTATTTTAGGCCAAATAATTTTGTAAGCTAAGAAAATCTTTTAGAAGATTCAACATTGTTTAAAATATGAAGAAATACTATCTATTGAAATAAAAATACGAGGAAAAAGATGAGAAGAGTATAAGGGTTTTTTAATTTTAGTATTTACAAGAAACAAATAAAGAATACATAGTGTCATTTTGGTTTTCTATAGTAAAAAATGATATGATATTGAATGTTGTATTGTTCATGAAAATATTAGAAGTAACTCGCTACTATGAAAGAGAAGATGAATAAAAAGGGAGAAACATATAAAAATGGTATAATTCTTAATTTATGTCAGAATATATTCTTGTTACCCCTAGATTAATTGTAATGATATGGGAGGTACTGAAGTACATGATTCCCCAACCTTGTGTATGACATTCACAATCTATAATATTAGGAGAAAAAAGTGTAAGGCTCATAGATTTTTTACTAGTGGGTTATGACACCTCAATTTTTACAAATCACACTAAGGATTAACATTATAATATTGATAGGTGAAACTTTTAATTTTTTCTCTCTTGTTTATGTTTATTTTGTTTTTTTTGAAAGAGAATTAAAGTGATAATAGAGAAACAATATCTCTTTTAACTCTAACTATTGGAAGATGTAAATAGAAAAATGGATAAGAAGTATAAATTGTATTAACTATCACCAAAAATAATTCACCCCTAGTGTGGTTTATATCACAAACTAGTCCCTTTATAAGAAATCACATAGTATTATTGGTTCAAAGTGACCCATAGAAGATTCAGGATCATCGTGTTGTTATTATTAAGCTTGTTGATGTTTATATCTCTAGGTTTCGACTACATGCATGATTTTTTTAGGAATGGAACCTAAATTTTAGATAAAACTTTTATGTCACCTTTAATAATAGTTATTTCATCCTACATTACATATTTTGAAGAACCTTGGTTAATATGTGTCTTTTTCATTAGTATATTGATTGATTTGTCAGAAGATTTTAAAATAAGAATTTTATGGTTCTCCATCATATGAATATTACATTTTTTAGGGTGGTTCCCATCATTATAACAACTCCAACTCTTGTAACCAATAGATGGTGTATTCTTTATTACATTGAAACTATATACGAGTAATATCATCCATAAGTAATGAATATTTTAGTATTATTGAGGAACTAGATACATTCATGATTACCATATCACATTCGAAAAATAAAATATATAACATAAAAATATTCTTGTATCCTTGATATTATTTATGTTATCCTTCTTCATATCCTTGGGAAAATAAAACAAACAAAATGGTGAGATCAGATGCTCAGTAAGGGTTACCAAAAATGAAATTTATCATGATTAAATAAGGAATAATAAATATGGTATGGTAAATAACTAAAAACACATTCTATTTAGTTAAAAACCTAAGAAAAAACTGAATCCATAGATAATATAAATGTAGTAATCTCATAGATTATAATAACGAACTTCACAATAATTTAAATGTTTCATATTGGTTTCCATGATCTCATACATCATTGTGTCTACACCATAGAGGCCTTTTTCTGAGATAGTTTAAAAATATGGGTAGGCATTAACCAAAAACCCATTTAATGATAGATTATGTTTATGTCTTGTAATACGTATTCTTGAATGGAGGGGAAATATAATTATTATTCCCACCCATCACTACATGTCTAATGCATTCCTCTTATATCTAATGACCAATTTAATTAATGAAAAACATGACTTATAAAAAATATCTATATTGATTAAGGAATAATAACTTATAAATAATTAAATATGTAATCAAATATATCTAATGTATAACATCTTATGGAAACATGGAATATGGTTTGGGAAATAATCATACCGATAATATGAATAATATGGATATTTAAGAGAAATGTAATATCTAACAATCATAAGTAAGTGAATATATCAATGTATGGTTTCATTAAGACATATATCTTGTGGTGAATAAGTAAAATAAATGGTATTTTTCAATGATGAATAAAATTTCCATAAAAATATAATTAAAACATTTTTGAGTAAAATATTCATTTCACATAAAAATTCAATTTTAAGAACCAAAAATTTAAAAAATATTATGGATAAAATTTTATTCAAAAAACCTTATAAAATTTTACAGGAATATCCAAAAAATTTATTGGTCTTGACAGTAGAAAATTTCATTCATTTAATCTAATTTAAAAGAAAACATACCTTTCACACTTTTGTAAGAAATATACCTTATTCTGAAAATGACATTAATATTTCTTATACACAATTCTCGTAAAAAACATAATGTGGATAAAATTTTCATTTGATAAATAATCGTAGAATTGTAAAAAAATTGAAAATATTTTATAGAAAATATGGATGTGTAAAAATGTATATATGGTTAAAATAAAAATAATATAAATTTTACTTTTAAACGTTTCTTTTCTTGATTTGTGTTCCAACTTTAGGTAAACTAAATGAATGTGTGGAAACTCTTTAAAAGATTAAACTATAATTAAACATTATTAATTATGAATAGATATATATTTATATAAAATAACTAAATGGAGTTTATTTATGCACAAAATCAAAATAAATAGGTGCATAATATCAAATGTATCTTAATAGAGTAGAAATTGAGATGAAATACCTTACATCATGTTTTAGCGGTCACGTATGGGCTCTAACACATAATAAATTTAAATTTATTTTTCCTATATACCAAAAAATTATATGTTCCTATATTATTATATATATGTTCCATTTATAATATTTTATTGCATTTTTCTTAAAAAAATTACTCTTATAATTATTTTGGGGGGTAAATGCTTATTTTCACATGTTTGTTTCAATTTGGTAGTTATGGTACTTCTACATTTATTATGGTTCCATAATATATATAATTTGATTCATGGAATAAATATCATATATATTAAATATATAGATAGAGATTCAGTAATAACATATAAATACATAAAAATGAATTACATTTTTCATGGAAATGGTATATCATACGTACGTGTGAACATTATTTTCACTTTTTGAAAAATGGAATGAAATAATGGTTAAAGATAATTAATCCTTATATAATAATTATTATATCATATATATCATATATTATAATTAAATACGATCCAGTTACTATCCATGTAAATAATAAATGAGAAATGGATCACATCTCTTCTTGGAGGTAGTAGTTCATATGTATGCATGAACTATGTTATCATTTTCTATTGGATTGGAAGGTAATAAATTATATATGATATTAAAATTATAGAATAATATATATGAAATAAATTTCATATAAAATCAGTATCTTGATAATTAAAACGATCTAGGTGAAATGGGTATGAAAAAATAATTACACCGCTACTTGGAGATGGGGTGTCATACATTCACATGAGAGATGTTTTATCTTTACATAAGATAGAAAGAGAAGGAATATAGACAACATGAAATCAGAATAACATATTAATATATTTATGATCCTTTATTTATTATATTATGATGGTTAAAACATTTTAAGGAGAATTATAAGAAGAAATATCCTTGAAGGAATTAGTAAAGATGATTACCTCTTCTATGGTAGGCTTCTATTTGATCTCTTTTAAGGGACCTTGGGCAGGTATTTTAGAATGGAAATAACTTCTATAAAGAGGATAAAGGTGTTGAAAATATAATTTGGTAGGGTTTGGTCATGTTATATTGATGAAAGTTATGCGAAACATTGATAAAAGGGTGTCCTTTTGTAAGAGAGAAGAGGGGTATTCTTAGATTTTGTTAAGTATTAAAATAATATAAATTATATATTACAAAAAATGGATCCAAATTTAAATAATTTTAATATATAATTATTATGAGTCCAAAATATCTCATATAATAAAATATGAAAAAAAAGTAATCACATTTTTATCCTTTTCATTTTGTTTTAACCCTTCATTAGTCCTTTTGACAATTACCACAATATTAATGTTTTATACAATTTCAGGGAAAAAAATGATAATCTAAAATAAAATACAACCCATAAATAGAAAATGGTTTATTTTTAAAACCACATCCCTTTAATATGTTCAAATATAATATTTTATGAATTTTAAAAAATTTAGTAACATATTATATCTTATAAAATATCATTTATTTATATTTTGGAACTATTTTTTTATTTAAATGTAAAAAATACTAAAAAAATGAAATAAAATAAAATTAATCCATGCCTCTCTAATATTTAATGTATATCTAAAAATAATTTAACACTATAAAACACTCTAATAATATTTATTTTAGTTTCTTTGATATAATTTTATTTATTTTTTTACTACTTGAATAAGAAATGTGTGAGTGTTTCCTAATAATTTAAGGTAATTATTTATTCATTAAAAATTAAAAATAAATTACCATCATGAAAAAAATAATTTATATTTCAATTAATTCTTTATAATGGAATATATCCTATGTGTATCCCCATTAAAAAAATTTAAAGATTATAAAACTAAGAGAATGTAATTTTTGAATTTTCATTATAAAAAAAAATATAAAGGGTCAAAATCATGGAAAAGTTGAAATAAAAAAATTGTAATAGTCTTTTGGATGATTATGGACGAGATATACCCATACAATAAAATTAATTCAAGTTTGAGGGTCATTATTTAGCCCTTATCTTTTTATTTTTGACCATAAATAACTGATGTTCCCTTTACTGTGGTAGCAAAATTACCATTGATAAAATTCGTAATGTCCATAAAATGGTACCTATTAACCAAATTTAGACCTATTAATTTAAAATTATAAATCCATTATTTAATATTCAATTTTAAAAAGTGGAATAAATTTATTTTTATATAAATGCGTAAAAAGTAATAATTTTTTTATAAAAATGCATTTTTAAGCCAAAAAATGTACTTATACCAAAATTAGGAAAAATGATGATTCAAATGAAACTTATTATACAATATATAACTAAATAATAGTAATAGTAATTTTATTTAGATGTATAATAATTCATTTTAGTGAAAATAAATTTTCAATTTTACAAAAAATTGAATTTTCATTCTTTACTGAGAAAATCAATATTTTAAGAAAAATACCAAAATTTCTCTATAAGATAATACTTATATTATAATATCAAAAAAATTATTTTTATCAAATAAAATTTCAAAAATTTTCAGAAAAATATTTTCTCATAATAATCAATAAAAAACAATTTTGAAAAAAATATGAATATAATGACTTTACTAAAAATTGTGTAATAATTTACTAAGAATTTATCAATAAATTTATATTTAACAGGATATTTATATATATTTTATAAATAATAAAATACTATTCATACCAAAAAATTAAATTAATATGTTATAATGGTCATATTTAAAAAAAATATTTTGTGATTTATTTGAGCTCAATGTTGAATATCGTATACATTATCAAACATAATTTTATTCTTTTAAATTTTCTATGTGTTACATTCAACCCTTCCTGAAAAAATACATACTAAAAATTTTAACATGGATTCAATAATCAATGGTTGGAATGTTGAGAACCCATTTCCTGAAAGGATTTATAAAACTTCCTCTTGAAAAGAGGTAAAAAGAAGTATGAAGGTCAAAATAAATCATGGTTTCTAAATAGAAGAACATTAATGGGAAGTGAAAATATGGACATAGAAGAGTAAAATTTGTCCCAAATATTAATAAAGTGTGATAGAAAACATATTAATGTTATATTTAACCATAAAATCCCATAAATATTTGATGGGTTAAAAGACAATTTATTTCTCAGTAGGAAGAGTAAACAACTAGCATTTTTATTCCAAGGTCATTTTCCTAAAGTTGAGGTATTCTTTTAATATCGAGATAAATGCCTCAATAAAATAAATATACTTGATTTATTTCCATTTCATAAACACAATATCATCCATTTTTTTTTGATTTTATCAATTTATACTTCATCTCTTATGTCGAGAAAAATATATTCGAGATAGTTTTTTTATTTTTGTACGCCTGCAAAACCTTTTTTTAATGAATCATTAGATCAATAATTTGTTCTATAAAACTATAAAAATTTTCCAAAACAAAAATGGTTATAACATGTTATCCAATATTATAAATCATAATTTAACCTCAAATAATAATATCCAGAGTTAAATAAAATTTATTCCACAAGTATTTAAAATTAAAAAACCTAAAAAATATTACCGAACCTAACAAAAAGTCTAAAATTTGATCAATAATTTATCCTTAGGATATATTAAGTAGTTTTTAATGTCACATTTTATAAATTTTTATACCTTGATCTTATATAATAATAACCTTAATCACCATTAACATTATCCTTCTTCCACATATCCCATAAATCTAAAAATATAGTAAACTCCATCATAAATTATTTTTTTATAAATTCACTAACAATTTTCAAGGTAACAAAAACTATTCCATTTAATTAATTAGTTTCAATATTCACTTTATACCACCAAATCTATTTTAACTCAACATTTGGGAATAATTAAGATTTAGATTTACCTTAGCCATGTGTTATTTAAAAAATATAAATTCACCTCTAAATCACTTTTTTGGTTGCCAATATCATTCAAAATATTCATTAAAATCATTCAATAAGACTAATGTTGCACAATAATTATATATTTTATGATTTCTATAACCATAATATCATTTATATAATTCTAAAACCTAAATAAAAAATTACTTTAATCATTTTGATTCAACTTTAGTAATAGAAATATATTGGTTTTCTCCCCTTTTCTTCTTCTGTGGTAGGTTCCCTTGTTAATTGGGGGACTGGGTTGAATAATTCCATATCTCGTCATAGTTGATTCATAGGGTTGTAGTGGACTATATATTTGTCTTATATCCACTATCCCTATCAACCTTATATCCACACTAGTAACGAAATCACCTTCCCATCAAGAATTTTATTGGATGTTTCTTTACAAAATGTTTACTTGGTCAAAATTTATTTATTCCTATATTATTCTTTGACATGTTCCATTTTTATTAACACACAACTTCTCTCTTATTCTCTATATTTACCTTGAATATATAGAATCGTGATAATTTCTTATTTTCTTTAATGGAACTTCATACTATATCATCATATGTTGAAATTGTTTTTGAAACTAGTGCTCTACAGAGACTCAGATTAAGGACATCAAAGAAATAGTCAATCTTTATTTTTTTAATATGTATATATTTTTATTCATTCCTGGTTAATAATTTAAAGTTATATTCATGCTCGGACACACTTTATTCTTCCTTCTACTTTAAAGTGATGAACTTCCTATCTATTTCAACTTATTTCTCCCATGGTAAGTATTTGTAATTGAAAATCACTTTAAATGTTCTCTATTCCATAAATTATATTTAATTATCCAAATTAGTGTTCTAGATCAATGACCACCATTGATCGGTATATCCATTACAGTAATCAAATTACACAATAACATTTTCTATTTCATTACATACCAATGTGATGAATATATTTTTGAGATATTTAATTCATTTATCACCTTTTAATTGATTAGTAATAACACTAAAATATGGTGATTTTTTTCACATTAAGTGATCCAATGTAGGTGAATCACGTTTTAGAGAGACATTTTGTTCCATATGAATAGGGTTAGTTTTCATAACCTGATTCAAATTCCCTAATATTTCTACGATCTACCCGATTACAATATCAAATGTATTTGATTGCTCAGTAGGGAAATCCCCATATTATCTATATATATTGATTCCCTTTCTTCACTTAGGAAACCTCACTAAATAATGGAACACATTGAGTTATCTTAAAATCATCATAAATATTGATCCATAAAATAAAATCACTATAATCATAAAAGTTATCAAATATAATAAAGTATTTTCATAATTCTCATGTTATCAATGTTTACTAAAAAAATTACCAAGGTTTATATTAAACATTCTCTTATACCAATAGTAATAACCCCAACTCCATTAAAATAGATCTGGTTTCTTCTTTGTTACCTTGTCACTAGATACAAGTAATCATATACCAATAGATCAAATATTATAGTTGTCATGATAAACCAGATACATACTTGATTCCCATATATATTTTAAATATAATATACATAACATAAAAACATTCATATATACTTTATATTTTTCATAATATAATTTTTCATATCTTGGGGAAAAACAAATAAAATAGCGATCTCAGATTCTCTGTATGGGTTACATACAACATAAGTTATATAGATAATATAATGAATAATAAATATGGAAAGGTAAATAACTAAAAACATATGATATTTCATTAGTATCTTGAGTGAAACTATATCCATGGATAATATCAATGGATAAATCTCAAAAATAATAATAAATAAATTCTCAATGAAGGAAATGATTAATATTGTATGTCATGATTACGGACATCATAGTATCTATACTATCGAGGCCTCATTCCAAGACTATTTATACTATGGGTAGGAATACACAAAAACCCCATTTTATTCAAGGTTAATAATTTGTCTCAAGAGACCTTCTGATGCATCATGGGGATATATAATTTTGGGCCCCACCTTGTACTGCTTGTCCAATTTATTACTCAGATATCAAATTCATTATTTAATTCATGAAAAACAAGGCTTATCAACATATATATTTGTTGAGTAATGAATATATAATTATCAATAATTCCCCTATAATTCAAATAAATTCAAACTATAACACCGTATGTACAGATGAAATACAATTTATGTGATAATCATATCCACGATATGAAAAATATTGATATTTATAAGATACATAAAATTCAATGGCCACAATTATAAATATGTTTCATAGGATGGTATCATTATAGCATATCCCCATTGGGGAATTAGAAAAATAAGGGTTTTTATCATTAATGAGTAAAAGTACCATAAAAAATTCATTAAATTCATTTATGATAAAACTATCATTTTCATATAGAAATTCATGTTTAAATATATAATTTTTTTCAAATATTAAGGAAAAAAATTTCTCTAAAAATAATATTGAAATTTTTTAATGTAATCTTAAAAGCATTGACCAATAATGATGGTGAGAAATTTTATACATGTTTCTTAATTTAATAGAAAAGTTTCCTTTCACACTTTTTTAAGAAAAGTAACTCATTCAGAAAATCAAAGGAAGATTCATTTATATCCACTTTGTGAGAAAATAAAGCACACAAAAAAATAGATTTTGATAAATCTTTGTATAATTTTAAAATAATTTTTTAAAACATTTTGAAGAAAATAATCCAGTAATAAAATTATATCATATTTAATGAGAAATAAGATGAGTTTTTCTTTTAATTTTATTGATTCTAGTCCAAAATTCATGAAAAGTTGAATGAAAATATAGAAAATCATTAAAATAGTAAACATGAATTAAAATTTATTCATCACGAATAAATATATATTCATTTTAAATGCCTCAAGGGTTTAGTATATACACCAAAAAATAGGTTCATAATACAAAATATTTTCCAATGAAGTGGATATTGAGATGAAATCCAATTCCTAAGATCCGACTTGTCTCATAGGTTATCTAACCACCTCAATAATAAATTTAAATTTATTAGTATTACATTAAATAACCATATAAATATATGTAATATTATATATATATATATGATCCTTTTATAACATTTTATGTCTTATTTTTTAATTATATTTTTACTATTTTCATTATTTTTAGTGCTAACGGATTCGTTTATATTGCATGCATTGATTTGGTATTTCTGGTTCTTGTATTTTTATTATAGTTAAGTTGTATATATAATTTCATCCATTGTATAAATTTTATAAATAATCAATATATATATATATATTCATCCATACAATATTGACATAAAAAATAAATTGCAATATTTATGGAGAGGGAAGATCATACATACGCATTAATGATGTTTTCACTTTTCGAATGATGGGTTGAAGGGAAAGAGAATAATAATTAATCAATTTAAAATTATTATCATATCATTTATATCATATATATACATTAAATATTTTTTTATTACCATCTATATAAATCCTAAATGAAAAATGGATCACAAAGCTTTGTTGAGGTGGTAGCCCACATATACGCATGAGCGATGTTATCATTTTCCAACGACTTGGATGGAATGAATTTTTATATGACATTACCATTACAGAAGATTATTTATTTCATAAATATAATTTATAATCACTATATATATCTTTATAACCATCCAAGTTAAATGGTTATGAAAAATAAATTACACTGCTATATGGAGATGTTAACTTGTATATATGCACGAGTGATGCTTTCAATTTTCATGGGATAGAAAAGAGATTGAATTTTGTCATATCATAATAATAGTAAAATTTATGTATATTTATTATATATTATTTTTTATCTTAGTATGGTTATAATACATTAAAAAAACTACAACAATAAATAGACTTAAAGGGCTCTATGAAGACGATTACCTCTTCTTCGGTAATCTTCCTTCAAATATATTCTTAAGGGACCTAGGTTTGGTGTTTTGGAATGAAAAGAACATATAGAACTTATATAAGTATGTTTAGAATATAATTGAGAATGTTTTGGTTGATCTAAATGGCTCAAATTGGTTTGAATAATTAAGATAAGGGGTGTCCTTTTATAAAAGATAGGAGGGAATTCTTGGAATTTCTTATAGGAATTAATTATTAAAAATTATATTTCACGTCAAAATACCTCAAAATTCACATAAATAAATTATAGGATAACTATGAGTAAAAAAAAATTCATATGTTAAAATATTTAAAATCTTGGATCAAATTTGTATCCTCATCATTTTATTTTAACATTTTATGTAAGCTTTTCACAATTACTACAATATAAACTTTCTCTACACTTTAAGGGTTAGTAATGATACTATAAAATAAAAAAAACAACCCATAAATGAACCATGGATCATTTTCAAAACCATATAACACTAAATTGAAAAAATATAATATTTTTTTAAATTTTTAAACATTTAATAATATATTATATATGATAAAATATCATTAGTGTGAATTTTGGAACAACTCCTTTAATTTGACTTTTAGAACTAGAAGAAAAAAACATTAATATAATGAATCAAAACCACTATATTATTTTATTTTTATCTAAATAAATCATGTAAAACAAAAATCACTCAAATAATATTATTTTTAGAGTTTTCAATCTCATTTTATTTGTTTTTTATGCTTGCACAACATTGTGTTAGTGTTTTATAAGCATTTAAGGTGGTTATTTTCTTCATTAAAAATTAAAAAGAAATTAACGTGATTAAAACAATATTTTAGATTTAAAATTAATATTTATTCTCCAATATATCTTATTTTCTCCCTATTTCATAAATTTAAATAAAATAAAGCAATGTGAATGACATTTCTGACATTTCCTTATATAAAATAATTTAAAGGCTCAAAATCATAGCCCAATAAAAAAATATAATATAATTTGTATTATTATAGAGTACATATACCATTCAAATAATAATATTACAAGTTTTAGGGTCATTATTTAGTCATCATAGTTTTTTTAACATTAATTACCTGATTTTCCCTTTACTATAGTACAAAAATTACTAAAGTTACTATTGATAATTTTGAAATAAAAAATGTTCCAATTTATAAATTTGGAACTTATGATTATTAATATGGAATCCATTTTTAAGTATTAAATTAATATAAGTTTAATACATTACATTTTATATTAATTCATAAAATGCAAAGAAAAACAGTTTTCATAAAAATGTGCTTTTAAGCCCAAAAAATTACTTATAACTAAAATAAATTATAATGATGATTAAAATGAAGTTAATTAGGTTATATAAAATTAAATAATAATAATTTTACTTTAATATAAAATTCAATTCATTGTGATAATTGTTTTTTAATAGAAAATTTAAAATTTAAAAAATGAGTATTTTTCACTAGTCATTGAAAAATCAAACTTTTCATAAAAATAAAAAAATGTTAACCACAAGATTATTATGATATGATAATTTCAAGAATAATAACATTTTTATGAAATAAAACTTCTAAAATATCTATAGAAATATTTTCTCATTTAGAGAAATAAAAACCATTTTTGAAAAAAGGAATTTTCGATGAAAATAATGACTACTAAAATTTGAGAGATCATTTACTAAGAATTTATCAACATAATTATATTGAGTATTAAAATTATATCTATTTAATAAATAATAAAATCATATTAATACCCTGTAAATTAATTTCAAGGTTATAATGTTCATATCTAAATAATATTATTTTTTATTGTGTGTTTGAGATCAGTTTTTCATGTCATATAAACTATCAAATATAATATTTGTATTTTAAATTAAAATGGTGTTATAATAATTTCCCCCAAATGGTAATAAATATATAAGAGTTTTTCTAATTTTTTGGTTCCCATAGGGGTTACATTTCCATTTCCATATTTTTTTAAATGATGGTTGCATCTTCTTTTGGAAGGTTGTAAATATGACGATATTGTTTCTAGAGTTGTGGAGGGAATTGAGGTTATTATTGGATAATTTAGTCACATATATATGATTTATGCTTTATTATTGACCAATTTCATTGGCATACACTCATCGAAATTCTTCTTATTTGAACTTGATATTTATTTCTACACTCTTTCTTTTTCGAATGAAGTAGTGGAGACACAATTCAATGGATCTATGGGTTTTCCATATTTTACTCACCCTATTTCTATCATCTTCTATTGAAATTAGTGAAATTCAATGAATTCCTTTATATTATTACCATACATCAGACTGTAAGGTTAAACATTTGAGATATCATTTATCACCACTTTATTTGGGTTTTTATCTCAATTCATGTGAACAAATTTTCCTAAATATATAAAATTTAATACCCAAGGACTTAATCCTTTTAGTGGTAATAACCTCTATTCATTCTATTCTCAAAGTTCTATTCCTTATTTATATCCTAATAGGGGATTGTTTTTATTTTGCATGAGTAGGAACCATATTATATTTTTATAGCCATTAGATCTAGAGCTAGAGAATATGATGGTTTAAGATATATGCTGACAGATTATTCTCTATTATATTTACTTCCCAACATTAATGTTATCAATTGAGATTTTAATTTAAGGATCCAATGGGAATGTTAAAAAAATCCATATTATTGAAATCTTTAAATGTATCTGAATATTTTGAAGGAATATCAATTGTTTATATATCATCTCTTTTATTATATAAATATCCATTAGTTGTTACTATGGGTGATTCATGTTAAATTAAATGGTGATTCCATTCCATCTATTTATTAAATCCAACAATCCCTCATTTTCATGATATTTTCAATTCAAGAGGCCAATAATGTTAATCTTCATTAACATTTAATTGAAGATATATAGGTACAACCCTAATTTAAATTCCTAACTAGAAATTAATAGGGTTTGAAAATAGTAATAATAGTATATTAAAATTAATTCAAAACTTTTTATAAAATATTTAAGCTTCACTAATTCTTGTTACTTTTATTTTCTTATAATAATGTCTCATTAGGACAAAAAATGCATAAGATTGTTTTTTGGGTCACCAAATCCAATTTATATTTGAAATATGGGATTTCAAAATATGGGTGATAGATGATAAAAGACCGCTTACTCATAATAAAACTACCTCTCTAGCTACTTTAACATTAATTTTCCTTTCAAAACATCTTTCTAAATAGTAATGGAATTTAAAAGAAATTGTGAAACTACTACTATAGATGAACTTTGACTGGATGCTTTAGTGATTTGAATAGTTTTCCTCTTAATAACAGTGGTTGGTAGTTAACCTAATTCATTTAATGATAGATTACCTGAATTGGTGGATTTATTTCCCCATTAGAGGGAATTTTGGATAATTATCTAGCGATGGGGTCAGGTAGATGGGGAGATTTGTTCTCAGGTTTAATAGATAGAATAATACAACCATTATTATTTAAATAGTATCCTTTGTTTGAAGTTTTATTACAAAGTCATGATTTATGATTAAAACAAGGAATACCATTGAATGGGTTATTTTAATTTAATTATATTATCAATAATCTATTTAATCCTTTTTGTCATGGCTTCATACTAGGAAGCATTTTATTTATATGAAAGAGGATAAAATTCACTGGGAATTGGGTGGGATGTATATGTGACAACACCCTTACCTACTTACTTTGTAGTGGCTCACTGATTGGGTGATAGAGGAATGATTGAAGGTTCTTCCAAATCATTAGTTACCTTATAATGATTTGTGAAAACACCATATTCTCTCACTTCGGTGTATATAACATTTTCAGTGGATCTATCATAATTTTCACAAACCTATACATTATTGTAACGATTCATGTTATTTATGAGGTTTAATTAAATGAATTTTATTGACATGAATCCCTTGGTAGGATGAAGGCCCCCTTTGACATAATAAGAATAATGGGTCTTCTCTATGTTAGATTATCCCTCATATGATAGATCATAATATTCCTCCACATTTAATTTTCTAAATGATCACTTTGAATTACAATATCAACAGATATTTAAAGTCAAAATTCAGTTCTTACCTTATAAAAGTGTGGTGGGTTTCTCATGGATCATGTTTCAAATAACATCTCTTACAATAACTAAAAAATCATATTCAGATTGTGGTGGTGAGTCGCAAAAATGTTAGTGTAATGGATTGTAGGTGTTACATCCCAATATTTTAGATCCTTTAAAATAAATAATATTTCTTTAAATTTCATCACACACTAAACCCAACAATAAAAAACCATAGCATGTTAATAATATATTTTTAAGAAATGTAAAATAAATTTCCAGATTGTAGAACATTAACGGTTATTACCTTTAGTAGATAAATAAATAATTTGAGATAATATAGAATAAAGATTTGACTAAATACATTTTTTATACTATAAATTATTTAAAAATATGAATTTAAATTTTTAAATTTAAATTCATATAAAATAAAATTAGTTATTGAACTACCACCATGATAATTTATAGAGTATTAGTTTTTGATTTTTAATGAAATTATTGTTTAGTCCAAAATATAGTTCGTATGATTTTACATTTATTTAAGTGTATCCTAAAACCTTTAAATTTTTTTTAATATATAATTTATAATTAAGGAATAAATTTATGAATTTTAATATATTATAATTTATTATAAATACCATGTCCATCATTTTAAAAACTTAATAAAAATGCAAGTTAAAAAATAATTGGCCTTTGTCTTCTATTTAAATGAAGTATTTTCAAGGTGTTGTTCAATTTTGGTTTAAAAAAAAGAATAATAACTTTAATTTTATTAAAAAAATCAATTGGTTTCGTTAAAATGAAAAATTATCATTATTCTATCTTATTTATATATTTAAAGTTGAAAAAAATCATTTTTTTGAATATTGTTTTTACACGATTAAGTTTGTTTTATTTAAATAAACATTTAAAAATTTAGATATTTCATATTATGAAAGTATCCTAATATTTAAAATCATAAGGTTAAAATTAGATAATAAGTAAAATTTTAATTAGTTTTCATCATTAGTAACTAAGGTTAAAAAATAGTTCCCACAGTAAAAAGTAAGTATAGTAAAATGTGTTTTACATGAGGGAAATGGACAAAACATATTGAAAAATATTTTAAAATAATATTTTGGTATTAATTTTTTATTTTATATTATCATAAACACTATCTTATTCCACTTTTGATTCATTTAACCTTGAATAGTGTCATGTAATTATTGAGAAATGATGATTGTTTCCAAAAGTTCCCTCTCCCCCTCTTACAGAGGTATATAATTTACACCATTTCCGAGCTAAACTTAAAATTTGAGTTAATCCTAGAGAATTTTTCCTTTTAATATCCCTATAAACCCCTCTCAAAATCCTAATCCACTTGTCACTCATAGATATCCTACTACTTTCAATTTCAATGGAACCTTGAAAGAAAAAATCAAGTCTCCAAGGTTAGTATTATCTTCTTATTAAGATTTTATTCTTAATATTACACTTCCAAATAACATAAAATTGTAATAATATATTGAATTTAGTATCATTATTATACTTATATGTATTTATATTATTAAGAACCCACATATATATCCATTTCCATCCACTTATTATAAAATAATAGAAGAACATCATAACTACATTGCGCGGATTACTGTCTCCACGAAGAAACATCGTATGTTTTTTATTATAAAATTTCATGGATGGTCATAATGATGGAAATGATGATTAAATATAATATATATATTATAATTATTATACTAAAATTTAATTTTATTTCCCACCTTTATGCCCTCTCAAACATTGAAAAAGGGGAAGGGTAATCATATGTATATGTGGATCACCGTCTCCATAGTGAAACATTTTTTATTTTTCATTTAAAATTTCATAAATAATATTATCATCCTAAAATACGGTTAAACATCATAAAAAATAAAAAATACCAATATATTTTTAATGATATTACATAAAAAATACCTCTCTAAATATAACAACCCTGCTCTATATTTTACATTAATACATGATTTATTACAAAATATTACACATAATACTACATGGAATATTGATACGTCTACTATATTTTTTAATTAGGTAAATAACATAACGACTTAAAACATGTGATAAAAAACATTATTTAAAACATTTTAACATTCTTTTAAAATTTTTATAGATTTTAAAACTGAACGGTATAGCCTAGGAACAAAAATAAGAATGAGGTGAGCTATAAATCCCAATAAGGGAATAGAGATGGAATAAAAATAAGAAGACAACACATTTTAGACAATAGACATATCATGGGGGAATAAAAATAGTAGGAATCACTAACATGAGCAATGAGACAATATATTGCATGATAATCATAAATGAAACATGGAAGATGTGGAAAAAACTGAAAACACTGTATCATAAAATTAGGTTAAGGATAACTCTTCCAAGACCTCATTGTGGAAAAATTACAATAATGGAATCAGGTTCAATACATGTCGGAACATGGAATTTCATGATTCTAGACATTACAAAATTCATTGGACCGCTATCTAGGGACACCCATCATGTACATTTCATTCATATACTTAAGTATACCACATAGATCATAACACATGGATTCATTAATCATCATAATTTATTCCCTGATTAAGGATTTTAAAATAAATAAATATATATATATCCCAAATAAAATTTTTATGTGAAAAAATGTGGTCACCCATGATTGGAAATGTGTACGGTATTCACTACAAAATTGATTGGTCATTCAAGATAGTGGTGAAATTTTGGCAGCATAAAAGCATCACTTAAATATTCATAAAAATGGATTGATGAGGGATAAAGGGGAAACTTATCACATATAAATCTAATGGTATGAAATAGGTACAATTAAAATCACATCCCAAAATTAAAAGTTTTTTAATTGAATTAATCAGGTAATGACGAAACTTGCATAGAGAAAAGAATCATAACTATATTTCAGCATGGTAACAGGTGTAAATAAAAGATAGTGGGATCTTAATGAGAGGTAAATAGGATACCATAATTAACATAATAAATTAAAATTAATGTTAATATTTAATAATATATTCCAACATTATAAAATGTAATTTAAGACATATAACATAAAATATTTTTTTTAATAGAAGTGATAAAAGTGAAATACCTTACGAAATTTCGATATGGTAACATGTGTAAAAAAAGGATCATGGGATGCTTAAGTATAGTGAAAGGGGTTTTTTCATCATGTAGAAATAAAAATTAAATTATTTGGGATATTTAAGAACATTTTACAACATGAAATAATTGAAATTTAGAAGCATAACATAAAATAAGTACTTGAATAAAATGGATAGTGGAATACCCCTTACAAAATTTCATCATAGTAATAGCTTAGTTAAGGGTCAAAATGAGAGAGTATAAATGGTAAATAATTAAAAAATAATAATTGGACTAAAAGGTAATGATAATAAATTAATTAAAATTTAACCAATTGAAATTATAAATAATAATTTCAAATACAGTTCTTGAATTGAAAGAAAGAGATGAAGGTGAGGATCTCTTACTTGAGTGTGTGACTCCAAAATATTGGGAGGGGAATCTGGAGAACTTGGGGGCACATTTTAAAGACTCTAGGGGGTAGATGTTAGAGTATGAACATGTAATAAGTAGTTTTAGTGGAGGTAAATGGTAGCTTTGGTGGGTATATATTGAGAAAGAGGGGGGTTTCTCTCTAATTTTGGTTTTATAATCTACATAATAAAATATTAATAACCACTAACCATACCATGGAATTTTCCCATAGTTTCTGATAAATGGAAGTATTTTATATTATTTTATATGGTGAAGCTTTGAAAACAAAAAAATTCCTTTCTTTTGTGAAGGTTATTCATACTCCTAATGAAATAAGATTAAATCCTTAAAATATATTATAAGTTTTGGGGGACTCATAATGGATTTTCAAAATAAATAAAATAACATAAAATAACATTATATTAAAGGTAATATATATTTTTCATCATTGATCCCATATATAATAATTATTACATCACTTTAAGTTCATTATGACATCACAATACACAATGTATATTTATACGGTATTTAATTTTTTTCTGAAAATTTTATTGTCTCATAAAATTATGAAACATTAACTGTTGGATAATTTTGACATCCTGATTATAAAAATAATATTTTTTTATATATTTTTTTTATAAATATATAAATTTTTAATTTTAAAATAAAAACTAACAATTATTGATAAATGATGGGTTTTTGACAAATAAAAGTTTTTTGAACCCTTATAAAAATTACATTGGACTCTTTCAAAATTTAATGCTTATTTATACTTGATAAACATTATTTTATAATATTAAAATATTTTTACTTCAAAAATCTATTAATTCATAAATTCAATAATTTAATTTTAATATTTCCAAAAAATACAATTTCTACTTTATTGTATCAAAATAAAAAACAAAAATAATAGGAAAAAATATATTTATTATTCAACAAAAAATAATTTAAATATCCATATTGAAAAGGTATCGATAAATATCCTTTTAAAATACAATCATACACTCTATGGTTATGGTGTTTGATTTTTGGAATTTCGTGGGGCAGTTCGGTAAAATGTTTTGGGTTGTGATCTCGATGAGATTGAAATTCTACCAGAAACAGTTTTTCTTTGGCTTATGTTTTTGGATCTCATCTTGGGATTGGTCAAGGTAATATCTGAGTGATTCTATATCTCTTAAAAGCTTTGATAAATGGGATTCATAAGGTACAATCCAACTATTTGAGTCCAATACTTCCTTTTTCTATTTCAATTGGATTTACCAAAACCCTATATTTATAGTAATCATTTGGTCATTGTTCAATGACTATATTATCAACAGTAATGATACTTAACATTCATTTATTTCCAATAGAATATAATATATCAATATAAATTCATTTGTTTTCTATAACTATATTACACAATAATACATTTAATTAAATTAAATGGGGAATTTTATTTATAATAGTTTGGGTCCTTATAATCTTCCCCCTTTAGAAATTTCACTATCTAGATTTTCATTTACCACCCTAAAAAATGATAGTAACTTTAATTCATTACAATCTCTAGTTCCCATGTTTGTTCTTCAAACTTGTGGTTCCTCCACAACACATTTACATGGTTCATTGTCTTATTTCATAAAACTTTTTTATCTATGATCTAGGATATTCAATAGTTTCTCCTCATATGAAAGATCATTCTCCAATGTTACAACCTTTGGATTCGATATGTGAGTGGGGTCTTGTAGGTACTATGTCAATAGGGATTCATGGAATACATTGTGTAATTGATATAGTTGAGGTGGTACTGCAAGTCGGTAGGCCATTGCTCTAATGGGATCAATGATCTTATAGGGATCGATGTATCTCAAACTAAGAAATCCCTTCTTCCCAAATATCATCACTATCTTGCATGGAGATATGTGGATAAATGGCATGTCACCAAAATAAAACTCTTGGTCTAATAAACGATTGTATGCATAGAACTTATATTGACTCTAAGTAGTCTTAATGTGCTGCTAAATGATCTTATCCTTCTCCACCATTTTTGGACCTAGAGGTTTTTGTTCCCCAAGTTTATCCCAACATATATGTGTTATAGAGATCTTTCCACAAAGGTCTTCATAGGGAACCATTTGGATGCTTTAGTGGATAATTTTGTTGAAAGAGAATTCGAACAAAGGAAGATGTTGACCTCATCCTCCTTTAAAGTCAATATAACTGCTAGAAACATGTCATACAATGTCTGAATTGTCCTCTTAGATTGACCATAAATTTGAGGATGATAGGACATACTGAAGTTCATATCATTATTTTTATCTTGCTTGATACTATTCCAGAACATGGAGTTCAATCTCAGATCTTGAATAGATACAATAAATAGTGTTACTTCATGAATCCTTACCACTTCTCTAAAGTATATCCATGCAAGTTGATCTAATGAGAAGTCCTCTCGAATTGCGATAAAGTGAGATTCATTTGGAAGATAATCCAAAACAACCCATATAACATTTTTCCAACATATTTCTTTGGATGTCTAGTGACAAATTCCCTGGTGATATTCTCCCATTTCAATGTTGTTATGAGTAATGGTTCCATCATCCACTTATACTTATACCCTTCATCCTTAACTTTTTGGAATACCAGGCACTTCGATGTATATTCAGTAATTTCCCTTTTCATATTGTCCCATAAATAGTGCTTACATAGATCTTGATACATCTTTGTGCTTCCTGTGTGAATGGAAAAATTCAAACTATGTAGATCATATAATAGTTCCTTCTTTAACTCATGATTTGATGGAACATATATTATTAACCCAAAGCTCACAATTCTTTATTCATCAACAATGAACTCCAAGTAATTACCCTTCCTTATAGTTTTCACTTTCTTATAAATTACAAAATAATTTCTTTGATCAACCTTTAACATTTACAAAAGATATTATTGAGCAATCATTTTTGAAAGGATTGATGATATTCCTTTCTTTATAATTCCCATGTCCATACTCTGTAGGTCTAAGAATATTGGATCTTTCTCAATTCTAATCATTTATAAAGATGAAGAATACTTTCTACATAGATCAACATCCACCATATTTGATTTACCAAGATTGTAGTGTATTGAGAAGTCATAATACTTTATGAGATCTAACCATCTTAACTGAATCATACTAATCTCTTTTTGTGTGAATATATATTCGATGATCCTCTGATTAGTATATATCTCACACTTCTATCCATATAAATAATGCCTTTAGATTTTCAATAAAAATACCACATATTCCAACTCCAAATCATGTATGGGATATATTTTATGATGAAATTTCAACTTCCTTGAAGCATAGGCTATGATTTTTTCATTCAGTCTTAACATATATCCCAATCCCTTATTAAAAGAGTCACTGAGTAGTGTGAAGATTTATCTGCTTGTGGGTAGTGTCATCATAGGGGCAGTGATAAGACTCTTTTTAAACTCCATGAATCTATCTTCACATTCATCATTTCAATAAAACTTTAATCCCTTCCAAGTTATCTTGATACGAGGGTTTGAAAATTGTGAGAAATTTCTCACAAATCATAGATAATTCCCATTTAACTCGAGGAAACTATGGATATCTATCATCGATGTTGGACTTGACCATCCTTTAATTTCTTATGTATTTTAAGGGTCCATAGATATCCCATTTCTTGTTATGATATTCTCCAAGAAAGAGACTTCCTTCATCCAGAACTTAAATATTTTCACTTGGCATAAAGCTTCTCCATTCGTAGGGTCTTAAGTACAGTACTCAGATTCTTCTCATGCTCCTCCTTCATTTTAGAGTATATTTGAATATCTTATATAAGGGATACCAAATATTTGGTGAGGTAATGTCTAGAGACTCTATTCATTATGTACTTGAATATTTCTAGAGCACTAGTGAGTTTGAATGGAATCACTATGAACTCATAGTTCCCGTATCTTGTATGAAAAGTATTCTTGGGAATATCTTTCTTTTTCAACCTTACACGAAAATATATCTATAAAAGATACACCTTGGAGGAGTATTGTTCTCTACATAGCTGATTGAACAATTCATCAATTTGAGTCATGTAATACTATTTATTTATCATGTTACTTTTGAGCTTACTATTATTAATGAAAAGGTGTGTTGACCCATATGTCTTCTTGATGAAGAGGGATAGTGCACCCTATGGTGATGCACTTGGGTGTATGAACCCTTTATCCAGATTCTTATATAGTTATTTATTTAACTCCTAAATATCCAAAAAATCTATTCTATATGGATTCTTAGATAATGTGAATGCACAATGTATAATCTTGATATGAAATTCAACATTTTGAATAGGAAGAAGACCAAAAAATTCCTCATGAAAGACATCATCATATTCCCTCAAAATAAGAATGTCTTCGAGGATGGTTATTTCCATACACTAAATAATTTGAAAAAGATAAACGTGATCATAGGTTAATAATATCCATATTTGAGATGATGGTGGTAAAGAAGATTCATCCTCTTTCTTGTACTTGTACATAATCAGGGGTCAATTCACAATATGGAGAGTGATTTCCTTCTCACGATAATTTATCTTGGATCTATATAGGTAAAGCCAATCCAAGCACATAATTGAATCAAATTTCACTAAATGGTGTATGAAAAGTATATTTGGGAATTTTATCACAAAAATATTTATAGGGGGATTTATATACTTGGGATGTAATAATTTCTCCATTTTCCATTTTCACCGACTGCCCTACTTCCAAGATTTTTTGTGGTGTTTGAATAGTTCTACTAAAAATTTGTGATATGATATAATTCATAGAACCATAATAAAAAATTATATTCACTGTTATTGGATGAATAATTATCATACCTGTCACTACTTCATTTGCGGGATACATTTCAAGGGTAGTGATGGAAAAATATCACCCTTGCTACCTTGGAGGTTGTTGGTTGTCTCCAAAACCCCTTGGATTAGGGTATTTATTTGAAAAGTACCATGGTTACTTGTAGTTGAAGCAGTGTAGAATGCGCTAAGGTTTTACTCGAGCATTTATTTCCTCTGTTTCATTTTTTGGGTTTTTCTGTCGGCAAATGTTATCAAGGTGTCTTATGTTCCTTCACCTAAAGCATTTATTTATGCTCATTATGATATTTCCAAGGTGATTCATTCATCACCTTTGATAAGTGGGATACTAGAATTTATTTTAACCATTATAATTCTCTATCATAAAACAATAATTAAGCTCCACTTTCTACTTCATATCCCGATGATATTCTAGAGATTCACCAATCTTCATTTTGAATATGATGTCATATCAGACAATTTTTTCATAGTTATCAAAGTCACAGATCATCGTGGCTTTTTGTAGACTAGAATTTATCCCACCAAAAAAGTGGTCAACCCTATATTTGGGCGATATAGAAAAAGTTGAATGTGTATCATGAAAGTATAATAAATTTTTCTTTATACTCCATGATAGATTTTTCATTTTTCTTCTTGTGGTAAAGGAAATACCTTTTTATTTTAATTCAGAGAGTGCGAGGGAAATATTTGTTGATTTTTTTATGGAATTACTTCCACTCCATCACTCTAATCTCTTCCCTAATATTCTTATTCTTTATTAAGTTACACCACTAATTATCTTATCCCTTCATATGATAAACATAAAATAGGACCTTCTCTTTCTTAGAGCATTTAAGAATGGAGAAGATCTTCTCAATGGAATTCATCCATTGTTCGGATATTAATGGATCAAATGATCCATTGAAATTAAGAGTCTTTTATCACATGAAGACCTTGATTGAATATTGTTCTATCTTAGGGGGGTTTTGTTGCTTCTATTTATCCAGGTTTCTATTCAAAACATCAGTTATATGAGAGATCATCGTGACAATGTTTTCAATTCCTGCTCCCATCTAACTGGACATCTTCTTAGGGGTTTCATCACATTTCTCATCACACCTATTGTTAACAAGATTCCTCATATTTCTGGACATTGGATATAATAAAATGAAAATTAGGGATAAGAATTTTAAAGTATTAAACACATAAGGGGGAATCCAATGAAATTAATTAAATAACATATAAATTAAATTTATTTTCTTAACTTATGAATTTATAGGATTCAATATAAATCTTCCATGATCTATTTCCCAACATAAATTCTTATGGAAATTTTTTTGTCCCTGTAATAATGGTTTTTAATGAGATTATAAATTTAACAAAGCATATATCCCTGGAGTTTCAAACCGGGTGCGCATTAAGGCTCATTTCTTTGTACTAGGTTACCCCAAGTCAGTCTCATGGTGCCTTGTCGATGTTCTTACTCCTAGGTACATCTGTTCCAGAACCACATCCACTTGTAGTATCCATACAGATATGTATTTTCATAATAATACACCTACTCTATAGTTACCAAAATTTAGGGATTATTTATTATACAAAATCATATCCCTATGGTTTTCTCTAGATTTTCCTAATCCTAATCCAAAAAATAACTAATATTTCCTTTGATACCAACTGTAACAACCATACTCTTTATTTCACATTAATAAAAGATTCATTACATAATATTACACATAGTACGCCCTAAAATATTAAAAAGTGTAGTGTCTTCAAGAATTAGGTACATTAAATAATATCTTATAACATGGAATACAATAATATTATAAAAAACCTCCTAAACATGCTTCTAAAATTTGTATAGATTTTAAAACATCAAGGGATAACCTGGGGACACACATAATAAAGGGGTGAGCTATAAAGCCCAATAATTGAATAAACATGGAATAACATGATGAAGATAATACATGTTAGACAATTTTTATATCAAAGGGGCATAAAAAGAAAAAAGATTATTGAAATGAACAATGAGATATGATATGTCATGAAAATCATAAATGAAGCATGGAAATGTGGAAAAAACAAAAAACACTACATCATAAACGTATGCCAAGGATAAATATTCTATGACCTCATAGTGGAAATATCCCATAAAGAAATAATGTTCAATTCATGTCACAATGTAACATATCATGTTACTAAACATTACCCAATGCATTGGAGAGCTATTTGGGTGCACCCATCATGTACTTTTCATTCTCATGCTTAAGTGTGCCACATAGATCCTAACACAAGAATTCATTCATCCTCATAATTTATTACATGAATAAGGAGTATGGAATACATATATGTGATTCCTTAATAAAAAATATATGTGTATAAATGTGAACACACTTTCAATTAAATGGGTGTGGTATTCACTACACAATTGTTTTGGCATGGAAGATAGTGGTGAAATTTTGGCAGCATAACATCGTCACTTAAAGGTTTGTAAAAATTTTTTGCTAAGAGAGAAATGGGTCTCTGATCAAATATACATAAAATGGGAAGAAATAGTTACATGTATAATCATATCACAACATTATAAATTTGGAAATATAATTTATAAAGTAATGAAGAAACTTTCATAGAGAAAATAACTGTAATTATATTTCCGCATGGTAAAGGGTGTACCAAAAGGATCATGGGAGGCTTAATGAGAGGTAAAGTGGATCTCATAATTTATACACTAAATTTAAATTTAGGGAAATAGGGAAGAATATATTAAAACATAATAAAATTTAATTTAGGAGACATAACATAAAGTAAGCTCTTGAATGGAAGTGAGAAAAGATAAATCCATTACAAAATTTCATCATGGTAAGAGGTGTACATAAAGGATAACAGGAGGATTAATGAGATTGAAATGGTTATATCATAACTTATAAATCAAAAGGATAATATTTGGGGTATATAATACCTTATCCATATATTAACTAAAGGAATTTAAAAGGCATAACATAAAATATGTTCTTGAACAAAACTGAGAGTGGATGATCCCTTATAAAATTTCGAAATAGTAACATCTTAGTTAAGGTTAAAAATGAGAGAGTATAAATTTTATATCATTAATATAAAATTAATTTTAATTTAATTTCCTGATAATAAATAAATTAAAATATAACAATTTGAACTTATAAAGGTAAATTTCAAAGAAGGTTCTTGAATGGAAAGAAATAGAGTAAGATGAGGAACCTTTACTTGAGTGAGTGACTTGAAAATCACAGTAGGTGCTTCTTTATATCTTGAGATCACATTTTTAGGACTATATGGAGTATATGGAAGAGTATGGACATGATTAAAAGAGATTTAGTGAAGTGAAATGGGAGCTTGGGTGGGTTTATATAGGGAAAGAGGGGGGTTTATTTATTATTTTTGTTTCAAACTCTACATAATAAAATATTCAAAATCCCAAACCATCCCATAGTTTAGTAAAAATTGGATTAGTTAATATTATTTTATAAGATTATGGTCCAAAAATAATAAAACAATACCCTTGATTATGTGGAGGTGAGTCGTACTCATAAATAAATAATTTTAAAACCCTAAAATATATTATAATATTTAGAGAACTCATAATGGATTTAAAAAATAAATATAATAAACATAAAATTAAATTATTTTAAAGTGAAAACATATATTTGGTCATTTATACCATTTATAATAATTATTACATCAATTTTGGGTCATTATGATGTGATAGTACACAAAGTATATTTATAAAGTATTTAATTTTTACCTGAAAAATCGACTGTCTCATAAATCTATGAAAAAATAACTGTTGTAAAATTTCAACATTATGATTCAAAAAAATAATATTCATTTTTTATATTTTAATTTTAAATATAAATCTAAAAACTGACATTTATCTAGAAATGATTGGTGTTTTACAAATAATAGTATTTCGAACCCTTATAAAAATTACATTTGACAATAATTTTTTTTATTTAAAATTTATAAGACTTATTTAATAATATTAAAATCATATTGATTTAAAAAATAAAATAATTCATAAATTTATTAATTGAATTTTAATATTAACCAAAAAATAAAATTCATTCTTTTTTGTATCAAAATAAAAAGTAACAATAATAGGATAAAAATATATGTATTATTCTATAAAAAATAATCTATATTTTCATATTTCTTGTGTATTGATACATATACCTTTAATATCTAAGAATATACCCTAATAGTATGGCGTGAGATGGTTGTAATTTCATGTGGTGGTTCGGTGAACATGGTTTCAACCATGATCTTGAAGTGATTAAACATCTCCCAAAAATGGTTTCGCTCATGATTAAGTTATTAAATCTTAGATTGGGCTTGGTCAAGGGGAAATACTAGTGATGTTATTTCCCTTGAAATCTCTAATAAATAGGATTTATAGGGTATGATCCTCTTGGTTGAGTCAATCACTTTCGTTTTCTATTTTACTAGGATTTTTCAAAACCCGATATTTATAATAATCATGTGATCACTATTCAAAAGTTATATTATCATCATTAATGTTGCTTAACTGTCACTTAAATACAATTGGATATAATAAATAAATATAAATGAATGTGTTTTCTATAAATATATAATATAATATGAAATTTAATTAAATTAAAATGGGATTTTTAATTATAAAAGTTTTGTTCCTCATATTAACCATACTTGCTAACCAAATTAAAGTGTGTTAAAGTTTGGGTTGGTTTAACCACTTACATGAACAATGCTATAAAAAATTATTATGGATCACTATTTAAAAATAAAAAATAATAAAATTATTATATATTAATAAAATTATAATTAGTATCTTTTTATGGAAATATTATATTAAATATTTATCTTACAATAAAAGTAACATTTTCATTTGTTAAAATTTCCAAAATAAGTTTTTATCAATTAAATTTTCATATAATGGATCCAAAAAAAATTAAATGAAATAAGAAATTTTTAAATCAATAAAATTTATATAATACAGATTTATAAATGGTATATCAATTATTATATTGGTATCTTCCATGATCTAATACAGAGTTCCATCCGACCTGACACCTGACTTGAATTGTGGCATGCTCTGAAGGGAGTTCCCGATCCCCAAGGGCTAGCAACTAGTGCCTTGATATCGATAACAATCTTTAGGAATGATTTCACCCATTTTAATAAGAACAAAAACCAACCATAATAGACAAAATTACTGAATAATCATCATTAAATGTGGTATAAAAATTTTAGAATCTAGTTTACAACTATAAACAAAACCAAAAAGGATCTACAACAAAGAGGAAAAAAGACACTATCCAAATACCACCAGAAACAGGAGAAGCATCGTCCTCAAGCCACCACTTCAACACCTGCAAGGGAAGACCACTGGACCCTTGAACCGCTATATCCAAACATATTTCCTTTACCAATGTAAAACATAACCAAGTTTACTTACACCCAAAGGTGTAAGTAGGGTGTGAGGAAAATCCTAGTAGGATTACACCCAATAAAATAGGTTCCATTCTAAAAACATCATAAGATGAATTAACATTAAATTTTATAAAAGATAAACTAGAAATTTTTTTATGGAAAACATCTCAAGGGAAAAAATTATTTTCTTTAGGAATAACAAACCATGTTCACTGTATGCTGACTGTAGGATAAATATAACAAAGATAACTAAGCAATGGGAGATACCTATATGAACTATCTAAAATGGGACCCTAGGGGAATCATGTCTCTATGAAATGTGGTATAATATCCAAAACCAGTTGTTTCCTTATGAAATATCCACTAGATAGGAGAAACATCCAAAATTGTAGAGCTGTCCAATCATAAAAAATATATAGTTTGTGTTTTAATCGTTAATATTTCTTGATTAATCCTGGACAAGCCACTTCTGATTCATCTAGCATACTTGTACTAGTATTCCCACCAAGATACCTTAGGTTCTCTTCATACCCAATTATCAATTCACATGTCACATGCCAAAACACTTCACATGAACATGCTAAACAACATAACCATGATTGATACATCACTAATTTTATAACCAAAATAACTTTTAAATCCAACTACACACCAAAACCATTCTAAATCATGTTTCACGTCACTTTCACAATTTATTAAACATGTTTCATAATTTATAAAGAACATTCAAAAATCACAACAAGTGTTTTCACTTTAAATACTCCCAATATCCTTTATAAAAACCTCTTTTAAGCCATATTCATTTCAAAAACAATAAAAAGAACCATTCACACCACACCCATGAACCATAGAAAATATTTAAATACTCAATAAAGTATATCAAAATCCTAAAATAATGCTTATGAATGGACCACCTACCTGACTTGGATAAATTTATGAAAAATGATGCAAAACCAAAACCGCACCTCAAGAGAACCATATAAATGTTATATTAAACAATAAAGATCAATGTAAGAAATTTAGAAATAATATAAACACTAAAAATATCATCCAACCCTCTGTAGAAGTGGATCCTCAAAGAAGGAGGAATAAAAACTAATAAAATAGGAAGAAATCATGAGAGAATGGCACTTACTTGAAGAATAGAGGAGAAACCACATAAAATATGCCAATAAAATGATGATCCATGAAAGATAGAGGAGTGGGGTAGGATCCTAGGGTGAATGATCCAGAGTGGGGGGGAAGAAATTGTGGTTTAGTATTAAAGATATGGGGGGCGATAAAGAATAAAAAATCAAATTTTAATAACCTAGACTGGTTGCTTGGTTTTCCCTCATGGTTTACCAAATCGTGCAGCAAACATGCACCCCTTACTATCCAATCAAGAACCGATGCATGGTTTTCTTGAATGGTTTTCAAAACATGAACTAACCATTCAGTTATCCAATATCCAAAAAAACACCACTTAGCCACATGGTTACCTAGGAAAGGGTGCACAATTTTCCAAAGTATGCGCCAACCATGCACCACCGACTGTTTATACAAATTTTCTCATTTTTCTCCAAAAACACCAAGGAAATAAAAAGTGAAAAAATCTAGTCAAAAAAAATTAATGACTTCAAAATGAAATAAAAAATGTGACAATTATACCCCATTAAAACTTTCCACCCCTGGAAATTCAACTCGAAGCTTGATTCGAGAAAAATAATTGACACACTTTCTCAAAAAACGACTTCCACTCCCAAGACTCATGCATATTATTGCTGCATTTTAAAAGGATTTGGACAAGATAAATATACTTCCCATGAAGAACTTTCTAATGTGAATATACAATTCTCACTGGACTCTCAAATATAGAAAAATCGACCTATATTTCTAACTCTTCCCAATTTATCTCATGACACAGATCTGAGTTATATTTCTTCAACTGGGAGATATTGAATATGTTAGGAATTGATGTCAACTACAAAGGAAAGTCTAAACAATCTCCCACCTTACCAAACCACTCAGTGATTTCGAAATGTCTGACATACCTCAATGTTATGTTCCCTTTATTTCCCCACTCACGATGAACCAAGCAAGGTGCCACTTTCAGGAACACCCGGTCACCCATATAAAATTCTAAAGATCATCTCCTTTGATTCTCATAATATCTTTAGTGACTCTATGATATCAAAAACTACTACCTGATTAACTTGAACTTATTAGATGTCTCTTTCACTAAGCTCATCTCTAAAAATGTGGTTTCTCTTACCTCATCCCAATATAAAGGCAACTGACATGACTAACCATAATGAACCTCAAAGGGAGAGATTCAAATTGAGGTTTTGTAACTATTGTTATATGAAAACTCAAACAATCAAAAATGGTTATCCCATGAACCATCGAAGTGCAAGACACATTCTTATTGAATGTCTTCCAATATATGATTTTCCCACTTCATCTAACCATCAGTTTATGGATGGTATATCGTGGTCAATTTGACTTATAACCCCATCACCTTTTGAAGGCCTTAATAGAATTAAAAGGTAAAATGTGGGGACCTATCAGATACAATTACCGATGGAACACCATGAAACCTCACAATCTCTTATACATACAACTATCCTGATTCATCAACTTTAGTTGAATCTATGATCTGAATAAAATGGGTTGATTTGGGAAGATAATCAATCACTACCAAAATAGAATTCCTCCACAAAGGTGTACGAGGTAAGATGATAATGAAGTACATATTGATCTTGTCCCACTTCTAGTATGGAATGGGTAGTGGCTGTAGAAAATTAGAGTTCCTTTAGAGCTCTTATTTCACCTACTAAGATATTTGAAACTGGAACATGAAGTCATCTATATCATGTCTCATGCCTGGACACCCGAACTTCTGATGAACATTATAATAAATCTTGGGAGCACCATGATGAATGGTTCACTAAGACTAGTGGATATCCTACATCACCACCTTTATCAATGAAATTGGAACTGTAAAGATACTCTTAAAACATAAAACTCCCTCTGGAGACAATAACCAATCGCAAGGTGTCTTACTACCATGAAGAAATTGCATAGACTGCTGGCACAACTCATCATTTGGCTTATCCTACCGAATCATCTCCATTAAAGGAGGTTCCATATGAACACTAGAAAAGAATGCACATACATTGTTCTCCTAGGTCTCTAGGTGAATCTGAGAAAAAATCCCCATCACTATCCACTCATCACTATATTTCTTCAAATATTTCATTGATACTTTTCTACTTAAAGTTTATTCCACAACATTAACCTTAACAAGGGTATAGACGATATTGAAATCATAACCCTAAAGATACTCAACCCAATGGAACTGCCTTAAATTCAGATCCTTCTAGGAGAAACTATATAAAAAACTCTTATGATCAGAATAAACCAATAATTTATCCCCAAAAATATAACGGTGCCATGTATTTAGGGAATGCATCACTGAAGCTAACTCCAGATCATGGGTTGGGTAATTATTCTCTTTTTTTCAGAGTTAGTGAGAACTATACACCACCACATGTTCATCTTGTCTCATCGCACACCCAAGACCCATACCCGAGGCATCACAAAAAACCATATACCATTTTCCAGATTCTCAGAAGATCAAAAATAGAGTGGTAGTCAACAACAAGATTATCTCCTTGAAGTATGTATGAGACTATGGGCTTCCTTAAAACATCACCCCTTTTTGGTTGAGTTCCACCATGGCTGAATCCAGCCAAGAGAAATCCAAAATGAATTGCCTGTAATATCTTTCCAGACCTAGAAAGCTTCCAATCACAAAAATATTTTTTCAGTTTCTCCCATGACATAACTACACTTATATTCTCAGGGTCTACTAAAACCCCTTGTTCTAAGATCACATAGACTAGAAAATATACCTCTCTAATCCATAAGGTAAACATAGAAAATTTGGCATAATGACAATGGCCCCATAGAGTGCCTAATACTATCCACAAGTTCCATTCATGATCCACCAATAATATGGAATATACCATGATTTCGTCCATGAATACCATGAAAAATGAGTCAAGATAATAATGGAACACCCTATTAATAAGTTCCATGAAGACTGCTGGATCATTCTCTAATCTGAATGGCATGAATAAATACTCCAAATGGTTGTACCTACTTCTTAAGGCCATTTTCGGGACATATTCCTCTCTAACTATGACGTGGTGATGACCATAACACATGTCAATTTTATAAAACCAACTTTACCACTTAAGATGATAAAAAAGGCCACCAATGAGGGGTAGGGAATAGTTATTCTTGATCATCACTTTATTCAACTTCTTGTAATCTATGCTCAACCAGAGAGATCCATTAGCCTTATTTACGAATAAAACTAGGTAATACCAAGGTGAGATGCTTGGGCAAATGAATCCTTTGGATTCCAAATAATCAAGTTGTACCTTTAGTACCATTGGCTCGATAAGGCCTATAAGATACGTGTGAAGAGATATCATTTGTATTCCCAGAACCAAATCGGTGGAAAAAATCAAATCTTGCTATAAACGAAAACCTAAAATTTCTTTTGGGATTACCTCTAGAAATTCATCCCCCGTAGGAGGTACTCCACCTTCAAGATCACCACCATAATCTTCCAAAGCGAGTGATGATAACTGATAAATGTGATTTCCCAATTCTGAAAGTGGAGGTCCAGCATGACCCGAATGAGGATCCCAGTCATAATGAAGTGCCTAGGTACTTTCATTAGGTTACACAAATCTCACTCTTCTCTTATAAGAGTCGATGTGTGGTTAGAAGCACACCATATAATCCATCATAATTATTATGTTAAAGAGTTCAACTTCTAAGATTATAAAATCCCATTCCATATTAACCCTTGACATTTTGAGTGCACAAGATGGACACCTGAACCCCTTCTCTCACTTCTTACCAAGTGGCGTCACTATCTCCATTGCATACAATATAAGATTAGTTGGAAATTTTAACACATCAACAATGTAGGAAGAAATAATAGAAACTATATCACTAATATCAAAGAGAGAAATAGAAAAAATATGGTTCAAAAAATGGTAACTTAAATAGTTGTAGGTCCCACATATGATCCTGCTAGTGCCTGGTCCATATCATAATGGTTCCTTATCTCAACCTGAGCCAGAGTATGACCACTAACCTTTGGTTCTTCCCTAAAATAACTATACCCATAAGATGATCTATACCTACTTCCTCAACTACCAATTATATATCCCAATATCTTGGAAGGAATTTATTGGGCTGACATTCCCCCAGAAGCTACAGATACTACACCACTCTAATAATATCATGTGTCCCTACAAAACTAATGAAAAATCCCCCATATTTCCACATCGACGAAAGGATCTAAGAGGAGATGTAAATGTGGTTCATATGTTCCCTTATATCCCACACTAGTAGAACACAACATACCCTCCATCATAAGATGAAGATTAACGCTATCGAGAAGCATGGAGTAAACTACCACCTCCCTTATTCCCCTACTCATTCTGCTTTATCTTCTTTATTGATGATCTACTACTTCCTACAACTGACACTAATCCCTTTAAACCAGGATGGTTGATGTGATCAATCTCCACCATCATGGAATAATTGAACACATCAGTATTGGTATTTAGTTTGAACAAGAAAAACTGAGAAAAAATATCTTTCCTAAACACATTTCAAAACATTTGTCCTTTATCTTCTAATTGGAAATGATCTCAGGTGCGTCTCAGACTAACTCAAAAAAAAAATGATTAGCATACTCCATAACAGAACAATATCCTTGGATTAGATTCATAAACTATTTAGATCTAAAATATACGAAGACCTCATGACAGTACATCTCATTGAAAATGATTTGATACCTTTCTAACCCATCCACTCGGTCTTTCCATCTTAAACCACTGAGTCCCACCACCTCTGACTCAGAAATTCTAACAGAAATAAAGAACATTTCACATGAACCTCTTTATGAGTATTTAAGAACAAGAAAATTTGTTCTATATCCTTAGGAAACTCCTTCGCTTCCTGAGGCTCATCATTTCCCCAAATATAATGAGGCATACTCTTGAGAAAATCTTGAGGTTTTTCCTCTATAGGAACTGGTTCAGCATCTCCATCCAGATCAGGACCAAAACCCACTCATTTCCCCAAATCATGGACATCCCAAACCACAACTTCCACTAGTCTCTAATCTACTAGTGAGAGAGAACACTCTACAACCTCTTCCCATATCTTCATAGTAAGTCTTTAGGGAGGCAATTTGCTACAAGAAGAACCAATCATAAGAACAAACATCAATACAACCATTCTAAAAGAAATTCAGCAACAAAAAAAACTACATTCCATAACTCCAAACAAATCAAACATGTCACAATAACATGAAGACCAAACCACTCAGCCTCCAACCAATGTCTATATATATAGTATGTTTCATGTACATATCACCTAGAGGGGAAATAAAAAAAATATCAACATCCCATAGATACTCGAGTATTTTCATGAGATGTGCTATCCAGAAACCCTATTCACAACCTGAACTTAATGTCCTGATAGTCCTAGATCTAGTCTATGTAGACTCATCCCAAATAACTTAATGCAAAAAGAGTGTGTCTTCACTTATTCCATTTTTTCATGAACTAAGTCAGAGTACCATCTAGCACAACACCTAACCTAGTCTGTGGCATGGCCTGAAGGGTATTACTGATCACCATAGGCTAGAAATTAGTGCATGGGTATCAATAACATGCTTTGGGAATGATTTTACCCATTTTGAAAAGAAAAACAACAAACCATAAATAGAAAAAACCAAAAATAATAATCATAACCAACATGTCATAACAATTTTATATTCATGTTTAAAACATTAAAAAACTACAAAAGAGATATAACAAAAAGGGAACAAGACACAATCAAAAACCAACCATGAAATAAGAGGAGAATCATCCTCATCCACCACCACAACACCTGCAAGGGAAGACCACTAGAACCCTAAACCACTATATCTAAACATCTTTCCTTTATATGTGTCAAACATAACCATGTCAACTTACACCCAAAGGTGTAAGTATGGTGTGGGGAAATTCCTAGTAGGATTACACATAATAAAAAAAGTTCCATGATAAAAAAACATCATAAGATAAATTAACATGAAAGTTTTATAAATGAGAAAATAGAAACATTTTTCAGGAAAACATGTCAAGGGAAAACATTCTTTTCTTTAATAATAACCGACCAAGTTCATAGTATACTAATGGTATGAGCAATATCACAAAGTGGACTATGCCGAGGGAGATCCCTATAGGCACTAGATAAAATGGGACACTAGAAAAATCATATCTCAGTTAAATAAGGTATGATTATCCCAATAATCCAAATCCTCATGCACGATTCACTAGAATAAAGAAACATCCAAAATTATAACAGTCTCCAATAATCATAAATATTTATTTAGTGTGGTAATCATCAATAGTTCTAGTTGAATCCACGAAAATACACTTACTAGTCATCTAGAATACTAGTCCTAGTCAGGCCACCAAGATACCTCAGGTTCCCTTTGTTCTCAATTATCATTTCAAATTTTACATGAAACAACACTTCACATGCACATTCCAAAAAATATAAACATTCTTGATAAATCCATACTTTCACAATCAAAACCACTTATAAATCCGAACACACACCAAACATATTCTTAAACTTGTTTCTCACCCATAGTAAAATTTATTAAACATATTTAATAATTTATAAATCACATTCAAAATTCATAAAAAGGTTTTACACTTAAAGTACACCCAATTTCCCTTAGAAAAACTACTTCCAATCCATACGCATATCGAACCCCTTCAAAAAAGCCTTTCATACCACACACCTAAATCATAGAACACATTTATACACTCAAAATAGAATATAAAAATCATCAAATGATGTTTAAGTACATGACAACCTACCTCGTGTGGAGAAATTTCTAGAAACCCAAGCCAAATAATAGCCGAACCTCAAGAGAACCCTATAAAAGAATTATTAAACCATAAAAATCAATATAAAACCTTAATAAACATGATAATACCCTAAAAGTTTCACCTACCACTATAGAGAAGTGTAACCCTAAAGAAGGATGAAGAATACCCTTGAAAAGAGGAATATAAAATTAGATAAGGGGACATACTTGAAGAATCGAGGATAAACCACACCATATTTCCAAATAAAATGAAGAATAAAGGGATTAAGAGGGATGGGGGAGGTGCCAAGGGTGAAGGATCCTAAGTGGGGGAATAAATGGGGGTTTAGGGTTAAAATCTGGGAGGGAGAAAATGAAAAATTCTAATTCTTAATAACCTATACAGGCCACATGATTTTATAACATGGTTTACCGAACCATGACATAACCATAAAACCATTACATTTAAAGAAGAACATGACACCAATTTATCTCACATGGTTTAAAAACCATGTGATAAGGGGATGTTATCCACTGTCTAAAAAACACCACTTGTTCGCACCGTTACCTAGGTAGAGGTGCACGATTTTCCATACGGTGTGCCACCTGCTCTTTACTCAAATTCCCTAATTTTTCTACAAAAAATACAAGGAAAGTGATTTTAAAGTAAAAACACATATTTTAATTACATTTTAATGGTATTAAATGTTCATTTTTGATTCTATGTGCTTGAGTTAGTGGATTTTAATTTTGAACATCCATTCTCATCATTTGTGCACTTCATGCCTAATGTACACCAATTTAGGACCAATGATTCATCTTATTTTAATGATTGTAATTATCCATATTTTAATTTGATATTTTGGTAAATGGATATACACTTAAATATAAACAATTTTTCATTCAGGGATCAATGGAGGATTCATAAAGGATGATGGGGATATTTGGCGATGAAAGGAAACACTTCTGGAGAAGGAAGATTGGACACCAGCCCACTGATGATAATGTGGGACCCATAATACAGGCCCAATAAAGCCCAAATTTCATGTAATTCTAGAAGAAATATAGAGTAACAAATAATTTTTCATGATCCAGTGCTAATTCTGCCTCAATGGTGGTTATTAAGGCAGACCAATTTGAGATAAAATTCTGTCCAAGATTCCGAGGTCCAGAAAAACAGTCCACCAACATAATCATATATTAGAATCCAAAAATTACTTTGGACTGAAATTTTACAGGAGGTTATTAGGCATCCGAGTTCCATTTTATTTTGCTATTCCCTACTCTAATTTGGACATGTAGAAGGCCATCTAGGCAAATCTGTTCGGTGGAGGCAAGCTGGCTGCAACTTCGGGTCAAGGGTAGAAACGTCTCCTCTCCCTTACTTTCCACCAACCTAGGCCTACCATAATGAAGTGGGATGATTTTTACTATTGGGGTCTCGACCCAAGCCTATTAAAATGCCTATTTAGGGTAGTGGTGGTGGAGGAGTTGGGAATCTTTGGTTCTTGGTTTCAATGTAGTGTTATGCTGACGCTTTGTGTTTGTAATCACATTTCTTTCTCATTTAGTTGTTCAATTCACCTTAGTTTATTAATAAAATTTCTTCCTTTACTCTTATTCTGTTATTCTACATGTCACATTGATACTATTTCCTAAAATTTTGAATTTATTAACACCATACCTTGTAAAATATATCGCACAATGGTAGAGTGATTGGTATTTTGTTATTTTTACTTCTTTAATTCCACCCTCACAAGTCTACTTCCAACTTTTGTTGAGGAAATGTCATCAATGGAGGGCTAACTATTTTATGGGATGATCTAAGGGTGTAGTAAGGGGTTGGATTAAATTTTATTTCTCACTCTCTAAATGTTTATTAATTTCTTTTATTTGAGTTTCTTTTATTCAATGATTTTCTCTCTTCCTCGTCCATATTGAATTTAATCACCCCACTTTTATGTGCTAATAAGATCATTTACCTTGGAGTGATCATGACAATTATCATAATTTTTTTTGGTGATTTGCATGTATTTGTTACGGTGTTCAACTGGTAGGTGATGAGGTTAGTTTTAATTCACTGAATTAATTCTTCTCGAGTTAATGAAATTGAAATCATTAAAAAAGGAATTCATCCAATCCACCCCAAGTGATAATCTAGGATCAACTCATTATCTTAATTTTAATTAACTTAAATCTCTTAGTGATAATTTCAACCCATCTAAAATAAACCCAAAGTTGGAAACTTCATAGCCAAAAATCCATCTCATAGGTTGTGTATCTTAGGTATCTTCTTAGGTCTCAGTGGATTCGACAACCCAAGCTAGACTACAAGGACCATACTACCTTCATCTCTTGGGTAAATTTGAGCATGAATCAGAAACCCAAAAGGCAAAATACATAACAAAAAATAAATGAAAAAATACCACAAAAGTAAAACATGGGTGTGACAATATCAAATTATGGGTAATGGTATCAAAATTATTAAACATGCACAAAATAGTTAATGTTATTAGTACTCGATGGTCATATTAATCTATAACTAATTACTGTACTCATGATAAAGATTAATAATAAGGATTTAAAAGGGTAATATTTAAGAGTTAGGTTATTAAATGTGTTAATAAGGTAGCTATTTTTTCTTCATAGAAGGTTATAATGTGATCAACTAAGCAAATAAATGGGTTAAGGGATTTCATCTCGATTTCCCTTCATTGAGACATAATTCATATTTATACAATAATTATTAATTAAGTAGTATGTATATAACCTAATAGATATAAAATTTTCAAAATTAACTTTTATTCATTTAATTTTAAGTTGAATTCCATGATCTACCTTTTTTACAATTTTCAATGAATATTTACCATAGAATAAGGTTTTCATCTTAAAATTTCCTTCTTTGAACTGTATTTTCATTTATGCACCTAATTTCATTAAATTTTTTTATATAATGCCTTTATGAGTTATTTTATCATGAATTAACTTTTATTTAGGATATATGAAGTTCTATTTTAATCTATAACTTTCCTGGTGATTCTATTTAATTACACCTAATGATTGTGGAGGTTTTCACAACACAAATTTCTTCTTTGTGTAATTATAACTCTTCGTTATATATTGTTGCTTTAGATTGATCCACTATAACATATAATGACGTTAGGTTTTTATTCACCATATTTTCTAGGTAAATAATGCTTCAAACCAAATTATTCTTCCTTGATGATTATATAGTATAATGAAAACTCGTTTTTGTTAAAAATAATTCCCATTTATCTTAATGGTGTTTTAATCAATATCAATGTTGTAACACCCCAAGCTTCCATTGTACACTTCTCTTTGAATAATAGAGCTGCGTGTGTTGTATGAAACCTCGAGTTCTAACACACCGCGACCAATCAAAGTAGCCATTATGAATAGTAATACCCACCATTTGAAATTATATAAATTTTATATTTCAGAATGGACTTCATTTTTTGACTCGGAATATTGAAATTATCCTAAGTTGATTTTTTGGTATTTTTCTGAGAACATCCAATTTTCAATGAATAGTGAAAAATGATTAAAAACAACTTTTTTAATCTCAATAATTTATAGTGATAAATTATAATATTGAGTGGTTTTAAATTATATTTAGAATATAATTTTACCATTTTATCCAATGGTGGTCATTATAATTAATTTCACTTTGAAATTGGATATAAACAATTGTCAATCTTTTGATTGATATTGTTTCTTAAAAACACGCTATTTGTTTAGACAACAGGAATTAATTATAAAATTAATTAATGCAAATAATATGTTTGTAATTTTGTAAAATAGGCATCATTTTTGAATTCATAATATCAATTATAGCTTAGGTTGAATTTTTGGTATTGTTCTGAAAAACTTCAATTTTTGATGAATAGTGAAACCACTAAGTGGTAGTTAAAAAACTGATTTTTCGTTTAAATGAAATTTTACCGCTTCTGTGAATTTGATTTCAAAAATCCGACATACATGGTTGTAATTAGGGAGTAAAATGTGGTTCAATGGGATGAAAATAATTTTTGATGAATAGTAACTTTTGAGTTTTATTGACCGCGATTAGAGGTAATTAAGGTAATTTAAGGTAAAAAATGATATTATAAGAATATAAAAATATATTGAAACATGTCCTACTCTTATTGGATGAGTCATGGCCGACCAAGACAATCCATGGGTAAACTTGGGGACCCCATGGAGCCACTTGGGTAAGAAAATGACATTAATAACTTTTTATGTAAAGTAAAAATAAAATTGTCACAGACATTTGTTGTTTTACTAAAACAATTATTACATGGGGTTATATAAGTTAACATTTCGACTATAAATATTAATTGTAAAGATAAAACTATTTCCTATATCATGATATTTTTTTATAATTTTTAGACATTATATAAATTAAATATTTTATGACACCATGATGATGCAGCGATTACCTCATTAATTAACGCTTTAAATAAAATGAAAAGATAATGTAAAATATAAGACTTAAACTTTCCAAAAACCTATTTAATGAGTATATTTAGAAACCTTATCACCTTATCCTCGAAATATATATTTTTGGGCCCTTTGAAATCTGAAAATCACTTCATAATAATGTAGCATTTCATGACTTTCCAAGAGTGTCCCTCCTCTCCTCTAATAAAAGACCCCCACCTCTACCACCTTATTCACACCATCAAAGCCATTTAGCTCGGCCAAACTCTACCCAAATACTCCGTAAACTTGCCTCTATTACTCCTAGAAGCCTCACTTTGGGAAGAAGTCTTTTCAAAGAAGCCTTTGGCTCAAATCAAAAAGAGTTACCCGATTTTAAGGTAATGTCTTCTCTTATGTTCTTTTGTTTTATTTTGCTTCTCCAACCCCTTAAACTCTTTTTATTCCTTTCTTTTGTAACAACACCAGTATCTTAAATATACTATGATGTTGTTATGAGAATTATTTTATCTATACTTACACATACCTTCATCTAATGGTTAAAGAACATACTGTTTCTGTGGGTGGTGAATTACTGCCTCACGAAACGATGATTGTTCAATATTCTTTTAACACCTCTCATGGTGGCCATTAATATGTCACTATATTTATATATGATATATATTATTTTTTCCTTATTCTTATATATTTTTAATTTATGTAATACCTTTATGATTTCCATTATGGGTAAACGCGATAATTTCGTTTTCGGAAGTGCGGACTACTGCCCCCTCAAAGTGATTTGAATCGTTAATGCCATATGTGGGAAGTATAAAGGATGGAGTAAATGATATTATATATTATTTTATACTATAATTATAATATACCTTTATATCATTATGATTTCATTCCATTAAATATGAAATAGAAATGAAAGCAGCGTTCATGCGTACGTACAGCTTTCCGTCTCCATGAACGGTGCATTTCATTTCTTACCTCTAAATATTATGTAATATTATAAATGCATATATATATATACTAGATATATATGATATATATGATATCTACATCATCAATATAATTCTGGATATAATTTATATTTTACCACATGAACAACTTGTAATTATAAGAAGTTTATTTTTGACTCATGTACCAAGGATCAACAAAATGACCATTATTAAATTAAAAAATTACATAATGTTAATAACATGGTAATAAGTGATATAAAAGGAATAATTAACTTGAAAAAGGTTCTTATGCAATTAGAAATAAACTCTAATTTATTATTCAGGAGGTTAAAGAATGATCGAGTCATGTCGGACACGAGGTAAGAGACTTCGTCTCAATCTCTTTTCATTGAGGCATATTTTCTATTATACACAACTTTCTTTTATACGGTGTATAAAACCCTTTGTCTTTTACTTTTATTCAAAGGGAATATTTTTATAAGAAGTGTTTTACTAAATGAAAAAAGGAAATTTTTTTTCTTACGTATGCGGCGACAACGACTTATCCGCTGCTGTGACCATTATTTGAGCTTCGGCTTCCTCTACAACCATAGCTTTTTTTAAATAAAAAATAAATACCAAGTTTTAATTTTATTTTATTTTGGTATTGAAAATGGTCTTGATAGTGTCTTTATTATATCAATTCATTGTATTGATATCTTGTGATTGAAATGTGGAAATGTTATGTTTCCTTTCTGCATGTTTTATGTGATACAATTATGTTATGGTTTATGATATGTTTAAACTTGTTCATATGAGGAATGCATTGGACTAAATAAGTGATGGGTGGAGACTGCTATAGCTCCTCGATGAATCGGTTGGTCTCATGAGACAAACTAGTGTCTTGGCACGAGGCCATAACAAAATTTTATTTGTAGTTTTGGCACGAGGCCTTGGCTACGTGGTTATGATAGTCTGGCATTATGAATTCCATCATTATGAAAGTGGTTATTGATATTGCATGTGATTATTCGACTAGTAGAATATCCATGTGAATAAGTAAAGGGACTTATTTCATTTTATTTTTTTCCATATTATGATTAAGTTCAAGTTTAAAAGGCTTTTGTTTTAGTTATACATTGCCTTAAATGTTTATGTTTATTTATGAAATTTTTGGCTATATTGTTGTCATTACTGAGCATCTGATCTCACCCCTTTCAATGTTTTAATTTTTCCAGGATATGAAGAAGTATTTTATGAATGACCTGTAGGGATAGTCTGAAGGGTATATGAGTGTGGACTATGGAGACTATGTTATTGTAGTTTTCCACTTTATGATGTAATGTAACATTTATGAATGTATCTAGTGTTTCCAAGACTAGTAAAGTAATTGGTCTTTCGAGACATGATATTTTGTGATCATGCCAATGTTATGTAATAATGCACTGACTCTGGGTAACTGGGGTCGGGGCGTTACAGTTGGTATCATAGGCAGTTTAGTACTAACCTTGGAAGCTAGATTTAGATAAACTCTGATTAGAACACATAGCCCTAAGATAGACTTTGAGGATTAGTATAGAAGAACTTCCTAGAATTTTTATATTCTAGAGATTTTTGTGGGTTTTCTGAGCAATACATCCCTGTCTGGATACGAGAAGGTAGAGGCGGCTCTGTCACAGATGTACCTAGGGGTAAAACCTGAAAACACCGCTTTGCGTTAGACTCGAACGGGAACTGGTACCCGACAACGGGCCTTGCTGCACTATTAGTTACAACACTCCCGGGGGATATGCTTAGGATAATTCTCATTTTCTTTACAAACCATTATGAAAGATTTATGAGTATATACTTCCTCAAGGAAAACATTTTTATGATTATGGATTATATCCATAAATATTTCAATTTATGTTAATTGTTTTTCATATTTATTATTATGTATTTCGATTCATAAACTAATCTAGTTTATGACATTGTTTAGAAATGGCGCCTAGTGGAAGGAATGGAAACCGTATCAATGCACACACTCCATGTACATATTTACCTCCTGCTCAAGATAATTTTAGTGGAGCTAGTTATACAACTGGTGCTGATCACCTTATCACCATACTAGGACAACTCACTCAGGTTATGAATAATAACCTTACTCATATGGGGCACCCTGATCCGCAACGTGAAGGATCAATGTTAGACCGCTTCATGAGGCAACAACCACCAACATTCAATGGGAGTACAAATCCCTTAGTAGATGAGCAATGGATAAATTCCTTAGAGAAAATATTCCATGCCCTGGGGAGTAGTGAAAGGGAAAAGGTTATCATGGCAGTTTATCACCTCACTGGAGATGCTGATAAATGGTGGTCATTGATACAAAATACAATGGAAGATGAAGAAGTATCAAGTATGGAATGGAGAGAGTTCAAAGAGCTTTTCATAGAAAAGTACTTTCCTCATGACCATCGAGCAGATATGGAAAGGCAATTTCTGAGTCTGAGACAAAAGGTGGGTGAGAATTTCGCAAAGTATGAGGCTATCTTTACAAGGTTAGCGAGGCATGCATCAGATTATATACGTAACCCAAGAAGTAAGATTGATCGTTTCTTTGATGGGTTAAAACCTTTTCTCCGTCGAGCTTTAGTATCACAATATTTCTCAATGTATGAAGATATAGTCTTGTGTGCTATCAAGACAGAAAATGAATTCTCTAAATCTTACGACAAAAAAGTAAAGCAAGAGAAGAAGAGAATGATGGAACAAGAGACAGATAAAGGGAAAAAGGGAAAGAAGTATTTTCCATTATGCGATAATTGTGGGAAGAATCACCCTAGTACTTGCCTAAAAGGAATAGGAGTTTGTTATAAATGTGGAGAAAAAGGTCACTAGGCTCGTGATTGCAAGGGAAAGAAAGGGGCTATCAATGTTGAATGCTACAATTGTAGGGAATTGGGGCACTATGAAAATTAATGTCTTAAGCGTCAGGGAAACTTACTTCAGAAAAGGCCAAGGGATCAAGGCCAATCTTATGTTGTTACTATAGTTGAAGTGGAATAATTAATGTGTTGGTGCTTTTGGACTCAAGGATTATATTCTGGTTATAAGAATAATGTGATATATATAAGGATTGTACTACAGTACTTGTTGTTTTCATTAAGGTTTTAATATGATGAAGGTAATCATATTTTTAGTATGTGTAAATAAGAGAAATTTTACTTTTTTTGGGGAATCTTATGTTACAATTGATTTTGGAATTTAGATACCTTTTAGAGAAAGTCTAAACAGAGGTATTTTGGATAACTATAAAGGTTGGAATGGATTAAGTTGAACTTTGGATATTATTGTTTAAGGTTAAAACATTTCTGAAGATTATTTTTGGAATATTATAATACTATAGTTTTAGGAAAAGGACAACCTGCAGGTTGGGGGATAACCCGTCCTGTCAGACAAAGCTCTAGGAATCGATCCCACAACCATAGTGTGACAGGCCTTTATTACATACCACTAGCCTATAGAAAGTCCCTGGTTATTAAAAAATAGTTTTCCTATTCTAAATGGTATGTGTTAATATTTTAAACCTTGTACGATTAGGATAAATATTATATTTTGAGTTCTATTATCTTTTGAGTGAAAGATAAGTTTGTGGTAGAAATTAGTTGAAGGTTGAAACTCTACTTGTCAAGCATATATATACCTATCTCTTATTCTATGAATAAATTAATTCTTAAACTTTAGGAAAGGGATATTAAAAAAATGTGTTATCCTAATACCTTATGTTTTATTAAACTGATGATATTTGAAATCACCATAGATTGAAGGCTTTGATGCCCTCAATTTTACACTTGTTTGTGATTTATGACCTCAATCACTCCCTACAAATATTTACGTTTTACCTCCAATTATATTTCTCTAATTTCCACCAATGTTCTTCTAATCGAGATCATAATTTGGTGGTGACTTTTTCATTTCCCTTTCTCTCTTATTAAGGCTAAATTTTATTAACCTTATTTCCGATGTGGGTTTTCCACAAAGGTATTTTCTAATTTCAACCATTTATTTTCGAAGAAAATTTTCAAATTGCGAAGACGCAATTTATTGAAGGAGGGGTGAATGTAACACCCTAAGATTCCATGGTCCGCTTCTCTTTGAATAATAGAGCTGCGTGTGTTGTACGCAACCTCGAGTTCAAACACACCGCGACCAATCAAAGTAGCCGTTATGAATAGTAATACCCACCTTTTTAAATTATATAAATTTTATATTTCATAATGGACTTTATTTTTGGACTCAGAATATCGAAATTATCCTAAGTTGAATTTTTGGTATTTTTCTGAGAACATCCAATTTTCGATGAATAATGAAAAATGGTTAAAAACAACTTTTTTAATATCAATAATTTATAGTGATAAATTATACTGTCGACTAGTTTTAAAGTATAATTAGAATATAATTTTACCATTTTATCCTATGGTGGTCATTAGAATTAATTTCACTTTGAAATTGGACATAAACAATTGTCAATCTTTTGAATAATATTGTTTCTTAAAAACTCTCTATTTGTTTTTACAACAGGAATTAATTATAAAATTAATTAATGCAACTTATATGTTTGGAATTTTTTAAAATATGAATCATTTTTGAATTCAGAATATCAATTATATCTTTGGTTGAATTTTTGGTATTGTTCTGAAAAACTTCAATTTTTGATGAATAGTGAAACCTCTAAGTGGTAGTTAAAAAACTGATTTTTTGTTTAAATGAAATTTTACTGCTTCTGTGAATTTGATTTCAAAAATACGACATACATGGTTGTAATTTGGAAGTAAAATTTGGTTCAATGGGATGAAAATAATTTTTGTGAATAGTAACTTTTGAGTTTTATTAACCGCGATTAGAGGTGATTAAGGTAATTTAAGGTAAAAATGATATTATAAGAATATAAAAATATATTGAAAATTGTCCTACTCTTATTGTATGAGTCATGGCCGACCAAGAAAATCCATGTGTCAACTTAGGGACCCCATGGAGCCACTTGGGTATGAAAATGACATTAATAACTTTTTATTTAAAGTAAAAATAAAATTGTCAGAAACATGTGTTGTTTTACTAAAACAATTATTACATGGGGTTATATAAGTTAACTTTTTGACTTTAAATATAAATTGTAAATATAAAAAGATTTCCTACATCATGATACATTCTTATAATTTTTAGAAATTAAATAAATTTAATTTTTTATGACACCATGATGATGCAACGATTACCTCATTAATTAATGATTTAAATAAAATGAAAAGATAATGTAAAATATAAGACTTACACTTTCCGAAAACCTATTGGATGAGTATATTTAGAACCCTTATCACCTTATCCTAAAAATATATAATTGTGCGACCTTTGAAATCCGAAAATCACTTCATAATAATGTAACATTTCATGACTTTCCAATAGTGCCCCTCCTCTCCTCTTATAAAAGCCCCCCACCTCTACCACCTTATTCACACCTTCAAAGACATTTGGCTCGGCCAAACTCTACTTAAATATTCTCTCAACTTCCCTATATTACTCCTAGAAGCCCCACTTTTGGTAGAAGTCTTCCCAAGGAATCCTTTGGCTCAAATCAAAAAGAGTTACCCGATTTTAAGGTAATGTCTTCTCTTATGTTCTTTTGTTTTATTTTGCTTCTCCAACCCCTTAAACTCTTTTTATTATTTTATTTTGTAACAAAACCAGTATCTTAAATATACTAGGATGTTTTTATGATAAGTACATGATTTACACTTACACATACCTTCGTATAATGGTTAAATAACATACTGTTTCTGTGGGTGGTGAATTACTGCCTCACAAAATGATGATTGTTCAATCTTCTTTTAACACCTCTCATGGTGCCATTAAGATGTCACTATATTTATATATGATATATATTATATTTTCCTTATGCTTATTTATTTTTAATTTATGGAATTCCTTTATGATTTCCATTATGGGTAAACGCGATAATTTCATTTTAGGAAGTGCGGACTACCGCCCCTTCAAAGTGATTTGAATCGTTAATGCCATATGTGGGATGTATAAAGGATGGAGTAAATGATATTATATATGATATTATACTGGAATTATAATATACCTTTATATCATTATGATTTCATTCCATTAAATATGAAATTGAAATGAAAGTAGCGTTCATGCGTACGTACGACTTACCGTCTCCATGAACGGTGCATTTCATTTCTTACCTCTAAATGTTATGTAATATTATAAATGCATATATATATACTGGATATATATGATATATATGATATCTACATCATGAACATAATTCTGGATATAGTGGATATTTTACCACATGAACAACTTGTAATTATAAGAAGTTTATTTTTGACTAATGTACCAAAGATCAACCAAACGACCGTTATTAACTTAAATAATTACATAATGTTCATAAAATGGTAATAAGTGATATAAAAGGAATAATTAACTTGAAAAAAGTTCTTAATCAAGTGTAAATTAACTCTATTGTATTATTCAGGAGGTTAAAGAATGACCAAGTCAAGTCGGATACGAGGTAAGGGACTTCGTCCCAATCTCTTTTCATTGAGGCCAATTTAGTGTTATACACAACTTTCTTTTATACAGTGTATAAACCCCTTTGTCTTTTAATTTTATTCAAAAGGAATCTTTTTATACGAAGCATTTTACTAAATGACAAAAGGAATGTTTTTGTCTTACGTATACGGCGACAATGAATTCTCTACCACCGTGACCATTATTTGAGCTTCGGCTTCCTCTATAAGCCATAACTTTTTTTAAAAATAAAAAATAAATACCAAGTTTTAATTTTCTTTTATTTTGGTATTGAAAATGGTTTTGACAGAGTTTTTATTATATTAATGCATTGTATTCATATCTTGTTATTGAAATGTGGAAATGTCATGTTTCTTTTATGCATGTTTTATGTGATACGATTATGTTATGGTTTATGATATGTTTAAACCTGTTCATATGAGGAATGGATTGGACTTAATAAGTGATGGGTGGAGCCCGATATAGATCCTTGATGCATTGGTAGGTCTCATGAGACAAACTAGTGTCTTGGAACGAGGCCTTGAAAAAATCTTATTTGTAGTCTTGGCACGAGGCCTTGGTTACGTGGTTATGATAGTCTGGCATTATGCATTCCATCATTATGAAAGTGGTTATTGATATTGCATGTGATTATTCGACTAGTAGAATATCCATGTGAATAAGTAAATGGCATTATTTCAATTTTTTTTTCATATTATGATTAAGTTCAAGTTTAAAAGGCTTTTGTTTTAGTTATACATTGCCTTAAATGTATATGTTTATTTATGAAAGTTTCCGCTATATTGTTATCCTTACTGAGCATCTGAGCTCACCCATTTCAATGTTTTAATTTTTCCTGGATGTGAAGAAGTATTTTATGAATGACCTGCAGGGATAGTCTGAAGGGGATATGAGTGTGGACTATGGAGACTATGTTATTGTAGTTTTCCACTTTATTATGTAATGTAACATTTGTGAATTATCTAGTGTTTCCAAGGATACTAAACTAATCTGTCTTTCTAGACTTGATCTTTTGTGATCATGCCAATGTTATGTAATAATGCACCGACTCTGGGTAACTGGGGTCGGGGCGTTACAAATGTTTACACTTCCCAAAAATGTTTTACATTCCCCAGTGGCAACTTAGACTGGTTTTATCAATAGTGATAATTTTTTATCCATTTAATCACTTAAAAATAAATGTTTCATCATACATTAAATTATTTTGTTCTTCAATAATGTTATTTTGAAATGTTCAAAAGGTTTTTCCAGCCTTTCAAAAAAAATCATACAATCCACGTTTTTTGTATAATTTTATATTTTTTAGGTTTTTTATTATTAAATATTTTTTTCTAAATAAATGTTTTCAATGTATTTTAACTTCTTTTCTTTTGAAAACCTTAGGTAATTTTAAAGTTTCCATTAGTAGAGGTTATTTTTTAAAGTAAATGTTTTCAATGTATTTTTACTTTCATTTTTAAAAGTTTTTATCTTTATCAAGATTCCATTATTAAAGACTCTTTTTAAATGTAAAATTTTGCAAACTATTTTTAATCTCCTTTTGGAAAAAATTATGAATTGATTATGTCTCTTTAATAAAAGGTTATTTTAAATGTAAATGAATTTAAGGTATTTTCACTTCCCCTTTTTGAAATCATTATGCCCTTTTCAAATATTCATTATTAAAGATTATTTTAAAAATAAAGGTTTTAAAAGTATTTTATCTTATCCCTTTTTAGAACATTATTAATTTTCAAGGATATTTTATTTGTAAATTTTTTTTTCAATATTCTTCTCTTTCCCTTCAATATTTTTTAATGTAATATTTACTTAAATGTTTTAAAAGTTTTTTTTTGAAAAAAATTAAATTTTCACTTATATTCACCCTACAAGGTTTATAATTCATAATGATATGTTTTATACCCATTTATATGTTATTATTATAATATTTATTTTGTAAAATCATAATTTTCATTCTCTATTATTTCTTAAGTTCATGTTATATGATTTTTTTTTACATTTTATGAAGCCCATTAGTTTTTCTATTAGTTCTTTATGAGATAATGAATTTTTTATTTTCTTATAGAACTAATATGCTTGAATGGGGAAGGGTGGGGTCCTATATCACTAACCAATGAATTTGTTAAAGATTTATACCTTGGGATAAAAGGATCTTAAGAAACATAATTTTTTATGTTCACAAAATAAAGTGTTGGAATTTTTTTGTTAACAATATGTAGTGTGGGCATTTTGTTTGTTCACAATATAAAGTATCAACATTATTATTTCATAGTATTATTCATGGATATTTTTTGTTCATGGAATGATGTGTGGACAATTGTTTCATTAACAACATGAATCACATGAATTTTAGTTGTTCACAACATCAAATATGGGTATACTCTCTGATCACAACATGTAGTGTTGGAATTTTTTTATTCATAACATAAAGTGGCGAATTGGTTTTGTTGAAAACATATTGTGGGGATATATTTTTTGTTCAAAATTAAATAATTTCTCTATGTTTATTATTTTTACGCATTTTTATGTTTTTATCATGTTATTTCATGCTTTAATAATTATTACTTATTTTTAAATTGTTCTTCACTTTTAGTTCATGCTCATATGTTTTTTGTTATTTATATTTATTTAGAGTGAGGTTATAGCTTTTATGATTCCTAAATGATATGTTTATGATCATATGTTTCTGAATCATTTTTTAGGATTATAATCCATGTAATTTTTATCATTTATTGATAAATTTATGTCATTATCATATTATCAATCAAGTTTATAATCATAAACTTTATGATATAACTTTCACCTGGGGGTAATTTGATCCCACCCCTTTCTTCTAATACCAATATCTAGGTTTCAAATATTATTATATCACGTGATATTTTTAGGAATCATTTAATAGGGAATTATTTTGAATAAATTTTCACCCATGTAGTAAATTATGTTGTTTATGTAGCTAATCTCTATGACACTAATCATTTATATCCTCGGATAGTGTAACTGTTATGAGATTTATAATATAAATCATGAATTTTTTGTACTATTATTTTTAGGTTTTTCATTGGTCATTATAGTTATTATCATTGGTTGGTTATGTTATTTGGGTGATAATTTTAGTTTTTATTATATTAGTTCATAAAACCTTAGTGAAGACACTAGGGAATAGTATAATATATGAGTTTATTGTTATGATAGAATCGTGATATTTTGGTAAAGTATATATTTTATAGTTCTTTAAGAAATTACATCCATGTATGGAAACTAAAAGAGGATACTCAATCTAGACTAGTTGTAGCCAAGTGTAATAACCCTAAAATTGGTATATTATGTATTAACTCATTCATAACCTGGTGAATGAAAAATATAACTAACTACAAACCTAGTTTAAAAGTCCCATATTATATTCTTTGTTTGATCCCATGGTCTTTATAGAAAACTATGAATGATTTATTTCATATTTATTTTTTGGAAATATGTTAAGAATTGTGGGAGGAAAAACGTTAATGAATCCTAGGTAGAACTAATTCTTTTGGATAATATTATAAACATTTTGGGTTTAGTATTTGGTTGAATCAAGATCAACAAAATGATGTTGTGAATGGTATTCCAGAAAGAACTTTAAGAATCATATTTGGTATAATTATTTACTGAGTATTAGAAAGGTCAATTAAGTGTATATCACAGTAGAATATATATTTTGAGTTTTTTAATGATGTATTATCTTCTTCCATTAGGAAATGAAAATTTATTTTAGTGGGATGAAATTTATTAAGGGGGTATGTAATAACCTATTATTTTGGACAATTTAAAATATATACTATGTTCTATAACTTGTGTCCCTTGATATAAAAAATAAACAATCCACATATTTTAAAAGATATGATCTTAATAAATCTTTAATAAATACTAAAATGGTTGACCATTAATATCTATTACATTTACCATATAAATAATTGAAATTATTTAATTTTGAAAAAGGTTATAATAAAATCCAATTTATTAATATTGTACATTATTTCAAAAAAAAATTAAAAATATAAATTTAATTTAAAAAAATTATTTTCAACTCCTCTCATGAAAAATTTCTTATTATTAATTTTTAAAATTTTCTGAAAGGATTTATATTTTAAATGTTGATACCATTATTATGTTTTTTAACTTGGTAAGTTTATACTTGATTTTTCATAATCCTTTTAAGTAATAAAATATATATTTAGGTAAAAAAATCATTTATTTTAAAATATTGTTCATGATTTTAAATACCACGTCCAATATTTTTAGTAATAAAAAAATTAATTAAATAATAGTTGATATTGGTATTTTATTTAAATGAAGTTTTTTAAGGTTAGATTCAGTTATGTATTTACTTTCAAGATTTATAAAATTAATTTGATTTATAATTAATCAATTTATGTCATTAAAATCAGCAATAAGGATAATTTTATCTTATATATGAATTTAAATATGAAAAGCACCAATTTTATAAAAACTAATTTTAGATGATTAAGTGTGATAATTTCAAAAATTAAATTTTCGTATATTTAGATATTTTATATGATATAATGATTTCCAAAGTTAAAACAAAATGCTTTTAATTATTTTATAAGTTCAATTTTTAATTTATTTATTGAAATTAATTATGATGATTAAAAAATATTTACCCCAGTAAAAAGTAAAAATGATAAAAAGATTTTTACTTTATATAAAGGATGAAACATATTAAAATTTTTAAAAATAATTGTTTGAGATGAATTTATACTTTATATTTTCTCTCACTAGAATTTGTTTCACTTTGGTTCCACTGACCCTTTAATAGTGTCCCGACATTATTGAAATTTGAAGACTAATTCCAAAAGTTCCATTTTCTCCAATTATAAATGGGCATCCCTTCCACCCTTTAAAAGATACAGTTAACTATTTATTGAAACTTTTACATTTTTCTCTCCAAATATACCTATCCAACAATCATAATCCCCCAATAACTCATAGTTTTCATAAGACTTCCAATTTCAAGGGAAATTTCAAGTGAAAATCATGTCTCCAATGTAAATATTATATCATTCTTAATCATTTATTCTAAATCTTACTCTTCCAAATATCAGATCAACATAATAATATAATCACATTAATATTATTATTAAACTATTTTTTTATATTAATTTTATAACCCTTAGTTATTCATTCCCATTAATGTCAGTGTGATTGAAACCTATTTATTCATTCCCATAAAAATAGTAAAAAAACAAAATAACATTGTTAGTTCATTGTGCTGTTGACTGCCTCTATGATGAGACATCATTTTTTTTCATTAACAAAATTTATGTCTATTTATAGTGGAGGTAAAGATTAATAAATATGATATATCTTAGATAATTATGATTCTAAAATTTAAATTTTATATCGACCTTCACCCCCTCTAATAAATTAAGAAACAAGAACTCCATTCGTATGTATGTGCAGATTACCTTCTCCATGATGGAAGTATTTTCTTTTAGACTTCCATAAATTACCTAAACAATAATAAAATATGTTTTAAATCAACAAAACTAAAAATAAATAATATCATTAATATTTTATTATAAGGATATTACATCAAAATACACACCTCCATAACCATACTCACTAATCGAGTTAAACCATGTTCATGTCTTTGTCGGTTTAACCACCTATGTGAACAATGCTTTAAAGTATGATTATATATGACTATAGGAAAATGAAAATAGAAAAATAGTAAATTATAAAGAAAATAATGTTTATGATATTATTATGGAAATATTATATTAGGTTTTTGACTTCTTATTAAATTAATATTCTCCTTCGCTAAAATTACCAAAATAAATCGTTATCAATTCATTTGTCACATAAGATAACCAAAACACATATGGAATGAAAAATAATTTTTTTCAAAAATAATATATATATATTATAAAATAATTAATGATATATTACTAATGAAATTTTTATTAAATTATTTGTAAATCTATCAAAATTATTAAACATGCACAAAATAGTTAATATTATTAACACCTGATGGTCATAATACTCTATGATCAATTAACGCACTCACAATATGAAAATTATTATGAATTATAATAGGATAATATTTATGAGTGAGGATATAAAATAAGTTATTAATTTATCTTTTTTTTTTGGGATAGAGTGTGATCAACTCTGAAAGGAAACAAGGTAAGGGGTTTCCTCTAAATTTCACTTCAATGATACATAGCACATATTTATGAAAACAATTATCATTTAAGTTATTTATATACTTAATAATTGATATATAATTTCACTAATTATATTTCATTAATGTTATTTGAAATTTAATTCCATTATCTTCCTTTTACAGGGTTTTGAATGAATTTTTACCCATATCGTAAGGGTTTTGTCTCAAAATTTCATTTTAAGAGATACTTTTTCTTTTATACAACTAATTCGATTTATGTGGTGTATATACTAAAGATTTAATATAATATATATTTAATTAACATTTACTCATGATAAATTATGGTCAATTTTAATTTATCTCTTTCAAAATGATTTGATTTAAATTCTCCTCAACTCGTGAGAAGTTTTTGTAAATCAAATATATTCCTTCATTCATAATCACTCTTATTTGAATATTATCATTGATTATTGATATATTATAACCTAAGATGGTGTTATGTTGTATTTTATATTCATTTTATAATAAAATAGTTTTTGACAAAATAGTATTCTCATTGATGACTCTATGGTTTCATAAAAAATTATTTTTGTTAAGAATAATTCCTATCTATTTTAGGGTATTTTTCTTAAATATCTATGTTGTTACTTCCAAAAAATATTCTAATTTACCTTGATGAAAATAATTTTTTTTATCTAAAATTAAATGATTTCTATCACATTAATAATTATAAAACAAATTCTTCATCATCCTTTTAATAATGTTGGTTTTCAAAAATATTATTTCAAATTGTTCAAAATATTTTTATATAATTTCCAAAAAATTGTTTTTATCATCATCTCCATATTTTAATTTGAATACATTTATACATTTTTATAGGATCCATTAATAATTATTCCATATAAAAATATATGTTTTCAATTTATGTTCACTTATTTATTTGAAAACATTATGTGTTTTTAATTTTTTCATTAATAAAGATTAATTTTAAGAGTAAATGTTCTTAATTTATTTTCAGTTACCTTTTTAAAACACATTATCTTTTTAAGTATTCATTAATAAATGTGTATTTAAAAGTACATTTTTTTAAAGTATTTTCACTTTTTCTATTTTATAATCATGAAAACTTTCTCAAGGATTGATTTTTAAAGATTAATTTAAAATTATTTTTTTTAATGTATTTTATCTTCTCCATTTTGAAACATTTATCTATTTTCAGTTGTATTTTATATAGAAATAAAGTTTTCAAAAGTCTTATATTTCCATTCGTAATGTTTTTTTGAAAGTAATTTTTAATTCATTGTTTTTAAATATTTTCGAACTCTTATATTGTAATTCATATTTATCCAATAGGGATTATCTTTCATGAATAAATGTTTTGATCACACAATATATGTTATTTTGATATGATTTCATTTGTAAGATAAGATTTTTTATATTCTATAATTTATTAATTTAATCTTAATTGATGATTTTGATTTTTTTAGGAAACAAATTATTTTTTCATGGTTTCTTTATGATAGGGTGAATGATTTATTTTCTCAAAGAACACATATTTCTGAATGGTGATGGGTTGGGTCCTATAACATCCTTCAATTCATTTTTTAAGGATTTATACCTCATGAAAAAATGATGGTATTTATAAATATATTTCCCCACAATATAAAGCGTGGTCAGTTTTTTGTTCACAATATGAAACATGGGAATTTTTTTTCTTCTCAAAACAAATAATGGGAATTTTTTCTTCAAAATATGATGCGTGTGCATTTTTTTGGTCAAAAAATGAAACATTTGGATTTTTTTATAAATAGAAGTATGAAAATTTTATTTATAAAAAACATGAAGCATGTGATTTTTTTATTCACAACATGAAGTGTGTGGATTTTGTTTTTTTATAACATGAAGTGGTGAATTTTGTTTGTTCTCTATATTAAATGGGGAAATTTTGTTTTTTAATAATGCTATAATTTCACTATGTTTATGATTGGGTCACATTTTCATATTTTTTATAAAATAATTCTTTATTTTATTGAATATACCTTATTTTTATAATATTACACAATTTTATGTCATGATCAAATGTTTTATGCTATTGATATGTATTTTTATCTAGGTCATATCTTTTAGGATTCCTAATCATATTTATATGATCTGATATTTCTCCATAATTATTTATTATTATCATACATCATATTTTAAAATTTTATAAATATATTTATAGCTTTCTCATATTCTCTGTCATGTTTATGATTTAATACTTTATAATATACCATTCCCTTGCTAAGTGTTTGAGTTCTCCCCTTCAATATTCTTCAAATACCCATGTTATAAATTTATTATATCATGTAATATTTCTAGAAAAGATTTATAGGATCATTATTACATTCAATTGTTTTAAAGTGTAGTAAAATAAGATGATTATATAGTTAATCTATATGAAAATAAACCTTTTTGTTCTTAAATATTGTCATTGTTGTGAGATATATAATATAAATCATGATATTAATGTAATATTTATGTTAATTTTATCATGTGTTTCTATAGTGGGTTTATTTCTTCTGTTACTACCCCTATGTGGAGAACACTAATCTCTTTAGAGGAGAAGATAAAAATTCCCCCATCCATGTGGGGTTGACTTTATTCCATGACATGCTTATCATTAATGAGTCCCTTTATATGTTTAATTGTTCTAATGCATTTGATATAGGTAAAAATACACCTTGAGTTTTTTGTATATGATTTTCTTTGTTTGTGAGCTCATACTTCGACAAGATCCAAATAAAGAATCTTTTTTTTGCTCTAGTTGAGAGACACTTGACACTAAAAGTGGATTTTCTATTATATAAGATTTATTTCTAAAATTTTATACTTATAATAAATATTATTATATTTATGTATAATTATACCAATTTATTACTATGTTTATTTCTTTTATTTTTCTCCCCCATGAAAAAGGTTTTTTTGGAATAATTAACTATTATACCCAATTCTCATATCTATATGGAGCCTCAAAGAAATGATGTTTTAGGATATATTGCTAATATGACTCAATTGAATAGTGAGTATAGGGAAATATAGAGCTCTATATTCTCCCAAACATCTAATTTACACACTATGTAGAATATTAAATATTATTATGTTGGGTACCCTTAACCATGTAGATTGTCTTATTGGAGATGATCATGTTGTATCTAAAAATTAGGGTTCTGGGATAAAATAAGAATAAATGGATTATAATGATAACATTTCATTCCAATGTTTTTAAATGATTTTTATGTCCCTGAAAAGGAAGGTACATATATTTAAGTTGATGTAATTTATCCCACCTATAGAAATAAAGATGTGGTATGTATTTCTTTACCAGAGTCATAGGAATGTTATACAGAGGTGTTGAAATTGTATAGAACATGGCTAGTATTTTATCATAAGGAAATTATCTTTAGGGTTTAATGGTTAGATGAAGGCATTTATGGTGGCCACATTCTAGTATATCTTATTAAATTAGAATAAAACTATTTGTCTATAGTGGAGTGCCTTGTGTTTCCAGATTTTTCTATTATATTTCCTCTCAATTCAAGGGGTAAATTGGATAAAATATTACATGGGTAGAAACTTTATCTCATGTAAATATATCATCATGAGGATTACCCTAAAAAAATACATTTGGGATGACCTTTATGGTCATTGGTATTCAGTTTTCTATCAAGCGGTGGAACTCTATGTCATCTATTTTCTTGATCACCATTGGTAGGGCCTATGCAGTTTCATGTATCTTATTAACCATTGACTATAGGGAATCAATATATTCCACTTTCATGGCCACCATAGAAAGGGAATCTATATTTTTAAACTTATTTTCCCATTTGGTGGAGGACCACTATATCAGCAAGCTGCTTGATCACCATTTGGAAGATTTCCGATGTTACAGGTTTCTTGTTCAGTATATTTGGGTGGACCTCTACATTGATTATCCTCTCGATCAAAATAAGGATTCCCTAGGTTTATTAAATTTTCTTATATGAAATCATAAATTGGTCCTATTTTTTGTATAGATACATGATCAATATAAGGAGGGCCTCCATAATAACAGGTTTTCGGACAACTAACCTAGGTAGTAACACCATTCTAACTATTGATCCTATGATGGGGAGAATACATTTCATAAACCTAATAAAGTTCCTTTTGAGCTATTATATTTATATTTTATTAATAGGGGAATACCCCTTATTGATTGATCATTGTACTGTGGAGAGGACCTATGTAATTGGAATCATTGGGAGGAACTCTTTAATTGTTGGATATCATTCCAAACTATGGTGTACATATATGAATACACTATAGATTACATTGGTGAGTAACTATAAAATTATTACTCAATGGAGGTCCTTAAGAGCCAACAAATTTGTGTCTAACCATGAGAAAGATCATCATGGTGGTTTTTTCTTTCTGTTACTATATGGAGAACCTTCATGGATGGATTCTAAATTATCATAGGTAGGAACATTATAAATTGAGATCTACTGAGGACCACCAAAAATAATTAGTATGAAACTATGGGGAAGAAACATGCAATTATTATTGTTTCCCCCCACACATTATGGGTTTACATGAGTATTCACCGATTCTTTCCATGTCATGATCTATGTTTTCTTTACAATAATGACCAAGATTCACACTTGATTCAATTTTGATATGTATATATGGTAATTTCAGATACTATAGGTTTCATCATCTTGTACTTTCATTTTTTCAATGAAAATTTATAGCCCATAGTGTTCTATTTATTTCTCTAATTTTTTAAGTTCCATGATTTTATTGAACCCACCCTATATCAAATCTTGGGTTTTAATGGGGGTATGGGGAGATTTGTTTCTAGTTGTTGTAGTAAAGTAATTATGATTATGTTTAAAATGAAATTTTTATTTAGAGATGTGTATTCATGATGTTTAGGGTTTTGGTATTATTTCTTACTAAGACAAGAGTAACCCTAATATATGGTATTGTCTATTAAATTACAAAGTCAAAGAATCTTATATACTATCATTTTTGAACATTATATATGGGGTTATCTCTACAATGGAAAAGGTATAAACCCTTATATACACCCTTGGGACTCATATGTATTTCATTTTCTATATAAATTGATCTTACATATCTCTTGAAATGAATTTAATTATTTACATTGATATAGAATATCGCTTATGTATTTTTGAATCACCTTTATATATTTTCAATTTTAAGAAATTCCGGTATGTAAATGAGTGACACATAAAAGTAAATGTTGATATACAAGTGTAATTTCCCAATATGTATGTGTAAATACCATTTTTCAAATGATTTGTGTGATGATTTTCTGGAATCTATATTACAACATGGTGATATTCATTAATATATAAATTTTTTCTTATATATTTAATACAATTTATCAGGTTTTAAAATAGTGAAATTTCTTTATGAATTGCAATGAAATTCATATATCGAGATTTCTAAATTCAAGGTTCCTTATCCATTTTGTTGAACTCTTTTTATTTCTATTAAACCATAGATAACCCATGAGTCTTAATTGAAGATATATGATAACCCTTCAATTATTTTTGTCCCCCCATATTCAATGTATCAACAACCTATTGATTCAACTTTATTGGGGTCTTCCTTATGAGTTATTATCCTTACAAACATCATTGTGTCTCTCTGTTCCAACATAGTCAATTGTTAAGGTATGAGAGTAAAATATTCTCATATATATTTCTATATAAATGTGGGATTATCATGATTTTGTTTCAAATGGTTAAATATAGGATATTGATCTTATGAATATAATAATATCTAAATAAATATCTAGATAGGATCATAGTGCTTCTTTAAATGTGGTTAAAAATATTCTTCATGTTATTACATCTTGATATTTTTTGGATAGTTTGTTGATGTCATTTTTACATTTATTTATGGTTCCTCTCATATTTGACTTATATTAGACTTGTTAAAAAACATAAATACAATAAATAATGGATATTTTTTATAGTTCATCCATTAGTATAATTTCATATAATTGTTTGAAACGATAATGAATTATAAGTGTTTATTATTTAGAAAAAAATTACTGATATTAGTTGTTGTTATATTATGTTGGGAAAAATCCATCAAGGTAACATTGCAGTATTTTTTGGGGCGATTGTGTTTGTTTACAAAGTAGGTTTCCATGGAGAATTGTCGAGTTCCCGAGAAGTTGTTGACATTTCATGTTGACAAAGAATGATGACAATGGAAAGGACGATCTGGAGGCGGTACAAAAGAGTAGTACAAGGTGGCGCCGTTTCCCAATGTTTGCCAAATTTTTGGGGTCCAAAATTTGGAGTTTGGTGAGCATAGCGAAATGTGAATTTCCATGAAGTGTATAATTTAATATGGCAAAGGCATGCATTTCGCGAAGATGGGATGCATGGATTGGATTTCGCGAAGGCCATAAGAATGGAGGCGGTGATGCTTCGCAATTACGTCAAGCTTCGCGAACGGCAGAGGCTGAAGCGCATCACGACGGTGAAGGGCTTTGCGAGGGAGCTTCGTGGCGACGGCGCGAAGGAATGTTGGGATTCGCGAGGGAGCTTCGCGGAGAAGTCGTGAAGGTATGTTGACGATGATTCTTCGCGACTACGTTAAGCTTCGCGAACGGCAAATTGCCGTGGTGCTTCGTGATTTGGACAGAATTCCGGCAGAATCTTTGGAGCTTCACGATTTGAGATGACGTGGCGTTGACTTCGCATGGAAGGGACGAGGGTCGGTGGAATCGCCTATAAATAGAGGCCGACCCCTTCAAGCGAAGTAGAGAGAGAATTTTCATAGAAGATCATTTGCTCTCGTTTTTGGAAGGTAGCTCGCGGAGCCAGTGTGCTTCGTGAAAGAGGAGCTTCGCATCGGCTATTGTAGCTTCGCGAAAGTTGTGTGCTCCGCGTTGGCTCAATGAGCTTCGCGAGAGAAGTTTCTTTGCAATGAGTTGAGCTTCGCGGGAGTTCTTCGCGAGAGAGCTTCGCGAGAGAGCTTCGCGAAAAGGCAGGAGCTTCGCAAAGGCTTGTTTGAGCTTCGCGAAATTGGGAGCTTCTCGAAGTAGGGTGCTTTGCGAAGGTGTTTCCAAAAGGAATTGACCAGTGTTCAGAGGAAAAGTGGTATTCATCAGTGGACAAAAGTTGGACTATAACAGATCATCCATCAACACTTAAGGATGCATGTATTCATGCAAATGAAGAGACCTACAGATCTATAAACTGTGAGTGATTCCCTTCACATAGCCGTGAGCTTAGGAAGAGGAAGAAGGTGATCCTCTCCACCAGCAGCGAGCCAGAGAGAGAGAGAAATAGGGAGTGACCCTTGGGAAAGCAGTGAGCTGACCCTAAACCTTGTATAGGCAGTGAGCCTAGGCATAGAAGTGATCTAGCCCGAACATTGTAATCCACAACTAGTGAAGTCTAGTAGAATTGGTACGACCGGAAACTTTTCGGCGTATGCTCCTTAGACGTAGCCCTTAGCGGTGAACCAAGTAAAATTGCTGTGTCCTGTGCTTGCTTTACTTTCTATTTATATTGTGCTGTAGGAAAGAGAGAGAAGAGTGTTTTGCTTAACAGCGAAACAAGATCAGAACAGGCTTTAATTTTTAATTTGTCATACCCTGATTCACCCCCCCCCCCCGCCCTCTCAGGGTATTCAGCCCAGTGGACCTAACATATTAGGTTTCCATGTTTATTGAAACCAATTTCAAATGAATTGAATAATGAACAGGGTAAATAAATATATGTATTTTTATAATTACAAATTATAGGTTGAATATGTTTGGACAATTTTTTTATAAGCTTACATCCATTGATTAAATAATAATTTATTACACAATATAATTTTATGTTAATTAGATTATTATTTATTTCTATATGTGATTAGAATATTATATACCTTTCTATGATTTTAAAATATTGTAGTGACCCAGCCCCAAATAGCCTAGATAAAGTGTCTTCTATCAATTAAATTAGCACGATTACAATGAATCGAGCCTCAAAGGACTGATTAGTTTAGTATTCTTGGAAAAACCAGATACATAAATGAGAATTGTATTACAAATGGATACACTAATTACAAAATATTTTTTCCTAAATAAATTAACATCATCGAGGATAACTCTATTCCAACTATTATATTCATGTATGTATTTCATAGTACATTTCATGGATTATTGGGGAAGGAAACATAATAATGGTGAGCTAAAATGCTCAGTAATGGAAAAAAATAGCCGAATCAAAAATAAATGAATGATAACTGTCAATATGGAAAGGTAAATAACAAGAAATACATGCCATTCAAATAAATATATATGGGAAAATAAATATTTCAAGGTATTAAACTGAAACACATTCCATATAAATAAAAAAATTAAATGTATCCATAGATATGTCGACAAAAAATCTCATGGAAGAATAATAATTGGAACTAATTTGAATGAAAATGCTTAATTATTGGATGCCATGTTTCCTTGGTACATGAAACCAATATCATCGAGACCATTCGCAAGACGGTTTATCTATTAGGTAAAAAACCCATATAATGTGGATAGACAAATATTCTATATCATTATACTACCAATGCATTAATGGGATTTCATTCACTGGTCCCAAACCCATAGGAATTTCCTTAAATTTCCCCCAACATGTGTATTTCATGTCTAAAGAATTCCTTATGTTGAATAATTAAATAAATAATAATCCTTATCAAATATCCATATTGAATAAATAATATTTATTTATTAATAATACATCATTTAATCAAATAACTGTCAAAGTAAACATTGTATGTAAAATGGTTTACGGTTTATGAAATGATAACATCCATGATAAATGATATGGATAATTATGAGAAATTCAATGCTCAATTATTATATGAAATTAAAAATTTCAATGGTAATTAAATAATGAATCAAGGAATTTAATGTGCATTCTATCCTTGTCCAAATTAATCACAAACTATCCAGATAAAGAATAATGATTATATCAATACATAAAATCCATAGTGGAGTAAAATAGAGGGTTGTTGTCATTGATGAAATAAAATAATAAATTCTAAAAATATTATTGATGAAAATATCCTTTTATTTTGAAAAAACCTTTTGAAAATATTTTTCATTTAAAATAAATTTTAATGATATTTTAGAAATAAACCTTTTGAAATTTATAATTATGTTACAAAGAAGGATGACAGATAAATCGGTACATGTTGTATGATGTAAAAAGAATATGCCTTTTGCATGGTAAAAGTGTAGAAAATGCCTCATTTGGAAAGTGATAAGAAGATTCATTTTAAGATATTGGTAAAAGAAAAAAATGTTTTAAAATTTATTTTAAATATTATAAAGTAATAGAATAATATTCTTCTAAACCCTTTCTTGGAAACATGATTTTTAATATATTTCCGACCAAAGAGAGGGTAAAGTCAGGATTTCTTAGAAATACATTCTAAATTATCTTTTGTACCAAAGAGTAGAAAATGGTACCAATATGTGATTATGTAATTAAATGAAATAGGATAAGGAAACTCATGAGTTTTCTTGCGATATGGATCATAATATTTCATCAAAGGAAACATAAACATAAACAATCTCGAAAAGGCGATGAGATTGTCTTAAAAAATTCTTATAACATAGTAACTGGGATCACACTCTCCATGTAAGAAAGGTAAATTGAAATAATAATATAATATCAGTAAAATATTTATATTAATTATATATCATGTAAAAGGGAAATAAAATTACCTCGAAAAATATTTTAGGTGCATAATAAAACATGAGTTCAAATAAGGCAATTTGAGACAAAACATTTTACCGATTTGGTAACTTTGAATATTGAAACCCATGAAAGAAGGATCGGAAAAAGGATATTAGAATAACCATAAATTTAATAATAATATACATATAATAGAATCATGGCACTACTTACACCACCAAAAGGAAATCGTTGTGAACATACCATGTATTGCACATAAATTAAAAGTCAAATGAAATCCCATTACCCTATGTTTCCTTTCTGGTGAACATATTATAACTTCTTATATAATCAATTTATGTTAATATTATACTTTATTAAGAAACTTTTTCATATTTATAATTAATTTTATTTCACTTATAACCCTTTTTTTGTACAACAGTTAAACATTAATGTTTATGTCGGGTGTTTTTTAGCAAATTCGATTTATGTGTCAAAACAACTATTGTTGGTCAACTTTTCTCAATGAGGTATTTATATAACATCCATAGAATAATAACCATGAAATAAATATCATATTTTTAGATCAAATATAATTTTAAAATCAATCATTATATATGGTTATGAAAATGATCCAATGTTACAATCATGGAGACGGTAGGTTGTACATACACATGAGTATCATTCCCATTTTTAAATGATCATTGTGGAAAGAAGGTAAGTAACTCATATCTTTCCATAATGATAATTATATAATAAATACCATATTTTTTGATCATATATACTTATAAATATGATTCTTTTATGTAAAATTAATCACATCATGTTGAGGGGGCGGTAGTCCATATGTCCACAAACGACATTATCTCTTTTAAAGTGCGTGAAAGGCTAATAAAAGAGATGATATATATATATATATTATTTAAATAAATATAATTATTTCATGAATATATTATTTATGTTTTTTATTTAACTTAATTTTAATTATAACAATTCATTTATACATTCCATGTATCGTGTAAATAGATCACATCACTTAGAGGGGATGGTAGTCCACACTTTCTCAAATGATGTTATCATAAAATGGAAGGTATTAAATGTATGAATTATAAAAATAAATAAGAATAAATAAATATTAAATATCCTATATAATGTATATAAATATAGTACCCATCATAATGTCCACTATGAGAGGTGGTAGGGTAAAATTGAACAATCATCATTTTGTGAGGCAGTATTTCACTGTACACAGAAACAGTATGTTTGTCGCCCATTAGACGTATGTGTGTGTAATTTTAGGTTGAAACCTTATTATAAAAACATCCTAGTAAATTTATTATACTATTTTTTTCTGTAATCATAGAATAAGAATATTATAGGGAGTGAAGAGTGGAAATTAAACTAAAAAACATGAGAGAATGCATTAACTCTTAATTGGGTAACTTCTTTTTGTTTATACCAAAAGGCTTCCTTGGGAGGATTTATGCCCTAAGGGTTTCTTAAAGGTATATGGGAGGATTTTTGGGAATCTATTTGGGTAGATAATTTCCTAACATAAGTGGTTTTATAGGTGTGATTAATGGGTAGAGGTTGTGGGCTTTTATAGGGACGGAAAATGACTAACTTGGAAGTTTTGGAAACAAGTTAGGTGTGCACATATTATTACCTATAAAAAGTCATACCAAACCAACAAAAATTAATAATTAAAGGTTAATGGATGATATATTTCTATAAATATTTTTGGAAAAGTGGTTAGGTTATTAGTACTTAAATTATAGGTTTAGTCTTTTATTAAGCTTAATTTTGATTTAATATTTGTAATTAATTTTAATCACTTCCACTAATATTTTTGTTAAAAAACATTTATTATTATAAACTATAAATTATTATTATTCTAAATATATTAATCAACTTTTCCAAATTAAAATCATTTAAGGGGCATAAATTAAATTAAAATTAATCCTGTAGACGGGATGATAATGTGGGTTTTTAAAGTAAAAACATCCAAAAGTATGCTATGGTTTTAATGTCAATTTCAATATGAAATTGATTCCAATGAACTAAATTGGATTAATTTATAAAAATATTATCTAATTAAACTTTAAAAACAATTAAAAGTTCAATTAAACCATATAAATAAATTAGATTAAAAAGTTGTTTCCCAGAGAAATTCAGCATTTTTAACTATTCATTAAAAGTGAAATGCCTCAGTAAAATATCAAAATTTCACCCTAACATAATTATGATGTCTTGATTTAAAATATGAATTTTATTTTGAAATATTAAATAAATTAATTATGAAAAATAAGGGTTTCTACCCCCACCTTTCTCCCTCTTCCAAACATAGTATGGTATGATGAAAAGTCCCGGATATGGTGGATTTCAATTATATGGCTTATTTTCATAATGTAAAGTCTCATGCTTTTTCACATGGTTAAAATAAGATTTTTTGGAACTTTTTGATTTAATGCTCAAGTCAGTTTTAAAACCATTCATCAGGATGATGTTTTGTGACTTGGGTTCATTTTAATTGTTGATATCGTGCTCGATTAAAGGCTCTAAGAGTTTCTTGGGGGGATCGATTGGTTTCAGGATTAACAGACCCTAACAATTAGTTTTAAAAAATGAAATGTAGAGGAATTCGCATGGGATGAGCATGGTTAGTCAAACTGTGTGGTTCAACACTATAGGATACTCCAGGTATCTGGTAGCAAGTTCACGGTCTGTTCACAATATGCCAGATCGTGCGAGTTAAACCCCACAGCTTACCCAGTTTTGAGTTTTGGGATATATCAATTTAATTAAATTCATGTTTGAAATGAATTTAATTAAATAATACCTTGGGGATTTTTTGTTAAATTAATGTTGATAGAATCTAATTAAATGACATTGAGATGGAGAAGTTATTCAATGAAATTGATATTAAAAAAACTAATTTATTTTAAATGATGATGATTTGGAGTCTTTATTTAATTAAATTCTGATAAGAGAAATTTAATTAAATGATATTTAAATGAAAAGTTGGGGGTTATAAAAGAAGGGTAATATTAAATGGTAATATTAAATTATGTGTAAATGTGGAGTTGGGGTTTTGTTTAATTAAATTCAAGGTGATAAGGAATTTATTTAATTAATGAAAAGTAGAGGTTTTATTTAATTAGATTCAAGGTTAATAAAAATTTAAGTAGTCATTATGAAGTGGGGGTTAATATTTAATTCAATTTAGGTTGATTGAATTTAACTAAATAATGTTGATGAGTAGGATTTATAAATTAAATTAAAAAAAATTCATGTAATTTAATTAAATAATCTGAATTGGATAAATTATTTAATTAAATTCAGTTGGAATGAATTTAATTAAATATAGACTAATGAGGTTTTGGGGTTTATCAAAGAGGTGTTTAAAATTAATTCATAATTATAATAATAATAATAATATAATAATAATAATAATTATTATTATTATTATTATTATATTAATCCTTATATTTAATTAGGTTTTAATTTTTTATTTTAGTTTGAGAGAGAGAGCACAAGAGGGAGGCACACATAACAAGGTGAGACGCAGCCCCCTCCCCTCTTTCTATCATCGTGAGGTGCACCAACAACTTCACCCAAACCCTCTCCAAGCACTGGATCGTAATGGTTTCTTCACGAATCATATTTTTCTCAGTGAAGTGAGTCTATCTTCATGTGTTTCATTATTTTCATCAGTTGTTTCGGCTCTTCGTCACCTGATCTCCGTAGGAAAAAACCCTAGATCTAGGTTTGATTCATTTTCTTCCTTTAGTGTGGTTCTAGTTGGTACAGAAGATGTCTCGGGACCCATTGGTCTATATTTCGACAACCTACATCAAAGGTTTAGTGGTTCGTCTCGATTTGGTTCACCGTCGTCAAACCCAGGTAAGGCTATCTACTCGGTATTTTTGGTTTCACACCCCATTAAATTAATTTTTTATCGTTATTTAATGTTGTGGTTGATGTTTTGGGTGTTCCTTGGTCCCCACCTCACTAATTATGGGTTTCAGTTAATGGTTTTTAGGTGCAATTATAAATTCTAAGTCTGTGTGTGCTTTTGTTGAGAAGCATGTATGTGAGCGGGTCGTGGTTTAAGTTAGAAATTATTGGCTCATCCAAATCCTTGAGGTAGGGTCCTAAACTTTTCTTATATAATAAAATGTAGTAGTTGTTTAATTAATGTTGTTGATAAATTTGACTGAAAATTCTGAATGGATTTTTTGTTGGTATAAAATGATTTGTCAGATTAAAAAATCACATTTTTGTAATAAAATCCTTCTAACGGTGGTGCATTGCCTTCAAGCTAAAAACATAACAATTAGACTAATATTTTCATTGATCTTGCAGATATGTGTTTTTCTATTTTCCACCATACATGTTGATGCACTTGGGTTACGTGGTAATTATGTATTTTGGGCTGGATAAGCCGAGATAATTAATTATGAATTGATGAGTGTATTATATTGATACAATTAATTTTGAATTAATTTTGATCTTTGAAATTGTAATTTAGATAATTAATCATGGAATTTATTATGTGATATTGAAATGGTTGAATTATAGATAACTAATTTTTAATTAATTATGTGATATTGAAATGTTTTCTTTGAGATAATTAATTTTTGAATCAAATTATGTGATATTGAAACGGATTCCTTGAAATAATTTATTTGTGAAACAATTATGTGATATTGAAACAATTTCCTTGAGATAATTAATTTTTGAATTAATTATGAGATATTGAAACGATTTCCTTGAGATAATTATTTTTTGAATTAATTATGTGATATTGAAATGGTTTCATTAGAGATAATTATTTTTTGAATTAATTATGTAATATTTAAACGGTTTCCTAAAGATAAATAATTGTGAATTAATTTTGTTCTTTGAGTTTTTTAATTGAGATATTTAATCAGGGAATTAATTATGATATATATATAATTGGTTAAGTTGAGATAATTAATATGGAATTAATTATATTCTTTGGGATTTTATTATAGATAACTAATCGAAGGATTAATTATGAAATATAGAATTGACTAAGTTGAGATAATTAATTTTGAATTAATTATGTGCCTTTGATATTATGATAAAGATATTTAATTTTTTAATTTATTATGGAGAGTTGATATTTAGAATGAGATAATTCATTATGGAAAGTTAATTATGAGATATGATTTTTCTTGTTGATTAATTAATTGATGAAGTAATTAATATTATTTGTGTACCTAGTTAATTGTTGAGTTAACTACTGGATTTAATTATGGACAATGAGATGAATGAGAGGCCCTTGCCTAATGTTTTTGAGTTGAATGTGCAGCCTATGTTAATATTTTAATTTAAATACATAATATGGGTTTCCTTAAGTATAAATGTGAATATACATGCTTATATTTTATTGAAATGGGATAATGAAATTCCTGAGAGGTTAAATAATTCATGAATTATATGTTGTGAATGTTTACGCCTTGTATAGGCAGAGTATCCAAGGGACTGTGAGAGCCCTTGGGGAGAAAGAATATATTAGTTTTTGTGATAATCCTCCAGAGAGCATGAGATCTCATGGAGTTGTGTCAGGGGTTAGATCGTGCACTCTATTATTGGTGATAGATGTCTGTGTGTTACATCTCGATCCATCCAATATCATTTTCCAAAGGACCATGATAACATGGGGTAGGAAGACCGTGTGAGAATCCATGTTGATTCCCATGAGACCATGAGAGAACATGGAGTTTGGACTAGGGGAAAGACCGTGAGAGATTACCTTGGTAATTAATGTCTATGCATTATGTATTGGTCCAGACAGAAATAGTATTTAGGGTATATGTCTATTTGGTGTTGGTACGTTCTTGGTTCATATAGGAAGATGATAAGAATATATATATATACATATATATACACATTGTTACTATATATATATAATTGACATGATCAGAAAAACATGTTGTGGGATAGAGCAGGTATTGTCTTCATGTGTCCCTTAGGTACCTGGACGGGGTGTCAGTTATTTATTAAATTCTATTATTGCTTCGATATACTTACACATTGTTTAATTTTATTGCATTATTTAGATTGAGTTATACACCGGTGGTCTTGGCCTACTATGATTTGTATCTCACACCCTATTGAGGCTGCCATTGTACTAGGGTAACTACGTAGACTCTACTTGTTTGCACGACTATGGACTCTTGACTATGTTGTTTCCATGTATCTAGGAATTAGTAACATAGGACCGACCAAGAACATGGGATTATCGTGGAGATATCCCTTGGGGCTCTGGGTATATTCATTATTATCTGTACTGAGATGTAATGCTTGATGATTTATTTATTTCTTTTAGATATGTATCACTATGAAATGAATACATTGTATAAACTAAAATTGATCATTTTATTTATTGTGTTAATATTACAATTGAATTCTGTTTTGCATTATTTATTTCTTTACACTACTTTATTTGTTTTAATCTATTTATATATTGTTAGTATATTGTACAAACTCTGATATGAGGTTATAATCTCCCCCACTGACTATCCTTACACCCTTACTACTAGTTATCAGCCTCTGGAGTATGGGGAGGCCTCCTTGAGGTCATTTGGAGACTGGTCCGGCTACCAGTTTATTGGTAATCTAGGTCGGGGTGTTTCAAAGTTGTTCAGAGCATCTAGATTTATTTATTTTTCCTTAGTATTTTTATTTTGGGATAGTAGATAGGAGGCTAGGAAAGTGTCGGCACTTGGATAATATTCATTCCTAGGACTGATCACCCCACATATGGGAAATGACCATGTGGTCTGGGTTAGGAATTGATGTTGATGTTGTTTTCTATTACAGTTGATATTATTTCAACTTGGGTGACTGGTGTACATTCCACTGCTTATTGATTTTGAGAATTTTGGAAATTTTCATTGGCTTGATAAGTCAAAGAATTTCCATTACATTCATCATCTTTGGCACTTATAGATTCACATTACATACATATGACATGCCATGTAGTTGCATCAGTAGGATGCCTTCTAATTTTGGTAGTGTTCCATGGGTATAATGCCATATTTTGATCTCCTTTAGCATTCCTCTTTAGATAGCATGTTTTAGTGATATATTTAACATTCTTGAGTATTTATATACAATGTTTTCTCTATTATTAACATGCCTTGCTGTTATACCATTCTTATGTGTTATACCATAATTTTGTGTTATTGTTTGTGATAACATGTTAGAGATTTTTTTGTGTAAATGGATTCTTTGGTGAATATTGATTGGTTACTTTTACGATGGGAGAAAGTTTCAGTTGTATGGTGTAGGGGAGACTTATAACTAGAAAATGGGTATCCCATGTATTCGAATGGTTTATGAAGTGATACTAATGTTAAAGTGTTAAATGAAAATTGATTGTGATGAATGTGAGACAAATTCCAGCTATAAGGTGTATTTCACCTTATTGATTGGTAGATTTCCACCCATGTGTTTGATACTTTTATAACCATAGTGTGTCTATAAATGGTTATAAATGTATAACTTTTGATTTTTGAGTGAAATGAACTATTGGGGGTTGATTTTAAGGAACCTGGATTTGAATTAATGGGACCCTCATAGGTTTCCTCTGTGTTAAAAAGGAATTTAGATGCTAAATTTCCTATTTAAAATGATGTTAAACTGAATGTTAAATGTTTAAAAAGTGTGTTTTCTTTTTTTCTACTATGAGCACTTTGATGTTGGTGTCATTTACATGTCATTGTCCCTAGTATGAATTTTGGGTTTTAAAGAATGACACTCTTGTTTTTTGGGGTGGTTCTTGTATCATAACTCTTGGTTTCAGAATAATCATTGAAAAATTATTGGCTCAGCATGTTAGACATCCATCAGGCATGGTCTGACATGAAAAGACATTCTCTGGTTAACTCTAGAGTAGAGTGAATGTGGCCTTAAGGTAAAGGTCATCCCACTACTTGGGAGGAAATTTTGGGACTCAGGTGTTTTGACACGACATTCGGTTTAAAATTTTATCTTTAATGCAAGATGTTATGTTGGTGATCATGGTACATGTAATTTCACATGTGCATTTTGGGTGTTTTTTAAATAGTGCACTTAAGAGAATATAGTCTTTTCTTTCCACGACATGGACTCTCAAATGGTGGGTAATGTCACATCGGATCCAATAAACATTTCGGTGCATTCTTCGCATCACGACTTGATAAGGTTTGAAGGGTGCACAAAAGTATGGAAACTCTATTAGTTTTTGGAAGCATTTCAGTGGTATTATTTGAATTAACATGGATTCCTAGGGTAAAATAGGCATCAGGGTTTGGTTGATGACACATCGGCTGGTGAAGCTGAGATTGTTGTAAAGAGTTGACCCATGATAGTTTGACTGATCTTCTTGGTGACCTAGGATTACTCTTAGTGTTATCTTTTAAATGAGAGGATCATGTCCTTTATCTTAACCTCATCCTAGAGGCACTAATATACCATCAATCTTATCCATTCTAATGTTTTAAAATTCATTGGACTATGTAAGTGGTTGTTATCTGGGTTGTACATGAGATGTGTGGTTCTTTAGGTTATGCCTTTATTCATGTTGGGAATAAATTTTTTTGAAATTGACATGTGTTGGATTAGCTTGGGGAGGTCACTGAAAGTTTGTTAGGGAATTTCGTATACCTGTGATTGGTGTTGAAATCATTTTAACAAAACGTCACCGATTTAACTAAGGGTATGAGTTTTAGGGTTCTACGATCTCTTTCAAGGAAACAACAATTCCTTTGTGTTCTAAAATCGTTAAAGGTGTGTTGGGCATTTAGGAACGCAAAACAATCATTCAAACAAGACTTATTAACCTTGGTGGGTTGGCTATTGTTTTAGTATCTCCCGATGGCTTCTCGGGGATGAGAATTGTTTATGGTGGGTAGATTATAAAGCCTCATATTTTTTAATCAGATTAAAATACAATTTTTTGAACTTTTTCATTTAATTCTTGGGTAAATGTTAATACCATGATTTGGGATGATGTTTCGCAATTTGTGTTCATTTTTAGTATTGATATCAGGCTTGAGTAAAGGCTCTAGGAGTCTCCCTAGTGGATCGGTGGGTTCGAGAGCACCAGACCCAGAAAATCAGTTATAAAAAAGCAAAGGTAGATGTGTTTGCATGGGTTGTGCACTGTTAGTCAAACCATATAGTTCAGCCATATAAAATACTCCAGGTATTTGGTAGTGGGTGCATGGTCTGTGCATGGTCTGTCAGACCATGCGATTTAAGTTTTACGGCTTACCCAGTATTGATTTTTGGGTTAAATTATTTTAATTAAATTCATTGTTGAAAGTAATTTAATTAAATGAGTTGTTGGTGGTTTCATTTGATTAAATTAAATTTGAGATAATATAATTAAATGATATTGAGATGGAGAAGTTATTTAATTAAATTTATATGAAAATAATTAAATTTATTTTAAATCATGATGAGTTTGAGTCTATTTAATTAAATTGATATGAGTGAATTTTAATTAAATGACATGTAAATGAGGAGTTGGGGGTTTTCAATGTAGGGTGATATTAAATGGTAATATTAAATTATGTGTAAATGAGGATTTGGGGTTTCATTTAATTAAATTCAAGGAAAAGTGGAATTTATATGATTAATGTAAAATGGGGGTTTTATTTAATTAAATTCAAGGTTGAGAAGATTTTAATTAGTCATTGGGAAATGAGGGTTATTGTTTAATTAAATTGAGGTTGAGAGAGTTTAATTAAATAATTTTGATGAGTTGGGGTTCTGAATTTAATTAAATTGTGTTCAGATAATTTAATTAAATAACATAAATTGGAGAAATCATTTAATTAAATTTAGTTGCGAAATATTTAATTACATGTTTTTTAATGAGGTTTTGGGGTTTATCAAAGTGGTTTTTTAAATTAATTAATAATAATAATAATATTTTTTTATTATTATATTAATTATTATATTTAATTAGGGTTTATTTTTTTATTTTGAGAGTGAGAGAGCACAATAGGTAGGTGCACAGAACTAGGTGAGTTGAGACCCCCCTCATTCTTCCATGGTGAGGCGCACCACAACCTTCACCTGAACCCTCTTCATGCACCAGATCGGGATGGATTCTTCATGAATCATGTTCATATCAACGAGGTGAGTCTATCTGCATGTGTTACATTATTCACATCATCTATTTTGGCTCTCCGTGACCCGATCTCCATAGGCCAAAAACCTAGATCCAGGTTTGATTCATTTTCTTCCTTTCTTCCTGTTCTAGGTGGTGCATAAGATGTCTCGGGACCCATTGGTCCGTATTTTGACCAATATTTATGAAGTTGTGGAGGTTTTTATCGATTTTGTTCACTACCGTCAAACTCGGGTAAGGCCATATACCCAATATTTTTGGTTTCTCGCCCTTTTAAATTAGTTGTTTATGATTGTTTAGTGTTTCACTTAATTTTTTTGGTGTGTGTTGGTCCCCGCTGCACTAATTATGGGTTTTGGTTAATGGTATTTAGGTACAAAGATAAATTCTGAGTGTGCGTGCACTTTTTTTATGATGTGTGTACATGAGCAGGTCGTAGTTTAAGTTAGAAATCATTGGATCGACCAATTCCTTGAGGTAGGGTCCTCAAAAATTCTTAATTAATAAAATGAAATAGTTTTTTAATTAATATTTTTGGTAATTATGAGGAAAATTATGAATATATTGTTTATTGGTATAAGATGTTTTGTTAGAATACAAAATCATGTTATTGTAATAAAAACCCTCCAATTGAGGTGCGTTGCCTTGAGGATAAAAACATAATAATTAGACTGATATGTTCATTTAGCATACTGATATGTGTTTTCCTATTTTCACCCTTACATGTTGATGTACTTGGGTTAAATGTTAATTATGAGTTTTGGGTGTGATAAGTTGAGATAATTAATTATGAATTAATTAGTGGGTTATATTGATACAATTAATTATGAATTAATTGTGATCTTTGAAATTGTAATTGAGATAATTAATTAGGGAATTAATTATCTGATATTCAAATAGTTTCATTTGAGATAATTAATTTTTCAATTGATTATGTGATATTGAAATGGTTTCCCAAAAATAATTAATATTTGAATTAAATTATGTGATATTGAAACAGTTTCTTTGAGATAATTGATTTTTGAATTAACAGTGTGATAATGAAACAATTTCCTTCAGATAATTAATTTTTGAATTAATTATGAGATATTAAAATGGTTTCCTTGGGATAATTAATTTGTGAATTAGTTATGTGAAATTGAATTGGTTAAATTATAGATAATTAATTTTTGAATTAATTATCTCATATTGAAATAGTTTCATAGAGATAATTAATTATGAATTGATTTTGTTCTTTGAGTATTGTAATTGAGAAAATTAATTGGGGGATTAATTATGATATATATTTAATTGGGTAAGTTTATATAATCTGTTGTTAATTAATTATATGCTTTGAGAATGTAATATAGATAATTAATCATGGGATTAATTACGAGACATCGAATTGGATAAGCTGAGATAATTAATTGTGAATTAATTATGTTCCTTTAATATTATGATCTCGATATTTAGTCATTGAATTGATTATGGTGAGTTGATATTTAGAATGAGATAATTAATTCTGGAGAATTAATTATGAGATATGATTTATGTTGTAGATTAATTAATTTATGAATTAATTAATAGGATTTGTGTACCTAGTTAATTATTGAGTTAACTAATGGATTTGAGTATGACCATTAAGATGAATGAGAGGCCCCTACCTCATGTTTTTGAGTTGAATATGAATCTCATCTTAATGTTTTAATTGAAATACTTAAGATGGTTTTCCTTAAGTATAAATGTAAATATTCTTTATAATATGTAATTGAAATGGGCTAATGAAATGCATGATTGGTTAAATGCTTAATGCATTTTATGTTGTGAATGGTTACGCCTTGTACAGGCTGGGGAGCCAAGGCACCATGAGAGCCCTTATGGAGAAAGAATATATTAGTTTTGGTGCTGATCCTCTAGAGACTGTGAGAGCTCGTGGAGTTGAGCTAGGGGATATACCGTGTGCACTACTCTTGGTGATGGTTTTCTGTGTGTTACATCTCAATCCATCCCACATCATTTTCCAAAAGGCTATGAGAGCATGGGGTAAGAAGACTGTGTGAGCTTCCATGTTTATTTCCATGAGACTGTCAGAGCTCTTGGAGTTTGGACAAGGGGAAATACCATGAGTGCTTCCCCTGGTAAAGAATGTCTATGCATTGCATCTTGGTCTATCATGAAATAGTATCAAAGGTATATGTCCATTTGGAGTTGGTATGTGCTTGGTTAATATAGGGAGATGCTAGGAATATATATTTGTTTATATATATATACACTGGTACTATATATATACATAATTGACATGATGAGACAAACCAGCTGTGGGTTGAAGCAGGTAATGTAATCAGGTGTCCCTTAACAACCTGTATGGGTTGTTGGTTATTTATTCAATTTTATTATTTCTTCAATATACTTGAACGATGTTTTATTTTATTACATTGTCTTGAATATGATAGAAACTAAGGGTCCCAAACAATTGAGATATATATATATATATATCACACCCTATTTGGGATGCCATTGCATTGGGGTTCCCGAGTAGAATCTACTTGTTTTCAGGACAATGGGATCTTGACTATACTGTTTCCATGTACCTGGGAGTTAGAAGCAAAGGACTGAGTGGGATCTTGGGATGCTCGTGGAGATTCCCCTTGGGGATTTGGGTCTATTAATTATTTTTTATATTAAGATTTAAATCATGCTGATTTTTTTACTGCTTTCAGATTTGTACCACCATGACATGAAAAAATTATATAAACTGGTGTTAGTCATTTTTTATTGATTTGATATTACAATTGACTTCCACTGCATTACTTATTGCTTTATAATTCTTCTAGTGTTTTCATCTATTTATATATTTTTATACTACTATGAAAACTCTGATATGTGGTTATAGTCTCCCCACTAGCTTTCCTTACACCCTCGCTACTAGTCGGTAGCCTCTGGCATACGTGGACGCACACTTGATGTCATGTGGTGACTGATCTGTCTACCGGTTCGATGGTAAGTCAGGTTAGGATGTTACACATAATAGTAGCCCACATTAATAATATAAAAGTATAAACTGGTCTTGGAGGATTATGGTTATACTATGTAAATGTATCTATTATCTAATAGATTACAGTTAATACATGTTTATTTATTCATTAGTGATAATGGATTAAGAAATAGTTTCAATTTATATAGGTTGTAATAGTTTTTTATCTTACTCAGTTATTATGTGGTTCTGTTGATGATGTGATTGTAATGTGTATTTATGGATATGATTATTTTCATGTGGTTCTGATGTCTTTCAATGGATGTTCACTATGAATTATGGAGGTGATAAGAGAATAATGTAAGACATTAGGTTTTAGGTTGACTTCTTCAGTGGAAAATTTTAAATGGAATATATCTCTTATATATATATATTCACTCAATATTATATTAGCTACTTTTGTGTGTTATTTGGTGAGCATGAAATGGTGATTTTTCGAACATAGGAAACCTGATTTATATGATGAGTTCATTTCAATCTATATCCATTGGGTCTTAGCATGCTTCTTATACATTTTTAGGATAGGTTTCAAGGATGATCCTACTATGATATATTATATTCTATACCTTATATATATATATATATATATTCTTCATTTTTGAGTTGGTGATTGAGTTTGGAATTACTAGATCATTGAAGCTACTTGATGGTTGATGGTATTAATGGTCACTGTCATAGGGGTTTATACATAATATTTTTTATTTTCATCCTTTCTTGAATAAAATTAAATTAATTGGGTTTGGTTGTGAATTATTTTATATAGTGAGTTGATTGGTGTATTTTTTATATATTCTTGGGATATTGAGTGTAGTGTCTCCCATATGTGTTTGTTATATACACTATGTGTTAGTCACCAACTCATTTCCTATTGGATGTGAGATTTGGGGGTCATTTTAATGTTCTCTACTTATCTAGGAGGGGTACTAGTGGGTGTAGAACATTAAAAATTGGTATCAAATATTTCAATTGAGAGATAGGATTGAGAATGTGGATATTCACTAGTGATAATTAATTTGGTTTTTAGGGAAGAAATACTAGTTGATCATAGTAAATTATGTATTTAAGGGAGATAAAATAAGACACATATGATTAAGGCCCTCTATGATAAGCTAAAAGGACCTTAATTCTACAAAACAATACTTGTAACTGTGTTTATTCCTATATGGTAGAGACAAAATTAAGGACCAGACATCTAGATTTTCTGCACATGTGATGGAATTGGGAAGATAATGGAAATTAGAATGAACCCTTACTAATAATTATTTAATATTCCATATTCCAGGATTATGAAGTCCCTAAAATTTTATATTTTTTATATATGGAACCAGAGAACATCATTATATTAAATTAATTAGTGTCGTTTATTAGGATCTATCAGTAGATTACTACATAATTCAGGTTGAGGAATATTACTCATAGATAGAGAAAATTTAATAGTTAACATCTCATTACCTTAGAAATATGAGAGATATAATTCTAACCAGGATACTGAGGAATTATTAGAGGCAGGGGATATTGCATTCATTTTTATCTATGCAAGGAAATAATATAGGATTTCATTAGATATCAGTATGTTGAAAGGAGTATCTCATTAGTGGTGGGTTTTATACCTTGTGGATCGTGATTAGTTTTATTTATCATGGGAGAAGTTTCATGAACATGCAATGTTTTATATTTATATAGTGTTCATAGTTATAAAAATATTAAGTGTATGATCTTCCTTATTAATAAAAATAGATATGAAAACCCATTATAGGTTCAACTGTTCTACGATTACCCTCGGAGGCGGTATAAATTGAAGGGATCTCCATAATTTGTTTAACCTTGAGGAGAAAATGTGGGAAGAGGATATCCATGTGATTCCCCTATTCCTTAAGTATATAAAATAGATAATTACAATGGTGGTATTATATAAAAAGTACAATGTGGTCATGGAGTATGACATGTTTAGAATCATGAGATATATTTTCAAATTCTAGGTAATCAAAGCATTATATGATGTACTACCTTTCATTATTCTACCTATGTGTATGATTTATATGATTTAATATGAATGCAATCCTTCAGTGAATCTTCCTCGTTCTAGGATATCAAACACGAGGTAGAGAGACACCAGGTACCCCTAGTGTAGACTGTTTCAATTAGAGGATGAGATAGCTTGTATGATGTATATAGATATTATGACATGATTTTATGGAATCGTTGGTATTTGATAGATTTCCTATGTTTGCATATAAAACCATATAAAATTGTCCTAAAAATGTACTATATGTATTAATTATTGGATATTTTTCATTTATTTTAGATGAGAGTTGAATTCTTTAATACTTTTGGAGAGCATGTTATGTTCATTAAGTGAGACCATCGGTGTGGCTCCCCAGACATACACTCTTAGATATAGTTATAAATAACATTAATTTTTTTATTTCATACCATGTTAGGTGACACTATTAAAATGTTCATATATTTATAGAATATAAACATTAAATCTCACAAAATATAACACAACACCAGAACCCAAAGGATTATTTTCTTTAAAGATTAGCTACATAATAATTTTATTGTGATCATTTCTTTACAATCGAATCACACTATACCCCCTACTAGAAATATCCTATGTTATAATCATTTTCATAACTTTGGGGAATATAGAACATTAGAGAGGAGAGAGCTCAAATTCAATTAGGGAAAAAATATCAACTTTTCATCATGAGTTACATCATAAGAACATGTGTAAACACGAGCATAGGAGAAATATCTCATTAAAAGGAACATATAACAACTATATATATCCAAGAGTAATAATATAATGACATATAATAATAAATGCTAAAAATAATTCTATAAAATAATAACGTGGAATCATGAGAAAATAATCTTGAGACATGGAGCATAACATAGACTTATAACATAGAAATATGACAAAAAAAACATAATTATAAGGAAATAATAAGATAGTGAAGTAGGCATTGCTACTTGATTCCTATAACATAGTGGAAATATACTATCAATATGTGAAACTTATTGTTCCTTGGATAAAAACTCATATACCCTCTATAGATTGGGATAAAAACCCATGTACTCTCTTGGGATTGTTATAATTATCGGTGTGCCCTCTCAGGCATAGTATAAAAACCCATGTACCCACTTGCACTTGGGATATAAAATAGTTTACCCTTTTGGTCTTGGGAGAAAACCCATTTTATGTTTTTTTATTGGGATAAAAAATAATGCACCCTTTTGGGAATGGGATAACAACACACGAAAACGTTTGGGATCAGCACAATAACTAGTATACAATTGGGGGATTAGGATAAAAGTCTCTCTAACCTATTAGTATTGGGATAAAAAACTACACAACCTTTTGTTTTTTGGGTTAAAAACCCATATACACATTTGGGATTGGGATAAAAAAAATTTACACATTGGTGATTGTTATAAAAATTCAGTTTCCCATTTATTCTTGATATAACGATTTGTGTAACATTTTGGGTATTGGATAACACTCGGTGTTCCCTTTTGAGCATCATCTGACAACCCATTTACCTATTTTGAGATCATGAGAAATAAAACATTATCCAAATAATTAGAGGGTGATATAGGACCCTACCCATCAACATCCTTACATATGTGTTACATTTGAAACAAATCATATAAAATATCATGAAAATCCAATGTAAATTAAATTGGTTTTATAACATTTATAAATGGAAAAACATAAAACTAACTCATAAATAAGATCAATTGAAAAAAAATTCCATCACCCAAATGGAATATTTTTAAAGTGAATTAAAAAGGTGATTCAAGAAACATTAATCAAAAGGAGGGAAATTTTTATTTAAAGATAAAAATGTAAGTGAAATCACAAAAGAGATTCCATAAAACATTTTTGATATTTTTGGAAAAAAGAAGTTACAGGTCACATTCAAAATTGGTTTCCATGAAGTTGACATGAAAAACATGTTCAAATATTATTTTGAAATAAATCTCATAAAGCCTTGAAAAATACATATTAATGGTATTTAGAGAAAATAAATAATGGAATATAAAATATAATACCATGTAAGTAAAAGCTATAAATATTTTAAAATACCTTTATTAAAACCCACATTATAAAAAGTGTAATAAAGATTATTTTTTAGAAGTGGTACTAAAAAATATGAAGATCATGAGAGATAATACATATTTGGATTTCAGAATAATATATTAAAATATTTTCAAAATTTAATAAAATGGGTATGTAAGAAAAATGGTCTTTAAATAGGATGAAAATTATTCATAACAATGGTACACCTTTATGTGAAAGAAATTAATCTAAGAATAATTATTTAATTAAAATTTCATTTTCAACCAATATAAGTAGGATGAATATAATTATTAAACATTATTGTTTAATAAAAAATTATATATGTAAGAAGTTCAATAATATAGATTAAAAATAAATGAAAGGGAGTTGAGTTAACAAAAAATCTTATAGATTTGGTTATATTAGAATTGAAATCCCTTAAAAATAATATTTTTTTGGGATCTAAAAATTCCAAAAAAATTGAATTTTATGATAAAGGGAATCTATGTAAAACTATATACACCAAACAAAATAAAACATGTGGTCAATTTGACATATGTCTCAAGGAAATAAATTTGAAATGAGAAAACCCATACCTTAACTCTCAACATCAATAAAAGAACATGAACCTTATGTATAATAAACATAACACTATTAATAATTTATTTTATAACATTATCCTTATAAATTAAATTTTCAACTCATAAATTATATTCATTCGTTGCACGTTAATTTCTTCATTATTTTTTATTTTCATCTTTAGATATTAGTTATTTTTATTCCATCACACATGCTTTTTAATATCGATGTTGATACCCAGGTATTGATACCGTGTATTTAAATTTATTGATTATTTAATTTATTACAATAAATGATTCATAATGATTTATAATTCTATAATTTCATTCCACAATATTTTCAGTTGTAATTATTGAATAATAAATTGGCATTGACATTTTTTATTGATTTTTAATAAAAAAAAAGTTGTTATATAATTAAAAAGATTAAATATTTATAGTAAAATTTAATAAAATAACATTATTAACTTATTAATAGACAATATTACTAGTAGTTGTTTTCCATGCATATCCATGATAAAAATTTAAATAATTGTTCATGTAGGAAGTTAAATTGACCAAAATAAGAACATGATATAATTAATATATTTGTATTATTAAAGAGTGAATTAGTTATGATATCACAATTATTTAACTATAATGGTTTTATTTATATTTTCTTAAAGAGATCTAAGAAGTACATCATTCATGGAGGTGGTATACTACATGTAAGACCAACGACATTTTCATTTTTCAAATGGATCAGAGATGATTAAATAATGGTTGTATCATGAATATAACAAAATTTAAATATATTAATTTTTCTTGTGTCATTATATTAATATGTTAAGAAATGATTTAGAGGAGGAATTGATGAGAAAAATAAATAATCTAATGATAGGGTAGGGATAATACTAACATTGAAAGTTTTAGGATTTTCATGAAAGACCTCTTTTAAACAAGGATATTCATGAAATTTCGTGTACTAAAGGTATTAAAATATTATATAGGATTTTAGGGGGGTAAATAGACTGGGATCATGTTGAAATATAAGGCTATGTGTGTCTTCAAGAGGGTTTAAGTGATATCCTTTTATTGGTCAAAAGAGGTACTTTTTCGTGGAAATGGACGGTAGGTTATAATTAAGAATAGAATTTTATAAAAGTTAAGTGAATAAATGTTGATGAGAAATGTAGGAGTAAAATTAATAATTAACAAAGGTATTATAAAAGGTGTTTTTTTCAATTTAATTTAGTGAAAATTGGGCCCCATTATATTACTCATTTTTACTATTTTTATCCTTGATTAAAAATTAACCATGCAGATTATTTTTTTAATAACAAATATAAGATGAATATTATTAAAAAAATTAAAAATGATGATTTATAAACTATAATATTTTTAATATTATTCAATTTCTATATATTATAAAATAATAATTTTAATTAAAACAAAAGATACTGAAAAAATCTATTATTTAGATAAATTGTATTTTTATAGATTTAGTTCATTCTATTATTATTTCCTATTAGTTACTAATTATATGGATGTTAATATATTTTTTATATAGTTAAACATCATATTATATTCATGACTTAAAATATATTAATTTAATATATAAAAATTACATAATGTTTGTAAAAAATATTCCCTGAGATATAATTATTTTATCGAAATAAATAACTTTATCCTTAGTGACATACATTTTAATCCTAAAATGAAATTTTATTAATCACTTAATTAAAATTTTATGATTCAAAATATGAATTCTTTTTCAGTTTATTCAATTTATAAAAGTTACAAAAATTAATTTTAATATAAAAACCCAAAACAATGTTTTAGAAAATGCATTAATTAATTATAGAAATCATTTATTCATATTCCATGATATGTGAATATATTCAAATGAAAATAAATTTATCATATTTTATAATTTAATATTATTTCCACATTATTAAATAGTGGCCAATAGTTTTAAGAAATACACAATTTATATAGTGTAATTGGGGTTTTGCTTAGTGGTAAGCACCCCGTAATCCTACATGAAAAATGGGGGTTTAAAACCCATGGGCCGCAGGTTACTATAACAGTACTGTAGAGGTACTGTAGCAACTATGGTACTATTGATCGGTAGGTACAGTAGCGGTGGCAGGATACTATAGTGGCGGCAGGGAACTGTAGCAGTGGTGGGCACTGTAACAGCCGAGTTACTATTCACAAAATGGGCCTTAGGCCAATATTTTGGGCCTACGGGCTATGTAATGGGATACAAGACCACTAGGACTCCGGGCTATGTAATGGGTCACCCTCTTCCCAGTTAAAAGAGGTATTTTATTTTCTTTAATAATAAAAATGAGGCTTCATCCCCAACCTTTAAAAAAAATACACAATTTATAGAGAGGGTATAATTTTATGAGAAAATGTATTTTTACCACTAAAAAATTTTATTCTAATTGTTTATGATTGAACACTCATTTAAAAAATGTTAGTTAAATTTTATCAAGATACTTATGTTAGATAAAGTATTTATTATTCTTAAAAATTCATTTTATAAAAATTAATTTTTATTTAAAATACACATAATAATGATTATATATAAATGATTAATAATTATTGGATTCTGTCATGATAACATCTACTTACAAGTACCATTAAAACATATACATAAAATTTAAGGGTAAGAGCAGAAGTAGGGGTTATCACAGGTTGTTATTCAGTTATCATTGATCTCATAGGGATTTCCACTAGGTTAAACTTTTCTTATGAATGATGCCTCTTAGGCTACACCAGTTGGAGTTTGGCATGGAATTTGTCTAAGGGAAACCCTATAAATGATACCTCCTTAAAAATCATGGATAAATGATAATTTTAAGGAATACCATTACCATATGATTCTATTTATTCAATTTTAGGTATTTATTTCATAATATAATTTAGAATATTTATTCTCACTAATTCAATAACTATATTATTAAGGTTAATTTTTAATAAATATAATTTATCTTTAATAAAATTTATCATAGTTTAGTTTTAATTCAATGTTGTATGTGGATAAATCTATTAAACATAATTTTTAATTGAAGAAACTTATATACCAAAATCACGAGGCATTAAAATTAGTTGGGCCAAATATGTGATGTGTCTCTCTCTTCTTTGATGATGAAGTGGATTTTGAGTTTAGTAGAGGATAAATAAGTGGTGTTCTCTAGGGTTGAATAAGGGTACCCATCTTGAATATATTATAACACTATTTTTTCATGTGTATGTATGTATTTATTTTTTGTTTGATTACATGTTATTTTATGTTTTTAAAAATCCAAAACCCTTTTATTATTTTACATGAAATTTGTTTTCAAAAAATCACTGTATTTAATTCTATAATGTGTTGTAGTGATTATAATTTTGTAATTTTCATTTCATATGATGATACAACTTTTATATAACATTTATTAAGCTAGAGTTTTGTCTAATTCATTATTTATCAGGATCTCATTTACTCCTGAACATGATATAGGTTTTTGGATTCATGTAATATTTTCAGTATAAACTACTTTTTAGTTTACTTCTGTATTTTAATTATAACTAGTGTTATACTGGTCATATTATTTTAAAAAATCTTCCATTTTAATGTAATTTCATTATAATAAATAAAAATATGATATTATTTTTTAAGCGGTGTTTCCATAGAGGAAATATAGTGAATGAGGAAGATAATGAACAATAACTATCACTTTATGAACATACTATGACATAGAAACTTCAATAATTTTTTATCCATTTAATTGAATGAATTTAAAGTCTTTCCATTATACTTATTTGAATATAATTTTTATATATTTTTAAAAAATCAAGAATATCTTAATTTAAATAAATACTGAATGTGTTATGATAAAAATATAGTGAAAAAATGTTTTCAATACTACAGAAAACATTATAGTACTAAGATCCATTTTTAAGGTTTGTAAATGAAATTTTAATGTTTCATGTTTTTGAATGAAATGAAGAAAAATTCTTTATATTTCTAACCGAATTAACTTCGATCAATTCCAATTAGAAATGAATGATATATCAATTCATCAATAAGCATTTTAAATTCTGAAAAATTCATAATTTTAGATCTTCTACAAGATCTTTAGATATATGGTGCACCCCATAAATAATAAAATAATAATATAATTTGTTCTAATGAAATATATAACAATGATTTTTATTTTAAAAGGAATTAGTTCCAAAATAATCTAATCAATATAACACTAGTTACAAATAAAATAAGGAAGAGAACTATAATTTCTTTTATACTAAAAATATTACTTGAGACCAAATACATGTATCATGTTCGGGATTAAATGAGAACATTATAGAGAAATAATTAAAGAAAAAAAATATTTACTAAAGTTATATAAGATTTTTATTTTTAAAATTTGATAATAGTTATAAAATTATGATCACTACAAGAAAATTTATAATTACGATATAGAGTGGTTTTGAAATAGTTTTTCACATAAAATAATAAAAGTATTTTGGATATTTAAAAACATAAAATAACATGTAATAAGAAAATATAAATACATACATCAAAATGAAAAACAAAATTCCCCCTTTTATTTGATTAAACCCCCAAAAAAATAAAACAAATTTTCTCCCCCTTTTTTAAAAAAAGAGAAAAAAATTCCCCCTAAAAAAGTGCAATAAAAAAATAATTAAATTTTCAATCTTCAAAGTTAAAATTTCGTTTTTTAACTCAGTAGAGTTTAAAGTCTTAGTAAATATTTTTGCAAGAAAATTTTCAATGGAAATAAATTCTAAAACAAGATCACCTTTATTAACATGATCCCTAATAAAATAAAATCTAAGATTGATATAATTTGATCTATAATATTGTAAAAGATTTTTTAAAATAGAAATTACGGTAGTGTTATCACAATGAATATTAAATTTATCAATATAAATTCCAAAATCACATAAATTTTTCTTGATACATAATAATTAAGTATAACTACTAGCACTTTAGATGTAATCATCTTCTATTTTAAATAAAGAATAAAATAATTTCTTCTTAGAAAACCAATAAATTTAACTTTTTCTTAAAAAATGACACATACCTAATGTTATTTTTATATCAATTCGACATCCTCAAAAATAAGTATCAAAAAAATATATTAAATAAATACAATTATATTTACGATAAAATAAAAAAGAATCAATGGTTCCTTTAACTTATTTAATTATTTTTTTTACATCTTTAATATGACTTTATTTTGGACCAGCTCGAAATCAAGATCGTAAAAAACAAAAAACATTATATTAGGTATAGATCTAGTTAAATAAAGTAATCTACCTATCATGCAACTATAAACTATAATATCAACACATTTACAAGATGCATAAACATATAATTTACAACTATTACCCATTTGAGTTTTCATATATTTATAGGAATCAATAACAAATATTTGAACTAAATCTTTAGAATACATAAATTGATTAAGAAAAATTACAACTTTTATTTGATGAATTTAAAGACCAAGAATGAACATCAATTTTCCCATTAAACTCATATCAAACTCAAAATTCTTCATAGTAGAAAAATCCTTGAAAATTATTTCACTATATGAACCTAAAACATATCATCAACAAATATTTGAATAATTTAGATATCATTGTAAATTTTTTAAATAAAAATGTAGAATCAAAATTTCCTTTATTAAAACCGTCATAGAATAAAAACAAAGGATGTATTTCATACCAAGCATGAGTTGTTTATTTCAAACCATAAAAATATTTTGATAATTTAAAAACATGATTTGTAAATTTTTTATTTTCAAAACAAGGAGGTTGAGAAAAGTAAAATTATTAAGTCATAGAACCATTTAAAAAAATGTTTTTACATCCATTTGATATAATTAGAGACATTTAAAACATGAAAAATCCCACAAGATTAAAATAACCTTTAACCTAGAAATAAGTTTGAGTGAATCTTCAAAGTCTATACATTCTTATTGACAGTATCTTTAAGCAACAATTCCAGATGTATTTTTTAAAATATATCTAGAGTCTACGAGTTTGTTTCTAAATATCAATTAAATTTTGATTATTAGCTTATCCTCATAAAATTATACAAAAGACCAAACATTATTTTTAACAAAATGATTAAGCTCATATTTTATAACAATAATCTACTAAGAATCATTTAAAATCATCATTAATATTATTAGGAAAAAATCATAAATAAAAGTTGAATTGGAAAAATAATCATTAAAATAGAATTTCTTGTTTTAACAACATATTCAACATTGCCAATTGTATTTTCAACAAGTTTATATTTATTAAAAATTCCTAGATCATGGATCAGATTCAAAATTATGATTCTCCACCTAAATTGATTCATCTTTATACTAATGTATTTCTTCACCAAAAATAAAATCTCTAAACTCATCAACAAACTTATTTGAATTGGAATTTTATTTAACATTATTTTCATCAAACATAACATAAAAATATTCTTTAATAAACATAGTTCTTTTATTATAAACTCTATAAGATTTAAAACTATTATAATATCTAATAAAAATACATTCAACACTTTTAGAATATAAGTTATCTAAATTATCCATTGAATTTAAAATAAAAACATTACACCCAAAAACTCTAAAGTTACCAAATTTTGGGTTCATATTTTTAAATAATTCATAAGGACTTATCTTTTACAGTGGTCTAATAAGAATTATATTTGAAAAATAACAAGTAGAAAAATGTGTTGCATCCCAAAAATTTATAGGTAAATTATATTCACTTAATATAGTTCGATAAATTTTTATAAGAGGTCTATTTTTATATTCTACAACACAAATTTTCTTATGGTGTTCTAGGAACAGAAAAACAATGAAAATAACAACTGTTTTCAGATTTTTTTTAAATATAAACTACTAAATTCACATCCTTTATCACTGTGAATATAAACAATCATAAAACCTTATTTAGTTTGAACTAAATTACATAAATTGGTAAATCTAAATAAAGTATAATTTTTATGAGAAAGAAAGTATACCCATGTAAATATACTATAATCATCAACTATAAATAAAGTATATTTCTTTCCATCAAGGATGGAAACTTGAGTATGAATATACAAAACAAGATTTACTAATCATAAAGGTTTATTAATATTTATATAAATGATAGGTCTAAATGGAATTTTACATTATTTCCACTTCATACAGGCATAAAAACATGAAGATATTCTTTATTCAAGGAAGAGAGATGTAACACATTATCATGTTATTATAGAAAATATAACATTATGAAATTAACATGAACTAAATTTTTATGCTAAATTATGTTATCTTACTATATAGAATTTAAACTCTTAATAAGTTGAATAGTTACTTTATCAAAATAAATAATATAAATGTTTTATTTTATATTACCATAAATTAATAAAAAAAATTCTTTAAAAACTAAACAATTATTATTTTTAAATTTATCTTCCATTTCAATATCAAATATTTTTATGTAATAATTAAAATATTTTTTAATCCATCAACATAAAAACTTTATAAATAAAAGTAGAATTTTTAATAACAACTTTACTAAAAAATATTTACTTAGTCTTTTGAATTATCTCTAAAAGTTACACTATATCCATCAAATTTTTTGTAAGTTGTAAAATTTGATGGTTCTCTTGTCATATTCCTATGGAATCTAATTTCCACATATCATATTTCGTTCTTAAGACATTTGAGGGATTTTTCCTAAAACAATAAATTTATGGAAAATTTTAGTACCCAATCTACTTTGGGTCTAATAGGATTATGAATAAAAAATTTAGGTTCCCATACAAAATTTAAAAAATATATTATGGTACCCATGATAAAAAAGATTTAGAAATATTATTTTTTTTAAAATACCAATGATTTTTAAATATAAGAGAACAATAATTTTCATAATGACATTTCGGGCCACATTTAAAACAAGTAACAGTAGAAGGTCAATAATTTGGTACTTTTAACATAATGGGTTTTAAACAATTGAGATAACATTCTATCATAGACAAAAACATCTTTATATTTATTTAATTTATTCAAATTCATCAATTTATGATATTTTTTATGACCTTTAACAAATAAAGACAAATTTTTTTACTTTTCTCAACTTGATATTTCAATTTTTCCTTTCAATCATGAGGAGATTTCAAATTTTCATAAACTGTTGAATGTAAAGTAGAAGCAGTGTGTCTTAATATTTAATTTTCTGATAAAATTGCTTTATTGTCAATAATAATTTTTTTCATTATTTTCCTTAAACTTATTATATAAATATACATCTTTGAAAATGTATTTTATTAATCTTTTAATTTCTTTACTTAATTTAAAAACATTTAGGTTTTTAGAATTTTAGTATTAATCAGAATATCTAGAATAAAAAACTAAATCACTAACCCTATCTAGTGATTCCAAGAATCATAATATAAAACTTTCTTATTCATTTAAAAATTGTTTACTGGAATCATATTCTTCTTTAAAACACCAACTGCTGGTCAATGGATTTTTATCCTTCTTTTTGAATTTGTCTTTATTATTTAATTTAGGAAAGTTTGGATTGATATTACCTTTATTCTTACACACATAAAAAGTTATATAAGAAGTATTTTAATTCGTACCACCTTTCTTATAACCTTTTTTTTCATTTTTATGGTTTCTTCTAAACTAGTTCTTGAATATATTCTTTTTCATTCTTTTATAAAATCTAGTCACAATCTCAGCCATATATTATTATTTAATATCCTATATATCTGAATCAAAAAATTAATTAAAAACAAAATTCATAGACATATAATCCACACATTTTATTTTTTTTTCTTTTAATTACCTATATTCCTCAATTCTAGTTCATACTGAAAAAGTGATCTAATTAATTCATCTAGGGTGTTCTTTTTTAAGTTCTTTCTTTCAACAATGAAAACATTCTTAGAATTAAAATTTTTGGTAAATCTTGTAGGACTCATTCAAAAAGAACTTGGTTTTCTATTACTTCTATAAGTGAATTAATTCTATTAACAATTCTTGTGAATCTACAGAACATTTGGTTTACTATTTTTTCACCCATTTTGATGTCTTGGTACTCATCAAAAATAATTATATGTATGGTTTAGAATGATTTTTCAAAGCCAAGGTGAGTAACTTATGGAGTCTTGCAAATTTCATGAGTTTTCTTACACGAAGAAACATGACTAAAAAAATACTTCAATATCAAAATATAAAATATTAAAAACTTTTTAATTTAAATCATATCTAGTATGATCATTTCCAATTAATATATCTAGGTAAGCTTATATTAGAGTGTACCATTTGACAAGATATACTAGTGCTCAATACTAAACTGTTTGAGTTATGCCTCCATCCAGGATCTCAAGTTTCCACAATCATTTTCATAAAAGTTTGGTATCTTTTTAGGAATCTAAACATCAATTGGGTTCAATGCTACCATCTTATAATATATTAACCCTTATAATGTGATGTTTAGGAGTATATTTAAACAAATAAAATAAAATTAGAATCAAGATAGGTTTTTTATTCTAAAAGGAAAAAACCTCGAATACCTTATTATTCATCATGCATAACATCATTTCATCCGTTCATCGTCTCCTCTAAGATTCACCAAACATTCTCTTGATTTTTTTTATCCATAATTGGATTTTACTTCCTTTAGTGGTGATTCTTCTTATTTTATCCAACGATGATTCATTCTATGTTTCCAATGATGGGTAAAATATATATGATGGTGAGTCATTTACTATTTCCAATAAAATGTTCTAGTTATTTTCCAATGGTGGATTATTCACTTGACTCGATTTTAAAACTCCAACAATGGCTCATTTTTTAAATTCAATAGTTACTCTTTTTAAAATCCAGTGGTGACACTTTTTCATATTTCCAGTGGTGACTCATATTTATTCAAATGTGACTCATTTATATTGTAATGATGACTCAATTATTAGTATTATTCCTATCACCATTGACTTTTTATATAATCTCCATTTTTCATCACTTTTTATATTTTGATGAACTGTATACATATTATATTATTTAAGTGTTTTATTAATTTCTAAAACTACTATATATTATATTTAATCCAAGAGATGTGTTACTATAATATTTTAATGTGTTTTAGGTTGTTATTAAATTTATTCATTATTTTTTAGTGAATTTTACATCATTTATTCTAAAATATTTATGTTTTAATATTTTAAGTTAATTTATTTGATTAGCTTTTTTCATAATCATTATTTTAAGACATTAAACATATTCAAAAAAAATTAATTGTACTTAAGGCAGTAAAATTATTTTTTAAATTACATGTTTCTTTAAATAAAATTTTATACAATATTTGTTTTAAATAGTATTATGTTTTTTATGGGATTACATTTAATTAATATTATCATATAATAATTTATTAAAATAGGTTTGAATTAATATTTATGATTTGAATTCAATCGATGTTTACTACTATTACTATGGAGAATAATTTTCTCTTTCATGAGTAATTCAATTACTTTTGAATAATTATTGTTTTATTCCAAGATTGGTTTGGTATATTATATTTTATAGATCCTATTTATAGGTACCAAGATAGGTCAATGATCATTGTATAACCTCTTCCTTGATTCTCTGTTTCTTCCCGAGAACAAGGATGTGAACTTTCAACCTGGTGTACAATTTTCAAAATCCTATGATACCATGTTTCATCACATAGAAATTCTCTCAAGTACCAGATTACTTCTTCTTAGACTTTTTATAACTTGGTGAGACTTACCAATATAATTTTTAAGAACCATTATGTATGATTTCATTGATTATATTCTCCATGGTCTAGATTCTGGTCTTGTAACACTATTTCCTACCTCACTTGCACTCTTTTTTTTTCCATATATGATTTTATATTCAAAACAATTTCTTCTTCTCTTTCTCAGGTTGTTACTCATGGATTCTAAAGTCATTATTTGAGGTTTGTGACTCCTTGTATATAAAGTCATTATTATAAGGGTTGGGGCTCCCCATACAAAATTTAGTGTTAAGGTTATCCCTCCACAATAAAAGGAGTCTATAATAGGTTATGATTCCCTGTTAAAAATAAGGAACTAAATATGTATCCCTCACCAAGTAGAGAGATTTAACTCTGTACTAGGTCCACTTTAGACTGAACTAGTATAAAAATTCATGTCTTCTTAAATTTATCTCTGATTCTAATTAACCAAAATAATTAACATTAATAATTAATTTAATTAATCAATTTATATGATTAAAATTTTTTAATCTGGTCTATTCACCTCCCCCACCTCGATATCATCAGTCATTACCCTATCTGACCAAACAAACACTACCCCCATTACTTGAAATTAGGTTTGGTATATTTGTTTAGTCTATCATCTCTTCTATATTTATGTCTCTATATCGTATAGTGACTTTTAATCTATTGAAGCTATAGATTAATATTGGCAATCTTTGGTAGAGAGGTTTTACTCAGCCTAGCGTGTCACCTTGGGTATTGCATTCATGGTAATAAAGAAGGTGTATTATAATCAATGAAAATGCGTCAATTATCATCACCTGAATTAATTTATAGTTAAGAAACAGTATCCCCTCCCACTGATTGATAATCTCCAAAGACTCTAAATCTAGTAGGCCAGAGTTGGGAGTTACTTTATTACATTTTCACAATATATGAGTGATCGCATCCCCGAGGACCGAATAACATAGTAGTTTTGGAAAAATATATACACACTTGAATCTCACATTACAATTGAAAATATAAAATACAATATTGTATTTTTTTATCACACCATTATTTCTATAAGCAAATCCCTACATATCAATCATAATACTCTTCCTAAAATCTTATGGAAAGGAAAAATAAGAAAGGGGTGAGATCTAATGCTTGTTAAGGTTATGCATACTGAAGAAGATATCATGAATAAATATGGAATAATAAATATGTCATGGAAAATAAATGAAACACCTTCCATTATATCAATAACTTGATCTTGAATAATAATATGGCTGGAATAAATGATGATCTAATAATTTCATATAAATAATAACAATAGGTTGAAACTTATACATGGATGTTATAACTAAATGACTAATCAAATAGATACCAACAAATTATTTCATAATTATGGAATATATAATGTCAGGCATCATAACCCTACTATCAAGGCCTCATTCTAGGACATCTTAAATAAATGGTTAAATCTCCATCCATGTACCCATGCTAGTTTGTATCATCAGACCTACCAATGCATCGAGGGGATATAATGGTCCCCACCCATCACCTAATAGGTCCAATGTGTTCCAAATATGAAAGTATAGAATCATAATTAATGTAAATATTTCTATTGAAATACTATAATATGAAAAGTTTCCAAATTTTCCAATCAACAAACATAATCACATCCTACCAATATTAATATGAATAATGATATCAAATAGTACATCCCCAGTCAAAATAATCATAAACCATTTGTATAAATAATTATGATTGTACCTATATATTATATCTTTAGCATAATATCTAACAAATAATGTTGAAATAGATGAAAATACATTAATAAGATCAGTTAGGAATTTCATTAAGAAAAACCCCTTTTTAATTTGAAATCAATCATTTATAGTCCAAACTATTTATGAAATATTAAGGAATACATTTTCATTGGAAATTAACTTTTAAAAAATCAATGAAATATTCAAAGTAATGAGTGGTCATGATGGTGGATAATTCTTTACATTCCATAAAAGTTAAAAATAAATCTTTTCACACTATTATAAAAAGGTTAAAATGTACCTCGTTCATAAAATGAAAAAAATATTACCTTAAAACCATTTATTTATAATGAAAAAAAATTGGGAAAGTTTTTCATTAATAAATCATCAGGATAATTTTAAAATTAATTTTGAGAATATATTTAGAAAACAAGGACATGGAATAAAAATCCTTTATGACTAAAAAGTTAAATAAAAATGGATTTTTATAAAATCACTTTCACAACCAGATTATATACCGAAGAAAGTTAAATATAAATATTCTATTAAAATTTCATCAATAACCATAGGATAAGAAATTTTTTTATTTTATGTTATAAATACTAAATAATTCCCCCAAGGGAGGTTTAAACATAAACTATCCTAAATAATGATGAGATTGTGAAATAAACACTTACCCCTTTGGAATTTGAATTGTAACAGCAGTGATAGTAATAAATATAATGAAACATTAAACACCATGAAGATAAATATTTTAATTGTATAAAATATATAAGGGGAATTATATACAATAAAAAATAAATAAGTGATGAATAGGGAATTTGTCTCACGAAAGTAAAAGTGAGAAAAGAAACCCTTACATTAGGTAAAATTTCCTTCGTACTTGTTTAGACCTCATGTATAATAAATATCAAAATATTTTAAATATTTTAAATAAACATAATCATATATATTAAAAATTATATTATTTACTTGTATTCTTCTATCACACATTTTTTAACATTTTTTTATTAAAATTATTATTTCGGTTAATAGTTTCTTCATTTTCACCAATGTTTTGTTTTAGTAGTTTTGGACCTTGTACTTATATCATGGTTCTATAATCTATATAATTTAACCCAAGATATAGATATAATATATTTTAATTTTATAATTATTCATAATATTCTATAAATTATATGGTACAATATTGAGTTACACAATTCATGGAGATGGTAGGTTGGATGTATGGATGAACATTGTTTTCATTTTTATGATTAATGAAAAAAAAGAAAGGTAAATAATATTTCCACAGTCTATAATCATTATAATTTAATATATATCATTAATATATTCATTTAACCTATCCTTATAATCATCCATGTAAAAATTAAATTAAATCATTTGTACATTGCTTTGTGGTGTCCGTTGTCCACATGTCTACACAAGCGACATTATCATTTTCCAAAAAATTGGAAGGTAGGAAGGTAGACGTGATATTAAAATTTTGAAAGTTTGTTTATGAAATTAATAATATACATATATATATATATATTTAAATAAATTATTATATCAACCTGTTAAAGGTGGTGATGGAAAAAAATTAATATCGGCTCGCGAGGCGGTAGTCTGTTATATGCATGATCGGCAGTTCTGTTTTCCATTAGATTAAAGAGGATATGGATATAGGTGATTAAAATAAAATAATAACATATTATTATGTTGTAGATAATAGTTTTAATATTTTTTTATTTTATGGATATTTAATGTAGTTAATGAAATAAATAAAATGAAAATGCATAGTTTTAAAAATATACCTCTTCTTCGAAAAACCTCTTTAGGTTTATTTCTAAAGCCTTCATAGATTGGTTTTATGACCCAGAAAAACTAGAGGTCATGGGGATATATTTAAGGAAGGTATTTGGTAATGTATTTTATAAAACAAAGGGATTTGGATTTTTTAAGTTGATAGGATATATGGTTCCCTTTAATAAGTGGGGGAGCAGACACACATGTAATTTTATAAAATAATAAACTCTAACCACATTTTTCACATTACAAAAGGATTAAAAATTGGTAATTATAAAAAATTAGATGAGTTAATTTAACACCCCAATATTATAAAATATGAATATTCTTAAATAAATTTAGTTTTTTGATAGCTTACATTGTACGCAACACCATGATAAGCTTAGGAAACACACAACAATGAGTTGTCTTGTGTTACACGCAAGGCTAAGTTTTACCGAACAACAATATATTATTAAAATATAATTATTTAATATAATAAGATATATAATAGATATTATGATGGAGGTTATGAATATTATTAACTAACTTATGAAAATATATGTTTGAATTCATCGGTTAAAAATTAATTATAATTGAATATAGGAACTAACTGAATATATATGAAATATTTTTATAAAGAGCTATTTTTATGATCACTATGTCATTTTATCCTAATAAATTAAATTAATTACTATTATTGAATGATATTAAAAAAATATATGTTATATATTCCATAAAATATTTTTGATATTCATACAATTTATTTTATAGGAATAAGATAATAATAAAACCAATATTACACATAAAAACCTATATTTTTATAAAAACAGTTTTACCACCATTTAATGGAGAACCTATTTAAAATAATTTTTTTATAATTTTATATATTATATTTGACAAGATAAAATTCCTATTATAAATTGGAATATAAAAATTTACTTTTTTCGAATTTTATGTACTTTTCAGATAAGTTTCAGGCTTTGATGAATATTATAAAATACAAAATTTTAATTGAAAATAACGTTTTCCATCGAAATAATTTATAGTGTTAAATTATATTTTTGATTGGTTTTAAAGTATAAATATATTATTTTCATATAATGTAATCTAATATATGTAATTTTCATCAATTTTCCTTGAATTTAAAAAAAATGTTTCAATCTTTTGTATGTTTAAACATTAATAACTCATTTTATCACCCCGTAAATGGGAATAATTTTAAATTAATTACTAAAAATTCAGTATTTTCAATTTGGATAAATGAATTAAATATTTTTTATTATTATTTCAAAATTATTAAAAAGTTATCTTTTATTTTTGGGAATAATAGTAGTTTAGAAATATTTTTATTACCACGGTTAAGGGTAAATTAGGTAATTAAAGAAAAAAATATATTATCAAATTACCATAGAAACTGTACTAATGTAATTGGATGGGTGTTTTTATAACTAAATCATCCTTATGTATAAATTATAATCCTTTTATGCAACTTAGATATGAATATGACACTTATAATATTTTATTTAAAGATAAGTTAAAAATGTCATACTATTGGTTTTTAATAAGTACTGTATTTTTAATTCATGGTTACATAGAAGATAAATTCTATTATAAATGTAAATTTTAAATATAATAAATATATATTAATAATTATAATTTATTTTTAATTTTAAGATAATAAATAATTTAATTAAAAGCTTTCATAATAATGATGGAGGAAATGATTAATTAATGGAAATATCAAATAAACAATATAAAAATATTAAAATTAATATAATTTGAGATAATTAATGTCATAAAATAATTTTATAGATAACTTTGTAATGTTATTGATATATTATATGTTTTTTTCTAAGTTATCATATTGTTAGGATATTTTTAAAAATACAAATAATGAATAGTATCAAAATTGACATAAATGATACATTAAAATAAATAATATTTTATTAAATTCTATAAAAATTATAAAAATAAAAAATTTATAAAAATAACAATAATAAGGTTACATATGTCTTCAATGACCTATTTTGTGTTGTTTTTTCATTTAATAGTAACTATATTAACCCTAAAGAGTAAAAATCCAAGTTGTGACGGTAAGAGTTAAAGCATTTTGCTAAGGGTTAAATCCAAAATATAAGGTTTATATTGTGACCAAAACAAGTATAAAAATTATTTGTTGAGAGGTTTTGGAATCATAATCATCTTATATTATAAATAAATCACTTTATATCTATTTTAAAGAGAAATAAAAGTTAAATTAATTTAATAATTAGAGAGTTTCCAAAAGTGACCCTTGCCTCAATTATAAAAGGAAACCTCTTCCCTCACTCCCACACACCATATTAAGATTTATTTATATACCAAACCATGACCATTTCCATTCTAAAATTCCCTATCCACATCTTAGATGTTTTGGTCTTCCCAAAATCCCAACCCTATTCTCCCTAAGAGGGGATCCAACGGATGTTTTCTAGAGAATGGGTAATCATATTTACCGACTCCTTCAAGATTATTTCTTCTTCCACTTAAACTTTTTGTGTTTTTTACATTATAAAATAAAACCTCTAAAATAATATATATTATTATATATTATTATTAATATGTTACAACCATATTCCACCTTTTATCCATCCTATGAAAAACGAAACTACCATGGGTTCATACATATGATCTATCGTCCCTGTGAGATGGTGTAACATTTTTTTCATCAATAATTTATTTAAAAGAGTATAAAAATAGAAATAATTAATATAAATAATGAATATGACATCATATTTATTTTTTAAAATTAATATACTATCCAATTCATTACCAACTTAACATTAAGGGAATGATATTGTCTCTTGTGCGTACGTACGGCCTACCGTCTCCATGATGCAATGAGATTAATCCTCCATGTCAACCTTTCATGTATGATTGTAAAAAATGTATATTATGAGTGAATATAATATTTATTAACTTAATATAATTTTTTATATGATGAAAATATATCCTATTCATAAGAAACATGACTAACATGATAAACCAAACATAAAAAAATGAAACAGTTAACACGTAAAATAATGGTAATAAAGAAATATTATTATCAAAATGATATAATAAGATCATATATGATATAATAAATATGGATATAGTTATGGTATAATTTAAAAACATTCCTGAACAATTATACAGGATGTTAACTCACCCTCAAAAAAATAAAAGTACAAGGTAAGGGTTAATTTTACAATTTCATTTTTATTTGGGATTGTTTATATGCAAGTACCTACTAGGGAATATTTATCATCCATTCCCATTTTTCTTAAACATTATTTCTAAAATATTTCTATTAAATTCCTAAAAATTATTATTTTCTTATTTTCCCATGTTTGAATTTTTATAAAATGGTTTGAAATTAATTTGTTTCTTTTCCAAATGAGGTACTTTATGACTTTTTTTCGACAGAAAGAATGTTTTTTTAACTTATACCACATGAGTGTATTTTTTCCACCATCATGACACCTTAACGCTTTTAAGAATAGATTACAATATTACAATATTACTTTCAATGCAATTGGTTTCTTTTATAATAGCTTATATTTTAAATGATTTCAATGTAAAAGGGGTATTTTTTCAAGAAATGTTTAATGATTTTATTAGATTATTTACATCTATGTCAAAATTATTTTTTTGATTTTATTCTTAATTGAGGTTAATTTATTATGATAAAATCTACCATATTGTATTAAAATTTTTATGATATGTTTGAATATGAGTGTTCTATTTTGATACCATTCTTGGTTTATTATTAATGTATTAATAATCCATTTGATTCTTTTAATATGAATGTTTATGTTGGTTATATTTCACCCTTTTTATTTGAGGAATGAATTGGACTTAGTAAGTGATGGGTGGGGCCCATTATACCCCCTCAATGCATCAGTATGTCTCATGAGACAAACTATTTTTCATTTTTACCCATTTATGTATGGTTTCTAGGATGAAGCCGTGATGGTATGTTTATGATGTCTGGAATTATATATTCCCTCATTATGGGATTATTTATTGGTATTCCATGTGGTTATTCAACTAGAATAATATCCACAGTTATTCTTTCTGGATTATGGGATTTTTTATATGGTATTATTTAGTCTTCTAATATTGAGCTCAAAATTATGTTTCATTATATTGTGTTTCAGTTATACACCTTGCATGAAGGTTTATAATTATTTATTCATAATAGATTTTGTTTTATGCTTAAACTTACTAATCATTTTAGGTCACCCCTTTCTTATGTTTTATTTTTCTAATTATTCTAAGATGTGTATTATGAATGATATGTAGGGTTAATATAATAGAATAATGATGTTATCAAAGGATTTTATATGTTTCATTTTATGTTTTAAACTGTATTGTATAGTTCATGTATGTAATATGGCTTCCAAGACTACTAAACTGATCTGTTATTTGGGATTCATGTATTGTGTCTATTATAATGTAAAAAAGTAAGGAATTGACTCTGTGATACTGGGTTCAGGGTTGTTATAGTTGGTATCAGAACAATTTCAGTAAAAAACTTAGAAACTAGATTTAGAAAACATATATTAGAGAACATAACCCTAAGATAAAATTTTAGGATATGTATATAAGAACATCCTTGAATTTTGGTAAGGTAGAGATTATGTGGGTATTTCTAACAATACATACATGTCTTGATGCTATAAGTGGATGTGGTTCTAGAACACATGTACCTAAGAGTAACAACTCTAACAAGGTGTGTTGGGCCAGACTTGGCATAACCTGGTATATGAAAACATGCCTTACTATGCACCTGGTTTGATACTACCGGGGATATACTTAGGTTAATTCAAATATTCAGTAAAACCCATTATTATGGATTTAAATGTAAATATGTCTCCAAAGAAATCATATTTATGATTATGAGAATAGATATGGATAAATTTATCAATTTATTTTAATTGTTTTACTAGTTTTAAATTATGAATTATGATTCATAACCTATTCTAGTATATGAGATTACTTAGAAATGGATCCTAGTGGAAGGAATGGAGACCTCACCAATACACGTGATCTAAAGATTAAAGATGATAACATCTTTTTCAAGATTAATTTAATCTTTCAAAGAGAACGAGTCTTACAAACATTCTCATTGTATGAGGAAATAATATCATATGATGAAAGGTTCTAGAAATAATTTTTATGTATTATGACTTTTGAAGGAAGCATGAGAAGAAGAGGATGGTAGGGAAAAAGATGGATAAAGGGAAAAAGGGAAAGAAAGATTATTTGTTATGTGATAATTGTGGAAGTAGACACCAAGTTATATGATTTAGAGGAAAAATAGTTTTATTCATGTGTGGATAAAAGTGTCACCATGCTCATGATTCCAAGGGAAGGAAATAATTTTTGAATCTTCAATGCTTCAACTATAATGATATGGGTCACTTTGTAAGAGAATTCCCCAATCATCAAAGGAATATGCCTCAAAAGAAGAAAATGGATTATGGGAAATCCTATTATCGTACCATAAATAAATAGATATGATGCTTGGGTTAAATAATTATGTAATTTGAGTATTTTATCAATGATTTACTTGTTATATGAATTTTGGAAATAAACAAGGATTGTACTACAATAATTTTTCTTTAAGGATTTTGAAGCATGAACTTTTTTATAAAATTTTCTAATGTGATAAAGTATTTGGTATGTTTCAATAAGATCTATATTATGTTATTTGTGGAATTTTATATTAAGGTTGATTTTTGAAATTTATATACCTTTTTAGACTATTAATTGGGACATAAGTATTTTGGATTAGTCTCAAGGTTGGAATAGATTATGTTTAATATTAGATATTATTTTTTGAGGATAAATTTGTTTTTATAGTTGAATATATTAATTTTATTATTGGAATGTTATAATAATACTATTTTAGATAAAGGACAACATGCAGGTTGGATGACAACCTATCGCATTTGGAAATGCCGCAAGACTTGAACCCGCAACTGAATGACGACAAAGGTGCATAACCTACCACTGGCCTACGTTATATCTTCATCAGTATAACATAGTTTTATTTATTTAAATGGTATCAACATGAATTATAATTTCATTTTTATAACACTATATGATTAATATAAATATAATATTATCTAATTTTATTACCTTTTGTCGTGAAATATGAGTTTATGGAAGAAATTGATTAATGTATGAAACTCTACTTTTCAAGAAAGTATGTTTCCTTATGTTCTTAGTAGATGAAGTAATTGAATTATTCAACTCTAGTTAAAGGATCTTAAAACCAAAACTGTTATCCTAGTATCATCTTTTTTGATAAATCAAATGGTCCCTTAGATTATCTCATATTTATATCTTTGTGATTGTAATCATTTTTCTAATCATGTTCTCTATCACTCTTCATCAGAACTTGATAGTTAGATTTTTCATTCATGTCTATGTTTTTTTACAAGGAACCCTAGTATGTGTTATATCTGGTGATTATTTTACTTATTGTTATTTATTTTTAAGTGGAGGTTTCATTAATCATTTTTCTAATGTGGGGTTTCAATAAATATATTTTGAAAAGTCCAAACCCTTTTTTTCAATTCTGAGTTAAAATTGTGTGGACACAATTTGTTGAATGAGGGGAGAATGTAATAACCCAAAATTTTATAGTATGAATCCTATTAAATAAAATTATTTTTTCTATAGCTTACATTGTATGAAACAACATGATAAGCTTATACTATACATAACAATGAGTTTTATTTCATTACATGCAAGGCCAAGTTTTACCGAACAATAATATATCGTAAAAATATTATTATTTAATATAATAATATATAACCTAGATGTTAAGTTGGTGATTATAAATAGTATTTACTAACATATGAAGATATATAGTTGAATTCATTGGTTAAAAATTAATTATAAATTGAATATAGGAACCAACTGAATATAATGCAAGTGTTTTTATATAAAACTATTTTAATGCTCATAAATTTATTTTATCCTAATAAAATAAATTAATTAATATTAGTAATTATTATTAATGAAATCTAGATGTTGTATATTCAATATTTTTTTTGATATTCATCCAATATATTTGATAAGAATATGATAATAATAAACTCAATATTACACATAAATACCCATATTTTTATAAAAGTATATTTACTACCGTTTAATGGCGCAACTTTTTTAAATCCATTTTTTTACAATTTTATATATTCTCTTTGACATGATAAACTTCCAATTTTAAATAATAATAAAAAATTAATTTTTTTTGAATTTTTTGTTATTTTTTGGATAGGTTTCATGTTTTTGATGAATAGTGAAAATATTAAATTTTAATTAAAAAAACTTTTTCATCGAAATAATTTATAGTGTAAAATTATATTTCTTATCTATTTTAAAGTATAAATATATTGTTTTATTTTAATTTAATATAATTTCGGTCATTTTTAACAATTTTAAAGTAAATTTATATATAAAAACGTTTCAATCTATTTCATGTTTAAAGTTTAATGACTTGTTTTTTCACCCTGTAAACGAGGTTAATTTTAAATTAATTATCACAACTTCTATGTTTTGAATTTTGAAAAACAAATACCATATATAGAATCAATGGGTCCAAATTATTTAAATTGGATTATTTTCTTTTTGGGTATATGAATAGTAACTTTAGAAATATTTTTATTACCATGGTTAAGGATAAATTGGGTAATTAAAACTAAAAATTAAATTATAAATATTATTAAATTACCCTAACACTTTCCTTAATGTAATTGGATGAGTATTTTTTGACCAAAATAAACATTATTTAGAAATTATCATCTTTTTATGTGACTTGGGTATGAATATGACATTAATAAAATTTTATTTAAAGTCAAGTCAAAAATATTATACTCATATATTTTAATATGTATTACATTTTTAATACATGGTTATACATAAGATAAATTAGAGTATAAATAGTAATTTTATATATAATAAATTTATCTTCATCGTGGTAATTTATTTTTCATTTTTAGAGAATAAATATTTTCATAAAAGGTATGCATACTAATTTTATAGTAATTGTTTAATTAATGTAAATATAAATTAAATGATATTAAAAATATTAAAATATACATAATTTGATATAATTAATAACATAAATTAATTTTATAGATAAAATATACATTTTATTAATATATTATATGTGTTTTTTTCTGAAGTTTTCATACTGTTGGGAAATTTTAAGAAACCAAAATAATGAATATTACAAAAATTGGAATAAATAATATTTTATTAAATGATATAAAATTTATAAAAATATAAATTTTTTAAAAATAACTATAATAAGTTTAAATATATCATAAATGATCCATTTGGGTTCCTTTTTCATTTTATAGTAACTATATTAACCCTAAAAGGGAAATATTCAAGTTGTCATAGTAAGAGTTAAAGGGTTTGAGTAAGGGTTAAAGACAAAATAAAAGGATAATATGGTTACCTAAACAATTCTAAAAAACATTGGTTGAGAGGATTTTGGACCCATAATCATCTTATTTTTTAAATAAATCAATTTGGAGCTATTGTAATTGAAAAATAAATTTAAATTAATTTAATACTTTGAGAGTTTCCAAAAGTGATTATCGCCTCAATAATAAAACAGCACCTCCTCCCTCACTCCATCACACCACATTGAGACTTATTGATCAAAAAATCCCAACCATTTAAATTTTCAACTTCCCTAGACAAATCATAGTTGTTATGGTATTCTCAAAATACCTACCCTAGTGTCACCAAGAGGAGATCCAAAGCAGGTTTGCTAAAGAAGAGGCAATCGTCTTTACCGACTCCTGCAAGATTATTTCTTCTTTAACTTCATCTTTATGTGTTGTTTCCATTAAATAATTATAAATTAAGTATAATATATATATATATATATATTTATATGTTATTATTAGTATTTTATAACCATATTACACTATTTATCCATCCTATGGAAAGTTAAATCACCTCACGTGCATATTTATGGTCTACTGTCTCCACACCATGGAGTTAAATGTTTTTCATCACTGATTTATTTGGATAGGTATAATGAGGGATATAATAGATATAAATAATAAATATGAAATTATATCTATTTTTTATAATTAATATGATATCAAATTCTTTTCCACTTTACCATTAAGTGATTGATATCATCCCTTGTGTGTACGTATGGTATACCATCTCCACTGCACGATGAGACTCATTCTCCACGTTGGCCATTCAAGTATGATTATAAATTATATTTGATGAGTTAATATAATATTTATGAAATTAATTTAATTTTTTATATGAATAAAATATATACTATTCATAAGAAATATGACTTACAGGACAAAATAAACATAATAAAATGAAGTAATTAACACAAAAAACAATGGTAATAATGAAATATCATTAGAAAATAATTTAAGAGGATCATATATGATATAATAAATATTGATATATTTCTAATATAATTTAAAAACATTATTTAAGAATTATATAGGCGGTTAATTCACCCTCAACTAGGGGAAATTACAAGGTAAGGGTTAATTTTACGATCTCATTTTTTGGATTCTTTATATATAAGTATCTACTAGGGAACATTTATCATCCGTGTCCATGTTTCTTAAAAAAAATTTACAAAATATTATTATTATTTTCCAAAAAAATTAATGTATTATTTACCCATGTTTTACATTTTAAAAAAAAATTGATTTTTTTTCATTTTCAAAATGAGGTACTTTATGACTATTTCAATGAAAAGAATGATTGTTAACTTATATGGCATGAGCGATGTTTTTTACCATCATGATTCGTTAATGTTTTGAATATTCTATTAAAATATTACATGGTTATTATCAAATAAAATTTATTCTTTTTTAATTTAATGAATTATAAATGATTTCAATGTAAAAAAGGGGTCATTCTATCATGAAATTTTTAATGATTTTACTTTATTTTTTACATCTATGTCAACATCCTTTGTTTGATTTTATTCTTAATTGAGGTGGATTTGTTATTATATAATCTAGCATATTGTATTGAAATGTTTATGATATGTTTTTATATGGATGGGATATTTTGAAACCATTCATGGTTTAAGGTTAATGTATTAACAATTCGTATTCTAGTTTTAATACAAATATTTATGTTGGTTATGTTTCACCCTTTTCTTATTAGGAATGCATTGGAATTAGTTAGTGATGTGTAGGGCCTACTATAGACCCCTGATGCATCATTAGGTCTCATTAGACAAACTAGTTTTGGTTTTAATCCATTCATATTTGGTTTCTTGGTCGTAGACTTGATTATATGTTTATGATGTTTAGTATTATTCATTCCATCATTATGATATTAGTTATTGATATTCCATGATACTATTTGACTATAAGAATATCCATGGTCATGCTTTCTAGATTAAGTGATTATTTTATATGGTATTGTGTATTCTTTCTATATTATTCTCAATATAATGTTTAAAGTTCTTGGGATTTATTTATATACATTTATGTATGGTTTATGATTATTTATTTATAATATCTTCTATTGTATTCTTACCCTTATTGAGCATCTGCACTCACCCCTTTATTATGTTTTAGTTTTCCCAGGAGGCCAATATGTGTATTATGATAGATATAAATAGTTAGTCAAGGAGAATAATTACATTATAAAAGGATTTTCTATGTGGTATTTTAGGTTTTAAAGTGTAATATAAGGTCCATGTATGTAATCAGATTTCCAAGACTGTTAAACCGATTGTTCCTTTGGGATTCAAGTATTGTAACTTTTCCAATGTAATAAAGTAAGGATTCAACTATGGGATACTGGGGGTAGGTTCATTATAGTAAAGGTAAAAATATGGCCATAACATATGAATTGGAAAATGTTATATATCATTTTAACCATTATCATCTAATTGTAAAACCTGGTAAATTGGTTTTAACATTAACCACGATAATTAATTTTTTTTGTTCTTACTATTAATTATGAAAAGAAATTAAGTTGAAGTTATTATATAATAATAATTATTATTATTAAAAACAAGTAATCTATTTTTTTGAAGGGAAATAATGAAGTATGATATAGATTACTTAAGTGCTTTGGAAGACATTATTGATCATTTATTTGAAGGTTTTTAGAAAATTCTCCTAAGGTAACTGGATTAATAATAATTTTCTTCATATGATGATATAGTATTAAGTTCCATGAAAAAAGAGAATGAATTTGCCAGATTAAGTTTTTTAAAGGTAAATAATGATAGGAAGATGTATTCTGATAACCATGGAAAGGGTGAAGAATAAAAGAAGAATAAGGGAATGAATCAATTTCTATCATGTCAAAATTGTGGAAAGAATCATCTTGGTAAATGAATAAATTCATGAGATTTTGTTATAAGTGAGGAGAAAAGGGTCACCGGCCAAATGAATGTAAAGTAAAGAAATGAATCAATGGTGTTAAATGCTTAAACTACCAGGAAATGGGGAATTATTCAAATCAATGTCCCAATCATCAGGGGAATCTACCACAGAAGAGGCTAATGAGAGATGGCCAAGATTATTCGGTCACAACTATGGAGGTTTAAGTTCTTAACAATGTAGTGGTAGGTAATTTAATCATTTCTTCATATTTAGTCAATGCTTTATTTGATTCTGGATTGTTGTATTCTTTTATATCTTCCCACTTTTCCAAGAAAGTTAGACATTTCCCTTTTGATATTATAAAGGAGTTGTCTATAAAAACTCTTAGTAGAAGTATCATTACAAAAAAGATTTGTAGTTCAATCCCCTTTATGACACATAAATGTTTGTTAATTGAAAACCTTATGATGATAACTATGTTTTATTTTGAGATAATACATGGAATAGACTAACTTTAAAAATATTATGTGAAAATAGATTGTAAGAAGAAGGAAGTTATAATTTGTGTGGAAGATGTAGAATGCCTTATCTTTAGACCAAAAACATCATAATTTGGTTCTTATCTAGATCCACCTCAAGTAGATCTACTAAATGAGATTCTTTATGTGGAAGAGAAAACAACATATAAAGATGAGGAAAGTTATATTTGAATTAAGGATGTACTAATTATGAAAGAACATATTGAGGTATTTTTAGAGGATGTACCTAGACATCCTCTAGAGTGGGAAGTTGAGTTCTATATTGATTTAATTTATGGTGAAATACCTATATCAATGACTCCTTATAGAATGGCCATTGTGGAAATAGTGGAGTTGAAGAAAAAACTGTAGGAATTGAGTGATAAAGGATTTATTCTCCCAAGTGTTTCTCTAGGGGGATCTGTTGTTCTCTTTGTCAAGAAGAAAGATGTATCCATGAGGTTTTTCATTGATTATAGAGATATTAGCGATATTTAAATAAAGAAAAAAATCATATACCTTTCATTGATTACCTATTTGATCAACTTCATAGAGATAAAAAAATTTATAAGATTAAACTCTGATTTGGATATCATTAATTTGTGTGTGAGGAATGAACATATCCCAAAGGCAGCATTTTGAACTAGGTATGGACATTATGAGTTTACAGTAATTATATTTGGACTGAATAATGAACCCTCCAATTTCATCGGTCTAATGAATAGAGTTTTCAAGGAATATGTTTACAATTTTTTGTGTTATTTATTAATAACGTCTTGATATATTCCAAAAGATATGAGAACCATGAGAAACAATTTTGGGTTATTCTGGAGACTCTTAGAAGAAAATAGTTATATGGGAGTTTAGTGTGTGTGAATTATGGCTTCAAATAGTTTATTTTCTGGTCCATAATGTCTGTAATGATATTGATCCTTCAAATAAAAAGGAAATACAAGAATGTACTATGCCAATGAACATAACCAGGTTATATAGTTTTGTTGTCTTAGTATGTTACTATCACCATTTCATTCATAATTTTTCCCGATTGATGAACCCTCTGACCAAGCTCACATGTAATGGGGTTTCGTTTTATTGACAAAAGAATGTATATAATATTTTGATGAATTGAAGAGAAGATTGTTCAATGCTTTAAATTTTACTCTTCCATGTGGAAATGGTGGGTTTGTGATATAAAGTGATGCATCAAATAATTAATTGGTTCATGTGATTATGAAAAATGATAAAGTTATTCCTTATGTATATAGGAAGTTGAATATGCATGAAAAAAACTTTTAAAATCATGATATTGAGTTAGAAACCGTAATCCTTACACTGAAAATATGGAGACACTATCTCTATTGTAAAATATGGGACATATATATAGATAACAAGAATTTGAAATTCATTTTTACATAGAAAGAACTCAAGATGAGGAAAATAAGATATCATGATTTTCTCAAAGATTATGATTGTTCGACACACTAAAAACCAGGAAAGGAAAATAATGTAGTATATACATTAAGAAGGAAGTATCATTGAATTTTGACCCAAATGTAGATTGGGAGAGATTATATGTTCATGTATCAATTCAATATGGATATGAAAATTTTAAAGGAAGAAGAAATATCATTCTTTTTTCAAATAATTTATAAACCGTCTTTACTAGAGAAGAAAAAAATCTCTCAATATAATGATGATAACGTTCATAAGAAATTTGAATCCATTAAAGATGGAAGATTTTAAGACATCATGCATATTGACGGATTTCCAAAATTCAGAAAGACGTTATGTGTTCCATCAATACCTAAGATAAATAAGGAACTATTAGATGATTAATAAAGCTCAAATGTTTCTATAAACCTTGGTAGCTCCATGATGTATAGAGATCTAAAAGAAACATTTTGGTGGGATAACATGAAGTGGGAAATTTAGGTGTCAAGGTATCTAATTTGTTAACATGTTAAGGTTGAGAGAAATAATCCTAGAGGAGTAATGAAATATCTACCCATTCTTATGTGTAAGTTAGATAAAATTATGATGGACTTTGTCATATGACTATTAAGGACACCTAGAAGGAATGATTTAATATGGGTAATTATTGATCATCTTAGAAAATTACAACATTTCCATTCTATAAGAGAATACTTTCCACTTGACCTCCTATAAATACTCTATATTGATGATATTTTAAGACTTCATAGTGCACCTCTATCAATTTTATCTGATCGAGATCTGCAATTTACATCAAAATTATGGACGATTCTTGAGAAGGATTTAGACACTGAGATTCATATGATAACTTCTTATCACCCTTAAACCAAAGAATAGTCTGAAAGGACTATTCAAACATTAAAAGACATTTTTAGATCATGCTCACATGACTTTCCAGGTATGTGGGATTAGTAAATTGGATGAATATTTTTAAAATAATAGTTTTCATTATAGTATTCAAATGGCATCATATGAAGCATTATACGGAAAGAGATTTTGAACTCCAACTTGTTGGGAAGAAGTTGGTGAGATGAAACTTATAGGCCAAGAACATATTGAAGATATAATAACAAAGGTAATGATAATTTAGGCCCATATTAAAGAAGCCCAAAGTAGGAAAAAAATTTATTCTGAAAACCGGAGAAAGGATTTGGAATTTCAAGTGGGAGATCATCTCTATAGAATGATGTATTATGGTTTGGTAAGAAAAGGAAACTGATCCTGAGAACATCAGACCATTTGAAATTCTAGAAATAATTGGATCTGTAGCTTACCATTTAGAAATTCTGTCAAGTCTCTCAAAATTTCCTGATGTGTTTTACTTGTCACTATTAAAGAAGTATATGCCAGACTCAATGCATGTACTCAGCTATAAAGAAATAGAACTAGAACCTGATTTTTCTTACTGTGAACATCCTACCAAGATTATTGACACTAGATAGAAAGTATTGAGAAATCAGACATCTCAACTCTTGAAGTCTCTTCGAAGAAACCATAAAATGGAAGAAGCAATGTTGGAATGAGAGGATGTTATGAAGAACAACCTCCCACATATTTTTAGAGGGAAATATACATGAAATATTTAAAGGATGATATTTAAAAAGGAGGGAAGAATATAACACCCCAAAATTTTAAAGTATTTTTCTTCATAAATAATTTCAATTTGTTAGATATATTATTTTTCACACAACACCGAGTCATTGAAAAGAAAATTCTTTATTATAATAATGTAAAAAATATAGTTATAACCTTGGAATTAAACATAATTTTTCAACTTCTATGTATAGAATTTTAAAAAATAGACATACACAGTTGGGATCCGTAAGATATCTAGATTTTGATATGATCAACATAAATTTTAGTGAATAGTAACTTGAACCTTTTGAGTAGTAATGTAAACATTATGAATAGTAATATGACCATCATGAATAGTAACCTAGCCAAATGAATAGTAACCACACCCAGGAAAGTATAAATAAAATTTAGGAATCTTATAAATGAAATTATGATACAATTATATCATAGTGTATGTAACTAAATATTTGAAAAGTTATTGTTTAAGTGCTGGTTTTTTATAATTCATAAATATTATAATTAAAATTTTATAATTAATAAATTGATTTAAAAGAAATTTTATTTTTATAAATACTATTTTTTATTTTTATTTTAGGATAATTTTATGAGACCTTAGTAAATTTTACCGAGTGTTATAAAATAAGTTATAAATTTAATATTTGTATTTTCAAGTTAATGAGGATTTTAATTAAAAATTAAATTTCTTATATTTAGAAAATTATTTTCGTAAAATGGAGTTCATTTTAGGTTTCTACATGTTGGAAAATTCTTATGGATAATTTTTGGTATTTTTATAAAATACATGAATTTTTGTTGGATAGTAAAATACGGTAATGTACAGTATTAATACATTACAAGTTAAATATACTATTCCTTGAGTAATGGATAATGTAGGAAGAATAATCTCAAAATTTTAATAATTATTTTAACATATTTATGATAATTTTAAATATATTCATAATCTTGAGCCAAAATAATTATGAAATGAATAAAATATTCATAAATCACTCCCACACCTCCACTATAAATACCACACTCACCCCCCCTCTTCTCCTCACACATCTATGCCTTGAGGATTCTCAAAATAAGTCATATATACTCTTAACTGTTCTCTTCTCCATGCCTATGAGCTTTTGGTCTTTCCAAAAGACCAAAACCCCTTTCTCCATGGATGTTCTCAAGGAGGAGAATTCAAGAGGTAAATCCTATTCCATTTTCATTTAAATTCATTTCAATTTATTTTCCTATTCACTCTGAACCTATTCAATCCAAATGATCATGATATTTATAGTATCATTTATATACTATAATTATATAATGTTAAAGTAATATACTTCATCAAACTCTTTTCTCTCACTCTCTTTTATTTTAAAAATGAAATCATCATCCATGATATGCTAATTTTCAACCTTCATGGACAACAAATTTTCATTCTTCAATTTCTCCTTCAAGGATGGTCATAAAAAAATTGTGGTTGAAGTAGATTAAAAAATATTTATTACATCCTATTTATTTTATGTAATAATAATATATACATATTATTAATTAATTAAATAAAATTAATCTATGATGATCGAAAAAACCCCAAAAATAATCTAAGCAAATATCAGTACAATTTTATCTAATGATTCATCCTCATACCATATAACCAAATTATATATATAAATATTTACACCTTTTTATTTTAATTAATAACAAATAATTCCAATTTGGATATTTCTACCCATTTTACTTGAACTTCATTACTTATAAATAAGCAAATTGATCATGAAAACCAAGAAATAAAGCATTTGTGAATAATGAAATTGTATCTTTTAACTCCTCAAATGGCCATAAATGAACTTAATAAAATTTTAATAAATCAAATACATGTATTAATGGTTTATAAATAATTTATTAATGGATTTAATCAGATTATTTAGGACATTAAGATCAAGTACAGAACACATTCGGGCATAAGGTAAGGGGTTTCGTATCTCATTTTTATTTCCATGAGATTTCCATTATTCATCACTTATTTCTTACATATGGTGTGTGTATTCTGAATTTTGATATTTAATATCACAAACCCATTTATATTCATGGTATTAAATTATTAATTTGATGATTATTAAAAAAATCGTACAATTTGATCAATTATAAAGTAGTATGGGACTTCATCTCAATTTCCATTTCATTTAGACTTACTTATTATTGTGCATATAATAATTCTTTTATGGTGTATCTGCATCCCATTTGATATCATTTTTCATTTTTAATTGTATTTCTATTAAATACCCATATTCTTGTATCATGTATATGGTTATTTTCTTATCTATATACCATTTTACATATGGTGTTTATTTTGAATGCTATTTTAATTGGGGAAATATTTTCGAATCTATATCCTCTACTCAATATGGATATTCAAAAGGCATATTTTTCGCGAATTAAATATATGAAAAAAATAAATATTTGGACTTATAGTGTTAGTTGGGCCCCATTATAGCCCCTTGATTCATCAACAGGTCTCAAGGGACAAAACAGTTGGCAAAAAACCCTTTCTGGTTGCTCCCAAACAGAATCATACAGGTATCTACCCATAGAAATAAAATGTATTTATGGTATAATGGTTCATGTTCCAGATACATGGCATCAAAATAAAAATAATTATCTTTATTTATTATACAATTATTAATTTCCATGAGGTTTTCACTATGAAAAAATATATGGATTCATTTTCGTTCTCAGTTTATTGATGGCGTGTATTTTTTAATTATTAATCATGTCATATAAATTATGTATAATTTATTATAATTCAATTATTATTGATTAATGATTATGGCATCCTGACTTTTTATTACATAACTTTTCATTACATTTTACAAAAAGAGGATCTTTAAAGTCTAGTGTCTTGAAAATAAGGGACATAAAACATGAAAACAACATAAAACATTCTTCAAATAAACTTGTAAAGCTTAATCATATTTTCATCCTATTTAAAATTATTTCATCTCATATCCTCGAGGCATACATAAAAGTAAAGGGTGAGCAGAAGGCCCAATAAGGGTAAACTAGGAATCAGCTTACTTGTGATATCAATAAGAACATGAATAAAAACATAAGACATGAGCTATGGATGTATAGGCATATCATAATGAAAATAAATTGAACCATACTTGAATATGTGGCTAAAAAATTTCATTTATACATTCATGAACATATCACCAAGGTTTTTCCCTGAGGTGTCATAAAAATTACCAATTTTATTCACCAAGGTATCGTGAAACTTGTTATCTCTAGTGATTAATTATTTACCCAATGCATTGGAGTTCTATCAGGGTGAACCCTTAATATTTATTTTCTTACATGTGATCCAAATAGATTATAATCAAACATTTCATAAATAACCCATAGTGAATAAATGAAATGGGTTTCATTTCAAAATCATGATGTTTAAACAGTACTTAAAAACAAGATCATTATATCATTTATAACCCATGGAAATGGAGTGAGGGTTATATGTATGTCAATTCTAGAATCAAATATATCATTTTTATATATTTATGAACACCAATAAAAATGAAATAGGTCTGGGTATTCACATAAATAAACAAGATGATTTCTTGAGAGAAAGAGATATAAATTTTTAGATGAAATTTCTGCAGCATAACGGCAATATAACATGGTTTTATAAAACATTGAAAAGATAGGGGAAAAGGTTAAACCACTCATAATTAATTCATAATAAAGTATGGGTAAAGAATAATATCATGGTATGGATATTTTAATGACATACCACATGAAAAGGAACATGAAATAAAAGAGAAGATGTGATTTCTTTTACGAGAAATTCGGTAGCCTAACGACATCACTTAAAAATTCAGAAAACAAATTGATGAGAGCAGAAAGGGTCTCTAAAAAATTATACATAAAATAGATAGAAATTATAACATATAATAACATACCCTCAACATAAAGAGATGGAAACTAGAAGACACAACATAAAGGAAGTCATGACTTAAAATAGGAGGGTGAAAGAATCCCTTACCTTGAAGAGTAACTTCAAAATCATGAAGTTTAGGACATTGGGAGGCTTGAGGGAACCTTGGTAGGACTCCTTGGGAGGTAAAGAGACCATAACTTCGTTGAGGAGGATTTTTGAAGGAAATGAATGAGGGAATGGCTTGGTATTTATATGAAAAGTGAAGGAATAAATTATTAATTTCCAAGGGACACCTCATCGGTGGTATTGGAAAAAAACATGAGCTTTCCAATGGTATTTTACCATGGTTTTGGCCACTTGGGACACCTCATATAATATATCACTATTAATAAGTCTACCAGATTGATTACATAATTATTATATCATTAAATATGTCATTAAACACCCGAAACTCAAAACTGTATTTTTACTATTCACTAAAAATTCAACTATTTCATAAAGATCCCAAAAATATACCCTAACCTAATATTGATGCTCTAAATTCAAAAAAGAACTACATTTTATGAAAATAATTTTCTAAATATTTTTAATTTAATTTTTAAATAATAACACTATTCACCTGAAAAAAAATCTAATACTTAACTAATGATTTCTGAAACAGTTGTTTACTTATTTTATAAAATCACATTACCTAATCAAGGTGCCTAAATTATATTAATACATTCTTAAGTGCTGTTACTATTCCATTTGGTCATATTACTATTTATAAGCATAAAATTACTATTCCTAATTTACTATTCACCAAAAATTAAGTTGATCTTATTAGACTCTAAATTTCTTGCTGAACACAACAGTAGAAGACCATTTTTTGAAAATAATTACACATTATTAATTATTTAAGGTTTACATAAGTATTTTTAAATATTCCTTTTTTTCCAAAATTCATCAATAATATATAACCTATATTTATCCAGACAATTGAGATTCCCAAACTTCACCATAATAAGAAATAAAAAATTTTATTTATCAAAGGATTACACAAAGATGATAAGGTCTCATTAAATATTACCTTATAACACCATCATATGACCTAAGTGTAAGGTGTGATAAGGTGATAGAATCTTGGGGTGGCTATACCAACATTGCCCGAGTGGTGTTATTAGCTTGAACTTCTATTGTAGGTGTTTCCGTTCAAGCTTTACACGATGAAGTTCGGCTGGGGTTTGATCCAGAGAAAAGTCGAGTGGTGCTACCTGCTTCCCAAGTTTCGTTATATGGGATTCGAATGGTCCGCTACTACTGGATGAGGCCATCGAATCTTATTTCAGTAACCAAGATCACTTCTATTTAAAAACAATAATCGCGACATTAAGAGTTTAGTTTCAACGATAATATTGAACAATGGTCATATTGACCAATGGTCGTATAATAGTCTAAACCTAATGGTATCATTTTAATTATACTCATTTCATTAAATACATGAAATAGTTTTGTTGAGTATAAAATTAAATAACACACAAAAATAGGAAACAAAAATTATTCAAAAGTTCAGATCATTACATTCTTCCCCCCTTAAGAAATTCCGTCCAATAAATTTTAACTTGTACTCTAATAAGAGAAAAGGTGTGGGCACTTCTACCTCATAGACTCCTCTGGTTCCTATGTGGCTTCTTCACATTTGTGGTTCCTCCACAAGACCTTAATAAGGTGGGTAGTCTTGTTGCATAGAACCTTGTCTCTACGATCCAAGATCTCTACCGGCTGCTCCTCATAAGAGAGGTCATGTTCCATTTGTACCACCTCTGGGTTTAGTACATGTGAAGGGTCAGGTATGTACTTCCTAAAGAGGGATACGTGGAATAAATTATGAAATTGTTCTAGATTTGGAGTAAGTTCAAGCCGATAGGCCACTGCTCCTACGCGATCAAGGATTTCATAGGGGCCAATGTACCTAGGGCTGAGCTTCCCTTTCTTCCCAAACCTCATGAATCTCTTCCAAGGTGAAATTAGAAGAAAGACCTTGTCACAAACATCAAACTCGAAGTTCCTTCGATGGTTTTTGGCATAGATATTTTGCTGACTCTGAGCAACCTTAATGTGTTTCTGGATGGCATGGACTTTTTCAGTCATCTCTTAGACAAGATCAGGCCCAATAATCTTTCTCTCCCAAGCTTCATCCCAAAAATTTGGACTTCTACATTTCTTCCCATATAGAGCCTCATAGGGTTCCATTTGAATGCTAGAGTAGAAGTTATTGTTGTAAGAGAAATCAACTAAAGGGAGATAGTGATCCCATCCACATTTAAATTCCATTGAGCATGTCCTCAGTATGTCCTCGAGTGTTTGAATAGTACTTTCAGATTGGTCATCAGTTTGGGGGTGATAGGCCATACTAAAATTCAATTCAGTTCTCAGAGCATGTTGAATAATTCTCTAGAATTTTGATGTGAACCTTGGATCATGATCAGATACGATAGAAAGTGGAACTCCATGCAGCCTTACCACTTTCTACACGTAAACCCTGTCAAGTTGATAAAGAGAGAAATATTCCTGAATGGAGATAAAATGGTAAGTCTTGGGGAGATGGTCTACAATAACCCATATCACATTGTTTTCTTTGTGTTTTCTGGGGAGACCAGTGATGATGTCCATTGTGATATTTCCCCACTTCTATGCTAGTATGGGTAGTGGTTGCAATACCCCTTTAGGATGTTATCTCTCTGCCTTCACTTGATGACATACTAGGAACCTTGTAGTGTAGTCCGCAATCTCTCTTTTCATATTATCCCACCAAAAATGATCACAAAGGTCCCTATACATTTTTGTGCTTCCAGGATGTATAGAGAAAGTAGAGCTTTGAGCTTCATCCATAAGCTCCTTCTTTATTTCCAAAATAGATGGAACACATTGTCTTGTATGAAATTTCAGTACACCTTCTTGATCAACATTGAACTCAGGAAACTTCCCATTCTTTATAGCCTCAAACTTCTTCTATAACAAAGGAACTTTTTTCTGAGATTTATTGATCTTCTTTAGTAATGATGGTTGAGAATTAATATGGGTTAGGGTTGATGATGTTAATTACCTTATAATTCCCATGTCCATCTTTACTAGGTCATTGATCAAAGGATCTCTTTGAATCCTCATCATGGAAAGAACAACTGTTCTTCCCTGCTTAACGCATCTGCGACTTTTTTTGCTCTTCAGAATGATAATGAATTGAACAATCATAGTCTTTGAGAAGTTCTAACCATCTCCTTTGTCTCATGTTCAATTTATTTTATGTGAAAATATACTTCAAAATTTGATGGTATTTGTATATATCACATTTCTTTCCATAAAGATAGTGCCTCCATATCTTCAGAGAAACAACGACTGCAGCCAGCTCCAGATCATGCGTGGGATAATTCTTCTCATGAGTCTTAAACTATCGAGATGCATAAGCAATGACTTTTTCATTTTTCATGGGGATGCACCCAAGCACTTTGATAGATTCATCACTAAAGATAATGAATACTTCTCCAATGGAGGGCATAGTTAACACAGGTGCATTAACCAATCTCTTCTTTAGCTTTTGGAAATGTTCCATGAATTTCTTTGTCCAGAGGAACTTGACCCCTTTCCGAGTTAACATGGTTAATGGATTAGAAAGTCGTGAAAGATTTTTCAAAAACCTCCTACAATATCATGAAAAACCAAGGAAACATTGAATCTCAGTTATTTTTGCAAGCTGAGGCCACTCCTCTACAACTTTTGTCTTTACAGGGTCAACTATGATTCCTTCATTGGTAACAATGTTCCCCAAGAATGAAACTTGTTGTAACTAGAACTCACATTTACTGAACTTTCCAAAAAGTCTCTCCATCCATAGAGTTTACAAAATAACCCTTAGATGATATTCATGCTCCTCATGAATATATCAGAATATTGTCAATAAAAACTACCACAAAGTTATTAATGTATTCTTTAAATATGCTATGCATAAACTCCATAAAAATAGCAGGTGAATTAGTCAGTCTAAAGGGCATAACAACAAACTCATAATTCCCATATCTTGATTGGAAGGAAGTTTTTGTAATATCTTCTTTCTTCACCCTTAATTGATGATAACCAGAACGAAGATCAATCTTAGAGAAGAATTGAGCCCCATGAAGTTGGTCAAATAAGTCATAAATTCTTGGAAGAGGGTATTTGTTCTTCACTGTGATCCTATTAAGTTCTCTTTAATAAATGCATACCTACATCGATCCATCCTTCTTCTTCACAAAGAGAACTGGTGATCCCCAAGGAGACACACTCGTCCAGATAAAACCCTTCTCTAAAAGATCTTGTAGTTGTTTCTTTAATTCTTCCAACTCCACATTTTACATCCTGTATGGGGTCTTTGATATCGGATGAGATTCAGGTACGAGTTCAATGGAGAACTATACCTCTCTTTCTAGGGGATGTCCGGGTAACTCCTCAAGAAATACATCAACGTATTCCTAGACGATGGTGACATTTTCTATCCTTAAACTCTTATCTCCTTCTTCTTCTTCCCTGATAAAATCCATAAAGAAGGATATAGGGGGTTCTTTTAGACAATGATCATGTTGAGATATATCTCATTTGAAGATAACTATAGGTTTTCCATTCAAGACTACTGATATTTCCTTGCTTTTGAATTTGTTCCTAGAATTATAATTTGAGAGATAGTCCATCCCTAGTATAATGTCGAATTCCATCATGGGAATGAATACTAGATTTACGATAATATTGTGCTCACTAAAGTAAATACTAGAGTTTCTAAACACTAACGATGCATGGATAATCCCACTAGGAGTTTTATTGATAACTCTACTTTTAGAAAATCAGGGGGTGAATCTAAATTCTTTGCAAACATGGAGGAAATAAAGAAATGTGTAGAACCAGAATCAAACAAAGTACTAACTAGCTTTGAGAGGACAACAAGAGTACCTTTTAAAACATCATTCGGAGCTTCAACTTCAGTTGTCGTGATAGTAAAATCATGGAATTTCTCCCTTGGCCTTTGATGAGGCTAATGGTGGTTCCCTTCCACTACCCTCGGATTTGTACGTGATTGGAAAAGTGTCCACGTTGTCCACACTTAAAGCACTTGACATCAGGTATGTCCTACACCATATTCCCCTTGTCATTAGTGTTTGGAAGTTGAGTGTTCACCTCACTATGACAATTCATAGCAATGTGGACATATCTACCAAACATGTAGCACTTTCCACTCCTGAGAAGGTAGTTCCATGAATGGTTCTTCCCACATTTATTTCACGTGGGAAGTTATACTTACTTGCCTCCTCTTCCTTGATTGATGCTCCTCCCTAAGGTTGGCACTATCAATCTCTTATTTTCATTGGATTTATGAGACCACTACGTCTCACCAAACTCCAAATCGACTTTCATCACACTCTACAGGATCTCCTCATAGCTTTCATAGTCTCGGTTGGCTAGATTCATCAGTAGATATGGTATCAGTCCACCAAAGAATCTACCAACCTTACCATTTGGATCCATGAAAAAGATAGAGGTATATCTTAAAAGTCAGGTGAAGTTCATCTCATATATTCTGATAGATTCGTTCTCCTTTTGCTTCACCTTGGGAAACTCATTCTCCATTATTGTTCTCATCGATCGAGAGAAATACTTGTTGAAGAATATCCCTTTGAACTCTTTCCATTTCATAGCTTCAACTTCCACTCTTGGCCTCGTTTTTTTAATCAGTTCCCACCACTGATCAACTTCTCCCTCTAAGAGATAAATAGCCAAGGTAACCTTCTATTGTTCAGAATAGTGGAGCACAGAAAATATCTTATCTATAAAGCTAATCCACTGTTCATCAATCAATGGGTCGGTGAATCCACTGAAGGATGGTGTTCGTTGACTCATAAAGGACTCGATAGAATGGTGTTCCCTTTGCAGTGAGATCGGTCTCTCCACTTGTTTCAAGTTATTTCCCATAACTTGAGTTAGTTGGTTCATCATTCGCATGAATGTTTCCATTTCAGCTTCCATCGGAGGGTCGCCAATGCATGGTCTATTGCGGTTACCATTTGCACGGTTCCTCCTATTGCCCACTATTTTCTAAAAGAATAAATCCTTAGTGAGAAAATTATTCCATTTATGAATCTCTTAACTATAAAGGATTTTATGTATTAAAATCACATACTTAAACAATTACATTTCTCTATAATTCCTTCATAATGATTCATAAAAAGCTTGTGATTAACAAAACATATCCCTCAGGAGTGTCGTAACCATGAGTGCAGCAATTCCCTTTATCGTATACCAAGATACCATGGGTCAAGCCCGAAAGTCCTTGTCAGAGTTTTCACTCCTAGGTACATCTATTCCAGAGCCACCTCTACCTGCTCGTATCCAGACAGGGATGTATGTTCTTGATAAACAACTTAGTCAATACTCACCAAAATACCAGGATGTTTTCCTATATTAAAACATTCCTATAAGATTCTTCCTACATTTTTCATAGCCTAATTTCCATAAATAACTAAACTATCCTTTGATACCAACAATGGAATCCTACATTTTTATTACATAACTTTTCATTACATTTTACAAAAATAGGATCTTTAAAGTCTAGTGTCTTTGAAATTAGGGACATAAAACACGAAAACAACAAAAAAAATCTTCTAATTCACTTGTAAGGCTTCATCATATGTTCATCCTATGTACAATTATTTAATTTCATATCATGAAGGCATACATCAAAGTAAAGCGTGATCAGAAGGCTTAGTAAGGGTAAAAAAGGAATCAGCTTACTTGTGATATCAATAAGAACTTTAATAAAAACATAAGATATGAGAAATGGATGTATAGTCATATCATAATGAAAATAACTTGAAATATAATTGAATATGTGGCTACAAAATTTCATTTATATATTCATGAACATATCACCAAGGTTTCTCCCTAATTTTCATAAAAATTACCAAGGTTATGATGGTTGATGATGTTGATTACCCTCAAGAACTCATGGTTTAGTACACTAGCTTGTATAGTTCCCTTTCTCCCTACATTTTAAACATTGAACCCTGAGTCATGCTATCCTTTCCTCTATCATATTATTTTGCTTCTTTATTTCTATTAAATATTCATGATCTTGGTGGCCTTATCTCCCACACTTATAGCACTTCCCCATCCATTTTAGGCAGTTCCCGTGATGCTTCTTCCCACATATTTAACATTTTAGTTATTGAGATTTTTTACACAATTTTCATTAAATAATTCACATTAAAACTCCGTATTTCATTTCATACCACTATAGCCATGGGACCATTCTCCAAACTCCATCTCCACTTTGAGATAACATCAAACAACTTCTTCATAACTCCCAAAGTCTCAAATTTATAGATCCTTTTGAATATGTGGTTTAAAACACAAAAGAATCTATCTATTTTTATATCATTTTAAAAAAAACCTAAGACAAACCTTGTAATCCTTATAAAATTATCTTCATTGGTTGTGACAGATTCACCTTCCTTTTACTACATATCTATTAATTCTATCTCCATATGTATATGATGATTTTAAGGGAAATACTTGTTAAAACACATTATCATTATGTATTCCTACTCCATCTATTCAATTTCATCCTTTTTATTGGTTTTATTAATCAACACCCACCATTGATCAGTCTATCTATATAAATGATAAATTTCTAGAGTCACCTTCTCCATATCTGAATAGCGAACCACAAAAAATATATTCTCCATTGATTTTACACATTATTATGTGACTAGTGTATCAGAAGATCCTCTAAACATCGACAGTCATTACTATTTAAAAGCATCGATATCAAGTTGATCCCTCTTAGGGGAAGGTAGAAATTCCATATTATTTAGGTTATTTTTAATAGCCTGAGATAGTTTAGTAAGCATCACCCTGAAATTTTCAACTCCACCTCCCATTGAATTCAAAATGACCTTCGAGTAATCATTTCATTGTCCCTCACCTGGGTTGTTGGCCATGTTTCTCTGGTTTCCCACCATTTTCTAAAATATAAAACGTTTGAAAAAACATATGTCAATAATTCATGAATAAATAATTTATTTATTTGTGAAGTTAACTCAAAAGGCATATCTTATGAAATCCATATGTTTATAATTTTTATAAAAAAACAATTTGGTGGGTTTTTATACATAGTCTCATACTAAGGGTTTTCTATAAGTTTATTTAATATTATTTCCCAAATTAACTAAATCATGCTCTGATACCAACTATAGAACCCTACTTTTTCTTACATAGCAATTAAATCATTTAAAAGATAAATAACATAAAATTGTTACAAAACCTGGATCCAATGTTTTTGTGTCTTAGGAAAATTAGTATTGTACACCAGTTTTTTATAATAAAACATAATAATTTATTTAATTCATTCACCTCAATATTCTTTGTGTCCCTTGTGTTATCCTTAGTACAAGTAATCACCTGGGGATATACAAAAAAGAAAGGGGTGAGCTAAAATCTCAGTAAGATGATAGATAAGAACATGGATAAATATAACATGGGGTGAGCATAGTTATAATCATAAAATCTTCATCCAATTCATGATATGAAGAATTAGATAACTTCATAGAATTTGGAAATGCATAAAAAATAAACACCGTGTCTTAGTGGTCAACTACCACACATAGTTGTGATAAAATCTAGCATCATGTTCACACATATTTCAATTTATCTCATGAGATACATCACATTACCCAATTAATTTGAGTGTTGTATAATTCTAGGTTCACCAGTCAGATCATAACATTTTTATGTGCTATATAATTCAGGGTGCACCTATCACATCATAACATATACATAATAGTGTATGACACATAGAACTTATATCAATATTTGAAATAAAATAACCCATGGAATGGAATGGGTTTCATTTCTTAAATCATGCCTTCATTAATAAACTTTGGGGTTCCCAAAATAAATAGGGATTAAAATACTTGGTATAAGAACCTCAAGCTTGAGTGAATAAGAAACAGTATCAAGAGAAGTAAAAGTTGTATTTTTGGAAAGAAGAGATCTTGTTGAAAAATAATTTTATTTTTCATAAAATAATATTGGAAAAATATATATTCCATGAAATATAAGGTAAGGATAAATAAATTATATTTTAAGGAATATTAGGAGAATATTCATAATTAGAATGTTGTAAAATAGGGAAAACCTAAAGAAATGGAGTTGGATTCGAGAATCCCCTTATCTTTTATCCAAAAGATTTATTCACTTTAATATCCTAGATAGTCATTTTATATTCATTAATTTATAAATCCAAAACATTTTATATAATCATTATACTCATTATAGTTTTTATTAAGTTCATTTATAGAATTTTTGATGAGTTATATAGTTCAATTTCATCGTTTGGGAGTGTTTTCTTGTTTATAATTATTTAAGTTCATGTATAGTGAGAATGATTCTCCAAAATTGAAATTATATGTTATTAATGAATATAAAGAAGTTTACATGTTCTTATATATCATTTGGTTATATGATATAAAGATGAATTTTTATATAGAACGTTAATGAAAAATATTTACTTCATTTTGGATGTTTTACGACCATTATGAGCATATATCATTATATTTAACATAATATTGGTTCAAAAACTTTATATAGCATATAATATGTATAATAAAAACTTATTTAACCATAATAATTATTTTATTACCATCCTTGAAGGAAGCAGTGAAAAAGGAAAATGTATCGTCCACGTCGGTGGTAAATCGGCACACCACATATGATGTTTTTAGAATAAAAGGAAAAAAATCGAAGATTTTTTAAGATTAATTATTAAATTAACATAATTAAATTATAGTAAAAAAAATATACACAATTTATCATGCTACTTGAATTAGTGTATGTGAGGAGAGGATAACAAACGAAATGAAATTGAAAAGAAATTAAAATTAAAAGATATGGAGGATTTTACCTATTTAATTTCCCCTCTATGAGAACATCCTTTTGGAAAAGGGTTTGGTCTTTTGAGGATACCAAGGGATTATAGACTTGGGGGAGGGTTTGGGAAGATTTTTGGGTTGAATTTAGAAAATTTTCAAGCCTTTAGAATTGTGAGGATAAGAGGTAGTAAGGGGTGGTGTTTATAGGGATGGAGAGGGGTGTTTTCTCATTATTTATTAATTAGTTAATTATTTTCTCTCAGGAATATAAATATTTTTAATTTCATCAAATTTGTTTTGGTATTATTGGTTTGGTTTTTTCTTGGGGTGTAGCCTTCTTTGCAGTTTTGGATTTACTTATTGCATTTGGATGTGGAGAAACATTTTGCAGGTACCGCTAGGTGGGAAGCCTCGAAATAGGGATGGCTGTGATGAAACCCATCATTAATCCATTTATCATCACATTGATGGATGTATGGGTATCTTTACATTAAAATTTTTTATTTTTTTTGGTCTAATTTTTCATTTCATCAGGATAATATTTATGTGAGTTCATTTCATGCTTTGCTGGGCGGGAGGGTCAAAAGAGGGAATGGTGAGATGACACCTTTCATCAGACTCTCCTCCAAATTTATGTGTTGGTTGGAGAGATTATATGTTACATTGTGTTGCCATAACAATCAAACTTCTTGGTAAAGGGGGTGACCCGTTATTTTTTACTATCTCACTATTTCACTGTCTCGAGAGAGGGAGAAAATGATTTTTTGGTGCTTACATTGAAATTTTCTTCCTTATGCATGCAGGATCATTATGACCTTTTTTATATTTTTCATTAAGTAATTTTTCCCTTGACCTTATTGGGTTTACTCTTTCCTATTTCTAAATATTTTTTCTCTTTTTATTTTTTAATAAAATTTTCTTGACCCCCAACATTGTAAAAAACAGATTTTATGAAACATTCAAAAATTAAGGTCTCATAAAATTATAATGTAATCGTAAGACAACAAAATATTAATTTATGAATCCATTTTTAGGAAAATAAATCTTCTTGTAAATCATTATATTAATTTTAAAATAGTAAATAAACTTTTATATTTTTCAAAAATACCAAAACATACTTTATCATTTTTAAAACATTTATTTTCTTATACAATGATATAATTATATCATATTTTCATTTATAATGTGCCTAATTTTTATTTATACATTCATATATTATGTTACAATTCTATTGGCTTATTTACTATTTCTAATGGTCATGTTACTATTCCAAATCTCAAGTTGCAATTCTATTGGTATAGGGTCCTTAATATCACTTATTTCATTATTCATTTTGAATAATGATGTTTATATTGGGATATATTTTCTATTTAAGGGTTTTATACCATATAACATAATTATAATAAGGTAAAAAATTCCATTGATAAAATTTTGGGTTGTTACAAATTATTCTTATTCCCACCACTCGAGTCAGTTGGGGAGACCAAAACCCTTGTTTGGCATATGGTAAATGTGTCTTTTTAATATATAGGATTCTGAATATGTAGATTTTCATATTATACCCCTACCCTAAACTCTCATCTGGATTTAGTATTTTTTCAGTATATTCGGGATATGATATATTATTATTATAGTGTATTTGCTCATATGGGTTGTAGTGGATCATTTTTATGACATACATATATATGGGTTGTAGAGGACTAATTTTATAACATGTAAATTTATCAAATATATAATAGATTATGAAACTAAATTTTCATTTATGCTTGGTTTATATGGAACAAAAGTATTGTGTTCATTTATACATATTGTAATGGCTCTCAATATTTCCATATGATTATGGTGATATGATATTGATGTGACTATTATATGTTGTTATAGAAGTGATTATGTGTATATGGTTGTGATGTGAGTTATTTTATATGAATTGTGATTTATGGAGTGTATGGGAGAACCAAGACAAAATATATTGTGTTTTAGGGATACTAGTTCAGTGGGAATGTGGAAACGAGGTTCCTCTTTTTTATGTAATCTTTTTGATATTATTTTACTTATATATGTCCATTAGTTTTTGAGAAAACCATTGTAAAGATTGGAATATAGCTAACCTTATTTAGTTGATTAGTTGATTTCATACTTTATTCATTGTTAATTAGCATGCTTCATCAAAATTTTCATGAGAGGTTCTACATAGGGTCATACATAGTATTCTTTTATACTCACTGATATATATACATGTGTGTTTTTTAGGTTTATAGGAGTGATTTGGTGATTTAGTTGGGAATAACAGAATAATTAATGTTTTTAGAGGTTTGATGGTGATCTATGTAATATTTTTAGGCATTGTCTTAATATATTTCTATTTTGGCCTTTCATTGATTCCCATTACATATATTATTTTGGTTTTGGTTTATTATTAATAAGGAGTTTTTTTGGTAATTCATTATATATTTCTGGGATATTGAGGCTAATTCCACCAATTTAATTGTGTTATATACCTTTGGTTCTTTTCACCTACCCAAGGCATAATGGAGGTGATATTTATAGGTCAAATTTGAGGGGTACCCAAGGAGTAGGGTCATGAATGGTTTTGAAAGTGAAATAATTGACAACTCAATCTATGACCTTCTAGTGATTTAAGGGTTGTGATTACGGTGTCCATGGTTGATGAGATCCCTTATAGAAAATTTCTAGGTAAGTGTAGGGATATATTGATTCATCCATCATATATATAATATGTATTTGATTAATATATAAATATAATACAAAAATGATTTGATGTGGTGATGTTTATCTCATTTCCTTTTTCGATCTATCATTTATTTGTTGTATCACCTAGATTTAGATCTGCATGTTTGGTTTTTGTGGTTTCATTAATTTTAATGATGATATTGAAAACATATTTATAAACTAATTAATTTAAAACAAATATTTAGATGTGATATGGTGGTGATAATTTATTCAATGATTTTGAGGCCACTATAGTCACTTCATCACAACATATGTCTTGGGTGTTATTGACTGGTGTGTTTCAATAGTCTGGGGATTCCTATGGTTTCCCCTATCCTAAATGAAAAACTTGATTCCTAACTATTTATTCAATTAATATTTCATTTTTATTCTATGGGATATATTATGTTTAAAAATATTAATCCCCTAATTTAAACATTATAATAAAATAAATTTATTTCACGTGTAAAGGAATTCTTCTCAAGTTCATTGTTTTCCTTTTTGAAAATTTCTTATTATATTTGTTTTCATTTGTTATCCATTATCCAATTTAGATAACCTTTTTAATGATTTTATGATGCTTTTAATTGAACATAAATATTTCATTATGAAATTTATACTCTCCCCCTTATAGTGTCTCTTTCTCTAGTCTGGTTCTCTCATAAAGATTAAATAAATATTCACAAAATCAATCTTTGTAATAATACATGTTGTAATTTTTTTGAAAGTGATTGATTAGAACCCTATATGAATGAAGTTCCTATATGTAAGAGAGTTTATCCATCATTTCCCTCATTATTTGGTCAAGTATTCTATATTTTAAATTTATATAGTTTGGTATGCTGGAATTTATCATCATTCAAGGAGGGGATTGGTGTTGTGGAGTTTTAATCATACAAGTGAGAAAGGATTCTGATACATACTTATTAATAAAATTTCGAACTACATAGTTAAGTTCATTTTGATGAGTTAATTTTAACATTTAAATTTTATATTAAGGATGATCATGGTGCCTCTTATCGTCATGAACTATAATGTTCATTTTACATACTTGAATCCAAGACCATTATGATGTAGAGTTTAAGGTCGTTGGAACATAACTGATTTTTTACTACTTTAATATCATTTATAATGAACTACTAGGAACTGGTTCCTAGAAACTATTTTTTGGGGACTAATACATGGGTTTCCCTTTTTAGTTTCATAGGTAAATAGATATAGTAAAGGGATGTTAGGAATTACACAATATTAGTGGCCATTTTTTAACCACTGTTTTTTTGGTAACTATAAAGGAGGTGAGAATAACATGACATATGGATGATATTAAATAGTAGGTAATAGTTAGGCATAACACCTTATTAGATAAACATTTTTGTTTGTACCATATTTTTGGTAACTTGGAAAACGGTAAAAAGGACTTGATTAGTGGTTGATATAAACCAGTGTGAAATTATTAGGGTATAAACTAGATTGTATACCTAATTGTTTTTATATCTAGATAATTAGTAACAATATTAGAAGTAAGGATGACTAGAAAAAACAAAATAATGGTGAGAACATGAGAAAATATTTTGATTATATCTCATCTTCTTTCAAATCCTCAATAGATGATTTTCCTTTCACAGTAAATGATTCATCTTCACATCATCAGACATATCTTAAAGAACTAAATTTTTATGTTGGTAAACTTATTTTTATCTTTTTCTAATTTTATTATTAGAAACATTATTAATTATATCATGGAAAAATTCTTTAATTATCTTAATTATTCTAAAAATGAGGTGTGGCCTCTCCAATACGTCTTGTAGATGGTATGTCATTACTAGTGGTTGTTATTTTAGACACGTATTCTTTAAAATAAATAATAATTACTATAAAAACTAATATATTATGAACAATATAAGTCTTATGGACATTTTATTTCTAACACATACTCTTTTTCAACATCATAAATCATAAACAACCTATGATTCTTCTTCTAAATTGTAATATTCATTATTTTCCATTATCTCTTTATAGTAGAACTATTGTTATATTGAGAAGATTATTCTTTATAATCATCATTTTATACCTTAATAACCTCATATTTTTACATTTTATCAATCTATTTCTTTAAAACTTTTACAAAATAAACTTATTTTATAATTTAAACCACTTCTCTAGGTTTATAATAAGGTATATATGGTTCTTTCTAAATGACATTCTAATTTGAATCTTTTTTTCTATATTGATCATTACATATATTTAGATTGAGATTATTTTGATATAATTTGTTTAAAGGTTATAATGTATATCTATTATATTGTAAAAGGTTTATTAGTAGCACTTGTTTGACCTCTTTAATGATATTTATTGATGAAATTTCCAATTTCAGTTAAGAAAATTAATTGATCAATCTATACATGTTCCAACTAGTTCCATTTGTAAGTGGTGTATAAATTATTCTCTATATTACACATGATACTTCCCTTCATTGTAAATAATAAATCTACTTGATCCATTAACTATTTAATATCATCATTATGAGCATCCTTAACTTCATCAGTATTCACATAAAATTACTCCTCATAAATAAATCATTTAAAAACATTAGGTTCCTTACTTTTCTACTTTGAATTCACCCTATTGATGTGTTAGTGATGAGATAATCCCATCCATTTGAGCATTACCAACTAAAAATTATATCCATATTTCTCTCTCTAATATCTCTATAACCTTATACAATGGTGTCTTCAACAGCAAAAAAATCCCCGATGCATTCTGTACCACACTCAATATCACAAGAATGTGTAAATATTATCCATATTTTATCCTCATCAAAAAAATTTGAATAGACAAAATCATAACCTATGCATGTTCATTGGTTCGCATCATTTTTCAATCTATCATGTCTTATATAATCAATGAAATAATTGATGAAAAATAGATGCACTATTGTTATCTATGTCATATAATGTAGCATCATTTTATTTTTCAATAAGCTGGCACATATAGTTTTTTTAGTATCAAATTTTCAATAACTGAAACATACAATAACCAAAACACATCACTATATTGTATTACAATAAGTGAAAAAATCAATAAATTTCGCATAATGGGGAAAAATGCATAAAATGATATTTTTTAAATTACATGAAGTGTTAGGAAACACTGAATTTTATAGAATTCCGATATCTCAACAATTTATTATTTGAATAGACATTTCCAAAAAATAGATATTTTAAGGTTCACTATAATGCTATAAAAATTTCATACACTTATGTGATTTATAAAAATATCTTCTTACTGATTATTTATCATATTTAAATCAAAAATAGTATTTTTCTTTTTAACATGGTCTCTAATAAAGTGATGTCTCACTTTAATATAATATTTACATGAATTAATTAGTTGGTTCATTGAAATATAAATTCCAAATTAATTATCACACATATTATCCATCTTATAATATATGATCATAATGTCACCCAAATTATATCTAATCATTAAGGTTTGAACCAAAAATATTTCAAAAACTACACACATATATTTTGTAGTGTATAAAAAAGTTAAATTTTGTTTTTTGAATTGCAAGGTACCGAAATATTTAAAAAAATTAATACTTGACATTGGATCTAAGTATATTAGTATTACATCCTCTAAAATATATTTTTTTGTAACATATCAACTTAAATGAAATTCATGCAATGATATATCAAACCATGCTTTACTATACCATTATAATAATTAAAATTCCCCTTTACAAATATTAATTGTGGGTCATTCATATGGGCTCTAAATATTACACATTGGTATATAGTTAAAATTACATATTTCCACCTGCACTTCTATAGATAAGTATTATAATCATACATCAGTAATTATTCTAATAAACTAAATTTTCAAATAAATAAAAATCTATCATTCAACTTTGACCTAATTGTTTTTACATAATTTTTCATGAATCCAAACAAATTCTATTTACTCGTTCCTTAGAAAACAAAATATTTCTGTGAACTATCCCATCATCATTTTCAAATATTTCAAAACCCAAAAGGTAATTTATTTTACCCGTGGGTCTCATCTCAAATTCACTTTCCATTAGTTTATGAAATTCATTATAGGGACATTGAAATTATTATCCAAATATTATACCATCCACATATATCTCCATAAAAAATATTTAATTGTAATGTATCATACTGAAAAAGTAAGATCCAATATACAATTTTAATGTGATTCCCTAATATAAAAAATGAAAGTCTCTAATACCCAACCTGAGGGGATTTCATTATTTAATATAATTATTTTTTATGACTAAACCCAAAAATAAGAATCTTCTCATACTCAAAGCTTTGTAAATGTCTTACATTTGATTCTAAGAATTAAATTCATTCATGAATTACCTATCTAAATCCATCTAAAATTGTTTGATACCCATAAAAGAGGTATAATCTAACAAAAAAATATATATCATAATCAATAGAATATGATAATAAGTCTAACCATAATCAATTATTTCTTCTTGGATGTAACCATGAGTTTCCAATATTTATTTATTTAAGAAAATTTATCCTGAATCGTATTTATGACACTTGAACTAATTTCATTTTTATTTCATATAAATATCCCCACTGAGGTCTTCTAATCGATCAAAAACATCATTAATTATGATCAAATACATGAAATCTAAATGATCAGAAATATTACTAACTTTATTTCTCTTCTAAATCATAGAATTCTAAATCTACAACCACTTTCACAATTATGTGATCTTTAAGTGTCTTCCAAACATAAAGTTGAGAATTCATAATCTCCTCCTCTACTAGATATCCATTCATATCAACCATTATTATAAGAGGTTTCGAGTCATTCAAATTTAATTCACTAAATTCCTCATAAATCTTTTCTAAAATTATAGAATTTTCAAAAACATTATTCTCATAAAATTTAACATGTATATATTATTTAACAACAATTGTAATTTTTTTATACACATTGTAAAATTAGATATATTTTGAGTGTTTTAACAACCTTTTATACCCATACTATGTTATTTTATGATTTTTACAATATATTCACAAATTATATTTTCATAAAACTCTTGGATAGAAGTCCTATAGAAAACCTATCTTCGTAGAAGATGTATCTTCTCTTACTTATGTGGGAGCATCATGTTCCACTGTTAATAGATGTAGGATAGTCCTCTTGTTTCTCTATCACTCAATGTAACAACTCTTCATTAACAAATTGTTCTATGAAATGGGTTTGACACCATTTTTAATTGTTCGGTCGGAATATAAAAATATTAAAAAGAGGGGGTGAATTGTGTCTTTTCAAAATCTTTCACAATTCTTCCTTTTAATGTCAACTGTAAATTATGCAGATAAGTAGTTTTTATATTTTGTATGAAAATATGAGCAGTAGATAAAACAAATATAGAAAACATATCTTTTTATACTGGTCTGGGGCATAGAGAACCCCTAGTTCACTCCACCAATTACTCTCTCTATGAGTTTGGTGAATTTCACTAGTTAGGTCCTCATATCATAAGAACAATACACAACTCAGTGAAGGATGTTTACACCTTTACAAATAAGTCTAAAAACAGAGCCTTTTCATTATCTAACAGAAAACCAAATATCCACATATTAGATCGAGAAGTTGTTACTCCACCATAACTAACTATGAGTAGTTGAAACTTTATATAAAAAGATATTTATTAAAAAAGGTTCTTATTGAACTTCATAGTTGTAATAGAAATTGACAGTAGATGGATCTTCTTCTTCAGAAAATAGTTTCATCAAGAAATATTAGTTCTGAAGTGATTCAGTTGCAATATATCTTTAAATAAAATTAGCAACGATTAGTAGCAATAGACTTACAACAAATACAATACTCAAAACATGTATATCTCAAAAGTGTATCCTTTTATGTAGATAATAGAGTTTGATCGATTGTTGCAGTAGATCTGTAAAATATCTTTACAAGAATTCAGTTTCAATAGCAATATGTGTCGCAATATGTGTCACTTATTCTTTGAATCACACACACACACAGATATATATATATATATAGAACAAATATACCTATATAAAAAAAATTAGAGACCCTGCTTCACAATTCTAGATCAAAGAAAATCACCTGATAAATCATGAGAATTAAAATATATAAAACATCTTAGAGTAGTTGTTACTACCCTTAAAATTGGGAGAGAATTTCTCCACTAAATATAAATCTTTAAATCAATTATAACAAGCTTTGAATCGGTTAAAGGCGAGCTTTAAATAGGTTGATAATGAGCTTTAAATTAGCCTGATATTCCATAAATACCATTGCACAAAACTTTAATAAAATCATAATTTCAAATCTCTGATGTTTGAAAAGTCAAATGTAATGCTCCTTTATAAAACTAAAAAATACCAAATGTAGGGTTCAACTATGTACCATTCATTATCTGAACATAGGGTTGACAATGTAAGATTGATCATAAAAGTGAGGTTTATGATCCATATGTTTTCATATCAAACGTAGGGTTCCATACTTATGTAGGATCCTTTAACCATGCTTTTTCTCTTTTTCAAATGTAAGGTTCCATCCAAAAGTAAGGTTCATTATCCATATGTTTCTATCAACGTAGGGTTGATTAACTGTATGTTATAAAATTTCAACATAAGTTTTAATTAAAAATATAGGATTTGTTCCTTACGTTTTGTTCTTAAACATAGGGTATGAACATTTCTTACAGAATATGCTTAAGAGTGTTCTTAAAACTTTGATGAATATTACACGTGAATAATATTCTAGAATATAATTCCAAAATAAGAATTATAAAGAATGTTAATTTCCTAAAATTTACTTAAAATAAAATCATTATTAAAAAAAATAAGGTATATATGATCATAAAAATCAATAAGATTTATTGAGTATTGTTGAGATAATACATGCCCAACAATATCCCCCTTTTTATGATCACAAAACCCATAAAATTAGTAACCGGATTTAGAATTTTTCAAAAATTTAAATGAAAATAATTTGAAATTCGATTAGACAGAATTATTTTCATAAAAATAAATTTTGTGTTTATCAAAATTTTCCCCCTTTTTTGAGATCAAAAATAAAGTATAGAAAAAAGATTAAAACATGTTTGATTTTATACAGATCAATAAGTGAATGTTATAATAATTTGTTTAAATAAATAAGACTTGATATTTTTCTGGAGACATAAACATAAAATAATATGAAATAAAACATGGAAAATAATAATAATAAAATTTTATTAATCAAAAAAAGTGTAAAAGTAAAATAGTTTTTGTAACTAGGAAATAGGTTAGAAAACTGATATGGTTTGGGTAAATTTAGTTGTGTAGGATTCTGAGAAGCTTCAAACATGTATTTCAACTCTTCCATCTTTACCCACATATTTTTCATAAGACTATCTCCCAACTACATAATAAAAACTCTAGAATCTTGAATAATATGAAAATTTTCAACAAGATTGACTGTCAAAAAGTCATGAAAACTCTCCTCTTACCGCTTAAACTAGTCTAATTTATCTGTGAATTTTTTCAACAAAAATTTGATACCTGGTTCATTCTAAGTCAATTCATCAGCTAGAAATTTCTTATTTTCCAATATAACTGACCGAGGAGAACTATTGCACTAAAGGGTTTTGTATATGATCATTCATGTCATCCGTAACAGTTTTGATTGCCTAAAATCTGCGAATCAGATCTAGAGAGGTAGTAGAAGTATAGGTATTTGTACTGGTCTGAAAAACATTAATCATGATTAACTCTAATTAAATCCCCAAATACTATGTTATCTCTATAAAGAATGATTTAGAAACAACATCAGACTTGATCTTTCCAACCTCATCCAACATTTCCCTCTTTAAAGCATCAATCTCCTATTTTTAAAAAGAATATTATTTAAGATCCTGTAACTTTTTTCTTTAAACAACGATCTCTTGCTGAATATTTACATTTTTTCCTAATATTTATTGAAATTAATCACAAGATCTTCAACCAGATTTTCTAGGGAATCAGATGTCCCTTCATTTGGGTGTTTTAACTAATCAACATCCACACTTTTTAAAAATATTTAAGTAAAATTATCCACTAACATATCCATTGTTTTTTTCAACTGATTTGTCACCTGAACAAGATATACTATAAAAAATATTATATTTTTTTCAGAAATAGAATAGTGTATCTCACTTAAATGTTCAAAAATAGAGTAAACAAGATTCTCAAAAATTTATGTGTCCACATTTTCTGATATGATCATTTGTTTATATTCTTGAATAACTGGATCTTCCTCCTAGACAATTGGAATAATAACACTCTACAAATATCGAATTTTACTTTCAACCAGTTGGTCTTCCTCAAGAATAGTTTCTTCTAAATGAACTGACCTAGTAGATTCACCTGAACACAACACTGGTTCTTAAATAGATGAATCTACTCTCTTCCTTGGTTTCATAACCAATTCCTCTGGCACAATTTCTTATTCCTCTTATTCTTCAACAAATCACAATTTTATTTGAATTTATTTGTAATTTCCTTCACCTCTGGTTTCTCAAATTAATTTATTTCCAATAGTACTTTTCTCCCCCTAAGAAAATGATCCTATTTTTTGTTGGTCATCTGCACCAACTGGAATAAGTTTTCCTCTTACTATACTCCAGTACAAACCTAACTTATTTAAAGTTTCTAAATTGATTACATTACTATGATTACATTTTTTTCGAGAATCAATTAATCAAATCATATCTTTCTTATGCATAATTCAAGAAATTATCCTTCCATAAGGATAAAATGTCATCCTTACATCTGGTTGATAATAGTATTGAAGATATATGAATATATACCTTAGAAAATTTACATTTATCACACATAAAAATAGAAACATGATGTACAGGTCAGGATACATAATTTTCTCCACTGCATCCATCCTTGGAGCAATTCCAACTTGAATAAACTTAACCAAAATTTTCTGGTCTACCCCGAGATCTTTGACAAACATATTCCTTATGTATGTTGAACCAAAAAAAATTCATAAAGTCTGCAGACTTATAATCCATTTCTCCAATAGACCTTATAACAAAGTGAAAGACTCCCTCATGAGGATAGTTCAAAATTTGGGAAATTTCAGTGGAACAAGTGGAAAATCCTTATCATCTATTCTAATGAAAATAGTATCTTTAAAATCACCGAAAGTAAAATGTATGTTGTTGTAGAAAAATTTTAGTCCTACCACATAGATAAACTATGAGTTTTCTTCATCTAACACATATTCAAGACTATGAAATTCTAACACTTTCTTCAGGCGTAGATTCGTCTGGTAGATCCATTCGAAATATACCACTTTTCCTTGAATAATATTTCTTCTAGAAACTATTTGTCGCTTCAGATCACTAGATTCACCTTATTTGGTTCAATTTGTTTTCATCCTTTTGGATAAAATAAATCTCTGAGGTTCTCGTGTTCTAGGGTTCCGAAGTTAGACCAAGGTAGATGAAGGCTTCGGTATTCGAAAAGTGTTTGAGAAACAAAAAGGCAAGGGAAGTTGAAAGGTTTATAATAGTACATTGTTTCCCATTTAATTTCGTAAGATAATTATAAAAAAATTTGAAAACATGTGATGTGAATAAATTTAGGATAAAATAAATTAACTAAGATATATAGAAAAATACAAAAAAAAAATATTAAAATATGTCAGATTTAAAGTAATCAGAAAATAAATTTAACATAAATAAATTTGAATAAATAAAATAATTTAAATAAAAATATTAAAAGATTAAAAATTATTTACAAATTGGATAAACCTAAATCCACCTTAATAAAATTAAAACTTATATTGGGAAGAGATTTAGTGAAAATATCATCTAGTTGATATTCAATGTTGAAAAATTCTAAAGATATATCTTTTTTAACAACATGATCTCTTGGAAAATGATGCCAAATATCAATATAATTAGTTCTTGAATGACTTCTTGGATTTTTTGAAATATTTATATCGCTTTTATTATCACATAAAATATATGTACTGTTAAAATTTAGTCTAAATTACATTGGTGTGTTTTAAATCCACAATACTTCTGCATAGAAACTTCCTATAGATACATAATTTGTCTCGCCTGTTGATTGGGCAACTGAGTGTTGTTTATTACTTGACCATGACAATAAAGATTACTAAAAAGTGAAAGTTTCCTAAGGTACTTTTTCCATCTAATCTAAAACCTCCAAAATTAGCATCTAAATATGATATTAAATTAAAATCAAAAGTTTTTGGATAAATAAGATAATTAAAAACATTTCCTTTTAAATATCTAATAATCATTTTTATATAAATAAGATGAGATTATTTAGGATTGGTTTGAAATCTATCACATAAACATACAGAAAACATAATATTAGGATTATTAGTAGTAATATATAATAAACTACCAATCAGACCTCTATATAACTTTTTGTCCACTGGTTTTACAACTTCATCCAAATCACATTTTATATTAGTGCACATGGGAATTATATATGTATTTTTGTTCTCAAGACCAAAAATATTCAATAAATAAATAATATATTTACTTTTGTTTAACACATTTCAATAATATTTTAGATAAATTTGAAGTCCAAAAATGAAATTTAATTCTCCCATCATACACATTTTAAATTCATTTTGCATGATTTTTCAAAAATCATTATAAAGTTTTTCATTGGTTGTACCAAAAATAACATCATCAACATATATTTGAACTAATAAAGTTTTAGAAAAAATGGTTTTATTAAAATTATTTGGATAATCCAATACAACAATGAATCCAGTTTTTCAAAATAAAAGAACATAATATTTCATACCAAGCTCTAGGTGCTTGTTTAAGGCCATAGAGATCATTAGTAAGTTCAAAAATAGAATTTGGTTTTTGAGAATTTTCAAAACTAGGTGATTTTTCAACATAAAATTCCTATATTAAATAACCATTTAAAAAGTAAGATTTAACATCCATATGATATAATTTAATGTTCATATGAGATGCATAAGCTAAAAGGATTCTAATCACTTATTATCTTTCTATAGGGGAAAAGTTTTCATCATAATCTATACCTTCTTCCTGATTATATCCTTTAGCTAATAATGTAGATTTGTTTCTAGTTATAATCCATTGATCATATTGTTTATTTCTAAAGAACCAATTAGTTTCTTTAACTGGATAATTTTATGGTCTTTAAACTAATTTCCAAACTTCATTCCTTTTGAATTGGTTCAGATCTTCTTACATTGCAAACATCTAATTCCTATCTTCTAGGACTTCTTCAAAAGATTTAGGTTTTAGTTGAGATTTAAAGGAAGATAATTCAACTAGGTTTCCTACATTTCATCTAGTTCTTATTCCAATGTCCAATTCTCTTATAAAAGTTTCTAAAGGATGAATCTTTAGGGTTCTAGATTGTCAATGAAAACCACTTTTAGTTTTTTTAGTATCTTGTTCTTCTAAACTAGACTCAATGTTTTTTATATTATTTTCAAAATATTTTTTCAGGTTTTCAAGTCTCATGTTTTCAATAGAGTCAGAAATTTCATTAGTTTGGTCTTTATCTTTAATAAAAGGGTTCGTTTTATCAAACATTACATGAAATGATTCTTCGACAATCCTTAACTTTTTATCAAACACTTTATAGGCTTTAGAGGTAGAAAAATATCCTAAAAGTATTTCTTCGTCTGTTTTTGGATTGAACTTACCAAAATTATCCTTGGTGTTTAAGTTATACACCTTGCATCAAAAAACATTAAAGTAATTTACCTTAGGATTTCTGTTATTCCAAAGTTCATAAGGTGTCTTTTTGATAATAGGCCAAATTAAGACTCTATTCATGATATAGAAGGTTGTTCTTACATATTTTCCCATAAGTAGGTAGGAATATTGTATTCATTCAGCATAGTCCTAGGCATTTATTGAATAGTCTTATTTCATCCTTCAATAATTCCCTTTTGTTGAGGTGTTCTTAGTGCAGGGAAGGTGTGTTTAATAACCAGATTTGAAGAAAATGAATTGAATTCCTAATTCTCAAATTCTACACCATGATCACATCTTAATTAAATTATCTTAAAACCTTTATCATTTTTAATAATATTACAGAAACTTTCCAAAATAGTAAAAGATTCACTTTTGAGTTTTATAAAATAGACCCATGTAAATATTGAATAATAATCAACTAAAACATAAAAATTTAATTTTCCAGCCAACTTTCCACTCTTGTTGGTCTAAAAAAATCCATTTGGATGCATTTTAGAGGTTTTGACGTACAATTTTGTTAATATATTAGAAGAAATATTTGTATTGATTTATTATTTGGCATTCATAGAATATGTCATCAACAAATTTAAGACTGGGTAAATTAGAAACTAACTATTTCTTAGATAATTTATGTAAATAATAAATATTTCAATGACTAAGTCTCATATGCCATATCCATGGCTCATTTATCTTGGTAGTTAAATAATTCACTTTTTGATTACATAAGGAATTTAAATCCAATGTATAAACATTATCATCTCTTGGTGCTCTAAATTTAAGAAATTTATCTTTAAATACAGAGCATGAATTGATAGAAAAATAAACATAATATCCATTATTACAGAGTTGAGAGATACTTATTAGGTTGTGTTTTAGTCCTTGTATATATAGTACTTTGTTGATTGAGAAAGTTTTTGGATCTCTAAGAGCTCCAAGTCTAATTATCTTTCCTCTGGAATTATCACTAAAGGTGACTAGACCTCCATATTTTTCAGTCAATGTGTTGAAGTTTGATGAGTTTCCACTCATATTCTAGAAGCATACACTATAGAAATACCACATAGATTTTCTTTTTCTATAACCTATTTCTTTCCAAGGAAATTTAGACAAAAAAATTGGTACCCATATCCACTTGGGTCCAGCAGTGTTAGCTAGAAAATATCTAGGGATTTAGATCTACTTCTTTCCATAACTCATATCATTTGCTTCAGAAATATTTTTTGAAATAAAATATCATTTAATTACACTTATTTGAGGATTTATTAAATAATTTTTTTCTTATATGTCCTTCTATTCCACAAAAATTACAATTAATATTTTTTGAGTTTGGAAAAAATAATTCTCATATAGTTTAGATTTTTAACCCTTAATTCCTATATCGAATTTTCCCTTTTAAATGACATTATTATAATAATTTCATAATAATATTTTCTCCTTTTTGTAAAGAATATATCAGAACTTTTATAAGTCTCTACATCATTTTGTAATGCTTTAATATTATTTTTATGATTAGTACATTTTGTGGTAGATGAGTTGAATTTTTCAATTAACTCCTGATGTTATTTAAGTAAGGTATCTCTTTATCCTAAATCAACATTGTGAATATTATTTAAAGATTTTTGCTTTGTTAATAAAGAGTCATATTTTTCTTATAGCATTGTGCGGTAGGCAGCCAATTTATTATTTGAATAGTTTGAATCAGAATCAGAATTATAATTGGATGAATAATAGGTTTGTACCTTATCTTCTTCGGCCATGAAGCACATATTTTCTTTCAAATTTGATTCTTCCTTTTCTGAATTAGATTTTAAAGATCTTCTGAATTCTATAGAAACACTCCAAGAATCCTTCATCGCTCTTTTTCCTTTTTGTTAATAATCATAATTTTTTTGATATTCCTTTTCTGTATTTCTCATTTCACCTTTTAGATAAGGACAATATAGTCTTATATGACCTAATTTCTTGTATTCATACCATCTAACAACTCTTTATTCTTTCTCATCCCTTTTTAAGAGTTTTCTAAATCCTTTTTTTCTTCTTATAAAACGTGAAAAACTTTCTTGATAATTGAATTAGTTCTATTTCAGAAGAATATGTATCTAAATTCTTTTATTCTCTAACTTCTTGCTTTATTTGTCTACTTTTATTCTAAGATGTTACCTTTAGCGCAGTATTACACTCTTTTACTAAGACTTTATGATCTTCAGCTTCATTTTTCATGTTGGATTCTTACATATTTAGTGTCCCAATTAACTCTCTCATTGTCAGATTTTTGACAGGTGATGATTGGAGAATTTTTGCTGATATACCATTCCATTTATTAGGTAGTAATCTCAGTACTTTAAAATATTGATCTTCTTGTTTGATAGTATCACCTAAAGATGTAATATTATTTAAAATCTTTTTAGGCATTCCATTTATCTAAGTTATTCTTTCTCCATCAAAAATTATAAATGTTTCGAATTTAAGATTTGTTGTGGAATACCTCATTTGTCTTACATTATATGTTCCTTAGTAGAAAACTACAATGGTTTGAAAATTTTCATAATTAGTAGGAAATTATGAGAAATGATTGAATTCATCTAGTCTAAGACTACAGATAGTAGCATTCATAGCTTTTGAATTCATGTCATACTCAGCCTCTGTAGCATTAGTCCATGTTTTAGGATTTTTAGGAATTATGTAAGGAGTAATGACCTTTTATTAGACATTAAATCCCATATTATTCAAATAAATAATTATCTATGATTTCCATCATTCATAATTTTCACCATTTAAATAAGAATCATGAACCATTGACATTCTTTCTCTTTGATCAGTCATTGCCATCTTTTGTATAGACCTTGTACTTTTATATTATTATATATTTGTTCAAAATAACTCCTTTGATACCAATTTTTATGTCAGAATATACAAATATACACAAGATGGGGTGAATTGTTTCTTTTCAAAATCATTCACAATTCTGCCTTTTGATGCCAACTGTCATTTATAAGGATAAGAATTGTTTATCTTCTTTATGAAATTATGAGTAATAGATAGAATAAAAATATAGGACATGTCTATTTATAGTGGTTTGGTGAAAAATATCCCCTAGTAAACTCCACCAATTACTATCTCTGTGAGTTTGTTGAATTTCACTAGTTAGGCCCTCATATCATAAGACAAATCACAACTGAGTGCAGGTAGTTGACACCATTATAAATAAGGCTAAATCAAAGCCCTCTGGTTCTTTAACAGAGAACTGAATATCCACAACATAGATCAAGAAGCTGATACTCCACCACAACTGATTACGATCAGTTGAAAATCTCAATAATAATATATTGATTAAAAAGGGTTCTAATTGAACATCATGGTTGTAACAGCAACTTACAGTAAATGGTTCTTCTTATTCAAAAAATAGTTATTTCAAGAAAGAGTTGTTCTGAAGAGATTCGGTTTCAATAGATCTTTCAATAAAAGCATCAATGATTAGCATAAGTAGACTTACATCAAATATGATATTCAAAATATGTATATCTCTAAAGTGTATCTTTTTCTATAGATAACCGAATCAGATCAATTGTAATAGTATATCTGTAAAATAACATTACAAGAATGCAGTTTCAATAGAAATATGTGTCATAATATGTGTAAATTATTCTTTTAATCACACATATATATATATATATTGAAAAAATATACCAATATGATAAATAAATTAGAGATATTTCTTTGCAATTATTTATCCAATAAAATTGTATGATAAATCGTTAGAATTCAAATTCATAAAATAGCTCAGAGTAGTTGTTAATTCCTTTAATAATATGAGATAATTTATCCATTGAATACAATTATTTAAATAAATTATAGTGTTCTTTGAATCGGTTGAAAATGACCTTTAAATTGGTTGGGAACAAGCTTTAAATCAGCCTAATATTCTATAAAGAGAGTTTCATGAAACCTTAATAAAATCATAAATTAAAATCTCTGATGTTTGAAAATTCTAATGTAATATTCCTTCATAAAAAAATCCAAACATATGGTTTAACTACGTAGTTTTCATTCTTTTAACGTAGTTTTGACAATATAATGATGGTCATAAAATTAAGGTTGATGATCCATATGTTTGCTTCTCAAAAATAGGGTTCTATACTTAGATAGGGTTCTTTAGCCATACTTTTTCTATTTTTCAAACTTAAGGTTCCATCTAAACGTAAGGTTCTTTATCCATTCATTTCTATCAATGTAAGGTTGATTAACCATATATTCTGAACTTTCAAAACAAGGTTTAATAAAAATGTAGGGTTTGTTCCTTATGTTACATTCTTCAACATAGGGTATCGATAGTGTTTCCAAAATATGCTTAAGATCATTCCGTACACCTTGAAGAATATTCCACATGAATAATAAGCTTAAATATATTTCCAAAATAATAATTATAAAGAATATTAATTTACTAAAATACACTTAATATAATATCATTATTAAAAAACAAGGGTATTTGTGAGCATCAAAATCAATAAGATTTATTGAGTATTGTTGAGATAATATGTGCCCAACATTAATATCACATCCAACATAAACTGGAATATAATGTTCCATAGGCCCTACCTGATAGATATTTTTTTATCAGATTTCTTGGTCAGGCCTACCATAAAATACATTTTGTAAGATAGGAGGTATATACTCCCACTTAAGATGGGGATTTATGCTCCACCGTAAACTGGTGTGGGATTTCAATCAAAAAACACTTTAAAATGAATTGGGTTGGATCACATGAACATTATCCATGCTTGGTGTACCACATTATGCAAGGTGCACCTCCCCATAAACCGGAGTCTATTGAATAGATGTGAGGGTCTGAAATAGTTATGAGGATACTATACCATCAAATATGAAGCCTATGTGTTATTTCATAACCTATATAATATTTTATAAAACTTATATATATAACAAACACTTCCATAACATTCTGATATAGAATAAGTATTCGAGAAAATATCATATAGTCCATAATATAATTGGTAATGTAGTCTACTTGTTATTAATCAATCAAATTATAGTGACCCACACTATAGATTCATTTATGTTACCAACATTCAATAAGGTAAACATTACATCTCACAAATAATCACACAATCCCAAGAAAAAAGGTTTAGTATCTTTTAGGACTAGCTATATAAGAAACATATTTTACAACCCTTATGAATATATCATCATAATTAATCCACACTAGACTATATCTTATTCTTCATATACATTATAATAAACTTTAGTATTTGGAAAATGGAAACATAAGAAATGGGTTCACTCAAATTCTTAGTTAGGGTAAACATAATTGATAACAATCAAATATCATAAGTGAGAATAATATGGGTGTGTGGGTATAATCAAGATACATAAGAAAATTCATAACAAAAAATTAATATATCATAAATCATGACATATGAATTGGAATAACATAACACCTAAATCAAAAGTGTTCTGAAATATGATTCAAAAAACATGGTCCATGAGATCTTAACATAGTCATTAGAATAAGCTAGAACAATGAAACTTCTTTCATATTTGGCATAAACATTAGAATTTGGAACATCACTTTCTTGAGCCACACCATCAGTTCCCATGCTTATGAGAAACTAGAATATAATATTTAATACTTAAATCATGAGATTTCCCCATCATGATGGGGATTTAGAGGCTACCATGAGGGATTTTGCATGCCTTGAGGTTTGGTTGGAGGAGGCATTTGACGACCAGGTCTTGAAGATCCTAATTAGGATATAAGCATCACTGAGAGAGGGAGGGGTGAATCAGTGATATCCATTTCTTTTTATTTTTACTCCTTTTTGAAATAACCTATGACTCCTATTAAAAATTTTCTTCTTTTCTGAACACACATAACAATTGGAACACAAGATTTACAAGGTTCACTACTCAACCAGAGTAGCTACATCCTTGGTAGGGTACAGAAATAATCCAGTACCACACAATCAACTAGAAAACAATCCTTTGATGTGGAATACAATAAGTAGGATATACCCCTACTCTCTAGCACTTGTAAAACAATCTGCTAGTGTGTCTGCACCCTCTTAGCACAAATAGGTAATTACAGTATTTCGGTGCTTCTTTATAATTGAATAGGTGTATTCTCTGAAGTACAAATCTTCACTTTCTTACCTAGAAGCTAGTAAGAACTATCTTACACACAACTGAATATGTGTGAAGAACCCAAATCTTTCGTCCACCCTTTTAGGTGTCTTGCGTGCAAATTTTATGCTACATGTGCAAGAATTGAATTTTTTCATAAAGCACCTCTTGCGTGAAACTTCAATCTTGCACGCAGCTCTATTTCTTTCGCACACTATACTTTTATTAATATTTTTTCACACCTCAGAAATCAGTATTTATCTGAGTGTCGAGCACTTTAAGTGTGAGGGGGTCACCTCTTATTTATAGAACTCATTGAAACCTACACACAAAAACCCCGATGTGTCATGCAAGATCTTGACGTTTCATACAAAACCTTAAATCATTCCTTGCACACAAAATTCCAAACTCCCTTCAATCTTGTGTGCAAAAACCAATCTTTCGCGCAGCCTCATTTTTCGCGCACTTTGTCCAATATTTCATGCATTCCATGCCCCTTCCATATTTCCTATGCTGGTCTTGGAACTCCACCTATGTACAACATACCAAGACATATTCAAACATGTGTGAAACATCAATTTCCAAAAACACATTTCTTCATCTCCTGATTTTCAGGCTCTAAAATTTGGCAAACACTTGAAAATTGAACCACCTTAAAACATTCTTTTGTCTCACCTCCATATTGAACATTCCTTTTTCATTGATCTCTTCACTACATTCCATAACCATTATTTAGCTTTCATCATGAAATCCACTATCATGATATGTATCCTTTGATCGAATAGCTTTATCATCATCAGATTTTCAACAAAAATTACTAAAACTTCCCTATCTTCCAACAGCATCATTCATTCCAATAAAAACTATATATGACTGGCATCATCAATTCTACCCCTTACCATCATAAGTATTGTATCACAAGTTCTACTTAATTATGATATTTTTTAAATACATATCAGCAAAGCATCGTCTGATTTACAAGTCCTTTACGAAGTGAATCGATTTATCTTCTTTGACAAAAAAAAAGACAACACTCTGTAACAACAGACTCTTCTTACTTCTTTCTCCATCCAACATGGTCCCAAAAATCTCCCCCTTTGGATTTTTTTCATCCAATATTCATAAATCACGGAACTTTGTAACCTCAATCAATGGATCACTTATCAAAAATTCTATTCCTATGTGATCTAACTCATTATAAGAAATAAGAATTATTAATAGCCAAAACCATGTTGTCTAGAAGCAGTGACTATAAAATTTCATGATCATATCTCCTCAGACTTCTTCAGAACATCTTTCAACCCTATAATTTAGCATTATTAACTTAAACTTTCCTATAATACAACAACATTGTTTCCTACAACCACTCCAACAAATATTTATAATAGTTCACACACATACATGTTGTATTCACAGCTTACCCGCAACTCCCCTTTTATGCATACTTCCATAAAGATAGAATTATGAAACAATTATCCCCCTTTACAACACTATCCAAAGTTAAGATGAGAGTGGGGGGGAAAACACAAACCTCAAACTTGATGAGAAGGAGGTTGGACACCCATGTTCAACCACAATTTTTCAAATGGTTCCTTCGGTAATGGTTTTGTGAATATATCAGCAACTTGTTTAGATGTAGGAACATACTCCAGCCTCAATTCATTATTCTCCACATCCTCTTTGATGAAGTGGTACTTTATATCAATTTTTTTAATGAGAATTTTGTACTGGATTTCTTGAAAGATTGATTCCACTCTGATTATCACAACCCAAGAGCAAGGGTAGATTTACTTCAACAAGTAGATCTTCCAACTGAGTCTTCATCCACATTAGTTGAGTTACAGCTTCAGTAGAAGAAACATACTCAACTTCAGATATGCTAAGAGTTACTGAATTATGTTCCTTGTTATGCTAACTAACACAACTTTTACCCACCATATGTGGATCTTAGATCATCAACATTTCCTACCCAATCAGCATCTGAATACCCAAATAGATCAATATTTCCTGAGCCATCATACCTAATTCCAAAATTGTTTATGCCTTTGATATATCTATGGATTATTTTTCAAGCAATAAAATGTGATTCTGTTGGAGAACTCTGAAATCTTGCACATAAAGTGACATCATAGATGATGTCATGTCTTAAGGATGTCAAATATAACAGACTTCTAATCATATTTTGAAAATATTTCTGATTAACATTCTTGTCTTCTACATATTTAGAAAAATTGTTTCCCACTGAAATTGGTGTGGCCACTGGTTTCAAATTTTCCATACCACACATTTTCAGAAGTTCCTTGGCATAATTTTCTTGAGACATAAAAATGTGATTCTTCTTATGTGAAATTTGTACCCCAAAAAAGTATTTCATTTCTCCCAGCATTGACATCTCAAATAACTTCTTCATTTCCTCATAAAATCTCTTACATGATCTTTCATCATTTCCATCAAAGAAAATTTCATCGACATAAACAATTATGATCAGTGAAAAATCCTAACAATCCTTAATGTAAATATTGTTGTCAACTCTACCTTTCCTAAAATTCATCTTCCTCAAGAAAGTAAATAATTTAGAATACCATGCCCTCAGAGCCTATTTTAGCCCATACAAAGACTTCTTCAACCTACACACATAACTTTCATATTTCCCAATAAAAAATCCACAGGTTGATCAATGTAAACTTCCTCATCGAGATCACCATTTAAGAATGCATATTTTACATTCATTTGAAAGATTTTGTAACCTCGTTGAGAAGTAATAGCAAGAAAGATTCTGATTGTTTCTAATCTTTCCACCAGAGAAAAGGATTGGTTCAAATCAATGCCTTAAATTTTTGAATACCCTTTTCAAACCAATATTTCTTTGTTTCTTATTAAATTAATATCTTAATTCATCTTGTTCCAGAAAACCCACTTTGTACCAATAATGTTCTTATTATCCGGCTTGGTTACAAGTTTCCAAGTATCATTATTCACTATCAGATCAATTTATTCATTCATAGAATGAACCCATTATGGATACACAAATACTTCATTTACATCATTTGGTTCAACTTTTGAATAAATAGAAGTATGTGTTATATCATTTGTTGTTATTCTTGTTTGAACCCTATGATGTTGATCTCCAATAATGTTTTGAGCCTCCACTTGTTTCCTCATCCTAGGATGAGTTGTTCGAATTTCATCCTCATCACTTGAGATTTCAGAGTCGGATTCCTCTTCTTGAGTAGGATTAACATAGTATGAAGCATTATCAAAATCATTAAAAAAATCTTCTCTATCCTGCTCATATTCCACATCAACATATGACTATTTTTCTTTCTCATCATTTCAACAACTTTTACATCTGAAGAATCAATAATTCTTCCTATTTATTGAGCATAGACAAGAAAAATTCCATCATCTCCTCTTTGATCAAACTTTCCAAGGATTCCACGTTTATTCTTTCTAATTCATTGACTCCGAAAAACACTTAAGTGCTTCAGACTTGGAGTTTTTCCATAGAACATTTTGTATAGTGTAATATCTGAGTTTGGCCTAGAGAAACAACGGTTCTGAATATACACAACAATGCTTATGGTTTTCCTCGAATAATAAAGAGAAATGCTATATTTAAGTAACATAGTTCTCCCCATTTCCACTAGACTTTAAATCTTTCTTTCAGTAACCCCATTTTGTTGAGGTGTGTATGGTGAACTGAACTCATTCCAAATTACATACTTCTTAAGATATTGATAATGAGACATATATATAGGATTAAAAATTTAATAAAATCAATATACTCATTTAATACATTCTAGTGACCATTAATGATGGGTGGTGATGACAAATGAATTTTTTTCACTCATAAAGGAGATAGTTTGCATATATGCACGAATGATGATTTTGTTTTTCTTAATAGATGTGATAGGTGAATAGACAATGACAATACCCTTAATATAATAACATTAAATTATAAAAAATTTACTAATCTAATCATATTAGCGTGTCTATAATAAATATGATTTTTGATAATTAAGAAGAAAAGATAAGTGGTTTATAATAATCATGTTAGGGACTTGAATTTTCATTGGAATTATCCATGTAAATGAAGGCCTTATTCTAACTAATAGCAAGAAGACTTTTTTTATTTAAGGATATAATTATAGTAAGATTATTTTTTAATAGGTTAATGAATAAATTCATAAGATAAGTGAGACATTAATTGGGGTAAGTGTTACACATTTATAAGTAAAGGGAAAGGTAATTTTTGATGTAATCATTGCATTTTCCAAAATGGAATGTCGCTATTCAATGTTTAATATATATAAAATGGAAAAATTTAGATTATGAGTGTGTATAAACTTATAGTCTCCTCATATTCTCATTTTTGTGGAAACCAAGAGTGTTTTAGTGGTTTTTATAAACTTTTAAAAATTTATGATAATTAAATTTTTTCTTGGTAATAAAATTTAAACCATAAAAATTAATATAATTAAAAAAATTAGATTTCAAATTTTACCTAATTATAACATAATAATTTAAAATTTATAAGTAATTTTACCAAAAAATATTTTAGGGGTTGAAATGTTAATTTTAAAATAAATGTGCATAACGTGTAGACACAGTTTTTTAGAAAATGTGTGTTAATAGGTTTAAAACTTTATGTACATGTTACTATTATAAATGATAATTATTTATAGATAATATTTTTTTATTACTATAAACATAAAATTTAGTTTTCTTTCAAAGAAATTCAAAATCAAATTTCCTCAGAACACTTAATATGAAAAAAAGACTAGAAATAGGTTTTATTAAAATAATATTTTAATTTAGTTTTAAATATTTTGGACATAGGATTTATAATTTCATTGGATAATTTAAATTTCACAATTTTATACCATAAGTAAATATTTTTTTACTTAAAAGGTTTTTTTATCTTCTAGGATGTGTTCACATGATGATAAAATCATAAAAATTATAATTTTTACAAAAAACACATATTTTCGATTAAAAATCCAACCTTTTAGTAAAAACACAAAAAATTATAATAAGAAGGTTTTAACATCCAAATATAAAAAATTATTCTATATTTACCAAATCCAAATTAAAAAATTTAAAAATTTATTTTTTAAATGAAAATTAAAAAAGTGAATAAAAACTGATTTTATACAGAAATGAAGTTTTTGAACATTAATAGTTATTAGAATTGTTTCAAATAAATTTATAATCTAAGATATATTTATATATAAGTTCATATAAAATAATTTTTTAAATGTTTTTAATTCAATAAAATTAGGAAAAAATATAGAGTACCTAATAAAATGGTTCTTTGAAAGAAAATAAACATTACTTTTATAATAAATATTCTTTCAAAATTCTATTAAAATTATTTATAAGTATTCTATAATTTTTTTACTAGTACATTGGTATTAAAATATTATTATAATTTTATCAAATCATATTTTAATAATAATAATAATATATATGTAACTCATAAATATTTTTTTATCATATTTTAATATCATATTTTTATGAAAAATGACTATATTTACAATGATCGTACTTGAAAAGACCATATTTTAAATGTCTAGATTTGATTTAATTATATATATATATATATATATATTTCTACTTACTAAATCATGTTTTTGGACCACTCTCACATCACATGGAATATTTCTTCCATCATGTTATATATTTTGTATAATTATTTCTCCGTTCATGGTGAACTTCCATCTAAGGGATTTTTATTAGCTATTGATGATCCTCAAGGTTGATGTTCAAGAGTGGGATTTTATATTCATGAATATTTTATTATTTTATATCTATTTTCCCATACAAATTTGTTCACTTAAAAAATATTTATTTTATCCATAGTGAGTAATTATCTTGATGTTCAATTATTAGTTTATGCGATTTTTTGTAACATCCCACTTATGAATGAATAATGTGTTTTTAAAATTAATAACTTGTATGACTTATTTCATAATCATTTTCCATTATTATAAAAAAATATAAAAAAATTATTGTTTATAATTATAAACATATAGTTTATGGAAAGAATATGCTTTCTAAAAATATTGGGTGTTACATGTTCCTCATATAAATAAAGTGTGTCATTGTAATTTTAATTATCAAATACCAATAGAAATATCAAATGACATGTAAATTATATATATGACTCAATGTTTAATTTTTATAGATATATCAACCTTGTAAACTTGGGAGGAATATCATTTTCCTTGAAAAAGCTTTATATCTAATATTGAGTTTTTTCTCCAACCATTTGGTCAATGAGAATGTCGTTATTCGGTTGAAAGACACACATTATATAATATATTTCTAGGGTTTTTTATTATTTTCATTTCATTGATATAATATTATGGTTAATATGAAATTTTTCTTCCTTACTCAAGATAATATTTCCTTTAGGTAGATGGAACCAATTTACTAATAAAATCACAATAAAATTATCTAAAGGGAGGTAAATATTATTTATACAATGAAAATTCCTATAAAAATAAACTTGGAATACAATAATAATACACATGGAATATTTTTTTTATTATAAAATCATTGGGAGTTGGTATAAATATTTTATTAAACTTCTTAGATATACTCTATTTCCAATAATCAAATTCCAATAAGAGATCAAAATCTCCGAATTGGAGACTATGAGTACCATAAATATTATGATCCACTTTGGGAGTAGTGATTGAATAGGTATTTTATTGTTATATTGTTCATGGAGGTTAGTGAAGTTCATCATCTTGGTTAGTCCATGGATTATAGAATTGTCTTGGATAATTCCCATGTTCCCCACATAGAATAAATTGAATTATTAATGGTACCTTAGGATGAACATCATTTCTATCAATAATTTTTACCGAACTCTTTATTTTACTATAGTTTTTTTATTATCTATACCCCCCTAGAAAAGGTAAATCATCTTTCTATCCCTTTTAGGAAATTACCTTAGCACTACTTCCCACATATTTGAAATGATAAACATTGAATATTCCATCCTTCATTATTTCCATTATCCAAATTTTCATAAGACCCCAGCTTTACCTTTTTTTTTTGTGTATTTTGGATTCTGAATATGTTTACATTATTAATAATAAATTTTTATATCTATTTTGGTATAACCATAAGATTCCTCACTCCAGATCAATTCCTGTTAGAGTTCTCATCGGGGGAATATCTACGTTATCTGGGGAATCCATTATTAAATTGGTTACTCAAGGCTCCAACCATTACAAAAACAAGAAGGAGTTATTGTGAGTATTAATACCATAAGAGAATTATTTTAAGAAAATTACATGAAAAGGTAAAATTCAATATTTCCTATTATAACACTATCTTTCAATTTAACCACAATCACTCTTATTTTAATCTAGGATTATTTTGGTTGGGTACTCTCATACTTCTTATCCTAATTAATTAACATAATAAATCATTCATAATATATTGTAAATTTAATGTGATTAACCAAATAATACCCCCTAGGAGTGTCAAACCAGGTGTTCTATTAGGCCTATTTTTTATGCACCATGTGACGATTAGGTTAATACCCAATATGCCCTTTTAAGGGTTATTAACCCTAAATACATCTATGCGAGATCATTTATCCCCTTCTAATATCTATATAGGGTTTTTATTTCCAAGAAAACCACACAATATCTACATTAACAAAGTTTTAGGATGTTACGATATACTTAGATATATCCTTTAGAATTATCCCTAGGATTCTCACTAATATTCTATCATCCTAATCCACATAATAACTAAACTAAAACTCAATAATAACTATTACCTACACTTATAAAAACTATAGATATCCAAAATAGACATGTTGTTATTTTACAACATTGCCATAAGGTAAAAAATATATCTAAAAAATAATAACATAACCCTAAGAATGGATGGTATAGATTCTTTGAGTACAATATATATAAGAAACATAATTTACAACCCTTGTGAAAATATCTCCATAATTGAGCCACACTAAACTCTCTCCTATACTTATTATACGTTATGATCATCATCATAACTTAGAAAAATGGAAATATTAGAAATTGGTAAACTCAAATGATTATAAATGGTAAAAAAGGGATAATTATCGAATATCATAATTGAACATAATATGAGCATATGGGTACAATAAAAATACATAAGAAAATTCATACCCAAAAAAACACAGATCATAAATCATTAAATACGACTAGGAATAATATAATACATGATTCAAAAGAATGCGAAAACATGATTCAATAAACATGAGAAATGATATCTTAACAAAAGAATGATAATTAGCACAAAATTATGAAAAAAAAATCAAATATGGCTTAAACATTAATATATAGAATATTACTTTCATGCACCTTAACATCGATTCCCAATATTACAAGTAATGAAAATGTACTTGCAAACACATATCTCATGAGAAATAAGTTTCAAATAAATTAATTAAATGGAGATATAGGACCCCACCCATAATCATCCATACTTATGAGTGACACTATTAATAAATCACTTTTCAAATCGTTTGGAATGGTTTGAAATAAAATTGGTTTAATAAGACATTCCAAATAAAACACATTAACTTTTATAAACTAAATAACCCATAGAATTAAAATGGGTTTCATATTTATTTACATAAGAAATTCATTAATAGTTCCACCAATAATCATAACATGGTAAACACATGGAAAATACATTTGTATCCAATGACTTCAAGTTACTTTCTAGGTAAATACCATTCAATAAAATAAAAAAGTATAAGGTATATATACTGTATAGAAAATTTTTATATGGTTAATTAATTAATTACCCAAAAATCAATTAATTTATGGCATCTAGTTGAACAAACTTCAATAAAATGAATCAAAAAAAGGTATTCACAAAGGAAAGGCATGGGGAGAAAATATAGTATTATATAGAGTAGATGATTAGGAAATATGTGGATGTGATGGAACCATTATTCAAAAATTAAAGTAAATTACATGGGTAATATATAGAAATAAGTTTTATGGTTACATTAATATAATATAATTGATCAAGAAAAATGTCTTCCAAATTTTGACGATTTATATGGAAATAATTTTTAGAAGTATTGGGAAAACATTATTTGGAAATAAGAAATATTAATGATATTTTTGAAACAAATAGATATAAATATTTCATAAATAAAGGATATTAATATTTTATTTTATAAAACCATTAAATATTATATGTGACTTATCATCGAGAATGAAAAAGATGGTTGAAAAGGTTTTTCAGGAAAAAAATGATAAAAATATATTCTTTTTACACGTTGATGGAAAAGACACATACATAAAACATTAAAAATTATTTTAAATATTTTTATAGAATATAAAGTATTTTAAAATGACCTCAGTATATTATTGAAATACAAATAATAATATTATAAAAATTATCTAAAAAATTGGAACATAGAAAAAGGGTGGTTCTCGTCTGAAAATAAGAGACCGTTTCTGTTTAACATACAAGAGAAATTTTTTTGAAAAATATGATTCTAGGGGAAATAAAATATCATGTGAAATTAAAAACCCCGATTAATCTAAAATTTAATGATGAGGGTTTTTATAAATATTAAAAATTCCTTACATGGATCATCTTTCAAAATAATCTTTATTTAAAAATAGTATTGGTAAACAAACCCTTAGGGTTGAGTAATATTTTGATCAAAATCACTATCAAATTGCATATCTTTTGAATAAATCTAAATTTAAATAAATTAAATGGTATGGATCTTCAAAAACCCTGAATATGGTAAAATAGTTTCATTAGGTATTAATTAAAAAATATTAAAGGTATCTTAGTGAACATTAATAATTGTGTATCAGCAAAATGAATACGAGACAAAGAACCACTTGCCCTTATTATTTCGTAGTTTAATACTATCTAAAATCTTATAAAAAATACATAACTATATTAATATATAGTTTCATAACCTTATTCATAAATATTAACCTCTCATATACATAACTTATTATAAATTATTATGAATATATTAGTTAATTATAACTTATTTTTTTAACTGGTTGTTAGAAATCTCGGTTGTTTATTTCATAAAAACATTATAAAGACAAGACCAATTATTACTTAATAGATTTAATTTCATCATTCCCAGATTATTCAAGATAGAACATTTATCTTTTTTATGTTTACATAAGTCCAATTTTCAATATATGAAAGACGTGAATAAAACTTGTTAAAATGGAAATCACAATGATCTACTTTTCAACATGTTTAACGATTAAAGGGATAAATATTAATAAATATTTTAAATATTAAGAAAAAATACCCAAAATAATTAAAACATACTATATATATAATTGTAAAATTTTATTAAAATTTTATGAAATCCCATAATAATTTATTACATAATCGTTATAACATCGTTTACATAGGTTGTTAAATCAACCTGAATGGTAAATGTATTTTAATGAATTAATGTGTTAGGGTATGTGTTTAGATATTGGTAATGTGTTATATATAGAATCTGAATCATTGCATTAACATAATATATCCTCATTAAATCTTACCTAGTAACTACCAATGATTTTTGGTGAATAAAATGAGTTATTATACTCATGGAGGCAGTAGTCCACACCTACACATGCATGATGATTTTTTTTTCTTAATAGATGAGATAAATTAATAGGTAATGATAATAAAATTAAAATAATAAAAATATTTTATATAAATTATACTAATATAATCATATTAGTGTGGATATAATAAATTTTAATGAATATAATTAATAAGAAAATCTAAGTTGTTGATACTACTCATGTCGGGGACTTAAATATTACATGGAAATATCATTGGAAATAAAGACCTTATGATAATTAATGGTCCCCAAAATCATTTCAAATAGGGAAAGGATTGAAAGGGAGTAATTTGATAGATTATTAGGATGAAATTTGAAAGATACATGATTGTTGATGTGATGGGAGTGTTACCGTTTTATAAGTGAATGGAAGGACAATTTTGGAACTAACCATGATATTTTCAAAAATGTATTGTTATTATTCAAAGTTAAATGGACCCAAAATGGAAAAAGGTGGATGGAATGTTTTTTTGTGTAATTATTCTCCTCATCCACTAATTTTATAGAAAAACTAGACTGCTTAAAGGATTTTTATTTTATCATTTTATCTTTTACCCAATTTTACTTTTACCTGAGTCATTAATTTTTAACCATAGTAATTAATATTAATGAAAAACATTTACCATTTCAAATTTTACCTAATTTTAAACCTATGATTTTAAAATTTTAAATTATCATAAAAAATAAAATTTATAAGGGTTTGAAATTTTAATTTTAATACAAACTCGCATCATGTATAAAAATAGTTTTTAGGTAAATTGTTTTTTTAAGATTAAAAAGATAATTAAAAGATATTATAATAATAGATAATAATTTTAGTATATAAATTGGTTTCTTATAAGAAAAATAAAATATAGGTGTGTTTTAAATAAATTTAAAAAATAATTTCACTAACAAAACACTCAATTAGAAGAAAAGACTAAAAATATTTTTTAATAAATTATCATTTTAATTTAGTTCTAAAAATGTTCAACATAGAATTCATAATTTTAAAGAATATTTAAAAATGAATAATGATATTACTTAAATACATATTTTACTTAGTAAAAGTTTTTTTAATCTTCTATGGTATGCTACATAATATTAAAATCTTAAAAATTATAATTTTTTCAAAAACCATATTTTTCGACGAAAAATCATGTTATTTAAAAAAATTAAAAAAATTAAAAAAAGAAATTTTAACATTATAAATCTTTAAATGATGTTAGTTTTGTCTAATTGAGATTTTAAAATTTATAAAATTAGATTTAAAATGAAAATAAAATATATAAAGAAAGAATTTTTTATTGAAAAAAATATGTTTTTAAACATTAAGTGTTCTGAGTATTATTTCACATCAATTTCAGATTTTAGAGATGTTAATGTATTAGTTCATATATAATAATATTTTTAAAAAAATTATATTTAATCTTTTTGGATAAAAAATAAAATACTTAACAAAACATTTCTTTGAATAAAAAATGAAATGTTACTTTTATACTAAATACGATTTAATAGATATTGTTTAAATTATATTATAATATTCTATAATTTTACATGATTACTCTATTCATATTAAAATAATTATGTTAATTTTATCATATCATATTTTAATAACATTATTAATATATATACATAATTCATAAACATATATACATTTACAGTATTTTAATGTCATATTTTAATTTCAATATGAGTTATATTATTTTAAATTTACTACTTATCAATACATGACTTCAGTATACCAATTGGATATATGAAAAAAGACCATATTTTGAATGACTATATCTATAATGACCATATTTTGTTTCTATATATATAATTATTATATCATTCATTCGTTCCATTCTCACTTTACAAGGAATAATTCTTTTTTCATGTTATAAATTTTGCATAATTATTTCTCCTTTCATCAAAATGTTCCTAATTATAGGTTTTTTTCTATTGGTGATCCGCAAGGTCAAATATGTTCCAAGGGATTTCTTGTTCATGAATATTTTATTCTTTAATATCTATTACCCCCAATATATTTATTCAAATTTTTAAATTTATTTTATCCATGGTGATTAATCATCCTTAGTATTCGACAAATAGTTATATTTGTTTTTTTGTAACATTCCTCTTAAGAATGAATAAAGTGTCATTTATTTTAATTCATAACACATATGAATTATATCCTAATAAATTTCTATCCTTTCAACCAAATAAAAATAAATATACTTTATTATTACAAAAATATAGTTTATGGAAATAATATACTTTTTAAAAAAATGGGGTTAGGGTCGAATGGTGGTCAGTGCACACTGTGGCGGAAGAGCTATCCAAGTGGGTCGGGTTGTGGAAGAGGGTCCAGCTCTCTATGATCCCATACAGTTAGGAACTGCAAGGTGAGAAGCAGCACTGTGCTCGACGCTCCAAGTAAAGAAGCAATAAAAAGAAGGAAAATCTTATGGACATATCCTAAGGGTGCACATTCAAGGGACTGGGAAATGAGTTAGTCACTTGAATATTCCCAGAAACAACATGTTTACCTATTCTTAGTAGACTTAGTGAATTTAAAATAATCTTCCCACCCCACAAGAGCATTTGGCAATATCTCATTGTCGATGGGTTATTTCTCGCTGGTCAGAGCCATGCAAAGGTTGGTTTCTACCCTCCCTGCACTGAGGTGATGCAATATATGGCATAGGTAGAGGATTTGGTCTAGTCCCAAGGTATCAAACATCCCTTACTAATCCTTTTAGTATGTTGATGGACATTTCCTCCCCTCCAGTCACCCTTATAGGTCATGCACCCACCAGCAGAAGAGAAGGTGAAGAATTGGAAGACTCTTGTGGGATTAATGCCTACCGAATCCCAGGTGCATATAGATGTTCTACTTTTGACCAGGTAAATATCCAAATCTTATGTACCTTAGGTATAACATGTCTCTAGAACTATTAATTAACTCCTTTTTACATGAAAATGAATCAGGCATAGAAGAGGGGGTGGTCCACAACAGACCTAAAAATGAGGGTGATGGGACCTCAACCCATGAAGGGGGAATGAGGAGTCCCTTACTAATGTGGTGGATACAAGTTTCCAACCATCAGAACCTACAACTAAGGTATAAACAATGGAGGTAACCTTTTCTATGGGACTACCTATGAATATCTAGGATATCGTCACTAGACAATACAATTCACATAAGTATCTTCTTCATTTACACCCTTGAATATTCTTTTTTCCTTCATATGTTTAACTGACACATTTTGTAATGGTGATTGGGATAGTGATCGGGACTCATCCAATGACACTAAAACTATCATTAATAGTGATTGAGGATGAGGTGGTGATGGAAGATGTTTATCTCCTAGTGAAAATGGATGAGGGAGTTGTGGAGGTCGAGCCATACATGGAGATTCCATTAGAGGGGGCTATTGATACCATTCCTTATATGGATGGGTTTGAGGAAAGGCCCATTATAGGGCTAGATGAAGGATCTGTGGTGGCCAAGCCAATCGTAAAGTCACTAGTAGAGGTAGTCATCGAAGGCGCAGTGGGTGAGGTGGAAAATGTGTCGGTAGTTGAGGTGACTAGGGATGACTTATTGGATCCGTCTACCCTAGAATTTCTACTTATGTAGGATTAGAGAGATAAATTGTTGGATATTAAACTCACTATTCTTTTGACGATGCCTACCATCCACTATTGGGATTGAGGCTCGAAGAGTTCCATGAAGACAGTTTGACGCGTGTGGATCCAGATGATTGGATGGCACCTACCGCAACAAATTGCAGACTTGTTTTTCCTTTGTTTTTGTTTTATGGATGTATCCCTATAAAAAGGAAGGGTTTTGTGTGTTGTATTTCATATTAGAAGAGAAAAGAAATAAAAATCATGTTGTTGCTTCTCCATTTCTATTGTTGTGATCACCTCCAGTGATCTGCATGTGTGTGCGGTTTTCCTTACCACTGAAACGATCCTCCATCTGTGGTATCAGAGGAGGTTGACAGTGTTTATATCAACCTACTGCGGAATAAGATGGAGGATGAATTTGACCTATGCCATGAGAGATGCTACCCATTTGTTGCAGCATGGGAGCAGAGAAGAAGATTATGAAAATGTTAGAAACTATTCATAATCCCACGTGAGAATTTCCATCTATTGATTTTTTTTTGTCAAAATGAGTTTGCTTTCTCATTTTTCAACAAAGTAAAAGAGTCAATTTTTTAAAGTGGGTTTCTTGTCCCCACGACCCTTTTCGCCTCTCATTTTTTAAAGTGGGATTCTTCTCTCAACCTTTTTTTTGTCTCCCACGATTTATTTTTTCCAAAAAAAAATTATCTATCCTTTTCCCTTTGATATACTCCACAGTTTCACCCTATTCAACAACAAAATAAATCTCTCCATTTTCGTTCAATACATGTAAGAAATTAACTGGGTGTAATTCTGAAAACTTTGGAAATATGTGATTAGCAAAATTGTTGCATCTCTAAATTCAAAAAAAAAACATTGTCCTTCCAGATACCCGCATCTGTAATTTTCCCTTCCAAAAAAATATAGTTTGTTTCCATGGTGAATGAATTTTCACAAGTTGTGATACTGACGATGATGAAGAATAATTATGATAATTTTTTCATCCAAATGTTCGTTGTACTTGGAACCCTAGATGTCATGGACATCATGGTGGATGGATACACTGAGCCAGAATCCAAAGCAGCGGAGGCTGCTCTACTGGATGTTCAAAATGCCACTCTTCGAGCGGAAGAAAATCAGGACTTCAAGGAGAAATCTAACATTTATCAAGGCCTTAACAAAGTGAATTTCAAAATAATCACCTCGTCAAAATCATCGAAGGATATTTGGGATACCCTTCGCAAATCTTTCCAAGGCGTCAACAAAGTGCAGCAGATTCGACTTCAATCTCTACGAGGTGAGATAGAATCCTATTTATGAAAACTTATGAAACTGTTGTCGAGTATCATACTTGTGTAATGGTTGTGGTGAACCAACTGTGAATAAATGGAGAAGACATTACTGACATGCGGGTATGTGAGAAACTTTTGGGTTCCTTGATCCAAAATTTGATTACATAGTCATTGCCCTGGAAGAAACAAAGGACCTGGAGATGATCTCTATCAAAGAACTTGTGGGGTCTCTTCAAGCCCATTAATTGAAGGTGAACCTTCGGAGCGATACCAATGGAGTGGAGCCTGCCCTGCAATCAAATTTGTTAATCAATAACTCTAAAAAAGGGAAAAGGGGACATCTCAAAGAAATTGAGGCAGGGGATTCTGTGGAAAACAATTTGATCCAAGAAGAGGAGGATGAGGAGGACGTGGTAGAAGAAGCCCAACTCGATAAGGCCATGAATATCAAACATATAATTCATGATAATGTGGATGAGGAAGAATAGGTGGATTCAAAAATCACCAACCTGACAAAAGAAACATTCAATGCTATAATTTTAAAAAAATTGGACATTATAGCAATGAATGTTGGTACAAGAAACCCATCTAGAATGACACAGAGGAGGAACATATCATCAAAGAAGAAGATCATTTTGACTTGTCCCATGTGTTGATGGCACAAACATTGACATAAAATCAAGCTATGTGGTATCTTGACTATGGAGCTAGAAATCACATGATAGGGAAAAAATACCTATTTATGAATCTGGATGAGCGGGTTCAAGGAGAGATTTCATTTGGAGATCTCTCGATAGTATTTTTCTATGGAAGAGGAGATATTCTGATCAAGAAAAAATGATGGAAATCATGCTTTCATCTTCGACGTCTACTATGTACCCAACATGAAGACCAACATCTTGAGCATCGAGCAGCTGGTGGAAAAAGACTTTCACATAAGTCTGCAAAATAAACAAATAGTGATTGTCGATGATAGAGTAAGGTTGATCGCAAAAGTACCGATAGAGAAGAACTGCATGTTTCCGCTCATGATCCAACCCGATGTACCATGGTGTTTGACGATGGTACGTGATGATAAAGATTGGATATGGTATCTCAGGTTCGGGCATTTAAACATTGAAAGTTTAAGATTTTTAGGAAGCAAGAAGATGCTGAATGGGCTTCCTATCATTCGGCACTCGAATCAAATATGTGAAACTTTTGTTCTAAGAAAACAAATTAGAAATAGCTTTACAACGAAGACCAATTGTAAAGCTACAACACCATTGGAGCTAGTTCACACCGATGTGTGTGGTCCATTAAATACAAAATCATATGGATAAAGGAGGTATTTTCTGACATTTATCGATGATTATAGCAGGAAAACATGGATATATTTCCTCAAAATAATTTCATAAGTGTTTGGTGTCTTCAAAGAATTCAAGGCACTGGTTGAAAATCAAAGCAAGCATCACATACAAACTTTGTGATCTGATCAAGGTGGAGAGTACAGATCTGATGTTTTTCAAGAGAACCTCAAGCATCATGGAATTCACCACCAGCTAACACCGGCTTACACACCCCAACTCAATGGAGTAGCTGAGAGGAAAAATCGCACCATTATCAACATGTCGAGAAGCTTGTTTAAAGACAAAGGAGTGCCCATGACATTCTAGGTTGAAGCGTCTTTGTGTGCAGTGTATCTACTCAATATATTCCCAAAAAACACTTGAATCAATGATGATGCATGAAGGCTGGAGTACTCACAAGCCAAGTGTGAGTCATCTAATAGTTTTTGGTTCTATTGCCTACATGAGGATCCCAGAGGAAAAACGAAAAAAGCTTGAGGAAAAAGGTATAAAATGTGTCCTTATGGGATACGAAGACCAAGAAATGGGATATCATTTGTATAATCACATCATGAAGAAGATTATATTCAGAAGAGATGTTATCTTTGATGAAAAGGAGACATGGAAGTGGAATCAAGATGATGATTCTAGAGAGGTATGAGTCACTCTAGAAGATGAAGAAATAATTGAAGAAGTACCATTCGAGGAATGAATAACTGAAGAACCGCTGATGCCATCATCAAATACTCCAACATCTGAAGACATCAAACTAGAACTTTCTCATATACATCCTCAAAATGTTCGAAGCCTTGCAGATATATATGATAGAATGGAACCAATGGAGGAGTATGTAAATTTTTATTGTCTCTCAGTGACTTCCAATCTAATTAGCTTTGAAGAAGATGAAACTGATAACATATGGAAGAAAATGATTGATGTGGAAATCTATCTCAGTGACGTAACCAAAGGCTATAAGGAAAAGGAAGGCTTTGACTATGGTGAAGTCATTGCACCGGTTGGGAAACCACCCAGATATGATGCAAAATCCTGGGTCATGAGGAATATGAGCTTAAGGGGGGATGTTGGATATTAAACTCACTATTCCTTTGATGACACCTACCATCCACTATTGGGATGGAGGCTTCAAGAGTTCCATGAAGACGGCTTGACAAGTGTGGATCCATAGGATTGGACGGCACCTACCGCAAAAAACTGCAGACTTATTTTTCCTTTGTTTTTTTGTATGGATGTATCCCTATAAATAGGGAGGGTTGTGTGTTTTTTATTTCATATTAGAAGAGAGAAGAAATAAAAACTGTGTTGCTGCTGCTCTGTTTCTATTATTGTGATCACCTCCAGTGATCTGCATGTGTGTGTGGTTTGCCTTATCGTTGCAACGATCCTCCATCATAAAGTTGAGGTTACTTGGTATCTAAGAAATCAGGGACCCTCACACCCACCTCATAAGTGACAGAAGGTGTGGTTTAGGCTTCTTCCATAGGTAAAGAGGCTGAAAAAGAGTTATTTATAGCATTGGATCTCAATCTACTCATTCCAGAACACCTAGACCTAAAAAATCCAACCGATGATATATTGGTGATATTCCCTCAATAAAAACTTGTTCCAACTGATGATTTAGAGGATTATAGGTCGGATCTCCCCAAGGAGAATTGGATTTTTCGCAGTAGGGCATTGAGAAAAATTTGGAGCTTTATCGCCTGTGCCCAGATAGCAGTTTTTTGGAACTGGTTGGGGACTCTCGACCACTGGCCAGTCAACTTGGGGACCATTGGGTTGGACTCCAGAATCTCTTAAATGATGGACTGAGACTTATTTCCCAATTTAGCACATGAAAAATAATAGGTTCTCGACCTAGGATGCATGAAAAAAAAAGTTTGAGGGCTACAAATCTCTTCAAGAAGCTGAGGATGATATTTTCCACCTGGAGGGTCTCATACAGAAGCATGCAGTGGTTACTACTTCTCAGGACAAAATCATTAACAGTCTTAGGTCTCAACTAGTAGTGAATGAAGGAAAGGAGGTTGAGTAAAAAGAAGAATTGTTTGAGTGTTAGGCCTAGTTGAAGCATCAGTAGATTAGGGATGAAGATATCCACTCTAAGGCAGATGAGGAGAAATAAGTCCTAGCGGAGTAGCGGTAGACCATATAGGGCACTCGGCAACGGATGACATGGGTCAAGCGCATGATTATCATGGTCAATCTATAATGAAACTCCTGAAAAAGATATGCTCCAATATGTGTATGGACCTCGTAAACTTTGTCTTGTTTGATTTTTACATGCTTGAACATGTTCTTTTCTTTATTATCGCACTTCTACAATATTTAAAAGACAACCAATGATCAATCTCTAAGCTCGTGTGACCCATGATTAGTGTAAGAAACAAGGGGTGACCATGTTATTGTAAATTCATATGAGAGTCTTAGACATCAAAAACTCATGGTATTCTATTATTTACTGGCCACTAAGAGAGTTCAAGAAGAGAGATGTTGTGTCTAGAGAATAGGGCTCTCAAAATAGCCTAATTTCTCTTCCAATGAGTGCTAGTTCTTGAATGGGGTAACACTATGGGAATTTAATTCTACCCGAACAAAGGGGAATGAAGAGTGTGAATCAAAATTCCCAAAATCTATAACATAGGGGGGTGGCATGATGATACGGGACAACTTTTTTCCATGTTAAAAACATAGAACTCATACCGTTATCCTGATATTGGGAGGAAAATACAAGGGTCGACCAATTAAAATGTTCAAAACATGGAACCTATATTATAATTTTATCCAAATTCCTTCAAGAAATTGTATTAGGATGGTTTATGAACCAATGTAGCCATGTACCTTACTTTTAGGGAGTTCCATTAAATGTGGAGGAGGATGAGGATCTAGATAAGGGGAATATGAAACATGGAAATGAAGAGTTGAAATGTTCAAATGGGTTCTAGAACTCTCAAAATTTCACCCCCATGGATTTTATCTCATTAGTGTGGGTATATTTGTTTGAACAAAAGTCAAACTCATCTTCTAGGAAAGCATCTTCTTAGATGTCATGTGATGATCGAATAACATGGATGATGTGGTAGATGGTCGGCACTAAAAAAATGGGCCTCTCAGATGAAAGAATATGATTCCTTACAGTTTTATATCATACAATGAGGATGATAGACACACAGTTTAACATCATACAGTGAGGAAGTTATCCATGCAGTTTAACATCATATGGTGAGGATGGTTCATGGAACATATTACCATCATGTGATGAGAACACATCTCATATTTTAGAATCATGTGATTGGGGTGTAGTTTATGGGACTTATAAATCAATATTCCAACCATTCATTCCTCATTCCAAGTCATGAGGGATCCCATGTTTATTTCATAGGGTAGCGTTGCAGTTCGGTATCTTGAAAAAATGACATTGTGAACCTATGTGAATGATACCCACCCAACCATGAGAGTTGAGGGTGAACATAGCATAAAAAGAAACTCTACCCCAAGATACAAATTTGAAGGAAGGTTGCATACTGTTTATGGTTTTCATTCTTAGACCATGAATTTCATTTTATGGTCATAATGCTTGGACCTATTGTATATATTTTAAGGGTTGTGTTGTATGGACCAAAGGGGAAGTGTATCAAAGTGATGTATGTGAAATTGATGGAAGGTTACCCTATGTGAAAGGAGGGTCCTAGGAATCCAAGTAATGATTCATAAAACACTCTTAAGACAAATCATAAATTGGTTAAAGACATGATGTTTAGAATTGGTATCTGGTCTTAGTTTAAGGTCATATAGTTTGGTCTATAAGGCTCCCTAAAGTATTTGACATGGCATGAAAGGGTACCAACATGACATAAATGGATCCCAGGAAAGCTTGTGTTCCCTGAAAAATGTAGGGGGTAGGTTGAAAATAGTTTAATTTAATACTTATTTGACCAAATGGGTAATAGGTGTTCAGGGAAAGATACTTTTATGGAAATAAGAGTGATAACCGAATATAAATGGAGGGTCGAATGAACCCTCCTCTAAAGAAATCATGGAAAACTACACCCTCAATTGATACATGACATGGATGAGGACCGATTCCAGTGGTGGTTACTCCCTTGAATGAGGGTATTGAATATTCTCATACTTGGATATGATGAATCCCAATTTCATATAGGGCCAGTCTACAGTTTAACGTCATATCTAAGGATGTTAGTTTTTTCCATCCTATATATTTTATATAGGGAATCCTGGTTTGATATAGGGTAAAATCATTTCTTATTTAGAGTCATCTCAAACTTTTTCAGTGTAAGAATATTATTTAAAATCATGCATCGAGGAAGCTCTATCCTCATAGTAGTATATGATGACATCCCAATCCAATGGTGGGTCAAGGTAATTGAAAGGGTATTGTACCTAGAAGGAGTGATGCAGGAGAATTTTGAGGTGATTAAATCGTAGATAATGGATGGTTCCATGATGAATCTATGGTTGGTCCTAGAGAAATAAATTCTCGGAATCACAAAATATCCCATGAAGATGGAAATCAAGCCACATGTAATTTTGGAAGTGGATGCACAGAGTTTAAGATCATACGGTCTGGTCTATAAGAAGAGGGATATTCAAGGATGTCTGCATGATGTAAGAGTGAAAACCCAACATGAATTATCCAAGGATTCCATACACTATGTGAAGAAATCCTGAAGACGGTTGAACATATTTTTAGTTCATACATTATGGGACCTAAAAATTACTTTAGAGTCATGTTTCTTGGATTAGGGGAAATTAGATTGATGTTGTAATGTGTGGACTTTGAAATGTTTTCTTTGAGAATATTTGTGGACTGAAAAAGAGATAAACCCCGACATGAATGAGAAGAATGATGCCCATGAACTAGACAAGTATCAAGAGGTAAACGAAAAATAGTTTAAGGTTGTAATGGTTGGACTATGTCTAGAGAGCCAAATGGTTGATGAATTCATGGTTTGGCCTGGAGATGAGATGTCCGAGTGTCATTATTTATCCCATGAGAATTGGAATCAATCCACACATAGTTCTAAAACACAGTGTGGTAGAATAATGATTTCAGTAGGTGAAATCCTATCTGGTGATGGAATTTAAGAATCCCATGGTCATCGTGGGGCATCCCATGTTTGGGGCATGGGGTACAGTTTATTAACCATCCCATACTTATAACACAGGGAATTATCGATTTAAAACGAGGTAAAAATAATTTCTTATTAAGAGACATCAGGATTTTTTATAGGGTAGAATCACAATTTAACATCATGCATTGAGGATGTTAGGAATTTCAATTTCAATTCATATAACTCAAACTATAGTGGCTGTAAATAATTTAATGTCATAATTCCAAGGCATGTTGTAGATAGTTTAAGGTTGTGTTTCTTTGACCATAAGATGGAAATTAGTTTATGGTCTTAAATATCATACTAATGGGTCTTAGTTTAAGTTCATGGAGTTTAGACCATGGGTTATTATTTTATGGTCATAATGTTCGGACCGTGGGATGAGTTTCTCAAGTGGATATGTGTTGTACGGTGGAATGACTATCCCATTGTGAATTAGGACTATGGAATCCCATGACCAAATCACGTATTCTGGATGAGACTCACACATAGTTTAAATTTCTCATTCTAGTAATTGGTCTCCTAGATTAATTTCAGAGATTATAGTCTTTATATAGGGGCTCTTAGAATGGATATTTGTAGCATAATATAGTGACAAACCCGACATGAATAAAGACCAAGGAGGCATAACACCACACCACACATTCCAGAGAGATCCCATATATAGTTTAAATTCATGATTATTGGACTTGGGATCCTATTTTATGGTCATAGAGTTTGAACCTATGGCTCTTAGTTTATGGTCATAGAGTTCATACTGTTGGGTGAGTATACCCATCAAAATAGATGTTTGTGATGTGACAGGAACAACCCACAATGAATGAGGACCAAGGAGTCCCATTCCACAGAAAAAATTCCCAAGGTATGCTTGCACATAGTTTAGAGTAATGCTGAAGGGGCATGACCTCATAGTTTAAGGTGATAGAGTTTAGAATTAAGGCTCTCCCTTATGTGATGTACTACTTGAAAAACTTGGTGTTGGTGGGAGGTGTGATATACTCTCTGTCCATAGTGATCAATGAGTATGAGCCATTAGAATACACATTATGAATTATATAGGTTCCTTCCCACTTGGGATCTAACTTAGGTGGATTCTTTCTATATACCATTAGTGTTCTAAGATACAATACTATGTCACCATAAAGAAAGGAGAGGAGGAGAACATTATTTTTGAATGCTCTCTCTATCCTGTTCCGGTGTCTCTCTAGATTGTGGAAGGCCAAAAGCCTATTCTCTTTGAGGGATTCCAACTTAGTTAGTAGAAAATTTGTTATCTTCTATGGTTTCTTATGGTCATAGATAACTATTTGGAGTGATTTAAACTAAAACATGATGGGAAATAATTATTCTATTCTTTATACTAGGGATTATGGGGTCACCTGGGTGGAATTGAGATTTGTCACCTGATAAGCTCAGACGGCATTGGGGATTTATCTGGTCAAATTTCCTTATTCTGGCCCACCATCTTCTGTATAATGTTATAGAGGTTCTTGATTCATGTCATGGTGTGTCCATTTTCATGTGCATGATATAGGGAATTGTGGTTTAACTCAATGTTGTACTTAGTGTACAATCTCTTCAACTTAGCAGCCCAAAATTTGGTGTCATTGTCAGTGTGACTTATGTGAGGAACTCTGAATAAGAGGATGATGTGGTAGCTCAAGTATTTTAACATGGATTCTTCCTTGAATTATTTGTGGGGAATCACTTATTCCCACTTAGAGAATAAATCTTTCATTATCAGAATAAACCTGCACTGGTGAGTCGGTGTTATCAACACACATTTTAGCAACACACGTTTTACTTTCTATTAATCATGGTAGTTTGACTATGTTTAAGGAGGATCCTCTAAGCGGTGGGTTCCCACTCTCCCAAGGAGGATAGTGTTTCACCCTGCATCTCCTTCTTCCCTTCTCCGACATGCTTCGGTCCCCAGCGGCGTCTTCCCCGGGAGCTCGGTATAGTGCATCGTCGTCCCTGGATCTCGTCGTCCTTTGTGCTTCAGTAGATCGGTGAGCCTCAGTCCTCAGATTCCAAGTTTTAGAAGATGACGTGCCTCGGTTTGCGGCAGTGATTCCCCAGGGAGCATAGCGCGTCTCAGTCTTCCCGTTGTGTGGATTGGCGCTTCGGATTCCTTTTCACACCTGGATCTTTCCACGGCGAGGTTGGATTGGCTCTCGATGGATCTGATGTCTCCAGTGGGGTTTGTTGCAGGTTCCAGAGTGGCTTGGGGGAGGTGGATCTCTATTTAATGGTCTATCGGTGGAGGTTTTTTCATTGCGGTGTGATTTCTACTTTGGTTGGATTGTGATGTTTTGGTTTTTGGATTGTGGTGGATGGTTTTTGGTGTTGTTGGCACTGGAAAAGCACTACTCTTGGTTATGTGGGTTCCTCTCCTACTATTGTAGTCAGTTCATCCGATTTGGAATCTGGCGTGGGTTCTGCTTTTTCTTGATTTTATCAGTTTCACCCCATAGTGGAACTTCTGGTATGGTCATCTTGGTTCTCCTCCCTGGTGGTGCTTTTTGGCGCAGTTTTTAGGCCTTCCAGCCCTGGGTGGCATTGTCCTGACATCCTGTAACATGGAGCACCTTCCCTTTGGTTTCTTACTATTTCGGTGTCGAGAGTGGCTTGTGGAAACGTTGTGGTGGGACTTGTTTTGGCATCGGTGAGGTGATCTAAGTCAGTGATGTTGTTATTTTTTATGTTTTAATGCAGATGTTGGTCTTGATCACTAGGTACTGGTCCCAGAAGAGGTTCAGAGTTTGCGGTTCACCTATGCATACTGTTTGGATTTGGATTTTTGAGAGGGTATGGTGAGAGTCATCGGATCGTGCCTGTGATATGACATAGGAAACTTGCTTGCTGAACATCCATGTAATGGTGGAGAGCTACATCACGATTCATTCACTGTGGAGGGACCGATCCAAGTTTTCAGTCCGGGTTTATTTTCCAACCTTCGGGTTGTGATTTTTCTTAATTATATGATTTCTGGGTTCCCTATACTTACCTTAAAAGGGGTTTTATCTTTATTAATAATAAAAAAACATTTAAGGACTTCGTTCCGTTGGATTGGAGTGGTCCAACAACATCAAGTCCCCATAGTGAAAAAATCCATAAATACCTGGTGGTATTGAAAAGATCTAGTGGTCAATGAATAAATTTGACATAGATCTGACATATATTACACCTCTTGGCATACTTAATGAAATCATGAACCATAGTGTTCTAGATGTATCTCAGGCTCTGAATCTAGTGGGAGAGCTTCAATACTACATGATGGCCACTGCAGGACCCACCATCAACCTCCTTCATAACTTGTGGAATATCACCTCCTTGGATTCAACATAAGGTAATTCCATCAAAACTATATCTGTAGAGAGTTTATTCAAGTTTATTCCTGATTTAGAGGGTAAAATTTGTTTTACACCAAAAAATTCACTAACACTCAACCTGTACTGATGGGATAATTCCACATTAGAGTTACTCAATGAAAGGAGATGTCCAACCAGAGTTTTCATCCATTTTGGGGGACCCAAGGGTCCTGTTGAACAAGAACCAGCAGTCAGATAGTTCAAATTCTAACTATTATCAATTCTTGAATTACTAGAGTGATTCTCCTCTAATGCACCATAGGAATGAACAGTTCATCCTGGATAGGTTCTGAATGATATGTAGCTAAAATAGAAAAGGTGTCATTTCAATCATTCTATAACCAAGAGATATGAGTCACTTTTGAATTAGAAGGGATTGTTCCATCATCTAATGAGTTCACTCTATGAGGGGCACAAGATCTGGATTTCTGATGGTATAGTCACCATTAGTTTTTTTGACCACTAGTTTGGAGGCTCTCTTCACATGAAAGAGAAGAACATCAATCTCAAGGTCCAGATCAAGACTAATGATGAGAGCCTGGTACTATTCCTTATTTTTGGTGTATCCTTATAACAATAATAATAAGTATAGAAGAATTTCATTATCCAGAGTAATGAAAATGATCCCCAAGCCTACTCTATTGAGTTTGGGATTTTTGAGACTTCTACTCGTGGGGATCTAGGAGGCACCATCAAAATGCATATACCAGAATGGAATGACCTAATACACTGAGAGTATATCCTCATCTAGGAATTCAAAATCTAGGGGAAATTATTCAAGGAAAAAATGGGAGGCTAGGAAATCTTCCAACGTTATACCTTTGATAGTTTTCTACGAAACGAACTGGATAACCAACTATTCAAGGGTCACTTCCTTGTGTTCCAATCATCCCATAAACATGGTGTTGTTCAATATATACTTTAGCGGATCCAAATAGAATTCCAATTGTATTTCATGATTCATAAAATAATGCAATAACTTCTACTCTACAAAAACCAGTGTGAGAAAACACTTCTCAATAGGGTAGTATCTTGTCACTGTGTCTAGGAGAATGTTACTGAGATAGTATAAATTTTACTATATTCCATTATTAATATTTTGTGTGATAAGGGTTCCAAGGTACCATTTCAGGGTGGTCACTTATAAAACCAAAGGTTTACCTGAGATGGGTGGTATCATAAATGGATTTTGTAGAAGATACTACTTGATTTCCTCAAAGGAATTTTGGAATTCATCATCCCATTGGTAGTTATATCCTTTCATTATAAGTATATAAAAGGGAATACACTTTTTAACCATATTTTTAATGAATCATCATATGTATGTTAAGTGGTATTAAATTCCTCGAAGATCTTGGAGGTTTCTTAGGGGAGACATCTAGCTGATGGTATTGATCTTCTTTGGGTTGATCTCAATTCCTTTATATCTCGTGATAAATTGAAGAAACTTCCAAGAGGAAACCCTGAATGAAGACTTCAAGTGGAGAATCTTTATATACTATGAGTAGAAAAAACCAAATAATTTCTCAAGGTCTTGAGATGGTCTTTAAATGAGTGTGATTTGACCACCAAGTCTTCCACGTAGAATTACACCAACATCCCAAGAATTGGTTTGAATATGTGGTGCATGGTCTGATGATAAGTAGATCCTACATTATTCTGGCCGAAGGGCATCACCTAATAGAATAAGTTCCATTGTGGCACCCTAAAGGTGGTAGATTCCTCGTCCTTGAGGGCTATCTAGATCTTGTTATACCTGAAATATCCATTCATTAAAGAGAGATCCCGGAACACATCATTAACATAGATCAACAACTCTATCACTAGAAGGGAAAATCATCCTTCAAAAAATGGAGGTTGAGATCCTGGAATTTGATTCAAAATTTATTATACATGTTCTTCTTCCTGAATGAAATGATCTGGGCTAGACACCTGGGGTACTGGACTTCCCAGAAAAAGTTTTCTTTGATAATATTATCATCCTTGACCTTGAATGTGGTACCGTGAGAGGGATGCATTTTTCTGGGAGGGTTCTTGAAGCCATGATGACTCTTTGGGGGACCAAGATAGTGGATATTGACTTGAGAGTCTAGTTATGGCACTTCATCGTAGCTCTAAATAACACATCATGGGGTTGCTTCAAAAAAATCACATACTACTATTTCTCCTCTAGAGTCATGGTAGCACTGATCATCATTAGTCTTGAATCTTCATCAGTGCCAAGATTCACCTAAACCAACTCATCAATGGTGGTGAAGAAACTCTATTTTAATGTGAGAGGAGTGTCTTCCAAATCCTCTTCATTGTATGAGGTGGGAGAATTTGTGGTAGGAGGAGGTTCATCAGGGATAGCTAATCTAGCGAGAACACTGGTGCCTATATGGGAAGACCTATAATCCTCACTACAAGATTCATGCTCTGCTGAAACCATGGTGACAGAGGCTATTGAACCAATTATATTAGGCCTTTGACTGTGAGTTCTATTCTTTATATCAAATAAATGGTGGTGATTCACCTTCTGATGATTAAAACCAACCCTTCTAAATAGGATTGAATGTCGTGAGATAATGGACATGGCGAAAACCCCCCATTACATCAAAGAGTTAATGGTTTCTGGTATCACCTGGTCTTTTTCTATGTAAGAGTATGAGGTAATCATTGAATTCTCTTTCCATTTAGGGATATGATGCCCCTTTCTCTTGGAAATGAAAAAAGTAACTTCCCAAGTCTATCATTGTGGCCTCTAACCAGTGAATTGGTAGAATTAGGGGATCATCTATAACTGTACACGGTTTGGTCACAAAAGTAGTTCACTGAACCTCATTGGTCTAAACTTTCATCCCCTACATCTTGTAATAGTCAGCATCCAGATAGTGGGTTTTACATGAGTTGAAGGGGGACTCATCCCCTTAAAGTACCCTTAATCAACTATTTATTGATTATTTGAGCCACTACTGATACGTAGAGGGGACTTTCATATGTAGATGAATCCATGTACTATATAAAATCTAATTTTTTGTGGTATCCTATGAGACTACAATGAATTTAGAATATGGTATCAACCCTCTAAAATGTGTCTTCAATTGAATCCTATTGCATTTCCTCTCCTTAGTCTATTCATAACCCTAGATATTCAAGTTAGAGTGATTCAATTTTTATTTGGTCATAACCATCTTGCGAAGCATCTGGGTCGGGATGAAGTTAATCCTAGAACCTATGTCAACCATGAAGTGATGGATCTCCATTACATTGAACTAGATTGTGACGTACTACAGGTGGATGTGCCCCTACATGGAGGTTCCTTCATCTTCTAAGAAGAACAAGATGATATCTTATAATTCCCCTTTCTCAAACTCCTCTTCACATTAGGTCTCTATAGCAGCTACATCAGCTTCAAACTAAAGAGGGATATTCAATGATTGTATGAGGGCCTCACACATTTCATTCACTAATCGGAGGTCCTTGAGGATCTATATCCATTCAGTTATGTTGGTGAGGAACTTCAACACATCATACTTATGTGATAAATGCATATTTCTGACATAGGAGGTGCTCCTTGGAAGGAGGCACAATGGGTGTTTTGGGTTATACCATGGGATTCTGGCTGGTACATTTAATTTCCCACCGGTGACAAGTTAACTCGCCCAGAACCATTTTTGGCTGACTGTTGGCTAGCTAATACATGACTCTAGATGGGCGTGGCTAATTCAAGTGTGTTCATGGATGATCATATTGTTCAATTAAAAATTTTGACTCCAAATAATCTTATCGATCATTTAACATGGTTAAATGTGAATACATGTCCGAAGGAGTACGCTAGAAAGACTGTGGTTGCTAAGATCCACGCAAAACCTTATGCCTGGTCTTGGTAGCATGCATGGATTTATTTGAGGCACTAGACTAAGGATTCTGGTGGATCTCATGTTCTCTACCTCTCCTTCAATGGAATTATATAGAGGCACTCAGGTGGTTTTCCTGATGTTCCACTTAATGGGGAACCATAAAGGGATCTACCAATTCAATGATTTTTACAGAGGCATACTTTTGGTCATCATTAGAGGGATCTTTGAGTTCCATGAGGATCCAAAGGTAGGTTCCTAACTAATGAGGCATGAAATCATTGAGGGCGTGAGATGGATTATGCACTAGTATGGTATTTTTATTTCCATTTTTATTTAGGTTCCTACTTTTCGAAGATTTGGAGGGTTGTGACGTAGATGCAATAGTAGAAGCTGCGGAAGTCCTGACCACTTCAAGAGGTTAGGTCCCACATAAGTAGGTGTGTATGATTTCCTAATCGTGGGTGAATTATCTGTGAGCCGGCCATTTTTCATACTTATGATTCCCATAGTTCGAAACTTATTTTCATTCACTTGTACCCTCAATGCCGTTGTTGGGGTTAGCAAAGACATGTGCCACCTATTACAGGATGTTTCCCAACATAATCAAACCATTATCCACTTGGTCCTAGAGAAATCCTTGAATATATAGGAATCAGTTATGGTATGTCTGAGGATCATGTATAAAGGGAAATGGTCATGCAATCAGTGTGTTCTATTTCATGGGGCCTCCTACACTCTGGAAGCTTCAGAATCCCATTTTTTCAGAGCACAAAGAGAATAGTCAATGACTTTTTCTTCCTTGAAACAATAAGTTCGTTTCCTTATATATGGGAAGCGAACTCTAGGAACTATGCCCTAATTAGGGACTAGAGCCTAATGTGGGGATATAACCACATTCTCTTATCTAGGAAGTTGTGCTTGGTGAGGTGACTCCTACTGGTTCTGCACTGGGTGAGGATATTCTTGCTAAGGCTAGTGAATTTGTAAAGGCTCTTCAAGAAAAGGGGCCAACAACTCTAATGGATCAGGGGATTCTACTTATACTATAGTAGTAGTCTGTTCTTTGGTATACCACTTGTAGGATATGGAAGAGCCAATGGGGACGACTATTTATCCTGTTGAAAGGCTTCATCAAGGCAATGGACCTATTCATAGATTTCTCAACACCCACATAGGAAATTATTAGTGATGAGGGTAGAAAAAAGTTTGATCTTGACATTCCCCACACACATTATCACTAACTTTTCTTGAGTCGTCAAAATGTCAAGAGAGTACTTGGGGCATTTTTATATGGAAACAAAATATGTGACTTGCTCATCAGACATTTTCTTTCACTTAAATATTTCACCTATACATGACTTGCACATGGTGGAGCCCAAATAATAGGTAAAATACTTTTAATGGACTTCCTAGATAGTGATGGACCTTATATGTAGATAGATGTACCAAACAAACAAAGTTCCTTCCAATAATTGAATGAAACGCCAAAATATGCAGGCATCCTACTGCTTTGGAGTTCCTAACATGGGTCCACACCCTGATATGAAGTTTTAAAAATGGTGCAGAAATCCACCAATATTATTTCATGAGGAAAATTTAGGGTTCCCAAAATCTAGGAGAACTTTCATGTCATGCACCCATGCTAGGTAGAACTTTCCATCAGGTTGGATTTCCACCAGACGCATTTTCAAGGCCTCAAGGTGAGCAGTGAGAGTAGCTATCAGATTATCCTTGTGAGGGTTCCTATCTTGAAGTGGATTTATTCAATGAAAAGTGATGCATGCCCATCATAGGGCATGGTCAAAAGCAATTATAATTTTTCCTGGTGTAGCATAGTGGCTATCCAGGGTTATCTCACTTCAAGAGGCTTTCACTTTGTTCACTTACATCTTTTAAATCACCTAAGCTATAACTTTTTGTTGTTTTTATTAATTTAAGACAACAATTACAATATTTTTTTGTTTTTGATTACTTTTCTAAGGACATGTAATATAGAAATCTAAACTAACATGTAATGATAAATGTAGTGAGTTAAGAAGCACTTGGTGTTGGGGTTCAATCTTTGGTTAAATCATGGTTATCGTTTATGTGTTTGAATTTATTTTGATAATCCAAACATGAAATCTCATGTTTGAAATAATATTATTTATTTTGAAATTTTGGAATATCATTGAATTTATAAGAAATCTTAATTCAACCTCCTCCTTTAAAAAAGGATGAGTACACTCCTTTGTCTAGGAGGTTTCATCTTCCGGGACCCAACTCTATCAATTTTCTTTCATCCATTTATTATCTCAACATCATATTATGATGAAGTGACCAATGGGAAGAGGAATAATTAATTAAATAAAATAGTAAAAATAAATTTAGTTTCATTTAATTAGTGGGTAGTCATCTAATCATATACATTCGCCTCACCATTCATGCTACTCAAATTTATCTAAAACATAAAATTGAATTTTTAGAAAAATTAAAGAACACTTTGACCTACCCCTAGGTGAATCCTGGAGGTCAGCCTCTCATTTCCAAGAGTAAGAGATCATAATGGTGGAAGAGGGAAGAAGGGAAGAAGAAGGGAGAGAAAATAAAAAAAATGTTGGGTGAATAAAAAAATAAAAATGGAATAATGGTGGGTTAGAAGAGAGAGAGATAGAGAGAAATAAAATAGATGAAAAGAAATGAAAATAAATTGCATTTATATAGAATATAAATGATGTTAAAATAATAATAATAATATTTATTATTATTATTATTATTATATTTAATAGAATATTTTATGAAAAATGAGAGAACAAAGAAAATGATAAAATAATTGTAAAATAATAATGATATAATTATGGTAATGATGATGATAATAATAATATTATTATTATTAATAACATTAATATTAATAACATTAACATTAATATTAATAATAATAATAATACATATAATTAATTGAAGAAAATTGAGAAGAATACTTATGGGATGGATAAAGAAACACAAATTCATGGATTAATTTAATAAAACTAAAATTTAAATTATAATTAAAAATAAAACTAAAATAAAGAAAACTAAAAAAACGAAAAAGAAAAAATGAGGGAGGAAGAATAGCATGTATCATCCACCCTCCCTTGGTGGACATATCCTCCTTGGTTCCTCATATGGAGTGGGATGGATTGGATTGATTTGGGAAAGAGGTGCTCTTCTTATTTTATAGGCCAAATTTTCTCTCCGAAAGCTTCTGTGTGTTAGACCCATTAACTCTCTAATTCATGTGTGTAACCCTTTATAAAAGTTATTCATAAATTTGTTTAAAATCTCCCATAAAAATTTCATTGTATTGTGAAATGTTTAGAGATAGTTATTCCCATTTCACTTTGAGAATTTTTCTTCCCATACAAACTCTCCATATTCCATTTCTCAAGTTTCCCATGTATTAATGGCTTTGAAAAAGGTCAATTTGTGTGTAGAAAACTCCATAAATGTTATTAAGGAATGTCATATAGGTCTCCACATATAATTTCAGTGCATTTGGAGAACCCAATAAATAGATATGGTTTAACCATAAAAAATATCCTGATCAATGAACAATTTTGAAGGACTAACTTTTAAGATGGTTTCAGGCTTCCAAATGGTGTATTTAGCATTGGGTCTAGAAGAATGAAATGAATCCCAGGATGCAAAGAATCATAAAAATAAATAAACTCACAATTTGTATAATTATAAAATATTTCGTTTCCTAAATACAGAAATAATTTAAAAGAGTTAAAATATGCCATTTTCTGATTGAGCTCAAAATAACACTAAAATCATAAAATGTGATAATTTCTCTTAAAATATAATATTTGTGTTGATTAAAAACATTTAAATTAAAAGTAAAATTATGGAAAATATTTCTTCGATTAATTCCCTCAAATTTAACCATTCTTTTTCTCAAGCATAAAATCTCAACATTGAAAATCAAAGGCACCAATGTTATCAATATTCAAATTTCAATGCAATAAGATCAAAAAACTGTCAATGTGATATCAAATTTTAAAATTCCACAAAAAATATCAATTTTATTTATCGTTATCCAAAGAAGAAACCAATCCATGTATTTTACTTTACCCTTTAAAAAATGAGGGTGTTTCTACTTTTATTCATTTAAGCTCCTCGATTCGTTACTATCAAACATTCCAAGTCATGATTTTCCTCACTTTTGATTCTTTTCTCTCAACACTCATGACACAATTCAAGTACTATTATTCTCATATCATGATAATATGCTCCTTATACATAGGATTATAAAGGAAATAATTTCTACACTTTGTAAATTCAAAAGTCACATAAAATCGTGAGGTCTTGTAATCAAGGTTCAAATGTCTCTAAGTCATAAGGTTAGTATGACATGATGTTAAAGATTAAAGCTCAAGGAGTAGGTTTATCTATTAAAAAATAAATCATGATATTCAAAGTTAAAAAGTTTAATTATATTCTCCCCTTAAATTTTTATCAACTCCCAACATCCCCAAAAGTCCAAAGTAAAGATTGTGATTAGTTTATGCATAATGAATTATTTTCTCCCTCTCATGAATATTTTTTCTGATTTTATATATTTTTTATTTTTAAAATAAACATTTTATTTTTTTTATTTGTTATAAATTTATAATTAGAACAAGCCTCACATACACCACCTAACCACGTACGATAAAAATAATAGGTCTAGTAATGGTGATTTTTAGTTTACCCAAATAACAACCAATTTTTCTCATTTTTTTGGTTCTTTCTGTCATTTTCATTTTTTTATATTCAAGATGAGAAAATAGTAGAGTTAAATTAATGATTCTACAAACTTTTAAAATTCCCACAATAAAAAACCTCCACACTTCTTTCTTATAATGTAAATCATCTCATTTACCATGATTCCCTTTACCCCCATACTTAAACTATAAAATTTCATGAAACTAATAAGAGAAGGGTGGGAATGGATAAATATAGTTCAAAAAATTGCTCATTCCTCTAAAGTTAATTCTTGGTCTATATGGGTTAAAGAATTTTTTATGTAAATTTAGTCTTTTATGTACAAGTTGTTTATCAGAATATGACATTATAATTTTAAAGGTGTTTTTTATAGTCATAGCTTTGAAAAGTTAAAATTCATGTTATATGAGGTGGCATGTCCCAATATCAGTCATGAAATATGCTCAAGATAAAATATAAAGTAATTGGTCTAGAAATACTCTTAGGAATGGTACATATTATTTGGGACAGTCACTCAAGGCATGATTAATAATAAAAAATCAATTCAAATTAATTTCATACAAATAAATTTATGAATAATGGTTGAGGAATTTAATTTACATAAATCAATTAATTTCTTAAAATCATGATTCCTTATTTTAATATCCATGCTTCATTATAAAAATTTAATTCTTCATTTTAATCATTTAATCATATCAACATTAAAATATAAAACATAGAATCACACGATTCCTAAGAAACTCATGTATTCTATAAAAGTTAATTAATTCATAACTCAAGTATGGGCATGCAATTTCACTTTAAATCCCAAATCATGATTTGGAAAAAATGTAAAGAGTTTAAAATTTTAAATAATAAAAATGAACTCCCTTTCCTAAGAATATTAGTCCTTATCCTTCACTAGTCGAGGATTCCTTCTACCATATATGACCTTAAAAAGATTATTACTTAATTAAGTGAAATGATCATGTTATCAAATCTAAAAAAGATAGGAGGGGGTGTTTTTATGATAGACTACCCCAAATAAAAGAAATTTAAATATGAACTCCTATAAATCAAGTAAAAGGATAAGTCTTGGTATGATCCCCTAATTGGGCCCTAAATTTTTACTACCTCCACAATGAAGTACCAACTATTATTCAAAATCAGATGGTGGTTGAAGCTTATTTGATTTGAACCACCACATATGAATTTTTCCAGCATCCACTTCTTTGTTCTTGAGGAATGATCCATGGATAGAGTATACCAGATTCTCCCCCTTGACAATTAGGTATAGATTATATGGAGGGGATTAGATGAAATAGGGATTATCCACCTTCTTTGATGATACTTATGACACCTCTTCTAGTGTTTGTTTCATATAGGCCTCACGAGATGAATGATAAAAGGGGAAGTAAATGGGTATATTTACTTAAATAAAATCTGAATTTTTAAAAATTAATTTCTCCCCATTCATAAAATTATTATATTTCATGATTTCCTAAGGGTCTTCAACTTGGATATATTCCTTATGGGGCTCCTCAAATGTATGTTTACCAAAATAAATGATCTTGATGTGTTTCTAAATAAGTGAACATCGAGGTTCTCCTTCTTCCTCTAAGGAATATAAAAAATTGTCTAATTCTATATAATCAAAATAGTAAGGATTGTTTAAAAATTCATATTCAAAAAAATCAAAAGAGATATGGTCAAATAAAGGATCAACTCTCTAATATTGTTCAGTTTAAATTAAAGCCTCAGTGGTAAGTGCCTCATGGAGTAGGTTCTCAGAGGATAGAGGTAGGTAGTTTGGATCCTCCAATTTCACTTAAAATTTCACCACTTTGGTGGTGTCTTCCATCAATTATGTTGGATCTTATTCTTTCATGGTATTGGGAGATCAATCATTTCTTTAAATTCATTCTATAAGTCATCTAATTATTACTAATCTCCCCCATGTATCTCAGCAAGTAATTCTTCCTCCTTGGCCTCATCAGGTAAGAAAAGTGTCTCATATTCTTATCTGGGCTTATATTTCTCTAATGTTTCTTGGACATATGCAATTATTCAATCCATTTTTTCATTTAGATCTTGCACCATCTTTTAATGATTTAGAATTCCATACTTGAGTTTTTGTTTTTTCACTTTCTCCTAGAAATATTATGGGGTAACTTATTCAATTTTGTTGGGAGGAATCAAGGAGCACTGTTTTTATTTCTCGGCCTCTTCTTGATAGAATTTAGTGAAGTAATCTCTAAATTTAGTGCACTATCTGACCAATACTTAAATAACTAATCACTTCAGGGTCTACTTGAGATCCTGGATGAGATCTATGAATTCCTATTATTTGAACATTTGGCTTTGTGCTCCCCAGATCTGTCTAGCTCGTTATGTAAGACCATCTTCTGTAGAATAGGGGGCTTCATCTATTGGCTCTTTCACTTGGGAGTATTTGTTGTTACATGAATTTAAAAAAGTATCCTATGAACTCATTATGGAAGTATTTTTTGTTTTTTTATTTTTATAAAAATAAATGAAATATATATAAGTTTTTAAAGTAGAAAAAGAAATTGAATAACTAATTAGATCTCCGATAATGGCACCAGTTTTGATGCATACCTATCATGAGGTGTGGTCAAAAGAAATTATAATTTTTCCAAGTGTATCACAGTGGATGACCAGGGTATTCTAACTTGAGGAACCTTTTAGTTTGTTCACTTACTTCTTCTAAATCACCTAAGTTATCTATTTTTTTGTCTTGATTAATTTAAGAAAATAATTATAGTCATTTTGTGTTTTTGATTACATTTATAATGACATGAAATATAGAAACGTAAACAATCATGCAACGTTTAAAGGAATGAGTTAAGAATAAAGAAATTGGTTTTGGAGTTCAGTCTTGGTTTCAATCATGATTATCCTTTATGTTTTCGATTTCATTTTGTTAATCCAAGCACGAAATCTCATGGTTGAACTACTATTATTTATTTAGAAATTATGGAATATCATTGAATGACTAAGCACTCTTAACTCCACCTCCTCCTTCAATCAAGGTTGATGACACTCCTTGGTCTATGAGGTGTCATCTTCCAGGACTCATCTCTATCGATTTTGTTTCATCCATTTAGTATCTCAAAACTCATTGTATAAATAACTAACCAATTAAGAGAGTGAAAAATGATTAAATAAAATAATTTAAATAAATTTAGTTCCATGTCATTGGTGGGAATTCATCTAAATAGATACATTTTCCTCACCATGCATTCTATTAAAATTTATCACAAATATAAAATTAAATTTTAAGTAAAATTCAAGAACACATTAACCATCCCCAAGACAATCCTTGAGGTCGGCCTCTCATTTCCCACAATATGAGATCACAATGGTTAAAGTGGGAAGAAGAGAAGAATAAGATAAAGAAAATAAAAGAAAGAATGGTGGATGAATAAAAAATAAAAATGGAAGAATGTGGGATGAAGAGGGAGAGAGAGATAATATAGAATATTATTAAAAAAATGAAATTAAATTTATATAGAATATAAATAATGTTTAAATAATAATAATATTATTATTATTTATTATTATATTTAAGAGAAGATTTTTTTTTAAAATAGAGAATAAATAAAATGATAGAATAATTTTAAAATAAGAATGTTATAATTATAATTATTTTAACAATATTAATAATAATAATAATAATTATTATTATTATTATTATTATTATTATTATAAAAATAAAATTGAGAAGAAGAATTTTTGGATTGATTGAGAAACACAAATTCATGGATTAATTTAATAAAACTAAAATTTAAATTACAATTGAAAATAAAAAAACAAATAAAACTAAAAAATGAAGAAAAATAACTAGTAGATGAATAAAAGCATACAACGGATGGCCTCCCTCAATGTAGATCTCCTTCTTGGTGTCTAATATAGAATGAGATAGATTATAATGGTTTAGGAAGGATAAGATCTCCTCTTTTTATAGGCCAAATTTTCCCTTCGAAAGATTCCATGTGTAGACCCATTAAATATATGATTAATGTGTGGAACCCTTCATGAAAGGGGTTCATAAATTTATTTCACATATCTCCTAAAACTTTCATCGTATTGAACCGTTTTTAGTGAGATTTATTCCCATTTCACTCTAAAAATTTAATCTCCCCATACAAACTCTCCATATTTTATGTCTCTAGTTTCCCATGCATTAATATCCTTGAAAAATTCCAATTCACATATAGATTCCTTCAAGAAAGTTGTTAATAAATTCCTTGTGATTATCCACTCAAAATTTCAGTGCATTTAGGTAGTCCAATCAAGTTATATGGTCCTACTATAAAAAATATCCAGATCTGTGAATAGTTTTGAAGGCCAAACTTTTCATATGGTTTTGGGATTCCAAATGGTGTATTTAATTTTGGGTCCAGAATACTAAAATGAATACTAGAATTCATAGAATCCTAAGAAAATAAATTAAAATTTTTGATAAGTATAGAATATTTTATGGCCTAAATACATAAATAAATTAAAAGAGTTAAATTTTAAAATAGTCCATTTTTATGGTTGATCTCAAAATACCACTAAAATCATAAAGTATGATAATTTCCCTTCAAATATAAATTTTGTGGGATTAAAAAAATTAAAATTAAAATTAAAATTATGGAAAATATTTCTTCTATCAAAAGAATCATGAACTCAGTAAGAAGTCTCGACAGCTTAAGGAGCAGCTCAACATGGATCCTGATGAGGGTAATTACACCGCTCCGAAGGGCTTGGTGAATCATACATCAGTCGCTTGCTATATTATCCCACCTATAATCTTTTTATATGTTCATGATTACTGATATTGACTGGGGAAGTTTTCCAAGGGTAACATGTTTCCCTATTAGAGGAGAAATGGGATCTCATTAGGTGGAGCCATATTCTGGGAGCTGATCTTCAATGAGCTCATCGATGCTCCTTTTTTTATCTTCGACCTACTAAAGAAATGTGGCCACTATGGAATTAGCCTTTAACTTGGGCATGTACTTGGATGGATTGGAGGGTCCAACATGATTCTTACCCTTTTTGATGTTCCAATGGGGAACCAATGACCCATTGGATGGATCCCCAAGGTTTAGTGTGTTTCTATTATAGAGAGTAAGGACACCTTTATGAGGGTCTTTTTGGCTCTACACCACCCCTTGGGGTTGGTTTTCCTTATTACGCTATGCAATTTTTTTCTTTTCCATCTTATTTTCTTGTAGTTGTGGGATGATCATGTTTACTGTAACTATACCCATAATATAATTATCATTGTCGACTTGTAAGTAAGGCTATCAAAGGATAGGGATGAATTAGAGGGCATCATACTTTCCTTATACCATAATCTGAATATGTGGAGATACCTCTTATATGATTCATTAGAGCACTATGAGGCTCTTGACGAATCACTATTAGAGATTTTGGCTATAGATGGGAGATCCATATTGCTGAGTGACTAGTAGTACATAGAACCCAACCCTTTAGAAGTGTTGATCGATGTCCTCGAGGAATGTCTGGCTTCCTAAGTATGCCAACTAATGATCACGGAGGTGGTGAAGCATTGTCCATATGGCCTAGTGAAAACACACGGAATAGCCCATTGTGAGGGACTCTGGGTTGTCGATGTCTGGATTTGCAGGTGGCCATAATATCATATAGAACTAGTCAATATCCAAAGTCTCCCATGGTCCCTCTTGATTAGAGGGAGATTCATGTTTTCATTCAACCCAATATCGTAGAGGTGCTAGCTAAGAGATGGTTGGTGGCACTTAGATGGATTGATTCTATGACTGGTTGGATGGTATAGGAGCTCATGCACTAGGTAATTTTTTGCTTCACACTAGATCATCTCTCAGGGGAAGTACCAACCACACCATCAAATCCTTATAGGACTGGGTGTTTATCACTACCTCATGTGCATGGGCAACGATGATCATATCTAGCTCAGCATATTTCTTACTATCTGTAGGACTCATCCCATACTAGAACAGATCTCCACTATATGGGGTAAAGTTATAGAGGGACACCGGCGATGACGGGGATGGATTCATTGTGATTCCCTGTAAGGGAGACCTAACTTTCTCCACCTACATGTACCTGCGGAGGGATCTAGGGATCATGTGGATTTCACCATATAGGATGGAATGGTTCAACAGTTCAGCTCCTTCTATAGAATCTAGTAGTCAGGGTGCAAATAACATTACCAATTCATCTATGTAATCAAAATAAAATAAGCCTGTGACGTCGTCAATGACTTGGTATTTCATGGAATTTCACCTTCAGTAACAAGTGTTCCTACTTCTTCTCCAAGAAGGATGTTTAAGTAAGGTTACTGATTTAGTATGGGGAAGGCCTCTATGCTGGTAGGTGGTTATGCGGGGAGGACAAAAACATTGATTGGTTAGATCATGAGGCTGACCTTCAGGCTGGTTGAAATGGACACAGGGAGAACCTCTATGTAGAGAAGAAGGAGTGTGAAAAAGACTTATGTACTAGTTTTTGATGGACTGGGGAGTACCTCTTCTTTGGTTGGATATGGTGTGATAAGGACCTTTTTATTGGGTCTCATCATTATAGGTTGGCCTGTAATGGCTGTCGGTGGTGCTGATGATTAATAGAGTCAACCCATCCTGTCGATGAGGCGGTTGGGGCCTCAATCCCAATCGGGAAAAGACGAATCCATGTTAGCCTATTGCAGGGATTAAGGGGACATGCTAGTATGATCTATGATTCTAGGGGCCACTGAATCTGTGGAAGACGATGTCCCGTTTTGTTCATTCTCTTGAACTTTCCCCAGATGTTGGTTTCGGGTGGTTTGGACTAAGACCGGTGGAGCAAAGGTAATATCAACATGTTCCTCTACCTGAGGGTTTGGCCATTGTTTGAACTAAGGGCGCCAATTTGAATCCCTCTTTGGTGGCTCTAAAATATTAGTTACAGATGAGGTGACTCGGGCATCCCCTGCATCATGAACGTTGGGGAGTGTGTCATAGGATGGTTTTGGGGAGAGACTCCCGAAGTGGTTCACTATTGGAATAGGGGATGGTTTCCCCTGGCATATCCTTTTAAGGTAGTAGTTTCAGTTAGGTTTTGACACCTACATGTTTTTGAGAGACATATCCATTATGGGAATGAAACCCTCCTGCTCCGACCTGTGTATGAGGGTGCCAGTATCCCTCTATTGAATGATCTCTAAGGGTGATATGGGGTGTGCACACCTAGTAGTCATGGTAGTAGTAGAATTCATGGTATATGTGATGTCATGGGATATTTTTAATTAATCTTTCTCTTGCCCAAGTGCCTAAAGACATTTGGTTGTTAATTTCTTCTAGCTAAAATCCTGAAATGTAGGTGGATTCATCCATCAGTACAGGTACATGTAAAATGATGCCCAATTCCACAACATCATCCAATTTTATGAATATGGAGATGGTTCCACATTAATAATGTTATAGACTGAGGATTCCCAATTACTAACTACCCTAATTTCCAGTGAGTTCCATGTTGGGGCCATTGTTTTCTTGGTGGGACCTAGCACTAGATATTTGAATATGGTGGCATGATATTCCACAAGTTTATTGAGCACTACTAGTCCCCATGTTTAGGTGAAGTGATTCAAATCAGTTTCACAATTTATATTTCCAACACTTTCGTTGGGGTCCCACCTGCGCATCAACATGATGCGTGTGTGAACTAGATATTGTAGCCCCACATTACCACTTTCCAAAAGTGGGAGAATTTAATCACTTTGAATGGAAGTGTATGATCCCTAATCGAAATGGGATGATGGGATATTGGTTCCTCCTTCCATGGATTTTTTCTTTGGGCACATTCTCAATTCTGAATATCCCTCGTATAGTTAAGCCTTGTTTAAGGAACCTATTCCTAGTGCTATCTCTTTTTGGATGTCGGTTAATTACACCGCTTCATTCTAGTAGGTAAGAAACCTTTTTTCTAGGAGATTATTTATAAGGACCTGGCCTTACAACATTACATAATCATGAATTAAATGAATAATTAACATTGGGGATCTTTTCAGGTTTATATTTTTATAGAATTAGGACATAACTATTACATCTCAAAAGATTAAAAAGTAGACACTTCTACTCAGTTTCCATTTTTTTCATAAAAATAAAAACTCTTAAAAAGAAACATGTCTAGTTCCATGTTTTAGATATCATGTCTTTCCATGATCTCATCCTTGACCCTATTCATCTTTAAGTCTTGTGGAAAACATTTCAAAAACTTTGGGTGAGCATAAAAATCTCAGTAAGGGTTTTAAAACAAGGAAAGAAAACATTAGATCATCAATATATACATAACATAAGATTTTTAACATACCTCAAGAAATCATAAAATTTGTGAAATACGCATAGAAATAATAAGACATAAAAGTAGCTTGGGTCATTCATAACATTCTTACGTAGGGAGTAACCCTCATTGTTACATTTGGAATACCCATAACAGTATATTCCCTAAATATCTTCGGAGAAACCTTAGCGTTTAACTCCTTAGCATTACCTAATGCATTGTAGAGCTATCTTGGTCTCACCCACCCTTAGTTTATCATAGAACCACCCTACTTCATAAAAAATTCCCATGAACCATAACATAATCGTATCACATAAAACATGCATAAAGGAAACATAACATTTCCACATTTCAATCACAAGATATCAATACAACACATTGATATAATCAAAACATTATTAAAACCATTTTCAATACCAAAATAAAATAAAAGTAAAACATGGTATTTATTTTTCATTTAGAAAATTTATGGCTTGTAGAGGAAGCCGAAACTCAAATAATGGTCATGGTGGTGGAGAAGTCATTGTCGCCGCATACGTAAGAAAAAAACATTCCTTTTGTCGTTTAGTAAAACGATTCGTGTAAAAAGATTCCTTTTTAATGAAATTAAAAGTCAAAAGGGTTTTATACACCGTATAAAATAAAGTCATGTAGAAATCAAAATATTCCTCAATGAAAGGATATTAAGACGAAGTCCCATACAAAGATGGTATCCTTAGATTAAGGATAAATCAATTACATAATTATGTGTGAAAAATATAAATACACTCAATATAAGTGGATATTAAGTGTAAAAAAATCCTATTTCATCCACACATATTAAAATCATGACATAATCAAGAAGTAGAGGTTTAACCCAAAGAATTGAAATTGGGTTAAGAAGTTCCCTTACAGAAATTCGACAGCCTAACGGTGTCACTTTAAAATTCAGAAAATGAGTTGATGAGAGATAAAAAGGGTATCTCATAACTTGGACATACAATTTACAACAATAAGGATATATAATAACATATCCCAACATAAGAAGATGTAAATTAAAAGACCTAATAAAAAGAAGTATTTTAAAAAGAGGAGGGTGAAAGGTTCCCTTACCAATTTGGGTAACTTTCGAAACGTACACTCCATGAAAGAAGGACTATACAATGTTGAGGTAAATACCCATAAATTAAAGTATATTACAAAAATAGTAGAATAATAGGTAGTAAATACACCACTCAAAGGGGATAGTAGAAAATATATCATGAATCTCACGGGAAATAAAAGTGAGATAAAAAAACTCTTACCTCGTTGTAATCAATCAAGTCGTATGACAAAAAGATAATAAGAACAAAATAAACAATAAAATACCATGAATATAAATAGAATCATGATAACATATATCAAATGGCATTACACAACACACCACATGTAATAAATAAGTGGTGAAAAATGGAAATATCACGGAATTAAAAGTGAGATAAGAAATCCCCTTACCTCAAGTCCAACTTGTCTTGTTTGTTTATTTATTTTCCTGAATAATAAACATTGGTCAATTTATAAATTATTAAGTAGTTCCTTTAAATTTTATTATTCAATTCATATCACATATTATAATGTTATAATAATTAGTTAATTATGTGAGTTCATATCATACGTTTTGTTGATGTTCGGTACATGAGTCAACAATGAACTTGTTTGAAGAGAATTGTCCATGTAGTTATAAGTAAATCATCTCTGGAACGTTTTTCATGATTTAAATATCATATATATCAAGTATATATGTATTTAATAATATTACATAATGTTTGGAGATAATAAATGAAATGTATCGTTCATGGAGACGGTAGGTCGTACGTACGCATGAACTCTACATTCATTTTTTATCATATTAATGGACTTTAAAACTAAATGTTACATAGATATATTATACTTCCAGTATAATATATATGTTATATAGGTAATATATGTTCATTAATTAAATTATTTATAAATTCCATGTTTGTAATGAAGGAGTCACATCACTTGAGGGGGCGGTTGTCCGTACTTCCTCATATGAAATTATCGCATTTTCAAAACATACAAAGCATAAAGGTATGTTTTAAATATAAAATAAAAAATCATTGAGAGGACATAAATATAATATATATAATATATAAATATATTGACATCTTAATGGCCACCATGAATGGTGTTGAAATAGTATTGAACAATCATCGTTTCGTGAGGCAGTAATTCGCCACCCACAGAAATAGTATGTTCTTTAACCATTACAAGGGGGGTGTGTAAGTGTAGGTGGAATCATTATCATAACAACATACTAGTATATTGAGGATACTGGTGTTATTATGGGATCAAATAATAAGAATATAGTGGTGAGTGAAGAAGGAAAATAAAAAGAATAAACTCGAGAGAAGACATTACCTCTAAATCGGGTAACTCTTTTTAATTTGAGCCAAAGGCTTCCTTGGAAAGACTTATGCCCAAAGTGAGGCTTCTAGGAGTAAGAGAGGGATGTGGAGATATAATATGAGCTGATTTTGGACGATCCAAGGGCTTGAGCGGTGTGGGTAAGGGGCTAGAGTTGGGGGCCTTTTATAAGATGGTGGAGGGTCACTTTTGGAAAGTCTTGAAATGATACATTATTATAAAATGGTTTTCAGATTTTAAAGGTCCCACTATGATATATTTAGAGGATAAGGTGATAAGGGTTCAAAATCAACCCATCCAATAGGTTTTAGACAAGTTTAAGTCTTAGAGTTTACCTTATCTTTTCATTTTATTTAAATTGTTCATTAATGAGGTAATCACTGCATCATCATGGTGTCATAAATAAATTTATTTATTTAATGTCTAAAAATTGTAAAAAAAATATCATGATGTAGGAAATATTTTTATATTTAAAATGAATATTTATAGTCTAAGAGATAATTTATATATACAAAATGAAATATTTTTTACTTAGGTGTTACATAGTTTGGTTATATTTGCCTTTCTTTAAAAATAATATGATAAAAGGTCACTATCACACAAAAGTGATTCCATGGGGTCCCTAAGTTGGAAAAAGGCATCCCACGGTCTGAAATTACACAACCAAAAGTATTTGGACACATGTTGGGGACATTTTATATTATTATTATATTATTTTATTACCCATAACTACCTGATTACTAATTAATCATGATAATTAAAGATAATTGACGTCGTTACTATTCATAATGTCCAAAAACAAAAGAGTCTTAATTACATAATTTAGAACTTATGATTACAAATATGGAAATCATTTTACCAAGTTCCAAACACAAAAATTTCAGTAATTAATTTAAAAATAATTCCTGTTGTCAAAACTAAAGACGGGTTTTTTTAGAAAGTAAAATTTATCAAAATATTGGCTTGTTTTTACATCCAATTGAAAAGTGAAATTACTTCCAATGAACAAAATTTCATTAAGTGATAAAAACATAATTCAATAAAACATTAAAACCAATTAAAATTAAAATCTAAATATATAATTAAATTAGTTGAAAAAGCAGTTTTGAAGTAAAATGTAGTATTTTTCACTATTCATTAAAAATGAAAATTTGTCAGAAAAATACCAAATATTTATCCAAAGTAAATTTGATATTCCAAATTAAAAAATGATATCCATTTTACCAAATTCAAAACATATAATTTTCATTAATTAATTTTATAATTAATTCCCACTTTCAAAATAAATAGCGTGCTTTTAAGAAATAATATCTATCAAAAGATTGACACTTGTTTATGTCCAATTTCAAAGTGAAATTAATTCCAATGACCACAATTGAATTAAATGGTAAATATATATTTTAACTACACTTTAAACCCAATTAAAAATATAATCTAACCATATAAATAAATTACATTAAAAGGAGGTTTTGAATTAAAATACAGCATTTTCACTATTCATTAAAAAATGATCTTTCTCGGAAAAATAACTAAAATTTACAAAAAGTAAATTTGATGTCCCTATTCTAAAGAAGGATTTTATTTTTTCAAATATAACATATAAAATTGTCAAAAAATGGATTTAAAAAGGGTTCGCCATTAAAAGGCGGTTAATCGACCTTTTAAATAATATTAGAATATTTATGCTTAAAATTGGATTCATTCGCATTTTAAGCCTCTATAATTTATTGGGTAATTGTTAAAATATTTAGAAGAAATATATAATCATTTTTTAGTTAGTTCTGTTCATTCCCATCATTACAACGGCTAGGCGTTAACTACCATTTAAAATAATATTATTATATTATTAGTGGACAACGTAAAATTTCAAAGAAACTCGTTGTTGCGTATTGGGTACGCCATCGAACATAGCATTACCTTTAAAGTAATATTAACATTTTATTCAAAAATATTAATATATATGAACATTTCATATTCATTATTTACCTAGGATGTTACATCCTTCCCCCCTTTTGTTAACTGCATCCTCACAATTTTAAAATTGGGCTCGAAAACTTTATTGAAAGCCCCACATCGGAAAAGAAGTAAATTAAACTATCACTTTAAAAGAAATAAAGGAAATACAAAAGGTCACCTGAGACAACAGATACTAGGATTCCATGAAAACATGGATATGGAGGAGAAAACAAACCATCAAGTTCTGATGGAGAGTGATAGAAAATATGTCTAGGAGAAAGTTAACCACAAGAAAATCACAAACTTGTGATGGGTTAAATAGTATTTGATTCCCCAGTTGGAAAAGTTAATAGACAACGTCTTTGTTTTAAGTTACTTTTCATTGAGTAATTTATTTATGAGCTTAACTAAATCATAAGTAAATATACTTACTTGTCATGTAGACTTTCATCCCTTACTATATTTCTTACACAAACTCATATTTTCTCCAAAAGATGAGTATTTAGGATGATTTTTTCACATTTAGAGTGCTATAATAAACTTTTGGAGAATCACCTAATCCACAAAAGATGAACTGTATATTTCTCATGTATTTATACCTTAACCAAAACCAAAATTGTTAGTACAAGATTAGATAATCCAAAAACATATAATCCTTTATAAAAAGAAAAACTACTCTTAATCTCCAAAATTTGTCAAATAAAACCCAAAGTTCATCAAAGACCATTCAATAAACAGTTATCCATAAAATTCTTCAAAGTAATCCAAACTAAGATTAAAACCCAAATCTCTGAAGGATTTAATCACACCATCTTCCAAGGTAAATCTTAACATTTATCTCCAAATAACATCAGTTACTCTTAAAGTCTCATACTGAAAAGTAATTAACCTAATCACATATCCTCTATGATAGGTTAATCATTTCCATAGATAACCCAAAATAAACTTATTCATGATTCATAAGATCATCTAACTAAAAAGAATTAGTCATACTAACCAGGGACTTCATGTAGTCCAGTGGTAGGGGATAAATACCAATCATACTTTGGTTGTGGGTTCGATTCCCATAGCTTTTTCCGACGCGACGGGTTTCCACACGGTTTGAGTGTTGTCCCTTTTCAAAAACTACATAATTTTATAACATTCCAAAAAAGAGATAAATTAATCAAAAATAACCATAACATATTTTAACCAAAAAGTTTATCTAATAACTTTCATTTTTCATCCCAAAATGTTTTAACCGATAATTACCTCAAATTAAAGGATCATATAAACCAAAATGGTTCTTTATAACTATATCCACAAAATAAAAGATAATTATTCCTTGAATAAAATTTTCATATATCAAATATCAGGGTTACACATACTATAAAAAGTCTTCTAATGTAATCCCATCATCAAAAGAGCCTTAATACTTTTAAGCATTTCACCATCCTAAAATCTACCATAACTCTTGAATCCCTTATATATTTACTTCTTACTCATTCAACATTCTTCTTGATCCATTAACCATTCCTTTCCAACTTATTCTGAAATACTTATTTCCTACAAACAAAATCATGAATCATATCCTAAGATTTCAATAATAGGAAAACATATGTTAAGGAATAATCCATACCTTTCATTGGTCATTGTCAGTTTCTTCATCCACAATCGGAATGGCATTAGGTATTGGTAAAATAATATTTGTACGATCCTAGTGATCCCATTCCTGAAACTTCTTCGTAGGGAAAGTGTTTGCATAATGACCATGCGCACTACATTTAAAACATTCAATTGGTCCTTCAGAAAGAATTTATTTCCCTTTCCTAGAGTCAACTAGATGCTTCCTTTTTCCATGGTAGGTTCTTGCTTTATGACCTTCATTTACACATCTATAGCATCTTTTTTCCCTTTGAAACATTTTCTTATGTGTTTCCTTCCACATCTTTGACACATAGGTTTTTTTAACATACTTACCTTTATGATTATTACCTGAACTACTGTAGGAATTTGTTTCTCGCATATATGATTCCTTATAAAAATCAATAAGGTTAAGGTGGTCAATAATTACTCCATATAGTTGGTTGAGAATAACCACAAGAGTTCTCATTGAAGCTCCCATATCATTCAGTTGCTCGTTTAGAAAACTATCACCGTTTTCTTCACATCCACTGTTACTTTGGTGCCTGCTAGATCCAGCCATTTACTAAAACAAAAGAGGTCAGTGTGATTATATCAGTAAAATAATCATATAATATCTTATAAGGAGGGTAAACAATGAGATATACTTATTCATGTTATCTTAAACTCATTCACTTTATAAAAATAACTAGGACTCTTTCTAAAATCCTAACCATTATGGTAATGTCACTTAAGCTTAAAGAATACCCTAACCTCTAAAGTTAGCTAAACCAACCTCTGATACCAACTATAAGAACCCAGCCTTAAAAAATTACATAATCATGAATTAAATGAATAATTCAAATTTGGGATATTTTCAGTTTTAGAGTTTTAGAGAATTATGACATAACTATTACATCTCAAAAGATTACATAGTATACACTTCTACTCATTTTCCATTTTTTCATAAAAATAAAAACTCTTAAAAAGAAACATGTCTAGTTCCATGTTTTATATATCATGTCTTTCCATGATCCCATCCTTGACCCTATTCATCTTTAAGTCCCGTGGAAAACATTTCAAAAACTTGGGGTGATCATAAAAAGCTCATTAAGGGTTATAAAACAAGGAAAGAAAACATTAGATCATCAATATATACATAACATAATATTTTTAACATACCTCATGAAATCATAAGATTTGTGAAATACACATAGAAATCACAATACATAAAAGTAACTAGGGGCATTCATAACATTCTTACATAGGGAGTAACCCTCATGGTTACGTTTGGAATACCCATCAAAGTATATTCCCTAAATCTCTTTGTAGAAACCTTAGAGATTAACTCCTTCACGTTAACCAATTCATTAGAGAGCTATCTCGGGCTCACCCACCCTTAGTTTATCATGGAACCACCCGACTTCATAAATAATTCCCAAGAACCATAACATAATCGTATCACATAAAACATGCATAAAGGAAACATAACATTTCCACATTTCAATAACAAGATATCAATACAACACATTGATATAATAAAAACATTATCAAAACCATTTTCAATACCAAAATAAAATAAAATTAAAACATGGTATTTATTTTTCATTTAAAAAAGTTATGGCTTGAAGAGGAAGTCGAAACTCAAATAATGGTCACGGCGGCGGAGAAGTCGGTGTCGCCGCATACGTAAGACAAAAACATTCCTTTTGTCGTTTAGTAAAATGATTTGTGTAAAAAGATTCCTTTTGAATGAAATTAAAAGTCAAAATGGTTTTACACACCATATAAAATAAAGTCATGTAGAAATCAAAAGATGCCTCAATGAAAGGAGATTGAGACGAAGTCCCGTACAAAGACGATATCCTTAGATTAAGGATAAATCAATTACATAATTATGTGTGACAAATATAAATACACTAAACATAAGTGGATATTAAGTGTAAAACAATCATAGGTCATCCACACATATTCATATCATGACATAATCAAGAAGTAGAGGTTTAACCCCACGAATTGAAATTTGGTTAAGAAGTTCCCTTATAGAAATTCGAAAGCCTAACGGCGTCACTTTAAAATTCTGAAAATGAGTTGATGAGAGATAAAAAGGGTATCTCATCACTTGGACATAAAATTTACAGCAATAAGGATATATAATAACATAACCCAACATAAGAAGATTTAAATTAAAAGACCTAACAAAAATAAGTCTTTTAAAAAGAGGAGGGTGAAAGGTTCCCTTACCGACTTGGGTAACTTTCGAAACGTACACCCCATGAAAGAAGGACTATACAATGTTGATGTAAATACACATAGACGAAATTATATTACACAAAGAGTATAATAATGGGCAGTACATACACCACTCAAAGGAGATAGTGTCAAATATAGCATGAACCTCACGTGAAATAAAAGTGAGATAAAAAACCCTTACCTTGTTGTAATCAATCAAGTCGTATGACCAAAAGATAATAAGAACCAAATGAATCACATAATACCATGAAGATAAATAGAATCATGATAATATATATCAAATGGAAGTACACAATACACCACATTAAATAAATAAGTGGCGAACAATGGAAATATCACGGAATTAAAAGCGAGATAAGAAATCCCTTTACCTCAAGTCCGACTTGTCTTGTTCGTTTCTTTATATTCATAAATAATAAACTTTGGTCAATTTATAATTTCTTAAGTAATTCCTTTAAATTTTATTATTCAGTTTATATCACATATTATCATGTTATAATTATTAGTTAATTATGTGAGTTTATATCATACGTTTTGTCGATGTTCGGTACATAAGTCAACAATGAACTTGTTTAAAGAGAATTGTCCATGTAGTTATAATTAAATCATCTCCGGAATGTTTTTCATGATTTAAATATCATATATATCCAGTATATATTTATTTAATAATATTTCATAATGTTTGGAGATAAGAAATGAAATGTACCATTAATGGAGACGGTAGGCCGTACGTACGCATGAACGCTACATTCATTTTTTGTCATATTAAAGGACTTTAAAACTAAATGATACATAGATATATTATAATTATAGTATAATATATATTTTATATAGGTAACATAAGTTAATTAATTACATTCTTTATAAATTCCACGTTTTTCATGAACGAGTCACATCACTTGAGGGGGCGGTTGTCCGCACTTCCTCGTATGAAATTATCGCATTTGCACAACATGAAAAGTATAAAGGTATGTTTTAAATATAAAATACAGAAGAATTGAGAGGACTTAAATATAATATATATCATATATAAATATAGTTACATATTAATGGACACCATTAAAGGTGTTAAAATAATATTGAACAATTATCATTTTGTGAGGCAGTAATTCGCCACCCACAGAAACAGTCTATTCTTTAACCATTAGACGGGGGTGTGTGTAAGTGTAGGTAGAATCCTTATCATAACAACATCCTAGTATATTGATTATTTTGGTGTTATTATGGGATCAAATAATAAGAAGATAGTGGTGAGTGAAGAAAAAAAATAAATGGAAGAGACTCGAGAGAAGACATTACCTCTAAATCGGGTAACTCTTTTTGATTTGATCCAAAGGCTTCCTTGGAAAGACTTATGCCCAAAGTGAGTCTTCTAGGGTTAATAGAGGGATTTGGAGAGATAATATGAGCATAGGTAGGACGAGCCAAGGGCTTTAGAGGTGTGGGTAAAGGGGTAGAGGTGGGGGCCTTTTATAAGAGGGAGGAGGGTCACTTTTGGAAAGTCTTGAAATGTTACTTTATTATAAAATGGTTTTCGGATTTTAAAGGTCCCACAATGATATATTTAGAGGATAAGGTGATAAGGGTTCGAAATCCACCCATACAATATGTTTTTGACAAGTTTAAGTCTTATATTTTACTTTATCTTTTCATTTTATTTAAATCGTTCGTTAATCAAGTAATCCCTCCATCATCATGGTGTCATAAATAAATTTATTTATATAATGTCTAAAAATTATAAAAAAAATATCATGATATAGAAAATATTTTTATATTTCCAATGATTATTTATAGTCTAAGAGATCATTTATGTAAACAAAATTAAATTTTTTTTACTTACGTGTTGCATAGTTTGGTTATATTTTCCTTTCTTTCAAAATAATATGATAAAAGGTCACTATCACAAAAAAGTGATTCCATGAGGTCTCTAAGTTGGCACAAGGAATCCCATGGTCAGCCAAGACACAACCAAGAGGATTTGGACACATGTTGTGTAACGTCCCGGTTCTGAAAGCTACTCAACGAGTTCCCCAGACCCGGTTGGTCACACGACCTCAAGCACATTTCCCCAAACGCCAAAGGCTTCCGACTAGCAGCGAGGGCCTAGGTCTGATAGTGGGGAAACTATGCCCTATTTTTTCAAAGTGTAGTGTTTTAAAAAGGATAAATAGCATACAACAACAACGGAAAAAATAAACCATACACATTTAAAATGAACAACTACAGTAACAGATAACCAACAGTTATATAGATAATGATCCAACATGCCTTTAATTTTAAGAAAACAGCCAGAACATGTTACACAAAAATACAGTACAATAAAATACAGCTCAAGTATAAGGTATAGTAAAACAAAACAAAAGTATTTCAATAGGAACTCAGCAGCATCGCAAGCCTAAGATCCGTCCCATTCCCTCCTACTCCTCTGCAACAATCAAGTACCTGTATAGAGCCCCTTGCCCTTATCCACACCTACAGCAACATAGTTTGTTTGGGCCGAAGACATGACCCAAATAGGGTGTGAGAAATAAATCCTAGTAGGCACCCACCAAAGGCCTATGCCCAAGTCAGTGTAAATGTGCAACAGCATGTTCATTAGTAAAATGCAACAATTAAGTAGTACTCAAAAGTAACTAACTTTACCAGTTATATTTCCATTTTAATATTAATTTAATCATTCAGTATAAGGAAATCACCATAGTGAATTTTCTAAGTAAACAGTCAGTGTCCTCAGACACGCAACCCTTACCCTCAGGTAATCGGAATCTAACCCACAGGTAATTTCCCACATGCATAATAGATATTTCCCTCAGGCGTACGAAGTGTCGCCCACATGCACATAATCTACTTCCCACAGGCACGAAAGAAGTTGTCCTCATGCTGAACAGAGCACTGCCCACAAGAAAATCACAACACTTACCTCAGGCTAAACAAGTAACCGAGCCATTCCCAACATATAAACAAGAAATTTATATACAATTCCTCTAAAGGCAATTCAATAATTATTATTACAATGGAATACCCTCGGGTATCTTGGCAAAATGGCTCAACAGAGGAACACACCCCCGGGGTGGTCCTGGATCCAAGAAGTGATCCCAAACAGCAGTTTTACAATTACAATAAATAACCTATTAAATTCTAGGTATTTAAACAGCCATGGCTTCAGTCATACAACACCCCAAACATGGGTTCATAGCACAACGGTAAACAAAACACACATCAGTTTGAATTTAAACACCAGACTACCTACCTCGATCGCCCCTGGTCGGTATAAGTGAACGACGCTCCCTCAACCGTCCAAGAATGACGTAGATATGAGGTAAAAGAAATTTCCATTCAAACGTAAATGACTTCCCCTCGAGAAACAATTGGTAAGAACGGCTCAAGGAAAGGGGAGGTCTTGCCCGCACGTTTCCAACGAGATCGACGGAGGTGGAATTAGATTCTCGATGCTTGATCGGGTGATCTCCAAAGTTCCATCCATTCTCCCAAGCTCTCCTCTAGTTCTAAGCCTTATCTGTGAATAGAGGAGGCTACTGCCCATTTTAAGCGAAAAAAACAGTCTACACGGCATGTACTATTGAGTACACGGTGTGTAATTTCCATTTTTTAACTGTTCCTATGGCAGATTCTTTCCACCATGGTACTATTCATCAGTCGACATGAGTACACGACATGTATTCCTAATTACACAACATGTACAGTCGCTCAGCTCCCACCGCCTAACTATTTTCCTACCGACTGACTACACGGCGTGTACATACCACTACATGGTGTGTAGTAGGTTTTTAAACCTTTCATCGCCAGCATGGCTACACACCCTGTGTACTCATCCTACCCGACCAAAGTACACAGTGTGTGGAAAAGTACATGGCGTGTACCCACAAAAAGTGTGATTTTCCCCCATTTTCATTATTTTCTCAAAAACACTTAAGGAAAAGAGAAAAGAAGAAAATCATACCTCAAGAATAAGAACCGGGTTCTTAAAAACTTCCCCCCTTAAAGCAATTCTTCCCTGAATTGCCCTTCCAAGGGTGGTGAAGATAAAGCTTAGAACAAATCTAGCCACTGAGCACGTACGTCAGTCTCCCACTCCCAGGTTTCGTCCTGCACTCGGTCATGCTGCCATAGCACCCATACGAGGGGAACTGACTGGCCTCGGAGAACCTCTATGATCCTATCCACGATATGAATCAGACGCTCCTCAAAGGACTCATCTATCTGAATCTCAACCTACTTGGGTTGAAAGACGTGAGACGGGTCTGAATGATAACAGCACAACTGAGATATATGGAAGACGTCGTGCATGGCCCGGTACATTTATGGTAACTGCAACCGATAGGCAACCAGCCCGACTCTCTCCAGAATCTCAAATGGCCCCACATACCTTGGTTAAAGTTTACCTTGCCTCCTAATCCGCATGTGTCCCAACCTCGGAGAAACACACAAGAAAATCTGATCCCCGACCACGAACTCCAAGGGTCATATGCAGCGATCATCATAAGATTTCTGACAAGACAGTATGGTAGCCATCCGCTTCTGAATCAACTAGACCTGCTCAGAAGTCTCCTGCATGAGACGTGGTCCCAGTAAAGCTACCTCACCAACCTCTATCCATCACAAAGGTGACTGGCATGGCCTACCATATAAAGCCTCGTAAGGTGTCATCTCAATAGTTTCCTGAAAACTATTTTTATGGGAAAACTAGACTAGGGGTATATGTTTCTCCCAAGAGCCCCCAAAGTCTAGGACGCATGCACGCAGCATGTCCTCTAGCACCTGTATCGTACGCTCTGACTAACCATCGGTCTGAGGGTGCTAAGTTGTGCTCAGAATCACCTATGTACCTAGTTCCCTCTGAAAAATCTGCCAGAAATGAGATGTAAAATGGGCATCCCTATCTGAAACAATAAAATGAGGGACCCCATAAAGACGTACGATCTCTTAGATATACAAATTCTTAAGCTCGTCAACTCCAAATGTCTCCTTGATCGACAAAAAGTGAGCTACCTTTGTGAGTTTTTTCATAACAACCCACACGACATCATTTCCTCGAGGTGACCTTGGCAACCCAGTCACGAAGTCCATCGTGACATCATCCCATTTCCACTACGGAATGGGTAACTGCTATAATAGTCTGGCTGGTCTCTGATGCTCTGCCTTCACCTGCTGACAGGTGGAACACCATGTAACAATACAAGCTATCTCCCTCTTCATACCCGGCCACCAATAATAATGTCTCAAGTCACGATACATTTTGGTAACTCCATCATGAACTGCCCAAGCGAAAGCAAAAACTCCCACATCATCTCCTCGCGTATATCCCCAGGAACCCATACTCGTCCTTGGAAACGTAGTACTTCATAATCGTTTATTGTCCAACCAGGAGGAGGGTCCTCACTTGCCACCAACTCCTATAGAACTAGGCCTTCTGAATCAGATAGCTGTCTCATCCTCACTCTATCCAGGATGGTAAAAGTCATAGCTAAAGATGAAAGATAGGTTTTCCCCGGACTATCGTGCACCTCCAAATGAATCTCAGAGAACAAATCCATAAGATTCCATTCACCACTGTCCTCATGAACTGTTTGTATCTGAGTCTTCCTGCTCAGTGCATCAGCAACTACATTTCCCTTACCAGGTGTATAGGAAAGCTCAAAATCAAAGGATAGAAGGTATTATACCCACCTTAACTGTCTTAGATTAATTTCATGCTGAGTAAAGATATACTGGAGACTTTTTTGGTCGGTGAAAACCACAAAATTCTCTACCAAGAGATAATCTCTCCAGCAGCGCAACGCATGCACAACTGTAGCCAACTCGAGGTCACGCGTCGGGTAATTCCTCTCATGTAGCCTCAACTACTGAGACCCGTATTCAACTACTCGATCGCCCTTCATCAAAACAGCTCCTAGCCCAATACCTGATGCATCATAGTAAATCGTATAGTTCTTTCCCTGCTCTGGAAGTATTCGGATTGGTGCTGATGTCAACTTCCCCTTCAACTCTTGAAAGGCTGTCTCACAAGCTTCTGTCTAAAAGAACTTCACACCCTTCTTAGTCAAACCCTTCAATGGTGATGTTAAGTGGGAGAAGTACTGTATTAAATGCCTATAGTAACCAGCTAGCCCCAAGAAACTCCGTATCTCAAACATGTTCTTAGGATGCTCCCAAGAAACGACTGCTCTCACCTTCTCTGGGTCTACTGAAACTTCTTCCTCTGAGATGATATGACCTAGGAAGTGAATCTAGTCCATCCAAAAGTGGCACTTTGAGAGCTTACCATATATCCTATGCTCTCTCAGTGTACTCAAAACGATCTCAAGATGGGTAGCATGGTCGTGTCTAGTGTGAGAGTACACCAAGATTTCGTCGATGAATAATACCACAAAATAATCCAGATAAGGGTGGAACACATGATTCATTAGATCCATGAAAACTGTTGGCACGTTCGTAAGTCTGAACGGCATAACCAAGTACTCGTATAGACCAAATCTGCTCCGAAAATTTATAAGCGGTATATCCAATGGTCTAACGTGTAACTGATGATATCCCGATCTCAAGTCAATCTTCGAGAACACTCGTGCACCTCAAAGTTGATCGAAAAGATCATCAATCCTTGGAAAGGGATATCGGTTCTTGACTTTCAACTGGTTCAGCCTCTGATAATCCACACAGAGTCTAAGGGTATCATCCCCCTTCTTCGCAAAAAGGACCAGCGAATCCCAAGGAGAAGTACTCGGTCGGATAAAACCCATTGATTTTAACTCCTCTAACTGTCTCTTGAGATCTCGTAACTCAGATGTATCCATCCTATAAGGAGGAATGGACATCGGTGCCGCTCCTGGCACAAGCTCAATAGAGAAATCCACCTCTCACTCCAGAGGTAGACCAGAAAAGTAGTCCGGGAAGACATCCCTAAAATGATCAAACACTGGAGGGAAATCCTTCTGATAAGTTCCCTGGTCATCCAGATATAAACTTCCAACCTGGTCTATGACTCCACCTCGCCCACGATGCTCTGGTCCAGCTCGACTCGCCTAAACATCCCACTCGCCCTTGTATAGAAACTCTCCTCCCTCTGGTGACGTGAAACACACCCTGTGATGATAGCAGTCTAAAAAGGCTCAAAAGGGAACCAACCGGTCCATCCCGAGAATGATATCATAGCTCTTCATCTCCAAGACATAGAGGTCTCATAGAAAGTAACACCCACCAACCTCTAGGGGCACTCCCTGCTATGACGCACACCAGCCATTCTAGTCCCCAATGGAGTGTCTAGCATCATAACATCATAATAAGAGGAAACACAGAGCCCAAGGATCTCCACAATGGGTACAGATATAAATCTATGTGTAGTACCCGTATCAAAAAGTACTGAAGACAAAACAGAAGCTACTAGAATAGTACCTCTGACAGTAGAAGGTCTGGGATCCTACTCATATTGGGTCTGTTGCACTTCATATGCCTTCCCAGTATCACGGCCCTGAGACACAGCCTGGCTACCCTGAGTTATCCCTCCCTGTTGCCTCTGAGATCCTGGTGTCTGGCTACCACAACCATGACCACCATCTCAGCCTACACGCCCTAACGTATACCAATTTCTTGACTGGTAAGAAGCTGCTGGTCCTGCTCCCACTCGCGGAGTCTACACAGAACCCCTCTCACTAGCCACTGGTGGGAATTCCCTACAAAAGCACTGTAGATGACCCATCTTGCCACAATCTCGGCACTCCACTAGGTCACGTGGACACTACGGTCTCTTGTTCCCCTCTTTACCACAATGGTAGAACATGACTTGACCACCTGAAACATTCTTCTGGCTGGAACTTCCACCGTGAGAGAAATTCATTTGTCTCTTACTCTTCCCGGTAGAAATAGTACCAGAAACTGGTGTCGAACCGCCCTGGCCCACACCACTGGCCTCCCGAAGGTTCTTCTCTATAATCAGCGCCTGGTTCACAATCGCATGTACTGTAGGCAACCTGAAAACATTCACCAGTGCTAGGATGTCATATCAAACACCATCCTCAAAGCGTCTGGACCTCAACGTCTCATAACCCACCAAAACGGATGAAAAACGATGAAGCTTGGTGAAGCAAGAAGAATAATCCATCACCAACATAGCACCCTATCGTAGATTCATGAACTCTCAAGATCTATCTGCCCTCAGCGTCTCTGGGAAGAAGAAGTCATAAAAAGCTATCTGAAAATCTTCCCACACCATGTCTCTATGAGTCTCAGACGGAGTGGTAACATCTCACCACCTCTTGGTGGAATCACATAGCATGAATGTAGCGAGCTTCACCCTCCACCTTGGAGGCATCTCAAGGAGCTCGAAAATAGTCTGCATAGACCCCAGCCAAGACTTCGCAGCCTGTGGTCCTCCATCCCCTGAAAATGTAGGTGGATGCTGCTGCTAGAACAAATGAGTCAGCTCTTCCATAGATGTTGAAGATGGCGGTGCTCCCTGAAAGGTCTGCATGAACCGCATGAAGCCTTCAAGGAACTGCGCATCTGCACCTGTGTCCGGTATAACAGTTGGCGCCGCATCTGGATCTGTTGGAGGATCCACTGGTATCCCATGGCCTACCATCTTTGGAGTATAATCATTGTCACTCTCTTGGTGAACAATGTGTGGTCATCTTGGTGGCATGACTCTACAAGGTCAAAAACATGCCTTAGATTGAAGTTTATCAAGGACTGAAAACTAGAGGACCAAAAAGAGAACAAGAGGAAGAAGGCATTCAAGATTTTCAAAACAAGATTACATGGAATGTATATTAACTACATGGTGTGTACCTAACTTTCATTACCCTTCCCATGTCCTTCTACACGTCTTAGCCACATGGCTCTATTCTAAACCAGACTACACAGAGTGTATGTCATCTACACGGCGTGTATGGTTTAATTCTTCCAACTACCTGTGTCGTTCGTGACACGGCCGAATACTCGGCTGACACTACATGGCGTGTTACACCCGCACACGGCATGTACACCACCCTGTTTCCCCAACCACATGGCTAAGTCCACACGGTCTCCCACCGGCAAGGACAACACAGCGTGTCCCTCAGGTACACGTCATTTTCAAGAAGAGATAACACTGACCCATGTCTGTTAGCTACACGACCGGATCTCCAGGTCAGACTACACAGCTTGTTCCACATTGGACACGGCGTGTATGTCTTAAGGTCTCCTCTGTCCATGTTGTTAGTTACACGGGCGGACTCTGGGTAAACACTACACAGTGTGTACTTCTGGTACACGGCATGTTTTTTCCCAAGCTATTCTCTACCTTGTGTCCCTACCCACATGGTCTATGACACGGGAAGAGATTACACGGCGTGTACTGAGGGTACACGGCGTGTACTTTAAAAGTTTTCATTTCTTCTAGAACAGAAGAAGACACAGCATGTTTCCATAGAACTACACGTCGTGTATACTGGTTTTTCCGGACAGTAAGCCTCAAATACTACTCTGGGACCCAGAAAATACCGAAAAACAACACCTAAGTGCCAAATTCCTATTCGTGAGGGCCCATACTCAACGCGAATCAAAGTTAGGAATCTTATACATGTTATACACAAGTATACAAGTCAATGATTCACCAAATTCCGTTCATTAAGGGCTCATACTCCCCAAAAATCAAATTTTGGCATCCATCCTATCAACAGGCACACAAAAAAATACCCTATCACATAGTAGGTATTTATCAAAGCAGTTATCACAACTGTATTCTTTTCTAGCACAACAACTATCACAACAACATGAAATTTCTAATGCGCCTACATGGCATGGAACTATGCATGGCATTTGATTTCTAGAATGTTCCTAAATGATGCATGAGATGGCATACCCTCATCTCATCGGGTTGCAACTAAATAGAATCCATGGATAACATATAAACAGCACAATCACAAGTGCGTTACCCAACAGTGAAAATCAAATCAACTGTAAAATTTGCAAAATCAAAATAATTGAAAAAATACGAGGTAGAATGGATTTTCCCTGTACACGGGTTAGCTACTCCCGGGCACAGCTTATTACCAACTACCATTTTCTTCTTATCCCTGACTAAGGCTCCAAACAGTAAGTCAAAGAAAGGAAACCCCTCTGATACCACTTTGTAACGTCCCAGTTCCGAAAGATACTCAACGAGTGCCCCGGATCCAGTTGGTCACATGATCTCAAGTGCATTTCCCCAAATTCCAGAGGCTACCGACTAGCAGCGAGGGCCCAGGTCTGATAGTAGGGAAACTATGCCCTCTTTTTTCAAAGTGTAGTGCAGTGGAAAAGATAAATATCATACAACAACAGCGGGAGAAATAAACCATACACATTTAAAATAAACAACTGAAGTAAAAGATAACCAACAGTTATATAGATAATGATGCAACATGCCTCTAGTTCTAAGAAAATAGCTAGAACATGTTACACAACAATCACTAGTGCAAAAACACTTTTTAGCGTCGGTTTTTTTTAATTTTTAACGTCGGTTATAAACCGACGTCTTTATAGGCGATGTTAAAAATACAGTTTTCACGTCGGTTCATAGAAACCGACGCGAAAAATAATTCTCTTATGAGCTTCGGCGTCGGTTCATTAAAAAACCGACGCGGAAAATAGAGTCGACTATGTTTTCAACGTCGGTTTTTCTAAAAACCGACGCCGAAACTAATTTACACAGGATTTTCGGCGTCGGTTTTTTAAAAAACCGACGCCATAAATAAATTTTTTTTAAAAATATTCGGCGTCGGTTTTTAAAATAACCGACGCCGTAAATAATTTTTTTTTAAATAAAATACATATATTTTCTCCTCCAAAAAAATCGGAACCCTGAAAAAAAAATGAAGTATACAAAAACAATTAAACAGCTTTAACAGAAGTACTTGAGAAAACTCAAAGTAAAGCAGAATTAAAATACACGTACCTACATGGTGCATTTTCTTAATCTAACCATACTCAGTATCAATCATTGTAAGTTTCCTCCCATAGATAGCACCAATCCTGTCAAAACAGTATTGAAACTAAGGAGATGTGCGTGAAAAAATCAATCCAAGATATTAGTGCAATGAATAAACATTAAATGAAAATGTGTAATTTATTTGAATCATTCATTTTTTCACAAAGTAAATTACCAAAATGAAATGTTACGACTCCTGATCAAAATTCCAGGAACACTCAGCCGATGCAACCTCTTCCTGACCTCCCCCACTGAAGATGTTGGGGGTGTCTTTTCACCATAGGATCCCCACCACCCCCAACCTCAGGTTTTTATATTTGCTCTGTATAGACGTGCATTACCCATTCACTATTGTTATTTGTTTAAGTTATGGAATAACAGAGAAATAAGTTTGAGTGCAAAAAATAGGTTAGAAAATTGAAATCAAATGCAGATTGAAGAGACATAAAGAAACATACCTTAAAAATTGACGCCTTCTATTTTATCTTTGTGCAAACCCACTAAGCGTTGTTTCAGGTATTATGTGATATGCTTCTCGGAAATCATTTTCCGATATTTATTTGAATAAAAAATAAAAAGGCCTAGAATATATTGATGTGCATGCAAGGGAGACAATTTTTAGTGTTTGTGAATGTTATTTCGCTATACGAATCTCTATGTTCATGATCCAAGTACCACCCTCCAGATCTGTCACTGTACAGACAAATTATTTTAAGAAATAACAATGAAAAGAAATATAATAACTAATTCTGAATTAAAATACACGTACCTGAAATATACGACATGCTTATTGTTGGTTATTGTTGAAGGATTCATTTGATTATTAGTAGATTCAATAAAACAGTTTTTGCAGAGGCACTTGAGAAAACTCAGTAAAGTAGAATTAAAATACACGTACCTGAAATATATGACATGATCATTGTTTGTTATTGTTGAAGCATTCATTTGATTATTAGTAGGTTCAAACACCTAATATATCATAAGAGTTAGTTTTTTAAACCCATATATATTATTATTTATAAATATTAGTATATACATACCTCAAATCTTTATCAGACTTAACAAATAGTCCGCAAAAGTAGATTGAATATGGATCATATCAGATTGAGAATATGACTGTGAATCATTGAATACCTACAATAATATTGAATGATATGAAATTAATAAATAGAAGAAAGTGGATGAAAATATATAAAAAAATTAATACAACTAACCTTATGAAAATCAGTAGTTTCCCCAGTTGTGATTATCTCGTACATAAATCGTAGAATATAATAACCACATTCAACATGTCCATTTTGACGATGACACTGCAGTTATAAAACATTTAACTAATAATGAAACCCAATATATAACAAAAATATAAAAACTAATTACCTGTACTTCCACATATTTGATTTTCGTTGGTTTCTTTTCCTTTGTAAAATGTTTCCATGAACTGCATTTTTTTATATAAGAACTAATAAAACTTGTGTAAACAATTAAAATTAAACATAACAAACTTCTAAAAATAAAAAAACAACTTACCTGTTTAATAAATTGGAAAACGGTTTACGCACTTTTCCTAATAAAGAGCAAAACCAATATAAGGTGCATTCATTTGGGAAAAATACACCTAACATCCAATGCCCCCTATAATACAAAAAGTTCACAATTAATGAAATTATAATGATCATGAGTTCAAAATTATGTTGATATTCTTACTTATCAAGAAATAGCAAAAACCAGCACTGAATCTCTGTTTGTGATAATCTCTCGGATATATATTGAACTCTTTCATCATTTTTCACATGTTTGACTTCCAAGGAAATGTACTCTGGATCTATAAAGCTGTAAATGCTTGTAGTTTCATTTTGTAAAAGAATCCTGTATAGATACCTAATTTAAAAAGAAAATATAGTTAGTCAATAACATAAAAATATTTTATTAAAGAAATAGCAATTCAAACATCAATTTACTTACATGGAAAACAACTGCACCACATTCAGCCCGATCTCTTCAAAATTAACTAAATTCATGATATCTTCTTTCAATATTCTCAATTTATAATTTCTTCCACATATATCGGACGTCATCCGAAACTCATAGATAAAATTCAACGAAGAAGAGCACTGAGATAATCTTTTCAACCCAGAAGAAATATCAGAAGTATCTACAGCCGACTGTTTCTGAACATTTTGCAGCATTTGTACAGTTTCTTTTGCTTTCAGATATTTTTATATAAGTTAAATGTCAGAAAACATTATAAGTAATTTGGAATCATTTCTAATTAATATTTAAAAAAACTCATACCTCATGTGAAATATAACGAAGAAGTGCAGTTGGCCAAAGTAAAAAATGGCCCATACATTCCCCAAAACTGGTGATCTCCGCAGTAGGAAATGGTAGTAGAGCAGTAGGATCTATAATAACAAGTACTGATACTCTAACCTGACCCATCTGCATAGGCTGATGATGTACCGAGTCCCCCAAAAAATACACTTGTCCTAACGCAACAATATGTACATGAGGATCTCCCACAAACAACTCACAATATAAGGTTCGATCCGATGGAGGAGGTGGAGGCTCAAAGTTAGCAGGTGGGGCAGGGTAGTCAGGGTGAGCAGGCTGAGAAGTCAGAAAAATGAAAAGGGTATATTAGTGTTTAAAATTTATAACATAGAAAAATTGATTAAAAATTAAATAAAATAATATACCTCAAATGGTTGCGTAGACGGGGCAGGGTAAGTAGATGGGGCAGGGTAGTCCGGGTGAGTTGGCTGAGAATGTTGAAAAATGAAAAATTTATATCAGTGTTTATAATTTATAAAATAGAAAAATTGATGACATTAAATAATATACCTCGGAAGGCTGCCCAGACGGTGTTGGGTAAGCATATGAGGCAGGATAGTCTGAGTGAGTAGGCTGAGAATGTTGAAAAATGAAAAAGTTATATCAGTGTTTATAATTTATAGAAAAGAAAAATTGTTAACAGTAAATAATATACCTCGGAAGGATGAGCAGACTGTGACTGTCTTGCCATGTGTTCTAATAAAGCCTTCTGTACTGCTGCTTGAATTTGATCACCCATAGACCGTTTCATATCCTGCAGCTCTTCTTTTAAGGATTCGATTTCCGGGTCTCTTGGTTGCTTACTCTTACCAAAAACCTTCCGAATACTAACACCCGCCTGATATCCTCTAACACGGCCGGGGTGTTCAGCCTTTCCCAAAGCAGTGGCTAGGATATCCATCCTACCCTCGAGGATAAAAGAGCCCTGTGTCTCTTTCTCCTGAAGTTCATCCTGAAATGAAAAATAAAAAATTTATATTAGTGTTTATAAATTGTAAAAAAGGAAAATTGTTAACAAAGAATTAATATTTACTTACAATTCTATCAGCCACTTGATGAGCTTCGTCTGTAAGATATTGTTCATTTTTTCTTCTTCTTGCTCGTTTCCATTTCTCATGGCGAGTGGGAGGAGATGGAGGACCATATTGGACCTCTTTTGAACCACTACTTGATCGAGCTCTTAATGCTTCAAATTTTTCTTCAATAATTTTCTGCTCCAAATACGAGTATCCTCAACGTGATAAAGTATGAGGGTATACGTTTTTCAACTTGATCTTCTGATGAGATCTTCTGGAGGCCTGTTACATAAAAATAAACACATAAGTAATAAGGAAAATATAGCATAAATTTTAAAATATAAAACAATTACAATACCTGAAATTTCTCTTCCTGACGACTCTCAACAAATCGCTTCCATGTTTCTTCATCTATATATGGATACTTAAGACATGGGCTTTCAAACCTTCTCTTTCCAAAAACATAATCTTTCGTCAGTTTGTTTTTAAAATCTCTCCATCGAACCGCCGCTAAAGAGAGATGTATTTTCCTAATTTCTTTGGTTTCCTCAAAATTGAATGTCATCTGTAATTGAAAAAATTAAATATGTCATTTAAACTATATAATATTAAAAAAATGAGATAAAATAAATAAATAAAAATATTTTACCGTCACGGCCTCCCAAAGCTGTTGCTTCGTCGTCCTGTCCACTGACTTCCAATCAGGATATAAAATACTAATCCTGCAACGGCTCTGCATTGCTATATAACTGACAAACTGAACTGCATTTGGGCCAACTGCATTATTATTATCATCAAAACGGATGTGTGATTTGTTATCATCACGAGCGAGTGATAGTTTTGGTAAACGTGTAATACCACGTTTACCAACTAGAGAACTTGATTTTTGAGTAGTAACTGGAGAAGTCTCCTCCGCCGAGGACGCATCAGTAGTCCTGCAATTTTTTTTTATAAATTAACAGTTTTATTTCATTAAATATTTATATTACTGAATATTTAATAATATGTCAAAATAGATATACCTTGGTAACTGCTCCTCTCTATCTGTATTTGACATTGCTACTAGAAAGTGTAATGAAATTTTGGGTACCTGCATATCATTAGAAAACTGAATAATTAGAAACAAGGAAATGAAAAATAAATATGTAAAAATAGAGGCATGCATTTGTAAGTTTTAAAAATAGACACAAAATATAAATATTTACCAGAAAAATTAGGAGACTAATTTAGTGTTTTCCCACGTCCCTTCATCATGATTGGTACATACTGCATGCACTATGTCTGTCTTATATTCATTGTAATCATTTGAAAATTGCATAATAGATGAATAAGGCTCATGTAAATCACTAGCATCATCAGAATCATCATCATCACCCAAATGATATCTTTTCCCTTGCAAAACAATTGACCACTGATCATTCGACGGATCAATGACATAAAATACTTGTTTTGCATGTGTCGCCAAGATAAATGGTTCCTCATTATGATTAAATCTTTTCAAATCAACCAGTTTAAACCCATATTCATCATGTTTCACACCACTATTACTATCAACCCAATTGCACTTAAAAATAGTGACTCGAAATTTAATATAATCAATTTCCCATATGTCTTCAATAACTCCAAAATATGATGTTGATGCAGAAATTGGGTTTTTATCTTTGGCACTCGAAAAATGCACTGCTTCAGCGAATACCATCACACCACTATTCTGAACGGTACTCTTTTCATCAAGGTTTTTTGTTTAAAATGTGTAGCCATTGATATCAAAACCAGACCAAGTGATCACATTAAAAGATGGTCCCCCTGATAACCACTTCAATGTTTCTGATACAGATATATCTGGGGTGACTTTCTCTTTAAACCATGAAACAAATGTCTTCTTATGCTCAATCATCAACCACTTTTCATTTCTTTTCTGATATCATAACTTTAATTCAGCAATATGTGAGGATATATATGGTTGAACCTCATCTGTGTTGTTCAAAATGTATAAATGTGCTTGCATCACTTCATCACGTGGAATGAACTTTACCTTTAAGCCTCGAACCCCTCTACCTTCTCTGTCAACTGTCATATGTCGAGATACAGGGAGACCAATATGCTCCACCTCATTCAAATAATCAGTACAGAACTCAATCACCTCTTCTGATACATATTTTTGAACAATAGAGGCCTTTGGTCGATAAGGATTTTTAACATATCCTTTCAAAATTTTCATATATCTTTCAAAAGGATACATCCATCTTAAATAAACAGGCCCACACATTCTTATCTCACGCACCAAATGAACCAATAGATGAACCATTATATCAAAAAATGTGGGTGGGAAATACATTTCTAGTTGACAAAGAATAAGAGTTGCTTCATTATCCAACAAATCTAACAAATTTGGATCAACGACTTTGCTACAAATGGATTTAAAGAAATTACATAACCTGATGATTGTCTTCCTGATAGCTTTCGGTAATATACCATGCACTGCTACTGGTAGAATTTGTTGCATTAACACATGGCAATCATGTGATTTCATACCTATTAATTTACAATCCTTCAATGACACAAAATTATTCACATTTGAAGAAAAACCGCTGGGTACTTTAATACCATGAAGACACTGAAAAAAATTCATCTTTTCAATCTTTCTTAATGTGTGACAAGCCGGAGGTAAATATGTTCTGTTTCCTTTCACAGCGGGAGCTAACTCCAAACGTATTCGCATTAATATCAAGTCCAATCTAGCATGTAATCCATCTTTTGTCTTTCCTTTTATGTCTAGCAAAGTTCCAATCAAACTATCACATATGTTTTTCTCAACATGCATAACATCAATGTTATGTTTTATCTCTAAAAATCTCCAATAAGGTAGTTCGAAAAAAATAGACTGCTTCTTCCAGATATGTTTTTGTAAACCAGAACTTTTTCTCTTTCCAAATGTTGAATCAATATCTTTCACTCTGTCATAATATTCTTCAGCTGACAATGGTTGAGGGGGGAGGTTGTATTCTTGTAAACCATTAAATGCTTTTCTCAATCTACGATAAGGATGATCAATTCGCAAAAATCTTCGATGTCCCATGTACACTGTCTTTCTTCCATTCTGCAATTGATAATATGAAGTTTGTTCTTCACAAATTGGACATGCTTTATGTCCCTTAACACTATATCCAGATAAGTTTCCATATGCAGGAAAGTCATTTATAGTGAACATTTTCATAGCACGCAAAAGAAAATACTCTTTCTTGTATGCATCGAAAACTGTAACACCTTTCTCCCATAGTAGTTTTAAATCCTCAATCAATGGTGTAAGATACACATCAATATCATTTCCCGGTTGTTTTGGTCCAGAAATCATCAAGCTCATCATAACATATTTTTTCTTCATATATAGATGTGGGGACAAGTTGTAAAGTACCAGCAAAACAGGCCATGAACTATGTTGGCTACTGAGGCTCCGATATGGATTCATTCCATCAGTACACAATCCCATTCTGAGATTTCTAACTTCACTTCCAAAATCATGAAATTTTTTATCAAAACTCTTCCACTATGGTGAATAGGCAGGGTGACGTAAGTTACCATCAGAAATGCGCTCATCTGAATTCCATCTTAACCTTTTTGCATCATTTGAATTTGAAAATAGACGCTTCAAACGAGGAATAATTGGAAGGTACCAAATTGCTTTAGATGGAGTTTTGATTTTGGTACCTAAAAATAAATCAGAATTGAATTATCAGAATTGTTTGAAAAAAATATTGGATGATATCATTGGAAAGTAAAAAAATTTATTTTTCATAACGTTACATGACATCACCTGAAAATGAATCTGAGTTGACTTTCTCATCCATCTTATAGCGCGATGTTCCACATGTAGGACAACTTGATAAATGTTCATTTTCTTTCCTATACAGTACACAATCATTGGGGCAAGCATGTATCTTTTTATACCCCAATCTCATTGGGCATAATATTTTCTTCGCCTCATAATTGGAATCTGGAAGCCCATTGCCTTCTGGAAGAAGCTCTTTTAAAAGCTCAAGTAAACTGGAGAAACTTTTATCACTCCACCCATTTTTTGCTTTTAAGTTAACTAATCTCAAAACTGCTGATAACACTGTATATTTACTGTAACGCCCCGACCCCAGCTACCCAGAGTCGGTGCATTACTTCGTAACATTGGCATGATCACAAAAGATCAAGTCTCGAAAGACCGATTAGTTTAGTAGCCTTGGAAACACTAGATACATTCATAAGTATTTCATTACATCAAAATTAAACAAACTACACTAACATGGTCTTCATAGTCCACACTCATATCTTCACTGACTATCCTTGCAAGTCAGTCATAAAACACTTCTTCACATCCTGGAAAATATTAAAACATTGAAAGGGGTGAGCTCAGATGCTCAGTAAGGATAACAATATTGCGGAAGCTTTCATAAATAAACATTAACATTTAAGGCAATGTATAACTAAAACAAAAGCCTTTTAAACATGAACTTCAACATAATATGGCAAAAGTAAAATGAGATAATGCCATTCTCTTCTTCACATGGATATTCTACTGGTCGAATAATCACATGCAATATCAATAACCACTTTCATAATGATGGAATGCATAATGCCAGACTATCATAACCACGTAGTCAAGGCCTCGTGCCAAGACCACAAATAAGATTTTGTCAAGGCCTTGTGCCAAGACACTAGTTTGTCCCATGAGACCTGCCGATGCATCGAGGAGCTATAGCGGGCTCCACCCGTCACTTATTAAGTCCAATGCATTCCTCATATGAATAGGTTTAAACATATCATAAACCATAACATAATCATATCACATAAAACATGCATAAAGGAAACATAACATTTCCACATTTCAATCACAAGATATCAATACAACACATTGATATAGTAAAAATTCTTTCAAAACCATTTTCAATACCAAAATAAAAGAATGTTAAAACTTTGTATTTATTTTTCATAAATAAAAAAAAAAGTGATGGATTGTAAAGGAAGCCGAAACTCAAATAATGGTCACGGCGGCGGAGAAGTCATTGTCGCCGCATAAGTACGGAAAGAAAAACATTCCCTTTTGTCGTTTAGCAAAACGCTTCGTATAAAAAGATTCCTTTTGTACAAACGTAAAAGTCAAAGGGGTTTATACACCGTATAAATGAAATTTGTGTATAAAACAAAATATCCTCAATGAAAGGGGATTGAGACGAAGTCCTTAAAAGATCATTTTTAAAATAAAATATATCTATTATGTGTATTCACTATAGGTACACATAAAGAAAGTAAAAATACAAGATAATACATAATAATATCATGACATAATTGGAAATTAGGAGATTAACCCAAAGAATGGAAGTTGGGTTAAGAAGTTCCCTTACCTCGTGTCTGACTTGACTCAACCGTTCTTTAACCTCCTGAATAATAAGCTAGAGTTAATATCTACCTTATTAAGAACCATTTTCAATTTCATTATCCTTTTTATATCACTTATTACAATGTTATGAACATTATGTAATTATTTAAGTTAATAACGGTCATTTTGTCGATCTTTGGTACTTGAGTCAAAAATAAACTTCGCATGATTACAAGTTGTTAATGTGGTAGAATATAAATTATATCCAGAAATATATTCATGATTTAGATGTCATATATATCTTATATATCTAGTATATACATTCATTTATAATATTACGTAACATTTAGAGGTAAGAAATGAAATGCACCGTTCATGGAGACGGTAAGCCGTACGTACGCATGAACGCTACTTTCATTTCAATTTCATATTTAATGGAACTAAATCATAATGATATAAATGTATAATATAATTCCAGTATAATATAGTGTATAATACCATTTACTCCATCCTTTATACATCCCACATATGGCATTAACGATTCAAATCACTTTGAGGGGGCGGTAGTCCGCACTTCCTAAAATGAAATTATCGCGTTTTACCCATAATGGAAATCATAAAGTATGCCATAAATGAGAAATACAGAAGCATAAGTAAAACAAAAACATATTATATATCATATATAAAAATAGTGACATCTTAATGGCCACCTTTGAAGGTGTTATATGAGTGTTGAACAATCATCGCTTCGTGAGGCAGAAATTCACCATCCACAGAAACCGTATGTTCTTTAACCATTAGATGTAGGTGTGTGTAAGTGTAGCTCGAATAATTCTTATAACAACATCCTAGTATATTGAGGATACTGGTGTTGTTACAAAAGAAATGAATAAAAAGAGTTTAGGGGGTTGGAGAAGAAAAATAAAACAAAACAACATTATAAAAGACATTACCTCAAAATCGGGTAACTCTTTTTGATTTGAGCTAAAGGCTTCCTTGGGAAGAGTTCTGCCCAAAGTGAGGCTTCTAGGAGTAAGGGAGGAATGTTGGGAGAGTATTTGGGCAGAGGTTGGCCGAGCCAAATGGCTTGAAGGTGTGAATAAGGTGGGAGAGGTGGGGGCCTTTTATAAGTGGAGAGGAGGGGCACTTTTGGAAAGATTGAAATGTTACATTATTTCACAATGCTTTTCGGATTATAAAGGTCCCACACTTATATAATTCGAGGCTAAGGTGATAAGGTTTCGAAATCTCTTCATCCAATAGGCTTTGGACAAGTGTAAGCCTTGGATTTTGAATTATCTTCTCATTTTATTTAAATCGTTAAATAATGAGGTCATCGCCACATCATAATGATGTCATAAATAATTTAATTTATTTAATGTCTAAAAATTATAAAACAAATACTATGATGTAGGAAATCTTTTTATCTTTCTAATGAATATTTATAGTCAAAATTTGGACTTGTTTAACCCTACGAAAAAATTGTTTTAGTAAAACAATTTATGTTAGTGTCATTTTCACTTTAACATTAAATAAAAAGTAATTTATGTTATTTCCCAACAAAAGTGGATCCATGGGGTCCCCAAGTTAGGCCATGGCTTGTCTTGGTCGGCCATGACACAACCAATAAGGTTGGGACATGTGTCTAGGTCATTTCATATTATTAAAGTATTATTTATACCTTAAACCACACTAATTACCACTAATCGCGATTAAAACTTAATAAGTTACTATTCACCAAAAAATTATTTTTATCCCATTGAACCACATTTTACTTCTTAATGACAACCATGTATGTCGGATTTTTGAAAATCAAAACACAGAAGTGGTAATATTTCATTTAAACGAAAAATCAGTTATTTAACTACCACTTAGTGGTTTCACTATTCATCAAAAATTGAAGTTTTTCAGAAAATTACCAAAAATTCACCCTAAGCTATATTTGATATTCCGAATTCAAAAATGAAGTCCATTTTACAAAATTCAAAACATATAAGTCAAATTAATTAATTTAATAATTAATTCCCGCTGTCATGACAAATAGCGTGTTTTTGTGAAGCAATAAGTATCAAAAGATTGACACTAGTTTAAGTCCGATTTCAAAGTAAAATTAATTCCAACGACCACTATTGGATTTAATGGTAAAAATATTTTCTAATTTCACTTTAAAACCAATTCAAAAGATAATCTAATCATATAAATAAATTATATTAAAAAGAGGTTTTGAATTAAAATACAACATATTACACTATTCATAAAAAAAATGAACTTTATCAGAAAGGTACCAAAAATTTACACAAAGTAAATTTTGATGTCCCGATTCTAAAGAAGAGTTATATTTGGTACAAAATAAAGTATAAGAGTGATCAAAACTATATTTAATGACGGTTCACCATTAAAAGGTGATAAGTGAACCTTTAGTGAAAATTAGAGTATATATGCCCTAACATTGAACTCTTTCCGTATTTTAAGCCTTTATCTTTTATTGGGTAAATGTGAAAACATCTAAAAACATATCTAATTATATTTTAGTTATTTCTATCCATTACCGCCAGTACAACGGCTACTTGTTAACTAACATTTAAAAAAAATATTATTTTATTACTAGTGTGGTACGTAAGTTTCAAAGAAACTCATCGTTGCGTATCGGGTACGCTATCGAACATAGCAACCCCTTTAAAATAAAATTAATATCTAATTCGTAAACATTAATAAATATGAAAATTCTTTATTCTTTATTTACCTGGGATGTTACATTCTCCCCTCCTTCAATAAATTGCGTCCTCGCAATTTGAAATTTTTCTTAGAAAATAAAAGGTTGAAAATAGAAAATACCTTTGTGGAAAACCCACATCGGAAATAAGGTTAATAGAATTTAGTCTTAATAAGAGGGAAAGGGAAATGAACAAGTCACCACTCAATTATGATCTCGATTAGGAGAACATTGGTGGAAATTAGAGACATATAATTAGAGGAAAAACGTAAATATTTGTAGGGAGCTATTGGGGTCATCAATCACAATCAACTGTCAAATTGAGGGCCTCAAAGCCTTCAGTCTATGTTGATTTAAAATATCATCAGTTCAACAAGACATAAGGTATTAGGATAACACATTTTTTTGTTTTAATATCCCTTTACTAAAGTTTAAGAATTAATTTATTCATTGAATAAGAGATAGGTATATATATATTTATGCTTGACAATTAGAGTTTCAACCTTCAACTCATCTTTCACTCAAAAAGATAATAGAACACAAAAATATTATACTTATCCTAATTGTATAATGTTCCAAATGTTAACACATACCATTTAGATTAGTAAAATTATTTTGTAATAACCAGGGACTTCCTGTAGGCTAGTGGTAGGAAATAAAGGCCTGTCACACTATGATTGTGGGTTCGATTCCTGCAGCTTTGTCCGACGCAACGGGTTATGCCCCACCCTGCAGGTTGTCCTTTTCCTAAAACTATAGTATTATAATATTCCAAAAATAATATTCAAAAATGCTTTAACCTTAAACAATACTATCCAAAGATCAACTTAATCCATTCCAACCTTTATAGTTATCCAAAATACTTCTGTCCATCTCACAGTCCAAATTTTATAAGGAAGGTAAACATAATGAAGATCCTTTTTCCCACGTAACAACATGTGAATACCTTCATCATGTATTCTTTTTAAACATACTGAATTACCATGATCCCTTATTCCTTATAGAATACTAGATATACTCCTTATATCCAAAAATGTATACAAAACATCAATCAGTTTCAAGGAAGTTAAGTATATCCAATATAATTTATCCAAATCAATCACGTCCTATTCCAAAATCTCTATCTCGGTATCAGAACCATATTATGGTTTATCTTTCTCTCAACCATATATTTTCCAAAAATTTAACCTATTGTGGAGTCACTTTTCTTGGTTCCACACAATCTCAAGTCCTTGATGAAATAGTACTGCAGTACAATCCTTATATACTCCAAAATTATTATAACCAGTACATCATTGATACAACACTGAAATTACAAAATTCTTTAATAACAACATAAGAACTCTAATCATTACTCCTCATCTGTGGTAGTATCATAACTTGATTATTATCCAATAACATCATTTGGGGCATACTCTGATGATTTGGACATTGGTTTGCGTAATGTCCCCAATCCTTGCAGAAGAAGCATTGTATATTTGAAAACATTTTCTTACCCTTGCAGTCACGCGCTTTGTGTCCTTTTTCTCTACACTTATAACAAACTCCCATTCCCTTTAGGCAAGTTCCATGATGTTTCTTCCCACAATTACCACATATTGGAAAATTCTTCTTTCCCCTCATCCCTTTATCCATCATTCTCTCTTCCATCCCTTTCGTCTCTTGCTTCGCTTCAAAGCCATAGGACTCAGAGAATTCTTTACTTATCCTATTAACACATGATACTATTTCTTCATATGTTGAGAACACATGGGAGACTATTTCCCTTCGAAATGTTGGCTTAATACCGTGAAAGATACTATCCTTCTTACTCTTTGGATCATACGTACCGCTGGAGTTCACATTCCTTCTACTGGGCGCCATTTCTATACAACGGCATAAACTAGGTTAGTTTATGAATCAAAATACATAATTCCATACTTGTAAAACACTTTACATAAATTGAACTATTTATGGATATAATCCATAATCATAAAAAGAAATGTTTTCTTTGAGGAAGTATGTACTCATAACCCTTCATAGTGGTTTGTAAGTAAAATGAGAATTATCCTAAGCATATCCCCCGGGAGTGTCGTAACCAAGAGTGCAGCAAGGCCCGTTGTCGTGCACCAGTTCCCGTTCGAGTCTAGCTCAAAGCGGTGTTTTCGGGTTTTACCCCTAGGTACATCTGTGCCAGAGCCGCCTCTACCTGCTCGTATCCAGACAGGGATGTATTTCTCGGAAAACTCATAACATCTCTATAACACCAAAATTCTAGGAAGTTCATCTATACTAATCCTCAAAGTCTATCTTTGGGCTATGTTCTTTATCAGAGTTTATCTAAATCTAGCTTCCAAGGTTAGTACTAAACTGCCTCTGATACCAACTGTAACGCCCCGACCCCAGCTACCCAGAGTCGGTGCATTACTTCGTAACATTGGCATGATCACAAAAGATCAAGTCTCGAAAGACCGATTAGTTTAGTAGCCTTGGAAACACTAGATACATTCATAAGTCTTTCATTACATCAAAATTAAACAAACTACAATAACATGGTCTTCATAGTCCACACTCATATCTTCACTGACTATCCTTGCAAGTCAGTCATAAAACACTTCTTCACATCCTGGAAAATATTAAAACATTGAAAGGGGTGAGCTCAGATCCTCAGTAAGGATAACAATATTGCGGAAGCTTTCATAAATAAACATTAACATTTAAGGCAATGTATAACTAAAACAAAAGCCTTTTAAACATGAACTTCAACATAATATGGCAAAAGTAAAATGAGATAATGCCATTCTCTTCTTCACATGGATATTCTACTGGTCGAATAATCACATGCAATATCAATAACCACTTTCATAATGATGGAATGCATAATGCCAGACTATCATAACCACGTAGTCAAGGCCTCGTGCCAAGACCACAAATAAGATTTTGTCAAGGCCTTGTGCCAAGACACTAGTTTGTCCCATGAGACCTGCCGATGCATCGAGGAGCTATAGCGGGCTCCACCCGTCACTTATTAAGTCCAATGCATTCCTCATATGAATAGGTTTAAACATATCATAAACCATAACATAATCATATCACATAAAACATGCATAAAGGAAACATAATATTTCCACATTTCAATCACAAGATATCAATACAACACATTGATATAGTAAAAATTCTTTCAAAACCATTTTCAATACCAAAATAAAAGAATGTTAAAACTTTGTATTTATTTTTCATAAATAAAAAAAAAAGTGATGGATTGTAAAGGAAGCCGAAACTCAAATAATGGTCACGGCGGCGGAGAAGTCATTGTCGCCGCATAAGTACGGAAAGAAAAACATTCCCTTTTGTCGTTTAGCAAAACGCTTCGTATAAAAAGATTCCTTTTGTACAAACGTAAAAGTCAAAGGGGTTTATACACCGTATAAATGAAATTTGTGTATAAAACAAAATATCCTCAATGAAAGGGGATTGAGACGAAGTCCTTAAAAGATCATTTTTAAAATAAAATATATCTATTATGTGTATTCACTATAGGTACACATAAATAAAGTAAAAATACAAGATAATACATAATAATATCATGACATAATTGGAAATTAGGAGATTAACCCAAAGAATGGAAGTTGGGTTAAGAAGTTCCCTTACCTCGTGTCTGACTTGACTCAACCGTTCTTTAACCTCCTGAATAATAAGCTAGAGTTAATATCTACCTTATTAAGAACCATTTTCAATTTCATTATCCTTTTTATATCACTTATTACAATGTTATGAACATTATGTAATTATTTAAGTTAATAACGGTCATTTTGTCGATCTTTGGTACTTGAGTCAAAAATAAACTTCGCATGATTACAAGTTGTTAATGTGGTAGAATATAAATTATATCCAGAAATATATTCATGATTTAGATGTCATATATATCTTATATATCTAGTATATACATTCATTTATAATATTACGTAACATTTAGAGGTAAGAAATGAAATGCACCGTTCATGGAGACGGTAAGCCGTACGTACGCATGAACGCTACTTTCATTTCAATTTCATATTTAATGGAACTAAATCATAATGATATAAATGTATAATATAATTCCAGTATAATATAGTGTATAATACCATTTACTCCATCCTTTATACATCCCACATATGGCATTAACGATTCAAATCACTTTGAGGGGGCGGTAGTCCGCACTTCCTAAAATGAAATTATCGCGTTTTACCCATAATGGAAATCATAAAGTATGCCATAAATGAGAAATACAGAAGCATAAGTAAAACAAAAACATATTATATATCATATATAAAAATAGTGACATCTTAATGGCCACCTTTGAAGGTGTTATATGAGTGTTGAACAATCATCGCTTCGTGAGGCAGAAATTCACCATCCACAGAAACCGTATGTTCTTTAACCATTAGATGTAGGTGTGTGTAAGTGTAGCTCGAATAATTCTTATAACAACATCCTAGTATATTGAGGATACTGGTGTTGTTACAAAAGAAATGAATAAAAAGAGTTTAGGGGGTTGGAGAAGAAAAATAAAACAAAACAACATTATAAAAGACATTACCTCAAAATCGGGTAACTCTTTTTGATTTGAGCTAAAGGCTTCCTTGGGAAGAGTTCTGCCCAAAGTGAGGCTTCTAGGAGTAAGGGAGGAATGTTGGGAGAGTATTTGGGCAGAGGTTGGCCGAGCCAAATGGCTTGAAGGTGTGAATAAGGTGGGAGAGGTGGGGGCCTTTTATAAGTGGAGAGGAGGGGCACTTTTGGAAAGATTGAAATGTTACATTATTTCACAATGCTTTTCGGATTATAAAGGTCCCACACTTATATAATTCGAGGCTAAGGTGATAAGGTTTCGAAATCTCTTCATCCAATAGGCTTTGGACAAGTGTAAGCCTTGGATTTTGAATTATCTTCTCATTTTATTTAAATCGTTAAATAATGAGGTCATCGCCACATCATAATGATGTCATAAATAATTTAATTTATTTAATGTCTAAAAATTATAAAACAAATACTATGATGTAGGAAATCTTTTTATCTTTCTAATGAATATTTATAGTCAAAATTTGGACTTGTTTAACCCTACGAAAAAATTGTTTTAGTAAAACAATTTATGTTAGTGTCATTTTCACTTTAACATTAAATAAAAAGTAATTTATGTTATTTCCCAACAAAAGTGGATCCATGGGGTCCCCAAGTTAGGCCATGGCTTGTCTTGGTCGGCCATGACACAACCAATAAGGTTGGGACATGTGTCTAGGTCATTTCATATTATTAAAGTATTATTTATACCTTAAACCACACTAATTACCACTAATCGCGATTAAAACTTAATAAGTTACTATTCACCAAAAAATTATTTTTATCCCATTGAACCACATTTTACTTCTTAATGACAACCATGTATGTCGGATTTTTGAAAATCAAAACACAGAAGTGGTAATATTTCATTTAAACGAAAAATCAGTTATTTAACTACCACTTAGTGGTTTCACTATTCATCAAAAATTGAAGTTTTTCAGAAAATTACCAAAAATTCACCCTAAGCTATATTTGATATTCCGAATTCAAAAATGAAGTCCATTTTACAAAATTCAAAACATATAAGTCAAATTAATTAATTTAATAATTAATTCCCGCTGTCATGACAAATAGCGTGTTTTTGTGAAGCAATAAGTATCAAAAGATTGACACTAGTTTAAGTCCGATTTCAAAGTAAAATTAATTCCAACGACCACTATTGGATTTAATGGTAAAAATATTTTCTAATTTCACTTTAAAACCAATTCAAAAGATAATCTAATCATATAAATAAATTATATTAAAAAGAGGTTTTGAATTAAAATACAACATATTACACTATTCATAAAAAAAATGAACTTTATCAGAAAGGTACCAAAAATTTACACAAAGTAAATTTTGATGTCCCGATTCTAAAGAAGAGTTATATTTGGTACAAAATAAAGTATAAGAGTGATCAAAACTATATTTAATGACGGTTCACCATTAAAAGGTGATAAGTGAACCTTTAGTGAAAATTAGAGTATATATGCCCTAACATTGAACTCTTTCCGTATTTTAAGCCTTTATCTTTTATTGGGTAAATGTGAAAACATCTAAAAACATATCTAATTATATTTTAGTTATTTCTATCCATTACCGCCAGTACAACGGCTACTTGTTAACTAACATTTAAAAAAAATATTATTTTATTACTAGTGTGGTACGTAAGTTTCAAAGAAACTCATCGTTGCGTATCGGGTACGCTATCGAACATAGCAACCCCTTTAAAATAAAATTAATATCTAATTCGTAAACATTAATAAATATGAAAATTCTTTATTCTTTATTTACCTGGGATGTTACATTTACTGCAACCTGGGAATAATGGTTTCTCAGAATCTCGATACAATCGTTCAACAGTTGGTGTTTTTTCGATGGTTTCAACACCTAAATCATGAATTAATTCTTCAATACGATCTGTTGTACCACTCGAACCCCTCAAGGTTTTATTTTCATGATCACAATCACCTTCATATTCTTCTAATCCTCTTTCAAGTGTTTTTGGATGATAGGAATCAATTCAGGTGGCCAAGGAATTGGGCCAAGAAAGAAAGAAGGCAAAGTGGACTGAAATTCAGTCCACCGGCCAACCGATGGAAGTGCACCGGTCAACCGATAGAGGCCTGGACAGAAGGCATCCTTCTGTCCAGACCACCGGCCAGCCGGTGTCACACCAGCGGCCAGCCGGTGGCACCCAGACTCAAGGGGTAGCTACTGCCTCCCCACCGGTCAGCCGGTGGCTCTGTCACCGGCCAGCCGGTGGCACCCAGATCGAACAGTGAGACCTACTGTTTCACCACCGGCCAGCCGGTGGCCTTCTCACCGGGCAGCCGGTGGCACCTGCACAGAAGGCAGAGCTACTGCCAAGGCACCGGCCAACCGGTGGCTCCTCACCGGTCATCCGGTGGCCCCTGGACCAGAATTCCTCTCCTCTGCCAAGGCACCGGCCAGCCGGTGGCCCTGCACCGGCCCGCCGGTAGCCCAGTCAAACTAGCCGTTGGGTTTGACCAGTCAACCCTCTTTTGGCCTCCAACGGCTCCGAAGACTCCCCAAGGGTTCCATGCCTATAAATAAAGGCCAAGGAAGCCCCGGACAACTGTCGGACCATAATTAAGCATTGTGAAGCCAACGGACACATTTTCCATCATTTGGCCAACCTCCGGCGGATTGCTCCAAGGGAACCCACCTTGCTCCAACAACTTCCACATCCAAGGAGCTCCTTCAAAGAAGCTTGGAAGCGGCCTTCAACATCTCCAATCAATCAAAGGCTCTCAAGACTTCCCCATTACGGTTTTTCATTGTTTTATTTATTTTGAGCTTAATTTGGGTTTGTGTCTACAAACCACTCTATTTCTCATCCCCTCTTTCTTTTGGGTTTCACATCACCATTAAGGTGTGAAAAGGTTGTCAAGCTTTCCTTTAAACAGCTTGAGACAAAGGTGAGCTATCCTTCACCTGTAAGAAGGATAGTGGGTTCTTGCTAAACCATTAAAAGCAAGTGGGTTCTTGCTAAACCATTTCAAAAGCAAGCTGTAATAGGTCCTAGTGCTACCTCAAAGCCTAGTGGGTTTCTTGCTAAAACCATTGAAAAGAAAGCGGTAGGAATCTCTCAACGGTTGAGTTGGGAGCGGAGACGTAGGCCGGGTTTTGGCCAAACTCCGTTATCAATTTTGTGTGTCTTGCCTCTTTTATTTCCGCTGCATTTGTACTTTGATTTTTAATTTGTTAATCTTTTTTAAAAGGCAATTCACCCCCCCTCTTGCCATCACTTCTCCTTTTCTCCGCCCAACAATTGGTATCAGAGGGAGTATTTGAATAATTCCCTTACCGGTTTCGAATTAAAGATCCTTTTTGATGGCTTCTACCGCTTCAACCTCTTACGCCCCCGAAGGCTTTTCTTTGGATCGTGCTCCATTCTTTGATGGAACCGATTATAGTTTTTGGAAAACCCGCTTGACCACATTTCTTAAAAGCATTAGCTATCCTATTTTTAGAATTGTTATGCATGGTTTTACGCTCTCTTCTCCCGATGAGTCTAAATGGACCCCCGCCGACATTGCAAATTTTGAGCTTGATGGCAAAGCCATGAATGCTCTTCATTGTGGCTTAGACCGTAATATATTTAATTGCATTTCTTCTTTCACATCTTCTCATGATATTTGGAAGCTTTTAGAACTTACCCATGAAGGCACTAAGAAGGCTCAAAAGCAAGAATCCGATCAAAAGCAAGAACCCGACAAAAAGATCAAGCCCGTTTTCCCACTTCACAAGAAAAGGGCCAAGAAGAAGAAAAAGAAGAAGGCTTCAAAGGCAACATGGAGTGATAGCTCCTCCTTCTCCTCCTTCTCCTCAAGTGACCAAGGTAAAAAATGCCTAATGGCAAATCATGAGGTATCATCTTCCGACTCTTCTTCCTCGTCTTCTAGTTCTTCAAATTCTTTCAATCATTTGTCATATGAAGAACTCCAACACGTTAGAGATCAATTAGAAAATGGTTTTCATGAGCTTTCTTCAAAATTTGTCGCTTTGAAAAAGAATTTCAAAAAGCTCTCCTCCGAAAAAGAACAACTTCTCAAAGAAAAGGAGGAGATGTCCCTCAAAATCCAAAATCTTCCCGATGTTGATTCCTTGAATTCAACCATCAAAGATTTAAGGGAATCCCTAGCCAAGTTCACCCAAGGGGAACAAAATTTGAACAATTTGCTTGGTTCCCAACGTTTTTCTAGAACCACCCAAGGGCTTGGCTATTCCAAGCAAGCTTCCTCCTCCCATGCACCCACTATTTTTGTAAGGGGGAGCTCCCAATACAAATTTTGCAATTATTGTAAAAAACCCGGGCACCTAATTTATGAATGCGATTGCAAAAATGCCCGTTATGGTAGGCCCAAATCGATTTTTTATTCGGACGAATTTTATAGGAGAAGACCCGCTACAAGGCAAGTATGGATTGAAAAATCCCTTCTAGCGAGTCTCTCCGGGCCTAAAATTGTCTCTTTTCAAAATTCCTTTCCCCGGTGATTTGTTGTTTTTATTTAGGGGGAGTTAGGATCTTTTAAGCTTTTTTGTGTATTCAAAATTTTTCATTTCAAACTCATCACTTGGTATCAAAATTTTCGATTCAAATCTTTCAATTTCAACTCTTGGTATCAAATTTTTCAATTCAAAATTTTCTATTCAATTTTCATTTAAAACTTTCAATTCAAACTGTTATTCATTTTTCGATTCAAAACTTTCAATTCAAAATTTTCGATTCAAATCATTCAATTCAATTTTTGATTCAAAACTTTCAATTCAAATTTCAAAAATTTCAATTGGTTTAAAATCTCTATCTTGTTTTTCAAACAACTCCCTCAATCAAGTTTTATGCCCCACGCTATTTTGATAATCACAAAGGGGGAGAAATTTCTTGATTGATTGGGGGAGAATCCTTTTCATCATGCTTAGCATTTCCTTTCAATTTAAGTTTTTACTTTGTTTGTTTCGGTGATTGTGATCATCAAAATAGGGGGAGATTGTTGTACCTCTCGAACCCCTCAAGGTTTTATTTTCATGATCACAATCACCCTCATATTCTTCTAATCCTCTTTCAAGTGTTTTTGGATGATAGGAATCAATTCAGGTGGCCAATGAATTGGGCCAAGAAAGAAAGAAGGCAAAGTGGACTGAAATTCAGTCCACCGGCCAACCGATGGAAGTGCACCGGTCAACCGATAGAGGCCTGGACAGAAGGCATCCTTCTGTCCAGACCACCGGCCAGCCGGTGTCACACCAGCGGCCAGCCGGTGGCACCCAGACTCAAGGGGTAGCTACTGCCTCCCCACCGGTCAGCCGGTGGCTCTGTCACCGGCCAGCCGGTGGCACCCAGATCGAACAGTGAGACCTACTGTTTCACCACCGGCCAGCCGGTGGCCTTCTCACCGGGCAGCCGGTGGCACCTGCACAGAAGGCAGAGCTACTGCCAAGGCACCGGCCAACCGGTGGCTCCTCACCGGTCAGCCGGTGGCCCTGGACCAGAATTCCTCTCCTCTGCCAAGGCACCGGCCAGCCGGTGGCCCTGCACCGGCCCGCCGGTAGCCCAGTCAAACTAGCCGTTGGGTTTGACCAGTCAACCCTCTTTTGGCCTCCAACGGCTCCGAGGACTTCTCCAACGGCTCCGAAGACTCCCCAAGGGTTCCATGCCTATAAATAAAGGCCAAGGAAGCCCCGGACAACTGCCGGACCATAATTAAGCATTGTGAAGCCAACGGACACATTTTCCATCATTTGGCCAACCTCCGGCGGATTGCTCCAAGGGAACCCACCTTGCTCCAACAAATTCCACATCCAAGGAGCTCCTTCAAAGAAGCTTGGAAGCGGCCTTCAACATCTCCAATCAATCAAAGGCGCTCAAGACTTCCCCATTACGGTTTTTCATTGTTTTATTTATTTTGAGCTTAATTTGGGTTTGTGTCTACAAACCACTCTATTTCTCATCCCCTCTTTCTTTTGGGTTTCACATCACCATTAAGGTGTGAAAAGGTTGTCAAGCTTTCCTTTAAACAGCTTGAGACAAAGGTGAGCTATCCTTCACCTGTAAGAAGGATAGTGGGTTCTTGCTAAACCATTAAAAGCAAGTGGGTTCTTGCTAAACCATTTCAAAAGCAAGCTGTAATAGGTCCTAGTGCTACCTCAAAGCCTAGTGGGTTTCTTGCTAAAACCATTGAAAAGCAAGCGGTAGGAATCTCTCAACGGTTGAGTTGGGAGCGGAGACGTAGGCCGGGTTTTGGCAGAACTCCGTTATCAATTTTGTGTGTCTTGCCTCTTTTATTTCCGCTGCATTTGTACTTTGATTTTTAATTTGTTAATCTTTTTTAAAAGGCAATTCACCCCCCCTCTTGCCATCACTTCTCCTTTTCTCCGCCCAACACGATCCTCTGCCTCATTATGAATATCGTCATCAACATTGGATGTTGAATTTTTAGTTCTTTCACCATGAAAGATCCAACGTGTATAATTAAGGCTAAAACCGTAACAAATGAGATGATCCTTGATTTCTCTGAAGTTTAACTTTCTCATATTTACACACTTCACACATGGACAGAAAATCAAATCAATATTTTGATTATTCCGTTTAGCAAATTCCAAAAAAATTTCAACTCCTATTTCATATTCACTAGTAGTTCTTCGTAGATAAATCCAATTATGATTCATTAATACCTGATATCACAATATAATTGATGAATATATTAAAACATAGAAACATTTAAATATCTATCAGATAAATTGTAAACAAAAACATATTCCATAAAAACTATTGATAATCAGATAAAAGACATCAGATATGAAACACGTTTACAAATAGAGTAAACAATTTATTTTCATATTATATACATGTGTGTTAACGACATTCTAATTTCATAAAAAATTATAAAGTATAAAAATTTAAAAAATAAGATCAAGAAAGAAAATGATATGTCATTTCAATCAATGATGTAGTTTAAAACAATATAAATTAATGATTGGTTCTTTGATTATTCTGAGGATATTATTGAACATGACGAAGAGTATGTTAATAAAATACTTCTTATTTTTGTGAACATAATAAATGAAAGAGTCAAATAAAAAGATAAAATTCCTCAATATTTAAATTTTGGTCGAAATTGACATTTTGCAGTTGGGTCACATGGTAAAATATAAGACATCCAAATAAGTGTATCATTCATACTGGCTCATTTGGTTTATTTATCTCCTAAGGTTATTTATAATATGGTTTTACTCCGAATAGTGGGTATAGTCTCCACATTATACGTTTATAAACCTATAATGATGCTTAGGAGCCTCAATTATATTGGGACGCATGCTTGAGTTCATTGGTAATATGACTCATGGAATCAGTTTATGATACACCATGAAATCGTGATCTCCATGTGACCTCTTTGTCACCACCAAACACAACGCCAACATGCTCTAATGGAATATTTAACTATAAATAATAAACTACAAAATATATTAGGTCAACCAATGTTGTTTGGAACAAGTATGATGTGATCATAAATAGCTCAGTAGGTTATCACACCCTATTCAATGCATTTCCTTTCCAAAAAAGTCCAAAAAAGGTTAAAATACATATATAAAGTAGGATTTTAATTATTCTAAAAAACAAAACAGATATTTCCACAAATTCCCTTTTTTAAAAATCACACATGCATCCTTTCTTTTCAAAAATGGTTTCACAATAAAAATTCATTTTAAAAACAAAACCAAAAATATAATTTATTACTAGATCAAATAGTGAATATAATGAATGTAAATGAAACAAATAATATGATATAAACTTGAAGGGATAATGACCAATAAGAAGTATAAATAAATAGAACATACAGATAGACAATAAATGGAATCTCTTAAATATATCTAGAGGAAATCCGTGGAGGCACTCAGTTTGGAATCAAATACCAGTATATAGTGCAAATCCATAGTCAATAACCAGTTTTCTGTTATAAACTATCCAATCTAGTGGCACATCCAAATAATATTCAACCATTTCCATGTATTGAAACACTTATATATTTCAAGTGCAAAAATGGTGTGATAGCAATAGAGAAAGAGGAAGAACGCTTACCAGAAATCGTGCAAACGAAAAAAACCTTCAAAAATGTCCGTCCAAGATCGCAAATCAAGTACGAAGGTCGTCGGGAGTCCGAAGTGTAGCCGCGGAGCTTGATTTCGACGATCGAACAAAATAAGGGTTTCGGCCGAGATCGCAAATTAGTTTCCAAGGTAGTCGGATGTCCGAAGAGCCGCAGCGGAGCTTGATTTCGACGATGGAAAAAACGAGGGTTTCGGGACAGTGGAGCTCGATTTCGACGGTAGAACAAAATGAGGGTTTCAGACCCCGAATAATTTTATAAGAATTTTCGCGTCGGTTTTAAGGAAAACCGACGCCCTAAATTTTAAAAAACATTTCAGCGTCGGTTTTTAGGAAAACCGACGTGGAAGTTTTAACTTATGGCGTCGGTTTTTAGAAAAACCGACGCCGAATGTTTTTTTAAAAACTATCTTCCGCGTCAGTTTTTAGGAAAACCGACGCCGAATGTGTTTTTTCACCGTCGGTTTTCGGCGTCGGATTTCCTCAAAACCGATGCCGAAAATAAAAATAAAAACTTCCGCGTCGGTTTTTTTGGAAACCGACGCGGAAAAATTTTTTTAATTATTTTCCACGTCGATTATTATAATAACCGACACGGAAAATATGTTAACTAATATTATTGGCGTCGGTTTTCTGCAGAACCGACGCCATTAATTCCCCGCACATACTATTCGCGTCGGGTTTTAAAAAACCGACGTTATTACGCCGACGCGAAAACCCGTATTTCCACTAGTGAATACAGTACAATACAATACATCTCAAGTACAAGGTACAGTAAAAAAAAGTAGTGCAATAGGAACTCAGCAGCATCGCAAGCCTAAGCTCGGTCCCATGCCCTCCTACTCCTCTGCAACAATCCAGTACCTGTATAAGGACCCTTTCCCTTATCCACACCTATAGCAACATAGTTTGTTTGGGCCGAAGACATGACCCAAACAAGGTGTGAGAAATAAATCCTAGTAGGCACCCACCAAAGGCATGTGCCCAACTGTCAGTGTAAATGTGAAACATCGTGTGAAACAGTAAAATGAAACAATTAAGTAGTACTCAAAAGTAACTAACTTTACCAGTTATATTGCCATTTTAATATTCATTTAATCATTCATTATAAGGAAATCACCACAGTGAATTTTCTATGTAACCAGTCAGTATCCTCAGACATGCAAACCTTACCCTCAGGTAACCGGAATCGAACCTGTAGGTAATTTCCCACAGGCCTAACAGATATTTCCCTCAGGCGTACGAAGTGTCACCCACAGGCACAGAATCTACTACCCACAGGCACGAAAGAAGTTTCCCGCAGGATGAACAGAGGCAAATCACAACACTTCCCTTAGGCTAAACAAGTAACCGGGCCATGCCCAACATATAAACAAGCAATTCATATACAATTCCTCTCAAGGAGAGGAATTGGTAAGAACGGATCAAGGAGAGGGGATGGCTTACCCGCACGGTTCCAAAGAGATCAACGGAGGCGAAATCGGATTCCCAATGCTTGATTGGGTGATCTCCAAAGCTCTGGTCTTCCTCCCGAGCTCTCCTCAGGTTCTAAGCCTCTTCTGTGAACAGAGGAGGCTACTGCCCATTTTAAGCGAAAAAAAGACTACACGGCATGTACTATTGAGTACATGGTGTGTAATTTCCATTTTATAACTGTTCCTATGACAACTTCTTTCCACCGCGGCACTATTCATCAGTCGACATGAGTACACGGCGTGTATTCCTGATTACATGGCGTGTACTGTCGCTTAGCTCCCACCGCCTTACTATTTGCCTACCGATTGACTACACAGAGTGTACATACCACTACACGGCGTGTAGTTGGTTTTTACACCATTCATCGCCAGCATGGCTACACACCCTATGTGCTCTTTCCACCCAGCTAAAGTACACGACATGTGGAAATGTACACGACGTGTACCCACAAAAGTGTGATTTTCCCCATTTTCCTTATTTTCTCAAAAACACTTAAGGAAAAGAGAAAAGAAGAAACACATACCTCAAGAATAAGAACCGGGTTCTTACATGTTGGGGTCATTTTATATTATTATGATATTATTTTATTACCCTTAACTACCCAATTACTAATTAATCATGATAATTAAAGATAATTGCAGTCGTTACTATTCATAATGTCCAAAAATAAAAGAGTCTTAATTACATAATTTGGACCTTATGATTCTAAATATGGAATCCATTTTACCAAATTCCAAACATAGAAATTTCAGTAATTAATTTAAAAATAATTCTTGTTGTCAAAACCAAAGACGGGTTTTTTTAAGAAGTAAAATTTATCAAAAGATTGACTTGTTTTTACATCCAATTGAAAAGTGAAATTACTTTCAATGAACAACATTGCATTAAGTGATAAAAAAATAATTCAATTACACTTTAAAACCAATTATAAGTATAATCTAACTATATAATTAAATTAGATGAAAAAGCAGTTTTGAAGTAAAATACAGTATTCACTACTGGAAAATGGGTCTATACCCACGGTTTTGCACAAAACCGTGGGTATAGGACACCCATATACCCACGGTTTCCCAAAACCGTGGGTATAGGGTTAGTATAGGAACCTATACCCACGGTTCTCGGCAAAACCGTGGGTATAGGTTAATTTTGAAGACCTATACCCACGGTTTTGGTAAAACCGTGGGTATATGGATTGTCATAGAGACCTATGCCCACGGTTCTAAAAAACCGTAGGGATAGGGGTTTTTTTTACAAGACCTATACCCACGGTTTTCCAAAACCGTGGGTATAGATTTTTCTTATTATGGCGGGGGGGGGGGGGGGGGGGGATTCCCACGGGAGTGAATTTTGTTTTGGAGGGAAGATGATTTCAAATTAATATAATTATATGGAGTGAAGATTTTAGTTCAATAATTTCGCTGGGTTAGTTGGTTCAGTATATGTATCGTATATGAAAGACCGGTGTTCGAATCTTGGTATCTTTTTATTTTTCAGATATTTGATTATTTTTAGTATAAGTAAATAACCAGATTGAAATGTTAATAAAATTAGATTAGCCGAGTTGGTCACGAGTTCCGTATTCCGCTTCAAATGACGCGCGAGTCACGGGTTCCGTATTCCCAAACCGTGGGTATAGCCTATACCCACTCAGCCCCACGGTTCCCCAAACCGTGGGTATAGCCTATACCCACGGTTTTGGGGGCTATACCCACGGTTTTGAACCGTGGGTATAGGTCGTTTTTCCAGTAGTGATTTTTCACTATTCATTAAAAATGAACATTTGTCATAAAAATAAGAAATATTTATCCAAAGTAAATTTGATATTACAAATTCAAAAATTATGTCTATTTTAAAAAATTCAAAACATATAAGTTTCATTAATTAATTTTATAATTAATTCTTGCTGTCAAAACAAGTAGTGTGTTTTTAAGAAACAATATCTATCAAAAGATTGACATTTATTTATGTCCAATTTCAAAGTGAAATTAATTTCAATGACCACCCTTGAATTAAATGGTAAAATTCTATTTTAACTACACTTTAAGCCCAATTAAAAAGATAATATAACCATATAAATAAATTATATTAAAAGGATGTTTTGAAGTAAAATACAGCATTTTCATTATTCATTAAAAAATGAACTTTATCGGAAAAAAAATACACAAAGTAAATTTTGATGTCCTAATTCTAAAGAAGAATTTTATTTTTTCAAATATAACATGTAAAATTGACAAAAAGTGGATTTAAAAAGGGTTCTCCATCAAAAGGCAGTTAATCAACCTTTTAAAGAATATTAGAATATTTATGCTTAAAATTGGATTCATTTGCAATTTAAGCCTCTATAATTTATTGGGTAATTGTTAAAATATTTAACAAACATATATAATAATTTTTTAGTTAGTTCTGTTCATTCCTGCCAATGCAACGGCTAGGCTTTAACTACTATTTAAAATAATATTATTATATTATTAGTGTGCAACGTAAGATTTTAAAGAAACTCATTGTTGCGTATTGGTTACGCCATCGAACATAGAATTACATTTAAAGTAATATTAACATTTTATTCACAAATATTAATATATATGAACATTTAATATTCATTATTTACCTGGGATGTTACATTAGTCATGTTGGGCATCTCTGTGCATGTCTGTATTTTGGGTGCATTGGTCACCTTTGAATCTTCCTCTTAGAAGGGAATCTCATGTGAGGAATCATAAGTGTGGAACCAAATGAATCCCATGTCTATCACGAGGTAATTAACGCCTGGGTAATAATTATTCCAAGGTATTTTACCTTAGGCATCCCATTTTTTCTTGGAGTACATGTTTGGGGTTATAACACAAGTTCTATGTCCTATAGAGACAGATCGGTATGTCTTGTTCATATGGATAAAGGTGTTATTTTAGTTTCTTATGGAGATGTGAACAAGGTTTATATATTGTGGGGATATGATGGATTTATCATAACTCCCCTTAGAGGATAATTTGAGAGTTGAGAATCTGAACGGGCCATGGTGTTGGATCCTAGAGGGTTGATCAGGACACCTCTTGAGCTGGATCATGGATGTGTATCCCTAGGAGGGAAGAAGTCACACCTATAAGGTTGATGGATTGGATAACCCCTTAAGGTAGATACAGTAGGTGTTTCCCTAGGAAGGAATATGTCACACCATGTGTTTACCGATGTATCAGAATTACCCATGGAGGCAGATTCAGAGTTGTGGATCAGAATGACCTGTGGAGGGAGATCTAGGAGGTGCATCCCTAAAAGGGAAGTGTCACACGTGTAAGGTTTACAAATGGATGGATTAGAACTCCCATTTAGATAGATATGGAATACTAATCAGAATGACCCTTTAGGTAGATTATGGAGGTGGTTCCTATGAGGAATGATGTCACACCTGAAGGTTGGATATGAACATCCATTATGATGGATCTAGAATATTGATCAGAATTCCTCTTGAGGTGAATCAGGGAGGTGTGTACCGAGGAGGAAAGATTTCACAGTTGAGGGTTGGATCATAATATCCCTTGAGACATATCTTGAATATTTATCAAAATACCCCTTGATTTGGATTAGGGTGGTGTTCCCCAAGGAGGGAATATATCACACCTGAAGGTTGGATTAGAACGTCCCTTGAGATGGATCCAGAATGTTGATCAAAACACATGTTGAGGTGGATCGAGGAGGTGTGTCCCTTGGAGGGAAGATTTCATAGATTAATTTTGGATCATAACATCCCTTTAAATGGATCTTGAAGGTGCGTCCCTTGGAGGGAACTCCAAGATCACATCATTTTCAGGATTGAACCTCGGGGAGGCATCCTACATACCCTTTCAAGAATACATAGATCAAAAATCACATAGTTTGATGCACCAATTTAATGTCATATTATAGGATCAGTATATCCAATTTAATGTCATGTGTTAAGGATGATTGTGTTGTGAAAGGAGCATCAATGAGGGATGGTTTGGGTCTTACGAGTAGAATCTACCCTTAGTGGGATAATTTCTCTTAATTAGAGTGGTGTGGAGTTTATGTATTCAGATTACCTAGTGATTCTAGGAGAATAAAGGTTGTGGTTGGGATATACACATGGAGGCTTCCCAAAGGATCTCATTCCATGTGAATTTAGGAGGTGTGGGGGTCATCCCATGAAACTCATACACAGAGCATATTATGTTTATCATAAAGGGTAATACTGCAGTTTTAGGTCATGTGTTGATGGCATTGTCATGTAGTTTAAAATCATACAACTAGGATGTAGAACTATTCTGTTTTACGTCATGTAGCATAGACATGGGGGGACTCCCTCTTCCCCCTTGGGATTATGTGATCGTCACTCATAAGCCTTTGGGAGGGGCATGGTGTTAGAACTGCTGTGGAGGACTGGTTAGTCACGAGTTACATGTTAAGGTCCCTATACTCAAAAGAAAATGTTGTTATGGTACATATTATTAGATTCAAAAAGGTAGGTGGGAGGCTCGAGATACACTTGGGATGAAGTGTTTAGACACATTAATGGGTGGAACTAGTCACATAGGGACTCAAGGTGTAGTCGGACCAGTCCTGGATCTGTGTGAGGTCCCTGAGCACTCAACCTTCACGAAAGGGCATAAGTAGAGGCTAGGAATCATAGAGAGTCTCATGAGAGGTGCTTTGTGAAGCCTTCATCCTTGAATAGAGGTTTCTTATGAATCTCATGTTTTATGAAAAGGTTAGGGGTTTCATGAATAATTATGCTTCATGAAATAGAGTGCCCCCACCTTGGAGTGATTTATAGATTTGGAAAGGGAGTACTTCACAAAGACTAAATGATTTGTGAATCATCAAGTGTCTCATGGGGACTTCTTCCTTCATGAATGGAATTTTTCCTTTGTGAAATGAATCTCCAGATAGGTTGGAGGCTCTTAACAACACAAGGAAATGGTTTTTGTGAAGCTTGGATACCTTGGGTGATCCATTTTACTTGGGTTTTTGATGCTCGTGAGGTTTATGAATTGGGAGAATTTTTTGAATTCAAAAGGTAGGGAATCATCTCTAAAATATTGGAATGAAGGGGATATTTAAAGGAAATTGTTTTTGTGAATATTAGAGGTTCTCATAAATTGGTACAATCTTTGTGAATGGGCACAGCTCCACAAGATTTAGAGTCAGACTGACACGGAAACCCTCAATCATTCACATAAAAATGAAGCACTTAATGACTCGGAATATAGATTCATGGAGGATTTACATCAAGACATTGTGTGTTTTTGAAGATCACTTTTCATCCAGGGAGCTTCGCAAGCTCCGGATGTTCACGAAGGAGTAGGGTTCTAAGAAGAAAACCCTTAAGAATGATTTTGAGGCAATTTTGACTCAAATTATATCCAAACTAGTTGTGGATTCCTCCATCATTCCCACAGTACACATATTTTAGAACCAATAGATAATATGATGATTGTAATTTCCTTCCAAAATCACACTCAAAACATTGAAATCCATAAAAACACATATCTAGCTACTCAATATCAATAAAAAACACTCATTCCTTGACTAAAACTCCTAGTCCTCTTTAAATAATTGCATAAAATATTTCAAAATACATATTTTAAAAAAACTAAGTTTATTCATGGTCTAAACATAAAAACAAGGAAATTAGATTTTACAATTACTGATTATTTATTTTGAAAAATAGACCAAATCAATTTACACCTACTAAAACACATCAAGTTGTCCAAACAAATTCCATATTCATCCAAGGATTTTTTATCATAACAAAAAAATTAGGAATCTTCATCCAATATAGTCATTTCTGAGAAAAAATTTAATTTTGAAAACACATTTCAAAATACAAATTCAAAATAACTATAACTAAAATTCAAAAAATATGTCAAATCACAATTATCCTAGCCTCATTGGTTTTTTTCATAAAACCACCATGCACATGCCTCATAGAACTTCATGGATATCCATATAAAACTTGATTTTTCTATAGATTCAACACACCAAAAAAAATTCTCTATGGTGGATAAAAAACATTAGAAATAATAAATCACATCATAATCAAGACTGTATAATTCATATTAATCTAATCACCTCTAATAATATAACTAGGAAGTAGAAAATTATGCAATTCTTTAATTAATAATGGATCCTAAAAATGAAATATATCATGTAACACTACCCATAGTAACATGTATCATGACTTAAGAATGAAACTCACATGAAACATTAATAATGAAATTGGGTCCTTTCTGAGGCTTATGACTTATCCTAAGTCTCAATCACCCTGTATTTGAATTTTCATACTAACACCCCACTAAGCATAGAATGTAAAATCTTATAAAATGGATTTCACCTTGTAAAATTGGACTTATCAAAGTGATATTATCTAGGAAATATCCATGAAAACATCCCATTTTCCAACATCATATCCCCACATATATCAGTCATTGTCATATAAATAACACATGACCTAATAATACTTTGAAACACTTCATACCAGATCACATGAAAAATAATTGATCAGGTCATAGAACATGACGACAAGAATATCTCTCAACACCCCAAGGTTGTTGACTAGTAGTGAGTACCAAAAATAGTCATGGAGATACTATACCCAAAAATAAAATTCATAAGGATCATGATTAAATATATAAAACATTGACATGGCCCATTAATGTGACAAACACAAAAAAAAATAGACATTATATAGGGATCCAATAGGGAATCAGGTAGTCTAGGATATAATGATCATGTATTATGCATGATATACATCAATCAAATAGGGTAGCAAAATATGATGTATACATAAGAGGAATAAGTAATAAATAAAATAGGGGATCTCTATTTTGATATATATGAAGTATAACTAACAAATAAAAAAATTTCCTCTATCATAACTCCCAATAATTCCCTCTTATCTCATTGGCACCCAATATGATTATCACCTCAAGCCATCTATATAGGTCATTAGTGATAAATATTTCTAAAAGATAATGTGAAATTATATTCATATACATAAAAACCCATTCCATATATTATAGTTTTGGTGATTTCAGTAAACTAATCATATTCCCTAATTCTATCAAACAAAATACATTCTAGTTCAAAAGTAGTTCGTAAAAATATTAAAATAGTGCTTATATATTATAAGTGAAAATCACCCACCTGGAGACATATCTCATGAATTATCATACAAATATTTACCTAAATACCATTGTTCCCAAAAATCACACACACCACATAGACTCAAAAATATGTATATAACACAAGATAGGTCCCTACATACCTATAATCATATACTCATATACCCCCATGACCACATATAGTGTGCCATACAATCTTTTTCATCTCATCAAACACATACAACAAGAGGTCTAACTATAACCATAATGACGCCCCTTTCAGATTCCCACCTAATATATTAGTCATATAACTAAATATAAATATTAAAAACCCACACAATATCATTAAAAATTTCTATCATATAAATATATAGTACATTAGGATGTTAAAAGGGTCTAACCAACTATAAATATTGTAAAAAATCATAATAAAAAATCATAGTTATAGTAGATCTAAATAATAAAGTAACATATGAATAAAAATTTCATGATAAATAAAAATGGAGAAAAATTTGGGGCTTGATCACATGAATTAAAAATATTAGGTAAAACCTCCTCGTAGGTAGTTACTATCAAATTTATTAATGGATTTTTATACCTTCCACCTGTCCAACCCACCACTACACCACATATTATTTCTAATAGGGTGGAGACCTATTTTTAGAGGCATCAATATCAATTAGGAATATATCATTAGTTCATGAAACCACTTTTGTTTCATAGACATGATCCAAGAGAAAAATATAAAGACATTAGGTCATCCAAGATGTTACCACTCACAGTGATAAAGTCACAATCAATAATTACATCACGCAAGTCTCAAAACCTCAAAGGTTAAAACCTATTTAATCTATCTCACATTATCCTAATCTAATATCCATATGGTAGATTATTATAACCCCTACCAATAGAACTATAGAAGGAACTTATTCACCTGCTAATCTCATATATGGGTCATTATCAAAGATAAATCATAATGTAGGGACTATTATCTCTTGGCCTATCCATAGCCATAATAAAAACATCATAGGGTCTATCACCAATGTCAATAATTAATATCCAAAAAAGTGGGAAATAAACCAAAACATTAAAGTCCAAATAATGTTTCTTTTTTTTAGATGGATCCAAATATGGTTGTGGATAGACAAAATAATCACTCAATCAATTTCAAACTATCACATACCATGCCATGGTTATCCCCTAACTAGATCACATCCCACACATGATCCCCAATTCAAAATCCATTTTGGAACCCACAAACCACTTCATGTAATAGTTTTATATATTTAATATAATACTAAATTAAAATAATAATGGGTACATTTTAAAGTCCCATGAAAATCCTATCAATGGAACCTCACTAGACACCCCAGTCTAGTCTGTACAACCTATCACCCAAGTGAATGTCACTTATATATCAGTCGTATACTATCATGAATCATAAATAAATAACAAATAACATACAAGGAAATAATTTTCAAGATGTGAAAATATAGGCAGCAAAGATGTTGAAAATAATGAAAAATTGTGATGTGGGCCAGCAGACTAAATCATTCAACAACCTGATGTATCATGTATTTATTTTAAATATTATTCATCCCCTTTTAGAAAAAATTAAATTCATTATCATAAATCCACTTTAAAATAACAAGGCACTTATCCAAAATCCTATGAAAATTATTTTATTTAAAAAAATAAAATCCTAAATTAATGTTTTCTTTTAAAAAGATAAAAATTTACTCTCTGAATCCAGTTTAATAGAAAACACTATTGGGTTTTCCAATGTCGGGACCTTGTCTAAAATTCTAATTAAATCCTCATGGAAATCCTCAGTTTTTTGGCATTATTATTTCCAAACCATCCTTTAAAATTCATGTTTTACAATAATTTCATTTCAAATGAACCTTCTTTAGTTCTATGATTTAATGGAAACAACGACTTTTATATAGTAATTAAATAATATTAAATAACATTGTTTAAAAACATTTAAAATAATAACCATTTCATAAAATATTTCCTTTAAAATAAATATTTAAGGTTGAAAATTTTACCTTGATAATACACTTTAAACCAAACATCTTTTTAAATCATTATTAAAGAGTATAAAACCATTCACATTATAGTAAAAATCACACAATTCCATAAAATTATTCTATTAGAATTAATCTTAATATATATGAACACACATAATTAAAACAATTGATCGAGATACTCAATATGTAATGAACACTGACCAAATCACGATACCGTTTAATTAATAAAAGATCATTCTAACTTCATCTTCACTAATGAGTACCTATCTAAATGGAACCTACCCATAAAAAATAAATGAATCCTTTAAGAAAAATTATTTTGGAATAATTTATACCAAACTCATGGGGAAACACCCTAATAGAAACAACACATATAATAAGAAACAAATTCCTCATGATATACTCCAATATCTATTCAAAGAATAATCCAAAATTTTCTAACATAAATCAATCAAAAATTGATCTCAAAATTTATAAAATACCTAAAAATACATTAGTGTAAATTCTATAATATGAATGGCATGAAATAATGACAATATGTTCTTACCAAGACCCCTTTGTGTGTAATGGATTAATTATCTATTAGTATAGAAAAACTACACCATACTCTAGTGGAATACTCATAAAAATCTACATATATTCAATGAAATCAGAGGAAATGTGATAAGTGGAGTAATGAAAAAGGAATTACATTTGCTTACCTTTAATTGGTGAATAAAGGTATGAAGAATAGATGAAAATGGAAGATCTCCACCCAATTAATCCTTATTATGAACACATCCCATGAAGGGGTATTTAATAGAAAACTCCCCTAAACCCTAAAATACCTTTACATAATGTTGGGGTTGGAATCACTACTTGGAGTCTAGTTGTAGGGGAATTGGGACGACCCAACATCACAACCCAATAGTGTTCTAGTGGGTTAAATCTAATTTATAGAGGATTCCTAAACCACCCAATAACATTGGATGCTTCTATATGTGAGGAAATTTCTCTTTCAATCTTTTTTTAAAGCCTAATTTCATATAAAATATGATTTTTTGCCTCTCAAAGCCATCCAAAATATCCCCCGATTTTTAATTATCAATATTTAAAATAAAAAATTTCACCAAATCATTGAAAAATTATTCCCTCATCGGGTTCCCCAAATTGTTAAGGTACAGGTCATTTAAAGTTTCACAAAAGAACATTTTTTATATTTTTTATTAATAGTTTCCATGATTTAGTTTTTGATAAGGATAAAAAAATCTGACCAATAGAAATAGATTAACCAACCATAATCTTCCCCCCATTTTTTAGTTCATATGAATATTTATTAAGGATTTTCAAAGTTATATTTTCTTTACACAAAGAAAACAATGTTTTCTAATTCCTTAAAGAAGTACATAGGTCGATAGTAATCATTGAGAATAATGAATTCTATCTATTGAATAATCAAAGTCCTTATTTTAAATACTCCATTATATTGAGGAGTTCATTTAGTAGTGAAATTTCTTTTATATCTATTTACACTCTGAATCATCTCAAATTAATGGTTCTAAAACTCACCACCACCATCAATTAATATTAATAAAAATCATAATAATGATATCACATTAAACAAAATTATAGTATGTTGAAAACATAGGGAAGCTATAAATTATATAATATAAAAAATATACCTATGTGAATCTGTACTAACCATGTACTATTAAAAAAAATATCTTTTTCATCTAATAGTAGATATTTGATTCGGTCAAAAAGCTTCATTATTCGAAAGCTATAAGTCTCTTTTAGTGAACGCTTTATTAACCACCTTGTTGTTTTTTATTCATATATGGATCCCAAAAAAGATTTTTTTTAATTTAGTGTATGTAGTTATTTAACATTCATGTGTTTATCCATCTTGGATAATAATTTGGAATTATATTAAACCAACCATATATTAATTAAAGGAAATTTTGAATGTATGTAAATCAAACAAATAATATCATGAAAGGTTATCTCATAAATATTAATTTTATAAACATTTTCCTTTCTATGAGCAATGATAAATTGTTCATCATTATTATATATAATACATTTGACCTCCACCACCACTAATCCTCTTTTTTTATATTTTATTATATATGAGTAACTTCTAGAGGAAAAGTGGGAACCTAAGACTAAAAATATCCTATCTTGAAGGCCAATCTTGAGCCCAACCCCGTGTTTGGAATAAAAACTAGATAAAAATAAAAAATTCTTAAAAAATTCTTAGAGTAAATAAAAAATGAAACCCAATCCAGTGGGTAAACCTAAACCATTCCTCATTTGTCGCCACCACATACTAGTTATATCACTTGAATATACTATAATGACTGAATATGTTGCCCAATCCAAAAATATAGATTAAAAACAAATTAAAAATTATCATTTGAATCAAGGTTTTTTCCATCATAAAAGTAAATGAAACTATGGTCTATCCATAACTTATAAAGAAAACAAAACCAAAAACTATAATTGGTAATTTCAATCAATTCTATAACAACAAGATAACATCATATGTAAATTTGAAATGAAAAATCCAAACACAATGCAACTTTATCCTTCCATAAAGAATTATTTAGATTATGTCTACATCACCACCACCACCAAGGATTCTATGTAACCTACATCAGCAATCCAAGGTTCCATTATTATTATTTAAAAATTAAAACAACAATATTGGCTAGTAACACAACCAAAAGTCCAAGGGGTACCATATATTATGGGACTTATATTATGCTAGAGAATGATTTTTCACCACACCCAAATGGGTACTATAGGATACTAATGTAAGTAGATCAATAAATGAAAAACATGTTGAGAAATGAGACGATAATGTTCAATGACAGGTGGAATTGATATGGATGAATCATAATTAAGATAAAATCAAGACTGTGAATTAATAAAAATAGTTGTGACCTAACCCAAAAGAAACCAACCATAGAAAAGAAAAACAGGAAATGGTACCACAGTCTATAGAAGTGAACCATGAGCTCAAACAAGGAAACAAATTGTGTGAGAGGGGAATATTGTGACACCCCTATGTCACTTTTGCATTAAATATTTAAAAAAATTATATTATTATGAATATTTTTATTTAAAATTTGTATTTTTGTAATCCTTTTCACTTTTTCTTACTTAACACATATTTTTCTATAAAGCATCTGGGTCTTTGTGGAAACTACCTGGATTGTTCTAGATTCTTTCAGTTGGGGATACATGATTGGAAATTGGTTTGGTAAACTATGAATCAATACAATGTGATTTAACATTATATATGGGGTATTGACACATGGATTTCACATGGTTAGGGATAACCATGGGATAAAACTATGAAAGGGGTGAATCTTAGTTCTAGTGTGAATTGTATAGTTAGTGCACAATTTGGAAAATTTTACAATTAAATTATACGGTTTCCTAGATTTCAATAAAGTATACATTATACCTTTTTTATATCTCATGGGTTGTGTCATAAACTAGCTAGGATACCCTGATACCTGATCCTTCTCTGACATAGCCTGAAGGGAATTCTGGATCCCAATAGATTTACGACAATAACTTGGCATCAAAAAACATCAATATGAAATGAATTTTTCACATAATAGTTGAAGATAAAAGATACAATTCAGTATAATCAACACTCTAAAAATGATAAAGTACCAAAAACATATAGGTATAACAAAACTGAATGTTGTACATCATCAAGTACTTGGTAGAAAAATATGCATCCCAAATGGAACTGCATCGTCAACAAAAAAAGTCATGGAATCTATTGGTAATACGTGGAAAATATCTCCACTGGTCACCATCACCACTCCACGTTCCAAATGATCAAGAAAATACACCACCTCCAAGTTGTTCTCTCCTATTTCTTGAACCTAGATTAGGAAATCCTATAAATGATTGAAGGAAAAGGTAAGGTGTGAGATATAAAACCCTGTATGGTCTCACCAAGTGTTCTATAATCAATACCATAACAATTTACCATTTATGCTACTCGATAAAATAAAACAAGTCATGTAATTTCATTTTTATATTTTATACCAAAACATGATTTCATTCAAATTGATGGATTATATATAAAAAAATATCGAATAAGATTAAAGGAACATGTTATATAAAACAATTTATATAAATTGGTTGGAATAAATAAAACAGTTCAACAAATCAATGTCATGTATCATCAAGTCATAAGTCATAGTAAATTACCAGGTACAAAATACCCATGGTATGTTATTTTATCATGTAATAGGGCCCTCACACATATCATAATGATCTCATCTCTAGTCTGGTGTGCACTCACGTATACACCCCAAAAAGGGGAACCCATCATATTCAGTCTATACTCCAATAAGGGAACCCATCATGGGTAGTCATGCCAAAGAAGTTTAATTAACAATTTACATAATTAAACCATTTATAGGGAGTAAAGTTCAAATTATCTTTTTCTATTTACCACTAACTACTTTGGATAACATGTGATTCAATCAAACAATCAAATAAATTTTAAATCAATCGTTTTAAGAAAATTAAAATAGAATTCCCCATTTTCATCTTCAAACATGCCTTCTCATTTTAAAACCAAATCAAAGGTTCTCATCATATCATTCCATTTCAAGTCACTTTAAAATTTAATAAGTTTTCTCACTATCAAAATCAATTCATTTCTTCAAAATTATTTCAAAATCAATCCATCATTTTTTGACAAAACCATCCCAAAATTCAATTCCATTGAAATTGGGGTTTTCCTCAATTTCCATACCCATTTCAAGTAAAAGATAAAATAATCTTAAATCCATGTTTTTAAATAATTAAAAACTAATTTTTATTTAATTCTGAAATTCAAGGTTTAAATAATAGGGAGAAAAATTATGAAACCACATACCTTTAAATCAAAGATCCAAAAGTCAACACCCACAACATGTTTCACCAATTAAGATATAAGGTGTGAAAGATCTCGAAAAAAAACTATAATCAAGATCCAATTAAATATAATTTAGATACATAAATTTCATGATGATCTACTAAACTCTAAGGAAGATATAAATAGAGACTGTAAGAAACCACAGGAGATACGATTCACTTACCTGGAAAGATGAACTATAACAACAATGACAAACAATCAGTGAAAAAATGATCCAAAAGGATCTAAGTTCTCCAAAATCACCTTTGGAAGGATCAGGGTCAATAAGGGATGGTTTCATGGTCCAATGAAATGATAATCACTCATACATAACCCTAGAAACTATAAATTGATAGAATTATATGACCTATAATCCCATTACACATCGTGTAATCCACAAAGGATGAAACTTATGAGAAAGAATCCCCTTCTTATTAAAATATGGTTCTTTCCCTTACACATCTTGAATTCCAAGTACATGAAGTGTAATCTTTAATGTCCTATTAATAATTAAAATATGTTCCATGAAATAAATACAGATTGTTTAAACTAAATACATGGCATGTAATCACCCATCATGCAGCAAAAAACCAAGAATTTAAGAGGACACCAAAGCACCCCAAACATCCTCTGAACTTGGGAATAATACCATAAAGTCATTATCTCATTTATAAAAAGAATCCAAGAAATTATCTCTATCCTCAAGAATCCTACAAACATACCCAAATAAGGAAGAAAAAAAAACATGAAAAAAGGATTACCTAAAAAGTGTTATGTGATTACATAACCTCCCCACTATAAAAACATTATATACCCAGATAATCTATCATCAAGTTTACATATTAAAAATAAGATACCACTACTCTCCCATTAGAGTCACATAATCCCAAGTCTCTTTAGAATAATAACCATTCTGATATAGAACATGGATCAAAGTTATTGTCTTCCCACAAAGTACCTTTTTCTTAGAATCAATTATCCTGACTAGATGCGTCGTCATATATAAATCAGGATCAACATCAAGATCCTCCTAGATCAATACATGAAATGGGTTAGAAGGATACTTTTGAAGTGTGATACAAGGAACATGTCATGTATCAATGTGAACTGTGGTGGATGTTCTAAAACGTAATACAATTTCACCACCTACTAAACAACCTCAAAAGGTCCCACAAAATGATGAGAAAGATTGCCTTACATCCCAAGTCGTCAATGTCCCAATATAAGTGAAACCTTTAAAAAACCTTCATATCAACTTAAAAATCCAATGTTCACCTATGATTTTCAACATAAGATTTATACTGTCTTTATGTTGTCAACATTCTATGATGAACCAACTAAATCTTTATTGTAATATCATGGACCAAACTCAATCCAACTAAGGAATTTTCACTAATATATGGCCAAAAATAATGAATATTTACACTTCTTACTGTATAAGGCCTCAAAAGTATCCATTGTAATTATGTAATGGTAGTTATTTTCATAAGAAAACTCAACCAGTACCAAGTGTTCACCCCAAAATCCACCAAATTTTAGAATGAAAGCACATAGAATATCCTAATTAAACTATATATTTATATCATTTGTCTATACATATATGGATGGAATACTAAAATAAAATGAACCTGAGATCCTAGTTTCTCCTAAAGGCCTCTCAAAAAATGATAAGTTAAATGGGGGTCTCTATCATAGACTATAGCATATGGAACTCTATTAATATAAACAATCTCTTTCACGAAGAGTTTTCCAAATCATCAACATTGGTTGTATTAGGAATGGTTATAAATTAGGTTGATTTGTTTGGTCTATCAGTCACAATCCATATCACATTCATAATTAAATAGGTAAGAGTAAAACCAACAATAAATTTTATATAAATTGTGTACAAGTGTAAAGACCCGTAAAATTCAAGGTAAATTTTTTCTTAATTTTCTTTGGAATTTTACAAGAGCGCGGTTTCTAACGGCACCTGATTCTGAGGCCCGGAGTGCCCAGAATCATTTTCCGAAGTTTGGCTCGGGTACATTCAGTGAACGAGCGAGTGGGATTTTCTAACTTTTGATCTGGTGCTCGGAATTGAAATCCGAGGGCACCGATGAACTCGCAGCGCCGTTATTCGCTTAAGGGGACCTTTTCCGAGGTTGCGTTTTATGCGAGATGAAAGTTAGTTTTGGGAGAAATTATAAGAAGTTAAATAAAAAAATGTGGAAACACTTTTTTTTATTTTGTTGGTTAATTTCTCTCAAAGGAAGTTAGGGGTGGGACCCACACCCACTTAACCTCCCTTGAGAAGATTAAGTGTGGTGGGGCCCACACGAACCCTAACTTTTCATCTTCTCTCAAAACTCCCTTTAACCCCTCTTTAAATGACATGACAACTTGTTATTTATTTTGGAGTTATTTTTATTTGAATTTCAAACCTTTGAAATTCAATTTGTTAAGTGTGTGAATAAAATAAGACTCTAACTTATTTTATTTGGTTATATTTCTCTAGCCTTCTTGAGAGGATTTTGGGTTCTCCTTCTTCTTCTTCAACCTTGACGAAGAACGCGAAGAACCTTCGAGCTTCGACGAAGAACGCCACTCCTCTCTTCTTCATAGCCGGTTGTCTCCGAAGATCAACGATGTCTTCCGTGTCAACGAAAGGGAACGCTGCTTCCTCCTCGGAATTCCTTCGTCGGCTTACGAAGATTCCCCAATGACGTACCTCTTCGGATGTACCTCTTTGTCAACGGGTTTGACGAACGATTACCGCGACACCCGACCTCCGCGACGTTGTCTTCCGCGGCTCGTTGACGAACATCGATCTTGAAACCAAGGTAGGGGTTGTTGTTGGTTATTTTTCTTTCTCGTTCTTGGTTCTAGCATGATAGTCTTGTGGATAATTATTTAAGAGTTATCATCTAACGAGAGGGGGGTCGGACCGCACAAACACGGCCGAATTCCCCCTCCTTTGTTCGTGATGATTATTATTTTCTTGTGGATGACGAGATGGCGTGGTGCCATCGCACCACGCGGGATTTTCGAACGGTTGTATTGCGCGGCGCCGTCGCGCCGCGCCATGGAAGGATCATCATGAAAGCGACGTCGTCGCGCCGCGTCGAAGAAAACTGAAGGCGCCGCGGCCGGAGCGGGGCCGCGGCGGAGGGGTGCGGTGCCGTCGCACCGCGGCGGAGGGGTGCGGTGCCGTCGCACCACGCCGGACGACGAACACCGCGGCCGGTTCCGGGCCGCGGCGGTACAAGAGGACCGGCGGCTCGCCGGGCCGCCGGCGTCGGAAGCCGGAAAGGGGATCGGTTTGCCGGTCCCGTTGAAGAAAAACCGGCCAGCCAGGTGGGCCGACCGGAAGAGAGGTGCCGGGGGAATTAATTCCCCCGGCTGGCCACAAGAAGGCCCCCCCACGTGAGGGGGGGACCGGTTACACAAAACGGGGGGGACAAGAGGACCACCGGCTCGCCGGGCCGCCGGCGTCGGAAGCCGGAAAGGGGACCGGTTTGCCGGTCCCGTTGAAGAAAAACCGGACGGCCAGGTGGGCCGACCGGAAGAGAGGTGTTGGGGGAATTAATTCCCCCGGCTGGCCACAAGAAGGCCCCCCCACGTGAGGGGGGGACCGGTAACACAAAGGGGGGGCAGCGCCCCCCCCCCCCCCCCCCCCCGTTTTCTCAATAGCAGGCCCACACATGGGGGGCCGGTTTCTTCAAAAGGTGCGGCTTAAGCCACGCCGCCAGCCAACAAAAGCGGGGGCCCTGCCCTCTGCGCGCTGCACCCGTGCGGCGCCAGGCCGCACTGCCGCCGGCCGGGCCGGGTCGGCCCGGACCCGGACCCCCCGTTTTCGAGACGATTTCGGTCTTTTGGACATAACTTGAGCCACGGACCTCCGATTGACGAACCGTCAGCGGAAATGCGATCCTTGGATCGAGACGGTCGATTCGGTATATCGCACTCAAAGTTTCGGAATACTTTGAGTTCGGCCGGGTTGGTTCGTTCACGAAACCAACCGGGCCTTCGGAGCGGAAACGCTCATATCTTGAGCTACAGACATCCGATTGAAGTGTCGTCAGCTTTGTTGTGTTCCTCTTAGTGAGACGGTTCTTTTGGCATACTCCGACCGAGGTTTGGACGCAGGTGGAGTACGGTCGGGTTGGTTTTTCCTTAAAAACCAACCGGGCCCCTGGGATGAAAAAGCCAATAACTCTCAGACCGGGCGTCCGATCGACGCGCCGTCTGTTGCGTTGAGTTCCTGTTGACGATACGGAACTTTTGGATACATCAACTCTGGACTTTGTGACAGTTGATGTATCAGCCTCTCGGCTCGTGGAGCGGACCCTCCTGAACGAGCTTGCTGTGTGCGGGAACCCTAGTGCTGACTGCGACTGCGACTGCGACTGTTACTGTGACTGCTACTACTACTACTACTGCTACTGCTACTGTGACTGCGACGACGACAGTACTGAGATCCTGTGTGGATTCGACGACGACTACAGTACTCAGCGATCCTACGTGGATCAGTGCTACAGGTCTTGTGTGGGCCCGATCCTGTGTGGGTCTTTGTGCTCAGCGGTCCTGTGTGAACCAGCGCCTACAGGTCCTGTGTGGTCCCGATCCTGTGTGGGTCTTTTGCGGGGGTTAGTTACCTATCGATCCTTCGTGGGTCCGACGATTTAGATGGGTCAGAGATCATCTTTACCGTCTTTCGAAGAAGTATACCTGTGTGAGCTGAATCCTGTTACTTTCCTGTGTGGATTGTGTTGTACTATCCTATGTGGATTTCGTTTGCTTTCCTGTGTGGAATACGTTTACTTTCCTGTGTGGACTGAGTTGTACTTGGGCTCAGAGGTTGGAGCGTATTGGAATTGATGACTTAGGTATATGTGTGGGCATATACCTAAGCAGTGTCGGTTGTTACTTCGTGTTTGTATATTCCTTTTGAGGTTTATCATTTGTGGATTTTTGGGAGACCTTCGGGAGTCTCGGGGTCCCTACTGAGTAGCTTATACTCACCCCTGCACGAGCTATGCCCGCACTACGTTGTGTTGGTTGCAGACGACGGACAGCGTTGATCTTGGCTGAGGCTTGCAGAGCAGGACGGTACCTGGAGGTGGACCACTGGGTGGGACGTACTCGGAGCGGACGGTGGCACCCGTGGAGCAGTGGAGCTATCCGTATCCACCCTTCAGGTGGAATCTCCAGTGGACATCTCGGTGTAGCGGCTTTTACTTTCAGTTGTTGTTTTCCCCTGTCGAGTTGTACTTTACTTTCAGTTGGGTTTGTATACTGGCCCATTTACTTTTCCGCACTTTCAGTTGTACTCTGTTTTTACTTAGTGTTTACTTTCCGCTTTCTTACTCTGTGGTGTTTGTTTACTTTACAAAGTCAATGCCTTCCCTTTTTACTGGGATTTACACCTTGGTGCTAGTCGCCAGCCCCTGGCCTATGGAAGGCGGGCTTGGGGTAGTCACGGCACGGACCCCGAGGGCGGGTCGTGACAAATTGGTATCAGAGGAGTTCGGTTCTACCGCGAACTCTGATCTTTTCTATGTGAAGCAATAATGTTTAGCGTATTGAGTGTGGTTCTCAGTCCAGGGAGTCCAGTGTTGGTGCGGCGGCCGACGTATCCGTACACCAGGACCATGACTTCTGATTTCCGACTTAATGCACGAAAACATTGATTGTGTGTGTGTTTCAAAGTTTTCTTTGTGATTACTTTATATTAGCTCACCAGGTATATTGTTCTGACTGTGGCGCACCTGTTTCCTTTTCAGGATGGCCCCACGACGGCAGCCAGCTAGGGTTCCGAGAGTCGAGTGTGACGACAGCCCATCGAGCGACGAGGCCTTGGTGGAGGGCCCTTTGTCAGTAGTGGCACCGGCAGTAGCTCTACCCGTCGAGCCACCGATACTTCCAGCACCAGCCGCTGACGATGCACGTCGCCTCAGCGCACTGCATGAGTTTCAGCGCCAGCGACCACCCATTTTTCGCGGGGAGACGGATCCCCAGGCAGCAGAGGACGGGCTGGAGGCAGTGGTACGTGTGTTTAGGCTTGTGAGGACACCAGCAGACCTCATGGTGATCCTCGCTGCGAGCCTACTACACGCAGCAGCAGGACGATGGTGGAGCTTGATGCTCCAGGTGCACGATGAGGCATCTCTACTTTGGACGGACTTTGAGAGCCTCTTCCGCTCAGAGTTCGTCCCAGACACCCTTCGTGCGGTGCGTATCTAGGAGCTTCTTCAGCTGCGGCAGGGCAGCATGACGGTCGCTCAGTACTCGGCGAGATTTACCGATCTCTCGCGCTACTCGACCGACATGGTACTGGACCCATTCTTCCGGGCCCAGACCTTCGAGCAGGGTTTGAGACACGAGATCAGAGCATCGCTGATCTCCCTCAGCATACCGACTCAGACATGAGTACTAGAGCGGGCCCTTTTGATCGAGAGCTTCCTTGCTGAGTCTACACCAGCACCGAGACCCACCGCAGGGCGGCCCGTGGAAAAGTCATCTGCAGCAGGCAGTCGACGGATGACTCAGGGGTTCAGGCAGACCAGACCTTCGGGCAGACGACCTCAGGACACTGGCTCAGCAGTGCGGGGCACACAGCGAGGAGCCAGTCTTTCGAGAGGCAGGCAGTGCTACTCGTGCGGCGGGCAGGGCCACATGGCTCATGACTGCCCGACCCGCCGTGCTGAGGAGTAGCAGGCAGTTGATAGACCACCGAGGCAGAGGGTCGACCGTGGCGGTCCACAGGGAGCTGGTGGGCAGAGACAGGCACAACTCCAGGCAGCAGAGGCCTACGACCACGGCGCACCCGAGATGATTCGAGGTACTATCTGTGTCTATTCCACCCTTGCTGCAGTTCTTATAGACACAGGAGAAAGTCACTCTTTCATAGCCGCTACCCTCGTTCGGAGCTCGGAGATTCCGACAGAGCCGTTGGCTCGATCCTTACGGCTAGAGACTCCTACGGGAGCAGACTCGACGATTACGCACTGGTGCTGGCAGTGCGAGCTTACTCTAGGAGGCGAGAGCTTCGGCTGGGATCTTCTTGTAGCAACGTCGAGGCCCTACGACGTCATCTTGGGCATGGATTGGCTATCTATGGTCCATGCGCAGATTGACTGTTTTAGGCGCAAGGTGCGATGTGTATGCACCGACGGGAGCAGGTTCACCTTCACCGGCGAGAAGGGAGCCTTTGCAGCACAGGATGGACTTCTGTGGAGGAGAGGACAGCCCATCACTCATCAGTTGGCTAGCCTCATCCTTGGATCAGTTGACGTGCGGAGTCCTGGTTTTCCTGCAGTGGTGGATCAGTTTGCGGATGTTTTTCCCGACGACGTTCCAGGGCTACCTCCTCGCAGAGAGGTAGACTTTTATATTGACTTTTACCCCGGGACAGCCCCGATATCGACTCCAGCATATCGGATGGCCCCCGCTGAGCTTCGAGAGCTACGGGTACAGTTAGAGGACTTTCAGGGCAAGGGGTTCATCCGACCCAGTGTTTCACCCTGGGCTTCTCCGATATTGTTCGCCAAGAAGGCGGACGGGAGCTTGCGACTTTGTGTTGACTATCGTCGCCTGAACCAGGTGACAGTGAGGAACAAGTATCCACTACCGAGTATTGATGACCTCTTTGATCAGCTCAAGGGAGCATGGTGGTTCTCGAAGATAGACCTCAGGTCAGGCTATCATCAGCTCAGAGTCAGAGACGAGGACGTGCAGAAGATGGACTTCAGATGTCGATATGGCCATTATGAGTTCTTGGTTATGACTTTCGGCGTAACCAATGCTCTAGCAGTGTTCATGGCCCTCATGAACAAGATCTTTCAGCCATACCTCGATCGATTCGTCGTAGTCTTCATTGATGATATTCTGATTTACTCTTCGACTGAGGAGGAGCACGCATACCACTTGCGAGTTGTACTAGACACACTCCGAGAGCACCAGCTTTATGGTAAGCTCTCGAAGTGCCAGTTCGGGATACGAGAGGTCCACTTCTTGGGACACGTTATCTCTGAGGCGGGAGTTGCAGTGGATCCTGCGAAGATCAAGGCTGTGTTAGCATGGGAGCCACCCAGGAGCGTAACTGAGGTTCGAAGTTTCTTGGGACTAGCTGGATACTATCGGAGATTCGTGCCAGACTTCTCTAGAGTTGCGGCACCACTCACAGCTTTGACGAATAAGGGGAAACCCTTCGTGTGGTCAGACAGATGTCAGCAGAGCTTCCAGGAGCTGAGACAAAGATTGACCAGCGTACCTATCTTGAGGTTGCCTGAGGAGGGAGTAGGGTACGTAGTCTACTGCGATGCATCAGGGACCGGACTCAAATGTGTTCTGATGCAGGATCGGGCAGTGATCGCCTATGGATCACGTCAGTTGAGGCCGCATGAGCAGAACTACGCTACCCATGACCTGGAGTTAGCAGCAGTGGTCTTCGCTCTGAAGACATGGAGACACTATCTGATGGGCGAGCGCTTTACAGTCTTTTCTGATCATCAGAGTCTCAGGTATATCTTCTCGCAGAAGGACCTGAACCTGAGACAGCGGCGATGGCTCGAGTTCCTCCAGGACTATGACTTTGAGATATTCTATACTCCTGGGAAGGGGAACGTGGTAGCCGATGCCCTCAGCAGGAGGACGGGCATTCAGCTACTTGAGGAGGCAACGGAGCAGCTAGCCTCTTTACAGATATCCTTCGTGGATAGAGATGGAGCAGCCTTCCTTCAGTCTCTCGCAGTCACCCCTCCACTACTGCAGCGGGTCAGAGGGGCACAACGTGAGGACGCTGACTGTGAGACACGGCGTACACAGATATCCTCGGGACAGGCACCTGATGGTTGCTCCCTTGGAGCAGAGCACGGCATCCTTTTCAGAGTACGTACCATGGTACCAGTCGCCTTGCGAGAGGAAGTGCTGAGAGAGTTTCACACTTCTCCTTTGGCGGTACATCCAGGAGTGGAGAAGATGTACCAGGATCTCAGACGACAGCACTGGTGGTCAGGCATGAAGAAGGCTGTAGCAGAGTTCGTTTCTCGATGCCTCACCTGCCAGCAGGTGAAGGCAGAGCATCAGGTACCAGCAGGCTTGGTACAGCCCTTGGAAGTTCCGGAGTGGAAGTGGGACGGCATATCTATGGACTTCGTGACTGGACTTCCACGCACTTCCAGAGGTCACGACTCCATCTGGGTGATTGTTGACCGACTCACCAAGTCGGCACACTTCTTACCCATCAGAGAGAAGGGCTCAGTGGAGAGCTTGGGACGTCTCTACGTTCAAGAGATTGTGTGACTCCACGGCGTGCCATCATCTATCGTCTCTGATCGAGATTCTCGCTTTACTTCCCGGCTTTGGAAGGGGTTACAGGAGGCGTTCGGGACACAGCTACGTCTGAGCACAGCCTTTCACCCTCAGACGGATGGTCAGACGGAGAGGACCATTCAGACTCTCGAGGACATGCTCCGCGCATGTGTCCTCGACTTTGGTCGTAGCTGGGAGGACCACCTACCCTTGGTGGAGTTTGCGTACAACAACAGCTACCACTCCACCATCGGGATGGCACCGTACGAGGCGTTGTACGGCCGACCTTGTAGATCTCCTTTGTGCTGGACAGACCCTAGGGAGTCAGCACTTGTGGGACCAGATATGGTCCAGGCCACGATAGAGAAGGTCCAGGTCATCCAGGAGCGGATGAGGACAGCTCAGAGCCGGCAGAAGTCATACGCTGACAGGAGGTGGAGGCCACTAGAGTTCGAGGATGGCGACCACGTCTTCTTACGGGTCTCACCTCGACGTGGTATACGGAGATTTGGCCGTGGCGGCAAGTTATCTCCGCGCTTCATCGGACCCTTCCAGGTCCTCAGCAAGATTGGCGAGGTGGATTATCGCTTGGCTCTACCACCTCAGTTGCACCGGGTGCACGACGTCTTCCACGTATCTCAGCTGAGGAGGTACGTGCACGACCCGACGCACATCATTGACCATGGGGAGATTGACATCGACGATGGGGTGACTTTTACGGAGGTCCCGGTGGAGATCGAGGATCGATAGGAGCGGGTCCTATATGGACGGTCGATTCCTCTAGTGCGCATCAGATGGCAGCACGGGAATCTCCAGGAGAGCACATGGGAGCGGGAGGCTCAGATGCGTGCTCAGTACCCTCATTTTTTTCCCTAGTTTTTGATGTATCTTTACGGGGACGTAAAGCCCTGAGGTGGGAGTAATGTAAATACCCGTGAAATTCAAGGGAAATTTTTTCTTAATTTTCTTTGGAATTTTACAAGAGCGTGGTTTCTGACGGCACCTGATTCCGAGGCCCGGAGTGCCCGGAATCATTTTCCGAAGTTTGGCTCGGGTACGTTCAGTGAACGAACGAACGGGATTTTCTAACTTTTGATCCGGTGCTCAGAATTGAAATATGAGGGCACCGATGAACTCGCAACGCCGTTATTCGCTTAAGGGTACCTTTTCCGAGGTTGCGTTTTATGCGAGACGAAAGTTAGTTTTGGGAGAAATTATAAGAAGTTAAATAAAAAAAAATGTGGAAACACTTTTTTTTTATTTTGTTGGTTAACTTCTCTCAAAGGAAGTTAGGGGTGGGACCCACACCCACTTAACCTCCCTTAGAAGGATTAAGTGTGGTGGGGCCCACACGAACCCTATCTTTTCATCTTCTCTCAAAACTCCCTTTAACCCCTCTTTAAATGACATGACAACTTGTTATTTATTTTGGAGTTATTTTTATTTGAATTTCAAACCTTTGAAATTCAATTTGTTAAGTGTGTGAATAAAATAAGACTCTAACTTATTTTATTTGGTTAGATTTCTCTAGCCTTCTTGAGAGGATTTTGGGTTCTCCTTCTTCTTCTTCAACCTTGACGAAGAACGTGAAGAACCTTCGAGCTCCGACGAAGAACGCCACTCCTCTCTTCTTCGTAGCCGGTTGTCTCCAAAGATCAACGACGTCTTCCGTGTCAACGAAAGGGAACGCCTCTTCCTCCTCGGACTTCCTTCGTCGGCTTACGAAGATTCGCCAACGACGTACCTCTTCGGACGTACCTCTTCGTCAACGGGTTTGACGAACGATTACCGCGACGCCCGACCTCCGCGACGTTGTCTTCCGCGGGTCATTGACGAACATCGATCTTGAAACCAAGGTAGGGGTTGTTGTTGGTTATTTTTCATTCTCGTTCTTGGTTCTAGCATGATAGTCTTGTGGATAATTATTTAAGAGTTATCATCTAACGAGAGGGGGGTCGGACCGCACAAACACGGCCGAATTCCCCCTCCTTTGTTCGTGATGATTATTATTTTCTTGTGGATGACGAGATGGTGTGGTGTCGTCGCACCACGCGGGATTTTCGCACGGTTGTATTGCGCGGCGCCGTCGCGCGGTGCCATGGAAGGATCATCATGAACGCGACGCCGTCGCGCCGCGTCGAATAAAACCGAAGGCACCGCGGCCGGAGTGGGGCCACGGCGGAGGGGTGTGGTGCCATCGCACCGCGCCGGACGATGAACACTACGGCCGGTTCCGGGCCGCGGCGGGACAAGAGGACCGGCGGCTCGCCGGGCCGACGGCGTCGGAAGCTGGAAAGGGGATCGGTTTTCCTGTCCCGTTGAAGAAAAATCGGCCGGCCAGGTGGGCCGGCCGGAAGAGAGGTGCCGGGGGAATTAATTCCCCCGGCTGGCCACAAGAAGGCCCCCCCACGTGAGGGGGGGACCGGTTACACAAAGGGGGGGCAGCGCCCCCCCCCCCCCCCCCCCGTTTTCTCAAAAGCAGGCCCCCACATGGGGGTCCGGTTTCTTCAAAAGGCGCGGCTTAAGCCGCGCCGCCAGCCAACAAAAGCGGGGTCCTTGCCCCCCGCGCGCTGCACCCGTGCGGCGCCAGGCCGGACCGCCGCCGGCCGGGCCGGGTCGGACCCGGTTCGGGTCGACCCGGACCCGGACCCCCTGTTTTCGAGATGATTTCAGTCTTTTGGCCATAACTTGAGCCACGGACCTCCGATTGATGAACCGTCAGCGGAAATGCGATCCTTGGATCGGGACGGTCGATTCGGTATATTGCACTCAAAGTTTCGGAATACTTTGAGTTCGGCCGGGTTGGTTCGTTCACGAAACCCACCGGGCCTTCGGAGCGGAAACGCTCATATCTTGAGCTACGGACATCCGATTGACGTGCCGTCAGCATTGTTGTGTTTCTCTTAGTGAGACGGTTCTTTTGGCATACTCTGCCCGAGGTTTGGACGCAGGTGGAGTACGGTCGGGTTGGTTTTGCCTTAAAAACCAATCGGGCCCCTGGGACGAAAAAGCCAATAACTCTCAGACCGGGCGTCTGATCGACGCGCCGTCTGTTGCGTTGAGTTCCTGTTGACGATACGGAACATTTGGATACATCAACTATGGACTTTGTGACAGTTGATGTATCAGCCTCTCGGCTCGTGGAGCGGACCCTCCTGAACGAGCTTGCTGTGTGCGGGAACCCTAGTGCTGACTGCGACTGCGACTACGACTGTTACTGTGACTACTACTACTACTACTACTGCTACTGCTACTGTGACTGCGACGACGACAGTACTGAGATCCTGTGTGGATTCGACGACGACTACAGCACTCAGCGATCCTATGTGGATCAGTGCTACAGGTCCTGTGTGGGCCCGATCCTGTGTGGGTCTTTGCGCTCAGCGGTCCTGTGTGAACCAGCGCCTACAGGTCCTGTGTGGGCCCGATCCTGTGTGGGTCTTTTGCGAGGGTTAGTTACCTATCGATCCTTCGTGGGTCCGACGATTTAGATGGATCAGAGATCATCTTTACCGTCTTTCGAAGAAGTATACCTGTGTGAGCTGAATCCTGTTACTTTCCTGTGTGGATTGTGTTGTACTATCCTGTGTGGATTTCGTTTGCTTTCCTGTGTGGAATACGTTTACTTTCCTGTGTGGACTGAGTTGTACTTGGGCTCGGAGGTTGGAGCGTATTGGAATTGATGACTTAGGTATATGTATGGGCATATACCTAAGCAGTGTCGGTTGTTACTTCGTGTTTGTATCTTCCTTTTGAGGTTTATCATTTGTGGATTTTTGGGAGACCTTCGGGGGTCTCGGGGTCCCTACTGAGTAGCTTATACTCACCCCTGCACGGGCTATGCCCGCACTACGTTATGTTGGTTGCAGACGACGGACAACGTTGATCTTGGCTGAGGCTTGCAGAGCAGGACGGTACCTGGAGGTGGACCACTGGGTGGGACGTACTCGGAGCGGACGGTGGGACCCGTGGAGCAGTGGAGCTATCCGTATCCACCCTTCAGGTGGAATCTCCAGTGGACAGCTCGGTGTAGCGGCTTTTACTTTCAGTTGTTGTTTTCCCCTTTCGAGTTGTACTTTACTTTCAGTTGGGTTTGTATACTGGCCCATTTACTTTTCCGCACTTTCAGTTGTACTCTGTTTTTACTTAGTGTTTACTTTCCGCTTGCTTACTCTGTGGTGTTTGTTTACTTTAAAAAGGCAATCCCTTCCCTTTTTACTGGGATTTACGCCTTGGTGCTAGTCGCCAGCCCCTGGCCTATGGATGGCGGGCTTGGGGTAGTCACGGCACGGACCCCGAGGGCGGGTCGTGACAACAAGTTACAATTCAGCACTGGAAGTGGCTAAAGAAAACTTGAAGGTCTCTTGTGGTCTACCTTGACCTGTTGAAAAGTATAATAATGAGAGAAAAAAATTGGAAATGTCATGTATCATACCTGGCCACTAGAATTATCATCGCATATCATAAAACATATTTTCCATTCCTAGATATATATTCTATTTTGAATTATTTCAATCCCCCATAACATTATTTCTCACAGGTAAAGGTGCAACATACCTATTTTGGAAACATATGATACCCTTATAAGAGAAAAACCATTCACCAATGGTCTCCCCACCATATAAAGACTCCCTATTTCCAAAGAATTAATCATCAAACTGATACTCATAAAGAATCATCTCGATAATATAGGATGTCAACATAACACTTTTCAAAACAACCTCAACCTATTCCTATTGGATTAAAAAATGATACTATGAAAAAAGTGTCATTTGGTTCTATACTTTTGATGATTCATTCATGGTATGGGTCAGATGTTTCCTTCTCAAAGCATCAGTAATAAAATTTCCCTTCCCTGGGGTGTAGGAAATGTTGAAATAAAAATATTTTAGGTAATTCACCCAATGCCTATGATGGAGGTTCAAATATTTTTGAGATAAGATATAAATCGGGATCTTGTTGTCAAAAAAATGTAGAAAACTTTTATCCAAAAAGATAATCCCACCAAATCTTAAGTGAATTAATAAAGCCTATGATTTTATCAAATAAATAAATACTATAGCATCATTGGTCAGGCTAAAGGGAATAACAAGATACTCAAAGTGACCAAACCTTATCCTGAAGGTAGTCTTATAAATGCCATATTCTTTTATTATCGACATGTGATAACTAGATCAAAGATAAATATTCAAGAACCACGTCACCCCTTTCAACTATTAATGAAAATCATCAATCCATGGAAACTTATACTTTTTATTTACCATAACTCAGTTTAGTTTCTGGTAATCAACACTAAGGTGATGTTTTCCGTCATATTTACTTTCGAATAGAATAGACACCTCCAAAGGTGACACACTCAGGTGAATGGATCCTTTATCTAACATATCATTTTAATAAGTCTTATATTTCAGTTCAATTAGGTACATATCGTAAGAGGTAATATAAATTAACTAAGTACCAGGTACTAAATGAACATAGAAATATACCTATCTTATCAGTGTAAAACTAGAGAAATCAGAAGGAAACATGTCAGGAAACATGTTGAAAACTAGAGGGAGATAATAAATAAAATATTCCCACTCTAGATAAAAAAACACTAATATTACTCCCCCCAACTCCATATAATAATTCCCAACTCTAGGAAAACTTAGTCCCCATTCTAACTTAAAGATATGTAACACCCCATCGGACATATTAAAGGAGAACTATCAAAGATAATAGTTAATTTAGGCCTTATTGGAAATTATCCAATCCATACTGAGAATGGAATATAGAGTTTCCATGTCATGAACTAGAAAATTCTAGGTAAGATCAATCTCTGATAAAGAGAAGACATAAGATGGATAATTGAGACCATTTTACCTCTTCTTTCCAAGGTTTTTAGTAATATCCACCATATAAGAAAAAATCACCATAATAATATTCATTAGGTTCACAATAGGAGTTAATATAAATGAGTGAGATGAACTGGTATCAATTAAAGTAGTCACTAAGGATGAATCTATATTGATGGTACCTCTCATAGTCATTGTAAATGTATTAGCTTCCTCTAGAGACTCTTCCACTATGTGAAGAAGCTTCATTCTGGATGTAGATGGTTGGAACTCCTTTGTTCATTAAATATCTGATTGCACCACATTACTTTTAGGAATGGATGATCTCATACCACAATGTAGAGAATAAAATAAATGGAATAATTTATGTAGGTTTCCAGAACAACCACAAGAACTATGGATCTCTAGTTCATTAATATAGATATGTCTCGAATTCAAAACCTTTCCACACTAGAATTAGGTCAAAGAGACTATTATAGGAATTGTATGAGTCCTAGTAGACACATGATATCGATAATGACCATGAGACTCATCATGATTCTCCTTTCATATAATGGATCTCATTGAACTGCCACTATGAGAAAAAGGAACTTCCATTTACCATGAATTAACTGTCCGATCAAACTCAACCATCAAATCCCATTTTAGCATATCAGTATAAGAAGTGATCTTTATTATGAAAACTTGTGAGTGTATATAAAATAAAATACCCATCTTGAACCCTTGAGTATTCATCTTGTCATTCAATAAAATCACATGTAAAAACTACACAATCTCAGAAAAGTGGTTTTCATATTCCATCATGGTCCTTTCATTCTTCTGGTGGATAAAAAACATCATATCCTTAGTTAGTACCATAGATTCTTAATATAAATGGTCAGTGAAAATAACTCTAAAGTATTTCTACTCTAAACCTGAATTATTCTTCATAATTCCCATCAAATCCTACTATCTTCTACTATTTCCTTCCAACATGAAGTTAGAACACTTTACCTTAATTGAGTTAGGTATTTCCAAGAAATAAAAATTAATCTATAACTTTATCAACTAGTCGATAGACTCTTGAGGATAATTAGATCCTTGGAAAACTAGTGGATTCTAGTGAAAACCTCTTTATAATGATTCTGAGATTAATCCCTACAAGGTTTCACAACTGGGGCCTCAATGGGATTAGTTGTAGGTTCTAGTCCCAGAGCTTGGACATTATGTAGAACAACCTTAACAAGATTCTAGTCCATGAGAGGATTCACTCACTATGGTTCACCAACATCATACTCCTTGATCCTATTCAAATTACTTATAAAAGTAATGATGATACGCAAAATTATCAAGAAATATTGAAGAAATTATAAAGGATACAAAGATAAAAAAACTCAAAAAAAAAGTGGTATAACAATATCATTTACATTAGATAATATTTCATGATTTGGATTTCAATATTTTCGAATCAAAAGTAGGGAAAATACTATAATAATATCAAAATTATTCCTCAAGAAAAATTTCCCAAACAACCATGGTGACTTAAGGCTCATTACAGTGAGATATTGACAAGCACTCACTCGCAACTAACTTCTAAGTCCCTTCAAGACATCCCAAACTATATATTGGCTTCATGTAAAGACTCTTAACCTGTAACATTGATACAAATATTTAACAAAACATCCCAAATAACCTTGTAACCTAATACCCAACCCTACTCTGACATAGATCAAATGGATTTCCTGGTCCCCATGGGTTCGTGACTAGCACCTGACATCAGACAATATTAAGAGGGAATGAATTTTCCACATAAAATTGAATGATAAAAGAAGTAAGTAAGTATTCTCAACACTCCAAAAGTAGAATGTAACATAAATATATAGGTATAAAAAAAATCATCAAGTACTCAACATAAAAATATACATCCCAATGGAAACTAAAACGTCAACCAGACAAAATCCTCAGAAACCCTGTGTAACAATTGGACAATATCTCCATCTGTCACCATCACCACTCCATTGTCCAAACGATCAAGAACTTCCACCACCTCCAAGTGGTGTGTTCCCTTTTCTCATAACTAGTATATGAATGTCTATAAATTCTTAAAGTAAAAGGTAGGATGTGAGATATAAATCCTAGTAGTTTCTCACCAAGTGTTCCATAATCAATACCATGACACTTTACCATTTATGCTACCAGATAAAATAAAAAAATAGATGGAAATTCATTTGCATATATTAAACCAAAACATTATTTCATTAAAATAGATATAATATATATCAAAACATATTTTTAATAGTATTAAATGAACATTTTATATTAAAAAGTTTATATAAATTAGATGGAATGAATAAAAATTCTCAACAAATAAATAGCATGTATCATCATGTCATAATTCATAGTAAAGTATCATGTAAAAATACTCATGGTATGTCATTTTATTAGGTAATTAGATCCTCACACATCTCATAATGATCTTATCTCTATCTAGATACGTAAACACATATACACCCCAAAAAGGGGAAACCGTTATGGGTAGTCTACACCACAATAGGGGAACCCATCACGGGAAATCATGTCATAGTTGTTTTAGTAATAGTCATCATCATTAATACATTTCTAGAGATTAAAGTTCCTATATATTTTTTTCCAGTTAGAACTAACTACCCATAATAATATGTTATTCAAATAATCAATCAATCAAATTGTAAATCAACCATTTTAAAATATTTTGAAATACAACCACCCAATTTTAGTTTTCAACAGGCCTTCTCATTTAAAAACCAAACCATAGGTTTTCATCATTTCATGCCATTTCAAATAATTTGAAAATTTAATTCATTTTTCCAATATCAACATCAAATAATTTCATCAAAAAAATTCAATATTGAGCCATCTTTTTCACAAATTCACCCCACAATTCAATTCTATTGAAATTGGGGGTTTTTTAAATTTTCATACACATTCCAAATAAAAGATAAAATCATATAATATCCATGTTTTTTAATCATTTAAAAACACATTTTAATTTAATCAAGAAATTCAAGGTTTCAATCATTGGTTAAATAATTATGGAACCACCTACCATTAAATCAAAGATCCAGAAGTCAACACCCAAAATGGGATTCTCCAACAAAGAACGATGGAATGAAGGATTTAAGAACACAAAAAATAATCAAGATATAATTAAAAGTAGTTTATACCCATAAATTTCATGATGATATATTATAATCTAAGGAGGATCGAAAAATAAAATAGAAGAAAATGCATGATTAAAATATTCACTCACCTAGGAAGATAAACCACAGTAACAATGACAATCAATCACTGAACGAATGACCTGAAAGGACTTGAGATTTTTAATATCATTTTGGGAAGGATCTGGGTTGAGATAAGAACTATTCATGATCAAATAAATTTTAAAAACACTCATAAAACACCCTAAAATTGAAAATCATGATAATTACACACATGTAATATGATTACATGTCATGTAATCCATGAAGGATTAAAATGCCAATAAAAGAATCACCATTTTATTAAAAAACAATTTTTCCCTTACACGTCATGAATTACAAGTACACTGCATTTAACATTTCACTCCTTGTAAATATTTAGGACATGTTCATGGTGATAATTACATATCATGTAAACCAAATACACGGTGTGTAATCACCATACAGATAGGATAAGTCCCATTTTTTAGTATAAAAACACCAAAATACCCCATATATCTATTAAACTTGTGGAGAAACCCGCAAAACCGATATAACATTTATAACTAGACTCTATAATAGGATCTATATCCCCAAGAATCAAAAAAACTCACCCAAACAAGGATTAAAAATGAAAATGAACAAAGGAGTACCTAAAAAGTGTAACGGGATGTTTCAGGTTGTTAGGATTTGATTCTTGAATTTGGATTTTGGTTTGATTTATTTTTATGGATTTTAATACTAGTAAAAATATTTGAATCCCCACGGAGTTATATTATGTAATTTAATAATTTAGAGGAGTTTGGGGTGAAAAGGGAAGATGAACAAAGTTGTACGGTCTTCTTGAATAGTTTGGAAAATTGTGTAGAGCCCATGCGCATAATTCATAAAATCTAACTGGTTTTATTATCCTATTGGTGCGTAGTTCACCAAATATTGCAATGGTTTTCATCCCTTTCATATTTTTTTATTATAATAAATTTTATTTTGAATTTCTCAGAAAGTGATTCTTAGTTGATGAAAAATTGTCAATGTGGTTTTTGTGATGAATTGATGTGTTTGAGCTTGTGTTTTAAAAGAAAACCTTCTGTGAGAAAATGATTTCATGAATTTTTATGTTTTGAAGAAAAATTGTCTTATTTTTTGTAATGAATTTTAACACTATTAGAGTGTGTTTTCATGGGTGATTGGTTTTTAAATGAATATCAGGTAGGGTTTTGAAATGATAGTGGGTTTTTCAAAAAAAATACCTTTTTGGTTAGCTGGAATTTAAACTCATAATCAAGCATTGAAATGGATTTTCTTTGTATTTACTAATGAAATGGAATGTTTTAAATTCATGGATTGAGATTCCCCAAGCCTGTAATACTAGATATAGTGATAAAAACATTATTTATTCATATATATTAATAAAAATTAAATCAATATAAGCTAAATTTGTACATGAATCACATTTTTTAACAATTTAAAAATTACTTCTCACAAATTATTTCACAACCCTGAGAACTGAGGGTTTAATTTATTTTTAAATTAACTACATAAAAATCATATGGTGATCCTTTATCCATAATTTGAAAATACTATATCAAATTCTAGACATCTATTATGTTATACTCAATTTCATAACATGAGTAAATAGAAACATAATAAATATTTGATATCATATACTCATTAAGGGTAAACATAAGTGGAAATAATTGATGATAATATGTGAATGTAAGATAAGCATGTGGGTATGAGATCATAGTCAAGATCTATGAACAAAATTTTAGAAACTCATACCCAAATAAACATGGATAATATATAATAAATAATGGTATAATGATCTAACCATAACAAAATTTTGATTGTCTCTTTATCATTCAAATATTAGTTTAGTTTTGATAATTACTTTAACCAATCATTCATTATTTTCTAATAAATTTGTTAAGTGTTTCATATTTGTTATGTCAAAGTATTTATTTTTCATCTGGAACAATTGTGAGAATATTATTATGGTATTTATTTATTTGGAAATGAAATAAGATTATATTCATTTAATATATTAATATGGAAATCTAATTCAGTTTTTTTGATGGTGAAAATTTTCACCGAAGCAGTTACAAGTTGTTCAAGTGACATTGCAATTTTTATCTTAAATTCACCTATGAATTTTGATAATATCTAAAGCCATAGTGAACAGATTCATGTGATTTTTAGACTATTATATATACTTAATGTATTTATCTAAAAAACATTAGTATATGTGGAATTCTAAAAAGTTTGTTTTGGTACTCTAAAAAATCCTCAAATTTGAGCAGCAGTTTCAAAACTACAAAGTGAATAGATTTGAAAATCTATTGTATTTTATTTAATTCATATTTTAAGTTTATCAAAATCATTCAAAACATTGTGGTATGAAAATAAAAAAAATTATTTTTCTTTCATCAGTTTAAATAAAAGTTCAAAAGGTTTTTTTGGATGTTCAATAAACTGCCTTAAGCTCTACGATGATTTTTTGGAACAGTGGTTTTTATAGAATGTTATAGATTCTATTTTTTCAAGGATATTGACATATTTATAATTTATATTGTTTTAATTCTTGATCCTTTATAAATATATTTATATTTAATAAATATAAGTATTATAGACCAAAGGATGAATATACTATTAGGGGGCTCTTAAAAATCATTAAATTCTCTAATTGCAAGTTTTCTGGTATTCTGAAGGACTATTTGATGCCTATTTTCATAACAGTGCAACCCTACTTTCAGAATAGTGCAACCATAATTTTGATACAAAAGTATGTTTCATCAATCCTACATTTCTCAACAACCATATGTTGTTAACCCTAATTTTGATACAAAGTATGGTTCATGAACCATACGTTAGTAATGAACCCTACTTTCTTGAACCCTATGTTCCGATGAAAATGTACCCTAATTTTATGTTTCTTCCATGTGTTATTTTTTTGAAAAAAATCAAAACTCAATATGTTGTTCATCTCTTTACAACCTAAAACACTACATCTAAAGATATAGAATTCACTGCATGGTTTTATAACTAAAAAAAAGAATCGTGACCTACTATGCACTGAGATTTTGGAATTTTTACTAGAACTATTGATGCTACTAAACTTTCTATATATTATAGATTCTCTCTTCATATGGATAAATCACCTGATGAAATATTAATCTATTGTGTGATGAAATAGTGGAGGTTTAGATTCACTGTTTGAAGATGTGAACTGAAGTTATGTTTCCACCTTGTTTACATGATGAAACGCTACATGTTGAAAGATGCTTTTCTACATCATGTGGAGGTTAATGTCATATATTTATCATGATAAAACATTCTAAAAATAAGTAAATATGAAGGATAACTCTTCTATGTTGATTCCACATGAATAGAAACTTGTTAAAGTTGGATATTGTGATATTCAAATCCTCTTCATGGATAAATTCCTGCTTATGCCACAAGTTACAGATGTCATATCTTATGAAGTTTTAATATTAAATAATGAGTTTATCAAAACTGAAAATATCAAATATTCTACATATTTCCAAATCAGGCTATGATACTATGTTTTATATGTTTCTTGGAATTTAAATATTCTATATTTTTATCTGGATAAATTTAATTAGTTTATTCATTGGATAAATTCTAATAAATCCAAAGTAATATGGATGAATAGATTTCAATGATTTTGGTGTAGTATTTATAGAGGTAAATGGTGATTTTATTCTAATGACATTTTTTCAGAAAATTCATAGGACACAATGTTATTTAAATTAAAATATTTTAATTTACATTCAGATTGTACTACTAGTTCTTAAGAACGGGTTTGGCTCTATTTAAAGAGGTTTAAATGAATTTAAATGGGATTTTAAAATCATTCAACACATCTATTATTATAGAGGTTTTATTAGAGGACTTATTCAAATTATTTTGAATGCTTTTATTAGAGATATCTTCTACAGGAAGAATCTAATGATGTTATGCTATTCATGGGATATTTATGAAGGATATTGACTCTATTTATTTTGAAAAATCCAAAGGAAGAGGAGAGATGTTTCTGATGGATATTTATTATTTATATATATCTATTTGGAAAGAAAATGAAATATACAAAGAAGACCCGATATGTGAAATCACTTATGAAAATGAAGTGCTGAAATATTTTTATTCTACTACTCTTTATTTTGAAGAAGAGAGAAATATTATTTTTTTCATCCTTATTATCTAATATTTTAAAAAAAATAATTATTATCAACATTGTATAATCTATTTTCTATTTTTTTTTAAGAAAAAGAATCATGAAAAACATTGAAAACTTTTTTTCTACTATTGTGCATTATGGAATATCATCTATATCTGGAAATTTCGGCTACAACAGTGAGCTAATGTAGTGTCCTAGATCTAAATTCCACTCAAAGGTGCCATGTACCCAGTTGGTCACATGGCCTCAAGTGCATTTCTCCAAACTCTATAGGTTACCAAATAGCAGTGAGGGCTTAAGCGTGATAGTGGGGAAATTATGCCCTCATTTGTAGAATATAACACAACGGAATATAATAGTAAATCAATAACATAAGAAATAATACCATACAATAGAATTAAAAATTGGAATACTGATATCATAAATAACCAGATGTCATATCATTCAAAAGATGATTCTATATGCTAAATTTTCTAGGAAAAAATCCAAAATAGGTTACACTACCGTAATACATGATAAAATTACCAAGAGTACAAAAAAGGAAAAAAGAAACTCAGAAAAATCACAAGCCTCAGATTGGTTCCATGATTCCCTACTCCTAAGAAAAAAATCATGTACCTAGAGAAGGGTGTTTCCCTTATCAACACCTACAATAACATAATCTGTTTGGTCCTAGAGCATGACCCAAATACAGTGTGAGACTAAATCTCAGTACCCAAGGTCTATGATAATCTGTCAGTGAATTTATATGATAGGAAGTGTACAATAATAAATGTAGTAAACTATGAAGTAATCAAAATTAAATAGTCTTACAAGAAATAGTTTACATTTACATTTATTTCATATTCATTACAATTTCAATTACATTGAATTATATAAGTCTTAGAATCTAGCATAATCCAGGAATTTCCGGTATAAAAGTAAGCACAATAGATACCTCATAAGGATATCTAAAAAATTATAGTGAAGACCAAATCCAAGCTTTTTCATTGTATTGGTAGACGCAACATAAGTTATCCTATTTCAATATTCAGACTATAATTTGAGTCTGTCCTTGACATTCATAAGTTGGAATTCAAGTATTACTCCTAGCATAATTCAACCTACATCCTACAAGCCGATATATATGATCCTATCAGGAGCCCCGTATCACACTTGGTGTGGTGTGAGTATATATCAACTGATTCTTCCTTGTATCCTATAAATAATCCCTAAGTATCACCCAATACATATAAACAATTCCAATATAACCCATACATGGCATTCTTTAATGGAACCATGTTTCATTCGGCATTTAAATAAAGCTTCCATGAACGCATCCACTATATTTGTGGTTCCCTCACATCTTAAACATATAACCCCCCCCCCTTTTCTTCAATGGAATCCCTTAATAGATCCATGGGTCACCTGAGTTATAAGAAACAATTTTCATATGGACCCATCCATTCCAATCAAATCTAAAACTATGGTTCTGGCATGAAAAGGTTGAAACCAAAAGTATGAAATATAATCTCAAGAAAGGACCAACCTCATAAGTCTTGTCCTTTCAATTACTCGCGTGGGAAAAATTCTCATAACAAGAATCACATGAAAATTAAGATATTGCACGGCTTTAACATTAATAAACTCATGTGGAAAATCCATATAATAGGCCTTTAATGTAATTTAAACTATCTTAAGGTTTATCCATTGATTATATCATGTGGGAAATTCATTTATTTAAAAATAATAATTTTAATCAACCCAAGAATGGGAATAGGGATACACCTCATAGTCATCCTTATCCAAATATCCATAAATAGTCATCCAAGGGAAACACGTCCGTGGGGTGGCCCCAAATTAAGGTAAAAACCCCTAAACATGCTTAAAAACACATAATAAATTACATAAAAACAAGAATCAATAAAAATAGGTAATTATCATTCAAGGTGACACACCAGAAATGGGTGCACGACACTTCAACATATATAAACATCTTCACAATAAGTGAAAGGCACGAAACCACCTACCTCATACTCGTATGACTCTCCTCATCCATCATCGACCTCTAATTAAACCTATAATGTAGTATATCTACAAAAAACATAAAATCTTATACCTTGATTAGAAGGCTGAGATAATAAATCAAAAATAACGGCTTAAGAGGAATCAAAAACTCACTGAAGGGGTTCCAACACATCTGATGGTTTTTGAATTGGAGTTCGAACGTGGAATCGAGAGGGAAAACATCCTTTGACACTGATGTTTGAGAAAATCGTGTGAGGTTTCTTTCCATATGAAAAATCATGAGGCTACTACCCATTTTAGCCAAAGAAAAAGCTACACAACCTGTAATAGAAAATACACAGCATGTATTTTCTTGATCTTCATTTTCTACCGACTTCCACTTACATGTTATACCCGGGTCTTCCAAATTTTTTTACACAGCATGTACTGAGATTACATGGCCTATAATCCCTATTCATGTCATGTAACAAGATTTTAGCTAGTAATTGGCCACTTTTCTTCCTCTTTCTTAAAAACAACCTAAAAATGATATGTACTTGAAAGGAAGAACTACGTTCTTACAAACATCCTCCTTATAGAAATTCATCCCTGAATTTTCCTTCCAAGGGTTGCGAAGAAGAATTTGAGAAAAACTCTTGCCACTATGATTGTACATCATCCTCCGTCTCCCAGGTCTCATCCTTCACTCGGTTTTTCTTCCATAACACATGTACTAAAGTAATAGACCAACCATGGAGAACCTTCATTCTACGATCAATAATTCAAATAGGATGCTCCCCAATGGATGAATCTACCTATAACTCAACCTCCTCTGGTTGAAAAGTGTGAGATAGTTTTGAAAAGTAACATCACTACTAATAAATGTGGATGACATCATGCATAGACCCATACCTCAAAGGTAACTACAATCAATCATAAATTGGCCCGACTCTCTCTAGAATCTCAATCGGCTCAACGTATCTTCGTGAACACTTGCCCTATCCCATGATCGTCTTGTGTCCCAACCTTGGTGTGACATGTAGAAAAACTGGATCCCTGACATCGAACTCTAAAGGTCATTAGTGGTGATCGTTGTACAATTTCTGACAATATTTCATAGTAACAATCCTCTTCTGAATCAACTGCACCTGCTCAATGGTCTCTTCAACAAGATGAGGTCCCAGCATAGCTGCCTCTCATGTCTCCAACCAACATAGGAGTTATCGACACGGACTATCATAAAAAGCCTTATATGGAACCATATGAATAGTATCTTGAAATGTATTGTTATAGGTGAACTCAACCAGGGGTATGTGTCTCTACTAAGAACCCATGAAAGGTAGGACACATTCCCGAAGTATGTCCTCCAGCACCTAAATCGTGTGTTCTGATTGGCCATATATCTACGGGTGGTAAGCTATGCTCAGAAGCACCTGTGTACCCATTTCCTTATGTATCCCTTTTCAGAAATGAGAAGTAAACTGGGTGTCCCTATCTAAAATTGTAGAAATAGGGACCCCATGCAGTCATACAATCTCATATATTTACAACCTCTTAAGCTCATCAACACTGAAGGTTTCCTTGATCTTTAGGAAATGTGAAACCTTCGTGATCCTGTCAATAACAACCCATATGGAATCATTACCTAGAGGAATCCTCAGTAATCCCATCACAAAATCCAATGCGACATCATTCCATTTCCACTCAGGAATGTGTAGTTGTTGTAAAATTCTGGCTGGTTGCTGGTGTTCCACCTTCACCTTATGATAGGTGGAGCACCACATAACAAAACTAGCTACATCCCTCTTCATACCTGGTCACCAATACTAATGATGTAAGTCCTGATACATCTTGGTAAATCTAGGATGAATTTCCCATACATAGGCATTAAAATCATGGATAATCTCATTGATCATGACTTCTGAAACCCACACACGACCATGTAAATGCCAAACCTCATCCATTCCTATAGTCCAATTAGGAGGAGGGTCCTCACCTACGACACTCTTTAATAGAACTACACCTTTGTAAACTGAGAGATGCATCATCCTAGCTTTTTTTAGTAGGGTGGAGGTAATAGCTAAAGAATAAAGAAACATCTACCCCTAACTATCGTCCACCTCCAAATTCACCTCAGAGAACAATTCCACAAGATTTCACTCACTACTGTCCTGATGCACTACCTATATCTGAGTTCTCCATCTCAATGCATTGTCCACTGCATTATTTTTACTAGAAATTTTGGAAATATTGAAGTTAAAATACTAAAGGTATTCCACTCACCTTCATTATCTCAAATTCAGATCACACTGAGTAAATACGTACTTGAGGATTTTGTGGTCCGTGTACACCAAAAAATGCTCTCCTAGTAGGTAATGTCTCCAATAGTGTAAAGCATGAACAATCCCAGCCAACTCGAGATCATGCATCGGGTAATTACTCTTATGTGTCCTCAACTGCTGATACTCTTATTTAATGACTCAATCCCCTTTCTTATGAACTTCCCCAAGCTCAATACATGATGTGTCACAGGTGAAACTCCTTCCTAGATCTAGAAAAATTAGTATCAGTGCTGAATTCAATCTCCATTTATACTCCTGAAAGGTAATCTCATAGGAATTTGTCCACATATACTTAACACCCTTTTTATTTAGGCCTATCAACGGCGTTAATAAATGTGAGTAGTCCTATATGAAATTCATGTGGTAACTAGACAACCCTAGATAACTCCACACTTAAAATATGTTCTTGGGATGATCTTAGGAAACTACTACTTTCACCTTCTCTGGGTCCACTGATACTCCTGTCTCTAAGATGATGTGACTCATGAAGTAAATCTAATCCAACCATAAGTGGCACATTGTGATCTTATCATATAACTAATGCTCTCTCATTATATTCAAAATATCTCATGATGTGTGGTATGGGAATATCGATTATGAGAATACACTAATATATCAACCATGAAAACCAAAAAAACGAGTCAAGATAAGAATGGAACACTTAGTTCATTAGTTCCATGAAGAATATCAGTGTGTTCCTAAGACCAAATGGAATAACCAAATAATCATATTGGTAATACCGTCATTGAAAGGTTTTATGAGGTATTTCTGATGATCTAACATGCACCTGATGATAAAAAGATCTCAAATAAATATTTGAGAAGACACAAGCTCCTCAGAGCTAGTAAAAGAGATCAATTATCCTTGGAATAGGATACCAGTTCTTAAACATTAACTGGTTCAACTTATGATAATCCACACATAGATTGGGGGTACCAACCACCTTTTTCACAAAAAGGACTAGTGAATCCTGAGGAAAAGTACTAGTTTGGATGAAACCATTAGCTTCCAAATCCTATAGTTGCTACTTGAGCTCCTATAACTCCGTCATATCCATCCTATAATGAAGAATGGATACTAGTGTAGCTCTGGGAACTAGCTCAATAGAGAAATATACCTCTATCACTGTAGTTAAACCTGAAAATTCATTTAGGAAGATGTCCCTAAAATGATCAACCACTGGAGGGAAATCCATATGACATGTTCTGTGGTCATCTAGATATAAACTCACAATCTGGGCTATCATCCCGCTCAACCCATAATGCTCAGGTCTAGCTCGACTCTCCTAGACATCGCATACACCCTTGTGTAGAAATGATCTTCCATCTGGTGACGTAAAACTCACCCTAAGTCGATACCAATTGAAAAAAGGCTTTAAAGGAGAACAATCATTCCATTCTAAGGATAAAATTAAATATTGTCATCTCTAATACATAAAGGTCCCATATGAAGTGACACCCTCCAACCCTAAGGGGTCACTCCTTGAACTGATGCACACATGTCATTCTAATCCTTAACGGAGTTTCTAGCATCATAACATCATCCTAAGTAAAAAACACAGAGCCCAAGGCTCTCAAAAAAGGTCACATATATGAAACTATGTAAATCTTCTGTATCAAAAAAGTGAAGAAGCCAAAATGGAGGCGACTAGAATAGTACCTCTAACAGTAAAGGTTCTGGGATCCTACTCTTGTTGGTTCTATTGCACTGCATAAGTCTGACCTATACCAAGGACCTATGACACTACCTGGATACCCTTAGTTGATCTACCCTTTTGTTGCTAAGAACCAAGGGTCTAGCAACCATGCCCATGGACACCACATCGGCTTGAACGAACTGACGTACACCAACTCCCTATCTGATGAGAATCTACTGACCCTGCTCCCAAATGTGGAGTTTATATAGACCCTCTCTCACTAGATTCTAGTGGAAACATCCTATATAAGTGCTGCATATGGCCCATATTAATACAAGTTCAGAACTTGACTGGGTACTGCAACAAATGTGTCTATGTATTCCACGTCCTACTACACTAGTAGCACCACACTTGGTTATTGAAAGAAATGTTCTGACTACACACATCACTATGAGAAATCTCCAGACAATGCTTCTTACTACTGGTCAAGACAACACCTGATCTCGATGATGAACTGGCCTAGCTCACACCTCCAGATTCCCTCTATTATGCTCAGTAATTAGTGCCTGATTGATTACAACAGATACAATAGTCAATCTGAAGACACTTACCTATGATCAGACGTCATACATAAGACAATCCTCAAATATACTATCCTTTGATTCATCATAACCCATCAAGATAGGTTCAAAATGCTAATGCTCATTAAAATGGACATAATTTTCCATAACTGATAGTATTCCATGTTCCAGATGAAAAAACTCCCGGGCTCTATCATCCCTCAGAATCTCAAGAAAATAATAACCATAGAAGACTGTTTGAAAATCTCCCCATACCATATCCCAATGATTCTATGAATAAGTAATAACATCCCACCATCTCTTGGAAAAATCATGCAACATATACATCGTGATATTTAACCTCCTCTCAAGAGGAATCTCTAGATGATCGAATATCAAGAGTATGGACTCTAGCCGTGACTCCTCAGCATGTGGTCTACCATCCCCTGAACACTTGAGTGGATGCAGTTGCTGGGACACTCACATCAGCTATTCCATAGAAGTGGAACGTTTCGGTGCTCCCTAAAATGTTTTCATGAACCTCATAAAGTCTTCACAAAACTATGCATCAGCACCTGCATCTGGTATAATAGTTGGTTCGACAACTTCAACTACTGGAGGATCCACGGGTATCCCATGGACCACCACCTCTAGGGTATGATCATCACCATCCTCCGAGCATACAATTGGAGGTCTTCATGGTTGAATTACTCTACAAGGTCAAGAACACACCTCAGTTCAAGATCATCATCAAGGTTATCAATTCATGAGAGATAGAACTAAAAAGGAGAAGAAAACCCTCAAAGGTTACCAAAAGAGGTGTACATGGAATGAAGACACAATACACAGAGTGTACCCTCAGGCTCCCACATGGGCATGTACTTCCATTAGCCTGGATGTATAAACACCCGAGATACACGATGTGTAAGGATGGTACATATAATGCACTCAAGTCTCACCTCTTTTCCATGTACTTTTATATGGCCATAGCCACATGGGGTCTGCCTATGTAAAAAAACACATTGTGTATCTACGTACATGATGTTAACTTTCTAAAAACCATCATTCAATGTTCTTTCTCACATAACCGGGCACACAGTCATTTACCACATGGTGTGTACTAAGTTTACACGACATGTACTTAAGAAAATTTGTTCCTCCCAAACAAAAGAACACATGGAATGTGTTCATAGAACCACATACCGTGTTGTCTGTGTTTATAAATAGAAAATACCTAGAACTACCTTAAAACCCCTATTTTTTAAAATTAAACCAATGGTATTCCAAATTCTGATCCATGGGGGGCGATACTCCACACGAATAAAAGCTTGGAATCCACTTGTAGCACATCATAACATAATTAAACACAAGGTCGAAACATGATCCACAAAATTTCGATCCAAGGGGGGCCATACACCTCAGGGATCAATGCTTGGCATCTATCCAATTATAACCATAATATGTACCAAAACCCCTATCACCATAGTAGGAAAATCTATCATAGTACCTATCAAAATATCATGCCTATCTAGAATGGAATCTATAGCAACATCATGAAATCAGTAATGATCTCTAAATGGCATGGCCAGAATGCATGGAATGTGATTTCTAACAAATTTCTATATGATGCATGAGATATAATTCCATCATCTTATCGAGTTGTAACTAATAGAACCATAATTATATAAATAATAACATCACAATATAATTGTGTCACCCAACAGTGAAATCAAATAAATTATAATATCTCAAAATCCGAAAATCACAATTCAAGTCAAAGAAATTTAGATTTTCCCTATACACATGGTGGCTATTCATAGGAACAATTTATTACCAAAATCAATTTCTTTCCTATCCCTATCTAATGTCGCAAAACCATAATACAAACTAGAAAAATCTCCTCTAAAAACACTTTTTAGTGTCCCGAATTTAGATGCCACTCAAAGGTGCCCCATATCTGGTTGACCACATGGAATCATGCGCATTTCCCTAAACTCCAGAGGCTTTCGACTAGCAATGAAGGCCTAGGTGTGATAGTGAGGAAACTATACCCTCATTTCCATAGTATAACATAGTAGAATACAATAACAAATCAATAGTAGAAGAAGTAATAACATACATATAAAGTAGACAATGGAAGACTGATACCATAAATAACCATATGTCATATCATTCAAAATATGATACCACATACTATATGTTCTAGGAAAACATCAAAAATATGTTACACTATAGTAATTCATGATACACGTAACAAAAGTACAAAAAGGGAAAAAAGAAATCCAGAAGCATCGCAAGCCTCAACTTGGTCTCATGCTCCCCTTCTCCTAAGAAGAAAATCATGTACCTAGAGAAGGGATCATTCCATTATCAAACCTAAAAAATATAATCTATTTGGGCCCAAATCATGACCGAAACATGGTGTGAGACTAAATCCCATTAGGCAACCACCTAATGTCTATGCCAATCTGTCAGTTAATATATATAATAGGAAGTGTATAATAAAGAAAATAGTAAACTCGAAATTACTCAAAATTAAACAGTCCTACAATAATTGGTTTCCATTTAAATTTACTTAATATTCATTAAGAGTTTAATTACAGTGAATTATATAAGTCTCAAAATCTGGCATAATCCTGGAATTATCTGTATAAAAGTAAGCAAAAAAGATACCTCAAAAGGCCATGTAAAAAAGTATAATGAAGTCCAAATCCAATATTGTTCTTTGGATTGGAAGACATGTCATAATTCATACCATTTCAATATTTAAATTATAATATGATTCTATTCTTGACATTCATATGTTGGAATTCAATTATTACTCCAAGTGAAATTCCACCTATATCCTACAAGCTCGTCTGAATGATCCTCTTGAGAACCCAGTATCACTCTAGGTATGGTGTGAGTATTTGTTAATTGATACATCCGTGTATCCTATAAATAATCCCCAAGTATCATCCAATAAATATAAATAGGTCCAATATAACCTGTACATGGAATCCCTCCATGGAACCATGTTTCATTATTCTTTTAAATAAAGCCTCCATAAACCCATCCACTATATCTGTGGTCCGCTCATAGCTTAAACATATAGTTATCCTTTTGGTCCATACATGGATTCCCTCAATGGATCCATGGTCCATGAAATTTATAAGTTACAATAGTCATATGGACCCATCTATACCATTCAAATCTGAATCCATGGTTCACCCTTTTCTAATTACCCTTTTCATCATATAACATTCAATTAAACATTTCATCAGGCATAAAAAGGTCAAAACCAAAAGCATCCAATACAATATTAGGCATAGACCAACCTCATAAGAAATGGCCTTTTAATTACTCACATGGGAAAAAATCGCCTAACAAGCATCACATGAAAATTAAACTATTACATGGCTTTAACATTAATAAACTCACATGGGAAATCCATATAACAAGCTTATCATGTAATTTAAACAATCACAAGGATTAACCATCAATTATATCATGTGGTAAATTCACTTATTTAACCAATTTAATTTTAATCAACCCAAGAATGGGAAACAAGTACATTCTTTATAGGCATAATCGTCCGAATGGCTATAAATGGTCATCCAAGGGAAACTCACCCACGGGGTGGCCCCAAATCAAGTTAAAAACCCTAAAAATGCTTAAAAACACTTAATAAATTACCTAAACAACAAAATTAAATAACAATATGAAATTATCACACAAGGAGACACCCCAAAAATGGGCATGTGACACGCTGGCATATATAAACAACTTTACAATTAGTGAAACTCACAAGACCACCTACCTTGTACTCATACAACTCTTCTCGTCCAGTGTCGTCCTCTAATTAAACCTTGAAAAGAGTAGATTTTTAGAATGATAATAATATCCTAGACATCGATAACTAGTTAAATGTAGGAAATCATGAATAATGGCTCAAGGGGAATCAATAACTCACTGAAGGGTTTCCAATGCATTTGATGGTGTTCTAATCAGAGTTCGTCCAAAGAATCGAAAGGCAAAACATCCTATGGCATTGTTGTCTGAGAAAACCGATTGAGGACTTTTTCCATAAAAACATGATACTACTACACCATTTTAGCAAAAAAAACTAAACAAGTTGTGCTAGAAAATACACAGCATGTATATTCTCGAACCTCTTTTTCTACCGACTTCCACTTACACATCATATCCAAGTCTTTCAACTTTCTTTACATGGATTGTATTGGGATTACACAATGTGTAAACCCTGGTCACGTCGTGTAGCAAGTCTACATCCAGTAATTGGCCACTTTTCCTCCTCTTTCTTAAAAACAACCTGAAATAAAGGGCCCTACTTGAAAGGAAGAACTAGGTTTTTATAACTAAACATGTTTCGCAACAAACATCCTCTCACCTATTTTCTTTGGAGTATTGGTTGCTTAGACTCAGTCGTGGTCGAGTTCCTGCTTCTTCAATTAAGCTTTGGATTTTTAGTTCCTAATAAAAGAACCATAAGGCCTTTTAAAATCCTTATAAGGTTTCAACTACATGTACTCAGTTATAGAGGTCTCCAGAGAAGATGACCTTCTAGTGAAAATCACCAAGCTTTTGTAGTCGGCCATTGGTGGAGTGGACTAGGGGATTTCTGTGACCCAAACCACTATGCATAATTGTGTCCTTTTCCTTTATTTATTTTCACTACTCACTTGGTTTTAAGAGAAAAGGAAATGATCTCTTCATTTCAAGAGGTATGTTTTGATTATGTCATGTATTTTATAAGGGCACAATCCCCCCCCACCTCTTATGTCTTCATCATAGCCATTCTGACCCAACAAGTGGTATCATAGTTTGGACTATATTGTGGATATTTCTCTTTTTAAAAATCTATTTCTACTCAATACCAATAAAAATTATTAGAGGAACTTCTCTATTGATATATTTTACTTTTTATAAATCCTTAAATATTGTTTTTCCCTATCTAATACCTAACTATTAATATCCAAGGTTGGATTATTTTAGAATATTAAAGATTTTCTTTGGCTCTAACAATACTAAATTAAATATTTCAATGAAGAAAAATATAAATATATAATCTTATAGAAGGTGTACTGATGATTAGTTCTCCTTATTTTATTAGATATAATTATGGATACTGGAAAGCTCGCATGACTATCTATGTGAAGAATCATGGTTTCAATGTTTACATGAATAATATCAACCCATATGAAATCCCCGGAGAACCTAAAAAGTGGTATTATTTTAAGGAATATGAATATGATATTAATTCAAGATCTGTGATTTCTATCATATGTGGACTTGGTTCTGATGAATTTAATCATGTTTCTCAATGTGCTACTCCCTATAAGACATGGACGACAATTTCAGTTTCTTGTGAAGCAGATAATAAATTGATAGATGTTAACAATGAATATGATGCCTTGGGAATGCAAATTTTATAACCAAATCATGCATTAAATTATTTAATTGAGATTTTTCAAGCTAAGATGCAAATAGAAAAAGAAAATCATATTTCTATCAAAAATGAAAATGATGCACTCCAAGTTTAAATAGATGAATTTTATGATTAAATTAATTTTGGTTCAAGTGATGAATCTAATGTAGACTCAGAAGCTAAGTATAAAATAAAAAATCTAAATCTAATTCTTATGAATCATACTGATGAGGTAAAATAATCTTACTATGAAAATTTTGATTCAGGAAATTGTTCTCAAGATGAACGTGATAAATAGTTTTTATACTTTAAGAAAAATTAGAATCATTGAAAAAAGATTATTGAAAACTTAAAAGATATTATGATTATATTTAAATTGATAATGATATTTTTTTAATGAAAATTGATGATTTAAGATCAAATGCTTCGAAAATTTCTTATGATTTACATGAAACTAAAATTTATGAATTATTAGATAAAGAAGATAAATTTAAACAAGCTTAAAGTATGCTTATTAAGAGAGAGAATTATTTGAATAAAATTCATCGTAAAAATAAAATTCACAAATGAAAACATAGTATTAGTAGTAATGGAGAAAAACCAAAATTATATAAGAATTATTTTGTCTCTGGTTTGATCAACTAAAACATGTCCACTATTAAATGTTTTTATTATGTTATTAATGAACATTATACTAATGATAGATATTTTAGAAAACCAAAATTTTTTGGTGTCAAGTACGTTAATTATAAAAAATAATTATCTATCTTTAATTATAAAATTGTTTATCAAAATTGACATATTTGGTGACCTAAATCATTAGTTGTTTACACAACAAGACTCAAAAGCATATGGGTACCGAAAGAAACTTATATTTTATATTTTGTTGGTTTAAAGCATTTAAATTCATAATTTTATCATCAATTGGTTGCTTGAAAAATACATGGAGACTTCTTTTAATTATTTTATAAATAATAAATATCTCTGAAGTTGTTCATTATTTGAAAAATCTCATAAATATGGAACTATTAAAACCTAGAAATTATTTTATTTTTCAGTTCTCGATTCAATTTAAATGAACTAAATATTTTTTATAGGGGGAGAAAAATATTAAAATGTTTTATCTTTTTACTCATATATATTTAATTAATTTAATTATTTTAAATTTTAAATCTTTTTCACACTATATTATTTTATCATTTGAACTAATTCATTGATTTATTTTATTAACCAATGACCATCAAACATAATTTTATGATTTGATATAAATTTTTATCTTTACTGTAAGCATGTTTTCAAGGGATTACTATTTAAATTAATTTCATGTGCTAGATTAAACTATTACTATATTTGATAAATTGTTAGATTAAAATGTTCTGGTCATTTATGACATGTGAAAAAAATTGTTTTTAAATCCTTTATTTTAAATTATTTGAAAATACTTTTATTTACTTAAAATTCAATTAAAATATTTAATTTAACTCCTTGAATATCTTTAATAATTATGTTGCATTTTAAAGGGAGTTGTTTTAAATATTTAGCATGTATTTAAATATTTTATTATTATAGAATGAATTCAATGATTTAATACATTCATTGTAAACCCTTGTTATTCATTGAATAATGTTATATATGCTTTCATTTCACCTTGATTATATCTTTTTATCTTTTAAAAGGATGCATGAATTTAGGGGGAGATTATATTACTTTGTGTATTTAAATATATTTTACATATCATTCCCAATAACTCAACTTTTTTATATTTTTAAAAAATGGGGAACAAAATTTTGTGTTTCAAATTTTAAATATTTTTTATATTGTTACTTAAATTTCAAATTCATATTCCTTATAAAAGGGGTAAATATATTGTATTATTTAATATACTCAAGAACACATCTTTTTAATCCTTATAAAAATGATGAGAAAAGTTGGTAGAGAGTTAGGGTTTTTTAATTATCAAAAAGGGGTAAATGTTGAGTGTATCCTTGTCATTCTCTTCTTAGTTTAGTTTTGATAATTACTTCAACCCATCATTATTTGTTTTCTAATAAATTATTTTTAAGTGTTTCAGACTTACTATGTCAAATTATTTATTTTATAAATGAATAAATAGTGATAATATTCCTATGGATTTTATTCCATTATAAATATAATAATATTATATTCATTTAATCTATTAATGTTTAAATCCAATTCAGTTGTTTTGATGGTGCAAAAAATCACAGATGTAGTTACAAGCTGTTTAATTAACATTATAGTTTTTTGATTAAATTCACCTCTGAATTTTCATGATATACCAAGATATAGTGAATGGATACACATGATCCTTATACCATTGTATATCTAATGGAATTATATAAACGTCGTTATTTTATGTGGAAGTTTGAAAAGGTTTCTTTAGTAATCTAAAAAATCATTGAATTTTTAACAGCTGTTTCACAACTCTATAGTGATCATATTTGAAAAGTTACTGTATTTGATTTACTATAAGTTATATGAATATAGTAATATCTTGAGAACTAGTGGTATATAAATAAAGGAAGTTTATATTTATTTCATTGGTTTACATAAAAGTCCAAAAATTTCCTTTGGATGGTCAATGAATTTCCCAATGTTTTGAGATGATTTTTTAGAACTGTCAATTTTCATATAGTTATTTCTTCTATATTTCAAGGATATATAGAGATGTAGAATTCAGATTGATTTGATTTATTATCCTTTAGAAATACCTTAAAATTAATAAATATATGCCTTCTAGTCTGAAGGATTAATCTTCTTTTAATGGGATCTAAATAATCATTGAAGTCTCTATATGCATGGTGTCTAGTTTCTTGAAAGATTATTTGAACCTTACTTTTATAATAATGATAACCTACATTAATAATAGTTAAAACCTAATCTTTATACAAAATAATGTTTAATGAACTATACATTAGTAATGAATGCTATGTTCATGAACCCTACATTTAGTGAACCCTAATTTCTTGAACCCTACATTACAGTGAGAATGTACCCTACTTTTCTTCTTCTGCCATCTATTATTTTCCTGAAAAACTCAATCTCAAAATAATGTGCATCTCTTTACAAGATGAAATGCTACATCCAAAGAGATTAAATTCATTTCATACTTCTAAAACTAAAATACAGAATCATGACCTACTATGAACTGAGATTTTAGAGTGTTTACTAGAACTATTGATTCTACTCAAACTATTGTATACTACAGGAGTTATCTTCATATGTATTCATCGCCCTATAAACTAGTTATCTATTATGTGCTCAAAAAAACTATTATTTCAAGATGGAAACTGAAGTTGTAATTCCTCCATGTTTACGTGATGTAATTCTACATGCTGAAAGTTTATTTTCTAAATCATACAAAGCCTTGAATCATATATTTATCATGATAAAATATCCTAAAAATAAGGACATGTGAAGGATAACTCTTCTATTTTGATGCTTCATAAACATGAGTTTGTTAAAGTTGGAGATTATGATATGTAGGTTCACATATTAGAGAACTTCCTCCTTATTCCACAAGTTATAGACAACATATCTTGGAGAGTTTGAATATTAAATAATGATTTTTTCCAAAATGAAACTATCCAATATTATGGATATTTCCAAAGCTATCTATGATGCTCTATTTTATATATTTCTTTGTATTTATATCTTCTGCATTTTTATCTAGATAAATTTCATTGGTTTATACCTGAATGGCCCGAAGGCCTTCTTTTTTATTTTATTATGGATAATCCCCCTTTTAAGGGTTGAAGGGGAACCCGTACATGACCCATAGGCCCAAGGCACAGGGCCTGAAAAACTCGCAATAAATGACCCAAAGGCCCAGAGGCATACCATGCCCAATACATGACCCGTAGGCCCAGCCCACTTGAACTGCCCCTCCCCAGCTTTCTGCGTCATTGATCTCCTAGCACCCAACCTTGCATTACTGATCGGCTAGCATTTCCCCGTACAAAGCTGCACGGTGCCTGGTCCTGATGGCAGCTACCATACCCTCTCATTCTTCCAATCCGGTTAGCTCTACATCTGGTGGCTTCTACTCATGTTGCTTTGATCCTCTTCTAGGGAATTTTCTATGTGAACTGGGCTACTCTGTGGTCTATGTGACCCAAAGTCCATGTGGCCCGAAGGCCTTTGATGACTCGAAGGCCCTAGAGACCTGTAGGCCCAAAATGGTGGCCCGAAGGCCCAAATCAGGTGAATTGTTCTATCTACTACAGTACCAAATAGTAACCGCTACAGTACTGCTACAGTACCCGAAAAATTTACCTCCACCTGGTTTTGAACCCGTGTCTCTTGGATGCCAAGTAGGAGCCCTTACCACTCGGGTACGGTCTTGTTGGAAATTTCATTGGTTTATCAATTGGATAAATTCTAATAAATCCAAAGGATTATGGATGAAGTTATTGCAATGATTTTGGTGCAGAATTTAGATAGAAAAATGGATACTTTATTCTAACTTCATTTTTTTCAGCAAAGTCGGAGGACACAAAGTTATTTAAATTCAAATATTTGAATTTACATTCGGATTTTAATGCTAGTTTTCCAGAAATTTTTTGACTATATTTAAAGAGGGTTGAATGGATATAAATGGTATTTTTATATCATCTAACATTTATATTATTCTGGATATTTTATTAGATAAATTATTCAAATTATTTTCAAATGATTTATTGGAGAATTACTCTATAGGAATAATCCAATGTTGATATGCTATTTGGGGGATATTTATGAAGACTATTGACTCTATTTATTTTGAATATTCAAAGGTAGTGGATAGATGTTACTGTTAGATATATATTTTCTTATATATATATATATATATATATGTGTGTGTGTGTGTGTGTGTGTGGAAGGAAAATGAAGTATATTAAGAAGATCAGAGATGTGAACTCTGGAAAAAATGAAATGATGAAATATTTTCTTTCTACTTATCTTCATTTTGAAGAAGTGATAAATATTCTTTGAACGTCCATATTCTCTAATGGTGTAAAGAATAAGGAAGCCTGATAAAGATTTCCTATTCTGTTTTTTGTTTTTTAATGAAGATTAAGAATCTTTCACAACATTGAAGATTATTTTCTTATTGTTGTGCATTATGGAATATCATCTACATCTGTCAGTTTATGATGAAACTATAAGATAAATATGTTTCCCAACAAACCAAATATCATCTATTTTATTTGGAGTATCGGATACTCAGACTCAATTGTGGTGGAGTTTTATATTCTTGGATTAAGATATGGTTTTTTGGTTCCCTTTAAAAGAACTATAAGACCCTGTAAATCATTATAAGGTGTCAACTTTCTGTACTTAGTTGCAGATGTCTCCAGATAAGAGGAATTGCTAGTGAAAATTACCATGCTCATGGAGTTGAGCATTGGTGGAGTGGATTGGGGAACTTTTGTGCCCCGGTCCATTATACATCATTGTATTCTTTTTCTTTATTTACTTCTACTGCTCGCTCTACATTAAGAGATAATGAAAGGATCACTTCATTTTAAGATGGACATTTTGATTTTTTTCATGTTTTTTAAGTGGACACAATTCACCCCCCCCCCCACTTGTGTCTTATTCATATCCATTCTAACCTAACACAAAATACATGATTCATCATAATATGAGAACATTACAAAACATAAGACAATGGAACAAACATAAGCATAAAAAATCATTTCCTTTATCAAAGCTCACTATCAAGATGGGAATACCCAAATAAATAACTCAGATCTTGAGTTATGGAAGAATTCATCTTTATAAAATAATAACAGATTCTTAGGAGTGCAGAACATAAAACAATATTGACCCAATAGAGAATTACACATGTAAAATAACATGACATAAGAGTGTGTCATAAACATAACTATTGAAATCATTTGTCAAGGCTACTCACTAATCCATTCATCACATAGTCCACATGGGACAACCATCCATGTAACTTCTTGGGCTTGGGCCTACTACATATGCATAGTTATTTGGGTTGTTCCTACCACTTGTTTACACATTTTAAGATTGGGAATACACCCATAAACCCATGGGCTTGGGATAACCTCCCATGTAACCTCGGTCTTGAGATAACCTATCATGTACCCTTTATAACTCATGATATGTAAATATTACCAATTTAGTTTTATGATATAACATAAAACCCCATCACATAATTCTAAAACATTTATATATATTCCATTAGAACATAAAAGATTCATCATTTCATCATATCTTAATTAATGCATGGGAAATAAACATGTTTAATGAAAACATAATTAGAAAAATATCTTCATATGTAAACATGAAAAAGAAAGTGTATGGTATCATAAGATCATATCTGATGTGTAACATAATAAGAATCAAAGTATGTTTATATAGTTAAATAATATTAATTAAAAAATTCATAAGATATCTAGAGAAATAAGGTGAATAATATCACAATATCATATCTCATTTTTAATATAAATAACTTCAAAGTATGTTGACATGGATAAAAAACACCCTTTTAATATTATTGAATAATTAAATTAGAAAAAAAGAATTAAATATACCTTTTTTTAAATGTGTGGAATCCATAAAAGTGTATTATTTAAAATGAAATATATTAAGCATCATAAATATTTTTTAAAAAGTAACCTTTAAAACAAAAAGTGGTATTAAAAAAATATAAATTAATTTTTCTTTTGATAACATTATTTGAGATGACATAAAAATACTAAATACTTCTTTAATAATAACACAAACCTTTAAAATCCATTTTAAAATTAAATTTTACCTTCTGAAAATATAAATATATTTCAGTTTCTTTTAAAAATTATTCATAATTAAAAATAATTTTGAAAACAATTTTAAAACATGGAAAAAAAGCTTCATAATGAATAATGATCATAACAGATAATGAATGTGTTCCCATGGAAAATATTAAAAGGGGGTATATTTTTCAAAACGACATGTGTGGAAAATGTTAAATGGTTCATTTAAAAAAAATTAAAAATATTATAAAAGGACCTTAATTATTTATTGAAGTATAGATAAGAACATTCTTAAAATAATAAACCGAATAAAAATATATATGAAGAAAATTTCTGACTAAAAAGAGGAGATGGGGTTATTTCTTATCAAAAACATCACATTAAGTAAATTATTTACCAAAAGGAATGAAATTGTGTGTGGAAATGTAAAACCTCAGCAATAACCATGGGATATTAAAATTATTGTTGTATTAAAGATAATTATCAAACAATATTTCCCTGTATAGAATTTTTTCATGATTTTATCGATTTGAATACGAGACTATAAAGAAACATTTCTAGCTTCATTACCTTTCAAATAAGAATCCAATGAAAGGTATAGAATAATATGGATTTATAAATCCATTAAATTGAGTTATGAGTATATTAAAAATCAATTCATGCAAAGTATAAAGACCTCAAAAGAAAAAATTTAGTGAATATTGAATTTGTCTCAAAGAAATTAAAGTGATATGAGATGACTGAAATTTTTTTATCCCAACATTCATGAAATTCCTTTAACCTCATATATAAAAAACATAACCATTTTAGTGACATATTTCAAAACATTATTAATTTTTACTACCTCTTATACTCTTAAATTATTATCATTCACTATACATGTATTAGTTATATAGAAACCCATGCTTTTTATACATAAATATTATATCATTTTAGAATAATATTCAATATATTTCACTATAATGCACAACTAAGGATTGTAGATATTTAGTATATTAGGAAGAAATGATACATAAATAACTAATACATAAAATATCTACATACTTTTTTCTTAATTTATTTAAAATAAGAACACTTCTTTAACATATCTTACTTAAATCCTTTCTTCATAACCTAAGGAAGGGAAAAAATAAATGGTGTTCTTAGATTCTTAGTAAGTGTTAAAAAAGATATAAATAAATGATCACATGTTAGAATAAAATAAGCATAAGGTTATAATAACGTGATCAAAACTTAAAATCATCTTACCCAATCATTCATATATCATTTATCATGAAACATGGTGTAAGGTTTTTTCAAACAAATGATATAAGACATAAGAGTGTGGAATCATCAATAATTTATCACGAGCCTTAAAATCATATCATAAGCATAGTAATTAAGTATGTGGAATGAAAATAAGCATTAAAATCCATTCATTAGACAATGATCACTATTAAGACTATTATATTGGATTGGTTTCACTCCTCACTTCATTATTTCCTTAGTCAAGGTATACTCCCAAGACTGTCTTATTAGACAAAGACCCTTACTAAACTGGGTTCACACCTCATTATAGTCATTATTATCTAATGATATATCTTTTATTAACCAATTCATTGGAGGGTCATATTACTATGGACTCACCTGTCATGTAATGAAAACAATACATATGTGTTCCAAAATATCATAAACATTAATAATATCATCAAATCACTACCCATGGAAAAAAATACAAGTTTTATAAAAATTTCATCAACATAATCATATAAAATATAGATAAATAATAAATATGGTAAAATTTTATAATATATCTATTAAATCATAAGAAACATCAATGTATGTTGTTATTTAAAAAAATACCTTTAAAATAACTCTAGAACATTTCATGGGGAAATACACTTCTTATTTGAAATAACTTGTTTAAAATCTAAACATTTCCAAAATATTAAAAAAACATTTTCTATTAAAAAGAACCTAGTTTACTTATAAAATAATCTTTAGTGAAAATGGTATCCATAATGGTGGGTGAATCCATTTATGTAGTATATTTTGAAATAGAAGTTCCATTCATATATTTAGTAAAAATTCAAAACTAAAATGTTTCAAAAATGATAATATTTTTCCTTTTAAACCTTGGTAAGGAAATTAAAATATAGTAAAAATTAATTTAAATAATATTTAGAGAATAAAAAACAATTCATGAAAAAAATTTAAATAAAAATATAAAAATGGAAGAAAATATTCCTAACAAAAGGGAATAAATGTTTGTTTTCCTTAAAAATATTTTTTCATACCATTTAGTTATTAAATATAGGAAAATTATTAAAAGAAACATAATCTACAAAAATAACTAGAGGAGAATAAAATAAATAATACATGGGATACATATATAATATAATTTATTCATTATAAAATTTAATCATAAACAATCTCGGTAAAAATGATATTATAACCTAAAACCCTTACCATTGTGGTATCTTTTAAATCATAACCCCCATGAAATAACTTACATAAAATGGAACATTAAATATGATAAAAATAATGATATACATGATAAAAAAATATAAATGGGTATTTATATACACCTCATAACCTAATATTTGGTTATAACCTCAAACATGTATCAATGAAACAAAATTTAGATGAAGAACCCTTATGACTTTAAAAAAAATTTAAACAAAATTAATTGTAAGCATGAAAATTATATGGTTAGGTTAATACCTATAATTAATTCATGTATTTTTTAAAAAAACATTCATGGTAATTATATGCTCCAAATAAATATTAAATTGGTATATAACTTTAAAAAATTTATCAATAAAGAGAAATTAAGATTGTAACATCCCAGTTCCGGGTGCCACCCAGAGATGCCCCGTACCCGGTAGGTCACATGGCCTCAAGCGCATTTCCCCAAACTCCAGAGGTTTCCGACTAGTGGCAAGGGCCTTGGGTGTGATAGTGGGGAAACTATGCCCTCATTTGAAGAGTAACACAGCAGAAATAAACAGATAACAGTAGTGGAAGCTGTAATTACCATACAACGGTAAATAGTGGAAGACCGGTTGTAAATAAAAAACTGCAGCATATATATAAATAATGATGCATGTCACAATATCTAGAAAAGAATCCAAACAAGTCATAGTTCTTAAACACATTACTAAACTAAAGTACAAAGGAGAAATAATTAAACAACTCCAACAGCATCGCAAGCCTCAGCTTGGTCCCATGCTCTCTAGCTCCACAGCAATCAAGTACCTGAAGTAGAAGGGTGCTTTCCCTTATCTATACCTCCAGCAATATAATCTATTTGGGCCCAAAAGAATGACACAAATAGAGAGTGAGAAAAATACAAGTAGGCAACCACCCAAAGATCTATGACTAACAATCAGTGAATATATAAGGCAAGTAATAAGAAAAATGATTCAATAAACAAGGAAGTACTCAAAAGTAAATAGTCTTACAATTTCAATTACATTCATTTACATTCATCAATTAGTCAATCAAATATTCACAAGAAACCCTCTGGGAAGTTCTCACGGCCTATCCCCTCTGGTTCAACCAATCAATCTCAGGTAACCCTCTGGGTAAGTCCATAGAGCCTAACCCCTCTGGTTCAACATATACAAGGATGCAACGACCTCCTGGGTAGCTCACATGGTCTAACCCCTTTCGTCTCACACAAACAAAGACTCTCTGAGGAAGCACTCTCCGTCAATTCCCACTATAGACTTTTAAAAATAAACTAAAGACACTATGAGGAAGCACTCAGTGTCAATTCCCCATGTGGTCTTGTAACAGTAACTATATACACTCTAAGGGAGCACTCAACATCAATCCCCCCTATGCTCTCACAACATGAAAAAAATAACAGACACTCTAGAGAAGCCCTTAATGTCAATTCCCCCTATGGTATCACTACACCATGTTCCCACAGGCTTGTGAAAAGAAATAGTGTATAAACGATGTTTAGCGAACAAAGAAAACCTCAAGAACTAATTGGATAAACAACTACAAATAATACCACAACATCAGATAAATCACTCCATCCTAACAACACTAGGAATAGAAAGAAAGCAGACTAACAGGAAATACAAGACCAAATGGTCAATATCAAATCAAACATGGTAAAACACCTCCATAGCATGGAAAAAATAAACCTATTCATAAACAAGATCCCTAACTCAATAAAACAAGCATAACAGGCATCAACAGGGTTAAAATCCCTAAACACAAAATACCCTAAATGTGGGTATTGGGTACTTTTGCATATATAACTCAAAGACAATCTACAAAAAGTCACAAACCACCTACCTCAGTGTTGTACGATTAATATGCTCTGGCATTGCCCCATGAATCAACCTAGATGGTGGTAGATCTAAAAAATGTCTAAAACTTTCAACCAATGATATCTCATGAAAGAGGATAAAAAAAGATATGAGGCTCTATAAGAAGGAATAACTCATTGTGGAAATTCCAACTCAATCAATGGGGGTTGATTCAGAGCATGGATGGCGGATCGGGGGCTCGGAGAAGAATCGTTAGCTTCAATCGCTCCTGGATGATACGATCCAAGAAGAAGGGTGCTCTTACAATTAGACGTGAACTGGTTCCATTTAATAAAATAAAAGAAAAAGTAAACAGTGTGTTCATTTAATGTACACGATGTGTACATGCCTTAACTGGCCTCTGCTTTAGGCGGTCTCCAGGTCACCCCACACGGCCATGTACTCATTCATTACATGGCCAGTACACATTCACCTATGTCAACCAGGTACACGACGTGTACTCTTAAGTACATGGCGTATACTTATTAAATTTCTAGATTCTCCTCTTTTTTTCATAAACAATAGAAAAGAAACCCCATACCTAAAAATAAAAGTTCGGGTTCTTACAAACATCCCCCCTCAAAGAAATCTGTCCCAAAATTTCCCTAGAAAGGTGGCGTAAAAGAAGAATCCTCAAACAGCTATGGCCACTTTGATCATACATCGGCCTCCCTCTCCCAAGTCTCGTCCTGTACTCGCCCATGTTGTCATAACACTCATACCAGAGGAATATACCGGCCATAGAGAACATTTTCACTACGATCAACAATCTGGATAGGATTCTCCTCGAATGATGCATCCACCTCCAACTCAACATCCTTGGGTTCAAAAATATGAGATGGGTCTAAGAAATAACTTTGTAACTGAGAAATGTGGAAGACATCGTGCATAGCCCGACACCTCTGAGGTAAATGAAATCAATAAGCAACTATCCCGAATCTCTCCAAAACATCAAATGGTCTAACATATCTCAAAAAAATATTTCCATGTCTCCAAGTCCTCATGTGTCCCAACCTCGGTGTGACACGTAGAAAAACCTGATCTTCGACCTTGAACTCCATGGGTCTTCTCCGTCGATCAGCATAAGACTTCTTTCATGACTGTGCAGTAGCCATCCTATTCCGAATTAACTCTATCTGATATGTGGTCTCCTGGACAAGACAAGGTCCCAGCATAGCTGCCTCTCTTGCCTCCCGCCAACATAGGGGTGATCGGTATGGCCTACCATAAAAAGACTCGTAAGGTTCCATATGAATGGTTTCTTGAAAACTATTATTGTAATAAAACTCAACAAGAGGTATAAGCTTCTCCAAAGAACCTCTAAAATCTAGGACACATGCTCAAAGCATGTCCTCCAGTACCTGAATCGTATGCTCAGATTTGCCATCTATCTAGGGATGGTAAGCTATACTCAGAAGTACCTGTATACCCAAAGCACTCTATAGTCCCTACAATAATCGAGAATTAAAACATGTGTCCCTATCTAAAAAAATGGAGCATAAGACTCCATGTAAACTTACAATCTCCTAGATGTACAACATTCCCAACTCATCAACACTAAAGGTCTCCTTGATCGATATAAAGTGGTCAACCTTTGTGAGTTTGTCAATGACAACCCAAACTGCATTCTTACCTCAAGGAAACCTTGGTAGTCCTATCACGAATTCCATCGCGACATCATTACACTTTCACTCGGAAATGGGTAACTTCTACAAAATCCCTGATGGTCGCTGATGCTCCGCCTTCACCTGCTGACAGGTGAAACATCTCATCACAAAACCAGCAACATCTCTCTTCATACCAGCCCACCAATACTAATGGTGTAGATATCAATACATCTTGGTGACACCAGGATGAACTACCCAAATTGAGGAATGAAAGTCTCATATCAGCTCCTCACGAATTTTTGCTGACACCCATACTCACCCATGAAAATGAAAGATCTTGTCCTCACCTACGGTCCATCCAGGAATAGGGTCCTCCCCTGACAGACCATCCTGTATGACTAGGGATTCAGAATATGATAGCTACCTCATTCTCACTTGATCAGGTAGAGTATAGGTTACAGCCATAGAAGAAATAAATGTCTACCCCTGTCTATCTTGAACCTCCAAATGAATCTTAGAGAACATAGCCATAGGCCGCCACTCACAGTTGGCCTCCTAAACTGCATGTATCTGAGTCATCCTACTCAACACATTAGCCACAGCATTTCCTTTCCTAGGTGTGTAGGAATGCTCAATGTCAAATTATTGAAGGTATTTAACCCACCTTCACTATCTTAGATTCAGATTGCACTGAGTGAAGATATACTTAAGAATTTTTTGGTCGGTGAAAACCATAAAATTATATCTCAACAGATAATATATCTAATAGCTTAAGGCATGAACAACTACAACCAACTCAAGATCATGTGTCAGGTAATTCCTCTTATGTGTCTTCAACTGTCAAGACCCAAATGCAACAACTCCTTCTCCCTACATAAGAAATGCTCTCATCCTGATACCTGATGCATCATATTAAATAGTATAGCTCTTTCTCGGCTCTGAAAATACTAGTATCGGTTCTGAATTCAACCTCCCTTTCATCTCCTAAAAGGCTGAATCACAATAATATGACCATAAGTACTTCGCACGCTTCTTAGTAAGGCCCATCAGTGGTGCTTCTAAGCATGAAAAGTCATGTACGAAACATATGTAGTATCCAGCCAGCCCTATAAAACTTCGTAACTCAAAGACGTTCTTCGGCTTCTCCTAGGAAACTACTTATCTCTCTTTCTCGGGGTCTACTGATACTTCTGTCTATGAGATAACATGACCCAAGAAGTGAATTTGGTCTATCCAAAAGTGTAATTTTGAGAGCATAGCATATAACTGATGCTCTTTTAGTGTACTCAAAACGATCTCAAGGTGTGTGTCATGGTCATGTAGAGTTTGAGAGTACACAAAGATATCTTCCACAAAGACTACCACAAAATAATCCCAAGTATGGATGGAACACTTGGTTCATTTGTACCAGGAAAACAGTAGGCGCGTTCGTGAGACCGAACGGCGTAACCACATACTCGTATAGACCATACATTCTTTGAAAGGCTATAAGAGGTATATCTGATGGTCTAACATGCAACTGATTATAACAGGATCTCAAGTCAATCTTTGAGAACACTCGGGCTCCTCGAAGCTGATCAAAGAGATCATCAATCCTCGGAAAGGGATATTTGTTCTTTACCATCAACTGGTCCAGCTTCCAATAATCCACACAAAGTCTAAGGGTATCATTCTCCTTCTTCACAAAAAGGACAGGCGATCCCCAAGGAGAAGTACTACGTCAGATGAAACCCTTTTCCTGCAACTCCTCCAACTTCTTCTTTAGCTCCTGTAGATCAAGTGTAGCCATCCTATAAGGAGGAATGGACACTGGTGCCACTCCTCACACAAGATCAATAGAAAATTCCACCTCTCGCTCTGGAGGAAAACCTGAAAATTCCTATGGAAAGACATCCCTGAAATGATCGACCACTGGAGGAAAGTCCATCTATGAAGTACCCTGGTCATCTAGATATATACTATAAATATGGGATGTATCTCCTCCCAACCCATGATGCTCGGGTCTTACTCTGCTTTCCTGGACATCCCATTCTCCCTTATGTTGAAATGACCCACCCTCTGGTGATGTGAAACCCACCCTACGGCGATAGAAATTGACAAAATCCTCAAAGGTAACTAACCAGTCCATTCCAAGAATGGCATCATTTCCTGTCATCTCTAGGACATAGAGGTCGTAGAAGAAGTGACACCAACCAAACTCAAGAGGTAACTCCTTGCCCTAATGTATACTAGTTTTTCTATTCCCCAATGGAGTTACTATCACCAAGACATCAGCAGAAGTAAATATACAGAGCCCAATTCTCTCCACAATAGAAACATATATAAAACTATGGGAAGCCCCTATATTGAAAAGTGAAGAAGCTAAAACTAAGGTAACTAGGATCGTACCACTAATGGTGGAGGGTTCGGGATCCATATCCTACTGTTTCTAGTCAAATTTAAAATTATGACTTGTACTGTAGCCCTACGACCCTGCCTATCCATGCTGAATTGATCCACCATGTTGTTTTTCAAAGCCTGGAAACTGGCTACCACGACCACAACCCCCACCTCAGCCTAAATAGCTAGAAAAACTCCAATTCCCTGACTGATGAGAAACTGGTGGTCCTGCTCCTGAATGAGGAGTCATAGAAGAACCTTTGTTACCAGCAGCAGGTGAGAAAAACTGACAGAACCGCTGAAGATGTCTCATATTTCCATAATATCGGCACTCAACTAGGTCTCTTGGAAAATATGGCCTTGTGTGCCTGCTCTTTCTACACTGGTAGCATACCACCTAGCTACCTGAAGGTGTATCTCACCTACTTGGGTCTCTATGTATAGACTCACTGCGGTGCTTCCTACTATCAGTTGAATAATCACTAACTCTGGATGCTAAACCACCCTGCCCCACACCTCCAAAATCCCTCAGGTTGCACTCTGTGATCGGCACTTGGTTGATGATAGAAGAAATGGAATTCAACCTCAAGATGTTCACCTGAGATCAGATGTCGTGCCAGAGACCATCCTAAAACTTCCTTGCAATGAATAACTCATCACCCCCTGGAATGGGTGTGAATCACTGCAGCTTTGTGAAGCGAGAAGAATACTCCATGACTAAAAGAGTACCCTACTCCAGACTCATGAACACTCAGGCTCGATCGACCCTCAAAGTCTCTAGGTAGAAGTAATCATAGAAGGTATGCTATAACTCATCCCAAACCATAACTTGATGGAATCCAACTTGTGAGATCACATCCCACCATCTCTTGGTGGAATCCAGAAGCATATACGTAGCGAGCTTCACCCTCCTCTCTGGAGGTGTCTCCAGATGCTGGATAATCGATAGCATGGATTCTAACCACGACTCTGCAGCCTGAGGTACTCCATCCCCTGAGAATGTAGGAGGATGTTGCTGCTGAAAGACCCACTTCAACTCTTCCATAGATGGGACATGATGTGGTTCTCCCTGGAAGGTCTGCATAAACCTCATGAACCATCTCGGAACTGTTCATCAGCACCTATATGTGGAATGAGGGATGGTTCCAAGAAAATAATGATGGGAGGGTCTGCTAGTAATCCTTGATCTACCATGTCTAGTGTCTGATCATTGCCCTAAATCTAGCGTACAACCAAAGGATGTCTCGGTGGCATGATTCTGCAAGGTCCAGCGCACATATTAGTTCATGATTATTAAGAACTAAAATTTAGAAGTGCAAGAAAGGAACATGAGAAAGAAAGAATTCAATTTTTTTTTAAAAAAGATACAAGGAGAGTATAACCCCTACATGGCATGTTTCTTTAAGCATTCACATGGGCATGTACTCCTGTCAACCCAGGTCATGTAACACCCTATACACACAGTGTATTCTCCCAAGACACGATGTGTACTTGAATCGTTTTACCCTACTTATGTTCTTCTATACGACTAACCTACATGGATCTCCAAGAATGTGACTACATGGAATGTTCATTCAAGACACATCTTGTACTAGAAATATTTCACTGACTCTTGTTGTTAGTCTCATGGCCGGATACATGGCTTAAACTACATGGTGTGTTCAATCTTGACATACAATGTATAACCTAAGTTTCATCCCTCTGTGTTGTTAGTCACACGGATGGACGCATGGTCTATACAACACGACATGTACGTCTGGTACACAGTGTGTGTTACCAAAGATTTCCCAACCACGTGTCTCTGCCCACATAGCCAGTCACATGGTTAAGGATTACATGGAGTGTACATAAAGTACATGGAGTTTACTTAAGAAAAGTTGTTCCTTCCCAAACATAAGGACACATGGCTTGTATTAATAATTATGGGCCATGTATTCTGGGTTTTTTTGGATAGTAAGCCTTAGAAACTACTTCGGAACCCAAAAAAACACCGAAAAAAACATTAAAGTGCCAAAGTCCAATATGTGGTGGCCTATACTCCCCTTGAATCAAATCTTGGAATCTTATACATGTCATATACAAGCATAATAGTGAAATGATCCACCAAATTCTGATCCCTGAGGGCCCATAACACCTCAAGAACCAAATTTTTGAGTTCATTCAAATGAAAACTTAAAAAATAAAATACCCTATCAAATAGAAGTTATTCTATCAAGTAATGGATTTCAATAGCATTCATATCTTACACAACATCTATCACAACAACATGAAATCGCTAATGCACCCTAAATGGAATGACAAAAATGCATGACATGTCATCTGTAGAAAGTGCCTATAAGATGCATGAGATGGCATGCCCTCATCTCATCGGGATGCAACAGAAATAAAACCTCAATAATATCAACAGTAACAACACAAAACATGTGAATCACCCAACGGTGAAATCAAATCAACTGTAATAATTTCAAAACCCAAAAAATCCAATAATCGAGGTAAATTATATTTTCCCTATACAGGGGTTAGCTACTCTCATGAAAATATTATTACCAATTACCTATTCCATCATATACCGGACTATAGGCTCCAAACAGTAAGTTAAGAAGAAAATAATTCCTCTAATACCACTTTGTAACCTCTCGGTACTGGGTGCCGCCCAGAGGTGCCCCATACCTGGTTGGTCATATATCCTCAAGTGAATTTCCCCGAACACCAGAGGCTTCTAACTAGCAGTGGGGTCCTTGGGTGTGATAGTGGGGAAACTATTCCCTCGATGGCAGAGTAACACAGCAGAAATAAACAGATAATAGTAAAGGAAGCATTAATTACCATACAACAGCGAAAAATGGAAGACTGATAGTAAATAAACAACAACAACATATATATAAATAATGATGCATGTCACAATATCTAGGAAGGAATCCAAACAAGTCACAATGATTAAATACAGTACTAAACCAAAGTACAAAGTAGAAACAATTAAACAAATCCAATAGCATCGCAAGCCTCAGCTTAGTCCCATGCTCTTCAGCTCCACAGCAATCAAGTACTTGAAGTAGAAGCATGTTTTACCTTATCTATACCTACAGTAATATAATCTTTTTGGGCCAAAAATCATGACCCAAATGAGGTATGATATGAATACCATTAGGAAACCACCCAAATATATGTTCCTAACAGTTAGTGAATATATATGGCTGGAAATAAGAAAAATGCAGCAATAAACATGGAATTACTCAAAAGTAAACAGTCATATAGTTTCAATTAGATTCATTTACATTCGTCAATTATTCAATAAAAAATTCAGAAGAAACCCTCTTGGAAGTTCTCGCAGCCTATACACTTTGGTTCAACCAATCAATCTCAAGTAACCCTTTGGGTAAGTTCTCATAGCCTAACCCCTCTGGTTCAAAATATACAAGGATACAATGACCTCTTGGGTAGCTCACATGGTCTAACCACTTTGGTCTCATGCAAAAAAATAATCTATGAGGAATTAATCACCATTAATTACCCATATATCCTTTTAACGATAAACTACAGACACTCTACGGAAGCACTCAACGTCAATTAACCATGTTGTCTCATAATGGTAACTATAGAAATTCTGAGGGAACACTTAATGTCAATCCCCCCTTTGGTCTCGAAGTGTGATAAAAATAACAGACACTCTAGGGAATCCCTCAATGTCAATTCTCACTATGGTCTCACTACACTAGGTTCCCATAGCCCTATGTAAACCAATTGTGCACAAATGATGTTCACTAGGAAAAGTAAACCTCATGAACTACTTGGCTAAACAGCTAAAAGCATACCACAACATAAAATAAATCACTCCATCCTAGAAAAACTAGGCATGGAAAGGAAGCATCCTAATAGGAAAGACTAGACTAGATAGTAAATATCAAATCAAACATGGTCAAACACCTATATAGCATGGAAAAAATAACCATATTCACAAACTAGATCCCTAACTCAAGCAAACAAGCATAGCAGGAATCAATAGAGTTTAAATCCCTAAACACAGAATACCCTAAAAGAGGGTATTGGGAACTTTTGCATATATAAATTAAAGAAAATATACAAAAATGAATAAAACACCTACCTTGTCATTGTACGATCGATATAATCTGACGTCAGCCCTTGAATCGACCTAGAACATGGTAGATCTAAAAAAACTTCTAAAATGTTCAACCATGGATATATCATGAATGAGTATAAAACAAGATATGAGGCTCTAGAAGAAGTAAGAACTCACTGTGCCGATTCTAATGCAATCGACAGTGGCTGATTCGGAGCACGGATGTCAGGTCGGGGGCTCGGAGAAGAATCGTCAGCTTTGGTCACTCTTCGATGAGACGAGACGAGAATAAGGGTTTTCTTCAAATTAGATGTGACCCCGGTCCTTTTAATAAAAGAAAATAAAAGGTACACAACGTGTACATGCCTTAACCGGCCTCCGCTTTTGGTGTTCTCCAGGTCACCCCACATGGTCGTGTACTCGGCCGTTACACGGCCAGTACACGGTCACTCGTGGAAACCAGGTACATGGCGTGTACTCTTAAGTACAAAGAGTGTACTCCTTAAATTTCAATATTCTAATCTTTTTATCAAATATTCAAGAAAATAAAACCCATAACTAAAAAGAAAATTTTGGGTTCTTACAAAGATGAACCCCTTGCCTCAATTATTTCTTGCTTCATAAGTGCTCTAACCTAATTTATAAGAAATTGAAATTTATTTTGATTCCACAGTATAACCATATTAATAAATATAATATCAAATAAGATCTAATTATATAATTTCAACACATTTTTATTAATAATTCTTTATAAAATCAATCATTTTAGGCATTAACTGTTTCATTTTTCATATATGTTTTATTTTGGAAACTATGGTCCTTACACATTGATAAGGGTTTAACTATGTATATAATGATAATAATGATATAATTATCATATATAATCATTATATAAATATTTATTACCATTAATATAAATTATTGATGAAAAATGAATCTTATTACTAGGTCGAGACTATATACAGTATGTACTTATGAGTGACATTTACATTTTTTATGGATAAAATGAAAGAAAGGTAAATATTAATTATTATTTATATATTAGTTATTATAACATAAATATAATATATTAATGTTGAATATTTTATAAAAACAAACCATTAATGATGGAGGTGTAAATTGAATCATATCGCTGTTTCGCACGGATTTCGAGGATGACCTCCTGGACGGGAGATTCAAACGTTCTGATCGGTTTCTAGCGGGTCTGTTCGTAGAACCGGAAACATCCAATGATTACACATCCGTTTGGACCTACTTTCCAAAGGTATGCGCTCATTAGCTTGTGGACTGATGAGTCTTAGGAATTTGCATTGGTCGAGAGGATGGGAGGTCGGACTCATCACACCTTTTTGAGGGGAATTATTGTCTACTCCGGGACTCTCTTTATAGATTTAAGTTATGTTCGTGAATCCTTATTACATTACCAAGTATAAAATGAGCTTTCCTTTAGTTTTAACAATCAATGATTAAATATGCAAGAAATTTAGAGAATCTTTTATATGTATTCGAGGTTCTTCATCAATAGAGAATCATCTATATCTGTTTAGAAATTCTTGGTCAATGGTATCCTTCAAAACATTTATATAAAATTCTCTTGGTCATTATGATGACCGGGCTGGTTTTAAATCCACTTAGTGGGGCACTTGAAGTTTATCGTCATTCAGAAGGACAGGGATTATTTCAAAGTTGGGATCGAACCCATAAATGGGCTACCTACGTATCCTTTGTTTTGGAAAAGGAATCAGAACCCACGTAGTTCGAGTAATGGAGTATGATGTTTATGATTGATGGCTCAAAGATGAATGTCATAATTACTTTTACACTCTAAGCTCACGTGAGTCATGCTCGGTGTGAGAAACAAGAGGTATTGGTAAAAATTAGACAATTGTGCCATGAAAGATGCAATCATAAGAAATTGTTTGGGGCTTATGTATGTATGACTGCCCAAATAGATGAAGGTTTAGGATTTACTTTTAGGGAGAAAATCCAGGAACAGGGTCCATAAAGGTATATGTGCTTTATGGAGATTTGAATACTCTAACTTGGGACTTATTCCTGAGAAGGAAACCCAAATTAGGAGAGGATTGATAATTGGGTTTTACTCCTGAGAAGGAACCCCATATCAAACGTAATTTAGGACTGGTTAAGATAAATTAAGGGACTTGGGGTTCACTCCTGAAGAGGATGCCCATAATTATGACTGGGACTTACTCCTAAAAAAGGAGGCCCAGGTTAGGGGACTTGGGGCTAACTCCTAAAAAGGAAGCCCAAGATTATGACTGGGACTTGCTCCTAAAAAGGAGGCCCAGGTTAGGGGACTTGGGGCTTACTCCTGAAAAGGAAGCCCAAGATTATAACTAAATCTTATTCCTGAAAAGGAGACCCAAGTTAGGGATTAAGGTTTGGGGCTTACTCCTAAAAAGGATGCCCATATTTGAGATTGGGGCTTACTCCTGAGGAGGATGCCCAAGTTAAAGGATTATGATTGGGGCTTACTCCTGAGGAGGATGCCCAAGTTTAAGGAATTAAGGTTTGGGGCTTACTCCTGAGGAGGATGCCCAAGTTTGGGAACTTTAAGAATTTGGGGCTTACTCCTGAGGAAGATGCCCAGATTAAAGGATTTATAACTGGGGATTATTCCTGAAAAGGAGACCCAGGTTAAGGATTCTCTCATCTTAAAGGATGAGGTTGAATGAACGAACTCTCAATCTTTGGTGACATAAGGATATTTAAATCACTAGGTTTTGAGAGATATTCCACAGAATTCCTTTCAGATAAGGAAGTCGAATCAAGAAATCATGCCATAAATGGCTTTGAAGAGTGTCTTGAAGACTGAATCTTGAAAAGGAAAGGTGTAATGGCTTAAGAGGGGTAAAATGGGAAAGATGGGCACCCAAAAAGGTAGGGGCGCGCAAGTCTTGAAAGGCGTGAAAGCCTCCCGTGGGCGCGCAAGTATTGGTCGCGCAAGTATACTTGCGTGACATGAGGGGTACTTGCGCGATTTTCAACCAGCATTAGAATACTTGAGCAACTCTTTATAAATCCCTTTAGAATCCTCTTGAGGTTCTTCCAGAAAAGGGATGCGCAAATTCTATTGAAGGAATAAGGCGGCGCGCAAGTATGACCAGTTCCCTTAAGGGCTGGCCATTCAGGCACGCAAGTGTTGATGAGTTTCAACACTTAGGCCTTCCTCCCTCTCTTTAGATCTTCCGTTATAGGTAAGAAATTACCTTAGAAGTGTTCCGGAAGCTTTGAGAAGAGACTTGGGCGTCGGGAGCTTCAATCCGAGTTTCTGGAAAAAAAATCCTCCCGAATGGGGGGCCCACAGGGTCTATTTATATGCAGGAGAAGACCCCAGGCGGTTACTGGGCGGTTATCACTTAGGTCGCGCAAGTCACATGAGCGACCATGAGGCGGCGCGCAAGTATACCTGCACGGACAATAGGCAGCGCGCAAGTATTTGCACGACCACTAGGCGGCGCGCAAGTGTACTTGCGCAACCATGAGGGAACTTGCGCGACCTATGGGCAATGTTCTCCTTGTTCATCCCTTTTTCGATTTTTGATGTTTCTTCAAAGGATGAATCAATTTGGACTAAGGTATTTCCCTTTTTTCAGTCGTTAGACTCTGTGACGGAAAGGAGTGTCAACAAAAGTCCCCCCTCAGAGTTGGATCCGGAGAGAAAAGAGGATTTGACTCTGAGGTGAAAAGAAAAACAAGAAATCTGGCAGTTTAAAGTCATGCATGTCGGACATAAAAAGGATAATGTTTAAGGTCGAAATAGCTTTGATCGAAATGGGTTAAAATTGATTCAATTCCTTGACAATTTATCTGAAAACATATTACCATACTCAAGTATGAGAGAAAATATGTAAACTATGGCTTAAGAATATTTGAATCTGAGGAATGATATGAAAAAGAGCTAAAAGGCATTAGAAGAAGTAGTTTCCAAGAATGAAGTTACTATTATTTAACAAAACCCATTAGGGGGTTGAAATATGCAGGGCCACCTAAGGGCATTGGCTGCATGGTTAAATAAATAGCATCTTTCGGCTGACAAGTCTGTTATGTGGACTGTTTATGCAAGGCCACCTATGGGACGTGATGCATAGTCAGGCAAAAGAACTCCCAGAAACTTACTTTCCTAGTGCTAAAAGCCAGTGAAAGTTTATGGAGATTCAAATTTTCTAAAGTATAGAGTTTGTTGTATGGAAAGAGGTACTTGAATATGGAGAAGATATTTCTGAACAAGAATATCGAAGAACTGGATGAATATCACTCCTACGAAGGTCTGACCCAAACGTAGGGAAGAAGAATAAACCATAGACTTGAATACTTTTAGATCATGAAAAAGGATATGGGACAAATATGTTAAGGATGGCTATTTTTTGCGGATCCCTACATACTGTCGTTTAAGACAAATAAGGAAAAAAGAGGCATTCTTCCCAAGAATGAAGTTACTATCATTTAACAAACCCGTTAAGGGGTTGAAATATGCAGGGCCACCTAAGGGCATTGGCTGCATGGTCAAATAAATAGCATCTTTTAGCTGACAAGTCTATTATGTGGACTGTTTATGCAAGGCCACCTATGGGCATGTGCTGCATAGTCAGGCAAAAGAATTCTCAGAAGTTTGACATTTTTGTGACTAGAAGTCATGAAAAGGGTTATGAAGATCTGAAAATATTTTAAGGTTAGGATTATAACACATAAAGATGGGTATTGTCCAATGTATGTAGAGATACATAGGTCAATGATAACCATAATCATGTTGTGGCTGGGTCCTGAATTGAAATTTTGGACTTCACTACGTATCTCATAAGAATGAGAATCAAGCCATACGTAGTTCTTGAAATGCAGTTTAACGTCGTGCAGGACGAAAGTATGAGTGATCTTAGTTTAGGGTCATAGAATTCGGACCATAATAATGAATACACAGTGTGTGTTTTCATGAGGACTTTTCAGCCAAGGGACTGAAAGTGAAATTTGGGGTTAGGCCCAAAAGACTTGGGACTAGATTCGAGGGATACTCGAATGTTCCTACGTATCCCATAGGGATGGGAATCAAGTCCATGTAGTTCTAGAATTACCCTTTGTACAAATTTGGTTCGTACATGTGAAGGGTGAAAGGGGACTTTAGTGCAATGATGGTTTAACCTAAGATAAAAAGTTTAGGCATTACCATGTATGCATGTAGTCTTTTGAAAATGAAAACCATGAAAAATCAATGTCAATAATAATTCTCTCTCAAATGAGGAAATCAAAGAATATTGTAGTTTATTGTCGTACCGGACAAAAGTGTTGCATAGTTTAACGTCATATAACAAGGACGAAAGTGAATCAATGTAAAGATATTGATTCTAGGGGCGGTTTCACAAATCAACATCATATGAGATGGTGGTGAACCGATGTGAAGAGATTGTTTTTGGGCTTGAACCCTGGGAGGTTGCCTGCATACCTAGCCTGGAGGGCAAGGATCAAAGTCCGTGTAGTTCAATTAAAGAATGAATTAATGATCAAGTTGTTCTTGGGGACAATGATCTAATAAAAAATGTTGTTGGGACTTACACATGGTTAGGGGCCCAAAGACAGTGTTATGGTTGAGGTTTGATCTAAGCTCACGTGAGTCATACTCGGTGTGAGAAACAAGAGGTAATAACAACCTTAACGATGCACAGTTTAATGTCATGTAGGACATATTCAGGGACTATGCAGTTTAAAGTCTTACAGTTAGGACTATTGGTGCTGCACAGTTTAGTGTCATGTAGCAGGGACAAAATACAGTTTAATGTCATGTAGGACATATCAAGGATTTTCTGTATAGTTTAGCGTCATGTAGTTAGGAAGATGGGGATAAAATAGTTTAACGTCATATTGGATGAAAGGGGGACTGTGCAGTTTAATGTCATGCAGTAAGGACAAAATAACACACCATTTATGTCATGTTGGACGAAAGTGTGAATAGTTTAAGGTCATGTGCATGGACCGTGGATGGTGCAGTTTAATGTCATGCTGGACCTTTGATGATTATATAGTTTAACGTCTTTCCGGACGTGAGGGATTTTTATACAGTTTAGCATCATGTAGTTAGGACGTCACAGTTTAACGTCTTGCTGGACATAAGGGATTTGTAAATAGTTTATGGTCATATACATGGACCAGGGATGATGCAGTTTAAGGTCATGCTGGATGGTTTAGGGAATTTTATCACAGTTTAATGTCGTGTGGGACGAAGTTTCAGTTTAAAGACATACTGGACCATTGCTGTATAGTTTAACGTCATATAGCAAGGACGAACTGGTGCTGTACAGTTTAAAGTCATGTAGCTAGGACTAAGGTGAACCAATATGAGAATATCAGTTCTGGGGACTTTTTACAGTTTATCGTCATGCTGGATGTTGGAAGTGCCACACAGTTTAATGTCATGTTGCTAGGACACAATATAGTTTAATGTCATCTCGGACAAAAATATAGTTTAATGTCATCTCGGACAAAAATATAGTTTAATGTCATCTCGGACAAAATATAGTAACCAATGTGACAGTTTAACGTCATGTTGGACGATAAGGGAACTGACACAGTTTAACGTCATGCTGGACGATGAAAGTGCCACACAGTTTAATGTCATGTTGCTAGGACACAATATAGTTTAATGTCATCTCGGACAAAAATATAGTTTAATGTCATCTCGGACAAAAATATAGTTTAATGTCATCTCGGACAAAATATAGTTTAATGTCATCTCGGACAAAATATAGTTTAATGTCATCTCAGACAAAATATGGAACTTCTGTACAGTTTAATGTCATGTAGATAGGACAAAATACAGTTTAGTGTCATGTAGGACATAATATAGTTTAATGTCATCTCGTACAAAATATAGGAACTTCTGTACAGTTTAACGTCATGTAGATAGGACATAATACAGTTTAGTGTCATGTAGGACATAATATAGTTTAATGTCATCTCGTACAAAATATAGGAACTTCTGTACAGTTTAACGTCATGTAGATAGGACATAATACAGTTTAGTGTCATGTAGGACATAATATAGTTTAATGTCATCTCGGACAAAATATAGGAACTTCTGTACAGTTTAACGTCATGTAGATAGGACATAATACAGTTTAGTGTCATGTAGGACATAATATGAACCAATGTGACTTTTTTGGCTCTGGGAATAATATTTTGTGTTTATACAAAATACTTCTTCAGAAATCTGGCATTAGTTGGAGTCGTGATGTGTTCTCCATCCATTGAGATTAGAGAATACGCTCCATTGGAGTAGACCTTATGTATTGAATAAGGTCCTTCCCATTTTGGTTCAAGCTTGGGAGGCTTCTTTCCTGGTATCATTGGTGCTCTGAGAACCAATACCAATTCTCCCTGAATGAATGAACGAAGACGAACTTTTTTGTTAAAAGCTCGTGCTATTCGATTCTGATAGATTTCCAAGTGGTGCAAAGTGCACAATCTTTTCTCATCTAACTGTTCCAATTCATTCAACCGCTTTTGGGATTGCTCATCTGTAGATAACTGATCACAAATGGCTATTCTGAGTGAGGGCAATTGAACTTCAATTGGCAAGACTGCTTATGTTCCATATACCAATGAATATGGAGTTGACCGCGTTGCATTGTGAGTGGTAGTCCTATAAGCCCATAAAGCATGAAAGAGTTTATCAGGCCATGACCTCTTATCTTTATCCACCATCTTTTGCAGTATATTTGAAAGAGTCTTGTTGAAGGATTCTATCTGGCCATTAGCCGCCGCATGATATCGAGATGAATGGTTGGACTTAATGTTGTATTCTTGATACAATTTATTTACCTCATAAGAACAGAAGTTGGTGTCGTTGTCCGTCAATATGGTATGAGGGACACCAAATCTAGTAATTATGTTAGACTTGATGAAGCTAACAATGCATTTAGAACTAACTTCTTTGAGAGGTACTGCCTCTGCCCATTTGGAAAAGAAATCAGTAGTAGTAAGAATGTACTTAAATTGCTTGGCCGTAGCTGAAGGGTAAGGTCCCACCACATCCATTCCCCATGTGGAAAATAGCCATGAGTATTTAGCTGTATGAAGCAACTATGGAGGTTTATGAATGAAGTTGGCATATACTTGGCATGAATGACACTTCTTTGTAAAATTAACACAATCTTGTATCATTGAAGGCCAAAAGTATCCAAGCCTTCAAATTTGATCAGACAGTCTATGTCCAGACTGGTGGGCACCACAGACTCCTGCATGCACTTCTTTTATGACAGCCATTGTCTCTTCACCATCAATACATCTGAAGAGAACTCCATCAAAACCACGTTTGTAGAGAATTTTCTCGAGGTGGTTTGGGCCATCATAAAGAGTAAAATTGACCACACGTCGCCGAATTTGTTCTTTCTCGGCTCTATCAGGTGGAAGTGTTCCATTTTGAAGGTATTCCCTGATAGGTGACATCCATCCTATAGTATGACCATACGGTTCAGGAATGGGACTAATTTCATTAATTTCCTCTGTTCTGACTTGAACATAAGGTGAAATTGCACGACGGTGGGCAATACAGATGGTTGTCTCGTCCCGATTTGGATCTTCTAAAGCTGTGGCTATATTAGCCAGTGCATCATCTTGAGCATTTTGTGATCTTGGGACATAAGAAAATGTCGGTTCTGAAGGGAATTCCGACATTAACTTTCTGACGTAATCATACAAAGGGATTAATTCTTCTTTTCTGATGGCATAATCCCCATTGACTTGTTTGATTACCAGGTCTAAATCACCTTTCACCTTTAAGTGATTCACTTGTGCTTGAAGCGCTAATTCCAAGCCTGTAATGAGAGCTTGGTATTCAGCTTCATTATTGGTACCACCTTCCCACAACAGAAAGGAATAAGGTAACACTGTCTTATCTGGAGAAATGAGCACAATTCCTAAACCAACTTTGTTGAATTTAGGATTTTCCATTTTCTTCCCTGTTGGACTTCTAGAAGCACCATCAAAATACAGTTCCCATGTTTGAGGACTCTCTTGAATAGAGAAAACTTCCTCATCAGGGAGTTCGATATCTGAATACGTGTCTTCCACTGAAGGATGTTCAGCCAGGAAATCAGCCAGAGCTTGGCCCTTAATTGCCTTTTGAGACACATACTGAATGTCGAACTGCTGTAGAATAACCGCCCAACTTGCCAGACGTCCTGTAAGCATTGGACGACTAAGGATGAATTTGAGCGGATTATTACGAGATACCAATTGGACCTCATGATGTTGCAGGTAGTGTCTCAGTTTCTGAACTGCAATGATTAATGCTAGGCAGAACTTTTCAATACTTGAATATCGGGTTTCTTCTTCAAGCATAGTTCTACTGAGATAGTAGAGACTATTTTCATTCCCAGCATCATTCTTTTGAGCGAGAAAGGCACCCAATGATCGCTCTAAAGCTATCACATAGAGGATAAGCGGTCTACCCTCAACAGGTGGAATGAGTACTGGTGGACTCAAGAGGTATTTCTTGAGAACATCAAATGCTTCTTGACATTCTTCAGTCCACTGGTAAGTGACTCCTTTCTTCAATAATTTGGTAAAGGGTAAACTTTTGCCTGCCAAATTGGTGATGAAACGCCGAATATAGGCTAAGTGTACTTGAAGTCCTCTTAATTCTTTCAAATTCTGAGGAGGTGACATACCAAGGATTGATTTGGTCTTCTCAGGATCGACTTCAATACCACGATGGCGTACAACAAAGCCAAGGAATTTTCCTGAGGTTACCCCAAAAGCACATTTTAAGGGGTTCATCTTCAAATTATGTTGTCGAAGCTTGTGGAATATGACTTCCAAATCAGACAAGTGATTAGAACATTGTTTGGATTTAACCACCAAATAATCTAAATAGCATTCAACAAACTTTCCTAAAAGTGGTTTGAAGATACGATGCATGGCGCGTTGATATGTTGCACCTGCATTCTTTAAACCAAAGGGCATCACCCGGTAACAAAACACACCTTGAGGAGCTCTGAAGGCTGTATATTCCTCATCTTCTGGGGCCATTCGGATCTGATTATATCCGGAATATCCATCCATGAAAGAAAGTACTTCATAGCCAGCCGTCGCATCAATTAAGAGTTATGTAATCGGAACTGGGAAATCATCTTTAGGACAATACCGATTAAGATCTCTGAAATCGATGCAAACCCTAATTTTTCTGTTCTTCTTCTTTACAGGGACAATATTAGCCAACCACTTGGGATATTTAACTTCTCTGATGAAGTTGGCTTTGATCAGCTTATTCACTTCAGCTTCAATTTTGGAAGCATAGGTTGGGTGTGTTCTTCTCGCGACTTGTTTAAAACCTCGATGTTCTTTTGGTAAACCCAAATGATGAGTAGCAACATCAGGATCAAGCCCAGGAATTTTTGTATAATTCCAAGAAAAAATATCTTTATTTTGCTTTAGAAAAGAAATATACATCTCTTGCTCTTCAAGGGTCATGGCTGCACTAATTAAAGTGGTGCGTGGATCTTTATCTGTACCCAGATTTACTTCTCTGAGTCCATCCACAGTGGTAGAGATACCCTCTTCAAATGCTGGAGGAGCATCTCTAAGATCTTCCTCTTCCTCTTCATCATGTGTTATTTCTTCCGTTTCTACTTGCAAAGTAGATGAAAAAACGAAATTCTCATGATCATAAGAGATGTCAAAATTTTCACATTTTGAAGAAGAATCTTCCATTTCTGACCCTATTGATGATAAAGGGTCTTCTTTGGGAAATAAAGAGAAGATGATGGATTGAGAATCGACATCATTATTCACCTCTGGTGTTTCTATAACTTCTTCTGGCCTGATTAGCGAAGTATAGACTTGTTGGACTTCAGCAGATGAAATGAAAATGTCACCACTTATGCTTTCATCACTGCTTGGTATGTTACCAATTTCTCCCATGTTGTCTGGCTCGATCGCTGTAATTGACATTATGAATTTTTCCATAAGAGTATTTTGATTTGGGCCTATTTTGTCAATTTGACTGATAGGTAACACATAATCTGTACTCACATGTGAAAATGGATTTATTGGAATTTTCTCCAAACCATATGGAGCATTAACTTTGGTAATTTCCTTCATTGTAGATTTTTCTATTCCCTTCATGTGATAAAATTCCGCATCAATGTATTGAGACTCACATGTCTTGAACGGGGCCTTATCACCATACAATGTTCCAACTTTACCATCGAAACAGTATTTGAGACATTGATGGTATGATGAAGGAATAGTTGCATGCTGATGCAGCCAGGGTTTTCCAAGCAAGATATTGAAAGCTGAGTCTTGATCAACAATCATGAAATCCGAATTGGATACAAGATCTCCAAACTGAGTTCTGAGTGTAACTTCTCCTAGTGGTTCTTGTTCATTTTTATCATATCCTTGTAACATCATGGTAGAAGGAGATAAATCAGATTCCGTGAGGCCCAATCGACGAAGTGTACGAATGGGCATGAGGTTGACTCCTGAACCATTGTCAATGAAAGCTCTTCGAACATCTACACCATTGACTTTTCCAGATAAGTACAAAGGTTTTATGTGCCCATGCACAACATCATCTTCATCTTTATCATTAAAAGATATCACTGCATGGCATTCTGCAGGATTATTCTCTATGTGATAGATTTCAGCTGCAGCAATTTCAGCTTCAAACTCCTGAGGACTTGACAAAGCTTCGATGAGTGCTTCCAGAAGATCTTTTGACAGATTCAAAGCATCCAAAATTGATAACTTGGCTGGTACTTGGGCCAAGTGTTTCAATATATCATACTTTTGATCTAGAGGTCTGCGTTTCCCAATAGGAATATGCGGTTTAGCAGGTACCTTGGAAGCAGATGCTTTGGAAGCTGATGCATCTTGTATTGAAGTTGGCAACATCCTTGGTTTTGGAAGATTAGACTGATTAGATCCATTTACTTGCTGAGATAAAGAAGATGGAACCTTTAATCGGTCTTCCAAAATAACTGTGCCAAAACTGAGTTGGCCATTGGTAGAAGAACTTGCTTGTTCTTTTTGAGCTCGCTGAAGGGCTCTACCACGAGTTTCTGCTGCATATACAGTGCTAGCGGGGGTAAAATTAGAGTAGTGGCTTTGGAAAGATCCACGTCTTCCCCTGTATCCTGAACCTCTAGAACTTCCTCGGATTCCCTTATTTGATACAAGGAATCTAGGATCATCAAGACTGGAATATGGATCTGTTAATTGAATCATATTAACAGAACTAAAGATTAACTCTTCATCTGATAAAGACTCTGCCTGGTTAGCCTGTTTAGGCTGTGCCGTTTGGTGGGATGGTGCTCGTGGCTTTGAAGTAGATGGCATGAAATCTGCCAGAGTCAAAGACAATTTAGGCTTTGATACATACTCATCTTCTCCTGATTCCTCTTTCTTCTTTGAATTGCGCTGCCCTTTTGAGGATTTGTCTTTTGATGGAGGCTTTACTGCAGCTTTTGTAGGAGACACAATTGGCTTATTCAATTGTGTTCGCAAAATGGAATGGGTCCGATTGATTGTCTTTCTGACCATCCAATCATCATATTTTTTCGCAGTTTTGCTTTTGACTTCCTGCCACTCGCCTCCTTCCTCTGGATCTGTAGCGGTAATACATGCTTCATGAGCTGAAGAACCCTTCAATTTGACTTGTCCCAAGTCAACCATCTTTTGCAGGAGGTCTTTAAAGACAAAACACTCCTGGATGGGATGCCCTAACATTTGATGAAAGGGACAATAATTGGGACGGTCTTCATCTCCTTCCTTGTTTGGCCTCTTGGGCACTGGTAATTGAACCAAATTATTTTCCAGAGCTGAAATGAAGTAACCAGGAACTTTCTCACTCCGGAAAGAGTATGTTTTATTCTTCAAATCCTCAAATTGTTTTCGTCATTGATCTCTTTGATCATTTGGACGAAACAGCCTTTGTTGTTGGCGTTCAGGAGGTGGAGCCCTTCGAGAAGATGAAGGTTTTGAAGTAGAAATAGGTACAGGTGCTTGTTTAAGCATAACTGTAGCAGTTTCCGCTTTACCCATTCTCCTTCCTGGAGCTGATGGAATTATACGAGATTTAACCTTAGCCTGTATAAGGGAATCTTCAATCTGTTGAGCGATTGAAGTAAGGTCTCGAAACCCTCCTCTGTATTTCACAGGGATCAATGGCGTGCGTAATTCGTCATGCAAATTTTCCACACAGATTGGCAACAATTCCTCCTGAGGGAGTGCTAAACTCATGGAATACGTTAATCCCTTCCAATGAGCAATGAAATCATAGACTCTTTCATTCTCCCTTTGCTTGCAGTTTGTAAGATCGAAAACTGTCATTTTTTGGAAAAGTTGAGCTAAATTGAAGAAGGAATTTTTGACGAAGATCCTCCCATCCGATGATTGACCGGGATTGCAAGCTTGTATACCAGACAAAAGCTGGTCCTTGAAAGGTTCGCACGAAGCATCTGAGTTTCACTGCTTCTTTCTGCTCTGGAGTTCCCATCATAGGATCACAACAAGACACATAATGCGTCAAATGTTGTTCAGGGTCGCCTGATCCATTGAAAGTTGGAAAAACAGGGTTTCCAAAATTGGATGGAGGAGAAATTGAATCTACCCATTCAGGGTAAACTTTCTTTTCAGGTTGAACTTGCGCCCGTTTCCCTTCCATAGTTTCTAACCGAGCTGTTAATGACTCAATAGTAGTTATTAACTTTTGAGAAACATCATGTTGAACTTGGTTTTGGGTAGGTGCAATGAATGGAGCTTGGACAGACATGGTGGTTGGTGCTGCAACTGATGGTAGTGCTGCCAACCGTTGTTGCGTTTGACCCGTAAGATTAGACCTCTGAGGGTGTACTGATAAAGGCGGATATTCCTGATCCATCTCAGTAGTTACAACAAATTCCTTCGGCTGTCAGACATCATCATTCTTAAGAAGAAGACTACTCTGAAGTAGTTCTGCATTCAACCTTCTTAATTCTTTCATTTCTTCCTCCTGTTGTGCAAACCTTTACTCTAATGAGAGCGATTGACCTCCTTCAGAGGAAGGGTGTAAAGTAACCTGATTCTTTACTTTCCCCTTATTGGATCCTTTTCGTAGAGGGGGAAGTGGGTTACTTGAAGGAATACCCAGATTTTGGGTAAGCCTTTGATTACGTGTGCACACACCTTCTTCATTTAGGTCTGTGTGCGCAACTTCTTGAGCAGGAATCTCTTCGTCTGATCCCTCTAATTGAGCCTCATCTGGTGAATCAGCAGCAACGGCATTGATGACATTAATGGATGCATATTGCATGGAATCCTTTCTATCAGTATTTCTGTGATATTGTCTTCTTCCATGTCCTTGATGAGACATGGAATTCCGTTGACTTGATCCCTCAAGAACTTCTTGGAGAACCGTCACTTGGAGAGAATCTCCTGATAGCTTGGCTCTTCTTTCCTCTTGAGGCTTATTCCCTAATCGAGAGAATACTGACTTTCTCTGAGGGAGGAATTGAGGATTTGAAAAAGTCCCCATTCCGGTGGACTGGGGATGTTCCTGCTGCTTCCGCTCAACTCCTCGAATCCCATTTGTTGACTCTGAGGGTTGGTTTAGAGAAGTCCCCAGTCTGACAAGCTGGGGTGTCTCTTGACATGCTATGTCTGAGATCTTCTTAAAATCTCTCTTGATCTTGCGAATCTTAGTTTGGAAATTAGCTGGATGCATTAACCTGTATCCACTTTTATCACCTGTTTCAACAGACCGTTGGATGATTTCCGAAACTTCTATCATTTGATGACGTGTTTGCTCCAGACGAGAGGCTTGCGCAATATTCTCTCCTTCTTGATGTAAGAGAAATTCAACAACTTGTTCTCTATATACTTGATTTTGAGAGGAACTAGTTGAAGCCTGTTCTTGAGCAAGCTTTTGATTATGAACAAAGCCCATTGACTGTGGCCGGCCATGGGCAATAACATTGCATGAAACCATTTTCGGCGGGCTTTGCTGACTGGAAAGCACTGTGAAATGTAGTGCTCCGTGAACACCCCATCCTCTGATATGAACACCAGATGGAGCATTGGCAATTAACTGACGCAATTTTCTTAGTGCGCCAAGGCATAAATGTTGAAGGGTTCTCTGTTGCTTTTCAGCCTTTGGATACCGAGAGACTGATAGAGATGCCAAATCAATCTGACGTTGTAGCCCTTCTATTATCTTAAGATGATTTTCATATTCATCATAAGATAATACCTTCTTCTTTAATTGACAAAGAGTTTTCCATATGTTGAGACGAACATCATGGATTCCATCATCCATCAACATCTTTGGAATGTCGTACTGGGAGTCAGCCAAAGGCCAAAACATGACTGGTACTTCACCTTTTGCCAGTTTTTTCCTCATGTTCAGCATTTCCTCTTTATCATTAAATGAAGATTCTTCTACCTGTTTTGACCAGAGTTGGTGTTTCCTTGTTGCTTCATCAGATTCAACAAGATTGGTAGAGAGATCATTGATCAAACTAGAAGATGCATGACTTAGGGGTGGTTCGTAGAATGACCTATACCCTGGGCTATCTTCTGATTGAGAAAGTATTTCACTTGTTAGCGATAAAGCATCAGACATGACTGGTTTCGCATTTTCAAGTGCCTCAAGATAAGAGGGCTTTCTTGGCACTACATTATCCACTGGAGTATTTTCCAGGCAATGTGAATCACTACTGCGGAGAGGACTTTCGCAGCGAAGTTCATCATCATGGGGAGGACCACCATAATGGGTTACAGCAAAAGATGAGATCTCTTGCTCCTTGGTCTTCTGACCACAGAGAGGGTTCCTGTGGCTCTCATCTGAAGAAGAAACTTCAATATTGACCGAACTTTCATGAAGCAAGCCTTCATGAAGAAGTGTTTGTTGAAGACCTTCAAAATTAATGTTCCCGTTATTGGGAACTGAGGGAGTAGAATCTTGAATTCCGACAGATAAATGTCTGAGGGCTTCAAGAACTCCAGCATCGAGCAAGGCCTTGTTGCAGATTGGCCTTTGATCTCCTGACTGTGCTGGGCGGATCTTTTTCCTAGATGCCTTCTTACTCACTTTAGAAACCACTTGTTGACGAAAGTGGTTACTCTGAGCAGGTGTATGTGCCTGATCAGGAAAGATGGTCAGGTTAGGCTGATGATCTCCACTCAAATCAGGTGTATGTGCCTGACTTGGTTGTCCGTATGATATGGGGGAGTATGCCCCATAACCCTCTTGGACTGGAACAGATGTGTGTGTCTGTTCCGGAGTGAATCGTTGATGTGTCACTCCACTGCTAGGGATAGATTTATGTGTCTATCCCTGAGATAATGCTGAAGCTGTTATGATATCCTGGCAAGCATCCAGAATATGAGCAGGAATTTGCTTCTGCTCTTTCACCATTGAAAAAATATGTTTGGTGACTTCAGCCGCCGGAACGGGGATATACATCCATTCCGGGCTTGGAGTAGGTGTATGTGCCTGCTCCTGTCCTCCTTTTCCTATCAGTGAATCCTGACAGTACTCACGTGTGGAGGCAGAGAGTTGAGTCTGCCTCCTGTTTGTCGTCGGGGCTTTCCGACTGACTTCTCCATGCGCTACCAAGCGAGACCGTTGGTAGGCTTGATTAGTATTAGCAGGTGTATGTGCCTGCTGATTACACTTCTCCAAACGCGGTTGACGAGATCCATCATATGTAGTCAGACGAGCCTGCTGACTAACTGGTGATGTATAAGCAGGTGCATGTTCCTGCTTATGGTAATCCGCCGGAATTGCCTGGTGGGATTGGCGTGATGCTACCAGACGAGTCTGCTGGACAGCGGAATTAAAACGGACAGGTGTGTATGCCTGCTCGTTGTTCGCCACCAAGTTAGGTTGTTGGAATCCATCATTTGTAGTCAGGCGAGCCTGCTGACTAACTGATGATGCATAAGCAGGTGCATGTTCCTGCCTATAGTACTCCGTCGGATTTGCCTGGTGGGATTGGCTTGATGCTGCCAGACGAGCATGCTGGACAGCGGAATAAAAATCGGCAGGTGTGTGTGCCTGCTCGTTGTTTGCCACCAAGTTAGGTTGGTGGACTTCTCCGGAGATGGCAGGGATGACAACCTGCCCATTGTTAACCGGATTCCGTCTCTGGCGGTTCATCTTGCCTGCTCGGGTTCGAGGAACCTGAGCTGAATGCCTGGAGTCGGTACCCTCATCATGTTGAGGGCGCACTACCGCACGAGTCTGGCGGCGATTGTTGATGGGAGCCCTTGAGAAGGACTCCTGTCTTTTTGAATTAAGGTCCTGCGGGACCTGCTCATTCACTTCCTCAGAGTAAGGGAGTGAATGGAAATTGCGTTCCGGGGATAACGACCCGAAACGGTTAGAGACGGTAGTCAGCACCGCCTGCTTCTTGATCGCTGGCCGCCGTTGTCCGGACGACCAGGTAGAGTTGTTAACTTGGAGGTCTTGATGAGCGGCCTCCAGAGTTGGGATAGTACCATTGTGACGGTACTCCTTAACCAGTGCATTAGAAACCCAGCATTGAAGACGCTGAGTTGGTGATGTCATCCTTAGAGCGGACGACGTTCCAGTAGGAGTAGCAGCATTGGTTTTCACAGTAGCAGACCTCACAGTAGAGGTGTTCGCAGCAGCAGTATTCACAGGGGTGAATTTAAGAAAATCCGTTTTGCAGAAGATCTTGAGAAAAGAGTGCATGTTCCATATAACAGACATAATCAAGATGAATCTGGCCACTGCATCTTTTGGATGATCACATGTCAATGATTGATTTTTTGGCCCAAGGGGCCTAACAAATAAGAAGAACATCATTTTAACTTGGTTAAGGATTCACGTCGGGTTCACCATTTTTTGTTTCGCACGGATTTCGAGGATGACCTCCTGGACGGGAGATTCAAACGTTCCGATCGGTTTCTAGCAGGTTTGTTCGTAGAACCAGAAACATCCAATGATTCCACATCCGTTTGGACCTACTTTCCAAAGGTAGGCACTCATTAGCTTGTGGACTGATGAGGCTTAGGAATTTGCATTGGTTGATAGGATGGGAGGTCGGACTCATCACACCTTTTTGAGGGGAATTATTGTCTACTTCGGGACTCTCTTTATAGATTTAAGTTATGTTCGTGAATCCTTATTACATTACCAAGTATAAAACGAGCTTTCCTTTAGTTTTAACAATCAATGATTAAATATGCAAGAAATTTAGAGAATCTTTTATATGTATTCGAGGTTCTTCATCAATAGAGAATCATCTATATCTGTTTAGAGATTCTTGGTCAATGGTATCCTTCAAAACATTTATATAAAAGTCTCTTGGTCATTATGATGACCGGGCTGGTTTTAAAGCCACTTAGTGGGGCACTTGAAGTTTATCGTCATTCAGAAGGACAGGGATTATTTCAAAGTTGGGATCGAACCCATAAATGGGCTACCTACGTATCCTTTGTTTTGGAAAAGGAATCAGAACCCACGTAGTTCGAGTAATGGAGTTTGATGTTTATGATTGATGGCTCAAAGAAGAATGTCATAATTACTTTTACACTCTAAGCTCACGTGAGTCATGATCGGTGTGAGAAACAAGAGGTATTGGTAAAAATTAGACAATTGTGCCATGAAAGATGCAATCATAAGAAATTTTTTGGGGCTTATGTATGTATGACTGCCCAAATAGATGAAGGTTTAGGATTTACTTTTAGGGAGAAAATCCAGGAACAGGGTCCATAAAGGTATATGTGCTTTATGGAGATTTTAATACTCTAACTTGGGACTTATTCCTGAGAAGGAAACCCAAATTAGGAGAGGATTAATAATTGGGTTTTACTCCTGAGAAGGAACCCCATATCAAACGTAATTTAAGACTGGTTAAGAGAAATTAAGGGACTTGGGGTTCACTCCTGAAGAGGATGCCCATAATTATGACTGGGACTTACTCCTAAAAAAGGAGGCCCAGGTTAGGGGACTTGGGGCTTACTCCTAAAAAGGAAGCCCAAGATTATGACTGGGACTTGCTCCTAAAAAGGAGGCCCAGGTTAGGGGACTTGGGGCTTACTCCTGAAAAGGAAGCCCAAGATTATAACTGAGTCTTATTCCTGAAAAGGAGACCCAAGTTAGGGATTAAGGTTTGGGGCTTACTCCTAAAAAGGATGCCCATATTTGAGATTGGGGCTTACTCCTGAGGAGGATTCCCAAGTTAAAGGATTATGATTGGGGCTTACTCCTGAGGAGGATGCCCAAGTTTAAGGAATTAAGGTTTGGGGCTTACTCCTGAGGAGGATGCCCAAGTTTGGGAACTTTAAGAATTTGGGGCTTACTCCTGAGGAAGATTCCCAGATTAAAGGATTTATAACTGGGGATTATTCCTGAAAAGGAGACCCAGGTTAAGGATTCTCTCATCTTAAAGGATGAGGTTGAATGAACGAACTCTCAATCTTTGGTGACATAAGGATATTTAAATCACTAGGATTTGAGAGATATTCCACAGAATTCCTTTCAGATAAGGAAGTCGAATCAAGAAATCATGCTATAAATGGCTTTGAAGAGTGTCTTGAAGACTGAATCTTGAAAAGGAAAGGTGTAATGGCTTAATAGGGGTAAAATGGGCAAGATGGGCACCCAAAATGGTAGGGGCGCGCAAGTCTTGAAAGGCGCGCAAGCCTCCCGTGGGCGCGCAAGTATTGGTCGCGCAAGTATACTTGCGCGACATGAGGGGTACTTGCACGATTTTCAACCAGCATTATAATACTTGAGCGACTATTTATAAATCCCTTTAGAATCCTCTTGAGGTTCTTCCAGAAAAGGGATGCGCAAATTCTATTGAAGGAATAAGGCGGCGCGCAAGTATGACCAGTTCCCTTAAGGGCTGGCCATTCAGGCGCGCAAGTGTTGATGAGTTTCAACACTTAGGCATTCCTCCCTCTCTTTAGATCTTCCGTTCTAGGTAAGAAATTACCTTAGAAGTGTTCCGGAAGCTTTGAGAAGAGACTTGGGCGTCGGGAGCTTCAATTCGAGTTTCTGGAAAAAAAAATCCTCCCGAATGGGGGGCCCACAGGGTCTATTTATAGGCAGGAGAAGACCCCAGGCGGTTACCGGGCGGTTATCACTTAGGTCGCGCAAGTCACATGAGCGACCATGAGGCGGCGCGCAAGTATACCTGCACGACCAATAGGCAGTGCGCAAGTATTTGCACGACCACTAGGCGGCGCGCAAGTGTACTTGCGCGACCATGAGGGAACTTGCGTGACCTATGGGCAATGTTCTCCTTGTTCATCCCTTTGTCGATTTTTGATGTTTCTTCAAAGGATGAATCACTTTGGACTAAGGTATTTCCCTTTTTTCTGTCGTTAGACTCTGTGACGGAAAGGAGCGTCAACAATCGCTCTGTGGAGGTGATACTCCACACATATGATAAAGCGATACTTTTATTTCCCATTTGATTGAAAAGAGGTGTTAAATTGTTTTAAAACCATCATAATAACAAGTTATTATATTTATGATATTGTATTCAACATGTTTTTATGGATAAAACAACATTAGAGGAAGGTTAAGGATAAATAAAATTTAATGAGCTTTGTTAAGATCTATCCCTGTTGTTTGAGGGACCTCTTTTTGCTTACTATTTATGCCTTAAAGGATTGGTATTAGGAAAATACCATAAGATCCATAAATAAAGAAATTATTATAGTAAGGTTTTGGATCCATGATTTTCTGAGATAGAAGGCTAAAATGGGGTGAATAATGGAGGAGAATATGTTTCTTTTAATAAGTGAGGGAAGACACACACATGGAATTTCTTAAAATATTTCGATGATTTAAGGTTAATTTCAAGGGAAAGTGGCTCCAAATGGTAGTTTATTTGAAATAATTATAATATTAGGTTGAAATAAATTCAACCAAAAATAATATTATAAATTTTTATGGCAATAATACCCATATTACATGGTTTAATGCTTGGTAAACCCGTTTTAACATAAAGCATGGTAAAAAATTACAATTTTTAATATTCATTATAAAAGAGTTAAGTTGAACCAATTAAATTATATTAATTATGATGATTAAAAATATTAAATCTATTTTTATATATTCAATTTCTATAAGTGTAAAAATTTATTTTTAATTAAGTGCACAAACCGCAACAAAAATCTATTTTTGAAATTAGAATTTTGTCACATAAAACAAAATTTACTTCCATTTCCTGCCTTGGAAAAAACATGAGATGAATGTTAATATATAATACTGAATCTATAGTCTATAAATTTCAATAAAATATATAATTAATAGATATTAAATTAATTTGTTAAAAAAATATTACGTGAAAAAAAAACATCTTTTAGGAAAATGTGTGTTTAAGCCCAAAAATTAACTTATTCTAAAATCCAATATATAGATGATTCCTATTTAATTAATTTTATTATTTATAATTAAAGGATACTTATGTAACTTTAATATAAAAATCAAAAAAATAATGAACAATTACTTGAAAATAAATGACACTTTTTAGAAAAAATTGATATTTTCACTATTCACTGTAAAATAAATATTTTTATAAAAATATATAGAAAAATTTATAATATAATATTGTAATGATCATATAAAAAATTATATTAATTTACTAAAATAAAATTTATAAAAATGGTATAAAATAATTATAATGTGTTTGAACAATTTTTATAAAAACCATTTTTAAGAAAACATGTTTTTGAAGTGTAAAATGACTTTACTAAAAATTTAGTACTTATTTATTATGTATTAATAACCACATTTGAATTAGTTAAAACCATTATACATATTTTTCATAATTTAATTAATAATATTAATATCTACTAATTTAATGACTATTTTATGACGGTTTATTATATCACGGTGCATATAGACTCATGGTTGTGTACAAATAAAGCTATCAAATAGACCAAGTTTTATTTCAAAGTAAATAAATATAAAATATTGGTTTGTTAGAAGATATTTAATGATTTTTTTAGTCATCAAATGTTAGTAATTATGGTTTTTTTCACACATGTTTTATAACCGTAACATAGAACCCCATTCTTTAATAACATGTTCATCATTATGAGATTATGAATGATATTTAAATATTTATGTATCAATAATTTATTCATATGAAATTTTATTTCATGGATATTTTGTACATTGTTCATGATAATGGGATACAAGATGATCTTTTTTTTGGTAATTTTCCAATATTAAGGTATTACATTACAATGATCATTATCTTTTTTGTAATCAATCAAAAACCATATTCTTAAATTATATTACCCATTAATATAACATATATTCATAAAATATATTTTAAAACCATCTATATTGTTTCATACTAAAAAATGGAACACATCTCTCTCCATTGTGGTGGTAGTCTATACATACAAATATGAGACACTTTTTTTCCATAGAACATAAAGAAGGCATATTACACCAACAATTTTGGGAATTATGGGTTTTATTAGGAATATATGAGTATTGTGTTATCTCAGGTTGGTTTTTGGAATTATAAGAGGGTTGCACAAGTGAGGCAAACTATAATGCTCGATGTGAGGCTAACCATGTTGGGATCAGGCATGGTGATCCAAATGTATGGAAAGATGAGACCATATAATATAACTAGATGCTTTCGTGGGTGTGTTGTTCTAGGAGTCTAGTTGTGGTAAATAATCATAACACTATGGTATAGGGGTGGTCGTGGTAATGCTTGGGGTTGGAAACTTTGAGAAAATAATGATACCAATATGAGAGTCATAAATGGGGAGAAAGGATTTGTCACACCATGTTGAAATATTTCTACCTAGGAAAATAGATCAGGAATATCTCTATGAAATGGTGGCTTCATGTGGTGGTCATAGTGATGTATAATTGACTTTCTATAGAAGATCTACCAAAAATGGTTTGGTAGGAATCATAACGTTTTGTCTAAGTTTTGGTTCCTTTCATCAAACTTTAAAAAAGGTAAAATGACCATCAAAAATGGGTTGGGGATGTGTGTTTGAATGAGAAAATATATGATATATATTTAGGGGATCATAATGTGTATTCTAACTCAATTAACTTAAAAACTATTGACCATTAATCCTCATTCCTTCCTTAGCGATTAGGGATTGTGAACTTATAGGGTCCCAATGAGTGTTCTAGAGATTTTATCCTCCTTTTAAAGATTTCCTTTGGGTTTTGGTGGTGTGATCATACTCACGGTGTGTGGATTCTCGCTCCATCCCATTTCTTAATTAACATTAAAGAATGTTGTTTTACTAAAAAAAATTGTGATGATTCATGGTAAATGGTTTGGATAATATTGGTTTATAAAAATTATTTTTCAATGATTTTGGTTTTAAAATTTATTGTTTTTTAACTTGATAAATATTGTTATGATGTGAGTGGGAATTACATAAAATAGTTTAGTGTGTGTTCATGAATTCATATGGAAAGGTAATCTTTGGTTTATACTTGTTTTGAGGCCAATTTTGTGCCCAAGAGATTTTTTTCATTGTATGGTGTGAGTTTATAAATACATATGGAATGGTCCCTGTTGATTTAAACTTGGTAATAGGGAAAAAATTGGCTTGATGGATTTTTCCACCATGTGACAACTTAGGTATGGATGGATAGGTATCGGTATTGATAGTGGGATATTAAGTGGGCATTATTTTATAGGAGTTCCATGCAAGTGTGAGTTCATGTAATAGGTGTGGGTTATTTCAATGAAGTAATAGATATAAAAAGTAAATTATGATATTTTGTGAAAGTTTCATAAATGGTTTTCATGGCCTTGTTTATTATATTATTTTTCTCTAATTTTTATATAATAGGTGAGATAAAGTTTTCTTATTTATGTCTCATGTGTGGGAATCCTCTAGTATATTTTCTACTTATTCGATATACTCACTCCATTCATACACATTTTAATGTTTGTGTCATAATTATTCATTATGATACAAGTTAGGGTGGATACCTATTTCATGGTAGGAGGGAGTTTTGATGTTGTGTATTAGGATGTAGTTTTCAGATTAGTGATAGTATTCATTAAGAACATTGGAGTGTGCCATGGGTGTACCTTATCTCTCTTATGTTGTCTCTAGCATTGAGGCCTTGTATTACTTATGTATATTGCAATATGATTATTATATATGGGTATATTATTTATTGGAATTTGGTCTTGTGTTTATTCATATATAATATGTATTTATTATCTTAGAGACAACTCTTATGGCCTTTTGTATATATATAGATAAATGGTAAATCATTTCCCATGAGATTACTAAACCCTAGGAATTTATTTCCAACCATTCTTTTCTAGGGAAGTCACTTACAGTTAGTGGCATCTCTACTCTACCTAAGCCAACGGGTCTGGGTAAGGATGTTACAAATGGTATCAGTTTGGTATAGTACATGTGTTGTAATGGTAGGTGTGAATATATTTGGATAAACCTTACCTGGATACGCACTCAACTCGATACCTGACCTAAAATGTCACATACTCGAGAAACATTCTCAGCCCCTAGGAGATGGCAGTAGGCACCTGGGCATCAACAACAACCAGAGAGAATGATTTCACCAAACCTGAAATATAACACATGGAATACATATACATAGTAGAGAGAAATAGTGGAAAGGATAATATGAAGTATATTCTATAATAAAAAGGAAACAACCAAAGTGATACAACAAAAAAGTAGCTAAAAAGAATCTAAGAAACAAGTACAATAGTAAAGGATTAAAAAAACCAAAATATCTACTCCATGTGATAGTGTGGGAAAACTCCAACCATATCACCACCAACTACATAGACACAACTTATATAAACATCACCACCTCACTTCTTCTCTTTTCCTTTACATACATCGAGATACAAAACAAGGTATAAGCACCACTAAATGGGTGCATAGGATGTGAGCTAAACAGGATCAGTAGGATCCCACCCAATTGTTCCATACCAAGTCTCTATACAATAATCCAAACATTATCACTTTAAATAAAACTAGTATTGATAAACAATTAAAAAAAATTGTGTTAAAATCATGGTTAAAACATTCCCCTTTTCTACATTTTTAAATAATCTGGTTAAAATAGTTTCAAATCATATCACATATATAAAAGCATTCAAATAAAATCATATATCATATATTATATCATATGCAAATAGTCCAAACCAAATCACATGTAACATCATGCTAATGATCACTACATGTTAGACTAACTAGAACACTCATTCCCAAACATAGAAAATTGTACACATCTAGTCTCTATATATATGAATTGAATCAAGAGATAATAGAAACACCCCTAAAAGTGAACCCCCCCCCCCCCAATTTCTAACAGTCCCTAGAAAAATAGTTCTAGGGAGTATATGAATACCCCATGAGTAAACCCCCCAGCCATACCAATGGATGAGACCTATTACTATAAATTCCACCTCAGTACCCAAGGCTTCCCATGTGGTATATTTTCCATACCATTTCATCAAAACCATTATTTAAAAACTATTTCATAAATCCAATTTACAATACATTGAAAATAAATTTTCTTTTACCAAAACAAGTGGAAAACTATCTTCCCACAAAAACAAATTTTCACACACTTAATTAAATCATTACAATTCGTTTATAAAATTATTTATAAAACCAGAGCAATATATTTCATCCAACATAGGCTAGATACCTAACCACATACCTCAAACATAAGTTGCACATTATCATAATGGGTTCCGCTAATAAGGAATAACACATGGTAAAAAAGAGTCCCTAGAATAAATCCTTACAACATAGAATCAATTTAACAATCAAATAATTCAAAAAAGAGGACAGAAAAAAATATACCTCAAAGAACATGCATATTGCACCACAACCAACATGAAGGTAAACCTCCAAAATTATATCACACAATAGATCTTAAAATGATCAAGAAGAATATTATGACAGATTAATGTATCTATAAACATACTAAAATGGTGATACTATGATCAATGGTAATAAAGAATTAGAAGGATCTATTACACAGAGAAACATTCCATAATAACCATGATGATTAATTGTATAATGAATGATCTAGAAGGAGCCAAGATCCCTAAAATTGCATGGGAGAGTTCCTGGTTCTTGAGAGAAAATCATGCATGCATAATAAAAGATTATTCATCCATGAAGTTCACTAAAAATAACTAATCTAGAAACATTCATGATGTGAAAACATTTCATGATGTGAATTTCTCAATTAACAAAATATACCAAAAAATGAATCACCTTGAATTGAAAATCCAAAATTTGACCATTTCAAGACAATAACCTTATTAACATCATGAAAACCATTCTCATTTTTAACCAATTTATTATATATTATAGGAATCCAATAATTGACGTGTAAAATTTCATGAAATGAAATTTCACTACAGTTAGTGAATAATCAAGAGTCTAAAGAAAGATCCCACCCAATCTATAGTGTTCTACTAACTTGGGGATAACCCTTCAAAACCTTTGAAAATTTCATTCTTGAAATACATTAATTAAAACAAATAGACATCCCTGATTTTTATTTTTTTTCCCCAGCATGGATCTTCATCCTATAAATCCTTAAATCACACCCAAATAAAGAGTGAAATGAAACTATAGAGGAAAAATACCTAAAAAAGGGTAATGGGATGTTATAAACTACCCACCATAAGACTTTCTATCCTTGTGATGTCATATGAAAGAACGGTGTTCACAAAAAGGAGAGACCACTTCTCCCTATTCAATAACTCATGCTCCCACTTCTCGTGAGAATTTGATATATGCCATCACAACACTATGACTAATAGAAAAGGATTTTCATGCAATACTTTCACTTGAGCATCGACATTTTATTGGATTCCCCACAACTGAAATGTATGGATCCAATTTGATCTCTTAATAACTCATAATGTAAGAGGGGTAAATATGGTACATCCAGAGCTGAGATATGTGGAAAACAACATGAGTACCCATAAACTAAACCAGATATTTTAACCGATAATAAACCAATGTAATTTACTCAGTGACCTCAAATGGTTCAACATATCTTGGATCCAACTTTCTCTATTTTCCAAGACAATGGTGACCCAACCGAGGAGAAACATTCAAAAAACCCAATCCCTAATGGAAAACTCCAAAGGATAACATCAATGATATCCATATGATTTTTGTTGACTCTGATCTCTAACTATACATAAACGTATATACTGAATCCTTGCTGAAATCTCATGAATGAGACTTGGTCCTACAAAAGAGGTATATCCCACCTATGCTCAACAAAAAGGTGACCTACATGGGTGTCCATAAAAAGTATCTAAGGAACTTATTCAGATCAATGGATTATAACTATTATTATAATAAAACTCAACCAGTTCAATATGGTTATCTCATGATCCACCAAAATCCAAGACGTAGGCATGGATCATATCCTCTAGGATCAGAATAAAATACTTCATCTGGTTGTCTGTCCATATATGGTAGGTTTCACTCAACATGACCTGAGTCCCCATCACATCCTAGATAATCTTCCAAAACCATGAGGTAAACCAAGGATCCTTTTCTGAAACAATGGAAGAGGGAACCCCATGTAACATCCCAACATCCTACACATATATCTTACCCAAGTATTCAAATTTAGTGGTGACCCTGATTAGAATAATTTTAGATAACTTTTTTAGTCAATCAATAAACAACCAAAAAGAATTACTCCCATGGGTATTCTATGGTAATCCAAAAAAAATCCATGGATGCCTTATCTCATTTCCAAACTAGCATCGTAAGAGGCTGGAGAAACCCATAAGTTTTTTGATTCTTAGACTTTATCTATTGGTAGGTGTAGTAGTTAGACACATAATCTATAATATCATACTTCATAATCATCCACATGAATCACCATATCATGCCATAATACATCCTCATATTACCCATATCAAAGACCAACAAATAACTATGAAAATAATATAAAAATGAGCTCCACACAAATACTAGTATAAAAAAACTGATCCCAAAATAGAGAATACCATTTTAAGAGATAGATGAACTATAAATGGTCTCCACACCATATAGGGTTTCTCAAATATTTCTAAAATCAGCATCCCACTGCTGAATCTAATGTAGAGACTCAAGGAGAGATGATGACAACTAGTCAAAACCATACCTGAAACATCCTTTTGAGAATCTAGGTGGAATGAAGTGAAGAGCCCTATAAGGTTCCACTCTTCCTTCGATTCGAGAATATCCTGTGATGGTACATTCCGACTAAGAGCATCTACAATGAAATTCCTATTCATTAGGGTGTTATAAATGTCAAAGTTAAAAATATAAAGGTATTCCACCCACCACCTCTACATGAGATTCAATTTTTTCTAACAAAAGATATATCTCAGACACATATGGTCATAAAAGACTGTGAACCCCTCCCCTAAAAGACAGTGTCACAAACATTTAAGCACGTTCATAATTGTGGAAGTCTCTAAATCATGAGTGGGGTAATTATGCTCATGTGGTCAAAGTGGAAGAGAGCCATAATTCACCACTTTATCATCCTACATAATCATATAGGACATACTAGAACTAGAAGCATCATATAAAACCATATACCCCTTACGAATCTTAGGTAATATCAGAATAAAAGTTGATGTTAGAAGTCATTTCATTTGTAACATCACATGTATTTGTAGAATAAGAATTTTTGAAATATATTAAAATTTATGAATTTGATATCAATTTTAATTTAAAGATTATTTTATGTCTAATAGCATACTCGACACGCAAAAATGAGTTTCTCCTAAATCCTACATTGCACACAAAACTGAGTTATACCGAAAAATAATATATTATTATTATTATTATTATAAATGGTAGTTATCACCAAGACCTTATATTGGAAGGATTTAACATAACTAACTATATTATTTTTACACATTTTCATTAAATATGTTTACATTATTATAATAAATTTTATCGGCTCAAATGAGAATAAATCAAAATTTAAGCATAAAAAACTCTAATATTTTTAAAATGTTGTTTTATAGCATTTTGATGGAGAACCCTTCTTAAATATAGTTTTTATAACTTTTATATGTTCTATTTGACAAAATAAACTTATTATTTGAAATTGGTACATAAAAAATTTACCTAGGTTGAATTTTTTGTATTTTTATAGTTAAATTCATATTTTAATGAATATTGAAAAATAATCGATTTTTAATTCAAACTACATTTTCATCAAATTTATTTAAATTGTTAGATTATACTTTTACATGGTTTTAAGGTATCATTATATGGTTTTTTATAAGTTAATACAATTTAGTTCATTGGATGATTTTTCAAATTAAAATTAAATAGAAAAACTATGTAAACTTTTGAACATTTTACTTTAAAAACTAGTTTTCTCATTCCGTCAATGGGATTAATTTTTTTATTAATTTTTAAAAATTATATATTTTGAAATTGGAATAATGGATTCCATGTTTTTAATTATAAGTTCTAAATTATTTAAATTGGTCTCTTTTATTTTTGGACATTATGAATAGCAACTTTACTAATTATTTTTATTATCACAGTTAATGGTAAATCAGGTAATTAAAGGTTAAAATAATATTATAAATACTGTAAAAATAACCTAAAACTTTTCGTATTCTTATTATATGAGTGATTTTAGACCAATTCAATACTTTTTCTGAAATTTTGGCCTTTTAAACCACTTGGGTGTGATTATGAAACTTATAACATTTTAGTTAGAGTAAAGAGAAAGATGTCATAATCATCTATCTCGTAACTAAAACAATTTTAATATGGGGTTATATAAGTGATATATTAGAATATGAATATTACATATAAATATAAAAATATTACCCATATCATGGTAATTTATTTATAATTTTTATACATTAAATTTTTAAATTTAATTACGACGCAAAGATAACGCAGTAATAGATTTGTTAAAGACATAATCAAATAAATGATATTTTTTAGATTAAAATAAATATAATTTGGAATATTTGATGCCATCCACGAATTTTCAAGATTAATTTGACATGTTATAGATTTTTTATTGTGTTTTTTATAAGTAATCAAGTTTCTATGATTTTTTTAAAAAGTCATGTAATGAATAGTGTCAAAATTGACATAATTCATAACTTAAAATATAAAATAAATAATTAAATTATATAAAATATATAAATATCAAATATTTGACCAAAAAATTTATATAAGTCCAAAAATTCCATTAATTACTCATTAATTGGTTGTTTGGTATGATTTGGTAATTATTTGAACTCTCAAAGTGTAAATTACTTGATAAAATGTTAAGAGTTAAAAAGGTTAAAACAAAACGATAAGGATTAAAAATTAATAAAAACTTATCTAGTTCTCATTGGGTGATTATATTTTGACCCATAATAATAATATATTCCAAATAAATGAGTTTTGTCCCATTTTGAATATAAATTTTATTTATATTAATTTAATACTTTTAATAATTCCAAGGGTGCACCTCCCCTCTCCTATAAAAAGACACTCATTCCTCTCTATTATTCACACTCAAAAAACGTTTTGGTTCATAAAATATCTAAAAAACTTACATCCTATAATCCTATCCCACATTCTTTTGTCCTTAGTTTAGGAAAAAACACCCCCTTATAGGTGTTAATGTGTTAAGAAAAGTGCCCATCTGAAGGAAAGGAAGAACAAAGAACAGATGTGATGAATCAAACTCACGATAAGTAACTTCATCTCAATCTCCATTCATGGAGGAATATTTTGATAATATAAACCACCTTATTTTATAAGTTTTATAATCAACCCCTTTTAATTTTAATTCATTCAAAGGTTTTCAAAAGTAATCTTTTTATACGAAGTGTTTTACTTTCTTTACAAAATGAAAAAATAAATGTTTTTAATGTATACAGAGACAATAACTTCTTCGTTGTCATAACCATTATTTGATATGTGGATTCATCAATAATACTTAATGTTTTTTAAATGAAAATAAGTCCCTCATTCTCATTTTGGGTTTTTTGGTATTGAAAATGGTTTTCAAAGTGTATTGACTATTTCAATATCTTGAAATGATTTCTTGTGATTGAAAATGAAATTTTATGAGTGAAATGTTGATAATTAAAATATTTTATGGGTTATGATTATATAATGTACTTGGAAATTTTATGGGTGGTTACATGATAAACCAAATATGTGTGGTCATATGAAAAACCAAAAATGGTTGGTTCCATGATAAACCAAGGACCGGTGGTAACATTAAACCTTTAATGCATTGGGTATAGAAGTCAGTCGTATGGCTATTCTATTTAGTGATATGTGAGAAATTCCACCATATGGTTATTCCATTTAAGTATGATTATGTACCAATTTACCTTTATATGTTGTATGTGATTTCAATGGGTTTTATTGTAATCTTATGATTACAAAAATGGTAAGCAATGAAATTATATTAAGTGAAGTGTATTTACTACTTCTTAAAAGTTAAAAGTATTACTTTATGATAAGGTAATCATAGTTTACATGTTTTATCAAGACTAACATATTTCCTTCTTCATTTATCCCTTACTGATCGTTTTATGCCCATCCTATTTTTTGAAATGTTTTTCACAAAATTTAATAAATAGAAGAGTCAATGATAGGATCAAGGAGATTTTATGAAGTTTAAACATGAAATGAAACCATGTTTCTTTTTAAAAAAAATTGTTTTGTGAAAAAATGGTTAGTGAGTATAAGTGTCTAATTTCTCATGTTAGAGTTTATATGTATTAGTTATTTCTTAATTCTCTAAATCTATAAACTTCAAAAGAACCTCAATGTGAAATAAATTCAAATTATTGACTTATCTCAAGATTAAGTAATGTTTAATGTTGAGTCCTTATAGTTGGTATTAGAGGTCAGTTTAGATAACTTTAAGAGTAAGAATATTTTCAATAGAATATCTATAAATGATATTTAATTTATTTTAAAAATGAAATAATATAGAATTTAAATATTACCATGTTGTTTTTTCTAAGATATGTCTTTTAATAATGGTTTTTCGTAGAGGAAATACGTCAGCTATGAGGGGAAGGCATACAGAGTAAAAAAACCTTCCAAATCAGAAACCTGATATGGTCAAAATCAGAATAGAAGAGTTTATTACAGTGATGGATTAGTTGAATCATAAGATAAATAGTAGTTTTATCCATGAATGAGATCAACCAGATCAACTATAAAGTAATATGCTGGTATTAGAGAATTTAATGAGGAAACATCCCCCATTATTCAGAGGATCATCTGACCCTATTCTAGGTAAAGGGTGGATTAAAGCACTAGAAAAGATTTTTAATGTAATGTGGTGTTCAGAAAATTAAAAGTTTAGTCTTTTTTTATCATTTTGAAGTTGAAACCAATCAATGGTGGTAAATAATGAAAAATATGAGAGGAAGTGAAGAGATTGATGCCATGGAATGGGATGAATTTATCAATATCTTCCTTGAGAAATATTTCCCTAAGGCTATTCTACTTAGTAAGGAAAATAAATTATTGAAATTGAGATAATAAGAGGAAGATTTGGTGGCTTTTAATGAAGAAACTTTCACCCTTTTGTCATCATACGTCCCAAATTTTATCCAGGATATTGATAGTGAGATAAATCGGTTTTACTCAGGATTTAAGCCAAAATATCAAAGGGCATTAGCCTCTCGTGAGTTCAAAAGCTTTGAGAAGCTTGTACAATGTGATGTGAAGGTATAAATGGAGTTTATTATGATCATATATTTTACAAGAGAAATTAAATGAATTGATCCAATTGGAAGGTAATGGGAAAAAATTCATCAAATAAGTTTGGAGGTGAGAAAACTAAATTTCCATCTTGTGAGAAATGTGGTAACAAGTATCCTAGAGAATGTTTCTCAATATCTGGGAAACGGTGTGGTAATACTGATCATATTTCTTGTGACTATAAGGTATATGGTCTAGCAAATAATGAAAAAGTCTGTGGTAATATGTTTTAGTTGTAATGAGTTAGGTAATTATGTCAATGTGTGTCCAAAGTTGATTACCTATGGTGGAACTAGCAATATCAAAAGAATTAGGGCATGAAAAAATCATTTTATACTACTATGGTTGATGTGGGACCATCAAATGATGTGTTTATAGGTATCTTATGTGGTTTTTTAAAATATTCCAATACTCTATTTGACTATGGATATTTACATTCATTCATTTATGAGAGCTTTTCATGTAAATTGGAAATATCGATTCATGAATGTGATGTAGAAATTTTGGTAACAACTATAAGTGGAAGTATTAAATAAACCATGATTTATTGGAATCTTCTTTTTATCATTATTTGGATGGTTTTTCATGAAAATCTTTTTGAACTTCCCATAGTGGAATTTTATATCATTTTGGGAATGGATTGGCTTTCAATTTATCTTGAAAAAATAGATTTCAAAGCCAATAATGTTTTATTAAATGATTTCATACCTTTTATAACATACCAAGAATCTGATAGATTGATTAAATATGTTAGTGAAAGTTATCTATATCATGTTGTTGAAAGAAACTAAACAATGTTGATTAGTGAAATTCTAGTAGTGAAGGAATTTACAAATGTTTTCCTCATAAATTTTATGGTAATGTTCTTGATCGGTTGGTTGATTTTACTATTCATTTTGTGTCTGGTTCTAAGCCTATTTCTAAACCCCCTTATCAAATATCTCAAATATAATTGGTGTAATTGAAAAAAAGTTGAAATATGTTCTTGATAATGGCTTCATTCGACCGAATACTTAACCATGGGGAGCTCCAATTTTATTTGTGAAAAAGAAAGATTGTTCTATGAGACTTTGTATAGATTACAGAGCCTTTAAAAACATTACTATTAAGAACAAGGATCTTCTTCTTCATATCAATTATTTTTTTATCTGTTCTATGGAGCTCAATATTTTTCGATGATTGATTTTAGGTTTGGGTACCATCAGTTGAAGGTGAAAGAGGATGACATTCCAAACACAACATTCCGAACGAGATATGGGGATTATGTGTTTCTAGCTATTCCCTTTGGTTTATCTAATGACCCTTTTGAATTTATGAATATCATGAATAGAGTCTATCATCAGTTTTTGGATCATTTTGTGGTTTCTTTATAAATGATATTTTGGTATATTGTAAAAGTCAGGAGGAACATGAAAGTCACTTAAGGAGTTTTTTGAAAACCTTAAAAGAAAAGAAATTATAAGGAATGTTTAGTAAGTGAATTTTGGTTGCAATAAATTTCATTACTTGGTCATATTGTTTATAAAGGTGAGATAACTGTTGACCCTTCTAAAAAATTTGTTGAAGAGTATACATGATCTACCAATATCACAAAGATTTTTAGTTTTCTTAGATTAGTGTGTTATTATCCAAGGTCTGTTCAAAACTTTTCTCAGTTATCTATCCTAGTAACCAAGTTAACACTTAAGGGAGTTGATTTCATCTAAAAAAAGAATGTGATGATTGTTTTTAGGAACTGAAAATAAGATCAATAAATGATCTAGTTTTGGATATGCCTTCTAGGAATGGTGAATTTGTTATCTTCGGTGATGTTTCATTGAAAGGACTTTGTTGTTTACTAAATAAAAATGATTGTTTAATTTCTTATTCTTCACTTTATTTGAAACATCATGAGTTAAATTACCCAACACATGATTTAAAATTAACTGATGTTGTTTTTGTAATAAAAAATTGGAGGCATCATTTGTTTGGCATAAAGTGTGAAATATTTAATGATCATAAAAGTTTGAAGTAAATATTCACTCAGAAATAATTGAACATCATAAAGAGGATATATCTATAATTAATAAAGGATTATGATTTAATGATTCATTTCCATTTAGGAAAAGAAAATAAAGTGTTTTATGCTTTGAGTTGAAAAAGTAATGCTACATTAACCATGCTATGTTTGGAACGATATCCTTTAGTTAATGATTTGATGAATTTTTTCTTGGAAGTTATAGGTGTAGAAAATTACTATTTTAGTTTCAGATGTCAGTGAAATAATCTATATCAAAAAAAATAAGCAAGAATATAAAGAAGGCAGTGAGTTGCAGAAAAATGTAGAATTGGTTCAGAATGGTAAGTTACCTGAATTTAACATTGATAGGTATTATTTTTTGAGGTTTGGAAATAGATTATGTGTGTCTTGTGATCCATAGTTGAAGAAAGATTTGTTATGCGAAGATCGTAGTTCTCTATTTTCAGTTCATTTGAGAAGTAATAAGATGTATAGATTCCTTCAGGATTATTTCTGGTGAGATGGAATGAAAATAGATATTGCTAACTTTACATTGAGATGTTTGATTTGTCAACAAATTAATGTATCGCGACAGTTACCAAAATGGATGCTTTGGTTTTTTCTAGTTCTAGAGGGGAAATGGGAATATATATCCATGTATTTCATATTGTATTACCAAATACTTCTTGAGGTAACAATACAATCTAGTTTATTATTGATCGATTGACTAAATATGTTCATTTTCTTCCTATTCTAAATACTATGTCTCCAGATGAACTCTCTCAGTTGTATATTAAAGAGGTTGTCATGTTACATGAAGTTCACCTCTCTATTGTATTTGATTTTGATACCAGGTTCACTTCTAACTTTTTTAAATTCCTTCAGAAGTTATTGGGTACTGAATTAAATTTCAGTACATCTTTTTATCCTCAATCAGATGGGAAGACAGAATGAACAATTCAGATATAGTAGGATTTTCTACGTTCATGTTCAATGTGCTACTAGGGAAGTTGGGATGAACATATTTCTTAGGTTAAGTGTTCTTATAATAACATTTTTCATTCCAGTATACAGATGGAATCATTTGAGGCATTATAGGGAAAGCAGTGTCGAACTACTGCTTTTTAGGATGAATTGGGTGAAAGGAAGTTGATGGGACCATAATTGGTGGGGGAAATGGTATAGAAAGTTCAATTGTTTCAGAGATACATGAGGATAGTACAAAGTAGACAGAAAATTTATGTGGATAAACGTAGGAATGATCTTTAGTTTAAGGTAAGTGATCATTTCTTTCTTAATGTTTCTATATGGAATAGTTTTATGTGTTCTAGTAAGAAGGAAAAGTTGAGTCCATGGTTCATTGGACCCTATGAAATCCTGGAGAAAGTTGGATCATTTTCCTACTTAGGGGATTTACCTCTGATTATATCCCAGGAACATAATGTTTTTCATATTTCAATGTAAAGAAATTATTTTCTAGATCCATTTCATGTTTTGAGTTCATAAGTAGTTTAGTTAGAAGAGAATCATTCTTATGAGGAACAACTAGTCCAAATTCTTAACTGCAAAGAGAACGTGTTGTGGAATAAGATGATTATTTAGGTTAAGGTTTTATGGAAAACCCATATGGTTGAAGAGGCAACATGAGAATCTAAAAATTATATGAGGGACCAATTCCCCCACTTAATTGATAAGGAAATAAAATTGTGAGGATAAAATTTTCAAAAGGGGGAAGGATTTAACATCCCAGGTAATAATATAAATATACTTTTTGAAATCTATTAATATTTATGTTTTAGATATTAATTTTAAATTAAAGGGGATTTTATGTCTGATAGTGTACTTGACATGCAACAATGGGTTTCTCCAAAATCCTACGTTGCACATAAAACTTAGTTATACAGGAAAACAATATATTATTCATATTATTATATTAAATTGTAGTTATCACCTAGTCATTGTATTAGATATAATGAACATAACTAACTATATTTTTTCTACACATGTTTATTAAATATTTTAACTTTCTTCAAAAAAATTAGTGGCTTAAAATGTGAATAAATCCAATTTTAAGCATAAAATACTCTGATATTTTTTAATGGTATTTTTACCACCTTTTGATGGAGAACCCTTTTTAAATTTACTTTTTGTCACTTTTATATGTTTTATTTGATAAAATAAACTTCTTATTTGAAATAGGGGTTTCAAAATTTACTTTGGTTTAATTTTTGGTATTTTTCTAATTAAATTAATATTTAAATGAATAGTGAAAATACAGATTTTTTATTCAAACAAACTTTTCATTAGATTTATTTATATTGTTATATTATCCTTTTACATGTTTTTAAGGTATAATTATATGAAGTTTTTATCAATTAATCTAGTGTATTTCATTGGATTCTTTTTCAAATTAAAATTTAAAAGAAAAACTATGTGAACTTTAGAACGTTATACTTTAAAAAATTATTTTCACATTATTTCAATAAGATTAATTTTTTAAATAATTTATGAAAATTATATGTGTTAAATTTGGAAATATGGATTCCATATTTGGAATAAAAATGTCCAAATTATGTAAATAGGTCCCTTTTATTTTTTAACATTATGAATAGAAACTTTAGTAATTATTTTTATTACCACAATTAAGGTTAAATCAGGTCATTTAAGGTTAAAATAATATTATAAATATTATAAAAGTACCCTAACACATGTAATAATCTTTTTAGAAGAGTTATTGTCGACCAAGATAATACTTGGACCGAAATTATCCTTTGGTAGGCACTTGGGTGTGATTATGACACTTATAACATTTTATTTAAAGTGAAGAGGAAGATTTCATAATCATGTCTCTAATAACTATAACAATTTTAATATGGGGTTATATAAGTGATATATTAAACTATGAAAATTCCATAGAAAGGTAAGAAAATTATGTAGATTGTGGTAATTTTTTTATAATTTTTATAAATTAAATGATTAAATTTAATTATGACACAAAGATTATGCAGTAATAGAATTATGAAAGAAAGAATCGAATAAATGATGTAATTATTATTAAAATAAATATAATTTAAAATATTTGATGTCATACATGAATTTTATAGATTAATTTGACATTTTATATATTATTTAATATATTTTTTCTAAGGAATAAATTTTTTATGATTTTTTAAAAAATTCAGGTAATAAATAGTGTCACAATTGACATAATTCGTAACTTAAAATATAAAAGTTCTAATTAAATGATATAAAATTTCTAAAAATCCATGAATTGACCCAAAAGTTTAGATAATTCCAAAAATGTCATTATTGACTCATTTATTGGTTGTTTTCCATGATTTGGTAATTATTTTAATGCTCAAATTGTAAATTAATTGATAAAATGGTAAGAGTTAAAAAGGTTAAAACAAAAAAGTTTAGGATTAAAAATTATTAAAAACTTGTCTAATTCTAATTGGATGATTATATTTGGACCCAGACTCATCCAATATTATAAATAAATGAGTTTTGACCCATTATGAATCAAAATTTAATTTATATTAATTTAATACTTTTAATAATTCAAAGGGTGCTCCTCCCATCTTCTATAAAAAGACACTCATTCCTCTCTATTACTCACACTTCAAAAACTTTTTGGTTAGGACAAGACCTAACCAAACCCCTTCCTAGAATCCATCCCAAGATTTTTTTTAGACTTATTTTAGGTATAACACCCTCTTTAAAGGTGTTAAGGTGTTAAGAAAGGTGATCATATGAAGGAAAGGAAGAACAAGGAACATACATGAAGAATCAAACTCAAGGTAAGGGAATTAATCTCAATCTCCTTTCATTGAGGAATATTTTGATGTTATACACCACCTTGTTTTATAAGGTGTATAATCAACCACTTTTAATTTTAATTCATTCCAAGGTTTTCGAAATTAATCTTTTTATATGAAGTGTTTTACTTTCTTTAAAAAAATGATAAAAGGAAGGTTTTAACGTATACAGAGACAAAAAAACATCCCTACCACCATGACTATTATTTAATATTTCGATTCCTCTATAAGACATATTTTTTTAAAGGAAAAGAATTACCTTATTCCATTTTTTTGTTTTTTGGTATTGAAAATGGTTTTAAAATTGGATTGACTATTTCAATATCTTGAAATGATTTCTTGTGATTGAAAATGAAATTTTATGAGTGAAATGTTGATAATTTTAATCTTTTATGTGTTATTATTGTATAACGATATTTGGACATATGATGGGTAGTTATGTGATAAAACAAAGATGGGGGGTTACGTGATAAACCAAATATGGGTGGTTCTATGATAATCCAAGGATGGTTAGTTACGTTATAACCTTCAATGCATTGGGTATGGAAGTTAGATGTATGGCTATTCCATTTTGTGATATGTGTGGAAGTCGGACTTATTGTTATTCCATTTAAGTGTGGTTATGTCCCAAGTTAACATTATATATTATATGGGATTTCTATGGGTTTTATGGTAATCTTTTTATTAAAAAAACATTAAGAAATGAATTTATATTCAGTGAAGTTTATTTGCCACATCTTAAAGGTGAAACATATTACTTTATGATAAGGTATTCATGGTTTACATTTTTTCATGAGACTAACAACTTTAATTCTTTGTGTATCAATTACTAAGATTTTTATGTTCATCCCATGTTTTTAAATGATTTCACAGGATTTAAATAATACTAGAGTTAAGGATGGGATCCAGGAAAAGTTATGAATTTTAGACATGAAATGAAACCATGTTTCGTTTTAGAATAGTTTCATTTTAGGAAAAAAATTGTAATTGAGTAGTAGAGTCTAATTTGTAATATTTGAGTTTTTATTTATGAGTAATTTCCTAACTATCTAAATCTATAAACTTGAAAATATCCTCAATGTGAAATAAATTCAAATTATTGACTTAACTCAACATTAAGTAATGTTTAAGTTTGGGGCCTTATATTACCTCATCAAAAGAAAACTACAACATTTAATCCCATATTAAATTCACCCATTTCTTGGAAAGAGAAGTCAAAGATAATGCTAAATTTTATAAATCCTTTATGAACCATAGATTGTATCCAACAACACTAAGAAACCTCTAAATCACAAATATTTTTTTTGGATCTTACCATGAAAAGACATCGTTAACCATCTCAAGGTCAACTGATAATCCTTTTTCAAAAATCATGTGCCCCAATATCTTCACTTATTAGATCCAAAAACTTTATTTAAAAATAATTTAGCACAAATTATGACTCCTCAGGATCTCTACAACAAATTAAAATGGTGATCATTCTCATGCTTATATCTCAAATAAACCAAAATATCAACCATGAAAACAACCAAAAAATTGTTGAGATACTCATGGAATATTTGGTTCATCAAATCCATGAAAACTATAAGAGAATTATTAAGACCAAAGAGAAGCACAATATATTTGTAATGGTTATATATACTCCTGAAATCCATCTTCCATATATCAAACTCCTGAACATTAAGCTAATGATAACCCAACCCAATATCTATCTTTTAAACACACGTTACTCCCTTTAACTGGTCAAAAAAATCATCCACATAGAGTAAATGATACTTATTCTTAACTATTACCTAGTTTAATTTATGATAGTCTACAAATAATCAAAGTGAACTGTCTGCTATAATTCCCCGACCCCAGTTACCCAGAGTTGGTGCATTATTTTAATAAATTGGCATGATTACAAGGAATAAAGTCCCGAAGGACTGATCAGTTTAGTAGTATTGTAAATAAGATACATGAATAAGTTCAACATTACAACTTGAAAAGAAAAACAACACTAATTTATTCCATTATAAACATCAAAGCCTCCTAGATTATGCCTTCAATTCACTCATAACTAACTCCTTCATATCCTGGGAAAATGAAACATAAGAAAGGGGTGAGCTCAAATGCATAGTAAGGGTAAGAAATATAGTGAAAGATAACATAAATATTAAGCATGGTGAATAATTGAAAACACATTCCTTAACGAATAATAAACATGAGCACTTTATGGTAGAAAAATGAGATGAGTAAATAATTCCATAATAAAACATAGTCATGGGTGTTCTACTAGTTTAATAACCACCTGAAATATCAATAGCTAATCTCATAATGATGGAATGCATAATGTCGGACATCATAACCACATAGTCAACGCCTTGTGCCAATACTACAAATAAAATTTTGTCAAGGCCTTGTTCCAAGACACTAGTTTGTCTCATGAGACCTACCGATGCATCAAGGAGCTATAGCGGGCTCCACCCGTCACTTACTATGTCCAATGCATTCCTCATATGAAAAGTTTGAAACATAATATCAACATTCGTATTAAAACTAGCATATGAAATGTCAATATTTTAACAACAAACATTAAATGGCATAAAAATAGCATATCCACAGTCAAACATAACTCATTCAATACAATATGGAAGACTGTATTATAATATATTAACCTCAATCGACAATAATGAATTACATTTACATTTATGAAAATAATCATCGAAACTATTTGAGAGAAATATCCCCCTTTTCTTGAAAACATTTAAATGTCACATTATTTATCAAGAATCCATTTAAAATAGATTTTTGAATCAAAGTGTCCCATACCACTTTGAAACTTTTGAAATGAATTAACATTTTAAAACATTAATGTCGAAATAAATAAATCCTTAAAAACATTTTTAAAACATGGACATTAATGAGAAAGATTTAGATGAATAAAGTTTTTAAACATTTAAAATGATATTTTAGTTAGAGTTCCTAACCAAATGAGAGACGCTTGAATACAAATAATTGAGGTAATAAAGACTTAACAATATCATGAGAATAAAGGGATTCATGATATATTATGTCAAAGTATAATATATACACCAAATGAACGTGAATTGGCTCATAACAACAAAGAAGTCTCAATGGAAGGTAAGTTGAGATGAAATCACTTATAAAGACCATATTCTTAGGTTAAGGATAAATCAATGACATAATTATGTGTAAAAATATAAATACACTAAATATTGTTGGATATTCAATGTAAATAAATTAGAGTACATTCACACATATTCTTGTAAAAAACAACACCATTGACTTGGATGTTTAACTCAATGAATGGAAATTGAGTTAAGATTACTCTTATCAAGTTCATATCAATGAATTGAGAAATAATCAATAGAGTGATTATGTGTATAAAAATTATATCCACGCAAAGGGGAGTAGAAATTACTACATAAATAATAAATAGTGATTCCACACATAATCTTGGAGTAAAATAATCAATGAAGTATGCGTAAAGTAAAGCACAATGAGTGGAAATTGAAATTTGAAATTCCCTTTTCGATTTGGTAACTCACGAAACATACACCCCATGAAATAAGTATTATTAAATGAAGTTGTAAATACCCATATATTAAGTTATATTACACAAGGAATACAATCATGGTCCGTACATACACCACACAAAATAAAATAGTGGCAATACATCATGAATCCCACGGGAATAAGAAGTGAGATGAAATCCCCTTACCACGTTTTAATCAATCGATTCGTATGACCAAAAGTTAATAACCACCAAATTATTCACATAATAACCGGAATATAAAGATAATCATGACAATATATATCAAATGGCATTACACAATACACCACACGTAATAAATAAGTTGAAAACAATGGAAAACACACGGAATAAAGAGTGAGATAAGAAACCCCTTAATTTTTACTTTTCCTTGGTCGATGGTAGGTTAACCTCCTATATAATGGTGAAATGATTATTATTAAATTTTAAAATTACTATATACATTAATATGATATCATATATTATCTTCTAATATTGCTTTGTTAATGATATTTCAGTAGTATCATCATTTCAGGTGTTAAATGATTTGTTTTCCTTTATATGATTTGTTACATAAGTATTGTTTGTTATAGATAGGATGTATATTATTCATATTAATAATTATATTAAGTATTTAAACATTATTTTTAACCATCAAATGAAAATTAGTCTTGAATGGATATGATGGGGAATGAATCTCATCGTGTTCGTGGAGACGGTAATCCGTACGTACGCACGAGCGACAATATCATTCTTTTGATATTAAAATAATATATAATTGGATGGTATATCATATAAAAAGAATAATTATAATCTTATATTTATTATTTACATCATTTATAATCATTATTATACCCATCCAAATGATTAAGTATTTGAATAACAAATCACACCACGACGTGGAGACGGTAATCCGTACATATGCACGTATGGTGACTTTGTCATTTATTGGATGGATGGAATAATGAATATGGTTGTAACATTTTTATAATAACATCACAGTATATAGAAGATACTGGATTTATTATTTTATAAAGGAAACAACAAGGAAAGAAGAAGTGGAATAAGAAAAAACATGAAAGAGGTGTTGGGGTATTTACCTCTTCTTCGGGTTCTTCCTTTTTATTTGATCAAAAATGGCTCCTTAGGTTGTCTTTATGAGTAAAGGAAGGCCTCTAGGATGAAGTTAGGACAGTGTAGAGGATATTTTTTCAGGGTTTGGCCAAGCCAAATTGCTCTGAAGGTGTGAATTTGAGAGAAGGGGAAGTTCCCTTTTATAAGAGGGGTGAGGGGCACCTTAGGAAAAGATTGAAATATTATTTTATAATAAAATTATTTTCAGTTTATAATGGATATAAAATGAGTTATTTAAAGGATAAGGTGTGTATGGGTCTAAAATCACTCAACCAATAGGTTTTATATGGGTTTGGGTCACTATATTTTCCTTATCTTTTAGATATACCTCTTAGTTAAACAGTTTGACATTTACCATGCCTCTTTGTATTTTTATAATATATGGTTAATAAACTTACTATAAACTTACAAGAGAACCTCAAGTGGTTCCTTAATTATAAAAATATTATTATATAAGTCTTTTGGATGAGCCTTAGATTTTTAGGATTATTATATCAACCAGTAGTATTGTATTTTGTAAAAAAACTCATTTATGTGAATTTTGACATTATTTAATAATTGATTTTTGTTAAAGTCAAAAAAACTTTATTACTTAGAAATAAATACATTTACTCAACCTTAACATGTCATAGTCACCTATAAAATTTGTTTATGGCATCAAAAATTTCAAACTATATTTATTTTAGTATTTATAATATCATTTATTTGATTGTTTAATTAATAAGGAAAATACTGCATCATTATTGTGTCATATATAAATATAATTATTTTATGTCTAAAAATTATAAATAAAATATCATGAGGTAGTAAATATTTTTAGATTTTAAATTAATATTTATAGTCTAATATATCAAATATATTACCTCATATAAAAATTGTTTTACTAAAAGATATTTTCTTTTGTTATTTTTGTCTTTACTTTAGATTATTTAATATAAAATGTCATTATCCCTCCCAAGTGGCTCTATGGGGTCCCCAAATCGACCAAAGGATACCCATGTTAAGACATGTATCATACAATATGGTTAGAACACATTTTAGGTTAATTTAATATTATTATAATATTATTTTTTAACCTTATTTACTGGATTTACCCCTTTAACCACAGTAAATAAAATATTTACTAAAGTAAATATTCCTAATGTCTAAAAATAAAATTTACCTATTTACACAATTTGGACCTCCTGATTCCAAATATGGACTCAATTTTTTCAAATTCAAAACACATAAGTGGCAGAAATTATTTTAAAATTAATCCCCGTTGTCAAAACCAAAAGCGTGTTTTTATGAAATAATAACTATCAAAATATTGACACTTGTTTATGTCCAGTTTAATCTTGATATTACATAAAAGGACTTAAATTATATTAAATGATAAAAATATAATCTAATTATACTTAAAAACCATTCAAATGTATAGTTTAACACTATAAATTATTTCGATTAAAAAAATTGTTTTTAATTAAAATTTTGTATTTTCACTATTCATCAAAAATTGAAAGCTTTCAGAAAAATACCAAAAATTCACCCTAAGATAATTTTGATATTCTGAATCCAAAAATGAAGTCTATTTTGAAATATAAAATTTATAAAATTTTAAAAATTGGTTATCACTATTCATAACGGGTAGTTTGATTGGTCGCGGTGTGTTGGAATATCGAAGTTGTGTACAATGCAAGCTATTACATTATTCAAAGGGAAACGTATCATGGAAGCTTGGGGTGTTACATTCTTACCCCTTTTGAAAATTGGGTCCTTTCAATTTTTAAAATTGGTCTTGGGAAAATAATTGAAAGTCACACATCAGAAAAACAGTCAACAAAACTAACACTTTAAAAGAAAGAAAGAGAAGTACAAAGGTCACCCGAGATAACCCACACTAAGATTCCATGTAGGAAAACATGGATATCAAAGATAAAATAAGTTTCAAGTTTTTATGGAGAGGTATAGAAAACATGATTAGGATAAATTTAACAACATGAAAACCACAAACCTGTGATGGTACAAACAGTCATTAGTTTCCCAATAGGAAAAGTAAATAGACAACGTTTTTTTTAAGTTACATTTCATAAAGATAAGAAATTTATTTATGAGATTTACTAAGAACATAAAGATAAATACTTAATTTTTAATTAGAGTTTCATTCTTTAATAAATTTTTACCACTAACTCGTTTTTTTTCCAACGATGAGTATTCAAGATGACCTGGTCACACCAGAAGATCTAGAATCAACTTCTAGAGAATCACATGATCCACAAAGGATAAACTATATATTTACCTTGTCTTTAGAGATTAATCAAAAACAAAATGGTTAGTACAATATCATATGATCCCCAAAAAGGATAATCCTTTAGAGAAATAAACACTAATCTTAATTTCTAAAATTAAACCAACAATACCCCAAAGTTAACTACATACCATTCAATAAATAATTGTCCTTAAATCCTTCAATATAATCAAAACTAATATTGAAACCCAAAACATAGAATAATTTGGTTATATAGTCTTCCATGTTAAATTGTATCTCTGAATGACATTGACTACTCTTAAAGTCACATACTTAAAAGTAATTAACCTAATCACATATTCTCTATTATAGGTTATTCGTTTCCATAAATAACCCAAATCACTATAAATCCACAATAAAAACATAGATAAAAATACACCATTACTCCTCAAATGAAATCTTGTAGTATTATATTTTCCTTAGGCATATAGTGTTCCCAACAGAGTTAACATCTTCCAAAATAACATTTATCATTTAATCACCAAATCATTTTCCTATACTAAGGGTATTCATTTTATAAGACATAAGATCCCCAATCAAATTATTAATGATCAATAAAATAATTTAACTAAAAATAATTATTCACACTAACCAGGGACTTCATGTAGTCTAGTGGTAGGTGATAAATCCCAATCACACTCTGGTTGTGGGTTCGATTCCCACAGCTTTGTCTGACGTGATGGGTTGTCACACGGTCTGCGTGTTGTACTTTTTCAAAAACTATATTTTATAACATTACCAATATGAGATAAATTCCTCAAAATAACAATAACATAATTTAACCAAAAATGTTATCTCATACCTTTCATTTTCATCCCAAAATATAATAACTTGTAATTGCTTCAAACTCAATGATATTATAAAACCAAATGGTTGTTTATAACTATATCCACAAGAGAAAAGATAATTATTCCTCAAATATCATTTTCACATGAAAAATTATAGGGCTACAAATACAAGAGAAAACTATTCCAAAGTAATCCCATCAACAAAGAGAACTAATACTTTTAAATATTTCTCAAACCATTTATTTCCACATAGCTTCTTCTTTGACCAAGAAAATATCCTATAGAATAGGGAATTCACTGGGGAAATGGCCAGGTCCCCTACATTTACGAAAAATGACTGTAAATGGATTATTGGGACCATTTTTATTTTCTTCCATAGTACTCTTAATTTTTCCTCAGTAATTATTTACTTTATGTCCTTCTTTCCCACACATAAATCATTTCTTTGTTCCACTGAGACACTTTCCTAGATGTCTCCTTCCACATTTCCTGCATGATAGAAATTGAGGATTCTTTTCTCCATGGTCTCCACTGCTGGAGCTCTTGTCATTCATCACCTTTCTCTTCATTTTTGTGTCTGGGAGTTGGTTAATATATATGTTGTTGATCATATTTTTTGAAAACTAATTTGTCATGAACACGATATCTTTTACGCCTACACCATTCCATTTTGTTTCTCATTTCTAACACTATTCCCACCTTGTACATCATACTGAAAGTTACTTTGAATTCCTTGGAATCCATCCATTGACTAAAACCAGAACGCATTGGGTGAGTAACAATAGTCATAAAATCATTTAGAGAATATCAAGACACCATATTTTCAATTTGAAACACCTTAGGATTAACCGAGGTCATGTATTCACATCTTATGTTAAAATCCTTCAAATCGGTTTGTATAGAAAATGTAAATTATCCTAAGAATATCCCCTGGGAGTGTTATAACCAATAGTGCAGCAAGCCCCATTGTCATGCATTAGTTCCCATTCGAGCCTACCTCAAATCAGTGTTTTCGGGTTTTACCCTAGGTACATCTGTGCCAGATCTGCCTTTACCTGCTCGTATCCAGACAGGGATGTATTTCTTGGAAAACTCACAAAATCTTTACAATACCAAAATTATATGAAGTTCTTCTATACTAATCCTCAAAGTATATCTTAGGGCTATGTTCTCTAATTAGAGTTTATCTAAATCTAGTTTCAAAGGATTGTACTAAACTTCCTTTGATACCAACTGTAACGCCCTGCCCCTAGTTACCCAGAGTTGGTGTATTATTTTAATACATTAGCATGATTACAAGGAATCAAGTCTCTAAGGACTGATTAGTGTAGTAGTCTTGGAAACAAGATATATACATAAGTTCAACATTACAACTTGAAAAGAAAAATAACACTAATTTATTCCATTAGAAACATCCAAGACTCCAAGATTATTCCTGCAAGTCACTCATAACTAACTCCTTCATATACTAGGAAAATGAAACATAATAAAGGGGTGAGCTCAAATGCTCAGTAAGGCTAAGCAATACAGCGGAAGATAACATAAATATTAAGCATGGTGAATAATTGAAAACACATGCCTTAACGAATAATAAACATGAGCACTTTAAGGAAGGAATATGAGATGAGTAAATAATTCCATAACAAAACATAGTCATGGGTCTTCTACTAGTCGAATAACCAAATGAAATATAAATAGTTAATCCCATAATTATGGAATGCAAAATGCCAGAAATCATAAGCACATAGTCAAGACCTTGTGCCAAGACTACAAATAAGATTTTGTTAAGGCCTTGTGCCAAGAAACTAGTTTGTCTCATTAAATCTACCAACGCATCGAGGAGTTATAGAGGGCTCCACTCATCACTTGCTAAGTCCAATGAATTCCTCATATGAAAAGTTTGAAACATAATCTCAACATTCGTATTAAAACTAGCATACGAAATGTCAATATTTTAACTACAAACCTTGAATGGCATAAAAATAGCACATCCACAGTCAAACATAACTCATTCAATACAATATGGAGGATTGTATTATAATATATTAATCTCAGTCGAGAATAATGAAGTATATTTACATTGATTAAAATAATCATCGAAACTATTTGAGAGAAATATCCCCCTTTTCTTGAAAACATTTAAAAGTCACATTATTTATTAATAATCCATTTAAAATAGATTTTTTAATCAAAGTGTCTCATACCACTTCGAAACTTTTTAAAGTAATTAACATTTTAAAACATTAATGTCCAAATAAATAAATCTATAAAAACATTTTTAAAACATAGACATTAATGAGAAACATTTAGATGAATAAAGTTTTTAAACATTTAAAATAATATTTTAGTCAGAGTTCCTAACCAAATGAGAGACGCTTGAATACAAATAATTGAGGTAATAAAGACTTTAAAATATCATGAGAATAAAGGGATTCATGATATATTATGTCAAAGTACAACATATACACCAAATGAACGTGAATTGGCTCATAACAACAAAGAAGTCTCAATGGAAGGTAAGTTGAGATGAAATCACTTATAAAGACCATATTCTTAGGTTAAGGATAAATCAATGACATAATTATGTGTAAAAAATATAAATACACTAAATATTTTTGGATATTCAGTGTAAATCAATCAGAGGACATTCACACATATTCTTTTAAAAACAACACTAATGACTTGGATGTTTAACTCAATGAATGGAAATTGAATTAAGACTACTCTTATCAAGTTCATATCAATGACTTGAGAAACAATAAATGGAGTGATTATGTGTATCAAAAGTATATACACACAAAATGGATTGTAAATTACTACATAAATATTAAATAGTGATTCCACACAAAATCTTGGAGTAAAATAATCAATGAGGTATGCGTAAAGTAAATCACAATGAGTGGAAATTGAAATTTGAAATCCCCTTTCTGATTTGGTAACTCGTGAAACATACAACCCATGAAAGAAGGATTATTAAATGAAGTTGAAAATAATCATATATTAAATTATATTACACAATAAATACAATCATGTCCAGTATATACACCACACAAAAAGAAATACTGGCAATACATCATGAATCTCACGGGAATAAGAAGTGAGATGAAATCCCCTAACCACGTCATAATCAATCGAGACGTATGACCAAAAGTTAATAACCATAAAATGATTTAAATAATACCATGAATATATAGATAATCATGACAATATATATCAAATGGTGGTACACAGTACACCACATGCAATAAATAAGTAGCGAATAATGGAAATCTCAGGAAATTAAGAGTGAGATAAGAAACCCCTTACTTTGTACTCTTCCTTGGTCAAGGGTAGTTTAAAATTCTGTATAATTGTTAAATGATTATTATTAAATTATAAAGAAACATATACATTAATATGATATCATATATTATCTTATAATATTACTTTGTTAATGATATTTCAGTAGTATCATCGTTTCGGGTGTTAACTGATTTGTTTTCCTTTATATGCTTTGTTACGTAAGTATTGTTTGTTATGGATAGGATGCATATTATTTGTACTCATAATGATATTAAGTCTTTAAAAATTATTTTTAACCATAAAATGAAAATTATTCTTGAATGGATACGATGGGGAATGAATCTCATCGCGTTCATGGAGACGGTAATCCTTACGTACGCACGAGCGACAATATCATTATTTTGATATTAAAATCATATATAATTGGATGTTATATCATATAACAGAACCATTATTATGTTATATTTATTATTTAAATCATTTATACTCATTATTATACCCATCCAAATGATGAATTATTTGAATAACAAATCACACTACGACATGGAGACGGTAATCTCTATGTACGCACGTATGGTGACTTTTTCATTTATAGGATGGATAGAATAATGAATATGGTTATAAACTTTTTATAATAACATAACAGTATATATAAGATACTGGATTTATTATTTTATTATGGAAACAACAAGGAAATAAGAAGTGGAAGAAGAAAAAACATGAAAGAGATGGTGAGATATTTACCTCTTCTTCGGGTTCTTCCTTTTGATTTGATCAAAAGGGATACGTGGGTTTCCTTTATGACTAAAGGAAGGCCTCTAGGAGGAATTTAGAACTGTGGAGAGGATATTGTTTCAGGGTTTGGCCGAACCAAATGGCTATGAAGGTGTGAATTTGAGAGAAGGGGAAGTGCCCTTTTATAAGAGGGGTGAGGGGAAACTTAGGAAAAGATTGAAATATTATTTTATAATAAAATTATTTTGGGTTTATAATAGATCAAAAATGAATTATTAAAAGGATAAGGTAGGGATGGGTCTAAAATCACTCTACCAATTGGTTTTAGATATGTTTGGGTCACTATATTAACCTTATAATTTAGATTTAACTCTTACTTAAATAGTTTGACATTTACCATGCCTCTTTGTAATTTTATATTATGTGGTTAATAAACTTACTATAAACTTAAAAGCTAACCCCAATTGGTTAATTAATGATACACATGTCATTATATAATTCTTTTGGCTGAACCTTAGATTTTTAGTATTATTATAGCAACCAATAATGTTGTCTTTGTTTTAAAAAATCATTTATGTCAATTTTGACATTATTTATTAATTGATTTTTGTTAAAGTCCTAAAAACATTATTACTTATAAATAAACACATTTAATAAACCCTAACATGTCATAGTCACCTATAAATTTTTTTTTATGGAATCAAAAATTTCAAATTATATTTATTTTAGTATTTATAATATCATTTATTTGATTGCTTCATTAATAAGGAAAATATTGCATCATTATTGTGTCATATATAAATATATTTATTTTATGTCTAAAATTTATAAATAAAATATCATGAGGTAGGAAATATTTTTAGATTTATAATGATTATTTATAGTCGAATATATCAATTATATAACCTCTTATAAAAAATTATTTACTAAAATATATTTTCTTTTGTTATTTTTGTCTTTACTTTAGATTATTTAATATAAAATATCATTATCACTCCCAAGTGGCTCTATGGGGTCCCAAAATCGACCCAAGGAAGCCCATGGTCATAAATTTATCAGCCAATAGGGTTAGTAAATGTTTTAGGGTAATTTAATATTATTATAATATTATTTGTTTACTCTTATTTACTGGATTTACCCATTTAACCACGGTAAATAAAATATTTACTGAATGAAATATTCCTAATGTCTAAAAATAAAAGTTACCTATTTACACAATTTGGACCTCTTGATTCCAAATATGAAATCCATTTTTTCAAATTCAAAACAGTGAAGTGGGAGAAATTAATTTAAAATTAATTCCCTTTTTCCAAATAAAAAGCGTGTTTTTATAAAATAATAACTATCAACATATTGACACATGTTTATGTCCAGTTTAATCATGAGATTACATCAAATGACTTAAATTATATTAAATGATAAAAATATAATCTAATGATACTTAAAAACCATTAAAATTTATAATTTAACACTATAAATTATTTTGATTAAAGAGTTGTTTTTAATTAAAATTTAGTTTTTTCACTATTCATCGAAAATTGAAAGTTTTCAGAAAAATACCAAAAATTCACCCAAAGATAATTTCAATATTCCAAATCCAAAAATGAAGTCCATTTTGAAAGATAAAATTTATAAAATATCAAAAATTGGTCATTCCTATTCATAATGGCTGGTTTGATTGGTCGTGGTGTGTTCGAATCTCGAAGTTGCGTACAATGCAAGCTATTACATTATTCAAAGGTAAACATAGCGAGAAAGCTTCGGGTGTTAAATTCTTCCCCCCTTTTGGAAATTTAGTCCTCGTGATTTTTAAAATTTGTCTTGGGAACATAATTTAAAGTCTCACATCGGAAAAAGAGTCAATAAAACTATCACTTTAAAAGAAAGAAAGAGAAATACAAAGGTCACCCAAGATAACCCATACTAGGATTCCATGTACGAAAACATGGATATGGAAGGTAAAATAAGTGAAGTTCATATGGAGAGGGATAGAAAATATTATTAGGAGAAATTTAACAACAAGAAAACCACAAACTTGTGATGGGATAAATGGTCATTAGTTTCCCAGTATGAAAAGTAAACGAACAGCGTTTTTTTTTTAAGTTACATTTCATAAATATGAGAAATTTATTTATGATATTGACTAAGAAAATAGAGAGATATACTTAATTTTTAAGTAGAGTATCATTCTTTAATAAATTTCTACCACTAACTCATTTTTTTCAAACGATGAGTATTCATGATGACTTGGTCACACCGGAAGAGCTATAATCAAATTATACAGAATCACATGATCCACAAAGGATAAACTATATATTTATGTTGTTTTTAGAGATTAATCAAATCCAAAATGGTTAGTACCAAATCAGATGATCCCCCAAAAGGATAATCCGTTAGAGAAAGAAACACTCATCTTAATTTTTAAAATTAAACCAACAATACCCCAAAGTTAAATAAATATCATTCAATGAACAATTGTACTTAAAATCCTTCAATATAATCCAAACTAATATTGAAACCCAAAACTTAGAATAATTTGGTTATGTAGTCTTCCATGTTAAATTGTATCTCCAAATGACATCGACTACTCTTAAATTCATATACTTAAAAGTAATTAACCTAATCACATATTCTATATTATAGGTTAATCATTTGCATAAATAACCCAAATCACTATAAATTCACAATAAAAACATAGATAAAAATCCACCATTAATCCTCAAATAAAATCCCACAGTATTCTATTTTCCTTAGGCATATAGTGTTCCCAATAGATAGAATGTCTTCTAAAATAAAATTTATCACTTAATCACCAAATCATTTTCCTAAACTAAGGGTATTCAATTGATAAGACATAATATCCCAAATCAACTTATTATTGATCAATAAAACAATTTAACTAAAAATAATTAGTCACACTAACCACAGACTTCACGTAGTCCAATGGTAGGCGATAAAACCCAATCACACTCTGGTTGTGGGTTCGATTCCCACAGCTTTGTCCGACGTGATGGGTTGTCACACGGCCCGCATGTTGTCCTTTTTCAAAAACTATATTTTATAACATTACCAAAATCAGATAAATTACTCAAAATAACCATAACATAATTTAACCACAAATGTTATCTCATACCTTACATTTTCATCCCAAAATATAATAACTTGTAATTGCCTCAAACTCAGTGATCATATAAAACCAAATGGTTATTTATAACTATATCCATAAGATAAAAGATAATTCTTCCTCAAATATAATTTTCACATGACAAACTTCAGGGTTACAAATATAAGAGAAAATTATTCCAAAGTAATCCCATCAACAAAGAGCACTACTATTTTTAAACATTTCTCCAACCATTTATTTCCACATAGCTTCTTATTTGACCAATAAAATATCCTGTAGAATAGGGAATTTGCTCGAGAAATGTCTAGGTCCCCTACATTTACGGAAAATGACTGTAAATGTATTCTTGGGACCATTTTTATTTTCTTCAACAGTACTCTTCATTTTTCCTCAGCAATTCTTTACTTTCTCTCCTTCTTTCCCACACGTAAAGCATTTCTTTATTCTATTGAGACACATTCCTGGGTGTCTCCTTCCACATTTCCTGCATTATAGAAATTGAGGATTCTTTTCTCCATGGTCTCCACTGCTAGAGCTCTTATCATTCATCACCTTTCTCTTCTTTTTTGAGTCTGGGAGTTGGTTAATATATATGTTATTGATCATATTTTTTGAAAACAGATTTGGATTGAACATAATATCTTTTACGCCTATCAACATTCCATATTGTTGCTCATTTCCACCACTGTTACCACCTTTTACATCATTCTCAATGTTACTATGTCTTTTTTGGAATCCAACCATTGACTAAAACTAGAAAGCATTGTGTGAGTAACAATAGTCATAAAATCATTTGGAGAATATCATGACACCATATTTTCAATTTGAAACACCTTAGGATTAACCAAGGTAATTTATTCACATATTATATTAAAATCCTTCAAGTGGGTTTGTAAAGAAAATGTAAATTATCCTAAACATATCCCTTGGGAGTGTCGTAACCAAGAGTGCAGCAAATCCCATTGTCATGCACTAGTTCCCGTTCGAGTCAAGCTCAAAGTGGTGTTTTTGGGTTTCACCCCTAGGTACATTTGTGCCAGAGCTGCCTCCACCTGCTTGTATCCAGACAGGGATTTATTGCTTGGAAAACTCACAGAATCTCTACAATACCAAAATTCTAAGAAAATCTTCTATACTAATCCTCAAAGTCTATCTTAGGGCTATGTTCTCTAATCAGAGTTTATCTAAATATAGTTTCCAAGGTTTGTACTAAACTTTCTCTGATACCAACTATAACACCCCAGCCCTAGTTACCCAGAGTTGGTGCATTATTTTAATACATTGGAATGATTACAAGGAATCAAGTCCCGAAGGACCAATAATTTTAGTAGTATTGGAAACAAGATACATACATAAGTTCAACATTACAACTTGAAAAGAAAAATAACACTAATTTATTCCATTAGAAACATCCAAGTCTCCAAGATTATGTCTTCAAGGCACTCATATCTAACTCCTTCATATCCTAGGAAAATAAAACATAATAAAGGGCTGAGCTCAAACACTCAGTAAGGGTAAGCAATACAGCGTAAGATAACATAAATATTAAGCATGGTGAATATTTAAAAACACATTACTTAATGAATAATAAACATGATCACTTTATGGAGGAAATATGAGATGAGTAAATAAATAAAACATAGTCATGGGTATTCTACTAGTCAAATAACCACATGAAATATCAATAGCTAATATCATAATGATGGAATGCATAATGTCGGACATCATAATCACATAATCAAGGCCTCGTGCCAAGACTACAAATAAGATTTTGTCAAGGCCTTGTGACAAGACACTTGTTTGTCTAATGAGACCTACTGATGCATCGAGGGGCTATAGCGAGCTCCACCTGTCACTTACTAATTCCAATTCATTCCTTATATGAAAAGGTAGAAACATAATCTCAACATTCGTATTAAAACTAGCATACGAAATGACAATATTTTAACCACAAACCTTGAATAGAATAAAAATATCACATCCACAGTCAAACATAACACATTTAATAAAATATATAAGATTTTATTATAATATATTAACCTCAATCGAGAATAATAAAGTATATTTACATTGATGAAAATAATCATCGACACTCTTTGAGAGAAATACCCCCTTTTCTTGAAAACATTTAAAAGTCACATTATTTATCAAGAATCCATTTAAAATATATTTTTGAATCAAAGTGTCCCATGACACTTTGAAAATTTTGAAAGAAATTAACATTTTAATACATTAATGTCCAAATAAATAAATCCTTAAAACCATTTTTAAAACATGGACATTAATGAGAAAGATTTAGAAGAATAAAGTTTTTAAACATTTAAAATGATATTTTAGTTAGAGTTCCTAACCAAATGAGAGACGCTTGAATAAAAATAATTGAGGTAATAAAAACATAACAATATCATGAGAATAAAGGGATTCATGATATATTATGTCAAAGTACAATATATATACTAAATAAAAGTGAATTGGTGCATAAAAACAAAGAAGTCTCAATGGAATGTAAGTTGAGATGAAATCACTTATAAAGACCATATCCTTAGGTTAAGGATAAATCAATGACATAATTATATGTGAAAAATATAAATACACTAAATATGGTTGGATATTCAATGTAAATCAATCAGAGTACATTCACACATATTCTTGTAATAAAACAACACCAATGACTTGGATGTTTAACTCAATGAATGGAAATTGAGTTAAGATTACTCTTATCGAGTTCATATCAATGACTTGAGAAATAATAAATGGAGTGATTATTTGTATCAAAAGTATATCCACACAAATGGGAGTATAAACTAATACATAAATAATAAATAGTGATTCCACACATAATCATGGAGTAAAGTAATCAATGAAGTATGTGTAATGTAAAGCACAATGAGTGGAAATTGAAATTTGAAATTCCCTTTCCAATTTGGTAACTCACAAAACATATACCCCATCAAATAAATATTATTAAATGAACTTGTAAATACCCATAGATTAAATTATATTACACAAGGAATACAATCATGTCCAGTACATACACCACGCAAAAGTAAATAGTGGCAATACATCATGGATCTCACGGGAATAAGGAGTGAGATGAAATCCCCTTAACACGTTGTAATCAATCGAGTCATATGACCAAAAGTTTATAACCACCAAATTATTCACATAATACCATGTATATAAAGGGAATCATGACAATATATATCAAATTTCAATACACAATACACCACATGAAATAAATAAGTAGCGAAGAATGGAAATCTCACGAAATTAAGAGTGAGATAAGAAACCCCTCACTTTGTACTTTTCATTGGTCGAGGGTAGGTTAATATCCTGTATAATGGTTAAATAATTATTATTAAATTATAAAATAACCACATACATTAATATGATATCATATATGATCTTCTAATATTTCTTTGTTAATGATATTTCAGTAGTATCGTCGTTTTGGGTGTTAACTGATTCGTTTTCCTTTATATTCTTTGTTACGTAAGTATTGTTTGTTATGGATAGGATGTATATTATTCATATTCAGAATATTATTATGTATATAAACATTATTTTTAACCATCAAATGAAAATTAGTCTTGAATGGATATGATGGGGAATGAATCTCATCGCGTTCGTGGAGACGGTAATCCGTACATACGCACGAGCAACAATATTATTCTTTTGATATTAAAATCATATATAATTGGATGGTATATAATTTAAAAAGAATCATTATCCTGTTATATTTATTATTTACGTCATTTATACTCATTATTATACCCATCCAAATGATGAAGTATTTGAATAACAAATCACACCACGACGTGGAGACGGTAATCCGTATGTATGCACGTATGGTGACTTTGTCATTTATAGGATGGATAGAATAATGAATATGGTTTTAACATTTTTATAATAACATAACATTATATAGAAGATACTGGATTTATTATTTTATAATGGAAACAACAAGGAAAGAATAAGTGGAAGAAGAAAAAACATGAAAGAGGTGGTGAGATATTAACCTCTTCTTCATGTTCTTTCTTTTGATTTGATCAAAAGGGATTATTAGGTTGTATTTATGATTAAAGGAAGGCCTATAGGTTGAATTGAGGACTGTGGAGAGGATATTTGGTCAGGTTTTGGCCGACACAAATTTCTCTAAAGGTGTGAATTTGAGAGAAGGGTAAGTTCCCTTTTATAAGAGGGGTGAGGGGCACCTTAGGAAAATATTGAAATATTATTTTATAATAAACTTATTTTCGGTTTCTAATGGCTCAAAAATAAATTATTTAAAGGATACGGTGGGTATGGGTCGAAAATCACTCAAAAAATAGGTTTTAGATAGGTTTAGGTCACTATATTAACCTAATCTTTTAGATTTAACTCTTAGTAAAATAGTTTGATATTTATCATGCCTCTTTGTATTTTTATATTATATGGTTAATAAACTTACTATAAACATCCAAGAGAACCCAAAGTGGTTCTTTAATGATACACCTATCATTATATAAGTCTTTTTTCTGAACCTTAGATTTTTAGGATTATTATATCAACCGATAATATTGTATTTGTTTAAAAACTCATTTATGTCAATTTTGACATTATTTAATAATTTACTTTTGTTAAAGTCCTAACAACTTTATTACTTAAAAATAAATACATTTAATAAACCCTAACATGTCATAGCAACCTATAAAATATGTTTATGGAATCAAAATTGTCAAATTATATTTATTTTAGTATTTATAATATCATTTATTTGATTTTTCATTAATAAGGAAAATACTGCATCATTATTATGTCATATATAAATATATTTATTTTATGTCTAAAAATTGTAAATAAAATATCCTGAGGTAGTAAATATTTTTATATTTATAATGAATATTTATAGTCAAATATATCAATTATATAACCTCATATAAAAATTTTTTTACTAAAAGATATTTTCTTTTTTTATTTTTGTCTTTACTTTAGCTTATTTAATATAAAATGTTATTATCACTCCCAAGTGGCTCTATGGGGTCAAAAAATAGACCTAAGGATGCCCATGGTCAGAAATATATCATCCAATAGGGTTATTACATTTGTAAGGGTAATTTAATATTATTATATTTTTAACCTTGTTTACTGGATTTACCCCTTTAACCACAGTAAATAAAATATCTACTGAAGTAAATATTCCTAATGTCGAAAAATAAAAGTTACATATTTACACAATTTGGACCTCCTGATTCAAAATATGGAATCTATTTTTTCAAATTTAAAACACATAAGTGGATGAAATTAATTTAAAATTAATTCTTGTTGTCAAAACAAAAAAGCGTGTTTTTATGAAATAATAACTATCAAAAGATTGACACTTGTTTCTATCTAGTTTTTTCGTGATATTACATCCAATGACTTAAATTATATTAAATGATAAAAATATAATCTAATTATAGTTAAACCCCATTAAAATGTATAATTTAACACTATAAATTATTTCGATTAAAAAAGTTCTTTTTAATTAAAATTTAGTTTTTTCACTATTCATCAAAAATTGATAGTTTTCAGAAAAATACCAAAAATTCACCCTAAGATAATTTTGATATTCCAAATCCAAAAATTAAGTCCATTTTGAAAGATAAAATTTATAAAATTTCAAAAAGTTGGTATTACTATTCATAACGGCTAGTTTGATTGGTCGCGGTGTGTTAGAATCTCGAAGTTGCGTACAATGCAAGTTATTACATTATTCAAAGGGAAACATACCGTGGAAGATTGGGGTGTTTCATCTGCCTTCATGGAAAAGAGAATAGGGGATACCCAATGATAAATACTTGGGTGACCAAAACCTTTCTCCATCAAATCATCCAACTAAATCATGATCTATTTAAGATTTGATGTACCCATATGATAAGAGGGTATAGAGATCAGTTGCATATCTGTAACTAGATCAATCATCATATCTATATCCTTTTATTGAGTAATTACAAAGAAATAATTTAGAAAAACATTTTGAAAATCCTAAAAAACAACTGCAATATTACCCACAAAATAATCATCATCAGGATCAACCATAATAGTGGACAACAAACATCTAATCTCTGGGAGGGGAGGTCCTACATTAATGGATCTCAGGTCCCACTCACTCTGGAATACCTGAGAACTCCCATCAACAGCAACAGAAAAATCATGACGATGATAACATTCAACCTTTGCATGATGAGCAATAAGACAATCCATCCTAATGATGACTATAAACATATTCAAATCAAGAGAAAAAAAATACCAAACTAAAATTGAATTGACTATCGATAGAGAACAAGAACGATATTGAAACCCATTATCTTTCCTCATTCCAAGAGTTTTCACAAACTTTATAAGAAAAGGATATGTGATCCATTGTAATTTTAAAAATATCCAAAAAATAGTAATATATAAATTATAGAGAGGAACTTGTATCGAATAAATCATTCACTACTGAAGATGTAATAAATACGGTGCCTATCAATATCACTGGACCCACATCAACCTCCATCAGAAACTCATCTTTTTCATGAAGGTTCTTCACTCTTGAAGCCTATGGATGGATATTTTTTGTCTTTGAAACATATAACTGTTCCATAGTATCCTTTGGATCTTAAAATCCTTGACTGTAATGAGGAATATACAAAGCCTGAAAGAAACATTATTGATGAACATAACATAAAAAACTGTTACACATATTCACAGGTGAATAATAAGAATTTCATGTGTACCTGACCTTTCCACACTGATAGTGATTCAGGGTACACTATAGGTTGTAAATGATGGTTCAGAGGAGGCCCACTACTGAAATCCACCTCCAACACTCCAATAATGACCATTCCACTTTCTCTTCCTTCCCTATGTTCCACTAAAACATTCTTTGGGTGGAAGATATGGGGAAGAATAACCAGCCTTGTCTGTCATATCTAGTACTTTAATCATTTCCCTATCTACTGAATTTGTATAGGTTAAAAGTTTCAAAATGAATACTTATGATCTGATATGTGGTTTCAACCCCTATAATAACTTCTGAGACTTTATACGGTCAATATTTACTACCTCTGGAGAAAAAATTAACCATATCCATGAATTAATTGGTTTATGTCAACAATAAATGTTCTCCCTGCTATAAGAAGATAAAATTTAGAGACTTTTACAACATTAGAGACTCTAAAAAACTTTTTAAAAAAGAGGGTCTTGATACCCTTCCAGTCTAACCCCACATGCCTATATTCATATACCATGGAATCTCAACATCCCTTACTATGACCCTTAATTCTGAACACTATACATGTCACCTTAACAAAGTGTATCTAGGGACTCAAAGATCTAATCAATTTCATATATCCAATCATTCATCTCTTAATGTCCATTAATACCATTAAATGGAATTGTATTAATGCATAAGAACTCTGGAAATCGATCCCTTTCTCCTCCATATCCTAGATGTACATCAAAAACTACGTTCTAGACTTGCTGTACAATTTGGTCGACAACATGAACTGACTGCATGATAACCTCGATGATATTCCAATCTAGAGGTGGATTACTTTAAGGAGAATCCACTACACTCTCCTAAGGAACCCATGGAAGATGTATCAGAGGAATACTGTTTCACACCAAAGCAAAAGAAACAATCATGCAATGGGATAATCTTAGTTCAAACCAAAGAAAACATAAGAAAAAAACTGAGATTAATATCAAGAAATCAAAATAGGATACACACACCCCAATATCCCATGGTAACTTGAGTCTAGTATTAGAAATATTTGGTAACACACTCATCACAACATACCTTTTATGTCCCAAAAAATCACATATCCAGCCTACCAACTACTCAAAACTAATAATAACCTAACCTCTGATACCAAAATATGACAAACCCGACCCGAATACCCTATCAAACCAATACCCAACCCAAACTGTCACAGACCATAAGGGAGTTCCCAAACCCCACAGGCTAGTGAAAAGCACCCATGCATCAACAATAATAAGAGGGAATGATTTCAACCAACCTAAACAAGATAACATGGGATACATATATATGGAATATAAAAATAGAGAAAATGATAAAAGAAAGTATATTCCAAAACAAAAAATAAATAATTTAAGTGATACAACTCAAAAACATCTAAATAGTTCTAAAATACAATTCTAATAGAAAATGATTAAAAAAAATAAAATAGATACTCTATGTGACAACAATGAAAAACTCCCACCATCTCACCATCAGCTACCTAGACACATCTTACATAAACCTCACTTCCTAACTATGGAACCTTATAATTACCTACATTGAATGACATAACAATTTATATGCACTACTAATGATATGTTTATGGTTTGAGCTAAATTGGATCAGTAGGATCCCACCTAAGTGTTCCATATCAAGTCTATATACAATAATCTGAAAATGATCACTTTAAAGAAAATAATGAATGATAAACAATTAAATAGTTTTTATATCAAAAGCATGGTAAAATATTTCCCCCTTTCCACATTTTCAAATATTATAGGTAAACCAGTTTCAAATCATATCACATATAACAATTAAATCAAAGAAAATAATGTATCATATATCATATCAAATCCTAACAATCCAAACCAAATCATAGATAACATCTCACCAAGGATCACTATAGATCAAGTGGGCTAGAATACTTATACCTAAACATAGAAAATCCTACACATCAAGCCTCTAGATATATTCATCAAATCTAGAGAGTAGAGGAACACCCCAGATATTGAACCTCCCGATAATAACTACAAATTCCATAGAACAATGAGCCTAAGTAGAAGAAAAACACCCAATGAGTAAACCCCATATAGTATCAACAGACAAGGCCTATTAATACACCTTCAACATAAATACCTGATTCTTCCCATGTTCTAAATTTTCCAAACCATTCATTGAAAACCATTTCATAAATCCAATTAACAATTCTTTGAAAATAACTTTTATTTTAGAAAAACATGGCTAAAACAATATTTCCTTGAAACCCCATTTTAACACACATAATTAAATCATGAAAATTAATTTATAAAAGAATTTATAAAACCATAGAAATAAAATTCATCTAATATAGGCTACAGACAGAACCTTCTACCTCAATCTTGGGTCACACACACCTGAAATGGGATTCACCAATAAGTAAGAACATAAGGAAAATAATGGAGGCCCTATAATCAATCCTTACATCTAGAAATAAATTCAAGAAGAGAAGTGGTCAGCGGAGAGGAAAGATCACAACATACCTCAAAGAAATCACGTACAGCACCACAACCAATATGAAGGTAAAAATTTGGAAGATGATCACTCAAAAAATCTCAAAAGGATCAAGAATACTAACATAAAATATCAATGGATCAATAAAAAAATTGCAATGGTGCTACCATAATCAATGGAAATGAATAAGTGTAAGGATATCTTACCCTGTGAGATTAACCTAAACAACCAAAAGGATCAATCACTAAACAAATGAATCAGAAGAAGATTAGATCCCCATAATCACTTAAGAGAGATCCTAGGTCTTGAGAGAAAATCCTACACACTAAATGAATGGTTAATCATCCGTGCAACTCCCTAAAAATAACTAATCTAGAAAACATCCACGATATGAATTTATTGATTAACAAATGATGATAAAAAATGTGTAGACTCGACTTAAAAATACCTACTTTGTCCATTTCATGGTATGAACCGTATTCACAATGTTTAAACCTTTCACACTTTGAACCAATTCATAGTATCTTCTTGGAAACCAATACACGACTTGTAACCTTTCATGATGTGAAAATTCAATTTGGGAAATAAATAGTCCAGACTCTAAATAAAGAACCTGAACCATATATGGTGTTCACTAAAATTGGGGAGAACCCTGCAAAGCCTTTTACACATTTATAACCATACCTCATTAATTCAAACAAATTGACATCACCAAAATTTAGGTAATTTTCAACAGTAAAGGATCTATATCCTCAAAATCCCCAAAAATGCACCCAAATGATGAGGGAAACAAAAAGAGAGAGGAGGAATGCCTAAGATAGGGTAATGGGACTTTACATATATGATGTTTCTAAGAATGAGATTTAGAGAATAAAATGGCACAATTAACCTCATTATATTGAACATCATGTTACCAGGGTTCTTCGAGTATGATAAATTTTTTTGAGAACTTCTAGAATTTTTTCACCTCATCTTCATGGGTTTTTTCCAATGAGGGTTTTGTATCACGTTGTAGTGAAGAGAAATTCCACTATGATTGGATCATTTAGGTAATATTTGTTTGGTTATTATTTGGTTACTTGTGAAATTATAAAATTATTTTTTTAAAATGGATTATTTTTCTTAGGGGTGAAACTGAGAGTTTTTAAGAAATAGATTTTTGAACATGGAAAAATCTAGTTTGAATCTTTTATCATTATTGATTACTCATATAAATATGATAATTAATTCAAGAATAGATTGTTTTTTATATTTTATTTATCTTTATAGATTAAATGAACTAAAATTGGTGTGAAACTTGAATATAAATTGGTAATGTCTCTAATAAAAAAATTAAGTAAATGATAATTGAATCAATACTATTTTAAGAGATTGTTGACCATTTAAGATTAATAACTAAAATGCATAACTATTTTTATGATTACTATTTTCATTTTCATAATGGTTATTTAGATTCCTTTACTATAGAAAAACTATACACATGATTTAGTGATTTTTAATTAGCCTAAAATTTTATGATATTCATGACAAAACTTGGGATGATTAAAATTTAATGATTTTTTATTTTGGTGAATATTGACTCCAATTAAACATATAGAATTATAGAAGTTGAACTATATTTATTTTGGTTAATTTGTAAACATAAGAAATAATAGAAAGCTATTTAAACTTCATGAGGTGTATGTATTTAGTCAATAAGGTCTACTATAATTTTTAGTATACGAGGTAATATGTTATCGGTTAAATAGGATAACATGCTATAATATTAAACTATTTTTCAACCTATAAAATTTTTAGCATAATTATCATGATATCATGTATATGTAAGAACCTAGATCTTCATTTTAGGTATGGATCTTTATTTCATGTTGTTTTTGATAAAAAGGGTAGAATTGGGAAATTTTCTAAGTACACGTTGTGTACTTTTGAGTACATGTCGTGTACCCGATTTCCACGTGTATCCATGTACTGGCCGTGTAACGGCCGAATACATGGCTGTGTGGGTGACCTGGAAGACCACCTAAAGTGAGGTTCGGTTGAGTCTAGTACACGGCGTGTATATTAAATGAACATGTTATGTACTTTTCTTTTTATTTGTTATATCGGTGCAAGATCATGTCTCACATCCATAAACACTTTCTTCTCCACATGTTTCATACAGGAGAGCAACGTACTACTAAATATTTTCGAGCTCCTCCCATTCCTCCGTCTAAGCTCTGATTGAGACACCTTTGGGTGCATTGGATTCCCAATGGTGAGTTCTCTCTTCCCCTAGAGCCTCTCTTCCTGATTTCTCATCTCTCGTGAGTTATTGAGGGTTGATCATTTTTACCCATTTTGTAGATCTACGTCATTCTAGGCTGATTCAAGGGCTGAAGTTCAAGAGTGTTCTTCGTTCAACATTGAGGTAGGTAGTTTGTGCCTTTCTTTAATTTTCTTTGGATTATATATGCTAAAAGTGATGAATATCCATTTCGAGGGTATTGTGTGTTTTGGAATTTAACCATGTTTAAGACCTGTTATGGTGTGTTTGATTGATAAAGGGTTATTTGATTATGCATAATTTTTATTACCTTGATTATGGATGTGTTTTCCCATGTTTGATTGATTATGTCTGTTGGGTCTAGGAAGCATGTTAGGATTTCTTGTTTTCCAGGCCTCATGTTGTTAAGATAGAGTTGCAGATTATATGAGATATGTGTGTTTCGCATTGTGAAAGTATGACTAAGGGGAATTGACTGTGAGAGCTTCCTGAGGTAGGGTTATTTATGTATATATTTTTTTTTATGTTGACCAAGAGGTATTGACTATGAGAGCTTCCATGTGGTCATAGACCAGAAGGGTTAGACCATGAGAGCTACCCAGAGGATCATTATTAAATGAATGTTGGATCATAGGGCGTTGACTATGAGAGCTTCTAGGGGGTCATTATAATTTATTATTTTTATGCAAACTAAGTATTATTTACTGTGAGAGCTACCCAAGTGGTCGTTTGTAATTGATTAGTGCTATATGGGACCAAATGGGTTAGACTATGTGAGCTCACCCAGAGGATCATTATTACTTATTGAATTGTTAATATGTTAAAACATAGGGGTTATATTGTGATAACTTTCCCAGAGGGTTTCTTTTAAATGATTGAATTATTGTGGTGAGCCTACCAAGACAAAGCCCAACCTTGGACTTGGTCTTACATATTTTTTTAGATGGTATTTTGAGACGTCTATTTATTATATTATACAGCGGGATAGAGAGATTAGGCTAGATACTGTGGTTAAATTATTCAATGGTTTTAATAATTTATAAATGAAAATAAATATAATTGAAAACTATAGGATTTTTTACTTTTGAATACTTCCTATTTTATTGCTTCATTTCTGCATATTCTCTGCTATATATATTCACTGATAGTTAGGCACAGATCTTTTGGTGTTTTCCTACTGGGATTTATCTCAAACCCTGTTTGGGTCATACTTTTAGTCCCAAATAGATTATATGGTTTCAGTTATAGATAATGTTCAACACCCTTCTTCATCAGGTGCTTGATTGTTGTTGGAGCTGGTGAGCATGGGACCAAGGTGAGGCTTGAGATGCTGTTGGATTTTACTTGTTCTTTTATATTTTGGTTTAGTATTGTATTTCCAACATTGTGACTTGTTTGGCTGATTTCATAGATATATGTGACATGCATCATTTATATATATTCTTTAGTTGTTTATTTAATATCAGACTTCTTCTATTTACTTTGTTGTATGGTATTACTTCTTCTGTTGTTGTTTATTATTTTTTATTCCACTATACATACTCTTCCAATTAGTTCATAGTTTCCCCACTATCACACCCAAGTCCCACGATGCTAGTCAGCAGCCTCTGGCATTTAGGGAAATTCTCTTGAAGCCATGTGACCTATCGGGTACGGGGCACCTTGGGGCAGCACCTGGATCTGGGATGTTACAGTTTAAATCTATGATATATTAATTATTTAATCTATGTATCAGTTTAGAATGTCCAGTTAGTAAAACTTGGAAAATTTTGAAGCTTTGAGTATCATGATAAAAATAGGATCATGCAATGCTTTTTGTAAAAAATTATTTTCTTTCTTTTTGAAAATAAATGAATATGAATCAATTTTTATTAAAAACTAACATAAATTTTTATTTTATTAAACTAGTTTATTGATCCTATGTTGATAACAAATGTATTATCTTTTTCATTTATATGAAAATATTTACATATTGTTCAAGTATTGTTTATTAGTAGTAAAATGTTTTTTTTTCTATTCTTTTCATGATATTCTTTAATTAGTTATGTTTTTCTTAAAAATAGGTTTCCAAACGAAGGAATATAATTAGTAGGTTTTCATTAAAAATGTTTTTTTAATTTAAAAAATAATTAACAAAAATTATTTTATGGTGTTTTCAATGAATGTTTTTTTGGTATTTCAGTTATATAAAAATATTTAAATAATTCTATTGAAATGGTACCTGAGGGAAAGTATTTCTAAAAGGAAACCATTAATTATTTTTAAAACCTCTAATTATTTGTTCTATAATGTGTTTTGTTTTATAAAGGTGCATTGTTTAATTTTTGTATTTAAATATATTTTATAGAAAAGTGATTATCCTAAATAGTTTTACTAGTATTATAATTTTATAATGGTTTCTTTAAATGGGTTTCTAATGAAAGTAAATTTCTAATTAAAACCATGTCATTTTTTGGTAATGTAGAAATTTTTCATGTGGATTTAGGGACTATTATTGAATGGTGAATGGGTGAAAATAATCTTTCAGTCATTTGTTGTAATGTGATGTATAGAGGTAAGATTCATTTAAAATATGTTTCTAGATAATCCATTAGTGCAGTTTTGGTATGTGATGTGTTTTCTATATTAATTATCCTTTTTTTCTTATTTTGATTGTGGTGTTTTCATGCATTTTTACTTGTTTTGATTATGCTCCTACCGATGTCTTTTTTATGCTTTTGTCTGTTGTTTTAGTTGAAAATTTTGTTATTGTTCTGTAATAGACATAATATGTGAAATTTGGAAATAGTATTTTCATTGGGAAATGATATCCCATTGTATGAACATCGGGACGCCTCATGGGTAGTGGGATGTTTAAATATCTAGATTGGTCACCATGCTCAATTACCATAGAGTTCACTATCTTAGAAATATTATTGATGTAATATGGGGGATATAGTGGTTCTAATAATTTTATTCCTTATTAATTGTTATTTTAGAAAAATCACTTTCTCATCTAAATGATATTTCATCATTTCAGTGGAGATGAGATGTGAATCTGGTAGGTGAAAAATCTCTATATGGAGAGTTGGGAACTTTATCTTTGCGGTATCCAGTTGAAATAGGTGAATTATAGGTATGATCGAGGTAATGGAGATATAATATTTACCTTCCATTTTAGGAACCTACCTATAGTGAACATCTTGGTTAGGTGTGGCTCATCGGAGTAGTCAAGGATGGTTAGCCACTATTAGAGACTCCATTATTTGAACGAGTACATGGTCATGTCTCTGGATTTAACAATTTGTAAGTTGTAATATTAGAAAGGTTGAATGGTAAAATTTGTAGATAAATGGAGTACTCATACCTTGTAACACCGTGATATTTTCTGATTTTTTTTTGAATAAATTTAATTTATTCGATAACTTACATTAAAATAAACACTGATTTTTAACAGACCACGAAAAACTATTAATATTATTATTTAAACGTGGACAATATTACCAAGTCATTAAACTTGGTGAAAATAATAGTAATAATCACATTTTAAATATTTTTTATGATAGATTTATATAAATAAAAAATATTGATAAAAAAGTACTTTATTTTTAGTAAACGCTTTATATGTTTCAAAAAAATTCTCAGAAAACTGTTTATATTTTATTTTGTAATCAAATAATAAAAGTATTGTTTTTACATTTAGAAAATTTATTTTAAAAAATAAAATTAATTTTTGAAATCAAAATATCAAAATTTACTTAGGGTGAAATTTTTGGATTTTTTTGAAAATATTTATTTTTTGGTGAATAGTGAAAAATATAGATTTTTGAAAAAAAAAACGTCATTTCATTTCCAAAAATTAAGTAAATATAAAGTTTTGTTGTAAGAACCTAACCTTATACGTTAAATTTTATAGTGTATTTGAACTAGAATCCATTTTCTTAAAATCTATAGGATCTTTTAGATTTAGAGTTTTAACGAATTAAGACAAACTCTTATATATTAAACTCATACATTACAAGTGGACACTTATACATAATATCCATTTTTTCACCCAAAAAAATTAAATTAAAAATATTTTATTTTAATGAAAATCCCACAAAATTTTCATCTTTACCTCTTCCTTGTCCATAATATTCCTTAAACCCATTGAAAAAAAAATTAAAATGTGGGATGAGCACAAAAAATGTAGTAAGGGATATAAAAATTAATATAGAAATTGTTCATCGAGAAATACTTATACAAATTTTCCTTTTTCAAAATAAATTTTAGGCTCATAAAAAACTTTTTACCCTATAAATCACCTTTTAATCCAAAATATTTTCATAAAAAATTTCATAATAAATATTAAATGAAAAAAAATACCCATATATTTTTTTTAAAACATGATAAACTCATGAAAACGTTTTCAAAAATTTATATTTTTTACACTTAAGAAGAAACAAATACTTTTCTTTGAACATAAAAATAAAACTAAACTTTTTAAAACATTATATTACTATAAAAATAATATAAAGAATAAATAAATCATATAGGTAACTTGGGGAATCATTGGAGTAACCACAACAACTACTCATGGAAGACCTTCATGATTAACTTCCAAACATTACTTTAGAGTAAACATAAAAGCTACTCATGGTTTAAAAATCACTAGTAATCTTGGAATAACTATAATGATATATTCCCATTATGTATTAAAAGAAACATAATTGGTTAACTTTGTCTCATATATTGAATAACCATATGGTCTAATTCCATACCCAATGCATTGGAGGTTATAACGTAACCACTCGTCCTTTGTTTATTATGAAACCAACCATCATTAGTAAATAACGTAACCACCCATTCATAGTTTATAATAGTACCACCCATCATCATAAAATTTTCCAAGAACCATAAAATAAACATAAATCATGAAATATTTCATTATAAAAAAAATACTTGAGTCAAATCACTTATTTAAAAAAGAAAACTACACACATACAAAGGAAAACATTTTATTTGAAAATAACTATGTAGTCTTGTAAAGGGATCTTAAAATAAAATATTTTTCATGAATGTTAGAAGATTATATAATTACATGTAATTTAAAAAAACTTTCCTTTGGTATTTTTTTCAAAAAAGTCACAAACTACCTAATTTGGAAAACCAAAACTATTACTTTTAAACTATTTTTGAAAAATTCAAACATGGTTTAAAATAAATTTTAACAATCATTAAAGAATAATAAAAAACAACTTTAAATAATTTTAATAAAACAGTCATATTGGTATGGAATAAAAATATAGGTTTAAGGTAAACTTTAAAATATTATTTTTAAAAGAAATAATTTTACCCTAAGTCCAACTCATCACATATGTTCTTTATCTTTCTATTCATTGTAAAAGTTCCTTTTTTAACACCTTAAGACCACTAAGATGGATATTATGAAAACAAATACCTCTATAATGAAATAAGGGATTCTCTAAAGGTATTTTGGAAGTTATCTTCTAAAAAAATGGGTTTTTATGTGTGAAAAAAATGAGAAAAAGGGGTTCCCTTTTAAAATAGAGGGGAGGGGCACTCTTGGAATTTCTCAAAATGTTAAATTAATATAAATTAATTTTCAATTATAAATTTCTAAAAAGTGATTTATTTTAAATATAATATTTTTATAGGTTTAAATCATAACATTTTATAAAAATTAGACAAGGTTTGACTACATTTATACCCTTAATGTTTGGTTTTAACCCCTTTAACCCTTACCGTGACATCATGGATTTTTACTCTTTGAGGGTCAATATATTTAATAAAAAAATTAAAAAATACCCATAAATAAACCATGGATGATATTTTAAACCTTATCCTAATCGCTTGGACTAATTTAATATTTTTATAAATTTTATATCATTTAATGAAATATTATTTTCAATAAAATATCCATAATATCAATTTTTATAACTATTCATTACATTGACATTAGTAATATCTATAAAATGTCTAAAATTTGAACTAAATATTTAATTATATACCTAACATGTCATGTTAATCTAAAAAATTATTTTACCACATTATTTATCTCAAAGTTTATTTATTTTAATATTTTTAATATCATTTATTTTATTTTTTTCATTAATTGGAAAATTACTGCATCAACATTTTGTAAGCAATTAAAGTAATTATTTATTTAATAAAAATTAAAAATAAATTGTCATTATGAATATATATACTTTAAATTTTATAATAATATTCATAGTTTAACATATCCTCTTTATGAAAACATTTTAAAAATATTACTCTTATTAAAAACAAGAGTGTGACATGTTTGACATTTCATTAAATAAAATGTTATAAATATTATAATCTCATCCGAGTGTCCCCAAAAGGTCATAATTTTTACACTTGGATTATTATAGTAGATATTTACTCATAAAATAAAATTTAAGTAAGTTTTTTGGTCATTTAAAATTTCTTATCATTTTATTTTAAACCAAGATTACCTGATTTACCCTTCACTTTGGTAATAAAAATTACAAAGGTTCCTATTCATATTGTCCAAATATAAAAGTGAGATTTTCACTAAATTTGAACCCATTGATTCCAAATATGGAATCAGTTTTTAATAATCCAAAAAATTTAAATTTAAAAATTTAAATTAAAATTAAACAATAAAAATGCAGAGATAAACAATTTTTCAGATAATTCCCTTTTAAAATATAATATTTTTACACTAAATTCACGTACAAAATCCATTTTAAAAACCATAATTATATTATTTTAAATAAAAATGAACTGAATTAAATTTATAAATAATCCAAAAAAATTAACTTGTAAATACTTTAAAATAAAATACACTTTTATTAAAAATTGGTATTTTTCATTATTTCTCAAAAACCAATAATTTCATAAAATTCTCAAAAATTCATCCTACTCTAATTTTGACATGATGAATTTAATAATGAAATTAATTTTTTAAAATTAAATTATATAATTTTAAAATTAAAATTTTAAATAAATTATTTTAATAAATTATTTTATTAAATCAATTTTATTTTGATTTTAAGAATTACATAATATATTTTTAATAAATATAACTACATAATTCAGGAATACTAATAAATGTTAAAATGATTTATTTTATCATTACCTTGGTTGTTACACCCATTATGTTTTGAATATAATTTAATGTAACATAAGTATTCTTTATTTATATTTAATTTACTTAATTACTTTTGAATCAACATTATTTTATATTTTAGTATAAGTTTATTTCTTGGTTTTAAAAATATGGGTTTTTAAAAATTATTTTAAAATGATTAATGTTTCTACTTTTTAATTAATTAAAAAACTCTAATGAGTAATTAATTAAATTAAATTTATATATTAAATATCAATAAATATTTATTTAAATTCATATAATAATTTTTACTAGTCATAGAGTTAATATAAAATCATCATTTTCTAAAAAAAAATACTCTTCTTGAAAACCTGATTTTTTATCGCCTATATGGGTTTGATTTTAAATTAAATTCTCTCACCTATATGAATTGATTTTGGTAAAATGGATTGCATATTTTGAATAAAAATAATTTATATTATATAATAAGTTTAACTTAATTTTTTCATGATGAATAGTAAAAAAAATAAAAATATGTTTCCATAATTAAGGAAAAAATAGATTTACCATTGGATTAAACTAAAATGATATGGATTAAAATGACCTAGAAAATTTTCTAAGATCTTTTATATGTCCATATTTACACCTTATCATGTATAATTATCATTAATGTTATATTTTAGAGTCTTTTTTTATATGATAAACGTGGTTACATATTTCTCTTTTGAAAATTTATAATTGTGTCACTCACCTGCCTTATAAAATGCCACAATTTTACCTCTAAGATTAAAACATTAAAATCCATTTTAATAAACTAATACCTACCCAAATATATTCCTAACTTCCATACCCATGACCAAGATCTCTTATTTTGATCATAAATCTGACCTAAGAAGCCTTTTGGTGCTTACCTAAGGAGGTTGTGTGAAGAAGGTGTATCGTGGTTAACCAAGAATTTTTATTTTATTTATTCTTCTAAATCCATATAATATTCTTCAATTATGAAGAAATAATAAAACCAATATATACCATATAATTAAATTTTATTATATTAATGTAATAACATAAATCAATCTCCTCTTCCTTCATATGGGATATGAAATCATCATTCGTGTGTATGAAGAACTACGGCCTTCCGAAGTGATGTAAAATGTTCCCCATAACCACCTTAAAAACTAGATATAATGATATATTTAATATTTATAAATTATATTTATGATATTATTATACTTCTAAAATTATTATATCGCATATACCTTCTTTCTTTCCATTCCATGTGGGATACGATAACGTCATTCGTGTATACGGTGGACTACTACCTCGCGATGTGATGTGATTCTTCTTTAAAAAACATATTAAATGGAAGGTAATTAGGAAAAAATTTAATTAATATATGTGATATATATTAAATAAAAATTATTTTTTAATAGTAACCTATTATTTAACTTTATTTTTTTTCATCCTTCGAGAAGATGGAAACAACATTCATGTGTACGTACGGCCTATCTGCTCCATGAACGGTGTATTTAATTTTCAATCTATAAATTTTTTGATTAATATAAATACATATATAATCAATATAAATTATATTTAAATCATTTTTAAAATTATGAATTTTATGGAACCATGATCAAAGTAAGAGGACTGAAAATTCCAGATCAAAACATACACAAAAAAACAAAGCAGTTATTACCCGAAACGTTATTTTAACATGTAATTATTAATAAACAGGTGATAAAGAATCATAATTAATTAATATATGGTATTATAGATATAATTATGGTTATTTAATTAATTAATAATAAACTTATATTTATTATTCATGATTTTCTAATGTGTATGAAGGAATTCGAGACTCAACGTAAGGTATTTTTATCTCAATTTTTCTTCTTTGAAGCATATGTTATGTTATGCACCAATCTTATTTTAGGAGGTGTAAATGAAAAACCATTTACATGTAATGTCATGAATTTATTTATTCTCGTCATATTTTAAATTTTATTTAATGTTATAATTTTATGGGTCTTGTGATTCAATACTACCAAAGTGGTAATGATATTATGATACAATCTCATCGTTTATCGGGATTGTTTATGTTCATGCTTCCAATGATGAAATATTATAGTCCATATCTCAAAAAACATATGAAATTTCATATCCTATGTTTATTTCATGCGAATAAACATTTTTCATTCATTTTCCTCTCTTTTTGTACTCAATAGTTCAAAATGATATTTTTTAGAAAAAACATATTAATTTCCCTCTTTGGTCAAAAACCTATTATCTTACATATCCTTGTTTTCTAAAAATGATTTAAAAAATGTTTTCACATTCCAAAAATTATTTATTAAATATATATTTACCCATGTTTTACTTTTCAAAATGTTTCTTAAAAATAATCTTCATTTCATTTTCCAAACAAGGCTTGTTTAGCTTTTACCGAAAATGTGAAAGGAATATTTGTTTTAATGTGTATGGAATAAATGGGATTTATTCCATAATGAGAATTATTTTATTTGAATATTATTTTAAAAATTCTCATTGTAATTTTAAAATAAAATCGTTTAATCAATATTTTATGAATTTTTAGTTTATAATGGTTATTTTTTAAGAAATGTTTCTTCTTCAACAAATGTTCCAAGTATTTTTCTTTCAAAATATTTTTCCATATAACAAGTCATACATTTATGTTACTTAATATTTAATGAGGATATTATCCAATGATACCATATTTATTCTTTCTTTGTATGTTTTTTTTCTGATGAAAATATGTTTATGAAACCTATTTCTTTTCCACAGGTTATGCTATAAAAAATGTTTTATGAACCACATTTCTATTCATGGATTCTGATATAATGAATTTTTTTAGCATACAGAGCACACATGTGTGGTTTTAATTATATTATATGTGGGGATTATATCTTTTTCCAATTCATTGGGTAAGATTTATATATCATGAGATAAATTCTACTGGAATGGGGAGTGAACCCATTTCAATAAGGGAATTTTTCAACAATGATATTCTAGGGAGTGACCATTTACTACTATTATGGTTTGGGGAGTAAACCCATTACTCTTTTATAGATTTTTAAATGAGGCTTGAGAATTTAGGGAATGATTTTTTTAATGCTTATTTTTATAACACAATTCCATGACTTATTCCATTATTATGATCTTATGGATCATGTTCTTTGATTGCATTATGATTCATGACTTATAAACTACCAATATTTATTCCATGACTCAAGATTATGATATTTGATATAAAGGTTATGGTTTTCAAATGTTATGTCCATGTTCTCATACCCTTATACTCACATTATGTTTATGTATCTTTTTTTATTACCCTTACTGAGAATCAGAGCTCACACTTGGTTAAATTTCCATTCCCTAGGTTATTAATAATTTTATTGTGCACGATATGTTTAAAAAGGGTTCTATTTATTAATAACTTAGTTTAATATTAATTAACTCACTTATGGACCAGTTGTGTATGTTTCCAAGTTTGTAAAAGAACTATACCTTTTTGTTCCTTAGGTGTATGTTAGTGTAATGTAATGAATATTTATCTAAAAAGATGTAATATATATATATATATATGATAATCCAAGGTCTTTAAAGTTGGTATCAAATTAAAGGTTTAATTAATCCTATGGAACTAGGATGATAAAACATTGGTGAGAACCCTTAGGAAAATCCTATGTATTTGAGAACATACTAAGTTATGATAAAGAAAGGAGTGTGGTTTTCCTAAAAATAAATACCTATCTGGATACTATAAGTGGAAATGGTTATGGAACAAATATACCTAGAGGTAATAATTACCAAAAAGGTTATCAGTTTTGACTCTATCATTACCAAGTATATGATAATGGATCTTACTACACACCTAGTTTGATACTCTTGTGGGATATGCTTTGGTTAATTCACATTCTCTTTATAAACCTTCATTAAGGATTTGAAAAATGACCATGAATGACCAATTATAATCATAAGGTTTCATATATTGAAAATATGTTGTCATGAATTAGACATCATATACGTGATTTTTCATGATTATGTGGTTCCTCTCTATGGTTATTATTGTGTACACTGTGACTTTTGGTTATAGTCAATGGTTGGAACTCAATGGAACCATGTTATTGCTAAGTTATATATAAAATGAAATGATTTTTCTCTTGAGAAACCAAATTTTATGGGAGCTAGTATAAAAAACCTCATTGTTATTCTCACACAACATTCACATGTTATGAATCGCGATAAAATTCCAAACAAGAAAAAGGAGGGAATAATGTTTTGTATAGTACTTTATTAGGAAACTTCCACATTCTTTTAGTGGTTCTATTGATACACTAGTTTCTAAAAAACGTATCAGTACCATTGAGAATATAGTTTCCATTCTATAGTGTTTGGATAATGAAAAATTCATTTTGGATGCCTATCATTTGGAAGGAAAATCAGGTCAATGGTGGACTCTTTTCAAGAATATGAGTCAACAAGATGAAAGTGACATGGAATGGGATGAGTTTAAGAACTTATTTTTTAATAATAAAATTAATCATATTATTCAAATGAAAATGGATAAAAGATTTCTTTAATTAAATCATAAGGATGATGAATCTGTTGGTACCTATGAGGAGAATTTTATAGGACTTATAAGGTATGCTTCTGGTATTATTGTACAACCTTAAATTAAGGTTGTTCTATTATTTAGTGGATTACAACCATGTCTCTAAAGGGTGTTTTTCATAATTTACTTTGGTATCTATGAGGAATTATTTCATTTTAATATCAAGGTATAAATATAGATTTGGGTTACCCATTAATTTCATGGTTTTTATATGAAAATAATGATAAAATTGAAAGGAAAATCTAAAAATATAGAGAAAAGAAGATGTTCTTTCATTATTTCTAAAAGTGGGAAAGAACATATGGATTCAATTTTCTTAAGGGTGTTGGTAGATGTTATATTTTTGGGAAGTAATTTTATCGAACAATGGATTATTGAAGTGATGGGAATAAGTTAGATAATTATTTGAATAGAGAGAAATATCTATATAATACACCACCCTAACTCTAGTGTTTCATGTGAAAAAAGTTTGAGAATAATTCCAAATAGTTCCAAAGTAAAATTTTAATGATGATGATCAATTTCCTTAATCTACTAATCCAAAGTAAAAAAAGGAAAATCTCCAAAAATCACAATTTCCTAAAATTGTTTCAATAACAACATGGTGAAAGGTTCACTTATCATCCACTCTAAATATGCTAATGTTCTATTTGACGTTGGTTATACTCATTAATTAATATCTGAATAATTTTATAAGGGTATAATGATGACACCCAAATTATTATATATATAATTAGAAGTGAAAATACCTAATTGTACAATGATCACATCTCAAGTATATTATTCCCCTCTGGTCGAAGTTTGTGGGAATGTGCTTTCTATAAATCTTTTCATTATTCCTCTAGTTGGATTTGATGTTATATTATGAATGGATTGGATATCTCTACATAAATAACACATTAATTTATGAGAAATAGAAGTTGAGTTTGATATTCCAAACCAACCTATGATCGTTTATCAGTACGATGATAATTATGAACTTCTGATGGAAATCACTTCCATTTTATGGTTTATTATTCCTATTAAAAGGGGATTTTATATTATATGGTTAGGCAGAAATAAAAAAAATATGATAATACTCTTTTGCAGGAGTTTTTTATGTATTTCCAAAATATTTTTCTAGTATTCCATTTAAATTAGAAGTTTATTTCTCAATATAACTCATATCGAGTGCCACACCTATTTTAGTGACACCATATATAATGGCCCTCACTGAGTTATCATAATTAAAGAATAAAATCCATGAGAACCTTTAAAAGGGATTCATTCATCCAAGTGTGTTGTCTTTGGGTTTACCTATTCTATTTGTTAAAAATAATGATGGATTAATTTGACTCTTCATTGATTTTAGGAAGATAGAAAAGATCACGATCAAGAACAAGTATTTGTTACCCCATAATGATAACCTATTTGATCAAATTCATGAAGATAAATACTTTTCTATGATTTAAGTTCATTCTTGATATTATCAATTGAGGGTCAAGAATAATTATATATCTAATATATCATTTCATACAAAGTATGGACAGTATGAATATATAGTGATTCCATTTTGTCTTAATAATTCAACCACTATCTTCATGGATTTAAAGAATAGTGCATTTAGATAACACCTTGATAAATTTGTGGTAGTATTCATAGATTATATTCCCATTTATTAAAATAGTTAATAAAATCATGAATATCACTTTAGAATTGTACTCAATACCCTAAGTTAGTAGAAACTAAATGAAAAATTTACAATGTGTGAATTTTGGCTAAAAAAGGTTCTATTTTGGGTAATATGATCTCAAGAGATGGTATATGTGTAGATCCATCAATGATAGAGGCTGTAGAATATTGTACCAAAACAATAATGGTTACTAATATCCATATTTTTCTTGTTTTATCTTGATATTATTGATGGTTTGTGGAGAATTTTTTATGAATATATAATCCACTCACCAAGATGACTCATAAGGGAGACAAGTTAATATAGATAGGTGGATGTGAGGAAAAATTCAAGTAACTGAAGAGAAGATTATTCAGCTCACCTGTGATTACATTACCCTGTAGTGGAGAAGGGTTTGTAATCTATATTGATGTATCCAATAAGATATTGGGATGAATTTTTATGTAGAATGACACTTTTATAGCTTATGAATCATGATAATAGATGGTTCATGAGAAAATTTACCCAACTCATGATTTGAAGTTAGATTCAATAATTATTTCCATTAAAGATATAGAGCCATTACCCTCATATGTAAAAGTGTGATATACATATTGATCGCAAAATATTAAAGTATATATTCACATAGAAGGAGTTGAATAGGCACTAGATAAGATGGTTCTAGATGATTAAATATTATGAATACCCAATACATTAGCACCCTAGGAAAAAAAATAAGGTGGATTATGCTTTGAGTTGAAAGGATTGTGCTAGATTATCCATGATGAGGTTCATAAAAGATCCAATATTTTTCAATTTTGAAAGGATGGATTAAGAAATATTGAATGAAGGGGGGAAATCTTATCTTGCTTAATTTAATGTTCAACTATCTATCCAATTTATGATTAAAGAGGCACATAACAAAGATATAGAGATCTAAAATAAGGTAATAAATGTTCTTAAGTTTAACATGATAATGTTCAAGAACTGATTGTGTGTTCCTTCCATACCAGATTTGAATAAGGATTTGTTAGAGGAAGATCATAGTTCTTCATTCTTTATCCATCTTGTAAGTATGAAAATGTATAGATATTTTAAAGAGTATTTATGTTGTGATGAAATGAAGAGATATATTATAGAGTTTGTATCTCGGTGCTTGGTTTTTCATAAAATTAAGGCTGAGATACAACAGTCTAATGGGATGTTACATCCATTACTCATACCAGAATGGAAATGGAAAAACATCTCCATGGATTTTTTCATCAGAAACCCTAAAATGTCTAATGGGCATAATGATATATGGGTTGTAGACAATTTACTTGAAAATTAAGAATAATTAATTTCTATTAATGAATATTTATACATTTATAATATTTTCATGACATAAATTAAGTAATTAGTAAGGTTTCATTAAGTACCACATTCCATTGTGTCAGATTGGGATATGATATTTACCGCGATGTTCTGGAGAAGTCTTCGACAAGATCTTCATACAGATTTTAGTTTCATCAATGTGTATCATCCTCAAATATATGGTCAGCCCAAGATAAAAATTCAAACCCAAGAGGATACTTTGAGATTTTTTTATATGTATTTCAAAGGTGGTTGGGATCAACGCTTTCCTCTAATTGAGTTTCCATACAACAATAACATTCACTCAAGTATTTAGATAGTTCCTTATAAAGATCTATATGGAAAGAATTCTATAGATAAAATGTGATGGAATGAAGAAGTATCCCTATCTATTTGAATCATAGTGACCAATTTCAGGGGTGAAATTAATTTTATAGGGATTATACTGTAAAACCCTAGGATTTCATGAAATGTTTTTTTTAATAAATTTAATTTCTTTGATAGCTTGTGTTACATGCAACACCGTGTTTTAATGAACCAAGAAAAACTAATGATATTATTATTTAAACACTTATATAATTATCATTATATTAAAAAAGGTGGAATGAATAGGAATAACCACATATTAAATATTAATTATTATCATTTTATATAAATAAAATATAATTATAAAAAATTTCTTATTTTTTGGTAATGTCTTTACATGTATTAAAAATACTATTTTCTCAAAAAGAAATATTTTTATCGGATTTTTAAAAAAATAAAATAAAATTTTTCCACTTTTAGAAAATTTATTTAAAATATAAAATCCATTTTTTAAATCATCATTTAAAAATTTACTTAAGGTGAATGTTTATAATTTTTTGAAAAATATTTATTTTTCAGTGAATAATTAAAAATAGCAATTTGTATAAAAAATGTCATATCATTTCAATAAATTAAATAAATATAAAGTCACATTATGTTTTGAATATAATTTAAAGTAAAATAAGTTTAATTTAGTCATATTTAATCCACTTAATTACTTTTTATAAACATTATATTGGATCTTAGTATAAGTTTTTTTTTGTTTAAAAACAAGATTTTTCTAAAAACTATTTTAAAGTGTATAATATTTCTCCTTTTTAATTAATTAAAACCCCATAATGAGGAATTATTTAAATGAAATTTATAGATTATATATCATTGAGTATTAATTTAAATTAACATAATATTTATTACTATTCATATAGTTAATATAAAATCATTATTTACTTGAAAATACAATTCTTGAAAACTAACTTTTTTGTCGCATCTACGGGTTTAATTTTAAGTTATGTTCTGATAATTCAATGAATTTAATTTGGTAAAATGGATTCAATATTTATAATTTTAATAATTTATATTATATTATAATTTCAAATTATTTTTTTTATAATGAATAGTCAAAGTAGTAAAAATATTTAACTCATGTCAAGGTAAAAACATATTTACCAGCGGTAAACTAAAAATATATGGGAAAAAATGACCAAAAAACTTGTCTAAAATATATTTTATGGAAATTTTTTGAATTTATATTGTATATATATATATATATATAATAGACCATTTTGGATTCTTTTTTCATGTGAAAATGTTGGTTACACCTTTTTCTTTTCAGAAGTACAAGTGTTCCACATGCCTCACTTAAAAATATCACCCCCTATCCTCTCCTCTTCACACCATCAAATTAATTTTTATCAATAAAAACCTTTTTAAATTAATTCTTTAATTAATTTAACATGACCTAGATCCATTATTTTTATCATAAATCCATTCTAATAATCCTTTTAGAGCTTACCTAGGGAGGTTTTCCTAAGAATAGTTTTTATGCTTAACCAAGCATCTTTATTTTATTTATTCTTACACCTCCTTAAAATATTATAAATTTATTATGAGATAAAAAAATCAGTATCTAACATATAAATATATTTTATTATTTTAATTAAATAACCTAAATCCATAACCTATTCTATCATATGGGATATTAAATTATCATTCGTGTGTACGGTGGACTCCAACCTCAGAGACCAATGTTATTTGTTTTCTATCACCGTCACATATGACTGAATATAATAATGAAATTAATATCTATATATTTTATATTTTATATTATTATACTTATAGAATTATTATACCATGTATACCTTCTTTCATACCATTATTTAGGGGATATAACGTCATTCGTGTGTACAGCGGGCAACCGCCTCGCGAAGCGATGTGATTTGTTTTTCACTAATGATTTTCATAGAAGGTAATTAGGGTAAATTAAATGTATAATATTATATATATGGAATTTTAATTATTATATAAAATAATATATTATTTACCTTTCTTTCATTTCAACTGTTGATAAAATGGAAATAGCGTTCATGCGTACATACAGCCTACCATCTCCATAAACGGCGTATTTCATTTTCTATCTATAAATTTATGGATTTATATATATATCTATAGAGTTAATATATATTATAATTATTTTATTTTTATAATTATAGATATTATGAAACAATTATCCAAGTAAGAGGAAAAAAATACCAAATCAAAACATACAGGAAAAAACAAAGTAGTTATTACACAAAACGTGATTTTAACATAGAATTATTATTAAATGGGTAATGAAGGGTCATAAGTAATTAATATATAGTATTATAGATATAATTATGGTTCTTTAATAGATTCATAATAAACTTATATTTATTTAATAGTATTTTTGAACATGTACAAAGGAAGTTCGGACTTAAGGTAAGGGATTTTTTGTCTCAATTTTTCTTCTTTGAGACATATGTTATGATATGCATATATCTTCATTTATGATGTGTACATAAAGACAAATTTACATTTAATATCTTGAATTTATTTATTCTCATGATATTTATTTTTTCATTTAATTTTATTCTTTTTTGGTTCTTATGATTCTATATTTCCAAATTTGTAATGGTTTTATGATATAATATCATCATTTATTGGGATTGTTTATGTTTATGTTTATGCTTCCGATAATAAAATATTATAAGGAATGTCTCAATAAAATCATTAATTTTATTTTAAAATTTTTATATATTGAAAATACATGTTTCTTTTCATTTTAATAATTTTATGTACTCAGGATTTCAAAATAATGTTTTTAAAAAAATCATATTTGTTTATCTCTTTGGTCAAAAACCCATTTTCATTCATATCTTTGTTTTATAAAAAATGTTTTAAAAAATCTTTTAACATTACCCAAAGTATTTATTAAATAATTTTTTACCCATTTTTTAATTTTCACAAAAGCATAAAAGGAATCTTCGCGTTATTTTCTGAACAAGGCCCATTTGGATTTTACCGAAAATGTGGAAGGAATCATTGTTTTAACATGTATGGTATGAAAAATATTTCCACTGTCATGAAAATTACCTACTTTAAAGATTAATTTATAATTTTTAAAGTTTATTTTCAAATAAAATGATTTCTATAATATTTTATGAATTTCTAATTTTAAAATAGTGATTTTCAATGAAAGTTTAGTTTCCTCAAAAAATGTTCCAAGTGTTTTTATTTCAAAATAATTTTCCATATAAGATGACATCCTTTGATGTTATTTAATATTTACTAGGGATATGATCCAATTATATCATAATTATTCTTTCTATGTATGTTTTATATTTATGGTGAAATGATGTTTATAAAATCTATTTATTTTCTATGGGTTATGCTATGATAAAATATTTTTTGATTCCTATTTCTTTTTATTGGTTATGATATGATGAATATTTTATGATTTTGTGTAATTAATATGTATAATTTTCATAATGTGATGTTTGGGACCATATCTCTGTCCAATTCATTGGGTAATTATTCATAACTCATGAGATAAATAGGTCTGAAATTGGGAGTGAACCCAGTTCATCAAGGGACTTTGTCAAATATGATAGTATTGAGAGTGAATATTGACTACTATTATAGTTTGGGTAGGGAAAAAATTCCACTATGATAGGATTTGAAATCATCCTTGAATACTAAAGGTATTTCTTTTTAATTCTTATGTGCATGCCTCAATTATATGTCTTATGCCAATGTTATGCTCTTATGGATCATGTTCTTTGATTCTCCTATGATTTATGTCTTATGAACTACTCATATTTATGTCCTAACTCAATATTATGATCTTTTATACATAGGTTATGGTTTAAAAAGGTATATTCATGTTATTATACCCTTATAATAATATTATGTTTATATATCTCCCTTGTTTACTCTTACTGAGCATCTGATCTCACCCTTTCTTATATTTCCTCTCCCTGTGATATGAAGAAATGTATTTTTTATGATATGTATAAGAAGGTTTGTAGTTATGAAGAACTTAGTGGGGGATGAAATATCTCACTTTTATACTAGTTTTTTATGTGTCCATGTTTCTAAAGGCACTAAACCTTTATGATCCTGAGGCATGTGTTTTGAAATGTAATCAATATTCATCTAAAAAATTGTAATAACTCTGTATGAGAAGTTTGGATCTTTAAATACCCTTTGGGCTTAAAGGATTAATTAATGTTCCTTTTTCTTGTCTTTTCATGTCTAGTCTCACTAAGAACTAAATTTACTAGGTATAATAGTTCAATATTAGATGATTAGTGGGTGAATTAACCCACAAATCTCTAAGTGATAGATTAGTGAGATTTTGGATCATGAATGGTTCAAGGGTTAAATGGTTGAAATGAACTTTGTACATGTAAACCATGATGATGTCATCATTTTCTATTGGGTAAATCTCATTATTTACTTGGGTGGACAAGTCCTTGGAAGTTCACTGGATGAATCATTATAGTCCCTTAATTCGGATAAACCTTAATGGTGGTATACTTCAATGGTATAAGAGGATGAAAATTGTCTTATGTGTTTTGGGACCCAATTTCAGGTTTCTCATTTTAATGGGATATGTTCTAGTTCATTCCCCACTATGATATTTGGATAGTACACAAGTTAATGTATCTTGAACACTGAATATTGGGAATGTTGTTACTATTACCTATATCAATCCAGTTATTAGAGTAAACTCTCATATACATTAAAATAATCATGTCATTAAACACCTAATATCATCACGGTGTTAGTTCGTTGTCTTATTAAGACAAAACTTTTCATCCCCCTTCAGGGGATAATGTATGTGATGATCTGGTAGTGGGTTATGTTTGGGAATTGTTAACCTTGTATTTTCCACTTATTTACAATATCACTGATTGAGACCCCATTTTTCCATTATGGGTTATCCAAGAAAGCTTCTTATGGTTCTGATTAGAGCATTTTACATTCCTCTATGTCAAATAAAACTTTTTTGGTTTAGGTTTGTTAACTTTTTTTCCTTATGGTAAGTATTATCTAACAAGATATGAAAATGTTTACTTTTTAGAGAATCATTGAAATAACTTTGAGCTAGTGGATACCTTAATCATCCTATCATTATTTTTCATAGTATTAAATAGTGTGGAATTGCTTATTCATATAGGTATATTCATGTTTAAGAAGTTTTAGTCTAGGTAAGAAAGGATAGTTAGCTCCTTATTGGCTTGAACAATTAGAGATTCTTGAAAATATCATTTTGATTATTATTGGATAGTGTTTCATTATAAATTTAATGAATCAGGTGATGTTCTCATATATCCTTGAGGTTAGTATTAAAATTAACTTTGATTCATAATCAGTATGGATAATGCTTCTATTGTGATAATTTTTCCTCTAGGTACTCGTTATGCATTGTATCTTGGGACGGTCATTATATTCTCTTGCTAGATTGATGTGTTACTTCAGCACATATGTTGTAGTATCACTACAAGGTTGAATTGTAGGTTAGTATTCAGCTAGATCAATGTGCCAATCTATGTCTAGGCACTCACTTCTAGCTTTCTTAATACCTAAATCCCAATGGTGTGTGGAATGTCACCCCCACCCCCATTTTTTTGAATTATGGTTTTTATTATTAATCACTATGTTTCATAGTTTCTTAGGTTAGTTTTTAGAATAATATGAGGGGTTCACTATTTGAAACTGGTGCTGTGGAAATCTATAATTCACAATTTCATGGTGGAATCTTGGTGGAGGCCATAACACTTAATGTGGAGGTGTCCATGTTGGTATTTGATCATAGTGAGTCATATTGGTGGAAATATTACACCATTACATAGAACATGGGGTTTTAGAGGGAGTGGTGAACTGGTAGTATACCTGTGGGAAACATGCATAACACTATGGTCATAGGGGTGATCATGATGGTTCTTGGGCTTGGAAACTTCAAGAAAATGGTGAGATTGTAAAGTGAGTGGGAAATGAGGATCATGGATTCAATACATTGTGGTGGAAGCTGTGGTCTTGGGAAAATGAATAAGGAGAATCCCAACACCTAGTAAGATTCCAATAATGTTTGTGTATACATGATATCAACTTTGTGTAGGTGGGAAGTCAAAAAAAATCTTAGGGGAAATCAGTATGCCATGGTATACTACATGGATCTAGTCATCAATGTTTTTAAAATGGATAAAATATCCACCTGGTTTGTGGTTATGCGTCTTTGAATGGGAAACTATATAAGGTATATTTATGGGATCCTAATGTGATTTTTGAAGTAGTTAACTTTTAGATAAAGTATCATTCTTACGCGATCTTATTCCAGCAAATATGAATTGGGAATTTAGATGTAACCTTGAGAGTTTTGGTGATTCTCTCTTCTATATAAGGAATTATTTTTTTTCTATGGTGTGAATAGACTCAAGGTATGTGGATTATCAATAAATCCCATTTACCTATGAACTTAAAGTTTTTTAGTTTTACTAAAACAAAATTTTTATTCATGCTAAATTTTTTCATAATCATGATAGATAAAAATTATTTTTATATTGCTTCTTCCTTTAAATTGATGTTTTGGACACATGAAAAATTAGGTTATGTCATGAGTGATTATAAAATAGACATGGGTTGGTGTGCATTAACGAACGCATATATAAAGGTCCTCATCCGGTTATATTTTGTCATATGACCGAATTTTGGGTCAATATATTTGGGAATATCACGGTGTGAGTTCATGAATATATATGGGAAGGGCCTCTTTGAGTTATACATGGCCATGGGTCTAATTTTAGGCTCAATAAATTTTACCACCAAATATATTCTTAGATCTTGACAGAAAGGTACCATTACATGTATGGGTTATTAACTAGTCTTTATTTCATAGGAGTTTCATTCATGGTTGTGAATTCCGAGAATGGGTGTGGGTTATTTCAATGAAGTAATTCCATGAAATTGGAAATAAGGATTTTTTATGAGTTACATAAATGGGTTACCTTTAATTACTAATTTTTTTATGATTATATCATATTTTATAATAAAAAATTTGAGATGTCATGTTCTTGTTTAGGTGGTGTGTATAGGATTCCTCTGGTTTATTTCCTACTGATTCAATATACTCACTCCCTACATATGAATTCTTGGGCATATTCAGTCATTTTTCTGATGATACTTGTAATGGGAAGACCTCTTACATGATAGAAATTTTTTTTTTGATAATTTAGATTCTAATGGAGTTGGTAGAATAGTGATAGTATTCATGTTGAGGATGGTATTGTTACATAGTGGAACCTTATCACAAATTTAGAGTCTCTACTCTTGTAGTCTTGTATTACTATTGGATTTTTCAATCTGATTATTATGTATTGATATATTATATATTTAAGTTTTTCCTTATGTTTATTCATTCATCATGTATATGTATTTTTATAGATATGTAGATTTTATACTATTTCATATATATTGGTAAATGGTAAATCATTTCCCATAATATTTATAAATCCTAGCCATTTATTTTCAACCTTTGGTGTCCATATAATGTCACTTAAGATTAGTGGAATCTCAGCTATACCTAATATAATGGGTCACGGTCAAGATGTTACAATGTAGAAATTGATTTTTCATTTTAGAATCTGAATAATTTTATGAATATCATATTTATTTATTAAAAAATAACTTTGATCAAACTATGTTTAATGGTTATGGAAAATGGATTATGTCACTCATATAGGTTTTAGTCCTAATGTAACACAAATTATGTTCTAATTTTTTGACTATTTGGGAGGGTAATAGATCAATTTTTTTCCATAAATATAATAACAATTTAATTTACTCATGATAAAGATGTTATTATTGGATGTAATAGTTGAGTTTTAGGTAGAATAATATGACTTAAAGAAATAAAATTGAAAAGGATTGATTTGTGAATTTTTACCTTACTCAATAAAATTCATCCTTTAAAAATTGGATTAATCCTTTAAGGGGTGGTCTTTAGAGGGTAAAATAATCTATATGATTTTTATAGGGGGTTTGGTATAGTATTTTTCTATATTTTGGCTGACCTAAAGGTTTTTTGTGTGTTGGGAATTTAGTTGGTTATGGGATCCTTTTATAAATGAGATGAGTGGAACTTTTGTAAATGTTCATAAATTTACATTAATGTCATGTCAAATTCAATGTAATGTTCCACTAAAAGTTTAAAATAATGAAGAGGGTGTAATTGTGGGTCTAGAGAGCCCTCACCACTCATTTTGGGGAATTTTTTAACATGTTTTTTGTCTTTTACCCATTCTCTTAATCTTTTACCATTTTGAGTTTTACCGTGGTAACAAATTTTTACCTTTGTGATATATTTTTATGAAAAAAAATATAATGGACCTTATTAAATAATTTAGATCTTAGGATTTTAAATATTTCATCCATTTTATTAGATTTAATTTATGAATGTGATAAAAATAAATTCTAAAATAATTAACATATAATGCATTAAAATTGTTTTAAGGAAAAATATAACATAAGTTCTAAAATTTCAAATATTGGTTTGTAACATAAAATTTTCAAATGTATAATTTTACATAAAAAATAACTTTTTAAAAAAAATTGTTTTTAAATTTTATATTATTCTCATATCTTATTGATTTCATGATATTCCTAATATTTGTTCCACTATTCGCATAAAAATAAATATTTTTGAAAACATAAAAAATTAATTAATTTTAATTTAATATTTACATTTTGAATCCAAAAATTATGTTCATTTTTAAAATTAAAATTCCAAACTCTAGGAATTTAACTTTTCAATAGAAATATAAAATATAATGAAAAAATATTTTTACAAGAAAATTGATTTTTAAATTATTCACCATTTTTATTCTTATATAATATTAATTTCTAATTATGTTGATGTTAATTTATAATTAATATCATAAATATTATTGGAAATCATTTAATAATAATACATTTAGTCACTTAAAATAAAAAATTCATATCACCAAAAACATTTTTTTTTGGAAAATAAATTTTAATCATAAAATGATCTCATCTATTACTTTTATACACTAATTAAATTTTTTTAATTCATATGACCATTTGAATTTAATTCTTCATAGATTTAAAAAAAATTATTTCTATTTATACTCTCCATTTCAATGGAATCATTTCAATGTTTATATTCAATGCTTATTATTTCATCTTAATAAAAAATTTATAGTTTTTTTCATGTGGATAAAGTTATTCAATAGTTTATTAAAATAAAGAAAAAAATACAAAAAAACATTTGGGTGTTAAATGTATGATTTTGTAAAATGTTTTTTAAAACTATTATTTAAATTTTGTTAATTTTTAATAAATGGTTTTTTGTTTTTTATCTTGTTAGGTGATTTTTGGTTGTGAGTTTAATCCCTTAGTTTGTATAGGGATTGTTTGATTTAAATTTGTAAGTATAAAAATGTTTAATTTATGTTTCAAGTTATTTATATTATTCCACCTGTAATTTTTTTGATGGAATTTTTAATGTCTATATTGAGTGATGATACTTTAGGTTGATCCCTTTAGACATTTGTGTGTGACTCTTCCAATTTTCGAGTCTATATAGAATCATGACTGGGTGGTGGATCTAAGCTCCTTTTCATTATTTAATCATATTCAGGACATCGTGGATATGTGTCCCCCTTCATTCTTTGGTGACCAATAACCACTTGAATCAATGGATTTTTTATATAGTATTTATGGATTCTTTAATTCTATAAAATATCTAGAAGATTAAAGGGTGGATGTTTTTAGGCCTATTTGAAGGAAATTGTCGATTGTGGTGGGATACTACCATCCCATTTCAATTTTACAATGATTTATCTTGGGAAATTGTTAAGATTATAGGTTATTCAATGGTATCATTTCAAGGATGTGAAAGTGAAGGAATTTATTAAATTAATTCATCCTTTCTTGGTTCACAACCAACCTCTTTTTTTATTGATTTCTATAGAAGATATAAGACTTAAAACAATTCTCTTCCTTAATGGAACTTGATGTTATATCTTCACGTTATGAAAAAAATAGCAATTGGTTCCCTTTGGATATGTGGATTAAGTCCATCAATGAAATGTTCAATCTTTATTTTTGGATTATGTGTGTAGTCTAAAACATGTCTGGATAATCTTGTAAAGGTACACAGATACTCTATAACACATTTTATTCATTATACTTTAAATTGAGAAACATCCTCTTCATTTCAACTTTCTTCTCTAAAAGAAAGTATTTATCAAAAAATATCACATTAAAAGTTCTCCATTATATACATTATATTTCATCAACCTTTTTAGTTTCTAAATCAATGACGATAATTGATCAGCTCCTCATCTCAAAAAATACATTACCAGAATAACCTTTTCCCTTATATTACTTCTAAAATCCAGGAATATATTTTCATTTAAATTAATCCATTTCTTAAAAACCATTGGATATGAATTTCATTAAACAATTAAGGCGTATATCACCTAAAGAGATCCAAAATAGTTTTATCACACTATAGAATAACAAGTTTCTTCATGTGGTAAATATTATTCCTCATAGCCTAATTTAGTTTCACTAATATGGCCATGATATACACTACTAAAACACCAGTTGTACTGGCTTACACAGCTATGGAACCCTACATTGACTACGGGTGTTGATTCAATTCCTTCTACTAGTATTCATCTATAAGAATGGGAACACAATTAATTAACTCATAATAATCATAAATATTGAGCTATAAAATAAAATACCCAATGAATGAATAATTTCTAAAATATCCTAAGGTATTATCTTAAATCTTGTGTTTTCAATTTTCATTTGAAATCAACTTCCCTGGGTTCCTACTAAACATCCTCTAATATCAAATTTATTTCCAAAAATCTAGAAACCCAGATTTGAGGTTTACGTTATTACATTGGTATAAGATATAATGGATCTGACCATATAAGATCAGTCAGTTTAATAGTTTTATAAATATATATACATAAATAATTCTCATATCATATTTGAAATATAAAAACAAATAATAAGAAAAAATCTTCCATCCTTGAAATCATTCAATATATCCATCTTCATATATCTAGGAAAAGAAAACAAATAAATGGTGAGATCAGATGCTCAGTAAGGGTTATATACAATGGAAGATATCATGAGTAAATAAGTAAAGATCACTAAGGTAGAGTGGATAATAAAAACACATTGTTTTGAGTCAAAAACATGAGTTCAATGTACATCCATGACTAATATAAACATTAAAATCACATGGATAATGGAAACTAAATTATTAATAATGTAAATTTGTAAATATGAACATTCATGATCTTACCATCAAGTCCTCGACCATATATAATCAATATTATCATCAAGGCCTCAATAATGACATCATTCTTAATAAATAGTTGGGTGTAAAGAAAATAACTATCTAGTATATAATGTATACTATTCTATCTCATGTCATCTATCGATGCATCAAGTAGATATCTATAACCATGCCCTATCTGTTTCTTTCACTCCCTATGCATTCTTCATTTAATGAATAATCAATACAATTTACTCTCAAAATTACTTATAAATCAACATTCATCATTATTTAATCAAAAATATATAATATTTCCTAAGTTTATGAAATAAATTCCTTAATATGATTCCTATAGATAACACTATAGATAAAAATGGTATTCAATTGAATTAAAATAAATTTAGTAGAAATTATGTCATTTAAAACCATGATACAACATGGATATAGTGGTGAAAATAATGTCCAATGAAATGATGGAGTGGGATAAGGAATTTTATTGTGAGAAATTTTGTGGCTACAAAACCATGAATTATTAAAGGATTAAATAATGATATCAAGTAATCATAGATTAATGATTTTCAGTAAAACTATTCTCTTTGGTAATATAAAATAATGTTAAAATAAAACATTCGATTTAACTTTCATATAACTTTGTATAAACATGATGTTATAAAACACTTTAAATTTTATTTTGATTCCATTATAAAAATTACACACTTTTCTATTCATATCTTTAAAAAATAAATTATCCAAAATTATTGAGAAAAATAAATTCATTTAATGATATGGAAACTTTTAATTCAAGATTCAAAATAAATAACTATCTTGACAGAAAAAAATTTTGTTTGTTCAACAGATGTTAAAAAAACTTTCACACATTGTCTAAATAGTCCTAAAATACCGCATTTGATAAACAAAAATAAGATTCCATTTTAAAAAATAAATAAATTTAATGTTTTTTGAAAATTGATTCAAATAATTAGTGTAGTTTAAAGAAAAATATTCATGTAAATATTTAAATCAACCTTTATATGAAATAAAAAGAGTTTGTAATGAAAACCTTAAAATATAAATTTAATAAGAACGTAATTTTCATTTAACAAAATTATTGATTCTTAATATAATAATATAATAAATTTAAAATAAACATTAAAACACCAAACATAATAATAGGAGATGAAAATAGATGGAGTTTAAGAGATTAGGGTCATAAAATTTTCCCAAAGGAAATCTAAACAGAAAAAATCCAGAAATAAAATGATATTGTAATAGAAATCCCTTACCTTGGGTATCCTCTTAGTCATACATGTTTGATCATTCTATATAAATAATTTAAATTTATGAAATAATTTCTTAATAAAATTTTCAATCTATATTCCAATTGTTAAGTTACTTCTATAATCATTATAAATCAATGAATTTAATAGTTATTACTTACATTGACCATTTATATTTTTTTGATTAATTTCTCCAAAATTAATTCAGTATAATTTATAGGGTTAAATAAATTATGAAATTGTTAAATAATATAAATAATTCTTATAATTTTATTAATAAATTTTTATACATTATATTAATTTTTATAATCATATATACATAATGTAAATAGACAAAGAGTCACATCGCTTCGGGGAGGTGGTAGTGCACATGTATTCATGAACAAAGTTATCATTTACTAGCAGATGGGAGGGTAAGAATATAGATGATAAATTATATATCTAGAATCAAAACTATGTTAATAATATCTTATATAATCATTAATTCCATCTTTATGACCATCTGAATAAAACAGTGATGAAAATTGAATTACACCATTAAGTGGAGAAGGTAGGGAATAGATATAGATGAGCGATGAATTCATTTTCCATACGATGTAAAAGAGGTAGAAAATTGATACACCATTAACATTAAAAAATATCAGTATAGTGAATATATTGATTTAAATATTTATAGGAGGTTTAAGAAGAAATGAGATTAAAAATTCTTGGTAAGAACATATAACACTTATTTCAATAACCTCATTTGGGTTAAACTATAAGAATTTTATAAGTGGTGTTTTAATGAAAAAAATTAATTCTATAGAATGGGGTGGGATATTTGTATATTATTTTTTATGTATTGTTTGAGATAACTGGATTAAGTAGTGTGTAGTAGAGAGGATAGGGATTCACATTTTTAACTGTGGTGGTTGGAGAACTTATAAATGCTTGAATCATTATTATATAATATATGAATTAATAAAGTCATGTGGATTGAGATTATAATATCATAGAATATGATAAATTTATGGTCAAAATAAAATCACCCAATGTGGTTTATGTATGTTTTTTTCTTATCATGAAGACTTATCCTATCATTTTAATCCTTTTAACTTATTTTACCCTTAACCAAAGTGATAAATATTTACCATGGAAACTATTCATTATGTAAAAAATATTAAGTTAAACTTATTACTTAAAATTAATTATATTGTTTACAAAAATAAAAATCATTTTAAAATATTCAATTTTCATAATTGGTAAAAATTACTTTTAATAATTTTTTCTTAGACGGAATGAAATCCATTTTTAGAGAAAAAAATGTTTTAAGAATAAAAATGAGTTTAAACCAAAATAAACTATAATATTGATTCTAATTGAATTAATTGGATTATGTTGAATAAAATGAGAAATATGTTTATTTTCAAATAAACTAAAATCAAAAGGAACCTTGTAAATTCTTGATTAAGAGAGATAAATTAAAAATAACATTTATTTGAAAAAGAATATTACTTATATTTCTAGAATGTTAGGAATAAATTTCTAATTTCAATGTTATAATTTTATATAAATTATATTACTTATAAAAATATATTTTTCTATAAAAATTGTTCATTAAATCTCATGTTATTAATCTATCATTATAATGTCATAAAAGTGATAGATTTTTATAATATCAGTATTTTTCACTATTCACCCAAAAATTAACTATTCCTAAAATATTTAAAAAATAACCATAATATAATTTTAAAATTATTAATTAAAAATGAAATTAATTTCATAAAATTAAATTTATAAAATTTTTGAATTTAGGTTTTAATGACATTATTTAATAAATCTATGTGCATTATGTTATAGTTTCATTAGAAATAAAAGCTTATTATAATTGAAGCCGGTGTGTTACATTCTTCCCCATATAAAAATTTTTATCTTCAAAATTTTTATAATGTCACATCATTAATAGATGTGGTTAGTTCATTATCATAACATCTTTAGGTTCCCATGTTTCCCCTTTTATTTTATGATTTTTCCCAAATACATTCACCAATCGAGTGGTCTAATTCTATAGCACTTGTTTAATAGTGTTAATAAACAAGATATGATTTTCATAGTAAGATAAATTAGGGTAAAATTATATTTCCTCATAGGTGAGAACATGCATTGGGTCTTCCATATACTTTTTCAATAATGATATATGGAGCACATCGATAACTTTATAGAGGTTATGTGACATTGAAAATTGGTAATCCAAAACTCCAATTCATTATAGAATTTCAAAATACATGATGTATCTAAGACATAGATTCCCATTCATTACACACCTTATAACACCCTTACATATAGCTACTTTTAAGAAAACATGATCCCCAACTTTAAATTTCAAATCCTTCCATCGATTATATGCATTGATATTTTTATCTCTTTGAGATTTATTTATATGACTCTAAATAGTTCTCATATTAACTATTGTATCCCCAATTTTTTCTAGGCCTGAAATAATATTTTCACTAACTTCATACCAACAAGTTGTTGTAATGAATCATTTCTAACACAATTCTTGATATAGTTTCAGATTAATGATTGAATGTAAACTATTATTATAATAAAATTCCACCAAAGGTAAATATTGATCCCACAAACATTGAAATTCAAGTGAGAATAACCTCAATATGAATTTTAATGTTTGAATAGTCCTTTTAGACTATCCATTTTTTCTAAGGATTATAAATAGTGCTAAAATGTAGCTCGCTGTTGAGAACCTTTTGAATCCTCTTCCATAACATTGATAAAAAATATGAGTCACAATCAGATACAATCAAAATAAGTTCAATATAAAGTTTCAAAAATTCATTAATATAGAGTCAAATGATGTTATCTATAGGTAAATCTTCCCTTATAGTGATAAAATGTGAGGAATTGGTAATAAAATTAAAAATAACTGATATAGAATCATTCTATTTCAAAGACTTTGGAAATAAAATGACAATTTACACAGTGATATCATCTCATTTATACATAGGTATAGGTAGATGATTAATGGATCCTTTAGGAGGTTTTTTATTAGCCTTTACCTTTTTTCAATCCAAGAATCTTGATACATAGTCATCAATTTCATGGTTCATATTATCCCACCAAAATTGTTCTTTCAAATATTGATACATTTTTGTGCTCGAAGGGTATATAGGGAAATTTTTGCCATGTGCTTCAAATAATAATTCTATTTTTATCATAAGAATGTATAGAACACATATCCTCTTTCCAAATTTCAATATACCATCTCCATATATGAATTTTACTGACTTCCCATCATTCATGGCTTTGATTTTCATTTGAATATTTTTATCATCAATATGGTAATTTTTTATTTCCTCCAATAAGGATGGTTTAGAAATAATTTGGAATACTTTTGATGTCCCTAATTTAATAATGATTCTCATATCCAAAATTACTATGTCTATGAATATAAGATCATTTCAATTCCTCGCTTTAGAAAAAACTCCATGATCTTTCATACCCAGCACATCAACCTTCTGATTTGTTGACCAGGGTGTTATATCATTTAAAAATCATAGTCCTTGAGTTATTTTAGTAGTCTCCTTTTCTACATGTTAATATATTTTAATAAGATAATGTATTTCAAAAAAATGATCTGTATAAATTTCACATGTTTTACCATAAAGTTAATTCCTTGATACCTTCAATACAAATATTTAACTGTCAACTCAAGATCATGGGTTAAATAATTCTATTTTTGAATCTATAACCACATTAATGCATAAGAAATAAATCAATAATTTTTTATAAGTAATCAACTAACACCATTCATTTATGTATCATTGTATATAATAATTCCATCCCTTCCTGATGATAAACTCAATATCAGTGCATTGAAAAATATCCTCATTAATTCATTAATATCATTTTTTAAATTCTTTTTACTATATGAACATAATGCCTTCACATTTCATCTTGGATAACAGGTTATATAATCAAGAAAAATTTTGTACAAATCATTGATAATAACCTTCTAAATCAAAAAAACTATGTACCTTGATAGTATTTTTTGATGATAGATTATGTGAAATTTAATTCTAATGTTACATCTTTTTTGTGTATTTTTTTATTTTAAATGTTAAATTATACTTTAAATGGTTAATTATAATTTAGGGGTTATTTTGTTGTGAAATTAGTAAATATTTATAATTATGATAGTTTTTTTGTTTTTAAGATTAAATTCTGTATTGATTAATCATTGATTTAATTAATTATTATTATTATCTGAATTTCCTTTTTAAATTTTAATTATTACTATTATTGGTAACTTTTTGTTTTAGATGAATTAAATGTTTATTTCTTTTTTTCTATATTAACCTATTAATTAATTAAAATAAGTACAATTTATTTTTTAATATTGTGTTATAAATTATTTAATTAACTGTAATTGTAATTTTATTTTTAATATTTTCATATGATTATTAATTAATTTTTTCATTAATTAAATTTTTAGATAATTATTTTAATCACTTAGAATTTAAGATTTTTATTATTCAATTTTATCATTTTAATTTTTTATTATTTTTAATTTATAATGTATTGTTTTTTAATGGTATTGTAATTAGTTTTTTATCTTTTAATTTTAAATTATTTAATGTTTAAAAAAATTTAAATAAATTGTTTTAAGTTAAATTTTGTATATGTGATAAATGAAGCATATAAATTTTTAAAGGAAAAAGAAAGATTGTGTGACTAACCTAATTTCTTGAAAAGGAAACAATTTATTGCGGCTTATTCTTGCAATCAACCATATCATCTGCAATCAACAACATAACCAAATAATTATTGGTGTCAGAAAATAAAAAACCCATTTAATCTATGATGCCTAGTGGAATTTTTGGTGGATTATTAGAGTTATTGTAAGACTAAGAGAGTCTCCTGAGAATATAGAAATGTAAAAAGGGAGAAATCGCAGGTGTAAGACGGATCGACCACACTTGAAAAATTTTATCGATCATGTGGTGAAAATATAGTCAACTATGTAGACAATTAATGAGGACTGCAAATGTGCCAAATAAACCATGTGGATAACCCTTCCACCATGCCAACCTTCAAGGAAATTAGGTAACATTTAGAGAGAACACACTTGAAAATGGGATTTATTGTATGTGTTCCTCCTTTTAAATGATTAAGAACAAGGGAATATCAATCTTGACATCCAATCTAGTGTGTCATGATTTAGTAATCTGATGTCCTTCTTGATCGGGCCCCTCCATATGGTTCAAAAACTAGAGTGAAAGAAGATGAATCGAGGTTATACTTGGCATGATCTTTTTCGAAGCTCAGAACCGAGGGAAGAAGATTCCTCACTAACCCTAGTTAAATTTGATGAACCATGATTAAATCATAGTGATAAATTGTTTATAAATCATATATCAGGTCGATCATGTTAAATGATGGGGAGATAAAATTTGAGGATTTTAATAAGAAAATCATATGAGTTTTATCATGGTAGATTAATAATCCAAGACATAATATTCTCTGAAGCCAAAAACAATGAACCAAAGAATATAATGAGGCTGAAGCATTTCTGAGTTTCCAAAGAAGTAAAGACTGGTTTTATTCTATGAAGAGATTGATCCATTAATCAACTATTGATGTTGATGCATAATATAATCTAGGAGGAGAAATTTATTGATCTTCCATCACACATTGGTTCGGTTTCAGATTCATAAGATACAACTCAAACCCGGTCTATAAAGATATGACTTGTGTTGTGAAGATATGGATGATATTACTGAGGTTCTTGAATGATGATGTGAAGATTTTATCGAGCTATTTTGTACCTTTAAATAGTATTTGGCCAAACCTGATCTGACATAATATGGGAAGGGATTTTGTGCTTGTGTGAAGAGAATTCTGTGTCTCCCTATATGAGGTTGTGGCCTTTCAATATCTGGTTGAAAATGAGAAAAAGTGGTTGAACATGACTAAGATTGAACAAATTTGAATGACGCGTCTATTTTAGGGGCCCAAACTGAGATTTTTTTTGTTCATGGGAGACTAATTAAAGACACTTTTTCCTATTAATATTTTCAATTATAGAGTTTGGCCAAGAATTGAATAGTTGAATAAGTATAAATCTTAAAAATGGATTCTGAATATATATGGTATTTGTGTGCAGGAAAAATATTATGAAGACAGAGAGGCCTCATATATATTTTAATTCATCAGTTTCAAGATCATATTTTTTACACAATAGGTTATTGATTCTATGCCTCGACCAACATTTACTGTATGAATCCAAGGATTCACAACACAAGTTTGAGTTTTATAGAGTATATTTGAAACTCGACGTGCTATTACTGGTCCAAATATATGATTTAATCCAATTTAATTTATTATTCATCGACAACCTAATAAAATTGAGCATAGTTGGGAATCCAAAAATCATTTGAGTATTGAAGGTATTTTTTATATTGTTTTTAATTTCTTTATAGGTTTGGTAAAAGAGATGAAATATATGGCTCTTAGATTTTGAAACCATTCAAATGAATAATCGATGATTTTTCAATATTGTGACTGGGAATTTTTTATCAAAGATAAGAGAGTTCTTACTGAGATATTTCGAGTGTGACGTGTGACTTCTTTATATCACATGATGAAACATAATCCTAAATAATTTTTTAGAGATTCTCTCAGGAAAAAGACATTTCCATGTGAATTTGAAATAGATTTCACATGGGTGTGTTACGTTTTTTAGAAGGAGACTACTTAGGTAACATGATGTGGACCAAACAGCATGACTAGTGTTGTAACATCCCAACTAGAACCACCGAGTCTGAGTTAGAATGTCACATGACATCATGTGTGCCTCCCCATATACAAAGTCTAACAACTAGCAATGAGGTTCTGAGTCTGACAGTGGGAAGATGATACACATAGTATCATTTCCTAGGATTAATAATAAACAATAAATAACATAATAAATCATCAGAGTAAAATTCAAAAAAAAAGAGTAAATGGAATACATTTAACATATAAATAAGTAGATCATGTAAATAGAAATAATGTCTAGATAAAATTAGGAGGAATAAAAATAAAATAACTATGGGGTCCTTCAATGTCTGTCCCGGTACTCTCTAGCTTCATTCTATACCTATTCATCCATCCACCATAGGGACCTTGTCCTTCACCGGGTCTCTCATGAAATCTACAAGTGCATCAGAATTACCAATTAGGGTGTGAGTATAAGACTCAGTAAGACACCACCAACACATCCTTAACTTGATTTTATAAAGTATAAAAGTGAATTTCATAATAATAATAAATGAAAGAAGAAAATAAAAATACAATAAAAAACTGGTCAGTAGTGCGCTAAACAAGCTTCCACAACCCCTAATAGTACCCCCTTTAGTTAAATGTCAGAAGATGACATAATGAGTTGGAAGAATAAAACTAGCCCTTGTACAAAGGCCTTATAGTGTCGTAGAGGTGATACCCAACATCAACTATCCAAAAAGAGGATCATGTCACCCAAATACTCTAGAATATAATAATTAGTACTCACATCGACTAGGCTATCACATGGTGAATGGACTTAGAAAATCAAGGCTACCTCGATCACACCCTCAACATGATTCCATGGCTACCTCATACTTTCACACTATTCTTAGGTCCCTCATCTCTATCATCACAGTCAAGCATCCCCCCCCCCCACTAGGGGATGAATATGTAATGATGGTCCACCTATCTCAAATACCAATAATAACTAACAAGGCATGCTAACACATATACAGAGTGATCACACAAGTAGTCACAATATATCAAAATTTTATATATCAGTATAGACAACAACATGTGATAATAATCGAATATAGATAAAATCTAAACTAATAACACTCATAGAATCACAAAAAATTTTATAGGATAAAAACTCACTCACATATAATCACAATCAAGAACAGTCAATAAAAACGCCAACAAATATAATCGTCTAGGAAATAAATGTAAATTCAAGCCTAGGAACGTAAGGAACATTCTACCTCAAATTCATCAATGTCAAAGGCAAGGATAATCCACCATGTGTGGCTCAATACACCTCCTCATAGCCTTATTATCGTAATCGTCAACACATTAAAGCTCAAGGTTCATAGAGGATTCCAAGAATCAAAAACCATCTGTTTTATCTCAAAAATAAATAAAACATCACATGCAATAAGACTTTCTCTATCATGGTTAATTTTCTGAATTATCATTTTAAACATGTGCTTTCAATATTCTCCTTATGAATAATTATAAAACCACATTGGATAATTTATCTCTAATAAATTATCCTTTAATAATTATATTTTTATAAGTTATCATAAATTATCCTTTTATAATAATATTTTGATAATTTATTATAAATTATCATTTTATAACTCACAATTATCATTTGATGATTTTAATAATTCTTCCATAATAATCTCCTAATTATCATTTGATAATTATAAAATTAAACTTTGATAATAAATGTATTTATCCTATGATAATTTTGATAATATTTATCTTATGATAATTTTCTTATAATTATCCTTTAATAATTTGTGTAGAATTATCTTCAGTAATCTCAGGCAATTATTCTCTGACAATTCATTGCAATTATCACTCGATAATTCTTCATCTCAATATTTTGATAGTTCGTGTAAAATTATCTTTGATAATTTCATGCAATTATTCATTGATAATTTGGAATAATTTTCTTTTGAAAAAACTTCATTATTATATTTTGATAATCTCTACAAAAATATCCTTTGATAATTTCTATGAATTATCTTTCATTAATTTTCTATAAATTATCTTTTTATAATTTGATGTAATTATCCAGTGATAGTTTTGTGTAATTACCCCTTGTAGATTTTGGAAATAGTTTATTTTAATCATTCTAAAATAATTACTTTTTCATAACTCCCATAATTATGCTTTGATAATTTTATTTCAAAATATAATTTGGTAATATTGTGGAATTATATTTGATAAAAACTAGGATTTATTATTTAATGATTCAATCAATTTATTTTCAATAATCCTTTATTATAAAAATAAAAAAAAAAGAATAATTAGATAATAATTAAAAGAAAATACACAACCTCACCTTATGGACAACACCCAAACCGGTAGGAGGCATGTAACTAGTTTCAGGAAGAAGGACAAAAACAAATCGAAGCAACAGAGCTTCACATGTCATGCGTAGAGGACTCCCATGGTTGTTTGAACTTGTCTGCATCAACCAAGAGTCGAAACTGAATGGTTTGGCTATTTAAAACCTAAAAAAACACAAGAATTCAAACCCCCAATTAAAACACCCCATTTAATCTGTGATTAAATAAAATACTAATGAAAAATTCATTAATTTTTTCTCATTAATAAATTTAATAGAAATGGATTAAAATAGTAATGAAATTGAATCTTTTGGAAATTGAATGGGAATTCAATGGTGGATGTGCGTTCGTAGAAGATGAGGGAATAGAAATGATTTTTTGATAATTTAATTAATATTAACATTAATTATTTAATATAAATCTTAAATAACTTAAATTAATGAGAGATCTAAGAAAATGTCTAATTTATATAAAATTTATGCTCTAATTAGGGTAAACCCTACGTCTCGGACCCAACAATGGCCATGGATTTCTCATACGATGCACCATTTAAGAGATAATAATTATTTATTGTTTAAAAATGGAATCATAATATAACTAAATATAAATATGGTATTATCGCATGTGATGTTTCCAAAAACACGATGCACATAAAAATTATACCCTATATAGTGTAATCCTCACGTCCTGGACCTAATGGTGGTCTCAAATTTCTCATTTGATGCACCATTTGGGAGATACAATATTAAATTTGAAAAAATAATATAATAAAAATATTAAATAACTTATCTTCACAAGAAACCTGTCCAAAAGTCTAATGCTCAAAAAAACATTACCCCTCCTAGGGTAAACACCACATCCCAAACCTAAAAGAGGTCTCAGATTTCTCATATAATATACCATTTGAGATATATTAAATTATTTTTTATAAATTTCATGTAAGTAATATAATATATTTAATATTTTTATTTCTTCTATGTCGAGACTCTTTAGGCCTCATAATCTCTCACTAACTCATCATATAACTCCAAAATTATTCTATATAATATTCCAAGATTCTTACTCAGATTTTAACCCTATAAAAATCCTTTAAAAGATTTATTAATTGATTTTTTATTGAAAAATTAATTTTTCATATAAAAATACTTATTAGTTATTAACAAGAGGGTTTTTATTATCTTTAAAAATTAAAGATATTACAATTATCAACCTCTATCAACTTCTCTTCCTTGAGAATTATCTCTATAGATCTCACTTGAACAACAAAATTCACTGATCTTGAACATCATAATCATGTTCTGACATTTCCCCTTGGATTTGTCCATGATTCCACTGAATATGGACTAGTGGTACCATCATTTATGACAACACCCTCTTGCTTTGATCTATGATCCACATCGTATTCCCCTTAAATGATTCATTAGTATCCAAATCAACCTCCTCGTAATCTATAACACATTAAGGTTCATGTATGTACCTCTGAGGCTGTGACTAATGGAATACATCATGCATACCTCAATAGCGATAAGGGAGGTCAAAAAAATACTCTACCTACCCTATCTGCTCAGTGCTCTCAAATGGTATAAAAAACAAGGTTCTAGATTTCCCTACTTCTCCAAACATCTATGCCTTAATTGAGGATTAACTCTCAAGAAAACTTGGTCTTCCACCATGAACTCGTAGGGTATCCTCCTATGGAAATAATATAATCTATGTCTTCTAGAAGTGGTGATCAACCTCTTCATAGTCATACGCACTCTCTTTGAGGCCTCTTGAAGAAAACTAGGACCACAACCACTACTTCACCTACATCATTTCAATAAGTAGTGATCAACATGGTTTCTCATAAATAGCCTCATATGGTGCCATCTGAATCGAATCCTAGTAACTTTTGTTGAATGTGAACTTAATAGTTTCTAGGTGATCATCCCACGCTCCACTGAAGTCAAGCATACAAGATTGAAACATATTCACCAATATGAATATTTTATGCTCACATTGTCTATAGATATGAGGATGTCACACTGAGATACTCTTATCTGAGTCCCAATGGATTTCTATAATCCATTATAAAAGCACAATGTAAAATGTGCATCTCTATACAAAATAATTCTCAATGGAAATCTATGTAGGCGTATGATCTCTCATACATAGACCATTCCCATTCGCTCCACTGAGTGAGTCTCTCTAGTTGATAAGAAGTGAGAAGACTTCGTTAACTGATCAATAATCCCCAAGACTGTGTAATGACTCCTCATGGTCTTGGTTAGCCCCATCACAATTTCCATCGTGATTTCCTCTCACTTAAACATAGGTATCAGGAGTGGCTGAAAAAACCCACTAGGATGCTGATTCTCGATCATCACCCTCTGACAGGTAGGGCATTGAGAGAAAAAACTACCAATATCTCTCTTCATCCCTGGATTCTAGAACTACTTCTTAAAGAAATGATACATCTTGGTCGCACAAGGATGTACTTCCTATCTAGAGGTATGGTAATCCCTCATTAGCTCCTCTTATATGGAAGTAGTGACTAAAACTCTTCCATATACCAAGATCAAATTTTCGTTTTCCATAAACCATTTGGGTATTTAGTCACCTCCAGTTAACTATTCAATCCTCATAGCACACTCTAGGTCAAACCCGAGACTAGTCTTCACCCAGTCCACAAGTGAGGAAGTGATCATTAAAGGGGGAAAAGTCGTGGAACCATGGTTATCTGAGGCATCCAACCTAAAATCATCTAATAAGATCACCAAGCATCACTAATCCTCTCAAGTCCTCTTAACAATGTACTGCTCAACTTGGTTCTTACATATAAGAGAATCTGCAATGACGTTATCTTTTCTAGGTGCCTACATCATCTCAAGGCCAAACATCAGTAGATACTCAACCCAATGCCTTGGTCTCATGTTTAGGTCCCCATGTGAGAAGATATGGTGAAGGTTCTTGTGTTCTATTTAAACAACATATCTCTCACCAAAGAGATAGTATCATCAACACATTAGAGCATAGACCATAGTTTTCATCTCCAAGTAATCTAGTTGTACATTGAAACCTTCATATCAGATGGAAATATTTCCAAAATTATCAAGGGGTGATTATACAAAATTATCACTCGATCAACACATTTAATTATTAGAATATGATTTATATAGAATTATAAAGATATAATTAATAGAAATTGTCAATGGATGTTTTTTTGGATATTATAAAAATATAATTATAATCTTTTATCAAATGATAATTATAAAAAATAATCAATGAATAATTGCATGAAATTATAGAATATAATTTTTCAAAAATTACCAAAATACAATGATGAAGAATTATCAAGTGATAATTAAAAATAATTTTCAAAAATATATTGCATGAAATTATCAAAGATAATTTTCAAAAATTATTATAGGGTAATTATAAGTAAATTATTACATGATAAAGATTATCAAACTTATCATAGGATAATTAGATGTATTATCAAACAATAATTTTATAATAATCAAAAAATAATTGGGAAATTATGATAGAATAATTATAAAAATGATAAAAAGATAATTGTGAGTTATAAAAGGGTGATTTATGATATATTATCAAAATATAATTATAAAATTATAACTTATTAGAAATTATCAAAATATAATTATTAAAGGATAATTTATGAGATATAAATTATCAAATGTAGTTTTATAATTATCCTTAAAGAGAATATTTCAAGTTCATATCTAAAATGATAATTCTAAAAATTATCTAGGATAGATAAATTCTTAATAAATGTGATATTTTATTTATTTTTTAAATAAAATATATGATTTTTTTCTAGGAACCCTCGATGAACATCGAGCTTTGACATGTTAGTGATTATAATAATGAGGTCGCGAGGAGGTGTGTCAAGCCAAAATAGTGGTTTATCATTTCCTTTGACATCGATTAATGTGAGGTATAAAGTTCTTTACCTTCTTGGGCTTGTTTTTACACTTGTTTCCTTTATGATTATATGTTTTGTCATTTGGTAGACCATAATTGATTGTGGTTTCATGTGAGTGTGTGTGTCTGTGTGTGTGTGTCACCCATAAAAATTGTTGTGATTCCATGAGTGATATTAGTGTATATTTTATCCATGTTTTATTATGATAAAATTTTGTTTTTTATGCTGTTATATAATCATGTTGATATATTATGCAGACTTTTGTGATCACCATGTATATATTTTACCATGCCTTTTTAGTTTTCAGTGGTATTTGAGAGAGGTGGACCATTGGGACATATTCATCCCCTAGTGGGGGAGTACGCTTGATTATGAAGATAGCGATGAGGGACCTAAGTATAGAGTAGAGGTGTGAGGTATTCATGGAGTCATGTAGAGGGTGTGCTCAAGGTAGCATTTATTTTCCAAGTGTCATTCACCATATGATGGCTTGGTCAATGTGAGTACTAGTTATTCTCATCTAGAGGATCCAAGTGATATGGTCCTCTTGAGGGGTAGATGATATTGGGTATCACATTCATGAAACCATGATGAAACTGTACAAGGGATGGTTTACTTCTTCTAACTTATTTAGTCCTCTTCCGACATGGATATGAAGTGAGTACAGTCAGGGGTTGTGGAATCTTGGTTAGTACACTACAACTCAATTTTGGATTTTATGTTTATGCCCTTGTTGTATTTATTATTATTATGGAATACAATTTTATACTTGAGAAAATAAGGTTAAGGATACATTGGTGGTGTCCTAAAAAATCTTATACACACACCCTACTTGGGAATTTTTATGTGCTTATAGATTTCCTGAGATACCCGGTGAAGGGAAATGTCAAAGTGGTGGATGGATGAGTAGGTAGAGCATGGATCTAGAGATGACTGGGACACACACTGGAGGACCCCATAGTTCTTTTATTTATCGTCTTCTTCATTTTCTCTAGATAGGATTTTCATTTAAGAGAAATTCTTATTTGTATGTCATGTATATCATTTATTCAGTTTATAAATTTTACTCTGATGATTTATTATGTTATCTATTGTTTATTATTAATCGCATGACATGATACCGAGGGTATAGTCTCACGAATCTAAGACTCAAACACTCACTTCTAGTCAGAAGCCTATTTAATATGGAGAGGCATACATAATGTCATGTAACATTACATATTAGACCCAGTTGTTTGGTTTGTGATATTACAAAATGTTATCAAAGGAAATACCCAGCCGGAAGTCCATAGGTACTGCATGGGATCGAGGCATGGGGTGAAAAATGAGGTCATTATGCTTAGAGGGGTGGAGAGTGTAGCACCCCTGTAAAAGTGACATAAAAGGATAAATCTTACAACCCATGTCAACAGGGTGCACCTTTCTTTTCAAGAGCCTATAGGATTTGAAATATTTAGTTACACATTATTGTCCTAGATTATTTATCAGGATGGGTGACTTATGGGGTGTTTCCTATGGTGTGTGTGAGTGAGAACAATACACACTGAAAGAACAAGTGTTTCCATGTGGGGATAGTCATTAGTCTAATAAGAAACCCTGATGGATAATATCATGTGTAATGATTGAAAGGAAACCAATATATTACAAGATACCCATGGATTTATATGATCAGCTTCATGGATCGGGTAATGTTGGTTCATGACAAGTTCCATGTGGTTTGTGAAGATGTGTGAGCAAAGTTAAGTTGGTGCAAGATGATTGTGACCAACCTAAAAATAATGGAAAATAAATTTTTAAGTGATTGGAGTGGAAACTTTATGGACTTATGGACACTTTATAAACAAAAATCATTTGATAGTTTATGTACTATAAATTTTGGATGAGAGAGAGGAATAGAATAGATCTTGTATAACTCTTTTGCAATCAATTTTAGAGGGGATATTTCTTCTTCCCTTTTCATTCCATTATTTCATTTCTATTGTAATCAAAACTAAAATATTGAATTTAATATGTTTTTTGGATAAAGTATTTCTTATGGAATAAAACTTCTAGATTCCTATTTTCACTTATTCAAAAAAACATAAAAATTTAATTAAATTTCATTCTTTTTATTTTTGAAACATCATAATATTTTGATGAGATTGATTTTAATTGCATTTGTTTAATTATATTTTTAGTTGGATGATTCTTGGAAGTGACAAGTTATAAGATTCATCCTTCAACAAGTTAATTTATTAGAGAAGGATATTAACCTAATATATTTTTGGATTTTATTTTAATAAAATATCTCTAAATGATGAAATAATATTAATCCAAATGTTTAAATCCCCCTTACACTCTCTCATTATTTTTTACAGCTCTTACTCTCATTCATAAAACCTTTTTCTTATTTCATCATTTCCAAAATCACTATTTTCTTCATTTATTGTTTTCTATAAATAAAAAATATACTAAATATATATCATCCATCACTATTAATAGTTTGGGTTTATTCAATATTTAAGTATGCATAAACACTTTCCCTTCCCTATGGGTTCAAAACCCTACTCACTATTATGAAATAGTTTTTACGAATTATATATAATTAAATATAATGTATTTAAAATACATCACATTTTTTCCCATTTCTGGGAAATGGATTCGTGTAACCATGATTTAAAAAATAAATAAAAAATTGAATTTATAAAAAAGGTAAATAAAAGCATAAAATTTTATTAAAACAAAATATATTTTATCAATCTACTTATTATATTTTTTGTTGATATTTTTTTCTACTATTTTAACTGATGAATTATTATTTCTTCTATTGCATGTGATTTAGATCATCATTTGATATGATATAAACTTTAATTCCTAAAATCCATTTACATATTTATGTTTTAAAAATGAAGAACAAAGAAAAACTAAAATCATAGGGAGGTTTTATGAAATTGAGAAAATATTATTTTTCCTCTAATTAAAGAACCTATGGGTGAGAAATATGATATTAGAGAGTTACAATTACCAACTTTCTCTAGAAACCCATCATGCATTAGTTTTTCACCTTTCTTAAAAAATAATGAGTTGAAATAGCTTGTGTTGTCCATGCTTATATATTTTAATGGTATTCCCATTTAAGATTCTTTTCACTTCATTAAAAACTTTATAGTGTGGAAAATAAAATTAATTATAGAGGACTTAGTAATGAGGAGTTGAAGCTATGGGTATTCCAATTTTTTATGAAGAATAATGCTATATCATGCTTTCAATAATTTAAAGAAGAAATTTTTTATACATGGGATCATGTGCTTAATGATTTCATCATGAAATTTTATCCATGTATAATAGTCACATACATTAGGCATAAAATAACCAAGTTTATTCAAGAAGAGGGTAAATTATTCCATGAGACTTGGGATAAGTTTAGGGGTATCCTTAGACAATGTCCTAGCCATTAGTTTTCTACATATTTATTTATGTACAACTTATACAAAGTAAATACCACTTACAATGAAACTTTGTTAATCAATCTTCTGGTGGGGATTTCTCATATAAAACCACTTAAGAATATAAAATAAATATTTAACACAATTGAAAAAAATTCTCAACATAAGTATTCTATAATGAGGATTAAAATTATAAAATAAAAAATACCTATTCAAAATGTTGATGTTATTGGGATCTATAATGTTGGTCAAGAAAAATTACTTAGGGAGTAGTGTCAACATTGTTTCATGTATGGATATTCTATGCCTTTTATCCCAAATTTGAATTTCCTAATACCAATTTTGTTGGTTATGGTTTTAGACCTCTATAATAGGTTGCTCCTTTTTCACATAATTACAACCAAGGGTATAGGAATCACCCCAATATTTCTTGGAAGGAACAAAGTGTGTTTAGACCATTAGCTACTCTTGATTTTTGAAAATAGACCAGCCCTTATTTTCATAATCAAAAAAGGGATAAACCATTAAAATCTAAATGTAATATTGGGGGACCGATGCATAAAATATTGTCTATTATGTGTACTTACGGTTTTAGGCATAAATATAACATGTAATAAAAATATATATTTTTTCATAAATGACATGAATAGCCTATGAATGAAAATCAGCCAAATGGATAGGGGGTTGGTGGTTGATAGAAAGTAAAACTACCAAATACAACTGAATTAAACCCTAGGAATAATTTCATAGCAGTCATCATAATAAATGGTTTAAAAACTAAAGTATAAGCAAAAAAATATCCATAGGAAAGTCCAAAATTAAAATATTAAAGATTTTGTAACTCAAAAACTGGATAACACTCACTCTGGAAATGAGGGCAATAATAATGAAAATGAAGAAAAATAAATTGTTCCATCTAAAAAAAGTAAAAAAAAGATAAAAAATAATAACAAGTGGGAAGAGAAACATGATGAGTTTGAGGGAATACACACTACTCTTAAGAATTTTTTCCCGCCCATATCATTCTCTCAAGGACTTAAATAAAAATATAATGAACCTAAACTTATCAAGTTCCTTGGGATTTTAACTAAGATCCATGTCAATATACCATTCATCTAAGCCTTGATTCAGATTCCCTCATATCGAAAATATCTTAAGAAAATTATTTATAATAAGAAAACTATTGAATAATTTTCCACTTAAAGGCTCATTAAAGAGTTTACTTCTATAATTCAAAATAAAATCCCTCAAAAAGTTAAAGATCTAGGGAGTTTTTTCATTAACTTCCATTTAGAAATTTGTGTCCAACAGAACTGTCTTTGAGATCTAGTTTCTAGTATAAGCTTGATTCATTTATAAATATTGAAATAGTTGTGATTATGGGAGTTGAAACCCACCACTATTATTTTATAGTTGGATGGTTGATATCTTACTCATCCCATATAATGAATTGAGGAAATTTTAGTTGTATTTGGAGAGTTTTTTCAATTAACTTTATCGTTTTAGATATTGAAAGTGACAAGGAAGTTTTTATCATATTGGGTAGGAATTTATTAGTCACTATAGAATATTTAACTAATGTATATGAGGGACAATTTATCTTTAATTTTTTAGAGAAAAAAGAGGAATTAAAAGTTTTTAAAAATGATAAATAACATTCATCTAGTGATAACTATTCAAAAATAGAGTTGTTGGAATATAAAAGATCATATGATCATTTAGAAGTGTTTGGAAACCAACCTTTATCTAGAGAAATTCCTATATAAGTTGAAAATTATGTTTCACACACTTTTGTTTCTTATCAAATTTGGAATTTGGAAAACATTCAAGATGTGGACATCAATTCTTTTCCTGATATGAAGTGTGGCATTGAGGATGAATTTTCTATATCTAAAATTAGTGAATTTTTAGGATAACATGAGGCTGATATCTCTTTTACAAACGATACTAAAAAATTGATGAGGTTGAGGGTCAATTATTAGAAACAAATAATTTATTTTTATTTCATAAGTATTCTAAAATATTATTTGGAAATTCATGAGAATGAGTTTTGTAATTTAGATAGTAGTAAAGAAAAATATAGAACTAGTTCTAAAATTTGAAACTTTTCTAGTTTCCAAACACATTTCAAGAAACATGTCCAAGGTATTGGATTACCCAAATCCAATATTCATTGTTCGATGAACAATCACCAACATTGGAGATAACACCACTCCAAATACACCTGGAATACTCAGTTTTATGTGATAATTCAACAGTTTATATTATTACTTCCATTAACATGAATGAAATTCAAGAGGAAATATGTATGGGCGTTCTAAAAAATTTTAAAAATAAAATAGTTTGGTCTATAAAAGACATTAAATGGATTAACCCTTCTTTCTACATGAATAATATTCCTATGAAACCAAACCAAAAACCAAGAGTAAATGGTCAAATGAGTCTAAATACAAACATAAAATAGGTTTTGAGAGAATAGGTAATCAAGTTATTATATGTAGGAATTATATACACTATTTTTGACAGTTCTTGAGTCCGTTCAGTCTAAGTAGTTCCAAATAAGAGAGGGTTCACTGTTGTTTCAAATGAATAGAATGAAAAATTCTAGGATATAAAAGAAACCAAATAGATAGTCCATATAGAATATAGAAAGTTTAATTTTTCCATTCAGAAGGATCATTTTTCTAGGATATTCTAAGATCACATTATTGATAGGATGGCTTAGAATGAGTTATTTTATTTTCTGGATGGTTATTCTTGTTAAAACCTGATTTTTATAGCTCTAAAAGACTAATACAAAATTAATTTCACATGCCCATTTATAAAATTTTCTTATTGGTGAATACCCTTTGGATTGTGTGGTTCCCTAGCCACCTTTCAAAGGTTAATGATGGTTATCATTTTAGACATGATAGAGATGATCATTGAGGTTTTTATGGATGATTTTTCCATCATTGGGGGAAATTTTGATGGTTGTATACTAAATCTAGTACTAGTTTTATAGATATTTATAGAGGCCAACTTTGTTTTCAACTATGAAAAATTATTTTTTAAAGTAACTGAAGGAATATAGTTTTAATAAAAAGTGTATAGTTGGGGAATTGAGGAAGATAATTCTAAAATATATGTTATTCAAAAATTTACCCCTCCTAAAAATGTCAAGGGTATTATGAGTTTTTTAGGGTAAGAATATTTTTACTAGAGGTTTATCGAAGACTTTTTAAAAATTCCAGATCCCTTGTGTTTACCATTGGTTAAAGATTCACCCTTCCTATTTGATGAAAATTGTTTTGAATATTTTAATTTTCTTAATGAGAAATCACTATATTACCCATCATTAATATAGCTAATTAGATATTGCCTTTTGAAATTATGTGTGATGTTAGTGATGTGGATTTTGGAGCCATTTTATACCAAGGAAGAGATATGAGATTAAATGTGGTGTATTATACTAATAGACTACTTGATGATGCTCAAAAGTACTACTACACAATTGAGAAATTGGTTTTGTTTGTTTCTTTTTTCTCTAGAAAATTTATTTAGAACCTTTTAAGTTCTAAAACCATATCCTTTACAGACCAATATTTAATAAAGTATCTACTTTAAAAGAAATATTCCAAACCTAGACTCATATGGTTGATAAATTTGTTTCAAGAATTTGATTTGGAGATTAGATATAAACAAGGTGATGGTAGTTATTTTGTAGATAATTAGTCTAGTTTGTCTAGTATATAGTTTGAAGATCATACAGAGATTAATTCTTCATTTCCTAATGAAAAGTTTCTCACTATTTAAATTAAAAAAATAGTATGTAGAAATTTATAATGTCAGGGTATTATGAGTTATGCCAAAATATTTTTCACATAATCAATGGAATAACCTCATCTCTAATCTTATGTACAATTTTTGGGATGACACATTACAGATTATGAGGGGTAGTGATGGAATATTGAGAAGGTGTGTTCTAAAAAAATAAATGCTACATATTCTAGAGAGTATTCATTCCTCATATTGGGGAGGTAATCATGTATGAGAGAGAACATCTCAAAAAGTCCTTCAATATGGATTTTATAGGCCTTCATTGTTTAATGATTCTTAGAATTTAGATTTGGATTTTGATAAGTATCAAAGGATAGAAAATGTGGGAAGAAATCTGAAGCTTCCTCTGAATGGTATTTTGAAAGTTGAGATTTTTATGTTTTGGGCATGGTTCTTATGGGGCCATTTCCATCTTTATATGGGAATGATTACATCTTGGTAGCTATTTATTATTTTTCAAAGTGTATTGAGGTAGTTTCATTTCCAAAAAATAAAGTTAATAGTGTTGTCAAATTAACCAAAAAACATTTTCACAATATTTGGGATGCTTGAGGATTTTATCAATGATAATTGCACTCATTTTGTGAATTTCAATTTCAAATCATTACTGGAAAAGTATTGGTGCACCCATAGAATAAGAAATGATTACAATCCACAATCTGATGAATTGGTATTAATTTAAAATAGTAATATTAAACATATTTTATAGAAAATAATATCTAACTCTAGGAAGGATTGATCCATGAAAATGGATGAATCATTATGGTCCTACAAGAACTATTTTAAAAATCCCGATAGGTATGTCTCCATACAGGTTGTTGTTTGGGTAATATTTTCATTTACTTGTGGAGTTTCAACACAAGTCACACTGGGTTGTGAAGTATTTGAACTTTGATTTTAAGACTATCGGATAGAGAATAATTATTGAGCATAGCGAGTTAGATGAAATTAAAAGATAGTCTTATGAAAATACTAGGATTTATAAATAGATAGAAAATGTTTTCCATGATTATGTTTTTCAAAATAAATAATTAAAGGTTGACCCGAAGGTTTATCTATTTAATTTCAGGAAAAACCAATTTCTAGGAATATTGAAATTCAATTGGTATGAACCTTTCACTATTCTTAAAGTGTTGAAAATTGATTTATTGAAATTTTTAGATAAGAGAATAGACCAATCCTGGTTAATGGTTATAGGATCAAACATCATTTTTAAGAGTATCCAAAGGGCTTGGATACCATATTGACTGTCATGACTCATCCCACTAGGGGACCAAGATATGACTCCCCAAGCTCACCTCTAATAGGACAGGGTATGGCTTCCAACACTAAGTAGGAATATCATACACATGGGATGCCTTATCCATTGGTACCTATATACACACACAAAAATAAATCTTCATGGAATATTGTAGAGATAAATGTTTGAAACTAAAATTCATGCATAAATTTATCCCAAACCAGATAATGTCATAAGTACAAAAGGAAAAATACAATACACCTAAAACTACAAAAGAATCCAACCTGCTCAGATGGATGGGATCATTGTCAAAATCAACTACTGGAAATCTCCTCAGCCAAGCACCGACAAACACATTAGTCTTTCTAGTACACTAAGCTCCACCTTCTATGGGTCTTCTTGGGACTCCATCAAAATTTCTATCATTTTCACAATTCATGACATGTGTGGTAAAATCCCATGCAAGGGTGAGTATAAAAATACCTAGTAGGATCCCCAAAAACTAAAAATAAAAGGAATAAACTAAAAGGAAATAGTACACTCAACCTAATCCAGAGGGAACCCAAGTGAGAGAGAAACTCTATCTCAACCCATCCTCAATTATACATGACTAGTCAGCTCAGTCCACATGGGGTGTTAACCAAGATGTGTGAAAACACCATCCCAGAATCACCCAAATATACTGGTCTCAAACTCTAATTCTCCTTAGGTCCTAAACTCATAGACAGCCACAAGAATCTACTTGAGGATGCTCATCTAGGAAAACAAAATCCATGAGCTCTACCATCCTATATGAAACTCATCTGAGAGATAACACTCCATCTGAAACAGCTCAACTGATAGCACATCCCTGTCATCCTAGGTGGTATCCATATGAGAGAACATGCTCCTCTGATATTTCCATGAATAAATTGCAGTTGGAAGCCAGTGGATCTTGATACTCATATAGGGGATCTCACCCATCCTTGATGGGGGGTCTTCTAGCCCGATTGGAACCACAAAATTTCTCATTACTCAAAGAGGGGATCTCTCCAAAAACCATTGGAGGACACCAAAAACCAAATCTGGAACACTAAATACCACATCTCATTGGATAAAGGATCATGCCCAAGACTGCTAGGGGAAACTTAAAATCCAATCTGGTAACCCAAAAGATCCCACTCAGATATAAGATCACAGCTAGAACCAATGGGGGCACCACAAAACCAATCGGACATCCCAAAGACCATATTACTCATATAGGGGATCATTTCCCATGTAGTTTTGGTCAAGAAATTTTGAAAAAACCTCATCAGGTATAACTCGTGAAGTAGGGTGCATACTCCCAATGATACCACAAACCCTACTAAATCCATCTACTAAGTAGGGGATCAAACACCTGATGATGCCACAAACCCTAATGGGTTATCCTACTAGATCGGGGATCGTCTCCTGTGTAGTGTCAATCATGACGATGTCATGAACCCAATCTAGGTAAAATGATACAATAGAGGATCTTTTAATTGTCTCCCTTTAGAGATACACTAAATCTATCCAATATCATCATATTGAGGGGATCACAATCATGTGTTGAGGAATTAATGCCACACAGTACCCTCATAGAGATAGACTAAGGGACCCACTCAAACACTAATGGTCCAATGTATCTAGAAGAAGTAACCCACAATGATCACCTCACAGTGAAAAATAGACAAAGGCAGGGTAACCATGCATGGATAGCAAGTGTGCACCACTCTACCGGATTAATGATTATAGGGTACCTGCATCATGAGATGACAGGGAAGGGTTCTAACCCCAACATCTCTCCAGTGATCTACCATGATAACTAACCATATTAATCACCTCTCATGCAATATCACACATGAATCATTCCATATCATATCTTACAAGACATTACAAGGATACCATTTTTTTCTACATGGAAAAGTACTTAGGATAGGCTACTCAAAAGTCTAAATATGAGTCCTGAAGAAGGAGATACACCAGGAGGAAGTTCCCAATAACATTGTATGGTATGTACTGTGGTCCACATGGTGTTTACCCATGGTACACAGCGTGTCTCCCCCCCCCCCCCCTCCGACTATGTTCCCAACCCATGCCAGTGTAATTATTTGTATGTCTTTGTCTCTATCTGTGTACTTCCACAAGGCCATGTCCTTTGGCATGGCTACCTTGGCCATGTCCCTCGACCGCATGACCAGAGCTTACTATATAGAGTGCAACCCTAGTACACAGCATGTAGTCCCAAAAATTCATCTTTCTAAAATGGGTATATAAACTAGGGTGTGACCCTACACTACACTCTGTGTGATTAGTAATTCTGAATTGGAATTCTGAGTGATTTTCCCAAAATTCCATGGTTTCCCCAGAAACCTGTAGATCGACCTTCAAGGGATTTATAAAAATTGTAAAAAGGAATATATAACCTTATAACATCACATATAAAGGGGTTTCAGAATATAAAGATCAAATATTCATACCTCGTGATAAAACACCAATGCTTTGGGTGTAGATCCATGCTCTGAAGCTGTTGCACCATGATCCGAGAGCAATCAATTTCAAGATCAGATATTAGCGGTGCCTCATTTCCATGGGTTTTCCTTGGTTCATTCATCATGAAAGTGGGGGATCTCCTCTCCTATTTTGTGTGCACATAATGGGGGTTTATTCATTTAATTTTTATCAAATGAATAAACCTCCACACAACACCCCACCAATAACTTGCCTCCTACCTGAAACCTGGAGCTGATAAATTTTATACCACGCCTAGAGTAAAAACAGTGTTTTGAACTCAAACGTGTTATAATATTCTCGATCTGAGAATATTATTGGTATTTATAAAATGTTAACAAATAAATTATGTGTGTGTGATATAATATATTTAATATTTTAAATATCAAATCACTGAGGCTCTTTGGGTCCTAAAATCCCATGCAGACTCAGTTCTTGGCTTTGTAAATGCTCCAAGAAATATTCCAAAGTCTTACAGGTCAATACCTGAGTAACTAAATCCTCCCCACCTTAAGTATTTTAATCCCTAAAAAGTAAAAACCTAGTTAGAGGGAGAAAAACTGATCTCTTCACTAGGACTCCCCTCCAGCGATCTCACCGAGGGTTTGTATGTTGCCTACAAGAATGTAATAGGGGGTAATGAAAAAGGACACAACACCCAAGCCCAGCTCAAACTAGATTGAAATTGTAAAACAAAGAGGGAACATGACTCCTCAGTTAAGACAGGTGGAAAATACCTAGAACCTAGTCCATCTACGATCATAGGGTCTATCAGTTACCACCTCACTAACCTAACATAGATACCATCATAACCTGACAGTTCTCATCCACCCATGGATGACTTCACCATGTCCTCCTCAAGTGTCTCTCATAAAAAGATGACTATAATCATGTGAGGGTACCAATAAAAAACACAGGACTACCCATGTTCACACAATGGGTATTATGAGCCCCTCCATCAATAAATCTCCAACTCGCAGCCTTACCCTAAACACACAATTAAAAGGAACTCATCCACCACACCTCAACACTCTTATTTTAGTGGAATTTACTTGACCACATGATTTTAGTCATGTCAAAAAAAATTAATCTTGGTGGAGGAAGCATCCATCTTCCTCATGAGTTCAAAGATACATCAAACAACACCAGCATAAGGTTTTACTGATGCCCTATGTCACCATGGATAATCCTTAAAAAAGTTTCAAGAGTAGAGTACCTCACAATAGTGTCTATAAATACAACTAAAAAGATTATAAAGGAAACATAGTGTACCTATAATCACCCTCGGAGCCATTGGGTCATAGGCCTATATGGCCTGCATCTTTCCTCGCCCCCTTCATCCAGATCCTTGAGTCTGATGTGGTACACTATGGGGTGGGGGTGGAAACATCTCGAATAGTATGCCACTTCCTGCTGCTCTCCTCGCTCCTCTGAAATGCTTGTCATCATATGGAAATCCCTGCTCTGGATTCTGCCTCTACTAGGGAGGTCCATCGACTGTATCCCTCTCAACAACACAGTGGGTCAGAAAATCTCGAGCAATATGTCCACATCCATTGCAATAGTAACACCACCTCTCCTACAATAAACCAAAATCAGCCTGTAATTCCTAAGACTCATACCCACTATCCAGGGATCATCTCATGAAGCATCAAACGTGCCCGGATCCCTAATCCTACCATTGGCTACCAACTTTCGGGGTCTCATCTTCTGTGTTCCCAAAACTAATAGTCGAATTATTGTTAGCTAGGAATATCCCCACTACAAAGGCATGCCCAAGTACTTTAGCATTGGTGGTAATGCACAAAACAATCATTGATGCCCTAATCTTCCAATGTAATCCCTGCTTGAAGTTATGTGCTCTAAAAAATATATCTTAAACCATATCCAGGATGAATCATGATAGTTCTGTGAACCTCTCAGAATACTCTTCCATGTTCATGTTATCATGTCAAATATACCGAAGCTCCTGGATATGAACCTACCATAAGGTGTCTAGATAAAACTCTTCCATGATGTGCCACTCAAACTCTATCCAAGTAAGAGATACATATTTGTGGGTTTGAATCACCAGACTCCACCACCACCTAGATGATCCCTACAGAAGACTCACCACCTGGACCACCATCTGAGCAGGAGGTGTCCTCACAAGGTGAAAAAAAATGTGTGACTGCCTCAACCTAGTCATTAATTACCTGGGGGTCTAATCAAACTGATACCTCAGATTTCACTGCCTCAGGAACTCATACAGTGCACTTAGCCTTCACTCATCCTCAGTCTAAACTATCGGTACAACCTACTGCTCAACGGTTCGTGGTTCAACTATTGGACCACCCATAGGTACTACCTCAATCACAGCTCCCTACACTAAATCCTCATCACTAGATAGATCATCATCATGAATCCCTCTGTGGAACCCTATCTTGTTTTCATCATGGTGGAATCCTAAAATAGAATCAAGACACATCATGTTCAAGGAGTGTATTTGGGGAGATGATTCAAAAAGTACATGGGAAACTCACAACCCAGTATTATATTATGCATGTACCAAAATTTTCCCTATAACCAATGCCTAAATCTTATGAGTTAACAAGAAGGTTATCATAGTCTTGGTGAATGGATATGTTGGTCATTTCACAAACACTGGAGTCCCTGACTTGAAATATGAACTTGAAACACTTTAACACTATCTTTATAAAACCCAAATCAATCTCATTACATTGTTAACCAAAATTGGAACCTAATCTAATACCACTCTATCGCAACCTATCCCACCTAGGTCCAAAGTTGTGACTCCCCTATCCCACCTTAAATAGGCTAGGGGAAGGAGTCCAACAACGAGTAAGCATATCAAACACATGGGACTCCCTATCCTATGGTACCTATATACATGCACCCACATACATCTCCATAAAATAGTGCTGAGATAAAATCTAGAAAATAAAATTCATACATACATATATCCCAAATTAGATTATGATAGAAGAAAAAAAGGTAAAAATACAATATAGCATCCCGCCTTTTTATCACATAAACTTTCATTACATTATACAAAACTGAGGATCTTTAAGGTTTAGTGTCTTGGAAACCAGGAACTTAAAACATGAAAACATAAAAAATTCTTCTAAAACACTTGAAAGGCTTCTCCTCATGTTCATCCTAGGTTCATTACTGCATCACATAACCTGGGAGCATACATCAAAAGAAAGGGTGAGCAGAAGGCCCAGTAAGGGAAACAAGGGAAACATTTAACATGTGAACTTGAGATACATCAACTATGTCATGAACATGAACTTCAAGGCATGATAAAAAAAATCAGGTGGCATATCATAATAAAAATAACATTTTCATAACTTGAAGATGTGGCTACATCATTTAACATAGACAATCATGAACATATCACCAAGGTCCATCCCCAATGTGTCATTTGAAAATTACCAAGGTTATTCACCAAGGTATCGTGAAAATTGTAATCTCTAGTGGTTACATCATTACCCAATGCATTGGAGCGCTATCAGGGCGCACCCTTAAATTTGCCTTTATTATCATGTGAGACACATATATCATCATCAAACATTTCATAAATAACCCACATAGCATAAAATAAATGGGTTTCATTTCATAATCATAACGTTTTAAAAACTGCTTTAAAGACATGATCTTTACGTCACTTTAAACCCACGAAAAGGGAAGGTGGGTCTCATGTATGTAAATCCCAGAATTTAAAATAGAACATTTTGATATATATATGTGAATACCCTTGTAGAAATAAGATCTTTGAGTATCCACTTAATAATATAAAATAACTTTAGAAAAAGAGAGAGACATTTTGAGACGGACATTCTGCATCATAACGGCTATGTTACGAGGTTTTAGAAGACAATAAAAAGAGAGGTAAAATGGGTCAAACATTCATAAATGACCCATAAAATAGTAGATGGACAGAATAAGAAGGATAAATTATGATGGTAATGAAATTTCAAGGACATACCATTTGAAATGAAAAACATGGAAGGAAGACAAAAATTTGATTTCTCTTATGAAAATTCGGCAGCCTAACGGCGTCACTTAAACTTCAACAAAAATGAATTGAACAGATCAAATAGGGTCTCTCATAATATGATCATAAGAGATCAGTATGATAGATATAGAGATCATACCCCAACATAATAAAGAGGAACTTTCAAGACTTGACATAGAATTAGAACTTTGAAAATGAGAAGGGTGAAAAAATCCCTTAAAAATTCGGCAGCCTAACGGCGCCACTTAAAACTTCAAAATACTGATTTGAAGAGATCAAATGGGGTCTCTCATCATATGAACATAAGAGTCCAGTATGATAGATATAGAGATCATACCCCAACATAACAAAAAGGAACTTGAAAGAATTGACATGAAAGTAGAACTTCAAAACGAGAAGGGTGAAGAACCACTTAAAAATTCGGCAGCCTAACGGCGCCACTTAAAACTTCAAAATACTGAATTGAAGAGATCAAATGGGGTCTCTCATCATATGAACATAAGAGTCCAGTATGATATATATAGAGATCATACCCCAACATAACAAAAAGGAACTTGAAATAATTGACATGAAAATAGAAACTTCAAAACGAGAAGGGTGAAGAACCACTTAAAAATTCGGCAGCCTAACGGCGCCACTTAAAACTTCAAAATACTGAATTGAAGAGATCAAATGGGGTCTCTCATCATATGATAATAAAAGATCAGTATGATAAATTTAGAGATCATACCCCAACATAATAAAAAGGAACTTGAAATACTTTACATGAAAATAGATCTTGAAAAATGAGAAGGGAGAAAGAATCCGTTACAAAAATTTCGGCAGCCTAACGGCGCCACTTAAAACTTCATAAAACGAAAAAATGAGAGTAAGAGGGGATCTCTCATTATATGAACATGAAAAGGGCAGTAAGAGGAGTATAAAAGAACATACTCCAACATAAGAACATGGATCATAAAAGGAATGACATAAAAGAAATTACTTGAAAAGAAAGAGAGAGGTCGGATCCCTTACCTTAAAATGTGACTCTTGAAACTCAAAGGTTTGGACCTTGAGGGCTTGGGGGCACCTTGAGAGGACACCTTGGGAGGTAATGAGACCAGAAATTCGTTGGGGAAGAGTGGGGAGTCGAATGGATGAGATGAGGGCTTGGTATTTATAGGGAAAGTGAGGGGACAAGGCATTAATGGCCAAGGGACACCTCACATGTGCTTTTCTCAAACCCATGTGCTCTCCCTTGGCATTTACCATGGAGTTAGGCCACATGGGGCCCACAAAACAATAATTCATCACCCTTGTCCGGCCAACCCTTAAAATATCTCATGACATCATCATGACACAGCTATGATGTCATTAAACATACCGAAACCCTAAAACTGCATTTTTACTATTCACTGAAAATTCGACTTTCTCAGAAAAATCCCAAAATTTCACACTAACCAAATATCAATGCTCTGATTTCAAAAATGAACTCCATTTTATAAAAATAATTTTCTAAATATTTTTAAATTTATTTTTAAATAAATACATTATTCACCGAAAATTCATTTTTTCAGAAAAAACCCCAAAAATTACCATAACATAATATCGGTGCTCTGAGTTCAAAAATGAAATCCATTTTATAAAAATAATTTTCTAAATATTTTTAATTTAATTTTTAATTAAAAAATACTATTCACTTGAAAAAACAAATACTTGAATAATAATTTATGAAACCGTTATTTAACCATTTTATTGAATCACATTACTTAATCAAGGTGCCTAGATTATATTAATACTTTCTTTAAGTGAGATTACTAATCCATTTGGACACATTACTAATCCTAATCATAAAATCACTATTCATAATTTACTATTCATCAAAAATTAAGTTGATCTTATTAGTCTTTAAATTTCGTACTGAATATAATTGTAGAAGACCATTTTTCGAAAATCATTACACATTTTTAATTATTTAAGGTTTACACAACCATTTTTAAAATATCATTTTTCTAAAATTCATCAAAAATATGCATATTATATTTATCCGGTCATTTGAAAATTCATAAACTTCATCATAAGAAGAAATCCCAATTTTTATTTAAAACAAAGGATTACACAAGGCAGTTACGGTCTCCTTACATAGCCCCTTATCACACCAGCATAAGACCTAAGTGTAAGGTGTGCTAAGGTGAGAGAATCTGAGGGAGGCTCGGCCAACATCGCACGAGTAGTAATTTCTATCAGTTTGAACTTCTCGCGAAGGCGATCCCGTTATAGCTTCACACGATGAAGTTCAGCTTGGGTTTGGTCCAGAGCAAAGCCCAGTGGTGCTACCTCCTTCCCAAGTTCTGTTAGATGGGCTTCGATCGGTCCAAGACTACTGGGTGAGGCCATCGAATCTTCTTTCTATATTAATTAACCAAGATTACTTGTATTTAGAGACAATAATCAAAACGTTTAGTTTCCAGCGGTCATATTGACCAATGGTCATATAACAGTCAAAAACCAACGGTATCATTTTAATTATACTCATGTTATTAAACGAAACATTTTTGTTGAGTATAAAAAAAATAACACATAAAATTAGGAAACAAGATTTATTCAAAATTTCGGGTCGTTACATACAAGCCCACAAAATACTATAAAATCATCCAACCTAGTCGGATGGAGGGGATCACTATCAAATGAAACTATCAGAAAGTTTCTCATCCAAGAACTAGAAAACAACTTAGTCTATATAGTCCACTAAGCTCTTACTATTCTCGGTCCTCCTAGTAATTTGTCAAAAAGGCATGTATTCTACCCAATAAATGACATCTGTGGGAAAATCCCATGTAAGGGGTGAGTACAAAAATTCCCATTAGGCACCCCAAAAACCAAAAATAAAAGTGAGAAACTGAAAGTAAACAGTCTTCTTGAACCAAGCCAGAGGGAACCCAAGTGGGAGAGAAACTCCATCCTAGCCCATCCTCAGCTATACATGACTAGTTAGGTTATTCCACATGGGGTTTCAACCATGATATGTGAAAAAACTACAAGGACTCCTAGAATCACCCAAATAATCTCTTCTCAGACTCCATGTCTCATGACATCACGACCTCATAGCCAACCATAAGATTTTACTTGAGGATTCTCATCTAGGAGAACACACTACATGATCTCTACCATCCCATACTGAACTCATCCAAGAGATATAACTTCATCAAAAATATCTCAACTGATGGAACATATACACCATTTCATGTGGCATACATCTAAGAGAACATGCTCATCAGATCTCGCTACAAATAATGCCATACTAGAACCTAGTGGATCTTTATACTCAAATAGAGGATCTCACCCATCCCTGATGAGAGACGCCTATAACCCTACTAGAACTAGAAAAGGTATCATCACTTAGAGAGGGGATAACTCTTAGAACCATTGGGGGACACCACAAACCCAGTCTTTAACACTGAAGACCACATCTCATCGGATAAGGGATCACACATGGGACCACTCCAGGACACTGTGAACCCAATCCAGCAAACCAAAAGATATTAATCAGAGAGGGGATCACACCTTGAACCACTAAGGGACACCAAAAATCCAATATGACATTGTGGAGATCATGTCACTCAGATAGGGGATCACTACCCACGTAGTGTTGACCATAATGATTCCACAAACCCCATCTGATTCAACACATGAATTAGGGGATTGTACCCCTGAAGATACTAAAACCCCTACTGAAACCATCTACTGGGTAGGGGTGAAATACCTGAAGATGAAATAATGACTATCTTACTATACATGGTATTGTTTCCCATGTTTTCTTGTTCAAATCAATTCCATGAACCTGATCTAGGAAAAATGATAAGATTGAGGATCCCACCCTAGCCTCCCTGGAGGGATACACCAACTCTATCCAAGCTTATCCTATCATGGGATCATAATCCAGTGTTGAAGATGTAATTACACACTATACCCTCATAGGGATAGACCAAGGGAACCAATCAACAACTTCTGTTCCAATATTGATAACAGAAGTGACCCACACCCATCACCTCGCATCGAAAAATAGCCATAAGTATGGGACCTGCACTCTGATAGTAGGGGAGCACTAATCTACCAACTCAAGGAGTTTAGGGGACCCGCTTCCTGAGATGATATGGAAGGATTCCAATCCCAGAATCTCTCTAGTGATCTACCCTGGTCATTAACCACAATCAATCACTTTTCATGCAGTGTCATGCTCGAATCATGACACATCGTATCTTAGAAGCCACCATATAGGTTGTCATATAATTATATGTGGAAAAATGCTCTGGATATGCTACTTATAGGCCTAAATCTGAGTCCCAAATAATAAGATATGCTAGGTGGAAGTTCCCAAGAATAGTACACGGCATGTATTAGGATCCACACGGAATGTACCCATGGTACACAGCTTATCTCGACTAACCCCCATGGCCATGTTCTCAGCCTGTTCCTATGTACTTCTCCCCTTATCTGTGTTTCTAGTCATGTACTTCCATATGACCATGTCCCTTGACATTTTTACCCAGTCCATTTCCCTTGGCCACATGACCTAGTCTCACTGCATAGCATGTACCCCTAGTACATGGTGTGTGGTCACCAAAATTATATTGGTTTCAGGTACATAGGAATCCTACAGTGGTGTGTGATATATTAGAATTTATTTTAATAATCATTCACCAAAACCAAGAGAGAGGATCTTGCATGTCAAATTTATAATTAATTTATTTAATATTTGAAGAAATAAATACCAAAGCTTAGGAACTTTCTTTATTGGTGAATATTGATCATCCAAAAAGTCCCTTATATATTACCTCTATTGCAATGTGAGTATCTAAGTATAGAATCCCTCTAGTGGTGATCCACATGTGCCCCTATGATCTCTGAGAAACACCACTCGGTCTATGGGTTATAGCATGGTGATTTGAATGAATTCAATTATTCGTTATTGATCACTCGTTATTTTGTCTTGAATAAATATCTCTTGTGCTACGTGTTCTTAAGAGGGAGATATAAAGAGGAATATAGAGAGAATTCATTGTGTGCAACAATTCTCTATTATCAATTTTTGGATACTCTACAAAATAGACATGGTTTTCTATTTATAGAGTTATGATTTTGGTTAAAATATTATTTAATTACATTTTTTCCATTAAAAAACATTTATTACCTTTAATAAACCCCATTCAACATGATAATTATTATTATATTTTTTAGTGTGGGACAACATGTGTAATAAAAAATATTATTTAACCAGCTTGTTAATTAATTTTTTCATCAGAAACGGCCTTGGTCCATTCGAACTCCTCTTTCATTTCTTGAGAACATGAATAAAAATTTTATTCACAAATAAATATTTCATTAATATACCTAAAAATAAATATTTATTAAATATTAAATAATATATATATATATATATTCACATTCCAATGAATAAATATTTATTTAATTTATGTGATCAATATAACTTGAATAAAATTATTCCTCAAACTTGAGAATAATATTTGACTATCTAATATAAACACTTCATTGCACCATGGACATGGAATTTAATGTGATCAATATATACCAATCAAAGGGTCAATATATATACTTCCATAAATATGGAAGATAAAAATCCTTTCTCAGCTTATCCATTAATTACATGTTAATCTTGAAACACCCAACGTACTATACTTCCCACCAACATATGGTGTAATGGTTTTGGATAGTAAATCTAAGTGCGCAATTCATGAAATACATTAATGATAATATTAAAGTCTAAGGACCATTACACATGCTTGTGAATAGGAATATATAATGACACCAAAACATGTGAAATTACTACTGGTGGGTCTGTTCTCATAATCTCTCATCTTAGAGATTTCCAAGTGTGGAGTTTATGAGAAGAAGCCTCACCCGGTTATGAGAACTTTCACCTGACAATATAAATACTTTGTGTTTGCATTATAGTATTTTATCTAACCACAAAACTATATTAAGAATATATTCATAGCACTTCAAGGTTCTCATCATAGCGGGGAACTAATATGACCTTATCAATGCAACAAATACTCTAGGACATTATTACATTAAATCCATACATAAAAAATAAATAATAGGTAATAATATATTAAATTAATATTCAATACATTGAATATACATGTAATCAAAGTAAAATAAATTGATCCTAGGAAAAAACTCTAACAAACTCTCACTAAGACTAGATCCATATTCCTACAATATTCAGTCCATTGGACCTCACATGATAATCATGTTTCTTCTTGGTCAAGGCTTTAGTTAAGGGGTCTACCTCATTGTCTTACATAGAAATGATACTCACCACAACCTCACCTATCTGAGAAAGATCCATAAAGATATGATACTTCAAAGTAAATACTTCATCCATTGATGTAAACTTGGCTCTTTTGTGAGAGCCACTACTATAGTATTATCATAATAGAGTGTGAAGGGATATTTACTGATGGGTACCATGTCATGCTCTTGGATGAAGTTGTGAATCCATAATAATTCATTAGCTACCACATAAGTCACAATATACTCATAATATGTTGTAGAATATATGACCACATCTATCTTTGAGCTCTTCCAGCTCACAGTACCTCCATTGAAAGTGAATATGTATCGTGTTTGTGACTTTATGTCATCTTGATCTATTTGGAAACTAGAATCTCCATATCCTCTGATGTCTAGTTCCTCATATCCTCCATAAACCAACAAAATATCCTTAGTATGCCTTAGGTACTTAAGGATAGTCTTGAATTCCATCCAATGGTGGTCACCTAGATCATCTTGATATCTTCCTACCACACTCAATGTGTAGGAAACATCTAGCCTAATATATATCATAGAATATATGCCTAACCCAATCGCTAATGCTCATGGAATCCTTTCCATTTTTTTCTTTTCTCATGTGTCTGAGGACACATTTTCCTAGAAATATTAATACCATGTGATTCTAGAAACAATCCTCTCTTGGATTGTTCCATATTGAATATTTTCAGTATCATTTCAATGTATGCACTTTGACTTAGGATGAGCAGTCTCATAGATCTATCATGGTGGATATTAATACCAAGAATATACGTTGCTTCTCCCAAGTCCTTTATAGAGAATCATTTATTCAACCATGTCTTAATAGACTGTATGACTAGTATTTTTCTTCTGATTAGTAATATTTCATCAACATATACCATTATAGATATAAATTCACTCCCATAAAACTATTTTAGACACAAGCCTCACACTCATTATTTATAAAACCAATTTTCATTATGGATTCATCAAAATGAATGTTTCTTGACTAATATAATTCTTTAATCTATAAATGTATTTTTTCAATTTTCATAACTTATTAGCATCCTTTGGAGTCACAAACCCTTCAGGTTGTGTTATATAGACATCTTCCTAAAGGTTACCATTAAGGAATGCTATTTTGAAATCCATTTTCCAAATATCATAGTCAAGGTAATCTATAATGGAAATTAGAATTATGATGGATTTTATAATTGAAAGTGGTGAAATGGTTCCATTGTATTCAATGCCTTGATGTTTTTTAAACACTTTTTCAACTAGTCATGCCTTATAGGTACTGACATGTCCTTCCATGTCCAGTTTCTTCTTGAAAACCCATTTTTATCCAATGAGATTTTCATATACTGGAGGATCTACCACAATCCAGACTTGGTTTTGGTATGTGAAATCCATTTTAGAATTCATGCATTCTTTCAACTTGGTAATATATGTGACACTTACTTCTTATTTTTAGATTATAGGGTCATTATTATAAACTAATGATGAGTCACCATACACAGGGACTAGAAAAACATAAAGTTATGGATCTCTATCCTCTCTTGTACTCCTACATAGTAATTTTGTCTTTGGAAGAGTTTTATCTTCCACATGTCTTTGTGGAAACTATTCATGTAGAAACTCTTGTGTACCTTGATCATCACCTTCATATAATTCTATCTCGATCTCACTATCTCTTTCAGATATGTGATCCCTCTCAAGTAATATGTATTCTCCTTCCACTATATACTTTTTTTCATATGGGTTTTATATGTAATATCCCCTTATTTCCTTGGTGTATCCTATAAAGTTACACTTTGTGCCTCAGGGTTCCAGTTTATTACCTAAATAAACCTTAACAAATGCTTCGGTTCCCCACACATGTAAATTTGATAACATGGTATTTATTCCACTCCATAATTCATATGGAATAACATTCATCAATTTAGTTGGTATTTTGTTTAGTATATGTGTTTTTGTTTATAACGTGTATTCCTAAAAGGATAATAGAAGACTCACTTGACTCGTGAATTATCTCACCATGTCCAAAAAGTTGTGGTTCCTCCTTTATCTTACACTTTTCTACTAAGGTTTCTAAGAAGGAGTGAGTTGGGATAATATCCAAAACTCCCATGAGTGATCAGTGAAGTCTTGATTAAGATATTCACATCCACGACCTAAATGGAGTTTCTTAATCTTCCTTCCAAGCTGGTACTCAACTTCATTATTATATTCCTTGAATTTATCAAAATAATCCGACTTATAATTCATCAAGTAGACATATAAATATCTAAAAAATCATCAGTAAAAGTTATAAAGTAGGAGTATCTGCCCCTTTCATCAATAAGAAATTGTCCACACACATTAGTATGAACTAAATCAAGAATCTCATTATCCCTTTCACCTTTCCTACTAAATAGTTATTTGTTCATTTATTCTAGAAAACATGTGTGATACACACCAAGTGGTTTTAGTTCAAAAGAATATAAATATCCATCTTGATGCAATATAGTCAAGAACTTTTTACATACATGATCTATAAGGTGATTCCAGAGTTGGGTGTGGTATTAGTCATGTGAATTAATTTCGTTATCAATTTCCATTACTTGTTTCATGAAATCCAACACATAAGGACTGTTATTTAAATGTTCCTTATCATAAAATATTCTATCTTTACAAAAGAAGAAAATTCTATTTCCAAATTTGAAAAAAAATCCATCTGTATCATGTCTGTATATATATATATAATGTTTTTAGTAATATATGGGACATAATAACAACCTTTAAAAATCATGATCATTCAGGTCAGCAACGTGAGCTTGTAGTCCCCAACTGAAACAACAATGAGTTTATCTTTGTTGGTTTCTCATAGATCTAACTCCCATTGGTCAATATTTATGAATATACATGGTTCTTGTATTTAAATACACATGTGAGCCCTATAATATTAATCTAATAATAAATTTGTAGAAATAGATAAATTTCACTTGATAAAAAAACATCTAAATCTTCCCCTTTCTTATTTGGTTGGGTTCAGTTTTTATTCCAGTGTCCCTTATTACCATAAGAAAAACAGATATCATCATGTTACCTTGATTTCTCCTTGATCTTCCTCTTATTATAGGGACATGAAGAAGCTTTGGGATTAAATATGTTCACTTTCCCTTTCCATTTTTCACCATAATGATGGAAGGATTTTCAAACTTAGTATAATTATCTACGTGGGGAATAAGAGTGTGAACATCTTAAAGAGATTTCTCAATGTTGTTAATATTAATATTTAAATAAAAACTAAAGAATATCCAAGGGAGTGATAGAAGAATGAGTTTAGTGCCCAGTTCTTTGGGGAGTTTAAACCCTAGAACCTTTAGGCACTCAATGTATCCAATGAGCTTGACTATATGAGGTCTAGATAGGGAACCCTCCACAAGATTACTATGAAAGAGTTATTTTGAAATCTTAAACTGCTTCTATCTATCTCTCTCCTAGTAAAGACCACAAAGGTTATTAAGCATGCTATATGCATCTAGGTTTTCGTGAGACTTCATGAGTTCTATAGATATAGAAAAAAGTATCAAACATTGAACTTCGACTGAATAATTATTATGTTTATTATAGACTAGTAACTCTTCATCACTCTCCTCTTGAGTGGGAGGATCAGGCATTGAATATTCTAGAACATAAGATTTTGTTTCATGGTATAGAACAACCTGAAGGCATTTGTACCATTCCTATAAGTTACTGCCAGTTATGAGGTTGTCTTTATCAAATATTTATCATAGGGATAATATGGATGAAGAGCTTGTCATTTTATTCTATAATTTAAAATATCATATTATTATTACTTTTCTTGATTATAAATTATGTGAGAAATAATAAATTAATTGTTTTTTATTAAATTTCCCACTATTTTATCAAGTTTCAATAGCCCTCTCCATTAAACTCAGAATTTCTAGTTCCTTTAACATTCTTGTGGAAATGATCAATATTCCACTTTGAATAACCCCAAAAGGGGTTGTTCAAGATACTTGATGGTGTTTAGGTAAGCAGGTATTTGATAACTGCGGGCATGAAACTCCTTGATTCATTTAGTAGATTCCCCAATCTTGAAATCATGACTTGGATTTCCTCAACACTTGCCTCAAAATTACACCAGGTCTAGAAATGGATACTCCTCTTGATGTAAAATGGTTATGTCAACCCAAAACATTTATAATAACTCCCCTTATAAAAGTAAGTGTCCCAACTATGGTTGCTCAAACAATTAGTTCTATTGAGTTTTGTTCCTAATCAAGTAACATAAGGTTTAGTTTGACTTAATATTAGGTTGAGGGATTTTAATTAATTACGCATAAATTTTAACTTATTTAATCCTTTACATGTCTTTTTAATATTAAGTGGATGTTACTTAATTAATTAACCATGTTGGATAAAACATTTATGCATAATTTTTTTATTCAATTTATTATGTATAAATTTTATCTTTTTTTATCCTTTACATGTCTTTTTAATATTAATTATATGCTAATTAATTAACCATGTTGGTTAAAACATTTACACATAATACATATATTTAAATTTCTTATTTTCACATTAATAAATTTATTTATAAGACTAAGAACTTGGATCCATAAAATAAATAACCACATAGACATAAATAAATAATTAAATAAATAAATCATTCATGAGATTTATCTAATGGTTGATTTGATGATAGGATATTAAATCAACCTATGAAATTATGTAAATAACTCCATTTTTTGTTCTTGTCATGAGTTACAACATTCCACCCATCCACCTATGTATCACCTAAGTTGGCATCATAATGGTTTCATCTTTAATAATTGCCACGCGCCATTGGATACTCCATTAATTTCATATATTTATGACTCACACATAGGTGAGGGGAACCAAATGATTGGTAAAAGGGGAATTACATAAATTTTGTTAGACATGTAGGTCCTATATAATAATGGATGGGGGGATAGAACAAGGGACTTCATATTTAATTTAATAATAAATAATTGAAAATCTTTCAATAAATTAAATTGAAACATCCAAAACATACACAGGTCTTTGTCAAGCTCATTAATTTTCATGAATGCAATGAATACGCAAAATTAAATGGCTAGAAATTGTTTCCTTATTCATTATTTATTATTTTAGATGAATTTTCTTTCATTAATTAGTTAATTAATTAATTTCTTTTCATCTTAATGATAAACTTAAATTAATTAGTGATAACCATCATTTATTGTATTCATGAAAAATAAATGGCAGAACCAATAATAACATATTAATTACAATAAATCAATTGAAAATTTAATATTATTTAAAACCATTATTAAATTATTAAACACGCATTGGTGTTTCAATCAATAAAATGAGGTATTAATGCTGTAATTTTCGATTTAATGTAATTTTTAATTCTGTCATTTAATGGGAGACTACATGGTGGGTACAGTCTAACTACACATCATGTACCTTGGTTTTTGTGTATCCGAGTCACATGCATGAGGCTTCATCATGTTAACTTAGTTGGACTACATGGAATTTATAGGCTAGCTACATGCCATGTATCCCCTTGTCGTGTGTCGGGTTGGCTCAATCATCATGCAGTGTGCAATAAATGAATAGTGTGTAATTAACTGCTCGTTGCATCGAGGTACAATACACATGGGAAAACAGTGTGTGCTTTGGATACACACTGTGTAACCCAGTTTTACCAGCCAAAAATTTGGCACTTTCTGATTGTATCTCTAGTTGTTCTTCATCTTTTCTTAAACTTTTATGAAAATGTAACACTGAACAAACATGAGTAATGTGTAAATAACCTGATAATTCAAATCTGATTAAAGAATGAATAAAATGAAATGAAAATATAACCACAATTGTATATATATCAAAAATAAAATAATTAATTATAAACTAAAATGTGAATGCTCTAATTCCACTTATTGGTTCTGGGCACAGCGGAATCATGTGGTGGTGGACGATATATTAAAATTTCTTTTAATAATTGATATTGTATTTCATGCATATATTTTATGTTATTTTAATGAATTTTTTTATATATTTAAATGATTAATATTTATAATTTGTAAACAATATTTATCTGTTTTATTTTTTATAGTAGGATACAAAAGATAATTGAAAAATGAGAAAATGGCACTTAGCGTCGCGAGCTTCGCTTATGGTGCGACACGAGATTTTTGAAGATTCAGTGGAGCAATAAAACTAGAGAATAATAAGTATACATCATGTATTCCATTTAAATGGTGTGAGTTTTTTTGGGATGAGATTTTAGAATAAGTACACTGAAATTCATGATGGATGGAAATCAAAAGACTACACATCGTGTAAACACATTACACATCATGTAAATTGTCAGGATGAATTTTAAAGATCTTGATTCACTGTATCTTTTATTTTGGATGAAATATCTAACATGGGACCTTCCTCATACCACCTTTGGTGTGATTATTAATGATCCACATCAATATTAAATTCCATCTAAATCTTATAAAAGGAGGGTCAACCTACTGTTGGTGATTCATTCAGATCCAGAGACCAAAGCTCAGAGAAAGAATCTACGTTGTGAAAGGCCCTCTCTGAGTTCATTACTTTTCCTTTTTCATTATTTTTCTTTTCCCCTTCCATATTATCCTATAATCACTAGGATGAGGGGGGGAAACCCATCATGTTCTAGGGTAATCTAATAGAAGGGGGGAGGTGTGTTGGATTTATTTCATATTATTTATTCATTTATTTGGTATGTTGCAATTATCCAATCAATTTATTTTTATTTTATCATGACCATTGATATTTGAATTTAATAGGAAATTTAAATTGTGAAAATAATAACCCAAAAGAAGGAATAACCATTTTCAACTAGAGGGGAAATCAGGTTTTAATATTTTATTGAGATAAACTTGATTTGGTGAAATCCTAAATTACCAAACCAAGGGAAATAGGGTATTGCAGTGTTGAGGAGGAGTTATCATTACCATTGGATATTCCTCATCTTAAATATAACACCAATCATGAATTAATTAACCTATTTTATAAAATCTAATTTCACCTAAACCTTGATATTACAAAACCCTAATGCACTTTCAAATATATCTTTAAACAAATCAATCTGCTTTGTCTTCTTTCATTTTTCTTCCTCAAAATCAATCAAACCAAAATTTTATCATCTATTTCTTAAAAATAATAAAATAAAATCTATTTAAAACCAAATCAAACTAATTTCACTACCTATTTGGATCGACCTCAACCTAATGCTATATTCATTTTAATTAATATAGTAGAATAGTTGAGTTTTTATAAATTCTTATTTTTCATAGACCCATAGGGAATTAAGGAAACCCTATGTTCTTGTCAATAATCATTTCCCAAAACCAAGTGTGAGGATATTTCACATCCAATTTATAACTAATTAATTTAACATTTGAAGAAACAAATACCAGGGCTTTGGAACTTTCTTCATTGGTGAATATTGATCATTAGAAAAGTCCCTTTCAGATTACCTTCATTACACTAGGAGGATCCAATGATAGAATTACTTTAGTGGTGATCCACATGTGCTCCTATGATCTCTGAGAAACACCACTCGATCTTTAGGTCCTAGTGAGTCAAGTCAAATGTCTTTTGTTGTTTATTCTCAATCACTCATTCTTTAGTCTTGAAGAAATTCTTCTTGTGCTTCTCATTCATGGGAGGGAGAGAGAAGGAGAACTCGAGATAGAATTTGTTGTGCAAAAAAATTCTCTAATATCAATTTTTGGATACTCTATACAATAAATATAGCTGTCTATTTATAGAGTTATGATTTTGGTTAAAATATTATTTAATTTCATGTCATCCATTAAATAAAATTTACTACCTTTAATAAACCTCATGTGACATAATTATTATTATTATTATTTTTGGCGCACTCTGACTTTCATAATAACAAATATTATTTAACTGTCTTGTTAATTAATATTTATCACCGGACACAGTCTTGGTCCATTAAAACTCATCTTGCATTTATTAAACATATGAATAAAAAATATATACATAAATAATTATTTTATTCACATACTGGGGAATAAATTTTTATTAAATATTAAATAAAATAAATAAATATATATATATATATATTCACATGCCACTGAATAAATATTTATTTATTTTATGTGATCAATATAACTTGAATAAAATTATTCCGAAGACATGAGAATTATATTTATTCCATTAATTAAACTCAAATATAATTTAATCAAGATCAACTGAAACACTTAGTGTGTGACCCACTAGGATTATTTATCATTTTGATTAGGCGGGCGTACCTAAAGTCCAATATTACTATCTAGAAATGGGTTAAGGCACCCAAGAGAAAGAGATTAGTTTCAAAATTTCGATGACCACATATGAACACTCACTCTGTAATATAATCTCTTTTTCACAATATCTCATCAAGCATGTTACCCTATGGTTTCATCAACATATTTACTTGATGTGTCTTTCTTTGACTATCTAAAATAAACATTTTGTTACACCATGACCATAGAATTTAATGTGACAATTCTATTCCAATCAAAGGTTAGAGATATTTGCTTCCATAAATATAGAAGGTATAAATCCTTTATTAACTTATCTATTAATGACATGTCAATAATGACGCACCCAACGTACCCTACTTCCCACAAATATATAGTGTGATGGTTTTTTTTAGTAAATATAAGTACATGAGTCATGACATACATTAATGATAATCCTAAATTCTATGGACCATTACACATTCTCACAGAAATTAATATCTGATGACATAAAAACATGCATAATTCCTACAGGCATGTATGTTCTTATAATCTCCCATATTGGAAGTTACCAAGTGCAAAAATAATGAGTATAAGTCTCATCTGATTACAAGAACTCACACCTAACGGTATAAATACTATGTGTCCCATCAATGTACATTATCCAACCATAGAACTATATTAATAATATTGTCATAGAAATTCAAGTTTCTCATTATATCAAGTAACTTCTATGACCTTATCAATGCGAAAAATACTCTAGGACATTATTACACTAAAACCATATTGAAACAATCAACAATGTGTAATAATATGTTAAATTAATATTCAATACATATACTATGCATATAATAAAAGTAAAATTAGTTGGTACTGGGATGCATACTCTAACAAAGTCATCTTCCCCAAATGGGAAGATCACATGACATGTGACCCTGCACTATAAACTATGTGATTGGGAATTTTGAATGGTAATTCCCTACGAGCCACCCAAAATGCCCCAGTTTCCCCAGAAACCTACAGATCAACCATCATGGGTTCTCTAATAGTTGTAAAAGGGCTCTATAACCTTAAAGAAACGCATATAAAGTTGTATTGAGACTTAAAGCTCAAATCTTCTTACCTTATTAAGAAACACCAAATCTTCAAGTGCAGATCCACACTCTGAAACTGTTGCACCATGATTCGGGAGCGGTCGTCATAAATATTGAAGATCGATGGCACATCCTCTCTTTGGTTTTGACTTGGTTCATCCATCACATAGGGGGGATCTCCACTCCTCTGTTGTGCACACACAATTGGGGGTTATTTATTTAATTTTTATTAAATAAATACACCTCCAATCAACACCCCACCAATGACTATACTCCTAAGAGACACCTAATGCTAATAAATTTTATGTCATGCCTAAGGTAAACAACACATTATAAACTCAACCACAGTCTCAAATTCCCAATTCAAGACTCCACTCGGGAGTTATACCATGTTATCAAAGAAAATAAATCACATGATATAATATTTTTAATATTTTTAATATCACCGCATCGAGGCTCTTCAGGCCTCAGAATCTTGTACCTAATTAGTTCCTAGCTTTGAAAATATTCTTAGAAATATTTTTTAGTTTTAAAGGTCAAAACCCAAGTCACTAAATTTATTCTGGAAAATTGATCATTCATGGAAGACTTTAAATTTAATGCTTTATGGGAGTCAACCTATGATCTTTCTTATATTCTTACATTTGTTTTTGTTTATAATAAAATTTTGTTGTGTTTTAATACAATATCTTGTTTATTGGACTTGACCATGAATTTCCCTTTCTTTTCTTTCAATATAAACTAGTTGGGAAATTTACTATTACATAATCCCATTTGTTTTCAAGTCAATAAGTAGCTACATGATGGAACCTAATAGGATAGAAATTTCCTTAACTCTGCCTATGGTTTCATCTTATTTTAATCATAATTGTTGAAATATAATAATTATTTGGTTAACTTGTTGGTACTGAAATCTAGATAACAAGATGAGATTTTACTCGATTCTAAGAGGGAAGAGAAATTTTTTGGTGAACAAAAAATTGGAATATTATGATTTTAGGGATGTGTTTTTTTAAATTTATACATCTATATTCTACTTTTATTTATTACTATTGTTTTTTTTTCTTGTATATTTTTAGCTTAAAATTTAGGTTCAATGTTTAAAAATCTACTCATAGTATGAAATTAAGTTTTAGGGGGTGATTTTTTGTTTAAGTTGATCTAATTTTACTTGTTTCAGTTTATGGATTTCTTGAATCTTTGATGTTGAAAATAATTTTGAATAAATTCTATAAAACATTTTACCACCCTGTATAGTATTTCTTATTTTGGAAAACATTTTTCAACATGCTATTGGTTTTAACTGAAGTAATATTTCTTCTTTTCTGATTAAAAAGACAATGCATGTACTTCTTGAAAGAAAAAAATATAAAATAGGTTTTAAGAATTTTTCGAAACATTATATTTGAAATTCATTGTAACGCTTAGAAATTTTATTGAAATACTAATTTGAACATGTATTTTGAATTAGAATATCTAATTGTTTTCTTTAAACTTTGAATTTAACTTTGAGGAAAATTTTGGGTTTTATGTTTGGGGGAGGGGATCTTTTTTAATGAGATAAAAAAAATAATGTAAATCCATAAAAACCCATTATTTTTAAAAAAAAATGGATGGTTTTCATGATTCAAGTTTCTTATTTAGTGGATTAGTTTTTTTAATAAATTGTGATCTTTCTTTCCACCTTGAAGAGGTTAACCTCTTTTTTTTCCATGGATTTAATTATGTTCATCAATTTCTTAATATCTTTATTTTTTGGTCAAATATTAGTAGTATGTTTTTCAATAATGATTGGTTTTGGACCATTGTACTGAGTTTTAAACTTTAAATTTATACATTTATATAAGTTGTGAATTTATAAATATTATTATTTATTGGGCCTCTATTCTTTGATTCATCCATTTATTATTTAAGTCATTGAATGGGTTATTTTTGTTGCTTGTAATTATTATACTTTCTCATAAAAACACTGTTTCTAATTATTATGATTTCTAATTATGTGTATGTGTTTCCCTATAGGTAAAGAGAATTTTTGAAGTATCAGTTAAATGAAAATTGGTGATTGTAAAATGAATTTCCATGGAAAGTTTAATTAAATGGTATGAAATAAATAGAATGGATTAACATGATGGATTTCCTTCCTTTAATGATTTAAATGTTAAGTATTCACTTGATTAGAATGTTAATTATAGATTTATTTCACATGAATGGTTTATATGGTTTGATTTAATGGAAATGTACTATAAAGGTTCAAAAGTCCATGTCAATCATATCTTTCTTTGTACATGATATTGTTAAAAGTAATTCCCCTGATTATATGACGGACTTAAATAAATGAAAAGCATGAGATGTATTTCCTCATGGATTATAGTATTATTTTTCTTATTAGATGATTATTCCTTGATATAGATCATGGAATGATGGTATGGGATCAGTTAATCATGGAGGAAAATCAAGCTACATTAAATCGGGTGTTGAGTTCATGTCATCTCGCCCCATTGATATTATGTAAGATGATGGGATGAGGTGCCATGCTCTCTATTTAAAGTGATGACATGATGTCTCACTCAACATCCCTAATGTCATGCAAGATTTCTCAAAATATATTGGGATTTACGGAATGTACTCTTTTGTTTGAGCTTATAGGTTCTATCATGACCCGTCCTAGTGGGGCCCGTTCCACAACTCCCTAAGTTCACCTCCAATGGGGTTGGTGACTAGCACCGAGTAGGCATATCACTAACATGGGATTCATTTCCTAAGTACCTATAACCACACACACACACATCTCCAAGCCCAAAAATGTTGAAATGTAGAAAAAAACACTAACAAAAAAAATTTATGCATACAACTAAACCCAACCAACAGAGTTTAACAGAAAGTAAAGTACTGAAAGTAAAGTGGGTCAGAATACAAGCCCACAAAAAACAAGAGTCTAAAAACTAAAAAGTCCAACCTATATGAACAAAGAGGTACTGGTACTACTGCTCATAGCCATAGGAACACCTCATCCTATAGGGAACTTAGAAAGCTCAGTCAGGTACTAGTCTGCCCTGGACTCCGTCAAAAGGTTTCTCATCTGCACAAGACACGACATGTGCGAGCAAAGTCTGTTCAGGGGTGAGTATAACAATACCCAGTAGGGGACCCTGAAACCCACAAGGAAATACACAAGGTAAAGGTATAATCATCTCTACATAGTATATGTATACCGAACATATAACAAGATAATCACATCTAGATATACTCAAAACCCAGACCCGTAGTCTAGAGACAAGTCACACAACCACATACCCCCTCTAGGGATTCAGTTTGAATATTACAAAAAACACTCATCTGAGATAACTCACTCCATTAGTCTAATAGCTCTGATGTTGTCCGTATGAGAAGTACTGTCTTTTAGGAAAAGACATGAGAGATAGATATACTCATTCCGGGAGAACACACTCCTGATTGGGGAAAGATAACAATACATAGATGAGGATCACTTACAGGTCCTTGGAGGATACCACGTCTCATCCAAATTCACCTAATAAGTAGAGGATTGTCTTCCTGTAGAAATATTCATGTCAATACCTAACTTTACCTAGGGTCAAGAATGGACAGAGGATCTCGCTCCGGGCCTCTCGAAGGGATACCTGACTCTATCTCGGAAATTCTTGCTGAAGGGATCATACTCCTATAAATGGAAATGATACTTGAACTTCAGAGGAATTATAAAAAGGGGCACTATCCCACAAGGATCATGTCCAATGTATGGTGGACAAGAGGATCAAGCCATGTTCCAGTATATACACAACATGTGTAAGGGTCACACATCGTGTATCTCGAGTCTGGGTACTACCTGTGTGAACCGGCCCGAGTCAGAAGGAAATTCCATGTAGAAAAGTAAGTACATGGCATGTAGTATGGACCACACACCATGTAAAAGTAACAGGGTTTCCCTTCATGTACGCGGCCGTGTGCCCGTACACAGTTTCAAACTGTGTGGTCCATCTTGTGTAACCGGTATATAGGGTAACCCACATAGCCAGTCTGGTCTGGCCATGTGTTGGAGTACACGGCCATGTACCCACCTTGTGTTCATGTATCTTCTGAGATACATGCTGATTCTATGTAAGGACCTACACGCCATGTGAGAATGGTCACACGCCATGTTAGTGCTTCCCATCGCCCAGAACTCCAGCAGTAGTTGGGTCAGGTCCCACATGTCGTGTCTCCCCAGAGGCATGTCAGGTTCTTCATCGCATGTAGTGCGCAAACCCTAGACGCCGTCGTCGGTACCACATGGCGTGTTCTTTGGGATACACGCCGTGTGTTTTGTAAATTTCCAGAATCGTAGGTTCTTCGTCCAGCGCTTTAGGGACTTAGCAATCCATCGATCCAGTCGTTCAATCATCATGAAACTCTAATGTTGAGGTCTCCCCAACGTCATGAAGTCTTATTCATTTTTTTCAGGCCTCTGATCGAACCCAAAAACGCATATCGATCCACTTGAATAAAGAATGGTATCTCCTGATCCAATCCAATTTGTCATCTTCCATCATCATCGCACCTCTTTTAGGTCGTTGCGATGTCGAATCTCCAAGTTTGGATCATTTCATTGAGAAACGGATATGCAAAAATCCGTTGTTCATCGCCCCGTGAAGAACACGAAGAAAAGAGGAAGAAATCCAATAAACCAAATTGAGGAACGAACCTCCATCATTGTTTGTCACAGCGTTGATATGCTCCCGTTAGAAGGATTAAACAGGGTGAATCAAATTATAATCCAACAATTATCACAAATCATATTCTTGAATCAAACCCCAAAGAAACATAAAATAATACGCTCCTGAAAGAATGCACGATCCGCAGATCAACATGTTTGTGGGTTGATCCACATTCGTTGTTTAATCAAAGAATGGGTAAACAAAACAAAGAAATAAAACCCCTACCTCAATTCGGTTTAAGAAATTTCTCCTCGTTACGTTCGTTGTTGAGGGTTCTTCGAATCCGAGATGTGTCGATCAATTGTGTCATCATCATTCATTGTCGAGAGTTCTCTCCAAGGATCTAAGAATTCTCTAGAGTTCCTCTCAATTTTCTACCAACAACTAACATTAGATTAACCTATTAAATGGAGGGAACATGTTTCATCATTCCATCATGTTGTGGCATTAATGAGTAAGCATTTTTGTTTCTGAGTCATTGTGGCATGGAATTAATTATCTAAATAGTTGCCTCGTTATTGTGCTGCAGCGAATGTTTCCAAATAAAATAAAATAAACTTTTCAAAATATTTTATTTTATTTTATTTTATTTTACTAAATACATCTAAAATTAAATTTTTCCCTCGACCCACACAGGTCAAGGTTAGGACCATTATTAGGTAAATTCTTCGTCCTGTCCGTAATGGTGCCCTTGGATTTCTATTTTGGGAATATGTTTCGAAATTTACACAACCGAACACAACTTCCAACTCACTTAACTTAAATAAAGTTCAAACCACCATTCCAGGATCATCGGGCCTCATAATGATGTGCCTTCTCCATTCATGGTCTCATAATAATTCCATATAATATTTCAAAATAATACATGGAAAAATCTGATACATTACATTTTATCCACCTTGGGGATTTGCATCCCTGAAAATCAAAAACAAGGCTACTCAAAAAGATGTGGGTACTGCTCACGAATCTGAGCCTCCCGTTCCCATATTCTCTCCTAAATATTCTCGTGTTTTCATCGGACGTGCACCAAGGGAATCAATTTCTGATGAAGGATCATCTCCTTCTAATCCTTGGCCTCTATCGGTTACTCAGCAAAGGTCTCTATATCATTGATTTCCAGCTCGCCTCAGTCGATGACGTGTGATGGATCATGCACATACCTCCTCATCTGTGACACGTGGAAGACATCATTTACCCAGTGCATCTACGATGGTATAATTAAGCAGTATACCACCTCACCAACTCTGTGCAATATCTAGAAAGGTCTGATGAACCTTGAATATAGCTTGTCGGCCCATCCAAATCTCTGTAAACCTCGTCGAGGTGAGACCTGAAGGAAGATGTGGTCTCCCTCCTCAAACTCTATAGGTATTCGTCATCTTTCAGTATAAGACTTTTGTCATCTTTTTGAAGTCTTCATCTGCTCCTAGATGATCTACACCTTCTCTGTGGTAGCTCACACTAACTCTGGACCCATGAGTGCTAACTCTCTGGGGTCGGTCCAGCAAAGTGGTGATCGGTAGGTTATCCCATATAAAGTATCAAACGGTGCCAAACCAATGGTGGATTGATAGATATTATTGTACGCAAACTCCACCGATGGTAGGTGTTCCTCCCAACTGTGACCAAAGTCCAAGATATAGGCTCGAAACATATCCTATAGAACCTGAATGGTTCTCTCAGTCCGACCATATTTCTGGGGATGGAACGTTGTGCTCAAGCGTAGCTGAGTCCCGGAAGCGTCATGCAATCCAATCCACAACCAGGATGTGAAGCAGGCGTCTCGATCTGAGACTATTATCTAAGGGAAGCTATGAAGCTAAACTATCTCCTGTACGTAGAGGCATCTCAGGCTGTAACGACCCGGAATTTTGAATAAATCTTGTTTACTAAATTCATGTGTTATTTTATTTTATTTTTATACTCAACAAAAAATTTTTATTTGATAAACATGATTATAATTAAAATGAGACCGTTGGGTTCTGACTGTTATATGACCATCGGTCAATATGACCGCTGTGAACAAAATGTTTTGATTATTGTCTCTAAATACCAGTAATCTTGGTTAATTAGTATAGAAAGAATATTCTATGGCCTCACCTAGTAGTCTTGGACCGATCAAAGCCCATCTAACAGAGCTTGGGAAGGAGGTAGCACCATTGGGCTTTGCTCTGGATCAAATCCAAGCCGAACTTCATCATGTGAAGCTGGAACGGAATCGCCTTCGTGAGAAGTTCAAACTGATAGAAATTACTACTCGGGCAATGTTGACTGAGCCGCCCCAAGCTTCTATCACCCTAGCACACCTTACTCTTAGGTCCTATGCTGGTATTATAAGAGGCTATGTAACGAGACCGTAACTACCTTGTGTAATCCTTGTTTTAAATAAAAATTTGGATTTCTTCTTATGATGAAGTTTATGAATTTTGAAATGACCGGATAAATATAGTATGCATATTTTTTATGAATTTTAGAAAAAGGATATTTTAAAAATGTTTATGTAAACCTTAAATAAGTAAAAATGTGTAATGATTTTCAAAAAATGGTCTTCTACAATTATGTTCAATACAAAATTTGGAGTCTAATAAGATCAACTTAATTTTTGATGAATAGTAAATTATGAATAGTGATTTTACGCTTAGGATTAGTAAGGTGACCAAATGGATTAGTAATCTCACTTAAAGAAAGTTTTAAAATAATCTAGGCACCTTGATTAAGTAATGTGATTCAATAAAATGGTTAAATAACTGTTTCATAAATTATTATTCAAGTATTAGTTTTTTCGGATGAATAGTGTTTTTTAATTAAAAATTTAATTAAAAATAATTAGAAAATTATTTTTATAAAAATGACTTTATTTTTGAACTCAGAGCATCGATATTATGTTAAGGTAATTTTTGGGGATTTTTCTGAAAAAAATGAATTTTCGATGAATAGTGTTTTTATTTAAAAATTAAATTAAAAATATTTAGAAAATTATTTTTATAAAATGGATTTCATTTTTGAAATCAGAGCATTGATATTTGGTTAATGTGAAATTTTGGGATTTTTCTGAGAAAGTTGAATTTTCAGTGAATAGTAAAAATACAGTTTTAGGGTTTCAGTATGTTTAATGACATCATAACGGTGTCATGATGATGTCATGAGATCTTTTGAGGGTTGGCCGGCCAAGGGTGATGAATTATTGTTTTGGGGGCCCCATGTGGCCTAACTCCATGATAAATGCCAAGGGAGAGCACATGGGTTTGAGAAAAGCACATGTGAGGTGTCCCTTGGCCATTAATGCTTTGTCCCCTCACTTTCCCTATAAATACCCACCCTTTCCTCCTTTATTTTTCACTCCCAACTCTTCCCCAACGAATTTCTGGTCTTCTTACCTCCCAAAGAGTCCTTCCAAGGTGCCCCCAAGCCCTCAAGGTCCAATCCTTTGAGTTTCAAGAGTCACGTTTTACGGTAAGGGATCTGACCCCTCTCTTTCTTTTCATGTAATCTCTTTTATGTCATTCCTTTTATGCTCCATGTTTTTATGTGAGAGGATGTTCTTTTATATTCCTCTTACTGACCTTTCATGTTTATATGATGAGAGATCCCCTCTTACTCTCATCATTTCATTTTATGAAAGTTTAAGTGACGCCGTTAGGCTGCCGAATTTTTAAGGGATTCTTTCACCCTTCTCATTTTTCAAGTTCGATTTTCATGTCAAGTCTTTCAAGTTCCTTTTTATTATTTTGGGGTATGATCTCTATATCTATCATACTGATATCTTATGATCATATGATGAGGGACCCTATTTGATCTTGTCAATTCTTTTTTATTGAAGTTTAAGTGACGCCGTTAGGCTGCCGAATTTTCATAAGAGAAATCTAATTTTTGTCTTCCTTCCATGTTTTTCATTTCAAATGCTATGTCCTTAAAATTTCATTAACATGTCCATATATCCTTCTTATTCTGTTCCCTACTGTTTTATGGATCATTTATGAGTGGGTGACCCATGTCCCCTCTCTTTTCAATGTTTTCTAAAACCTTGTAACATAGTCGTTATGCTGCTGAATTTTCGTCTCAAAATGCCTCTCTCTTTTCTCAAAAATTATTTTATGTTATAAAGTGAATACACAAAGCTATTATTTCTACAAGGGTATTCACATATATATCAAAATGTTCCATTTTAAATTCTGGGATTTACATACATGAGACCCACTTTCCCTTCCGTGGGTTTAAAGTGACGTAAAGATCATGTCTTTAAAACAGTTTTTAAAAACGTTATGATTATGAAATGAAACCCATTTATTTTATGTTATATGGGTTATTTATGAAATGTTTGATGATGATATATGTGGCTCACATGATAATAAAGTCAAATTTAAGGGTGCGCCCTGATAGCACTCCAATGCATTGGGTAATGATGTAACCACTAGAGATTACAATTTTCACGATACCTCGGTGAATAACCTTGGTAATTTTCAAATGACACCTTGGGGATGGACCTTGGTGATATGTTCATGATTGTCTATGTTATATGATGTAGCCACATCTTCAAGTTATGGAAAATGTTATTTTTATTATGAAATTTCTCATGATTTCTTTCTCATGCCTTAAAGTTCTTTTCATGTCCTTATTGAAGTATCTCAAGTTCACATGTAAAATGTTCCTCTTGTTTCCCTTACTGGGCCTTCTGCTCACCCTTTCTTTTGATGTATGTCCCCAGGTTATGAGATGCAGTAATGAACCTAGAATGAACTTAAGGAGATTCCTTTCAAGTGTTTAAGAAGAATTTTTTATATTGTTTTCATGTATTATGTTCCTGGTTTCCAAGACACTAGACCTTAAAGATCCTCAGTTTTGTGTAATGTAATGAAAGTTTATGTTATAAAATGGCGGGATGTTATAGTTGGTATCAAAGGATGGTTTAGTTATTTGTGGAAATTAGGATATAAAAACTTTAGGAAGAACCCTATAGAAAAGTTTAAATATAGGAAATCTTCCTGGTATTTTGGTGAGTATTGAGTAAGGGGTTTCCAAGCAAATACATCCCTGTCTGGATACGAGCAGGTAGAGGTGGCTCTGGCACAGATGTACATAGGGGTAAAACCTGAAAACACCGCTTTGAGCTAGACTCGAACGGGAACTGGTACACGACAACGGGCCTTGCTGCACTCTTGGTTACGACACTCCCGGGGGATATGCTTTGGTAAATTCATAAGCTTAGTATGAACCATTGTTAAAGGATCAAAGATAAAATAAAATAAAGGTTCACATAAGACTATATGATCATGGATAACCTAGATGGGAACCTAGGGGATCACAAGTTAGGGTATACTTTTCAACTACAAGTTATCCTTATATGCTTTAAGTTTCTTTTCTTGATTATTGGCTAAGTATTTAAGCCCCTAATTATAGTTTATTTTCTTAGTTAATGGCGGGAAATGGAAGAACATGTCTCAACAACCAATGTGATAGGAAATGCTACGATTGCCGTATTAAGATGACAGAGGTGATTAGGGGATTAAAAGATGATTATTATTTTGGAATACGTTCACTATTTTAGGGACCCTATATGATCGAGGTAAATAGATTACTATGGTATTTTCATTGAGGAGTAAGGTTGACTTATATTTTGAAGAATCGATAAATTTATGGTGGACTTATAGTAATTTAGGCTACTTATGGGAATGATTAACCTATCTTGGGTAAAATATGTTTAGTTTAGATGTTAGGAGTGGTTGATGTTGTTTGGAGATGAACAATGAAGTTTATTTTGGAAGACTATGTTATCAAATCCTTCTTGTATTTGGGTTTCAATCTTAGTTTGGTTTATTTTGAGGAATCTTAAGGACCATTATTTACGGAATGGTCTATGATGAACTTTGGGTAGAACCATGGAACTTTGAAGATTTAAAAGTAGTTTCCATTCCTATGGGATTCTTTTTGAAGAGTGTTTTACCTTACCCTTTCTATTTTTGGGATAATGTTTAAAGATAAAAGAAATAGATAGTTAATCTTTTGTGGATTATGTGATTCTCTAGAAGATGATTCTTGTGTTTTGATGAGACCAAGTAGTTTTGAATGCTCATAGTTTGGAGAAAAGATTAGTTTTGGGTAGAAACTTATTAAAGGATGAAACTCTAGATGAAGGTAGATATATTTCCTTATGTTTTTGTTCTATGTTGTAAATGAATTCCTCAAAGTTATGAAAAGGAACGTAAAACAAAAATGTTGTTGGTTTACGTTTCCTACTAGGTAATCAAAGACCTCTTGCACACATCATAATTTTGGGATTTTCTGGTGGTTAACTTCCTCCTAATCATGTTTTCTATCACTCTCCTTTAGGACATTACCCTTTGTTTTCTCCTCCATGTCCATGTTTCCTACATGGAATCCTAGTATGAGCAAACTCGGGTGGCCTTTGTACTTCCTTTTCTTTCTTTTAAAGTAATAGTGTTACTGACTCTTTTTCCGATGTGGGACTTTCAATGAAATTTCAAAACCCAATTTTAAAAAATTGTGAGGATGCAATTTCTTAAGGGGGGAAGATTGTAACGACCCGAAATTTTGAATAAATCTTGTTTACTAAATTCATGTGTTATTTTATTTTATTTTTATACTCAACAAAAATGTTTTATTTGATAAACATGATTATAATTAAAATGAGACCATTGGGTTCTGACTGTTATATGACCATCGGTCAATATGACCGTTGTGAACAAAATGTTTTGATTATTGTCTCTAAATACAAGTAATCTTGGTTAATTAGTATAGAAAGAAGATTCTATGGCCTCACCTAGTAGTCTTGGACCGATCAAAGCCCATCTAACAGAGCTTGGGAAGGAGGTAGCACCATTGGGCTTTGCTCTGGATCAAATCCAAGCCGAACTTCATCATGTGAAGCTGGAACGGAATCGCCTTCGTGAGAAGTTCAAACTGATAGAAATTACTACTCGGGCAATGTTGACTGAGCCGCCCCAAGCTTCTATCACCCTAGCACACCTTACTCTTAGGTCCTATGCTGGTATTATAAGAGGCTATGTAACGAGACCGTAACTACCTTGTGTAATCCTTATTTTAAATAAAAATTTGGATTTCTTCTTATGATGAAGTTTATGAATTTTGAAATGACCGGATAAATATAGTATGCATATTTTTTATGAATTTTAGAAAAAGGATATTTTAAAAATGTTTATGTAAACCTTAAATAAGTAAAAATGTGTAATGATTTTCAAAAAATGGTCTTCTACAATTATGTTCAGTACAAAATTTGGAGTCTAATAAGATCAACTTAATTTTTGATGAATAGTAAATTATGAATAGTGATTTTACGCTTAGGATTAGTAAGGTGACCAAATGGATTAGTAATCTCACTTAAAGAAAGTTTTAAAATAATCTAGGCACCTTGATTAAGTAATGTGATTCAATAAAATGGTTAAATAACGGTTTCATAAATTATTATTCAAGTATTAGTTTTTTCGGATGAATAGTGTTTTTTAATTAAAAATTTAATTAAAAATAATTAGAAAATTATTTTTATAAAAATGACTTTATTTTTGAACTCAGAGCATCGATATTATGTTAAGGTAATTTTTGGGGATTTTTCTGAAAAAAATGAATTTTCGATGAATAGTGTTTTTATTTAAAAATTAAATTAAAAATATTTAGAAAATTATTTTTATAAAATGGATTTCATTTTTGAAATCAGAGCATTGATATTTGGTTAATGTGAAATTTTGGGATTTTTCTGAGAAAGTTGAATTTTCAGTGAATAGTAAAAATACAGTTTTAGGGTTTCAGTATGTTTAATGACATCATAACGGTGTCATGATGATGTCATGAGATCTTTTGAGGGTTGGCCGGCCAAGGGTGATGAATTATTGTTTTGGGGGCCCCATGTGGCCTAACTCCATGATAAATGCCAAGGGAGAGCACATGGGTTTGAGAAAAGCACATGTGAGGTGTCCCTTGGCCATTAATGCTTTGTCCCCTCACTTTCCCTATAAATACCCACCCTTTCCTCCTTTATTTTTCACTCCCAACTCTTCCCCAACGAATTTCTGGTCTTCTTACCTCCCAAAGAGTCCTTCCAAGGTTCCCCCAAGCCCTCAAGGTCCAATCCTTTGAGTTTCAAGAGTCACGTTTTAAGGTAAGGGATCCGACCCCTCTCTTTCTTTTCATGTAATCTCTTTTATGTCATTCCTTTTATGCTCCATGTTTTTATGTGAGAGGATGTTCTTTTATATTCCTCTTACTGACCTTTCATGTTTATATGATGAGAGATCCCCTATTACTCTCATCATTTCATTTTATGAAAGTTTAAGTGACGCCGTTAGGCTGCCGAATTTTTAAGGGATTCTTTCACCCTTCTCATTTTTCAAGTTCGATTTTCATGTCAAGTATTTCAAGTTCCTTTTTATTATGTTGGGGTATGATCTCTATATCTATCATACTGATATCTTATGATCATATGATGAGGGACCCTATTTGATCTTGTCAATTCTTTTTTATTGAAGTTTAAGTGACGCCGTTAGGCTGCCGAATTTTCATAAGAGAAATCTAATTTTTGTCTTCCTTCCATGTTTTTCATTTCAAATGGTATGTCCTTCAAATTTCATTACCATGTCCATATATCCTTCTTATTCTGTACCCTACTGTTTTATGGATCATTTATGAGTGGGTGACCCATGTCCCCTCTCTTTTCAATGTTTTCTAAAACCTTGTAACATAGCCGTTATGCTGCAGAATTTTCGTCTCAAAATGCCTCTCTCTTTTCTCAAAAATTATTTTATGTTATAAAGTGAATACACAAAGCTATTATTTCTACAAGGGTATTCACATATATATCAAAATGTTCCATTTTAAATTCTGGGATTTACATACATGAGACCCACTTTCCCTTCCGTGGGTTTAAAGTGACGTAAAGATCATGTCTTTAAAATAGTTTTTAAAAACATTATGATTATGAAATGAAACCCATTTATTTTATGTTATATGGGTTATTTATGAAATTTTTGATGATGATATATGTGGATCACATGATAATAAAGGCAAATTTAAGGGTGCGCCCTGATAGCGCTCCAATGCATTGGGTAATGATGTAACCACTAGAGATTACAATTTTCACGATACCTCGGTGAATAACCTTGGTAATTTTCAAATGACACCTTGGGGATGGACCTTGGTGATATGTTCATGATTGTCTATGTTATATGATGTAGCCACATCTTCAAGTTATGGAAAATGTTATTTTTATTATGAAATGCCTCATGATTTCTTTCTCATGCCTTAAAGTTCTTTTCATGTCCTTATTGAAGTATCTCAAGTTCACATGTAAAATGTTCCTCTTGTTTCCCTTACTGGGCCTTCTGCTCACCCTTTCTTTTGATGTATGTCCCCAGGTTATGAGATGCAGTAATGAACCTAGAATGAACTTAAGGAGATGCCTTTCAAGTGTTTAAGAAGAATGTTTTATATTGTTTTCATGTATTATGTTCCTGGTTTCCAAGACACTAGACCTTAAAGATCCTCAGTTTTGTGTAATGTAATGAAAGTTTATGTTATAAAATGGCGGGATGTTATACAGGCTCTCTACGGAACTCTTCTCTTGAATAGTTAGGAAGTGGGTAGACTTGGTGAGTCGATCTATGATCACTGAGATGGAATTGTTCCCCTTGGACGTCTATGGTAATCACGTCACAAATTCCATTGATAATACATCCCACTTCCACTCTGGCACTTCCAGTGGGCGAGCTAACCATACTGGAACCAAGTGCTCAGCCTTCACAAACTGGCACATAAGGATTTTAGAAATGAACTATTCCACTGCCTTCTTTATGCCTGACCACCAGAACTGTCATCGGAGATCCTGGTACATCATTTCCACGCTAGGGTGTACCACCTAGGAGGATGTATGTAACTCCCTCAGGACCTCCTCCCATAATGCCACTGGTATAATAGTGCATCCTATGAAAAAAAACTACATGCTCCCCACCTTGTGAATGTCCATTAAGAGCATGTACAATGGATAACTGAGCACATAAAGCCTCACAGTTGACATCCCCTAGTTATGAATACCTAACTCATTGTAGGAGTGGAGGGGTGACAACCATCGACTAAAGGTAAGTTTCATCCTCTTTGTCCACGAAGGATAACTTTAATGAGGCCAACTGTTCTATCACCTCACTCAACAACTGTGAGCTCGATCTCCTGCTAAGAGAATCTGCCACCTTGTTCCCATTTCCAGGAGTATAGATGATCTCAAAATTGTAGTTCTGGAAGAACTCTATCCAACGCCTCTGTCTCATATTCAGGTCCTTTTGTGATAAGATGTATTTGAGGCTCTTGTGGCAGAGTAGATGATAAACCACTTGCCAATAAGGTTGTGTCACCACATATTCAACGTGAAGAATACATCCACCAACTCAAGATCAGGGTCGCATAGTTCTAATCATGCGGTCTTAGCTGGCGTGAACCATAAGTAATCACCACCTATCCCTGCATCAGTACACAACCAATACCAATCCTCGATGCATCGCAGAAAACTATGTACTCAATGCCCTCCTATGGAAAACTCATGATCGGGGTGATCGTAAAACTCTATTTCAATAGCTCTAAATACTTCTGGCACTTATTTGTCCACACAAAGGGTTTCCCCTTCCTGGTCAAGGCTGTCATCGGTGCTGATGTCCGAGAGAAATCAGGAATGAATCTTCAGTAATATCTTGCCAACCCAAGGAAGCTTTGTACCTCTGTCATGCACCGAGGTGGATCTCATGCTAACACTTCCTCCACCTTTACTGGGTCCATAGCTACTCCATCTATTGTGATGACATGTCCCAGAAAGTGGACCTCCTGAATCCAGAACTGGCACTTTGAGAGCTTCCCATAAATCTGGTGCTCTCGGAGTACATCTAGAACCATCTTCAAGTGTCTCGCGTAATCCTCCTATAACGCCAAGTACACAAGGATTTCATAGATGAACACCACTATGAACTGGTACAAGTATGGCTAGAAGATCCATTTCATAATTCCCATGAACAATGTGGGGGCATTCGTCACGCTGAAAGGCATCACCAAGTAATCATAGTGACCGTAGTGGCATCTAAAAGCCATCTTTTGTATATCCGCGTCCCGTAATCATAACTAGTGGTAACCAGATCGAAGGTCAACCTTTGAGAATCATTGTTACCCTCTTAGATGATCGAAGAGGTTTTTGATCCTCAGAAGTGGATACTTGTTCTTCACTGTTACTTGGTTCAGGCACTGGTAATACATGCATAACCTCAAACTCCCATCTTCCTTCTTGGAAAACAAAACTGGGGCCACCCAGGGCGAAACATTGGGTCTTACAAAACCCTTGCTCTTTCAATCCTCCAACTACACCCTCTGCTCATGAAGCTCTATGGGAGCCATCTGATATGCTCGTGAGGATATCAGTGTCATACCAGGGTGTAAGTCAATGTAGAAGTCAATCTTCTGGTGGGGAAGTAGTCCTGGAACATCTTCAGGAAAGATGTCCTCGTACTCCACCACTACTGCTGGGAACTGGAAGCTCACAACATCTATTGATCTAAGTCAAATCATGAGTGATCAGTTGAAACCTCCTATGAATGTGCTCATTATGTGCTACCTAGGTCTCCTTTTCACCAACAAAGGAAAACCTCGTCCCTTCACTGTGAACACACCGCACTCTTTTCCTAAAGAATTCAATCTAGGCATGGACCTAAGATAACTAATCCATATCGAGAATGATGTCGTAAGGCCTCAACGCTGCCACCAAGAGGTTCTAATTGAAACTCTCACCGCCAAGGGTAATATCAAATTGTCTGAAAAGGTGTTTGATCATCGAGTGTCCTCCCATAGGTGTCTCCAAGCATAAGGTTCGATTCAATGGCTTTACTGGAATCTTAAGGTTTCCCACAAGACATGTGGTGAGGAAGGAATGACTGAAACCTATGTTTATAAGTGCGAAAACTAAGGTAGAGAAGACATAGATCATACCTCAAATCATCCCTGGAGTCCCTGGGTCATACGCCTTGACTGCATGAAGTTTCCCCCACCCCTTTCCTCCAGCTCCCTGAGCCTGGTGTAGACCTCCTAGGGGTGGTGGTGGAAGTAGATCGAAGCGTCTACGACCACCTGTACCTCTCCATGCTCTTCTATCGTGTCCACCTCCTAGTGAGTCTGTCTGCTCCACTCTCTACCTCTACCTTGGTGGTCCATCCACCACCTCCCTATCAGCAGCTCGACGGGTCAGAAATTCTCTAGAGAGATGTCCCCTACCGTCGCACAAGTATAATTGCCTCTCCCTGGGCTAACTAGATCTAGCCTGAGATCCCTGGACTATCAATCCCCTATCTTGGGTCCTCCTGGGACATCTCCCACATCCTGATCCCTATCCCTGACATCAACTCCTTGTTGTTGAGCTTTCCACACCTATCTACCTACTACTGAATGTTGTCGGTTGTCTCTGCTCTTCTAGGAAGCGCTTGATCACCAAGGCCCACTCAAGCACTCCAGCATAAGTCGAAATCAATAGAGGCACGACACTAGCTTAGATGTCCTATTTTAAACCTCACTCGAAGGTTCGAGATCTGAAGTACTAATCCCTAACAATATTCATCAAGTACTCGGAAAGGTTGGTGAACCTCAATGAATAGTCAGACACCGTAAAAATACCCTGATAAAGATGAAGAAGCTCTTGGATGTGCACTGTTATCGGTATAACCAGAGAGAAATCCTCCCTAAAGAGTCGCTCAATCTCTTTCCATAAAAGATTCTCCTTGTCATGAGTATGTGTGGTCAGAATCCACCATCGTCCTACTAAACCCTGAAGAAGGCTCGTTCCTAGGATCACCATCTGGTCCACTGGTGTCCTCACTAGACAGAAAAATCTGTTCACCGCCTCAATCCAATCCTCAATCGCCTGAGGGTTAGGCTCTCCTCGGAACCTAAGGGGTCTCTGTCTCTAGAACTCATGGAGCGTTCTCAGCCTACACCCCTCGTCTGTCGGTACTACAGGTACCATGGGATGCTCCATTGGTGGTGTTATATAAGGTGCACCACCTAGAGGTAACATCTGGGGAACTGGTCCCTGTATCGAAGCCTCTTCATTGAGGGGGTCATCCTCGTGATCGCGCTGCTAAATCCTAGTGGGTATGCATCACGGAGGCATCCTTTAAGGAAACAAGATGTACCATGGTTAATGAGTATATATGGATAGCTGACACAAAGGAAATGGAAAATAAAATGTGTTCCTATATGATGCATATACCATTATTTTACTTCCCCGAAACTATTATTTTCATGTACCGAGTCGAAAAGAATATTATTAGAGTCCTGGTGTGTGGATACGTCAGCAGCCCACACCAAAACTAGATTCTATGGCCTGAAAGTCGAGCTCAAAACACTTAACACTATTTCCCCCAAACCAATCTCACATACTCTTGGTCCTAAGGTAGAACCAACCACCTCTGATACCACTCTGTCATGACCCATCCCAGTAGGACCCGCATCGCGACTCCCCAAGCCCGCCTCTAATAGGCCAGGGGTTGGTGAATAGAACCAAGTAGGAATATCACTAACATGGGAGGCATTTCCTAAGTACATGTACATACGCACACATCTCCAAGCCCACAAATGATGAAATGTAGAAAAACCCACTGAGGAACAAAATGCATGCATACAACTAAACCCAACCAATAGAGTTCAATGGAAAGTAAAGTACTGAAAGTAAACTGGGTCGGAATACAATCCCACCAAAAAGAAGAGTTTGCAAACTATAAATTCCAACTTGTAAGAACAAATAAGTATTGGGACTGATTCTTATAGATGTATGAATACCTCATCCTATAGGGAACTCAAAAATCTTGGTCCGGTACTAGTCTGCCCTGGACTCCATCAAAAGGCCGCTTGTCTACACAAGACATGACACATATGGGTAAAGCCCATGTAGGGGTGAGTATAAAAATACCCAGTAAAGGACCCCAAAACCCACAAGGAAATACACAAGGTAAAGGTATAATCATCTATACACAGTAAATAACTACCGAACATATAACAAGATAATCACATCCAGAAATACTCAAAACCTAGACCCGTAGTCTAGAGACAAGTCACACAACCGAATACCCCTGCTAGGGATTTAGTTTGAAGATTACATAGAGAAATCATTTGGGATAACCCACTCCATGAGTCTGATAGATCTTATGTCATCCGTCTGAGAAGTACTGTCCGTTGGGAAATCCATGAGAGATAGATACACTCGTTCTGGGAGAACACACTCTTGAGTGGGGAAATATCGCGATAAAAAGATGGGGATCACTACCAAGGGCTTGGAAAATACTTTGAATCATCCAGATTCACCTTCGAAGTAGAAGATAAACATCTTATAAAAATAGTTACGTCGATACCTGACTCTACCTAGGGTCAAGAATGGATAGAGGATCTCGCTCCGGGCCTCTCGGAGGGATATTAGAATTTGTATCCTAAAGTTCAGCTGAAGGGATCATACTCCTATAAATGGAAACAATATCTAACCTTTATAGGAATTAGAAAAGGGGGTATTAACCCAAACAGATCATGTTCAAGGTATGGTGGACAAGAGGATCAAGTCATGTTCTAGTATATACATGGCGTGTATAAGGGTCACACGCTGTGTCTCTTGACTTTGGGTACTACCCATGTGAACTGGCTCGAGTCAGAAGAACATTTCATGTAGAAAATTAAGTACACGGTGTGTAGTATAGACCACACGCCATGTCCAAGTAACTGGGTTTCCCTTTTTCTACGTGGTCATGTGCCCGTACACAGTTTCAGACTGTGTGGTCCATCCTGTGTAACCGGTACATGGGGTAACCCGTGTAGCCGGCCTGGTCTAGTTGTGTGGTGGAGTACACAACCGTGTACCCACCTTGTGTCCATGTATATTCTAAGATACACGTCGATTCCATTTAAGGACGTACACGCCGTTTGAGAATGGTCGCACGCCGTGTTAGTGCTTCCCGTCGCCCAGAACTCCAGTCATTGCTGGGTGGGGACCACACGATGTGTCTCCCCGTAGGCACACCATGTTCTTCATTGAGTGCAGTGCTCAAACCCTAGACACCATTGCCGATACCCCACAATATTTTCTTTGGGATACACGGCGTGTGTTTTGGAAATTTACAGAATCACAGGTTCTTCGTCCGGCGCTTTAGGGACTCAGCAATCCATCGATTCGGCCACTCAATAATTGTGAAACTCAAAGGTTGAGGTTGCCTAGATGTCCCAAAGTCTTATTTGTTGTTTTCAAGCCTCTGATTGGCCCCGAAAACGCGTATTGATCCACCCGTTTGAATAACGCTCGAAGAACAGTCTCTCCTGATCTGAGCTGATTCATCATCCGCCATCATCATTGCACCTCTACTAGGTCATTGCGATGTCGAATCTCTAATTTGGGATCGTTGCATTACGAAATGGATGCGCAATGATCCATTTTTCATCACCCTGTGAAGAACACAAAGAAAAGAGGAAGAAATCCAATAAACCAAATTGAGGAATGAACCTCCACCATCGTTCGTCATGGCGTTGATCCACTATCATTAGAAGGATTAAATAGGAATAATCAAATGATAATTCAACAATTTTCACAAATCATATTCCCAAATCAAACCCCAAAGAAATGGAAAATAATACCCTTCTGTAATAACACATGATCCACAGATCAACTTGTTTGTGGGTTAATATGTGTTCATCGTTTAATCAAATATGAGGGAAAAAACAAATCAACAAAACCCCTACCTCAATTTGGCTGAAGAACGATCGCCGCGTCGCGTTCGTTGACAATGGTTATTTGAATCTGAGATGTATCAATCGATTGTGTCGTCGTCGTTCATTGTTGAGAGTTCTCTCTAAGGCTCCAAGGATTCTCTAGAGTTCCTCTCAATTTTCTTCCAACAACCAACATTCGATTAACCCATTAAAAACAGGTAACGCGTTTCAGCATTCCATCACACTGTAGCATTAATGAGTCAGTGTTTCTATTTCTGAGTTATTATGGTGTGGAATTAATTATCAAAACAGTTGACCCATAATTGTGCTGTAGTGAATGTTTCTAAATAAAATAAAATAAACTTTTCAAATTATTTTATTTTATTTTATTTTATTTTACTAAAAACGTCTGAAAATTAACTTTTTCCCTCGACCCGTGTCGGTCGAGGTTAGGCCCATTATTAGTTAAATTCATCATCCCGGATGCAACGGTGCCCTCAAATTTTTAATTCGAGCATCCGTTTGGAAACTACCACAATTGTGCACACCCGCCAACTCACTTAACTTAAAGAAAGTCAAAACCACCATTTCGGGCTCACCGGGCCTCATAATGACGTGTTGTCTCCATGCTTGGTCTCATAATAATTCCATATAATATTTCAAAATAATACATGGAAAAATCTGAGACATTATTGGTTCGTTTAGACTGGTTATGGATGACTGATTTACACCCGGTCCAACCAGAAACTAGTATTATAGGTATATGGAAACTTACGTCCTCATGTACTTTCTTTATATAGGTGGATTCAATATATAACTATACTATGTATATATTATTACTAAATACATATTTTTACTAATCATACATCATTTTTTATCTATGAGATGATGTAGTTAGAGTCAGCCAAAAGTCCATGTGTAACCTGATCCAACTATTTTTTATTTCTTTATTCAGTATTTCTTATTATTATTATTCTTACCTTCACCTCTTTTACTTTTATACATGGACTAGATTTTTTTGTAAAATATATGGGTGGAAACCAAATGAAATTTAAATCTCACACTCAGCTCGAGTTTCCATTGTACTGGGGTACCTAAGTAGACCTTTTGTTTAAAGGACAAGGGTTGATTGTTTGTGCTGCTTTTCTTGTACTTGGAAGTTAGGAGCACATGACTGAGCTGGAGATTGGGATGCTCATGTAGATTTCCCTTAAGGCTTTGCTTCTTATTTTTATTTTGTACTATTTACTGATTCTTGTTGTGTGTCTATAATTTTATATTATGTATCATCATCAATGCATGCATGCATTTATTGTATAGTGGAATTGGACATCTTTTGTATATAGTTTATTATTATTATTCTACATCCTTGTATTTATTTTATTATTTCTTCTGTTGTTGTCTACTTTTTAGTTTCTATTATACCATTGTGCTACTATAATCATGATGGTATAGTCTCCTCACTATCACCTCTATAGACTCTCTCTACTAGTTGGAAGCCTCTAGCATATGGGGAGGCACACTTGAGGCCATGTGGTCAACCGGGCTCATGGCACTATTGAGTTGCATCCAGGTCTGAGACGTCACAAAGTGGTATCAAATCCTTATTTATCCTTTTTCTTACTATTTTGGGATGGTATACAGAAGATTAGGAATGTATCAGCGCTTGGTAAATAGTTTTACCAAGGAGTGATCAACCTATGTACAAGGAAAAGTCCAAGTGGCCAGTGATGGGATTGATGTTCATGCTATTCGTTGATACAATTGATTATTATGTCACCATGATTTATTGGTGTAATTTCCTCTGCTTATTGATTTATGGAAATTTATGGCATTTTACCCTTTTCATGGTATGGTAAGGATGAAGCATTACATGAATCATTATAGGCACATAGAAATTCACAATCCATGCATATGTCATGACATGTAGTTGCATTTTTATCTTTCCTACTGATTTTGATTGTGTGCCTTGAGTGATTATATTCCATGTTTCCTATTTACCATGCATGTTTCTCTTTGTTTACTTCTTGTGATAACACTCTGTTTTTGTTTTTACATAAATTTAAATGGTTTCATGTGATGAATTTGTTGGTGTTAGGTCCACTAGGATAGATACCCTAAGAGGGGGGTGAATCAGGGTATGACAGAATAATACCACTGCCCCTTTTGATCTTGTTTTTTTGTTAGACAAAACCCTCTTCTATCTCTTTCCCGTTGTAGAGTATGAATAAACCTTAAAGCATGCACAGGAGACACCAATTTTTACTTGGTTCTCCCTCACTGGGCTACGTCCAAGGAGCATACACCGTCAGTGATCCGATGTACCAATTCCACTTATAATTGTTTACATGTTCGAAGCGGACTCACTGTCCCTCCTAGTTTACAACCACTCACAATTTGAGAACTCACTCCTCTCTCAACTAAATTGTGCTCACTACTTCTTCAGAAGATCCACTCACAGTTTATAGACTTGTAGGTCTCTTCATTATCACTAATGAATGCATACTTCGTTGTATATAGATTCTCTATTGAAGTCCAAATTTCATCCACTGATGAATACCCCATTTCCCCTGACCACTGGGCACCAATCCTTTGGGAAGTACCTTCGCAAAGCACCCTACTTCGTGAAGCTCCCAATTTCACGAATCTCAAACAAGCCTTAGAGAATCCCCTGCCTTTTCAAGAAGCTCACGCCTTCAAAGATATCAGGCCATCGCAGAGCTTAGGTCATCACAAAGAGACTTCCTTTATGAAGCTCACTAAGACAACACGGAGCACACAACTTTCACGGATCTAGATTAGCCGTCGTGAAGCTCCTTCCTTTCACGAAGCACACTGCATTCGCAAACCACCTTCGCGAGTCGAGAGCAAAAGATTTTCTTCGAAAACTCTATATCATTATCTCGAGGGGGTTGAGGCCTTTTTATAGGTGATTCTACCGACCCTCAAACCTTCCACATGAAGTCAGCGCCACGTCATCTCAAATCGCAAACCTCTGAAATTTCCGCCGAAATTCTATCAAAATTGTAAAGTACCATGGAAATTTTCAGATCGTAGATCTTTTCTTAATCGCGGATCATTCCGTCAATTCCTTTGTGCCTTCTCCATAAAGATCCACTCATAATTCCCTTCACTACTGCAATTCTCTCCAACTCTTCCATTCATGAAGCTCGTCATAATCATGAAGAACACTGTCAACATTCTTCTTGTCTTTGCGAAAACCAATCCATAAATCCTATCTTCACAAAATTCATGACTTTTACACATTTTGATGATATCTTTAAGTATATACAATTTTCTCAATGCTCACCAAAATCCAAATTTTGGATCCCAAAAAATTGTTAAACACTGGAAAATAACACCACCTTTATCTGTTCTTTTGTACCACCTCTAGATCTTCCATTCCTTTATCATGGTTCTTTGTCAACATGTATTGTCAACAACCTCTCTGGAACTCGACAATTCTCCATGGAAACCTGCATTGTCAACAAACACAAACTACCCAAAAATGATGCAATGTTACCTTCAGGGTTTTTTCCCAACAATCTCCCCCTTTGGGTTTGTTGACAACTCTTCTCATAACGATTATCTGCACTTTGATACCTCTTTGAAGCTCCTCTCATCATCACCCATCCTTCGACTCTTGCGATCTAGATAGCAACCAAAGATTCACTCACCACATACTCTAATCCCACATGAGCAATGCTCAGCGTGATAAACAAGAGTAATATGAAAAGTTCATTAATGAATCACTTCATGTCAGACACCAACTGTTGACACCCAACTGATATCAATTTCCAAACTAATACCAATTGTTGATACCACTCTGATACCAATTGGTGATAGCTGGAAACCTTCTAACACCATTCTAAAATCACTATTCTTCTTTTATCATGATCCTCATCTATCATGATATCTATGCTTTGATCGATCACTTCTATCATTGTTAGATTTAAAAACTCTCCCCCTATCTCATTGCTCTCCCCCTATCTCGCTGCTCCACCTATCAGCTTCTCCCTGTGTCTTGACCTAAGAAATTTTCTCCCTTCCTTAGCCATAGTTTCTCCCCTATAAGAGTCACTATTTTTCCCCCTTTGTCAATAAACCCAAAGGTCACATCCGTTGTGGTCTAAAACATTGGAAGGAATACAAATTAGTTCATTAGAGAAAAACACACCATACATCGAGGAGAGGGGGGTTCCACATGCACACTTTTTCAAGTGTGGGGAGTCAACTAAACTCCTAGAGCCAGTCAATGCTTCTCAAAATCTTCCTTGGGTAAGACCTTTATTATAATGTATACAACTTGTAGTTCTGTAGGCACATACTCCAACTTCACGATTCCCTATTCAACCTTATCCTTGATAAAATGATACTTCATCTCAATGTTCTTTGTCCTTGAGTGATGGACGAAATTTTTGCTGAGATTTATAGCACTTGAGCTATCACACAGGATTCTGATCGGAGACTTCACTTCAATGCTCATATCATCAAGCTGTCACTTCATCCACAATAACTATGTGCAAGTTTGAGTGGCGGAAATATACTCAGCTTCTACGATGCTCAATGAAATTCAATCTTGATTCTTACTCAGCCAAGAAATACACAATCCACCAAGATAGAAAGCACCTCCTGACATTGATTTCCTATCATCCGCTAAATTGGCCCAATCTGCATCAGCATATCCCAATAACTCTGACTGAGATTTGCCACTATATATCAAGCCGAAATCCACCGTTCCCTTGATATACCGAAGTATTCTTTTCATAGAAAACATGTGGATTTCCTTGGTGTTACTCTGATATCTCATTTCTTGGCATGTGGTGAATACAATTTCAGGCCTTGTCGTAGTCAAGTATAGAAAACTTCTAATGATTTGCCTATATTTTGTGATATTAACTATCTTTCCATCCTCATCTTTGGATAGTTTCATCCGGGTAGCAACCAGAGTCTTGAATTTTCCATTCCAAATCTTCTCAGAACCTCCTTGGCATATTTGGATTGCAAAATGAATGTTACATTCCTTCCTTGTGTCACCTGTAAACCAAGAAAAAAGGTAATCTCACTAATCATAGACATTTCGAACTCATATTTCATGAATTCGGAAAACTATCTGCACTATGCCTCATCTAATCCGCCAAATATTATGTAATCAACATAAACTATGACCATTATCCTTTGATTACTGTTGTTGTTGAAATAGTGATTGTAATAAACTCCCCCACATTGGAAACCAAGTTTCTTCAAGTACTGATCAAGCCTTGAGTACCATGCTCTTGGTGCTTGTTTTAGATAATACAATGCCTTCTTCAGTTTTCAAACCTTGTTCTCATTCTCATGAATGAGAAAACCATTTGGATGCTCAATATACACTTCTTCCTCTAGAACCTCATTCAAAAATGCAGATTTGACATCCATCTAGAAAACTTTGAACTTTCGTTGCACTACAATGGCTAGGAATAATCTGATTATATTTAGTCTTGCAACCGTTGAAAATGTATCATCAACATTTATTCCCTATATCTGGGAGTATCCTTTGAACAACAGTCATGATTTGTTTTGAATAATTGTTCCATATTAATTAATCTTGTTGCGATAGACCCATTTAGTCCCAATGACATTCTTATCAGTTGGCCTTGAAACAATCTCCCATGTCTGATTCTTCTCAATATAATCTAGCTCTTCATTCATAGTCTGAACCCAGTTTTCATATTCAGCTGCATCAGCAAAGCATTTAGGCTCTACCTGAGATAAGAAATATGTATGCTATAGTGATTTTATTCTTCTTGTCTAAACAGGATTTGACTGATCACCAATGATATTCTGTCTATCAATTTCAGCTCGACTCCTTGGCATTTGTGCAGATGCAGATTTTACTTCCTCATGCTCATCATCAGTATCTTCTTCTGAATCAACATCATCCACTTCTGCTCCCCCTGCGTTGCTTTCTTCCTCATCACTATCATTAGGAAATTGTTCACTGTACTATTGAATGATCTCCTCATTATCCACTATAGTGACATCATTTCTCTTAACTACATTTCCAAACCTTTTGTTAAATCATTTATATGTCTTAATTTTTCTTGAGTAGCCAAGGAATATCCCATCATCTCCTCATGACTCATATTTCCTAGTTTTTTCCTTGTTGAGGATAAAGCACTTACTTCCAAATATTAGAAAGTATTTCACTATTGTCTTCTTTCCATACCACATCTTGTACGGATTCTTTCCTTCCTTAGGACACAACAGATCCCTGTTATAAATGTAAACCAATGTCAAAACTGCTTCCATCCAAAATTTCTCTGGTAGGTCTTTTTCAATGAGCATTATTCTAGCCATGTTGTTGATGATCCAATTTCTCCTTTCAACCATTCTATTCTATTGGGGAGTTCTCACTGAGGAAACTTGATGCCTTAACCCATGTTTCTTGAGATAACCTTCTACCTAAATATTTTTGAATTCCGTACCATTATCAGTATGAAGCTTTAGAATTTTTTGTCCAAGAATCTTTTCGCACTCCCTCTGGTACTGTTTTAAGCAGCTAAACACATCCAACTTATGGGAAATAAAAAATACCCATGCCATTCTGCTATAGTCATCAATTAAAAGAATATAGTACCTCTTTCCGTCAATTTCTCTTGGTGTGATAGGCCCACAAACATCAGCATGCACCAATTCGATCACTTTTGTTGACTTCTTTTCCTTTTCCTTATATGTATTTCTGATGAGATTCACTTATTAGCATGCATTGCATGTGTGAGTACGATCACGTGATAGCTTAGGGAGGTCTCTTTCTGCATCACACTTTACCAGATATTCTAAGGATGGTTGGAATAAATTAAAAAGTCGTTTATGCCATAACTTTTTTTCTTCCTCTCTGGACAGAAAGCACATATCTTCTTCTCCACTTACTAGTTATAGATTTCCCTTTGTTCTTATTCCATGTATAACCACTACCCCGTCTATTCCTTTTACAATAAACATCTTCTTATTAAACCTTATAGAATGTCCTGAGTCACATAGTTGGTTGACGTTGAGAAAATTGTGACTGAGTCCTTCTACTACTAAGACATCAGCACGTCTCATATCTTTTCCCCCAAACTTGGCCTTTACTGAGCCAATAATCTTCAGGCCTTCATCATTTCCAAACTTGACAACTCCTTCTTTGTCATATTTTATGCCTGTAACAAGATCCTTATTACCTATCATGTGAGATGTGCAACCACTATCATGGATCCACACACCAGAGAGATCTAATTCTTTAAGGGAAATTTCTGTCACCACTGCCTTCTCATCCTTCTTCTTCTTGTTCCATATTTTTTCCTTCACACTCGGCATGGATTGAGACTTCTGTTCTTTCTCAGATTATGATGGAACAGCTTCATCTTGCAAAGCTGAAAATCTATTTTGCGTTTTCAACTCACCTGTTGGTTCATTGATCGGTTTCTTGCGAACATTTTGGTTTTTCTTTGGCACATTCCTTTGTATAGTCGAAGTGCAGTACCTAGCCATGTTCCCAAATCCTATGCACCAAAAATAGTTTCCTTCTAAATATGTTCTGGATAATCGTTCTCTATTTGGTTTCCACCTCTGTTCTTGTGCCCTTCAATATCTCTTGGCTATGGAACACACATACTATGAATGTCTCGTTTTTACACAACAATAACACCTGATGTAAGGTTCATTCCTTCGTGTCACTTCTATACTGCGATTTTTCCTTTGGGATCTCTGATTATTCTGATTATTCTTTGTTCCCAAATCAACCTTCAATCTCGGAATGGGTACTTGCAATCTGACTTCAGTTTTCACAGCTTTTTGTTTTCAATCAATCCCCCCATCAGCCTTAAAATCTGAACATAATTGATGTTTCCTTTCTACTGAACCACTATTCTCCACTTTCATCTTCTTGGATTTCTAAGTGATCTTCTTTCTCTGATGTCCTAGTAGGAGTCAAGAGTTTTTCTTGATCGTTAACCTTTTTATGCAAACCGAAAACTTCTCCTTCAAGTTCTTCAATACGCTTGATTTTATTTTTCCTTGTGTTATTCAAGCCATCGATCTCTCTTTTCTATTCTTCAATCTTGATTTTATACTCACTAACTGATTCTAAGTCCTCTAGTGATGATGACTTGAGTTTCTTAATTTCTTCCATCAACTCAGACTTCTATTCTTCCTGCTACTACATATAGAGTTTGGCGTCACAAACTACTTTTTTGGATTTCTTTGTTTTGGAACTCCAAACATATATCTCCTCAAGAGTAGCCTCTAAATCAGCTTGCATATCTATTCTTCCTTCAACTTATTCTTCTTCATCATCACCTTTGGTTTCATTCTTCTCCTGAGAACTACCGACAACTTCCACCATAGCATTTTCTCCATGATCTCTGCAGTTCTCTATCTCTTCAACCACCTCAACTTCAGACTCGTCTGAACTATCATATTCTTTTGAAAGAAGTTTTTTCTTCTTAAAGAAATTTCGCTTGAACTGTTTCTTTCCTTTCCCATAGGCTGAATACTTATTCTTGGGAATTTCAATTTCATCGACACCATCATCCTCTTGGAACGTTTTTGGGCACCTTGCCGCAAGATGTCTTGCCTTTCCACATCGAAAACAAGCAAGTAGAAATTTCCCTTTAAAATTTTCTTTTACTCTTTGAAGGTTTGAGGAGAGGAATTAAATCACCTCATATGTATCTTCTTCTTCCTAATAATCTTCAATGGTGAGCTTATTCATGGACTTGAATTCCACCTCTTTGGATTTACCCATTTCCACAGCATCGTTATCATCATTTCTCATTTCATATTCAACAAGGGTGTTGTGCAGGTTATCCAATGTTAGCTCTTTTGGATCTTTATCTTCTGAAATTGAAACATAAGGATTGAACCGAGGTGTAAGTTTCCTCAAAATGCACTTCACAATATTTATGTCTTCAATAAATTCTCCAAGACCTCGCATGTCCTCCACTACAACATTTACCCTGTCAAATAATTCATCAACAGATTCATTCGAGTTCACTCTGAGATCTTCATACTTGTTCCACAACACTTGCAGCTTCGATTCTCTGACCTTTTTATCTCCTTCATATGTTTTCAACAATTTTTTTCACATAGCATGTGATATTTTTCATGACATCACCTTGGTATATATAGCATTGGATAGGGCTCCCCTAAAGCATTGATTCCATTTGTGTCAGCATCCAATTCTCCTTACTAAGCTTCTGATAATGCACCACTATTAATATCAGCTATGATACCATGCATTTCTACTGTAAACACATCCATTACCAATGATTGGAAGCAGTGTTGCATCCGATTCTTCCATAGCTGAAAATTGTTCCCATCAAATATTGGAATCAATTTGTGATTGATGACCTCCATTTGAGAGAGAAACTAATATAAACCTTTCCCTATGATACCAATTGTTAGGTCCACTAGGCTAGATGCCCTAAGAGGGGGGGTGAATCAGGGTATGACATAATAAAACCACTTCCCCTTTTGATATTGTTTTTCTATTAGACAAAACCCTCTTCTCTCTCCTTCCCGTGGTAGAGTATGAATAAACCTTAATGAATGCACAAGACACACCAATTTTTACTTGGTTCACACTCACTGGGCTACGTCCAAGGAGCATACACCGATAGTGATCTGATGTACCAATTCCACTATAAGCACACTGTTGTTTACAAGTTTGAAGCGGACTCACTATCCCTCCTGGTTTACAACCACTCACAATTTGAGAACTCACTTCTCTCTCAACTAAAGTGAGCTCACTGCTTCTTCAGAAGATCCACTCACAGTTTATAGACCTATAGGTCTCTTAATTATCACTAATTAATGAATCCTTAACTGTATGTAGATTCTCTATTGAAGTCCAAATTTCATCCACTGATAAATACCCCTTTTCCCCTGACCACTGGGCACCAATCCTTTGGGAAGTACCTTCGCAAAGCACCCTACTTCGTGAATATCCCAATTTCGCGAAGCTCAAACAAGACTTAGAGAATCCCCTGCCATTTTGTGAAGCTCACACCTTTGCAGAGCTTAGGTCATCGTAGATATCATGTCATCATAGAGCGACTTCCTTCGCAAATCTCACTAAGCCAACGTGGAGCACACAACTTTCACGGAGCTAGATTAGCCGCCACGAAGCACCTTCCTTTCACGAAGCACACTGCCTTCACGAACCACATTTGCAAGCCGAGAGCAAAAGGTTTTCTTCAAAAACTCTCTCTCATTCTCTCGAGGGGGTCGAGGCCTATTTATAGGCGATTCCACTGACCCTTGAACCTTCCGCACGAAGTCAGCGCCACGTCATCTCAAATTGCAAAGCTCTGAAATTTCCACAGAAATTTTGTCAAAATCATGAAGCACCACATCAATTTTAGGATCTCAAAGCTTGTTATTATCGCAGAGCATTCCATAAATTCCTTCACACATTCACTGTGAAGCTCTACTCGCAATGGCCTTCACTGCCGCAATGCTCTTCAACTAAATCATTCGCGAAGCTCTTCGTAATCACGAAGAACACCATCAACATTCTTCTTGTCTTTGGTAAAACCAATACATGAAGCCTATCTTCTCAAAATCCTTTCCTTTGCCACATTTTGATGAGATCTTCAAGGATATCCAATTTTTGCGATGCTCACCAAATTCCAAATTTTGGACCCAAAAATTTTGGCAAACACTGGAAAATAGTGTCACCTTGTATCTGTTCTTTTGTACCACCTCCAGATCTTCCATTCCTTTTTCATGGTTCTTTGTCGACATATATTTTCAAAAAACTCTCTAGAACTTGACAATTCTTCATGGAAATTTTCATTGTCAACAAAAAAAAAACAACCCAAAAATGTTGCAATGTTACCTTGAGGGATTTTTTCCCAACAGTTGGTTATGATTAAATGGGAACCATTTTTCAGTTGTTCGGTGTATGGGTGCCTTATAATTGGGAAGAGGTAACCCGTATATTCGAACCATCATTTGATATTTTATATATACCTATATAATGTTGTTTAAAAAATGTAATTGGATGCTAAATTTCAAATGATAAAGTGAATTAGTATTGGTTAAATGGTAGCTAGATTGCGGTTTATAAAGTGTATGGGTGATTTATAGGTTGGGGAATGGAAACCCATATAACCATCCCATGATATATGACCATGTGAAATATTTTAAAATGTTTATGAATGTAAATTTTATTTAATTTTAATTTGGAATGAATTGGTTTCCTCCTTAAAGGCTTGTTACTCTATCATACGGGCATGTTGATCATGTGATTAACATCTTAAATGAAAAATTGTACCTAATTAGGCCATTTGGGGAATGTTTTATATATATAACCCACTATAGGTGTTTTGAAACTTTAATAATTAATAAACTTCTATTGGGTTTCATTTTGATAAACCTAGGTTGGCTTAGCGGGACCCTTATAGGTCACCTTATCTTTTTCCAAGTGCTTTTGTTTTATGACTGGTACTTAATGTATGCTTTAAATATTTTTAATATTTAAAGATTGAATATGAATCAGTGTAATTAGAAGGACCCAGCCTTAAAACATTACTTAATCTTGAATTAAATTGAATAATTCACATTGAGGATCTTTTCAGGTTTAGAGTTTTAGAGAATTAGGACATAACTATTACATCTCAAAGATTACAAAGTAGACACATCTACTCAGTTTCCATTTTTTCAAAAAATAAAAACTCTTGAACAAAAGAGTCATGTCTAGTTCTTGTTTTAGACAACATGACATTTACTTGATCCCATCCTTGACCCTATTCCACTTTATGTTCTGTGAAAAACATTTCAAAAAAACTTGGGATGAGCATAAAAAAGCTCAGTAAGGGTTATAACAATACGGAAATAAAACATTAGTCCATGTATACATAAGAATCAATGAAATCATACTTTACTCATAAAACATAATTAATTTAACATACCTCATGAAATCATAAGATTTATGCATAACTCAATATAAATCATAATACATAAAGGTAACTTGAGGCATTCATAACATTATTACATAGGGAGTAACCCTCATGGTTACGTTTGGAATAACCATCATAGTATTTTCTCTAAATCTCTTCGGAGAAACCTTAGCGTTTAACTCCTTCGCGTTACCCAATGCATTGGAGATCTATATCGGGCTCACCCTCCCTTGGTTTATCACGGAACCACCCGTCTTCATAAACAATGCCCAAGAACCATAACATAATCATAGCACATAACTTAAGCACAAAGGAAAGATAAAATTCCCACATTTCAATAACAATACAACATTTTAAGATATTGAAATAATGAATCCATTCTAAAAACCATTTTCCAAACCATTTAAAACATTTAATAAAGAGATTTTTGAATCAAAGTGTCCCATACCACTTTGAAGCTTTTAACATTTTAAACCATTAATATCCATATAAATAAATCCTTAAAACCATTTTTAAAACATGGATATTAATGAGAAATATTTATAAGAATAAATCATTAAAACATTTAAAACGATATTTTAGTTAAAGGGTTTTTAACAAAATGAGAGACACTTGAATACAATAATTGAGGAATAACATTTAATCAGAACTTTATAATATCATGAGAATAAAGGTATTCATGATATATTATTCCAAAGGACAGTATATACACCATATAAGAGTGAATTGGTGCATAAAAACAATGAAGTCTCAATAGAATTGTAAAATGAGATGAAATCCCTTATAAAGAAGGTATCCTTAAATTAAGGATAAATCAATCTCATAATTATGTGTGACAAATATAAATACACCAAATATAAGTGGATATTAAGTGTAAAACAACCATATTTCATTCAAACATATTCATAGGATGACATATTCAATAACTACAAGTTGAACCCAAAGAAATTGAAATTGGGTTAAGAAGTTCCCTTGTAAAAATTCGACAGCCTAACGGCGTCACTTTATAATTCAAAAAAAATGAGTTGATGAGACAAAAAGGGTATCTCATCACTTGGAAATAAATTTTAAAACAATAAGGATATATAATAACATATCCCAACATAATAATATGTAAATTAAAATACATAATAAGAGAATTCTTTTAAAAAGAAGAGTGTGAAAGGTTCCCTTACCGATTTGGGTAACTTTAGAAACGTACACCCCATGAAAGAAGGGTCATACAATGAAAATTTAAATACCCATAAATGAGAGTATATTACACAAATAGTAAAATAATTGGTAGTACATACACCAAACAAAAGGAAATAGTGGAAAATGTAGCGTGAATCTCACAGGAATAGAAAGTGAGATAAAAAAACCCCTTACCTTGCTGTAATCAATCGAGTCGTATGACCAAAAGATAATAAAAACTGAATGAATTACATAACACCATGAATATAAATAAAATAATTATAATATATATCAAATTTAAATACACCACATGCAATAAATAAGTGGCAAACAATGGAAATCTCACGGAAATAAAAGTGAGGTAGGAAATCCCTTACGAAATTTCGGCAGCCTAACGGCGCCACTTAAAGCTTCCAAAAAATGGACTGATGAGATAAAATAGGGTATCTCATCATATGAACATAAAAATTACAATAATAGGAATATAAAAGAACATCACCAAACATAATAAATATGAGATTAAAATAAATGACATAAAAGATAGTACTTAAAAAGAAAGAGAGAGGTTGGATCCCTTACCTCAAGTCCGACTTGTCTTGTTCGTTTCTTTATATTCCTGAATAATAAACTTTGGTTAATTTATAATTGATTAAGGACCTCCTTTAAATATTATTTTTTAGTTCATATCACATATTATAATGTTATAATAATTGGTTAATAATGTGAGTTCATATCAGGCGTTTTTGTCGATGTTTGGTACATGAGTCAAAAATAAACTTGTTTGAAAATGATTGTACATGTAGTTATAAGTAAATCATCTCCAGAATAGTATTAATGATTTAAATATCATATATATCCAGTAAATATTCATTTTATACTATTCCATAACATTTGGAGATAAAAATAAATGAAATGCATCATTCATGGAGACGGTAGGTCGTACGTACGCATGAACGCTACTTTCATTTCTTTGTCATATTAATGGAATTAAAAGTAAATGAAAGATATATATATTATAATTCCATTATAATATATATTTTATATAGGTCTCATATGTTCATTAATCTCATTCTTTATACATTCCATGTATTTCATGAATGAGTCACATCACTTTGGGGGGGGGGGGGCGGTAGTCCACACTTCCTCATATGAAATTATCGCATTTGCACAACATGCAAAGCATAAAGGTATGTTTTAAATATAAAATACAGAAGAATAGAGAGGAAATAAATATAATATATATCATATAAAAATATTTCCATCATAATGGCCACCATGAGAGGTGGTAGGAGAAGATAGAACAATCATCGTTTCCGTGAGGCAGTAATTCGCCATCCACAGAAATAGTATGTTCTTTAACCATTAGACGGAGGTGTGTGTAAGTGTAGCTCGAATATTTCTCATAAAAAAAATCCTAGTATATTGAAGATATTGGTGTTGTTACATAAGGAAGGAATAAAAATAGTTTAGGGGTTGGAGAATCAAAATAAAACAAAAGAACATTAGGGAAGACTTTACCTTTAAATCGGGTAACTCCCCTTGGTTTGAACCAAAAGGGTTTCTTGAAGAGCTTTCTGCCTAAGGGAAGGCTTCTAGGATGAGGAGAGGGATGTAGAGAGAAAAAATGGGTAGATATTGGCCGAGCCAATGGCTTGAGATGTGTGGGTAAGGTGGTATAGGTGGGGGCCTTTTATAAGAGAATAGGAGGGGCACTCTTGGAAAGTTATAAAATATTACTTTATTATAAAATGCTTTTCGGATTTTAAAGGTCCCGAAAGAATATATTTCAAGGCTAAGGTGATGAGGTTTCGAAATAAACCCATCCAATAGGTTTGTGACATGTTTAAGACTTATATTTTACCCTATCTTCTCATTTTATTTAAATCGTTCATTTATGAGGTAATCACTGCATCATCACGGTGTCATAAATAAATTAATTTATTTAATGTATAAAAATTATAAAAAAATATCATGATGTATGAAATATTTTTATATTTATAATGAATATTTATAGTGAAAAATATGACTTATATAACCCCATGTAAAAATTGTTTTAGTAAAATAATACATGTTTGTGACATTTTAATTTTAACTTTAAATAAAAAGTTATTAATGTCATTTTCCTACCAAAGTGGCTCCATGGGGTCCCCAAGTTGACCCATGGATTTTCTTGGTCATACATGACTCATCCAATAAGGTTATGACATGTTTCAAGGTCATTTCATATTATTATAACATTATTTTTACCTTAAATTACACTAATTACCTTTAATCGCAATTAATAAAACATAAAAGTTGATATTCACCAAAAAATTATTTTAATCCCATTGAACCACATTTTACATCTTAATGAAAACCATGTATTTCGTATTTTTGAAATTCAAATCACAGAAGTGGTAAAGTTTCATTTAAACGAAAAATCGGTTTTTTTAACTACCACTTAGTGGTTTCACTATTCATCAAAAATTGAAGTTTTTCAGAAAAATACCAAAAATTCACCCTAAGATATATTTCATATTCCAAATTCAAAAATTATTTCTATTTTACAAAATTCAAAACATATAAGTTGCATTAATTAATTTAATAATTAATTCCCGTTGTCAGAACAAAAAGCGTGTTTTTATGAAACAATATATATCAAAAGATTGACACTAGTTTAAGTCCAATTTCAAAGTGAAATTAATTCCAATGACCACCATTGTATTAAATGGTAAAAATATATTATAATTGGACTTTAAAACCAATTCAAAATATAATATAATCATATAAATAAATTATATTAAAAAGAGGTTTTGAATTAAAATACAACATTTTTCACTATTCATTAAAAAAATGAACTTTATCGGAAAAATACCAAAAATTTACACAAAGTAAATTTTGATGTCCTAATTCTAAAGAAGAATTTTATTTGGTCCAACAAAATTTATAAGAGTGACCAAAACTATATTAAAGAGGGTTCACCATCAAAAGGCGATAAATCGACCTTTTAGTGACTTTTAGAGTATTTATGCTTAAAATTGAATTCTTTTCTTATTTTAAGCCATTATCTTTTATTGGATAAATGTAAAAAAAATTAACAAACATATAAAATCCTATTTTAGTAATTTCTATCCATTCCCGGCAATACAACGGTTAGGCGTTAACTACCATTTAAAATAATATTATTTTATTATTAGAGTGCAACGTAAGATTTCAAAGAAACTCGTTGTTGTGTATTGGGTACGCCATCGAGCATAGAATTATCATTAGAGTAATATTAATATTTTATGCACAAATATGGATAAATATAAAAATGTCATATTCTTTATTTACCTGGGGTGTTATAGTAATAACTTGAAAAATGGAACCTGAAGTGGTGTCCTTAGTTTAACCCTCATGTAGGGTAGTTTAAAACTTCTCTTTGAGATGACTTAGAACATAAATATAGGCATTATCCATAGGCCTTATCCCTTTTTGAAATGGATTAAATAATAGGATTTTAAGCCTAGTGACTTTTCATTTGGTGTGACCTAGTGATAAGTTCGGCGCTTGTGCTTTTGTAAGGGGTTAACCTGTGGTTGGTAGCACCCTTAAATCTAAATTCATTGATAATTCTATGAGGTTTCTAGATTTTGGTGTCGTTAGGGTTTCATTTTCAATAATATGAATTTTATATTCTAAATTACACCCTTTTTTTAATGGGTGGTCTTGTTTTATTTAACACTTGTTATGGGAATGAGCATAGAGTAATGCTCAGTTTCATCGGGTTAGAGATGCTAAGGACATGGTCAGAAACTTCTTAGGACTCGTGAACATTTTTCTATTTCCTTGGGTGACTCAAGAGGTCATCGGTCTATTTTATAGTTGTATGAGATAATGCGCTTTTGATCCAGTTTTCTACATGGTACACCTGACACTTGAATGTATAGGGCTAATAAGCCTATGGGTAGTATCCAAGATGTGTCATTTTCTTCTATGATCTCGAGGTAGTATGCGCTGATATTCATGGTACCCATCAAGTTGTTAAGTGATGTAACAAACTGGTAGTGTTTGGTAAAATCATTGATCCTTGTTCTGTTTAGTACAACCTCAAGTCATCTCCGGAGTACATTGACCTACGATTTAAAGGAATCAAGTTTATACTAATGGTCGGGATGAATTCCAAGAGAATCATGTGTTTTGAAACATCAATAAGGTTGGTTTTGGTCCTCATCCCAATTGTTATGACATACGTGAGAATGGATCAGAGTAGCATCACATGTTCATCTAAGGTGAATTTGATCTAGATCACTTATGAGCAGCTAGTATATCTCTTCTTTTAGAGACTAGGACACTCTTAAGGTGGGGATCATCATGTCTAATCTAGTGAATACGTGTCCTTCTGGGTAGATGGAACACAACCAAGGGGGAAATTGGAAATGGTTGGTCTTGATTGAATTTCCTTGAGGATCGCATGTTTTAAATCTTATTAGTGATTTCTCTACAGAAAAACTTTGATGTGGTTAGAAGTGTATGAAAACTTTGATAAAAACTATTGTTCATGGATAGAATTTGGTGGTAAATGTTGAATGATCACATAATTCCTTGGGTGTCATAAGCATCGTGGTTCAGTTGATAGTGTTTTGGAAGGTGAAGCTGAGTTTCTTCTAGGAAGTCAACCAGTAGCAGTTCGAATCATCTTCTTATAAATATTTGGTTTCCCTCATAGTGCACTCTTCTAAAGGATAAGATCATGTCCCCTATCTTAATGTCATCCTATATGCACAAAAAGAGCATGAATTACATGAAATGCTAAAGTTTTAAATGTTTTTGGGCTTGATATTAGATCTCTATCTGAGTTTTGCCCCAGAAGCATGGTTGTTTTAAATAGACTTGGTTGGTTCAGAGTGATACATGGGTCCCCGTGTAGGAGTGCCTTGGATGGAATCTTGGATGCTGGTCATATTTCTCTAACTTGACCATCATGAGGATGCCACTCTGGGCTCAGTCAATGTTTTGATGTGGAAATTTTGACCTTATACCAACGTATCTTTGTAAACATTGAATGTGGACTACCATGGGTTGGTTTTGTAGACTCCAAATTTTGAATTTAATGTTACCTTGGACTTGTGGTCAGGCTCAGAGGTGATGTTTCAAGGGTGACGATTCCAGTAGACTAGATTTAGTTTACCCCTTTATTTTTGCCGAGGAATGACAGTTTAATGGTCAGGTGATGGTTTGAGTAGGTAACGTCACTGGATGTCAATTATGGAATTTGGTAAGTATGCTTGTTGTAAACGCAAGTCGCTTTAGAAGAGGGCATTCTGATTCAGTTTGTAAGACACTAGTCATCAAATCCAGGTATTTCAAGATAAGTTGGCTGAAGCAACCCAACTTTTTGTTCTTCGTGTTTGATGGGTACAGTTGGTGAGGACCGTTTTAAGCATGTCAATGGGTTAAAATGGTTTTGGTGTAAAGGTCAGTTGTGTCTTTTGAGGAAAGCTCTTGCGACCAGTTTCTATTTGGTCGATCAAGATTTAATCATTTCTTTCTGATGAGGTCCCTGATATGACCTCAGATGCAATTAGGTTCTCCTAGTTAAATAAATTATAGCAGGAGCATCATTAGAATGCTTAGGGTGTTACTTGTAAGTAAATTCTGAAGGTGGAGGTATCGTGGCTCGAAATTGGCCCCATTTTTCTATTTAAGGCCAATGGTAGGGAGCACTAGTGGTCTGATGTTTATTTAGATGATTATGTGATCATGTATCTAGCTAAATGATCTAAAGTAAGCTCTTTTTCGATGTTCTAATCATAAAATGATCCTTGTCTTGGGTTTTAATTTCTTAGATGTTGTATGCTTTAAGAAAATATTAGAGGTGTCTTGGGAGTTTGGAAATGAAATGAGACCATTTTAACTATAATTTACAACCCTTGTAGGTCAGGTCACATTTTCATTATTCCCAAAGGCTTGTTGGGGATGAGAATTTCTAAGGTGGGGAGTTTGAAATGACATGTGTTTTGAGCCAAGGTCAAATTCTAAGGGAATTTGAATATTAGCATCTACTAGATGTGTAGTTTTTACAATTGAGCTTCAGAAAATAATTCCAATAGTTTAAATAGTTAAAAGTGTTGTTTTTAGAGTTGGTTAATTTCTCGAGAGGTTTCCCAAGAGTCTCGTTGAGTCTCAGGAGCACTAGGATCCAAAACCTCAAGGTTTGGGTGGACTAACAGAGGAACATTGTTTGTCTGAAACCATGAGGACCTCAGCAACAAACTGTGCGACCAGAATCAGAGGAGCATGTGTGCCCCACATGGTTGGCACACAGTTTCCCTAAACTGTGTGGCCAACCTATATAGTTAGTTCCACTTAGGTTGTAACTAATCACTATCCATCATATGTTTGGTGCATGGTTAGGGTAACTGTGCATGATAAACCATGCAAGGTGGTTTCTTAAGGAATGGATGTTGCACGGTTGGTGTATGTTTTGGGAAAACTGTGCCGCCAAACCATGCAACCTAGTTTGAGGGAGAAATTATGATTTTTTCCTTAATGTGTTTAAGTTTTCTCTTTTCCTTTCTTTTCTCCTCCTCCTCCAATGGGTGCCTCCTCTCCCTTACGTCGTGGGTCTTCTCTAAGCCTAACCTAGGCTTCCATGGATCTCCTTCGTCTATCATCGAATTAGAGCACCATCAGTCTCTATGGATCTGCATCAGTATGCTCTATATTCCTTTTGCACCATTCCTCATTTAGTTTGTTATCAGCTACGCTATTTTTTTGAGAGATCATTTTTCTTATTTTCAGGGAAAAGATCCATTTCTTATATTTCTTCCAAACCTAAATGAATCAAACCTTAATATTGGATGAGTAGGTCATCCTAAGCATGAGGTAAGTGGTATATGGATTTTTTCTCAATTTTTCATCTTTTTATAATTCGTGTTGTTACACCACATTCCAGCCTTTGATGCGCATTTCCAAAAAATGAGTTCTTTATATTAAATTAATCAAAGCACCTAGTCACACTCACTGTGATCATTGTTAAATAATTTTAGGATGGAAACCATGAATACAAACACCCCATCAGTGTGCCAGATTTATTTCCCTATTTTAATTAATTGGTTAAATTTATAAACACCTTTTAAGCATTCATCTTGGTTTAATAAATGGTATTTCCCCTTGTAGGTGTTTGCTTAATTTTTAAGGCACCTCCTAAGGGCCATGTGATCCATGTATTTGTTTTTCCTTGTTTAGTGGCTTTCAAAAATATCTCTTAAATTAATTGAGTATGACTCGTGATCTTGAAGCTTAAATTATGTTCAATGAATTGTTTAATGAATCATGTCATGTTTTTATAATAAAACCCCTTGGGTGAGGTGTGTTGTCATTGAAATTACAAAGTGGTATTTAGTGTTGTATCACATGCTTGGCCATATTGATTGGGTGTTTTATTTATGCTTTTGTTATGGGTAGTTACAAGTCATGTTTATGGAACGGCCTTTGGTGATGACCTTAAATAGAGTTTCCCCCTTTCTAGATAAACATATAATGAGACAAAGCACCTCCTGAGTGTTTTCATTGTCTTATTAATTGAATGTATTGACCCGCTTCAAACTAAATGATTAATAGACCAAGATCCTCTTAAGGATTTGGGTTTATTTGTAAATGGGATTACCCATGTAGGTAATTTCCCAATTGACCATGGTACTTTCTAAGTGCCATTTTTACTTGTAAAATAAATTTTCATTGCATGTTTAATTAAATGGCATTAAATAAATAGAATGGCTTAACTTGATGGCTTTCCTTAAATGTTTTAAATGTTATGTCTTAAATTTATTATCATGTTCATGATGGATTTATTTTACTTGATTGGTTTATATGGTTTAACTGAAAGGAAATGAATTATAAAGGGTGGAAAGGCCATGTCAATTATAGCATGATTTGTACATACTATTATTAAATGTAATTCCCTTGATTATATGATGGGATTAAATAAAGAAAAATCATTAGAGGTCTTGCCTCATGGATTATATTATAATTGTTATTATTATATGATTACACCTTGATATAGGTCGTGGAACGATGATAAGTTATTTATTGAGCATGGAAGAAAATCACACTCCCTTACATTGGGTGTTGAGTTTATAGTGTCTCACATCATTGATATTATATAGGATGTTTGGATAAGTTTCCACACTACCTGTTTAGAGTGATGACATTATGGCTCACTCGCCATCTAGAGTGTCATGCATGACTTCTCATGCTCTATTGGGATGTAAGTAATGTACCATTTTTCTTGAGTTTATAGGCTCATTTAGACTGGTTATGGATGACTAATTTTTGCCCGATCCAGCTAGCAACTAGTATTCCAGATATAAGGCCACATTTTTTCACATGTACTTGGTTCATATAGGTGGATGAAATATATAAATATACTATGTGTATATTATTACTTTATGAAAATGTTTAATAATCAGACATCTCTTTCTGGTTGTGAGCTGAAGCAGGTAGAGTCGTCCAGGTGTCTTAGTGGAACCTGAGCCGACAAGTTTTTATTTATTTATTCAGAATTTCTTATTTTTGTTCTTCTTACCTACACCACATTACTTTTATACATGGATTGGATTCAGTTTTAGACTTTGTGGGTGGAAACCTACTAGGATTTATATCTCACACCCTGCTCAGGCCACCATTACACTAGGGTACCCGAGTATACCTTCTGTTCATGGGACCTTGGTTGATCATTTGTGCTGCTTTGCTTGTACCTGGGAGTTATGAGCATAGGACCGAGATGGATCTTAGGATGCTCATGGAGATTTCCCTTGGGAATTTTCTTCCTTTATTTATTTTTTATTTTTTACTGATGCATGTTGTATGTCTACTATTTTAGATTATGTGTCATCATCAGGACATACATGCATTTGTTGTATATTGGCATTGGCCATCTTTTGTATACCGTTTATTATTATTACAATTCCTTGTCTTTCTTTTAGTATGAATTCTGATGTTGTCTACTTTTTAGTTTATGTTATATCATTGTGCTACTTTGATCATGTGGGTATAATCTCTCCATTATCACCTCTAAAGACCATCGTTGCTAGTTAGTAGCCTCTGGAATACGGGGAGGTATGCATGAGTCCATGTGGCCAACCAGACTCGGGGCAATATTGAGTGGAATCCCAGCCCAAGACATCACATGAATTCTCTACGAACTGCCTGAAGGATCCCGGTTCCCCCCGGAAACCTATTTATTGTCCCTCATGGGATCTATGACTGTCGAAAAAGGGATCTATAACCTTAAAAAACACATAAGGACTAAAAAAATCAAATTTTCCAACCTCTTGGTGAAACACCAAAGCTTTAGATGTAGATCCATGCTCTGAAGCCACTGCACCGCGATCTGGGAGTGATCATCGTCATGATCATAGATCAATGGAACATACTCTTCTTGGTTTCTCCTTAGTTCATTTGTCACACGGGGGGGGTGTTCTCCTCTCCTATATTGTGCGCACACAAGAGGATTTATTCATTTAATTTTTATTAAATGAATAAACAACCACTCAACACCATGCCAACAACTCGCCTCTGACCTGACACCTGAAGCTGATTAATTTTATGTCACGCCTAGGGTAAACGCCACATTTTGAACTCAACTGTGGTCTCAAATTCTTGATCTAAGACCTATCTTAGGAGTTATACCATGTTAACAAAGAAAATGTGTGTGCTTGATATAATATTTTTAATATTTTTAATATCAATGCACCGAAGCTCTCTGGGCCCCTAAATCTCATGTCGATTCAGCGCCTGGCTTCATAAATATTTTTAAAAATATTTCAAAATATTATAGGTTAAAACCAAAGTCACTACATTTATGCTAAAAAATTAATCATTCACTAAATACTTCAAATTCATCACTTCATGAGAGTATACACGTGGCCATTCTTTTATGCTTACTTTTGTTTTTCATTAGAATAAAATGTTATTGTGTTCTACTATACTCTCTTTCCTCTTGGATTTGACCTTGAATTTTCCTCCCTCTTCTTTCAAAATAATCCAGATGTGCAATACACTATTGAATAATCTCATTTGTTTTCAAGTCAAGAAGAAGCTACATGTTGAAGCCTAACTAGATAGAACTTTCCTTAACTGTACCTCTATAATCATCTTCTTTTAAGATAAATTTTTGAAATATAATACTTGTATGGTTAACTTATAGGTACTGAACTTTAGATAACTACAGGAGATTTCACTCAATTTTAATTAGGAAGAGAAATTTTTGGGTGAACAGAAAATTGGAATATTATGAATTCAGGGAGGTTTTTTTTTAACTCTACATCTATATTCTACTTTTCTTTATTAGTTTTGTGTTAAATCATGTTTATTGTTAATAGAAAATTGAGCTTCAATGGTTTAAAATCTACTCCTGGTATGAAATTAAGCATGAAGGGGTGATTTTTAGTTTAAGTGAATCTACTTTTACTTGTTTTGGTCTATTACTTTCTTGAATCTTTATTGTTGAAAATCATTTTGAACAAATTCTATAAACCTTTTTAGCACCCTGTATTATATTTCTTATTTTGGAAATCATCATTCAAAATGCTATTGGTTTTAGCTGGAGTAAAATTTCTTCTTTTCTGATTACAAAGATAAAGCACGTACGTCTTGAAATTTGTTTTATAAAATATGTTTTAAAAAAATTTCAAACATGATATTTGAATTTCGTTGTGACCCTAAAACATATCATTGAAATAATAATTTGAAAATATGTGTTGAATCAGAATATCAAATTATTTTCTTTCAACTTTGAATTTGACTTTGAGGAAAATTTTGGGTTTTATGTTTGGGGGATGGGATTTTTTTTAAGGAGCTTGATTTTGTTTTAATGTAATTCCCTCAAAAACCCCAAAAAAATCAAAATTAGTTTGTTTTCAAGATTCAAATTTCTTATTCAGTGGATCAAATTATATTGAATATTGAGATCTGTCATGCCACCTTGAGGAGGTTAACCTCTTATGTTTTCCCATGGATTTAATTATGTTCATCAATTTCTTGCTCTCTTGATTTTTTTGGTCAATTTTTGGTAGAAATATTTTCAATCGGGATTGGTTTGGGACCTTTGGACAGAGTTTTAAACTTATATGTTATGAATTTATATGAGTTATGAAATGAAAAATATTATTCTAGGTTGATCCATTGTTCTTTCATTCATCCCTTTATTCTTTAAGTTGTTGAATGAGTTGTTTATACTGCCTGTAATTATTATACTTGCTCGTCCAAATAGCGTTTTTCAATTATTATGATTTCTAATTATGTGTCTTTGATCTCCTGGGTATAAAATGATGTTTTGATGTCCCAATTAAATGAAAAGTGGTGATTGTTTAAAAAATTTCAAAATTTTTAATTTCAATCATTTTTATAAAACCAAAACCAACTTTTGACTAGAAATATGTTTTTGAGAAGTGAAAATATTTTTTCCTTCTTAAAAGGTTCCATGGGGAACAATATTTTTAAAAACTAATTCTTAATGGCACCTCACTTCTTCATCCTCAAAATTCTTTTGTTCCACTAAATATTTGAAACTGCGTGATTGAGGACAAGAAATGATTTTGTGTGGGGGAATTTAATGTGGACCTTAATTCTGGTGTTTTTCTACATCATTTTTTGGTGTATTTTCTATGTTTTATAGTGAAAATTATACTTTAAATGATTAAATATAATTTGATGACTATTTTATAGTAAAATTAGTAATTGTTGGTAATTAGTATTTTTTTATGTTTATTTTTGAATTTTCTTTTGATTAATCTTTGAATTAATTTTTTATTTTATTTCTGAATTTTCTTTTCAAATTTTATTTCTTAGTGTTATTGGTTAATCTTGGTGTTATTTGAATTAAATATTTATTTATTTATTTTCTATCATTCTATAATTTAATTAATAGAAGTTTAATTTAATTTTTACTCGCTTATTATAAATTATTTAATTAATTATAATTGTAATTTGTTTTTTAATATATTGTTATATTTATTATTTCTTTTTTTATTTATTAATTAATTAGCCTATTATTTTAAGAACTTTGAATTTAATTTTTTTCATTTTTTTTTTGTTTTATCATTTTTTAAATTCCTGATTTATAATGTGCATTGTAACACCTCGACCCCAGAAGCCCAGAGTCGATGCATTATTACGTATCATTGGCATGATCACAAAAGATCAAGACTCGAAAGACCGATTAGTTTAGTAGCCTTGTAAGTACTAGATACATTCATAATGTTTACATTACATCGTAAAATGGAAAACTACAACAACATTGTTTCCATAGAAAACATTGAGATCACATAGACTATCCCTGCAGGTCAGTCATAATATACTTCTTCACATACTAGGAAAAATAAAACATAGAAAGGGGTGAGCTCAGATGCTCAGTAAGGATAACAATATAGTGGAAACTTTCATAAATAAGCATAAACATTTAAGGCAATGTATAAGACTAAAACAAAAGCCTTTTAAACTTGAATTCTAGCATAATATGGAAAAGATAAAATCAAATGATTCCATTTACTTATTCACATGGATATTCCACTAGTCGAATAATCACATGCAATATCAATAGCCACTTTCATAATGATGGAATGCATAATTCCAGACTTTCATAACCACATAGTCAAGGCCTTGTGCCAATAATATAAATAATATTTTGTCAAGGCCTTGTTCCAAGACACTAGTTTGTCTCATGACACCTGCCGATGTATCGAGGAGCTATAGCGGGATTCACCCATCACCTACTAAGTCCAATGCATTCCTCATATGAAATTTTTTAAAAATAACATAAATATTTGTGTTAAAAAAAGCATAATAAATGTCAATACATTATCCATAACCATGAATATTGTAAAAATAACACATACATAGTCAAAAATATCACAAAACCTTCAATACAATATGTAAGTTTTGTATCATAATAAATCAACTTCAATTAAGCTTAAAATCCATCAAAGGATGTTGACATAGATGAAATAAAAACATTTTTTTAGAGAAATATCTCTTTCTATTTTGAAATCATTTAAGAGTCACATAATTATAAAGAAGACATTTATTTTTGAAAATATTCTTATAATCTTGTAAGGGAAGCTTCGACGTTGTTATAACGGCGGAAAATAGCTGCACCCATCGTATAAGTTAAAAAAAGATTATTACCTTAATTTTGTCGAAAAGGTCATAAAGTACCTTGTTTGGAAAATGACGGAAAGATTCATTTCAAAACATATAAGGTCAAATAAGGGTATAAATTACTTTACACCATTTTATAGTAAATAGTAATAATGTTTTGAAATACATTTTTAAGAAACATGTATGTGGATGATAAAGAGGTCTCAGTAGATACTTACGTAAAAACAACCTCGGATAATAAAGAGATTGTGAAATTAACCCTTACCTTGTACTTTTCCTTGGTCGAGGGTAGGTTAACCTCCTATATAATGGTGAAATAATTTTTATTAAATTATACAAGAATCATATACATTAATATGATATCATATATGATCTTTTAACATTACTTTGTTAATAATATCTTAGTATTATCGTCGTTTCGGGTGTTAACTGATTCATTTTCCTTTATACGATTTGTTACGTAAGTAATGTTTGTTATGGATATGATGTATATTATTAATATTCAGAATGATATTAAGTATTTAAACATTATTTTTAATCATCTAATGAAAATTAGTCTTAAATGGATATGATGGGGAATGAATCTCTTCACGTTCGTGGAGATGGTAATCTGTACGTACGCACGAGCGATAATATCATTTTTTTGATATTAAAATAATATATAATTGGATGTTATATCATATATAAAGAATAATTATCATTTTATATTAATTATTTAAATCAATTACACATCATTATTATACCCATACAAATAAAAATGTATTGAATAACAATTACACCACGACGTGGAGACGATAAGCTGTACGTACGCACGTATGGTGACATGTCATTTAAAGTATAGATAGAATAATGAATATGGTTGTACCATATTTATAATAACATAATAGTATATAGAATATACTGGATTTATTATTTTAGAATGGAAACAACAAATAAAGAGTAAGTGAAAGAAGAAATGAACTTGAAAGAGGTGATGAAATATTTACCTCTTCTTCGGGTTCTTCCTTTTGATTTGATCAAAAGGGATCCTTAGATTGTATTTTTCACTAAAATAAGGTCTCTATGATGAAGTGAGTACAGTTTATAGGGTATTTGGGCAGGTTTTGGTCTAGCCAAATGGCTTTTAAGGTGTGAATTAGAGATAAGGGGGAGTGCCCTTTTATAAGAGGGGTGAGGGGCACCTTAGGAAAAGCTAGAAATATTATTTTATAATAAAAACATTTTCGGTTTCTAATGTCTCCAAAATGAATTATTTAAAAGATAAGGTGGGGATGGGTCGAAAACCACTTATCAAATATCTTTTATACAGGTTTGGGTCACTATATTAACCTTATCTTTTAGATTTAACTCTTAGTTAAATAGTTTGACATTTACCATGTCTCTTTGTATTTTTATATTGTATGGTTAATAAACTTACTATATACTTCCAAGAGAACCCCAAGTGTTTCATTAATGATATTCCTATAATTATATAAGTCTTTTGGAAGAGTATTAGATTTTTAGGAATATAATATCAATTAATAATATAATATTTGTTTTAAAAACTCTTTTATGTCAATTTTGACACAATTTGGTATTTTATTTTTGTTAAATTTATAACAGCATTATTACTTTGAAAAAAAATCATCTAACCAACCCTAACATGTCATATTAACCTATAAAATTAGTGGAATTCATAAAAAGTCTCAAATTACATTTATTTGGATATTTATAATATCAATTATTTTAATATTTCATTAATTAGGTAATTACTGCATCATCATTTTGTCATAAATAAATTTAATTTTTTAATGTATAAAAATTATAAATAAAATACCATTATTTAGGAAATTATATTATATTTCTAATGAATATTTATAGTCGAATATATCTTATGTGTAACCCTATATTAAAAATGGTTTAGCTATTAAACTTTGAATTTAACACTTTTAACTCTTCTTTGAATTAAATAATAATAAATGTCCTAATCTAATCCAAGTGGACCTAAAGGGTTGTATTTTATTCCTAAGGTTGTTTTTGGTCGAATAACACTTATCCAATAGAATTATTATATGTGTTAAGGTAATTATAATATCATTTTTACCCTTAATTACCCTATTTACTTTTAACTATGGTAAATAAAAGTCAAAAGTTATTATTCACCAAAAAATTGTTTTCATCTTATTGAACCACATTTTACTTACTATGGTTAACTGTGTCTCTCTGATTTTCCAAATTCAACTCAAAAAAGTGGTAAAATTAAGTTTTATACAAATTTTCAAATGCTCCTAGAAGGTGGGTAAAAGACGGTAAAAAGTTCAATAAAATTGTATACATCTAATTTTATTATAAAAAAAATTCCAATGAATTACATTGAACTAATATTGTTATTATTTATCTATTTTTACTTAAAATAAATTTAAATAAAATAATTAATTATTTAAATAAAAAGTGGGGTTTAAACAATAACGCAGTGTTTTTCACTATTCATCAAAAATTGAAAGTTTTCAGAAAAATACCAAAACTTCACCCTAAGCTAATTTTGATATTCCAAATTCAAAAATGAATTATATTTTACCAATTTAAAAACATAGAAGTTTCATTAATTAATTTAAAATTAATTCTCGTTGTCAAAACCAAAAAGTGTATTTTTAAGAAATAATAACTATCAAAAGATTGACACTTGTTTATGTCTAATTTCAAAGTGAAATTACTTACAATGACCATCATTGGATTAAATGGTAAAATATAATCTATTTATAATTCCAAACGGTTAAAATTTATATTTTAACACTATAAATTATTTTGATTAAAAAAATTGTTTTCAGTTAAAAAATAGTATTTTTCACTATTCACCCAAATATGAAAGTTATCAGAAAAACGCCAAAAATTTATTGAAACTAAATTCTTATGTCCTGATTCTAAAGAAAAATTTTATTTTTTCAAATTGAATATATAAAGGTTTCAAATATTGGATTTAAAGAGGGTTCTCCTTTAAAAGGCGGTAAAATTGCATTTTTTGAAAAATACTTCTTTTATCTGAAAAAAATGAATTTGTACTTAAATTATGTCTAAGAAACTCACTATATGGATTCTAAAATTATGAGGATTATATAAAGTTCAAAATTCAGTTATTACTATTCATAACCGCTTTTGAATGGCTTGTTTGGTAAGTCGTGGTGTGCTTGAACTCAGTGTTGCGTGTAGTGCAAGTTATTGAATTACTTTAAAGAAATAATGTACTATGAAATCTTGGGGTGTTACATTCTTCCCTCCTTCAATAAATTGCATCCTCTCAATTTGAAATTTTTCTTCGAAAATAAAAGGTTAAAAATAGAAAATACCTTTGTGGTAAAACCCACATCGGAAATTGGGTTAATAAAATTTAATCTTAATAAGAGGAATGGAAAATGAAAGGGTCGCTACCAAATATTGATCTCGATTAGGAGAACATTGGTGGAAATTAGAGACACATAATTGGAGAAAAAATTTAAATATTTATAGGGAGTAATTGAGGTCATCAATCACAAACAAGTGTAAAATTGAGGGCGTCAAATCCATCAATCTATGATGATTTAAAATACTATTGGTTTAACAAAACATAAGGTATTAGGATAACACATTTTTGGCTTTAAGATCCATTCCCTAAAGTTTAATAATTAATTTACCCATATAATAGGAGGAAAAAATTATTTATATATATATATATATACTTGACAAGTAGAGTTTCATTCTTCAACTAATTCAAACCACAAACTCATCTTTCACTCCAAAAGATTTAAAAAAAAATATTCTATTTATCTTAATCGTATAGGGTTCCAAAAATAATGAATTTATAATTCACCTATCATACCCTTTATAAAAAGAAACTACATTATACAATCCAGGGACTTCACGTAGTCCAGTGGAAGCCGATAAATCTCAATCGCACTACGGTTGTGAGTTTGATTCCCGCAGCTCTGTCCGACATGACGGATTGTCACACGGTCTTCCTGTTGTCCTTTTTATAAAAATCCAAAAACAACCTTAAAAATAGTATCCAATTTCAAACTTAATCCATTCCAACCTTTAGACTTATCCAAAATACTTCTATCCTAACTCACAGTCCAAAATTTATAAGGAAATTAAACACAATGAAGATCCTTTTTTCCACGTAATAACATGTGAAAACCTTGCATCATGTATTATTTTAAAACATGTTAACACCCTAAATTACCATAAAACCTTATTGATTACATTCATGCTCCCTTATCCATTATATAATAATGGATATATTCCTTATATCCAAAACTTTTGAATATTCCAGCAATAATGAAATAAACAAACTATTAATCAGTTCCAAGGAAGTCAAGAATATCCAATATATTTTATCCAAATCAACAATCTCTTATTCCAAAATCACTACCTCATTATCAGGACCATATTAATGATTACCTTTCCTTTAACCATGTATCTTCAAAAAAGTGTAGCTTATTATTAAGTCACTTTTCTTAGAACCATATAATCTCAAATCCTCAATAAAATTGTACTACAGTACAATCCTTATTTATCTTCATAATTCATATAACCAGTATATTATTGATACAACACTCAAATGAAATAATTATATAATAACAACATAAGAAAACTATTTATTCCTCTTCATGTGAGGTAGTATCATAACTTGATTATTATCCAATAGCATCATTTGCGGTATACTCTGATGACTGGGACTATAACGGCCCCGGCCTTAAACCTTACTTAATATTGAATTAAATGAATAATTCACATTGAGGATCTTTTCAGGTTTAGAGTTTTAGAGGATTAGGACATAACTATTATATCTCAAAAGATTACAAAGTATACACTTATACTAAGTTTCCATAGAATAAAAACTCTTAAAAATAAACATGTCTAGTTCCATGTTTTATATAGCATGAATTTCCCTTGATCCCATCCTTGACCCTATTCCACATTAAGTCCTGTGAAAAACATTTCAAAAAACTTGGGGTGAGCATAAAAAGCTCAGTAAGGGATACACAAATAATTAAAACTGTTAGTTTATCAAAACAACAAGTAAACCATGTATACTTTATCAAAGTAATACTTTTCACCTTTATGAATTAGTAAAAACTATTCACTGAATAAAATATCATTACTTACCCTTTTGTAACCAAAATATTACCATAAAACCCATATAAAGATCACATAACATATAAAGGTAACTTGGGACATAAACATACTTAAATGGAATAACCATACGGTCGACTTCAACACATATCACCTAATGGAATAGTCATACGGCCGACTTCCATACCCAATGCATTGGAGGTTATAACGTAACCACCCGTCCTGGTATTCACGGCACCACCCGTCATATGGTTTATCACGTAACCACCCGTCAAATGTCCAAGTACCGTTATAAAATCATAAGACATAAAAAAATATAATGGAAAGAAAACATTTCCACACTTTGATCACAATATATCACTTAAATATATTGACATAACAAATCCATTATAAAAACTATTTTCAATACCAAAATACATAAAATATTATATGGTATTTATTTCATTTTGAAAACATTACGGCTTGTTGAGGAAGCCAAAGACCAAATAATACTCGCGGCGGAGGAAAAGGTCGTTGTCACCGCGTACGTTAAAAGAAACATTCCGTTTTTCGTTTTGTAAAACGCTTAGTAGAAAAAGATTCCTTTTGTATAAAAGTAAAAGTCAAAGGTTTTATACACCGTACAAAAGAAATTTGTGTATAAAACGAAATATGCCTCAATGAAAGGAGATTGAGACGAAGTCCCTTACAAAGATCATTTTTTAAATAAAATAGATCTATTATGTGTATTCACTATAAGTACACATAAATAAAGAACAAATACAAGATAGGACATAATAATATCATGACATAATTTTAAAGTAGGAGATTAACCCAAAGAATGGAAATTGGGTTAAGAAGTTCTCTTACCTCGGGTCCGACTTGACTCAATCGTTATTTAACGTCCTGAATAATAAACTTGAGTTAATTTCTACTTGATTAAGAACATTTTTCAAGTTCATTATTCCTTTTATATCACTTATTTCCATGTTATAAACATTATGTAATCATTTAAGTTAATAATGTTTGTTTTGTCGATATTTGGTCCTTAAGTCGAAAGTGGACTTCTTACAATTACATGTTATTCATGTGGTCAAAGGTTCATTATATCCAGAATGATATTCATGATTTGGATATCATATATATCATATATATCCATAATATACATGTATTTATAATATTACATAATCATTTAGAGGTAAGAAATGAAATGCACCGTTCATGGAGACGGTAAGCCGTACGTATGCATGAACGCTACTTTCATTTCTATTTCATATTAATGGAATTAAAACTAAATAAGAAGTATGTATATTTAAATTCCAGAATTATATTAATCATTTATATGTAACATACATCATATATACCCATTATATATATGTACTTATAATAGTACATTACATTTGGGGATAAGAAATGAAATGCACCGTTCATGGAGACGGTAAGCCATACGTACGCATGAACGCTACTTTAATTTCTATCTCATACTTTAATGGAAAAAATAATAATTATATAAATTTATATCATAATTACATTATAACATCATATATAATAACTTTAAATCCATCCTTTATACGTCCCACATATGGCATTAACGAATCAAATCACTTTGAGGGGGCGGTAGTCCGCACTTCCTAAAATGAAGATATCGTGTATACCCATAATGGAAGCCATAAAGGTATGCCATAAATGAAAAGTATAGAAGCTTAAGGAAAACATAAACATATTATATATCATATATAAATATAGTGACATCTTAATGGCCACCATTTAAGGTGTTAGAAGAATATTGAACAATCATCGTTTCGTGAGGCAGAAATTCGTCATCCACTGAAACAGTATGTTCTTTAACCATTAGATGTAGGTGTGTGTAATTGTAGCTCGAATGCTTATTATAAAAACATCCTAGTATATTTAATATACTGTATTTGTTACAAAATAAATGAATAAAAAGATTTTAGGGGGTTGGAGAAGCAAAATAAAACAAAAGAACACAAGTGAAGACATTACCTTAAAATAGGGTAACTCTCTTAGATTTGAGCTCAAAGGCTTCCATGGGAAGACTTCTGCCCAAAGTGAGGCTTATAAGAGTTATATAGGGATGTGGAGAGACAAAATGGGCAGGTTTTGGCCGACCAAAGGCTTTGGAAGTGTGGGTAAGGTGGTAGAGGTGGGGGCCTTTTATAAGAGGAGAGGAGGGGCACTCTTGGAAAGTTATAAAAGTTTACTTTATTATAAAATGATTTTCGGATTTTAAATGTCCCAAATTGATATAATTCGAGGATAAGGTGATAATGGTTCTAAATATACTCATCCAATAGGTCTTTGACAAGTTTAAGTCTTAGATTTTATATTATCTTTTCATTTTATTTAAATCGTTAAATAATGAGGTAATCGTTGCATCATCATGATGTCATAAATAATTTAATTTATTTAATGTCTAAAAATTATAAAAAAAAATATCATGATGTATTAAATATTTTTATCTTTCTAATGAATATTTATAGTCAAAAATAAGACTTGTATAACCTCACCTAAAAATTGTTTTAGTAAAACAACTCATGTTTGTGACATTTTTACTTTAACATTAAATAAAAAGATATTAATGTCATTTTCCTTCCAAAGTGGCTCCATGGGGTTCCCAAGTTGACCCATGGATTTTCTTGGTCTTCCATGACATATCCAATAAGGGTAGGACATGTGTCTAGGTCATTTCATATTATTACAACATTATTCTTACCTTAAATTACACTAATTACCTCTAATCGCGATTAAAAACTTAAAAGTTACTATTCACCAAAAAATTATTTTAATCCCATTGAACCACATTTTACTTCTTAATGACAACCATGTATGTCGGATTTTTGAAATTCAAAACACAAAGGTGGTAAAATTTCATTTAAACGAAAAATTAGTTTTTTAAGTACCACTTAGTGGTTTCACTATTCATCAAAAATTGATGTTTTTCAGAAAAATACCAAAACTTCACCCTAAGTTATATTTGATATTCTAAATTCAAAAATGATGTCTATTTTACTAAATTCAAAACATATAAGTTACATTAATTAATTTAATAATTAATTCCCACTGTCAGAACAAATAGCGTGTTTTTATGAAACAATAAGTATCAAAAGATTGACGCTAGTTTAAGTCCAATTTCAAAGTGAAATTAATTCCAATGACCACTATTGTATTAAATGGTAAAAATATATTCTAATTAAACTCTAAAACCAAATCAAAAGATAATCTAATCATATAAATAAATTAGATTAAAAAGAGGTTTTCAATTAAAATACAACATTTTTCACTATTCATTAAAAAATGAACTTTATCGGAAAAATACCAAAAATTTACACAAATTAAATTTTGATGTCCCGATTATAAAGAAGAATTTTATTTGGTCCAATAGAATGTATAAGAGTGACCAAAACTATATTTAATGACGGTTCTCCATCAAAAGGTGATAAGTGAACCTTTAGTGAAAATTAGGGTATATATGCCTAAAATTGAATTCTTTCCGTATTTTAAGCCTTTATATTTTATTGGATAAATGTAAAAACATTTAAAAAACATATATAATCATATTTTAGTTATTTATATCCATTCCCGCCAATACAACGGCTATGTGTTAACTACCATTTAAAATAATATTATTATATTACTAGTGTGCAATGTAAGATTTCAAAGAAACTCATTGTTGTGTATCGGGTACGCTATCAAACATAGAAACTCCTTTAAAGTAAAATTAATATTTAATTTATAAATAATAATAAAAATGAAAATGTATTATTCTTTATTTACCTGGGATGTTACATCCTTCCCCCCTTTTGGGAATTGTGTCCTCACAATTTTATTCACTTATCAAAATAAGTGGGGGTATTTATCCCTCATAGAATTTTCAGATTCCCACGTTGCCTCTTCAACCATATGGTTTTTCCACAAAAACTTTACCTGATGAATTACCTTATTTCGCAACACTTGCTCTCTTCGGTCAAGAATCTGGACTGGTTGTTCTTCATAAGAGAGATTCTTTTCCAACTGAACTACCTCTGAGCTCAAAACATGAGATGAATCTGGCATATACTTTCTCAACATTGAAACATGAAAAACATTGTGTACCTGAGATAAACTCAGAGGTAAAGCCACTCGATATGCAACTGATCCAACTTTCTCCAAAATTTCATATGTTCCAATGAACCTTGGACTCAGCTTTCCTTTCTTACCAAATCACATCACACTTTTCCACGGTGAGACTTTGAGAAAAACACGATCACCTACCTTGAAAGAGAGATCCTTCCTCTTGTTGTATGCATAACTTTTCTGTCTGCTCTGAGCTGTTCTCATGTGTTTCTGAATCAACTGAACTTTTTCTGCCATCTCTTCTACCAATTCTGGTCCCATCAGCTTCCTTTCACCTACTTCATCCCAAAAAGCTGGAGTTCGACACCGCTTCTCATATAATGCTTCAAACGGAGCCATCTGTATACTGGAATGAAAACTGTTATTATATGAAAACTCAACCATAGAAAGATGTTGGTCCCAACTTCCCTGATAATCCATTGAACAAGCATGTAGCATATCCTCCAAAGTCTGAATTGTTCGTTATGATTGCCCATCTGATTGATGATGAAAAGTTGTACTAAAATTTAATTCAATACCCAACGACTTCTGAAGGCCTTTCCAAAAGTTAGAAGTAAACTTGGGATCACGATCAGATACAATGGAGAGGGGAACTCCATGCAACCTGACTATCTCTTTAAGATACAACCGAGCAAGTTGATCTAGAGACAAAGTATCTCGAATAGGAAGGAAATGAGCAGATTTAGTCAATCGATCAACAATAACCTAGATTGCATTATTACCTCGAGATGTCCTCGGTAATCCCAAAACAAAGTCCATGGATATATTTTCTCATTTCCACTATGGCACTGGTAAAGCCTGAAGCATCCCTTTAGATAACTGACGCTCTTCTTTAACCTGCTGACAAGTCAAACACTTCACAGTAAAATCAGTAATATCTCTTTTCATTCCATCCCACCAGTAATACTCCCGCAGATCTCTGTACATCTTAGTACTGCCAGGATGAACTGAAAACGGGGAACTATGAGCCTCACATAACAACTCATTCTTCAACTGCGAATCACTAGGCACACATAATCTCTTCCCAAACCTCAAAAAACAATCATTATCAATGTTAAATTCAGGAAACTTACCCTTCTAAACCAGCTCTACCTTTTTCTGCAACCCACTGTCTTCCCTCTGTGCTTGCTTAATTCTGTCTGATAGAGAAGATTTCACTGATACCTGATCATTCTGCATTAAGACGTAACCAAGTCCTTTCAGTGAAGCATCACTGTAGATAAAAAACTCAGCATTCCTAGAAGGAAGTTCCAAAACTGGAGCATTCACCAATCTTCTTTTCAACTCCTGAAAACAATCATCACATTATTTTGTCCAGATAAACTTAACACCCTTCCGAGTTAGCTTAGTCATTGGACTATATAACCGTGAAAAAATTTCAACAAACCTTCGGTAGTAACCTGCCAAAAAAAGAAAACTATGGATCTCGGTTACATTTGTGGGTCTTGGCCATTCTTCAACAACTTTTGTTTTAGCAGGATCAACAGTTATGCCATCTTTTGAAACAATGTGACCAAGGAAAGAAATTTGTTGTAACCAAAACTCACACTTGCTAAATTTTCCATACAGTTTCTTTTCTTTTAAGGTTTGCAAGATAACCCTTAAATGACTGTCATGCTCCTCCTTACTTTTAGAAAACACCAAAATATCATCAATAAACACAACCAAAAACTTATCACCTAAGTCAACTGAGCCATCACTACAACAAACTCTTCAATTCTGATTCTGACCATCTTAAGTTACTGATTTAGAAGTTCATTTCCCTCTATATGCCTTCCTAACATATCTGACATGTTTCCTCTGTGGAAAATCATTCTTAACATTGAAATATCTTAGGCGAAGCAACATGGTAATCTTTAAATGCTATATCATACCATAAATTAAATTATGGACAAGTCTTTAACAATATTCTAACTCCTAAAGTTATCTAAACCGACCTCTGATACCAACTATAACGGCCCCAGCCTTAAACCTTACTTAATATTGAATTAAATGAATAATTCACATTGAGGATCTTTTCAGGTTTATAGTTTTAGAGGATTAGAACATAACTATTACATCTCAAAAGATTACAAAGTAGACACTTCTACTAAGTTTCCATAGAATAAAAACTCTTAAAAATAAACATGTCTAGTTCCATGTTTTATATAGCATGAATTTTCCTTGATCCCATCCTTGACCCTATTCCACATTAAGTCCTGTAAAAAACATTTCAAAAAACTTGGGGTGAGCATAAAAAGCTCAGTAAGGGATACACAAAGAATGAAAACTGTTAGTTTATCAAAACAACAAGTAAACCATGTATACTTTATCAAAGTAATACTTTTCACCTTTATGAATTAGTAAAAACCCTTCACTGAATAAAATATCATTACTTACCCTTTTGTAACCAAAAGATTACCATAAAACCCATATAAATATCACATAACATATAAAGGTAACTTGGGACATAAACATACTTAAATGGAATAACCATATGGTCGACTTCCACACATATCACTTAATGGAATAGCCATATGGCCGACTTCCATACCCAATTCATTCGAGGTTATAATGTAACCACCCATCCTGGTATTCACGGCACCACCCGTAATATGGTTTATCACGTAACCACCCGTAAAATGTCCAAGTACCATTATAAAATCATAAGACATAAAAAAAATATAATGGAAAGAAAACATTTCCACACTTTGATCACAATATATCAATTAAATATATTGACATAAAAAATCTATTATAAAAACCATTTTCAATACCAAAATACATAAAAGAGTATATGGTATTTATTTTATTTTGAAAACATTACGGCTTGTTGAGGAAGCCAAAGACCAAATAATACTCGCGGCGGCAGAAAAGGTCGTTGTCACCGCGTACGTTAAAAGAAACATTCCTTTTTTTCGTTTTGTAAAACGCTTTATAGAAAAATATTTCTTTTGTATAAAAGTAAAAGTTAAAGGGTTTATACACCGTACAAAAGAAAGTTGTGTATAAAATGAAATATGCCTCAATGAAAGGAGATTGAGACGAAGTCCCTTACAAAGATCATTTTTTAAATAAAATAGATCTATTATGTGTATTCACTATAAGTACATATAAATAAAGAAAAAATACAATATATGACATAATAATATCATGACATAATTTTAAAGTAGGAGATTAACCCAAAGAATGGAAATTGGGTTAAGAAGTTCCCTTACCTCGGGTCCGACTTGACTCGATCGTTCTTTAACATCCTGAATAATAAACTTGAGTTAATTTCTAATTGCTTAAGAACATTTTTCAAGTTCATTATTCCTTTTATATCACTTATTGCCATTTTATAAACATTATGTAATCATTTAAGTTAATAATGTTTGTTTTGTCGATATTTGGTCCTTAAGTCGAAAGTGGACTTCTTACAATTACATGTTGTTCGTGTGGTCAAAGGTTCATTATATCCAGAATGATATTCATGATTTGGATATCATATATATCATATATATCCTGAATATACATGTATTTATAATATTACATAATCATTTAGAGGTAAGAAATGAAATGCACCATTCATGGAGACGGTAAGCCGTACGTACGCATGAACGCTACTTTCATTTCTATTTCATATTAATGGAATTAAAACTAAATGAGAGATATGTATATTTAAATTCCAGAATTATATTAATCATTTATATGTAACATACATCATATATAACCATTATATATATGTACTTATAATAGTACATTACATTTGGGGATAAGAAATGAAATGCACCGTTCATGGAGACGGTAAGTCGTACGTACGCATGAACGCTACTTTCATTTCTATCTCATACTTTAATGGAAAGAAATAATAATGATATAAAGTTATATTATAATTACATTATAACATCATATATAATAACTTTAAATCTATCCTTTATACATCCCACATATGGCATTAACAAATCAAATCACTTTGAGGGGGCGGTAGTCCGCACTTCCTAAAATGAAGGTATCGCATATACCCATAATGGAAGCCATAAAGGTATGCCATAAATGAAAATTACAGAAGCTTAAGAAAAAATAAAAATATTATATATCATATATAAATATAGTGACATCTTAATGGCCACCATTTAAGGTGTTAGAAGAATATTGAACAATCATCGTTTCGTGAGGCAGAAATTCGCCATCCACAGAAACAGTATGTTCTTTAACCATTAGATGTAGGTGTGTGTAAGTGTAGCTCGAATGATTATTATAAAAACATCCTAGTATATTTAAGATACTGTATTTGTTACAAAATAAACGAATAAAAATATTTTAGGGGGTTGGAGAAGCAAAATAAAACAAAAGAACATAAGTGAAGACATTACCTTAAAATCGGGTAACTCTCTTAGATTTGAGCTCAAAGGATTCCTTGGGAAGACTTATGCCCAAAGTGAGGCTTCTAAGAGTTATAGAGGGATGTGGAGAGACAAAATGGGCTGGTTTTGGCCGACCAAAGGCTTTGTAAGTGTGGGTAAGGTGGTAGAGGTGGGGGCCTTTTATAAGAGGAGAGGAGGGGCACTCTTGGAAAGTTATAAAAGTTTACTTTATTATAAAATGATTTTCGGATTTTAAAGGTCCCAAATTGATATAATTCGAGGATAAGGTGATAAGGGTTCTAAATATACTCATCCAATATGTCTTTGACAAGTGTAAGTCTTAGATTTTACATTATCTTTTCATTTTATTTAAATCGTTAAATAATGAGGTAATCGCTGCATCATCATGATGTCATAAATAATTTAATTTATTTAATGTCTAACAATTATAAAAAAAATATCATGATTTAGGAAATATTTTTATCTTTCTAATGAATATTTATAGTCAAAAATAAGACTTGTATAACCCCACTTAAAAATTGTTTTAGTAAAACAACTCATGTTTGTGACATTTTTACTTTAACATTAAATAAAAAGATATTAATGTCATTTTCCTTCCAAAGTGGCTCCATGGGGTCCCCAAGTTGACCCATGGATTTTCTTGGTCTTCCATGACACATCCAATAAGGGTAGGACATATTTCTAGGTCATTTCATATTATTACAACATTATTCTTACCTTAAATTGCACTAATTACCTCTAATCGCGATTAAAAACTTAAAAGTTACTATTCACCAAAAAATTATTTTAATCCCATTGAACCACATTTTACTTCTTAATGACAACCATGTATGTCGGATTTTTGAAATTAAAAACACAAAGGTGGTAAAATTTCATTTAAACGAAAAATCAGTTTTTTAAGTACCACTTAGTGGTTTCACTATTCATCAAAAATTGAAGTTTTTCAGAAAAATACCAAAACTTCACCCTAAGCTTTATTTGATATTCTGAATTCAAAAATGATGTCTATTTTAAAAAATTCAAAACATATAAGTTACATTAATTAATTTAATAATTAATTCCCACTGTCAGAACAAATAGCGTGTTTTTATGAAACAATAAGTATCAAAAGATTGACACTAGTTTAAGTCCAATTTCAAAGTGAAATTAATTCCAATTACCACTATTGGATTAAATGGTAAAAATATATTCTAATTAAACTCTAAAACCAAATCAAAAGATAATCTAATCATATAAATAAATTAGATTAAAAAGAGGTTTTGAATTAAAATGCAACATTTTTCACTATTCATTAAAAAATGAACTTTATCGAAAAAATACCAAAAATTTACACAAAGTAAATTTTGATGTCCCGATTCTAAAGAAGAATTTTAGTTGGTCCAATATAATGTATAAGAGTGACCAAAACTATATTTAATGACGGTTCGCCATCAAAAGGCGATAAGTGAACCTTTAGTGAAAATTATGGTATATATGCCTAAAATTGAATTCTTTCCGTATTTTAAGCCTTTATATTTTATTGGATAAATGTAAAAACATTTAAAAAACATATATAATCATATTTTAGTTATTTATATCCATTCCCGCCAATACAACGGCTATGTGTTAACTACCATTTAAAATAATATTATTATATTACTAGTGTGCAACGTAAGATTTCAAAGAAACTCATTGTTGTGTATCGGGTACGCTATCGAACATAGCAACCCCTTTAAAGTAAAATTAATATTTAATTTATAAATATTAATAAAAATGAAAATGTATTATTCTTTATTTACCTGGGATGCTACATGGACATTGATTCGCGTAGTGTCCCAACGCCTTGTCGATGAATCATTTTACATTTGAAACCTTTTTCTTACCCTCGAAATCACGTACTTAGTGTTCTTTTTCTCCACACTTATAACAAACTCTCATTCCCTTCAATCATTTACCAAGGTGATTATTTCCACATTTATCACATATAGGAAAATCCTTCTTTTCCCTCTTCCCTATATCCATCTTTCTCTCTTCTATCCTTTTCTTCTCTTGCTTCCCTTAAAAGCCATAGGACTCAAAAAATTATTTACTTATCTTATTAACACATGATATTATTTCTTCATATGTTAAGACTATATGGGAGACTATTTCCCTTCTAAATGTTGGCTTAATACCATGAATGATATGATCCTTCTTACTCTTTGGATCATACGTATTGTTGGAGTTCTCATTCCTTCTACTGGGTGTCATTTCTATACAATGGCATACACTAGGTCAGTTTATTAATCGTAATGAATAATTCCAAACTTGTAAAATACCTAACGTAAATTGAACAGTTTATTGATATAATCCGTAATAATAAAAATATTTTCATTGAGGAGGTATATACTCATAAATCCTTTATAATGATTTGTAAAGAAAACGATAATTATCCTAATCATATCCCATGGGAGTGTCGTAACCAAGAGTACAGCAAGGCCCGTTATCATGCACTAGTTCTCGTTCGAGTTTAGCTCAAAGTGGTGTTTTCGGGTTTTACCCCTAGGTACATCTATGCCAGATCCATCTCTACCCTCTTTTATCCAGACTGGAATGTATTTCTTGGAATACTCACAAAATCTCTATAATACCAAAATTCTAGGAAGTTCTTATATATTAATCCTCAAATTCTATCTTAGGGCAATGTGATCTAATTAGAGTTTATCTAAATCTAGTTTCCAAGGTTTGTACTAAACTTCCTCTGATACCAACTGTAACGCCTCGACCCTAGAAGCCCGGAGTCGGTGCATTATTATGTATCATTGGCATGATCACAAAAGATCAAGTCTTGAAAAACTGATTAGTTTAATAGCCTTGGAAGTACTAGATACATTCATAAGGTTTACATTACATCGTAAAATGAAAAACTACAACAACATTTTTTCTATAGACAACATTGAGATCTCATAAACTATCCCTGTAGGTCGGTTATAATATACTTCTTCGCATCCTAGGAAAAATAAAACATAGAAAGGGGTGAGCTCAGATGCTCAGTAAGGATAACCATATAGCGGAAACTTTTATAAATAAGCATAAACATTTAAGGCAATATATATGACTAAAACAAAATCCTTTTAAACTTGAACTTCAGCATAAAATGGAAAAGGTAAAATTGAATAATTTCATTTACTTATTCACATGGATATTCTACTAGTCGAATAATCACATTAAATATCAATAGCCACTTTCATAATGATGGAATGCATAATGCCAGACTTTCATAACCACATAGTCAAGGCCTTGTTCCAAGACTACAAATAAGATTTTGTCAAGTCCTTGTTCCAAGACACTAGTTTGTCTCATGACACCTACCGATGCATCGAGGAGCTATAGCGGGATCCACCCGTCACTTACTAAGTCCAATGCATTCCTCATATGAAAAGTTTTAAAAAGAACATAAATATTCGTATTAAAACTAGCATACGAAATGTCAATACTTTATTCATAACCATGAATAGTGTAAAAATAACACATCCATAGTCAAACATATCAGAAAACCTTCAATACAATATGGAAGTTTTTTATCATAATAAATCAACTTCAATTAAGCTTAAAATCCATTAAAGGATGTTGACATTGATGAAATCAAAACCTTTTTTTAGAGAAATATCTCTTTCTATTTTGAAATCATTTAATAGTCACATAATTATAAAGAAGAAATTTATTTTGAAAATATTCTTATAAGATTGTAAGGGAATCTTCGACTTTGTTGTAATGGTGGAAAAAAGTCGCACCCACCATATAAGTTAAAAAAACATTTTTACCTTAATTTTGTCGAAAAGGTCATAAAGTACCTTGTTTGGAAAACAATAGAAAGATTCATTTTAAAACATTTAAGGTAAAATAATGGTATAAATGAATTTACCCCATTGTCTAGTAAATAGTAAAAATGTTTTTAAATACATTTTTAAGAAACATGGATGTGGATGATAAAGAGGTCCTAGTAGATACTTACGTAAAAACAACCTCAGGTAATAAAGAGATTGTGAAATTAACCCTTACCATTTACTTTTCCTTGGTCGAGGGTAGGTTAACCTCCTATATAATAGTGAAATAATTGTTATTAAATTATACAAGAATCATATACATTAATATGATATCATATATGATCTTTTAACATTGCTTTGTTAATAATATCTTAGTATTATTGTCGTTTCGGGTGTTAAGTGATTTGTTTTCCTTTATATGATTTGTTATGTAAGTAATGTTTGTTATGGATAGGATTTATCTTATTCATATTAAGAATTATATTAAGTCTTTAAACATTATTCTTAATCATCTAATGAAAATTATTCTTGAATGGATACGATGGGGAATGAATCTTGTCGTGTTCGTGGAGACGGTAATCCATACATACGCACGAGCGACAATATCATTCTTTTGATATTAAAATAATATATAATTGGATGTTATATCATATATACAGAATAATTATCATGTTATATTTATTATTTACATCAATTACACATCATTATTATACCCATCCAAATAATAATGTATTGAATAACAATTACACCACGATGTGGAGACGGTAAGCCGTACGTACGCACGTATGGTGACGTGTCATTTAAAGGATGGATAGAATAATGATATGGTTGTGACATATTTATAATATCATCACAGTATATAGAAGATACTGGGGTTATTATTTTATAATGGAAACAACAAAGAAAGAGGAAGTGGAAGAAGAAAGGAACTTGAAAGAGGTGATGAAATATTTATCTCTTCTTCGGGTTCTTCCTTTTGATTTGATCAAAATGGATCCTTATATTGGATTTATAACTAAAGTAATGACTATAGGATGAATGTAGGATAGTTGAGAGGGTATTTTGGCAGGGTTTGGCCAAGAAAAATGGTTTTGAAGGTGTGAATTAGAGAGAAGGGGGGGTGCCCTTTTATAAGAGGGTTGAAGGGCACCTTAGGAAAAGCGAGAAATATTATTTTATAATAAAATAATTTTCAGTTTCTAATGGCTCCAAAATTAATTATTTAAAGTATAAGGTGGTTATGGGTCGAACACCACACAACCAATAGGTTTTATACAGGGTTGGTTCACTATATTAACCTTATCTTTTATATTTAACTCTTAGTTAAATAGTTTGACATTTACCATGTCTCTTTATATTTTTATATTATATGGTTAATAAACTTACTATATACTTCCAAGAGAACCCCAAGTGGTTCATTAATGATACAAATATCATTATATATGTCTTTTTTCTGAACCTTAGATTTTTAGGAATAGAATATCAATTAATAATATAATATTTTTTTAAAAAACTTTTTTATGTCAATTTTGACACTATTTGGTATTTTGTTTTTGCTAAATTTATAACAGCATTATTACTTCAAAAAAAATTCATTTAACTAATCCTAACATTTTATATTAACCTAAAAAATTATTGTAATCCATAAAAAATCTCAAATTACATTTATTTGGATATTTATAATATCAATTATTTTAATATTTCATTAATTAGGTAATTACTGCATCATCATTGTGTCATAAATAAATTTATTTATTTAATGTATAAAAATTATAAATAAAATATAATTATGTAGGAAATAGTTTTAGATTTCTATTTAATATTTATAGTCGAATTTATATTATGTGTAACCCTATATTAAAAATGGTTTAGTTATTAAACTTTGAATTTAACACTTTTAACTCTTCTTTGAATTAAATAATAATAAATGTCCTAATATAATCCAAGTGGACCTAAAGGGTCATATTTTATTTTTATGGTTTTTTTGGTCGAATTACACTTATCCAATAGAATTTTTACATGTCTTAAGGTAATTATAATATCATTTTTACCCTTAATTACCCTATTTACTTTTAACTGTGGTAAATAAAATTCAAAAGTTATTATTCACCAAAAATTATTTTCATCTTAATGAACCACATTTTAATTACTGAGTTTAACCTTGTCTCTCAGATTTTCTAAATTCAACTCACAGAAGTGTTAAAATTAAGTTTCATACAAATTTTCAAATACTCCTAGAACGTGGGTAAAAGACGGTAAAAAGTTCAATAAAATTTTATACATCTAATTTTATTATAAAAAAGATTCCAATGAATTAAATTGAACTAATATTTTTATTATGTATCTATTTTGACTTAAAATAAATTTAAATAAAATAATTAATTATTTAAATAAAAAGTGGGTTTTAAACCATAACGCAGTGTTTTTCACTATTCATCAAAAATTGAAAATTTTCAGAAAAATACCAAAACTTCACCCTAATATAATTTTGATATTCTGAATTCAAAAATGAATTCTATTTTATTGATTTAAAAACATATAAGTTTAATTAATTAATTTAAAATTAATTCCCATTATCAAAACCAAAAAACGTATTTTTAAGAAATAATAACTATCAAAAGATTGACACTTGTTTATGTCCAATTTCAAAGTGAAATTTCTTACAATGACCATCATTGGATTAAATGGTAAAATATAATCTATTTATACTTCCAAACCAATAAAATTTATAATTTAACACTATAAATTATTTTGATTAAAATAATTGTTTTCAGTTAAAATATAGTATTTTTTACTATTCACCCAAATATGAAAGTTATCAGAAAAACAACAAAAAATTATTGAAACTAAATTCTTATGTCTTGCTTCTAAATAAGATGTTTATTTTGTCAAATTGAATATATAAGAGTTTCAAATATTGGATTTAAATAAGGTTCGCCATTAAAAGGCGGTAAAATTGCATTTTTTGAAAAATACTTCTTTTATCTGAAAAAAAAATGAATTTGTTCTTACATTATGTCTAAGAAACTCACTATATAGATTATAAAATTATAAGGATTATATAAAGTTTAAAATTAAGTTAATACTATTCATAACCGCTTTTGAACGGCTAGTTTGGTAAGTCGTGGTGTGCTTGAACTCAGTGTTGCGTGTAGTGAAAGTTATTGAATTACTTTGAAAAAATAATGTACTACGAAATCTTGGAGTGTTACATTCTTCCCTCATTCAATAAATTACATCCTCGCAATTTGAAATTGTTCTTCGAAAATAAAAGGTTGAAAATAGAAAATACTTTTGTGGTAAAACTCACATCAGAAATTGGGTTAATAAAATTTAGTGTTAATAAGAGGAAAAGGGAAATGAAAGGGTCACTACCAAATATTTATCTCAATTAGGAGAACATTGGTAGAAATTAGAGACACATAATTAGAGGGAAAACGTAAATATTTATAGCGAGTGATTGAGGTCATCAATCACAAACAAGTGTAAAATTGAGGGCCTCAAATCCATCAATCTATGATGATTTAAAATACAATCAATTTAACAAAACATAAGGTATTAAGATAACACAATTTTGGTTTTAAGATCCATTCCCTAAAGTTTAAGAATTAATTTACCCATAGAATAGAAGGAAAAAAATTATATATATATATACTTGAAAAGTAGAGTTTCATTCTTCAACTAATTTCAACCACAAACTCATCTTTCACTCCAAAAGATTTCAAAAAAATATTCTATTTATCCTAATTGTATAGGGTTCCAAAAATAATGAATTTATAATTCACCTATGAGACTCTTTAAAAAAAGAAACTACATTATACAATCCAGGGACTTCACGTAGTCCAGTGGTAGGCGATAAATCCTAATCGCACTATGGTTGTGGGTTTGATTCCCACAGCTTTGTTTGACGCGATGGATTGTCACATGGTCTGCGTGTTGTCTTTTTTATAACAATCCAAAAATAACATTAACAATAGTATCCAATTTCAAACTTAATCCATTCTAACCTTTATACTTATCCAAAATACTTCTATCCAAACTCATAGTCCAAAATTTATAAGGAAGTTAAACACAATGAAGATCCTTTTTTCCACGTAATAACATGTGAACACCTTTATTATGTATTATTTTAAAACATGGTAACACCCTGAATTACCATAAAACCTTATTGAATACATTCATGCTCCCTTATCCTTTATATAATGCTGGATATATTCCTTATATCCAATAATTTTGAATATTCCAACAATGATGAAATAAAAAAACTATTAATATATTCCAAGGAAGTCAAGAATATCCAATATATTTTATCCAAATCAACAATCTCGTATTCCAAAATCACTACCTCATTATCAGGACCATATTAAGGATTACCTTTCCTTTAACCATGTATTTTCCAAAAAGTGTAGCTTACTATTAAGTCATTTTTCTTAGAACCATATAATATCAAATCCTCAATAAAATAGTACTACAGTATAATCCTTATTTATCTTCATAATTCATATAACCATTATATTGTTGATACAACACTCAAATGAAATAATTCTATAATAACAACATAAGAACACTAATCATTCCTCTTCATCTGAGGTAGTATCATAACTTGATTATTATCCAATAGCATCATTTTTGGTATACTCTGATGACTGGGACATTGATTCACGTAGTATCCCAACGCCTTGCAGATGAAGCATTTTACATTTGAAACATTTTTCTTACCCTTCAAATCACGTACTTGGTGTCCTTTTTCTCCACACTTATAACAAACTCTCATCCCCTTCAAGCATTTTACCAAGGTGATTATTTCCACATTTATCATATATGGTAAAATCCTTCTTTTCCCTCTTCCCTTTATCCATCTTTGTCTCTTTCACCATTTTCTTCTCTTGCTTCCCTTCAAAGCCATAGGGCTTAGAGAATTATTTACTTATCTTATTAACACATGATATTATTTCTTCATATGTTAAGAATATATGGGAGATTATTTCCCTTATAAATGTTGGCATAATACCATGAATGATATGATCCTTCTTACTCTTTGGATCATACGTATTGCTGGAGTTCTTATTCCTTCTACTGGGTGCCATTTCTATAAAATGGCATACACTAGGTCAATTTATGAATAGCAATGAATAATTCCAAACTTGTAAAATTCCTAACGTAAATTGAACAGTTTATGGATATAATTCGTAATCATAAAAATATTTTCTTTGAGGAGGTATATACTCATAAATCCTTCATAATGATTTGTAAAGAAAATGAGAATTATCCTAAGTATACCCCCCGGGAGTGTCGTAACCAAGAGTGCAGCAAGGCCCGTTGTCGTGCACCAGTTCCCGTTCGAGTCTAGACCAAAGCGATGTTTTCAGGTTTTACCCCTAGTTACATCTATGCCAGAGCCACCTCTACTTTCTCATATCCAGACAGGGATGTATTGCTTAGAATACTCACAAAATCTCTACAATACCAAAATTCTAGGAAGTTTTTCTATACTAATCCTCAAAGTATATTTTAGGGTTATGTGCTCTAATCAGAGTTTATCTAAATCTTGTTTCCAAGGTTTGTACTAAACTTCCTTTGATACCAACTGTAACGCCCTGACCCCAGAAGCCTAGAGTCGGTGCATTATTACGTATCATTGGAATAATCACAAAAGATCAAGTCTTAAAAGACCGATTAGTTTAGTAGCCTTGGAAGTACTAGATACATTCATAAGGTTTATATTACATTGTAAAATGGAAAATTATAACAACATTGTTTACATAGACAACACTGAGATCCCATAGACTATCTCTAAAGGTCAATAATAATATACTTCTTCGCATCCTGGGAAAAATAAAACATAGAAAGGGGTGAGCTCATATGCTCAGTAAGGATAACAATATAGTAGAAACTTTCATAAATAAGCATAAACATTTAAGGCAATGTATAAGAATAAAATGAAAGCCTTTTAAACTTGAACTTCAGAATAATATGGAAAAGATAAAATCAAATAATTTCATTTACTTATTCACATGGATATTCTACTAGTCAAATAATCACATGTAATATCAATATCCACTTTCATAATGATGGAAGGCATAATGTCAGACTTTCATAACCACATAGTCAAGGCCTTGTGCCAAGACTACAAATAAGATTTTGTCAAGGCCTTGTTCCAAGACACTAGTTTGTCTCATGAGACCTACCGATGCATCGAGGATCTATAGCGGGCTCCACCCGTCACTTACTAAGTCCAATGCATTCCTCATATGAAAAGGTTTAAACATAACATAAACATTTGTATTAAAACTAGCATATGAAATGTAAATAATTTATCCATAACCATGAATAGTGTAAAGATAACACATTCATAGTCAAATATATCGCAAAACCTTCAATACAATATGGAAGTTTTGTATCATAATAAATCAACTTCAATTAAGCTTAAAATCCATCAAAGGATGTTGACGTAGATGAAATCAAAACCTTTTTTTAGAGAAATATCTCTTTCTATTTTGAAATCATTTAAGAGTCACATAATTATAAAGAATACATTTATTTTGAAAATATTCTTATAAGCTTGTAAGGGAAGCTTCGACGTTGTTATAACGGCGGAAAATAGCTGCACCCGTCGTATAAGTTAAAAAAACATTCTTACCATAATTTTATCGAAATGGTCATAAAGTACCTTGTTTGGAAAACGACAGAAAGATTCCTTTCAAAACATATAATGTCAAATAAGGGTATAAATGACTTTACCCCATTGTCTAGTAAATAGTAAAAATGTTTTGAAATACATTTTTAAGAAACATGGATGTGGATGACAAAGAGGTCCCAGTAGATACTTATGTAAAAACAACCTCTGATAATAAAGAGATTGTGAAATTTACCCTTACCTTGTACTTTTCCTTGGTCGAGGGTAGGTTAACCTCCTATATAATGGTGAAATAATTGTTATTAAATTATAAAATAATCATATACATTAATATGATATCATATATGATCTTTTAACATTGCTTTGTTAATAATATCTTAGTATTATCATCCTTTAGGGTGTTAACTGATTTGTTTTCCTTTATATGATTTGTTATGTAAGTAATGTTTGTTATGGATAGGATGTATCTTATTCACATTTAGAATTATATTAATTCTTTAAACATTATTTATAATCATCTAATGAAAATTATTCTTGAATGGATACGATGAGGAATGAATCCCATCGCGTTCGTGGAGACGGTAATCCGTACGTATGCACGAGGGACAATATCATTCTTTGGATATTAAAATAATATATAATTGGGTAATATATCATATATAAAGAATCATTATCGTGTTATATTTATTATTTAAATCAATTACACGTCATTATTATACCCATACAAATAATAATGTATTGAATAACAATTACACCATGACATGGAAACGATAAGTCATACGTACGCACGTATGGTGACATGTCATTTAAATGATGGATAGAATAATGAATATGGTTGTACCATATTTATAATAACATCACAGTATATAGAAGATACTGGAGTTATTATTTTAGAATATAAACAACAAAGAAATAGGAAGTGGAAGAAGAAAGGAACTTGAAAGAGGTGATGAAATATTTACCTCTTCTTCGGGTTCTTCCTTTTGATTTGATCAAAAGGGCTCCTTAGATTGGCTTTTTTACTAAAGGAAGGTCTCTAGGATGAAGGGAGGATAGTTGATAAGGTATTTGGGCAGGGGTTGGCCAAGCCAAATGGCTTTGAAGGTGTGAATTAGAGAGAAGGGGGAGTGCCCTTTTATAAGAGGGGCGAGGGGCATCTAAGGAAAAGCTAGAAATATTATTTTATAATAAAATCATTTTCGGTTTCTAATGGCTCCAAAATGAATTATTTAAAGGTTAAGGTGGGAATGGGTCGAAAACCACTCAACCAAAAGGTTTTAGACAAGTTTGGGTCACTATATTAACATTATCTTTTAGATTTAACTCTTAGTTAAATAGTTTGACATTTACTATGTCTCTTTGTATTTTTATATTATATGGTTAATAAACTTACTATATACTTCCAAGAGAACCCAAGTGGTTCATTAATGATACACCTATCACTATATAAGTCTTTTGGCTGAACCTTAGATTTTTAGGAATAAAATATCAATTAATAATATAATATTTTTTTTTAAAAACTCTTTTATGTCAATTTTGACACTATTTGGTATTTTATTTTTGTTAAATTTATAACAGCATTATTACTTTGAAAAAAAAATCATCTAACCAACCCTAACATGTCATATTAACCTATAAAATTAGTGGAATTCATAAAAAGTCTCAAATTACATTTATTTGGATATTTATAATATCAATTATTTTAATATTTCATTAATTAGGTAATTACTGCATCATCATTTTGTCATAAATTTATTTAATTATTTAATGTATAAAAATTATAAATAAAATACCATTATGTAGGAAATTATATTATATTTCTAATGAATATTTATAGTCGAATATATCTTATGTGTAACCCTATATTAAAAATGGTTTAGGTATTAAACTTTGAATTTAACACTTTTAACTCTTCTTTGAATTAAATAATAATAAATGTCCTAATCTAATCCAAGTGGACCTAAAGGGTTGTATTTTATTCCTAAGGTTGTTTTTGGTCGAATAACACTTATCCAATAGAATTAGTACATGTGTTAAGGTAATTATAATATCATTTTTACCCTTAATTACCCTATTTACTTTTAACTATGGTAAATAAAAGTCAAAATTTACTATTCACCAAAAAATTGTTTTCATCTTATTGAACCACATTTTACTTACTATGGTTAACTGTGTCTCTCGGATTTTCCAAATTCAACTAAAAAAAGTGGTAAAATTAAGTTTTATACAAATTTTCAAATGCTCCTAGAAGGTGGGTAAAAGACGGTAAAAAGTTCAATAAAATTTTATACATCTAATTTTATTATAAAAAAAATTCCAATGAATTACATTGAACTAATATTGTTATTATTTATCTATTTTTACTTAAAATAAATTTAAATAAAATAATTAATTATTTAAATAAAAAGTGGGGTTTAAACAATAACGCAGTGTTTTTCACTATTCATCAAAAATTGAAAGTTTTCAGAAAAATACCAAAACTTCACCCTAAGCTAGTTTTGATATTCCGAATTAAAAAATGCATTCTATTTTACCAATTTCAAAACATAGAAGTTTCATTAATTAATTTAAAATTAATTTTCATTGTCAAAACCAAAAAGCGTATTTTTATGAAATAATATCTATCAAAAGATTGACACTTGTTTATGTCCAATTTAAAAGTGAAATTACTTACAATGACCATCATTGGATTAAATGGTAAAATATAATCTATTTATACTTCCAAACCATTAAAATTTATAATTTAACACTATAAATTATTTTTCTTAAAATGTTTTTTTCAGTTAAAATATAGTATTTTTCACTATTCACCCAAATATGAAAGTTATGAGAAAAACACCAAAAATTTATTGAAACTAAATTCTTATGTCCTGATTCTAAAGAAGAAGTTTATTTTGTCAAATTGAATATATAAAAGTTTCAAATATTGGATTTAAAGAGGGTTCGCCATTAAAAGGCGATAAAATTGCATTTTTTGAAAAATACTTCTTTTATCTGAAAAAATGAATCTGTTCTTACATTATGCCTAAGAAACTCACTATATGGATTCTAAAATTATAAGGATTATATAAAGTTCAAAATTCAGTTAATACTATCCATAACCGCTTTTGAACGGCTAGTTTGGTAAGTCGTGCTGCGCTTGAATTCGGTATTACGTGTAGTGCAAGTCATTAAATTACTTTGAAAAAATAACGTATTATGAAATCTTGGGGTGTTACATGCATTTTGTTAATATGATTATAATTTGTTTTGTATCTTTTAATTTTAAATGATTTATTTTTTAGAAAACAATTAATTAATAGGTTTATGTTTAATTTTTTATATGTGGTACCACCACGATATAAATTGTTAAAGGGTTAGACTAACCGCACGACTGACCAAATTTTTGGAAAAGATAGCAATCTACTGTGGCTTATTCTTATAAGCAACGACACCTTCTATAATTGATTGTATGCCCAGATAAATTTTCGTGTAAAAAATTTTCAAAGTAAGAAATCGACCATGCTTAGTAGGACTTTTAGTCGAAGTATTAGAGCTTCCATAAGACAAATAGAGTCATTCCAGAATTTGGCAAAGTAAAAAAGATATGATAAACCTCAATCGACCACACAAAAAATTCTTTGAGTGCATTGTTAAAATCCAGTATACCATGCCACCAACTACTAAAATTTGACATAGTACCAAATCGACCCTGTGGCAACCCTTGAACCGTGCCAATCTGTATTGAAATTAGACAATCAATCAGAGATACGACACATGGAAATGGGATCGACCGTATGTGTCACTCCATTCTACCGTGTGAGAACTAGGGAAGCCCGAGCTCGACGTCCGATATATGAGATATCTGAATCTAAAATCCATCATGACCGGGCCTCTCTGGATGATTGAACAACTTGAGTTGAAGAAGACGAATCGAGGTCGAAGCCGGCGCCGCCTTTTGCGAAGCTTGGAACCGAGGGAAGAAGAATCGTCACCGACCCAGGTTGAAGAAGATTTACAAGACTTGAATCATGATGCGAAATTTATTTACAAATCATATCGGAGGTCGAGCGTGATCAAAGCGGGGCAGATCGGATTTGATGATTTTAAGAAGAACACCATCTGAGTTCCATCGAGGTAGATGAATAATCCAAGACACAATATTCCCTCGAGCCGAGATCTTGAAACAAAAGAATACGATGAGGCTGAAGCATTCCCGAGTTTCCGATTAAAGATTGGTCGGATGTCGCGATGAGCTCGAGCCATTGATCGACTGTTAATGTTGATGCTAAACTGAATCTGGGATGAAGTAGGTGATCGATCTGTTCAACTGAGATTCCGAGATCGACCCTTGGATTTTGAGCCACATCCTGTGAATCCCAAACCGAACCAGTGCGTGATGGAAGATCGACCTAAGACCTAGATCTAGGGATGCTTACCGAGTAGCTTGACCCGCGCGGTGAAGAGATGATCGAGCTGTTCCGTGCCATATAATAGGCTTTGGCCAAACTCGATCTGACCAAGGATGGGAAGGTATTTCGTGCTCCTGTGAAGAGAAGCTGGTGTTGACTTGGACTGGGTTTTGGACTTCGGAGATCTGGTGGAAGCCGAGAACGAAGAGGTTGAACAGGTCTGTGCTCAACCAAAGACGACCGACGCCACCGTTTCAGGGGACCCGACCCAATGTTTGTTTGTTCCTGGGAGTCCGATTCAAGCAGCGTTTACCAGTTATTATGATTTGCAAGGTTGGAGTTAGGCTGAGTTAACGAATTATTGAAGTAGAAGGAAGTTTGAACAAGGGATTTAGAATTTGGCTGGTATTTGTGTGTAGGATGAAGATTCTGAAGACAGCGAGGCCTCGGTTCATCGGTTGAGATATTGTATTTTTGTGCACACCAGGTGCTTGAAGTTTTGCCCTGTCCAGAGCTGACTGTTTGACGCCAAGGATGCGCGCCACTGGTTCGAGTTTGATAAAGGAGCTTTGACCATTGACGCCCTGTTACTAGTCTGAATCTGTGGTTTAAGCCGATTTGGTTTACTGTTATCGGACATCATGAGGAAATCGAGCACGGGTGTCCCAAAGTCATTTAAGGATCGAAGGAAGTTTTTATGCAAGTTTTAATTTTTTTTACAGGGTTGATAAAGGATATGGAACCTCTGTGTCACGACCCAATCATGGGGGTCATGTCCCACACCAGCAAGAACATCAAAGTTGCGGTTCATCTGGTTAGTCCCTATCGAAAAGATGGGAGTCGCCCCGACAAAGAGGATGATGGTGCGTGTCAACCTTGACACCACTGGTTGGGAGTTGGGGTCATTCTCCTGATGAGTCCATGGCAGGACGAAACCAGTGAACCTCACATATGAAGAGCTGGACGACTGAACCTCGCCCGCCTTGGAGGGGGCTGGGGTGCCGCACCGGTGAACTGCTGTGCTGAGACGCTCAGCCCGTGACAAGTGGTATCAGAGGGAATCTGCCTCGTGGTGTTGCGGAATGCTGCCGGAGGGACCTTGGTGGTGGGAGCGGAGTCCCGGGGTGTCATGCGGAGGTGACACGTCACAGAAGGTCACGCTCGAGAGAAGTCTGAGGCAGAGACACCACTATGAAGGGTGGGTCTTGTGGAGGTGGTTTTCGACCCTGAGAGAGAGGGTGGACCACGGTGGTTTGCGACCCAGAGAGTGAGTGGACCATTGATACCAGCGACAAGGAAGGAACGTCCCCTGAGGTCATGCTTGGTAACCGGTTAGTTGGAAGCAGTCGCGGACACACAGAAGGCCACGATCCTGCATGCACGAGGGCGTGCATGGAATGGTGGTGGGAGAATGTCACGACCCAATCATGGGGGTCCTGTCGCACACCGGCAAGAACATCAAAGCTGCGGTTCATCTGGTTAGTCCATATCGAAGAGATATGAGTCGCCCCGACAAAAAGGATGATGGTGCGTGTCAACCTTGACACCACTGGTTGGGAGTTGGGGCCACTCTCCTGATGAGTCCATGGTAGGACGAAACCAGTGAACCTCACATATGAAGAGCTGGACGGCTGAACCCCGCCCGCCTTGGAGGGGGCTGAGGTGCCGCACGGGCGAACTGCTGTGCTGAGACGCTCAGCCCGTGACATCTGGCTCTTACATGTTGCTGCTATTCGGATGATGCATTGATGATTTTCCAGGCTTGTGATTGGGTTTTTCTTATTGAAGCTGAGAGAGTTCTTAACGAGATATTCAGAGTGTGACATGTGACTTCATTAAGTCCTATGATGGACCAAGTCAGGAAATTTTTGGAGATTGTATCGGAACAAAGAGGCATCCAAATCCATTTGAAACAGGTCACATATGATTGTGTTAAAGTTGTTGTATGGGGACTGCTTAAGTCCCATGCTAGTGGCCAAATACCGTGACTTGTGCCACGTGGTTGGTGAAGAAGCGAGAGTTGTGCAAGATGATTGTAACCAACATGAAAAGAACCGAAAATCAAATTTTTGAGAAGACTAGATTGAACACATCGGGGCTTTTAGACACTTGATGAACAACTCTCGTTGGATAATTTCTACATTGGATATTTCAGATGACAGTGAGGAACAGAACAGAGATTGCAACACTCATTTGCGATCAATTTCACAGGGGAGATTTCTTCTTCCCTTTTTCTTTTCTTTCTTTTATTTTGATTGTGATCAATATTGAATTCTTAAATTGAAAATGTTTGATGCCTAAATATTTTTTAGGGAATCAAACAACTGGTTTCATATTTTCACTTCTTCATGACATTTTTCTTAAAAATTGTATTGCACCTCTAGATTTTTATTTTGAAAACTTTATAGTATTTTTGAGAGATTGATTATTATCGAATTTATTTAATTTTCTTCATGGCTGGATGATTCTTGGAAGTTCATCCATCTGATGGTTAATCTCTTGGGAAATGAGATTAACCTAATTATTTTGTTTATGTTCATGCAATAAAATTATTGTGAAATAAGAACTCATTTTAAACTAAAATTTGAAATTACCCTCGCATTATCTCATTGTTGTTTGAGGTTCATGTTCGCATTTCTATGACCATTTTCCTATCTCAACTTGTCCAAATTAACTATTATTGATTATTTTCCATAAATAAAAAATATAAAAAAGACACATTGCCCATCGTTGTTTCTTGTTTTGGGTTTTCTAAATATTTTTGGTTTGTACAAACACTTTCTCTTCCCTGTAGGTTCAACACCCTACACACTTCTATAAAATAATTTGTAGGTGTTATAATTATTTAGATTTTTTGAATTTTAATGATGGTACACTTACAAACTACTTTATAGATGTGAGTAGGGTGTCGAACCGGGAAGAGAAAATGTTTGTGCAGACCAAAAGATTGAGAAAAACGAAAACACGAAACTGTGATTCAGGGCATATCATTTTTATATTTTTATTTATGGACAACAATGACTAAAGAAGAAAGTGGTTATGGACAAGATGAGGCAGGAAAATGTTTTTAGGAGTGAGAACATGAACTATAAACAACAATGAGATAATGAAAGAGGAATTTCAACATATGGTTTAAATTGATTTCTTCTGTGAGAAAAATTGTATTTCAAGCATATCCAAAAATTGATTATGTTAATCTCCTTCACAAAGAGATTATAATGCAGAAGGATGAATCTTAAAAACGCCACTTCCAAGAATCATCCAATCACAAAGAAAATTAATGAAATGTAATCAGAATCAATCTCGCAGAAATATTCTGATGTTTTGAAAATAAAATGCTAGTCACAATATAATTTTTTAGAAAAATATCATGATGAAGTGAAAAAATGAAATCAGAATTTTTATTCACTTAGATTTTATCCTTGAAAATTTATCACATCATGAATTCAGTCTCAATTACAATCGAAATGAATGAAATAAAAGAAAAAGGGAAGAAGAAATCCCCTCTCTGAAATTGATCGCAAATGAGCGCCACAAGCTTCCTCGCTCTAGTTTGAAATCTCCATTGTAGAAATTTTCCAATGAGAGTTATTCATCAGTGTCCAACTGCACCTAAAGTGTCTACTTCAGTCATCTCAAAATTTATTTTCCATTCTTTTTAGTTTGGTCATCGTCGTCTTGCCCCGGCTAACTCAACTCTCACTTCTTGATTGACCATGTGGCAGTAGTCAAATTATTTGGTCAGCAGTACATGAATGAAACAATCCCTTTCTAACAATCACAACACACCCATGTGAGATCAGTTTTAAATTCATCTGGATGCATCTCAGTCCCGATACAATCTCTAAAAATTTCCTCAGGCGTTTGTTCCATATGGTGACGTAAAGATGCCATGCGTCACTCTCAAAATTTCTTAGCAAGTATTCTCTCAGATTCCATCCAAAATCCCCTATCACAAGCATGGAAAATCATAGAAGCTTCATCCAAATAGCCACAAAATATGAGATCCAGAGCTTCCATCTCTTGTATCAAACCTATAAAAAAATTTGAAAACATCATAAAAATTTCCTTCAATCCTCAAATGGCTTTGGGATCCATGCTGGGCTCGAGTTTCTCAGGATGTCCAAGAACAATAAAAGCACAAATTCAGATCATTTAAAGAAAGTCAAGGGTCAAAGATCTTTTATCAAACTCAAACCAGCTATGCAAAGTTCTAAACTTCAATCACCTGGTGTGCATGAAAATATTATCTCCCAACCGATGAATTGGTAGATGTCTGAGGTATCTCCATCTTCAAAATCATCATCATGAACACAAATACCATCCATATTCTAAATCCCTTGTTCAAACATCCTTCTTCTTTAATAATTCACAGCTCGACCTAACTCTAACCTTTCAGATCGTAATAGGTAAACATGACTTGAATTAGACTCCTAGGAACAAACGAAGCTTAGTTTGGGCCCTAAAAAATGCAACACCAGTCATCACTGGTGAAGAAGAATCCTATCCATCCTCTTCATTGTCAATTTCCACATGATCTTCGAAGGCTAGAACCTAGTGTTGGATTGATGTAGTCTGATCCGGTTGGGCCGAATGCTTGTGGCCCACAACTGTCGCGGGTCGAGCTGCGCGGTGAGCTCGTTGGGGGTTGCAGGGTGCAACGCGCCCCTGCTCCGGAGGTCTGGGGGGCGAAGGCCCCCGACCCCCCGCCCAATTTTTTATGCCATTATAGCAATGATGACCACTATAGCGGAGCTGACCGACCGACACCGACATGCACTGTAGCAGTGCAGATTTCAGGGTCAACTAGACTGTAGCACTTTTGACTTCTAACCGGCAGCCAATGTAGCGCTTTTGACAAAGCTGACCGCCGTTCAATGTAGCGACGCGGACTTACTTTTCGAACAGTGATCGTCTTCTCCATTTTTTATAGCCCATTTTTGGGCTAGTGTTACTACCGGAAAAAACATCTGTAATTTGTGCTCCTGATATAGTGAAATTCTGCCTCTCCCATGGACGTAGGGATTATTCTCGAACCACGTAAATTGCTATGTTCTTATTGCTTTCTTTCTTTCGTTTTCTCGTTTCTGTCATTATGACTCCCGACGATTCCGCAACTCCTAGTCCAATTCGACACCAGCTTCTCTTCACATGAGAACACAATCCCTTCCCATTCTCAATCAGATCAGGTTTGGCCAAGGCCTATTCTATGACAAAAAATGGCTATGTCATATTTTCAAAACATGGGTCATTCTCCCAGTAAGCATCAACATATCTAGGGGTTAGGTTATTCTTCCATCACACACTAGGTCAATTTCATATTCATTGGATGTGGCTCAAAATCCCAAAGATCATGCTCAGAATCTTAGTTAAAGAGATTGATCACATACTTCATCTCAGATTCAGTTCATCATTATCATTAATATTTGATTAATGGCTCGAGCTCGTCACATCATTTGACCAATATGTACTTCTTTGACAACTCAGGAATGCTTTGACCTCATTTTATTCTTTGGTTTCAAGATCCCCAGCTCGAGCGAATCTGGCATCTTGGATTATTCATCTAACTCGATGAAACTCGGATGGCGTTCTTCTTACAATCCTTGATTCCGATCTCCCCCTCTTCAAACATGATCGAGCTTAGATACCTTTTGTAAATAAATATCTCATCATGATTCAATTCTGGTTTTTGTTCTTCAAACTAGTTCAGTGAGGATTCTTCTTCCCTCAGTTTCGAGCTTCACAAAACGCAGTTCTGGCTTCAACCTCGGTTCATCTTCTTTAGCTCAAGTTTGTTCAATAATTGGGAGAGGCCCAATCATGACGGACATTAGATTCATAAATATCAGTGCACCAGATCAGATGTTAAGCGCGAGATTCCCTTGTTCTCAAGCAGTCAAATGGAGGAACACAAATGGTGGATCACATTTCCAAGTGCGGTCACTCTGAATGTTTACCTAATTTCCGTGCAGGTTGTAACGGTTGAAGTGTTGGCCGTGCAGTTTTTTTTTCACTTTTACAATTTTTTGTTGTTGGCCGCATGATAGATTGGATTTTCACCACATGCTCGATAGAATTTTCAAGTGCGTTCGTTCTGGCTTACACATGCGGTCAATCCCTTTTTTCCTTTTCTAAATTCTCAGGTGACTCTCTTAGTATTATAGTAGCTTTAACACTTTACCAAAAATCCTACCAGGCACGGTCAATTTCATTATTTTTTAATTTTTGCACCAAAATTTATTTGGGCACGCGCTCGTTTGCAGAAGGCACGGTCGCTGGAAAGAATAATCCATAATAAATTGTTTCCTTTTCCAAAGATTCGGTTTATTGCGTGGTCACTCAGGCCCTTTAAAAATTTCTATGCTACCACTGCCGCATATAAAAAACTATTCTAAAACCAATTAATTTAAATTTTTCTAAACATATCATTCAAAATTAAAACATAAAAAAATAATTTTGGCCCCATTAGCAACACACACATTATAAATTAAATATTATTAAATGTTAATATGATAAAATTGAAGAATAATACATTTAAATTCAAAGCACTTAAAATAATGGAAAATAAATTAATTAATAAAAATCAAATTATAAGCAAAACAAAATACTAAAAAAAATAAAAAAAAATAAATTAAATAGTTTATAAAACAAGAATAAAATTTTAATTAAACTTATATTAATTAATTAATAGATTAATAAAAAAACATAAGAAATAAATATTAAAATGAAAGATTACTAAATTTAACCAATAACACATATATTAAAATTTAAAAATAATATTCAAAAAATAAAATAATTAATTAATTAAAAGATTAATCAAAAGATGATTTAAACTTAAAAAAAACTATCATAATTATCAATAATTTCAAAGTTCACAATAAAATAACAACTAAATTATAATTAACCATTTAATGTCTAATTTAAGCTTTGAAGCATAGAAAATACACAAAAAATGATGTGGCATTGGCCATTCCATCACTGCCTTTTTCATTGAAGGTTCCACTGATATTCATATTCCATCATTAGAGATGATATAGACACGAAAATAAACTTCCTAAATCTTGAATTTTCATTTGCTAACTTTTATATAAAACTCCTTTTTCTCAGTCTTAATAATGATTGAATTATGACTCTTATATTTATCATGACTTTTATAGTATATCAAGATATAATCAATAAATACCACAAAAAATATCCATATAATCCTTGAATAGTCTCTTCATTAGATCTATAAAAACAGAGGGTGCTTTATCCAATACAAAGGGCATTATTGTAAATTTGTAATGTCCATACCTGATTCAAAAAATCATCTTTAGAATATATTCTTTCATTACTCACTGTTGACGATACCCAAGATAAAGATTAAACATTGAAAAATATTAAGCTCCTTCAAGTTGATCAAAATAGTCATTAATGTGGTTCAGAGGATTCTTGTTCTTTATAGTAATATCATCGATTTCACTATAATTAATGCACAACCTCCAAGAACAATCATTCTTCTTAATAAAAAGAACAGGTTCTTCCCATAGTGAAACACTAGGGTGTATAGATCCCTTATCACAAAATTCATAAAATTGTTTCTTCAGTTCCACTACTTCCACTATGGACATCCTCTAGATAGTATTAGATATAGGTTTTTCATCAGGGGTGAGATTAATAGAAATATCAACCTCATGCTTAGGTGGATGTCCATGTAGTTCATTAAGGAACACATTAATATATTCTAGCACAACAAGGACATCCTCTATTCTAAGGATACCCTTTCCCATTCATAGATTGAGTTAAATTTTCTTCTCCAAGAATTTCATTAAGGATAACTATTGGAGGAGGATCCATACATGATTTAGATGATGTAGTATCCCCTATAATGCAAAGGGATTCCACATCTCCATCGTGAATTATAATCTCTTTCTCTTGGAAATAAATTTTCATGATATAATTTGAAAGAAAATCCATACCAAGGATTGTATCAAAGTCATCCATGGGTATAATAATCATGTTTACAAATAGGGTATGTCTATATGTCATAATGGGAATTGACTGACATATTCGTGCTGCAATAAGACTTCCACAAGGATACTTGGTCGACAAGTCCCTTTTAAAGCTTCTAGGGAAATATCTAATTTCTTAGAAAACATGAAAGATATAAAAGAGTGATAAGATCTAGAATCAAATAAAGTATTAGATAAATTTGAGAATATGATCAAAGTACCTTCCACAACATCTTTAGGTACATGAACTTCATATGTACTAATTGCATAAGCTTGGTCTTCTCCCCTTGACCTCTTCTATGTGAGGTTCCCATGATGCTTGGGACATTGATTTGAATAGTTCACCATCTCTTTACAACTAAAGAACTGAATAGTAGTTTAATTCTTTCCCTTGGATTCATGAGCCCTATGACCCCTTTTTACAAAGTTGAAACCGACTCATGTTTCTATTAAGTAAGTGACTTTATATTTCTTTCCACAATTTTCACATATTGGGAATCACATCTTCCCGTTCTTCTTCATTGAAACGTTTCCTTTTTTTTGTGCCCACTCGATCCATTTTTTCTTGATTTCCCATGAATATATAATACCTATAAAATTATAATGCTATCTTGATGGAACTTGATACTATATTATCTTATAATGAAAATATTTTAGAAAAAAGTTACCTTTGGAGACTCAGCTTATGCTCATGAAATAAATGGTCAATATTACATTCCAGATTGTATTTGTAATACATATCATTCCTGGATAATATTTTAATGTTATCCTCATACGTTGCAACACTTTCTTCTTCCTTTTACTTTAAAGTGAAGAAATTATTCTCCATTTAAGCTTGCTACTCCCTATGATAGTATGAAGTGACCCAAGATAAGCATGAAATAAATAAAACATTAATATCATGATTTAAATAATATATATCACAAATATTCACACAACTCAATGAACAGCCGGTTTAGTTTCTTTGGGATTAGCTACATAACCATCTTTTTTAACCAAAATGGTGAACATTTCTCCATAATCATGCTCCTATAGACCCTTTCCTATATATCTCACATGATATAATCATATTTATAACACGAGGAATGGAAGAGAATGGGGTGATCTCAAAAACTCAATAAGGGGAAACATATTATAACGTGTCAGATCATAAACATGAGGTTGAACATGAGAAAGACTTAAATATCACAATAAGTGATCATAAGACCATAAATGATAATAATAAAACATGATATAGAAACATAAGATCATAAAAATATCATAAATGAATCATAAAAGACATGAAATGGATTTAGATACATATCAATAACCAAAAATAGGTGAGCATGACATAATAGTGTGGAATACTTTTAAAAATAAGGCATAACCATGAAAACATGGAATAACATGATAAAAAACATGAAAATGAAAAGAATAATGAAAATATGATTTCTCATCTCTGTGAACCTAGCTACATGCCAACCCATTCACTTATAAAATTTTGATTGGAGCTAAACGATACTACACCAACCCTTTGTAAACCTATCTACTCACTAACCTATTCACACATAAAATTGTGAGTAGAGATTAACACCATCACACTCACCCTTTGTGAATCCAATGAATTTCTGACCTATTCACATGTAAAATTGTGAGTATAGAATAATTCTATTATAATCACCCTTTTTTAACCTAGATACTTTCTAATCTATTCACACATAAAATTGTGAGTATGGCATAACCCGATTACACTCACCCTTTGTGAACCTAGTAATGTGCTAACCTGTTCACATAATTTTTTTATTTATTAATATATAATATTTTACCCAATGCATTGGAGGGAGATATAGGTCCAACTCATCTCATAATCCTTACATTTTTTCCACTTGAGAAATACAATCATGACAACATAAAATAACCCATAGATATAAAATGTGTTTCATGAAATTTAAAAATCATAATATGAAAAACCATAAAAATGGAATGTGTTTCTTAAACCTTCAAAAAACAACACGTATCATGAACTTAAGAAATCATAAGATATAAAAAATGTAATTTTTCAAAAGGAATCATATAATAATATCATAAATAGGGTGATAAAATCATAAATTAATGAATGATAAACCATGGAGGTTAAATAGATGTGAAAATAAAAAAAATTTCACAAAACCTTTTAAAACATTGAAGATAAAATTACTTTTAAAAAAAGTATGAATTAATAGATAAGACTTTTTAAATAACAAATATAAAGAGTTATAAATAAATAATCATTAAAAAGACATAAAGTTTATAAAAAAGGATAAGTGAAAATACTTTGAAAACTTTTACTTGTTAAAGAATCCTTAATAAAGTAGATTTGAAACAGACAAAAAGTCTTTAAACAAATGTAAGTGAAAAGACCTTGAAATTTTTTAATTTCAAAATATTCTTTAATAATGATGATTCAAAAATTGTATAATGTTTTCAAAAAGGTAATTTAAAATACTTTGAAAACTTTTAATAATAAAATAATATTTAATAATTAAGATTTGAGAAAAATATAAAGTTTTCATAAAAAAGAATGTGGAAATAAATTGACAAATTTTACATTTAAAAAGAGTCATCAATAATGGATTCTTGAAAAATAAATAAATATTATCAAAATAAAATGTGGAGTGGATGATAAAACCTCTTCATTTTTGAAGGATGGATAAAGCTTTTGAACACTTTAAACTGGCCTTTTTTTTGAAAACCAGCTTTATTAAAAGGATAATTAAAACTTTTAATTAAAATTGATTTAGTGGAATTGAAGGATAATTGGATATAAAAACAATTTGAGTTTACACTAGGGAAAGGAGAGAACTGGTGGGAAGTAAAAAAATGTACATCAAAGGAAAGTCTATTAAAATAATTGAGAATTATTCTTAACAAAAATGAATTTCAACGAAATAATAGAATAATAAAGGAAGAAGACATTAGTGTGAAACATGAATTCCATAGAATATAATGTGGAAATACATAATAATTACATAATATGATATAATATATATTTTTTTGAAATAATATTCAAAGTTGATTAATTACGACCCAAAGAAAATATTTGAGTCATGAAAATCCCTTATAGCCTTTGTAACTTTTTCATCAAAACCCCTTGAGAGGTATAACATTAAATAAATCAATTAATATCATGAAATTAAATAGGATCATGATAAAAATTTAAAATATGTCAGTATTTACACCATTGAAAAGGAAACAAGGTGTGTAAGTTAAACTTGTATCAGAGAATTCAAATTTGAGACAAATAAACCCATATGATGTAAGGAAATTTCTAATAAAAACAGATTGAAAGAGAGTGTTCCTAAATTTGAAGTTAAAATATATTGAATAAGAATAAATCATGTTATTAAATATTAAATTGTTAGTATATAAACTATTTAAAATAAATTAGGTGCATAAAAGAAGATGTGTTTTAAAGAAGGAAGGTTTGAGATGAAACCCCTACCTTGTTTCCTTTTATAGTTGATGAAACTATACATTCTTTAAAAAACAAAGATAAATTAATCATATATTTAATAAAATTAATCATATATTTTAACTCTTATATTCATAATTTATAATTATTTATTATGGCTACATTGGATAGTTATAACTTCTTTCAACCATTTGATGTTAATAACTTTAACCGTTTTCGCACGTTTAATAATGTTGATGTTATTACCCATACATTTAAACCAATTTTGTAATTAACATATCATTTAATATACTATAATATATATCTTATATTTATTTATAAATATCTTATAATTATATATGTGTTTTAGTTACGTTGTTGGAAAATTGAATTGGCATTGGCTTATTTCGACGATTTTAGTGAACGAAAAAAGATACTGTAATAATAAGTAAAATAAATAAAAAAATATTTACAGAACCATATAACAATAATTTCTTAATTATTATATTATAATAATATTAGTTTTAATATTCCCATAGTCATACATAATCATATTTTAAATCATTGATCACCTAGGTGGTTACATCAACCAAAACATGAACACGCTTTAACTCGATTGACGAGTATGGTTAAAGAGGTGTTTCTTTTGACATAATATCATTATAATAGTATAATAATGATATTATTTGGATTTTTTATGACTTTGAACTATTTTTTAATATTTTTTGATAAATAATTAAACACTAGAAGAAAAAAAATGAAAAATCGATTCTTCATAGAGGCGGTAGTCCGGACACATGCATGATTGAGGTTTTATTATTTATATACGTTGATGGAAATGAATAAATAATATTTTTATGATTTATATAATAGAATATAAATATTATAATTATATTTAATTGATCATATTATTATGGTAATAATATATTTGGAAGACTAATATGAAGAAGTAAAATTTACGAAGGAGATAATACTTACATTGGGGACTTGATCTTTCCTTGGATGTCCCCTTGAAATTGAAGTCCTTATGCTAACTAATGGTGACAAGGGGATTTTAGAATCAGGATATGGTTATAGGGGGTGGAGAATGTGGTATATTGTCAAGAGGAAATTCTAAGGTGAGGTGTATCTTTGAAACGGTGGAAGTGGTATCATATGAGAAGAAAATGGTACTTTTAGAAACACATCATTTTTTAATAATTCCATGATTATATTCAAGGTTAAATGGCTCAAAAGTATCCAAAAGTGAATTTTGAGACAAGACAAATTCAATACTAATCTCAACCACTTATTTAAAAACATTTTATTAACATGTTTTTTCCAATTCCCCTTAGTAAAAGGCTTTTTTACCAATTTTATTTTTTACCAAGGTAATTATTTTTGTAAACTTTATAATTAATTTTGGTAACTAAAATTAAAATTAACATTATTAAATATTCTTAAAATTATGATTTTAAATTATAATTTTTTTTCAAATCATATTTATGAATGTATGAAAATTTAATTTTAAAACAACCATTCTTAATCACGTAAAAATAATTTCTAAAAAAAATAACGTTTTTAAGAAATAAATTTATAAAAAAGATAAAATAATAATTATTAGTGATTTTAATGACATAAATAAATTTATTAAAAATTTAATTAAAGGTATGATTCTTTAAATGAAATCCAAAACTGATGATCTTCTTGAAAAAACATCATTCAAAGAAAAGATCGAAAATAGTTTTTATTAAGCTAACATTTTTTGTTAAAAAAATTGAGGCCATGGTATTTATATGCTCTAATAATATATTTAAATTCATAATTACATTCCTTAAATATATATTTTTTTAATTATTATTTTTAAACTTCTAGTATACTCTTACATTGTTATAAAAACATAAAAATTATAATTTTCACAAAAACCTTATTTTTGACTTTAGAAAAAATTCAAAATTTCATACTAAGTGAATTTTCATTAGAGGAGTTAACATATGAACATTATTTTCTCAAATTTAAATAATAATATTTTAAAATTATTATTTTTTAAACAAATTATGATATAAAGAAAATGGGTTTTATTATAACCTTTTTCAATATTAACTCATATTAATTGTTTATCCACTAATGGTAATAGCTATTACTGGTCTACCATCTTAGTGTTTATTATAGATTTATTAATAATTTATTCTTAATCTGTTGTGGTTTTTTTACATTTGGTGTATCACGTGACATAAGTTATATAACATACTATGTATTTTAAAGGATGCAAAATTTCGAGTCATTACATTCTAGCCCTTTAAATAAACTGTTTCCTTGAAATTTAATTATCATTTAGTTGTAGGATTAAATAAAAGTGGACAAAAGATTTATATATATAAAGATATTATATCTAATGAAAAATGATTTTCAATATCCTAGGGAAGACCAGCAAAAACTCATTTTTCCTCTACCCATTTCATGGAAATGTATACCATAACTATGTATCACGGACCAAGTGAAGGATTCTATTTTCTTCATAAATAAAATTTATAATTAGACTTCAACTAATAGATGGTCACCATTGATTTTGAATGCGTTTTCCCTATTCTATAAAATAATATAGATTCAAAGTGAATATAACCATTATAATTTGAAAATCGAACCAATTTCATTTTTAGAGGAGGATATTATGATTTACACAATGTTTATTTCCATGAACATAATAATCATACCTCTAAATGTTTTCCATAAAATAAAAATCACTAAGGTTGGTGACTTGATGTTATTTTAAAACACTCTAGATACAATAGGTTTGATAGATCTAGATCACATTTACTAATTTTGGGTGGAGGTTAAGTGAAACCTAATTACCACTATCCTATTTATCGATAGTCATTATAGATGGTTTTTCTTGATCCCATGGTCTAGGAGGTTAATGGTTTTGATTTTCATATTTATACCTTGGATTCGTATACTGGTTCACATAGTTCTCAAATTCCTCACATATAAAACCTCTAACTTCTAGTGGATCCTTAGTAAAACATAATTTTTCTCTATTGTGTGAATTGATATCTTCATTTCCCCGCAATCGTTTGATACTTGATGGCCTACTTAACCACAAGTAAAGCATTTTATACTCCCATTAAGGCAATTCCCTTGGTTCAACTTTCCAAAATTTTTACATATAGGAAATGGAACATTTTTTCTTTCATCATCTTCATCACTTTATCATTCATTAAACTCCATATTTTTATTCTTTGGTGTTCTTGGGACTTCATCAATATTTACTACAATGTCTCAGATTTTCTGTGTATTATTTTTAAATATATATGGATTGATTTTGAGACTTGGTGCTGAGACAGCGTGCGATTCCAATACTCGGTGTGTTCATAATAATTGTTTCAAATATATTAAAATATTAAATATCACGTGTGTGTGGTTTTCCTATAAAAGTTGAATAACTCCTAAACAGGTGGACGAATCAAAAATATGAGGGCATCGTTGTGTTTTGAATGGCGATTTTACCCTAGGCGTGAACTAGCATTCATCAGTGTGAGTCGTTTGTGAAATAACTATCACAAGCATAAAATGAATAAAATAATTTATTTTAATTCATTTGTGTTGATGCAGTGGATTAAAAATATTTAAATAGATTTTTATGTCATAATTTCAGGGTCAACTGCATAACCTTAGAACCCTCTGGAGATTCGTTGGAGAGAGATCTAGAGGATCCTTCCTAACAAATGATGACGAATCGTGTTTCGACGATCGACACACATTGATTTTGAAGGATCTCACCAATGAATACAACACAAATTCGTTCTTCCTCAACAGTTTATCCAAATCAAGATAGGATGTGTGTTTCAATTAATTAATTCCCTATTCTTAATTTTTATGAGGAACATGAATCAATTGATGAATGGATTAATTCACAGACTGTACATATTATGGGATGAGATTTATTTTATGGGGATTTAATGGGAGAATTTATTTTGATTAAATTGCTGATTGATTCAGTTTTATCTCTAATGAAAACAAACCAAGGTTGAAATGAACATTGATCGAGGTTCGTTCCTCTTGATTGACTGTGATTTTCTCCCCCAATTCTGTAATTCACCACAGGCGTTCTTCATTGGCCTGAGGTTCGACTATTCCTGATCAATCAATCATTGTACACCCGTTTCATGGAGAATTGATCTGATATCATAGATCTGGTATAAGTATGACATGAAGGAGGTGTGATGAAAGAGATGGATCAATCCAGATGACGGATGATCCCCAAATTCATGTCCTTCGACGCACAATGAATAACGATGATTCAATCCTTTTTGCGAGCATATTTGATGACGAGATGCATTATTTGACAATGTTGAGGCTTTTATGATCTTGGATCATTGATTTCGTGGAAAATAGATCACTATATCTAATTTTGGAGGCTCCATATTGAACGCGAAGGAAAAATATGGTATTCTGGAAAATCCTATAGAACATGGGGTGAAATACTGGATTACAAGATGTGTGCCCCCCTGACTATAGTGCTAGGGTTTGGTTAGAGTTAAGGACCACACAGTGTGTGATCCTTATCACATGGTGTGTGAACCTCACTGGTTGAATCAGCATGCACTTTGGAAGTACACGAACACAAGTTGGAGTACACGAGCATGAACACGCCATGTACTACCACACGAACATGACTTGGAATACAGAAACTGGTACATGTACACTGCTTCAGTACACGAACACATCCAGACAACATGATCAATATGTCATGTGTGTCTATACGTCATGTACTCATTCTACATGTTGTGTATATGGAAATTACATGTCGTGTGAGGTTCTTCCACATAGGCAAGACATTTGATAATTGTACACACTATGTACCCCCTGGGGAAACACCGTGTATTCCCATCAAGAGTGCTTAAGGATTTTTGTTTTCCTATTTTGGAACAGTACAGGTTTAGTGTATTCTCGTGGTCCTTTCCTAGAGGGTAGCATGAAACATTACATCTACATCACTGGATTATGATCCCCTCTAGAGGCCAAGTCATAGATACAATTTTGGTGTCCCTCCGTGAGACTAGAGTGCGATCATATATCATCCCTAGTTGGAGTTTTTGGAATTAGTGTGACCTCCCTGAGGATGGAGTCGATCCTCCATCTAGAAGGCCACATTGGTAGGGTTTGTGGAATCATTGACATATGATCCCCTACATAGCAGGTTGATCCAGACTGGGTTTGTGGTGTCCCACATTGGTTTTGGGTGTGACCCCTGTCTATATATCATGGTCTCCTTAGACCAGTGAGCTTCCTTGGGTAAGTACCAATGACCCAGACCGCTTCGTCAAGTGTTTCCACTGGTATCATGGCTCATGGAGTGGGTTCTCATGGAACGAGAATTGCTTCGAACTGAATCATGTGTCTAATAGTTGGTTGTGACCACTTGATAGTGCAATGTCTCTCCTAAGTGTATCTGGTTTTTCCCATTTCTATCATACATATATTAATATATATTGTATTGATCTTACCATACTTGGTGATTAACGTGTAGTGTTTTCGAGGTGTCCTACTAAGTATTGTTTTACTCACCCCTACATGGGATTTTCCCGACGTGTCGTGTCTTGTTCAGACGAAGGCCATTTTGACGATATCCTAGGAGGACATGGAGAAAGTGGAGTGTAGTTAGAGCTTGATAGAATGAAGTGTTTTTCGGGAGCATAATTTTGACTTAGTCCCCACCCTTGGAGAAGGTTTCACTCTTTATAGTTTTGGTTGGGCTTGTTTTGGACCGTTTTCTATTTACAATACTTTTACTGTAATACGTTTTTATGGGATCTTAGATGTATGAATAAATTCTTTTAGTTGTTTTACATTTCATAATTATGTGGGTTTGGAGATGTGTGTGTGTGTACATGTACTTTAGGCTAATGACTCCCATTTATGGGATATTCCAACTTAGTACTGGTCGCCGACCCCTATCCTATTAGAGGCGGTCTTGGGGTAGTCACAGGTTAGACCCCAGTGGGTCGGGTCATGACAGAGTGGTATCAGAGGAGTCTGTTCTACCTTAGGACATGAGTCTGTGAGATTGGTTTGGGGAAACTGTGTTAAGTGTTTTGAGTTCATCTTTCAGGATAGGGAATCCAGTGTTAGTGAGGCTGCCTATGTATCCATACACCAGGACTCTAATCAACTTCTTTTCAACTCGGTAAATGAAAAGATTGGTTGTAGGGGAAAAAATGGTACATGCATCATATAGGATTAGAAATTTTTTCCATGTCCTTCTTGAGGCAGCTCCCCATATATACTATTTTGACTGTAGTATATCTTATTTCATTTAAGGATACCTCCACCTAGACAAAAATCTAGGATTCCACCGCATGATCATGAGAATGATCCACCTAGTGACGAGGCATTAGTATAGGGGCTTGTACTAAAGATAAAAACTTCGGGTGGTTTACCAGCTATACCACCACCCATTGAGCAGCAGCTAGTACCATCACTACCAGCTGAGGATGCACACAGGATGAGTGCATTGCACAAGTTTCAGAGGCAACGAACTCCCAGGTTTTGGGGTGAGTTAAAACCCTAGATGGGTGAAGACTGGCTAGAGGAAGTCACCCGCATTTCCCGCTTTGTGAGGATGCATGCCAATCAGATGAAATTCATTACCGCGAGTCTTCTTCAGGGATCTGAGGGGAAATGGTGGAGCTTGGTGATTCAGTCACATGATGAGACATCTCTCTCCTGGACATACTTCTAGAATCTCTTCAGATAGGAGTTCTATTCGGCCACATTACGATTAGAATGCATACAAGAGCTTATTCATCTTTAGTAGGATAATATGACCACGAAAGAGTATTCAATGAGTTTTACTAGTATCTCTCATTACTCCTTGGATATGGTATAATAACAGTTATTTAGGGATAATAATTTTGAGTAGGGATTGTGCCAAGACATCAGGACATCAATGGTATCTCTTAGCATTTCCACCTATACTGGGGTACTTTAGCGATCCCTACTGGTAGAACGTTTTCTGGAAGAGAATACACCAATAGTTGGAGCAAGTAGTGGGAACCTAGTAGTTGATACCTCGATAGTAGGTTTCCTATGGAAGTTGTAGGGATCCAAGAGGGTCACACACTTCAAGAGGAAATCCCAGGACTTAGGGTCAGTGGTTCATGGCTCTCAAGGTGGATTGAATCAGCCTAGAGATAGGCGATGTTTCTCTTGTGACGGCCGAGGACATCTAGTACAAGATTTCCTGACCTGATGTACAACTGATCATGATATGGTCGAGGGACCTCCGAGATAGAGACAGAGGAAGGATCAGTGTGGTCAGTAGGGCAGAAGATGTGGTAGAGGAGTCTAAAGGGTTTTAGGAGGTAGTCGAAGGTTCGGCCTATTACCACCACCACCCCCAAGTGGTCCACACCAGACTTAGGGAGATGGTGGGTAGGGGCGAGGCTAACTATAGGCTATGGAGGCCTATGAACCTATGGCTCTAGGAATTATATGAGGTATGATCTGTTTCTTTTCTACCTTAGCTATAGTATTGATAAACACATGTGCTATTCATTCTTTTCTTTCTAGGAATCTTGGTCAAGAGTCGAAGATTCTGGTTGAACTGTTGAATCAACCCTTACGCTTAGAGAATCCTACTATAGGAGACCCAATGATCATGAACTGGTGACAATAGTGTGACCTAACTCTTATAGGTGAGATTTTCTATTGGGATCTCTTGGTAGTGGCGTTAAGGACTTATGACATAATTCTTGGTATGGACTAGTTATCTATAGTTTATACCCAGATTGACTGTTTTAGGAGAAGAGTGTGGTGTGTCCATAGTGATGGAACTGGGTTTTCCTTTTCCAATGAGAATGAAACCCAAGTGGTGTAGGATGGACTCACATATCATAGGGTAAATATGATTACTCATCATTTGGGTAGACTGAACCTCAGTTTGGTAGATGTTACGAGTCCTTAGTTTCTTGCAGTGGTAGTAGAGTATGTGGATGTCTTTCCTAAAGATGTTCCAGGTTTACCTCCCCACTGAGAGATATACATCGATATTTATTTATACCCCAAGACATCACCAATGTATATAACTACATATTAGATAGATCCTGCAGAGCTTCATGAGGTGAGGGTGGAGTTGGAGGACTTGCAGAGGAAGGGATTCATGAGACCCAGCGTTTCACCCTTGGCAGCCCCAATTTTTTTTGCCAAGATGGCAGACAAGAGTTTGAGGTTATGTGTAGACTACAGATTTTTGAATCATGTGACTGAGAAAGAAAAGTATCCACTTCCAAGGATTTATGACCTCTTTAATCAGTTAAAAGGGGCATATTGGTTCTCTATGATTGACCTCAGATTAAGCTATCACCAGTTGTGAGTACGCAATGAGGATGTACCAAATATGGTCTTCAGATGTGGTTATGGTCATTATGAGTACTTGGTTATACCATTTAGTGTGAAAAATTCCCCAGCAGTGTTCATGGGACTCATGAATTGGATCTTTTAGACTTTCTTAAACCGGTTCATGGTAGTCTTCATCGATGATATCATTGTGTACTCGACATTTGAGGAGGAACATGAAAGACACTTAAGGATAGTTATAGAGATACACTGATAGAACCAGATTTACAAAAATCCTTCTAAGTGACATTTCTAGATTTAGGAAGTTCACTTTCTAGGAAATGCTATCTCAGTAGATGGAGTGGTATTAGAACCAAACAAGGTTGAGGTAGTGTTAGCATGTTAGCCACATATGATCATGATAGAGGTGTAGAGCTTCCTTGGGTTAATAGGATATTACTAGAGATTCATACATAATTTATCTAGGATATCAGCACCCAATAAATCTTTAAATCGAAAGGGAAACCTTTCACGTGGACAGAGAAGTGCCAGCAGGATTTTCACCAATTAAGGAAGAGTTTGAAAAGAACTATAATATTTAGATTACCGGAGGAGGGTTTCAAGTACATAGTGTTCTGCAAAGCATCATGACCTTGGCTTGGTTGTGTCCTGATGCAGAGCCAAGAATTTATTGACTATGGTTTATTCTAGTTGAGACCACATGAGAAGAACTATGCAACCCACAATCTTAATTTAGCACCAGTAGTCTTCACTTTGAATATGTGGTGACACTACCTGACAGGCAATCATTTATCATCTATTATAATCATAAGAGTCTCAAGTATATCTTCTCTCAGAAGGATCTTAGCTTGAGAAAAAGGATACGTCTAGAGTTACTCCAAGACTATTACTTTGAGATTGTATATACTCCTGGGAAGGGGAACATGGTGGAAGATTCTCTCAGCAGGAGATCTAGTTCACAGTTACTGAATGAGGCATCAGATCAGTTGGCCTCATTGTAGTTATCCTTTGTGGATGAATATGGATAATCTTACCTCTAGTTGATGGTTTTTACCCCTCCAATATTAAAGTGATTCATAGAGGAACAACTTGGGTATATTGATTGTGAGACCTTATACTCTCATAAATCCATAGGCAGGATCCTGATGGATTTCCTAAAGGTGGGGAACACATCGTTCTTTTAAAAGGACTCATTGTGGTAACAATGATGTTGCAGGAGGAGGTTTTGAGATAATTTCATACATCTCCCTTGGTGGTATGTATGGGTGTGGAAAAGATGTACCAGGACCTCCAATGTTAGTTTTGGTGGCCAGGGATGATGAAAGGAGTTGCAGAGTTTGTCTCTTAATGCCTTAATTTTCAATAAGTGAAGGATGAGAACCATGTTCCAATAGGTTTAGCTCAACCCCATGATGTTCCGTAATATAGGTGGGATGGTATATCTATAGACTTAGTGATATTATTACTACATATGTCTAGGAGACACGGTGCCATCTAGGTAATCATAGCCTGACTCACCAAGTCAGCCCACATATTATCAATTTAGGAATAGAGTTCAGTAGATAGGTTGGGATGCCTCTACATGTAGAAGATAGTTCAAATCCATGGAGTTACATCGATGATTGTTTGTGACCATGATTCTCTCTTTATATAACAATTGTGGAAGGTATTACAAGAGGTGTTTGAGACCCAATTATGCTTGAGCACAATGTTCCACCCACAAAATGATGGCCAAAAAGAGTGGACCATCCAGGTCTTAGAGGACATGCTGTGATCTTGCAAGTTAGATTTTTTACACAGTTGGAAGGATCACCTACCCTTAGTGGAGTTTTTATACAAAAATTTCTACCATTCCACCATTGGCATGGCACCATTTGAGACTTTTCACAGGTGACCCTGTAGGTCACCACTTTGTTTGACTAATCTAGGTGATTCATCACTCATGGTCCTAGAGTTGGTGAGAGCTACAATAAAGAGGGTTTAGATCATCTAGGAGAGAATGAAGACTACAAAAAGCTGTCATAAGTCATATGCAGATAGACGATGGATACCTCTAGAGTTTGAGGAAGGAGACTATGTGTTTTTTCGGGTTTCACTTCAACAAGGATTATGATGATTTGTCTAGGGAGACAAGCTATATCCAAGATTCATCGGTCTTTTCCAAATACTATGTAGATTTGATGAGGCATCATACCTCTTAGCTCTACCTCCGTAGTTATATCGGGTACATGATGTCTTCTACATGTTGTAGATGAGGAGGTACATGCATGAATCATCATACATTATTGACTTGGGAGATCTAGACATCGAGGATGGATAAATTTTTTTTGAGTACCCAGTAGAGATTGAGGATCAATAGGAGAGGATCCTTCATGCGTGATATATTCCTTTGGTGAGTGTCTGGTGGCTGCACATGAATACCTAGGAGAGCATATGGGAGTGGGAGGCTCAGATTCATGCTTAGTACCTTCATATTTTTGAGTAGCCATTATTTTGTCTTTTTAAGATGTAAATCCCCAAGGTGGGGAGAATTTCATGTCTTATATTTTCCACATATTATTTTTAAATAATATATGGATTTATTTCAAGAACATGTTCTAAGACGATGTGCGATTCCGACACTTGGTGTGTCTAGAATAAATTTTTGAAATGTATTAAAATATTAAATAGAACGCCTGCACGATTTTCCTGGAAAAGTGAAATAACTCTTAAACGGTTGACCAAATTAGAAATCTGAGGGCACCATTGAGTTCAGAATGACAGTTTTACCCTAGATGCAACCAAACATTGGTCGATGCTGATTTTTTTGTGAAAAAGACATCACAGGTGTAAAATGAATAAAATAATTTAAATAAATTATTTAAATTCATTTGTGTTGACAAACCAGATTGAAAATATTTAAATATATTTTTATGTCATAATTCTAGGGTTCGCTATATAACCCTGGAATCCTCTGAAGAGTTGTTGGATAAAGATCTGGAGAATCCTTCCTGATGAACGATGATGGATCATGGACCAATGATCGATGCACATCAATTTTGAAGGATCTCACCAATTAACGCAACACAACATCATTATTCATCAGTGTCCGATCAAAATTGAGGTATGGCATGTGTTTCATTTTTTTAATTATCAATTATTAATTTCAATGATGAACATGAATCAATTGACCAACAAATTGATTCATGGATCATGCGTATTGTGGGATGGGATTTATTTTGTGGGGATTTAATGGGAGAATTTCTTTTGATCAAGTTATTGATGGATTTAGTTTTCATTCTAACAGTAATGAACCAAGATCTACATGAACATCGATCAAGTTTCATTCCTCTGGATTGATTGTTATTTTCTCCCCCAATTCTGCGATTCACCATGAGCACTCTTCATTGGCCCGAGGTTCAACTATTACCGATCAATTGATCATTGCACACCCATTTCTTGGTGAAATGATCTGATATTGTAGATATGGGATTAGAACTCCATGATAGATGTGCGATGATAGAGATAGAGTGATCTATATGACAGACAATCCCCAAATTCGTGTTCTTTGGCACACAATGAAGAACGACGATTTAATCAATTTTGCGAGTAGATCCGACAATGGGATGAATTTTTAGATGATGACAAGGCTTGGACGAGTTTTGATCTTTGATTTCATGGCGAATAGATCACCGGATTGATGTCCTAAGTCATCAGATCCAACATGAATGTAGAATATGAGATTCTGGAAAATTCCACAGAACGTGGCATGTAATATAGGATTACATGGCGTGTGCCCCCCGGATGGGGCACTAGGGGTTTTCTGGAGTTAAGGACCACATGGTGTGTGACCCATATCACATGGGGTGTGACCCCTGTCACATGGTGTGTGACCCTCCCCGGTTGACTCGGCGTGTAATTTGGAAGTACACAGACACAGGTTAGGGTACACGGGCACAAACATGCCGTGTACTCCCACACATACTTGACTTGGCATACACAGACCAGTACACAAACACAACTTTGGTACATGGAAATATCCAAGTGACACAGGTAGGATATCATGTGTCTCTACATTCTGTGTACTCATTATATATTCCATGTATATAGAGACTACATGCCATGTGAGGTTCTTCAACACGGGAAATACTTGGGATAGTTGGACATGATGTGTACCCACTGGGACATGCCATGTACTCCCATAAAGAGTGCTTTAGGATCTTCAATTTTCTAGTTTGGACCAGTATAGGTTGAGTGCATTACCTTGGTCCTTTCCTTGTGGGTATCATGTGGCATTACATCCACATCACTAGATTTTGACCCCATCTAGAGGCCAAGTCTCATATAGAGTTGTTGCGTTCCTCCATGAGGATAGAGTGCGATCCTCTATCATCCATAGTTAGAGTTTGTGGAAATAACATGACCTCCCCGAGAAAGGTGTCAATTTTCCATCTAGAAGTCCATATTGAAAGGGTTTGTAAAATCATTGACATACGATCCCCTACGTAGAGGGTTGATCCAGACTGGTTTCGTGGTGTCCCACAACGGTTCTAGTAATGACCCCCTATCTGTGTATCATGGCCCCCTTAGACTAGTGAGCTTCCTCAGATAGGGAACAATGACCCAGACCTCTTTATCGAGTGTCTCTGATGGTAGCATGGCTCATGGAGTGGGTTCCTATGGAATGAGTGTTGCTTCAAACATAATCCTATGGCTGATAGTTGGTTTTGACCACTTGATGGCATGGTGTATCTCCTGAGTATATCTAGCTTTTTCCATTTATGTCATACATATATTTCTATATCGCGTATTGAGTTGAATATACTTGGTGTTTCTCATTTAGTGTTTTGGGGGTGTCCTACTGAGTTTTGTTATACTCACCCCTGCACGGGATTTGCCTTCACATGTCATGTCTTGTGCAGATGACAACCATTTTGATGGTGTCCTAGGAGGATACAGAGTGGGTGGAATGTAAATGGAGCTTGATAGACTGAGGTGTTTACCGGGAGCATACTTTTTACTTATTAATTTCCCTTAGAGAATGTTGGACTCTTTAATGTTTTTGTTGGTTTTTTTCCCATTTTCTATTTATAGTACTTTCATTATCATACTCTGTTTTGGGATCTTAAATTTATGCATGTATTCTTTCAGTTTTTTTACATTTCATCATTTTGTGGGATTGGATATGTGTTCATGTGTATAGGTACTTTAGGATAAATCCTCCCATTTGTGGGATATGCTTACTCGGTGCTGGTCTCTATCCCTTAACCTATTAGAGGTGGGCTTGAGGCAGTCACAGGTCGAACCCCGATGAGTTGGGTCGTGACATTTAAATCATTAATGATATTTCAATATATCTAGTTTGTAATAATAATAAAGTTTCTCATTACAACTCCTATTCTAGAGGGTTGGTCATTGATATAATCACCACATTATCCTTTGTACCTAAGGTCAACTCAGTTTTTATGGTTCTATCCATCACTAAAACCAAAAGGGTTAACATGAGTCATAAAACATTAACAATAAAGGGGTATTATAATGAATAAAATTCACCCTTAAAACATCTTTCACTTTCAAAATAACACATTGTACTATAGTTCCTTTAGTTAAACCTGTATAAATATTAGTTTATACTAGGTTAATTTATGTTGGGTTATATTATACTTCTCAAACTAATACATAAATGTAATGAGTAATTCAATATTCATAGTGGTTTATAAGTAGCATATGATCAACAAAAGCATACCCCTTATGGGTTTCAAAATAGGTGTGCATTAAGGGTGAATTCACCATGCACCATAATGATGGTTGAGATATACTTGACCAAAATTGATTAGGGTTATTACCACTAGATGAATCTGTTCCCAGACAATATCCACTTGTAGTATCCATATAAGGACTTATTTATTGGAAAACCATTTACTCAATACTTTACAAATATTTTAGGATTTCATCCTATATATAGACTCATACCTAGGGTTTTTACTAAGTTTATATAAACCTAACACCAAAGGTATCTAATATAATCTACAAATATAACTAAACTAATATAAAAAATAACTAAACACTCCTATGATACTAAATGAAGAAACCCATGATAACCATGGGAAAAATAAAACATTAATATTATAATTTAAATAACACATCTCACAAACAGTTTTAAAAACCATGGACCAAAAGGTTTAGTGTCTTGGAGATTATCCACTTAAACATATTATTTTACTAAAACTATGAACATTTATATATAATCATGGTCCTCTAGAACCTTTATTATACATCACATGATATAATTATATTCATAGCCTGGGGAAAGGAAACATAATAAATGAGTGAGATTAAATGCTCATTAAGGAAAAACATATCATAAACTATCATATCATAAACACAAGGAAGAAATCTATAAATACTTAAATATATTAATAAAAGATCATAATACCATAAATGATTATCAAAAACATTATAAAGAAATAAAATATCATAAAATTATCATCAAGGAATCATAAAAACAAGCCATGTTTCTAGATATATATAAATAACCAAAAGCACGAAAACATTACATAAAAGTATAGAATAATTTAAAAGTATGGAGTAACCATGAATAAATGGTATAACATGATAAATATATAGATTATTTGGAACAATAAAAAAATTATTTTTATCTTTATGAACCTAGCTACCTGGAAACCCGTCAACTCCTAAAATTTTTAGTAGATCTAAACACCATCACACTCACCCATTATGAACCTATCTACTCACTAGCATATTTACACATAAAAATGTGAGTAGATCTTAATGACATCACACTCACCCTTTGTGAACTTGGTGACTTTCTAACTCATTGAAAAATAAAATTATGAGTGTATCTTAACTCTATCATGCTAACCCTTTGTGAACCTAGCTATTCGCTAACCTATTCACACATAAAATTGTGGTTAGATCTTACCTCCATCACACTCACCCTCTGTAAACATAGTGATTCATTAAATTGTTCACTTAACATTTATATCTCATGAGATATAATACATTACCCAATGCATTGGAGGGAGATACACATACCACCCATTTCATAATCCATACATTTGTGTGCCACTTGAGAAAAATAATCCTCACATCATAAAATAATCCATAGAACTAAAATGGGTTTCATGAAAATTTGAAATCATCATATATTGAACTCATGGAAAACATGGTTTTCTTAATACTTTCCAAAAAATTATATATCATGAATATAATAAATAAAAAGATATCAAAAATATTATTTTTATAAAGGAATATTATTATAATAACATATATAAGGTGATAAAAAAATCACTTTATGAATGACAAACCTTATAGGTTTAATAGATGTGAAAATACAAAAGTTTTCATGAAACCTTTTAAAACATTGAAGTGAAAATTTAATTCAAAAACATACTTTTTAAGGGAATGATAATACTTTTAAAAACCTTAATATAAAGGGTTAAAAATAAAACATCCTTGAAAATACATAAATTTTATCATAAAGTAAAAGTGAAAATAATTTGAAAATTTATACTATTAAAAGAATCTATAATAAAGGAGACTTAAAAAGGGATGCGGTCTTCAATAAAGGGATGTGAAAAGACTTAAAAAAAATTTAATTTTAAAAATAATCATTAATAATTCTGAATAAAAAAATACATAAACTTTTAAAAAATGGATGTGAAAATAATTTTAAAGCTTTTACTCTTAAAAGAACATTTAATAATGAAAACTTGAGAAAAAAATAATGTTTTAAAAAAAGGGAAGAGGAAATACATGTTAAAATTTTAATTTTAAAAATAATATTTAATAATGGAACCATTAAAAAGATATAGAGGTTATGAAATGAAAATTTGGATTAGATGATAAAACATCATAATTTTAAATAATGGAAAAATATTTTTATTTTATTTTAAAATATACTTTTTTTGAAAACTTGTATCATTAGAAGGACAATGAATAATTTTATATAAAATGAAATAAATGAAATAAAAGTATCATTATATATAAAAAAATTTCTTATTCCACTAGATAAAGGAGAAAATTTTTGGGAAGTAAAAACATAGACATGGAAGAAAAATCAATTATAAGAAATGAGAATTTTTCATAACAAAAATGATTTTTAATAAAATAATAAAATAATAAAGGAAGAAGGATTTGGTGTGAAATATGAATTCACAAAAAATAGAAGGTTTAAATAAAACATATCTTAAAAACAGGATATAATAGAAAAAACTTTAATGAATATAGTCAAATAAGAGTGATTATAACCTAAGGAAAAGACTTGGGTCATGAAAATATGTTGCAGCCTTTGAAACATTTGAATTAGAATCCAATGCGAGGTATAAAATTAAATAAATAAATAAATAAAATAAAATATAATATTAAAATGATATTGAATTCCAATAGGGAAATATTTACACCATTTAAATTGAAACATGGTGTGTAGTTGAATCATGTCTCATGGAATTCATATTTGAGACAAAGAAATCCTTACTCTTTAAGAAACATTTTAATAAAAACCACTTAAAATAGGGAGGGATTTAAGTTGTGGTTAAAATAACAATAAAATAATAATACATGAAATTAAATATAAAATTAACAGTATATACACCATTTAAAATAAAATAGATGAATAATAATTCCTATGTCGCAAAGAAGGATGTTTTGAGACAAAATCCTCATGTTGTCTCCTTTCTCAGTTAATGACCCTCTAACTTCCTATAAAACAAACATCTATACCTTAATAATATATTTATTAAAATTATTCATATATTTTACCTCTCATATTATTCATTTATAATTATTTATTATGGCTATAATGGTTAGTTATATCTTATTTCGACCATTGGGTGTCAATCAATTTAACCATTTTCACACATTTTATAATGTTGATGTCATTACCCATACTTTTAAACCATGCTCAAAATTATTATATAAATTTATATAATATAATATATATCTCATATTGATTTATAAATCTCTTATATCATTCCAAAAAGTGTTTTACTTATGTTGTGTGAAAATGGAATTGGTGTTGGCTTACTTCAATGATTTTTGTAAACAAAAAATGATAATTTAACAATTTTTTAAATAATTAATGTAATATTTCAATAAAAATATACAAAAAATTAATTAATTAATTAATTATAGTAAAAATAGTTTTACTATTCTCATATAAATCCATTCTCAAATTTTAAAGCATTGTCCAAATAGGTGGTTACATCCACCCAAACATGTGAACGCTTTAACTAGATTGGGGAGTCAGGTTAGTGAGGTGTTTCTTTTTTACATAAAATCCTTATAACAGAAGAATAATGATATTAATTTTTTAATATGGTAAATTATATTTTATTATTTTTTTATAATGAATTAAAAATAAGAATAAGAAGAAAAAAACGATTCTTCATTGATGCATTAGTTTGTGCCCACACACAATCAGAACTCTTTTTTTAAATTGGATTGAAATGAATAAATAAGGGTTATACCACTAATATAAAAACATATCAGTATAATAATTATATTTATTTAATAATATTATTATAGTAATAAGATATTTTCAATAGTAAGATCAAGAATGAAAACTTAAGAAGAATATAATACTTATATTGGAGACTTGATTTTTCCTTGGAAGTCCCACTGAAATTAATGTCATTTTGATTACTAATGGTGTCTAGTGGATTTTGAAAGTGTGAGAGGGTTCTAGGGGGAGAGAATTGTTAGAGTTTCAATGAGAAATTCTGAGGTTAAGCATCACTTTTAAATGGTGGAATTGGTATCCTTTTATAAGAGAATAAAAGGAAATTTTTGGAAACATTCATTATTTTTCAATAATGTTATGACACTATTCAAATTAAAATGACTAAAAAGTGGATAAAATTGGGGTGTAGGATAAGATAAATTTTATATTAATCTCAAAAAATTATTTTAAAATATGTCTTTAATAATTTTTGTCTATTTACCCTTAGTAAAATAATTTTTACTAATTTTACTTTATACTGAGGTTACTAATTTTTATCCTTAGTAATTAATTTTGATAAATAAATAATTGAAATTATTACCTAACTTTAACCTTATAATTTTAAATTTTAAAATCATTTTATCATATCAAATTTATATATGTTTCAAAAATTAATTTTAAAATAAAACCCACTTAATCGTGTACAAACAATTATTAGAAAAAAGTTGTTTTTCAACATTAAATTTATATATAAGATAAAAAGTTATTATTACTGATATTTAATTAAATAAATTAATTTATAAAAAATAAAATGAAATTTATGTGGATCTAAATGAATTCCACGACCGAACCCACCTTGAAAATACACCATTTAAAGAAAATACCTAAAACAAATTTTATTAAACTAACATTTTTATTTTGTTCTAAAAATGTTGGACATGGTATTTATATTCTCAAATAATATATTAAAATGCATAATTTTCTTCCTTAAATACATGTTTTATTATTTTAAAGTTTTTATAATCTTATATGATAATCTTACATAGTTATAAAGTCATAAAATTTTTAATTTTCACAAAAACTGTATTTTTAACTAAAAATTATTTTTTTAGAAAAAAAATTAAATTTTCATACTATGTAAATTTTCACGATAGGAGTTAAAAAATAAATTTTATTTTATGAGATTTTTTATTTTAAAATTTATAAATTCATTTTTTGAAAGAAGGTACAATATTAAGAAAATGACTTTTATTATAACCTTTTTCAAAATTAACTCATATTTATTATTCATCTGCAAAAGGTAATAGCTATTAATGGTATACCATCATAGTGTTTTTTATAGAATTATTAATAATGTATTCTTAATTTGTTTTGTTTTTTTAGATCGAGTGTTGTGTGTGAAAGAAGTTGTATAATATAGTATATATTTTAAGGGATCCAAAATTTTGGTATGTTACAAAGTATATCTTGAAGAATATAACTTTAGAAGTTCTCCATTACACACTTTAAATTTCATCAAAATATTTATTATTCTTGAAAAATAAACACCATTGATTTTTATATCTTTTTAAAATGATACTTTTAATGAATAAGTTTTTTCATTTCATTAATTCCTAAAGCCAAGAATATTTTTTGAGGGACTTAATCCACTGATCAACAACCCATAAATGGTAGTTAAATTAAATAATGGAAGATTATGTCACATAAAATGATCCAAAATAATTGCATCAAAGTGTGGAAAAACAGGTTTATCCATATAAGAAATGTTATTCATGATAATTGGAGTTAGAAAACCTAATATGTTCATGATATTCTCTACTCCAACACCAGCTATTTTAGCTTGCTCAGTAGGGAAATACCTACATTGACTATGGGTATTGATTCCCTTCATTATACTAGGAACAATACATCAATAGTTACATACATGGAATTAGCTAATAATAATCATGAATATTGAGACATAAAATAAAAATACTTTTGATAGTAAAAATTATTATATATGCTAAAGTATTTTCCTAATTCTCATGTTTTCTATGTTCATTTAAAATATATGTCCCAGGGTTTGTACTAAAATTCCTCTCATACCAACAACAACACCTAAAATATAGTAACCTAGAGTTAGTGTTTAATTCATTACATTGGTATTATATACAAGGGATCATACCATCTAGGATTGATTAGTTTAGAAATATTATAAAATTGGATACATATATGATTAACATATTTAATTTTAAATATAAAATCATATAATAAGAAACATTATTATGTTATTTAAATAATTCAATACATCCTTCTTCATATCCTAAGGAAAGGAAAGGAATTAAAGGGTGGTCTTAGATGATCAGAAATGGTTACATACAATGAAATCTATCATGACTAAATAAACCATAATCAATATGGTAGAGTGGATAATCAAAAAAAATCCCATTAAATCAACATGTTGAGTTCATAATACATCCATGGATAATATCAACATAGAAATCACATGGATAATGGAAACTAAATTCTTAATAACACAAATTGATAGATCTATACATTAATGATCATACCATCAAGGCATCGACCAAGATATCATGAGTCTTATCTTTAAGACCTCATCCAAGAAATTATTATTAACAAATGTGTAGGTGTAAAAACATTTCCTATTTAATATAAAATTCATATTGTCTTATTGCATGAGACCTGTCAACGCATCAAGGTGTTATATATAATCTCCCCCATTACTTGAACATCCTATACATTCCAAAAATATTTAATGATAAAAAAATTCATTCTAAAAAATCTTTATAAATAAAAACTTATTTTTATTAAATCAATAAAATTAAATCTTTCCCCATACATTGAAATAAATTTCTTAATATATATCTTTTAACTAATACATTATATAGAAATTTTATATGGTTCAGACAACATAAATGTGGTAGAAATAACACTATTTAAATCCATAATATATAAGATATTAAAATATGGGAGAAAATAATGTATAATAAAATATATCATCTACCTTATTATATATTCATATATTTGAAAATGATAATGTTTCTCATGTGTATATATGTATCACAACATATACGAAGCGATGTCGGTCATTTTTCTATTTCCACCATTCATGAATGATTATAAAATTGTACATAATGGGTAAAAATTATATTTAGGACATTATTTAAATCCTTGATTTGGTGTAACCATTTCATAAATCCTTTAACTAGTAATTATATATTTATAAAAATCAATGTAAATTACTGATGAAAAAATAATTACACCGCTACGTGGAGACTGTAAAACATATGTATGCATGAGGGATGAATTCGTTTTCCATATGATAGTTAGAAGATAGAAAATTGATATACCATTAACATAAAAATATCTCAATATGGTGAATATATTTATATAATTATGTTAAGATGTTTATTGAGGAGGTTTAAGTAGATTGTAACTTGAAAATGTTTGGTAAGAAATATACATCTTCTTTCTCTAACCTCCATTGGTTACACATTAATCCTACTTGAAGTGGTATTTTTGTGAGAACAAGACCTCTAAGATGTGGTGAGGGATACTAGGATGTTATTTATTTATGTTTCGGTTGAGCTATATTTCTCAAGCAGTGTAGAGAAGATAGGATTTGGGTTCCCTTTTACATGTGAGGTGGGTGGGAAACTTGTAAATACTTGACACTTTATTTTAAAATATAAGTCTTATTCAAATATATTGGATAAATATTTTTATGGATTCAAATATGGTAAGGTTAATTTTGAAATAATACCATCCAAGGAGGGTTAAGAATGTGTTTTGTATTATCTTAAATCCTTATTCAATTATTTAAACCCTTTTATCTTATTTTACCCTTAACCAAGTGATGCATATTTACCATGGATACTGTTAATTATGAAAAAAATTAAGTTGAACTTATTATATAATATCAATTAAACTGATTGAAAATATTTAATCCATCTCAAAAGATTCAATTTATAGAAGTGGTATAAATAAATTTTAACATATTTCTATAAAATGCAATGAAACCCTTTTTTAGAAAAATATCTTTTTATGTATAAAAGTAATTTTACATCAAAATAAATTATAATATCAATTACAATAGAATTAATTGGACTATGTTAAATAAAATGATACATATTTTTTATTTATATGAAAAAACTTAATATAAACTTTTAGAAACTCTATTATGAGAGAATAACTAAAATTAATCTTTATTTGAACAAAAACATTAAATTGAATTCCAAAATATTAAGATTATATTTTTATGTTCAATAATATATTTTTTATGAATTATATTAATTATTAAAAATATATTTGTTCTAGAAAATATTTTCTCTAAACTTTCATGAACTTTTTATATCATTATAATTTCATAAAAGTTTATTTTTTTTAAAAAATTAGTATTGTTCAGTATTTATCTAAAAATAAACTACTTATTAAAAAATTTAGAAATTTAATATAAGCTAATGTTGACTTTATAAATTAAAAATTAAAACCCATTTCATCAAATTAAATTTATAAAATTTGGTAATTTATGTTTTAATAACATTTTTGAATAAAGCTATGTCCATTATGTTATAGTTTATTTTGAAAGAAAATATTACTTACAATAATTGAAGATTGGGAGTTATATTGGTGTTTTGTAAGTGAGTTCCTAGGTTAATTTTCCTCTAGAATTATTCCCTATGGTTTTACCCCATGATGTTCTTATTGAAGTTTGATTTTATTGGTACATCTATCAGGTTTATATGTTGTGGTATATTGATGGATCAGTATACCTTGATTATGGAATTTTGGGTATTCTTTTGAGTTATTCTTCATTTATGTGATTTTGAATATCCTTCTTGAGTAGTTTTTTGTGGTAGGTGGAGAATTATTATTTTCCATTATGGTTTTAGGAAACATATTCCTTAGTGAAATATCTCTCGTATGTGTGTTATATTTTATCTGATTATATTAGGTGAATTATAAATGGTAGGGAGACCTAGGATAGGCTCAGTGCCATTTATTCTTCATATATCCTAATTTTTTTTAAGTTTATAATTAGATATGGTTTATGATGTTGAAGATTTATATCTATTAGATTTTAGGAATCATGTTTTTGTATCATGCTCCTTTTTATAGACCTCTCTAATTTTTTACTAACCTAACAAACTCTTATAGTGGGATAAAAGGTGGTGGTGGTGTGAGATTTTTGTTTATATCCACTTGTAATAATGAAATGGATAGAGTTTTATTTGGAGAGATAAGTATTTTGTATCCCTTTAAAAAGTTTATTTTTTTGGAATACCATTGAATCCATGGATATGTAAGGTGGGGTTTATGCCCTTCACAATCCAATATTTTTAATAGATTCATGGGGGTAGAAAGAGACCTGGTGGGGGGAGAATTTTTATACCACAATGTCACATTTACAATAAATATTAATATATAGTGGAATTATTTTTAATTTTTGGTATTTTTTGATTGAAAATATTAATTTTTATGGGTTTTTCCTATTACATGTTTAAATAATAGTTTAATATAAAATCTGTAGGATTCCTTGGAAACTGAATAGAGTGTTGTTGTTCATATCTATGGGGCCTACATGGTAGGTGGACAATTTGGGAAACTGTGCAGCCAAACCATGTGATTTAACTTTACATATAGGGTGTTGGGGAATATATTTCACATTGTTTAGAAGAAATATGAGAGGTAACCATGTGAGGGGTTAATATTAGTTTTATTTCAAGGTACATGGGTGGTGTATATTTTGGTAGAATGTGCGGTTAAACCATGCAACTTCCTAGATTTTAGTAAAGTGCGAAATGTAATTCATACCCCTATTTTATTTTAAGCAGTTTGGATCTATTTTCCTTCACCTCTAATGTGGAAAACTACTAGAAGAGATCAAGGGATGTCCTATTTATTCCTCAATACAATCCATATTTTTTTTATTATTTTGAAAGAACACATTTTTGATTAGTGGGAACCTACAACACCATTCACGCCACACATACAACACAAAAAACCATATTCAAACTCAAAATTCATCATTTGAATTTCAAATTTAAAACTATAACCACATCACCTCCTTGGTCCACAACACCTCTAGCCACATACCCTGACACATATCAAACTCTCTATCATACCAAAAAAACGGTGGGGAACAACCACCAGAATCCATCATCATCGTTAAGAACCATATTCATCAGAAAACATAAAATAGAATACCATAGAACCTACACACACGCAAACTTGAAGCAAATCACCAGAAAGACCCAACCTTTTCACTTCAAAACATCACAGAGAACCAACCAACCATCTAAGCCACTAAAAAAATAGAAAGAAACCCTTGTCAAGGATGAAGCACCACCACCAAAGAGATCAGACGGAGAGCTGAAGAAAACCCCATGCCAGAGCACCTTCTGAAATGCCTTTGGCCACTAGAACAACACTGCCCAAATCCTCCTTATGAACCACCGCACCATACCAACTTAGACAGGAGTGTTGGACCTTGAATCCAGGATAGAGTTAAACAAAAAAGGACATGACATCGATCCGCACATAGTATGGAGACCGAACCAATAAGAAATCCAACCAACATGAACAAAACCAGCAAAATAAAACACCGATTCCAATGAGCAAAAATACCCTCACAAAACAAATATGACCGCATCAAGGATGAAAAACCGCCAAACCAGAACCTGAATTGCAAAATAAAAAAGGAAGAACTGGGAAAGGGGCTTAGTAGTGAGAGATGACCGCGAAACACCATCACCCCCCAAAGAACCGTGACGAACGCCGAATAGAAACAAACATGGGGTCCAGACAGTGGATCCGGTTGGCAGAGCAGCCATGGTTCACGTTGAAGAAACTTTTCGGAACCCTATTTATTCCTCATTGTTTCAATATCTTCTAAAAATTATACAAGTATGCAATTCAAGGTAAAACCTCATTTATTTTTCTTCTCTTTTCAGTTATTCAATTTCCCTTCGATTTTCATTTCTACCTCAAACCTTAATGGGTGTGATAGTAAAATTTAGGGTTTTTATGGGTATATTAATGGGTATTTTGTATTTTAATGGATGTGGAAGTCTTTCCTTTATAGGTTGTTCTTCCTATATAAAAGGAGAGATGTTTCTACACGGATAAGGTATGTATTTTTGTTCAATTACTCTATTTATAAATTTTATGAAATTTTTGGGATTTTAAAATTTATTTATTATCTATATATATCCATATATTATTATTTTGAAATATTTGTAAAATGATTCAAATGTTTTATAACCTTTCCATAGTGGATTTTAAATTAAATTACTATTATTCATTTGAACTAATTTTTTTATATACCAAGGGTTTGTAAAAATTATTATGAGGCTATTTCTAAATAATTTTGATGATAAATCAAGGGTTACAACCATTTTTTTTATTTTATAAGACTGTGAATCATGGTTTAGTGGTTTTTTTCAATTAAAGGGATGTTTAGTTTTTATGTTACTTATAATGGAGGAAATAATTTTTTAAAGAACTTATCCTTGATTTTATTTTCAATGGATGTTTTCAAATGTGGTTACTCTATTGGACTTAAAGGCCCATTTGGAACATAATAAAATATTTTCCTTTGTTTTTGTTAAAACAATGGTTTTATAACTTATAATTTAATGTTTGTTTTAAAATCTTAGTTAAAATTTTAAATAATGGGATTACATGGTGATTATGACACACTTATTTTGACTTCCTTGCCTTCTGTATTTTATATACTTTTCCTCTTTTTATGAGAAGGGAATTAAATTATTATTTTAAGTTTGTGTGATATGGAAAGGGGTCATTTAATGTGAGGGTGTTGGAGGTGAGATGAGATTTATTTTTTATGAATTTTAGATATATGCATTGATCTTTATTCTTGTTTGACTTACCACCTCCCCTTGGTCATGTCATTGGAGACCATGTAACTTGGTGAGAGATTTAGTGAATGTCATACTAAATTTTTGAGTATTTTCCAGTGATATCAAGTTTAGGTTATATTCATGATATAGTAGAGTGCCTTAGTTATACTACAAGATCTAGTTTAAAAGAGTACCATTATTAGATCTTGGGAGATAAATAGTATGAGTATCCCAGTTAGACTATGGGAGATTACTAGGATGGGTTCCCCAAATTAGATTATGAGAGATAATTAGGAAGAGTGCATCAGAGTAACTATTGGAAGTAATTGAGAGCTTTAAACTTTTAAAACCCAGTATAGTATGGATGATAATTCTACTTGTTTATGTGAGAGATCGTATCGCGTTAGAACCTAGGGAGTTCCCCATGATTCTTATTCTCTTAATGATGATGACACAAATGGTATTTATACTACACACATTGACTGTATCATCTTATTATCATATTGTTTGTGTAGAAACATTTATATTATTATCATTAATTTATATTATGTTTTCTTGAAATTATGGTGTCCATTGTTTATGTAACTTCCTTTTATTATTACATTGTTTAATTTTCAACTTGTTTTGAATTTTTTTTTGGAAGGATTTGAATGAAGAAAATGATTTTGTTTGGTTTTTAAAATATTAGAAGTCCACTATATTTGAAGTTTTAATGTTTTATCTATTTTTAAAGGTATATTCCACCCTGTGGTTGATTAAAAACGTACTTTTGAAAGAATGTTTTCAAGGGAGATTTTGGATATTTTACTTGAGTTTTAAAATATTATTTTCAATCCTAATGTCACTTTTGTTTTATAAAAAGGTTTTAACTTGATATTTGGAGAGTTTTTATATGTATGATAATTTTTTTCATAAAATTTTCTTTTGTAAAACATTATTTTAATTTTTTTTTCAAAATTAAATTTCTAAAATGTTTTATGAATGTAATGGAATGTACCCTTTTGTGAGATCATATAGGGCTTGTTAGCTTATATCCTACATACACAACAATGTATGTTTGTATGCAAACCTTATGTTTTATATAGCTTTCCATTATATGATCCCATGTTGGATGTTGTTTGAGTAGTCCATATATGGATGTATAGTTATGGTGAGTGACCATGGGTCACATAAATATGTTTGAGTATCCTCTCATGTGGTTTTTTGGGATACTTTTATATTATCTAATTTAGCATTTATACCTTACATTTATTCATTCTTGTTATCATTACCATGATGTATTTTTTGGTTTCTATTCTATCTAATCTAATTAGGTATTTATTTTTGATGTTCTACATCTACATAAATGGGTTTTATCATTTCCATTGATTAAGTATAAATTGGATGTTTATATTAATTATTCCATAGTTTGATTATTATTATATTTAAACTATTTATTTCACATTCATGGATGTACAATGTATAAATGCACTATTCTATATTCATGGTTATTTTATACTATTTATTAATTTTTATCTAAGGGTGAATCAATTACCACTTAGTAGTTATTATATTCCCTAGGAGTAGTTTTCTACTCATGGGTGATTGTGAATGCGCATCAAGCCTTGTTAAGTATTATCTTAGGTGATGGGTTAGGTTGACTCTTGATGTTTTATTACAAATACTAGGGAAATATATAAGCTATAACATGAATTAATTCATAAAGGAGAGACCACCAAACTAAAGGAGATAGAAAATAAGAAGCACAACTTATTCCAGAAAGGAATCAAGTAAAAACCTTACATAGAATATAAAACAGGTGAGAAACATAAGGAGTGATATAAGATTATTCTATTCCAAATCAAAGAAATGATAGAAATATTATGTTATAAAACTTAAACATAATAAAAAATTTTAATGATAGTTTTAATAATGAAACCCACTTCGGGTCATGTAATCTCCTAAGCCTACGGGCCATGTAATCTCTAAGCCTACGAGCCTTGTAAGGGTTCCCCCTCATCCCTTGAAAGGGGGGTTATAAAAAATCAATAAAAATGATGGCCTTCGGGCCATTCAGGCCAAATACTTTGATCATGCATTTATAATTATCTTCAAAAGTAAAATGGACTCTATAACATTTTTTAAAATATTTTAATTTTGATGGGTTTATTATCTTATGCCTTAAAACCCATATTCCATGTAAAATAATTTATTATTGAGACTTATAAGGATTTTTTACTAAAAAATCACACCCCAAATTATTTTTTTACTTGTGAAACTTTGGGTCCAACTATATTAGAAACTAATCTGTCAGATACCCAAATAAATTTAATAAAAGTATACAAAGGTGGATTATAAGAATGAGTATTTATAATAAAATATTTAATTTATCTCAAAAATTTAAGATTCCTTAGTTAACATTAACAAGAATAATGTCTTATCATGAAAAAAATAATAAAAGTAAAAAAAAGTATAAGAAATTTTATTAATTATGAAATTTCAACACATCATAGAGTTTTTTCCAGTGTGACAAATACTATATATTTTCATGGTAGTTCATTACAACCCATGAACCTATCTAGTTCATCACTTTCACTTGTAAACATATAAAGTTATTTATTCAAAATTTCAATATTATATTTTAGTTTTTAAGTATTAGTTTATTCTATGGATTTACTTTAATATGGAGTATTCTTGAGATTTTTATGTTGTTGAATTAATTTATTATTCTCATTTATAACATTATTTTGTTTTTATTTTAACTTCTTATATAATATAAATATATGACCAACTTTATCTTGAATTTTATAAAATAAAATAGTTTATTTCTAAATTTTAGATTAAATATTATAAGTACCCTGATCAATAATACCAATTAAATAAATGTTTACATGATAATTATGTTCTTCAAAATATTCATTGGTGGAGATATCCTCATCGAAAACCAATTAATCTTTCATTAAAAAAAATCTATTTATCATTTTATCCATTATTTCATTATTTAGTTTGGTTTAGTCTGGTTTGAAATGTCCTGTGTATTTATGTGCTTGAAACAAGCGACATATAATCAATTCAAATTAGTATTATAAGAGTTACCTTTTCTATAATTCCTTATATTATCCCTTTAATTTTATCTTCTTAGATTTTTTTAAAACCATTATGATTTATAATAAATAAATTAATATGTTTTTAAACTTAACTATGTTCTCATCACTCATATATACTTCAACATTAGATGATCAATTCAGTAAAACATTTGTAGATTTTAATGTTACTCAATTTATTTTGTTTTCTTCTTCAATCCAATTCATCAGTTCAATATTTTATCTTCGTATTAAACCAATGAGTTTATCCATTGATTATTCATTGAAATTAATAATTTAATTGATTATAACCATCTTTATATACTTATTAATTAATAAATATCTTATAATTATTTATATGATTATGGAATTTTACAGTGTTTCTACTAAAAACACTTTCTTCTAACAATATTCATGAGTTTATTAAACATTTGAACCTCTATATCAATGTATTTTTGTGAAATATTTATATTCAACTAATAAAATTCCATGATTTGTTCTCTAGAGTTTTTGAGTCCTAATTGTGTAAATTTTATTATCCTATAAATTACATAAGTTGTGTTACATGCTAACATGTGAATGAAAACATTTCTATAGTGGTTCAACCAAATTGAACTACTCCACTCTTCATAGGATCATGAACTCCATAAGTGATATATATCAAACTTTAATTTTATTCCCTATAAAGGGGATTTAAAACTCTTTAGAAAATTATATTTCTAGTATAGGAATACCAACACTCATCTAGTTTTTTGTTAAGGTATCATAACAAATTTAAGAAATAACTTTTATGAAGGTATAACCAATTATAGAATACCGATTATATGATGGAATAACATAAACCTACTTTTAAGGATAATGTACCATGGAATAATAATTAAATAAATATGGTAGATGAAAAACTAAAATTTAAATGATATATATTTATAATGAATCCAAATTTTAGTATGCCTGATGACAAATTAAATGTATTCTTATGAGCCATTAGAAGTAACAATCATAATGTTTGTGTGGATCTATTTTATCATACCTTTATAAGTAGATCAATTTCAATGGTTATATTCATGTATTTACAAAATGAACAGTTTATAAATGATCTCAATGGTAAACATTTTTTGGTTTCCATAATACATTTACCTATTTTTATATTATATTAGGTTCACATACCATATCTTTGATTTAGTAATTCAATAAGTATATGATGTTTCTTAATGATAAATCCAAATAGAACATTAGATGAGTTTTTTATTAGATTTATAACATGATATAGTGAACTTCCTTTAATGTCGTATGAAATTTAGTTGAAGTTGTGTGTTATACCTCTATCAAATACAATAGTGGTGCATTGATTCTATAACACTACCCAAATCGCATATAGAATATGGAATTAGTATTAAATATTAGTATTCATCAAATTTATCGTAAAAGTATCTCATATTCACTGTATGCATCAAAACACATTCTGTCACTATCACTTTGATGTAGTAACTGCTAAAAACTTAAATAAAAAGGTAAATATACACAAAATGTGTTACATTCACTCCGCCTTTGATATGTACTCAATAAAATTAATATTTCTTTGAATGTTACAGGAGTAACTATTCATATACTCCATTGAATCCCAACTGAAAGGAAATGAGTATCATTTTTAACAATTTATTTTACTATATCATACACGTAATAGTTAACAAAAATGGTTATATACATTTAAAATTATTCAACGCAATTTTAAAATAATAATGTGAAAATAAAAAAATAAAAATAGAAATAAATTACCAAATTATATCCATATTTATGTTTCCTTGAGGTTTCCAGGAGCTTCTATTATCAATAATATAGTTCTGAGATCTAACACATTGAGTGTTCAAAATATACTGCATGTATTATCATAATAAAAAGTTATATAAAAATAAATATAAAATAAAAGTGTGTTGTATTAATAAAAAAAGAGTTATTATATCATGGATATAATATAGGGTGAAACCCCCCTATAATATTATACTCTTGATTTACCAAATAAATTCTCCCATATAAATTAACAATATCAATATTTCTTGATTACATATTTTCACATAGTGTTTGTGATGAATTCCCCAATATTTAAATATTTACTTCCTTAAAAACACATATAGAGGAGAGAAAAACGAACAAGGTCATTTTTATCCTATATAATGACTTTTTATATATCAAACTATACTTCTATTATTGATAAATTAAAAAAAATCTAGATCTAGTATATAAAAATCCTCCTATGACATCCCATTAAGGATATTTTATTTTACATCCATCTAAAATACCTTTATCCCCATACAGACAATAATATCTATAAATAAGATAATTTCTTCCATTATTTCTAGAATGGAAAATATCTCACCAATATATAATCTATTAATATATTACTAGACTTTACAAGACCATTTTCTATTATTTTAAAATTTTCAACCAACCTCATTTACTTTATTTCTAATGATTCATTTTGTTCCAATGAAATATTTGTTTAATAGTTGAGAAAAAATATTACAAGTTCTATAATTTTTAATTTTATGGACATATTCATTCATAATGTTAAATTAAAATTATTTTGTTGCTAATTCTCTGAAATTAAATTCATTCAATTAGGGATAAAAATAAGTACTTTGTGTAGTATTTATTTTTAATATTTGAATGTGAGCTATTTTACCACTTTTAATGTTTTATTTATTTACCATAGTCCACTTTTTATTTTATATAGAGTTTTATATTTTTTTAAATTTCACTATTCTAAAATTATACTTTATGAAAATAATTAGTATTATCATATTTTTCTTTTAAATTTCATAAAAAAGAATTCTTATTTATTATTTTAAATGTTTTTGAATATTTTTTAAATTATTTTGATAATTGATATTTGTGGCACATTTAATTTCCAACAAATTCTTAATCCTTTTCTTTTACGATTTATAGGACTTTCTATGGAATAAGTATCATAGAATGATAACCATCAACCCAAACTAAAATTTTTTCCATTTTCCTTATTTTATTAATATATAACAGTTACATCAAAATACCCAAAAATATTTATAACCAATTTTTATTATTATACCATATCTCATATCTCATATTTTATTTTCATGTTATCATCAATTCTATGTATATAGTTTATATCACTGTCATAACTACATCTTTCTAGTTACTTCCTTGAAACTATTTTTTTTATCAAAATCATTTATCCACGTTTTTATAGTGATTTTTCCTCTTTACGGTACTTCATTATTTTTGGGGTCTCTTAAAATAGAGACATGATGCCATATGACTTGTTTTTCTAGATATTGATTCACTTGAAAATTGGTAAACATAGATCTATTTTTATATTTGAGAATTTTAAACCTCTTTTGTAACATGTCTTCTATTAATTTTCTATACCTCCTTATATAGATTAGTATAATTACTTTTTAGAAAATATGAATTATCCAATCCATCATACTATAATCATTAATAAGGATGTGATAATATAATTCTCCATAAGAAACTATATGATAGATTGTTTTGTATACATCAACATGAATTAATTCGTATAAGTCATTTTAATCCATTAACATAGAATTATATAAATTCCTAATGGTTATACGTTATTTAAATTCTCCATATATGTTTTCATGATATCTTATTAAAGTGTTCATGTTTGGGGATGATTTTTACTTTGTTAAGTATTCCATTGAATACTAATTGTTATGTAAATTTCTTTGAGTCCATAAGATACTTTAATTTTCTATTTATAATTAAAATAAATATTAATCTTATTTTATTTAATATAAATTACATATAGTTATTTTTTACTATCATTACAAATGACCCATCACTTCCTTTTATAGAAAATATCTTATAATTGATGTGAATAGCATGTTCAAAATCCTATAATTCACTAACATTTAGTAAATGTTTTCTCAATCTATCCCCATGTTGTACATCAACTATTATCTTGTCTTTTCCACTAATACTATCTTTCCCAAATCCTTTAAATTTAAAAGCTCCATCATTTCCAAAGTTTATTATTACATCAGTTTTGTGTTTTAAATTCATTAAAAAGTCTATAATTCCAATCATATTGTAAGAATACACACTATTACTAATAAAATATCCTTTAACATTACATTCATCGAGAGAGACATCCACCACATTAAAATTTCTCTATTTTTTATCTTTACCCAAATTTATTTAAAATTACTAAGTAATCCCCTCACTTCAACTCTACAATTAAATAATAAAGTGTCTTATTTTCCCATCAATATATAAATTATTTCAATAGTTTTTTCTTAATATTTGATACTGCTTAGTGAATTATTCTTGAAATTGGTTCACTTATTCTCTTTCTTGGAATTTATGATGATTGGTAAAATTATTTTTGACCATACCCAATACAATGAGAACAATTAGAATTAAATTATATATATTTTTTGATTAAAAAAGATACTCCATAATTTTATTTTTATATATTCCATCAATTTATTCCCCTCTTCAATGGAATAAAAATTAATAATATGACTAATTTTCAAAAAAAATAAGACCCACCTAACATGGTATTAAATTGAGACATATTTTTAACACTTTACCCCTGTTTTGGAAAATATAAAACCCTTTTCTTCTGTAGTGGAAACATCAAATTCTTTAAATATGTTAATTTTTTACATAATTTTTATTGCATCCCAATCTAATGACAGAATTTGAATATTAATTTCTTTACTTAAATAGTCTTCTAGAATCCTTAATGATTTATATTCATTCTCTTTTTCTTTCACATTAAATATGCTTCCATTTATAAATAATTTTCCATATATCATTCTATATATAGAAAATATTATTCGAACTGTAGTTTTATTTAAATATCTAAGTCAAAAATTGATTCCCTTTCCCCCCATTATTTCATTCTTTCACTGTTACTCTTTATTTTCATTGAGTTATGGGTTGTTTCTCCTTGAATATTTGAAAATTTCAATTTATGTTTTAGGTAACACATTTAGTCACATGGTTATTACTAACCATGTAGAACCCATGAAAGAGTCCCATAGTTTTTAGTAGTAATTTTTTTATAGTTAGTGCATGGGTTTTCCAACAGTGTAGACAATACATAAGGATTTCTAGGTGTGTCTATTGAGGTTGAATTATTGGAATAATGTTTGGAAAACCATGCTTCCACACCATGTAATCTATCTTGGTTTTAAAATCATCAAAATTCCTAAAATATTATTTTTTAAATTAAATATGTATCCCCTATAGTATCTCTCCCACTTAAAACTTAGTCCCCCTATGCATGACACCATCCTCTTCCCATATCAATGTATTGATTTTACTAGGGATCATTGAAATGATATTCGTGAAATCACTTTGTAAATTCATCTTCTCTCACCCTTTGGTCCTTTCATCCTTTATTTTATGTCTTTATTTCTACCCCTAGGTCATAGATACCCAAGGGTCATGTTGGTCAAATGCTAGGTCTCAAAGTTTGGTTTAATATTGTTTCTCTTAGTGTCTAGGGATTATGAAGATCTTCCTTAGGAACTTTCTAATGGTATTACTTAAAGGCGATGAGTTTACATAGGTTTAAGGATGGTTGTTATACACAAAATGATTTAAACACAATATCCTTGATTTCATACTTATTTTTATTTAAATAATGGATTAAATTTTATAACATTTTACATGGTGTAATTTTTTATCATATTTTTAGTGATCTTTAAGATTTCCAATTGTATTTTAATTAAATTTAGGCCTTGTATAGTTATAAATTGGTTTCTTAATCCCCTCCGTAGTTTGGTAAATTTTCACAATGATTTCATTATTTAAATTATTATTTTAAAAGGATATTTAAGAAATCAGTAACACAAGAACTTGTGTTAGATTCAAATATAATGGGTTCTTTAAAATAGGTTTTGATAATGGTTGAGTTTGAATATTCCATGGTTTTGATTTCATAATATTTAATATATGGATTGAATATTATGATGTGTAGTGATGTTTTAAATAATGTTATTATTGTCTCTTTGGGTTTTTTTAATTATATTCATTTTAAAATGAAGTTATACATTGGTTTAAAAGTGGTGTTTTCAAATACATGGGTTTTATTTGGTTTTAAAATGAAACCACTATGTTTAAAATCATGGTTTAATGGTTAATAGATCATTTGGAAACATCAAAAATAAATTTCTTGATTTTCTTATCAAGGGGTATTAAGGCCTGATTGGAACTTTATGAAGTAATTTGTGATTATCCCTTATCTTTTAGTATTTCTAGAATGAAAGGTGTTGATTAAATAAGATTTGTTTTTGGTATGTATGGAATGGAGTTAAGTGTAAATTTATATGTTATGGGAGCTTTATGTAGTTTAATTTGGATTATGCGCTCACCTCCCTTTTTATTGATCATGGGAACCTATGGGTATAGGAAAGGGATGATAAAATAAGTAATTATTAACATGACATGACCTCCATTTATATATAATACTATAAAAAAATAACTCATATATATTTTGGGTCACAATTTGGGGTATCTTTATATCAATAGGCCAAGGGAATTTACTCCTTAGCAGTCATTCTGATGTCATGCCATGTTCAGGTAAAACCAAAACACAAGGACAATAAATGTACTATATAGTGGCCTACATTTGTTAACCGGTATGATTTTGTTTGACCCCTAACGGTATGAGGATCCCAAGATAAATTTAACTAAGTTTCCTATGGATTCTCCCCTGATAATTTTTACTTTATTTTATTTAATAATTTATAATGTAATTTACTTTTGTTTTGTTCTTTTATTTTTGGATTCTATTGCTACTTATGTTTTTTTATATTCTTTTCAGTGGAAATTAATTTTTTTTATATCTTCTTCCATTTATTCTTGTTTTTATTCCAATGCTATTTCTATTTACTTTTTTTCCACTCATATATGTGTGTTTCAAGCTGAGTTATATTCTTTCAATTTTTGAAAAATATTTTTATTCTAAATAGATTTTGGACATGAAATGATTTTCCTTTTATTGAGTGTTATTTTTTTATAATAACATTTTGAAGGTTGTTTTGGGTTTAAATTGAAAACTATCATTTTAAAATGGGAAGAATTTATAAGTTGGCTATATGTGATTTTTTTTAAATCAAATTGAAAACTTACTTTTGAGGTATATTTTGGAACTAGAATGAAAGGACTTTATTTTTAATGATTATTCATGGGGTGTAGGGAGGGTACCTAGGGGTATCTTTCCTCAAAACTATAATATTTTATGTTCATATTTAGGATCCATGGGATGATACTTAAATGGAATTCATAGTTTGGGTTTCTCATGGAGTGGATGTGTTTGGATGTAACTATAGGTCACAGGGACATTTTCATTTTTGTATGTTTTAGTTATCATTTTCTTATCTTGTAGCCCTAATGTATTTTAAATTTTGAACATAGTTTTTCCTCATGATATTGTTAAAAATTTTATTCCTTTTTTTTATTTTTAGTATATGAGATACATGTCTATTTCAATTGTTCCTTGGTTGGTATTATTCTATATTTTGTTTTGGATTATTTATTAAACATGGGTGTACGACTTACAAATGAGTCCTGATGTATTTCTAGTGAATTCATATTGCATCATTATTTTATTATGTTTATTGATCAAAATAATTCCCCTGATTATATATATGATACCCCTGAACTAGTTTCCAGCCTATGGTTATCGGGAACAAGGATTAGGTTATGTCATGGTCTGTAATGGGTGTTCAGTTTAAGGGTGCCCTGAGTTGGTTCATGAAGAAATGGTATCACTGCCTAGGTTTCTAAAAGGGACTTAGTTATTGAGAACCCTATAATATTTGGGAATTTATGGTTGATTTGATTTAGGAATGTCAGAACTTGAGAGACAAGTATAGGTATAGTCAGGCAAGCTCGTTTATATTCCAAGACTCAATTTAAAATGGGTAATCAGTTTTAATTTTGAGTTTCACACTCAGTTTTATTTTATTATAATATGTTTTGGGTTTGAATTTATTATTTTTTTGAGTTTATTTAGATTATATTGGTTGTTTTGAGAATTTTACTATTTTACAGTGAAATGGGTGAAGAACCAGGGGCACATGGTTATCTAGCATAGTTTGGTAAACCGCAAGGAGCCTATTTTCATGATTCTATCTTGGGATCCTAGAACCATTGCACGGTTGGCACACATTACACCAAACCATGTTTCTAAACCATACATAACCACTAAACCACATTAAATTATAAATTTTCCCCTTTATTTCCAAGTCACTTTATGTAACACCCCAGGTAAATAAAGAATATTAAATTTTTATATTTATCCCTATTTGTGAATAAAATGTTAATATTAATTTAAAGGGAACGCTATGCTCAATGGCTTACCGAATACGCAAAAACAAGTTCCTTTGAAATATTACGTTGCACTCCAATAATAAAATAATTTTATGTTAACACCTAGCCATTGTAATGACGGGAACTAACTACAAAATGATTATATATATTTGTCAAATATTTTTACTTTTTACAATAAATGTTAGAGGATTAAAAATGTGAATGAATCCAATTTTAAGTGTAAACATTCTAATATTCTTTAAAAGGTCGATTAACCGCCTTTTGATGGAGAACCTCTTTTAAATCCACTTTTTGACAATTTTAAGTGTTATATTTGACAAAATAAAATTCTTCTTTAGGATCATGACATCAAAATTTACTTTGTGTAAATTTTTGGTATTTTTCCGATAAAGTTCATTTTTTTAATGAATAGTGAAAAATGTTGTATTTTAATTCAAAACCTCTTTTTAATCTAATTTATTTATATGATTATATTATCTTTTGAATTGGTTTTAAATTGAAATTAGAATATATTTTTACCATTTAATCCAATAGTGGTCATTGGAATTAATTTCTCTTTGAAATTGGACTTAAACTAGTGTCAATCTTTTAATAGATATTATTTCTTAAAAACACGCTATTTGTTTTGACAGCGAGATTTAATTATTAAATTAATTAATGCAAATTATATGATTTTAATTTTTCAAAATAGACATCAATTTTGAATTCGGAATATCAAATATAGCTTATGGTGAATTTTTGGTATTTTTCTGAAAAACATCAATTTTTGATGAATAGTGAAACCACTAAGTGGTAGTTTAAAAACTGATTTTTCATTTAAATGAAGCATTACCACTTCTGTGATTTGAATTTCAAAAATCCGACATACATGGTTGTCATTAGGATGTAAAATGTGGTTCAATGGGATTAAAATAATTTTTTGGTGAATAGTAACTTTTAAGTTTTTAATCGCGATTAGAGGTAATTAGTGTAATTTAAGGTAAAAATAATGTTTTAATAATATGAAATGACCTTGCCACATGTACTACCCTTATTGGATGAGTCATGGCCGACCAAGACAATCCATGGGTCAACTTGGGGACCCCATGGAGCCACTTTAGTTGGAAAATGACATAAATACATTTTTATTTAAAGTTAAAATTAAAATGTCACAAACATGTGTTGTTTTACTAAAACAATTTTTATATGGAGTTATACAAGTCAAATTTTTGACTATAAATATTCATTGTAAAGATAAAAAGATTTCCTATATCATAGTATTTTTTTATAATTTTTAGACATTAAATAAATTAAATTATTTATGACACCATGATGATGCAACGATTACCTCATTATTTAACAATTTAAATAAAATGGAAAGATAATGTAAAATCTAAAACCTACACATGTCAGAAACCTATTAGATGAGTGGATTTAGAACCCTCATCACCTTATCCTTGAAACACATCAATTTGGGACCTTTAAAATCCGAAACTCATTCTAAAATAAAGTAACATTTCCTTACTTTCCAAGAGTGCCCCTCCTCTCCTCTTATAAAAGGCCCCCACCTCTACCTCCTTACACACACCTCTCAAGCCTTTGGCTCGGCCAACCCCTGCCCATTTTGTCTCTCCACATCCCTCTATTACTCCTAGAAGCCTCACTTTGGGCATAAGTCTTCCCAAGGAAGCATTTGAGATCAAATCAAAAAGAGTTACCCGATTTAAAGGACGTTAAAGAACGATCAAGTCAAGTCGGACCCGAGGTAAGAGATCCAACCTCTCTCTTTCTTTTAAGCACTCTCTTTTATTTCATTTCTTTTAAGCCCATCTTTCTTATGTTTGGGGATGTTATTTTATATTCCTCATACTTTACTTTTTATGTTCATATTATGTGAGACCCTATTTGATCACATAAATCCATTTTTGGAAGTTTTAAGTGGCGCCGTTAGGCTGCCGAGTTTTTGTAAGGGATTTTTCATCTCACTTTTATTCCCGTGACATTTATGCTACGTTTGCCACTATTTACTTTGAGGGGTGTATGTACTTCCCATTATTATACACTTTGTGTAGTATAATTTCATTTATGGGTATTTACATTTTCATTGTATGTCCCTTCTTCCATGGGGTGTACTTTTCGAAAGTTACCCAACTCAGTAAGGGGACCTTTCAACCTCCTTTTTTTAAAAGGACTTCTTTTGTTATGTATTTTAATTAACATACTATTATGTTGGGATATGTTCTTTTATATCCTTATTTATGTAAATTTTATGTCCAAGTGATGAGATCCCCTTTATCTCTCTCATCAACCCTTTTTTTAATTTTTATGTGACGTCGTTAGGCTGTCGAATTTTACCAAGGGACCTTCTTAACCCAATTTCGATTTCTTTGGGTTCAACATGTAGTTATTGAATATTTCATCCTTTGAATATGTGTGAATGAACTCTGATTGTTTTACACTTAATATCCACTTATATTGGGTGTATTTATATTTGTCACACATAATTATGAGATTGATTTATCCTTAATTTAAGGATACCTTCTGGATTTCATCTCATCTTACATTTCTTTTGAGACTTCATTGTTGTTATGCACCAATTCACTCTTATATGGTGTGTATACTGTCCTTTGACATATTATATCATGAATCCTTTTATTCTCATGATATTATAAAGTTCGGATTAAATGTTATTCCGCAATTATTTGTATTCAAGAGTCTCTCATTTTGTTAAAAACTCTTTAACAAAAATATCATTTTAAATGTTTTAAAGATTTATTATTCTAAATATTTATCTTTAATGTCCATGTTTTCAAAATGGTTTTCAGTATTTATTTACATGTACATTAATGTTTTAAAATTATAATTCCAATAAAAGCTTCAAAGTGGTATGGGACACTTTGATTCAAAAATCTCTTTTAAATGATTTTTGAAAATGGATTGATTAATTCAATATCTTGTAATTACTTATTTTGATTGAAAATGAAATTTTTTTATTGAAATGTTTATATTTTCAATATTTTATGTGTAATGATGGTAATTGGATATTTTACGGGTGGTTACGTGATAAACCATATGACGGGTGGTGTCGTGAATACCAGGACGGGTGGTTACGTTATAACCTCCAATGCATTGGATATGGAAGTCGGCCATATGGCTATTCCATTAATTATGTGTGGAAGTCGACCGTATGGTTATTCCATTTAAGTATGTTTATGTCCGAAGTTACCTTTATATGTTATGTGTTCTTTATATGGGTTTTATGGTAATATTTTGGTTACAAAAGGGTAAGTAATGATATTTTATTCAGTGAAGAGTTTTTACTACTTCCTAATGGTGAAAGGTATTACTTTGATAAAGTATACATGGTTTACTTGTTGCTTTAAAAAACTAACAGTTTTCATTCTTTGTGTATCCCTTGCTAAGCTTTTTATGCTCACCCCAAGTTTTTTTTGAAATGTTTTTCATAGGACTTAATGTGGAATAGGGTCAAGGATGGGATCAAGGGAAAGTCATGCTAGCTAATACATGGAACTAGACATGTTTCTTTTTAAGAGTTTTTATTTTATGGAAATTTAGTATAAGTGACTACTTTTAATCTTTTGAGATGTAATAGTTATGTCCTAATTCTCTAAAACTCTAAACCTGAAAATATCCTCAATGTGAATTATTCATTTAATTAAATATTAAGTAAGGTTTAAGGTCGGGGCCTTATAGTTGGTATCAGAGGTCGGTTTAGATAACTTTAGAGGTTAGAGTATTCTCTAAGCATAAGTGACATTACTATAATGGTTAGGATTTCAGAAATAGTCCTAGTTTTAGATAAAGTGAATGAGTAAGTACATCTTAGTTTTTTTATTCCTCATTAGTACATGATGGTTTTTTTTATATATTCACACTGACCTTTTTGGTTTTAGTAAATGGCTGGATCTAGCAGGCACCAAAGTAACAGTGGATGTGAAGGAAACTGTGACAGTTTTCTGAGCGAGCAACTGAATGATATGGGAGATGCAATGGGAACTCTTGTGTTTATCCTCAACCAACTATCTGGAGTCATGATCGACTACCTAAACCTTGGTGATTTCTATAAGGCATAATATATGCGAGAAACAAATCCCTACGGAACTACAGGTAATAATAATAAAGGAAAGTGTGTTAAAAAACCTATGCGTCAAAGATGTGGAAAGAAACACCTAGGAAAATGTTTCAAAGGGATAGAAATATGCTATAGATGTGGAAATGAAGGTCATAAAGCAAGAACCTGCCATAGAAAAAGGAAGAATCCAGTTGACTCGAGGAAAGGGAAATAAGTTCTTTCTGAGGGATCAATTGAATGTTTTAAATGCGGTGTGCATGGTCATTATGCAAACACATTTCCTATGAAGATGTTTCGGGAATGGGATCACCAAGATCGTACAAATATTCATTTACCAATACCTAATTCCATTCCTATTGAGGATGAAGAAACTGACAATGACCAGTCAAGGGTATGGATTATTTCATAACATTTGTTTTCCTATTTTGGAATCTTAGGATATGATTCATGATTTTGTTTGTAGGAAATAATTATTTCAGAATAAGTTGGAAAGGAATGGTTAATGGATCATGAAGAATGTTGAATGAGTGAGAAGTCAACATATAAGGGATTCAAGAGTTATGGTGAAATTCTTAAGAGTATTAAGTCTCTTTTGATGATGGGGTTACATTAGAAGACTTTTTATAGTATGTGTAACCCTGATGTTTGATATATGAAAATTTTATTCAAGGAATAGTTATCTGTTATTTTGTGGACATAGTTATAAAGAACCATTTGGGTTTATATGATCCTTACTTTTGAGGTAATTATGGGTTACTATATGTTATGATGGAAAGGGAAGGGCATGAGATAAAATTGAGGTTAAATTATGTTATGGTTATTTTTGATGATTTTATCTCTTTTTGGGGAATAATTTCGGAATTATATAGTTTGGAAAAAGGACAACACGTAGACCGTGTGACAACCCGTCGCGTCGGACAAAGCTGCGGGAATCAAACTCACAACCAAAGTGCGACTGGTATTTATCGCCTACCACTGGACTACGTGAAGTCCCTGGTTAGTTTGACTGAATATTTTTAGTTAGATGATTTTATGAATTAAGATTAAGTAGATTTTGGGTTATCTATGGAAATTTATTAACCTATCATGGAGGATATGTGATTAGGTTAATTACTTTTCAATACGAGACTTTAAGATCAACTGATGTTGTTTGGAGATAAATGTTACTATTTAACTTGGAAGACTATGTGACTAAATCCATCAAATATTTGGGTTTCAATCTTAGTTTGGTTTACTTTGAATAATTCTATGGAAAAATTGTTTATTGAATAGTCCTCATTGAACTTTGGGTTTTGTTGGACAAATTTTGGAGATTAAGAATATATTTTCTTTTTATAAAGGGTTATCCTTTTTTAGATTATCTGATCTTGTACTAACCTTTTTGGTTTTGGTTTTGGTTAAAGTCTAAAGACATGGGAAGTATATAGTTCTCTTTTGTGGATTAGGTGATTCTCTAGAAGTTGATTATAGTACTCTTAATGTGAACAAGTCTTCCTAAATACTCATCATTTGGGGAAAGTATGAGTTTGTGTAAGAAATCTAGTAAAAGTTGAAAGTCAACATGACAAGTAAGGATGTATCCTTAAGATCAAAAATAAATTCTTCAATGAAAAGTAACTTAAAACAAAAATGTTGTCTATTAACTTTTCCTACTGGGGAATCAAATACCGTTTCACCCATCACAAGTTTGTGATTTTCTTATGGTTAACTTTCTCCTAGACATGTTTACTATCACTCTCCCTCAGAACATGACCCTTTTCTTTTTCTTATATATCCATGTTTTCCTACATGGAATCCTAGTATGGGTTAACTCGAGTGACCTCTGTACTTCTCTTTCTTTCTTTCAAAGTGATTGTTTTACCAACTCTTGTTCCGATGTGGGACTTTCAATGATGTTTCTGAGCCCAATTTTAAAATTGCGAGGACGCAATTCCCAAAAGGGGTGAAGGATGTAACAGCCCAGGTAAATAAAGAATATGAAATTTTTATATTTATCCCTATTTGTGAATAAAATGTTAATATTAATTTAAATGGAACGCTATGCTCAATGGCTTACCCAATACGCAACAACAAGTTCCATTGAAATCTTACGTTGCACTCCAATAATAAAATAATTTTATGTTAACACCAAGCCGTTGTAATGACGGGAACTAACTAAAAAAAGTATTATATATGTTTGTCAAATATTTTTACCTTTTACAATAAATGTTAGAGGATTAAAAATGCGAATGAATCCAATTTTAAGCGTAAACATTCTAATATTCTTTAAAAGGTTGATTAACCGCCTTTTGGTGGAGAACCTCTTTTAAATCCACTTTTTGACAATTTTAAGTGTTATATTTGACAAAATAAAATTCTTCTTTAGGATCGGGACATCAAAATTTACTTTGTGTAAATGTTTGGTATTTTTCCGATAAAGTTCATTTTTTTAATGAATAGTGAAAAATGTTGTATTTTAATTCAAAACCACTTTTTAATCTAATTTATTTATATGATTAGATTATCTTTTGAATTGGTTTTAAAGTGAAATTAGAATATATTTTTACCATTTAATCCAATAGTGGTCATTGGAATTAATTTCGCTTTGAAATTGGACTTAAACTAGTGTCAGTCTTTTAATAGATATTATTTCTTAAAAATACGCTATTTGTTTTGACAGTGGGATTTAATTATTAAATTAATTAATGCAACTTATATGATTTGAATTTTTTAAAACAGACATCATTTTTGAATTCAGAAAATCAAATATAACTTATGGTGATTTTTTGGTATTTTTCTGAAAAACATCAATTTTTGATGAATAGTGAAACCCCTAAGTGGTAGTTTAAAAACCGATTTTTCGTTTAAATGAAACATTACCACTTATGTGATTTGAATTTATAAAATCTGACATACATGGTTGTCACTAGGATGTAAAATGTGGTTCAATGAGATTAAAATAATTTTTTGGTGAATAGTAACTTTTAAGTTTTTAATCGCGATTAGAGGTAATTAGTGTAATTTAAGTTAAAAATAATGTTTTAATAATATGAAATGACCTTGACACATGTCCTACCCTTATTGGACGAGTCATGGATGACCAAGACAATCCATGGGTCAACTTGGGGACCCCATGGAGCCACTTTGGTTGGAAAATGACATTAATACATTTTTATTTAAAGTTAAAATTAAAATGTCACAAACATGTGTTGTTTTACTAAAACAATTTTTATATGGGGTTATACAAGTCATATTTTTGACTATAAATATTCATTGGAAATCTAATAAGATTTCCTACATCATAATATTTTTTTTTATAATTTTTAGACATTAACTAAATTAAATTATTTATGACACCATGATGATGCATCAATTACCTCATTATTTAACGATTTAAATAAAATGGAAAGATAATGTAAAATATAAAACCTACACATGTCCAAAATCTATTTGATGAGTGGATTTCGAACCCTTATCACCTTATCCTCTAAACACATCAATGTGGGACCTTTAAAATCCGAAACTCATTCTAAAATAAAGTAACATTTCCTTACTTTACAATAGTGCCCCTCCTCTCCTCTTATAAAAGGCCCCCACCTCTACCTCCTTACACACACCTCTCAAGACTTTGGCTCGGACAACCCCTGCCCATTTTTTCTCTCCACATCCCTCTATTACTCCTAGAAGTCTCAATTTGGGCAGAAGTATTCCCAAGGAATCCTTTGAGCTCAAATCAATAAGAGTTACCCGATTTAAAGGACATTAAAGAATGATCGATTCAAGTCGGATCCGAGGTAAGGGATCCAACCTCTCTCTTTCTTTTTAAGTACTCTATTTTATGTAATTTATTTTAAGACCATATTTCTTATGTTTGAGTATGTTCTTTTATATTCATCATACTTTAATTTTTAGGTTCATATTATGGGAGACCCTATTTGATCTCATAAATCCATTTTTGGAAGTTTTAAGTGGCGCCGTTAGGCTGCCGAGTTTTTGTAAGGGATTTTTCATCTCACTTTTATTCCCGTGACATTTATGCTACGTTTACCACTATTTCCTTTGAGTGGTGTATGTACTGCCCATTATTATACACTTTGTGTAGTATAATTTCATTTATGGGTTTTTACATTTTCATTGTATGACCCTTCTTCCATGGGGTGTACTTTTCGAAAGTTACCCAATTTAGTAAGGGGACCTTTCACCCTCCTTTTTTTAAAAAGAATTCTTTTTTTATGTCTTTTAATTCACAAACTATTATGTCGGGATATGTTCTTCTATATCCTTATTTATGTAAATTTTATGTCCAAGTGATGAGATCCCCTTTATCTCTCTCATCAACCCTTTTTGTAATTTTTATGTGACGTCGTTAGGCTGTCGAATTTTACCAAGGGACCTTCTTAACCCAATTTAGATTTCTTTGGGTTCAACATGTAGTTATTGAATATGTCATCCTTTGAATATGTTTGAATTACCTTTGATTGTTTTACACTTAATATCCACTTATATTGGGTGTATTTATATTTTTCACACATAATTATGAGATTGATTTATCCTTAATTTAAGGATACCTTCTGGATTTCATCTCATTTTACATTTCTTTTGAGACTTCATTGTTGTTATGCACCAATTCACTCTTATATGGTGTGTATACTGTCCTTTGACATATTATATCATGAATCCCTTTATTCTCATGATATTATAAAGTTCGGATTAAATGTTATTCCACAATTATTTGTATTCAAGAGTCTCTCATTTTGTTAAAAAATCTTTAACAAAAATATCATTTTAAATGTTTTTAAAGATTTATTATTCTAAATATTTATCTTTAATGTCCATGTTTTCAAAATGGTTTTCAGTATTTATTTATATGGACATTAATGTTTTAAAAATATAATTCCAATAAAAGCTTCAAATTGGTATGGGACACTTTGATTCAAAAATCTCTTTTAAATGATTTTTGAAAATGGATTGATTAATTCAATATCTTTGAATTAATTATTTTGATTGAAAATGAAAAGTTTTTATTGAAATGTTTATATTTTCAATATTTTATGTGTAATGATGGTACTTGGACATTTTACGGGTGGTTACGTGATAAACCATATGACGGGTGGTGCCGTGAATACCAGGACTGGTGGTTACGTTATAACCTTCAATGCATTGGGTATGGAAGTCGGCCGTATGGCTATTCCATTAAGTATGTGTGGAAGTCGACCATTTGGTTATTCCATTTAAGTGTGTTTATGTCCCAAGTTACCTTTATATGTTATGTGTTCTTTATATGGGTTTTATGGTAATCTTTTGGTTAAAAAAGGGTAAGTAATGATATTTTATTCAGTGAAGAGTTTTTACTACTTCCTAAAGGTGAAAGGTATTACTTTGATAAAGTATACATGGTTTACTTGTTACTTTGAAAAACTAACAGTTTTTATTCTTTGTGTATCCCTTGCTGAGCTTTTTATGCTCACCACAAGTTTTTTTTGAAATATTTTTCATAGGACTTAATGTGGAATAGGGTCAAGGATGGGATCAAGGGAAAGTCATGCTAGCTAATACATGGAACTAGACATGTTTCTTTTTAAGAGTTTTTATTTTATGGAAATTTAGTATAAGTGACTACTTTGTAATCTTTTGAGATGTAATATTTATGTCCTAATTCTCTAAAACTCTAAACCTGAAAAGATCCTCAATGTGAATTATTCATTTAATTCAATATTAAGTAAGGTTTAAGGCTGGGGCCTTATAGTTGGTATCAGAGGTCGGTTTAGATAACTTTAGAGGTTAGAGTATTCTCTAAGCATAAGTGACATTACCATAATGGTTAGGATTTCAGAAAGAGTCCTAGTTTTAGATAAAGTGAATGAGTAAGTATATATTAGTGTTTATATTCCTCATTAGTAGATGATGATTTTGTTTATATATTCACACTGACCTTTTTGGTTTTAGTAAATGGATGGATCGAGCAGGCACCAAAGTAACAGTGGATGTGAAGGAAACTGTGACAGTTTTCTGAGCGAGCAACTAAATGATATGGGAGCTTCAATGAGAAATCTTGTGTTTATCCTCAACCAACTATCTGGAGTCGTGATTGACCACCTAAACCTTGGTGATTTCTACAAGGCATAATATATGCGAGAAACAAATCCCTACGGAACTACAAGTAATAATCATAAAGGTAAGTATGTTCAAAAACCTATGTGTCAAAGATGTGGAAAGAAACACCTAGGAAAATGTTTCAAAGGGACAGAAATATGATATAGATGTGGAAATGAAGGTCATAAAGCAAGAACCTGTCATGGAAAAAGGAAGCATCCAGTTGACTTGAGGAAAGGGAAATAAGTTCTTTCTGAGGGATCAATTGAATGTTTTAAATGTGGTGTGCATGGTCATTATGAAAACACATGTCCTATGAAGATTTTTCGGGAATGGGATCACCAAGATTGTACAAATATTCTTTTACCAATACCTAACGCCATTCCGATTGAGGATGAAGAAACTGACAATGACCAGTCAAAGGTATGGATTATTTCATAACATTTGTTTTCCTATTTTGTAATCTTAGGATATGATTCATGATTTTGTTTGTAGGAAAGAAGTATTTCAGAATAAGTTGGAAAAGAATGGTTAATGGATCATGAATAATGTTGAATGAGTGAGAAGTCAACATATAAGGGCTTCAAGAGTTATGGTGAAATTCTTAAGAGTATTAAGTCTCTTTTGATGATGGGGTTACATTAGAAGACTTTTTATAGTATGTGTAACCTTGATGTTTGATATATGAAAATTTTATTCAACGAATAGTTATCTGTTCTTTTGTGGATATATTTATAAAGAACCATTTGGGTTTATATGATCCTTAATTTTGAGGTAATTATGGGTTACTATATGTTATGATGGAAAGTGAAGGGCATGAGATAAAATTGAGGTTAAATTATGTTATGGTTATTTTTGATGATTTTATCTCTTTTTGGGGAATGATTTGAGAATTATATAGTTTGGAAAAAGGACAACACGCAGACCGTGTGACAACCCGTCGCATCGGACAAAGCTGTGGGAATCAAACCCACAACCAAAGTGCGACTGGTATTTATCGCCTACCACTGGACTACGTGAAGTCCCTGGTTAGTTTGACTGACTATTTTTAGTTAGATGATTTTATGAATTAAGATTAAGTTTATTTTGGGTTATCTATGGAAATTTATTAACCTATCACAGAGGATATGTGATTAGGTTAATTACTTTTCAATACGAGACTTTAAGAGCAACTAATGTTGTTTGGAGATAAATGTTACAATTTAACTTGGAAGACTATGTGACTAAATCCTTCAAATATTTGGGTTTCAATATTAGTTTGGTTTACTTTGAATAATTCTATGGACAAATTTTTTATCGAATGGTCCTCATTGAACTTTGGGTTTTGTTGGAAAATTTTTGGAGATTAAGAATAGATTTTCTTTTTATAAAGGGTTATCCTTTTCTTGATTATCTGATCTTGTACTAACCTTTTTGGTTTTGGTTTTGGTTAAAGTCTAAAGACATGGGAAGTATATAGTTCTCTTTTGCGGATTAGGTGATTCTCTAGAAGTTGATTATAGTACTCTTAATGTGAACAAGTCTTCCTAAATACTCATCATTTGGGGAAAGTATGAGTTTGTGTAAGAAATCTAGTAAAAGTTGAAAGTCAACATGACAAGTAAGTATGTATCCTTAAGATAAAAAATAAATTCCTCAATGAAAAGTAACTGAAAACAAAAATGTTGTCTGTTAACTTTTCCTACTGGGGAATCAAATACCGTTTAACCCATCACAAGTTTGTGATTTCCTTATGGTTAACTTTCTCCTAGACATGTTTACTATCACTCTCCCTCAGAACATGACCCTTTTCTTTTTCTTCCATATCCATGTTTTCCTACATGGAATCCTAGTATGGGTCAACTCGAGTGACCTCTGTACTTCTCTTTCTTTCTTTTAAAGTGATTGTTTTACCAACTGTTGTTCCGATGTGAGTCTTTCAATGATGTTTCTGAGCCCAATTTTAAAATTGCGAGGACGCAATTCCCAAAAGGGGGGAAGGATGTAACACCCCAGGTAAATAAAGAATATGAAATTTTTATATTTATCCCTATTTTTGAATAAAATGTTAATATTAATTTAATGAGAACGCTATGCTCAATGGCTTACCCAATACGCAACAACAAGTTCCTTTGAAATATTACGTTGCACTCCAATAATAAAATAATTTTATGTTAACACCTAGCTGTTGTAATGATGGGAACTAAGTAAAAACTGATTATATATGTTTGTAAAATATTTTTACTTTTTACAATAAATGTTAGAGGATTAAAAATGCGAATGAATCCAATTTTAAGCGTAAACATTCTAATATTCTTTAAAAGGTCGATTAACCGCCTTTTGATGGTGAACCTCTTTTAAATCCACTTTTTGACAATTTTAAGTGTTATATTTGACAAAATAAAATTCTTCTTTAGGATCGGGACATCAAAATTTACTACGTGTAATTTTTTGGTATTTTTCTGATAAAGTTCATTTTTTAATGAATAGTGAAAAATGTTGTATTTTAATTCAAAACCTCTTTCTAATATAATTTATTTATATGATTAGATTATCTTTTGGATTGGTTTTAAAGTGAAATTAGAATATATTTTTACCATTTAATCTAATAGTGGTCATTGCAATTAATTTTTCTTTGAAATTGGACTTAAACTAGTCTCAATCTTTTAATAGATATTATTTCTTAAAAACACGCTATTTGTTTTGACAGCGGGATTTAATTATTAAATTAATTAATGAAACTTATATGATTTTAATTTTGTAAAATAGACATCATTTTTGAATTCAGAATATCAAATATAGCTTATGGTGAATTTTTGGCATTTTTCTGAAAAACTTCAATTTTTGATGAATAGTGAAACCACTAAGTGGTAGTTTAAAAACTGATTTTTCGTTTAAATGAAACATTACCACTTCTATGATTTGAATTTAAAAAATCCGACATAAATGGTTTTCATTAGGATGTAAAATGTGATTCAATGGGATTAAAATATTTTTTTGGTGAATAGTAACTTTTAAGTTTTTAATCGCGATTAGAGGTAATTAGTGTAATTTAAGGTAAAAATAATGTTTTAATAATATGAAATGACCTTTCCACATGTCCTACCCTTATGGGATGAGTCATGGACGACCAAGAAAATCCATGGGTCAACTTGGGGACCCCATGGAGCGACTTTGGTTGGAAAATGACATTAATACATTTTTATTTAAAGTTAAAATTAAAATGTCACAAACATGTGTTGTTTTACTAAAACTTTTTTTATATGGGGTTATACAAGTCATATTTTTGACTATAAATATTCATTGGAAAGATAAAAAGATTTCCTACATCATAGTATTTTTTTTATAATTTTTAGACATTAACTAAATTAAATTATTTATTACACCATGATGATGCAGCGATTACCTCATTATTTAACGATTTAAATAAAATGGAAAGATAATGTAAAATCTAAAACCTAAACATGTCAAAAACCTATTGGATGAGTGGATTTCGAACCATTATCAACTTATACTCGAAACAAATCAATGTGGGACCTTTAAAATCCGAAACACATTCTAAAATAAAGTAACATTTCCTTACTTTCTAAGAGTGCCCCTCCTCTCCTCTTATAAAAGGCCCCCACCTCTACCTCCTTACACACACCTCTCAAGACTTTGGATCATCCAACCCCTACCCATTTGTCTCTACACATCCCTCTCTTACTCCTAGAAGCCTCACGTTGGGTAGAAGTCTTCCCAAGGAAGCCTTTGATCTCAAATCAAAAAAGAGTTATCCGATTTAAAGGACGTTAAAGAACGATCGAGTCAAGTTGGACTCGAGGTAAGGGATCCAACCTCTCTCTTTGTTTTTAAGTACTCTCTTTTATGTCATTTCTTTTAGGACTACCTTTATTATGTTTGGGGATTTTCTTTTATATTCCTCATACTTTATGTTTTATGTTCATATTATGGGATACCCTATTTGATCTCATAAATCCATTTTTGGAAGTTTTAAGTGGCGCCGTTAGGCTGCCGAGTTTTCGTAAGGGATTTTTCATGTCACTTTTATTCCCGTGACATTTATGCTACGTTTTCCACTATTTCCATTGAGTGGTGTATGTAATGCCTATTATTATACACTTTTTTTAGTATAATTTCATTTATGGGTATTTACATTTTCATTGTATGACCCTTCTTCCATGGGGTGTACTTTTCGAAAGTTACTCAATAAGGGGGCCTTTCACCCTCCTTTTTTAAAAAGACTTATTTTGTTATGTCTTTTAATTCACATACTATTATGTGGGGATATGTTCTTCTATATCATTATTTATGTAAATTTTATGTCCAAGTGATGAGATCCCCTTTATCTCTCTCATCAACCCTTTTTGTAAAATTTTATGTGACACCGTTAGGCTGTCGAATTTTACCAAGGGACCTTCTTAACACAATTTAGATTTCTTTGGGTTCAACATGTAGTTATTGAATATGTCATCCTTTGAATATGTGTGAATGACCTCTGATTGTTTTACACTTAATATCCACTTATATTGGGTGTATTTATATTTGTCACACATAATTATGAGATTGATTTATATTTAATTTAAGGATACCTTCTGGATTTCATCTCATTTTACATTTATTTTGAGACTTCATTGTTGTTATGCACCAATTCACTCTTATATGGTGTGTATACTGTCCTTTGACATATTATATCATGAATCCCTTTATTCTCATGATATTATAAAGTTTGGATTAAATGTTATTCCGCAATTATTTGTATTCAAGAGTCTCTCATTTTGTTAAAAACTATTTAACAAAAATATCGTTTTAAATGTTTTAAAGATTTATTATTCTAAATCTTTATCTTTAATGTCCATGTTTTCAAAATGGTTTTCAATATTTATTTATATGGACATTAATGTTTTAAAATTATAATTCCAATAAAAGCTTCAAAGTGGTATGGGACACTTTGATTCAAAAATATCTTTTAAATGATTTTTGAAAATGGATTGATTAATTCAATATCTTGGAATTACTTATTTTGATTGAAAATGAAAAGTTGTTATTGAAATGTTTATATTTTCAATATTTTATGTGTAATGATGGTACTTGGACATTTTACGGGTGGTTACGTGATAAACCATATGACGGGTGGTGCCGTGAATACCAGGACATGTGGTTACATTATAACCTCCAATGCATTGGTTATGGAAGTCGGCCATATGGCTATTCCATTAAGTATGTGTGGAATTTGACCTTATGGTTATTCCATTTAAGTATGTTTATGTCCCAAGTTACCTTTATATGTTATGTGTTCTTTATATGGGTTTTATGGTAATATTTTGGTTACAAAAGGGTAAGTAATGATATTTTATTCAATGAAGAGTTTTTACTACTTCCTAAAGGTGAAAGGTATTACTGTGATAAAGTATACATGGTTTACTTGTTGCTTTGAAAAACTAACAATTTTCATTCTTTTTGTATCCCTTGCTGAGCTTTTTATGATCACCCCATGTTTTTTTTGAAATGTTTTTCATAGGACTTAATGTGGAATAGGGTCAAGGATGGGATCAAAGGAAAGTCATGCTAGATAATACATGGAAGTAGACATGTTTCTTTTTAAGAGTTTTTATTTTATGGAAATTTAGTAGAAGTGACTACTTTGTAATCTTTTGAGATGTAATAATTATGTCCTAATTATCTAAACCTCTAAACCTGAAAAGATCCTCAATGTGAATTATTCATTTAATTCAATATTAAGTAAGGTTTAAGGTCGGGGCCTTATACTTTAGTTCATGATTTATCATTTCATTGGATGAATAGAGGTTTGTTTTTAGGATATCTTATTTTTTTTTGGTTTAAATTTTTTAGTGTTTTGTTTTTGAAAGTATATTTCTAGTGATAACCAATATGTTTTGATATAAATAATAAATTTTATTAATTATTTTGAAATAATTATAATGCTTTATATTTTGAGGATGATTTCAATAAATGATTTTTGAAATTTTAAACCAATTATTGAATGAAAATATTAAATTAATAATGAAGGTTTGAAAATTAATCTATTGTTATAGATGTTTAATTTTTCATGTTTTTAGTGGGCTTTTATTATTTTTAAATAGGTGTTCATTGTTCCATATTCCATTTTGAAGGAATTTTATAATTCAAAATGGATTAAACATTGGTTTTATTATGGAAAAATTGTTTTAGATATAAATTCGGTTTTTGAAATTATAAAAGGGAAACTTTTTGAATTAAAGTAAAATAAACTAAATATTTAGATTCTATGATGATTTTTTAAATTTTATAAGGTCTTTAAAATTTTATTTTCATTGAATTTCATGGTTTTGAGGGAAATTAAAATGGGCCTTTAGATTTTTATTTTCGATTTTTATTCTTTGGATAGTGGTTATGGTTTGTGTATTGGGGTTTTGAATGTGACCTTGGGTTTATTTGGTGTGTTTTTAGTGTTACAACTAGAGGAATCTCAATGGGTCATAGTGGTCTATCCCATGGGATTCCCATGGATTAAGTATCTCAAGTTTCAGGTGTAGTACTTTCAATTTCTAACCATACCCAGACTCAAAAGGGAGTGATAGAGATGATAAAATATCATCATTATGTTTGGATGATTCTTTCCATGAATCTTTTTAATGAGTTTTTAAGTTGGGGAATATGATTTTAGTTATGAATTGGGTTTTCTAGGTAATATAATGGAACCATTCTAAGTGTTTCCCTTATTTCTATACCCTATTATCAATTTATCCTTTGTAACCCTTTCATGTGTGTCACTACTTGGGATGTTTGGAATTTCATATATTGGGATGATCCTTATTTGATTAATGATATTAGGGATCACTTAGGTAACTACTATTTTCATCCAAATAGTTGTGGGGATTATGTTGTGCCTTGTGGGTTTTCCTTAGTTCCCACTATATTATTGAGAACCCTTATAGTGGGGAGTTCTCTTGATATTCTTTCCCTTTGGTTGTCTCATTTGAGTTTTTGTAACATCCCAGGAAAATGAAGAATAAGATATTTTCATATTTATTAATATTTTTGAATTAAATTTAGCTTAAAGGGGTTGCTATGTTCGATAGCGTACCCAATACGCAACAACGGGTTTCTTTGGAATCTTACGTTGCACACTAATAATATAATATTATTATTTTAAATGGTAGTTAACTCCTAGACGTTGTATTGGCGGGAATGAAAAAAACTAACTATAATATTATTATACATGTATTTATATTTATTCAATAAAAGTTATAGGATTAATATATAAATGAATCTAATTTTAAGCATAATTTACATTAAAAGGCCGATTTACCGCCTTTTAATGGCGAACCCTTTTTAAATCTAGTTTTGGCCACTTTAATACATTCTATATGACCAAATAAAATCCTTCTTTAGAATGAGGACATCAGAATTTACTTTGGGTCATTTTTTGGTATTTTTCTGATAAAGTTCATTTTTTAAGGAATAGTGAAAATATTGTATTTTAATTCAAAACTATGTTTTAATATAATTTATTTATATGGTTATATTATATTTTTAATTGGTTTTAAAGTTAAATTGAAATATATTTTTACCATTTAATCCAATGTTGGTCATTGGAATTAATTTCACTTTGAAATTGGACATAAATAAGTATCAATCTTTTGATAGTTTTTAATTCTTAAAAACACGCTCTTTGTTTTGACAGCGGGAATTAATTTTAAATTAATTTCTTCCACTTCTATGTTTTGATTTTGGAAAAATGGATTTCATATTTGGAATCAGGAGGCCCAAATTGTGTAAATAGGTAACATTTATTTTTAGACATTTTAAATATTTACTTCAGTAAATATTTTATTTACCGTGGTTAAAGGGTAAATCAGGTAAATAAGGGTAAATAAATAATATTATAATAATATAAAATTACCCTTAAACGTGTCCTAATACTATTGGATGAGTCATGTCCAACCATGGGAATCTATGGGTCTATTTTGGGACCCCATTGAGCCACTTGGGAGTGATAATGACAATTTAAATTAATTAATTTAATGTGAAGACAAAAGTGACATTAACAAAATTCGTTTAGTAATTAATTTTTATATGGTGTTATATAAGTCCTATGTTCGACTATAAATATTAATTGGAAATATAAATAGATTTTCTACATCATGGTATTTTTTTTATAATTTTTAGACATCAAATAAATTAAATTATTTATGACACAATAATGATGCAGTTTCTGCCTCATTAATAAATGATTTAAATAAATAAGATTATAATGATTAAAATATTATCCAAAACATGTACAATTATGATTGGATGATTTTATTTATAATGAGTCATCTTATATTAGACCTCAGTGATTTTTGGACCATTATAAACTGAATATAAGTTTATAATAAAATAATATTTTCAAACTTTCCTAAAGAGCCCCTCCTCTCCCTTATAAAAAGAGACCACTTCTAACCAATTCCTCACACATCTCAAGCCATTTGTCTCATCCAACATCTGCCCAATTAATCTCCCTACATCCCTATCCTCCTCTTAGAATCCTTACCTTAGGCAAAAGGAACTTAAAAATTCCTTTTGGTTTAAACCAAAGGAAGTTGCCTAAATTAAAGGTAACGGTTTCTCTTAAATTGTTTTCTTTTATTTTGCTTCTCCAACCACTAAAATATTTTTATTTTCTTTCTTTTTTAACAACACCAGTATACTCAATATACTAGCATGTTGTTATGATAAGTATTTGAACTACAGGTACACACACCTCCATCTAATGGATGAAGAACATAATGTTTCTGTGGATGGAAAACTAACGCCTCACGAAACGATGATTGTTTAATTACATCTTACCGCCTATCATGGTGGCCATTATGATGAAAATGTATTTATATATGATATATATTATTTTTACGATTTCCTTATGCTTCTTTACTTCCCTTTTTATATCAATCCTTTATGGTTTCCATACTGGGTAAATATGATAATCTCATTTGTGGAAGTGCGGACTACCACCCCCTCAAAGTGATGTGACTCGTTAATGCCCTATGTGGGATGTATAAAGGATAGAGTTAATGATATTATATATGATATTATACTGGAATTATAATATATCTATGTATCATTATGTTTTAATTCCATTAAAATAAGAAATAGAAATGAAAGTATCTTTCATGCGTACGTACGACTTACCATCTCCATGAATGGTGCATTTCATTTCGTACCTCCAAATGTTATGTACTATTATAAATACATGTATATACTGGATATATATGATATATATGATATCTAAAATCATGAATACCATTCTGGATATAATGTACTATTGACCACATGAACAACTTGTAAATATAAGGTGTTCATTTTTGACCCAAGTACCAAATATCAACAAAATGAACATTATTAACTAAAATGATTACATAATGTTTATAACATGGTAATAAGTGATATGAAAGGAATAATAAACTTGAAAAAGGTTCTTAAGAAAGTAGAAATTAACTTTACATTATTATTCAGGATATTAAGGAATGAACGGGTCAAGTCGGACATGAGGTAAGAGACTTCATCTCAATCTCCTTTCATTGAGGCACATTTTGTTTTAATACAAAATTTCTTTTTATACGCTGTATAAACACCTTTGAATTTTCATTTTATTCAAAGGGAATATTTTTATACGAAGCATTTTACTAGAAGACAAGAAGGAATGTTTTTTTAACGTAAGCGGTGACAACGACCTTTCCGCCGTCGTGAGTATTATTTGATCTTTGGCTTCCTTAGCAAGCCGAAATGTTTTTTTAGGAAAAATAAATTCCATATAATCTTTTTATGTATTTTAGTATTGAAAATGATTTTGAGAATGGATTTATTATTTCAATATCTTGAAATGATATTTTATTATTGCAATGTGGAAATGTTATCTTTCCTTTATACTTATGTTATGTGTAATGATCATGTTATGGTTCTTGGGCATTATTTACGTATACAGGTGGTTCCGTGATAAACCTAGGGTGGGTGAGCCTGAGATAGCTCTCCAATGCATTGGTTAACGTAATGGAGGTAAACGTGAATATTACTCCTAAGAGATTAAGGGAATATACTGTGATGGGTATTCTAAAGTAACTCCCTATGTAGCCGTGATAGCTATAATGTAAGTATGATATGGATGCCACAAGTTACCTTTTTGATTTATGATTTCTATGTGTCTTTCATAAATCTTATGATTTCATGAGGTAAGTAAAAGAGTTCATGTTTTGTATGTATTTATGAACAAATGTTTTCATTCACTATTTTATAACCCTTACTGAGCCTTTTATGCTCATCCCAAGTTTTGAAATGTTTTTCACATGACTTAAAGATGAATAGGGTCAAGGATGGGATCAAGGAAAAGCCATGCTCTCTTTAACATGGAATTAGACATGAATTTTTTTTTTCAAGAGTTTTTATTTTATGAAAAAAATGGATTCTGGGTAGAAGTGCCTACTTTGTAATATTTTGAGATGTAATAGTTATGTCCTCATTCCCTAAAACTCTAAACCTGAAAATATCCTCAATGTGAATTATTCATTTAATTCAATATTATGTAATGTTTAAGGCCAGGTCTTTATAGTTGGTATCAGAGGTCGGTTTAGATAACTTTAGGAGTTAGGATATTGTTAAATTAATATCCATAAAGTAATTTATGTTAATATTGACATCATATAGCATTTCCAGATTACCATGTTGCTTCTCCTAAGATATTTCTTTGTTTAGAATGGTTTTCCACAGAGGAAACAGGGCATCTATGTTGGGACAACATCAGGAGGAAGACAACCTTCCAAATTAGCAACCTGAGATGGTCGGAATCGGAACTGAACAATTTGTTGTAGTGATGGCACTGTTGACTCAGGCTATAAATGGTGGTGGTATCTATGTATGAGATCATCTAAATCAACCACAGAGGAACATGTCAGTAGTGGAGCATTTCATGAGGCAACATCCCCCATCATTTAGAGGATCATCTGATTTGGTGCTAGCTAAAGGGTGGATTAAAGCACTGGAAAAGATTTTTGATGTCATGGGTTGTTCAGAACATCAAAAGGTTAGTCTCACTGTTTACCGTTTTGAAGGTGAAGCCGATCAGTGGTGGTCGATGTTGAAAAATATCAGGGATAGTAAGGAGATTGATGCTCTTGATTGAGATGAATTCAAAGGTATGTTTCTGGAGAAATATTTTCCTAAGGTGGTTCATCTTAGGATGGAAAACAAATTCCTGGAATTGAGGCATGAGTTTGACTCAGTGGCTGCTTATGAAGAAAAATTCACTCGACTGGAAAGGTATGCTCCAAATTTCATACGAGATCTTGATAGTAAAATCAACCGTTTTTACTCAGGATTAAAGCCAAAGTATCAAAGGGCTTTAGCTTCTAGTGAGTTAAAAAGTTATGAAAATCTTGTTCATTGTGTCGAGAAGGTGGAAATGGAGTTTTTCGATGATCAGGTATTCTTTGACAAACAACAAAATAAGAGGTCGAGGTGGCATGCGAAAGGGAAGAACTCTTCAAAACATTTTGATGGTAAGAAACTTAAGATTATAGTTTGTGAAAATTGTGGTAAAAAGCATGATGGGGAATGTCTTTTGAATTCTGGTAAGTGCTACCGATGTGGTAAAATGGGACATAAGGCTCTTAATTGCACTAAAAAAGATCAGGGTAATGGTAAGACAAAATCATATTTACCATCAGTAAAATGTTTTAAGTGAAATGAAATGGGTCATTATGAAAATGAGTATCTGACAAAGAGCTCGAGTGATGGGAAGCAGTCAGATTACAAGAAGAAAGGGGTGGCGAAATCCTTTGCAACTACTTCAGCAGATGTTGGTCCATTAAATGAAGTAGTATCAGGTATATTGTTTGTTTGTTTAGATTATGCCAATGTGTTCTTTGATTCAGGGTCTACACATTCATTCATTTCTGAAAAGTTTTCTAGTAAATTGGGAATTCCATCTCATGATATGAATATTAAACTTACGGTAAAAACACCTGGAGGAAATGTTGAGACAAAAAGAAAGCATAAGAACATTCCTGTCCTTGTGTGTGGAAAGAATCTACCTGCAAACCTTATTGTTTTGACTCTAGTAGAGTTTGATGTTATTTTGGGCATGGATTGGCTTTCTGTTTATCATGATAAGATTGACTGCAGAGCTAAAGAGGTTTCTTTTCAGAATGATTTTCAGTTTGTGTACAAGAATGAACCCTTGATTTTGATAACATATCAGGAAGTTGAAAAATTGGTAAAAGATGGAAATGAATGTTACCTTGCACATATTTTTGAAAACAAAGGAACTGTTTAGATTAATGATGTGCCAGTGGTAAATGAGTACCTTGATTTTTTTTCTGATGAGTTTCCTGGTATTATACCTGATCGGGAAGTTGAATTTACTATTGACTTAGTTCCTGATGCTAAGCCAATTTCAAAACCCCCTTATCGAATATCTCAAATTGAACTTTTAGAGTTAAAGAAGCAATTGCACGAGTTATTAGATAAAGGTTTCATTCAACCTAGCACATCACCATGGGGTGATTCTGTCTTGTTTGTTAAAAAGAAATATGGTTCAATGAGACTTTTCATTGATTATAGAGCATTGAATAACATCACTGTTAAGAATAAGTATCCATTTACTCATATCGATGATTTGTTTGATCAGCTCCGGGGAGCACCATATTTTTCGAAGATTGACTTGAGGTCGGGGTACCATCAGTTGAAAGTAAAGGAAGAAGACGTTACGAAGACCGCATTTCGTACTAGATATGGCCATTATGAATTTGTAGTTATGCCTTTTGGGTTAACCAATGCACCTGTTGTATTCATGGATCTTATGAATAGAATTTTCCGGGAGTTCTTGGATAAGTTTGTGGTTGTGTTCATTGATGATAGTTTGGTTTATTTAAAAAGTAAAGAGGAGCATGAAATTCATTTAAGTGTTGTCTTGAAAACCTTAAAAGAAAAGAAATTGTTTGGTAAATTCAGTAAGTGTGAGTTTTGGTTACAACAAATTTCATTCCTTGGTCACATTATTTCAAAAAAATGGCATAACTGTTGATCCTGCAAAAACAAAAGTTGTTGAAGAATGGCCAAGACCCACAAATATTACCGAGATCTGTAGTTTTCTTGGTTTGGCAGGTTATTACCGGAGGTTTGTTGAAATTTTTTCTCGGTTATCTAGTCCAATGACTAAGTTAACTCGAAAAGATGTTAAGTTCATCTGGACAAAAGAATGTGATGATTGTTTTTAGGAATTGAAAAGAAGATTGGTGAATGCTCCAGTTTTGGCACTACCTTCCAGAAATGGTGAGTTTTTTATCTACAGTGATGCTTCGTTGAAAGGAATGGGTTGCGTCCTAATGCAAAATGATCAGGTAATTGCTTATGCTTTACGTCAGTTGAAACCACTTGAGTTAAATTACCCTACACATGATTTGGAATTAGCTGCTGTTGTTTTTACTTTAAAAATTTGGAGGCATCATTTGTATGAAGTGAAGTGTGAAATATATACTGATCACAAAAGTTTAAAGTATATATTCACTCATAAATAATTGATCATGAGACAGAGGAGATGGCTATAATTAATCAAGGATTATGATTGCACGATCCATTACCATCCATGAAAAGAAAATAAAGTGGCTGATGCTTTGAGTCGAAAAAGTAATGTCTCATTATCCATGCTATGTTTGGAACTAGATCCTTTGGTTTTTGATTTGATGAAATTTGGCATAGAAGTTGTTGGTGCAGGAAATTCTTTTGTTTTGTTTCAGGTGTTAGTGAGATCATCTCTATTAGATAGAATATAGAAAGCGCAGAAGGAAGACAGTGAGTTGCAGAAAAAGGTAGAGTTGGTTCAGAAGGGTAAGTTTCCTGAATTTAACAGTGATAATGATTGTGTTTTGAGGTTTGGAAAGAGATTATGTGTGCCTTGTGATTCACAGTTAAAGAATGAGTTGTTATGTGAAGATCGTAGTTCTCCATTTTCAGTTCATCCTGGCAGTACTAAGATGTACATAGATCTTTGGGAGTATTACTGGTGGGATGGAATGAAAAAAGATATTGATGATTTTACTATGAAGTGTTTGACTTGTCAGCAGGTTAAAGAAGAGTGACAGTTACCGAAAGGAATGCTTCAGCCTCTAACAGTGCCAGAGTGGAAATGGGAAAATATATCCATGGACTTTGTAGTGGGATTACCAAATACATCTCGAGTTAATAATGCAATCTGATTTATAGTTGACCGATTGACTAAATCTGCTCATTTCCTTCCTATTAGAGATACTTTTTCTCTAGATCAACTTTCTCGGTTGTATGTTAAGGAGATAGTTAGGTTGCATGGAGTTCCCCTCTCCATTGTATCTGATCGTGATCCCAGGTTCACTTCTAACTTTTGGAAAGGCCTTCAGAAGTCATTTGGTACTGAATTAAATTTTAGTACAGATTTTCATCCTCAATCAGATGGGAAGTCAGAACGAACAATTCAGACCTTGGAGGATATGTTACGTGCTTGCTCGATGGACTACCAGGGAATTTGGGACCAACATCTTTCTTTGGTTGAATTTTCTTATAATAACAGTTTTCATTCCAGTATACAGATGGCTCCATTTGAGGCATTATATGGAAAGCATTGTCAAACTCCAGCTTTTTGGGATGAAGTAGGTGAAAGAAAGCTGATGGGACCAGAATTGGTAGAAGAGATGGCATAGAAAGTTCAGTTGATTCAGAAGCACATGAGAAAATCTCAGAGCAGACAGAAAAGTTATGTAGATAATCGGAGGAAGGATCTTTTTTTGAGGTAGGTGATCATGTCTTTCTCAAAGTTTCTCCATGGAAAAGTGTGATGCGTTTTGGTAAGAAGGGAAAGTTGAGTCCGAGGTTCATTAGACCTTATGAAATTATAAAGAAAGTTGGATCAGTTGCATACAGATTAGCTTTACCTCCAAGTTTATCCCAGGTACACAATGTTTTTCATGTTTTGATGTTGAGAAAGTATATGCCAGATCCCTCTCATGTTTTGAGCCCAGAGGTAGTTCAGTTGGAAAAGAATTTCTCTTATGAAGAACAACCAGTCCAGATTCTAGACCGTAGAGAGCAAGTGTTGCGGAATAAGGTAATTCACCAGGTATTGGTTTTGTGAAAAAACCATATGGTTGAAGAGGCAACATTGGAATCTGAAAATGCTATGAGGGATAAATACCCCCACTTATTTTGATAAGTGGATAAAAATTACGAGGAAACAATTTCCAAAAGGGGGGAAGGATGTAACATCCTAGGTAAATGAAGAATAAGAGATTTTCATATTTATTAATATTTTTGAATTAAATATTAATTTTATCTTAAAGGGGTCGCTATGTTTGATAGCGTACCCGATATGCAACAATGAGTTTCTTTGGAATCTTACGTTGCACACTAATAATATAATATTATTATTTTAAATGGTAGTTAACTCCTAGCCGTTGTATTGGCGGGAATGAACAAAACTAACTATAATATGATTATACATGTATTTATATTTATCCAATAAAAGTTATAGGATTAATATATAAATGAATCTAATTTTAAGCATAATTTACATTAAAAGGCCGATTTACCGCCTTTTAATGGAGAACCCTTTTTAAATCTAGTTTTGGTCATTTTAATACATTATATATGACCAAATAAAATCCTTCTTTAGAATGAGGACATCAGAATTTACTTTGGGTCATTTTTTGGTATTTTTCTGATAAAGTTCATTTTTTAAGGAATAGTGAAAATATTGTATTTTAATTCAAAACTATGTTTTAATCTAATTTATTTATATGGATAGATTATATTTTTAATTGATTTTAAAGTTAAATTGAAATATATTTTTACCATTTAATCCAATGTTGGTCATTGGAATTAATTTCACTTTGAAATTGGACATAAATAAGTATCAATCTTTTGATAGTTTTTAATTCTTAAAAACACGCTCTTTGTTTTGACAGCGGGAATTAATTTTAAATTAATTTCCGCCGCTTCTATATTTTGATTTTGGAAAAATGGATTCCATATTTGGAATCATGAGGCCCAAATTTTGTAAATAGGTAACTTTTATTTTTAGACATTTTAAATATTTACTTCAGTAAATATTTTATTTACCGTGGTTAAAGGGTAAATCAGGTAAATAAGGGTAAATAAATAATATTATAATAATATAAAATTACCCTTAAACGTGTCCTAATCCTATTGGATGAGTCATGTCCAACCATGAGCATATTTGGGTCGATTTTGGGACCCCTTTGAGCCACTTGGGAGTGATAATGACAATTTTAATTAATTAATTTAATGTGAAGACAAAAGTGACATTAACAAAAATTGTTTAGTAATTAATTTTTATATGGTGTTATATAAGTCCTCCTTTCGACTATAAATATTCATTGGAAAGATAAAAAGATTTCCTACATCATGGTATTTGTTTTTATAATTTTTAGACATCAAATAAATCAAATTATTTATGACACAATAATGATGCAGTTTTTACCACATTAATAAATGATTTAAATAAATAAGATTATAATGATTAAAATATTATCCAAAACATGTCCAATTATGATTGGATGATTTTATTTCGAATACGAATCATATTATATTAGACCTAAATGATTTTTGGACCATTATAAACCGAATATAAGTTTATAATAAAATAATATTTTCAAACTTTCCTAAACAGCCCCTCCTCTCCCTTATAAAAAGAGACCACTTCTAACCAATTCTTCACACCTCTCAAGCAATTTGTCTCATCCAAACTCTACCCAATTAATCTACCTACATCCCTCTCCTCCTCCTAGAAACCTTACCTTAGGCAAAAGGCACTTAAGAAGTCCTTTTGGTTTAAACCAAAGGAAGTTTCCTAAATTAAAGGTAACAGTTTCTCTTAAATTGTTTTCTTTTATTTTTCTTCTCCAACCCCTAAACTCTTTTTATTTCCTTCATTTTGTTACAACACAATTATCCTCAATATACTAGGATGTTGTTATGATAAGGATTCGAACTAAACTTACACACACCTCCATCTAATGGATGAAGAACATAATGTTTCTGTGGATGGAAAACTAACGCCTCACGAAACGATGATTGTTCAATTACATCTTACCGCCTCTAATGGTGTAAATTATGATGACATTGTATTTATATATGATATATATTATGTTTATTATTTCCTTATGCTTCTGTAATTCCCTTTTTATATCAATCCTTTATGGTTTCCATAGTGGGTAAATACGATAATCTCATTTGTTGAAGTGCGGACTACCATCCCCTCAAAGTGATGTGACTCGTTAATGCCCTATGTGGGATGTATAAAAGATAGATTTAATGATATTATATATGAAATTATACTGTAATTATAATATAACTATGTATAATTATGTTTTAATTCCATTAAAATAAGAAATAGAAATGAAAGTAGCGTTCATGTGTACGTACGGCTTACCGTCTCCATGAACGGTGCATTTCATTTCGTACCTACAAATGTTATGTACTATTATAAATACATGTATATACTGGATATATATGATATATATGATATCTAAAATCATGAATACCATTCTGGATATAATGGACTATTGAACACATGGACAACTTGTAAATATAAGGTGTTCATTTTTGACCCAAGTACCAAATATCGACAAAATGAACATTATTAACTAAAATGATTACATAATGTTTATAACATGGTAATAAGTGATATGAAAGGAATAATAAACTTGAAAAAGTTTCTTAAGCAGGTAGAAATTAACTTTACTTTATTATTCAGGAGATTAAAGAACGAGCGGTTCAAGTCGGACACGAGGTAAGGGAGTTCATCTCAGTCTCCTTTCATTGAGGCACATTTTGTTTTAATACACAATTTCTTTTTATACACTTTATAAACACCTTTGAATTTTCATTTTATTCAAAGGGAATCTTTTTATACGAAGCTTTTTACTAAACTACAAGAAGGAATGTTTTTTTAACATAAGCGGTGACAACGACCTTTCCACCGCCGCAAGTATTATTTGATATTTGGCTTCCTTAACAAGACGAAATGTTTTTTTAGGAAAAATAAATACAATATACTCTTTTTACGTAGTTTGGTATTGAAAATGATTTTGAGAATGGATTTATTATTTCAATATCTTGAAATGATATTTTATTATTGCAATGTGGAAATGTTATCTTTCCTTTATGCTTTTGTTATGTGTAATGATCATGTTATGGTTCTTGAGCATTATTTACGTATACGGGTGGTTCCATGATAAACCTAGGGCGGGTGAGCCCGAGATAGCTCTTCAATGCATTGAGTAACATGACGGAGGTAAACGTGAATGTTACTCCTAAGAGATTAAGGGAATATACTGTGATGGGTATTCTAAAAAAACTCCCTATGTAGCTGTGATAGCTACAATGTAAGTATGATATGGATGCTACAAGTTACCTTTTTGATTTATGACTTCTACGTGTCTTTCATAAATCTTATGATTTCATGAGGTAAGTAAAAGAGTTCATGTTTTGTATGTATTTATGAAGAAATGTTTTCATTCACTGTTTTATAACCCTTACTGAGCCTTTTATGCTCATCCCAAGTTTTGAAATGTTTTTCACAGGACTTAAAGATGAATAGTGTCAAGGATGGGATCAAGGAAAATTCATGGTCTCTTTAACATGGAATTAGACATGAATTTTTTTTCAAGAGTTTTTATTTTATGAAAAAAATGGATTCTGGTTAGAAGTGCCTACTTTTTAATATTTTGAGATGTAATAGTTATGTCCTAATTCCCTAAAACTCTAAACCTGAAAAATATCCTCAATGTTAATTATTCATTTAATTCAATATTATGTAATGTTTAAGTCTGGGTCTTTAAAGTTTTAGTTTTCATTAATTATATACTTTATGACACAAGGTTTCTAGGTACCCTTATGGATTGACGGGGTGTTTCATTTTGTTTAACTTGATCTCAAAAGTTTTGGAAGTTATTTAAGTCAATGCACATCTTTACTCATGGGATTCATTCAAGTATCTATATCCTTATAACTATTTTGACTTTATGGGTATATAATTTCCTCATCATGGGGATAATTTTCACCCCATGATTCAATTTTCTCCATTATTTTATACTTTTATTAGTCCTCATTCTAAACATTGAGTTCTGGGTGGGACTTCCTAGAAAATTAAAAAAATTATGTTTCCTTCTAGGATACACTTTTAGGTTAATGATTAATATTAACCATTTATAAACCATCAAAGAGGTATTAAAATTTTAACATAGAAAGTTTTCATTATTGGTGTATGATTTTTTCAATAATGTAGCCAAATCATGTGGCTTTCCTAGTGTATCTAGTGAGGGGTGCAGTTTATAGTTTGGAAAACCATAAATTGAAGCCATGAGATCTTTGATGGTATCAAAATAATTAAAATTATTAAATTTCTCATACCCAAAATAAATTCTCGACACCTCTCAATTATCACCCATTTTACTCTCAGGCCCCATAAAAATGATTCCCTCTATCTCCTCTCCCATGTGTTCAATTTTAAAGGGGATCATTGGCTTGTCTCTCAAAAAATAACTTGGTATGTTCCTCCTATCCCCTCAGTTGGATCGTTACTCTTTATTTATATGTGTTTATTTATACCCTTTAGTTGTTGAGATCAAGTGTTGATGATGGTTATGCCTGAGGTCTCTAGGGTTGGTTTCATCTTGTTTATCTTAATGTACAAGGCTTTTCAATCCCGTATTGATTCTTGTTCTTTTAGAGTTCACTGAAGACAACAAGTTTCATTTGTTTTTTGGTAGGTTTATCCATGAATAATTAATTAAACATAAAAAATTGATTATTAATTAGTTTTCAATAAATTATTTCCTTAATTTCATATGGGTTTTCATGGTGGAATTATTTACCCTTATTTTAGTGATTTTGAAGACTCGTAATGGGTGTTCAATTATATTTATTCCATGTAGTGTTGGAAATTTTATTTTAAAACCCCTTAGGTGTTTGATAAATTTTTAAAATGATTTTATCCTTGAAATTATTATTAAAAAAATATATTTGAAATTTTAATGTAATATGAAATGTTCTCTATGATTAATAACTTAATAACTTGTGTTTGAGAAAAATTTAATCAGTTCTTTTAAAACACTCTGAGTTTGAGGAATGTGCTTCCCTTTTATATATTTTTGAGACATAGTCTAATTTTTATTAGTAAAGGGATGTTTCTAGGATATTTTGGAGAGTTTTAAAAGGAGTTTATGATGTTATTAATATTTTCATGACTTATTATATTCCCCCTTTACTTATTTTATATGAAATGTGCATAATTTGTGTGAAATATTAATGTTTTAATATTAAGTATAATATTTGAGCATTTTTAGAAGTAGTCCAATTGAGTCAGTTTAATGTTTTAATAATAACTGTCACTATACTGATCCAAATTGTGTGGTTCTTGTTTTGTAGGATTATCCTTTCAATATAAAACATTTCATTAGAAGGAACCATGATCCAATTCTGCCATTTTAAGGGTCATATGGTCCTCACAAACAAGACCAAAGAATCTGTGAACAAACTGAACCAGACTTGAAGATTGATTTAATGGGCTCAATCCAGAAGTCCAAAAACATTAACTCTCCACCATAATTTGGGGGACACTACATGTCAGCTTGGATAAAAATTTCAAGGACCAAATCCAAGTACAAGGGGCCCAAATAAATCTTTGAAGTCCAGCCCACCATTCTGGCCGAGAATTAAAATCAGTATAGTATGTATGACATATCTCCTGATGTAAGCATCCAACCGATCTGAGATTTTTCAGTGTGAAATAGGAGATATAGGAGGCCGACTTTGTTGAAGCAACCATTCGTATTTGAAGGCATATTCATATTCAAAAACCCTTTCACACCATGGACTTTAAAAAGACTGGATTGAAATGGACAGTTTACCTTTGTTTATTAAACCCGCCATAACTTTGGATCCACTTGTCCAAATGCCTCCATATTTTGACAGTAGTCGTACAGCTGTATTATCTACAACTTTGAAGAATGAGGTATTTGTAGATTCGGCTGTCTGAATATCCAAATTGGCGATGAAAGTGGAGGGACAGATTAGGAATGCAAACAGTCCACTCCTTGGGCTATAAATACTCTCCCCTTCTCTCCTTGAGAGGGGTTGGCATTTCAGAAGAGAGGATATCATATTGGCACGACCAAAGCCTTGCCAAAGGCTTGGGAGGACCTGACATACTCAAGTTTTCACTTGAGAGACCTTTCCTCCTCTCTTTGTTTTCACTTACTTTTGTGTTCTTCATTTTTGTAATCTTGTAATTCTCTTTCTTTGTAATTCTGTTTTAATGCAAGTTACTTCTTAAATATCTCTTATTCTCATCCACCTTCTGTAGTTTAATATATATGTTCCTAAAATAGTTTAAATTCAGTTGAATCCCCTTCCCTTCTTTTGCTTCCTCATTCAATCGAAAATCTATTTTTAATTATCATCATCGTTCGTGTGTGTGTGTCAACGTACCACTCTTTTCTAATCCCTTTCTTTTTCTTCTATTCTTAATTTATCATCATAATTATTTTAACCAGAATATTAAACATCCAAATGGATGAGTAAATCTCTCATTGGGGTGAGTTATAATTCGGGGATGTTAAGTGATTGAGAGTTTTTCTCGATGAGTATTCTTTAAATTAATATTGTGTATGTTAAACTTAATATGTCATGGATTAATGATATGTTTTGTTTAACGAGTGGTTTCCATGGATTATTGGAACCATAAATAAACTACCATAAATAAGTTTTGATTTAGATTAGAACCCTAAGTTAAGTTAAGGCTTGGATTAAAGCCTTCACACTTATGAATTCCAATCAACGTCAACTTATGACATGGGTGTTAATTTAATGCAATACAAAGTAAGGCTCAAGGATATCACATGCTTAACTCCCCAATAATGAACTCACCCCAATCTTTATCAATTTGGTAAATCAAACATCATTCATTAAACATTTCAATTAAGCTCTGCAAACAAACCCCCCTAATCAAAATACAATCAACTAAAAACAAACAACTACTACGAAGTACCATCGCCGAGGATTCGACCCGAGTGCTGCTATACACATTAGCAGAGCACCGGAACTTTGAACGGTCGATAGGCGACAATCGGCTGTGCGTTTCAAATGGCGCCGTTGCCGGGGATGGTTCTTTAAGTAGTCATTCGTTTCTGGTTATTGTAAAAAAAAACCGAAAAAAATACAAAATTTTAAAAAAAAAATTGAAAAAAAACACAAAGAAAAACCCGTCTTCCTCTTAAAAATCATAAACTGAAAAAATACAAAGGAAAACCCGTCTTCCTCATCCTTTATAAATCTCTCTAAATTCCCCGCAGCCTCCCAAACAATCCCTCAGATTTGTTTGACCCTGAAATTGATAGAACTCTTAGTCGACTTAGGAGGACCATTAGGGATAACCAAATCACCCAAGAACCAATCATTGCCCTACCAATTGAATTAGACATGGCCAGTCCTAGGGAACAAACATTGAAAGAACTTGCTGCCCCTGATATGAATTACCAACCTCTTGGTATTCAATATCCAAACATTGAAGATGACTTCGAACTCAAATCGGGTTTGATTCATCTTCTCCCTCATTTTCACGGGCTAGCCGGTGAGGATCCACATCTTCACCTTAAAGAGTTCCAAGTAGTATGCTCTACCATGAAGCCTCAAGGGATTTCTGAAGAACAAATCAAGCTTAGAGCTTTCCCCTTTTCCCTAGAGGATTCTGCCAAGTCTTGGCTCTACTACCTCCCACCTGGTTCCATAAACTCATGGGTTGACATGAAGAGACTTTTCCTTGAGAAGTTCTTTCCCGCTTCCCGAACAGCTTCTATCCGAAAGGAAATAAGCGGCATCCATCAATTCCCTAATGAATCACTCCATGAGTATTGGGAGAGGTTCAAAAAGCTTGTGGAAACTTGTCCACACTATCAAATCCCTGACCAACTCCTGATCCAATACTTCTATGAGGGGTTATTGGCTATGGAGCGAACTCTCATTGATGCCGCAAGTGGCGGTGCTCTTGTTGAAAAAACTCCTGCAGCTGCACGAGAACTCATAAGCAACATGGCAGCAAACATGCAGCAATTCCATACTCGAGCACATGCTCAAGTGAAACAAGCCCAAGATAATCAATCCATAGAGCCCAACAAGATGACTGAGTGGATGAGTGAACTTACATGTCTTGTGCGTCAACTAGCGGTGGCTACCAAAGCCCCAACCTCATCTTCTCCATAGTCACTATTCCCTGGACCTATCAAGAATTGTGGAATCTGCAACTCTCCATCTCATCCAACTGACACATGTCCACAACTTCAAGATGATCCATCTGATTCATCTAGTCCAATGGAGCTCAATGCGGCATATGCTCAGCGAAACTTCAACCCTCAACAATCAGGTCAGTTTGTTAGAAACTTCAACCAACCCCACTCTGAGCCCTTCTCTTCTACCTTTAACCCACCTCTGAGGTATGGTAATACCATTTCTCATCCTCCTCAGTTCCCTCATCAAAATCCAAACCAGTTCCAATATGGTCAAAGTGGTGGTAACATCCATCAACCTTATCCTTTTGTTCCTCAACCCCAAAGGAACAATCCTCTTCCTGGATTCCACTATCCTAACGAGCCTTCCCAATTCCCCACCCAATACAATCGCTTTCCCAAGAACCAAAATCAAGGCCAACCCAATTTGGGACAAGCCTCTTCTTCTAAACAACCATGGGAAAGTGCTGTAGAGGATCTTGCTTCCTTCACCCGTTCTAGCCTCAAGAACATTGAAACCCAAATAGGTCAACTTGAATCCCACCTTAGCCAGCAACAACCATCCAATTCATCCCAACTCCCAGCTCAACCATTACCCAACCCTAAGGGTAATGTAAGTGCAATTGCACTTAGATCGGGAAAGCAAATTGCTATGCCCCATGCTTATTGCTCTACCTCCCCTTTTGATATTGATCTAGAAAATGAAAAGAACAAAAAGCTGGAAAAGGAACTTGAATCCACTCCTTCACCTCCTTCCATTCCTCTAAGGAACCCAATTCCTTTTCCTCAAGCCATCTCCAAGCCTAAGAAGTCCTTTGAACCTGATCCTGAAATGCTTGACATGTTTAGACGTGTTGAAGTGAACATCCCCCTCTTAGATGCCATTAAAAAAATCCCTAAGTATGCCAAGTTTCTTAAGGAATTGTGCACCCATAAGAGGCAACTTAGGACCATTGAAAATGTTTCAACCCAACAGTCCATTCCCATGAAGTGCAAAGATCCAGGGACCTTCACGGTTCCATGTCAAATAGGGAGTTCCAACTTTGATGATGCACTCATAGACCTTGGAGCCTCAATAAATGTCATGCCCAAATCCATTTTCTCCAACCTTGGTCTAGGTCCCTTGCACCCAACAGGTGTTGTCATTCAATTAGCCAATCGAAGCACAACCAGTCCTGAGGGAATAATTGAGGATGTCCTTGTTCGGGTCAATGATCTTATCTTCCCAGCTGATTTCTATGTCCTTGACATGGAAGGTGAGACGACCTCTTGTCGATCTCCCCTAATTCTAGGAAGACCATTCCTCATGACTGCGAGAACCAAGATTGATGTCCATTCAGGCATCTTATCCATGGAATTCGGTGACCAACTGGTCAAGTTCAACATTTTCCAAGCCATGCGATACCCATCTGAGGATCACTCTGCATTCTCAATCAATGCTTTTGAGGACACTTCTAAGATTCAATCGAACCCCAATCCACCATGTTCTTCATGTTCTAATGATAAAGGATCTTGTGAAATCTGCACCATGATTAACAAAGTCATAAATGGTGAAGTTGATGTGGACCTCTCATTCATAGACTCCATCAATCTAGAGGAACTTGAAAACTCTCTTGAATCCCACATCAACTCTGATCTCTACTGCTCCACCTTGGACAGTGTTGAGGAAAATGATCCAAACCCATCTGGAATCCCTTATCCTACTCCTAACTTGTCTAGCTCTCAAATCAAGGCTGAAACTGATCTAAAACCACTTCCTTCACACCTCAAGTATGCATTACTTTTCCATGATCCCTCCTACCATGTCATTATCTCTGCTTCACTTTCTGAAATTGAGGAGTCCCAACTTGTTCAAGTGTTAGAGGAAAACAAAAATGCCTTAGGTTGGACCCTAGAGGATATTCCAGGAATCAACCCTGCCCTTTGCATGCATCACATCCATCTAGAGGAATCATCCAAACCAATTAGGCAACCTCAAAGAAGACTCAATCCACTCATACTTGAGGTAGTTAGGGAAGAGATTACCAAGCTTCTTCAAGCTGGTATTATCTACCCAATTTCTGATAGTGAATGGGTTAGTCCAATTCAAGTCGTTCCTAAGAAGGGCGGGATAACAGTTGTCACAAATGAACATGGAGAAGTGGTCACAACTCGAGTGAAAAACAAATGGCGTGTGTGCATCGATTATCTCAAATTGAATGCTGAAACACAAAAAGATCACTACCCACTTCCTTTCCTTGACCAAATGCTTGAGAGATTGGCCAGAAAGTCACACTATTGCTTTCTTGATGGTTACACCGGCTACTTCCAAATTCCAATCGCACCTCAAGACCAAGAAAAGACCACATTCACTTGCCCCTTTGGAACCTATTCCTGTAGGCGAATGACTTTTGGCCTTTGTAATGCTCCTGCAACATTCCAGTGGTGTATGATGAGTATCTTTTCTGAATTCATTGAGAATTGCATGGAGGTCTTCATGGATGACTTTACCATTTATGGCGAGTCATTTGAATCTTGCTTACATTCACTCTCTTTGGTCCTTCAAAAGTGTGTCAAGTGAAACCTTGTGATGAATTTTGAAAAATGTCACTTCATGGTTTCAAATGGGATTGTTCTAGGGCACATAATTTCTCAAGAGGGTATCCAAGTTGATCCAGACAAAATTGAGGTGATCCAATCACTTCCTGAACCCAAATCAGTTCGAGACATTCGGTCCTTCCTTGGTCATGCCGGTTTCTATCGGCGATTCATTCAGAACTTTAGCAAGATTTCCCTCCCACTCACTCGTTTACTTCAAAATGATGTCATATTAAATTTTGATGAGGCTTGCAAGAGAGCCTTCATTGAACTCAAATCTGCTCTCACATCTGCTTCAATAATCCAACCCCCAGATTGGTCCTTACCATTTGAATTGATGTGTGATGCTTCTGATAGGGCCATTGGGGCTGTTCTTGGTCAAAGAAGAGAAAACATTCCTCATGTCATCTTTTATGCCTCAAAAACATTGGATGAAACTCAATCACACTACACTGTGACTGAAAAAGAATTTTTAGCTGTGGTTTTTGCCTTGGATAAATTCCGGCCCTATCTCTTAGGTGCCATAATCATCATATTCACGGACCACTCAGCATTAAAGTTCTTACTTAAGAAAAGTGATTCCAAACCAAGGCTAATAAGATGGATTTTAATGCTCCAAGAGTTTGACCTTGTGATAAAAGATAAAACTGGAAAAGAAAACCCTGTGGCTGACCACCTGAGTAGAATTTCTAATTCTTCTCATTCTGAAATAATTGATCCTGAATTTCCAATAGAACACCTCTCATCTCTCACTCCAAAGTTACCATGGTATGCCCCAATTGTCAATTACTTGGTTTATGGTGTTTTCCCTGAATATTTTTCAAAAGAACAAAAAGAAAAGATGAAAAGTGATTCAAAGAATTATTTTTGGGAAGATAATAAACTTTGGAAAACTGGGGTTGACATGGTAATTATGAGATGTGTTGATGAAACTGAACAATCCTCCATCTTGGAATTCTGCCACTCAATGCCTGGAGGTGGCCACTTTGGACCACAAAGGACTTCTCGAAAGGTCCTAGATTCTGGATTCTTTTGGCCTTCACTCTTCAAGGACTCACACGATTTCTGTCAATCATGTCCCACTTTCCAAAAGTTTGGCACAATTTCCAAAAGAAACGAAATGCCTCAAAAGCCATTAATCTTCTGTGAGCTTTTCGATGTTTGGGGCATCGATTTCATGGGACCTTTTCCCCCTTCCAATGGATTATCCTACATTCTCCTTGCTTTTGACTATGTTTCTAGGTGGGTCGAGGCCAAACCCACTAGGAAAGATGATGCTCAAACTGTGAGTGAGTTCCTCAAAACCCATATCTTCCATCGATTCGGAACACCACGTGCTTTGATAAGTGACTTAGGAACTCATTTCTGTAATAGAACCATGGAGTCACTTTTGAAAAAGAATGGGGTTGTACATAAAACATCCACTGCATATCACCCTCAAACAAATGGAATGGCTGAACTTTCTAACAGAGAAGTGAAAAGAGTACTTGAAAGAATTGTTAAGCCCACAAGAAAAGACTGGCCCGATAGACTTGGTGAAGCACTTTGGGCCTATCAAACAGCCTATAAGACACCCATTGGGATGTCTCCATTTAGGCTAGTTTTTGGTAAAGCCTGTCATTTACCAGTTGAAATCCAACATAAGTCATTTTGGGCTGTCAAAACTTGTAATTTTGATTGTGAAAAATCTGGTGAAGAAAGATTGTTGCAATTGACTGAATTGGAGGAGCTTCGTCTCGATTCGTATGAGAACTCCATTCTCTAAAAAGAAAAGGCAAAGTCACTCCATGACAAGCACATTCTTCGAAAGGTATTTCATGAAGGTGAAAAGGTAATTCTCTTCAATTCTCGATTTCGACTTCACCCAGGTAAGCTCAATTCTCGTTGGGATGGACCTTTTATTATTACTAATGTTTACCCATTTTGTGCAGTGAAAGTCCAAGACCCTTCTTCAAAAAGAACATTCACAGTAAATGGACACCGGTTAAAGCATCACCATGAGAGGCCATTCACTTCAGGTTCCACATCGACTTCCATTGACCCACCACTAGATGGAAATGGCGACCCACTAAATCCAAACCAGGGGGCACCTCTTTCCCTTTAACTCTCTCTCTCCTCAATCTCTCTTCCCTCTCTTATTCTCTCTATTTCTTCTTCTTCCTCTATCCCTCTCATTTTTTTTACAACATTCTTCCACAACCTTTTTTCTTCTATTTTCTCTTTTGTGTGGATGTGTCATTAAAAATAAAAAAAAAATTAAAAAAAATTAATTAAAAAAAATGAAAATTAACAAAAAAAAGGGGTGTCATAATTACTCATCATCCAATATTGAAATTCTATCCAACCATTTTTGGGAGTCAAAAGGATTGTTTTAAACTCAAATATATTGAATTTTTATCTCAAACTTGGGTAAAAAATTTTGCGTCAACAACCAACACATTTTGAATGCTCAATTTTTGATTTGGAAAATGATTCTCCCCTACCGTGAGGAATAACATTATCCTTCATGCCAAGTTCATCAATGGCCATCTTTTTCATTGTGTGTCTTCACCACTGATTGTGAGTCTTGAGTTTGTGGACCTTCGAGCTGAATTTCCATCTTTTGTGTGCATTAATATGATAGAGGCATTTTCTAAGCCACATGAGAATCAGAATAGCCAAATAGCCTCCCGTTACCCTTACATTGATCCTACTTTTGAAATCCCATTTGAGCTTATGAAAACCTTTATTTTTATAACCACATTACAAGCCTAATAACTTGTCCCACCCAACATCTTCATGGATTTTCATTGTACAATTTATTGAAATTTAAGTGTGGGGGAATGGACTTCATTTTTGGGCGTACTTTCATTGATTTCCAATGTGTCATCATATGCTTGAGGGAAAGAATCCATTCAAGTGTGAGGGAGAGGTTGTAATTCTGTGAGATTTGGGGTGTATATGTGTAATTGTCATTTGTACAAAAGTCATTGAAAAGTGTTAAAAAAAAATGAAAAAAAAATTATATTAAAAAAAATGAAAAAAAGGAATGGGTTGTGTCCTGGGTGGGTCAAAAATCATTCATCATCAACCTTTGATCATGTTATAACTACTAAAATTAGTTCCATGAGGAGATCAAGCATGGGTTGGGAGATGACTGTGAGACCTGTTTCAAGCACAACTTTCGAAAAAAAGAGCAAAAAGAGAAAAAAAGAACACTTGAATCATCTTGTATTGTGTCATTATTGGAAGTCTTCCATGTTGTACATATTCCATCATCTCACCCTATTCCATTTTCTATCTCCCTCACTTTTCATTCATCACACATTCATGCCCTTGTAAATATGTGTTTCTATTTCCTTTCAAATCAAATTTCAAAAAAAAAATGTGCATTGATTTTTCCATGTTGGTGTTTTTAACCCCTCTTTTCCTTTGGACATTATATACCTACCATCCCATAGACACTGAAAAACCCCTTAAAAGACCTCTTGATTCTTGTACACATTAGATTTTGGAATGGAAGCTGAGAGCTCTTACAAACTCTTGATTTTCACTTTTTGTTGGTGAATGAGTGAACCTCCTAAAATACATTTTTATCATCTTGAGAGGAGTAAGTTTTGAGTGCCTACATTTTCTAATTCAAACCTTGAACATGAAAAAATGAATTGTTTCTGATGCATTATTGTGAACCAAATTTGTGATGGAATTCAATATGGATGAGTGAAATAGTCTAAACCTCCCCTGATTGGAGAAAACAAAATTTTAATATTTGTTGGTGAGTGAAAATGATTTTGTCATGTTTTTATATTTGTTGCACATGAGGACACGCACAAATCTAAGTGTGGGGGAGTTGATGTTATTAATATTTTCATGACTTATTATATTCCCACTTTACTTATTTTATATGAAATGTGCATAATTTGTGTGAAATATTAATGTTTTAATATTAAGTATAATATTTGAGCATTTTTAGAAGTAGTCCAATTGAGTCAGTTTAATGTTTTAATAATAACTGTCACTATACTGATCCAAATTGTGTGGTTCTTGTTTTGTAGGATTCTCCTTTCAATATACAACATTTCATTAGAAGGAACCATGATCCAATTCTACCATTTGAAGGATCATATGGTCCTCACAAACAAGACCAAAGAATCTGTGAACAAACTGGACCAGCCTTGAAGATTTATTTACTGGGCTCAATCCAGAAGTCCAAAAACATTAACTATCCACCATAATTCGGGGGACACTACATGTCAGCTTGGATAAAAATTTCAAGGCCCAAATCCAAGTACAAGGGGCCCAAATAAATCTTTGAAGTCCAGCCCACCATTCTGGACGAGAATTAAAATCAGTATAGTATGAATGACATATCTCCTGATGTAAGTATCCAAGCGAGCTGAGATTTTTCAGTGTGAAAGAGGAGATATAGGTGGCCGACTTTGTTGAAGCAACCATTCATATTTGAAGGCATCTTCATATTCAAAAACCATTTCACATTATGGAATTTAAAAAGACTGGATTGAAATGGACAGTTTACCTTTGTTTATTAAAACCGCCATAACGTTGGATCCACTTGTCCAAATGCCTCCATATTTTGACAGTAGTCGTAAAACTTTATTATATAAAACTGTGAAGAAGGAGATATTTGGATCTTCGGCTGTCTGAATAGCCAAATTGGCGATGAAAGTGGAGGGACAGATTAGGAATGCAAACAGTCCACTCCTTGGGCTATAAATACTCTCCCCTTCTCTCCTTGAGAGGGGTTGAAATTTCAGAAGAGTGGATATCATATTGGCATGACCAAAGCCTTGCCAAAGGCTTGGGAGGACCTTCCATACTCAAGTTTTCACTTGAGAGACCTTTCCTCCTCTCTTTGTTTTCACTTACTTTTGTGTTCTTCATTTTTGTAATCTTGTAATTTTCTTTCTTTGTAATTCTGTTTTAATGCAAGTTACTTCTTAAATATCTCTTATTCTCATCCACCTTCTGTAGTTTAATATTTATGTTCCTAAAATAGTTTAAATTCAGTTGAATCCCCTTCCCTTCTTTTGCTTCCTCATTCAATCGAAAATCCATTTTTAATTATCATCATCGTTCGTGTGTGTGTGTCAACGTACCACTCTTTTCTAATCCCTTTCTTTTTCTTCTATTCTTAATTTATCATCATAATTATTTTAACCAGAATATTAAACATCCAAATGGCTGAGTAAATCTCTCATTGGGGTGAGTTATAATTCGGGGATGTTAAGTGATTGAGAGTTTTGCTCGATGAGTATTCTTTAAATTAATATTGTGTATGTTAAACTTAGTATGTCATGGATTAATGATATGTTTTGTTTAACGAGTGGTTTCCATGGATTATTGGAACCATAAATACACTACCATAAATAAGTTTTGATTTAGATTAGAACCCTAAGTTAAGTTAAGGCTTGGATTAAATCCATCACACTTAGGAATTCCAATCAACGTCAACTTATGACATGGGTGTTAATTTAATGCAATACAAAGTAAGGCTCAAGGATATCACATGATTAACTCCCCAATAATGAACTCACCCCAATCTTTATCAATTTGGTAAATCAAACATCATTCATTAAACATTTCAATTAAGATCTGCAAACAAACCCCCTAATCAAAATACAATCAACTAAAAATAAACAACTACTACGAAGTACCATCGCTGAGGATTCGACCCGAGTGCTGCTATACACATTAGCAGAGCACCAGAACTTTGAACGGTCAATAGGCGACAATCGGCTGTGCGTTTCAGTTTAGAAGGTGAAAAATTGTCACAGTATTAGGAAAATCCATTTAAATTATCTATATAATTATGTGGAAGTCTTAGAATATATAAGATCAACCACACAGTTGGTGCATAGGTACGGAAAACCATTCAGTTTTACCAAGAATCACGAGACATGGTACATATGTGTTTTTTATGGTTATCACACTATTTACAAAACCATGCAGTTAAACTATTAGATCTAATAGATTTTAAATATTTCTATGCATGCAGTTGGAACACTGTCTGGAAAACAACATGACCTAACTGTGTGATGAATTTAATTAAATATGAAAATTGGAATTCTAACCCAAAAAAATAACTCAAACACCTAAAACACTATCATTTGATATATTATTTCGACCTTAATATATCCTCAAGGTGATTTTATAGATTCTCTTAGTCTCGTTGTTGACTTCTATGGATCCTGGTGTGTTAGATATTGAGTATAGAGGTATATTATCCATTTATCCTTATCCTTCTAGATATCTTCATTTCCTCTAGGTAATAAACCTAGATCAAAACTGTTATGCCTAGATAAAAGGATTTTGAATTCTTTTTTATGTGGTTTTATTGGGAATTATTGAAGGGAAGGAAAGGTAATGACCAAATCTTCCCTATTTCTTGTGTTTTCTCTAACGATGGTTTTTGTTATGAGGTAAGTGTCTTCTACCTCTCTCTAATTCATCTATAATTTTATAGATTTTGATTTGTAAAATTCATGATTATGTTTTCATTATAAAAAACCTTGTTGAAATATCTTTCAAATATATCTTATTATATAGTTTTAAAATAAATGTTTTTTTAAGGATGCACACAATGTGTCTACTAAGATGTTTAAAATAAAGGTTTTTTAATGAAAATATTTTTTGAAAGGACTTTTGAATACATGGGTTGGAATGTGTTCATAATTGAATTTTTAGGGACCTTGTTGGTTTCAAACTTGGAGGCATGTGACAATTAAGACATGTGGGTACACAACCATGTGATGACTTGGTATTGAAGAAAAGTTATCATTCATGAGAATTGGGAATTTATTCTTATAATAATTCAAATGTCTCTGAGTATGTAGAATACATAGTGACCCATAATTTTTTGTACATAATTATTATATCATATTAGATTAATATTCATTACATAACATCATGATCCATGCTAAAAACTCAAAGGTTTAATAATTTTGGATACTTATAAACATTAAAAAATGGTTCATAAAAATATACATCAAATCCAAAAATGATCTTAATATCTAGTACCCTTCATAGGCATAACATAACTAAAACCATTCTTCATATCCCAGGTAAGGAAGACATAAGAAAGGGTGAGCTTAAATTCTCAATAAGGGTAAACATGAGAGATATCAATCGTAATAAAGAATAAGATGATCATAAGGGTATGATAAAATAATAAATTTCATATTATCAACATAAAAGACCCATACCAAGAGAATAATAGATAATAAACTCTAAACATAACATCATATCAATAGGATGATCAATAAGGGTGTCAAAACAATAATTATCATTCAATATTCATAACATATAAAGGTGTCATCCTAACTATAAAAAATTATAATCTTGTGGAAAAATATATTCCGAACCATTTCCATGAATAATATTATGAGAAAATCTAGAAATAAATCATACTCACACATCAAAAATGTGAACAAATCTATTTTAAATCTTGTCCATACATAATATTAGAAGAAAACCTAGAAAGTAATCATACTCTTGCATCCTAATGTGAGAAAAGATATTAAAAATAATTTCCATTATTATTATCATCATCTCACGAGATATAAATATCACATTATACACTACATTGGAGTGATTTAATGAACCCATTGATCATATAATCATAATCCATTTATATGTATGCAATAAGATCATAAAACATTTATCATATCATCATAACATGACCTGTGGAAAATAAATGTGTTTTGTAAACATATTATCATCCTAATAATTAGACATATAGAGAAATAATAAGAATTATACCATTGAATTATATCCATAGTAAATTATAAGTAACATCAAAGGATGTTATCAAATATAAAAAAATATTTTAAAAGAACATTGGAATGTTTCTTGTGGAAAATAAACTTTTCATTTTGAGACTATATATTTAAAATCTAAAACTTTCACGAATATTAAGAAAAAAAATTTATTTGAAAAGAACCATGGAAAATTGGGTAGGATGTTTCAAAATATTGGGCGATCATGCTAGTAGGAAATTCCATTCATGTCATAGTCGTCACAATAATTATTTTTTCCCACACATTCGGTAAAATGTATCTTGTTTATAAAATGAAAAAAAGATTGTATTTTTTTTATAAAAATTGAAACATGGGTAAATTTGAATCTAAAAATTCATTGATTAATATTAAAAAACATTCTTGATTTTTTTAAAACATGGATATGGATGAAAAATATTTTTTGATCAAAAGAAAGGAAATAAGTCTATCTTTTCATAAGAAATATTTCTTAACAAATTTGAGTCCTATATAGTGGAAAACATTAATAAAACATTAAAATAAAAAAAAAATAACCATAAGAGAAGAAAAATTAAATTTATTGATCAAATTTGTATCATATAACTTCCCAAATTTATATTCAAGAATAAAAAATCCTAATTAAAATCAAATTAAAACATAAATCCCTTACCACTTTGGAAACTTTTGATTCATAAATGCATTGAAAGAAATTAATTCAAATGAAACATTAAATATCATGAAAATTAGTTTATTCAATATAAAATATATCAAAGTGGTATTATGTTCCATTTATTAAATAATATTGGTTTATAACATAACATATGTCCCACAGAAAACAATTTGAGATGATAAACCCTTACAATATTGGTAATCTCTGATTCAATACCACATGAAAGAGGGTACCTTGTATGAATTTTTAAATTATCATAATTTTCATAAAACTAATAAAAATATACATTCAAGGGAAGTATATACACCACACAAATAGAACTAGTGGTAAATATGCGATATGTCTCATAAAAATAAAAGAAAGTCGATAAATCCATTACCTCAAGTCTTGTACTACTTCATATGAATTCAAATATCCTATATAATAAATATATATTTATTACACATATATTATAGATATATACTCATATATATCATACCAAGTATGATTTAATCATAACATCATATCACCCATTTATCAATAATTTATATTAAATTTTCTCTTCCAAGTGATAATTGATTCGTTTTTCATGTTTGTTTTGGTTAGATGGTTCTGGTACTTGCACATTTTTCAAGGTCTAATCATATCTATAATATTAATAATGAAATAAGTATCATATTTTTTTTATCATATACATTTTTATAATTATTCATATAACATGGTTATGAAAAATTAATTACATCAATTAACGGAGACGGTAGTCTATACATACACACGAGTGATGTTTTCATTTTTCAAAGGTTAGAACGAAAGAAATATAAATAATAATTCACATTTAAAAGAAATTATTATGTCTTGTATATTATATATGTTAATTAAATCTATCCTTATTATAATTCATATAAAGATAAAAATGAAAAATTAATCATATCGTTTCATGGAGGTGGTAGTCCACATGTGCACACGAGCAACATTATCATTTTTCGATGGATGTAAATATAAGAAGTTAGATACAATATTATAATTATATAAGTGTAATTATTTCATAATTTTTTATACTTTAAATCCATCATCCTTACCATATGTGGAAGACAATGATGGAAAATGAATTATATCAGTTCACATGGCGGTAGTCCGATGTACATATGAACAGTGGTTTGATTTCAAATTAGATGAATAAGAGGATGGATTAAGGTAAAGAAGTAAAAAAAATAACATATAATTATATGATATATACTTATGTTATTATATAATAATGGTTGTAAAATTTTTAAAGGAGGTATAAGATGAAAAAAACAAAAACATTATGTTAAAAGCTATACCTCATCTTCAGAAAAACTCTTTTTCTTAACACCTTAATCCCTCTAAGGATGGTATTATAGAAAATATATGACCTATAGGATGTGAGGATGGATTTTAATAAGGTATTTGGGTAGGGTTTTACTTAACTAAATTTCTCTTTAAATGTGTAGAGAATAGGAGAGGGGTGTCCTTTTATAAGAGAGGGGAGAGACATTTTTGGAATTTCTTAAAGTATTAACATTATATAAATTAGTTTCTTAGTAAAATTGAAAAAAATTAATAAATTTAAATTATAGGATTATTATTTGTCTAAATAATATAATATAATAAAATTTGTACATTTTTAGGTGTTGTTTTCACTCTTATCACTTTATTATGACACCAATAAACACTTTTTATCCTTAACTATAGTAACACATTTTTTCATTAATTAAGGGTTATAAATTTATTTCCATGGTAAATATTGGGAATAAAATGGTAAGTGAGATAAATTTTAGACCATATCCCATCCCCATTTCCCTATTTCATTATTTTTACGATTTATAAATTATTTACAAATATATTATTAATATAAAATATTAATAATTCAATTTTTGGGACTATTCATATAATTTGACTTTAAGATTAGGAAGAAAGAAATGTATTTAGAATATTGAACCTTTAAGAATCACATATATATTATAATTACACATAAAATTCATGTATTACCACAATCCAAAGAAAGTGTATTTATTTTATGGTTTTTAAAATTATTTAGTAAACTTTTTCTACTACTTGTACAAGAAATGTGTCGCCATTGTGTAATAATATATGTTAATTATATAATAAATTAAATTATAAAATAAATAAAAATAAAAAATAATTTCATTATTTTAAAAATAACCTTTAATATTCATTCAGAACTTATTATTATCTCTATTTTAACTTATAAGAGAAATTCAAAAGAAAGCTATTGACATTTTCTATTTTTCTTTACTTAAAATAATATACAAGTAATTATCAAAGAAAGATAGAAAAAAATTACATGAAATAAAATATTAGATGAGGATGGACTAAACCCACTAATAAAATATATTAAATTCATTTTTGGGGTAATTTTAAATTCTTCTCCCATTGTTTTAACCATGTTTTAACCATTTCTACCTTAACGAGATGACAAATATTTATTGTGGTTACTATTCATAATGAATAAAAATAAAAGGGAATTATTTAAAAAAATTTAAACTCCTAATTAAAAATATGGAATCCATTTTTCAATATTAAATTTCTAGTTTTTTGAGAAATTAATTTAAGATAAAAACATAAAACATAATGAAAAACAGTTTTTAGAGAAATGTGTTTTGAAGTTATAAAAATGAACTAATACCAAAATAAGGTATAATGATGATTCATATATAATTAATTATATTATTTATAAATAAATGAGAATCATTTTATTTTAATATCATTTTTTACTTTTATATTAATTTATTTAATGAAATGAAAATATAGTTATATAAAAATCAGTATTCAATGAAAAATCAATCTTTTCAGAAAAAATCCCAAAAAATTTCCTTGAGATAATTTTGATATGATGATTTAAAAAATGATATATTTTATTATCAAATAAAATTTATAAAATTGGAATAAAATAATTATAACATTTCCACACAAAATCAACAATTCCTTTTTTGAAGCAAACATATCTTTGAAGAATAAATTATATAGATCCCTAGGCCAGATTAGGTGCCACTGAGGTGGGGGGGGGGGTGAATCAGTGGTACACTAATTTTATAAATTATTTTACATTTTAATTCATACTCTTGAAATTTTAAAAGATCTAAATCAACTCACTGATAATCAAAATCTCACCTCATATACAAATATGAGAAGGGAGAACGCAACACACAATATTTACAAGTTATGGTATAAAGACCCACTCCTTTCGATGTTGGTTATTGCCCAAAACATGGATTCTCCACTATAATAATTTTATAAATTATAATGGTTTATGTATAAACTAGTTATATCCCCCAGTAATCAATCCTCCAATTGATTCTAGTTATACCCCCCAACAATCCAACTCTTTTTACTTGGTTGGTTATACCCCCTAACCATATTATTTTACTCCCAAATCTAATTGATAGAATTCTGATTTCAATTCTAACTAAAATACTTAATTTTCTCCTGGATCTAACCAAGATACTTCTACCTTTCTTCAAGGCATGATCCACTATAAGATGATCCTTATATCTTCCTCCACGATCATGTTGAATCATACTTTCTTGTGTATACTAAAAGAACATCAAAAAACCATGGATCAAGTCAATTGGACTTACTTAATAAATTATTATCACCTATATTGATCACTTTCCTCAGTGAAACACTTATTTGGATATTCTTCCTTCAGATGTTGAAGTCTTAGTCTCACTTAATGTGCGCGAGTGGTGCAAAAAAGATCTTAAATATATATTATACAAGAATAATAATTAAAAAATCTCAATCAGCTTCCTTATTGAATTTTCAATAAAAATACAACTCTTATAATTCATGAAATCATTTAATTTTGTTATCTTATTTATAAACCCTATCAAATTATAATTTAATATTATTATTATCTTATGTGATTTTATCTAAGTTTTATTCAACCTATTTTAGTTTAACTCAATTGTTTATGCTTTAACATGTGTATGTGCACATGCACTCTCCACTGTCTTCCTTCAATATCCATTGAACACTATAATTTCACCCCTCACAAGCTTTCTTATCACATATATGTATATTTCATTAAAATACTTTACAAAATAAAGTTCTTATTCTCAAGGTCCCTTTAAAAAAGGGTAGATTTTCATGCATAAGGGTAAACACTACATATTACTTATTGAACACAACAATGTAGGTGTAAACACTCTCACCATGAAAAATATTCATGCAAATAATGATCAAACATATGGGTTATTTCTTTCTTCTTCATGAATCATAGTGAAGTTATGCACTATATCGTGGTGAATCAACACATACAAAAAATAGTTTGAAATATATTAGTGACCTCATTCAAACCATAAAGGATTATCAAGACTAGTGAAAGTTTGTTTATGAAACAATGTGATTGTGTTTAATATAAGTGAAATGTCAACGAGATACCTCTTCTTCTCCATGTATGAGTATCTCAATGGGGTATTATTACTCATGAAAGAAGTAGAATCGTGGTTATCCATTTATCTATAAATGAGAGCCTCTAAAATATTGTATTAACAGTCTATGGCTTGGTACTCTTCATTTTATAATACAACTCCACCGTGATAGCTTCATTATTTCACTGCATTACCCTTCAAAAATAATGTTGTGTCTATCAAAGAATCAATTTCTCAAACATGTCAACATATATATTTTCAAATATGAATTTCCTTTTAATCCTTATGATGATAATAATTGTGGAATATATTCCATCATGATGAACTCCTCGTGTTCATGTGATAAAGATCATATGCTTCCACATTTTTGAAGTTCAAACATATCACCTGTATGAATGGCCTACTGCAACATCATTTGTATTCACCCATGTTGACTTCTTAAAGGTATTACATGAAATCATCATAGAGTTTTCATACATGGTGGCTAATAGCCTCACTATAAAAAATAGGCCTCGGAATAACCAGAACACCTCGGGTTTGATCCATCAGAGTTTCAGCATGTACTAAGGCATATTGGAGATCTTGGATGATACTAGAGGTTTAACATGATCCCTTATAAAATTAATAGATCATATTTTATAGATTTGATGAATCTTAATATATCTATATCTTTTAAAGTTGTATGAACAATACACTATTCTTCTTCCCCACATAAAAGTTCTCTTTAAACATATGATCCCATATAAACTATTCCATTCTTCCATAGATTCAATCCATAACAATAAGGTTAGCACCCTGAACACTATGAAAACATAGGATTCTCACAAGACATGCCTCCATGAGTTGGTCTACTAGCCAAGACTACCCATCCATATTAATGTTCTTACCTACATATTCCAATGGTCTTAACACAATCCCAATCACACTCCCTACCGCTATGAGAGCTCTGCGAGCCAGTTCCCAGACATAGTTGAGGTTGTCCTCCCATAATGTTGAGTTGATCTGGCTCTAAGCTCATATGGCCAACTATATTTTTTGATAAATAAAATTTTAAATAATACATAGAAAAATATAACTATAGAATTAATGAAAATAGACCATTCTAAAATTACTCATTCAACTTCAAAATTATTTTTCATGGCCTTCTTATTCTTCCAAACATTATTGTAAACAATCTATAATCCTTATTTTCATATTTATTTTAACATAAGACTAGTTTAATAATAATTAAATATTAAAGCGAGAATTTTCAAATCATGAAATGTAATTCTATAAATTGAGTCCATACGAATTTTCCAAGCATCACCACATCTCATCACCAACTTTTAGACACATATTGAAACATCATTGACAAAAAATGAAACCATGGGACCAATAATCTCTACCTTTGTATTTTGTTATCAATATCTCTTCACATATTTACAATCAAATATGTATTCTCAATATATGTACTTAAAACATTCTATCCTTATTTGAAATAAAATTAAAAGTGTAAGATATAGGTATTCATATTTCCAGAAATTTACAAAACATGTTTTTCTCTCTCAAATGAATGTTTCTTGAATAATTTAGAGAGAGGGAATACATAACATTGTTTTCTTTATTAATGATCCTATAGATAATCAAATATAGGTCTACATGGGATAACCCATTATAGAAAACTAGGTAGATACAACCAATTATGTGTAATTTTTTGATAAAATAACATGCATATGAAATCATTATAATAAAATATAAATCATCATTTTAGCAGAAGCAAGTAATCAGATTGGTCAATAAAATGCTAAATCTTTCACATAATTCAAAAAATACATCCAAAAGTTCAGGTGAAAAAGACATATCTCCTCCTTTTTCTCATCTTGTCATCAACGAATAACTCCCCCTAAATTGATATGATTAATATAATTAAGAATGAGGGATGAAAGTATGATTGGCATACCTCATCATCCAAATTTATAAAACTATCCCTAAGTTCCACATTCACTATATAATTAAGATTTAATAGATTTAACTAATCAGTGCCCCCCCACAAGGGTTTCACCCATATACTTTAATTCACTTCTTGTCAGTGTAAAATAATATATATATATATATAAGTGATTTAGGAAAGAATTTATTATTCTATTTGGAGTAAAATTTAGTCTAAGAACTACCTCTTAACCTAGGTCATTATTTACATTCAATCAATGTAATCTTCATATCAATTTTCTGTTGAATAAATTTTTATACTTGAACTTATGAAGCCACTTTATTACTGTAGTTTTTCTACTTCCTCTAATTACTTAATTTTTTTTGTTGATTTATACAAACAACTAGACACTATTTCTTGAAATTATCTCTCTTATCCGAATATCTAAATGATTTACCATTTTTTTCTATTAAAGTATCTTACCTTTTACATTGGGAATATATCCTGGTAGTCTTGTTATAGATTTATTATCTACGTGACCCTTATGATTACATCTTCCACAAACTTATTTTAATCCTACACATCTATTTTCTTAGTAACTTGGATGAATTACTTATCATAAAATTCTTTCTCTGATAACTTGTTCTCATATATTCAACATGAATCACCCTTGATTCATGGTTGTTTCCTAGGAATTAAATTTTATTCTATCAAGGGTAGGATTTTTTCCATAATATTACCAGCACCAATAAAATCACTAAACATAAATCTTACACCTTGATATGAATTCTCTCTAGACACTTGTTATTGCTATAATTATTAAAAATAAGCATTCTTTTTACTAGGGGCAGTGATTTTCTTAACATATTTATTTTTACCTTTGATGTAAGAGATGACCTCTCAATTTTCATCTATGACCAAACAAGTTTATATTTATGTGTTTCACCTATACTATTAGAAATAACTATTTTCCTTTGAGAAAGATTAGGTGAAAATCTTTCTTGTATGTTTAGACCAATCATTTTAGAAGAATTTGAAGATTAAACTTTAACCTTAGTTGACTTTGTGAAATCTTATTTACTTCTCTTGTCTCTATCCCCACTAAATACATGACTTCTCTTATTTTTATAAATTTTCTGGTTATTCTAGTAGTCTAATTAATTTCACCCAACCTTCTAGAAACACCAAAAATAGAATATTAATATATCTATCTTTCTTTATACTGTAGTCTATCCATATTTCACTAATTGTAATGTTTTCCAATTTTGAGTGGAACCAACACCTTTTTAAAAACTTATTAGGTAAAAAATATTCATAAAAATTTCCTCATCTACCCTTTATGTGGTGGGTTCATTATTATCTTTTACCATTCATACATTCTTAGAGTTTGGTTTAATAAATATTCCAAAACTTAAAACAACATTATCCCTTAAGATGGCTTCTGGGCTGTGGGATACCTTCTTCTTGAATGATATTTCCATTTAATTATAGTATGACATCATGTACTTCTTGGATTCATGATCCTCAATGAACAATTTTGTGGTATCATATCTTCTTCTTGAAATTTGTGAAGTTATATCATGGGGTGATTCATGATTCTTCAATTTTACCTCCATATCTAGAAATTTCATTATGAGTGAGTTCGTCACAATCTCAATAATTATCGCCTTGTCTTCATAATCCTCCTTTAACTTATTCATTTGTCCTTAATGATTTTTTCTTTATTCATGTAAATTATTTTCAAGATATATTAACTTATTTTAATTATCCTCTATTTGAGCTACATTGTAGACAATATATTTGTTTTGAAAATTATCAAGTGCGTGGAAATATTTCACAAAAAACTTTCTCAGAAACATATTTCTTATTGGAATACTTTTGAAATTTATCTTTTATTACAATAATGGATTTATTACTTTATTATACTAGGTATATAATAATGATTCAATTTATAAACTTCTTTTATAGTATACCCTTTAGTTATTAAACATATTCTTCTAGCTATGATTTATTAGAAAGAAGTCCCCTAACACATCTAACAATATAATTTACAACTTCTTTGGGAACATTATTTAGATGTTCTTTTAATATAAAATTAAGATCACTAGTTGATACATCTGTTCATACATTCATAAATATTATTAATATTAATTATAATCAAGATAATTATTGTATAATATACCAATTTTATTACATTCAGTTAGTGGTGTCTCTACCATTACTGCAAGATTATTCTTTAGTTTCCTTGCACGTCTCTTCTTTTTATTCATCCGAGTCTTAGAAAAAATATCCATCTAATATAACTCACTAATTTCCTAAAATATTCCTCTCATAAATACTTATTTGGATATTTATAAGTAACCTCCTATAATAACACTGGTAGAGCATCCGACTAGATTAGGCGCCACTGAGATGGGGGGGGGGGGGGGGTGAATCACAGGTACACTCATTTTATAATTCCTTTTACTTAGGAATTAAATATCTTTAAATTTTTAAGGTTCACAATCCCCTCAGTGATTTTTATAATATCACTTCATATTATGAAATTATAAGAGAGGTAAAAAAACATTATATTTACATGGTTCAGTAAAAATACCTACTCATTTCCATGTTTTCTATACCCCCAAGATGGATTATATACTATAATTTTTTTTATAAATTACAATGGTTTAGGAAAAAACTAGTTACCCATAGCAATAGATCCTCCAATTGTTTTTGGTTATAACCACCATTAATCCAACTATTCTTCCTTAGTTATTTATACCCCAACCATTTTATCCTACTCCAAGATCCAACTAGGATACTTCTTCTTTCAGCTCCATCTGAAAGACTTCCTATTCTCCAGGATCCAATAAATATTTTTATACCTTTTTCAAGGCTTGATCCACTACAGGATGATCCTATTATCATTATCCATGAGATTTCTAGATCATAATTTCTCACATATTCTCCAATTACCTTAAAATACTACTGATAAAGTCTATCATCCATGCTTAATAAATTATGATCACCTCAATTGATCAATTTTTTTAGTGAAACACTACTCAGGATATTATTTATTCTGACGCCAAAGTCTTGAACTCACTTAATGTGTGAAATATGTGCACACAAGTTCTTCAATATATCATAAAAGAATAATAATTTCATAATCCCATTTATATTACTTCTTGAATTATGAATTCAAGTATATCACTTGTACTTTATGTAATAATTTCATAGGGTTATTGGATTTATAAAACCTATAACATAACAATTAAATATTTTTGTCATATCTAATTTTATTCATGTTTTATTCCTCCTTTTTTAGTTAAACTTAATTATTTATTCTTTTATGTGTGTATGTGCACATGCACTATCAACTTTCTTCCTTAAAGATCTACTGAACACTTCACTTACACATCACACATATATATTTACCACATGCATGTATATTATATGCAAATCCTTCATAAAAACCAGTTTTTCATTTAATTTACCCTTTGTGAAATGGTATATGTTCATGTGCAATGGTAATCACTTACCTTACTTTATTTCATGCAATAATGTAGGTGTATACACTATCATCGTGAAAAATATTTAGGCATGTTAGGATCAAGGGTGTGATTTCTTAATTTATCCTTTACGAATCATAGTGAGGTTATACACCATCTCATGGTGTCTCAACACATTTGCACAAACATTTTACATAGTATGAGTGACCTCATGAAAACCATAAAAGATTCCTAATACTATTTCATGGAAATTCATGAAAATATTTGAGTGTGTTTAACCCAAGTTGAATGTTCATGATATTCTTATTCTCCTCCATTTAGAGTATCATGTGATAAATTATTCATCACATAAGTAGTATCTTCACGGTGATCTATTTCTATGGAAATAAGAGCCTCTAAAATATCGCAGAAGTGATCCTCATATTGGTACTCTTCCTTTTATAGGAGAGTTCCACCACCATAGGTTCATTCCTTCACCACACAATCCTCCACAAATAATGATATATCTCTCAAATATTTTAATTATTAGAGATATCAATATATCTATTTTTGAATGCAGTATTCCTTTTAAAATTTGTGATTCTGATAATCATGGAATCTATTTCATCAAGAAAAACTCCTCATGTGCATGTAATAAAGATGACATGCTTCTTAAATTTTAGAAGAGTGAACATATCACATATCCAAATGACCTACTAAAACATTGTTTGCATTCATCCATGTCGACTTATTTAGGTTATCACATTCATGCAAGATAGAGTTTTCATGCATTGAGGCTCAGAGCCTAAATGTCTCAAAAACATGGCCTCATAATAACCAAATGAACTTGGGCTCGATCCATCAGAGTTTCAGCATGAACTCCGGCATCCTGGAGATCTCAGATGAGAGATAAGGTTGAATAATATCCATTAGAAGATTTAATAGATCATATTAACCAGATCGAATTTCTCCAGATATATCTATATATTTTAAAGGTATATGAACCATAATAATATGACACTATCCCATATAAAAGTTTACTTAGAACATCCACTCCCATAAAAACTGTTACATTCAACTACCACATCAAACCATGACATCTGGGTTGGTAACCAGAACACTATGCACACAATTGAGCTTCTCACAAGCTTCCCCTCCACACACTGTCCCACTAACCCAGATATTGCATATGTATGAACACACTTACTTATGCATCCCAATATTCTTAACACAAACTCAATAAGAATCACTGTCACCATACATACTCTAAGATCCATATCCTCTATGTTTTTGAGTTCTTCCTCCAATAATGTGGGGCTGACCTGCCTCCAAGATCATGTGGTTGGCCACGATTTTTGGTAAGGAGAAATATAAATAATACTTATAATAATCTATGTATATAATTCATTAAACCAATATTTTCAAAAATTCATCATAATAAATAAGTATTATTTTTCATGGTATCCATCATCCACCAAATTTTTTTTGTAAACATGGTGTTACCATTACCGATACATTAATTTTAACTTAAGACTAGTGAAAAGTATCTACATTTTATGAAGATAATTATACTAGAATGACATAAAATTACATAACGTGAGTCCATAAAATTTTTATAAGCATCCAAACTTCTAACCATTAGCTCAAAAAATACAAATTAATATGTCAGTAACAAAAAATGCAACAATGGGCCCAACAAAATTACTTCACTAAAATTTGAGTACCTATTCCTAAGAATTAATCAACACATATTTATTATATAAAACTTTATATATATATTTTCTAATATGGAAATTACTATTAATACCTACCAATTTAACATCTAGGTTAAGATGATTACATTTAAATACGAATTATTTAATAATATATCATAATTCTCTTAATGATAAGTGTTTCATATTTTTCATGGTATCAAAAATATTATTATTTTAAACTATTTTTTCAAGGTTTTACATTCTCCCCCTAAAGAAATTGAAACCTCAAAACTATATCTTGATAATGGAAGGTTCAATATTTGAAAGTACCATTATTGAAAAATCATACATAAAGTGGGATAATAAATCATCCTTTAAAATAGACAAAATGGTAAAGATAAAGGTTGCATAAAATAACACATAATCAGATACCAAGATAATTAGAAAATTGGAGGGAAGTTAAAATATTGACATGGAGGAGATAAAAAGTATTTGTGGACTAATAGAGTGTGATAAATAACATGGTCATGAGAAAGTTAATGACCACAAAACCATAAATTAGTGACTGGTTAAAAGACCATAAATTCATGATAAATGAAGGTAAAAGAATAAATTTTTTATTTCAATATCCTTTTGTGGTACTTGATGTATTATTTTACAATAATGATATAGAACATGATAAAATACCCTTACTTGATATATCTATATTTTATAAACAAAATTTAATCATTTAATTATTCATTCATAAATTTCTAATTTATCTATTACTCCATAAAATGAACATTCAAGATGATTTTTTCCTACTAAAAGCACTAAAATTAATTTTTAATAGATCATGTGATCCATAAAATAATGAAAAGTTAATCCTTGTGTCTCTAAATTGTTACCAAAACCAAAATAGATAACACAAAATATCCAATATGGATAAATATCTATATGATGAAATAATAACTTAATCTATAAAACATAAATAATAACACTAAAATTTATACTTAAATCATTCTATAAGTAGTTAAACATAAGACTCCTATAAAATATATATGAAAAAAATTCAAAACCTAAAATTAAAAAATATTTAATCTTATTTTTTTTCAAGAGAAACTTTAATATTTATCCCATTAAAATACGAAGTAACTCAAAATGTGACATAAAAAACATGTGAATACTATGACCATATATTCTCCTTAAACATGCTAATACCATTAATCACTATAAAACCTTAATGAAAACATATATACACCAAAGATTATCAATATAATTATTCCTAAAATAAAATCAAAACTTTTTAAATAAATTACATAAATCCAAAAAATGCAATACACTTCATCATAAATAAATTTTCCATGAAATAACTAATAATATTTTATGTTACTAATACTATAAAATTTACACTATAAAAATCAATAAACTCTTTATCCTAACTAAACACTATTATCTCAATATGAAACAAATATTAATGGTTTTCCATCCCTTAATGACATGTTTTCAAATATATCCCTTTACCACTAAATATTTTTTCTTGTATATATGTACCATTAAACATATTTATAAAAATACTTAAGAAAAACTACTATGGAACAATCCTTATATGTTTTATTTTTATTATAAAAATAATATCATTGATAAACCACTTTGGTAACATAATTATTAAATACAAATATATAATCTCTTTAATCGTTGACTTTAATGAAGGGAATATCAAAGACCCTTACTTAGTCTAGGAGGTAACCCTTGGATTAGGGAATTGACTTTGATAATGACCATGTTTCCTACACATAAAACATTGAACTATAAATGGTACCTTAGAATGAATTTCATTTCCATGCACTAAATTTTTCCTCTATTCCTTTGAGATATTTACCTTGGTTCTTCTTCCTACATTCATCACATGTTAGAATTTGAATTATCTTTCCTTCGTGATATTCATCAAATAAACTCCCATTAAATTCCATTTTTCACTTATTAGGTGTCTCAATAATCTCACCTAAGTTGAGGTTTTTAATCATATAATGTGATAGATAATTGGTATAATCAAAAGGTTTCACATTACACCTACCAATTCATTTGGTTTCTTATAAGGAAAATCATTTCATTGTCTATTAAATTTAACTTTAACATGGTTATTTTAGGTTAATCCATTGACTAAAACTAAAAATAATATGGTGAGAAATAATAATTATAGTGAGAAACTATATAATAATGAAAAATTATTCCCATGATGTCTAAATCCGGAAACCTTTTTTTCAATCCATGAAACCATAGTTTAAACCTAATCCATCCATGAGCCTCATATATTAAAATCCATCATAATGGTTTAGAAATAAAATATGAATTAACCTAAGAATATCCCAAATGAGTGTCTATCTATGTTTTTAATCTTTATCCCTCTCAGTATGCAACAGTGATGATTGAGCTAATACCCCATTTAGAGTTATTACCCCCAGGTGAATCTTTTCCGTAGTTGTATCCACTTTCTAGTATCTAGTCAGGGATTTATTTTCTTAGAAAACCATACTCCTTTCCTTAACATTAAATAGAAATTTATCCTATACTTAGGATTATCTTGTTGGTTTTCACTAAATATATCTAATCGTACTATCCGATTATTAACTAAACCGTATAATGATACTAACTATAGTGACCTATACTTTTCATATATATATATATATTACATCTAATTAGATGAATATTCATTACATAACATCATGAAATAAGATAAAAACTTAAAGGGTTAGTGTCTTTCTAATCATGGATACATAAAAAAATTAGTAGATAAAAATTGACATCATCTCCCACTATGTTTGTCACATTTGGTACACTTCTTAGGCATACCATACTTAAAAACTTTCTTTATAGCCTGGATAAGGAATACATAAGAAAGGGTTAGATCAAATTCATTGTTAGGGTAAACATGTGAGATATTAATCATAAGAAATCATAATATTATCATAAGGGTATAATAAAAAAAATAAAGTAAATTCTATCAACATAAAATATTTATACCAAGAAAATCATATATCATAATATCTAAACATCATGTCATATCAAGAATCAAGATCATCAAGGGTTACAAAGTAATAGTCATCATTTAATATTAATAACATAGAAATGTGAAATCATAAGGACATGAAATCATAATCTTGTGAACAAATATTTTAAAAATCACATCTACAAATAATATTATGAGAAAAGATAGAAATCAATCATTCTCATAGATTAAAATGGGGACAATATATTCACAATCAATTTCATGCATAATCTTGTGAGAAAATATATAATGAAAACATAATCATTTATCAAAATGTGAAGAAATATTTTCACAATCATGTCCATGCTTGTCATCATCATGTCATGAGATATAAATATCACATTATACAATGAATTGGAGGCTTATAATAGACCAAATTGTTGCATAATCATAATAAATTCATATGTATGTACCAAGATCACAAAACATTTATCATATCATCATAAAACAAAGCACATAAAGTAAACAGGTTTCATAAACATCTCATCATCATAATCATAAACTATCTAGAGAAAGAATAAAAATGGTACCATTTGATCATATCCTCATTAAATCACGAGTTACATCAAAAGATGTTATCATAGATGAAATTACATTAAAATATAACTTGAATATTTATTAAGGAAAATGCCATTTTCATTTTAACGTCATTTATTTAAAATCTAAAAATTTATGGAATATTAGGAAAAAAAATTATTTGAAAAGAACCATAGAAATTTATGATGGATGCCTTAAAACATTGAGTGGTAAAGAGGGTGGTATATTCTTTTCATGTTGTAATTATTAAATCAAAGACTATATTCACTCCTTAAATAAAAAGTTACATTTTTAGAAAATGATAAGAGTATTATTTTTTAACTTTTTTGTAAAAAATCATATATGGGTAAAATTGAGTTTAAGAAATAATTGATGAAAATTTAAAAAAATTACTGAAAATAATTTAGAAAACATGGATATAAAAGAAAAACGTTTTTAAATGAAAGTGTAGTTACCCAAACCATAGTAGCCGAGAGTCAGTGTATACTTTATTGTATTGGCATAAGTTATAAGGAATTTCATCCCAAAGGATTGAATATTTTAGTATTATTGATAAACTATATGCATACCTAAATACAATATTACATTTGAAAACAAAAAATAAAACAATTTTTTTTTTGAGAATAACATTATTCCCTCTAGAATATCCTTGCATATCATCCATAATATACTTCATGGATTCCTGGGAAAGAAAAAAAAAATCTGAGCTCAAATGATTAGTAAGGTTTATATATAGTAGAAAATACCATGAATCCATGAGAATAATAAATATATACATGTAAATAATATAACACACATGTTATTTGAATAATTTGACTAGCATAATCGATATGGAAAGGTAAATAACTAAAAACACATAGAATTTAATAAATAACATGACTATCATAACTGGATAATACATAATGAATATGGAAAGGTAAATAACTAAACACACATTAAATTTAAATAACTTGAGTACAATAATATATAAGGCATAATAAATATGGTAAGGTAAATAACTAAAAACACATGTCATTTAATAAATAAAATAAGAATGAAATACATCAAGATATTATATCATTGTGAAAATATCATGGATAATTACAACCGAATTATTAATGAATTAATTTATTAATCATTTTACAACATGTTCTTAGAAACATGATACCTCTACCATCAATACCTTTCACAATACAGTTTAAGATTATGGGTAGAAACCCATTTAATGCTAGATCACTGATTCACCTCATGAGAATATCGATGCATTGTAGGTCTATATAATTTCAAGATCCACCCATCACTGTAAGTCCAAAAAATTCCTCATATATCGGGTGATTTATTTAATTCATGAATCAATATGATTTATCAATAAATATCCATATTGATTAAAGAATACAAATTTATCAATATTTCCTAGAAAATCAAATAACTTTCAAAGTAAATAGAATATGTAAAAATGGTATAATTTTTAAGAAATAACCATATCCATGAAACAAAAAATATGGACATTTAAGAGAAACATAATATGTAAAAATTATATATGGTTTAAGAAATAATTATATCCATGATATAAAGAATATGGATATTTAAGAGAAATGAACTGTATAATGATCACAAGAAAGTGAATGTCAATACTTTCTTCAGTCAAAATGATCATAACCCATACAAAGAAAGATTAAGGATGATATAAATACAACATATCCATATTTTATCATAAGTAGAATAAAATTTTTATGATGTTGATGAATATAAATACCCTAAAAATGTCATTAAAAACATTCTTGAGGAAAATAACCTTTTTACTTTAAAAAATAATTTTAAAACTAAATATTAACAAAAAAATGTAAAAATATTTTTCTTTGAAAATAAAATTTGAAAATTATAATGGATGTTTTAAAACATTGAGTGATATTGAAGGAAAGAAATTCTATACATGCTGAGTACATTAAAATAAAGATTCCATTCACATTTTTAGTAAAAACCAAACAAACCTTATATTGAAAATTAAATGAGGATTCCTTTCAAAAAGTTTATAAAAAATTAAAAATAGGAAAAAATTCATTAATAAATCATTTGAAAAATTTTTAAAATATTTTTTAAAATATTTTTAGAAAACATGGTTTTTGAAGAAAAATGATTTTTAACCAAAGAGAGAAATGAAATCGGATTTTATTAAAAACATTTTCTCAATTTTTTTAATAAAAAATAGTTGAAAAATGGTACGATTACTTGAAAATATCCAGAATAATGAAAGTATAATAAAATTATAATTTTTAATTATAAAATGATCAAATAATTTCCTTCAACTAAAATTCAATAATAAACAATCTCGATTAGAATAAGATTGTAAAATAAACCTTTACAAGGATCACAACATTGAAGTGATAATTAATTAATGAATCCATTATGAGTGTCAAATATAAATCCACATAAAACAAATGGAAATACAACATAATATAATATAATGTTATCACACAAATAATCATATAATATAAAATAAAACAAAGAATTAATACATCCAAATGAAAAGAAATTGAGTTATTAAATTATTCACCACTTTATAATTTTAATGTCAAATACCCTTGGATGAAATAATTCAAATTGAAACTTAAAATACCATTAATTATTAATGAATCATGATATTACATTTCAAATGGGTACTATATATACCATATAAAATAAATTAGGTGTATAATGTTACAACATGCCTCAATTAATGGAAGTTGAGGAAAAGTCCCTTACTACTTTGGGAATATTTTGAATCATAAGCACCAATAAATAAGAAAAGTATATTAAACAATATATATAATTAAATTAAGTATATACATGATATAAAATGTCCAAGTGTTAGTACATAAACCACACAAAATAAAAAAGTGGTGAATATTGAATACATCTCCTAGAAATAAAAGAGAGACTAGATATCCCTTACCTCACACTTTTTTTAGTTGAACATGTTTTAACATCCCATGTAATGGTTTTAATCATGTTATTAATTTATAAATGAACCATATTAAAATTTATAATATAATATATGATTCTCTTAAAATATGTTTTCCCCTTTTTGTTATTAATATTCCATTTTTTAATTATTTTGGGTATTAATTGCCTTGTTTTCTCATTCATGTTTTGTCATGAATGTTCTTATTTTTGGTATATGATATAGATCCATCATATAAATAATAATAATCATGAAATAATTTTATTATTTTTATATTAATTATACTTTTAATACCAATCCTAAAATATGGTTTTTGAGAAATGAAGTACATTAGGATCATGGAGATAGTAGGTTGTACGTATGCATGAGTAACGTTTCCATTTTTCAATGATCATTATGAAAAGGAGGTAAGTAATATTTTAACTTTAAATAATTATAATAATATCATAAATAAAATGTTATTTCTTTAAATATACTTATATATATCATTCATTTGGTTTGTAAATGAAAATATATCCACATCACTTCATGACAACGATAGGCCACACGTACACGAACAACGTTATCATCTTTTAGTGACTTAAAAGGTAAGAAATAAAATTATATATTATCTTTTAAAAATGAAAAATATATAATTGATATAAAAATTAGTTCTTTTATACCACATATATTTTTTAATTTTATCTTTATTACCTTCCATGAAAATCATTAGTGAAAAATGAATCACATCACTTCATGAGGCCATAGTTTTCCGAACACACGATCGACGTTATCATATCTTTAACAGAATGGAAAGTAAAAAATGAATATATTATATAATGACTAAATATGTATAATTATGTTATAAATATCATATATATATATATATATTTAATATTGATCATCATAACCAATCATGAGAGGTGTTAATGGAAAATGTGTCACATTAGTTCATGAGGTGGTAGTCTTCCATACACACGAGCGATGCTACCATTTCCCATTTGAGGAAAGAGAAAATGGATATAGGTCATGAACATAAAATAATAAAATATTATTATATTTGAGATACTAATACTATTATATAATAATAAATTAAGAATATTTGAATGATGTAGAAGAATAAATAAGACAAACGCGTATAGTTAGGAATTTTACCTCTTCTCGGACCACATATTTATTATTATACCTAAATTATTCTTATAATTGATTTGGTACAAAAAAATTGATTATAGAATGAGTATATAGAAGTTGGGAAGTTATTTTGGAAGGTATTTTCCAGACCAAAAGGGTTTTATAGTGTGAAGAATAGGGGTGGGGGGCAACCTTTAATAAGTGAGGTGACTGACACCGTTGTAATTTTTGAAAAGAAAAATATGTACACATGTTTTTATCATGATAAAAGGGTCCAAAATAGATTATTATAATTAATTATACATTATAAGGTCGAAATATGACCATAAATAAAATTTAGACCCATTTTGGTTCATTTTTACCCTTATCTTTTTAGTTTAACCCCTGGTAAATCAATTTTTACCTTAACCACTATAAATAATTTTTACTATTAATTATGGTAAAAAATTAAGTTTAAATTATTAGATAATATAAATTATTCTAATTAAAAATATTTAACCCATTAATCCTAATTCAATTCTCCTAATTGGAAAAATTTAATTTAAAATTAATCCCCATACGATATGAGAAAGCGGGTTTTCAAATAGAAAATGTTCAAAAGTTTGCAAAGGTTTTATAAAAATATTCAATATGAGAATGATTCCAATAATTTAAATTGGATATATATAAATAATTAAACAAATTTTACTTTAAAGAAAATTTCAAATAAAATATAACTTTATAAATAATTTAAACAAAAAGGTAGTTTTCAATTAAAAATTAATATTTTTCACTATTCATTAAAAAATTATTTTTTTCAGAAAATAATCAAAATTTCACAAAATATATTTTTTACATATATATTTAAAAAATGAATTTTATTTTTTCAAATAAATTTTCTAAAATTGGTAAAAATTAAATTTAAATCATTTGTGAAAAACGCAACGAGACCGCCTTTTAGAAAAATATAATTTTTCAGAAAGCACTTATTTTTCATTCAAATGATTATTATTTTATTTATAATAAATTAATAATAATTTAATTTATTTTATACATGTTTAAACCATATAATTCTCATAATTTAGTTATTACTATTCATACCCTCAAATTTAATGATTAGGTTATAATGATATACTATATTATGGTTCATTTTGACTTGGGGTTGCGTGTTCCACAAGATATAAAATAGATTAAATTTAAAGAAATATATTTCATGGGTTGTTTAAGATCAGTGTTTCATGTATCATACAATATCAAAAACTATGTTCTTATTTTAAAATTTGGGGTGTTAAATTCTCCCCACCTTAAATAAATTGCATCCTTATAATTTAAACTTGGTCTTAGTTATCAAGGATTTGACATTTGGAAATACCATTGTTGAAAAACCCACATCATAAAAGGGGTAAAAACATCCTCTTGATAATAAATAAATGGAAATATAAATGTAATATAGAATAAAACATAAAAAGTTTTCTATATAGGAGAATGTGACACCCCAGAATGACAAAAGGGTTAAATGACTAAATGACATGACTCATGTCAACAAGGTGCACCTTCCTTTCCAGGAGCCTACCTGATTAGAACTCCATGGTTAAGAGTTCTTGGCCTGAAGTAGTGATCAGAATGAGTGAACTTCTAGGAAGTTTCCCAGGATTGTGTGAGTGAGGGCAAAGAACACTAGAAAAGACATGTGTTGGCCTCTGGGGACTGTCATTAGTCAGATGACCCATTCGAGCATGTGGGTGGGCCCCATGATGGGGACCAATTGTCTGTGGGGAAACTGGTGGTACCTGGTGGGAAAGGACCCAAAGAACATGTTAAAGGTGGGGGGTCTATGCTATCATTGGGACCTAGTTTTTACATTTGGTATCAGAGGAGGAACCCAGTCTTAAGTGCGGTGCACTGCTTGGGTTGAGATATAGGGTCCACAACGAGGATGTTGTGCTCTAAAGGGGGAGAATGTAACACCCCAGAATGATAAAGTGTTAAAAGACTAAATGATATTAATTATGTAAACAAGGTGGACCTTCTTTTTCATAATCCTACTTGATTATAACTCAATGGTTAAGCGTGTTTGGCATGGAGTAGTGTTGAGGATAGGCGATCTTATGGGACGTTTCCCAGGATGTGTGTGAATGAGGACAAAACACACTAGAAAGGAAAAGTATTGGCATGTGGGGAATTTCATTAGTCAGATTAACCATTCAGACATGTGGGTGAGCCCTAGGGTGGGGACCATATGTATGCGGGGAAACTGGTGGTACCCGGCAGGTCAAGACCCGACGACAATGTTAAGGCGGGGTGTCTGTGCTATCAGTGGGGCCCAGTTGTTACAAAGAAAATTGGTGGAAGGTGAATATATAGACATGGAAGATAAACATAAATAATTAAAAAGAATTACAAAGTTCATTAACCATAAGAAAGTGAATGATCAATGGAATTTAGGACCTAAAAATGGTAAATCTATGATGATTTAAAATAAAATTTGATTCTTCATATATGAAGGTTATAACATAGAATTTTTGTGTTTGAATATCCTTTTCCTAAAATTGAGGAATTATTTTAATATATAAGTTTATAAGAAAATATACTTACTTGATAAGTTTCTATTTCATAATTACAATTTCATTCTTCAATTTTTTTCAATCAATTTCCAATTCAATTTCTAATCCATGAAATGAATATTCTAAAATAAATTTTTTATACCCGAAGAACTAAAATTAAATTTTAATGGATCATAAGGTCCATAAAAGAGTGAAAATTCCTTCCATATATCTCTAACATTTTTTCAAAACCAATATGGTTAGAAAAAGTTATCCAATATAATACATTAATCTTTAAAACTCAACAGTAACACCGATGGTTCATCATTAATATTTATTCATCAAATAATTTAACTAAAAACAATAACATATTATCCAGAACATCACATAGGACAATGGTAGGTGAAAAAACTTTATTGTTCTTTAGTTGTGGGTTTAATCCCCACAAACTTGTCAGATGTGATAGGTTCCCACTTAGCATGCAGGTTGTCCCTTTTCTAAAATGATATCTATATAATTCCTATACCATTCCCATATTTTTATGACCCATAATTACTTGAAAATCAAGATAAGATAAACCCTAAAGGTTACCAATACCTTTATAACTATTCCCACAATATGTAAGGGTATTCTTCCTTAAATAAAATTTTCACTAAAACATATAATAAACCAATGGGTTTTATTTCCATGAATTTCTATAAATATATCTGTAATCATCTTAAACTCCCATAACATGAAGCCTGAAAATGGGTATTTATTACATTAAACTTATTATCAAAAGTACACTATCAACCTAAAAATCCTTAGATTTAACCAAGGTCATTCATGGTCATAATCTATTCAAATAATTCATAATTGTTTTGTAAATAAAATGATAATTTTCCAAAGAATATCCCTCAGGAGTGTAAAACTAGGTGCGCAGTAAGGCCAGTTGTCATGCACCAGGTAACGATTGGGTTAAGCCCAATGTGACATTATCAGAGTTATTACCCCTAGGTACAATTTTTCCAGAACCATTCCCATTTGTAGTATCCATATAGGGATTTGTTTCTAGGAAAAACCACATAATATCTTCCTTACCAAAACTTTAGGTTGTTTTTCTATACTTATCCTCAATGTCTATCATAGGGTTATGATATTTAATCTATGTTTTCCTAAATCTAGTTCCCAAGGTTTATACTAAAATCCCTCTGATACCAAATGTAGTTATAACACCCCGAGTTTTTTTTATGAATTATGTTTTATTCAAACAAATTAAATTTCTATGATAGCTTGAGTTACATGAAGTACTGAGTTTAGATTGTGTTATACACAACACCATATTTTAACAACCACAATATGTTATTAATATTATCATTTAAACACAACAGTTATAACCTAGCCATAAAAAAGTGATATTAGTAGTAAAAAATACTTTAAAAATATTAATTGTATTGTTTTTATATAAATAATACACATTGATAAAAAAAGTACTTAATTTTTATAAAAGTCTTTATATGTTTCAAAAATAATATTTTCACAAAAAATGTTTTTATTTATTTTTGTGAACAATAATAAAATAACCTTTTGAAAATTATATAAAATTAATTTGATAAAATTAAATTAAATTTTTAAACCAGTATGTTAAAATTATCTCAGTGTGAATTTTTGAGATTTTTCTGAAAATGATAATTTTTTGATGAATAGTAAAAAATACTAAATTTTAATTGAAATTTTACATTTAATTTAAATTATTTATAACATTAAATAATATTTTTAATTAGTTTCAAATTAAAATTAGTTCAATTATATATCTATTTATCCAATTTAATTCATCTTAATCAATTTTATGTTGAATTTTTATATAAAAACATTTAAATCTTTTAAACATTTTTCTCTTTGAATACCTGATTTCTTGCCCTGTTTGGGGGATTAATATTAAATTAAAATTTTCTATTTCTGTGAATGGAATTTTTAAAAATGCTTTAAATATTTGGAATAAACATAATTTATAATATATAATAATGTTTAATTAACTTTTGATAATATTGAATAGTAAAAACTGTAAAAATTATTTACTATGGTTAAGGTAAAAATGGGTTTATTGGGGGGTTAAACTAAAAGGATAAGGGTTAAAAGTGATAATTTTTTTTCCAACCCCCATTTTATAGGAATTTTTCAACCTTATATCTTGAAAGTAAGATAATGGCCCATTTTGGGACCTTTTGTCTTCTGAAAAATGTGTGCAAACCTTTTTATTTTCAAAAACTACAACTTTACCTCTCACCTTATTATAAAAGGAAATCCATTCTCTACTCCACTTCACACGTAAAAAACCCACTGTTTCATCCAATACCTGATGAAATCAATTCTTTAAATCCACCATCTCATCATATAAGCCTTACATTGTACAAAAATACATCCTAGTAAGAATTTTGGTTCAAACCTAGGGAGATTACCCAAAGAAGGGGTAACGTTCCTCAATGAGCATTTTTATTTTACTACTTCCTACACATACTTAAATTATTACTAAACAATTTTAATATAATGACCTTAATATATTACTTATACTAAGAATTGTTTTTTGATAAATTCATGACCTGAAACAATCTCCACTTCCATCAAATGGGTTATAAAATAGTTATTCGTATTTACGGAGGACTAACGTCTTATGAATCGATATCATTTTTTCCACTAACACATATCAAAATTGGATATAATGATATATTAAATGATTATAAAATATATTTATACTAATATTATACATTTGGAATCATTATAACACATATTCATTTTTACGTTTCATTCTGCGGGAATACGATAATATTGTTATTCTATACGGAAGACTACCGCCTCACGAAGCGATGTGATTCATTCTTCAAAAAATGATTTACATGGAAGGTAATAAAACAAGTTTAAATTAACTCATGTTATATATATGTAATAAAAATAAATATGTAATGTTAATATATTATTTACCTTTATTTGTCTTTATCCATCGAGGAAATGGATACAATGTTTACGCCTACATACGACCTACTGTCACCATGAATGGTGTATTTCATTTTCTATTTATAACTCTTATGAATAACTATAAAAAATATAATTAATATATATGATATTTTTATCATGGTTAAAATTCAATATATGATTGAACCATGATCAATACATAAGGACCAAAAATAACAAATCAAAACATAGATGAAAAAAGTAGTTATTGTCTGAAATGTGACATTAACATGGAATTGTTAATAAATAGGTAATAAAAGGTAATAATAAAATTATATATGGTATGATATATATATATATATATATACGGTTCTATAATATATTTATAAAAAATGGTATTTATTATACAAGAGGTTTGAATTTGTATGAATGAAGTTGAAACTTAAGGTAAGATATTTTTATCTCAATTTTCCTTCATTGAGACATATGATTTGTTATTAACGTATCTAATTTTATGAGGTGTATATATATACACTTTTACATGTAATATCATGATTTTTTTATTTTAATGATATTTTATGTTTCATCTAATGTTATTCCTTCATTGTTCTTACAACTCAAAGCAACCAAAGTGGTAAATATTTTATGTTATAATGTCATCATTTATCAGGATTTCTCATGATTATGCATCCAATGATGAAATATTTTGATCTATCATTCAAAAAAAACAATAATTTTCTTGAAATATGGTTATGTCATGAGAATAAATATTTTACTATAATTTTCCTCTCTTAATGTACTCAGAAGTTTAAGAGAATGTTTCTCTGAAAAATAATCTTTATTGCTCTCTTTGTTCGAAAACCATTTGTCTTCTGAAACCATGTTTTCTAATTTTTTAAATGATTTTAAATTATTCAAATGATATATAAAATATATTTTTAACCATGTTTTAATTTTTTTTAAAAATGATTTTATATTAATATTCATATCTATTTTCATACAATGACCATTTGAATTTTATCAAAAAAATAAAAGGAATAATTATTTTAACATGTACAACATGTATATAATTTTCCACCATCATGACCTCAGAAATTTTTAAAGATTAATTTATAAATTTTCAAGTTTATTTTAAAAGAAAAGTATTTAGAAAATATTATTATGATTTTTTAGTTTTAAATATTTATTTTTAAAGAAATCTTATTGTAATGTCCTGGAATTTTCCATGTATTATTTTAATATTATATGGGAATTAATTCGAGACCAGGCTCTGAGATCGCGTGTAGTTCCGAGGCCCGGTGAGCCCGGGACAAATGTTTGAATTTAATTTAATAATTAAATTACGCGCACGTGCGGTTTTCCTGAAAAAGCGGAATAACTCATGAACAGGTGCTCGGATCAAAAATCTCAGGGCACCGTTGCATTCGGAACAACGATTTTACCTTAGGAATGGCCTAACATCGGCCGACGCAGGTCAGTGGTGAAATCTAGTTTTTGGGCATAACAGTAATAAAATATTTGTACAAATATTTTATTCTGCAATGAGATATTTTTAAATCTGTTTCAGTGGTTATCTTCTATCCTTTTTAATTAAAGGCTGGCGCAGGGGTCCAGGGTTACAAACCTCATAACCCTGAAACCCTTGGCGGCTCTGGAGGCTCTGGAGAAAACCTCCCAATGCGACGATGATGTTCTTGACGATTTTCGCTGGTGACGACGACATGACGACTGGATCATCACCAACGAACACCACGGATCTAGGTAGGATGTTTGTTTGATGATTTCTTCCCCGTTTTTGATTTCCACGATGAACACAGACTAATCCACGAACAGATTAGCATGCGGATTGATCGTTCTTGTGGAATGGGATTTTGTGGGGATTTTGGGGAATTGATGCTCGGAATTATTTTGGTTCGTTAATATTCTAATGGTGACGAACCAAGATCGACATGAACATCGATCAAGGTTCATCCCTCTCAATTTTTGGTGCCTTTATTCCCCGATTTCTCGCGTTCTTTGTTGCTTTCTATGCGTTCTTAATGGGGATATTAACGACGGATCGTTGCGCACCCGTTGTATGATGCAACGATCCCAAATTGAAGATCTAGCGTCGATACAACCCCACGGAGGTGCGGCTATGATGGCGACTGATAGATCAAAGTATATTGGAAGATATCGTTCTTCGAACGATTTCCACTAGGATGATGGGGATCAGATTTTGGAGCCAATCGAAGGCCCGAAACCCACAGATTCGGCATCACAACGTCGAGGCGACCCTTGATCTTGAGTTTCGTGGAAAACAGATTAGAGAAACGCGATCCAAAAGATCGGACGAAGCGTGAGGAAGAAGACAGCGTTTCTGGAAATTTCCCGACTACACACCGTGTAGTATGGGCTACACGGCGTGTGTTCGTCGGCAGACCACATGGCGTGTACTCCGAGAGTACACAGGAACGGGTTGGGTACATGGCCAAGGACACATCGTGTATACCCCTCCCCGGCCAGATACACGGGATACCTCGTGTACTGGTACATGGGCAGGCGACACAGACACAGACATAGGCCGTGTACGGGCACATAACCAGCGTACACGGAGCGAGCCCCCGGTGCTCGGACACGACGTGTGATTCTTCTATACGTCGTGTAGTCACTTTCTATCCGACAAGCCGAATGACATGGTCCATTTACACGGGCAGTACCCGAAGTCAAGGAACACAACGTGTAATTTTTCTACATGCCATGTAGTTGGGTTTTACACAGCTTGGACGGATGACACGGGCCGTTTACACGGGCAGTACCCGGAGTCAAGGAACACGGCGTGTGATCCTTCTACACACCGTGTAGTCTTGTTTTACACAGACTAGAAAGATGACACGGGATGTTACACGGGTAGTACCTGGGGTCAAGGGACACATCATGTAACGATACTACACGCCATGTAACCAATCTTACATGGCTTGAGCCACTTGTCTTCTGTGACTTGGACTAGTTTTCTTAGGGTTCGTACCCTTGGTCTTTTCCCTAAAGGTTCTGGTATCATTTAATTTATACAAGAGTATGATCCCTTCAGCAGGACTTCCTGAATAGAGTTGTTGGAATCCCCTCTGTGAGACTTAGATCCAGATCCTCTATTCATTCCTGGAACCCTAGGTAGAGTTCTTAGTATCGACGTGACCAACTTTACCCGGGCACCGATCCTCTGCTTAGCGTATTAGATTTGACTGAGTTGTCAGAATCACCCCATGAATTGGTTGTGATCCTCATCTGAGCATCATGTTCTCAAGGTACTTGTGGAGTGTGTTCTCCCAAAATGAGTATTTCATATCTCTCTCTTCAGACCTAGGAGTGTGTTCTCCCGGTTGCATGCTTAGTGGAATCATTCGAGCTGGATCCTAGTGGTGGTATTCGCGATAGTCGATCGTGCATGAGTATATCTGGATATTCTTGTTATATATCGGTATACATATACTATGTAGAGCTGACTGTACCTTTCTTTTGTGGTATTTCCCTTGTTGTATTTCCTTTGTGGTTTCAAAGTGTCCTACTGGGTATTGTTATACTCACCCCTGCACGGGCTTTTCCCACATGTGTCGTGTCTTGTGAAGACGAGTGAGCCTTTGAAAGGATTCTAGGCGGACCAAGACCAGATGATACTCAGTGAGATCAGACAGGCCGAGGTGTGTTCCTCCGGCTATAGACTGTAGTCCCATCACCTTTCTTTAAAGGTTGGACTTTTTTATAGACTTTATTTTGGTGGGCTTGTGCTTTTGGACTAGGGTTTTACTTTCTTGTACTTTACTTTCCTGTCATACTCTGTTGGTTGGGTTTTAGTGTATGCATGCATCTTTTCCTTTTAGTAGTTTTTACTTTTCAGCTTTGTGGGCTTGGAGATGTACGTGCCTATGTACAGGTTTTTAGGCAATGACTCCCATGTTAGTAGCATGCCTACTCGGTGCTAGTCACCAGTCCCTGGCCTATTGGAGGCGGGCTTGGGGAGTTGTGGCTCGGGCCCCACTAGGACAGGTCGTGACAGAGTGGTATCAGTGGTGGTCGGTTCTACCTTAGGACCGAGAGTCTGTGAGTTGGTTTGGGGCAACAGTGTTAAGTGTTTTGAGTTTAGCTTTGTCACGACCTGTCTTCAGGGCCCGTGCCATGACTACCCCAAGACCGCCTTCCATAGGCCAGGGGCTGGCGACTAGCACCAAAGGCATAAATCCAGATATCTGGGAAGGCGTTTCCTTTATAAAAGTAAACGAACACCACATAGTACAAGAGGAAGTAATACACTAAGTACAAAAGAAAGTGCTGAAAAGTAAATGGTCCAGAATACAAACCCAACTGAAAATTACAACTACATCTAAATAAAAGTACAACAGAAAAGACAAACAACTAGAAAATAGAAGCAGCTCCTGGGTCATCCACCTTGGATTCTACCTGAAGGGTAGGTACAGATAGCGCAACTCCTAGATCGTCCACCACGGATCCTACCTGAAGGGTAGGTAAATATAGTCTCCTCAACGCTCTCACCCGTCAACCTCCTCTGAGTACCGTCTCATCATGATGTCCACCTCCAGATACTGACTCGTCGTGAGGTCCACCTCCGGGTACCGTCCAGTTCTCGAACACTCAGCCTCCATCAGCGCTGTCCGCCGTCTGCATCCAACACAATGAGGTGAGGGCATAGACCATGCAGGGGTGAGTATAACAATACTCAGTAAGGACCCCGAGACCCTCAAGGTCTCACTAAATCCAATAAGGATAACCACAAAGAATGATTTAAAAAGATAACCCTTACTTAGGTATAATCCCATACTTATACTTAAGTTATCAAGTAGCCCATCTCAATCATGAGGTATCACACAGATATGAAATCAACAGATAACCACTACTTAGGTATATGCCCATACATATACCTAAGTTATCAAGTAACCCATCTCAATCATGAGGAAAACACAAAGGTCATTGACTCAGCCCAAACTAGGATTTTCATTAACGATATCGAAACCAAAACTGCTGGAGAACTCCTCCTCTGTCGAGTACAATATCCCTGTCAAGAATCCGAGGCGCTACCCAATAACCTTATACTGTTAAGGTAAAACTCCTTTCGAGTACCGCGGGTCTGCCACCTCACAAAGTAGTGCCCCCCGCCATGGGTCTGCCACCTCACACAGTAGTGCTCCGCCTCATAGCCTACAGAGGTACTCCTCCTGTAAAGTAACACGGGTCTTCCACCTCACAACGTAGTTCTCTTCCGCCATGGGTCTATAACCTCACAAAGTAGTGCTCCCCACTGGGCTATACAAGTCACTATGAATCGAATCAGACAAGCAGTCATCAGGTCCATAGCTACTAGGTCTCCGCACTCCGTACGCTCGTCTTCGGGAGGATCCGCTCCACGAGCTACTGGTCGATACTCCAAGTATCACAAAGTCCCACGAAGAAGTATCACAAAGAACCGTCTTGTCACATGGGTCTCAACGCAACAGACAACGCGTCAATCGGACGCCCGGTCTGTGAGTTATTGCCTTTTTCATCCCGGGGGCCCGGTTGGTTTCCTGTACGAACCAACCCGACCGTATCTCAACTGTACCACGAAATCTCATAGGGTATACTCAAAGGGACCGTTTCTCAACGATATTACCAACGCCGTTGACGGTTCGTCAAACGGACGTCCGGTTTGAAAGTTATCAGCTTTTCCGTTCTAGGGGCCCAGTTGGTTTCTAAGCTAAAACCAACCCGACCACACTCCAACGGCGTCCAAAACTTAGGTGAAGTATTCCAAAAGAACCTTATCATCAAGAGGAATCCAACAAAGTCGATGACACGTCAATCAAACGTCTGGAGCTCATGTTATAAGCGTTTCCGCTCCAAGGGCCCGGTTGGTTTTGAGTTCGAACCAACCCGGCCATACCCAAACTTTGCCAAAATCTTGAGTTTAATATACCAAAACGACCACCTCGATCCAAGGATCGCTATGCAACTGACGGTGCATCGATCGGAGGTCATTATCCCAAGTTATAGGCATTTCAACTAACGTGGTCTGAAATTAGGGGGTTTGGGCCCGGTCTGACCCGACCCAATACCCCCTGGGACGGCCCGAACCGGGTCGACTCGACCCGGGTCCGGGTCCGGCCCGATTGGGCGCAGCTTGGCCCGGCTCGGCCCGACCTGGCTGTCCAGCCGCAGCTCGGCGCCGACTGAGTATAACACAAGGGGCGCAGCCCATTTTTGTAACCTACGGCACCAGCTGGCGCCGCCCCGCCTCGCAGATCCCGCGCGGCCGTGGGGTCTAGCTCCTCGCCGCCGCGACTATGCCGCAGCGAGTTTTCTTCTGGCGGCGCGCTGAGGCACCTCCTCCTCTAGGCGGCCGAACGGCTCCGGCCGCCGCCTCCGGTTTCCGGCGCTGGCGCGCCCGCGCTGCGCGCCGATAGTACCTTCCACGGACCACCAGACGCGCTCCGGTGGTCCGTTTTTCCCACCGTCTTCGCCAACGGTCCTCCCGGGACCCGTTCTTCACTACGATGAATTCCAAATGCCGTTACAGTCCCGTTTCATCATCACCCGTCAATCCATGCATCAAAAAACAATCTGCGGAGAGTCCGAACTTGTTTGTTAGCCCGTGCCCTCCACGTTAGAGGTTTTCAATATAGATCAAACTCAATTCCAATCCAAAAATAAACCCCGCATACGTCCCACATGAACAAGCGATCCGCGGATCAACTGGGCAGAGGTTGGTCTGCGCTTGTCGTTCTATTCTCAAAAGGTAAAGAGAAAATCAAATATAATTCCCCTACCTCAATTCAAGAAGGTTGATTGCTTAACGAAGGAAGGAGATGTTATCGTTGTTCTGTTGACATTGCCGTGGGATGACGGAGTCGCTTCATCAATGTCATGAAGGAAGAAGCCGAGGTTGGCACCGGCGTTCTTCACGTTCTTCGATTAGGGAAAGAAGTCCTCTCAATCCTCCCAAATCCCCTCTCTCAAGACTCTCCCCACTATAGATTATGCCAACACCCATAATAATAAAGTATAACACTTTATTAAAGAGTTGGCATAAAGATTTCCAGAGAATTCGAAAACGTGCCAATTAATTAAAAGATGTTTAGTTCATTAATGAAGAGGGTTGGCACATTAAAAGGAAGATCATAGGTTCAAGGGGGGTTAAAGGAGTTTAAGACCCGTGTGGGTCCCATCCCTTAATATCATCTCAAAGGAGGTTAAGTGTGGGTGGGCGCCACCACTAGCCTCTCCCTTGTAGAATATAACCAACTTAAAATAAAAATTGCGTGCAACACAATTTTTGTTCAATTTAAGATTAAACTCCAAAATAAAGTCAAACCCGTATAAAACGCAACTACAATAAAGGTCCCCTTAAGAAATTACCAGTGCTGTGGTTTCATTAGTGCATTCAGATTTCAATTTCAAGCACCAGTTCAAAAGATAGAAAAACCCGCTCGTTCGTTCACTGAATATACCCGAGCTAAATTTCGGAAATTGATTCCTGACACACCGGGCCTCGGAATCAGGTGTCGTCTGATATTGAACACTCGTAAAATTCCAAATAAATTAAGAAAAAAATTTCCTTGAAATTTTCGGGTCTTTACATTACTCCCACCTCAGGGATTTACGTCCCCGTAAAGCTATAACACAAACTAGGGAAACTAAAGTAGATACCGAGCACGCATCTGAGCCTCCTGCTCCCATGTGCTCTCCTGGAGGTTCTCGTGGTGCCAAAGAAAGTGCACAAGAGAAATCGACCATCCCCATAGGACCCGCTCATGTCGATCTTCAACCTCTACTGGAACCCCATGTAAGTCACCCCGTCATCGATATCTAGCTCTCTGTGGTTGATGATAACGGAATAGTTCCTTCACACATCTCCTCAGCTAAGATATGTGAATGACGTCATGCTCCCGGTGCATATGAGGTGGAAAGGCTAGGTGGTAATCCACCTTACCTACTCTACTGGGGACCCGGAAAGGTTCTTTGAACCTCGGAGATTACTTGCCACCTCGGCCACATCTTCGTAGACCTTGTCGACGTGAGACCATTATAAAGACGCAGTCGTCACCCTATAACTCCAGTGGTATCATCTCCTATCAGCATAGGACTTAGTCTACTCTGTGTAGTCTTCATCCTCTCCTGGATGATCTGCACCTTATCCATCGTAGCCTGAACGATCTCTGGTTTTACACGTGCTGACTCCATCACTATCCACAAAGGATATCTGAAATGAGGCCAGCTGCTGTCTCGCCACTCCTAACAACTGAATTCCCGATCTCCTAATAAGAGCATCTACTGCAACATCCCCCTCTCCGGAAGTATAAACTATCTCGAAGTCATAGTTCTGGAGGAATTCAATCCATCACTGTTATCTTAGGTTCAGGTCCTTCAATGAGAAAACACACCTGATTCTATTAAGTTTAGAGAGAACATAAACTGTTCGCTCTACGAACAATGAGTGAGACTAGCCAATTGTAAGAACTCATCTCCAGCTTTCATTGTTTACGTTCTTCAAGAGATGCTGGGATTTCTCCTCTGCTGAAAAGAGAAATCTGGTCTCATACCCTATATGAACCATGTTCTTTTCCTAATACAGTCAATCTTGACATGAACGATAATATTTCATGCCATGGACGACGTCGTAAGGCCTCAACGGTACTACAAAGAGATCCAACCATTACTCTCGCCTCCAAGGGTCGAGTCACACTGTCGGCAGTAGTGTGTGGTCACTGGGTCTCCTCCAGTAGGCATCTCGAAAGTGAGGATCAAGTCAACAGTTTTAAACCAGAACCTCTTAGTATCAACCATACGAAGTGGACAGGAAAGTAATCGTCACAAAGATAAGGTGTATTTTATTACTACAGCTGAAATTACAAGACACATACAACTACAACAACGACAACATGGAAACTAAAAACACCAAGAACAAGGGCCTCCATTCCTAGACCCGCTCCTTTCCATATGCTTCCAGAGCTTCGTAGTCATATGCTTCAGCTGCATGAAGCTGAGAGCTCCCATATCCTCCTGTTCCCTGCGGTCGGGGTGGTCCTCCTGGTGGTGGTGGTGGAAACACCTCGAAGAGTCATCCACCTCCATCTGCATGGCCAGCTCCTCTGCCTTTGCCTCTTTATCCTTGCGGTCCACCTCGATATAACCTATGCCTCTTCCTGGGAGGTTCTTCATCTATATGCTGATCGTATGAGAGGTAGGTCGGACAATCACAAGCCATGTGACCCTGTCCGCCACATGTGTAACACATCATGGAAGGTCTGGCTCTGTCTCTACCCTTGGTTCCTCGCACTACCGATCATGAGTTGTGCGGTTGACCACCTGTAGGTCTAGACCTCTGCGTCATATGTCTAATGCCAGCTGTAGAATACTCCGCTGCAAGTCGACTAGTGGTGGGACCCGCTGTTGGAGTCTGATCAGCAAGGAAACTCTCCACTAAGAGGGCTCGCTCTAACACCCCTACCTGAGTCGGGATGCTGAGAGGGATCGTCGAAGCTCTGATCTCGTGCCTCAGTCCCTGCTCGAAGGTTCGGGCCTGGAAGAACGAGTCTCTTACCATGTATGTAGAGTAGTGCGAGAGGTCTGTGAACCTCGATGAGTACTGATCTACACTCATACTGCCCTGCTACAGATGAAGTAGCTTCTGTATCTGCACCGCTCGAAGGGTGGCTGGTACAAACTCTGCCTAGAACATGCTCTCGAAGTCTGCCCATAGAAGTGATGTCTCATCATGCATCTGGAGCATCAGGCTCCACCATCTACCTGCTGCTTCCTGAAGGAGTATGGCAACAAGGATCACCATGAAGTCCGCTGGTGTACCTACTAGCCTGAAGACTCTCACCACAGCCTCCAGCCAATCCTCAGTCGCCTATGGGTCCGTCTCTGCCTGGATCCTGGGTGGCCTCTGGTGCTGGAACTCATGCAGCACACTCATGTGGTGTGCATCGCCTACTGCTGGAGCTGGTGGCATCGGTGGCCCAACGGGTGGCAGTACTACTGGTGCCTTTACTGGTGCCTCAACTGGATGAGAGACCTATTTTAAGACCTCGTCTCTCAGCGGCCTGTCAGTACGTACAAATATCGGGGCTCTAGCTGGTCATCTGCAGGGAGGAATCCTGAAAGAAAAGATGCGACATAGTCAAACAATTATACCTGGTGAGATAACCTGGTTTGAGCTGATTTAAAAGAAACTTTTGGAAACACACACACAATCAGTGTTTTCGTGCACTGAGTCGGAAATCATTAGTCAGGGTCCTAGTGTATGGATACGTCGGCCGCCCGCACCAACACTAGACTCCCTGAACTGAAGTCCACACTTAGTACCCTTAACACTATTTCTTCACAGAAAAGAAAATATCAGAGTCCTAAGTTCTGCGGTAGAAATGACGTCCTTTGATACCAATTTGTCACGACCCGTCTTCGGGGCCCGTTCCGTGACTACCCCAAGCCCGCCTTCCGTAGGCCAGGGGCTGGCGACTAGCACCAAAGGCGTAAATCCCGATAACTGGGAAGGAATTGCCTTTATAAAATTAAAGGAACACCACAGAGTACAAGAGGAAGTAATACACTACATACACAAGAAAGTGATGAAAAGTAAATGGGCCAGAATACAAACCCAACTATAAATTACAACTACAATTGAACGAAAGTACAACAAAAAAGACAAAAAACTAGAAAGTAGAAGCAGCTCATGGGTCGTCCACCTCGGATTCTACCTGAAGAGTAGGTACAGATAGCGCAGCTTCTAGATCGTCCACCATGGATCCTACCTGAAGGGTAGGTATAGATAGTATCCTCAATTCTCTCACATGTCAACCTCCTCTGAGTACCTTCTCGTCATGATGTCCACCTCCGGATACTGACTCGTCGTGAGGTCCACCTCCGGGTACCGTCCAGTTCTCGAACACTCGGCCTCCGTCAGTACTGTCCGTCATCTATATCCCACACAACAAGGTGTGGTCATAGCCCGTGCAGGGGTGAGTATAACGATACTCATTAAGGACCCCGAGACCCTCAAGGTCTCACTAAATCCAAAAAGGATAACCACAAAGAATGATCTAAACAGATAACCCTTACTTAGGTATAAGCCCATACTTATACTTAAGTTATCAAGTATCCCATCTCAATCATGAGGTATCACACAGATATGAAACCAATAGATAACCACTACTTAGGTATATGCCCATACATATACCTAAGTTATCAAGTAACCCATCTCAATCATGAGGAAAACACAAACGTCATCGACTCAGCTCAAAATAGGATTTTCATTAACGATATCGAAACCACAAATGTTGGAGAACTACTACTCTGTCAAGTACAGTAGCCCTGTCATGACTCCAAGGAGATACTCACTAACCTTAGACTGCTGAGGTACTCCTCCTGTCGAGTACCGCTAGTCTTCCACCTCACAAAGTAGTGCTCCCCGCCATGGGTCTGCCACCTCACACAGTAGTGCTCCCCCTCATAGCCTACAGAGGTACTCCTCCTATCGAGTACTGCGGGTCTGCCACCTCACAAAGTAGTGATCTTCCGCCATGGTTCTTCCACCTCACAAAGTAGTGCTCCCCACTGGGCTATACAAGTCACTCCGAATCGAATCGAACAAGCAGTCATCAGGTCCACAACTACTAGGTCTCCGCACTCTGTACGCTCATCTCCAGGAGGATCCGATCCACGAGCTACTGGTCGATACTCCAAGTATCACAAATTCCCATGAATAAGTGTCACAAAGAACCGTCTCGTCACATGGGTCTCAACACAACAGACGTCGCGTCAATCGGACGCCCAGTCAGTGAGTTATTGCCCTTTTCGTCCCGGGGGCCCAATTGGTTTCATGTACGAACCAAACCAACCGTATCTCAACTGTACCATGAACTCTTATAGGGTATACTAAAAGAGACCGTTTCTTGATGAGATTACCAACGCCGTTGATGGTTCGTCAAACAGACGTTCGGTCTGAAAGTTATCGGCATTTCCGTTCCAGGGGCAAGTTGGTTTCTAAGATAAAACTAACCCGACCATACTCCAACGGCATCCAATCCTTAGGTGAAGTATGCCAAAAGAACCGTCTCATCAAGAGGAATCCAACAAAGTCGAAGACACACCAATCAGACGTCCGAATCTCAAGTTATAAGCATTTCCGCTCTGAGGGCCCGGTTGGTTTCGGGTTCAAACCAAACGAGACATACCCAAACTTCATCGAAAGCTTGAGTGTAATATACCGAAAAGACCGTCTCGATCCAAGGATCCCTATGTAACTTACGGTGCATCGATCGAAGATCTGTAGCCCAATTTATAGGAGATTGAACGAACCTGGTTTGAAATTAGGGGGTTTGGGCCCAGTTCGACCCGACCCAATACCCCCTGGGTCGGCCCGAACTGGGTCGACCCGACCCGGGTCCGGTCCGGCCCGGCTGGCCGGCCGCGGATCGACGCTAGCCAAGCAGAACAAAAGGGGCGCGACCCCTTTTTGTAACCAGCGGCGCCAGCTGGCACCGCCTCGCCTCCCGGATCCCGCGCGGCCGTGGGGTCTGGCTTCTCACCGCCATGTCTGTGCTGCGACGAGTTTTCTTCCAGCGGCGCGCTGGGGATCCTCCGCCTCCAGGCGGCTGGACGGCTCTGGCTGCAGCCTCCGCGCCAGCGCGGCACGCCGATAGTACCTTCTATAGACCACCAGACGCGCTCTGGTGGTCCATTTTGCCCGCCGTCTTTGCCAGCGGTCATCCCGAGACCCCGTTCTTCACTGCGACGGATTCCAAACGCCGTTGTGGTCCCGTTTCATCGTCTCCCATCAATCTGCACATCAAAAAATAATCTGCAGAGGGTTCAGGCTTGTTTGTTAGCCCGTGTCCTCCGCGTTAGAGGTTTTCAATATAAATCAAACTCAATTCCAATCCGAAAATAAAACCCGCATCCATCCCACATGAACGAGAGATCCGCGGATCAACCGGGAAGAGGTTGGTCCGCGCTCATCATTCTTTTCTCAAAAGGTAAAGAGAAAATCAAATATAATTCCCCTACCTCAATTCAAGAAGGTTGATCGCTTGATGAAGGAATGAGATGCTATCGTTGTTCCGTTGACGTTGCCGTGGGATGACGGCGTCGCTTCGTCAACGTCGTGAAGGAAGAAGCTGAGGTTGGCGCCAGCATTCTTCACGTTCTTCGATGAGGGAAAGAAGTCCTCTCAATCCTCCCAAATCCCCTCTCTCAAGACTCTCCCCACTAGAGATTATGCCAACACCCATAATAATAAAGTATAACACTTTATTAAAGAGTTGGCATAAGGATTTCCAGAGAATTCGAAAACGTTCCAATTAATTAAAATATGTTTAGTTCATTAATTAAGAGGGTTGGCACATTAAAAGGAAGCTCATAGGTTCAAGGGGGGTTGAAGGAGTTTAAGACTCGTGTGGGTCCCATCCCTTAATATCCTCTCAAAGGAGGTTAAGTGTGGGTGGGCCCCACCACCAACCTCCCCCTTGTAGGATATAACAAACTTAAAATAAAAATTGTGTGCAACACAATGTTTGTTCAATTTAAGATTAAACTCCAAAATAAAGTCAAACCCGCATACAATGCAACTGCGGTAAAGGTCCCCTTAAGCAATTACCGACGCTGCGGTTTCATCGGTGCCTTCCGATTTCAATTCTGAGCAACAGTTCAAAAGATAGAAAAACTCGCTCGTTCGTTCACTGAACGTACCTGAGCTAAACTTAGGAAATTGATTTCAGGCACACCGGTTCTTGGAATTAGGTTCCATTTGAAACTGCGCACTCGTAAAATTCCAAAGAAATTAAGAAAAAAAATTTCTTGAAATTTTCGGGTCTTTACAAGATTTCAGGCCAGGGACCCCGGTGTTGGTGCGGGCGGTCAACATATCTATACACCAGGACTCCGATAACTTTCTTTTCGACTCGGAACACGAGAACACTAGTTGCATGGGAAAAATAATGGTACATGCATCATATAGGAATGGGTTGTGGTTTCCATGTCCTTATTGAGTCAGCTCTCCAGATATACACACTGACTGAGATAAATCTTGTTTCTTTACAGGATGCCTCCGCGATTCATACCCGCTAGTATCTAGTAGCTCGATCATGAGGATGACCCCCTCAATGATGAAGCTTCGATACAGGGACTGGATCCCCCAGTTTTACCATCAGGTGGTGTGCCAGTTATTCCACCACCTTTGGAGCAGTGTTTAGTGCCTGCTGTACCAGTGGAGGAGGAGCGTAGGCTGAGCGCACTCCACGAGTTTCAGAGATAGAGACCCCTTAGGTTTCTAGGTGAGCCTGGCCCTCCAAAAGTAGAGGACTGGCTTGAGGTAGTGGCCAGAGTCTTCCATTTGGTCAGGACACCAGCAGACCAGATGGTGATCCTGGAAGCGAGCCTTCTGCAGGGCTCAGCAGGACGATGGTGGAGTTTGGTTATCCAAACTCATGACGAGGTGACTCTTGCATGGGCGTAGTTTGAGATTCTCTTCAGAGAAGAGTTTTCACCGGTTACCCTGAGAGCAGTACGTATACAAGAGATTCTTCAGCTCTAGTAGGGAACCATGATGGTGGCTGACTATTCATTGAGGTTTACTGACCTCTCGCGGTACTCGATGGATATGGTTAGAGATCAGTACTTCAGAGCTCGGACTTTTGATTAGGGCTTGCGCAGCGAGCTAAAATCATCCCTATGAGCATTCCTACCTATGCTGGGGTGCTCGAGCGGGCTTTGGTGGTCGAGAGATTCTTGGAAGAGCAGAGACATCCGGCAGTTGTCAGTAGTGGGCGAGCTAGAGCAGAGACCTCGACAGTAAGGAGATGACGTCAGGGACCCAGGCGTGGGAGACATTTTCAAAGGATATCCTAGGATGGGGGATCTTCCATACAGGGTTTGTAGGGTGCATCCAGCCAGCCTCGAGAGAGGCAATGCTACTCATGTGATGGTAGGGGACATCTCACTCGAGATTGTCCGACCTACCGTACAACTGACATGGGAGCAGTGGATGGACCACCGAATCAGAGGAAACGTGTAGAGCAGACAGATCCGCGGGGCGGCAGACGTGGTAGGGGAGCCAGGAGAGCAGCTGGAGGTGGTCGGCATTTTGACCTTTTACCACCACCACCCCCAGGCTCAGGGAGCTGGTGGACAAAGGCAAGGACAGCTGCAGGCGGCAGAGGCTTATGACCCAGGTACTCCCGGAATGATTAGAGGTACAATCTGTGTCTTTTCTACTTTGGATGCCATAGTGATAGACATGGGTTCTAGTCATTCCTTTCTGGTTTCTTATCTTGTTTGAGACCTTGAGATTCCAGTTGAGCCGTTGACTCAACCCTTACGCTTAGAAACACCGACTGGAGAAGATCCAGAGATCACACACCTCTGTAGACAGTGTGACCTAACCCTTGGAGGTGAGAGTTTCGGTTGGAACCTCTTGGTGGTAGCATCGAGTCCTTACGATGTAATTCTTGGTATGGATTGGCTATCCACATTTCATACCCAGATCGACTGTTTTAGGTGAAGGGTGTGGTGTGTCCGTAGTGATCAAACAAGGTTCTCTTTTTTCGGTGAAAGAGAGACCCAGGCAGTGCAGGATAGACTCGTGTGTAAAAAGGCGCAACCGATTTCACATTAGTTGGCTAGACTAGCCCTTGGCGCAGCAGACGTTATAAGTTTCCAGTTTCCAGCAGTAGTGGATGAGTACGAGGATGTATTTCTGGAGGATTTCCCTAGACTACCTCCCCATTGGGAAATAGATTTCTGCATTGAGTTGCAACCCGGGACGACACCGATATCAACATCAGCATATCGGATGGCTCCTGCAGAGCTTCGTGAGCTGAGGGCGCAGCTAGAAGTCTTGCAGAAGATGGGCTTTGTGAGACCCAATGTTTCACCCTGGGCGGTGCCAATGCTGTTTTTTAAGAAGGTAGACAGGATCTTGAGGCTATGTGTGGATTACCGGCGCTTGAATCAGGTGACCGTGAAGAATTGGTATCCACTACTGAGGATCGATGACCTCTTCGACTAGTTGAGAGGGTACGATGGTTCTCGAAGGTTGATCTAAGATTAGGCTATCACCAGTTGTGAGTACGAGATGAGGATATACCGAAGATGACTTTCAGATGTCGCTACAGTCACTATGAGTACTTGGTGATGCCCTTCGACATGACAAATGTCCCAACAGTGTTCATGGGACTCATGGATTGGATATTTCAGCCCTATCTAGATCAGTTCGTAGTAGTCTTCATCGATGATATCCTCGTGTACTCTGCGTCCGAGGAGGAGCACGCGGGACACCTAAGGATGGTTCTGGACACACTATGAGAGCACCAGTTGTATGGGAAACTCTCTAAGTGCCAGTTCTGGATACAGGAGGTCCAATTTCTGGGACACATTATCTCAGCAGATGGTGTAGCAGTGGACCCAGCCAAGGTGGAGGTAGTGCTAGCATGGGAGCCACCCCGGAGTATGACGAAGGTGCGGAGTTTCCTTGGGTTGGCAGGATACTATCAGAGATTCATCCTTGATTTCTCCAAGATTGCAGCACCCATGAAAACTTTGACCCAAAAGGGGAAGCCTTTCGTGTGGACCAAGAGATGCCAGCAGGCTTTCCAGCAGTTGAGACAGAGTCTGACGAGCGCCTCGATCTTGAGATTACCGGAGGAGGGTGTCGAGTACGTAGTGTTCTGCGACGCATCAGGAACCGGGCTTGGTTGTGTCCTGATGCATAGGCAAGTGTTGATTGCCTATGGCTCACTTCAGTTGAGGCCACACGAGCTGAACTACGCAACCCATGATCTTGAGTTGGTAGTGGTAGTCTTCGCATTGAAGATGTGGTGGAACTACCTAATGGGTGAGCAGTTTACCGTCTACTCTGATCACAAGAGTCTCAGATATATCTTTTCTCAGAAGGATCTGAATTTGAGATAGAGGCGATGGATTTAGTTCCTCCAGGATTACAACTTTGAGATCGTTTACATACCTGGGAAGGGGAACGTTGTGGTAGATGCTCTTAGTAGAAAATCCAGTTCGTAGTTGCTAGATGAGGCGACAAGGTAGTTGGCCTCTTTACAGTTATCCTTCGTGGATAGAGATGAGGGAGCCTACCTACAGTCGATGGTTGTTACCCCTCCACTCTTACAGCGAGTCAGGGAATCACAACGCGAGGATGCTAGCTGTGAGACTCTACGAGCTCAGATATCCACAGGTGTTGCGGTTGATGGATATTCAGAAGGGGGGGAGCATGATGTTCTTTTCAGAGGGCGTACAGTAGTACCAGTGACGTTGTAGGAGGAGGTTCTGAGGGATTTACATACATCTCCTTTGGAGGTACATCTAGGCGTGGAAAAGATGTATCAGGACCTCCGACGTCAGTTCTGGTGGCCAGAAATAAAGAAGAGTGTGGCAGAGATTTTTTCTCGGTTCCTTACTTGTCAGCAAGTAAAGGTTGAGCACCAGGTTTCAACAGGTTTGACTCAACCCCTTGAGGTGCCAGAGTGGAAGTGGGACGAGATATACATGGACTTCATGATGGGTCTACCACATATGTCTAGGGGACATGATGCCATCTTGGTGGTCGTTGATCGACTCACCAAGTCGGCCCACTTCCTAGCCATATGGGAGCAGAGTTCAGTAGAGAGCGTGGGACACCTATACGTGCAAAAGATAGTTTGACTTCATGGAGTTCCATCCAAGATCGTCTCATATCGTGATGCTCGTTTCACATCCCGGTTGTGGAAGGGATTGCAGGAAGCTTTTGGGACTCAGTTACACTTGAGCACAACGTTTCATCCCCATACTGATGGTCAAACAGAGTGGACCATTCAGGTACTGGAGTATATGATTAGAGCTTGCATACTTGACTTCGTTCGTAGCTAGGAGGATCACCTACCACTGGTGGAATTTTCTTATAACAACAGTTATCATTCCACTATTGGTAATGGAACCATTCGAGGCTCTGTACGGGCGACCTTGAAGGTCACCACTTTACTGGACTGACCCAGGAGAGTCAGCACTCATGGGCCCAGAGATGGTGAGAGCTACTACAGAGAAGGTTCAGGTCATCCAGGAGCGGATGAGGACTGCACAGAGTCGGAAAAAGTCTTATGACGACAGGAGGCGGAGGCCCTTGGAGTTCGAGGAAGGAGACCATGTGTTCTTTCGGGTCTCACCTCGACAGGGATTGTGGAGATTTGGCCGAGGCGGAAAGCTATCTCTGAGGTTCGTTGGCCCTTTTTAGATTTTAAGTAGAGTTGGCGAGGTGGAATATCTCTTGGATATACCTCCTCAGATGGACTAGGTACACAACGTCTTCCATGTGTCGTAGCTATAGAGGTACGTGCGTGATCCATCACACTTTATCAACTGGGGTGAGATAGACATCGATGATGGAGCGACCTTTACAGAGTACCCAGTGAAGATCGAGGATCGGAAGGAAAAGATCCTTCATGGGCGAGCTATTCCCATGGTGCGTGTCTAGTGGAAGCACGGGAATCTCATGGAGAGCACGTTGGAGCGGGAGGCTCAGATTCGCGTGCAGTACCCACATCTTTTTGGAGTAGCCTTTGTTTTGGCTTTTCGGGGACGTAAAATCCCTAAGGTGGGTGTGATGTAATGTCCCGGATTTTTCCATGTATTATTTTAATATAATATGGGAATTAATTAGATACCAGGCTCTGAGACGATGTGCAGTTTCGAGGCCCGGTGAGCCCGGAACAAATGTTTGAATTTAATTTAATAATTAAATTACGCGCACATGCGGTTTTCCTGAAAAAGTATAATAACTCCTGAACGGGTGCTCAGATCAGAAATCTGAGGGCGCCGTTATGTTCAGAACAAAGATTTTACCTTAGGCAAGGCCTAACATCGGCTGACGCAGGTCGGTGGTGAAATCTAGTTTTTGGGCGTAACAGTAATAAAATATTTGTACAAATATTTTATTCTTCAATGAGATCTTTTTAAATCTGTTGCAGTGGTTATCTTTTATCCTTTTTAAATAAAGGCTGGCGCAGGGGTCCAAGGTTACAAACCTCATAAACCTGAAACCCTTGGCGGCTCTGGAGGCTCTGGAGAAAACCTCCCAACGCGGCGACGACGTCCTTGACGATTTTCCCCAGCGATGATGACGCGGTGAACAGATCATCGCCAACGAACACCGCAGATCCAGGTAGGATGTTTGTTTGATGATTTCTTCTCCGTTTTTTATTTCCACGACAAACGCAGACTAATCCATGAAGATATTAGCCTGCAGATCGATCATTCTTGTGGAATGGGATTTTGCGGGGATTTTGGGGATTTGTTGCTTGGAATTATTTTGGTTCGTTAATCTTATAATGGTGACGAACCAAGATCAACACAAACATCGATCGAGGTTCTTCCCTCTCGATTTGTGGTGCCTTTCTTCCCCGATTTCTCGTGTTCTTCGTTGCGTTCTACACATTCTTCATGGGGATATAAACTACGGATTGTTGCACACCCATTGTGCGATGAAACGATCCCAAATTGAAGATCTGGCATCGGTACAACCCCACGGAGGTGCGGCTACGGTGGTGACAGACGTATTGAAGAAGATCAGAAGATATCGTTCTTCAAACAATTTCCGTTCGGATGATGGGGATCAGATTTTGGAGATGATCGAAGGCTCAAAACCCACAGATTCGGAATTACGACATCGAGGTGACCCTTGATCTTGAGTTTCGCAGCAAACAGACCAGAGAAACACAATCCGGAAGATCGGCCGAAGCACGAGGAAGAAGACGGCGTTTCTGGTAATTTCCTGACTACACGTCGTGTAGTATGGGATACACGGCGTGTGTTCGTCGGCGGACCACATGGTGTGTACTCTGGGAGTACACGGGCATGGGTTGGGTACATGGCCAAGGGCATGGCGTGTATACCCCTCCCCGGCCAGACCTGGCCAGATACACGGGATACCCCGTGTACTGGTACACGGGCATGCGACACGGACACAGACAAAGGCTGTGTACGGGCACATGGCTAGTGTACACGGAGCGAGCCCCCAGTGCTCGAACACGACGTGTGATTCTTCTACACACCATGTAGTTACTTTCTATCTGAAAAGCCGAATGACATGGGCCTTTTACACGGGTAGTACCCGGAGTCAAGGAACACAGCGTGTAATTTTTCTACACGCCATGTAGTTGGGTTTTACACAGCTTGGACGGATGACACGGGCCGTTTACACGGGCAGTACCCATTGTCAAGGAACACGACATGTGATCCTTCTAGATGCCATGTAGTCTTTTTTTACACAGACTGGACATATGACATGGGCCGTTACACGGGCAGTACTCGGGGTCAAGGGACACGGCGTGTAACCATAATACACGCCGTGTAACCAATCTTACATGGCTTGAGCCACTTTTCTTCTGTGACTTGGACTAGTTTTCTTAGGGTTCGTACCCTTGGTCTTTTCCCTGAAGGTTCTAGTATCATTTCCTTTATACAAGAGTATGATCCTTTCAGTAGGACTTCCTGAATAGAGTTGTTGGAATCCCCTATGTGAGACTTAGACCTGGATCCTCTATTCATTCCTGGAACCCTAGGTAGAGTTCTTTGTATCGACATGAGCAACTTTACCCAGGCGCTGATCCTATTCTTAGCGGATTAGCTCAGACTGAGTTGTTAGAATCACCCCATGACTTGGTTGTGATCCTCATCTAAGCATCATGTTCTCAAGGTACTTGTGGAGTGTGTTCTCCCGGAACGAGTACTTCGTATCTCTCTCTTCAGACCTAGGAGTGTGTTCTCCCGGTTGAATGTATAGTGGAATCATTCGAGTTGGATCCTAGTGGTGGTATTCACGATAATCGATCGTGCATGAGTATATCTAGATATTCTTGTTATATATTGGTAGACATATACTGTGTAGAGTTGACTGTACCTTTCTTTTGTGGTATTTCCCTTGTTGTATTTCCTTTGTGGTTTCGAGGTGTCCTACTGGGTATTGTTATACTCACCCCTGAACGGGCTTTTCCCGCATGTGTCGTGTCTTGTGCAGACGAGCAAGCCTTTGACAGGATTCTAGGCGGACCAGGACTGGACGGTACTCAGTGAGATCAGATAGGCTGAGGTGTGTTCTTCCGGCTACAGACTACAGTTCCAACACCTTTATTTACAGGCTGGACTTTGTTATAGACTTTCTTTTGGTGGGCTTGTACTTTTGGCTCAGGGTTTTACTTTCTTGTACTTTACTTTCCTGTCATACTCTGTTGGTTGGGTTTTAGTGTATGCATGCATCTTTTCCTTTTAGTAGTTCTTACTTTTCATCTTTGTGGGCTTGGATATGTGTGTGCATGTGTACAGGTTTTTAGGCAATGCCTCCCATGTTAGTAGCATTCCTACTCAGTGTTAGTCACCATCCCCTGGCCTATTGGAGGCGGGCTTGGGGAGTTGCGGCTCGGGCCCCACTGGGACGGGTCGTGAAAGTTATTTTCCTCAAGAAAATTGTATGTGATTTAATTTTCATAATCATTATCCATCTAAGATGATATCCTTTTATGTAACTTATGATTTACTTGGGATATGGAACAAGGATCCCATTATTATTATTTATCTAAATGGTTTATGATGACAATATTCTTCCAAAACCTGTTTCTCTTCCACATATTAGACTATGATAAAATACTTATAAAACCCACTAATTTTCACGAGTTATGAAACCATAAAATGATAAAATGATTATAAAACCTATATCTTTTCCATAGGTTATGATATGATGAAATATTTATGAAATCCATTTCATTTTATGGGTTATGATATGATGATTTTTTATGATCTTGTGGCAGACATATGTATGATTTTAATTATGTGATGGGTGGGACATATATTTACCTCCAATGAATTAGGTAAATATATATACATATCATGAGATATGTAAGATAAGAACTAGGAGTGAAACTAGTTTAGTATGGGACTTTGTTCACTATCATAGTCTTGGTAGTGAAACTTTACTATTAAGATGGTTTGGGCAGTAGACCCAATCCACTATTATAGCCTTGGCAGTGATTCTTGACTACTGTGGAAATTATTTTCTATGCTTATGTGTATACCACAATTACATGTCTTATTCCAATTTTATGATCTCATATATCATATTCATTTACTTCCTTATGATTCATGTCTTATAGACTCTAAATATTTATTCCATAAATCAAAAGTGTGATATTTGATATATAGGGTATGTTAATCAAATGATATTATTATGTTCTCATACCATTATGCTCATATTATACTTACATATCACCCTTTTTTACCCTTATTGAGCATCTGAGCGCACCCTTTATTATGTTTCCTTACCTTAGGTTATAAAGAAATTTATTATTTATGATACATCTAAGAAGGGTTCTAGTTATTAAGAACATAGTAGGAGATGATATAGTTCATATATAAACCAGTTTTTTATGTTTTCATGTTTCCAAATTCACTATTCCTTTATGATCCTCTTATGCGTGTTTTTATAATTTAATGAATGTTTATCTCAAAATATGTAATATCTATGTATGAAAATCTAAGGTCTCTATAGTAGCTACCTAGACCTTAGTATCATGGATCTGGTGTCTTCTTTGTTACATTGGCATAAGATATAAGGAATTACATCCTAAAGGACTGAATAGTTTTGAAGTCTTGGTAAACTAGATAAATACCTGATTCCAATATTACATTTGAAAACACAAATTATAATATTTTTTAGGAATACCATTATTCCCTCTATAATATCCTTATATATCATTCTTAGCACACTTCTTGGATTCCCGAGAAAGGAAAAAAATAAGTGTAAGCTCAAATGATAAATATGGTTTTGTATAATGGAAAATATCATGAATTAATAATAATAATCAACATTCAAAGTTAAATAACTGAACACACATTCTATTTGATTTTTTTGAATAACATAATGAATATGGAAAGGTAAATAAGTGAAAATACAATCCATTTAACAAATAACATGACTATCACAAATGGACGAGGAATAATTAATATGGAAAGGTAAATAACTAAACACACATGTCATTTAAATTACTTAAATGTATGAATATATAATGCATAAAAAATATGTCAAGGTAAATAACTGAAAACACATACAATTTAATCAATAAACTAAGAATAAAATGCATCCAGAGATAATATCCTTATAAAAATATCATGGATAATAATAACTGAATTCTTAATAATGGAAATTATTAATCATTGGAAATCATGTTCTCTAGCACATGATACCTTTACCATTAATACATTTCACAAGACCATTTAAAACTACAAATAAAAACCCATTTAATGCTAGATTACTGATTCCCATACCGAGAATATAGATGAATCAATGGGATAAAAACTTATATGCCCCACCAATAACTAAAATTACAAATCATTCGTCATATATAAAATGATTTATTTAATTCATGAATAAATATTCCTTATAAAAAAATATACATATTGAAAATAGAATCAGATTTATTAATATTTCCCTATTAATCAAATAACATTAAAAGTAAATAAATTATAGAGAAATGGTATACAATTTTGAAAATAATCATATCCATGAAAACAATAATAAGTATATTTATGAGAAATGTAATATATAAAAATAATAGATGATTTATGAAATAATCATATCCATGATACAAAAAAAATGGATATTTAAGAGAAACTAAATTTACAATAATCATAAGAAAGTAAATGTAAATATCTTATTTGGTAAAAATGATAAAAAACCATCCCAAATAATAATAAGGATGATATAAATACAATATATCTCTAGTGTATCATAATTACTATAAATTTTTGATGTTGTTGATGAATAAAAATACCATAAAAATGTCATTAAAAACATTATTTAGGAAAATAACATTTTTACATCAAAAATAATTTTAAAACAAAAAGTTCACAAAAAAAATTTAAAAATAAATTAAGTTAAAAAATAACATTTGAATCTTATAAATGATGTTAAAAAAGTAAGATGTCCTGATACCAATAAATTTCATACATGCCAAGTATGGTAAAACAACAGTTCCTTTCACATTTCCAGTAAAAATCAAACGAGACTTGTTTTTAAAATGACATGAAGATTCTATTAATTTTTTTAAAAAAAAATTAAAAATGGGTAAAAATTAATTTAATAAATATTTTTTAAAAGTTTGAAAAAATAGGAAATATTTTTAGAAAATATGGTTTTAGAAGAAAATGGATTTTTGATCAAAGAGATAAATGAAGTAATAATTTCTTAAAAACATTTTCTCAAACATTTTAAGTATCGAAGAGTAGAAAAAATAATACTATTACTTGAACATATAATTAATAAATATATTATAAGAAAATTAAATGGGTTTATTGGATAATGATCAATTAATTTCCCTCAACTAAAATTCAAGAATAAACAATCTTGATTAGAATGAGATTGGGTAATAAACCCTTACAATGATCATAACAATAAAGTGATAATTGATAAATGAATTGATTATGTATATCAACTAAAAATACACATAAAATAAGTGGAAATATAAAATTATATAACGAAGACTCATTAAATGCGTAATCATATAAAATCAAAGACAATAAAGAAATAATATAATCAAATGAAAAGAAATTGAGTTATGATATTTTTTACAGCTTCATAATTTTAAGTCAAATCCAATTGGATGAAATAATTAAAATTGAAACTTTTAAAACCATGAATTATTAATTAATCCTGATATTACATGTCAAATAGGAATTATATACACCTTATAAAAGATATTTGGTGCATGACAATATAATAGTCCTCAATGAAGGGAAATTGAGCCGAAGTCTCCTACTGCTTTAGTAATATCTTGAAACATAAGACCCAATAAAGAATAAAATAAAATGGAACATTAAATATCATAAAAATAAGTATATTAATAATATAAAATTTCAAATGGAATATATATACACCACTCAAATTAAAAAAGTTGTGAATATGGAATATGTCACCTAGAAATAAAAGAGAGTCTATAAATTTGATACCCACACTTCCTTTTGGTCGAATATGATTTAAAATAATGTATAATGGTTTTAAGAATTTTATTAATTTATAAAAGTATTATTTTAATATTTATATTATCATAAATGAAACATATTATCACCTTTTAATTATTAATCATTCATTATTTTCATTATTTTTGGTCTAAATTACCTTGTTTTCTCATTACAATATTTACTTAAAAGTTATGGTTCTTGGGTATATGATATAGATCCATCATCCAAAGAATAGTAATAATTAAATTATTATAATATTTATATATTATTATAATTTTATGACCAATCATGAATTATGTTTTTGAGAAATGAATTATGTCACAATCATGGAGATGGTAGGTCGTACGTACGTATGAGTAACATGTCCATTTTTCAACAATCATTATGAAAAAAGGTAAGTAATAATATATATTTAAAAAATGATAATAATATCATTAATAAAATATTAATTTCTTTAAATATAACTATATATATCATCCATGTTGTGTGGTATTGAAAATGGAGTCACATCGCTTTGTGAAGCTGGTAGTCTACACATACACAAATAACGTTACAATCATTCAAAGAGTGAAAATGCAAGAAATAAAATGATATATTATTTTTTCATAATTATAAATATTTCATTAATAGAATATTTATGTCGTTTATATAACATATATTTACTAACTTTATCCTTATTAACTTCTATATAAAGTGTTAGTGAAAAACGAATCACATCGCTTCATGAGGTGGTAGTATGTTGTACACATGAGCGATGTTATTGTATCCCCTACATAATAGAAAGTAAAAAAAGTAATATATGATATAATGAATATAAAGGTATAATTATATTTTATATATCATATATATACTTTATATCAATCATCATACCCAACCATGAGAGGTGTTGATGAAAAACGTTTCACATCGGTTTGCGAGGTGGTAATCCGTCGTACACACGAGCAACATTATCATTTCCCATTTGAGGGAAGGCTAGATAGATATAGGTAATTAACTTAACATAATAACATATTAGTGTATGATATGTATTTTTTTTATTATATAATAATAAATTAGAACGATTTAAAAGAGGTGGAATAGGAAATAAAACAAACACACATAGTTAGAAATTTTACCTCTTCTCAGACCACCTCTTTAGGATTTTACATATATTATCCCTAGAATGTATTTATAACAAATAAATATTATAGGATTAGGGTATTAAATTTGGTAATTTATTTTTTCATGTATTAGCGTAAAAAATGTTTTATAGTGTGAATAAGAGAGTAGAGGGGGTGACCTTTTATAAGTGTGGTGCGTGGCACACATGTATTTTTTGAAAAGAAAAAGGTGTACCCACATTTTTCATATGAAATAATCATAAAAAATGGATTATTATTGATAATTAGACATAATAATTTCTAAATATTTATATAAAATATATTTTATATAATATTTTAGGTTATTGTAACCATTATCATTTTATTTTAACCCACTGTAAACCCATTTTGACCTTAACCACAGTAAATATTTTTTATTATTTTTAATATTCATTATGGTAAAAAAAAGTTGATTTATTAGATAATATAAATTAAACTAATTAAAAATATGGAATCCATTTTTCAAAATTCCATTTATAAAAGTGGAAAAATTTTATTTAAAAATTATCCCATTGAGGCGATGATAAAAAGGTTTTAATAGATAAAATAATTAAAAGTTTACAATGTTTTTATATAATTTTTTTTTAAAATTATTTAAAAGACCTAAGTTATATATTATATATTTAATTGAACTAATTTTTATTTGAAACAAATTTAAAATATAATTTAAAATTATGAATAATTTAATCAAAAAGGAAGTTTTCTATTAAAATTTAGTATTTTTTGTTATTCTTTAAAAAATTAATTTTATCATAAAATTAAAAAAATACACCCAAAGATAATTTTTAAATGTAGACTTAAAAAAGATTTTTTTTTCAAATAAATTTTCTAAAAGTAGGTAAAAATTAATTTTAAATAATTTGTGTAAATTGAAACTATACCGCCTTTTAGAGAAATACAGTTTTTTCAAAACACACATCTTTTTTTTCATTAAATTGTTTTTAATTTTATTTCTAATAAATTTATAACCATTGAATTTATTTTATAAATTTTCAAACCAAATAATTTTTATAATTTATTTATTACTATTCATACCCTCAAATTTAATGGTTAGGTTATAATGGTATACTATGTTATGGTTCATTTTGACTCGGGGTTACGTGCTCCGAAAGATTTTGAAGAGATTAAATTTAATGAAAAATATTTCATGGGGTGTTTTGTATCACATAAAATATAGAACAAATTGTTATTCTTTTAAAACTTTAGGGTGATATAGAAAGAGGACAAATATGGTCATATTATTATAAAAACATTTTCTATACTACTTTGAGTTCCAAATAGTTGAAAATTATACTAAAACATAAATATTGTATATATAAATAGAAGAGAATAAAAATACAAGTTATTTTTCAAATAAGGATCATAAAATTTCCTAAATGTAAATTCAAACCTAAACCACCCCGATTAAGATGATATTAAAACATAAATCCCTTACCACTTTGATAACTTTTTATTCATAAACCACATGAAATAAATATCATCATATGATACATTGAATATAATGAAAATAATTCTAGTCATGATATAAAATGTCAAATTGGTAGTAGATAAACCTAAAAAAAAGAATATAGGAGTATCACATAACATATTTCATAAAGAAAACAATTTGAGACAATAAACCATTTCAACATTGGTAATATCTGAATTAAAAAAAATATTGAAATATATTACCTTATATGGAATTTAAATGTACATTATGTTCATGAAAGGAATCATAAAAAACATTCATGGTATGTATATACACTACACAAAAGAAACAAGTGGTGAATGTGGCATATGTCCCATTGAAATAAAAGAACGACAAGAAATCCCTTAACTCAAGTCTTATCATGATTTGTATTCATTCAAATATACAATATAAAAAATATTATATATATATATATATATTTGAAACACATTAATACATAATATATGAAATAGTATTTACTTATAACATGTGATCATCTATTTATTGACAATTAATTATTAAAATTACTATTCTAGGTGATAATTAGTTCATTTTCATGTATGTTTTGTTTGGGTAGTTCCAGTACTTGAACATTGGTAATGTTTTTAAAATCTCATTAATATTAATCATTAAATAAGTGTCATATTTTATTATTATATAAAATTCTAAAACTATTTATAAAACCAGTGATGAAAAAATGAATTACATGAGTTCGTGTAGATGATAGTTTGTATGTACACAAGAGTGATGTTTCCAGTTTTTAATAGTTAGAGTGAAATAAAGGAAAAAATAACCCGCCTTTTAAAAATAATTATTATATAATATATATTATATAAATTCATTAAATTTATACATATTACAATTCATACAAAGGAAAAACAGAAAATGACACATCGCTTCATGGAGGTGGTAGTCCACACATATGCCCGAGTGACGCTATCATTTTTCAATGGATTCGAAGGTAAATAGGTAAAAATGATATTATAATTCATGAAGTTTATTTATGTCATAAATATCATATATAAACATGAAATACATCATCACAACCAGCTATTAGAGGCATGATGTAAAATGAATTACATCGGTTTATGAGGCGGTAGTTTTCAGTACACACGAACAATGGTTATGTTTCCCATTAGATGAAGAAGGAGATAGATTAAGGTTAATTTATCAAAATAATAACATAAAAATATATGACAGGTATTTATTTTATTATATCACAATGGCTGTAAGTGTTTTAATTTTTGTAGAAGAATAAATTAAACTAAAACATTTAGTTATAAGTTGTACCTCTTATTCTAACATCCACCATTTATTAACACCATAAGCCCTCTAGAGTTTTTATTATAATCATAGTAAGACCTCTAGGATACAGTTATGTATTTTTTGTATCATATTTTATAGTTATTTTCTGATACAAACAACAGTTAAGTGTAGAGAGGAGAGAAGAGAGGTTTTCCTTTTATAAGTGAGGGGAGGGGCGCTCTTAGAAATTTTAAAGTATTAAATTAATATAAATTAATTTTCTGGAAAAAATTGAATGAAATTGTTATATTTTTAATTTATTATTCATATTAATCTAAATAACCTAATAAAATAATTTTTTTACAAGTTTAGGTGATTTTTTCACCCTTATATCTTTATTTTAACCCCCATTTACACATATTATCCTTAATCGTGGTAAACATGTTTTTAATCATTAAGGGTTATAAATTCACTTATAAGGTAATAATTGGAAAAAATGTTTAAGTAAAATAATTTAAGACCATATCCCATATTCCTTGTATAATCTTAAGATTTTTTGAATTATTTTTAACTCAAGTAATATAATATTTTTAACAAAAAATATCATTAATGTCATTTTTGGGACTATTCATTTAATGTGAAATGAAATTTAGGAATATAGAAATGTATTTTTAATATATATCCTTTATCCATAATTTTTACATTATAATTACCTTTAAAATTCACAAACACCACAATCAATCAAAATCTTGTTTATTTTATTATTTTTAAAATTATTCAACCAAATTTTCCACTTCTTACAAATGCATTGTGTTGGTGTTGAGTAAGAATTTAAATTAATTATATTATAACTAAAATTTATAAGTAAATTATAATCACAAAAATAATTTCATTATTATCAAATTAAACTTTAATATTCATTTTTATCATATTTTTATCCCTATGTGAACTTATAAGAGAATTTAAAAGAAAGAGATTGTCATTTTGTATTTTTATTTTCTTAAAATAATATATAAGTCTTTATTAGATAAAAATGGATTTTTTTTCAAAAAATTATAATTATGGATGTGTATTTTCAAAAAAACTCATCCAATAGATTAATGTAATGTTTTATCTTTATTTTAAATTCTTATCCCATAGTTGTAACACTTTTTTACTTATTTTATCCTTACCGAGGTGACATATATTTACCATGGATACAATTCATAATGAAAAAAATGAAAGAGAATATTTACCAAATTTGAACAAAAAAATTGAAAATTTGGAATATATTTTTCAATATTCAATTTATATAAGTGGAAGAAATTAATTTATGATAAAAAATAAAGACACAACAAAAAATGTTTTTACAAAAATGCACTTTAAGAGAAAAAATAAACTTATACCAAAATCAATTATAATGATTATTACTATGTAATTAATAAGATTATTTATAATTAGATGAATATTATATTATTTTAAAATCAAATTTATCTTTTAAATTACTTTATTAAATGAAAATAGATTATAGTTTTACAAAAATTGGCATTGTCACTTTTCACTGAAAAATATTTCTTTTTAGAGAAATCCCAAAATTTCACCCTAATATAATTTTGATATAATAATTTCAAATATTATATCATTTTTATCAAATAAAATTTATAATATTTTTAGGAATAAATTATAATATTCTCTCAAAAAATCAATAAAACCATTTTTTGATGAAAACTTATTTTTGAAGAATAAAATGAATTTACTTAAAATTGAGTGATTATTGTATAAGAATTAATCAATATATTTTTATTATTTGAACCCTTTACGAATATGTTTCATAATATATATATTTCTATTCAAAATTTCCGATTTAACAGTTAGGATATACTGAATACATTGAGATAATAATATCGGTATGGTTTCCCTAATGATAGGATTTTTGGGAACATGAAATATATAGCATAAAACTTTGTAACTATCCTATTTATAATAAATATCAAGTTACCAGGGTAGTTTAGTTATGAAGTTTATTATTAAGAACTTCTAAGCATGTTATCATCTCATCATTGTGGGTTTATCCAATATAAATTGGTATCATGCATTATTAAAGAGACTTCCCACTAGGATTTCATCATTCACGTGATATTTTTTAGTGATTCATTAGTAAATGATGACCTGATTACTTTTTATGATGGAAATGGATGGGTTTTATTATATTTAAAAATAAAATTTTATATGAAATGGATTTTCAAACATGGTCAATTTTTTTTGGATCTATGATGTGGGTTGATTCTTTATAGTATTTACCTTCTAATTATTTAACACATAGAGTTTTTTTTATACTTTCCTTCTGTTCTATAGATTAAAGGAATATGGAATTTGAATAAACCTGGGACATAAACTAGAAATTTCAATAATGGGAAATAATTGATCAAATGGGAAGTATATTCCATGTTATTTTAAGATAATATTAATAATTTTACAATGCATACTCAAAAACATAATTCCATGTTTACTATCAAGATTTATTAAATATTGTTTCTATGTTTATACCATAGAGAACCTTTAGAATTATTTGATTTTATTTTTTTCTTTAAATTTTAATATATTCATTACATGATCTGTGTTTCTTTAAATTTAATTATTATAATTTTTTGTGTATATCATGAATAATTAGACTAAGATAATGACAATATTTTAACTTAATATTTCCTTGGTTAATTCTATAATATGTTAAAAGTAATAGAATTTTTTATTCCATGTAATATACATAGTTTGTGAATAATTCTTAGTATAATGGGTAGAATAACATGTAAAATTTTAAATATATTAAATGAAAAATTGGAGATACATTTGTAATGTTTCATACAAATTTAAATTCATATTATTTTAAGTTAATTAGATCTGAAATCATGATAAAATTTTAAATATATAAATTTTATTTGTTTACATTGTGAAATAATTAAGCATATCTATTTAGTAAGTTTTTTTGAGAAAATTCTTATAACTTGAATTTAATGGAATATTTTATTGTAGTATAATTCGTGACACATATGATTTTTTTTTCACTTTAATGGAAATAATTTTACATGGATATGATTTTTGGCAGATGGAGTAACATTTCTTTGTCTTAAACCCATTTATTGGGAATGTACTAATAAGAGATTTTTAACATTTTAATGTATAAAAAATGAACTATGAATATTTCTCTATAGTATTTTTTTGGTGGTTACAAGATTTATTTTCCAGGTTTTATATGATTTGGTTTGATGAGTCATTTTCTGATGACCAAAATGTTTTCAAATTAATGAATGCTATTGGAATTCTTTGTTTGGGAAATGATTTTGGTATTTAAAATAAGTTTTGAAAAATTATTTTCTGAAATGTTTCAGGATTTTTTTGTATTTTATATATAAAAAATAATTTAAATATCTTAATAAAAAACCCTTATTTATAAGTAAAATTAAGGAATATAATTGATCAAATGAAATATTTTATTGTTTTGAAACATAAAATTGTTTGGTTTTTACCATGTTTTATTTACAATATGGCATCATTGCTGGCTTATTTTAAAAATATATTCAAAGAAGGATTTCAAATTTTTTTTATTGGTGTTCAAACTTTGTGAAGTATTTAAATAATTTCATTAGTTTCATTTTTTAATGGAAAAAATTTTCCTTAGGAACCTTTTCATTGTTTTGGGAATTTGAAAACATTTCATGTTTTTTTGGGAGTATTGTAACTTGGTGAAAGTATGAATTGGGACCTTATATTGTATTCAATGATTGTAAGTAAAAAGCTATGATTCCTAGAAAATATGTTATTTTATAATACCATTATGGACTTATAGTATTGACTATATTTTTTTTCTAGTTATACTTGTTGCACATGTTATATTGGTTGTGTTTTAATGTTGCTATATGTTTTGTGTTTTCTATCAAGGTAATGACTTCCTGTCATTTCTACTTATTATGTTGGTTACATTATTTTTTATTTTTCAGTGATATATATAAATTTTAAATGATAAATATATGTTTTTGGGAATGATGACTCATAAGATGAGGATCGTGACGTCTCTTGGGTAGTGGGATATTCTACGATATATATTAGTCACCATATTCAATTACTATTTTCACAGGAAAGGTTTGTGGAAGAAGCTACCTTAGAAGTATATTTTCAATAATATTGGGAATTACATGGACCATAGAATTCATTTTCATATGTATAACTATGATTGGAGAGTCACTATCACACATTCTAATGGAGTAATTCATCTTTTTAATGACTCTTTTTTGCATGGATCAGACAAGAGAAGTTGTGTCATGTTTCTAAAATCTCTTATTTTTTACAATCCATTATATATCAAATGTCTTATTTATGTGTGGGTTTATGAGAGTAATTCAAGATGGGTAATCTAATTTGATGTTTTATGGGGTTGGGGTATGTGTATGTCCTTGTTCATAACATTATAAACATGTTATATTTTCTCTTAGTTTTCTTAAGGACTCTTAAACTCTATTATTAATGGGCTTATTATAGTTCCTTGTTTATATCCTGTCATGTGTTGTATCACTAAGGCATGCTTAGACTATATCTCATAGTTCATGATCAATTAGATTTTGGGTGTCATAACTCTCTATTTTCTTGGTGTTTGGTTTGTTAAATATCAGATCATGAATGATTCATGGGATTAATCACTGACACGAACTTGGGCCTTTTAGACCTAAATGATGTCAAGGAATTATATCAAATAGCTCTCATTCCTCAATTTTGTGACCAAGTACAAGTAAGTTTAGTGGTAAAATTTTCATTTTCTTACCATTAAGTTAAAAACATATTGGTGGGGAATTATCAAGGGTTGGTGAGAGGATGAAAATAGTCTCCTTCTATATAGGGATCCAATTATGGTTCCTCCATGTGTTGGGACTGTTTCTACTATATTTTTCTTTTAGAAATTTGGAAGGCACACAAGGGAAAAAATATGGAACACCAATTTATGGTAATGAAGAATATATTACACATGAATTCAGAATAGGTGGAGTAAATTCTCATATAAATTAGAACCTATTGTATTTAAAATCATGATTTCATCGAGGTTTATGTTTTCTAAAACTTTTAGTCGGCACTTTACATTCTTTTCTGGGGGATATTGTCTATGAAGGTCAAGTAGTGGGGTATTTTTTTGAAATGTTAAGATTTCATCATGTGATGACTATCCTCATCATTAACTAATAAATGTTTTCATCTATTTTTTAGTGGTTAAAGAATTTACATTGGTATCTTGGTGGGTATGGGTAAAAGATACCACATTCCATCTAAATGGAATTACAAAATAATAAATAGTCTATGAAGAAGTTTATGATAAACATTCATAGTTATGAGAAGTATCACTTATATTTTGTAGTAATTTTATAATATTACAATTATTTATATATGATTCATATTTCCATAAGTGGAGGATTATATCACATTTTTTTATCTTTGTTTTTTTGAGTTGATTTTTCATGTTTTTTTATTATTGTTTGGGAAGTATCATGCGTTCTTCCAGGATCCTCATGATTACAGAGCTATCACCTAGGTATACAATGGAAGTTAGTTCATTGATGTAGGATGATTCAAGATTCTAGTCCATATTAGTGGGGTTTTTTATTAGGTAGTGATGAATTTCCAATATAATATAGTGCTTGTTGTCCTTATATATCATTATAGGGGAAATGCGAACCAATATTTGTTGCATATTTTGTTGGGAATCATATATTCCTTTTGATTCTTGTCATTCATAGTATCCTAGAATGATAATGATAATATTTTTCTAGGTCAATGTGTACTTCAGATATGATTTTTTGTAGTAGAATCAGTGGGGGTTGTCAAGTAGTTTGGGAGTGAGATTACTTTATTCTAGACTAGTAGTTTAATATTTTTCTGGAAAAAACCAATCTATAACATTACTATGATGGAAAAACCAATGTTTTGGATAATTTAAAACCTTTGGTTTGAGGTATGTTGTACTATTTTATGAGTTTTTGAGCTATAGATTTTTTCCTTTATCCCTAGATGCTTCTGGGAGACTTTGGAGGGTTTTAAAAATACTTTATAAGGCACAAGGTTGATTAGTAGTTTTGGAAAACTGTGTGATTTCCCAATATATCCATGCATTAGGATGAGTAAGTCCATGAGGAGGTGTAAGACTGGAACATGGGTAGGGTAAGGCAAGAGGTTATCCTAGGGGCCATGTGAAATGGGACAATGTTATTTCACATGATTGGCCCAAAAATTGGAAAACTATGTTACCAAACCATTTTTTATGGGTGTTTTGAGATAATGTCTCCCACAAATTTTGATTAACCTTGATCCCAACCATGAGATACAATTAACTAAATAAAAAAAATCATATTTTTAAATAGAAAAATACCTTGAAACACTCATTATTACTCTTGTATGCTAGGATCCCAACCATTAGTTCTCCCCTAGGAAATTTTGAATATTCTCTTCAATTCTGGGATGACTTCAATAGATCAAGGTGAATTGGATCTAGATAATAAAGTTATGTTGTCCATTTATCCTTATCTTTATTGATCTCTTCATTTACTTATAGGAAAAACCATATATCATAATTTTAATTCTTGTATTTATGGGTTAGGATATGGTTTGATGTTTTTTTGGTAATTATTGAAGGGAAGGAAAGAGAAACCACATCTACATTATTTGTGTCTTTTCTATGGTGATGGTTTCTATTGTGAGGTAGGTGGCTTCTCTATCTCTCTCCGAATATTCAACATAAAGGCTATGGATTTCTAAAAACCATTCTTATATTTTCCTTAGAATAAACCATAATGAATTATTGTTGAAATATCTCTTGTTATATGGTTTTAAAATCATTATTTTAGAAATATTCACACAACATGTTTGATGAAATGCAGAATAATAATTTTTGCATAAAAATACGTTTTTTAAAGACATTGTATTAAATTTGTTATTGTGAGTTGATAATTTCATTATGAGGGACTTTATTAGATTTAAAAATTGTTGCCTATGCCAATTTGGGTAGGTAGGTTCCCAAACAAGTGATGAATTGGTACAAATGATGAGTTACCACTTATTAGTATTGGGACTACCATTATGGATGCAAGTATGTGTGTGAGTATATAGAATATGTATTCGAAGAAGATAGAATGGGAACACTATATTAAAAAATGTATCTTTTATGAATGGGTTTGATCACTAAAATCATGTTAAATTATTCTTTTTATATAAACTATTTTGATATGCCTCTTTAGTGATTTTATATAAAATACCCTTTATAAAAGTTTTTATAATCATACTTGTTTTATATAAATTTTGCTAAATTTCTATTATTTTAGTTATGTTTGTTAGAACCTTCTGGAAAATTTTCATATCAATTTGATATAACCACACCTATATATTTACATTGGTGCATATATAGATACTATTTTTCATGACACAAGTGAGGTGAAGATGTTATATTTTCTAGTGAATAATAATGATGAAATGGGATTGGTGATGGTGGGTGGATCTTGGAGATTTCCATGTTAGATGTTTGATGTTATTCCACATTAATATCATTAAATCAGGATATATTTTTGGTTTTGTGGGATATTTTATCTTAATTCATAATAATACATTGATTTATCTTTTTGAATTGTATTTTTAGTTGGCATATTTACTCTCATTAATCACTTAACATCAAGATTTTTCTTATATTTTTGTCTTTTATAGGTTGTGTGTGTTAGATTTAAATTCATCCCCCAATTATCATGTATTCTATTGAAATTTATTTCTATCCTTTGGTGTGATGAGAATGTCACATAAAGAGAGTAACACTTTTTCCTCTTCCTAAGACAGTTAATTAAGGATGAGATGTTACATTTTTTCAAGAGGTTTTTGATTATGGTTGAGTTCTAAATTTCATAATTTATTATTTTCTAAACTTTATTATATGGTTTTCTTCTTATGATGCGTAGTGATTTTTTAAATAGAGTTATGAGTTTCTCTTTGGGTTTTCTAATTAAATTATTCTTGTAATAGAGGTATCCTTTGGTTTAAAAGTGTTGTTTTCATAGTCTTGAGTTTTATATTCATTTAAAAGGGTACACTATATTTTAAATATTTTTTAACACTTAAAGGCCAAATTAAAAACATCAAAAAGAAATTTTAGGCTTCATTAATCAAATGGGTATCAAGGCTAAGTTGGAACTTTATGAAAGTAATTTATTATTATCCATTCATTGTTACTATTTCAAGCATGATGGGTGTTGATACAATTAGGTGTTGTTTTTAGTATTCTATAAAATTTGGTGAGGGAAAATTTATATATTATTGATTATTTATTTATTTAACTCTAGCCTATGTACTCTGCTCCATTTTATTGGTAATGGGAACCTGAATGTCCTATATAAGTAATGCTAGGAGAAGTACTTCACAACACCACATGCCCTCCCTATACATAAACTATGATATAATATAAAATAAACTATGATACATTGTGGTTCAATATTCAAGGTGTCCCAACATCACTAGGAAAAGGTCATGTACTCCTAGTGTTCGGTTAAATGCAGTGCCATGTTTTGGTGGTATTATTCCATTATGAAAGTCATATAATCCTTATCATCTTCCACTTGAAATTGGGTAAAATTTAGATTTAACACTATATGTGTGAGGATTCAATGATGACTTACCCATAGTTTTATATGACCACTCTCATGATAATGGTTTACTTTCAACTTCATTTAATTTATTATTTATAATTTTGTTTACTTTCAACTCATTTTTATATTTTTGGACTCCTTTGTGGAATATATTTTCATAGGTTCCTTTCAGTGGATGTAATTCTAGTTTATTAATTTCCATTTATTCTTGTTGTTTATGTCACTGAAATTTCTATTTATACTATTTCCACTTATATATCTGTATTTTAAAGTAAAATATCTTCTGTCATTTTTCCAAAAATATGCTTTCTCTAAATGAATTTTAGAATTGAAATGGTTGTCCTTTCCCATAGTGTTATTTATTTCTAAATTTTTTTGAAGATTTATTTGGTTAAAAGTTGAAATTGTGGTTTAAAAATGAGATGAATTTCTATGTTCTATATATTTTATTTAAAAAAAACAAAATACATAGTTTTGAGTTCAATTTTCATACTAGCATGAATGCCTTATATTGTTAATGGTTAGGTATAGGGAGTGGTATTGATACAAACTATGATCTTTGATAATTCCTATAAAATTTTATGTTCATGTTCAGGATTTTTGGGATGCTCAATATATGTACATTTTAGTTCACATCGCTCATGTAGTAGATGTGATGGTGGGTTACCATATGTCACAGGGACGTTATCATTTTATGATGTTTTAGTTTTCATTTTTATATCTTTTATACTAAATGTATCATACATTTTGACATTATTTGTTTCTTGAGGATCTTATTCAGTTTTTTCCTCTTATATGTTATGTATGTGAGATACAACTTTATTTTAGTTGTTCCTTGTTTTTTTGATTCTATATTTTGTTTCTATTTATTTATTTTTTGTGTACATTTGGCTTACAATTGAGTGATGCCATATTTTTAGTAAATTTTTATGACATTATATTATTATGTTTATTTTGAAAAATCATTACTATAAGTTTATATCTAATTCATTGGAACAAGTTCCTAGCCTATAGTGATTGTGAGTGTTCCTCATTCCATGTCACGATCCAACTCAGGAAACCAGTTTAAAGGTAGATCAAGATAGTTAGTGACATTGGACCACATCATATTCAATATCTTCATTTATCTTACTCACTTTCATTATATTTTTTATTCTATTAATGATCATAATTTTTTGTTGTATTTTTATTTTATGCTCCATAACATTTTCTGAATTTTATAATTTCCAAAATTTAAAAATTCAATAAATTCAGGATGCGATTTGGGTATGTTTTTATGACCTCATATTTTCATTTAAAAACCCTTCAATTTTACAGATGCTAGGAAATATAGTAGGATGGTTTTTGTTTTTTGATAGCAGGACACTCTGTTTGAGTTTCCCAATTAATCTGTAGATATATGTGGAAGTTTATGTATTGATTCCACTGGTGGAGTGGGTTTGAATAGTGGTTGGGGATGGATTTAATTGAAAATAATCGATGATCATCTAATCTTGGGTTAATTATTGTGCATCATGTAGACACCCTCCTATTTCCATTGAGGAGTTAGGCATGGGGGGGGGGGATGAACTGATGCTTGGTAAATATGATCCAATTTTATAGGCATGGTGTAATGGAGTATTACCTAATAATTTCATACAAAAAGAGACAAGATCATAAAATGATCTGAAAGTCGTGGGCATTTTTTCTCACTTCAAGTGTGACTTATAGTATCACATATTTATTGAGATGGTCTCACCTAATCCAGGGAAGATTTTGGGGATTCATGGTATAGAGGCCCTAAGAATCAGGATAAATTCACCTCATTCTATGGCACTGCTACTGATTAGGGACCCATAATATGAGACAATGATTATAGAGACAATTAAGGGAAACAATGGTGATATTTAGGAATGTTTATAGTAGGGTACTCTAGTGGATCTAGGCTGAAGGAGTGAAGCCACTAGGTCAATCCAAATGCATAACTAGGTAAAAATAAAAATTAATAACTTGTTCAAAGGTTTGGATACTAAGGGGTTGAATTAGTTTCCTAGAAGTGACTCCGGTTGCTAGTTTCTGGTTCCGGCAACAGAATGACATCGGTTCTAGTTTCCGGTTGCTGGTTTCTCAGTTCTGATTTATGGTTGCTGGTTTCTCGATTCGGGTTCCTCTGATCTAGTTTTGATTTTCGGCTCCGGTTGCTGGCTCCTCCGTTCTAGTTATGGGGAGGACTCTCTTCCGTGGGTGGCATGGCATCAGCTTTGAAGCAACTTAAAGGGGGGAGGATCTGGTTCTCGGTCTCTTATCTAGTTTTAGTTGGTTGTTTTGTGGTTTTCTTGGACGTATGATGGCGATATTGCAGTTTCCTTTTCATTATATCTCCCCTCCTCATTGACCCTTCACTTTATTCATATGGTTTGGCCTTTGGGGAACCTGGGGAGGGTTTTTATGTAGCCTCGACCTGAACAACCTCATGCCCAAGGTGGCACTGTTGGTTTAGCTCAACTCGGATCCCCTCAACAGTAATTTTCCATCGATGTGCGATTTGGTCTTCTAGTCCTAGGTGACAAAGACCCGAATTCACGTTCCTTGGATTGTCCTCCTTTGCGGTTTTCTCGATTTGGTGGCAGAGATGCCTTGCGGTTGTGGTGTGGTTTTGTGATTTAGATTCCAACATTGAATTTCTCATTTTCGTGGTTGAATATGTTCTATTGTCTAGAATGATTTCGGAACTCATGATAATAGATTCATCCAGATGTGGCCTCATGGTTTAGGCCCTAGGAGGTTTCATAGGATGCATTTATTCTATGTAGGCTTTATGGATTTGGAATTTTGAGAGGGTATGGTGATAGCCATCGGATCATGCCTGTGCTTCGTCACAGGAAAACTGTTTTCTGTACAATCCTGCATCGGGTGAGAGCTTCTTCAGGATTCAATTTCTGAGGAGGGGCAGTTCTATGTTGTCTGTCTGGTTTTTTTCTATGATATTCGAGTTAGGTAATGCTTTATGCCATGAAGTCTGTTTGGTTTCCCCCTTCTTCCATTAAAAGGGGCTTATTTTAAAATAATAAAAATTTAAGGCCTTCGGGCCATTGGAGGAGCAGTGGATCCTAATAATGGTGAGGTTATGGCTAAGTGTTCCATAGATGATTAACAAGGGAAGAAAAGGGAAGAGGATGACACTAATAATAATACATTGAAGCTTCCTGCCCTTTCTTAAGAATAAATGGTAGAGGAGGCCCTCTTTATAAATTCCATAATAGAGGTGGTTGACAGGATGATGGAAATAGTTCTTTTTGTGGAAACTGATCATGAGAAGAGTACATGGGTTAAAAACCAAGAACTTATACTTGTAAGGGGATTCAACGAAGGGAAGACCAATAATAAAGAGTGTATTCAAACATGGAAGAAGATGATTGATCACTTTGAAGACCTTATGAAGGAAGATCCATAAACAAAGGTAATCACTATATCCTAGAAACTATTTATGGAGAAATTCTCTAATAGGATCAATCTAATTTTTAATGATTTTGTAAAATATTTTGATGCTCATCCAATTGATTGAAACTATGTGGTTTCTCACTTTTCCCAAAAAGTGTTTTTGATAATAAAAATGATAATTTTCAGTCAATAATAGATTTATACTTATTTTTCCTTTCCCTTTAGATTACAATATCATAAAAATATTTCATCCTATTAAAAATTAAAGACTACTACTCCATTATACATATTTTACTCATCAATAATGAATGTGTCATATTTTTACTAGATAATAAGAGAAATTGTGCATTCATTATATCTGTCCATCCAATTTTTTACTTCGATCACTTTTGACTCCACAAGATATTAAAATACTTTATGCATAAATTTTTTACATTGAAAAAATTTTAAATTATTTTTTTATATTTAAACTACTTTTTAATAACTTTATTGATACTGCATCATCCTCATCATCAATCAAAAATTTATTTAGATATTTCATGAAATATTCTAAAATTTCCTACTCAAATATGTAATGTTATGTTTACCATTAATTATCATTTTCTTTTTTATGGGATTTTATGAAATAAATATCATCCTTTTATCGACTTCATCATCATTTGGATCTTCATAAATACTTATTTTTTCAATTATTTTATATATTTTTTCATTTTTTATCTCCCACTATAGAAATATTCTCTTTTATTAATATTAAATAAGCCACAAGAGTACTTTGGTGATATTCAAATGATATAATTTCATAATATATCTATTCAATCACTAAAGCCATCAAGTCAAAAAAATGTAGCGAGTCTTCTTTAAATACATTGAAAAAACCCTATATATCCAATTAATTTATGAAGACTTTTCATATCTCCAAGTACATAGAAAACATTATTGAGAAACACATCAAAACGTACTGTGTATTTCTTATAAAAATCTTTAATAATATTATAAAATATTTATTTCCCCCCCCCTATAACATTGGAATATACTTTATAAACATTAATAATTTTTCGCACATAGAATTGGAGGGTTTTTATTACCAGAATTTTGTACACACTATATTATGAAATCCTCCCTCTAAATAATTAAACCCATTTACATATATATATTTAGTTCCTTGTGGTTATTATTATTAGGATATAAACTGTGTAATATCTTGGGAAGTCTAACTCGATCAACAATAGGACCGGAGCACCATGTGACCTTAGACATGCCTCCCTATATGGAAAAGGATATTAACTGGAAGCATGAAACTACATTAATATCATAGGGAGAATATACCATCTTGTATACTTTGATATAAAATATAGAAGATGTATAATATAAAATCCATTATAATATAAATAGTATAAATGATGAATCATAGCTAAATAACTAACAATAATATATATCATCCCACATTCTATAAAAGAATGAGTGTTACTTGATCCATGCTAAGACTATAAATATCTCTAATGGGAGGACCGTATACAACCAATACCAAAATAAACATCATTTTAAATAACCAAAACATGGTCCTAAGTCCTGACTTGGCCCTATCTGCTGGCTTCAGGTAAGAAATACAACTCATCATTAATTATCAGGCCTCTTCCATAGTTGTGCCTGTAATAATGAGGTCTTCTTAGGTACTAAATTGAGAGGGATACCTAATTAGTTTGTGATTATAACTCAATAGGCCACCAAAAATAGTGTCCCTAATAAATCCACATTATATATTGCATGAGTAACATGATATTCTAAGAATAAATACACAAAATAACTATAAATATAATACCTTCCATGACAATAAGTGCTTACCATGATACTCGAGGGTGAAAAAATATACTACAACCTCCATCATGGTGTCCCTAAACACATCACAAGAATAAAAATTGGGCATCACATTTCAATCTATACCAAAAATAAAATAAAATCTATGAACATATCCAATCAATATCCCAGGAGGCATCACACCTATTTTTCATCACAATGTCCCTGGGAGGAATCAATTCCAATTAGACACATCCCTAGAATCTCAAGAGGCATCACATATAACATTTAATAAAAGATCCTCATAATTCATCTTGTTTATTAGGCCACATCTTAACCACCTCATGAGGCATCATGTCTAACCCAACAAATGACAATTTCCTTTCTCAAATCACAATCCATATTTGGTTGGAATAATTTACAACCCATTACAGATGCCCGCCCATGTCAAATGGTTGGATTTAATACCCAAACCAATATAAAAATAAATCTTTAGTCATATATTTTTCATGGTTAACATGATTTACCAACAAAAAATACCCATTAGGAAATAGTTGGAATGAAACCTAACTCTTCACATAAACACATCAAATGCATTCCACACAAATAAAACCCTAGTAGGAATATTATCCAACCCATATCATGATTTATAAATTCACATATATAGTTTTCATGCCACCTACCTTGTAAAATAGTCTTCCTATGGTTGTATTTTTTTTCCTAAACCAGATAATAATTCATCCCATGAAAACTCACACATCCACAGTGTAGGTTCTGGGTGTAGTGGAAGCGCCGTTGGGCCGACACCCAACTTAAATTTTTACCACGATCAATGATTATTATAGGATCATTATGACGATGAATTCCAGTCTCCACGAAATAGAATCAAAGATTTAGATAAATAAGGAAGAGTCCTAAAACCTTTAGATAGGATCTTGAACATCATGTTTATAATTAATTTAATTAATTTCATAAAGAAAATAATACATAGATCTTCAGTATTTTTTTTTGATGATGTTGACCATTCAGAATGACCCTTCTGTATTATCTTGTTGTTCTTGCAAGGATCCAAACTATAATCCCTCTAGAGGTGATCCACACGTGCTCTGATAGCCTCCGATTGACACCACTCGTTCTCTGGGTGCTAGCATGGTGAAGCAAGTGTCTTGTGTCGGTCGTTCTTGATCGCTTGTTCTTCAGCCTTCAAGAATGTCTCTTGTTATTGAGAGGGATTGGAAGAGGATTCAAGAGAGAAATTGTTTAGCTCAATAATTATCAATTCACCAGGTGTGCGGTTTGGTACATGGAACAGTAGACGTACATGTGTATTTATTGACATGGGGCTTTGATTACAATATTTAATTGAGTAACAATAATTAAATACATTCATAAACTTATATAAAAACCATGATAATAATAATAACACCGCGTCATTATTTATGGTGCGCCAACTTACGCAAAAAGGAATTATAAATAAAATTCCACATCACAAAATAAATGTAGCGTTATTTTAATTTGTTCCAACTAGTTAAATAATTATTTATTATATTGAAAATAATTATTTTACTACCGGACTGGCCTTGGTCCTCTCAAACTCCACTTCCATTTATTGAACACCAAAATAAATAAATAAAAAATTTGTTCTCTTAAATAAATATTTTATTTAAAAACTAGTAAATAAATATTTATTAAATGTTCAATAAAATAAATAAATATATTTTACACAAAATCTGGTGAGTAAATATTAATTTAATTTATGAAATCATTTTAACTTGAATAAAATTATTTCAATGTATTGAGAATAATATTTATTAATTAAATTCAAATAGAATTTAACTGAGACCACCAGAAACACTTAGTGTGTGACCCTCTAGGATTATTTCTCATTAAAATTTGGTGGGCTTCCTAAAGTCCAAGAGTACTGTCTAGAAACGGGTCAAGGAACCCAAGAGAAAGAACTTAATCTCAGAACAATGACATCCACATAAAAATGCTCACTGTGTAATATAATCCCTTTGTCGCAATATCTCATCAACCAGGTTTCATGATAGTGTCATCAACATTTATGCTTGATACATCATTCTTTGAATACCTAAAATAAACTTGTTGTTACACCATGGACATGGAATTTCACGTGAATGTTCTATTTAAATAAAAGGGATGAGATATAAACTTCCATAAATGGAAAGGACAAATCCTTTCTCTACTTATCTAGTAATAACATGCCACTCAAGATGCACCAAACATACCCTACTTCCTGCCAACTGCCTGCGTAACAGTTTTCGTCAGCAAATCAAAGTACACAAGTTGTGACATGTATTAATGATAATCCTAAAGTCTAAGGACCATTAAAAATTCTTGCAAATAGAAATATCTGTTGAAACCAAAACATGCATAATTCCTACTAGCAGTTATGTTCTCATAATCTCCTTTCATAGAGATTACAAAGTGTGAACTTTATGAGAGGAAGACTCATATGCTTACGAGTACTCACACCTGACGGTCTTCATGCTATGTGTCCCATTATAATATGTCATCCAACCATATAACTATATTTAAGAATATTTTTATATCATTTCAAGGTTCTCACCATAGCGAGGAACTTCCATGACCTTATCAATGAAATAAATAATCTAAGACATTATTAAATCATAGTCATGAAAAAAAATTGAAAAACATGTTATAATATGTTTAATATTTAAATACATTAAATATCCATGTAATCAAAGTACATCCAGTTTGTTCTAGGACACCAAATCTTACAAACTTCCACTTGGACTAAAGCCAACTGCCTATGACTTTCAGTCCGCTAGACCTCACATGATGATCATGTTTTTACTGAGTCAAGGCTTTAGTCAAGGGGTACTCCGCGTTGTCTTCCATGGAAATACTACTCACTACAACTTCACATATCTGAGAAAAATCCCTCAAGAGATGATACTTATGAAGTATGTGTTTTATCTGATGATGTGTCCTTGGATATTTTGCGAGAGCCACTACTATAGTATTATCATAGTACGATGTGATGGGATATTTACTTCTAGGTATCACATAAATCTCCCAGATGAAGCATCACATCCAAAATTCTTCTTTAGCTACCTCAGAATCTGCGATATACTCAAGATCTACTGTAGAATCTATGACCACACTCTTCTTTGAGCTCTTCCAGCTCACTGCACCTCCATTCAAAGTGAATATGTATCCCGTTTATGACTTCATGTCATCTTGATCAGTTTGGAAACTAGAATTTGCATATTCTCTGATGACTAGTTCCACATCTCATCCATAAACTTGGAACATATCGTTAGTATGCCTCAAATACTTTAGAATAGTCTTGAATTCCATCCAATGGAATTCACTTGAGTCAGCTTGATATATTCCTACCGCACTCAATGCATAGGTGACATCTAGACTAGTACATATCATGGCATACAAGACTGACCCAATCATTGATGCATATGGAGTCCTTTCCATTATCTTTCTTTTCTCATGTGTACGAGGCCAAATTTTCATGTAAAGATGAATACCATGTGATGCTAGAAACAATCCCCTCTTGGATTGTTTCATACTTAATATCTTTAGTATCTTATCAATGTATGTAATTTTACTTAGGCACAATAATCTCTTGAAACTATCACGATGGATCTTTATCCCATGAATATATAATGCCTCTCCCAAGTCCTTCATGGAGAAGCATTGATTCAACCATGCCTTTGTTGAGTCAACAAGGTTTTCTTTATGACTTTTCCATTCCTTCATACTTAGGGGAGATTATTGAGTCATTAAGGTTTTCTTATGACTTTACCATTCCTTCTTGTTTTGAAAATCACAAACACCTTATCTCAAGGAAAATCTCTTTTTACCCTATGTTTTACTTCTATAAGGAAAAATTTCCTTCCTCAAGGAAATTTATCCTTACCATGTTTTCATTATTTATATCATAATTTTCGTAAGTGTAAAATTCGGGTTTTAACCAAAACCTCAGAATCTTATAAATACCTAGGTATGAAACATTCTGTTTTAGGATCGAAATTCTCAGAATTCTGGTTATGAACTCTTCTGAGTTCTGACTCCGAATTCTAATTACGAATTCTGGGTACGAACTTTTCTGAGTTTTGACTCCGAATTCTATATACGAATTCTAGTTATGAACTCTTCTGAGTTCTGACTCCGAATTCTAAATACGAATTCTGGTTACAAACTTTTCCGTGTTTTGACTCTGAGTTCTCTGAATATAGACTCCAAACTCTTATGTGTTCTGACCCCGAATCCTCATGAACTCTGACTCCGAACTTTGTGAGTTCTGGTTCCAAATTCTTGTGAATCCAGGTTCTGAATTTCCTTGAAATTCAGACTCCAGAATTCTATAGAGATCAAGTTATGAATTCCTAGAAAACATAATCCGAATATCCTTGTATTATAGACTCCAAATTCAATTTTTGTTAGAATTCAAACTTTCATATTTTCTTACATTCCTAATATTGGATTTTAGTTATGTAACCATATTTTTTCTTACACTTGTTTTGTTATAAAATGATGTCATGATTTCATTTACTAACTAACCATTGTTTAAGTGACACATGTACAGGTCCCTCTGAAATTCAAGGAAAAATATGACCGTTGGATGAGGGAGCTGACCGTTGAAGCCATGCCTATAAATAAGAGTTCATTTGAAAGAGATCATAACTTTTGGATTTTTTTTGATCTGAAGTGATTTATAGAGAGAGATACTCTCATTGCTTTGTGCGTACTGAAATTCTGGTTTAGATTTTATTTGTGCGACTCTGATTTTTGCTGTGTACAATCGAGGGCTTCCGGGGATAGTTGAAGTTGAGGGCTTCCTTGCTGAAGAAGACAGAGGTGCCGACTACCTTGAAGTTGAGGTCTTGCAGGGATAGCAAGACAAAATCCGATCTTCGTATCGAGGGCTTACCCTGATGTGGGTAAGACAGACTTTCTTGAAAGTATAAATCAAGGGACCTTTATCTAAGGTTGTTGGATGCCCTTCTCTTTGGGTTAAAATATTTACTACTTGTTACTTATTTTGTTACAAGCTTTCCACTGCATTTGTATTGTTGAGGAAAGTATAAATATCTTATACTTCCTTATACTTGTACTCTGATTTAGTTAGATTCTATATGCTTTAAGGTAGAATCTTCATCTTTCTAAACTTTCATTAATTTTCATTTCCAGAATTACTTTTCCGAAATTTCTTTCTTAGAATCATATTTCCTGAATCAATGTGTAGAACTTAGAGGTTTTGTGAATTACCTTGTCTAACCTTGTTAAACATAACCATCTTTAAAAGTTTCAAAGGAATTTTTAAAAGTGTATAATTCACCCCCCCTCTTGTATTTTGAGCATCATTAGATACTCCATACAGTATCTCTTTTATTTCAATCCTACATTTGGTATTATAGAGTATATCATACTCACATACCATCTCAACAGCCTTAACAGAATGTAAGACTGGTATCTCATTTCCAATAAGTGTTATGTCATCAATATATACTATTTGGAAAACAAATGCACTCCCACTGAACCATTTGTAGACACAAGGCTCACATTCATTCTTAATAAAACCAAATTTCATTATGGATTCATCAAAACAAATGTTCCGTGACCTGGATTCATTATTTAATACATAAATGGATTTCTGAAACTTTCATACCTTATTGGAATCCTTTGGAGTCATAACCCTTCAGGTTGTGTCATGTAGACTTCTTCCTAAAGGTTCCCATTAAAGAAGGATGTTTTGACATCCATTTGCCTAATATCATAGTAATGGTAAGAGGAAATGACCAATAGAATTTTGATGGATTTCAACATTGAAACTGGTAAAAAGGTTTCATCATAGTCAATGAATTGACGCTGTTTCAACCATTTTGAAACCAGTCGTGGCTTATAGGTACTGACTTATCCTTCCTTGTCCAGTTTCTTCTTGAATACCCATTTTCAACCAACATGATTTACATCAACTGGAGTATCTATCCAAATACAAACTTGGTTTTGGTACATGGAATCCATTTCAGAATTCACGGCTTCTTGACACTTGGAAACATCTATGCCACTTATTGCTTCCTTCTAGGTTATAGGATCATTATTATCAACTAATAATGAGTCACCATCCTCGGTAACTAGAAAACCATACCGTTATAGTTCTCTAACCTCTCTTGTAATCCTACGCAGTTCTTGTGTCTCTGGAATAGTTTTTTCTTCCACGAGGCTTTATGTAATATTCTCATATACCAACTCTTTTATACTTTGAGCCTCAACTTCATCGAATACTATCTCTCTCCCACTATCTATTTTGTAGATGTTCTCCCTCTCAAGGAATATAGCATCTCTATCAACTATAACCTTTTTGTATGAGGGTTTTTATAGGTAATATCCCCTTGTTTCCTTGGGGTATCCTATAAAGGAACACTTTGCGCATTAGGGTGAAAGTTTGTTACCTGAAGAGGCCTTAACAAATGCATCTCTTCCTCAGACATGTAAATTCAATAACATGGATTTCTTTCCACACCAGATAACATATGATGTACCATTTATCAATTTAGTTGGTACTTGGATTATTATGTGCACCACTGTTTGTAATGCATATCCCCAAAAAGATAATGGAAGACTCACATGACTCATCATTGATCTCACCATGTCCAACAGGGTTTAGTTCCTCCTTTCTCTCACACCATTCCACATGGGTGTGTAAAGAGGAGTGAGTTGGGACAAGATCCCAAACTCCCGTAAGTAATCAATGAAGTCTTGATTAAGATATTCTATACCTCAGTCTGAGCAGAGTTTCTTAATCTTCTTACCAAACTAGTTCTCAACTTCATTATTGTATTCTTTGAACTTATCAAAATAATCTGACTTATACCTCATTAAGTAGATATATCCATATCTACTAAAATCATCCTTAAATGTTATGAAGTATGTGTACCCTCCCCTTTCTTCAACTAGAAATGGTCCAAACACATCAGTATGAACCAATTCAAGAAGTTCTTTATCCCTTTAACCTTTCTCACTAAATGGGTCTTTGGTCATTTTTCCTTGTAAACATGAATGACGTACACTAAGTGGTTTTCATTTGAAATAATCTAAATATCTATCTTGATGTAAATTTTTCAAGTGTTTCTTATTTACATGACCTAGTCAGTGATGTCAAAGTTAAGTGTGGTATGAGTCATGTGAAATATCTTTGTTATCGATTTCCATTACTTGGTTTGTGTAATCCAACACATAAAGAACGTTGTATAAATGTTCCCTACCAAAAAAATGATATCTTTGTAAAAGAACCAACATTCATATCCAAAATTGAAAAAAAATCCATATGTATTTAATATGGGTACAAAAATAATTTTTTTAGTAACATACGACACACAATAAAAACCCTTTAACACCAAGATAATCCTAGTTGGCAATGTGAGGTGGTAGTCCCCAACAGCTACAACAACAAGTCTGGCTCCATTGGCTACTTGTAGATCGACATACCCTCAGTAAATATTCCTGAATCTACATGGTTCATGTATTTGGATACATATATGAGAACCAAAATCTATATCTAATACCCAATTTATAGAAATAGATAGATTGCATTCGATAACAAATTCACATTAAGCTTCTTCTTTATTCTTATTTTGGGTCTAATTTTTCTTCCAATGGCCCTTCTTGACACATGCGAAACAAATAGCCTCATGGTCCCTTGCCTCCCTTTTGATCTTATTTTTCTTGGAAGGGCTTAAAGAAGATTCGGCCTTAAATATCTTTTCCTTCCCTTTCCTCTTATTCACCATAAGTACAGAAGGCTTGTTGCGCTTCATATCTTTGTCTACTTGGTGAATAAGGATAAGAATATCAGAAAGAGACTTCTCAATGTTGTTAACAAAAAACCTAGAGAAACTCTAAGGAAGTGATGTGAGAATGAGATCGGTTCCCAGTTATTCAGGGAGTTTAAACCCTAGAATCTTTAGGCACTCAATGTAGCCAATGATCTTGACTACATGAGGCCCAGCAGAGGATCCCTCTCTAAAATTACTCTAAAAGAGTGCCTTGGATATCTGAAACTATTCCTATCTTTCTCTCTCCTAGTAAAGACCATAGAGGTGCTTGAGCATGCTATAAACATCCATGTTTTTGTGAGACTTCATGATCTCACTAGACATTGATGATAGCATCAAACAGTGAATGTCGACCATGTTGTTCATATGGTTTTGATAGACCAGAAAATCCTCATCACTCTACTCTTTGTCAGTAAGATTAGGTAATGATGTGTCCAACATGAAAGGCTTCTGTTCATGGAGTAGGAAAACCAGAAGGTGTCTAAACAATTCCTAAAAGTTACTACCAGTGAGTATATTGTCTTTATCAAGATTTGATCACAGGGATTGTGTGTTTTATGATATTTTCATTTTATTCTACAATTAAAATAGAATATCATTTGTACTTTCTTGATTACATTTTATGAGAAATAATAAATTGATTTTATTAAGTATCCCACTATTTTATCAAGTCCTAATGGCCCTCATAATTGAAATCAGAATGTCCAGTTTCCATGACATTCTAGTGGAAAGGATCCATATCCCACTTTTCATAACCCCAATAAGGGTTGGTCAATCTATTTGAAGGTATTTAGGTAGGAAATTCTTTTCCAATTGCTGGCTTGTAGCTCCTTGATCTGTTGAGTGGACTCCCCAATCCTGAAATCTTGACTTTGGATTTCCTCAACTCTTACCTCCAATATTACACCAAGTCTAGCAAGGGATACTACTGTTGATGTAATATGGTTATGTCAACCTGAAACCCTTCATAAGAGATTCCTATATAAAAGTAAGTGTCCCAACAAGGGTTGGTCAAACACATAGTTTTATTGAGTTTTCCCCTTAATCAAGTAACGAAAGTCTTGGTCTGAGTTAATATTTTATTTGAGGTATTTTTATCTATTATGTGTGAATTGTTTATTATCATTATCATATACTTGTTAATATTAATTGGAATATACTTAAGTGATTAACCATGTATAAGATAATATTTACGCATAAGATGTTCTTGTTTTAGTTCCATATTGTATGCATTTTTAATTCATTAATTGTGTGATCGCAACAACACACCCACAATAAATAAACCATAAAACTGAAAGAAATAAAATAAATGGCATGATAATGAGCTTGTTATATTGGTTAGTTTGTCTAGAAGTTTGATAAACAAACCCAAGACCTAGGGGATAAACACCTTGAACTTTTTGGGTTTGTGTTTATAGCTTTCCACCTGTCCACCATTGTATCTCCATGGGTTGGTTTCACCTCAACTCTTAACTTGGACCTCCTCCACTAGTTTGGGATATCCATCCATTAAATATGATTTTATATCACATGAAGGTGAGGGATAAAAGAGGTTTTACATAAAATAAACCTTGAGCACACATGCCCTATATATTAATGAAGAGAAGGCTCGCATGCCAACGAATTTAATAAAAATAAATAAATTAAAAGAAACCATTCACATAAAAAGGTCTTGGTCTAGCTCATGATCATCCATACATGTAATGATATTCATGCATAAATAAAACTAAAACTAAATTATTTAATCATTATTGTTTAATATAAATCATGCTCGAATCAATTAATTATCTTTAAATAATCAATCCTTTTATCTTAAAACCTTTTTCATAATTTCCTTGAGATTATCATCCATAATAATTTTAAAAAAATAAATTCATTTAAAATTATATTTGTACATAACATGTAACTTGGAGGAAACCTGGTGAATTCCCATTCATAACTACCCATAAATGTAGAAATGAACATTATGCATATGTTAAATTAAACATATATATATATAACAACTATCACATGTTGTGCCTCAGCTTTATGCCCGCACCATGGTACATTTCTCAAGGGTTTATATAATATAATAATAAATTTTATTAAATCTGCGTAATTTGGATGAGTACACAACATGTATTTTCGACTACATGGCGTGTACTATCATTCATCGTCCATCTGAAGTACATGCCCAGGGATACAACGTTTAGATGTACTTTAGAAATATTCAGAGTACATAGGCTGTCTAGTGGGTCACACACCGTGTAGTGTCTCTGTTACACGGTCTCTAGTCAGGCAAGACATGTACGAGGTACATGGTCCAACCCTAGCCCAAAGATACTGCACACCATGTCCTTTGGGCCACATGGCATGTAATTCAAAACTATGTGCCACTTGTTCCTGGTCAACACACGAAGTCATAAAGACTTAGATAAACTCCAACACATAGCTTGGTTTAGCAGACCAGTCCCGATGCATTGAACCATGACTACACAATGTGTACTGCTGAATACACGTCATGCGTTCTAGTGTTGTATGTCCAAGAATCTTTGGCACCTCCAGTTTAGATCCTCTATTTTATTTTAATCAACATTAAAAGAGAAAAGATCATTTCTGTAAGGTGAACGAGAAATGAAAGAGGAAGAAAAGATCTCAAGATTCAGATTTATAGAATGATTAACTTGAATTTAAACAACTAAATTATTAAATATATAAATCATCAATGAAATATTTAAATAATTATAAAGTATGATGTAACCGCTATGATACCACTAGTAGGTTCTAGGTGTAGCGGAAGCGCGGTTGGGCCAACACTTAACTTTAATTTTTACCACTATCAATGATTATTCTGGGATCATTACGAAGATAAACGCTAGTCTCCACAGAATAGAATCAAAGATTTATATAAAGAAGGAAGAGGCCTGAAATATTTATAGAGGATGTTTCACATCATGTTTATAATTAATTTAATTAATTTTATAAAGAAAATAATACCTGGATCTTTGGTATTTTCTTTGTTGATGATGTTGATCATTCGGAATGACCCTTCTAGATTATCTTATTGTTCTTACAAGGATCCAAACTAGAATCCCTATTTCGTTGATCCACACATGCTTCGATGGAATCCAATCGACACCACTCATTCTCCAGGTGCTAGTGCGGCGAAGTGAGTGTCTTGTGTCGGTTGTTCTTGATTGATTGTTCTTCAGACTTGAAGAACATATCACATTCAAGATAGGGGTTGGAAGAGGATTCGAGAAAGAAATTGTTTAGCTCAATAATTCTCAATTCACTGGGTGTGCAGTTCGGTACATGGAATAATAGACACAGGTCTCTATTTATTGACATAGGGATTTATTTACAATATTTAATTGCATAAAAGTAATTAAATACATTCATAAACTTAGAGAAAACCCATGATATTAATAATAATACCACTTCATTATTTATGGTGTGCCAACTTGTGCAAAATAGAATTATAAATAAAATTATGCATCACAAAATAATAGCAGTGTTATTCTAATTTGTGCCAACTAGTTAAATAATTATTTATTGTCTTGCAAATAATTTTTTAACTACAATACCATCCTTGGTCCGCTCGAACTACACTTCCATTTATTGAACACCCGAATAAATAAATAAATAAGTAATTTATTCTCTTAAATAAATATTTTATTTACAAACTAGTAAATAAATATTTATTAAATGTTCAATAAAATAAATAAATATATTTTAACCAAAATTCAATGAATAAATATTTATTTAATTTATGAAATCACTTTAAATTGAATAAAATTATTCCACTATCTTGAGAATAATATTTATTAATTAAATTAAAATTGAATTTAATTGAGACCACCAGAAACACCTAGTGTGTGACCCTCCAGGATTATTTCTCGTTGGAATTAGGTGGTCTTGCCTAAAGTCCAAAAGTACTATCTAGAAATGGGGTAAGGCACCTAATAAAAAGAACTTAAAGTTGCAACAAAGACATCCACATATGAATGCTCACTATATAATATAATCTCTTTGTCACAATATATCATTAAGCAGGTTTCATGATAGTGTCACCAGCTTTTATACTTGATATGTCATTCATTGACTACCTGAAATAAACTCGTCGTTACACCCTAGCCATAGAATTTCGCGCGACAATTCTATTTCATTCAAAGGGCCAAGATATAAAATTCCATAAATGGAAGGGTCAAATCCTTCCTTGACTTATCCATTAATAACTTTCCACTCATGACACACCCAGCGTACCCTACTTCCCACCAACTGTCTACATGAAGGTTTTCATCAGTAAATCAAAGTGCATGAGTCGTGACACATATTAATGTTAATCTTAAAGTATATGGATCATTACACATGCTCACATATAGAAATATCAGATGAAACCAAAACATGTGGAATTCTTACTAGTGGGTTTGTTCTCATAATCTCCTATCTTGGAGATTACTAAGTGCGAACTTCATGAGAGGAAGTCTCATCTGCTTACAATTACTCGCACCTGATGGTCTGAATGCTATGTGTCCCAACATAGTAAGTCATCCAACTGTAGAACTATATTTAAGAATATTTTTATAGAATTTCAAGGTTCTCATCATAGCGGGGAACTGTCATGACCTTATCAATGAAACAAATACTTTAGAACATTATTACAACATAGTCATGCAAAACAATGAACAATATGTTATAAGATGTTTAATATTTAAATAATTAAATATCCATGTAATCAAAGTACAACCCATTGGTTCTAGGAAAAAAACTATTACACATAGTTGTAATGAACACCAAACCCATATCTATATAACCCAACAAATTAATAAGTTATGAATTTTTTTATAATTTACATTTTAAATGGAAACAATTAAATCATGTCACTGATTACTAAATAAAGTCAAATTCTCAAGGGTTGACAACATTCCCTTAACCGGTTCATATTCCCAATAAGTTTTTCACACTTACAAAACCAACACATTTTTTTATCCCATTCCATTTTTGGATACAATAATTCTAGATATACTTCCACTATTCTCCCAGTTCCTAGAATGAGACAAAGGAACCTATATGCTCCACTAAGTCACATCATACTTAGGAAACTTCTTATGGGTTCCTATAGTTCAATTATAACTCTAGGGTCAATGTAAATCACTCAATGGGTATATAATCCCTAAAAGAAACCAAATTTACATTATTATTTAATATATTGATAAATTAACACAATTTTGGGAAAATATATAATTTTATTTATAACATCAATCTCACTCACAATGTCCTTTTAGGAAGGTCCTCTCACAAAATACCTATGCCTATTATCATATCTAAGATGTTAACATAAATTATATACATACTTTTGATGGGGGAACAATCACCCCACACACATATAAACTAGTTGAAAACTATAGGGTAACATAAAGTTTATTCATGAGCTAATCCTTTAGAAAATCTCCATCAATCACCCACACCATCAACTTGGAGGATCCTAAGGGATATTATTTAAGGTCCCTAATATATCATTTCACTAAGGTCCTACTATCCTTTTGTCCTTATGTCACATGTATCACACTTTAAGAGAATCCTGTGGCCATTTTTGGTCGAGGCATTAATGCTTTATGATTCAAGGGTTCATCACATCCTTAGACTCTTCTATCAAATCCAACCTAGTGAAATGAGAAAAATTAATTCTAATTTAAGGAAAATATTAGACAAGTTGGGAGAACATGTATCCCAGGTCACATAATGAAATCATAAACCATTAAGTGATGTTTAGGGACCATCTACCATAAAAAATCCAATTCTATTAATAAGTCCTTACAATCATCATTGATCAAGTCCAACTCTACATTATCCATAAATATGAGTCCTTAAATACTTTTATAACAACTATAATTTAATATCAAAAGAACATAATTATTTAACACCATTAATTCATAATTAATCAGATAATTAATTATTTAGGAATAATTAAATAACAACTCATTGGGCGATCTCTCGTGGGTTAAACTTTGATAAACAAGGTTCACACCACCCCCAACATCTAGATAGACCTATTACACATAGAAGCCCAATTTGTTTTCACAATTCATCTATTAATTTTACCCATTTTGATAATAATCCATAAATAATTAAATTTAATGACATACCTTAAGTGAAATCAAAAGATACCTAGTGTGTCTATCCTCCCCGAAATATTCTTTTCCAAGTAGAATGAAATACCCAAAATTCGATCCAGACTCCTCTACGATCTTATTGAATTGGTATTAAATATTTAATACTAATTATCAAAATGAAAATAAAATTTAAAAGGAAGCTGATATGGATTTGAATATAGGAGAATATAACCTTAATTTTCAATTAAAAACCCTAGATTGATCCCAAAAAAAAGAGGAAGGGGGAGAAGGAGATGGGAATCCACAACACATCACTTTCCCTTTAACAATATAAGAATAACATCACTAATTGGGGTGTTTAAATAAGGGGGATATGACAATTATACCCCTATTTAAAAAAAATAAATCAAAAATGGGTACCTAGTCCACCAATAATTACCAGCTAGTCCTCTATTAGGAACCTAGTGGTAAGAACTAGCCACACAGTGGCTCCAGGTAGGGAAAAGGTCTAATGAAACCTATATTAGGAACACAATGAAACCCCTATAAGTAATTTTTGGTATACTATAACCACTAGCATGTACTATATGACTTCTTGAACACCCAAAACACGATCAATCCCACAACTACAGAAGATAACACCTTTAAAATAACAACATAAACATTCATAATGTGTCTAAACAAAAACAGAATCTCCATTCAAATCAAAAAGATAAAACCATCCTTTGGTTTCACATCTATAAAAGTATATTTTTCTTTTATTTCATTGACAAAAAAATATTATAGGAATTTATACTCCAATAATATAAATAACATTGATTGAATGAATAAAAACCATTTATACTTCAATGGTAAGAGATTTGAAATAGTTCTACTGATAATTATCATTCATTCAATTTATTATCACACACACACACACATATATATATTTCATGTTTTTTTAATTTTTGACTTACGTTAATAATGTAAAAAATATTTCAATAGTTAAAATATATTTTTAATATTATCTTATTACCTTGAGTGATGATTAAAATATTTATTTTTAATTTTTTAATTTTATTAAATCATAAAATAAATATATATATGATTATTTAAATTATAATTTTTGGTAATAAGGTGTTAAAAATATTAAAAATTATATATCAATTTATAAAAGTTTACATTGGAATTTTTAAAATGTTTTGTTAAAACATTTTAATTTCAAATTTTCTTTATTAGATTTATTTTTAAATTTTTTATGGGTGGAAATTTATTTTTAATAGTAAGCCAACATGTTTTGTCCCCATTTTGAGTGAGTTATTTGTAATATTTTATAAAAATTATTTATATTTTTGGATATATAATTTTTTGTAAATTTATATTTACTTTTCATAAAATTGATGTTATTGATTGAAACATATAATTGTTCAATGTTGTATGTTTATAATGTAAAATGATATATCCAATAGTTATTTATTCTGATTATATTTATCCATAACACATTTTATATGAAGCAACAATTTTTAGGCCAATTTAATTATGTTTATTTTTTTCTTAATTTATTATTATTATTATATATTATTAGTGATATAGTTTATAAGTGTTGAATTTTAAATTATTATTTCAGTTATATTTTTTTGTATTGTAATTATTAAATATTTTTGGGTGGATGCATTGTGATGGAGGTGATATTATAGGTTTCAAAGGATCTACTCTCTTTATGATTTAGATGTTTGGTCCACCACTATGGGGAGGTAAAAGGTTGTTCAGGTTTTTTAGAATTTTGGGGATGCTTAGTGTTCTTAGATGATGATCTTTGTGATGATTCTATTCAAGTGATATTTTTGGCATTATGATCATCAATGTTGATTGGAACCATGGGGGTAAAATGACCTTGGTCATCATATCCAACAAAGGAAATGAGGTGTTCTGGTCACCAATGTGCTCCTTGATTGGTGATTTTATCTTACAAGTGGAATCAATATTTAAAAAAAATGAAATTTTGGTTTGATTTTTGGATTATTTTTATTTTGATTTTTTAGTTGTATTGTTTTTTATTGGATGGTTGGTTTGGTCTTCAAACAGTAGTAAGTGTGGGTTCCCACATAACCCAAAAAGTGTTTATTCTTAAAAAATATAATAAATTGAATAGTGAGGGTTTATTTTTAGTGATTAGGGTAGGGAATGTTCTATGAAGTTTTAAAGTAGACCACCTTTTGTGGACCCTTTGTAAAATCCAATTTTTTTTTCATTGAGTATATATTTTTTTACTATTTTTAATGTTTCATTCCATCATTTAATCTTTTATATGTTTATAAACATTTCTTATTTTTTGAGTTTGTGTAGATTAACTTTATGTTATATTTTAAAAGCCTATAAAGTTGTGGAATCCAAAAAAAACACGTTCTATTCCTTTTAATATAGAAATATTTTATATTAAACCATTTTATTCTATTTTTTTTATCTTTATCTATTTGATGTTTTATTATTTAAGTCAGTTTTATTTTACTCAAAACTTTTCAATTTAATTAATATATTTTTTTAATGTTTAATGTTCTAATTATGTTATGTGATTTTATAAGTTATTGTCATTGGTCAAAACTAGTTTTTGTACTGTTTTATGATATTTTTTTGATTAAAATGTACAATTATAAAGTCATATTTGTTATTATAGTAATTCCTTAAACTGTTTGTCATTTTCAATTGTATTTTAATCCTAATATATTATCTCCCATGTCTTATATAATATTATATATATTTTTATAATAATTTAATTTATAATTATGGTTTTTAATTTTACAAATTCTATTAGTCTGAATATAAGTATAATCTATGTTTATTTTTTTAATATTTTATTACGTATTTTTATTTCATTTATCTTATGTGTTTCATTACCCATTTATTCTGTGTGAGTCTAGGTTTGTTGCTTGTTTATTCTTTCCAAATGTTTTGTGGTAATTTTTTTAACTTTTATTTTAAAATTTCAAATATGTTTTATGCATGGGACTTGTATATAAATAAATTTTGAATGAAATAGAAATGATCTATGTTGTATATATAAGATTTTTTTGGGTGTTATAAGGCTTTATGTTTTAGTTTTTCAAGATCAATGTTATCACTTGTGCTTTAATATATATTTCATTCAATATTAATAATTAAATTAAAAGAACGTTTTGAAATATATTGAAAATAAAATATGTAAATAAATTTATTTATTTTCATTTTATTTTGATAAAAAAATAAAACATTTTATTTCCATTGATACATTTTATATTTTTTTCATTTTATTTATTTCTAGTGTTCTAATTTCATTAAGAAAGTTAATTATATCAAAGTGAATTGAACTTGAGCATTGATAACTTGAAACCAAAGTAAAATATTGGATAGATGTGTGGATATAAAAAAATTCAAGTAACTAAGATTTCATGAGGTTTCAACCATGTGGATAATCTAGGATAAAAGGGTTACATTATTATAAATAAAAAACTAAAAACATTAAAAAAATAGATATTTTTGGTTAGATTTGAGAGTTTATAGTTGGTAATTGTTGTGCATCTAGTTATATCCTAGAGATAGAGATAAATAGATAGAGAGAGAGTATCTTATCATAGTTGAGATATCCAACCAATATTATTTTTTATCATTACTTATTCCAATTCTCATAGTTTTTCTTCTATAATTCTATAAAAGTATAGAGAGATTAATATAGAACCTTTACGTAACATCAAGTAGACATTGATATAATATTTGGTTTCATATTTTCATTCATATGTTCTAAAATATAGTGTCAATTTCTATGCATCAACCTTAAAAGTAAATTTCATTCTAAATTCTCTATATATATATATATTCCTTTTAAATAAATTATTATTATATTGTTAATGTTTTCATTTAAATTATTTTAATTACATTGTATGTTATTATAAATATTTCCATAGTTCATATTTTGGATTTCAATTGACAAATGTAATATATTTTGAGATCGGGAATATTCTTACGATGTGTTAAAAGAATTTTAATATATTACTAAGAGTTAGTTTAATACATTAATCTTGGATTAAATTATATTGAGAGATCTGATTTATAATGGAGTTATTATTTTTCAACACATTGATATTGATTTTAACAGGGGAAACATAGTATTAATTTTTGGTTAATGTTATAATTGATTGCAGTTTAGAAACGTTATGTTGATTTCTTCCATGTATTTGAACTTGAAATCATGTTTTTTTAATTCATGATTAAATTCAAATTCAATTTTTAATACCTCAAATGATGATGACTACACCACGATAGCTTCCATAAATGGTACTAATGGATATTAGGGCTTCATCGTATGGATTCTTCCTCTTACACCCATGGCCAATATTCTCCTCACACACAGGCAGTTCGATTCCCACACACTTTAGAGCTGGTTTAGATTCTCAGAATTTTGTTTGTAGAGATTTCTCTTTGGTTGATGAGAGTAAAACTAAGCATTCTATCTATCTTTAAAAGTTATATATTGTGGGTTCCATTCAATGGAAGGGTAGTGTGGCTCATGTTGAAGTTGGTCTAGTTGTGATCTAGAAGTGATTAGAAATTGGTGATCACTCTATTATTTTTCACCTTATCTTTCCCATGGATTCTTCTCTATTGAAAATTAGAGATATAGTTAAGAAGATATTAGTTATATGGAGTTTTAAAAATTAGAAATGTTTTTATTTGGGTCATGGGTTCATCCATTTCTTTTTCCATTCTGATGAATTGAATACATGGTCTTAGAGTTTTGGTTCTATCTCTCTCTAGCCTTGTTATATTCATATCTTGGAATGGGATATGAAATTTAATTCCTTTGAGGTTGGAAAATCTTCTTCTAAAATATGGTTCAAGGTATATGGTCTCAACTGGGTTCTTTGGAACACAAAAAACCTTTTTGAAATTGAAATTTCAATCGACATTCCCATTATAATGGATAAAGAAATAAAAGTAGCCATATTTGGTCACTTTTCATGCTTCTAGTTTGAAGTCAACTTGTGTACTGATTTAGTTGATCAGGTATTTAATTCCACTAATGATTATGATTTTGAAATATTTTTTTTATGAGAAGGTCAGAAAATTATATATGAACTATAAGGTCATTGGACTCAAGGTATTTAAACTCAAGATTCCACTCAGACTCATTCAAAACTAGTAAAATCAAGTCCCAGACTCGACTCATATACACACAAGAGTTTACTTCAACCTGATCTAGCACCATCATCATAAACACCCTTATAGCATGAAGGTTCAATCTCTTTGAATAATTTGATTGAAGAATTTCATCACTATGTTTTCAAAGAGTACAAGACTTTGTTTATGAAGAATATGGCATTTAAAATGAGACAATGGAAGTTGAGTATTGATGTTTCTCAAATGGAACACGTGATCAGAAATACTCCCGCCCCTTAACATTTGTGAAAAATCACCATACATTTATTATTAATCACCACAAGTAATCTTTATAGCTTTTAAACTAATCTAATCTCAGACTTTGTGATTTACTTGAGCTTCTGGATCCAAGCCGAAATCCCTTTAGTGTGAAAAAATGACATCAACCTGCGTGCATCAATTAAAGAGAAGACATGAAAAAATTACCCCTTTGAGCACCAAGATTGCATGTATTATGTATAGACATTGACCTTCTCACTATAGATATCCAATTCTACCCCTTTTTCCAATGCTCATCCACCCAATTCAGACAGAAAAAAGTACTTATTTTTGATGATTTTCATGATATAAAGAAATAGAGTTCATGTCTTCACCTCTTTGATCTTGGGATTCATGAATTCATACATAATTTACAGAAATTTCAAGTTGGTGAGCCTCTTCCACAATGTCGTTCTTCAGTTAAAACAATGATTGTTAATGACAATAAGGGTAAGGCTAGAGACATTATGTTGTGGGGAATGATTTTGAGCTTCATTATGATCAATTTATGTTAAATTTGGTGGTATTTGAATGTAATTAAAAACACCATTGAGATTATGTAATACATATTCTTAATCCAGTTTAACATAATTTATTCCCACAATTTTCATGAAGTAATTGGAAAAACATATTTATCTTTAAGAAGGATAAATTTAGATCAATGTCAATATACAAACACTGTAATCAACCATGAAATCCCCTGTAGGTATTTCATACTACAATAAAAAGGTGAAAGACATAAATAACATGATAAATGAAGGGAAGGTTGAATTTTTTACTATTCGTTGAACCAAAATGCGAACATTTTCTATGGTGTGCTTGGGGCACTTGGATAGTTTGAAATAATCGCATGGGAGAGAATACCTCTTCAACCCACTCAAAAAATGGTAGAAATATACCCTCATTTTATATTATGTGAAAAATAACGAAATAAATAAACATGATCAATGATAGGTTAAATGGATTAGAGCATCCTACCTGAACTTTATTGTATTTTGTAGGGATCAAGAGCACCTCGTATCACTATCTTCACATCACTCATTTGATGAACACCAACTTTAAACTCATACACCTGAATGAATTATTATGAAAAAATTCATCAAGTTTAATGGAGAATGAACATATCATAAGATTTCATATCAAATCCTATTTTATATTTCTACGAACATGGAGAATTATGTTACAAGCTGAAAATCAAATATATCAGTTTGCAACACTCTAGTTTTCACAATATCAGGTTGAATGAGGGGACGAACAATACTCAGTAGGATATTTCCCATATCACCTATTTTGAACTAACAATGTTAATTCTCTCCATATACAATATGAAAAATAAAACTTTAATAAAGATAAAACATCAAATAGAAGATAAAACTTGAAGACTGTGAATGATGTTCATGGAGCATCTGTAGAAAATATCACTATAGAAGTCGAACTCGGCTGTATGAAACATCAAATAAAAGATATCTCATTCTATTTCAGTTTTTTGTAACATTAAACTGGATATTTCAACCTTTAATAAGAATAAGACTTTCAATATATAGAATAATCACTCCTCTATGCGATGTAAGGTTGAGGAGGGCCGTCACTCACTCCTCTCTATGGTACAAGGTCGAGATAGAGGCAAGTATTCAAGAAAGGTTTTGGTTGATTTGTGTTGTGCAGGGTACCTCCATAAGAGCATAAAAGTAAATATGAGTACGAGGTATGGTAGAGCATCGGGGAAGAAATAAAAATCTGAAAGCCTAGGTAGATGGGCGATGCAATCCTCACAATCTATCAGGTTTCATTAAATCCTCATTCACCAATGTTTGATTTTTTTAAAACAAACTATTTTATTCACTCATTTTATGTGGATAGTTTTCCTGTGTCAAATAGTATACTCTGAGTCTATATTTTTACATATGATAGTATATAAAACCGATTCTTCCAGTGAGATGAATCGGTGGGAATGAGAGAAATCATTAACTCGTACAAGCCTACGAGTTGGCTCGTGAGTTTAACTACCCTAATTGGACATGGAATTTTGAACTGTAGGAGATCAACTATTTGTGAGTTTTTTTATTTGTGTGTGAATGAATTGAAATCATGATTTAAGAGGTTAAATAAATCTGAATCACATGTTACTATTGATTTTCATGGTCAGGTTGATGAACATGATGGTGGTGAGAATGGCCAGGTTGGATTGAATATTAATGTTTCTAATGTGGGGTCTGTTGGGGGTTAGAATAATATTCATTATGAACAATGGATTAGCAGTGGTACATGTTAGGTTTCTACTATTTGTGCAGGGACTATTTCAAAAGATATACACAATAGGGAACTGTCTTCCCCTGTGGAGATTTTCTCTGTATAAAAGGCTGGTGTTGATGCTTTGGATTTCCCCATTTCTCAGAACTGGATGGCCTCTGATGGTGATCAGGTCACTCCTTTTCAGCATCCCACTTCTAATACTTGGGTGTAGATTGTTGAAGAAGGGACAAACGACTTAGATGATAAATCATTAACAAAGGATATTGCGGACCAACATATATTACAAGAGTAAATGTTTGATTCAAAAGATAGAAAAGGGAAAATAAAAATTAACGAGGTTGTGTCTAGGAGGATAGAGTTGAATGGTAACGAGGGTACTCACTCCTCATATTTTGAAGGTTCTTTTCTTGTTAAAAAGTTTGTGGATTCCAACTTGTACTAGTATAAGGATAGTGAAACACCTTCTGTTACGAGTTATAGAGTAAATGGTTTGAAAAAATGGATCTTCATCCAATGGTTTATTGGATAGTTAATTATTTCAATTGGTGAATTACAGGAAGTATAGACCACATGTCATTCCTAGATTTTTTTTATAATTCATCTTCACAGGAATTTTCTTGTGTCCCTTTTATAACACCTCTTCAAATAGATCCCTCAACAAGCATCATCAGGTCAGTTATTCCCATCCTACCTGATGCTTCTTTTGGTCCCACATATAAATATGACCAAGGTATGGGAAGTCTAGTAAATTCATGGATGTCAACTAAAAATATATTTGAAGTGATTTATTCATTCAAGGATATCAACAATGAATCACAGGTTGAAGAGATTCAGGCAACCTCTCTGAAATTATAGTCCTGATCCTTGAGGAAAGTGGATAAAGATACACATGAAAGTGTATCAATAATTTCTATTTCTCATCCTCACACAGAGATGAGCCTTTAAGGGACTCTGGATGAAGACCAATATAAAAAGATGGAGAAACTATTAAAAGATGAGAATGCTAACTTGTAGATAACTTACATTGAAGGCCTCTTTCAACAAGTGAGAACATGGAGGATAGGACACCACCCCATGGGTTGTGGCCATGGGCACAAGTGTGGGAAAACTGTATAGAATGAAATTTGTGAAGAGCACAAGATTTCTATCAGTATTAGAGGAAAATTAGGTCTTTGACTGTTCATTTTTGTGGGCTATGACCATGGCTTGAACATCTCTTATTCTGTATGTTTTCTCTGTTTTAATAAAAGGGACTTGTCCTTTCTATAAAAAATACCTCAAATTGTTAGCATCATATAAAAAATTAACCCATTTCTCATAGAAAAATACTATAATCAAAATAGATTACACTTTCCCTGAGAAAAAATGAACCAAGGTAAAATTAATGCTACATTAGAAAGGATGAGGTAATTATTAAATATATAATCAAATCATTATATAATATAATAATTATATTATTTTATAATTATTGTAGTGGAAGGTCCAATTTGAAAAAAATTAAAAAAATTTAAAAAATAATCTAAAAATGATATCTAATTTTTTATTAAATTCATATAAATTGTTATATTTTGTATACTATGAACTACATAATAATTTAAACATTCTATACTTTTTGAGTAGTTTTTATCACTGTTGGAGATTTTTAATTTTGTTGAATTTTATTTCTTGTAATTATGAACATTATTTCTAGATAGATAATAATTATTTTGAGTATAATAAATTTAATTTTATTTGTTTATGAATGATTAAAACTCAAATATATAATTTTAATCTAATGAAAAATATTTATATTAATAACTCTATTAGATAACATGATTTTGAAATACAAAAATTTCTTATTTTTCAAAATTATAATATATTTTGTAATTTTAAAGACCCAAATAAAATTATTTTATTAAATTATCTATGAAATGGTAATATAACCTCTTATTTAATGACTTTTATTTTTTTAATGCTTGTTATAAAAAAATAGTAATCATAATGAATAATGAAATTCGAAATAGACAAAAAAATTTCCTAGGAATGAGGAAATTCAATTTGGTAATAAAATTGTTAAAAATTATGAATTCTAAATAATATGATGATTATTTGTATGAAAAATAATAATTCTTAAGATTCGCGGAATTAAATAAATAATAAACAGTTTAATTGAAATTTGGAAAATCAATGTGCTAAATTTTTTCACTTATATGTTTTTTAAATTTCATTTTTGTTTTAAAATTTTTAATTAACCTCTCATTGTATTTAGTCAAAATTTTGAATAATTTTTTTTGTAACTATAATAAAATTCGTTTAATTAATAATTTTAAAAATAAATTATCATTTAAATTTAGTATAGATTATAATTATTAATTAAGGTCTTAGAGGTTACAAAATAAAAATAACACACACATCATTAGGACAACAATGAATGATCACACCCCTTCCAATGGTTTACTCACCCCAAATATAGTCCATTACAATTTTTATAGCTCAAAGGCCCACTATTTGGCCAATATTTATAAATGTAAAATCCTGAAAATAATTTTTACCTTTATTTTTTTTATAATTTTAGAAATAAAAAAACACACTATGTTGTTTTTGGCCAAATATTTATTTTTCAATTTTTATTGATAGAAAACATATATTCTATGGTGTAATTAAGTTTTATGAAAATAGTGCTTTGGAAAAATAGTTTATCCATTATAAAGGAAAAAATTTTCTTTACTTTTTTCGTTATTAAATTTTCTAAGTTATTAAATTAATAAAATATATCCATGATTAATGTAATTTATCTGATAAAACATATTTTTGTGTGAAATAGAAAATAGAATTTTGTTATTGAGATTAATTTTTTTATATTATGTTTTTATGAGACATTTTTTAGTTTACAATTATTTATTCAATAAATTATGTTATGTTTTTTAAAATTTATGTTTTTTTATTGAACATATAAATTTATCAAATACATTTTAATTGTTATTATATATATATATATATATAATATTATGTTTATGTGTTTTTTTAATTGTGTTAAGAACTCTTCTAAAAATATAATTAAGAGTCTCTTTATTCATTGAAATTTATTTTTCATAATATTTTAATATTTGAGAGTTAATATTGATAGATTCAAGTTAATTTTATATATTAAGAGTATAGACTTATATATATATTCCCTTAATTATGATAATTGGATCTTCATAACAAACATGGAATTATTTGACCATGTCTCAACTATAAATAAATTATCTTCATTTATATGTTTTTCCAATAGAACATATTAAGATTATTAATTGATATTTCATTGATAAAATTGAACCAAAATTTTAGAAAGACACATTATAAATTAATAAAATAAAATTTCTAACCATATATTACCTTATGCCAATTTTTTTAGCCTTTTTATGCTCCTTGATACATGAAGAGGACTTTTTTTCCACAAAAAAAACATTAAGGAATAAAATTGAAATTCACTCTCATAATTAATTATTATCTTTTAAGTTTTTAATTAAGTAACAATGATAGGGATTTTTCATTAGATTTTAATTTTTTCTAGGATAAGAAAAAAATAAATATTCAACGAAAGGGTTGGATTTTGTGAGTTGGGAATGTTATGTTCATTTTACATTTTCAACATCAATTCATTATTAAATAAAAAATTTCTTCTAGTAATTATAAAAATCAAATATCTCTTTATCCTTTGTCATAATTTCTTTATTATTCATTATCTATGATATGTTATTTATTTTTTCCTTAAATATTAATCAATTAAATAAATATTTTTATTTGAAATTTTAATAAATATTTCTTGATTTTTTAATAAAAATAATTTAAAAAAATAAAAACAAAATAGCATGTTGATTTTGTTCAAAAAATAATATTTCAACCACAAAAAAGACTATATTAAAAATTGAAAATTTAATTAAATATAAGTAAAGTAAATGTACAAATAACCTCAAAATATGTATTACTAATTTATTCTTTTGAATAATGTTCTTGAAAACTAGAAAATAATAGAATTTTCATTACTTTATTCATTTACATTATTCATTTACTTCATTTACTAATTTCTATTTTTTTAATTATTATATTTTACTATGAATATATTATTAATTTTCATTTTTAATAATTTTTCTACCTTGAGTCAATAAATTGATTTCTATTATGCCCTTTTACCTCAATTTCATTCTTTAATATTTCATTTTCCACCTAACCAAATCCTCTAAATAACCATAAAAGACCTCTTTCTGGTGTGATTATATCCTAAACAATAATTATTATTGAAAAATTTCAGGATTATTAAAAAATTAATATAATAAAAAAATATTGGAAATATATTTATAATATTTTAATTTTATATTCAATTGATGTATATAGTTACTGAACCTTGGTGAAGGTGTATGATAGTGAAAAATGAAATTAATAATGAAACTATTTAATTGAATCCATAAAATGAAGGATGGATGATTTAAAATTATTATTATTTTTAAAATAATATGAACCTCATATTCAAATTTTATTTAAAAATAGTGAACTTGATGGAAACCTAATAATTTTGAACTTTTATTCATGGAATATTTTTTTATCCTCTTGTTTATGAGGATATACTTAACCGTAAGTTTTAAGGGGTTTATAATAACCATTTATCCATTTTTATATTATTTATTTATATTTATTTTAAGTTGTTTTTTAGATCTAGTGATTAATGTTCGACCTTTTGGTTTTAGGTCTCAGTCGAGATCAGACGACACGACAGTTTCAGCCTGTATCATTGTGGCATATGTTTGATTTTCAAATCCAGGAGTAACGACATTGAATCTTGGTGTTGGTGTAACAGCTTCAAGTGCAGGTGGTTCTGTCAATTTTAGATCTGTGTTTCCCTTCTATGATCACAGCCGGATCTAGTGCATAAGGATTTTATTGTTTGGTGTTGATCTTGGAAAATTCAGATCTCATGTGAAACGTTATTGAGGCTGGTAGAATCCATAAGCTAGGTATGTTTATGGATTCCCTTTTTTGGTTCGAGTCAAGTTGTTGATGCTTAGAAGACCACTAGATTGAAGCATGGAGGAGTAGGAATGTTGGATCCCATTGTTGATTAATGTGATTTGGGTTCTAGAAGGTTGTGTTGGACTTACATTGTTTCTAGGATTTTTTTGGTGAAAGGTTGAGAGATTTTATGCAGTTGGAGGAATTTCATTTGGTATTTTTTGTTTTTGTGGTGTTCGTTCATTGACATTGGTGGTGGTCTTCGGCATTGGGGGGTTGTGGAGATGTGATCTGTTGAGGGAATTGACCGATCTTTCCTCTGATCTTACTCTAAGACTCCGACACTCTCTCCGAGGCAGATATGAGTTGCGGTCTTCATAGTGCTTTGAGATGTGAGGGAAAGTGACCACACACGTCTTGTGGTGGTTCTCTCTATACTGGATCTCAAAGGTTGACGATGTAGAGAATGTGATATTCTATGATGACTTTTGTTTCTGGAGTGTGAAATAACCTAGACACTCTATGATGAACAACTCTAGATGAGGAGTCAGAGCATGAAGTTTTCACCAGAGCTTGGCCATCTAGATTTGGATGAATGTGAGGGTATAACTTATTTCCATCGAAACTAGGCCTGTGAAAACCTACATGTGAAAGCTAGCCAAGTGGTTGTGTGAAGGTGGAGGCTTGAAATAATGATGTAGTTTCCAGGGAGGGGAAGTTCTTATATTCTCCATCTGGGATGACTTTCCTTTTATGTATTTAATTGGTTGAAGTTATTAGGGTAAACACCTACCCTTTAAAAGTGTCATTTTAAAATAAAAAATGGATTCTTGTGGTATATTAACATGACATGTTATACAATCATTTTTGATACATTTTTTTATAATATTATATATAATATTTTTTTCAAAAAATATATTTATCTAGGGATATTTTCATTGTGGTAGCTTTATATAAATTTTATTTAAAATTAAAGTTGTATATTATAATTTAAAATAATTAAATGTTATAAACTTTCACTATAACATGTTTTTTCACATAATATTATATTGTTCCTTATGCTTTGTGAAAATATGTTTAGTATGAAATAGTCATATTATCTCCCCTTTTCCTTAATTTAAATTTATGGTTTTTATTTATTTATATTGGTTATATGGATAATACATCTCCATATTTTTATTAAGATTTTATTTATATTTTAGGACTCATATTTATAATAATTTTTGTTATTTAGAAAGAATATGTTCCACGAATTATAAAAAAACATAAAATTTTGGTTTATTTGTTAAATCCTGTGTTCTATTCCCCAGTTCTACTATCCAATTCAATATATATTAGATGTTATTAATTTTCTTTTCATTTTTTTCATTTTTATTACCATGTTGTAATTTTAGTTTCCAAATATTGTTCTTAAATTATATGTTATAATCCTAAAATATTAAAGGATTATAAGAAAACATATTTTATGTATTTTAATGTTTAAATATTTAGTATTCAACTGTTTTATTTCACCTTTTCTCCTTAAGATATTTTCAATTTTAAGATAGTTTATTTTTTTATTATATTTCTTTGATTAAATTTAAATTTCCGTATGATTTGATACATAGTCTGAATTTAGTTTCTAAACAATTGAATAATTAATATTAGATGGTTTTATTATAATTTAGAATTTTTGGAGTTATATTATAATTTTTTTGATAAAATGCTAGTGGTAATACTATAAAAAAGAAATAGACAGCACTGAGTACCTAATGTGTAAGATCCCATACTTTTTTGAGGTATGATCTTATTTAAATTTTGGTTTAAATCCCTTAAAGTTGGTTAATAAAATGTTTACTGGGTGTATTAGGAGGTTTTGGGGTTCTCTAAGGGTTCGGTAAATGAATGGAAATGTATTTATGGCCATCCTATACCTATTGCACAGTTGGCGCATAGTTAGAGATAATCGTGCGCACAAACCGTGCTATCCAGGAGGAGGGGTGCACAGTTTAGAAACCTGTACAAGGGGGAGAGTCAAATTTTGAGACTATAAAAATGGAATTTCACATGGTTGGAGTTTTCTTTGTCAAACCATGTGGAATTACTAGGTAACCATGTGACTTAGACCCCTCTTAGTGAGAGGATGGTTCACAGTTGGAGCATGGTTTGGAAAACCGTCCAATGAAACCTGTGACCCATTAAAAAGTGATAAATTACCTTTTTTCCCCTTGGGATTTTATTTTTACTACAAAAATTTCCTCCCATTTCATCCTCCTCTTGTCATAGTGACGAACCAAGACTCCCAAAGTTTCCCAAGGATCAATCTCTTTTGTTTCTAAGCCATTTGGAGTGCCTTTGGTTGCATATTCAAGCTTCAGGTAAGTCTAATTCTACTCTTACTTCCCTTTTCTAGATAAGGGCTTGTGGTTTCATTCTTATTCTTCTTTTGAATCCAAAAAACCCTATTTTTCCAGTTGTTCCTAGTTTGGGGCTTTAAGGGTTCTTGAATCTGGATTTATGGTTAAGGATAATGGTGTGTTCATATTCAGATTCAAGGTAGGTGGTCTAAAAGTTATATCCCATCATTTTGTTTTAGATTTTTTCAAGTGTGGTTGTGATATTTCTTCCCTCATGATTTGTGTTTGTTACCTTGGGTAAGATTTGGTAAAATGGTTGCCTAAATGATGAATTGAACTCCTCATGATCCCTGTGGGATGCTTTGAGGTTGATTTGATTAGACTATGTCCATACTTTGGGTGCACCAATATTCCCAAACATGGAGAATGGAGAAGTTGATATTGAACATGATTTTTAATAAAGTAGAGCCCATGATAAATGTGTTGAAATTCTAGTTTGGATTATAAAGAGTAATTAATGGTTGTTGTGTCTAATTTTTGAAAATGGAACAAGGGGTCATTTGGCCTGATATAGAGAAAGGGGTTAAAAGGATTAATGTAAATGTATCAAATGACTTATGTATTTGTAATGTAAAGGCATGAATTGATTAAGGAATATGAATTGTTGAATATGTTTAATGGAATAATGCGTGTAATTTGTTGATTATGATATTGGGTTAAGGATTAACGTTGATTTTCATGTTAAATTATTATGTAATGTGAAAGATATATTATTTGATTGTATATGGTTGGTGATATGTTATTTGTGGTAAATGAATGAATAAGAATGTGCACATATCATGGTGGTGTGTGATAAAGTACTGAGGCTCCTCCCACTGGTTGAGTTGGACAGATGGTCTAAAACCACCCCTATAATGCATGGGTGAGGGTGTCAGACTGATGCTCTAGGCCCCTAATGGTTGCATTGGATGAAAATACCCATACTAAGGACCCAAGGTAAGTGTGATATAGTTGATCGTGAAATGGTTTCTCCTAGCGAGATAGGGAATTTTACTTATTACTTATGCTTGGTAATTCATTAGCTTATTACATTATGTAAATGATTTAAATTCCAAACCCATGGAACATGTGATGAAAATGAATTTGGTAACTATGATGATATAAGTGATAAAAAGGGGAATAAATATGGAAATGGTTAAAGTGAATATTTTTACCTAATGACACTGAGTTGTTCTTGATTTTCCTTTTTCATTTATTTCATAATTTCATGAACAATATATTTAGTTTAGATATTTTTTAGACACCATTGGTGGTGGCCTACTGAGTTGTACTCAAACCCTACTCCGGCCACCATTGGGAATCCAAACAGATTTCATGATTTCAGGTCAGGAAAATAGAAAAGGCCCTATGCTAGGGAGTTGAGTTGGGAAAGGGATATGAATGAAAGAGTATCCATACATGGAGTCAGGAACCATTTTGGGGATTCATATGTTTGTCTTTATTTTTGGGTTTTCTTCACTTGTGGAACTATTAGAATGACATGAAATTTTTTCCTTGTATATGGTTTTTACCTTGTTTGGGAAATGGTTAGTGATGCATGTTTTGGTTCATTATTTATTGTTTCAATTATATCACATGTTATCCGTTGTGTCCTACTATATAAATGAGGATATAGTCTCCCCACATGACCTATTAGAACCTCAATACTAATCAGAAGCATCTGGTTAATGAGGATCCATTCTTGAGGTCTTGTGGTAACCTAGATCAGGGCATCAATTTAGTGTATCCCAAGTTGGGGATATTATATAATGGTTATTTAGTGGAAAATAGAGAACCATTGGATGGAAATTAACCAATATGTGGCCTATGAATGAGTGGATGGTGGGCTATAGGGTACTCTTCAGCATCCCTTGAGTATCTAGTGATATGTAAGGATTGATGTTAATATGGATTTTTTTCTAATGTTAAAAATAAATTAAATGATCCTTCTTCCATTCTTAATTCTAATTGCATGGAAAAATCATCATTTCCCATAGTATTCTTCCACTTTGAGATCTCTAAAAATCTTAGTTGTAGATGAAATAAAGTGTTTCAGTTGCATTTATAGTCCTTTGGTAATATTTAGTCCAAAAAATATTAAATATACTATTTCCTCTAATATATTATATCCCCGTTTTAAATTCTTAAAATGTAGTGGTATAGGAGGGGGTTGAATGTTTTTTCTTTTAGGTTATCAAGGATAAAAAGAATCATGATATTTTGTGGGTGACCTTCCATTTGATTGAGGTAGGTGACCTATATAATCTCCCCCTTTTAATATACAAGTCTAGTATTTTGTGACATGATGCTATGAGTAAGTGGGTATGGTGGGAAAATGGAATCCTTGGGGGATCAGATGCGTGTGAATAATTATGTGAGCCCTATTGAGTTCATGTCAGGCATTTCACATGTTCTTCCTTGATTTTAGAGTAATTCATTTTCTAGTTGTAAATATAAGGGTTTGGTTATTGTCTCATGAGGAATTAAATCATAGTTTTATATGATTATATATGAATTTAGATAACCTGTGAGGTCCCATGATATCTTACACTATGAAAACTGAGCCATAACATGTTTTTTGGGAATAATATAACCTAAGCATTATGGTATAATATAGTTGATCCATTCCAAGGGTGATTAGGATGAGAGAAAATATTTTTTGGAATTTTATGCATAGTATGTGTCTATGAAGATATAGTCTAGGTGTGATTGGATATATGAGGTCATGATTGTTGTTATTTTTTTTATTTTATATAGACTCATAAGTTATGTGATACATCATTCACTACATGAGGTACATTTATGTGTGTATTTCTCCCTAGATCATGGAACACTACCATATATTCGAATTTATATTACACTAACCTATCACTACTAGAATTATTGGTATTTGCGATGGGATCCCGTCACAAATAAGCTTTAACGACAGGGCCCCGTCGCAAATAGCCTGTTACAGAAAACGCTGCCGCAAATACTATTATTTGCGATGGGCCCGTTGCAAATAATGGTATTTGCGACAAGAAACATCACCGTCGCAAATAAGTCTCTGATTATATGTATTATATATACGTAAACTTTTTCACGATGGGCCCGTCGCAAATAGTTTTTTTGATGGGCCCGCCATCCCGTCGTAAAAAATATATATATATATAACGTTCTGCGACGAGCCCGTAGAAAAAAAGTATTTGCGACGGGTAAGTAGTCCCGTCACAAATATGTTTTTTAAAAATATTTAGTTAGACTATTTGTGATGGGGTACTGTCGCTAAAGGTCCCATCGTAAATAATAAATTAATTTAAAAAAAATATTTAATAAAACTGTGATTAATGAAAAATTAATATTACTATTATTAAAAAAAATATATTAAAATTTTCAATATTCACAAAAAAAAATCATAAAATATTATTATAATTATTATTATTAGTAAATAAACAAACATTAAAAAATATAATACTAAAAAAATATATTTAATAAAATAATAATAATATTATTAAAATAATAAAAAAATAAAAAATATTAACATTCTCAATATTCACAAAAAAATATAAAAAAAATAGAATATTAAAAATTAAATTATGTAATATTTGGACTGATATAAAAGATAGAAAATGTAAATAATTCATATTACAATGTTAAATTCAAATGTTTTTAACATAAAAAAATCACTGGGGGGGTCGTCTTTTGGAGGAGGTGGAGGAGCTGGTGGAGGAAACTCTATCCCTAAACTACGATTCAGACAATGCATGTACTCCATCTGCTCGTGATGCTGCTGCTGCCATCAATGTATCTCCTCCTCATACTGCTGCTACTGCGGCCATCGACACATCTGCTCCTCGTGATGCTACTCCTGCTGCTGCTGCTGCCGCCGACACATCTCTTCTTACTTCTTCTGCAAAGTCTTTATAAGCTCAGCCTGAGCTCGCAACTGCTCCTAATACTGTGAGCCAGAAGATGATGCCTCTCTACGAGCTCCTCTCGAGCTGGACGCCGACATCACATCAGTACCATAATAAGTACTAGGAGTCAAATGAGAGCCGATACCAACTACTCTGCCCTTCTCAAAGCCATACTAAGTCGCCTGAATCCATGTCACCTCCTCGAAATGGTGCGCACTGGTCTGCTCAGTCATCTCGTCATGACCCTTAGCCCGTGTCCGAGAGGTCTCAACCTTATATAACTCCTTCAATTCCAATTTAAAATTAAAATTTTGAAAATATTATATGATGTTAATTGTCAAACTGAAAAAATAATACTAACCACAATCTAACGCTGGCGATCACCTCTAATATCTCCAGTGGATGGATCACTGTACATCCTCTAATCTCTCTAGTGGCTGGATCTTATGTATTAACACCATCACTCCACAATGCATTTAACTCATCAGTCAATGGTTTCAAATAAACATCAATATTCTTTTTGGGATGTCCTGGGATTAATAGAGTAAAAAAGATATAAGGATCCTTCATCAACATCCATGGAGACAAATTATACGGAGTTATAAAGACAGTCCAACATGAATACTGACTACCATAAGATCCAAACGGACAAAAACCATAAGTAGAATGACCCAATCTCATGTTTCGGGCTTCTATAGAAAAAGAAGGATGCAGGCGGTCAAAATCTTTCAAAGAATCACCATCAGATGGATGATTCAAGCTTTTATCGGTTGAAATCTTGGTTTTGTGCCATGAAATCATTGGCGCTGTGTTCTGAGACATAAATAAATGGTTCAACCTGGGTTTAAGGGGGAAATATCTCAACTGTTTTACTGGAATCGATCTAGACTTCCCTGGTTGAGCTTCTTTATACCTCGATTGTGCACATGTGGGACAACTATCCAATGAATCATTTTTTCTAGAATATAATATGCAATAATTTGGACATGCATGAATCTTATGATAACTAAGGTCCAGTTTACGAATCAGCCTCTTTCTCTCCTAGTAATTTACAGGAAACACATTTCCTTCAGGTAACATTGTTTTAACTAAAGAAAATATCTAATCAAAATAGTTGTTTGACATTGAATTATCTGATTTAATAGCCATAAATTTTGTAATCGCTTATAATTTTCTTATCTTGCAACAAGGATATAATGCATTCTCAGCAGACCTCAACAACTCATAAAATTTAGATGGTTCCAACTCAGAATTTAAATCAATATCATCGTGAGTTTCAGTTTGTTGCACAGATGGACCTGCAACATCATGTACTAAATTTTGAAACTGTGACGGATCCAGAATCAAGTTATTAGGATCTTCTCTGGAACTGCGTTCGCCGTGTTGATACCAAAAAACATAATCTGGTTGAAAACCAAACCTAAAGACATGTCCCCCAACCTTGTCAAATGTGTCAAACGTTCTCATAGCACATTTTTTACAAGGACACTTAATTGTGCCTTCTAAAACATATTCTGGTTTTGATGATGCAAATGATACGAAAAATTCAACACCCTCAATATATACAGGATTTAAACCAGAACCATTTGGATTTCTGCGTTGATTTATCCAAGCACGATTATCTAATAATGACTGATGTCGAAGTCCTTATTCTATATTTTTCTACATAAAATATAAAATCATCACTGATTTTGAATAATTTGAAATTATAAAAACACTATCTGAAAAAAGAAGATAAATAATTACAACTACTTAATAAATACCATTAATTAAGGGTGACACAATTTCTAGTGGATTGACAACTACTCTTTTGTCTTACGACTCATTTAATAATTATCATCATTGTGGAGATGATTAAAAATTTTCCCTTTATTATCCAAGTAGTTTTCGTTTACTAATTATTACTTATAAAAAAAATTATATTATCAATATTTATGAAAAAAATATTAATATTATTAAAATAATAAATTTTTTATAAAATATTAAAATTATCAATTTTCACAACAGACTTTGCTCTATTCTTAATATGTTCAAATCTCAAAGGATCACCAATTGTCAGGTCATGCACAAAATTTTTTTTGTGTCATCCATGTCCAATGTAAAATCTATAATTGTTCTTGCATGGTTGATCACCTTGCAAGTAGTGTTGTAATAGGACGAATAAAGTAATGTCATTCTTGTCTCTAAGAATCACCTCACTCCCTTTACATAGATCATTCTCCCTTAAAAATTTGGGGGGATATCAGTATCTTTTCCTTAAATTTTCAAGGAAGAATGGTCTATGTAATGGGTCATGTGAGATAATTCTTATAGGTGAGAAGGTCATGACTTGGGTTGTCCTATTGCAACACTACTTTCGAGGTGATCAACCATGCAAGGACAATTATAGGGTTTACATTAGACACGGCTGACACAAACTTTTTATTTCGCATGACCTGACAATTGGAGACCCTTTGAGATTTTAAAATGTTAAGAATAGAGCAAAGTCTGTTGTGAATATTGATAATTTTAATATTTTATAAATTTTTTATTATTTTAATAATATTAATATATTTTTTTTCATAAATATTGATAATATAATTTTTTATTAGTAATTATTACTAATTATATCTATTTATTACTAATTATTACTAATTATTACTAATTATATATATTTATTAGTAATTATTACTAATTATTACTAATTATAACTAATTATATCTAATGATTACTAATTATACCTAATTATTACTAATTATATCTAATTATTACCAATTATATCTAATTATTACTAATTAAATCTAATTATTAATAATTATATCTATTTATATATAATTATTACTAATTATTACTAATTATTACTAATTATTACTAATTATTTCTAATTATTACTAATTATTACTAATTATAACTAATTATTTATAATTATTATTAATTATATCTAATTATATGTAATTATTACTAATTATATCTAATTATTACTAATTATATCTAATTATATCTAATTATATCTAATTATATCTAATTATTACTAATTATTAATAATTATTACTAATTATTAATAATTATTACTAATTATTACAAATTATATCTAATTATTACTAATTATTACTAATTATATCTAATTATGTCTAATTATTACTAATTATTGCAAATTATTTCAAATTATTGCAAATTATTGAAAATTATTGAAAATTATTGCAAATTATTGCAAATTATTGCAAATTATTGCAAATTATGGCAAATTATTGCTAATTATTGCTAATTATTGCTAATTATTGCTAATTATTGCTAGTTATTCCTAATTATTACAAATTATTCCTAATTATTACACATTATTACTCATAATATCTGATTATTACTGATTATTACTAATTATTACTAATTATTACTAATTGTTACAAATTAGTACTCATTATTACAATTTATTACTAATTATTACAATTTATTACAATTTATTACAAATTTAGAAGTACTTAGCAATACTTAGCAAAAATGAAAACTGCCTGAATAATGAATGGAAATTTGGTAATCATCGTTGTGGAGATGATTACAAAATTTCCCTTCATTATCCAAGCAGTTTTCATTTACTAATTATTACTAATAAAAAATTATATTATCAATATTTATGAAAAAACAATTTTTATATTATTAAAATAATAAAAAATTTATAAAATATTAAAATTATCAATATTCGCAACAGACTTTGCCCTATTCTTAACATGTTCAAATCTCAAAGGGTCGCCAATGGTCAGGTCATGCGCAATAAAAATTTCCTGTCAGCCATGTCCAATGTAAACTTTATAATTGTACTTGCATGACTGATCACCTCGAAAGTAGTGTTGCAATAGGATGACCAAAGTAATATCGTTCTCATCTCTAAGAATCATCTCACATGACCCTTACTAATTATTACTAATTATTCCTAATTATTCCAAATTATTCCTAATTATTCCTAATTATTCCTAATTATTCCTAATTATTCCTAATTATTCCTAATTATTGCTAATTATTTCTTATTATTCATAATTATTCCTAATTATTCCTAATTATTGCTAATTATTCCTAATTATTGCTAATTATTCCTAATTATCGCTAATTATTCGTAATTATTGCTAATTATTGCTAATTATTCCTAATTATTCCTAATTATGGCTATTTATTCCTATTAATTATTCCTAATTATCGCTAATTATTCGTAATTATTGCCAATTATTCCTAATTATTCCTAATTATGGCTATTTATTCCTATTTGTTACTAGTTATATCTTTTTATTACTAATTATATCTATTTATTACTAATTATATCTATTTATTACTAATTATATCTATTTATTACTAATTATATCTATTTATTACTAATTATATCTATTTATTACTAATTATATCTTTTTATTACTAATTATATCAAATTATTACTAATTATATCTAATTATATCTAATTACTGCATATTAACACTAATTATTTATAATTATCAATAACAATATCAATTTATTACTAAAAATAAATATAAATAAAAATCAATTGAAATCTAATTTAATTACAACTAATAAACAACAATTAAAATTAACATAAAAAATAAAATAAATATATAAAAAATAAAATATAAATACCTTGAACTTTTATACTCTGAAGATATTGGCGCCCTCCAATTGATCTCGTATAAAAAATTTTAACTCAAAATTTTTTTCCTTGAAACTGAAGAATGAAAAGAGAGAAAGAGGAAGATCTGAGTGATTTGAGAAAAAAAATGGATGGGGGTATATATAGGTTAGATTAGTTGCGACGGGGTTATTTGCGATGGGTTACCGTCGCAAATGGAGGTATTTGCGACGGGCCCCGTTGCAAATACCCTCACGCGCATTAATTACAGTCGGCGGTTAAAAACGTATTTGCGACGGGGCCCATCGCAAATAGTTCCTACCGACACTCTTTTTGCGACGGGAAGACATTTGTGACGGGCCCCGTCGCAAATACCCTCGCGCACAAAAGGGTATTTGTGACGGGGCCCGTCGCAAATAGTTCATGCCGACACTCTTTTTGCGACGGGACGACATCCCGTCGCAAAAAGCTATTAACCGCCGCTAGGTATTTGCGATGGGTACCTGTCGCAAGTACTCTTGCATGGTTTGGCACACAAGTCGCGCCAAACTATTTGCGACGGGAGATGAAATCTCATCGCAAATAATTGGTTATTTGCGACGGGGAAATTTCCCCATCACAAATAACTTCCTGGATGGGTTATTTGCGTCGGGAATAAATCCCGTCGCAAATAACCCGTCACAAATATTGATTTTTCCCGTAGTGTATTATTAGGTATAATAATAAAGAATTTTATATATTTTAATCTTCTAATTATTTAGAGAACATTTTTATAGGGACAATAAATTATTCTGACTAATTTCTCTATGAAAATTTAGATTATAAATCTAAGCCTACTATGATTGCTCAGTAGATGATCATAAAGAACAATTTATTGAAGGGATGATTGAGGATAGACCCAAGACTACCTCAAGACTCAGGTCATAAATATATTAATTAAATCCGTACTCACTAACATTTTCTAAATCAAGTAGTGTCAATCATATGGGTGGATTTTCTAGAACCCAATAATCTGACATGTTATATATGATGAGTATTACTATAGTCATATCACATTTTAGAAGAAGTTGCATATTTTTCGAAAGATCTAAGGGGACTATTGGTGGTCTTCTTTTCTTGACCTATTCATATTAGAAAAAACTCTTATTCTTGTAGTAAAGAAAAAAGTGATCCTTAAATCCCTCCTCTAATAGTCCATGGACTGGTGACTAGTACTAAGCATATAAAACATAAAAAGGGGGAATTACCCATATAATTATTTAAAAATACAGTTAAAACCTCAAAAAAACACCATAATATGAAAAAATGAATGTCCCATAATGAATGTAAATTCCATACAAGAACAAACCTATAAAACAAAACACAAAAAGGATATCCTACAATAGATACCATGATAGTAGCTCTAAGAGCCAAGTTAACAATGTTAAGTCCAGCCACTGAGTATCTCCTAGAAAAAAGAATATATATATATATATTATATATATTGGGGTAAGCATAAATATATAATAAGTAATATGCTATTCAATAACACTCATGTAAATATGGAAGAAACATATTAATACCTTTATGAATAAATACCAGAACCAACTCACACCAAAATCTAGTAAACTATCTGGAAACCTCACCAAGGATTTATCACCCAATATCACATTCAAGTATGATAACAATATAAAAAAACAAATATAACAATATGGTACCACATAACCACTTACCAATTGGTTTTTTCACTTATATTCCCTAAAAAAAAATGTCCAAGTGAACCCATCCCTTGTGCAACCATTCCATTTCACATCATAACTCAAATTATAACAATATACCACACACCAATTCCATAACCACATATCCACAACCACATAAAACATCACCAACCTATAACTGCACATACCTTCCTCATCAAAGTAGAGTATCATGAATAATAATGACATCCACATTTTACCCACCTCTTATTATGAATACCCCCACTATATATCATATCATACATCACAACATCATCACATCACCATGAAAAAATTATCACAGAATTAGTGAATTATATCATTTCACTCTTACCTCTAGACACCGTAGACCATGCATCATAACCCAAGCCATTATAGCTGATATGATGACTGTATGGGACAATGGATAAGAGGGAGTATTCAAAAACCTATCACATTGAAAACATGTATTTTGGGGAAAACACATGGATCCCAAATCATTTATCTATCAATAAATTTATCTAACTTAGGTTGGGTGCATAATAAATCCCAAGAAAATAAAACATATATCAAATCCACACACAATCCCAACACAATGGTTCAAAAAAAATATTTCCCATAGTAGTCACTATATCTCCACTACCAAATACTAACAACTAATAACATCACTAAACCACAAACCAACCCCATTTCTCACAAAAAATAACCTTATCAACATTTCCAATTTTTTTTAATCATAGCATTTATCCATTTTCAGGTTTACCTTTTACTATCCTCATTACATTCACTATGTCATTAAATTAATCCACATTTAATGTAATACCATTCATTAAATATCACCCATTTTCATTTCAACCGATACAAATTATTTTACAACACTAATAGTTTACTAATAACCAAATGCTATTAATATCTAGACAACAAACCATTACAATATACAAAATTACTAACTCCATTTCATCAATACAAGAACTTACAACACAAAACCACAACAACCAACCCATCACTACATGAAATACCCCGTAACACATTCCATTAACTACAAAAAAATCCATAAAACCATCTCTTTTCTATAGAAATGACCATAACACCACTCCAATAACACACAATATCCCATCCACCTCTAGAACATCAACAAACACATCTCACCATGAAAACCATGTTAAAATAGCTAGAACACATGACACCTAATTCATTTCAACACCCTAAAACCAGCCACAACAATCCTCCAGCAAGCCCATATTAATCACAACAATTTAGACAAGCATACCAGTAGTAACGATTGCAAATTTCTTCTATAAAAAACATTCAAAATTACGATTTTAAAACCAATATTCATCTTAATTCAACACCTCTTTCATGAACAAATTTAATCAATTATTGATTCAATCAACATATTCATTACCATATTTAAGGTATTATACTTTTTCTGAATGTGATCTAATCATTTTAACAATAAAAATCTTTCTCTATATAGTATAAATATAAACCAAACATAAACCACATTCATTACCATAGATTCATATAAAACTGTAGTGAGTCACCTCACCCATTCAATTTAAATTAATCCATTTCATTATATTCATTATGTTAATTTTTACCATTTACTGAAAGAATGAAAATGCATGAAAGTTCAAAAATTTACACAAAATAAAAACAATGAGATCTAGAATCCCGTATCTCAATCGTAGAATCAAATTTCATTGGGAAAGGACAAAGAGGGTATAATAAAAAATATATGAATGACCTTATGAAAACCTAAAATTCCTAGAGAACAATAACCTTCATCAAAACAATGACCCATGTCCAGAAAAACAAAATCCAAATAACTATCATAGACACTCTAAAAATTAGATAGGAGGAGAACCCAAAATAAGGGAAGGAGAAACTAACCTCAAATCCCAAAATTATTGATATATTGAATCCAGAGGCCCAATATAATCAAAGGGAACTAAATATACTCTAATAATTCACCTATGGTATCTTTAGGTTCTTAAAAAATAAATCTTTTAGAATTCATATGGGATTTTGAATTTATATCCAAACTTAAAACAAAAGGATTCATGATGTGAAACTGCTCATATTATTTTTATTCATATCTTATAAGTATAGCTCAACAGGTGTGCATAAATAATTATGTGTGTCATGGGTAATGAAAATAGATTAATTTTAGATGGTTGAGTTAGGGTAGCTTGATAAGGATTAAATGATGGTATAAGGAGAGGCCTATAACATTTTTTAGAATTCACATACATTATTATTTATTTTTGATATATTCCATATATACAATTTTTTTATTGACCAGTATTTATTTTTATGTGTGATTTGTATGACCTTAAAAGGGTTCCATTTATTTATAGTTTGGTGGTATGATATTGTTATGGTGGACTCTATATTGTGATTTCTTATTATACTATTATGTTATGCTTTATGATTGTTCAATTTTTTATTATTATTTTTAGTTATTTGATTGTGGGTGTATTCCATCCATTTCATTGTTCAAACCCTCAACACTATTTGTAAGGTTCAAAATATGGGATTTTAGTATCTTATAGGACCTTTTAGGGTTTTTGGGATTTCTAGGGGTTTCTAGGGTTTTTGGGTTTTCATGGGGTTTTAGGGGTATCTAGGGTTTTCTAGGGGTTCCAGAGTTTGTATTGTTTTCTTTTGGTTATAAGGGTTTTATAGAGTCTTATAGGGGTTTTAGGTTTTATAGGTTTATCTAGGGTTTTAGTATTTTATTGGATGTTCTATGTTTTCTTTGTTTCTCTATAATTTTCTAGGGTTTTATAGGGTTTTAAGGGATTTTCTATGGGTTAGTAGGGGTTTTTAGGGTTTTAAGGGGTTTAGTGTTTTCTAGGGTTCTCAAGGGCTTTTAGGGTTTTATAGAGTTTTTATAGTTTTGAGGGGTTTTTAGGTTTTTAGTTTATTAGGTTTTTCTAGGGTTACCTGGCATTTTCTAGGGGTTTTAGTGTTTCTAGGGTTTTTGTGGTGGTCTAGGGATTTTTTAGGGTATGAGTTTCCAGGGGTTTTCAATTATATAGGGTTTTATGTGGTTTTTATGGTTTTATATGATATTTTGGGATTTTATAGGTTTTAGGGTTTCTAGGGGATTTAGCTATTTGAACTAATTTTAGTATTTTCTTTGGTATTTGGGGTTTGGTAGAGATGTTATGTCTTCAGGGGTTTTTGGGTTTTTGTGGGGTTTGAAGTTTTTTTTGGGTTTTCTAATGTTTTTAGTGTTTAGGGTGTTTATAGTTTTATGGGGTTTTCTAGATATTTCAGGGGTTTTTTTGGGGTTTTTGGAGTATTTAAGTTTTTCTTGGGCAAAGAAAAAGCATGACCAAGCATGATCAGCCCCCAAAATTTATTAACAAAAAGTAAAAGAAAAGTGTTAAAAGGAAGGGTTATAAAAATGGGTGTGTAGTTCACCCTTCATATCCAAGTCCACTGTGGCTATACACCAATGTGGGGTAGTAAAGGACCACATTGATCTCCTTTCCACAAGAACCTTCTTGGAGAGTACATCCTCCATCATGATCAATTCCCTATAGGCATGCAAGAAATTGAAAGTGAGATTCTGAGAGTCACTAAGAGATTTTATCCAATGTGGAGTAAGTTTCCAAGGAAATCTCATGGAATTATTATGGAGGGCATCCACCACTAACATCGAGTCCAATTCAATCAGGAGAAATTTCCAACTGAATTGAATTTCAAACTTTATTGCCTTCACCATTTCACAAAGTCTAGCCTCATAACCGCATATATTTATAGACTAGTTAAAAAATACCCCTTTCAAAAATTCTCGGTCTGTGAAAAAGACAACACCACACCCCGAGGACCGGGTGTACCCGAGGCCGCACTGTCCACATTGGCCTTAATTCATGATATAATCGGGGTAATCCATTGAATAAAATTCATCACCTGTAGATTTTTTCTTCGTCTAGAAACTCCCAGTATATAGAAAGTGATTAAATCAATAACTTCATTAAACACAAAAATTATTTAGATGCAGGAAGCCACATGGACAACCTTGTGGATGGAAATAATTCCATCATTAAATGAGCTCCTTTTATTATCAAAAGCAGCAGAATTACAAGATGACTAGATATGGTCTAAAAGTGAGGAAATAGTAGTAAACATTAGGTTATACACTTACTCACTGAGTTTTAAAGTTGTGATACTACACACCTGGTCAACTGGTTGACATTTTAGCTAAAGAAAAATCCAAAACACATCCTGTACGTATTCCCAATGTACATCGTCATACCTAAAGTTCATAAATAGGTGCTGTGTGCATTCCTCGTCTTGCATGCGAAGATGTAAAAATGAGGAAAACTAGAATCCAACTTTTTTCAACTATTCATGAAAAGGTAGATGGTTCTTCCACAGCTTCCACAACAGCAGATGTTTAGAGGTAGGAATGAATGGATTCCAAAATTTGATAGGACAAGACAGAGAATTACTGCCAGGTAGATGCTTATTATGGTTGATATCCCTTGTGTTGATATGTCCAACCAGATTCATCTTCCATATGAGTGTATCAGTATCAATGAAATCATACCTTTGAATTTCCAGAATTATAGGAGAAAGAAATATCTTAGAAAACTCCCCAATTAATTGATATAGGTCAGCAATGGACATGTATTTAATATTGTGCAGTGGCACCACCGACTCAAAAAGAGGCTTGTCTAACCAGTTTGTAGTCTAGCAGTTGAGATTAGAGTGTTTTGATACAACCCATCTTGAGTTGGACATAATGTCATTGAATGGAAATCTGATGGTATCCCATGTAGAAGATGGAATGTATCTTGATAATGCATTATGAATATTTTGAATAAATCTATCCTTTAGAAAATCCATGCCTTCATCTTGAGATGTCATCAACTTCCATGTGAACTTTCCAAGGATCACATCATTGAATTTACTGATATCCTCGATGCCCAGTCCACCCATGTCATCTGGTTTGGTGCAATCCTTCCAAGAAATAGTAACCAGATTTCATTCATTAATTCTATCTATCCAAGAAAAGATCATGATATTGGTCTAAAGATCATTAATTAGAGAGAAAGACCATCTATAAATGAATATGACATGTAAAAACATTGAGGTGATGACAAAGTTAATCAAGCAGACCCTTCTATCTTGTGATATAATTTTTTTACTTTCCATTTAGATAGTTGATTGGTAATTTTGATCAAAATATTCTCAAGGTGTAATATTTTTTCTTTTCCCCATAAGAGGGAGATACAAAGGTACCCAAAGGCTAGTTATCCCCTTTTAACTGTAAAGGATTTGGCGATTCGAATTTTCCTGAAGAATGAGATTCTTTTTCCAAAGACCATCGAGGACTTTTTAAAGCTGATAGATTTCCATTCCACCTTTTCATAGTGGTGAAAGATCATTCTAATTGATGAAATATTTCTTTTGGTGGATTTTATGAAAAGGAGTTTTTCATCCACATATAATAGGTGAGAGGGAACATAGAGTCATCTTCCTACCTTTATCGACCTATAAATGCCAACTTTGGAGAGGTTAGTGATGAAATGGATAAAGTAATCCAAATAAATTGAAAAGGGGAGGCATGAGTTTGGGTCTCCTTTCCCAAAACCATGAGAGCATTTAAAATAACCCTTCGAGGATCCATTGATAATAATTGAAACTCTGTAACTTTTCAAGATGGTAGAAAATCATCCTAATCAAGGTGGAAGAGAACCCATATCTACCAAGTACATTAAAGATGAAACTCCACTTTATAGTATTAAATTCCTTTGAGATGTCCATTTTTAAAGCAAAGTTCCCAGACCTAGATTACTTTTTTTATGATGTTAATACCTTTTGAGGATATATAGAGGACGTTTTGCATGCTTCTTCTAGGAACAAACCCAAACTGGTTGGGTGACATAATATTTTGTATAAGATTACCCAACCTCATGGTCATAATTTTTCTAATGATTTTCTGAAGGGTGTTTCCAGTGGAAATTGGTCAGAAGTCCCTAATATCAATAGCCTTTTCAACCATTGGAATTAGGGAAATAATGTGAGAATTAATTATATAGGGGATAGAGATGGAAATGAATAATTACCTGATAGAAATTGTGATCTTCACATGCATGAAATCCCAATAGAACATGAAAAACTTATTACTAAAACTAACTAGACTCACTGCACTCTCCATATTCAAGGAAAACATGGAAATTTTGACCTCTTCTTTAGGGTGGGGGGAGAAATTAGTGAGGTGTTATGATTCTATTCCAAACAAGGTAATATTGATTCAGTAATATGAGCATTTTCCCAGTTCCCATCATCATTGTAGAGAACCTTATAGTATTCCACCACAGAACATTATATGTTAGTTTATGATTTGATAAGATAACCATTAATACAAATGGAATCTAGTACTCTATTAAAATTCCTCTCATTATGAAACCATTTAAAGAATTTGGAGTTCCTATCCCCATCTGTGATCCATTTAATATTGATTTGATTTTTCAAAATCATTTCTTTAAGAGCCAAGATATCATCCAGTTTAGCATGCAGTTGGAGCTCTTCACAGGAGGGTAAAGTTTTCTTCTGTTTGGAGATATGGAAATGTTAAAGATAATGCTAAACATCCTTGATTTCCTCATTTAGCTTAGAAAATGAATTTTTACTTCATTCCCTTAAGAGAGATATAATTGTTTTTGAGTTTAGAGGCCATAATGTAAAGGGGATGCCATCAAAGTTGGTATTCTAGCCATTGATCACTACCTCCATGCATCCTAGGATAGCAAGCCAAGCATTATTAAATTCAAAGGGAAATGGGGAAAACCTCATGTTGTCCATATTGATATAAAAAATTAAAGGTTTGTAATCAAAGTTGAATTTGAGTAGAGTGAACCTCGAGAGGGAGATGGGGGCACCCCAATCATTGGCTTGAGATAAGAATCTGTCTAGTTTACTTGCCTGCCTTCCATTGATAGTGAATCTACACCATGCAAAGTTTTATCCAGCAATAGGTACCTTAGTGAGGTTACAATAATCAATGCATCGAGAAAACTCATCATCATTAGTTCTTGAGAAGTGGGAACCAATCTTTTCATCCAGTTTCAGAACAATATTAAAGTCACCAATAATTGTCAAATTCTGATCCATATCCTCATTCAGTAGAATCAATTTCCTCCAAATTTCCATTCTTTTGATATACAGGTAGGATGAATACCCAATATATAGGTTGATAGAGGCACCATGAAATCAGATTGAGAGGGTTATAATTTCAGATTCCATCTCATATGAAAGGATATGAAGGTCCTCATGATTAAAAACCTGAAGGGTTTCCAAGGAATTATCATTCCCATTATGTGAGAAAAAGGAATATCTAAGGGAAGAACAATTTAAATCCTTCAAATTCACAAAGTTCATCTTAGGTTCAACAATTACACCGATCATTGACTTGTTGGAAATAAGAAAATTCCTAAAGTCTAAAACTACTAGAGAATTACCAAGCCCCCAAAAATTAAAATACAAAATCATCATTAATTCAGAGGAGAGATTATAGTGTGAGGTGAGACCTATTTATTTGTGTTGTTTTAGGTATAATTTACCTTATTTGTTTCTTATTTCCCTTTTTCTTGGGATTTCCTATAGGCTTATTTAGTGGCTTGTATTTAATGGTATCATAAATATGGTCACCACCTTCAGGGGCATGGGTGTCCTCATCCTTATCAGTCTCAACAAAATAATCCTAGTAACTGCCAATGATAGGGGTAAATGATTGGAGGAGGAAACCCCTTCCTTATATGGTTCCATACCTGGGGTTCTTTTGTAAACCTTTCCCACAGACACTAGAGTGAAGGAGGTCTCAATAGATTTATCTATAGGGGAGCCTATTGGAATGTATGGGAATTCCTGAATAAAGGAAATAAGGGAGGGAGAGGAAGCCTTTAACTAGGACTGAGGTGTAAGAACCTGGGTTTTTAGAAAGGGTCAAAATTACGACCCTGTTTGAATTTTTGACTTGTTTATGAGAAAATAGGGAAAATATGGGATGTTATGGAAATTTCTTGACTACACGCCATATACACTAAAGTATAATCCATGTATAGGTTAGGTGAGTACCGTCCATGTGCTCTCCGAGTATATTCCATGTGACGATTGTATAGGAATTTACTACTACATGATGTGTAGTGTTTCTTGACATGCAGTGCATCCTCCTTTATACTTACTGGCTGAGTTCAATCCATGTATCGACCCGTGTGGAACACCCAATCCATCTTACTACCCCTTCTTAAGTCGTAGTAAGGACAAGGCCACTACATGGCATGTAGTCTTTAATATAAACCATGTACTTTTATTTTCATTCGCTTAAATGAAATAGAATCATGTTTCTTTTCTAGGAAAAAACTTCTTCTTCCTTTTTTTTGGAGCTTGACGCTTCGGGAGGCCGAAAATGTTTCTATTCTTAGATTATTCATTATACATCCATTCTTCAATCCATCGGTGGTTGAATGATCGCAACAGCGAGGATAAACCCACACACCCTATTCTGTTCTTGATCATTTGACTCACGCGTCCCAGTTTCCATCTGAGTGGAATTGCCAAGATTTGATGGAAACATAGATCTACAAAGGTCGACTTCGAATTGGAGTTAGATATCGGACATGACTACATCTATGAGTCTTAGGTAGGTGGTTCATACCTCTTCTTGTGTTTTTGGAGAGTTTTGGGTGGCACGACCTTTGGCGCATTTTCGAGTATTTTGAGTGTGACACTGTTTTACCTGTTATTGCCTGTTTAATTGTTATTTGACCTATGGGATGAATTTGGGTATTCCCTATTACCTATTTTTCTTGATCGGGGCCGGAAAAGTGGTCGTTTCTCATGGGGGCATTTTGGATAGGGAATGCCAAAATGGTTATAATTGATTTGTATTGTTTTAAACTGTTGAGTTTAGTTTATTGATCCTTGATATGAATTATTGGAGACTTTAAGAACCTAAGTGCTGGTATGGGACAAAACTTGGTTAGTGAATTTCAACTTCTTATTTTGTTTTTCCTGTTTAAAATTGACTCTTTTGATTTTATATGTAATTTATGAATTGCATATGCTGGAACCCTTACGGTTGTGTTGGGCATGAACTGAATATTCTTGAGTGATGCTTATCACAGGTTGGGCTTAGCCCGGGTTACATTGGGTGGTTCTGACCATGGGATTGGGTGTCATGGATGTTAGATTGAGGCAGGGTGACTGTCAGGTTGGGAATGGCCTAGGTTACTTGGACGGTGAGACCATCGGACTTGAGCGGCATGGTCACAGGGATATGAGGTGTCAGAGGCATTGTGGCTTGGGTAATATTTTGGTGATTACCACTCACACAGAACTTTGAGTAGTGTGCACACAGAGAGACTTCGTAATGAGGTGGTTTTTACCACTCGTGTGGGTGGAGGCCCCCGTTATTTGTGGTTTAGGTACTATTGGTTGGGGGTGCTTACCGTAAGAATCCATGTGGAAGGTAAAGATCCATTAGAGGATAGTGCTAAGGCTATCAGGTTGGGGGAAGAGACTCACTATTATTTGAGGGAAGACATCACTGTCCCTCCGATTACTTTATTTTAGGGCAGACATCGCTATCCCTCCAGTTACTTATTTGAGGACAGACATCACTGTTCCTCCGAGTTACTATTTCTTAGGCGTGCCCTTCAGGACATCAGTACTTGAGACATGTGGTGTCAGGGGGAACATGGTACGAGGTTACATGACATAGATTCCAGCATTGGCCGAAGTAGGTGACACTCCATGGTGGCGGATGAGTACCAGTGGACTTTGTGTTTATTGGTGCATCATACTGTTTTCCTTTATAAATGCATGCCTGCTTAAACAGTTATTTTAGGTACACACCATTGGGTTGTATCCTACTGAGATTCGTCTCACACCCTGCAGGGGCCCTTCGGGATGCATGCAGACTTTATGGATTTACATGCAGTAAATAGGTCAACTTCAGAAGCTAGAATACATTAGCTATTGCATGGAGATGGTATGGACCTTGAGGTCTTACCTAGATAGAGTTTATTTTGTTGGTTTTCTTTCCTATATCAGCATGCTTACTTGTTATGTAGCTACAATTGGTTATCCATTAGAGACTTTTATATATATGGATATGTATGACCTGCTTTGGATGCTTGTTTGTTGTTCAGTAGTAGTTACAAGTGATCATAATGTTGTTGTGTTTACTTTATACCGCGGTTTTATATATATATTTATTGATTCCACTGTTTATCGATATTGAATGTGATTTCGCTCTTCTGGTCTAGTTTGAGTTCACTGAGTCGTTTATTCTACAACATCTTTATTACTATACTCGGACTAGTACCATTATTATCCTCTGAGAGGGTATAGCCTCCCCACTATACCTATAAGACCCTCACTACTATTCGGCAGCCTTTGGCATTCAGGGAGGTGCACCTAAGGTAGTCTCACCTGACCCGTTTAGCACTATTTGGGTGGATTCTTGGGTCTAGGTCATTACATGAGGGGATTATCATACCCTAATAAGGTCTTGAGTTGTGTAGGAACATCGTTGAACAAAACAACCTCAACTACCATCCCAAAAGTAGGTGGGATCAGACGAGAAACCATCATGATGGAGACAAAGTCCACAATGACAGATTTTGAGACACTGGGCACATTTGGAATTAAAAGTTTCACACACTCCTCAACATGAATCCTAGATTCAGGCGCTCCTTGCAAGGGAGGGGGTGTGTCTAGAACAAAAGAACCATACCCATCAGATGCTTCCATAGGGGTACCAATCCTCTATTCGGACATGGGAGGAAGTGTTTCAACAACATTCGTAGGGGGAGTCTGCTGCTCAACAATTTTAACTAGGTGAGTAGGGGTAGTAATTCCCAAATTATGAGGGGCCACCTTAGTCTGTTCTAAAGTGGGATCAAAAGAGTGAGCCTTGATATTGACCAGTACATTATGGCATACTAAAAAGGCCTTGGGATCTAGGAGGAAGCATTTAGGAAGGGAACCATCAGGTTGGATTGGTGGGGGATTTGGGTTCACCTGGTTACCTTTTCCACTGTGTTCTTGAAGGTTCTATAATAATGCCCAATGAGGTTACATACACTAAATTATTTCATCCTTATACATTTATAAATTAGATGGCCAATTTTGTTTTTCAATTAAAGCAGAATTTGGGCTTTATTTTTTACTAGATCTCAAGAGTGAGGTTGTTATCAAGTGTGTTGAGAAAAAATTCCTCAACTAGTGTACTTTCCCTATCAACCTCTACTAGAACTCTGGAATAATGCCCATATCTACGGTTTTTTGTTTCCCTATTAATTCTTATATGGAAGCTAACTGAGGAGGCAATGTCCCACAAGATCCAATGATTCCATTAAATCCAGTTCAGCTTATAGATACAAATCTAAATCTGAGTGAAAGTGTTCGTCACACTGGAGGGTTCAAACATTCGATCCCAATAACAGATTCAAAGAAGACATGGTTTGAGATTAAGTGTGCCAAAATTAAAATCCCTACTTTTCTAGTCATCTGATGGAAAAAAATGTGATAGTTTCTTCTTCCCATGGATGTCATTTTCCATTTGTTAAACCCTCAGATTTCACTAATGCATTTGATAAGGTCACCAAATTTCAAAAGATTATACCCTTTCTGAATCATCACCCTAGCAGTGATGCAGAAGCTTCATAAGCTAAAATGTTCTTCAACTGCCTCATGGTTTGTAGAGACATGGTCCACACACCATTTTTTGATAATATTCCGAGTATATAGAGCACTAAAGTCAATGAAGGAAAATGAAGCTGATACTTTCACAACCTTGGAAAAATTCTTCCCCACACCCACTGTCTCTGGAGCCACATGAAAATCATCCAACTTTGATATTTATGGATTAAAGAGATGAAAGAGATCCATATTCCCAATAAAATACGACTGATTTGATGGTAGATCATTCTTTTTGTAGTCAGAGGATAAAGGGTTAGATCGCACACAAACCTCAGGGTCACTAGAATCCGCTCCCAGCACATTATGCTCAATTAGACCCGATTTAGAAGAGACCATGATTGCAGTCTTTCTGTCAGAAGGAATCTATAGCTTGGAATCCACATGACCCTCGAGATCCCCTCATCCCCTCACTTGATCAATCTTTAAAATTTTTGTAAGGGTAACAATTGCTTACCACTAGGTGACCCACTAATCCCAAAGAGTACCACATGTTTCCCAGCTAGGAAATGACTTTGAATCGTCTTGTGGATAATTTGCACAGTGTTCGAGCTTGGCAGGACTTGAGTCTAAGATAGTTCCCACATAGAGCGCGAGGTATAACTAGTGGATACCACTCGGCTAACAACCCATGGGAAGACATGTTATTTGGTTAATTACGTATAGGTGGGTACCACACCATTCCTATTCTAGGGTTTTTGGGTTTCCCAAGGTTTTATAGGGGTGTCGATTTTTATAGATTTTTATATAATTATAAGGTTATTATTCTCTATGATTTTTGGGGTTTTCTTGGTGTTTCTATTGGTTTCTAGGGTTTTCTAGTATTTTATAGGGTTTTTATATATTCTATGGCTTTTAAGGGGTTTTCGTTATTTTAATGGTTTTTGGGATTTTCAAGGGGTTTATAGGGTGTATTATGTTTTTTAGGGTCTTATAGTGTTTGTAGGATTTTCTAGGGGCCTCTATTATTTTTTTTTGTTTTTTAGGGTTTATAGGAATTATAGTGTTTTATAGGGGTTCTAATGGATTTTGGGTTTTCTTGTGTGTTCTCGAGTTCTTATATTTTTCTATTTTTTTTATATATTTTTTATGGTTTTAGGGTTTTTATTGTCCTCTATGGGTTTTATGGATTTATAGGGCCTTCACAGGTTTTCATAGGTTTTAAAGGTTTTTAGGGTTTTTAGTGGTTTTAAGGGATATTAGGGTTTTAGGGTTTTAGGGTTTTATGGATCAATTAGGGTTTTTATTATTTTCTTGGGGTTTAGGGTTTTTAATATTTTCTAGGGGATTTAATTGTTTAAGGGTTTCTATGGTTTTTAAGGTTTTATAGGGATTTATAGGGTAGGTTTTTTAGTGTTTTTTGTGTTTTTAGAGTTTTTGGAGGTTTTTATATATTTTTTACAATTTTTAGATTTTATAGGGTTTTTGGGGTTTTCTAGGGTTTTAGGACTCTTAGGTGTTTCAAGGTATTATTGGGTATTCTAGGGTTTACCCAAGTTTTCTTAGAGTTTTAGTATTTTCTAAGGTTTTATATAGGTTTAAGTGTTTTCAAGGTTTTTATAAGGTTTATAAGGGTTTAAGGGTTTTTAGGATTTCTAGGGGTTTCTATGGTTTTATCAGATTTTCTAGGGGTTTTATGAGTTTTTAGGGTTTATATGGGTTTCCAATGTTTTATGGGTTTCTAGTTTTTTGGCGTTATCTTGGGATTTATATGTTTTTTGAATTAATTTTGGGGTTTTATGGTTTTCTTGGGTTTTTTAAGGTTTTATAAGGTTTTTAGGTTTTTAGGGGTTTTAATGATTTTTATGATTTTTAGGGTTTCCAAGGATTTTCTTAAGTATTGTAGGGTTTCATTGGTTTTTAGGGGTTTAGGGGTTTTATTGTTTTTATGGGTTTTAGGGATGTATATTGTTTTTAGGATTTTTAAGGTTTTCTAGGATTTTATGGGTTTTTATGTATTTCTAATGGTTTTAGGGTTTTATAGGGTTTTCTCACGATTTCTAATGTTTTTAGGGATGTTTTAGGTGTTTCAGGGTTTTCTAAGTCTTTTTGGGGGTTTTATGGGTTTTTATAAATCTTAAGGCTTTTAGGGTTTTCTAGGGGTTTTATTATTTTCAAGGGGTTTTAGGGGTTTTCTTAGAGTTTCTATGGTTTTATAGTGTTTACAAGTGGTTTTTTGTATTTTTAAGGTTTTTATGAGTTTTTTTTTGTTTTTCTAGGGTTTTTTGGGGTTATTATGGGTTTCTAGGGTTTTATAAGGGATATTAGGGTTTTCTAATATTTCCTAGTGTTTCTAGATATTTCTAGGGACTTCTAGGGTTGGTTTTTTCTAGTGTTTTGTTGGGGATTTCTATGTTTTATGGGGTTTTCTACAATTTTCTCAGGGTTTCTAGGATTTTTTAGGTTGATAGGTTTTTTTTTGGGTTTTTATGGTTTTTACTATTTTAAGTGTTGTTAGGGATTTATAGGGTTTTTAGGGGTTTTAGTTTGTTTAGGTATTTTACGATTTTTGGGTATTTTTGTGTTTTTAGGGTTTTATGATTTTATAGGGGTTTTTGAGTTTTTGTAGATTTTAATAGATTTTTAAAGTTCTTCTAGTGTTTTATAGGGATTTTTAGTTTTTATTAAGATTTTTAGGGTTTTTAGGGTTTTGTAGGTTTTTCTGGGGTTATGTAGGGTTTTTAAAATTTTTACTGGTTTTAGGAATTTTTACAATTTTTAGGATTTCTAAAGGTTTTTTTCCAGTTTTTATAGTTTTGAAGTTTTTTTAGGGTTTTGTTGGGTTTTTTCAGGTATTTAGGGATTTTAGGGATTTCTAGAAATTTATATGGTTTTCTGGAGTTTTCTTTGGGTTTTTATATTTTTCTAGGGTTTTTGGGTTTTCTATGATTTTTTAGGGTTGTCTAGAGTTTTAGGGTTTTATAATATTTTAAAGGTTTTATGGGGTTTTCTGGTTTTATATTTTTTTAGTTGTTTTAGGGTTTTTATGGTTTCCAAGGGTTTTTATGGGTTTCTTGTGTTTGTAGGATGTTTACATTTTTCTAGATATTTTTAGGGATAGGGTTTACTAGGGAGTTTTGAGGTTTTCTATGGTTTTCTATGGTTTTTAGAGCACTGTAGGGTTTTTAGTGGGGTTTTTCATAGATTTTAGGGGTTTTAGGATTTTTTTTAGTGTTTTCTAGTTTTTCTTAGGGTTGTAGGGATTAAAAGGACTTTCTTGGATTTTAAGGGCTTTTAGGTTTTTATGTTTTTATGAGTTTCTATGGTTTTTAGTATTTTCAAGGGTTTTAGGGGGGTTTTTATTTTTCTAAGGTTTTATTGAGTTTTATATGGGTTTTAGAGGTTTTAAGAGTTTTTTATTTTATATAGTACTTTAGGGTTTTAGTGTTTTATAGGGATCTCTAGTCTTTTTAAGGGTTTTTAAGAGTTTGAGAGTTTTTTATGAATTTCAAGAGTTTTTAGGGGATTTATGGGTTTATAGTGCCCAAACCCATAATGTCCATAGATTTTGTTATGCTACCATTAAATTGGCATATGATACAAATAAATTGTGTCCCAAAGGACCAAACAGTTTAGTAGTCTTCATAAACAAGATACATACACGAGTCCTATATTACAAACAAATACAAAAAATAATAACATAACTTTTTTCAAGGACAATAACTTTATTCTATATATATTATCCTTTAATATATTTATTATTAATCTTTAGGGAATCTTGAAAAAAGTAAACATAAAAAGGATGATCTCAAATTCTCATTAAGTGTATGTACACTAGAATAAATAATGAATCAATGAAAATAGTCAATGTGGAAAATTAATAACTGAAGACACATGCCATGTAATCAATATACAAAGAAGGAAGTATGTAAACTATATGTAAATTTAATTACCTAAAAACACAATCTGTTTAAATATATGTATGAATAAAATTCCATATGGCTAGGTAAGGAACTGAAAACACATGCCATTTAATCAATATACTAAAAATGAAATGTATCCATAGAATTTGTCATAGTGAAAATATCATAGATAAAAAATACTGCATAAAAATAATGAAAATACTTAATTATTAAATTTCATGTTTCCTAGGAACATTATACCTTTACCGATAAGAACTAATCTCAATAAAATTTAAATTGGTGGGTAGAAACCCGTCAATTATTCCTAGAAAAAAACTCGAAGGGTTTGTCCCCAAATGATTTCGTCACAAGTGATTACCGATGAATCATGTGGATTGAATTAATAGGTACCCAACTCATAGGATATGCATTAAATAGTCCACAAACTATGTCTTTTATATACAAATCATTCATCATATATCGAGTAATCTATTTAATTAATAAAAAACATGCTTTATCAAATATCTGTATTGAATAAAAGATATGGATTTATCAATATTTCCTTAGTAAATCAAATAAATTTCAAAGTAAACACCATTTTTAAAATTTTTATATGGTTTAGGAAATTAACATATCCATGATAAATGATATGGATAATTAGTTGAAATTCAATGTTCAATGATCATATAAAATTGAATATTTCAGGAGGACTAATAAAGGAATCAAAGTAGTGAATGCCAATAATATACTTGGTCAAAGGAATCATAAATAATCCTAAGGAAGAATAAGTATGGTATCAATAAAACTTATCCTAATTCAAGTAAAAATAAATGGTTTTTTGTAGTTTATGAATAAAAATACTTTAAAAATATCTTTTAAAAACATTATTGAGGGAAATATCCTTTTTATTTTGAAACACATTTGGAAAATACTTTTATTTGAAAATCACTTTTAAAAATATTTTCTTTTAAAAGTAACCTTTTAAAATTTCAAATAAAGATTCAAAGAAATGACATTGGGAAAATCTTCACATGCTGTATGATGAAAAAATAACATTCCTTCTTCAAGGTAAAAAGGTTAGAAAAGTGTCTTGTTTGGAAAGTGACCTGAAAATTCCATTGAAAAAAATTAAAATAAAAGGGTTAAAATTTCATTAATAAATACTTATTTAAAGGGTAAAAAACATTTCTGAAAACCTTTCTAGAAAACTAGGTTTTTAGAAGAAAATAGGTTCTTCAACCAAATAGAGAAATGAAGTCATATTTTCTTAAAAATAGTTTTTAAAACATTTGGAGTAAAAAAGAGTGGAAAACGCGATATTAACACTTGAAAAATGTCATGAATAACCATATGATAATAAATTTATGGGGTTTATTAAATAATTATAAAATAATTTCCTTTTATATAAATCCAAGTGTAAATAATCCCAAATAAAATGAGATTGTAAAGTAAACCCTTGAGAAGACAATAAAGTTGAAGTGTGAATAAATCAATGAATAGATTATGTGTATCAAATATAAATCCACATAAAAAATTGTAAATAAAAAAATGGATAGTGAAAAGTGATTACACACATAATCTTATAATATTAACGACAATAAGGAGGTAATATAACCTAATAAAAAGGAATCGTGTTATGAATTTTTTACCATTTGTTAAATTTCAAGTAAAAACCCCTTGGACTAGATAAATCAATGTAAAACTATAAATAAAATTTAGATATAATTATTAATGACATACTATATCAAAAGTTTTATTATATACCCTACACAAAATAAATAAGTGGTGAATATGACATTTATCTTATAGATGTAAAAAGTGAGATGAAAATCCATTACCTTGCATTTACTTTCAGGTGAACATCCTTTAACCTCATGTATAATGGTTTTAATTATATCAATAAATTATAAAAAAACCTTAATAAAATTTAAAAAACCATAAATTATCTTCTTATAATATCTTATTAACCATTTGTTAACAATATTTCATTATTTTTACTATTTTGGGTATTAATTTCCTCATTTTTCAAGTATGTTTTGACTGGTTATTTTTGTTCTTATTACACCAATAGTGATTTCATTATCTAAAGGATATAAGAAATTATTTTAATATAATATATTTTCAGTATATATTTATTTATAATAATCCATAATGTTTAGAGATATGAAATTAAATACACCATTCATGACGACAGTAGGCCATACGAACACATGAAGGCTACTTCAATTTCTTTATCATATTTAAAAGAATAAAAATTAAATGATATATATATATATATATTATTTTAATTTTTTTTATTTATGTCATATATTTCACATAGTTTTATTAAAACCATCCTATATACATTCCATGTATAGTGTGAACGAATCACATCACTTTGAAGAGGTTGGAGTCCACACTTCCACAAATGATGTTATCGTATTCCAAAAAAATATAAATCATGATGATATGTGTTATATAACAATTATATAAGTATTAAGATGACATAAATATCATAAATATAATATAAAAATATAGTTTTCATCATAATTACCACCATGAAAGGTGGTAAAGAAAAAACAAACCATCTTTTCATGAGGTGATAGTCCACCGTACACACGAATGATAAGTTTCTTACATATTATATGGAAGTGTGTATAAGTGTAGGTAGAAAACTTAGAATAAAAAAATATCAGTATATTTATAATACTTATGTTATTATATAAGAATAGAATATGAATAGTTGAGGGGGTGGATAAGGAAAATAAAACAAAAGAGCTTATGCAAGAATGTTAGAACTTTTTTGGGTAACTCCTTATGGTTTATACCAACAAAAAATCCTTGGTTTAATTTATGCATAAGGTGATTATTCTTAGTTTAGGGGAGAGATTTTGGGAGATTTTTTTAGAGTTTGGGTGAAACAAAGGTTTTTATAGGTGTGAATAAGTGGGAGGGGTGAGTGACTTTTTTACATTGGAGGAGGAGTGTCATTCTTGTAAATTATTGAAAAGGGAATTCCACCCCTGTTTTTCCCATGTAAATTTGGTCCAATAATAATAAAAATTAAAAAAAGGTTGGATTGTTTCTAAATATCTAAATAAAATCGATTTTGTAAAATTTTATATATCATTTTGGTCCTTAAGTTTAAGGTTCAGTACCTTGTTAAGCTTAATTTTACCTTAATCACTACAATACATTTTAATTACTTTCACTAACATTTTTGGTAAAAAACTAATTTTAAATTACTATAAACTATAAATTATGATTATTAAAAAATTATTTTAAAATTAATCCCACACAAGAGACGATAATTCGAGTTTATAAAGTGAAAACATTAAAAATTTTGCTATGTTTTTATATCAAATTTCAAAGTGAAATTAGTTCAGATTAGATAAATTTGATTAAAATATATAAAATTGATCTAATTAAACTTTAAAACCAATAATAAAAATATAATTTATCCTAATAAATAAATTAAATAAAAAATAAGTTTTGAATTAAAATTTAGTGTTTTTCACTATTCATCAAAAAATGAATCCTCACATAAAATACAAAAAATTCACCATAATATAATTTTTATATTATTATTTAAAAAATGAAGTTTATTTTTACATATAAAATTATAAAATTTCCAAAAATTTGATTTAAAATGGGTTGGACATTAAAAGGTGGTAAAATAACATTTAGAAAAAAATTACTTTTTATATATAAAATTTGGTTTGTTCTTAATTTATGCCTTTCAAATATATTGGATGAATGTAAAAAACATTTTATTGAATATGTAAAAAATCAATACCATTCACTAATAGTAATTAATTTAGTTTATTAGGATAAAACACCATTTTTAGCATAAAACATTTCCTTTATATTCAATTGGTTTTATATTCATTTATTATTAATTGTTAACCTACGAATTCATCTTATATTTGTTAAAAACATATATTTTCATAATTTATTTAATCCTATTTAGAAATGATAATTTTAAAACTAGGTTAAATCTTATTATATTCAATAATAATATTTTAATAATATATTTTTGTTCGGTAAAATTCGATCTTACATGTAACACAAACTATCAAAGAAACTTTTCATTTTGTGTGATGTAAGATAACTCAGTATTACATGCATTGAAAGATATATAATATATTAAATTATTTAAAATAAAAAATACCATAATGTCTCTACACATTATATTATTTTCTACGTTTCGTGTTGTGTGTCGTACATGCTATCAATTATAATGTTGTTACTTTTGAGTTTTGGGGCGTTAAATTCTACCCATCTTAATTAAACTACATCCTTGTAATTTAAACTTGATCTCAGTAATATATGGTTTGATATTTGAAAATTAAATTGTTAAAAAACCCACATAATAAAATATTTTATAAAATATCCTCTTAATAAGAGATAATGGGAAGTGTAAGGGTTATATTGAATAACGTATAACTAGGTTTTTATATAAGAGAACATTAGTGAAATGTGAAAATATGGACTTGAAGGAAAATCATAAATAATTATATGGAGTGATTGAGGTCCTTTATCACATAAAATTTAATGATAAATGAATAGTTGTGAGCCTCAAAGCCATAAGTCTATGATGATTTAAACAACCATCTGTTCAATAAAAACTAAGGTGTTAGGACAAAAAAAATTTCCGATATTTTTTCTAATGTTGAGTAATTATTTTACTACATAAATGTATAAGGAAATATATTTACTTAAAATATTTCTATAAATAAAATTTCATCCCTTGGTTGTGCTTTGATCAATTTCCAATTTTTCCATTCCTTTAAGAAATTTATATCTAAAAATTAACTTTGATGTATGTAGAACTAAAATACAATTTTAACAGATCGTAAGGCCCCTAAAAAGTGACAAGTCTAACTATATGTATCTATCTATTATCCAAATACAATATAGTTAATTCCTTAATCTCTAAACCTAAAATGTAACACTACTGGTTCATCATTAATATCTATTCATTAAATTGTTTAACTAAGAAAAATAACATATTAACCAGGATATTATGTAGGCCATTGGTTGGAATTAAACCCTTATCATCCTTTAGTCATGGGTTCAAGTCCCACAGCCTTTCTAGACTTTATGGGTTGTCACCCAACATACATGTCATCCTTTTCTAAAAACATATTAATATAATTTCCAAAATAAATATGATGGACATCCTTGAAACATGGTTAATCACCAAATATCCATTTAACTACTGTTTTAAATAAAACCTCTATACATAAATACTTCATCCATTTTATTTCAACATAGGTCCTTTCTTGTTCTAAGGTTTGTCCTAGGTCATTCATTTTAATTATCTATTCAAATATTTCATGATTTTTTGTATTTAAAATGTGAATTATCCTAAGAATATGACCTGGGGGTGTTAAACCAGGTGTGTGGTAAGGCCCATTGTCATGTACTACGTGATGCTCGAGTCAGGAAAAATGCACATTTTGAGAGTTCTTACCCTTAGGTATATCTATTCTAGAACCATGTCCACTTGTAGTGTCCATATAAGTATGCATTACTAGAAATAACCACATAATATCAACCTTAACAAAATTTTAGGATCTTCTTATATATTTATCCTCAATGTCCACCTCCAGGTTATGTTATCTAATATTTGTTTTCCTAAATTTAGTCTCCAAGGTTTCAACTAAACTTACTCTGATACCAATTATAGCATCATGACCCCATAAATCCAAAATCTTATGTCATGCTACCATTACATTAGAATAAGATACAAGTAAATCGAATTCCAAAGGACCAAATACTTTAGTATTCTTGGTAAACTAGATACATAAATGAGTCTTGTATTATAATTGAATATAAAAATTACAAAATATTTTTTTATGAGGACAATAAATTTATTAAATCTAGTGTATCATTTCATTTCTTTATTTGTACACTTTAGGTAATCCTGTGGAAAGGGAACATAATAAGAGTGAGCTAAAATGCTAAGTAAGGGTAAATAAGACACAAGTAATAATGAATCAATGAGAATAGTCAATATGGAATGGTAATAACTGAAGACACATTCCATGTAATCTATACACCTAGAAGGAAGTTCATAAAAAATATGTCAAGGTGAAGGAATGAAATCACATTCCTTTTAAATAACTTGATAAGGAAAAAATCAATATAGAAAGGCAAGAAATTTAATACACCTTCCATTTAATCAATAAAATGAGAATGGAGTTCATCTATAGAATTTTTCATAGTGAAAATCTCATGGATAAAAAATACATAATCAAAATGATGGAAATTATTAATTATTATACATCATGTTTCCCAGAAACTTGATACCTTTACCGTTAAGACCTAATCTCATGACAGTTTAAATCTCTCATTAAAAACCCATCTATTATACTTAAAAAAAACTTGAAATGGTTTTACCAACTGATTTCATATTTATAGACCACTGATGCATCATGAGGCTTGCATTAACCGGCCCCCAAATTGTAGGTATTGCCTCAAATAGTGCCCAACCAATGTATTTAATGTCAAAATCATCCCTCATATATTGAGTAATCGATTTAATTATTAAAAAACAAGCCTAATAAAATATTTTTATTAAATAAAATATATATATATTTTTCAATATTTAACAAGTAAATAAAATAACATTCAATGTAAAAAAAATGTAAAAATTGTATATGGTTTAGGCAATGAACATATCCATAACAAATTATTTTGATAATGAGGAGAAATTAAATTTGAAATGATCATAGGAAATTAAATATTTCAAGGGGACTAATAAAGGAAAAAAGGTAGTGAATATCAATACTATCCTTGGTCAAAGGAATAATAAACCATATTGATGAATAATAATGATGGTATCAATATAACATATCCCAAGCGGAGTAAAAATAAATGGTTTTTTTCTATCGATGAATATAAATAATATAAAAATATATATTAAAAAAATATTGAGGGAAATATTCTTTTTATTTTGAAAAATATTTTGAAAGTCCTTTTCATTAAAAATAAATTTTCAAAACTATTTATTTTAGAATTAAACTTTTCAACATGAAGTGTAATCGTCATATAAATAAGGGTGGGTAAATCCATACATGCCATAAAAGGTAAAAATAAAATTCCTTTTCTAAGGTAAAAAGGTTAGAAAAGTTCCTTATTCAGAAAGCGGAAAGAAGATTTCTTTGAAACAAATTTTAAAATAAAAATGGGTAAAATTGATTTAATAAATCATATTGGAAAGTGTAAAACACATTTTGAAATCCTTCTTAGAGAACTAGGTTTTTATAAGAAAACAGGTTCTCCAACCAAAGATATAAATGAAATGTGGTTTTATTAAAAACATTTTTTAAACATTTTGAGTAAAAAAGAGTGAAAAATGGTAATAATAATTGAAAAATGTCATGAATAAATATATTATAGTAAAATTAAATGGTTTATTAAATTACAATCAAATAATTTTCTTTAATGTAAACTCAAGTGTAAATAATCTCGAATAAAATGAGATTGTAAAGTAAACCTTTTAAAAGACCATAATGTTGAAGTGAGAATAAATCAAAAAATAGATTATGTGTATAAACTATAAATACACATAAAATGAGTGTAAATAATATAATATATAGAAATAATTTATTATACACATAATCTTAAATATTAACGACAATGAGGAAGTAATCTGACCCAATGAAAAGGAATTAGGTTATGAAATTCATTACAAATTGGTAATTATTAAGTAAAAAACCCCTAGATGAGATAATTAAAAGTAAAACCATATATACCATGAATATAAAAGGATTAATTATATAATATATCAAAAGGATTAGTAGATACAACACACAAAATAAGTAAGTGATGAATACGACATTTATCTCACAGATGTAAAAGTGAGATGAAAATCCCTTACCTTGATTTTCCTTTCTGGTGAACATACTATAACATCATGTATAATGTTTTTAAGCATTTCAATGACTATAAAATATCCATAATAATATTTATAATATCATATATTAATTTCTTAAAATATCTTATTACACATTTGTTAACAATCATTCATTATTTTCACTATTTTAGGTGTTAATTGCCTATTTTTTCGAGTATGTTTTGACTTGTTATTTTTTTTATTATTATGTCGATGGTGATTTAATAATATCCCGGATGTAATACATAATTTTAATATCATATATATTCAGTATTTATATGTTTATAATAATCCATAAGTTTTAAGATAGGAAATGAAATGCACCTTTCATGGAGATGACTGGCCGTATGTACGCATGAATGCTACTTCCATTTATTTGTTACATTTAAAAGAATAAACAGTAATATATATATATATTATAATTAAAATAATTTATTTATTTCATATATGTAACTTAGGTTTATTAAAACCATCCTTTATACATTCTATGTATAGCGTGAACAAATCACATCTCTTTGAGGAGGTGGTAGTCCACACTTTCGCAAACGATGTAATCAATTTCTTCAAAATGGAAAGAATGAAGGTAAGTGTTATATAAAAATTATATAAGTATTAAGAAAAAAATAAATATCACATATATCATTGAAAAAAGAGTGTCCATAATAATACCAACCATGAGAGGTGGTAAAAGAAAAATGAACAATCATCGTTTTGCAATGTGATAGTCCCCCACACACACTAATAGTAAGTTCATTACCCATTAGATAGAAGTTTGTATAAGTGTATGAAAAATATTAAAATAAAAACATATCAGTATATTTTTTACACTTATGTTATTATATAATCATGTAATTAGATGATTTTAGGGGGTGGATAAGGTCAATAAAACAAAAGGGCTTGTGGAAGGATGATACCTATTTTTCAAGTCATTCCTTTTGGTTTACACCAAAAAACTTCCTTGGTTGGATTTTTTCCCAAGTTGAGGATTATAGTTTTAGGGGAGTTATGTTGGGAGATTATTTGAGAATTTTTTTATGAGAATTTTTTTTGAGATGTGTGAGTAAGTAGGAGGGGTGAGTAACTTTTTTTATAGTGGAGGAGGAGTGACATTCTTGTATATTTTTGAAAAGGGAATTCCACCCACATGTTTCCCATTTAAAGTGGATCCAATACTGAAAATATTAGATATATGTGAGTATAGGTTCTAAATACATCCATACAATGGATTTTGGACAAGTTTATAGGTCGTTTTGGTGCTTATGTTTAAGGGTTAGTCTTTTGTTATTGTAACACCCCAATCTTCCACGGAACGCTTCTCTTTGAATAATACAGTAGCGTGTGTTGTACGCAACTTCGAGTTCTAACACACACAACAACCAATAAAACTAGTCATTATGAATAGTAATACCCACTTTTTGAAATCTTATAAATTTTATCTTTCAAAATGGACTTTATTTTGGGATTCGTAATATCGAAATTAGCTTAGGGTGAATTTTTGGTATTTTTCTGAAAACTTACAATTTTTGATGAATAGTGAAAAACACTGAGTTATAGTTTAAAACCGAATTTTTATTTAAATAAGTATTTATTTTATTTAAATTTATTTTAGGTCAAAATAGATACATAATACCTATATAAGTTCAATGTAATTCATTGGAGCCAATTTAAAATAATTTTAGATATATAAAAAGTTTATTTAACTTTTCACCGTCTTTTACCCATCTCTTAGGAGAATTTTCAAATTCACATAAAAATTAATTTTCCCACTTCTGTGAGTGGAATTTCGAAAATCTGAGATACACGGTTAATATCAAGGGGTAAAATGTGGTTCAATAAGATAAAAATAATTTTTGATGAATAGTAACTTTTTACTTTCATTTACCACAGTTAAATGTAAATAGGTTAATTAAGGGTAAAAATGATATTATTATTACCCTAAAACAAGTCCTAATTCTATTGGATAAGTATAATTCGACCAAAAACAACCTTAGGAATAAAATATGAACCTCATTGGTCCACTTGGATTAGATTAGGACATTTATTATTATTTAATTCCAAGAAGAGTTAAAAGAGTTAAAATCAAAGTTTAATAATTAAAAAAAATTTAATATAGGGTTATACAAAAGATAAATTCGATTATAAATATTCATTAGAAATATAAAAATATTTCCCACATAATGGTATTTTATTTATAATTTTTAGACATTAAATAATTTAATTTATTTATGACACAATGCTGATGCATTATTTACCTTATTAGTGAAATATTAAAATAATTAATATTATAAATACCCAAATAAATATAATTTGACACTTTTAATGAATTACAAGAATTTTATAGGTTAATATAAAATGTTAGGGTTTATTAAATGAATTATTTTTTAAGTTAAAATTCTGTTATTAATTTTGAAAAAACAAAATAACAAATATTGTCAAAATTGACATAAAAGAGTTTTTAAAATAAATATTATATTATTAATTGATATTAAATTCCTAAAAATCTAAGGTTCATCCAAGACACTTATATAATGATAGGTGTATAATTAATGAACCACTTGGGGTTCTATTGGAAGTATATAGTAAGTTTATTAACTATATAATATAAAAATACAAAGAGACATGGTAAATGTTAAACTATTTAACTAAGAGTTAAATATAAATGATAAGGTTAATATAGTGACCCAACATGTATAAAATCTATTGGTTGCAATGATTTAGACCCATACCTAACTTAGCCTAGAAATAAGTCACTTTTGAGGCATTATAAACTGAATATGAATTTATTATAAAATAATATTTCTAGCTTTTCCTATGGTTCCCCTCACCCCTCTTATAAAAGGGAACTCCCCCTTCTCTAAATTTCACACCTTCAAAGCCTTTTGGCTCAGCCAAACCCTGCCCAAATATCCTCTCCGCTTCCCTCAATTAAACATATAGGCCTTATTTTGATCGGAAATCCAACCTAAGGATCCCTTTTGAACAAATCAAAATAAAGAACCCGAAGAAGAGGTAATGTTTTCACCACCCTCTTTCAAGTTATTTTATTCTTCCACTTCTTCTTTCATTGTTATTTATATTCTAAAACAATAACTCCAATATCTTCTATATACTGTGATGTTATTATAAATATGGTACAACCAAATTCAGTATTATATCCATCCTTTGAATGAAATGTCACCATACGTGCGTACGTACGACTTACCGTCTCTATGTCGTGGTGTAATTGATATTCAATACATTATTATTTGGATGGGTATAATAATGATGTTTAATTCATATAAATAATAAATATAACATGATAATTATTCTGTATATATGATACACCATCCAATTATATATTATTTTAATATCAAAAGAATGATATTATCGCTCGTGCGTACGTACGAACAACTGTCTCCACGAACGCGATGAGATTCATTCCCCATCGTATCCATTCGAGATTAATTTTCATTTGATGATTAAAAATAATGTTTAAGGACTTCATATCATTATGGATATGAATAAGATAAAACCTATGGATAAAAAACATGACTTATGTAACAAAACATATAAAAGAAAATGAGTAAGTGAACAACCGAAACAACGATAATACTAAAATATTATAAACAAAGCAATATTAAAAGATCATATATGATATAATATTTATGTATATGATTCTTGTATAATTTAATAACAATGATTTATCCATTATACATGAGGTTAACCCACCCTATACCAAGGAAAATTACAAGGTAAGGGTTTATTTCACAATCTCTACAATATGTGAGGTTGTTTATATGTAATTATCTACCGGGACCTCTTTATCATCCACATCCATGTTTCTTAAAAATTTATTTCAAAACATTCTTACTATTTTATAGACTATGTGTTAAAGTCATTTATACCCTTCTTTTACTTTTATAACATGTTTATAAAGGAATCTTTTCGTCGTTTTCCAAATAAGGCCCTTTTTAACCTTTTCGACAGAATCAAGGTAAGAATGTCTTTTTTTAACGTATACGGTGGGTGAGACTATTTTATGCCATTATAAAATCATCTAAGCTTCCCTTACAAGCTTATAAGAATATTTTCAAATTGAAAATTTTAATTATGTGGCTTTTAAATGAGTTTAAAAAAGGGATATTTCTCTTAAATAGTTTTGATTTCACCTATTTTAACATCCTTTGATGGATTTTAAGCTTATTTGAAGTTTATTTATTATGATACAAAACTTACATATTTTATTGAAGGTTTTGTGATATGTTTGACTGTGGATGTGTTATTTTTATACCATTCATGTTTTATGGAGAAAGTATTAACATTTCATATGCTAGTTTTAATACGAATGTTTATGTTATGTTTAAACCTGTTCATTTGAGGAATGCATTGGACTTAATAAGTGACGGGTGGAGCTCGCTATAGCTCCTCGATTCATCGGTAGGTATCATGAGACAAACTAGTGTCTTGGAACAAGGCCTTGACAAAATCTTATTTGTAGTCTTGGCATAAGGCCTTGACTATGTGGTTATGGTAGTCTGGCATTATTCATTCCATCATTATGAAAGTGGTTATTGATATTGCATGTGATTATTCGACTAGTAGAATATCCATGTGAATAAGTAAATGGAATTATTTCATTTTATCTTTTCCATATTATGCTGAAGTTCATGTTTAAAAGGATTTTGTTTTAGTTATATATTTCCTTAAGTGTTTATGTTTATTTATGAAAGTTTCCTCTATATTGTTATCCGACTGAGAATCTGAGCTCACCCCTTTAAATGTTTTATTTTTCCCAGGATGTGAATATGTATTTTATAAATGACCTGTAGGGATAATATGAGGGGATATGAAGAAAAGATGTTGTTTTAGTTTTTTTCACTTTATGATGTAATGTAAAACTTATGAATATATCTAGTGCTTCCAAGGCTACTAAACTAATAGTTCTTTCGAGACTTGATCTTTTGTGATCATGCCAATATTATGTAATAATGCACCAACTCAGGGTAACTGGGGTCGAGGCATTACATTTGGTATCAGGGGAAGTTTAGTACAAACCTTGGAATCTAGATTTATATAAACTCTGATTAGAGCACATAGACCTAAGATGGACTTTGAGGATTAGTATATAATAACTTCCTAGAATTTTGGAATTGTAGATATTTTGTGAGTTTTCCAAGAAATAAATCCCTGTCTGGATACAAGTAGGTAGAGGCGGATCTGGCACAGATGTACCTATGGGTAAAACCCAAAAACACCGCTTTGAGCTAGACTCGAATGAGAACTGGTGCACGACAACGGGCCTTGCTGCACTCTTGGTTACAACACTCCCGAGGGTTATGCTTAGGATAATTATCATTTTCTTTAAAAACCATTATGAACGGTTTATGAGTATATACTTTTTCAAAGAAAACATTTTTTTATGATTATGGGTTATATCCATAAATAGTTCAATTTATGTTAAGTGTTTTACAAGTTTGAATTTATGTATTGTGATTCATAAACTAATCTAGTGTATGCCATTGTTTAGAAATGGCGCCTAGTGGAAGAAATGGAAACCGTATCAATACATGCACTCCATGTAGGGATTTCCCTTCTGCTCAAGATAATTATAGTGGAGCTGGTGATACAATTGGTGCTGATCATCTTATCACCATACTGGGACAACTCACTCAGGTTATGAATAATAGCCTTACCCGTATGGAGCACCCAAATCCACAACGTGGAGGATCAATGCTAGATCGCTTCATGAGGTAACAACCACCGACATTCAATGGGAGTACAATTACATTTGTGGCTGAGCAATGGATAAATTCCTTATATAATATATTCCACGCTTTGCGGAGTAGCGAAAGGGAAAAAGTTTACATGATAGTTTACCGCCTAACTAGAGATGCTGATCAATGGTGGCCATTGATTCAAAACACAAAGGAAGATGATGAAGTATAAAATATGTAATGGAGGAAGTTCAAAGAGTTTTTCTTATAAAAATACTTTCCTCATGACCATCGAGAAGATATGGAAAGACAATTTCTGAGTCTAAGGAAAAAGGAGGACGAGAATGTTGCAAAGTATGAGTCTAACTTTACAAGGTTAGCAAGGCATGATACAGATTATATACATAACCCAAGAAGTAATATTGATCATTTCTTTGATGGGTTAAAACCATTTCTATGTCTATCATTAGTCTCACAATCCTTCTTTTCGTACGAAGATATTTTCTCATGTGCTATCAAGATAGAAAAGGAATTTTCTAAGTCTTATGAATTTAAAGCAAAGAAAGAGAATAAGAGATCTGTTGATCACTCTGAGAATGGAAATAAGGGGAAGAAGGGAAAAGTTGAATATCTATCCTGCAGTAAATGTGGGAAGAAACACCCTGGTACATGCTTAAAGGGAATGGGAGTCTGTTACAAGTGTGGTGAAAAAGGCCACCAAGATCGTGATTGCAAGGGGAAGAAAGAAGATACCAATGTTCAATACTAAAATTTCATGGAGATGGGACATTATGCAAATGAATTTCCTAAGCATTAGGGAAACGTACCTCAGAAAAGGACAAGGGATCAAGGACAAGCTTATGCTATCACTACCGCTGAGGTAGAAGCTCTGAAAGATGTGGTGGCAGGGAATTTAATGGTTTCCTCAAGTTTAGACAATACTTTATTTGATTCTGGATCATCAAATTGTTTCATATCTTCCCAGTTTTCTAAGAAAATTAGAAATTTCCAATTTGATTTAACAAGGTAGTTGTCAGTTAAAACTCCTAAGGGAAGTATCATCGCAACAAAGTTTTGTGAATCCGTTCCCATTAGAGCATATAAATGTTCTTTATCTGCTGATCTCATCGTAATACATATGATTGAGTTTGATATAATCCTCGGTATGGATTGGATTTCGGACCATGATGCGAATATTTATTGTAAGAAGAACAAGGTTACAATTTTTTATGACGATGATAAAGAAAACCTTATCTTTAGAGAAGAATCGTCACCACTAGATTTTTATCTAGATCCACCCCCATTAGCTCAACTAAATTCAATTATCAGGGAGGAAGAGAATGAAATAACTATGGGTGAGGAAAGGAATTTTCAAATAGAGGATGTACCTATTGTGAAAGAATATGTAGATGTGTTTCCGGAAGATTTACCTGGACATCCTTCAAAACAAGAAATTGAGTTTTCCAATGATTTAATTCCTGGTTCAAGGCCTATATCAAAGACCCCTTATAGAATGGCCATTGTGGAATTAGTTGAACTAAAGAAACAACTAGAGGAATTGATTAATAAGGAATTTATTGTCCCTAGTGTTTCTCCATGAGGAGCCCCTGTCCTTTTTTTTAAGAAGAAAGATGGATCTATGAGGTTATGTATCGACTATAGGGAGATCAATGCTATAGCAATAAAGAAAAAGTATCCCCTACCTCGCATTGATGATTTATTTGAAAAACTTCTTGAAGATCAATACTTTTCAAAGATTATCCTTCGATCTAGATACCATCGGTTGTGTGTAAAGAAAGAAGACATTCCGAAGACAGCATTTTGAACCAGGTACGGGCATTACGAGTTTACAATAATGCCTTTTGGATTGACTAATGCACCCTCTGTTTTCATGGATCTAATGAATAGAGTTTTCAAGGAATATATTGATAACTTTGTAGTGGTATTTATTGATTATATATTGGTATACTCAAAAATCTATGAAGATCATGAAAATCACTTGCGCATTTTCCTGAAGACTCTAAGAAGACATGAATTATATGGGAAGTTTAGAAAGTGTGAATTATGGCTTCAGGATATTTCTTTTCTTGGAAATATTGTCTCTAAGGATGGAATTTCCGTTGATCCTTCTAAGACCAAGGCAATCCAAGAATGGCTAGCACCAACGAGTATAACTAAGGTACGCGGTTTTTTTGGTTTAGCAAGTTATTGTTGATGTTTCGTCCAGATTTTTTCCCGATTGGCTAACCCATTAACGAAGCTCGCATGAAAAGGGGTTAAATTTGTTTGGACAAAAGAGTGTGAAGAATGTTTTGAAGAACTGAAGAGAATATTAGTCAATGATCCTATATTGACTCTACCATCGGGGAATGATGGGTTCGTTATTTATAGTGATGCATCGAGGAAAGGACTTGGTTGTGTCCTTATGCAGAATGATAGAGTTATTTCCTATGCATCACGACAGCTGAAAATTAATGAGAAAAACTATCCTACTCATGATCTTGAGTTAGCTGCTGTAATATTTTGTTTGAAGATACGAAGACATTATCTCTATGGTGAAAAATGTGAGATATATACCGATCACAGGAGTTTCAAGTACATTTTCTCACAGAAATAACTCAACATGAGGAAAAGGAGATGGCTTGAATTACTCAAGGACTATGATTTCACGATACACTACCACCCGGGGAAGGAAAATAATGTGGCAGATGCTTTGAGAAGAAATGATCATGGAGTTTTGAACAAAATGAGAGTTGAAAGGGATCCAATTTTCATGGATCTAGTAAAGTTGGATATGGGAATAACCATGGAAGGTGAAACATTGATACTTTTTCAAATGGTTTCAAAACCATCTTTACTAGAAAGGATAAGACTTCTCAGACTGATGATGAAGAATTTCAAAAGAAGATTAAAGCTGTGAATGATGGGAGATTGAGTGACTTTGTGTATGAAGATGGAATTTTGAAATTTGGGAAGAGACTTTGTGTTCCCGATATACCTGATCTAAAAAGGGAATTGTTGGACGATGCTCACAGTTCCAATTTTTCTATACACCCTGGGAGCACCAAAATGTGTAGATATTTGAAGGAACATTTTTAGTGGGACAACATGAAGAGGGAGATTTCTGATTTTGTGTCAAGATGTATGGCTTGTCAACAAGTGAAAGCTAGAAGGCAACACCCTGGAGGAGTTATGCAACCTCTTCCCATACCTGAGTGGAAATGGGGTAATATTATGATGGACTTGGTCATGGGTCTACCAAAGACTCCTAGAAGGAATGATGAAATATGGGTCATTGTTGATCATCTTACCAAGTGAGCACATTTTCTTGCTATAATAGAAGATCTACCACTTGAACATCTAGCAAGACTATATATTAATGAAGTTGTGAGACTTCATGGAGTACCCCTATCGATTGTTTATGATTGTGATCCCCATTTTACTTCAAGATTCTAGAAAAGTCTTGAGAAATCCCTGGATACTAAACTTTGTTTGAGCACTGCCTACCACCCCCAAACTGATGGACAATCAGAACGGACTATTCAAACCTTAGAAGACATGTTGAGATTGTAGAGACCCTAAGCTTGACTTACATGGACATTACATTACATTTGCGGAATACTTAGTACATAACAAAAAACACACACACAAGGATCGTAATAGTTTAGTGTCTTTGGAAACTCGGAATATAATCTTCTAATCCTGGTGAAAGATCTTCAACATCTCCCATAAAGATATTCCATTTTTTTATACCTAAAACCTTTCTTTATATCCTGGGGAAAAGAAAACATAAAAGGGTGAGCTCAAATGCTCAGTAAGGGTATACAAAAGAAATATCAATCACATCATATACATAAGAACATAACTTTTGGAAATCTTAACCTGTAAAAGAGATCATAAATTCATAACATGGGATAAATCATGGCAGTGAAATGTAATCACAATAATCATAACTTAAAACATGAAACTTTGTGGCATACACACATAATCATAGAGAATCATTTCTTGTTAGTCAAGACTCATTGCCAAGAATATCTTAGTGGACAAAGTCCCTTTCTGAATCGAGTAACCCTCGTTTCAGTCCTGTTTCACTGAACCGGTATAACCTACCATTCCAGCCATGTCTATCTCATGAGATATAAAATCTTTACCCAATGCATTGGAGGGAGATATAGGTCCCACCCATCTTATAATGAATCCTTTCTTATGTGTGCCACATAATCATAAACCATACATCATAGCGTAACCCATGTAATAAAAATGGGATTCTTAAACAACATGACATCATAAAACAATTCATATACGATAAAGGAATTCATAAAAATATTTCCATCACAACATAATCAAACCAATGTAATAATAGGGATAAAAACAGAACCCTTTTATTATCTTAGATGGAAAATAATTTTGATAAAATACTTGAACTCCATTCTTGAGGAAAATATCCTTTCTACTTCAAAAACATTTTTCCTTTCATAACATGACATACGACTTTAAAATAAAAGAAGTTGATTAAAAATAAACTTGAAAACTTGTAAAGGAAGTTTCTTGGAAATAATGTTTTAGAAATCCATTCAAGCCGTATAAGTAAAAAAAAACATTCTTCGTACTTTTGTCGGAAAAGTCAAAAAGTACCTCGTACGAAAAAAACGACAAAAGATTCCTTTCATATTCTTTACTAAAAACTCACCGAAGGGTAAAATTGGATTTAAAATATTGTAAGTGGATGAAAACAATATTACATATTGAGGGAACATGGATGTGGATGATAAAATACACCCCAGTAAATACTTACGAATAAACAATCTCGGATAAAAATGAGATTGTGATATTTCCCTTACCTTAGGTCCGATTTGCTTTGTATATGTCCGAAGCTCCTGTATAATGGTTTAAATAATGTTATTGACTTATTTCAGAATCATACATATTGATATGATGTCATATATGGTCATATTCTTAGCTTCTTGTTAGTAATATTTCATTGTTACTTGTTACTCGGGTCCTTATTGCCTTTTGTTCTTATGCGTGTTTTGCCGAATAAATTCTTATTCTTCTTTTAAGGTTATAGATACCTTATATCCAGAATGGTATTAGTGTAACATATATCATATTTATTCATTCAATTCATTTATATAATTACTATGTAATGATGATCATGTAGAACGAGTCGCATCACATCGTGGAGACGGTATTCCGTACGTACGCACGAGTGATGATATCGTTCTTATGATCGTGGAACTGTATTGGAGTATATATATATTATTTCAGTATCAATATTACTTTATAATAATCATAAATAGTTTCTCATTACACCATTATACCCATCCTTGTAAGGTGATGGTGGAAAATAGATTACACCACGGCGTGGAGACGGTATTCCGTACGTACGCACGCGCGGTGATTTCATTTTTCCGTAGGATGGATAGAAGGTGAATTAGGGTTGTTTCATATTTATAATAACATATCAGTATGTAAGTAATACTGATGTTATTACTTTATCATGAAACAACTAAATAAGAAGAAGTTGAAGAAGAACGAAATTGAAAAGATCGGTAATGGATATTACCTCTTCTTTGGAACGCCTCTTTGAATCCTCCACTTAGGGAACTAAGATTGGTCTTTGAAGAAGACCAGGACCTCTAGGATTATTCTAGGGAAGTGGAGAGGAGAAAATGGCAGAGGTTGGCCGAGCTTGAGTGCTCAAATTGGTGTGAGGAGGAGGGGGAGGAGGTGTCCTTTTATAAGGGAGGAGAGGGGCACCTTAGGAATACCTCAAAATATTATTTTATATTAAAGTCAAAATCGGTTTATAATGGTTCCAAAGGGTCTTATTTCGAAGTTAAAGTGGGGATGGGTCGAAATCCTATCAACCAATAAGATTTAGACAAGTTTAGGTTATTATTTTAACCTTATCAATTAGATTTAACTCTAAGTTAAATAATTTAACTTTTACCGTGACTTTTTGTTTTCTTACACTATATGGTTAATAAACTTACTATAACATGCCAAACGAACCCCAGGTTGTTTATTATTGATATATATATCCTTATCTAAGTCATTTGGCCGAACCTTGGATTTCTATGAATAAAATAACAATTAATAATATAATATTTGATTTAAAAACTATTTTGTGTCAATTTTGACACTATTTGATATATGATTTTTGTGAAAGTCATAATAGAATTATATGTTCAAACCAAGTTGATTAAATCAACACTAATATATCATAGTAACCTAGAAAATTAGTGGAATTCATAAAAAGTCTCAAATTACATTTATTTTAGCATTTATAACATCAATTATGTTAACATTTCCTTAAAAGGGTAATTATTGCATCATCGTTGTGTCATAAATAAACTAATTTATTTAAAGTATAAAAATTATAAATAAAATATCATTATGTAGGAAATCTTTTTATCTTTCTAGTGAATATTTATAGTCGAATTTATCTTATGTGTAACCTCATATTAAAAATGTTTTAGTTATTAAACTTTGATTTTAACTATTTTAACTATTCATTAAATAAAATAATATTAAATGTCATAATCTAATCCAAGTGAACCTAAATGGTCCTATTATATTCATAAGGTTGTTTTTGGTCGAATTACACTTATCCAATAGAATTATTACATGTGTTAGGGTAATAGTAATATCATATTTACCCTTAGTTACCCTATTTACTATTAACCGTGGTAAAAAAAAGTAAAAAGTTACTATTCACCAAAAATTATTTTCATATCATTGAACCACATTTTAGTCCTTGATATTAACCGTGTCTGTTGGATTTTCGAAATTCCATTCACAGAATCGGTAAAATTAAGTTTTATGCAAAATTCAGTTTTTAACCTACCACTTAGTGGTTTCACTATTTATCAAAAATTGAAAGTTTTCAGAAAAGTACCAAAATTTCACCTTAGACTATAATTGATATTCCGAATTCAAAAATGATTTCTATTTTAAAAAATTTCCAACATATAAGTTGAATTAATTAATTTTATAATTAATTTCCGTTGTCACAACAAATAGCGTTTTTTAAGAGATAATAACTATCAAAAGATTGAAACTTGTTTATAACTGGTTTAAATGTGAAATGACATCCAATTTCCAACATTGTATTAAATTGTAAAAATATATTCTAAATATACTTTAAAACCACTCAAATTAATAATTTATCACTACTAATTATTTCGATTAAAAAAGTTGTTTTTAATTAAAATTTAGTAATTTTCACTATTCATCAGAATATGAAAGTTATCCGAAAAGTACCAAAATTTCACCTTAGGCTAAATTCAATACTCCGAATCCATAAATGAAGTGCATTTTGAAAAAGTAAAATTTATAAAATTTCAAAAAGTGGTTATTACTATTCATAACGACTAGTTTTAATAATATTTTAAGAGCATATTGTTGTTTAGTGAAACTCGTTATTGCGTACTACACACGCTATCAAGGAAGGTCGTGATTGCGTGTAATGAAAGGCAAGTCAAGGATGCGTGTTGTGCAAGATCCTTTTGGTGTAGCGTACAACACAAGACATTAATGAAATTAAAAAGAATATTTTTCATAAAATTTCGGGGTGTTACATTCTACCCCCCTTAAAATGAATTTCGCCCTCGAAATTCGTCGGGGATATAAATGGTTTACTATTTGAAAGTTTCTTTAATCGAAACCCACATCATAAAATGGAATACCAAAACCAATCTTTAAAAACGAAAGTATGAAATGTAACGGTTACCCAAATAAACTAATCACTGGGTTTCCACATAGGTGAAAATATAGATATGGAAGAGAAATCTAACCATCATGTTCTGATGGAGAGTGGTAGAGAACATGGCTATGGAAAAGCCAGCAATCACAAATCCATAAATTTGTGACGATCTAAGGTACCATCTGATTAATCAGATATAAGAGCACTAGGACAACATTTTTGGTTTTCAAGATCATTTCCCTAAAGTTGAAGAATTTGAATTAGAATAAATACTTACTTTATTTTGGTACAATCTCACTATTGTTCGCACCTTGAACAATTTCTACTTCATCTCTTAAATAAATGAAGTTGAATTTGTTATTCGTGAAGTGTTAGCAGATCATGTGATAGAATGACGGGTCATTCCATCTGTCTCAAACAAAATGTTAGCAAAAGTTATTAAATATACATAAGTCATTCTATAGTGAGATTAATCATATATGGTTCCTAAAATGGACTTATACTTCATATATCATACTACTTAATATAATAAAACTAGTTTCTACTAAACAGGGACTTCCTGTAGGCCAGTGGTAGGCGATAAAGGCCAGTCGCACTTCGGTTGTGGGTTCGATTCCCACATCCTTGTCCGACGCGATGGGCTGTCGCCCGTCCTGCAGGTTGTCCTTTTTCTAAAACTATATTACTATAACATCCCATCAATAATATCGAAAATCTTCTATCCTTAAACAATACTAACTTATGTCCAACATAACCCATTCTAATCTTTAGGCTTATCCATAATACTGCAGTCCACTCTCATAATATAGTGAAAACGATTACCAGAGATTCAATAGTGTCGTTGATCCCCATATATCATAAGATATGTCTTGTTGGTCACATTCCAAACATTCAAAGGCCTTAATCATGTATTCTATTGAATACCCATTGAACCTTAGTGAAAACATGAATGCAGTTAAAAGTTAACTCTTTCTACACACCAAAATCCTCAAAATTCTATATACTCAAACCATGATATCACTTAGTCCTTATATCAATCATGAGCTCATGAATACTGTTAAACATTTCATTTTCTCATTTTCCCTTCATTATGTGCATATCATCTTATTTCCAAAAATATCTCAATCACTTTGAATACCACATTAGACCAATACATAGATATTCCAATACTCCATGATACAACATTATTTTGGAATCCCATTACATAAAAACTTAATCATTCCACCACATCGTTGTCATATTCAACATCGCCAATTGTGATTGCATGTGACTTCCCTTTGTCCTTTGCCTTAAGTTGTTGCTCATGTCGATCATCAATAACCCTTGGATTAGGGCATTTATTGGCATAATGTCTCATCTCCTTGCACTTGAAGCATTGAAGTGTTGGTGGTGAGTTCTCTGCAGTGTTTGCTTTATTAACATCATTAGAAACCCTTTTTCCATTACTTCGACACTCAGCTGCTCGATGACCTTCTTTTCCACACTTAAAACATTTTCTAGTCCCTTTAAGACAATCTCCACCATGTTTCTTTCCACACTTTGTGCATAAGGAAACATTCATCTTCTTTTCACCATTATTCTGAGATTTCTCCTTGAACTCCATCTTTCGTTTCTTGTCAAAACCATGAGATGGATATGTAACACCAACTTCCATTTCTACCTTGATAGCACAACGCACAATTTCTTCATAGCTACTATAGTCTCTTATAGCTAATGCCCTTCGAAGACTTAGTTTTAGGCCACTGAAAAATCGATCAACTTTACTTTCAGGTTGGATGATAATGCTAGATGCATACCTTGCAAGTCTTGTAAAATTTGATTCGTATATACCAACAGATTCATCATCCTTCTGCTTCAGCTCAAGAAACTCCTTTTCCATCTTTGTTCGAAGAATACGAGGGAAGTACTTACTGAAAAACAAGTTCTTGAACTCGTCCCATTCTATGGACTCAATTTCATCTCTTGGCCTCGTATTCTTGATAAGATTCCACCATTGATCAGCTTCACCTTCCAAACGATATACTGCTAAGATGAATTTATCATGTTCAGAACATTGAAGAACTGAAAATATCTTTTCAGTAGTACTGATCCATTGTTCAGCAACAAGTGGATCAGAAGACCCACTGAAAGAAGGTGGGCGTTGCCTCATGAAGGACTCAATAGAATATTGTTCCCTTCTCTGCTCATTTGGAAGTCCAGAATGATTCATAGCTTGTGTAAGTATAGCAATAAGATTTTTCACTCCATCTCCCATAACATTTGTTTGTTCAGGAGGACAATCATTGCATTTTCCATTGCATTGATCAACACGGTTCCTTCGGGTTCCATCCATCGTCTAAAACCCAAAAAGAATAGTGTGAGAGGAAAAAATCATGCTAGGGAAAACAACATAATAAAGGGGGAGTACCTTCAATATCTAACATCTTAGGTTTAATTCTATGATCTTTAGCGTAATTATAGTACTATAACCTATACGTATACTTAACCTTAGAGACATCCCTAGACACACCTTAGAAATATCTCTAGGGATCTCACTAAAGTTCTCGCATCCTAGTTTCCAAAGGTTGACTAAACCTTTCCTCTGATACCAACTGTAGAGACCCTAAGCTTGACTTACATGGACATTACATTACATTTTCGGAATACTTAGTACATAACAAAAAACACACACACAAGGATCGTAATAGTTTAGTGTCTTTGGAAACTCAGAATATAATCTTCTAATCCTGGTGAAAGATCTTCAACATCTCCCATAAAGATCTTCTATTTTTTTATACCTAAAACCTTTATTTATATCCTGGGGAAAAGAAAACATAAAAGGGTGAGCTCAAATGCTCAGTAAGGGTATACAAAAGAAATATCAATCACATCATATACATAAGAACATAACTTTTAGAAATCTTAACCTGTAAAAGAGATCATAAATTCATAACATGGGATAAATCATGGCAGTGAAATGTAATCACAATAATCATAACTTAAAACATGAAACTTTGTGGCATACACACATAATCATAGAGAATCATTTCTTGTTAGTCAAGACTCATTGCCAAGACTATCTTAGTGGACAAAGTCCCTTTCTGAATCGAGTAACCCTCGTTTCAGTCCTGTTTCACTGAACAGGTATAACCTACCATTCCAGCCATGTCTATCTCATGAGATATAAAATCTTTACCCAATGAATTGGAGGGAGATATAGGTCCCACCCATCTTATAATGAATCTTTTCTTATGTGTCCCACATAATCATAAACCATACATCATAGCGTAACCCATGTAATAAAAATGGGATTCTTAAACAACATGACATCATAAAACAATTCATATACGATAAAGGAATTCATAAAAATATTTCCATCACAACATAATCAAACCAATGTAATAATAGGGATAAAAACAGAACCCTTTTATTATCTAAGATGGAAAATAATTTTGATAAAATACTTGAACTCCATTCTTGAGGAAAATATCCTTTCTACTTCAAAAACATTTTTTCCTTTCATAACATGACATACGACTTTAAAATAAAAGAAGTTGATTAAAAATAAACTTGAAAACTTGTAAAGGAAGTTTCTTGGAAATAATGTTTTAAAAATCCATTCAAGCCGTATAAGTAAAAAAACATTCTTCGTACTTTTGTCGGAAAAGTCAAAAAGTACCTCGTACGAAAAAAACGACAAAAGATTCCTTTCATATTCTTTACTAAAAACTCACCGAAGGGTAAAATTGGATTTAAACTATTGTAAGTGGATGAAAACAATATTACATATTGAGGGAACATGGATGTGGATGATAAAATACACCCCAGTAAATACTTACGAATAAACAATCTCAGATAAAAATGAGATTGTGATATTTCCCTTACCTTAGGTCCGATTTGCTTTGTATGTGTCCGAAGCTCCTGTATAATGTTTTAAATAATGTTATTGACTTATTTCAGAATCATAAATATTGATATGATGTCATATATGGTCATATTCTTAGCTTCTTGTTAGTAATATTTCATTGTTACTTGTTACTCGGGTCCTTATTGCCTTTTGTTCTTATGCGTGTTTTGCCGAATAAATTCTTATTCTTCTTTTAAGGTTATAGATACCTTATATCCAGAATGGTATTAGTGTAACATATATCATATTTATTCATTCAATTCATTTATATAATTACTATGTAATGATGATCATGTAGAACGAGTCGCATCACATCGTGGAGACGGTATTCCGTACGTACGCACGAGTGATGATATCGTTCTTATGATCGTGGAACTGTATTGGAGTATATATATATTATTTCAGTATCAATATTACTTTATAATAATCATAAATAGTTTCTCATTACACCATTATACCCATCCTTGTAAGGTGATGGTGTAAAATAGATTACACCACGGCGTGGAGACGGTATTTCGTACGTACGCACGCGCGGTGATTTCATTTTTCCGTAGGATGGATAGAAGGTGAATTAGGGTTGTTTCATATTTATAATAACATATCAGTATGTAAGTAATACTGATGTTATTACTTTATCATGAAACAACTAAAGAAGAAGAAGTTGAAGAAGAACCAAATTGAAAAGATCGATAATGGATATTACCTCTTATTTGGAACGCCTCTTTGAATCCTCCACTTAGGGAACTAAGATTGGTCTTTGAAGAAGACCAGGACCTATAGGATTATTATAGGGAAGTGGAGAGGAGAAAATGGCAGGGGTTGGCCGATCTTGAGTGCTCAAATTGGTGTGAGGAGGAGGGGGAGGAGGTGTCCTTTTATAAGGGAGGAGAGGGGCACCTTAGGAATACCTCAAAATATTATTTTATATTAAAGTCAAAATCGGTTTATAATGGTTCCAAAGGGTCTTATTTCGAAGTTAAAGTGGGGATGGGTCTAAATCCTATCAACCAATAAGATTTAGACAAGTTTAGGTTATTATTTTAACCTTATCAATTAGATTTAACTCTAAGTTAAATAATTTAACTTTTACCGTGACTTTTTGTTTTCTTACACTATATGGTTAATACACTTACTATAACATGCCAAACGAACCCCAAGTTGTTTATTATTGATATATATATCCTTATCTAAGTCATTTGGCCGAACCTTATATTTTTAGGAATAAAATAACAATTAATAATATAATATTTGATTTAAAAACTATTTTGTGTCAATTTTGACACTATTTGATATATGATTTTTGTGAAAGTCATAACAGAATTATATGTTCGAACCAAGTTTATTAAATCAACACTAATATATCATAGTAACCTAGAAAATTAGTGGAATTCATAAAAAGTCTCAAATTACATTTATTTGAGCATTTATAACATCAATTATGTTAACATTTCTTTAAAAGGGTAATTATTGCATCATCGTTGTGTCATAAATAAACTAATTTATTTAAAGTCTAAAAATTATAAATAAAATATCATTATGTAGGAAATCGTTTTAGCTTTCTAATGAATATTTATTGTCGAATTTATCTTATGTGTAAACTCATATTAAAAATGTTTTAGTTATTAAACTTTGATTTTAACTATTTTAACTATTCATTAAATAAAATAATATTAAATGTCATAATCTAATCCAAGTGGACCTAAATGGTCCTATTATATTCATAAGGTTGTTTTTGGTCGAATTACACTTATCCAATAGAATTAGGACATGTGTTAGGGTAATAGTAATATCATATTTACCCTTAGTTACCCTATTTACTATCAACCGTGGTAAAAAAAAGTAAAATGTTACTATTCACCAAAAATTATTTTCATCTCATTGAACCACATTTTAGTACTTGATATTAACCGTGTCTGTCAGATTTTCGAAATTCCATTCACAGAAGCGGTAAAATTAAGTTTTATGCAAAATTCAGTTTTTAACCTACCACTTAGTGGTTTCACTATTCATCAAAAATTGAAAGTTTTCAGAAAAGTACTAAAATTTCACCCTAGACTATAATTGATATTCCGAATTCAAAAATGATTTCTATTTTACAAAATTTCCAACATATAAGTTTCATTAATTAATTTTATAATTAATTTCCGCTGTCACAACAAATAGCGTGTTTTTAAGAGATAATAACTATCAAAAGATTGACACTTGTTTATAACTGGTTTAAGTGTGAAATTACATCCAATGTCCAACATTGTATTAAATTGTAAAAATATATTCTAAATATACTTTAAAACCACTCAAATTAATAATCTATCACTATTAATTATTTCGATTAAAAAAGTTGTTTTTAATTAAAATTTAGTAATTTTCACTATTCATCAGAATATGGAAGTTATCCGAAAAGTACCAAAATTTCACCTTAGGCTAAATTCGATACTCCGAATCCATAAATGAAGTGAATTTTGAAAAAATAAAATTTATAAAATTTCAAAAAGTGGTTATTACTATTCATAACGGCTAGTTTTAATAATATTTTAAGAGCATATTGTTGTTTAGTGAAACTCGTTATTGCGTACTACACACGCTATCAAGGAAGGTCGTGATTGCGTGTAATGAAAGGCAAGTCAAGGATGCGTGTTGTGCAAGATCCTTTTGGTGTAGCGTAAAACACAAGACATTAATGAAATTAAAAAGAATATTTTTCATAAAATTTCGGGGTGTTACAGAGATCTTGCTCACTTGATTTTTAGGGTATGTGGGATCAATATTTACCTATGGTAGAATTTTCCTATAACAATAGCTTCCATTCATGTATTCGGATGGCACCATATGATGCGTTATACGGAAAGAGATGTCGCACACCAACCTGTTGGGATGACGTTAGTGAAAGAAAACTCGTAGGCCCAGAACTGGTGGAGGAAACGATAGAAAAGGTGAAGGTAATCCAAAATCACATCAAAGAAGCTCAAAGTAGGCAGAAGATCTATGCCGATAACCAAAGTAAGTATTTGGAATTTCAGGTAGGAGATCATGTTTTCTTGAAGGTATCTCAATGGAAGGGTGTTATACATTTTAGTAAGAAGTGAAAATTGAGTCCTAGGTACATCAGACCTTTTGAAATTATATAAAAAATTGGGGCTATAGCTTACTGGTTGGAAATTCCGCCAAGTCTCTCCAAAGTTCACGATGTGTTCTGTTGGATCTTTAATATACAGATTATACACAAGAGGGGGGGGGGGTGAATTGTGTCTTTCAGATTTTTTGTTAACTCTTTGATTGAACGAGTTCTGTCCTCTATGCTTTATCATATTTGATCATGCGGCAGAATAAGTAAAAGCAGGGACACATAGATGTATAGTGGTTCGGGGAACAGAAGGCCCCTAGTCCACTGTACCAATGCTCAACTCCGCGAGCTTTATGATTTTCACTATCTGGTCCTCATTTCAATAGACTGGTTCACAACTGAGTACAGGCAGTTGACACATTTACAATCCAAGGCAAAACAAAGCCTTCTGGTTCAAACACGAACCTACATAGCTTAGTACAAGAAGCTAGTCACTCAAGAATAGAAAGAAAATATTTTTTTATTATTTTCAAATATACTTTCCAGATGTTCTTCACAATTGCAACAGCATGCAATTGATAGAAAATGGATTGTCGTCCCAGAAATATTGATTTTCAAGTCAAAGAAGTTCTAAGTCGATCAGGTTGTAGTAGATATAGAGATATAATTCGCAACTTCAGCAGTAGTAGATCCACAATAGATATTTGATGTAGAAGAAGTGAATATTTTATCAAGTTCTTTCTTCTTTTTAAAATAAACAGAGCATTGACGTTCCTCTTTGAATCAGCAGATCAGAGTGCTTTTGCAGTCTCTGTTTTCCAACTTTTTTGAATAATAGATTGATCACCACACACTTGTTCCTAGTGTTTCAGAGAAAAACATATATAATAAAGCAGAGCATATTCCCTGCAAATTTAGATCCATAAATGTCGCCTTTTGATTCGTGATATTCAAAAATTTGAATTTATAGAGTAGTCGTAACTTCCCTAAAGACTCGGCATAAAAATATCCTTTTAATTTTATATTTAATCCATAAATAAAATGGCTTTGAATCGGTCAAAGTCGTATTTTAAAATCGACATTAAATCCAGCTTGAAATCTGCCTAACAATCATCTTGCTGACCATTGCATAAAATATCATCTTTCAAACTTTCCGACGCCAAATGTAAAGTTGATAATGTGGCCTCCAAACGTAGGGTTGATGACATAGTCTTCAAACGTAAGGTTCACAATGTATGGTGGAACATAAACATAGGGTTCATGTTACTTTCTTCAAATGTAAGGTTGATCATAAATTTAGGGTTGATCATCCATACTTTTTCTTCAACTTTCAAATGTACGGTAAAAGATCCATAATTTTCTCTTCAACTTTCAAATGTACGGTAAAAGATCCATACTTTTCTCTTCAACTTTCAAACGTATGGTAAAAAATCCATACTTTTAATTGATCCATACTTTTCCAAGAATGTATGGTTGTTTACAAAAGTAAGGTTGATGAACTATACTTTTGAGAAAAAAATGTAACATTTAATATTTACGTACAGTTCTCCTTCCATACTTTTCTGATAACCCAAACGTAAGGTTACTTCGTAACGTAAGGTTATTCTTCCATACTTTGATGATAACGTATGGTTGATAAACCAAACTTTTCTCTTATCTCAAAAAGTATACATGCTTTTCATCCTTACACTACGTTTATCCACGTAGGGTATGAAAAGTGATTCCAGGACATGCTAAAGTAGATTTCGAATAAATAGAGCATGAACAGTGTTTCTAGAACACGCTAAATATGAATACTTTAACAATAAATTCCCATAATTTCAAGAGTAAAATAAAATGTTAAATTCTTGAAAAATACTAAATAAAATCATCAGAAAATAATTAAGGGTATTTTTGAGCATCGAAATTATCATAAAGAGACAGAGTATTATTTTCAATAATCTCCCCCTTTAAATAACATTATTATGTATTGTTGAAAACAATACTTTTCTCAACAATATCCCCCTTTTTTATGATCACAAAACCCATAAAATAATAAGACTAATTAAATGAAATTAACTTTCAAAATTAGTTACATAAATTTATAGAATTTTGAGAGGATAAAACAATATTTAGTTTTAACAAGATCATTTCAATAAATATAAATTTATCCCCCCTCATGAAAATAAAAGTTTCTAGTTTTATCCAAATTTCTCCCCTAATAACATAAAATAATTTTCTGTATAAATCCAAAACATTAAATATACAGTAAATCATTTAAATGAGGTTTGTAAAATAAAATGTTGTGTTTATCAAAATTTCTCCCCCTTTTTGTGATATCAAAAAGAATGATAAATTATGGATTTGAACACATTTAATGTTGCACTGAACTGTAGGTAAATGCTATTATTAACTTTTTATCAATAATTAAATCTGGAGTATTGGAATATCAAAATAAATACAGTAAAACAAATAGAAAGAATCAAATAGACAATGAAGAAAATTTTCATTCAAAAATAGCAGTATTTACATGATAATCATATACAAAGGAATCAAGGTTTGGGTGAGGTAGGCAATAGGTTCTATCTTTTATAGATTGCAGACTTGATTTCTGTGAACTATTCCCTGAGTCTCTTCATCATCCCATCTCCAAGTTCAATAATGAGCTCTCTGTTCTCCTGAGTCATATGAATATCCTCGATTAAATTGACCCTGAAAAACACATGCATCCTTTCCTCTTTTTCTATAAAAACTGACAGCTTCTCTGACATCTGATTTAATAGTGTTCTGATTGGTGGATCATTAGATGTCAGTTGATCCACTAAAAATTTATGATTGTCCAAAAACACTGATAATGGGGCACTGTTACATTAAAGATCTTGCAACCTGTCATTCATGTTGCTCATCACGTCTGTGATAGCTTGAAATCTTCTAATTAAATCAGGTGAAGTGCCTGATCCACTAGTAGCATTATTTGCAACTGATGCAAATTGGTTCTCCATAAAAAATTTTAGATCTAATAAATCTGTCTTCATAACCATTTCAGATTTCAACTTGTCAACTGCATTCAGCATATCCTCTTTAAACATTTCAACTGCTTTCCTTGAGACTGTACTCTCCTCCATCTTTTGAAATCTCAATTGTTCTACATCTAAGGCATTTCTCAGAATGACATTCTCAGATTCTAACTGATACACCTTTTTGTACAGTTCTTCAACTTCTTTCTTTCTTGAATCAGAGGCACCCTATGCTTGATTCACATTCTCAGGCTCTGTATGATGCAGCAGTACCAAAGGTAATGATTCAGTATCCGATTTTTCTTTCTCTTTGTCCTGAGTTGGTTGGTCCACAGATTTTTTCTTAGAGTTCACAGACTCCTCCATAGAAAAATCCTCTTAGAATTACTTCTGTGTGAGCTTCAGAAGCATGCTCATCATGAACATCATCATCTTTGTCTTCCACTGGAATTTCGAGAACAATATTTTTAGGATTTTCCTGAGGTCTGGCCACTTCCTCACCAGGCTCTGCCTCCTTATCTTGTTCCTGTTGAAGTGTAACTTCAACATCAGCTACAATCTGTTCCTGATTCTCCCTTTGAGCTTCTTCTTGAACCTCTGATCCCTCTAATGGTGTTCTCCTTTCACTTACATCTTCCATGGTATTATCAATATCAGATTCTCTTACAAAAGAATAAAAAAATAAAGCTTCTGTTGTTTCCAATGTAGGGGAAGTAATTTCCTCAGTAACAGGTCTAGTTCTTCGATATTGAAGTCCCTTATGACTTCTTTCTTCCTCAGCATATTCCACTTCAAATCAGATCCTTCTTGATACATTGCTGACTCTTGATTCAGCTTTTCCCTCCTTGGACATAGTAGGTTGAGCCTGAGCACTATCGGAGTCATCCTCAGCTCCTACTGGCAAAAGTTTTCCTTTAATGGTGCTCCATAAATAGTCAAATTTTCTTAGATTTCTAGCATTAAACATATTACTGCGATGACAGTGTACTCGGGCATCCACTAATCTCACCATGTCCTTTTTAAGCAACAACTTGGAAATAAATCGACCAAAAGGGTAAAAGTTCATCTGGGCATCACTTTGACAACAGTAATTGAGGTACCTTACCATGTACCTTGGGAAGTTTAATTTGATATCTCTTAACAGAATATACATAATATACATATCAGGGTACAAAATCTTTTCCATTTCTGCCATTCTGGGAGCTATTCCAGTTTGAAAAATTTTAACCAGGATCTTCTGATACAGTTCTAAATCTTTCACCATCATTTTCTTAATAGTATATTTTCCAAACAAAAAGGACATAATATCCTCGGATTTATGCACAACATCTCTTATGTTATTCAAATCAAAATGAAAAACTCCCTGATGAGGGCAGTTGAGAATCTGACAAATTTCTACTGACGAGATTGAGAAATCCCTATCCTCTATCTTAGCCAGCATACTGTCCTCAGTATCCCCCAGACTAAACTGTACAGATTTGAAGAAGTATCTAAGTTTTACCTCATACAGAAATTCCGTATTTTCACTGTTGAATGTCTGTTCACGGTTCTGAAATGAAAACGCTTGTTCCAATAGTAGATTTGTCTAAAATAACCAGTCGAGATCGATTACCTTGCCCTATAAGATTTTTCTTCCTTCGAAGCATTGAATTTTTGTATTTCTTGTCTCGACTTCACTGGCTCTTTTAGTCCTTACCATCTCTGTCAGAATCGTTGAAGGTTTAAAGGTTAGGGTTTCAGAGGTTCGAAGGTTGGGGTTCACGAGAAGAGGTGCGGTTTGCGGATTCGAAAAGATTTTGATGGAAATGAAACGATTTAGAAGTAGAAAGGGTTTCTGACAACCTTGATTCCTGTGTTTTTAATAATCATTACATATATTTAAAAATAAATAAAATAGATTACGCGGATAAAATAAACTTATTCTGTCTTAAAAAAAATATTTCAAGCAGAATTAAAATAAAGAACAAGCATTGTAAAATAAAATTTTATTTAAAATCAAATAAACCTAGCTCCCCCTTAATAAAATCAAACCTCACAGTGGGAAGTGGTTTATAAAAATATCTACAAATTGAATTTATGTATTTATAAATTCTAAAAATATATCCTTTTTAATAACATGATCTCTTAAAAAGTGGTTCCTTATACCAATGTGCTTAGTTCAAGAATGACTAATAGGATTTTCTGAACAATTTATTGCACTTGTATTATCGCATAAAATAGGTGTATTATTAAAATTCAATCCAAAGTTCATAAGAGTTTTTTTCATCCACAACAATTGTGCACAATAACTACCAGCAGAAACATATTCTCTCTCGGCTGTTGACAGGGAAATTGAATGTTGTTTCTTACTAGACCATGACACCAAAGACTTTCCTAAAAAGTGACATGTTCCCGATGTGATTTTTCTATCTAATCTACAACTTCCAAAGTCAGAATCTTATTATGAAATCAAATTAAAATCAGAAGTTTTAGTATAAAGTAGAAATTGAAAAATAGTTCCTTTTAAATATCTAGAAATTCTTTTGACAACAGTTAAATGAGATTCTTTGGGATTTGATTGAAATCTAGCACAAAGACATACTGAATACATTATATCTAGCCTGCTAGCAGTAAGATATAACAAACTACCAATCATACCTCTATATAACTTGTTGTCAACTGATTTCCCAGTTTCATCCAAATCAAGTTTTATATTAGTACACATAGGAGTTGTAAATGTCTTGCTGTTTTCAAGTCCAAATTTCTTAAGTAAATCAATAATGTATTTGTTTTCATTCAAAACATTTCCAAAATCTTTTTGATAAATTTGAAGTCCTAAAAAGAAATTTAATTCTCCCATTATACTCATTTCAAATTCCTTTTGCATTTACTTTGAAAAATCATGACAAAGGGTTTTATTAGTTGATCCAAAAATTACATCATCAAAATAATTTTGAACCAATAAAACATTATTTTTCACAGTTTTCATAATGAGTGTTGGATTTTCCACTCCAACAGTAAAGTCATTTTTCAAAAGAAAAGAACTTAATCTTTCATACCAAGCTCTGTGTGCTTGTTTAAGGCCATAAAGAGCTTTAGTAAGTTTAAAAACAAAATCAGGTTTTTGAGAGTTTTCAAAACCAGGAGGTTGCTCAACATAAACTTCCTCCATTAAATAACCATTTAAAAAGGTATATTTAACATCCATCTGAAATAATTTAAAATTCATATAAGATACATAGGCTAAAAGAATTCTAATGGCTTCTAACCTAGCTACAAGAGAAAAAGTCTCATCATAATATATTCCTTCTTCTTGATTATATCCTTTAGATACTAATCTTGATTTATTTCTAGTTATTGTGCATTGATCATCCTGTTTATTTCTAAAGACCCATTTGGTTCCTATTACTGGATAATTATTAGGTCTTTCCACTAATTCCTAAACTTCATTTATTTTAAACTAGTTTAATTCATCTTTCATTGCTATTACCCATATTTCATCATCTAAAGATTCTTCTATAGTCTTGGGTTCTTATTGGGATAGGAAGGCAGAGAATTCAACTAGGTTTCCTAAGTTTCTTCTAGTTTGAATTCTTGTATCTAAGTCACCTATCACAGTTTTCTAAAGGGTGATTCTTTAGGGTTCTAGACTGTCTAGGAAATACACTTATAGGTTCTTCAGTATTATGTTCTTCTAAACTGGACTGAATTTCTTTTATATCATTTTCCAAACCATTCTTTAAGTTCTCAAGTCTCATGTTATCATTAGAGTCAGGTTCATCCATTTGATCTATCCTTTTCTCAAAGGGATCAGATTCATAAAATTTCACATGAACAGATTCTTCAACAATCCTTGACTTTTTATTATACACTCTATAAGCTTTGGAGGTAGCAGAATATCCTAAGAAAATACCTTCATTAGATTTTGGATCAAACTTACCAAGATTATATTTGGTGTTCAAGATATAGACCTTGAATCCAAAGACTTTAAATTAATTTACTTTAAGTTTTCTATTTTCCATAGTTCATAGGGTGTCCTTTTCAAAATAGGTCTAATTAAAACTCTATTAATTATATATCAAGCTGTATTTACAGCTTCTTCCCAAAAATATATAGGTAGGCTATATTCATTTAACATAGTTCTAGACATTTCTTGAATTGTTCTATTTCTTCTTTCTACAATCCCATTCCGTTGAGGTGTTCTTGGTGCATAGAAGGTATGTTTAATACCCATGTTTGAGCAAAAAGAATTAAATTACTAATTCTAAAATTATCCACCAGGATCACTTTTCAATGAGATTATATTAAAACCTTTTTAATTTTGAACAGATTTGCAGAAACTTTCAAATAAATTAAAAGATTAATTTTTAAATTTCAAAAAGAAAATCCAAGTAAATATAGAATAATCATCAACTAATACATAAAAATATAATTTACCAGCTAATCTTGCTACTCTTGAAGTTCCAAACAAATCCATATGGATAAGTTCTATAGGTTTAGTTGTAGCAACTTTATTAACAGATTTGAATGTTGATTTGTGTTGCTTTCCAAGTTGGCATGCATCACATAATCTATCACTTTCAAATATGAGACTAGGAAAATCAGAAACTATATGTTTCTTAGATAATTTATGTAAAACATATACATTGCAATGTCCAAGTATCCTATGCCAGATCCTAGATTCACTTACTTTAGCAGTCAAGCAGTTTACTTTTTGTTTACACAAGGAATTTAAATCCAAGGTATAGACATTATCAGTTCTTGATGCCTTAAATTTAAACAGTTTATCTTTAGAAATAGTACAACAATTGTTAGTAAAATCAACAATATATCCATCATCACAAAGTTGATAGATACTTATCAGGTTTTGTTTTAATCCTTGTACATAAAGTACTTTGTTGATTGAGACTTATTTTGGATCTCCAACAGTTCTAATGCCAATGATTTTTCCTTTGGCATTGTCACCAAATGTGACAATCCCTCCTTCCTTTTGAGTGAGTAATGAAAAATTTAATGAGTTTCCATTCATATGTCTTGAGCATCCACTGTCCATGTACCATATATCTTTTCTACTCTGATGGTCTGCTACCTGCAAAGAAATTCAAACAAATTGCTTTGGTACCCATATTTTGTTGGGTCCAGGGGTGTTATCTAGCAATGATCTGGGTATCCAGATTTTCTTTGTTCTTTTAAAATCAGCTGAATCATATAAGTATTTTGAAACATAGGCTTTCTTAATACCACAGATTTGAGGTTGTATTAAGAAACAATTTTTAGCTATATGTCCCTTTTTCCCACAAAAGTTACAATTAACACTTTTAGAGCTAGGAACAAAATAATTTTTATATAGCTTAGGTTTTTCTCATTTACTACCAATTCCAAATCTCTCCTTTTTAATGACAATTTTTTCCAAGAATTTCATTTAATGAATTATCTCCTTTTGTAAAAACCAATGCAGCCTATTTGTAAGATTCTACTTCATCCTATAGTGTTTTATTCTTGATTCAAAATTAATATAGTTAGTGTTACTAGAATTGTATTTATCAGTTAATTCCTTATATTGTTTCAGCATTGTATCTCTTTCATCTGAAACAAATTTATGTATGTTTTTTAGTGACTTATGTTTCTTAAATAGTGAGTCATATCTTTCTTCAAGCATATTGCAGTAGGTTGCAAGTTTGTCACTTGTGTAGCTTGATTCAGAACTTGATTTATTATTTGAGTCAGAGGAGTAATATGAGTGTACCTCATCGATTTCTTCCATGAAACACATGTTTGCTTTTATATTGGCTTCTTCTTTCTCTGAGCTTGATTCAGGAGAGCTACTAGAGTCTTCAGATACACTCCATGTGGCTTTCATAGCTTTATTGTCTTTCTGTTCATAGTCATTTATTTTGAATAATTTCTTCTTCTTTGCATCCTTTAATTGTGGTCAATCTGGTCTGATATGCCCCATCTTCTTGCATTCATAGAATCTTACTTCCTTATCATCTCTCTTACAGTATTTTTTGAAGTCTCTTTTCTTGCTGTAGAATTTTCTAAATTTTCTGGCTAGTTGAGCCAATTCTTCAACTGAGTTTGATGAGTCAGAGCTCTCTAATTTAGCTTTGACTTCTCTGCTTTTCATCTTTCCACTTCTGCTCTATGATGATGCTTTCGTGGAAGTATCTTCTCTTTTGATAAGAAATTTATGTTCATTATATTCATCTTCCATCTCAGCTTCATACATCATTAATGTTCCAATCAGTTCTCTAATGGTTAAATCTTTGACAAGTGTCGACTGTCTGATTGCTGCAGAGATTCCATTCCATTTTATAGGCAGTACTCTCAATACTTTTAAAGCTTGATCAACTTGATTAATGGGATCTCCCAAGGCAGTTATGTTATTGACAATCTCTATCAATCTTCCATTCATTTGAGTAATACTCTCACCTTCAACCATTCTGAATGTATCAAATTTAAGCTTAGCAGTTGCATATCTCATTTCCCTGATATTGTTAGTTCTTTCATAAGCAACAACGGTAGTTTTCCACATTTCATATGCTATTGGGAATTGAGATACTTTGTTAAACTCATCAGGTCCTAGACCACATATAATTGCATTCTTTGCTTTCAAATTCATATCATATTCGGCTTCAGTTGCTGCACTCCATGTTTCAGGTTTTTCTGGTATTTCATATGGAGTTAGAATCTTAGAATAGACTCTGTATCCAAGATTTTTCATATAGATAATCATTCGAGACTTCCAGCATCCATAATTTTTTCCATTTAAGTACGATACTCTAACCATAGACATTTCCTCTTTTATATCAGTCATGATGCTCTTTTGTATAATCATTAAATGCTTCTATCTTGATAAGGCTCTATCAGAAGCTCCACCTCTAATACCAATTGTTGGATCTTGATTATAAAGATTATACACAAGAGGGGGGGGGGGGGGTGAATTGTGTCTTTCAAATTTTTTGTTAACTCTTCGATTGAATGAGTTCTGTCCTCTATGCTTTATCAGATTTGATCATGCAACAGAATAAGTAAAAGCAGGGACATATAGATGTATAGTGGTTTAGGGAACAAGAGGCCCCTAGTCCACTCCACCAACGCTCAACTCCATGAGCTTGATGATTTTCACTATCTGGTCCTCGTTTCAACAGACCGGTTCACAACTGAGTACAGGCAGTTGACACCTTTACAATCCAAGGCAAACCAAAGTCTTCTTGTTCAAACACAAACCTATACAGCTTATTACGAGAAGCTGGTCACTCAAGAATAGAAAGAAAAGATTTTCGTATTTTGAAAAATACTTTCCAGATGTTCTTCACAATTGCAACAACATGCAATTGACAACAGATGGATCATCGTCTCCAGAAATATTGATTTTCAAGTCGAAGCAGTTCTGAGTCGATCCGATTAGAGTAGATATAGAGATATAATTATCAACTTCAGCAGTATTAGATCCACAGTAGATATTTGATGTAGAACAAGTGAATCTTCTATCGAGTTCCTTTTTATTTTTAAAATAAACAGAGCTTTGACATTCCTCTTTGAATCAGCAGATCGAAGTTCTTTTATAGTCTCTGTTTTCCACCTTTTTTGAATAATAGATTGATCACCACACACTTGTTCCTGGTGTTTCACAGAAAAACATATATAATAAAGCAGAGCATATTCCCTGCACATTTAGATCCATAAAAGTCGCCTTTTGATTCGTGATATTCAAAAATATGAATTTACAGAGAAGTCGTAACTTCCCTGAAGACTCGGCATAAAAAGCTCCTTTTAATTCGATCATTAATCCATTGATAAAACGGCTTTGAATCGGTCAAATTCGTATTTTAAAATCGACTTTAAATCCAGCTTGAAATCCTCCTAACAGTCAGCTTTCTGACCATTACATAAAAATATCGTCTTTCAAACTTTCCAATGCCAAACGTAAGGTTGATGATGTGGCCTCCAAAAGTAGGGTTGATGACATAGTCTTCAAACGTAAGGTTCACAATGTAAGGTTGAACATAAACGTAGGTTTCATGTTACTTTCTTCAAACATAAGGTTGATCATAAATGTAGGGTTGATCATCCATAATTTTTCTTCAACTTTCAAATGTACGGTAAAAGATCCATACTTTTCTCTTCAACTTTCAAATGTACGGTAAAAGATCCACACTTTTCTATTCAACTTTCAAACGTACGGTAAAAGATCCATACTTTTACTTGATCCATAATTTTCCACAAACATATGGTTGCTTACAAAGGTAAGGTTGATGAACCATACTTTTGAGAAACAAATGTAACATTTAATATTTACGTACGGTTATCCTTCCATACTTTTCTGATAACCCAAACGTAAGGTTCCTTCCTAACGTAAGGTTCTTCTTCCATAATTTGCTGATAACATATGGTTGATTAACCATAGTTTTCTCTTATCTCAAAATGTATACACTATTTTCATCTTTACACCACATTTATCCACGTAGGGTATGAACATTGATTCCAGGACACGCTAAAGCAGATTCCGAATAAATAACGCATGAACTGTGTTTCCAAAACACGCTAAATACGAATACTTTAACAATAAATTCCCGTAATTTCAAGAGTAAAATAAAATGTTAAATTCCTGCAAAATACTAAATAAAATCATTAGAAAATAATTAAGGGTATTTGTGAGCATCAAAATTATCATAAAGAGATAGAGTATTATTTTCAATAATCTCCCCCTTTAAATAAAATTATTATGTATTGTTGAAAACAATACTTTTCTCAACATGTTCCACGTATCAATATTGAGAAAATACATGCTTGACCCAACACATGTACTCACTTATGAAGAAGTAGAACTGGAACCCGATCTGTCTTATTGCGAAGAGCCCGTCCGGATTCTTGATACCAGAGAATAGGTGCTGAGAAACTGGATGAATCGTCTCGTAAAAGTTTTACAGGAAAACCATAAGATAAAAGAGGCAATGTGGGAGCCCGGGGAACTTATGATGAAGAACTACCCGAGTCTTTTTATGTGGTAATATTCTATAAATTTTGAGGACAAAATTATTTGAAGGAGGGGATAATGTAACACCACAACCTTCCACGGTACACTTCTCTTTGAATAATATAGTAGCGTGTGTTGTACGCAACTTCGAGTTCTAACAAACACCACAACCAATCAAACTAACCGTTATGAATAGTAATAACCACTTTTTAAAATTTTATAAATTTTATCTTTCAAAATGGACTTCATTTTTGGATTCATAATATTGAAATTATCTTAGGGTGATTTTTTGGTATTTTTCTGAAAACTGTCAATTTTTGATGAATAGTGAAAAACACTGAGTTATAGTTTAAAACCGAATTTTTCTTTAAATAATTATTTATTTTATTTAAATTTATTTTAGGTAAAAATAGATACATAATACCTATATAAGTTCAATGTAATTCATTGGAGTCAGTTTATAATAATTTTAGATATATAATAATTTTATTGAACTTTTCACAGTCTTTTACCCATCTCTTAGGAGAATTTGAAAATTAACATAAAACTTAATTTTACCACTTCTATGAGTGGAATTTCTAAAATTCAAGAGACACGGTTAATATGAAAGAGTAAAATATGGTTCAATAAGATAAAAATAATTTTTGGTGAATAATAACTTTTTTACTTTTATTTACTACGATTAAATGTAACTAGGGTAATTAAGGGTAAAAATGATATTATTATTACCCTAACACATGTCCTAATTATATTTTATAAGTTTAATTCGACCAAAAAAAACTTAGGAATAAAATATGAACCTCTTTGGTTCACTTGGATTAGATTAGGACATTTATTATTATTTAATTCAAAGAAGAGTTAAAAGAGTTTAAATCAAAGTTTAATAATTAAAACATTTTTAATATATGTTTATACATAATATAAATTCGATTATAAATATTAATTATAAAGATAAAAATATTTCCTACATAATGGTATTTTATTTATAATTTTTAGACATTAAATAATTTAATTTTTAATAACACAATGATGATGACGTAATTACCTTTTTTGTGAAATATTAAAATAATTGATATTATAAATACCCAAATAAATATAATTTGACACTTTTAATAAATTAAATGAATTTTATAGGTTAATATGACATGCTAGGGTTGATTAAATTAATTATTTTCGAAGTAATAATGATGTTATTAATTTAGAAAAAACAAAATACCAAATAGTGTGACAATTGACATAAAAGAGTTTTTAAAACAAATATTATATTATTAATTGATATTCAATTCCTAAAAATATAATTTTCGGTCAAGGAACTTATATAATGATAGGTGTATCATTAATGAACCACTTGGGGTTTTCTTGGATGTATATAGTAAGTTTATTAACTATATAATATAAGAATACAAAGAGACATGGTAAATGTTAAACTATTTAACTAAGAGTTAAATATAAATGATAAGGTTAATATAGTGACCCAAACCTGTCTAAAATATATTGGTTGAAAGGGTTGCGACCCATACCCACATTATACTCTAAATAAGTCACTTTGGAGCCATTATAAACCGAATATTAATTTATTATAAAATAATATTTCAAGATTTTCCTATGTTTTTCCTCACCCCTCTTATAAAAGGGTACTCCCGCTTCTCTCAATTTCACACCTTTAAAGCATTTTGGCTCGGCCAAAACCTACACAAATATCCCCTAAACTTCCCTCAATTCAACCTAGAGTCCTTAGTTTGATCATAAAGCCGGTCTAAGGACCCCTTTTGATCAAATCAAAAGGAATAACTTGAAGAAGAGGTAATGTTTTCACCACCCTCTTTCAAGTTCCTTTCTTCTTCCAGTTATTCTTTATTTGTTATTTATATTCTAAAACAATAAATCCACTATCTTCTATATAATGGGATGTTATTATAAATATGGTAAAACCATATCCATTATTCTATCCATTCTTTGAATGACATGTCACCATGCGTGCGTACGTACAGCTTACCGTCTCCATGTCGTGGTGTAATTGTTATATAATACATTATTATTTGGATGGGTTTAATAATGATGTGTAATTTAGATAAATAATAAATATAACATGATAATTATTCTGTATATATGATAAACCATCCAATTATATATTATTTTAATATCAAAAGAATGATATTGTCGCTCGTGCGTACGTACGAACTACCTTCTCCACGAGCACGATGAGATTCATTCCCCATCGTATCCATTCAAGACTAATTTTCATTTGATGATTAAAAATAATGTTTAAGGACTTGATATAATTATGGATATGAATAAGATACAACCTATGGATAAAAAACACAGCTTATGTAACAAAAAATATAAAATAAAACAAGTAAGTGAACACCCAAAACGACGATAATACTAAAATATTATTAACAAAGCAATATTAAAAGATCATATATGATATCATATTTATTTATATGATTCTTGTATAATTTTGTAACAATTATTTAACTATTATACAGGAGGTTAACCCACCCTCGACCAAGGAAAAGTACAATGTAAGGGTTTATTTCACAATCACTACATTATCCGAGGTTGTTTATACGTAATTATCTACTAGGACCTCTTTATCATCCATATCCATGTTTCTTAAAAATGTATTTCAAAAAATTATAAATATTTTATAGACTATGGGTTAAAGTAATCAATACCCTTGTTTGAATTTTATAAGATGTTTATAAAGATATCTTTCTGTTGTTTTCCAAACAAAGTCCTTTTTAACCTTTTCGATAGAATTAAGGTAAGAATGTATTTTTTTAACATATACGGTGGGTGCGGCTATTTTCATCCATTATAAAATCGTCAAAGATTCCCTTACAACCTTATAATAATATTTTCATAGTAAATGTTTTAATTATGTGGCTTTTAAATGATTTCAAAAAAAGAGATATTTCTCTCAAATAGTTTTGATTTCATCTATGTCAACATCCTTTGATGGATTTTAAGCTTATTTGAAGTTGATTTATTATGATACAAAAATTCCATATTGTATTGAAGTTTTTGTGATATGTTTGACTATGGATGCATTATTTTTATACCATTCATTGTTTATGGAGAAAGTATTAACATTTCGTATGCAAGTTTTAATACGAATGTTTATGTTATGTTTAAACCTGTTTATATGAGGAATGAATTGGACTTCATAAGTGATGGGTGGAGCCCACTATAGCTCCTCGATTCATCGGTAGGTCTCATGAGACAAACTAGTATCTTGGCATAAGGCCTTGACAAAATCTTATTTTTAGTCTTGGCACAAGGCCTTGACTATGTGGTTATGATAGTCTGGCATTATGCATTCCATCATTATGAAAGTGGTTATTGATATTGAATGTGATTATTAGACTAGTTGAGTATCCATGTGAATAAGTAAATGGAATTATTTCATTTTATATTTTCCATATTATGTTGAAGTTCAAGTTTAGAAGGATTTTGTTTTAGGTATACATTTCCTTAAGTGTTTATGTTTATTTATGAAATTTTTCGCTATATTGTTATCCTTACTGAGCATCTGAGCTCACCCCTTTCATTGTTTTATTTTTCCCAGGATGTGAAGAAGTATTTTATGAATGACCTGCAGGGATAGTATGAGGGGATATGAAGACAAGATGTTGTTGTAGTTTTTTTTCACTTTATGATGTAATGTAAAACTTATGAATATATCTAATGTTTTCAAGGATACTAAACTAATCAGTCTTTCGAGACTTGATCTTTTGTGATCATTCCAATATTATGTAATAATGCACTGACTCTGGGTAACTAGGGTCGGGGCCTTACAGTTATGCTTAATTTTACCTTAATCACAATAATTAATTTTAATCACATTCACTAATATTTTTGGTAAAAAAATATTTTGAAAATATTAGAAATTAGAAATTATTCTTATTCGAAATATGTATTCCATTTTCACAAATTCCAACCACAGAAGTGCTAGAAATTAATTTAAAATTAATTCTGCAGACGAGACAAAAATGCGGGATCTTAAAGTAAAAATGTCCAAAAGTTCACCATGTTTTTATATCCAATTTCAATGTAAAATTGATTAAAATTAACTAAAATGTATTAATATATATATATATATATATATATATTGTTTATAAAATTAAAATTTAAAACCAAACAAAAATATAGTTTATCCTTATAAATAAATTAGATGAAAAATCAGTTTTTAATTAAAATTCAGTATTTTTCACTATTCATTAAAAAATAAAACCGCAAAGAAAAATACAAAAAATTCACCCTTTTATAATTTATAAGTTATGATTTCAAAAATGGATTTTTTATATATAAAATTTCTAAAAGTTTCAAAAATTGGATTTAAAATAGGTTCTCCATTAAAAGGCGATGAAATTTACTTTTAAAAAATATTTATTTTTAGGCCTAAATTTGGATATGTTCTTATTCTATGCCTATGAAATATATTGGAAGAATGTAAAAAAATATTATTGAATATATAAAATATTAATATAATTCACTAGTTTTAATTAATTTGATTTATTAGTGGGGGCTAATCGTTTTTTTTTCATTTTCAAAAGCCTGTTTATGGGTTCCCAGTACCCCACTACATGATCCAATACAACCACTTTCACCATTACACAACAACATCATTAACCAATGGAAATGTACAAGAAACCACGAACCAGGGAACAAGAACATCAGAAATACTGGCCAAACCTCAGACCAAATTTGTTTTTTATATTCATTTCTAATTGATTGTTAACATATGAATTCATCTTATATTTGTGTAAAAGATATATTTTAATAAGTTATTAAATCATATTAAAAAATTATAATTAACATTTAAGTTTTTTCTTATTATATTAAATAATCATATTTTAATAATATATTTTGATTCGGTAAAATTTGGTCTTGCGTGTAACACAAACTATTGAAGAAACTCATTATTTAATGTGATAAAAGCTAACTTAGTATTACGTGAAGTTCAAGCTACACAATATATTAAATTATTTTAAAAAATAAATATACCATAATGTCTCTACATGTTATATTCCTTTCTATGTTTTGTTTTTTGTGTCACACACGCTATCAAATACAATATTCTCACTTTATAATTTCTTGGTGTTACAGGTTTTCTAAGGTTTATAGGGTTTTCAAGGGTCCTATATTGTCTCTAATGGTTTTTAGGATTTCATATGGATTTATAACGTTAGGTTTTTATATATTTTTAGGGTTATTATAGTGGGTTTTAAGGTTTTGTAGGGAATTTAAGGTTATTTTAGGGTTTTTTTTTGAGTTTTATGGATTTTTATAATTTATTGTGTTTTCTTGTGTTTTCATGGTTTTGAAAGCATTTTTATGTTATTAGGGAAAGGAAGGTGTAGATCCAGGCTAATCCTAACCCCCAGAATTTATTTTAAAAAAGGTACAGAAGATAAGGGTGGGGAGGAGTCGATCGACCCGCACCCAAAAACCCTTAACAACCCCAAAAAACCAAAAAAGAAAAAACCACCAAAGGGAAAGAAAGTTAGTCAACATAACAACCAAAGTCATAAACAATAGTTGCGCCATAAGGGTCACCCTATGCACCAAAACCAGAAGCCACATCATCTCTATATGGATCCCCAACTGCACCATACCCAGAGGAAGCATCCGAATCCACCGACTCCCATTCAGATGATTCATATTGCTTGAGGAAGGTAGTGTAATACTCTCTAAGATGTTACTAATACACATTCTGCTACACCTTGAAAGACCTAACTCCCCTTCTAGATGCATTTTCCTGAGCTTTGAAGGAGGCTCTTATTGACACAGTCTTTGGAAATGTAGAGTTGTCCTTCCTCAGTTTCCTCCTTCGGGGATCAACAAAGGCACTTACAGGCTTGTTTTCCTTCCAATATGGAATGTCCTCCTCAAGAAAGGACCTCTCCTTAATGACCATAACTATATTGTGGTTCATACTTCTACCATCCTCCTAGAAGAGATATTGATTAGGGATGAAGGAATATTCCTAGTTTAGGGAACAACCAGCATGAACCCCACATTTCCACATGTTAGGAACCACCTCGGGTTCCTCAAGACCCAGGCCATCCAACACATACAATCGCCCAGTCTAATTCACAACCTGTGGACTGCCCTTATGCAGGCCACCTGAGCAGTCCTCCATCTCAAAATCATGAAAACCCATACAACTAGGCCTATCAGCCGAGACCCCCTCATGCACCTCCACAACCAGCTCCATCACTTAAGCTTGTTCAACAACCTCCCCACGCCCATGATCAAACCGAGCCAAAGTCCCCTATATCGACTCCCAAATAGACTCACCAACAAACCCCCCATGCAACCTCAAAGATAGTTTCCCTAACTAGGTAGCGTGGATCCCTCTATAACCACAACACATGCCACAGAACATTGCTCAGCCAACTCCCTTTTCTTAGACTCCTCCCCCTTCCTGGCCACCTCCCTTAGCTCCTGACTGTAATAAGCCAAATCTCCCAGCTCAGCTCCCTTCCCCTACTCATTCACCTTCCCTTTCATAGAAACTCCTCCTGCTCATCCACCACCACTTTCTTATCCATTAACCCTTTCTCATCCACCTTCCCCTTCCAGAATGTACAACTAGACTGACCAGCAGCAGCTCCATTTAGGTTTTTAGGGGGTTTAGGGTTTTTGTTTTGTGTTTTATGGTTTTAGGGGGGTTTTGATTTTTATGGGGTTTTTAGGGACATTTAAGGGTTTCAAGTTTTTTATGGTTTTATAGGGTTTCCTAGGTTTTATCTTATTTTCTAGGTTTTTTAGGGTCTCTAGTGGTTTTACGGTATTATAGGGTTTGTAGGGTTTTTATGATATTTAATTTTTTTTGACATTTCTACTATTTTCTAGGGTTTCAAATTTTTTTATGGTTTTCTATTTTTTATAGGTTTTCTAGTGGTTTCTAGGGTTCTCTAGGGCTTTTTATGAGTTTATAGTATTTTTAGATTTTTAGGGTTTTTAGGGTTTCTAGGTATTTCTATGGTTTTCTAAGATTTTATTGTGTTTCTATGGGTTTTAGGGTTTTGCATGAATTTTTAGTGTTAGGGTTTTCTAAGGGGTTTTACTATATTTTTGTGTATTTCTAATATTTTCTCTAGTTTTCTATTGTATTTATGTTTTTAAGGGTTCTTATAGTTTTTATAGTTTTACGGATTTTATAGTGTTTTCTAAGATTTTGTAGCAGTAAGGAAGGCGCGATGCCAGGCTATTCCTGCCCCCCCCCCCCCAAAAAAAAATTTATTGAAAGACTAGAAAAGTAGACAAGGGAGGGGTGGGGTCAAACAACCCACATGGGAAAACCGTAGACCCCAAGACACCAAAACCCCAAAAGACCCTAAAAGAATAATAGAAAGAAGTAGGAACTACAAATCAACATCTCTATCCCCATATGAGTCCCCATCAGCACCATAACTAGAGGAAGCATCCAAATCCACTAACTCCCATTTAGATGATTCATATTACTTTATTAAGGTAGTGTAATACTCTCTGAGATGTTGCTGCTCCACATTCAACTATGCCTTGACAAACCGACCTCCCCCTCCAGAGGAAACTTCCTTAGCTTTGTAAGAGGCTCTCATGGACACAGTCTTTGGAAAAGCAGAATAGTCCTTCCTTAGATTCCTCTTTCATGGATCTAAAGATACCCATACAGATTTGTTTTCCTTCATATATGGAATGGAAACCTCTAGCAAGGCCCTCTCCTTAGAGATCATAGCCAAATTTTGACTCATCATTCTACCATCCTCCTGGAAAAAAATCTTGATCAGGGATGAAGGATACATTCTGATTTAGGTAACAGTCAGAAAGAGCCCCACACTACGGTATGCCAAGAACCACTACGGTAGGTTCCTCAATAGATAGACAAGGAGGGGACACCACACCATCTAGGGCCATCTGAAATTTCCCCTCCTCCCTATGAATCCGGCTTACTATCCCTTCTTAAGAAGGATCATTCTCAAAAATCCCATCACTATAGTGCACAATCCCCTGCATCACCCTTTTCTCCTACTCACCAGCACCATATGAGAGCCCAATGATGTCTAAAATCGGCTCGACATCACTGGCATTTTGGGACACACTCCCTCCACCATTCCAAACAGTGATGACCTGAACCTCACTCTATACTGGTAAAAAAAACCTCACACCCCCAACATCAACAACCAGAGAACCTTTCAAATCCTCATCAAGTTGTAGCCCTTCAAAGCAGTTGAATTTTGGAATGACTTCCTACATCTTCTTCAGAATTCTAATAGATGTGATAGGAATCCCACCACCAGTAATGTCTGCTCCCCTACAGACCCCCTACACCCTCCCTGCTTGATAGAATTCCAGCATCAGAATGATTCATGTCACTCCTCAAGCACTTGAAAATATCACTCACCTTGGGATCCGATTAACACCGAACAACATATTTCCCTAATAATTAGTCACTTATGGAAGACCCATGACCCCCATTACTTTTGGAAGGACAACCCGCACAATCTTTGGGCTCATTGGTTTAGGACCTGGACTAATTGCAGGTGCCTCCCCCAAACTTAGAGTGGAATCCCTCTAGTCCAACCCCGATGCAACAACCTCCTGAGCATCAAAAAATGATTTATCTACTACACCAGATGTTTCACATACCAGATTTGTATCATTACTAGCTCTGCTGCAACACCATCAACTTAGCCTAGAGTAAACCATATTTTTACAAGAAGAACTAAACTCCACCCATGATTCAAAGACAACCAACTGTTTGTATCAAAATTACTCACCACCAACAATCCATAAAAACTCAAATGGAGCCTTAGATGCATCAAATTCGACAAGAACTCTAGGAGACACAGGATGACAGACTGCACGGGTCCTTCTATCCGAGAAAAGATACCTTCCAACCATATTTCGAAGCATAGAAATGATAGACAGATTTTGAAAAGGCAGAGGGAGTTTAGGGAAACGAACCCAAGTGGAAATCATTGGTGAATCACGATTCATGTGAAGATCAAATATCCATCTAAATAGGAATAACCATTATCCATTGAAGTTATGTGGAGTCGAATACCATGCCAGAGTTAGATTCTACTCCATTCCAAACCAAATAATAACGTGCTGACCATCAATTAATCCTACCGTCTTACGATCTTGAATCCCCTAAGATTCAAACACAAACCTGTCAAACGAGTCCACTGAGAGTCTCTAGCTCGTGAAGTGAGAAACCAGCGTCAAGCTATGGAGATACAAGGATTGATTAAACTCGTAGATTGAGATCAGGAGATGTGGGTGGCCTTCATACAAATCAGGAACCTTAGGGAAAATTTCAATCTAGGGAAACAAGGTTAGAAAATCAGGGGTGGAGAACAGGACAAAGGATTTTCGATATTCATTAAGGATCAATGAGGGACCCTCCCCCACAGAGGGGGGGGGGATATGTGCGGTCATCATCGTCGTCAAGGGGAAGGAGGGGCACGACCACACAAGAGTGAAGAGGAGGTGCGACCATCTTCCTTCTCTAGGATTTTTAGGGGTTTTAGTGCCTTTTGGTGGTTTAGAGTTCTTATAGTTTTTTGGGGCTTTTATAGGGTTTTAGGTTTTTCTAGGTGTTTTAAGGTTTTATTGGGTTTATGGTTTTTCTACAGTTTGATAAGGGTTTTATGGTTTTATCATGTTTTCTATAGATATTTAGGTTTTTATAAGGTTTTATCATTTTTAGGTTTTCTACAGTTTTCTATTTTTTTCAAGGGTTTTCTAGGGTTTTTAGGGTTTTTAGGGTTTTGTAGAGTTTTCTAGGGTTATAGGTCTTTCTATTGTTTATGAGGATTTTGTATTTTATGATTTTCATAAGATTTTTGGGGTTTTTAGAGCCTTTTTGGGGGGTTTAAAGTATTTTTATGGGTTTCTATGGGTTTTTTAGTTTTTAGGGTTTTAGGGTTTTCTAGGTTTTTTAAGATTTTCTAGTGGTTTTTGGTGTTTTCATGTGTTTTCAGAATTTTCTTGGATTTTGTAGGTTCTCTTGGGTTTTAGTGTTTTCTAGGGATTTTAGGGTTTTCTAGAGATTTCTAGGATTTTCTAGGGTTTCTAGTGTTTTTTTGGGTTTTTAGGGCTGTTCTAATGTTATGTGTTTCTTTTCATTTTTTCTTATTTTCTAGTGTTTTATAAGGTTTTTAGGGTTTTGTATTATTGTTTAGGGGTTTCATTATTTTTAGTGGGTTTAGGTTTTTTTAATATTTTTATAGTTTTTTTGGGATTTTATAGTGGTTCCTATGATTTTTTTAGGGTTTCAAGATTTTTTTGGGTTTTGGGGTTATTTGGGGTTTTAGGATTTTTTGAGTTATCTAGGGGGTTTTTAGAGTTTTTTTGGGTTTTGAAGGGCTTATAGTGTTTTCTTGTATTTTTTACGGATTTTAATATTTTATTAGGGTTTCCAAGTATTTTAGGATTTTATAAGGGTTTTAAGTTTTAGTGTTTTCAAGGTTTTTTTGGGTTTTAAGGATTAATTGGATTTTAGGGTTTTGGGGTTATAGGGTTTTTATTGTTTATAGGGTTTTCAAGGGTATATAATAATTTTTAGGCTTTTTTATAGTTTTATAATGGTTTTCAGTGTTTTTAGGGTTTTAGGGGGTTTATGGGTTTATATGGTTTCATTATGGGTTTTAGGGTTTTCTAGTGTTTTTAGGGTTTTAGGAGTTTCTAATGTTGTTAGGGTGTTTAGGTTTTTATATGGATTCTTATGGTTTTCTAGTACTACGTGAGTTTTTAGGGATTTTAAAGGATTCCAATTAATATGGTTTTCTAGGGGTTTTGAGGTTTTTTGGTATTCTCCAACATTTTTTAGTGTTTTATAGCATTATGTGATGTTTTAATCATTTTTAAAATATTTAATCCTTTTAGGGTTTTTACTATTTTTAAGCTTCTCTAGAATTTTCTATGATTGTTTTTGGTTTTTTATCATTTTTAATGTCTTATATAGTTTTTAGGGTTTAGGATTTTAAGGTTCTCAATGGTTTCTATGGTTTTGAGGGTTTTTAGTGGTTGTTTCGGGTTTTCTTAGGTTTTCCTATCAAATACCCTACTCCTCCTCTTACTACAGCTAGTGTCGATGAAGCTCCTCTTGCTCCCAACGTAGGCTCTCTATGACCTCATTCTAAGCTCGTAACTTCTTCTCATAGTCTGTAGATGACAATTTTGACTCCACATGATTTCCCCTCAAGTTGGAGGAAAACCACACAATAATACCATAATAACTGGAAGACATCAATTGATAACTCATACCCACCACTCAGCCTTTATCAAGAGAATACTAAGTCACCTGTATCCATACTACCTCATAAAATCTTAGTGAATTAGTGGTCTAACTCTTAGTCTTTTCACAAATCTTGTCATGTGTGTGAGAAGTCAAAGCCTCATATACATCTTTCAAATTCATTTTGAAATTAAAATAGTAAAAATATTAATATTCGTTAATTTAAAAAGTAAAAAAATTATACTGACCCCAATATGACAGTAGAGAGTACCAATAATCTATCTAGTGGTGGTATTCATGTGCATCCTCTTCAAAACATCGAACTCCATAACATTGATATATTCAACCTCCAATAAGAATATAAAAGAAATAATTTAAATTTAATGTATATATAAATTACTAAATAAAACTACTTATCATATGTTATCGATGAGTACTAAATATATAACTGCCATCTCCATGCATGCCCTCACACCTACCTTAGTTATACCGGCCTAATGATGATATCCTCTAAAAACTATCTCTTATCCAGTAGGTGCACAATCCATCTGAAAACCGAGTTGAGATATTATCAGGTTGATGGATGTAGGTGGAATGATATAAATTTTTGGATCCATATTTCTCCATGGATCTATTTATTTGATTGTTCAAACACTCATGACAACGCTTATGCATACAGATCTCCCAAGACTACGAAATAGAATCCATCACACAATATTTGATGAGATACAATAAAACTTACAAATACTTAGTTACAATTATTTAATAATTAAATAAATTTCAAAATAAGTATTATTTAGTTATGCACAATCCAATGATCAAATATATAATGACACACGTTAATGGAAATCTGATCCCACATCATTGATGGTATAGAAAAATAATTCTATAGAATCACACAACCCTGTCAAATAAATATATATGAAAAGCAATGGGAAGAAAGAAATAAATATTCAAAAAATTAGTTCATAAATAAATTAAAGATAATTAATGATAACTAAGGAAAATTAAGTAATATACACAACTAAACATACCTCCACATGTGTGGATCGAAATCAAGATGTGAACATCGCTCCAGAATTGGGTCAAGAATCATTAATCTCACCAGAACATAACCCCTCTTAGTCAATAATTAGCTGCCAGCAACCTGGGGGTCAGATAATGAGGAATCATGCTAATCTCCCGGAGGCACAACATATAAAAGGCTATAGAATGGATAATCAAAATTTCCACTATCCATCTTATTGTTGTTAATTATTATAAATTAAAACTAACTGTTGACTACTATTACTAATTATTACTAATTATCAGTAATTACCAATATCTATCTGTAATTGACACTAATTATTGAAAACTATTAGTAATTATTACTAAGTATTGGTAATTATTTCCATTTATTACTAATTATTATAAATTAATACTAATCAGTAACAATTATTTTTAATTATAATTAATTATTGTTAATTATTGATAATTATTAGAAAATATTGTTAATTATTGTTAAATATTGATAATTATTATTAATTATTGTTATTTATTACTAATATTTACTAATTATTAATAATTATTATCCATTATTACTATTTTTTACTATTTTATAAAAATAATAATTAATTTTTACTAAATATTATGAATTTATATTTTTTAATAATTTTTAGAAATTTTTATTAATTATTATTGTTAATAATTATTAATTTTTGTTAATTATTTCTAATTTTTATTTATTATATATAATTATTACTAATTATTAATAATTATTTCTAATTATTACTCATTATTTCTAAATATTAATAAATATTTCTAATTATACTAATTATTAATAATTATTAGCAATTATTAAAAATTATTACTAATTATTAATAATTTTTGTTAATCATTTCTAATTTATGTTATTTATTAGTAGTTATAGTTAGTTATTGAAAATATTAATAATTATTATTAGTTTTTGTTAATTATTTGTAATTATTGGTAATTATTATTAATTATTATTAACTATTAGTAATTATTATTAATTATTTGTAATTATGACAAGTTATTATTAATTAATAGTAGTTACTAATAATTATTTGTATTTTTACTATTTTTTACTAATAGTTAATAATTATTTCTATTTTTAGTTAATTTTTTTTTAAATTTTAATATTTTTCTGTTAATTATTGGAAATTATTGTTAATTATTGGTAATTTTTTTTAATTATTACTAATTATTTCTAATTATTTCCAATTATTAATAATTATTTCTATTTATTTCTATTTATATCTAATAATTGATAATTATTGATAATTATTATAAATTTTCTAATCTTTACGAATTATTACAAATTATTTCAAACTTTTGTTAATTGATAATAATTATTAGAAATTATTACTAATTATTACTAATTATTGGTAATTATTTGAAATTATTACTAATTATTGGTTATCAATAGAAATTATCACTAATTATTTGTAATTATTAGTTATTATTATTAATTATTGTTCATTATTCCTAATTATTACTAATTATTGTCAATTATTTGTATATTTTGCTATGTATTATTAGTTGTTAGTATTTATTACTAATTATTACAAATTTTTGTTGATTATTGCTAATTTTTTTTAAATTTTTACTAGTTTTTTCTAGTTTTTCTTAATTATTATGAATTTTTAATTATTTTTATTTATTTCTCATTATTACTAATTATAACTAACTATTTATAATAGCACTAATTACTTCTAATTATTTCTAATTAATACCAATTACTTTTAGTTATTTCTAATTATTAATAATTATTGCAAATTATTTTTAATTATTACTAATTATTTCTAACTATTAAAAATTATTTCTAATTATTAGAAATTATTATTAATTATTAGTAATTATTAGTAATTATTGTTAATTATTAGTAATTATTACAAATTAGTACTAATTTTTGTTAATCATTACTAATCATTACTAATTATTGTTAATTATTATGAATTTTTACTAATTTTTACTAATTTTAGTTAATTATTACTTATTATTACTATTTTTGTTAATAATTACTTATTATTACTAATGTTTAATAATTATTTCTATTTATTTTATTTGATACTAATTATTACTAATTTTTGTTAATTATTAGTAATTAAAGTCAATTATTACAAATTTCTCTTAAAAAATAGTAATTATTACAAATTATATGTAATTATATGTAATTATTTGTTATTATTATTAATCATTACTAGTTATTATTATTTATTGATAATTATTAATAATTATTACAAAATATTCGCCATCATTACTAATTGTTACTAATTATTTACTAATTATTTACTAATTATTAATAATTATTGCTAATAATTTATGAAATATAAATAATTACAGTTCATTCCAACTAATTACTGATAATTAATACTAATAATTTTATTATAATATAAAATAAATTAATTAACAATTAAAAGTTTTAAAATAAATACCTCAAAATGATGCTTTACTGAAAATAAAGTTGTGATGCGATCATGAGAGCATCAGGTGGCCATAAAAAATTAAATTTATGTAGAAAGAAATCAAGGAGAATATAGAAGAGGAGGGGAGTGTAAAAATTGCGGCAAGATAGTTCTGTTGGGGCCGTATATATAGTTTAGATTAGTATCGACATAGTATTTGCGATGGGTATTCCTTCACTAATAGTATTATTTGCGACAAGACCTGTCAAAAATTGTGGTGAAATGAAAAGTATTTACGACCGACCCATCGATAATATTACCCACTATAAATAAAAATGGAAATGATATAAAAGTATTTGTGACGGGTCCCATCCCAAATACACCTCTGTCGACCCATTATTTGTGCTGAGTCTTATGGAAAATACCGGTGATATAAAAAGTATTTGTAATGGGACCCATCACAAATACATCCATGTCCACGCATTATTTGCGATGAGACTTTGTGTCCCATCATAAATAACCCTCTGCTCGAAATAATTTGCAATAGGAAAAAGTTTCCCCTCACAAATAATCATTCCCACCAAATGGTTCGCATTCACTTAAAGGTATTTTCTATAAGAATCTTTTTCCATCGCAAATAACATGGGGAAAAAATTTATTTGTGATGAGAATCATACCCTTTAAAAATTACCGATTTCAAGTAACCATTTCCCCCACAACGAATATAGAGGTGTGATTTACGTCATGTGATAATCTAGCATGAATAAAAAACAATTAACTGAGTATATACATTACAAAATGATATACAATCCTTAATTGATTTATTTATTTGGAATTTTTATATATAGATAGGTTTTCAGAACATTGGATGGATGTTGCACTTATGCTTGGCCAATGCCTATATGAATGAAATAAAAGTTACTGGGGTTTTCAAACATGTATTAACTATGTTTCTTGTCACACCCCGACCGCAAATATCTTTATTTTTCTTCTTTCTTGCTCCCGATTTAATTTTTTTTCGAAGTTTAGTTGTGTTGGCGGTTTCACTCCGGTGCGCGGTCATCACATCGTTAGCGGTGACTGTGCGTTCGGCCCGGGTGACTATGTGTTCACCCAGCATTTTAAATATTAAAATTTTTATGTTGACATTTTATTATAATTATTATTATTTAAATTGTGTTATCATTATTGTAGTTATTTTTATTGTATATATGTTTATATAGGTGTATATGTATGTATATATATACATATGTCTATATAGGTATATATATATATATGCTTATATGTGTTATGTCTATATAAGTATATATATATATATGTTTATCGTATCTATGTTTATGTGTTTATATATAGGTATATATATATATATATCTATATATGTATATATAGATATATATGTATATATGTATATACTTGTGTGTGTTATTTTTAAATGGTTTTATTATTTTAAATATTTTGGTTATTATAATTATTATTATAATTATCTAATTTTTATTTTATTTTATTATTATTATTATTATTATTATTATTATAAAGTTTTACTATTTTTATAAAGTTTTATTATTACTATTAAGATTTGATTTTATTTCTTTAATTAATTTATCATATTATTATTATTATTATTATTTCCTTTTTCATTATTATTATTATTATTATTATTATTATCATCATATATATATATATATATATATATATATTATAAACCTAAAACTAACCCAAACCCTAACTCGCGGCCTCTCTTTCCCCCCCTTTCTTCTTTTTTTTTCACGCAACCTCCTACGTGTCGCGCCGCCTACCCCCTCCCTGCCAGTCGCCGTCTCGACCTCACCCAGCTCCGGCACGCTCCCCCTCCGGTGGCGACCCCCCCAGCCTCCGTCGCGCCCGACTCCCGCCGTCCCGGCCCCCCTCCTCTTCAGCCGTCCCGACTCCCGCCGTCCCAGCCTCCCTCCTCTTTGGCCGTTCCGGTGACCCGCACCGCCGTCCTCACCTCCTGTCTGGCGGACCTCCTGTCCGACGACTCCCCTCCCCCCGGCGTTGTTCCCTCGCGCAGCTGCCGTCCCGACCGCCGGCACCCCCCGGCTTCGCCCCGACCAACCTCCGCCTCGACGGCCCACCGCTCCGCCGGCTTCCGCCTCGCCGGCCCGCTGCCCCGTAGGCCGCTGCTGCGCGCCTCAGCTGCCTCGTCGGCCCACCACCTCCGGCTCCTCCCCTTTTTCCGGCCGTCGTTCCCCTGCCCCCTCCGTCCGGCGCGACCCCACCTCCGTCCAGCGACCCACCTCCGACACCCCCCGACCGGCCTCCGTTTTTTTCCCATCCCGACTTCGTCGCGTGCTGGCTGCCCCTCTCCCCCTGACCCGGTGTCGTTCGGCTAACTTCGCTCCGACCGTTCGCGGTCTTCTCTGGTGGACTCGACCCCAACGACTCGTTTCCATTTCCGTCGGGCAACCCTCCTTGCGGTAGAATTCTTCCTCAGTTTTGGGGTTTTGGTTTCGAACAGATACAATATTAGTTTTGGTATAAATTCTTGGTAATTTCTTTTTTTCGTGGTTTGTCTTAGGCCCCTTGCAGTGCATTTGAAGTGCGGCGGAGTTGGCGCACTGCGTTTGCGGCATTTCTACACCGAAGGTAGGGGTTTCTGCATATAAGTTTTGTTTAATGAATTAATTTTCTTATTTAATTAGTTTATCTCACTCATTGATTAGTTTTATTGGTGCGAGTATATTTTTACTTGAGGTTTAATATTATTTCGATGTGTTTAGTAGCGTTTTTATTTGATATGAATGCTTTGATTTTGTGAAAACCCATATCGAGCCTTTTGATGTTTTTTTAATCTTTTTTGTTGGTTTATTGTGTAGCGCAAGGGCTTCGAACAACGTTTTATCATGTTATTAGGTGTATAAGACGCAGGTTACTATTTGTAGTTTTTTTTATAAAATTTAAAATGGGTTTTTTTAAACGGTACGTATGATGCGGGTTGTGTTTTGAAAAAGTGTCGAGCTGGTTCCTTTGCGTTGGTTGTTCATTTGGTTTGTTCTAAGTCAGTGGATTTGTGTTCTTAGTTATCATGCGTTTGTTTCAGCGTGTTGGCGAGGTAACCCTACGACACCGCGAACATCGGCTTGCACGTGCTTGTGCGCCAGTGCGAGGTGTATTGTGTCGTCATATCCGTGCTGCATCTTGAGGTAGGTCTCCCTTTGCACTCGCCCCTAAATTTAGAATTTACTTATTCCTTGTCTTTTTATTGAATTTCAGTAAATTTAAAAGTTATATTAAGTAGTTTTTATAGTGTGGTGATCTGCTGATAATGCAAGCTGTTTAATTCTAGCGTTTCATTGAAAGTGTTTTCTTGGATTTCATTGTGTGCTTCCATAGTAGTATTGCTAAATGGTTCTTCCTGAATAATGAAAGTCATGTTGAATTGTGTTTTGAAATATTTTTGGTGTGTGTAAATTAGTAGGTGTATTGTTAATGGAAAAGATGTTTCTTAGAACCTGGATTAGAGAAAATGACTGTATGACCTTTAAACATGATTTTGGAAACTTCAAGTGTGGTTCTTGGTTGATGAAAAATGTTTTCCTTTGTCTCATGAACAAAAGTTTGGATTTCATTTGAGAAATTTTGTTCCTTCAAAAAGTGATTAAAGGCCCATTTGGCTCTTGATAAAAGTGGGGTGCATTTGGATAATTGAAAAAAAATGATTTTACTTGTGATATCAATGCGTTTCAGTTTTAACATGTTGTTTTGAGTTATTAAATGAAGTTCTAAGTAATTTTCTGGTTTTCAACATGATGACGTGTGTTATGTACTTTGAAAACGATTTGATATTAAATGGTTTAAAATGTTAAATGATATGACGGCCTGATTGGCACTTTATTAAATGTGAAGTGATTACACAGACACACACATATATATATATATACATACTTATGGGGCATCTCTACAGGGGGACTTCCCTTCGAGGGTTGTCGTGTAGCGATGTCCGTGTAAGGGGTTGGCAAGTGCGGTGAGATGAGTCACGCGTGCGAGGGTCTCCCACTTACACAGTGTTATTAAAACTACCGTGGGTTCCTGGGCGTATTTTAGAGAATCGAGTGACGGTTGTTGGCTAACCCCGATTAGACGGGTTAGTCCCCCCTTGGTAGGTAAGGCCTTGTGGGGCGTGCCACTAGTTGGCTGTTAGGGCGGCCAGTTGGTTATTGACTATGGAGTACCATGTCGGTAGGTAGTCTGAACCCGAGTACATCTAGGGGTTTTCTAGGGATGTTTAGGATCTCCCATGGTTATTTCTTATAACTTCTGGTTTACTTTTACTTGCACTTGTTTTTCCCTGCTTGTTTACTTACAATCATCTTTCACAGCTTATACTGTTAGATTTTAGGAAAATGGTTTTCAAATGAAAATACTTTATTCTCTTTGTGTAAGATTTGAAAATGTAACACTTATTTCCTTTTTAAATGAGTTTAGAACTAATGAAGGAAATCTAATTTTTGGAAAAGAAGAAGGAAATGTCTTGTGTTTTAGTTTTCAAGTGAAACTTTATGAGAGCGTACTTTTATACATTGTAGTTCAAACTTGGATTATGTAGATTCTTTATTTAATGGAAGTGTTTTGGGAGTTGTTGTGGGGCTCACCTACTGAGTACTTTTGTGCTCACGCCTATCTTTTACCATTTCAGTTGCAGGTTCCTTGTGTTCAGGTTTTCCGGTCTTGAGTCGCTCAGTGAGGGAGCGACGTTGGTTTGTAGTTGGGTGGTGACCTGCGAGGTCACGTGGAGGTATGTTGTGGTGTAGTTTTGTTTATGTCTTTAGTGTTTTTCTGTTTTGTTTAGTTTAAATTCTTTCTTTGACCCTATTTTTTATTTGGGCTGAAATCGTTCCCAACAATTAAAATTTTAAATGCCCGACATTTGTTGCCATCCCGGGGGGATCGGGAACGCTCCTTGGGACTTGCCGCGGACCGGCTCGGGTGACCGGTTCAGGGTCGACCCGGGCTGGTTCATGACAAACTGGTATCAGAGCTGGTTCATGTTATTTGTGTTTTCTGGTAGGTGTAGATTAGGACTTTCGGGACTCGAGAGGTAGGTACGGGAAGGACGTCATGAACCCTCGCCCGTCCCGCACCTCGAGTCGCTAGGGGTAGTCTTGGAATTGTGTCTTTATCTCTTTCTGGTTTGTTTTGGATTGAGTGATGAAAATGGAGGCAAGCCAACGTTACGTCGTGATTTCACATGGAGTAGTGACCCATGTGGAGTCTGAGTACACGGTTTGAATTCCTCCTAGTGGTCGACGCTTACTTGGGACATGGACCACTACCATGTCGCCAAGCTGAGCGTGGCTACTAGTCCCTAACTCCAGTGGTTGTTGCAAATTTGGATGCTGCTTTTGTTTTGGTCTGTGTAAGTACGTGGTTGGAAATGGAAAAAGGTTTTTGAGAAATTGGACTGGTTTCTTTTAAAAGACTTTAAATGTATGAAATGGGTTTTAAAACTAAAATCTCTTGATTAGGAAATCTGTGGTTTTCTTGGAATTGGTTAAGAATGATTTGGGATGAAACCCCTGGTCCTCTTTATGAACGTTTGCACATGTGTGAGAATGCATGGAAAAAAATGTGTGTTGGTGCGAGTAATGTTGGACAGTGGATGAAGACATGTGCAACGGTTCATGAGATTACCTGGGTGTGTATTTGAAATTAAATTCTTGACCATGTTTTTCTAAATTGGCTTTTAAAGAGGAAAATGGTTTTGGAAAGTGATTTTGGTTTGAAAGGGATTTGGTATTTGGAAACTGGTCTTGAAACAAGAATTTAAAAAGAGGTGGTTTTGGAATCTAAAATGAAACGGGAATTTTGGACAGGGAATTTTGGGTTATGCCTGCGGTTGTTTGTTTCTTTTGAGATGGTTGTTTTGGATGAAGCAACTTTCTTTGATGTTGCTTCGATTGATATTGGTTTCGTCTTGGTGTTATATATCTTGTTCAGAAATGCTGCCCAGAAAGATCCCTAGTGTTTTGATGAGTCATGCCCAGTTTTTGGTCTCTCTCAGACGTTGTCTGTCCTTCATGGTGATTGGAGTCTGTTAGAGATAGTGTAGTGGCTTGAAGAATTCGAGATTGTCTTCAGGGTATTGGGAACTCCCGAAGCGATCTGAGTGCGTATTGTTTTGGGTCTGTTTGAAGGTCCAGCTCTGGATGAGTAGGAGTTGTACGCCCGCCATTTCTGCAATTTGGGATGATGTGGTATTTCTTTAATATCGTCTTCATTCAATGGTTTATACTTGTTGAGGTGAGGATGAAGGAAATAGAAGAGCTCATGCATGCTCAACATGGCCAGCAGACGATGAAGGCGTATGTTGACCATTTCAAGGAACTGATTTCCTTTTCTCCAGAGGTAGCGTCGTATGAACTCATGAGGTCCTCTCTTTTCACCGAGGGTCTTCGTCCAGAGATCAAGGAGCGAGTCCTCCCTTCTAAAGACCATGGTTTCGAGAAGCTGGTAGAGGAAGCATTCTTGGATGAGCTGGTTTCCGGTGTGCGGGTGGTTAATACTTCAGCATCCCCTGTTGATCGTAAGAGTTCCCCCTATGGTGTGGAAAATATGCTAGAGATACCTGTTCCTCAGGAGTTATCCCCCTTGGTCCCAGCTTCCAGTTCATCAGACTGTTCAGTGGTGTGCTATCAGTGTGGTCGTTTCGGGCATTTGAAGCCGTCTTGTCGCAAACCTCCAAAGACGTGTCATCGCTGCGGCTGTCTGGGTCATCTGGAAAAGTTTTGCAGGAAGTGTCGCTTGAAGAAGACGCTGTTATGGGAGAATGTCAGTACCTGACTGTGAGGCAGGAGATGCTTCAGCCATCAGAGCCCCAACCACAGGTCTTTGGGTGAAGCTCGCGCACAGTCAGGAGTTCCCAGGGTTGTGAAGCCTTGGTCCAGGTTCGGTTTTCCATATTGATGGTGGAACAATTAAAAACCTTTTCATATTTGTTTTCCTGCTATTAAAGTTCCAACAGCGTTTTAAATGCGTTGTTTTTCTATAAAGTGACGATGGAATTTCTCTATGATAATCTAAGCGGACTTGTCGTGTGAATGTAATATTCTGAATCGGGTGTCCTTCCTAAAAGTGTGTTTGACCCTCGTGTGGATTGACCTCATTTTAGTTATGTTGTCAATGTGGTTATGTTTTGTGGAATTCAATGGATCATGTCTCCAATTTGATGTTGGTTAAGTTTTTTCTGTGGGTTCTCCCGGGTGTTGAAGTTGTTGACTCTAGTCGTGGGTTCAATGTTTCGACGAAGGTGTAAATCTGATCGTGTTATAGGAGTCGGTTTGGATCGGTTTTGAGTTCCCTCCATGGACTCGCCTCCGTGTGGTAGTATGTCTTGGGTGATAAATTTTCGAACTAGTTGAGTTCTTGTGGTGGGGAGAACCCCTTCGTGTTCTCCCCTCAACCTCGGACTCTAGTCTTCTCTTGGATGGGTCGGGTGTGACCTGTGTAGAGTAAGGTCATCCTGAGATTTTCTTTTCTCTTCGGTTCCTTGAGTTCCGTTTGGGCATAGAACTGAATCTTGACCAACTTTTGTCTTGGTGACTTTCTGGGGGCAGAAAGTGTCTGTGGTGGGGAGAATTGTCACACCCCGACCGCAGATATCTTTATTTTTCTTCTTTATTGGTCCCGGTTTAATTTTTTTTTCGAAGTTTAGTTGTGTAGGCGGTTTTGCTCCGGTGCGCGGTCATCGCATCATTAGCGGTGACTGTGCGTTCGGCCCGGGTGACTATGTGTTCACCCAGCGTTTTAAATATTAAAATTTTTACGTTGACATTTTATTATATTTATTATTATTTAAATCGTGTTATCATTATTATAGTTATTTTTATTGTATATATGTTTATATAGGTGTATATGTATGTATATATATACATATGTCTATATAGGTATATATATATATGCTTATATGTGTTATGTCTATATAAGTATATATATATATATATATATATTTATCGTATCTATGTTTATGTGTTTATATATAGGTATATATATATATATATATATCTATATATGTATATACTTGTGTGTGTTATTTTTAAATGGTTTTATTATTTTAAATATTTTGGTTATAATAATTATTATTATAATTATCTAATTTTTATTTTATTTTATTATTATTATTATTATTATTATTATAAAGTTTTACTATTTTTATAAAGTTTTATTATTACTATTAAGATTTGATTTTATTTATTTAATTAATTTATCATATTGTTATTATTATTATTATTTAATTTTTCATTATATTATTATTATTATTATTATTATTATATATATATATATTATAAACCTAAAACTAACCCAAACCCTAACCTGCGACCTCTCTTCCCCCCCTTTCTTCTTTTTTTTTTCACGCAACCTCATGCGTGTCGCGCCGCCTACCCCCTCCCTGCCAGTCGCCATCTTGACCTCACCCAGCTCCGGCACGCTCCCCCTCTGGCGGCGACCCCCCCGGCCTCCATCGCGCCCGACTCCCACCGTCCCGACCCCCCTCCTCTTCGGCCGTCCCGACTCCCGCCGTCCCAGCCCCCCCTCCTCTTTGGCCGTTCCGGCGACCCGCACCGCCGTCCTCATCTCCCGTTCGGTGGACCTCCTGTCCGACGACTCCCCTCCCTCCGGCGCTATTCCCTCGCGCAGCCGCCGTCCTGACCGCCGACACCCCTGGCTTCGCCCCGACCAACCTCCGCCTCGACGGCCCGCCGCTCCGCCGGCTTCCGCCTCGCCGGCCCGCTGCCCCGCTGCTGCGCGCCCCGGCTGCCTCGTCGGCCTGCCACCTCTGGCTCCTCCCCTTTTTCCGGCCGTAGTTCCCCTGCCCCCTCCGTCCGACGCGGCCCCACCTCCGTCCAGCGACCCGCCTCCGACACCCCCCGGCCGACCTCCTTTTTTTCCCATCCCGACTTCGTCGCGCACTGGCTGCCCCTCTCCCCCCTAACCCGGTGTCGTTCGGCCAGCTTCACTCCGGCCGTTCGCAGTCTTCTCCGGTGGACTCAACCCCAACGACTCGTTTCCATTTCCGACGGGCAACCCTCCTTGCGGTAGAATTCTTCCTCAGTTTTGGGGTTTTGGTTTCGAACACATACAATATTAGTTTTGGTATAAATTCTTGGTAATTTCTATTTTTTCGTGGTTTGTCTTAGGCCCCTTGCAATGCGTTTGAAGTGCGGTGGAGTTGGCGCACTGCGTTTGCAGCGTTTCTACACCGAAGGTAGGGGTTTCCGCATATAAGTTTTGTTTGATGAATTAATTTTCTTATTTAATTAGTTTATCTCCCTCATTGATTAGTTTTATTGGTGCGAGTATATTTTTACTTGAGGTTTAATATTATTTTGATGTGTTTAGTAGCATTTTTATTTGATATTAATTCTTTGATTTTGTGAAAACCCATATTGAGCCTTTTGATGTTTTTTTATCTTTGTTGTTGGTTTATTGTGTAGCACAAGGGCTTCGAACACCGTTTTATCATGTTATTAGGTGTATAAGACGTGGGTTACTATTTTTAGTTTGTTTTATAAAATTTAAAATGGGTTTTTTAAATGGTACGTATGATGCGGGTTGTGTTTTGAAAAAGTGTCGAGCTGGTTCCTTTGCGTTGGTTGTTCATTTGGTTTGTTCTGAGTCAGTGGCTTTGTGTTCTTAGCTATCATGAATTTGTTTCAGCGTGTTGGCGAGGTAACCCTACGACACCGCGAACATCGGCTTGCGCGTGCTTGTGCACCAGTACGATGTGTATTGTGTCATCATATCCGAACTGCGTCTTGAGGTAGGTCTCCCTTTGCACTCACCCCTAAATTTAGAATTTACTTATTCCTTGTCTTTTTATTGAATTTCAGTAAATTTAAAAGTTATATTAAGTAGTTTTTATAGTGTGGTGATCTGCTGATAATGCAAGCTATTTAATTCTAGCATTTCATTGAAAGTGTTTTCTTGGATTTAATTGTGTGCTTCTACGGTAGTATTGCTAAATGGTTCTTCCTGAATAATGAAAGTCATGTTGAATTGTGTTTTGAAATATTTTTGGTGTGTGTAAATTAGTAGGTGTATTGTTAATGGAAAAGATGTTTCTTAGAACCTGGATTAGAGAAAATGACCGTATGAGCTTTAAAATTGATTTTGGAAACTTGAAGTGTGGTTCTTGGTTGATGAAAAATGTTTTCCTTTGTCTCATGAACAAAAGTTTGGATTTCATTTGAGAAATTCTATTCCTTCAAAAAGTGATTAAAGGCCCGTTTGGCTCTTGATAAAAGTGGGGTGCGTTTGGATAATTGAAAAAAAATGATTTTACTTGTGATATCAATGCGTTTCAGTTTTAACATGTTGTTTTGAGTTCTTAAATGAATTTCTAAGTAATTTTCTGGTTTTCAACGTGATGACGTGTGTTACGCCCTTTGAAAACGCTTTGATATTAAATGGTTTTAAATGTTAAATGATATGACGGCCCGATTGTCACTTTATTAAATGTGAAGTGATTATCCATATATATATATATATATACGTACTTATGGGGCATCTCTACATGGGGACTTCCCTTCGAGGGTTGTCGTGTAGCGATGTCCGTGTAAGGGGTTGGAAAGTGCGGTGAGATGAGTCACGCGTGCGAGGGTCTCCCACTTACATAGTGTTATTAAAACTACCGTGGGTTCCTGAGTGTCTTTTAGAGAATCGAGTGACGGTTGCTGGCTAACCCCGATTAGACGGGTTAGTCCCCCCTTGGTAGGTAAGGCCTTGTGGGGCGTGCCACTGGTTGGCTGTTAGGGCAGCCACTTGGTTATTGACTATGGAGTACCATGTCGGCAGGTAGTCTGAACCCGAGTACGTCCAGGGGTTTTCTAGGGATGTTTAGGATCACCCATGGTTATTTCTTATAACTTCTGGTTTGCTTTTACTTGCACTTGTTTTTCCCTTCTTGTTTACTTACAATCAGCTTTCACAACTTATACTGTTAGATTTTAGGAAAACGGTTTTCAAATGAAGATACTTTATTCTCTTTGTGTAAGATTTGAAAATGTAACACTTCTTTCCTTATTAAATGAGTTTAGAACTAATGAAAGGAATCTAATTTTTGGAAAAGAAGAAGGAAATGTCTTGTGTTTTAGTTTTCAAGTGAAACTTTATGAGAGCGTACTTTTATACATTGTAGTTCAAACCTGGATTATGTAGATTCTTTATTTACTGGTAGTGTTTTGGGATTTGTTGTGGGGCTCACCTACTGAGTACTTTTTTGCTCACACCTATCTTTTACCATTTCAGTTGCAGGTTCCTTGTGTTCAGGTTTTCTAGGATTGAGTCGCTCAGTGAGGGAGCGACATTGGTTTGTAGTTGGGTGGTGACCCGTGAGGTCACGTGGAGGTATGTCGTGGTGTATTTTTGTTTATGTCTTTAGTGTTTGTCTGTTTTGTTTAGTTTATATTCTTTCTTTTATCCTGTTTTTGGTTTGGGCTGAAATCGTTCCCAACGATTAAAATTTTAAATGCCCGGCACTTGTTGCCATCCCGGGGGGATCGGGAACGCTCCTCGGGACTTGCCGCGGACCGTCTCGGGTGACCGGTTCAGGGTCGACCCGGGCTGGTTCGTGACATTTCTTGTTATAGTGTAGTGGTTCCTAACAATGTATAATTCTATAAGTTATTATTTAAAATTTTACTATTAGACTGGCATGGCTAGAGACATGGTTATATAAATATTGAATGACATGTTGGTTCACTTGACATGTTCATGAATGTGTATGATTTGAAATAAATATTTAAAATATGATGGGATGATTAAAACATTAATAATAAATTATTTTTTGTTTTCTTAAATAACATATCGGAAGAAAATTCAATTATTTGAACCATTGGTAAATATTTTCCCTTGATTATCAATGTTTTATTGATAATATTAAAAACATACAGGTGTTGTGGACTCAATTACTACAGTGAGTACATTTTGTTGAGTGGATTCCCGAACCACTCTATGTTTTGATAAATATATACCTTTATTTATTTTAGTATCTCCTTGAACTACTTTATGTTTTGATAATTACATAGTTTGTTTTGTTTTATTTCCTTTAATACAAGTCATTAAAATATTTAATACTTTTAATTATGTAATTATAATTTTTATCTTTTGTATTGTTTAAATAATGATTAAATTTGGTTATATATTTTTATTCATTACTTAATTTATCTTTAGATTTCATGTTTTGATTGTTTATAATAAGTTATTCATGTTTCATGAAGAATTCCAAGTCTAAAAATGTCATTTGGGAGCTTGAAATAATATGTTTACATGATTTTATCTATTTATACATTACCAATGTATTGTTCCTATATAGCCAAATTTTCCAAATTTCCAAATTTTAAATCACATAACAAAATTTCAAGAATTGACTATATGGTCAATTCAGCTTAGTGAATTCGGTTATGTGAATTTGGCTACCTGAAATTGGCTATGTGAAATCATTTACATGAAAGTGGACACATCAATTAGACTATGTGAATTCTCTCTCATGAATTTGGCTATGTGAATTTGGTTAGGTTAATTCACTTACATTAATTCATATATGTAAATTGTCCATGTGAATTCGGTTATGTGAATTCGGCTATGTGAAAATCAGCTACGTAGATATATTTTCTTATGTGAAAAAATTCACTATTATGGTATATTGGGATATGTAAATTTTGGTTATGTAGTCATTTCAGTTACATGGATATTTTTCCTATATGATCAAATTTCATTAGTGAAAATTTAATATAATCTGGAAGCACCCATGAGAGAACTTTTGACTTTGTCTGGAAGTGACCATTAGTGAAAAAATGTCAAATTCAAGAAGTGATAGTGGGTAAATTTTTTTACAATGCAAGGAAGTGACCATGAGTGAAAATTTGATAAATTATTGAATCTACCACAAGTATAAAAATAAAGTAACCGTATGTTGAATTCAAGTTACCACATGTTAGATTCAAGTAACCACACATTAGATTCAAGTGAACCACACATTGGATTCATATGACTGTACATTGATATTAAATGACCACACATTGTATTTATGTGACCACATGTTGAATTCCAGTAACCAAACATTGGATTCAAGTGACCACACATTTGATTTTAGAGATCATGCATTGAATACAACTGATCACATGTTGAAATTCAAGTGACTGAAAGTGATAACATACCTTGAGCAACCTACCATGACTAAAAGGGAATATTTTTTATGATGTTCTCTTATATTTCTTGTTTCACCTTTGAGGTGGCGCGTTTCTGGGCAGTGTGGAAATGGTTCGACGAGGATCATCACCTGTCCCTTTTTCTATAGAGATAGGTTCTCGTCAAATTTACCATTCCTTTGTTTCGACCCATTCCACATCATTATCCTTTAAAGAAGGTTGAATTAACCCTATGGGAATTTTTGGTCCTTGCAAGAAATTGTTTGGGGTTTAAGAACTCATGAAATTGGCCCTTTTCAGATATAAATTCCTCAGATGGTCTCTAATGGATTCATTCGTGGAGCCTACAACGCCCAACGACCCTGGTATCCTCGATTCATGGACCTTCTTTCCAAAGGCAGGCGCTCGTTGGCTGATGATTTGGCCAACGACACATAAGGACTCCATTGGTCGAGAGGATGGGAGGTCAGGCTCACCGCACCCTTCTAGGGGAGGATTGTTGCCTGTTCTGGGACTCTCTTATAGATTTAAGTCGTGTTCATATGTTCATGAATACTTGGTTCATTCCAGAAGAGTGTGTCCACGGGATACCCTTGGTTTGCAAGATCTTCATAATCATGCATACATTTAATGATACAGAGGTGAAACTAACTTGATCCATATTATAAGGCACTCTGAAGTTTATCATCATCCAGGGGGGACGTAAGGTGACTTGATATTGGGATCGGGCCCACAAGGAGGGCTTCCAATGTATCATCAGGAGAGGAATTAAAACCCACGTAGTTCAGATTATTTTGGGATTACGCATAAATGCTTCCCATTTGACGGGACATTAATGGGTAAACCCCTTTGGAGGGGCACCCTATTGTGCTCGGGCCTTCTGGTAGGCATCTTATATATCTTGATTTGGTTAGGAATCAGAGTTCTTGTAGTTCATAAGGTGTGGGGATTACCCATGGAAGCTTCCAATTTGAGGAAACATGATTGGGTGGACTCTTTATGGGAGGGCACCCTTTTTGAGCTCGGGTATTCTGGAAAGAATCCTACAAATCCCAATTTGATCAAAAATCAGAGTTATCATAGTTCATACTGTGTGTATGTTATAATCCTCACAAACCTCTAAGCCCACATGAGTCATGCTCAGTGTGAGAAACAAGGGGATGTGAAAGATTTAAAAATGCACATGCCTCCTCCTCTATTTGTGGGGGAGGGAGAGCCCATGGCGGAAGAGGTCAAGGCGATCATGGGAGAGGGTGTGGTGCAATGCAACCTTCAATTTGGAATGACATTGAAGGTCACACGGCCCTGCCCTAGAATATTGGGGACTTACCTTAGTGGGAGGCCCCCAGAACATCATATGAGTTATACTAAAGTTTAAAGTTATATAACTTGGATGATGGAATCACAGTTTAACATCATGTGGATAGGACTATTTGGGGTATTGTAGTTTAGGGTCATGCGACGAGGACCAATTTTTATATAAACCATGATTAACTAGAGTAAAATCATGTTTGGATATTCTGACATGCCTCAAACATGAGAGGGACGGAATGTGTAGACCATTATTATGGAGGATCCTAGATCAGGAGAAATGATATGAGGCATTGAATCCATTGGTGTGTACAGTGGTAAGAAAGGAATTTCCTGAGGATGAATTTTCCTTTGTTTGATGACCTTCTTGTAGGCATCATATTTAAAGCCACCAGGGCTTGATGTGCATTGTCAAACAAAGGTTTCCACAGGACACTGGCCTTCCACTTTTGATGGTTGGGGATGTTTATGAAGATCCAAAATCATCTAGTGTACTACAGTTTAAAGTCATATAGCTTGGATGAATACCATATAGTTTAATGTCATGTAGTTTAGAATGATGACTCATAGTTTAGGGTCATAGATTTTGGACCATTTGTTGTTGAATCCATGATTAGCTATAGGATAATCGAGATGGGATGTTCTAACACGCCCCGAACATGAGAGGGAAGGAAAGTGTAAACCATGAATTTAGGGATTCTCAGATCAGGAGAAATAAAATGGGGAATTGAATCCATTGAGGCATATAGAGGTAAGAAAGGACTCTCCTGATGAAGAACTTTCCTTTGGTTGATGGCCGTTTTTGTGGGAAACATATATGGATCCACCGGGGCATGATGTGCATAGTCAAGCAGAGATTTCCTCAGGACACTGGCCTTCCTTTTTTGATGGCCCATGATGTCTATGAATATTAGAAATCACCCAGTGACATAGAGTTTGATGAATTGAAACGATGTGTTCGGTCATTTAAAAAACATTCAGGATATGATTGTCCATGGAGCTCTGGATCAACCTAGAATACGAGGAAGGGGATAGGTTTTTCGAGAGGTGCATGAGGAATGTCTATTATAATGGTATTTAAAGAAAGGATGTTTGGGTGGTATAAGGGATCAATGAAAAAGGCCTTCGACCCATCTTGAAAAGTTCATGGTGCGACCCTCTATTTTTCATGGGGGTTAGTGAAGTTAGTGAAGGGAAAGGCCTGGAGGGCTGGGACCATAGCCTGACACTGATGCCAAGTGTGTGTTTGTGTGGGGCGGGGGGGGGGGGGGGGGTGTTCCCCTATAGTATGGACTAGTGGGAACAAACAGTTTTCCTCATAATCCAATTACGTAGGATCTGGCCACGTAGGAGCTGACCGCTTCGGAAGGTACACGGAGGAGTTGGATGCGTATGATGGTACATAGAGGATTTGGATGAATATGATGGTACACAGCGGAGCTTTCCATGATTTTTCTTCCACATAGGGGTGTCCGTGTACTGTCTTCCGCATATGGGCATCCATGAACTATCTTCCACATATGGGCATCCATGAACCATTTTAATTATATATATATTTTATTGGTTTCTGGTTGGATTTAGAGAGTCTTCAAAATACGGTTCGCAGGGAGGACCTTTGTGAAATACTTTCTGCACATGGTTCGTGGGATGGATTCTGTGAACTGTTTTGAATGCAGAATGGAGTCCCCTAAACTGTTTTGGGTACATGAGAAATTTCTCTTGCACCCTCTACATTATTTTCCTACCTTTTTCGCAGCCTAGAGCTCTCCCCCATCTTCTTCCACACCTTTTCCAGTTCCCATAGTGGTCCTTTTATAGAGTTCCAAGGAATCTATATCATTGGTTCGCATGTCACCTTCTGCGGAAGCCTATGGAAGGATATATAGATCTGTAGAAGACTCATTCAACTAGGGTTTCTAGAGGTGGAGTACACCGTCATCTTATCCTCATCTGCGGACCACATCGTTCATGAGTCTAGTGCATGGCGCGTACATTTGTCAGATTCTCGGCAATGAAAACCAGTTCACTACAGCTTCAGTTCACGTGTGGGAATTCATCGTTAACATCTTTGTTCGCTGGCCAACGCCTCGTTGGATAACACGTCTTAGGACTTCCATGTACCGGTGGTTCGTGTCTTATGCCTTCTTCTAACCTTTCCCGGTGATGGTATGTGGCCAGGCTGGATTCCTTTGCAAAATTTTATTTCTTCAATTTTCTTCTCAAATTTTCAATCAAACATGCATCCATCTTCTTTACCAAACTTTTGGGAGTATTTTCCATCCCCTTGCTGAATTTTTGAGACCCTACATTCATCTTATATTTTTATCCTTTTAATATAAGTTAATTTTTAATGTTTTCATATATATAATGATTTTTTAATTCCGTATTGATTATTGGGATAATAAGGAATTTTATTTGGTAAAATTTCATATATGATTTAATGATCATTACATGGGTTAAACTCTCTAATTATTTTCTTTGGAAAACATGAGTACCAAATTTAATATGGTTATAATTTGAATGTTTATCATTCATATTTTATGGGACTTTTCCAATGGAAATTATTATTGATTATAATTAACTATAATAATTGTTCAAAACCCAATTCACAGTAAAACATGTATTCAGTTTTACATAATATTGTGAGAGAACTTTCATGTTTATTAATTTCCTCTCAAATATTAAAAATAAATGTGAAAAAATAAATGGGAAATGAGTATGAGAATTATAAATTTATGAAAATTATAACTGTTTTTTAATTTTAAGAGGTAGTCTCACATGAATTATTGGGGTATTGCACGGAATTTATGATAAAATTTTATTGATGTTTTTACTGCTTTGTTAATTTTTTTATTTATCATTATAATGATTTTTTAGAGACTGGTATTCATTTTTACAGTATACTGAACCTAATTAAAAGTTTCTTCTATATAATGATTTTATTGTTGTAATTTATGAATGTGAATCGTGGATTTTAATGTCATGAAAATATCCTTTTATATTTTGTATATAAAAGACTAAGGAATGTAGTGAAGATGCATAAAACTAACTTTGATTTACGTCTTATGTGGTACATATTTTGAAAGTTTTATAATATCATCATTTGTGACGTCCCGACCTAGGGGCCACAAGCTGGTGCCCCCAAGCTGGTCAACCACATGACCTTAGGTGTGCCTCCCCATATGATAGAGGTAGCAGACTAGCAGCTATGGTCTAATAGATACATGGGTATACTATACCCTCTTTACCAAATAATCTCAACATTGGAAGTAAATACACACTAGCCAAAATATATAACCAATAGTTAGAATAAAAAAAATATCACATAATGACCAAACATGAATACAATATCAAAACCAAAGAAGTAAATATGTATTTCCATAGTACTTCTCTAGTATCAAATAAAAAACCTAAAATAAAGAAACTGAAAACTACCCAGAGGGTTCCGACACCATGTCCATTTCCCTCATTCATGCACCATCCCAACTCATCGGTCTAAAATAGTTCTCTTTCCATTATCCAATCATGAAAGCATGAAGTCTATTCGGTTACCGATCAAGAAGATTGCGTAGGGTGTGAGTACAATTTAGTAGGCCACCACCAATGACATATAAAACAATATGATATCAATAATAGTGTATGTAGTTGTATAAATAATTAAGAAAAATAAATAAACTAAATAGATTACATATTCAATTATTCTTTATTTAACCACATCCTTTCCCCTCAGGTTCATGATGAAACCCAAACCATCAATACTTACTTCGACCTGTGCCATAGTATCAACCATATCACATAGAAAAAATCAAATTTTATTATAACATGGGAATTAATTATTCATTTAATTCCAATTCATATCCTGATCATTTAGAACCATAGTATAATACCAATCTCATGGGTGTAGAATATCATGTATATCACCCCTTGGGTATTTGGAGCACCAATCCCTATCCCAAACCCCATGGGTATTCGAAGCATCAGTCCCTGTCCCATAAAATAATATTCAAATGCATTCATTTGGGACTAGAACATCATGTCTTGGACCCCATTGGTATTTGGAGCATTAATCCGTATACCACACCCCATTTCTCAATCAATCACATATATCACATATATCACATTCAACAAGGTTAATCAATATTAACCCTCTTATCAACATTTCACGTCATCTTAAACCATTAAAATTTATCACAAAAATGGTTCATTCATTTAATCACATGGAATAATATGAACAATTCACCATTAAACCATTTATCAAAATTTAAATATATAAACCATTTACCACTCAAGGTTAACCCAACCATTACCAATCAATTCCACATCCCATCTATTTAACAAATTACGCAATCCCATTAGTTAGAAAATTTTATAATTCTAATATCCTATCAATTTCATAATCACACTATTCCATTAATTAATCAACAAATTAATTAATCCAATTCCAGATGCGATTACGAAGAAAGTAAATTTATACTTCACAATTCCATCTAGGCAATTAAAATCAAGACTATGGTATTTTCAATTTAGACCACCTTCCTCAAGATCATTGATGAATTCTCACCCAACCAGAACCCTCAATTGATGCAATACGATTGAATGAACATCAATAGAAGAGATCTAGACCAAAATCTAGTATCATGATAAACCCCCATACCCAAAAATATCAAAAGGTTCCACCAATTCATCAGAATAGGGAGGAAGGGAAGGAATCCAAATAAAAAAGGATAACCAAGAATCAAACACCAAAACATGACATTTGGAGATAAATAAATCACTTCAAATACACTAAGAGTCACCCTAGGGTTTAGTGTAGGAAGGATTTATGAAGGAATGAAACCAAAATAAACCCCATGACACCTTTTAATTTTCTACTTGGGGAATTACACAACGTGTAATTACATCACAAGTAGTGTAATTTATTATAATGGTTTATGCCAAAAAAGCCGCCACCTCAGTCAATTTTATCCAATTAAAAATTTACATGTTATGTAACCTATTTATATGGCATGTAAATTTTCTACAAACTATTTTTCATCCCAAAAATATTATGCTTAAAAAATATAACCCCCTCCAATCCTTCCAAACCAAACTAAAACCGCCATCAACCCTAGAAAAAAAGTGAAAACTAAAAAAGTGGATGTACCTGTAAAAAGAATGAGATCATACAATCTCCCCACATTATAATAGCTCTTACTTGAGTTGTAATACCTAAAATCTCTATGATTTTGAGGTAAAAAGACCAGGACATTGATCCTGCATATTTGCTTCCCTCTCCCATGATTTCTCTTAAACAGACACATGTTGCCACAATACTCAAACTATCATCATGGTCTTTACCCATACCACTTTATCACTATGATAAGTAACATGTATGATATGATGCCCAAAAGATGAATTAGTATCAAGATTGACATCATCAAAATTGACCACATGAGAAAGATTAGGGTGATACCGTTGAAACCTTGACACATGAAATACATTGTGCATAACACCTTAGCTATGTGGAAGATCCAATCAGTATGACACAAGACTGATTCTCTCCACAATCTCAAATGGTCCAATAAAAATAGGTGGAAACTTTCTTAGTCTCCAAATCCTATGGTGATCCAATCTATGAAAAAACCATATAAAAACACCATCACCCTCTGTAACCTCGAGGGGTCATCGAGTTCATCCTACATACGACTTCTTCCTACTCTGAGATGTAGCCAAACATTTCCAAATAAGGTTAATATGTTCTAATGTCTCCTATATGAGACTTGATCCCAATAGCTATGACTCACCCATCTCCATCCAATATAGAGGCGATCGACATGGCCTACCATAACATTCCTCATATGGTTCCATCTAAATAGTCTCATGATAACTATTGTTATAGGAAAACAACATGAGTGCTAAGTTTTTCTCACAATACAAACCAAAGTCAAGAACACACACTCATAACATATCCTAAAGTACTAGAATAGTATGTTTCTATTTCCCATATACCTTTGGGTAGAAGGACGTACTCAGAAACACCTGTGTACCGATAAAATTCCCTAATCCTTTCCATAAGTGCAAAGTAAAATGTTTTTCATGGTATAAAACTATACTCCATGGAACCCCTTGAAGATAGACTATCTCCTGAATATTCAAGTCTCCCATCTAATCCATCGATAAAGTCTACCATATTGAAATGAAATGAACTACATTCTTCAGTCGTTCCAGAACCACCCAAATAACATCATTCTTCTGAGGTGTCCTCAAAAGACCCACCCCAAAGTTCATAGTAAGGAAATAAAACTTCAATTCTGAAATGGGGAACAACTGTAGTAAACCACTAGTTCATTAATTCTTGTACTTCACCTACTGATTGGTGTAGCATCGCATTACAAACCCTTCCATCTCCTTTTTCATACATAACCAACAAAACAATCAACATAGGTCATGGTATATTTTGGTCAAACTGAGATTCATTGCCCACTTGAGGAATGAAACTTTCACATTAGCTCCTCACACATACACATAGGTACAATAAATTGGTTCCTAAAATAGATGATCTTATCCTCATATATTGTCCAATATGAAGGTGACTTTCCACCTTCACGGATTTCCCGTAAGGACAAACACTCTGGATTCTCATACTACCTGTATATATTCTTTCTCAAAATCATAGACTTCATTGACATATATACAAGAGTCATCTTTTCCTGGACCTCTTGAACCAACACATGCATTTCTACAAATAAAGTTATCATATTACACTCATAAATAGACTCCTGAACTAACTGAGTTTGATTTTTCCTAATCAAAGAATCTACAACACTATTTCCCTTCCCATGAATATATTCTAGCTCAAATAAAAAGGCTGAATATACTCAGCCTACCTACACAGTTAGTGATTCCAACCCCACTAAGAAAATATATACATTATGCTCTTATGTTCAGTAAGGAAATAAATTGTTTCCCAAAAGATAACACCACCAACACTTAAAATCATATACCACTAGTGCTAACTTGATATTGTGCGTAGGGTAGTTACTTTGATGTGGACCCAACTTCCATGACACATACAACATAACCCGATCACCCTACATCAACACTACTTTATTCCTAACTCCAGAATCATCACAGAACACCATATACTCCACCCCAAGCATGGGTAGGATCAAGATTAGTGTGGTAGTCAACCACTTATTCAACTCCTAGAAACCATTATCACATGATCCAAAATATTCTAATTTTATCCTCTTCTTGGTAAATACCTAAAGAAGTGATGTAATGTGGAAAAATTCCTGGACGAACCTCTAAAAATATCTTTATAGGATTAAAAGTTTTTGGATATCAAAAAAATTCATTGGCTTCTCCCAAGAAACCACAGGCATAAACTTCTCTGGGTCCACTGACACACTTTCATTTGATATGATGTGACCCAATAAATGTACCATGTTGATCCGAAATGGACACTTATATAATGGAATATTTATGATGTTCTATCAGTGTACTCAGTATGATGTCAAGATTTTGGGAATGATCTTCATGAGTCTTAGAGTACATCAAGATAAAATCCACAAAAATAACCCCAAATTGATCCAGGTATGGGTAGAGTATTTGGTTCATCAAGGCCGAAAACACAGTATGAGAATTATTCATCCCAAATGGCATAAAAAACTAATAAAGTACATATATACTTCTGAAAGCTATTCATAGTATACCAAATTGATGAGTTATCAATATATGATACCTAGATCTCAAGCCAATCTGGTAGAACACACAAGATCCTCTCAACTGGTCAAAGAGTTTGTTGATATGTGGAATAACATATTAATTAGTCATTATCATATAGTTCAATATCTAGTAATCAGAACATAAGTGCAAGGTCCTATAATACTTATTTTTACACAATACTGGAGTACCCCAACGTGATGTACTCATATGGATAAACCCATTATCCATAAACACTTTCAGTTGAGTCTTAAACTCTTGAAGCTATTTTGGAGCCATTCTGTATGGTGGAATAGAAACTAGTTCAACCCCTGGTTTGAGCTCAATTGTAATTTCAATATCTCTATTAGGTCTAATCCCTAAGAAGTACATTGAAAAAATGTAATAAGAATAATCTAGTATGGGTGGGAAGACAAATTTAATCACACCCCCATCATCTAGAAAAAGACTAGAATCCTGGTCGGTGAGCTCCCTCATTTTCTAATGAATTGTCCCTGTTCATACTCCATAGATATCCCACTCTCCATGATGAATATAATTTTCACCCTCAGAAGTAAATGTCACTATCTCGTGGTAAAAATATATATGGTCAAGGAATGATAAAAAACACCCCATAACCAAAATTAATACAAATCTTGACATATCAGGGATATAAATATCCCAACTGAAACAATACTATCCAACCTCTAAGGAACACCCCATGCATAAAAAGATTTCTTTTGAACGTACTCCCAATGGTGCATGATCATCATAACCCCATTCATAATCTCCACTATCAGACTCAACCCATTCACAAGTTGTGAAGATATAAAGGAATGAGAGGAACAATTATCAAATAAGACACAAGATAGTGTAAAATCAACAAAAATAGTACCTTTAATAGACAATGTTTTAGCCTCACTATGAACAAGTGTAGGATGAACTGCATGAAACTTTCCTACCCATCTCCCCTCTGATGATGTCTGAGTCCCTTGAGTTTCACCACTCCAATGATATGATCACTCTTTCCTAGAAGCACCTCATCCACTACCTCATCTTCCATGACTAGTAAAACTCTAACCAACAGACTGATATGTTGTTGAAACCCCTTCCATAAATCTGATTCTGTCTAGATCCTCAATCATTACCCATATATTATGGGTTCTTGTAGAACCACTATAGATTTACCATCCTACCAGATTCTTGGAACTCCACCAGTGGTTGGGGACAATGTCTAAAAAGTGACCAAGCCTACCATACTGGTGGAAGAGTACTCTGGTAAGATCCTGAGTAACTGATCCTTTCCTCTAGCCACTTTTCTTTCCATTTTTTCTAGTTAACATTATCACAGTGATGCTTCGTACAATCAAAAGATGTACCACCTGATCATCCCAAAAAAAAACCACCTATCCTCCACTACAAGCCTCTTTCATGTTCCCCTTAGGAATGAGATCCAGATCCACTATCTCAGTAAACTTATTTAGCTAAAGATGTTAACCTAGGACTTAATATCAGATTTAAGCCCATCTTAAAAATTTCTTATTGTAGCTATCTCATCCACTAATATCACTAGATAAAGGAATTTCAAGTTGATAAAGTGACTAGTATAGTTCATCACAAATATAATCCCCTGGGTTAGCCTCATAATGTTTTATTCACTCTCCTATATCAGTGTATCTAGATAAAAGTGCTCTAGTAACTTTTCTTAGAAGTTCTTCAATACCATGTTTTCTTGATTCTCCCTCTTAGCTTGAATATCCGACTATCTCTTAGATAATAATCATGAAATATAATCTTATAGTTTGAATCTATTCTTAACAGGAGTCTCTAAGTGATCAAGTATCCGCTGGAAAGACTCAATCTAGAACTCAGTTACCTCAGGTTCACCCTCTCTGGTAAAAGTCAGAGGGTTCTGAAACTGGAACTCCCGTGGAATGTTGGACTTGTTATGCACAACCTTCCCTATGTCTCTTTCCATAAACTGCATAATGCAAGAAAATTTCTCACAAAACTTCTCTCCTGCTCCATCAATCGGCCCTATAGAAGCCTTAGGTTCCACTATTAGAGGCTCATTCCCAGTCATGTCATCCTATCATCCTATGAAAAAGTTTCATCATTGAGGCTTATCTCTAAAATTCCAAACACGTGCATTAGGACACATAACACAAAAATAATACATTTACATGGATTAACATAAATCTATAATAATTCATTCCCCATATCCCACCACACAGTCAAAACCAATATGCTATAACTACCATTAACTATCTTTTACTTGGGTCATGGCTCACATAGGGTAAAAAATATTCTCATTATTCAATTTTATCATTATAAACCCATTTGAAATGTTCCACAGTTAACATAATTTGAAATTTTCAATTTCATATTAGGAACCTTTTACAGGTCAGTTCCACAAGAAATGAATATCATTTCAATTTCAATAACATACCCAAAACCTTATTTTACTGTGTGCATAAAATGATGCATTTCATAATAAATCCTAAGAGCCTATAATGATAAATGTATATGAAAATTTCATTCCATACGTGTCCATGAGTTAAATCTAAAAAATCTAGGAAACAATAACATCAAACAACAAGTGAATCACTTGAGGTGAAATAACATTCAACTATAACAACACACATCAATTACAACAATCCAACCTAAGGTAATTAGTTTTTTCCACATACATGGGTTAGCTAATCCCATGCACGAGCTCATAAAAAAGGCCTAAAAAATACTAATCTCTTATCTACCTTTCTAAATAGTAAGAAAAAATGTAAAGAAAAGAAAATTTCCCCTTGATACCACTTTGTAATGTCTCGACCTTGGTGTGACGTGTCGGTGCATTGAGTCGGTCAACCACATGACCTCCGGTGCACCTTCCCATATGCCAGAGACTTTTGACTAGAAGAAAGGGTCTAAAAAATAAATGAGGAGACTATACCCTCTATAACAAATCAAATCAATAGTATACGTAAATGAAAAATAGCCTAAATATATAACCAATAACAAGAATAAAACCAACATCACATAATGAACAAAACATGAATACAATATCCAATTTTTTTTGTAAATATGTCATGTCCTAGTACATGTATAGTGTCAAATGAAAAACCAAAAATTAAGACATTGAATACTCCCAAGAGGGTCCCAACACCATGTCCATTTCTCTTATCCATGATTCATCCCAACCCATCCATCTAAGATAGGGATATTTCCCTTATCCTGTCCTGCAAACATGAAGTCTATTCGGGTACCAATAAGGTAGCCCGAGTAGGGTGTGAGTAAAAATCTGTATTCTACCACCAATGAAACCTAAAACAATATCCAATCAGTAAAATTACATGCAATTGTACAAATAATAAAGCATAATCAATAGTGTAAACATTTTACATATTCAATTATTCTTTTTTTAACCACACCCATTTACCCAGGTTCAAAGTGACACCAAAACCATCAATACCTGCTTTAACCCTCTTTGGAGTCTAAACCATATCACATAGAGAAATCACAATTCATTACATCATTGGATTTCATTATCTTTTTAATTCCATTTCATATCACGGTCATTTATAACCATAGTCTAATTCCAATATCATGGGTGTAGAATGTTATGTCTAGAACCCCATGGGTATTTAGAGTATCAGTCCCTATCCCACACCCCATGGGTATTCATAACATCAGTCCTTGTCCTACAAAATAATATTCAAATGCATGCATTTGGGATTAGAACACCATGTCTAGCACCCTATGGGTATTTGGCGCATCAATCCGTGTCCCACACCCCATTTCTCAATCAATCACATATATCACATTCAACAATGTTAATCAACATTAACCCTATTATCAAAATTTCACATCATGGTATACCATTACAATTTATCAAAACAAAACATGGTTCTTCACATTAGTTACATGGAATAATATGAACAATTCACCATTAAACCATTTATCAATATTTAACCATATAAACCATTAACTAATCAAGGTTAACCCAACTATCCCCTTAATTCTTAGTATTAATCAATTCTACATCCCATCAATTTAACCAATTACACAATCCCATTAATTAACCAATTTCATAATTCCAATATTACATTAATTTAATAATCACATTATTCCATTAATTAATTATCCAATTAATTAATCCATTTTAAGATTCAATTTTCGAACATGGAAATTTTTATTTCACAATCCCATACACAATCAAAACCAAGAATATGGGATTTTCAATTTAGATAACCTACCTAAAGATCATTGATGAATTATCACCCAACTATAACCCTCAATTTATGTAATATAATCAAATAAACAATAGAAGAAGATATATAGATGAAAACATATGATAAAGATCAACCCCTAAACCCACAATTGTCAAAATGTTCCACTGCTTCATTAGAAGAAGGTCGAAAAAAATTAATCAAAATAAAAAGGTGTAACATCCTTGACCTAGAAGCCACTGAATGGTTCCCTGATCCTGGTGGGTCACATGGACTCAAGCATATATCCTCAAATTCCAGAGGCTACATACTAGAATTGAGGGACTGGTTGAGTCTACGTGGAGACTATACTCTAAATACCAAAGTGTATAACAGTGGAAATATCATACAAAAAACAAATAGAGGAAGTAGTAAACCATAAAATAGAAGTAAACAATGGAAGACTGCAAGTATAAACATGCCATAAATCATATCATACACAATATGATGTAATTTTTCACATTTTTATAATAAAACAACCAAAAAAGGAATACAAGGTAGATGTAAAATCCATACAAAAAAGTACAAAAGGAAAAAATAATCTCATAGAATTATAAGTCTCCACTTGGTCCCATGCTCTCCAGCTCCTAAGCAACATATCAATTAATAGTAGGAGGGTGCTAACCCTTATCATTACCTGAAATCATATAATATATATGGGCCCAAATGCATGACCCAAATAGGGTGTGAGACTAAATTTCATTAGGCAACCACCCAAGGTCTTTGTCAAATAGTCAGTGAATATACATGTCAGGTAGTGTGCTATAAGAAAAGCAGTAATCAAGTTAGAATTGAAAAGTAAACATCCTTCATTCCCTGGTTTTAATTCACGTTAATTTCATTTATCAATTAAATTACATTAAATTTATTAGTCTCTACATCTAACTCAAAACTAGTATCCCTCATATGACAAGTAGCATATCAGATGCCTTTGAAGGTCATCTAGACATGTACAAGTGAATACCTAATCCAAAATTGTGCTTTGGCTTGGTAGAAACATCACAATTTATTTCATTTATAATTCAATTCATAACCTGATCCCATCCTTGAAATTACTATGTTGGCATTAAAGTATCACTCCAGGTGTAATATCAACCAACACCCTATAAAACTATCCTTGTAAAACCTCTCAGGAACCCAGTATCACTCTAGGTGAGGTATAATTTCCATGTCACAAGTCCGTCCTTGCCGGTCTTCTAAGGAATCCCCAAGTATCACCCATGAAATATAAAATATTCCCTTTGAATCTTTATTTGGAAATCCATTGGATTCCAAGTATCACTAGACATATAAGTCAATTCTCTATGAGTCCATCCATGGAATCTCTCATTTGGATCCATGTTCCAGTCATGAAAATATCATATTAACCATCGAGTCCATCCATGGAATTCTAAGGTGAATCCACATATCACTCAAGGTATAAGGGTTAATTGTCATATGAGTCTATCCATGGAATTCTAAATCAAACCCATGTGTCACCCAAGGCTATTTATTGTTTAATAAATTCAATTTCCATTTAAAAAATTCATTTAACTTTCCAAGGTCAAAACCAAGAGAATCTAATAATAAACTCACCTCTAGAGGGAGACTCAATATTGGACAACCTAATAATGCATGAATTTTTATTAACTCATATAGGAATAATTCATATAACAAGCATCTCATGTTTAACAAACGAATGCATGGATTTAACATCATTTAACTCATGTGGGAAAAGACATAATAATGAGCTTCCCATGATAAAATAATCCATCACATAGCATGGTATCAAAATAGATCACAAGGGCTAGAAAAACAATGTCTATTCAAATAATCATATGGCCATTTTTAATATAACAATCCTAACTAGCCTATATAGCCATTACATGTCTTATTTATAATATAACTCGTACGGGAAAAAAATAATTTGAGTAACTCAATCCAATTCATCAACTCAAGTCATAGCCTTTACATACTCACATGGGTAAGGAAAACATTCTTTAAACAAGTAATGACATACATGGGTCAAGGTAATGTCATCCCTCCCATACCCTTTAACCAAATCAAAATCAATCCATTAAACTTGTAATTCAATTAATAATCATTTCCATTTTAAACAACCCAGAGAAGGGACAAAAGGTACACCTCAAGGGCTGTCCAAAGCATAAATCCATAAAAGGCCATTCAAGGAAACTCACCCACATGGTGATCCTTAATCAAGGTATACACCATATATCATGCATAATCATGCATATTCAAATACATAAATCATGATTGGGAACAAAAAGGTTTAATTTAGTTTAAAGAGACACCCCAAAAGTGGGTTCATGATACCCCGACATATATAGGCAATCTGAATTTCAATGAAAATCACACGACCACCTACCTTAGGCCCATGCTAGATATATTGTCTAATATCAAGCTATGATTCATTACACTTTTGTATAAATATTAAGAATGGATGAAGAATAGGAAATTATGGATTATAAGCCTAAATACAAATAGGGTAATTGATATCTCTAAGAATACAAAATGTCTGAAAAGGAATTAATTCCTTACCATTTAGGATCCACGGAGTTGAACCACATTTGAATTCGATTCTGGATGGAGAAGGCGTGTGAAATTGAATAATAGCTGAAGAGGAGATCTCCCATGGTTTCCCCTTTTCTACAGAAAGAATAAGGGAAAAGAAACTTAGGTTATAAAACATTTCTTGTGGAAAAAGATAATTTTACCCAAAATAACTGGGTCACACGATTTAGGAGCACAATTTTTCAAATTGTGCACCATTTTTCATGGTCTACTGTAGGAGAAAGGGGTGCTCGCATGGTTTACCTAAACAGTTTAGAAATTGTGTGATAACCGTTCGAAGAGCCTATGCGAAATCTACTGAAAACTATATACTCATCACAAAGTTGTGTAGATCATCCTACATGGTAAACAAAAAATATGTGGCATGTAGGCCTATACTATAAAACCGCACACGATTTAGTAAAATAATTTAGCTTTCCCCACATGGTTTTCACTAACCATGAACTGGACTTAAAACTCCCAAAATGTTGGGTTCTGGGATCTAAAAAAGTCCCCAGAACCTCTAAGATCTCCATGACCCCAACATGCATCAATATCAGACCATATTTAAGCAATTAGACAGAGAAAAAATGAAACAAATAACCCATACCTCAAAGAAGAACCACGTTCTTATAAAATCATTACCTATAATCAAACACAAAACAATGATGTTTGGAGATGATGAAATCACTCCAAATACACTACATGTCACCCAAGGGTCGAGTGGAGGAAGGTTTCATGAAGTAATGAAACTAAAATTAACTGCACAATACCTTTTGATTTTCTACTCGGGGAATTACACAACATGTTATTCCATTACACGTCACATAATTCATTTTAATAGTTTATGCTGAAAAAACATCACCTGAGTCGATTTTATCCTATTAAAAATTTACACATTGTGTAACCCATTTACAAAGCATGTAATTTTTTTGAATTTTATTTTTCATCCCAAAAATATTATTCATAAAAGATCTAACCGTCTCATAGCCTTCCAAAATAAAATCAAATTTTCACCAACCCTAGAAAAAAATGAAAACTAAAAAATGGGATGTACTTAGAAAAAGAATAGGATCTTACATTATTATAGTACTTACAAATATAAACTACTGGTTTCCTATGCTTCATTTTTTCAACATATTGAACGGTTTGAGTGATACCTAATCCAAATAATGACATATTCATCGACAATCATTTAATGGGTTAAATTATTTATTCCTTATTTATTCTTTAACTATCTGTGCTCTATAGTATTAACATAGTGCATCATTATTGGGTATATACTACTTGAAAAAATTTATATATGGAAATAGTCTATCCCCATAGAAGAATAAGCTTATTATATACCCTTAGAATACATGGTTCTTCTTAAATCGTAAAACATTAGAGGAAACGACTGTTCCTATAAGAGTCTGATTTTACAATATCACTATAGAATACCAGGAATCTATTAACCCATTAAACGGTAGAGTAAAAGACCACTCTTATAAGTTTATAAGTTTATTCTATCCCATTAGAATAATGGGGACCTCTTGACCCAGAACACATGAGTGGTTATGACTTGTCTATTTAATGTTTAGTATGGGTCTTCACCTGTAAAAGACTAGGTTAGGTTTTCACCTGTAAAAGACTGGGTTATGTCAAAAATTGAAAAATGGAAGAGGTTATAATTGATCATGTTAAAATGTATATTGGGTCTTCTCCAATAAAAGACAATGTTTTTGTCTAAAACCATAAGTGAAAAGGGAATTGGATTAATCCTCAAAGTGTGAAAAGGAGGATATAAATACATTTCACTCTCTTTCAAAAGTTATAATCCATAGTCATTTATATACACCATATTTCTTTGTAAATAGTAAATGTAGTATCATTTAGATCCAAAATACTATAAAAATAATTCTGTTCAAATTTTAAATTCTTTCATTTTCATTTCAATCCCTATTATAATATCAGAGTGGTTTAAATTTTTAGTATTTTGAGTGATAAGTTTTTTATCATAAGGTTTATAATACGATTAATATTTAATATAAAGACAATTCACCCCCACTTTTCTATTTTCATTACTGCTTCAAGACCTAACAATTGGTATTAGAGCCTGACCCTTTTAGGATAAGATAATTTATCACTTTTTTTGATACATAAAAATTGGTATCAATGGTTGGATATGTTATGGATATATTAGGATTCATTTGATTGTTTATATTAATTATTTTTCCCTTTTTATCTAATTCCATATCATGATTAATTGAAAGATATTTTATAGTGATGGTTGACTTAAGGGAAAAATGATTTTAATTCAATATTGGCACCAAATTTCATTGGTAGTAAGTATACTAAATGGATGACATGGATGGGAGAACATATTATGAGTATTGATATTCTATTTTTGGATATTATGATTAAATATTATGTTTTACCTCAATCTGATCCGATTAATTGGAAAGGAAAACATGTTGTTAAATATAATATTAATTATAAGGCCATGAATATTCATTTTTGTTCTATTATAAGAAATATATTTCAAAAAATTTATATTTATAGAACTATTCATAAAATTTGGAAACATCTTGAAATAAATCTATCTGAATAATCATATTCCGAGAAATATTTATACTTTAATTATAAAGAGTCTGGACACATGAAAATGGAGTATCCGACCCAGAAAAAGAGAAAAATCATTTTTTAAGGAGATATCACTCAAGATAATTCATATTTGAATTAAGAGATTCCTGGAGCTCATGTAGTATAACTAAAAGATGACACAAAACTCATAATTTTTCATTTATTGAAAAATATTCTATGATAATATATTCATTGACTTATTCCTTTTCAAGTGAACTTTGTTCATATAATGGAATAATTGGAAACATATGTGTGACATGTATAATGAAAAATAGTAATATTAATTATTATTCTCATGATCTTATAAATTATGGAAATGATGAGCCAAGTATTGAAGATCTTAAGGAAATGTGTGATTCATATGAATATCAAACAAAATAAAATACTTATATACATGTTTCACTCAATGAAACATATAAAAGGGTTTATAGAAATAAAAATATTGAATCTATTAAATTAAAGAATATTGATACACAAAATTTTTAAGATTAAGGAATAAAATTATATATTAAATGAGATTCCTAAAATACATATTCTCACAAACATGACATGTATTATGATTAATTGTAATTTGTTAAAAAATAAAAATAAAGGTAGGAGAATGAATTAGATAAAGTCATAAATGAATAGATGTGTTTTCAAATGGAAATTTACAATAAAAGTGATTGAAATGTGAATATTGGTAGGATTGAATATTTCAAGAAATGTAATTATATAAAGAATGGAATTGGTTTATATTCATTTATTCTTACTCTCTTAAAAAATAATTTTAGCAAAGGAAAATCTGCTAAAATTTCATTGGTTATTTTTTATAAATATGGATGTTATTTTCATTAGGCTAGTGATTTTACAGGGATGCTCATTAAATATTTTGGTCAAAAAAACTTCTATTTCTTAATATGACTTCATGGAAAAAATTTCCAAACTATCTACTGCTTGTGTACCTAATGGTATGTATTCCAATTCATGTTAAATTAAACCATTTTTTATACCAAAGTAATATTATTTTATGATTCTACCATTAAACATGCATTCCATTATAGTTTTATCCTTATAATTTTGGAATTATCATTATAATATTTACCATTTCATTTTGGATAATCTTGAAAAACTTGTATCATTTTTGGATGAAACCATGAAATTCAATATTTACCTTTTTTTCTTGGTTATTAAACATGATTAACATTTTTTTATATACAATTCTCTTGAATTCTCATTTTGATATGGATAGTGAATGTGTTATTTTATTTTTAAATTCTAGTTTATTTTTTTGATAATATCATTTGGTTACTTTAAAAATTCATTGAATATCTTATGAAATGTTTCATGGATCCTTATGATATTACTGTATGTTTTTGGGGGAGTTTTCACTATTGATATTAAAAATATACTTGTACAAATTTGATATTGTAATTTTTAATGGAAATAGTTAAGAAAATTATACATATATTTATTTATTTTAATTATCAAAATATAAAAAAATTAGATTTGTTTTTCTAGAATAAAGGAATCTAAAATCAAGGAGAAAGAAACATTGTTTTTTATTTTTAAATTTATTCCTTACTACTAAACTATATAAATATTCATTTTATTACTTTATTAATATATTTTTTAAAATCTATTTTGATTAATTATGATGTATTTTAATGTGAATTAACTATTTTATAAGATTCAAATATGTACAATTTTTAAATTATAAATATGAATTGTCAAGTTAAATATGTGTTCTTAAAAGGTAACTTCATTAATTTCTCTAATATAGAATTCGTTTTTTGTATATAATAGTATATTTATTCATGATAAGGTAGCTTGGATTGAGGTTTATAATTTCATATGAAATTCATATTTCTATATTTGATATATAGGATTCCTTAATAAACTGTGAGAAAACATTATTTCAATTATGAAATTTTTATATAAAGTATTCTTATTTTAATTATATTTCAAGAATGTTGGAATCTAATTTTTATTTCCATTTGGGCATGCTAAAATTTTGTATATGTACTTTAGTGAATAACATGATAAATCAATAAGATGCTAATATGTTTTACACTTATTTATCTATTATCAGATTATACATATTGAGTATGATGAAAATATTTCCGTTACATCGTATGGATTTTTTTGACTCTGTTACTTTAGGAGAATCATATTTAATACTCATATTTATGGGGATTTTGAATGTGTTTATATTTATATATTTTTAGTTTTACATAAAATTTGTAGTAATATAGATTTTTTTTGTTTTTATTATTTTTAATTTCTGTAGAGATTTGATTATTATATTATTGTTTTACATTTACTCATACATACTAGTTAATGTATACTTATGATTTAAGCTCTTAGTTTTTATAAAATATTATTTTATGAAGGTTTTCTATTTATTTTTCATATAAATATTTTAAAATCATCCCATAGTATTTTACTCAATGTTCTAATAATATAAAACATTATAGCAGCTCTATGACCCATGTTTTCAAATAATAATGTTTATAAATGTTTTATACAATATTTATATTTGGTTTTATGTCATTCTATCTTAAAAAAATGCTTATAGAATACAATTCATTCACATTTTCCATGGTTGCTTAAATTTAGAGGGAGTTAATTTATGACTATGAACCAAATGAAATGAAACACATTGTTAAATAATGGGGATAAAAACACTATCATTTAAAAGAGATAATATTTCTATTGAATCATTATCTATTAGATAATTTCAAAAAAGGGGAAAAGTTATTAAAATATACTTGGTTTTGTAATTATCAAAAAAGGGGATAATGTTGAGTGAAACCATAATCTAATTTATGTTTTGATAATTAAAAACCTTTACTAATTTTATTTCATATACTATATGTATTTAAAATTCTTTTTACTTAGAATTATATAATTTTAATTTCTATCATATCCATTATTTAGAGAATGATTAACTTTGGTTAAATTTTTTTATTTATCATTTAATTTATCTTTTGATTTCGTTTTTTATTTTTAATAACTTATTCTTCTTGTTTTATAAATTGTTCCTAGGTCAAAAATTTCATTTGGGACCTTGAAATATCATTTATACATGATTTTATCAATTCCCACACAGCCGATGTACTATTCCCATTAAGCCAAATCTCCCATGTAACCAAATTTTTAAGTATTTATCCAAATTTATAGAATTGGAAATATGATCAATTCATATTTTTGAATTCAGAAACATGAATTTGGAAACATGAAATCATGTATATGAAAATTGATATATAAATTTTTCTATGTCAATTTGGACATGTGAATTCTCATAGGTAAATTTAACTATGTCAATTTATTTATGTGAATTCACTTACGTGGACTTGGCTATGTCAATTCAGTACTTAAATTAAGTTATGTGAATTTGACTAAATAAGAATCATCTAAATAGATGGATTCACTTATATGGTGAAATTCACTTATGTGGTATATTCATATATGTAAATTTTTTATATATAGTTATTTTTGAAATGTGGATATTTTTCCAACGTGATCAAACTTCATAATTGAAAATTTATAAATTCAGGAATGGACCATGTGAAAATTTGAAAATTCTAGGAAGTGACTATGAGTGAAAATTTGAAAAACTTAGGATGTGATCATGATTAAAAATTTTAATAAGTAAGAAAGTGACTTTGAGAGAAAATCAAACAAATACCTGAAGCCACCGTATGAAAAAAAATAAAGTGACCACACATTAAATTCTAGTGGCTACACATTGGTTTTAGGTGACCTCAAATTGGATTCAAGTGAAAGTCATGTTAGATTCAAGTGACTTAAAATTTAATTATAGTGACTACAAATTGAATTAAAGTGAATACTTATTTAATTCAAGTGGAAACACATTATATTAAAGTGTAAGCACTTTGAAAGATAGTAACTGAACATGAAAATTCAAGTGACTCAAGCACTAACCTACCACGATAAACCTACATAAACTAAAATGAATATTATCTACAATGCACTTTTTTATTCCTCTTATATTTTAATCCTTTTTACAATAAGTTCATTTTTAATTTTTTTTGTGATATAATCACTTTATAATTCCTAATTTATTATTTTAATACTATAGAGTTCTATTTTTTATAATTTCATGCAATATTTATTCTCATCACATGGGATAAACTCTCACAATCTTTTCTTCAAAAAAATTGAGTTCCAAATTTAATTTGGTTATAATTTAAAGAGTTTATCTCAAAATATTTATTGGTATTTTTTATGGGGGTTTAATTTTTATTATAATTAATTATATTCATAGTTTAAAACTTTATTCACTATACAAAATTTATTCTTTTTTACAGAATATCAATAGATAACTCACATGGATATTAATTGTATCTCATTTAGGGAAAATATACAAGAAACATTTATATGGGAAATATGTATGAGAATTAAAAATATATATGAATAAGGAAAAGTTCAAAATATAATTGTTTTTGGAATTAAAGAATATCCTCGTACGATTTTTGGAGTATTCTAAGGAATTTATGATATAATTTTATAGATTTTTTACAGATATATTAAATTTTTATTTATTATTCCAATTTATTAAATATAATGGTTTTAATTTTTATTTAATGTGGAAGATAATGAAAATATGTTTCAATGTTAGGATTATATTGTTTGAATTTATGAAGGAGAATAAAGGATTTTAATGTGAAGAAAATCAATTTTTCTATTTTATACATAAAATGAATGAGGAATGTAGTGAAGATGCATAGATATGAAACTTATTTATGTAATACATGATACATATTTTTCTAGAGAGTCCTAGAGTTTAATCATTCAACTTATTATTAAAGTTTATAGCTAGTTTCCCAAGTTTCATTATATCAATATCTTGAAGGTCCTGAGAACTACTTGATCCAAACACTAGTATCATCATTGACAATCATTCACTGGGCTAAATAGTTTTATTCTTCCTTTGTGTTGTAACTATCTACGTTTTATAGTATACACTTGGGTCATCTTTCATGGAGTTATACTACCCTAACAAAACATACATCTAGGTTTAGTTTTCCCCCTAATAAGACTGGGATTAGTCTGTACCCTTAGAAGGATAGGTTCCACTAAAATTATAAAATAGTAGAGGAAAATATTTCTCTTGTAAGAGTCAGGTTTTATTCTATCTGCTTAGATTATGAGGTTCTACATAACCTATAAAATAGTTAAGTAAATAACCACTCCTATAATATTCGATGTGTTGTTTTCCCCTTAGTGTATTGGTTTCCCATTGACTTATAAAATCGAAGAGGTTAGGACATAGCCTATGAAATTCTATGTTGGGTATGAACCTATAAAATACTGGGCTATGTTTTCACCCATAAAGGATTTAGTTCCATATAAACCCAAAAAAGGAAATTGGTTAGGATTGATCTTATAAAAGTATAGGTTTGGTATTCTACTGTAAATGGTTATTTTTTTATCTGAACCTGTAAAAGACAATGGAATTGTGCTAAGACTCTAGGTGTGATAATGGAAGATGTAAAGAGTTGTCACACTCCTTCAAAATTGATATACAAGAGTGGGTTACATACACCATATTTGTGTATGATGAGAAGACGTATGATCATTTAGATCTGAAATATTATATAATTATTGGGTTCATTTTTTACAATCCTACATTTCATTTTCTCGGTATATTCTTTTTTCAATGTGTTTGAATATTTTAATATTTAGACCAATAATTTTACACTCATAATGGTTTCACTTTTTTTAATTCTTAAAATAATAAAAAATCATGTCCCTCTTGTCCATTCACATAAATCCTTCAAGAACCAACCATTTTGTCATGGTAATGTTATGATGTAGATAAAAAACCCAATATGAGTTTGTTAAGAAAATATTCATTTTGATTTTGTGTGAATAGAATGATTATCATTTCTTTGAAAAATGTTTTCAAACATATATAAGATGTTTGGTTTATTTTTTTAGTGTGTAATCAAATAATTACTATATATGATCCTTTAAAAGTAGGTTGAGTTTATTAGTAGTTTATCAAGATATATGTTTCTATTACTACTAAAAAAAGTTTGATATCAATAATGTTTTTAATGGTGAATTTTATATTTTAAAGATATTCTACCATGGAATTGGCTAAAAGGAATCTAGAAAGGTGGGGAGAAGTATTATCCTCATTTAATTGATCAAATACCACTCATTTATAAGAATTTTTACATGATTTTTCTCTATGTGATCTATTATATGGAGTGAGGGATCAATTGAAGTATGTCCATGATGAAATAAATCACTAGGGTATGGATTTTACATTCAAAATTCAATGTAATAATGGACTATATATATTATAAAATATTATATTTAAATGAGACATTGAATTTTTAATTAGATTGATGCCCTTTTGGATAAGATAGTTAAATTTTTTTATCTTCATTTCATTGATTCCAACTAAGTATTGAAGGGATGGTGTGTTTCCTAAATAGTAGTATATGGGGTTACCCTTGACGGAATTTAATGATCTATTCTTTGAGAAGTTAAAATCAAATATATTATGCATAGACTAAGATAAGGAGTTTATGGATTTTGGTTAGAGATAATATTCCATGACATACTATTCTCTTTTATTTTGAAGTATATCTGATTTTTATGACTCTAGGAGTGACAAGGACCTTATAGTATAATGTTTTGCGACATTCTTGAGGTTTCCAATCAATTTTCCAGTACAATTGTTCCAATTTATGACCTTTTTAATGGTTTGAATCTTGGATGTCATTGTATAGAGTAAATAATTATAGTGCAGGGCCTGGATAATAAAAACCCTTTAAAGACATAAGGAGTGGATCCGCTTGTGTAATAAATAGAAGATTTGATATAACTCAATATGATATTGGTGGATGTTGTTCCCTGATTAGGGGTTAGTCCCTTCATTGTTAAGGAATAACCAATCTTGAGTTCTACCAGTATGAATGATAAAGTTATATTCGACCATACATTGAGAGGTCTCCAATGGAGTGTCTTATATATTAATAGATTAGACACATTTAGAACAACTAAAGAAGTTCATAATAGTATAGAGGTTTTCAAGACTCCTGATAAAAATAGGTATTCGAATCTTGGTCAAGATGATAGTCTTAGAGTGAGTGTCTTGTATACTATAGCTAATAAAGGTATAATGGAAAAGGATGTTCATAAGGATATACTTTGTTGTAAATTTTGTAAGATAATGGGATTAACACTATTTAGGGAAAGATCATGATATATGTTTGGGATGCCTATTTTACTATTGAGTAGACACCTTTTGTTGATGGTGAGGGGTGATTTATGGTATGAGGTGTGATACTAGTGGCCCCAAATTGGGTTTTATTTTTCGTCTACATAAGAGTGATATACTATTTTATTTAAGTATGAAGGGTTTGGGAACTAGGTTTCAAATGTGATGAACCAGACCCTCATGGTCCATCCCTTTTCCAAAATCTGGATCTTAAGGGTGGCGTCTCGGTGTGGGCGACCGATCGGTGGGCGACCGATCGGTGCACGACCGATCAGTGGGAACCCGATCGGTGGGACATAATCGGTGCCCCACCGACCGGTGTGACATGATCGGTGTGTCACCGATCGGTGCCGCACTGATTGGTGCGACCAATCGGTGTGTGGCACGCATGGTGTCACCCGGCCTTGTTGGTTTTTTCCTCTACAGCTTCTCCCATAACACCACTTTTAGGAATTTTTAACCTTTTGGAAGTGGTTCAATGATGGTTTTAAGCCCTTAATCAATGTTTAAATTCCTAAGGGTGGGATGACCCTCAAAGGACCCAGATGTGTGTCTGTGTATCGTGCCCCTCTGTTTATATGAAATCCTTTAAAATCACAGCTGTTACCACCCTTTCCGATGGGAATCAATAAATAACAACTAATCTAGTCGTGTGTAACCACCCAACCACATGGGGAACCAAGATCCTAATTTAAACCCGTTCAAATCCCCATATCCTATAACAATGGGATCTTATATATATATCGCATAGGAATATATTCTTCTTCCTCTTCCTTTTGGTCAGCCTCCTTTTCTTCGCAGTGCGTTTGGAGTCTCCCTTCCCAAGACAAGAGGTGCGCCTGTGTCGAAACCTCTGCTCACCCTTGGAGTCCTCGACGTTCTTGGCTCCTAGGAAAACTTCAATCCTTGATTATCTAGGTAGGGTTTTTTCCTTCGTCTATCCTTACTGTGCATCACGTGGGGTGGGTATGCTTTTGTTTCTGTGGGGATTGATGAAACCAAACTTAACGAAGATAATGAATGGACCTTAAAGAATTAAGGGGGTGTGATCAGTGTTATGTTGTACTCTTTTATGTTGATATGTGTTGTGAACTGTATGGGCTTGTGCTCACTGAAAATCATGGACGTTGGTGGTCTTTCCTTGCGTCTTAATAAACCCTTGTCTTTTGAGATGACTAAACGACTGTAACATGGAAATTGGTTAGTCACCTAAACTCAGTTGGTTTAAATGGATGTTCAATAAAACAAGAATCCCTGTGTGACCACCTCGGCTAAAAAATAGAAAGAAGTACCTAATGAATGATCTGCTTGAACCTGGAAGTTTCCCACTCTGTTTGGTAGTAGGTGTGTTGTTCTGCTTGGTGCTTATGGGATGATGTGGATGGGGAGGGGATCCTCTACTATGGCACAGTTGTTGGTTGTGAATCTGAAGCTGTGTGGGATGTATCTCGAGGCTTGGTTTGGTTCCAGTACTTTGAGGGATCTCACTGATCCCTTCGTTGTTGTGACATTACAAGAGAACCAGGTGTGAATGCTTAAATTTATGTTTGGTCGTTTCTCTTCTCTGGCTTGTGTTTGTGCCTGTTATTTGCCCATTAGTGTAGTTTTCACCCCAATGGGATCACTTGAACATGAAAACAAGAATGGTTTAAATGGGGAATTGGTTTTAGGGATGAGTTGTGACTTGGCCGCGAGTGCTATGATTTTCTTTATGAATGAATAGTAACTAGGGTGTTTGTGCTTAGGTTTTGGAGCCCCTAGGTTGGGATGAGTTACTGTTACCTATACATATATTGTATTTCTTATGTTTTTTATTCGTGCCCCACCCAAGTTTAGCACTTAGTGCTGAACACCCCATTTCATGGGGAGGGTGTTTTTCCCAATACTCCAATGAGTGGCCAGTTATTAGCTTCTTTTCTGCTCCCTTTCCTGAATAGCCCAAGACTCTTTGGGTAGGCTATGATGTCCTGAGGTCAATTATAGCCCAAGATTCTTCGGGCAGGGTTGTTATGTTGGTTGGCCCAGGTGTGTGCGGGAAAGTTGTTTCCAAAGAGTCTTTGGGATGTGGCCCAGGTGTCTTCGGGCGTGGTAGTAGTTGTTCTGGCCTAGGTGTTTTCAGGCATGTTTAAGAGTGTTGGTTGTGTCCTAGGTGTCTGCGGGCAGGATTATGGTTGTGGCCTAGGTGTTTTTGGGCGGGATGCGTTGTTGCGGCCCAGGTGTGTGCGGGCGGGGTGTGGCAGTGGGACTGCAGTGAGAATGGATGGATTAGTACGATGCGTAGGATGTCTTTAATAACCAGTGGGAAAGTGGTGCGGGGTACCCAAATATCGATGTGATATTACTATACATTACTTGACTTGCGTTATTTGGGGAGCGTGCCTTAGTGAGGCTTGGGTGGATAATTTACCTTACTAGATGTTCTGCATATCTCTTTTTCCACGATGCATTAGAATGCCTCCCCACTTGTGCACGAGAGCTTTTGGTTTCCCTCTTGAGTATACTTGTATGCTCACCCTATGTGTATAAAACTACTTTCAAGTTTCTAGTAGGACTTCAGGGATCATGCGGGACCATACTACCTTGGACGTTGGGGCAATTTCTATTGTCACTTTATTTTTTTCGGTAATTTAACTTTGGGGACCTTGGGGCTTGTATCTTTTACTTTTGAACATGCATATGGGAATGGTTTACTTTTGGATTTATCTTTAACTTCAGCTTTTGGTTTTGTTTGGGATTTAATATTTTATCTCACAATCCTATTAAAATAAAAGGGTAATGGCTTCTACCTTGTGTGTGATTCTATACCCTTGGTGCTGGTCACCAGTCTAGGACCTATTGAAGGCGGGTCTCGGGGGTCATTATCTCTCCTTCAACATAAAGAAGGAAGGGTCTGGAAATATGCTTTCCCTTCCCTCCTTTTGGTGAATGCGGGTCGTGACAGAATGGTATTAGAGGAATAGTTGAGAGATAGGAAGGAGTATGGGGTTAGGCACAATGAGTGTTGCATGGGATGGTGTAGGGAAACAGTGTTGGGTGATCTTGGTGTGTGAATTAGGTCAGGGAATACTGGCTAGGACAAGGGATTTTAGGGCCCCATGTGATCCGATGCAAGGACTTTGGACCTACCGAACGACAAATTAAGGCTGCACTGATTGAAGGGTAGAGACCCTAGGGAATGTACTTGCATCATAATGACTTGTGTTCTTGTGTTTCATGGGAATTTGGGGGGGGGGGTTTAAAATTAATAAGAACCCTAAGAAAATTTAAGAACAATATTCTAAACTACTCAGGCTTAGGCATTCCTTGTTTACCTTGCAGCTATGGCACCAGGTAGACGACCATGAGTAGTGCGGACGATCGAGGCCCCAGAGGTTGTTTTGGCTGATCGACAAAGGGATGAATGAGAGGAGGAGAATGATCAGTGGAAGAGGATGCTTCATGCCTTTCAGCGGCATACCCTCGGGATGTACGAGGGTAGCGTCTCAGACATGGAGATAGAGAGCTGGATCGAGGAGCTAGTGATAGATTTTGGATTGATTCGGGCTCCGACGGGGTACTGGGTTCCTCTGGACATCAGCCAGATGTGGGGAGCAATGCGTTAATGGTGGACACTTTATCTTGGGGAAAAGAGGGAGTCTGAGGTTGCATAGGCTGACTTCGAGAGGGTGTTCTGGGCGGAATTCTTCTCTTCCACGATGAAGGCTGAGAACAGGCAAGAGATACTCTCCCTCCAGCAGGGGAGCATGTCAGTGAGAGATTTGGGGATCAACTTCAAGGACCTCCTCCGCTTTGCTCCCAAACTCTTCCCAGATGAGGAGTCTCAGGCGAGACGTCTGGAGGAGGCACTTCAACCTTCTCTTCAGTATGCAGTCACCCCCTTTACCTTACCAACCTACTTAGAGGTCCAGAAGAAAGATGAAGTGGTGGAAAGGATGCACATGCTAGGAGGTGTACCATGATAGGGAATCTAGTTGGGCTCATCGAAGGGGAAGGCCATCAACAGCAGGCCTCCAACATCAGGACCCTCTAGGTTTCGACCAGCAGGAAGTATGACTCAGTAGTTCCAGTTCCGTTCCCCCAATCCTCGCCCTTTTCTTTCGGGCCCAGGACCAAGGTTCTTCGTCTATGGAAGCCATGGACACCTTCAGAATCAGTGCCCGGACAGAGTACAGTACAGTGGGGGTGGGAAGGTTCATCGCCCACCTCAGCCGTAGCAGTTTCCAGCTAGGCCCCTTCAGCAGCAGCTGCAGGGATAGCAGGCTCCCGCCCCTCCGAGACCCGACATGGTGGGAGGAGGCCGACATCAGGGTGCTCCTCAGGGACCTCGACCAGGGTGTGGTCGGGGAGGCGACTGACAAATGAGAGGCAGATGAGCTGGCTGTGGGTAGTTGCACACCGCGGAGGCAGCAGTTCCAGCAGGGCCAGAGGTTGTTCGAGGTACGAACAACCTCTTTAGTACTATTTCCTATGATTTTTTCGATACAGGAGCTTCAAACTCCTTTGTTACACCCAGTCTGGCCCATGCCCTAGGTTTAGATGTCGAGAGGCTTTCCATGCCCCTGGTGCTGATCACGCCAGTCGGATGTCAGACCGACTTACTTTATGTTTGCCGAGGGTGTAGACTGATGATAGGGCCACATCTGTCTATCAGGGATCTTCTACTATTGCAGATACTTCCATAAGATGTCATCCTAGGCATTGAATGGCTATTCTATGTGTGTGCCATCATTGACTACTTCTGAGGAAGGGTCGTGTTTTCAGATTTGGGCAGTCAACGTGTAACTTTCATTGGCGAGCGGGGTTGTCAGAAAAGCGGTAGAAGATAGGAGCCCCTTCTTTCCCTATTGGATGAACTATCAGTGGAGTCGGTGGATGTAGAGATGGTGGAAGTCCGAGGGATCGTCAGCGAGTTTATGGACGTCTTCCCTGAAGAGGTGGTGACTCTACCCCTCAACGTGATGTTGAGTTTGGGATAGACTTGCAACCTGGTGCCCATCCGATTTCGATGGCTCCCTATCGGATGACACCTTCTGAATTGCAGGAGTTGCTGATCCAGATTGAAGATCTGATGAAGAAGGTTTTTGTTCGGCCATGTGTGTCACCGTGGGGTGCCCCTGTCTTGTTTACAAAGAATGAGGATAGTGGTCTAAGGCTGTGCATAGACTACATGAGACTGAATCAGGTGACGGTCAAGAATCGCTACCCTCTCCCAAGGATAGATGATCTCTTTGACTAGCTGAGGGGAGCAGGTTGGTTCTTGAAGATCGATCTACGGTATGGATATCAACAAGTGAGGGTGAAGGAGGGCGATATCTCCATGACTGCCTGTAGGTGCAGGTATGAGAACTTTGAGTTTGTGGTCATGCCATTTGCCGTTACAAACGCTCCGAATGTGTTCATGGGACTCATGAACTCCGTCTTCTGGGAATACCTGGATCGGTTCATAGTCATGCTTATTAATGACATCCTGATCTACTCAAGATCAAAGGAGAATCATGCTCAGCACCTGAGAACAGTTTTAGGGGTCCTTCGACGACACCAACTCTATGAGAAATTGTCCAAGTTCAAGTTATGGATGCAAGAAGTGAATTTCCTTGTGAACGTAGTGTCTGAGTAGGGGATAGCAGTGGACCCATCGAAGGTCGAGGCGGTTTTTTCTTGGGCATCACCCAAGAGCGTGAAAAAAGTTCGTAGTTTCCTAGGTCTGATAGGTTACTATCGGAGGTTCGTGCCCAACTTCTCCTGATTTGCGGCAACTTTGATATCCTTGAACAAGAAGGACCAGGCTTTCGTGTGGAATGGACAGTGCGGGGAGGCCTTCAGTTATCTGAAGGAGAAGTTGGTAAGTGCCCCAGCGTGGAGGTTACCAGAAGAGGGGGCGGTGTATGAGGTGTTCTGTGATGCTTCAGGGCAAGGCCTCAGATGTGTGTTGATGTAGAGGCATGGGGTGATCTCCTATGGGTCTAGGCAGTTATGTACCCCTGAGCGTGACTATATCACCCATGATCTGGAGCTTGCGGTGGTCTTGTTCGCACTAAAGTTGTGGTGGCATTACCTCGTCGGGGAGCGCTTCGTGGTCTTCACCGATCAAAAAAGCTTGAATTATATCTTCTCCCAGCGGGACCTGAACTCATGACATCATAGGTGGGTGGAGTACCTTCAGGACCACGACTTAGAGACATCCTACACCTCAGGAAAGGGAAATGTGGTGGCCAATTCCTTGAGTTGGAAGTCACAGAAGGATGCGGTTCAAGAGTCGGAAGATACATGGAAGGCAATGGAGGAGTTGGATGCCCTGCACCTGGATGCAAGGATGGAAGGTGGTAGAGGTTTCCTGTATCAGATGAAAGTGTAGTCTTTTCTATTGTGGAAGGTAGAGGAGTCCCAATGGGGAGACTCAGAAAGTGAAGTGATGTGTGACCAGGTTAACCAAGGTGATGCTCCGGAAGGGTGGACAGAGGATCGTCAGAATCTGGTGTTTTTTCAAGGAAAGTTGTCTATTCCAGAGGCGATGCACAAGAGAGTTCTTAGTGAGTTCCAAATATCACCCCTAGCGGTGCACCCGGTAGTTTCCAAGATGTACCGGGGCTTGAGAGGTCAGTTATGGTGGCCCGGGGTAAAGCGGGCAGTGGTAGAGTTCATGGCCAAATGCCTAGTGTGTCAGCAGGTGAAGGCTAAACGCCGTGTTCCAGGTAGTTTGTTGTAGCCTTTGGATGTCCCTGAGTGGAAGTGGGATGAAATCTCGATGGATTTCGTCACAGGACTACCCAGGGTTCAAGGAGGTTGCGACGCTATCTGGGTAGTGGTGGACTGATTAACGAAATCGGATCACTTCCTGGTGATCAAGGAGTCGGGTGCAGTGGATGACTTAGCACAAAGGTACGTGGATGAGGTGGTATGGTTGCATGGAGTTCTAAGATCCATAGTCTCGGATAGGGATGAAAGGTTTACCTTGTGAGTTTGGAGGGAATTGCATCATGCTTTTGGAACCCAGCTACATCTTAGCACTGCTTTCCATCCCTAGACAGATGGACAGATAGAGCGCACCATCCAGACCTTGGAAGATATACTGTGGGAATGCATACTGGATTATAGGGGATCGTGGGTGCGACACTTGCCTCTGGTATAGTTTTCCTACAATAATAGATATCACTCTACCGTTGACATGGCTCTATTCGAAGCTCTGTACGGAAGGTCGTGTCACTCACCCGTGTGCTAGACTTGTTAGATGGTATCTCTTAGTACGATATACTCTATAATACCAAATGTAGGATCGAATATATAAGTATGAGATTCTCAAATACAAGAGGGGGGGGGGGTGAATTTTAATTTTGAAAAATACCTAAGGAAATTTTGCACAACCAAAATTCTCAACACCTCTAAGTTCTAATAACTTTCTTGATTCTGGAAAAGTGATTCTGAAAATGAAACTTAACAAAAGTTTACAACAACTAAGATTCTACCTTAAAGCGTATAGAATCTAACTAAATCAGAGTACACGTAAGGAAGTATAAGAAAGTTACAATTTCCTTAACAATACAAAATGCAGCGGAAAAACAAAGTAGTAAAACTATATGTAACAAGTAATAACTATTTTAACCCAAAGAGAAGGGTATCCAACAACCCTGGATAAGAGGTCCCTTGATTTATACTTTCAAGAAAGTCTGTCTTACCCACACCAGGGTAAGACCTTGATACAAAGATTAGAGTTTGTCTTGCTATCCCCGCAAGCCCTCAACTATCTGGTAGTCAGCACCTCTGTCTTCCTATCCCTAGAAGCCCTTGATTGTACACATCAACAATTGGAGTCAGACAAAGAAAATCTACACAAGGTAATGTTTGAACAAGCTGTTCAAATTTTCTACATGAAGCATTGAGAGTTTATAAGAGCCTCTCTCTCTAGAAATCACTTCAACAACATGTAAGAACAGATGTCAAAGATATTGTCCAGTATTCTTCGTCTTTTCCAATGAGCTCCTATTTATAGGCTCAGCTCCAACGATCAGCTCCCTCCTCCAACAATCATATTCTTCCTTGAATTTCGAAGGGACCAGTACACATATCACTCAAAAAATGGTTAGTTAATAACTGACAACATGACATCATTTTATAAAAGAACAAGTGTAGATAGAAATATGGTTACATAACCAAACTAAAATATTCAGAATGTAAGAAAATAAAAGTTCAGAGTCTAACCAAAAAATAAATTCAGAGTCTATAATACAAGAATATTCAGATTCTGTTTATCAGAAGAATTTGGAGTCGAACTTCATAAACGTTCATATCCATAATTCATAATCAGAATTCACAATCATAATTCATAATGAGAATTCGTAATTAGAATTCTTCATCAGAATTCATAATGAGAATTCGTAATCAGAATTCAAAACCAGAATTTGTAAGGAGAATTCGTAATCAGAATTCATCATCAGAATTCATAATGAGAATTCGTAATCAGAATTCATCATCAGAATTTGTAATGAGAATTCATAATCAGAATTCATCATCAGAATTCGTAATGAGAATTCGTAATCATAATTCGTCATCAGAATTCATAATGAGAATTCATAATCAGAATTCATCATCAGAATTCGTAATGAGAATTCGTAATCAAAATTTGTCATTAGAATTCATAATGATAATTCTTAATCAGAATTCATTATCAGAATTTGTAATGAGAATTTGTAATCAGAATTCATCATCATAATTCATAGTTAGAACTTTATATAAGTTCGTAATAAGAATTCAAAGTTGAACTTCATAAAAGTTCATAACAAGGAATTCATAGTAGAACATCATAAAAGTTCATAACAAGAATTCTGATTCAAAAAACAGAATTATTCATATCTAAGTATTATACGATTCCGAGGTTTTTGATATGAATTCAAGTTTTATAGTTAGAAAATTTATGGTATGAATAATGAAAATAAGGTAGGGGTAAATTTCATTTGGGAAAGGAATTTTCCTTATCGTAGTAAAACATGGGTAAAATTAAATTTTCTTAAGGATAAGGTGTTTGTGATTTTCAAAACAAAGAGGAATAGAAAAGTCATAAAGAAAACCTTATTGACTAAACAATCTCCCCCTTTTTGGAAAGCATAAACATCCTTACGAAAAATAATGTAAGGACTTAGAATAAATTTCTAGACTTTGAAATTAAAGCTTATCTCCCTTTGTTTATGGATAGTGGTGAATACGACTAACTCCCCCTTAGGCTTTGAAACTCTAAGGATCGTATTCTAGATTTCTGGAATGGAATTTTCATTACCTTGAAAATGGAAATCTTTATAATGATCAAATCCCCCTTAGATAGACTCCCCCTTACTTAGGGATAGTTCTTCTTTACATAGAAATTTTTCTTCTCCCTTTTGGAATTCTTTTTCCTTCTCCCCCTTTGTGATTTTCAAAAAGAGTTTGAGGTAATGGAAAAACAATAAAGTACCTGAAATATTAGTAAAAAAAACAAGACAAAAATTTACAATTTCATTATGATTGGAATTATTAGTACAATGAAAATTACAGTACAACAAAAGATCAGAGTGGTCTATTTTGTTTCTTTTTCCTTGGGCATTAACATTTTGACAATTGTCTTCAGCTTCTTCATTTCTTTGTGGTCCTCTTCTACTTTCTTCTCCAAAGCTGTGATCCTTTCTTCTTGAGTCTTTAGGACCTCTGCCTGAGCCTTCAAGGCTTCTTCCTGAGCCTTTATCAATTCATCTTGCTTCAAAAGTTTCTTTTGCATCTCACTCCGAAGATCCTTATCTTCTTTCAGGATTTTAAAAATATAGCTCAGCTTCTCATTTAGATCTTTCACACCCTGAATCCGAGAAATTTGTTCTAGACTTAGCTTTTCCTGAAAACTATCTGAAAGATTTTTAATTTTGACATTCTCAATACCAAAGGCCTCCTTATAATCTTGTTGTAACTCATCAAGCTCTTCCATATCTTCAACAATCTTCTTAGATCATAGATCCATTTTGCTGCACGCCTTTCTGTGGACCTCGTAGTTGATAAGAAAATTATTATGTTCTGCCTCAATCTTCACACATTTATCCATCACCATGGATACAGATTCTGACTTCTGATTTATGCTGTGCTAAAGCATCTGGCATCTGGAGTCTATTGTAGGAAAGATCAGAATTGTATCTACCAAATTCTTTAGGGACTCAACAACAAAATCGTGTCCCAATGAAGATGACTCCGAATCAGACAACTTTCTAGGATATTGTTCTTCTTCTATTTCCACCATCTTCCTTTTATAAGAGCTTCCAACTTTCTTTTTTCTTATGATATCTTTCATTGGGGGGTCAATAAGCACTTGCTTACCCTTGATGATTTTCGGTGTGGCTTCCTCATCAGGGTATTCTTGCTTACTCTAGGATAACTATACAATATTTTCTTCATCAGATTTTTCTTTTTGAGCTTGAGCTTCAACTTCCTCAGGATGGATAAAGTCATGATTATGACTATCTTCTAACAATTTGTTCACTTCTTCTTCTAATTCTTTCTCATAAACTCCTAGAGTATCAATTTTTGAGGATCCGACTTGAGAAGTCCAGATTCACAACTTCTCGGATGGGGTTCCCTTATCTTTATATTCTTCAAATTTATTGATTATATCATCAGAACCTCCACTCATCTTAGCTTGTTGAACTTCCTCCACAAATTGATGAACTTTCTCCATCACTTTTTTCTCATTTTACTTATCCTTGGGATTTTCCGAAGTCTTTTTACCTGGAGTCTCAAGCAATTTTTCCATCAAAAAAGATTTCGAAACATGAATATTTTCGGATGCAATTTCTATTTCCTTCAAAAGAGACTGAAAAATCTCTACCTCAGATATTTTCTTATTGAGCTTCTTATCCTTGTCCTGCTTCTCTAACTCATCAGCAGCTTTTTCTTTTAAGGCCTTAGCCTCAGCAGGGTCTAAGTTGAATTGTGGATCCCCTTATTTCCTATTTTCCTTTAGCTCTCTCCACTTTAATACCACCTCATCTAGGTAGGCTTTTTGGTTTTTGGTTTTAGGAGGTGCGGATTAGACTTCCTTTGATTTTGGGGTTTTATCTTTAGCTTTCACTTCCTTCAACTTCCTTTTATTACCGTCCTTATTTGAGGGTTCAACCTTATCTAGATTTTCCGGATTGGCTTCTGCCTCCTCCTCTGGAAGATCATAGAACTCACCTGACTCTTTAGAGAAACCAAAATTCATTCTCTTGAGGGTATCATTACTGACAAGCATTACCTTGCAATTCCTCAACTTGGAGGTGCAAGAAATCTTGAAAGAATCAAGACACCGAATAATAATCTTGGAGAGAAGAGCATGATTCATAATAATTTGAGCTTTCAAATTCACATTCTTGATGTTCTTAACTGTAATAAGAAGTTTCCTCATTAGATTTATCTTTCTTAGATTTACCAAGAAATCCATGATATAAATGTCACTTTTATTTAAGTTATTCTTGTCACCTCTTCTTAGTAAGAAAAACCCTTGAACCCACCACTGTAGAATCCGATTGTTGGTAGACAGATGGGAAATATTTGTGGTATTGAATTCTTTACGACCAAATAATTCCATACCCTTCACATTGCTGAAACTTCCTTGCACATCCAGTAGCTTATGGGAGAAAAATTCGACTTCTCCATCATATGAGATCCCCACCAAGCTCACAGCCTTGGTGTAAGAAAGCTTGTAAGTCTTCCCATAACTCTTAAAGGAGAATTTTTCTCTGCCATCTTCATCATAGAAGGAAACATACTCATAAACTTCTATAAGAAAATCCATATAAACAAAATCCTGATCCCCTGGCTTTGATATGCAGAAATATTCCCATCCATTGAGCTTGATATTATTAGAAATAAGAAAATCATACTTACTGAAAAAGTTCGGATGGACCAACCTTTCCCTGTAGACTAACCAACTTGAGATTGGCTTTATAGTAGAATTTTTTTGAGAAGTGGTTTCTACAGACATTCGGAATAGAGAAACACTGAAAGATTCAGAATGGTTTTAAGAAGGAAGGGAATATCTTCAACACACGAGGTCTTGGATTGAATGTGGGACAACCATCGGGGTCCCCTTTATATAAGAAAAGGAGGTGAAATTTTGTCTTCCAAAACCCATCTAACAGTTGTGAAACATTCTGATCAGATCTAACAGTTAAAAAACCAGCCGCAATGAAATCTTGAATCCAATCTTTTGAGTTTTTAAGAAAAACAATTGGATTTTATGTAAGAAAGAATCCAAAAAACACAAAGGAAAATACCAGCACGAAAAATATGATTACAAAAAACTTAAGTAAGAAGATAATACCTTTTGGATTTTTAGGAAGATTATTCCTAATAGGTGATATTATTCTTGAAGAAAATTTGACTACAAAATTCTTACTATGAAAAACTCACTATGAAAAAACTCATTATGAAAATATCAGTACGAGAATCTCAATACGAAAATCTCAGAACGAAAAATCTCAGTACGAAAATTTCAGTATGAAAATCTCATTATGAAAATATCAGTACAAAAATATCAATACAAAAATATCAGTATGAAAATATCAGTATGAAAATTCTATTACGAAAAACTTCATTACGAATTTTTTTGAAAAGCTCATTATGAATTTTTTTTGAAAATCTCCTTACGAAATTTTTTGAAAAGATCATTACGAAATTTTTTGAAAAGATCATTATGAAAAATTTTGAAAAGCTCATTTCGAAAATTTTTGAAAAGCTCATTATGAAAAATTTGAAAAGCTCATTACAAAAAATTTTGAAAATCTCATTACGAAAAAAATTTGAAAAGCTAATTATGAAATTTTTTGAAAAGATCATTAGGAAATTTTTTGAAAATCTCATTACGAAAACTTTGAAAAGCTCATTATGAATTTTTTTTAAAATCTCATTACGAAAGTTTTTGAAAAGCTCATTATGAAAAATTTGAAAAGCTTATTACAAATTTTTTTGAAAAGATCATTATGAAAAATTTGAAAATATCATTGCAAATTTTTTTGAAAATCTCACAAACAAATGTCCTCCCCCTATGAAAAGAAGTTTATTACTGTAAAGAGATTGGTTTAACAGAGAGTTGATCAAGGAAAACTACCTTACAGTAATCATTCCTAACTTCTGTTTAATATATTCGAATCTATCGGAAGGTAAAGATTTTGTGAAAATGTCAGCAAGTTGATCTTGCATTTTGATAAACTAAAGAATAATATCTTATTTTTTGTGTTAGATTTCTAAGAAAGTGATGCCTAATGTCTATGTGATTTGAATGAGAGTGGTGTGCAGGGTTTTTCCTAAGGGCTATGGAACTTGTGTTAACACACAAAATTTGAGTCTTAGTAAAACTCAAGCCATAATCTGTGAGTGCATGTTGCATCCACAACACTTGAGCACAACAACTTCCAGCTACTATATATTCAGCTTCAGTAGTGGATAGTGCTATAGAATGTTGCTTCCTGCAATACCATGAAACTAATGAATCTCCTAAGAAATGACAAGTTCTAGATGTACTCTTTCTATCCATTCTATATCCACCAAAGTCAGCATCTGAAAATCTTTTTAAGACAAAATCATTTACAAAAGTATAAAATTGTCCTAAATCCATGGTTCCCTTAAAATAGAGAAAAATTATTTTCACTTCCTTTAAATGAGATTCCTTAGGATTGGATTTATATCTTGCACATAATAATACTAAAAACATTAAGTCTGGATGACTAGATGTCAAGTAAATTAGACTTCCTATCGTACCTCTAAAAGATGTTTGATCGACTGGTTTCTCAGCTTCATCAAGATCAAGTGTGTTTGAGGTACTGATGAGAGTAATTATACTCTTCTTTTTGTCATATCCATACTTTTTAAGAAAATATTTAATATAATTATGTTGGGATATATAGATTCCTTCTGGTTTTTGTGAAATTTGAAAACCAAGGAAAAATGTTAACTCACCCATCATACTCATTTCAAACTCATATTTCATTAGATCTGAAAAAGAATCAGTTAAAGATTGCTGAGTTTAACCAAATATAATTTCATCAACATAAATTTGAACAATCAAAACGTTTTTCTTATCTTTATTTATAAAAAGGGTTGGATCTAAATTTCCCTTAACATAGTTATTTTGAAGAAAAAATCCTGTAAGTATATCATACCAGGCTCGAGGGGCTTGTTTAAGGCCATACAAAGCTTTGGTAAGTCTAAAAACATGATCAGGATGTTTTGTGTCTTCAAATCCAGGTGGTTGTTCAATAAAAACTTCCTCTTGAACATAACCATTAAGAAAAGCACATTTCACATTCATTTTAAAATGTTTGAAATTGAAGAATGCTGCAAAGGCAAGTAAAATACGAATAGATTCATTTCTTGCTACTAGAGCATAGGTTTCTTCATAGTCTATTCCTTCTTGTTAATTATAGACTTTGGCAACCAATATAGCTTTATTCCTAACTATGACTCCATTTTCATCACACTTATTTCTGAAGACCCATTTTACTCTAATTACAGAAGTTTCCTTAGGTCTTTCAACCAAGGTCTAGACTTTATTCCTTTCGAATTCATTTAGTTCATATTGCATGGATTTTATCCAATCATCATCACCTAAAGCTTTATCAGTGCTTTTTGGTTCTAATTGAGAATGGAATGCTAGATGTTCTATTTCATTTCTTAAGGAACTTCTAGTCCTTACTGGTTGATTCAATTCACCAATGACACCATCACTGGGATGATTCTTTAGAAATGACTGATTTGGGTTTTGTAAAACTTGTTCATCAACATAGGGTAGAAAATCTTTTGGGGTAATTGTTTCAGAAGTATCTTCCTAAACATTTTCTTTATCAGTTTTTGAAAACACATCAGAAGATGTAGGTTGGGGTTATTTGAAATCAAAAGGATCAGTTTCATCAAATTTGACATGAACTTTCTCTTCAACAGTTCAAGTGTTTTTGTTAAAAACTCTATAAGATTTAGAAGTTGTGGAGTAGTCTAAGAAAATTCCTTCATCATATTTTGGTGTGAATTTGTGTAAGTTATCTTTAGTATTCAAAATGAATACCTTGAAACCAAAAACCTTAAAGTAGGAAAGTCTAGGTTTTCTACCATTCCATAACTCATAAGGATTTTTATTAAGAAAAGGTCTAATCAAAACACAATTTATAGTATAAAAAGAAGTACTTACAGCTTCAGCCCAAAAATGTTTGGTAACAAAATACTCACTCAACATCGTTCTAGTTATCTCTTGAAGAATTTTTTTTATTCTTTCAACAACACCATTCTGTTTAGGTGTTCTGGGTGATGAGAAGTTGTGAGTAATAAATTTTCTACTACATAAAGTTTCAAAATCAGAGTTTTGAAATTCTCCTCCATGATCACTATGAATAGTTTTCAATGGAAGGTTTTTTCTCATTTTTTACTTGGGCTCTAAAACTTTTTAAATAAGAAAAAGCTTCAGACTTCTTTGCTAGAAAATAGACCCATGTAAATCTAGTGTAATCATCAACCAAAAAAAATACATAATATTTGCCCCCAATGCTTCCAGTTTGTGTAGGACCAAAAATATCCATATGCACTAGCTGTAATGAATCAGTGGTTGAGACTTCACCGACTTATTTAAAACTTGATTTATGTTTTTTTTCCATATTTACAGGGGTTACAAACTTTTGAAGAATCTAATCTAAGCTCCGGTAGATCCTTAACTAAACCTTTCTTAGAGAGTTTACATAAGTTCCTAAGGTTATAGTGTCCTAACCTTCTATTCCACAAGCAAGAATGATCTTCCATTTCACTAGGGAAAGGTATGTCTTGGCTCTTAAGGTCTTCTAAGATTAGTGTCTAAACATTATATTGCCTATTGACAGAAAGAATAAATTCTTACTTGGAATTATATAATAAGCACTTTTCATTCCTAAAATTCACAAGGTAACCTTCATCACATAGTTGAATTATGCTGATGAGGTTGTGCTTAAGACCCTTAACAAATAAAACATTTAAATCAATGTTTTTCCAAGAAGAATGATGTTACCTATACCAATAGTTTCTCCCTGAGCATTATCTTCGAAAGTTACTCTTCCTAATTTCGTCTTGATAATCTTTTAAAAATATTTTTTGTTACCAGTCATATGTCGGGAACATCCACTATCCATGTACCAAGTATTGATGTTGGTACATTCCCTATTTTCCTGAAAATAAGAAAAAAATTAGATTTTCGGAACCCAAACTTTCTTGGATCCGGAATTTTCCGAAAGCAAAATTTTGGGTACCCACATCTTCTTAGAAAAATAAGCCTTATGAAATCCTAAAGATTGGGTTTTGTTTAAGGAAAAATTATTTTCCCAGTGACCACCACACTGACATTTAGTATATAATGGGGCACTTTGAGGAACAAAGTAGTTATTGCTAAAAATCAGTTTAGAACTTGTGTAACCAAAACCAGAAGTATTCTTTCGAGGTCGGATTTGTGAATACATTTTATCAAAATTTTCCTTACCTAGGGTAAAGTTTAAAAAACACTTCCCCAAGGATAATATTTTGGATTTGAGTTTTATAAATAAGTTCTTGTCTTCAAAAACATTTGAACTAGAGCTAGGCTCGTAAACATTTTTCTTAGAAATTACATTTTCCAGATCTTTAGAAAGTTTATTCTTCTCAGAACTTACTTCCTCAATATTTTTTGAAATACTTTCAAATTCAGAATTTTTCTTATCAAGATCTTTAGAGAGATCTGATATTTCCCTAGTAAGAATAACATTCCTAGAATTTGCCTTATCATGTTTTTTTATGAGTTTTGAATTCTCATTCTCAAGAAGTTTGGAAAACCTAGAAACTTCTTTATAGGTAGGTAAAGTATTATCTTTATCAGAAGAATATTATTCAACCGAAGAGTTATAATATTTAATATCATTAGAATTCAAATAAACATTGGTCATTGATTCAGAATTGTGTACCTTAGCCATCAGGAAATGATTATCAATAGGTAGCCTGGCTAAAAGACCAATATTCTCATTTCTAGAAGATTCATAATCCAAAGATTCATCTGAGGAGTCTCCACCACTGGCACTCCATGTGTCATTGGATTTCAATACTTTCTTAGCTTTGGACTTGTAATACTTCTTTCTGTTTTTCTCAGAATGCCTTTCCTTTCATTCTTTTCTCTTAAGCATAGGGCAATAAAGTCTTATGTGTCAAGCTCTCTTGCATTCATAGCATGTAACTTCAGAATCTTTCTTGTCTTTACTTTCCTTCTTCTTGTATTTAGATTGAAAGTTCCTCTGTCCAGCTATCCTTTTCATCCTTCGAGCAAGATTTACTAATTCATTTTCTGAGGATTCACTTCCACTGGATTCAGAATGGATAACAACTTTCTTATATCTGAATCTAGTAACTCTCTTAGGAGTCTTGAATTTCATATGATTGGATGTAGTAGTAAAAGATACACTACCATTTCCATTCTTCTTATTCACAATATCAACATCTCTCTTCATTATAGTCTCATGCTGAAGAAGAGTTCCAAATAGTTCACCAAGGGTGATCCGAGTGATCTTTCTATTCTCATCAATTTCAGTCCTTTTAGATTCCCACTCATTTGGAATGATGTCGATAATCTTGTCAACAAGGGCTTCATCATCCAATCCTTTTTCACCCATTGATTGTAAACTATTCACAATAGTCATGAATCTTTGTTGCACCTTGCATATGGGCTCACCATAAGGAAAAATAAAACCATGATATTCATCTCTAATCATGCATTTTCTGGTCTCAATTACTTTGGATGTCCCAAAGTGGGTAACTTTAAGTTTCTTCCATATAGAATTTGCTGCTTCACAAGATGAAATTTTGATATATATATTTCTAGTCATTGAACAAAGTAATGTATTTCGTACCTTATAATTCAATTGATATTCATGATTTTCTTGATTTTTAAAGGCACTCACTTCTTTATCAGGAATTTTGTATCCACCAGTAAGCATAAAAAAATTTTCAACACCAGTGTTGACAATGAAAGTCTTCATACTATCTCTCCAATATTCATAATCATTACCATCAAAGATAGGTGGTCTAGTTGGATTAAGACTATCTATGGAACCGGCATTGATTACTTCCATCCTTAATAAACATCTTTCCACAAAAACTTGTTAGTAGAAAAAGTTTGTAAACAAGGAAAATATTCTAAGCAAGAAAATGTTTCCAAGAAAATATGAATCCGAACTATACGAGTCCGAAAAATATGAATCCGAAAAAGGTGAGTCCGGAAAATGTCAATCCGAAAAATATGAATCCAGAAAATACAATTCCGAATGTATAAGAAGATGAATTTTACTCTGAATCTAATCATGAGATTAATTTAGATGTAACCAAACATCTGATACCAATTGTTAGATGGTATGTCTGAGTATGATATACTCTATAATACCAAATATAGGATCGAATATATAAGTATGAGATGCTCAAATACAAGGGGGGGGGGGGTGAATTATAATTTTTAAAAACCCCTAAGGAAATTTTTCACAAGCAAAATTCTCAACACCTCTAAGTTCTAATAACTTGATTGATTCCAGAAAAGTGATTTCGGAAATGAAACTTAACAAAATCTTACAACAACTAAGATTCTACCTTAAAGCATATAGAATCTAACTAAATCAGAGTACAAGTAAGGAAGTATAAGAATGTTATACTTTCCTTAACAATACGAAATGCTGCGGAAAAACAAAGTAGTAAAACTACAAGTAACAAGTAATAACTCTTTTAACCCAAAGAGGAGGGTATCCAAAAACCCTGGATAAGAGGTCCCTTGAATTAAAATTTCAAGAAAGTTTGTCTTACCCACACCAGGGTAAGCCCTCGATATGAATATCAGAGTCTGTCTTGCTATCCCCGCAATACCTCATCTATCTGGTAGTCGGCACCTCTGTCTTCTTATCCCCGGAATCCCTAGATTGTACACATCAACAATCAGAGTCGCACGAAGCAAATCTACACAATGAAAAGTTTGAACAAGCTGTTCAAACTTTTTGCATGAAGCGTTGATAGTTTATAAGAGCATGTCTCTCTAGAAATCACTTCAACAGCATGTAAGCACAAATGTCAAAGATGTTTTCCAGTATTATTCATCTTTTCAAATGAGATCCTATTTATAGGCTGAGCTCCAATGGTCGGATCCCTCCTCCAATAGTTATATTCTTCCTTGAATTTAGGAGGGACCTGTACACATGTCACTCAAACAATGGTTAGTTGATAACTGAAGGAACAACATCGTTTTATAAAAGAACAAGTGTAGGAAGAAATATGGTTACATAACCAAACTAAAATATTTATAATGTAAGCAAATAAAAGTTCGGAGTCTAACCAAAAAATAAATTCAGAGTCTATAATACAAGGATATTTAGATTCTTTTTATCAGAAGCATTCAGATTCGAACATCATACAAGTTCCTATCCATAATTCATAATCAGAATTCATAATCAGAATTCGTAATGTGAATTCATAATTAGAATTCTTCATCAGAATTCATAATGAGAATTCGTATTCAGAATTCACAATTAGAATTCGTAATGAGAATTCATAATCAGAATTCATCATCAGAATTTGTAATGAGAATTCGTAATCAGAATTCATCATCAGAATTCGTAATGATAATTCTTAATCAGAATTCATCATCAGAATTTTTAATGAGAATTCATAATCAGAATCGGTCATCAGAATTCGTAATGAGAATTCGTAATCAGAATTCATCATCAGAATTCATAATGAGAATTCATAATCAGAATTCGTCATCAGAATTTGTAATGAGAATTCGTAATCAGAATTCATTATCAGAATTCATAATGAGAATTTTTAATCAGAATTCATCATCAGAATTCATAGTTAGAACTTTATATAAGTTCATAATCATAATTCAGAGTTGAACTTCATAAAAGTTCATAACAAGGAATTCGGAGTAGAACATCATAAAAGTTCATAAAAGGAATTCAGATTTAGAAAAAAGAATGCTTCATATCAAAGTATTATAAGATTATGAGGTTTTAGATATGAATCCGAGTTTTATACTTAGAAAATTTATGGTATGAATAATGAAAATAATGTAGGGGTAAATTTCCTTTGGGAAAGTAATTTTCCTTATGGAATTAAAACATGGGTAAAATGAAATTTTCTTAAAGATAATGGGTTTGTGATTTTCAAAACAAAGAGGAATGGAAAAGTCATAAGGAAAACCTTATTGACTCAACAAGACTGAGGTTGGGGAAACAAGTGTTCTTGGCCCGGAAGTGGTGCAGAGCATGATGGAGAAGGTTCAGCTTATACGGGAGAGGATGAAGGTGGCACAAGACCGAAAAAAGTCATATGTCGATAATAGGAGGAGACCCTTGGAGTTCGGGGTTGGGGACCATGTGTTCTTGAAGGTCTCCCCTCGGCGTGAACACGGAGGTTCGGTATGGGGAGTAAGATTTCTCCCAGATTCATCAGACCCTTCGAAGTGTTGCGGCGGGTCAGAGAAGTGGCTTATCAACTAATGCTACCATCACCGCTTCTGAGGATACATGATATCTTCTATGTGTCACAACTCTGACAGTATCTCCACGACTATTTACACATCCTTGAATGGGGAAAGATGGATATCTAGGATGACATGACCTTTGTGGAAAGACCAGTGAGGATTGAAGATCATGAGGAGAAGGTTCTCTGAGAACAAACCATCCCTTTAGTTCGTGTGTTGTGGAGGCATGGCAGGATCGAGGAAAGTACCTAGGAACGGGAGACACAGATGCACGCCCAATACCTAGAGCTATTTTGAGTTTTGTTCTGTTTCATTCTTTACCTATTGTGATATAATAATGACCTTGTTGGTTTATTAGATGTTTTGTTTCCCTACTTGGGGAGTGTTGTGAAATGTCCTGACTGTGGGGAAGGGAGGACCCGATCCCTAACCAAGACGCATTAAGGTGGATGTGGTTAAACCCTTGCGGGTGAGTCAGTTCTGCCCCAAGCGGATAGTATCTTGACATGGAGGAAAGAAATCCCTAATCCATATGGCTGGACATTTGACCCTTGAATGTTTCCTGGTTACTTGAGGAAGAGGTGTTTCTAGATGTCGACGAGGTTCACTCATGAGAGGTATCTTTCTAGGTGGTTGTTCGGACCCCCCTCTATTCTGGTTTGGTTTTGATTCTTGAGGGTGAGAATAGTTTGAGAGGTATCTAATGTGATGACCCAGACCCTCATGGTCCATCCCTTTTCCAAAATCTGGATCCTAAGGGTGGTGTCTCGGTGCGTGCGACCGATCGGTGGGCTATCAATCAGCATGCGACCGATCAGTGAACGACCGATAGGTGGACAACCAATCAGGGGGCGACCGATCGGGGGGCGGCCGATTAGGTGGCGGCCGATCGGGGGGCGGCCGATCGGGGGGCGGCCGATCGGGGGCCGGCGACCTATCGGTGTGCGGCCGATCGGCGCGTGACCGATCAACGCGCGACTGATCGGTGGGACATAATCGTCGCCCCACCGACCGGCGTGACACGATCTGTGTGTCACCGATCGGTGTGTGGCACGAACGGTGTCACCCAGCCTTGTCGGGGTTTTCCTCTACAGCTTCTCCCGTAACACCACTTTTAGGCCTTTTTAACCTTTTGGAAGTGGTTCAAGGCCATTTTTAATCCCTTAACCAATGTTTAAATTCCTATGGGTGGGGTGACCCTCAACGGACCCAGCTGTGTGTCCGCGTATCGTGCCCCTCCATTTATATGAAATCCTTTAAAATCATAGCTATTACCACCCTTTCCGATGGGAATCATTAAATAACAATTAATCCCATCATGTGTAACCACCCAACCACATGGGGAACCATGATCCGAATTTAAAGTCGTTAAAATCCCCATATCCCATAACAACGAGATCTTATCTGTATATCACACAAGAATATCTTCTTCTTCTTCTTCCTTTTTGCCGGCCTCCTTTTCCTCGCAGTGCGTTTGGAGTGTCCCTTACCGAGACAAGAGTTTTGCCTGTGCCAGAACCTCTGCTCACCCTTGGAGTCCCCGACGTTCTTGGCGCATGGGAAAAATTCGATGCTTGATCATCCAGGTAGGGTTTTTCCTTCATCTCTCCTTACTGTGCATCACGTGGGGTGGGTATGCTTTTGTTTCTATGGGGATTGATGAAACCAAACTTAACGAAGATAATGAACATACCTTAAAGAATGAAGGGGATGTGATCGATGTTCTTCCATACTATTTTATGTTGACATGTGTTGTGAACTGTATGGGCTTGTGCTCACTGAAAATCATCACCGTTGGTGGTCTTTCCTTGCGTCCTAATAAACCATTGTCTTTTGTGATGACTAAATGACTGTAACATAGAAATTGGTTAGTCACCTAAACATAGTTGGTTTAAATGTATGTTTAGTAAAACAAGAATCCCTGTGTGACTACACCGGTTAACAAATAGAAATAAGTACCTAATGAATGATGTGCTTGAACCAGGATGTTTCCCACTCTATTTGGTAGTAGGTGTGTTGTTCTGCTTTGGGCTTATGGGAATATGTGGACGGGGATGGGATCCTCTGCTGTGGCATGATTGTTGGTTGTGAATATGAAGCTGTGTGGGCTGTATCTCGAGTCTTGGGTTGGTTCCAGTACTTTGAGGGATCTCACTGATTCCTTTGTTGTTGTGACTTTACAAGAGAACCAGGTGTGAATGATTTTATTACTGTTTGGTCATTTCTCTTATCTGGCTTGTGGTTGTTCCTGTTAGTTTCCCAGTAATGTAGTTTTCACCCAAATGGGATCACTTGAACATGAAAACAAGAATGGTTTAAATGGGGAATTGGTTTTGGGGATGAGTTGTGCCTTGGTCATGAGTGTTGTGCTTTTCATTATGAATGAATAGTAATGAGGGTGTTTGTTCTTAGGTTTTGGAGCCCCTAGGTTGGGATGAGTTCCTGTTACCTAGAAATATATTGTATTTCTTATGTTTCTTATTCGTGCCCCACCCAAGTAGAGCACTTAGTCTCGAACACCCCATTTCATGGGGAGGGTGTTTTTCCCAACATTTCTATGAGTCGCTAGTTATTAGCTCATTTTCTGATCCCTTTCCCAAATAGACCAAGACTCATCAGGCAGGCTGTGACAGCCTGAGTTCCATTATATCCCAAGATTCTTCAGTCAAGGTAGTTGTGGTGGTTGGCCCAGGTGTGTGCGGGAAGGTTGTTACCCAAGAGTATTCGGGATGAGGCCCATGTGTCTTCGGGTGTGGCAGTAGTTGTTCTAGCCCTGATGTTTTCGGGCGTGGTTACGAGTGGTGGTTGTAGCCCAGGTGTCTACAGGAAGGATGATGGTTGTGGCCCAAGTTTTTTCAGGTAGGATGCGTGGTTGCGACCTAGGTGTGTGCGGGAGGGGTGTGGTAGTGGGACTGCAGTTAGAATGACGAGATTGGTACGATGCGTAGGATGTCTTCAATAACTAGTGGGAAAGTGAAGTGGGGTACCCAAATATCGATCTGCTATTACTATACATTACTGGACTTGCGTTATTTGGGGAGCGTGCCTTGGTGAGGCTTGGGTGGATAGTTTACCATGCTAGATTTTTGGGTTATCTTTTTTTCCATGGGGCATTATAATGCCTCCCCACTTGGGCACGAGAGATTTTGGTTTCCCTACGGAGTATACTTGTATACTCACCCGATGTGTATAAAACTACTTTCAGGTTTCCAGGAGGACTTCAAGGATCCAGTAGGACCGTACTAGCTTGGACGTTGGGGCAGTTTCTATAATCGTTTTCTTTTTTTGGTGCTTTACCTTTGGGGACCTTGTGGCTTGTATCTTTTACTTTTGAACATGCATATGGAAATGTTTTACTTTCAGCTTTATCTTTACCTTCATCTTTTGGTGTTGTTTGGGATTTACTATCTTATCTTCTAATCCTATTAAAATAAAAAGGGTAATTCCTTCCACATTGTGTGTGATTCTACACCCTTGGTGCTGATTTCCACTCAGAGACCTATTGAAGGTGGGTCTCAGGGGTCATTATCTCTCCTTCAACTTAAAGAAGGAAGGGTCTGTAAATCTTCTATCCCTTCCCTCCTATTGGTGAAGGCGGCTCGTAACCTCAAATTTATCTTCTTGAAGGGGGTTTTAACTATAAATATGACAATAGGGAAGGGATTAGACAATATCATGCTTTTTCTAGGATATAATATGGCAGTGAGTAGATATGGGAATTTATGGGATTTACTCATAAAAAAATTAGCCTATGTGATATTATTTTCATAAGACTCTATGAATAAAATCCATGAACCATATGGCTACTATTAGATATAAGTATTGTTCACTTATCTTATTGGCGATAAATACATGTTTCTTAGAGAGGAGAACCTATAAGAATATTATTTTAGATATATAAATGGTATCCTTAGTATGGATATCACTAATATATAATGTATTATTATGATCACTAACAATAAGAAGTTGTATCATATCTTTCTACATATTATTGATGGTTTTATGGATTTCATTAATATGGTTTACCAGGATATAAAACTAAGATAGGGGATGAATTTTCAATAAAATTTGTATTAGGTGAAAATCCAATATTAATACCATTATATCATATAGAACTCTATAGAATAAGGTATTTTAAGGTTCAACATAATGACATAGAGTTAAAAGGGATTTATTCACTCATGAACATCCCAATGGGTTGCTCTATCATTAATCACCATGATGGGTGATTATAGTTCAAAACTACAATTTATTACAAGAGACTAAATTAGTTGATGATCATAAAATGATACTGACTTCCGCATTTTGATTATTTATAGAAATATTTTATAAAATATCTATGGATATCCATGAATCAACTATGATTAGGCTATCACCATCTTAGGGTAAGAGCTAATGAAATTACATGGATAAAATAAAGGAGAATATATATGTTTTATTAGTTTTTAATGATAATATTCATTATAAAAAATAAACTATAACTGCTTATGGACCCAATGAAAAATATTTTTTACCCATATCTGGACTCTTTATTGGTGGTTATTATTAATTGAATCTTAATATTTTCTTATATATTAAAGGATAATGGTAGGTATTCTAAGGTTATGTTGGGTACACTACTGAAGCACCAATATTATGCCAAATAATCGATGTGACACATCTATATTAGGGAAGTATGATAGTTGAGATTTTTTTTCATTGTATTTGTATATTATTAGAAATTTAATGGTTTGATATAATGTATTATTGGAAGACACCCATGAATATATTTTATAGCAAGTGATTATTTAGATATGTGAATTACTATCATAGGTTTATTCATGACTTCCCCAAATTTAGAAGCATTGATGATGAACATAAAAATGAAGGGAGTGAAATTTATATGGAATTATCCATACAAGATAAACTTGTAAGAGTTCAAAGGATATTCTACATCTATATTTTTATTGATCAAACAAAATCCAAGTTAGAGTAATACCCTATATTATGATGAATTGATTATTTTATTATGAGGATTTATAAATCATGATGATTGTATCATATTATTATATTCTTGATATATAGGGTTTTATGAGAAATATTTTATGTCTAATAATATATATTTGAATAATATGTTACATGCAGTAAAGTGTATGTGAAATTATATCCATAGATATATATTTATGTTTTATATAAAATAAAAAATTCCCATATATATATATATACTATTAGTGATACTTGAACCTAAAATATAGGACATGGGTTGCGTACCTATAGTCATTTGATTTTATGTTTGAATGCATCTTATAAAATGTAACATAGTGGTAATATTACTCAATAGGATGACACAAACATAGGTAGTTCATGAGTCTAGGTATGTGTGATGCTTGATGTTTCTGTTTTTTGAGTTATGGATGGATGTGTAGAAGAAAAGTGGAATGATTTTTTTATCCCTGTTAAATATTAAATCATCACTATTGGATAAAGTGAAAAATATCTTGGATTCATATTAGTAATTTTTGGGGATGAGAGAAAGACAATATTTTGGAGAGAACTATTCAATTTAGCCATAGGGTGGTGATGCTATCTTGTACTAGCATGAAAGGATATTATCCCAAATATCATGAGGTATGAATTCGTGTGTGATTTTCAGGATACCCAATAGGTGGCATGACATTGGTTAATGAATATGATATATGATATAAAGTTCTAGTTTCAGTTATAATGGTTAAAAAAGAATATAATGAGTTATGTTTCATGATTCATTACATGATAACATGTGATGTTTGAGTAAAAAAACTCATTGTTCATATATAAATACTTACCATTTTAATATGTAAATGGGAAGAGATTTTGCTGGATTTCATGAACACCTTAGTGTAAGGATACAATATGAGTAATCATGGATAGTCTGATCATGGTTTCAAAATTTCATCTAATTAAAGAGACCTAATCAATTGATGAGATGAGAATATTTTGTATACGATACATGATATAACTATATGTGGTGACTTTGAGAAAAGTGATTTATTGGGATTCAATAATCATATCCTATTTCATGAAGGGACTTCAATGGATATTGAGTACTTAGGATAAGTAGAGAACAACCCATCATCGTCTAATAGAAAAAAATATAAGTATATGATATGGATTTAGAGGACATGTTGTGAGAATGTGCTCAAGATTTTGGAGAGACTAAGAATTTTATTTTGTGTTGGAAGGGTTTTCTAATTATAAAATATATTTTAGATCAACTATGATGGAATATTTTTATGTGTTTTATGAATTGTTGTGATGTTCTATATTTTCATGGATTAAATATGGGGAATCATTAGTGATAACATGATTCTTGTGAAGGAGATTTCAAATAATGTATAGATGATTAAGAAAAAATTAACTAAAATTTATAATAAGAAGTGGTATTATATAGTATGATGATGTCTATAATAGGATTTTTTATAGGGGAAATTTTTTTATTGTGATAGTCACCATGATATAAATATTATCTCTTGAGGATACATGAGAAAATAATACAACAATTAATTAGAAAATTCAAGGTTTTAGAGAATATTTTTATGGTGGAGTACAAGTGACTGATTTTTCGCTGATTATAGAGTGATGAATGTAAAATTATATATATCATAGATCGACGAATTCAATCTTAGAGACTCATATTTTTGGATAATGTAGAGATGGACAATGACACATCATTAATCAGTGATCGATTCATATTTTTAATTATAAAAAGAATAATTTATAATACTAAATGGTTAATTTCATATATGTGTTGTGATAACATGTCCATTTATATGATGATATTTGGGAGGGGGAGCTATAAATGAGATCCTAGTGGCTGAATGAGGTTCCCAAGGATGTTCAATTAAAAATATCTTCAAATAGAAACACAATGGTTAGATATTTTAATGAATTGTTTTGTTAAAGCTGAAATTTAAATTTTCACACATTAATCAACACAAATTGATTGTTTTGTTTTGTTTCTATGTTTTTACAGATGAATTAGGTTGTAAATGGGTAAAAGGGTTGAGAGGGTCACAATAACATTATAGTAGACTCAACCAATCACCAAGTGTGAGGCCCTAGGTACCTTTTGAGCCTTTAAAGGCAAGGGGAGAGATACTAGATGGGCACTCGATTTGTTAGTTTCTTGAGATAACATATTTAGTGGGTCACCATATTTATTATTCTTTGAATTATTTTATATTCTATGGAACTGTATTATAATAATGTATTTTTTTATATTTTTTGAGGATCCATTTGAAGTATCCCTTCCACCCTTACTCCTTTTAGTTTCATTCCTAGATCTTATACCCAATTTCTGTCACTCCATATTGATAGGTAATTACTTATATTAGATGATTTTAAATTTTTTTTATTTAAAACTAAAAGGAAACAATTGTTTTATATAACCATTAATAAAAAATTTCATCCATTTTCCATTATCTCACCCTTCCAGATCTTAAATTTATGGGTTTTTTTCTAGTATATTTCAAAATTTTTAGTGATTGAGGATGAATAAACCCATGAACATTAACAATTACCCTCATATTATATTGAGGTATGTTTTCAATATAATTATACCATGTTTTATATGAATTTCATGTATTATATAACATGTGATCATTGTTATGTCACTAAGACATAAACAAATATAAATTTAGAGAGATCAAAGAGATATATTGATGGTATATCTGGTATTTTACAAGTGTTTCTTTGATTTTATTTATATTTATTTTCTATAAAGAAATATAATTATTTATTTTAAATCAAGTGATTCTATTCAATGATATGATATGACTTAAAATGCCTGATGAGACTTCATATTATTTGACAACATTATCAGGAACTATGATAGGGACTAAGTGATATTCTTTCCTAAGTATTATAGTGTAGGATTGTTTCCTTGAGAGTAACAAGAGTATTTTTCATATTAAGTATTTCTATTGGGTATTTCAAGTAAAGTAAATGGTATTTAGGATGGTTGAAATGTATTATATGGTATACGAATCATGAAATGTGTCTATGTAGACACAATTTATAAGTAAAAAACTATGTTAAGTTGTTATTATTATCATCATAATCATCATAATCATCATCATTATTATTATTGGTTTAACCAAACCCAAAATTTATGAGATACATTATTCACTATATAAGGAATGCATAAATAAATATAGATCCGACTATTTTGAGGAAACTACTCTATGGTAGAATATGTATTGCACAACTTTATTAACATATTGGATTTATGTGAATTGGATTTCCAGATACAATCTCATTATTTGGATCACAATTCTCGAGGTGTTAGAGATTAAACTAACCCATTTCTCTAAGGGTTTATTAAGGATAGACCTAAGTCTACAATGACTGATAGTAAAATAATTTCTTGGACCTATTACTTGGAGGACAAATTACTGCTATAAAAAAGCCTCCCATGATTGATGGATAAATAATTATTCTAACACACCTCATTTTTTATTGTATATGGAATAAAACAAGAATAATAAGAGATATATGTTTTAAATAGAGAAATGAGAATAATAACTACAATTTTTTTTTCAAAATCAAATGTTCTAGATCATTAGAGTGGAATATCCAACACATATATATATAACACTGTGATAAATGTTGATTGTTACTTCCTTGAAATTACATTGTTCATGAATTCACATATATTAAGTCTTATCACATGGGGTCTATTTATGGTGTATTAATATATTGTGTAGTTAAAAAATATATATTATCCTCGATATATTAGTAGGGTTCATGATGACATAAAAAAGTCAAAGGCCCAGATGATAGATAGTTGAGTAAGAGCAGCTAAATAGGGGTTATGAGATCATACTAGGAGATGATTATATCCTTTTGGGGTTGTTTAAATAATAATTTTATATTTTTATTATACAATGAATATGTTTTTCTAACTAGGAAATCATTATTTTTATGATGTATGATGAATTTAAATTCCATTTTTTCTAGCATCTAGATAATTTATTTTTATGACTATATCTATGATGTGATTACATTTAATATATTAATAGAATATATTTTTTTTGTTCATTATATTTTCATGATTTAGTTTTTTTTAAATTATGATTTTATCCCAAAAGTATTAATCATATCCTCACCTATATTCAAGAACATATATTGTTTAGGGAGTTGTGTGTAAGGACACATGGTGCTTCAGATAAAGATAACAGATGGTTAACTTGTAAATATCAAAAAATTATCATGCATAAATATTATATATCAATAGATTAATGTTCATTACATAATATAATGATCTAATTTGGAATCATTTATGTGTATTGACATGGGAAACATGGGAACATAAAAAATTTCTCCATAATTGAGCTATGTTATCTCCCACTAAGATCATCATAACTAGAACCCTTTTTATAAATGTCATATATATTACTATTAATCATATCCTAGGGAATTAAATCATAATAAAGGGTGATATCATATCATCAATAATTTTAAAAAGGGAGATATCAACATATCATGAGAAGAAGGTTATGAGAACATGAGAATAAAATTTGAAAACCATACCTTTCATATCATAGATCGTAAATTTGAGCTATAGAAACATTCTTTGTCTTTGAGAAGAAATGAATAATAATAGAATAAAATAACATGATCCATGAGAACATAACACTGGAATAAGACACAGATTTGTGGTATATACATAAGATTATATCATTGTGAACATGTATAAAAAGAAACAAGTTCACTCATTAATGTATGGACATGAAATTAGACCCACGTATGAACTTATGGACATGAAACCATGTCCAAACATAACATTATGGACATTAAATTTAGGTCAATACATAACAATTATACCATTTAATTAGGTTCACACATTCCATTGTGAGCATGTAATCAGGTTCACACATAACATTGTGAATATGTAATCAGATTTACTCATAATGTATTTACTCATGAGTTTTCCATATTTATGAATTGAATTTGTGGGAGATATAGGTACCACCTATTGAAAAATCCATAATTATATATTCCACAAGATCAAAAAACATTCATCATATCATAACCCATGAAAAGGGTATGGTTCCAAAAATATTTCATTAAATTATAACACATGGAAAGAAACATGATATATTAATATATTTTTATCATAATCATAGACCATTTAGTGAAAGAAAAAATATGGTATCATTGGATCATATCCCTAGTAAATCTTAATTAACATCAAAGGATATTATGCAAGATATAACATGTTTTTAAAAATCACACGAGATATTTCATGAGGAAAACATACTTTCCACTTTAAAAAAACTTTTTAAATCATCAAAATTTTTAAAATCATATTTTATGAAAATAACCTTGGAAAATTATTAAGGAATCTTTAAAAAATTTAGTGTTCACTATGGTGGAAAATTCTATACATGTTAAAACAAATATTTCATTCACATTTTCAGTAAAACCCAAATATGAAATTTTGAAAAAAATGAACATTAGTTTTATAACACATAGTAATAAGTCAATCATGGGTAAAAGTTTTAATAAATCCAATGGGTAATGATGAAACATTTTTTATTTTTTTTAGAAAACATGTATATGGAAGAAAAATGGGGTTTGACCAAGTAAGTAAATAAAGACGATTTTTCATAAAAAAATTATTTAGTACATTTGGGTACATAATGAGAGGAAAATTAAAGGAAAACATATATTATCGAGGAAAAAATATAAGTGAGTAATTTTCATAAGTTTTTTTGATATGGATAATAATATTTTAACTTTGGAAGCATAAACATAAACAATTTTAAAAAATTATTAGATTGTCTCATAAAACCATTACTAATATGGTAACATTTAATCGTAAGCCCCATGAAATAATTATATTAAAAGAAATAAACAAATATCAGGAATATATGTAGTTTCATGATATAACATGTCAACTAGGCTCTATATACACACCATAACATAATATCGGTTTATAACACAACACATTCCTAAAAAAAGGAAAATAGAGAGAAATAACCCTTACCGCTTTGGTAATATCTTGAATCATGATCCATTTTATATGATTAAAATAAAATTAAACATTAAAGGTTCTGAAAATAATTATATTAATGGTATAACATTTAAAAGTCTAATGATATGAACTACACAAAATTAATGAGTGGTGAATATGACATAAGTTTCTCAAAAATAAGAGAGAATAAAAATACCTTACATTAAGTATCAATATAATTTATACACAATAAAACCTAAATTATAATAAATATAAGTAAATTATAAATATATGAAAAAATAATAATTTTACATATCATACCATATATAATTTACTTATGACCTTTTATTATCCATTTATTAACAATTCCTTGTCAAAATCACGTTTCAGGTAATAACCGCTTTGTTTTTCAAGTATATTTTGATTTCTTATTTTGAGAACTATTAATTTTATAATGGTTCCATAATATCCATAATTTTAACCACTATATAAATATAATAAATATTCACTATTAATTTATTTTTTTTAATTTGTAAAATTTAGAGAGAGAAAATGAAATACACCATTGATTGAGATGGTAGACCATATGTACATATTAATTGATTCCATTTTCTCAATAGAATGAATAAAATAATTTTAAATAATATATTATAATTACAAGAGAATTTTTATACCATAAATATCACAAATAATTATTTAAAACAATCCTTATTACCTTCCATGTAAATAATATGTGAAAAATGAGTCACATCGCTTCACGAGGTGGTAGTCCACCGTACACACAAATGACAATATCATACCCACCATATAATGAAATGTAATAATTTATATGTAATATAATAATTTAAAAAGTATAATTATATTAAAAATATCATAATTATTAATTAAATCTATCATTATTAATACTCAATTAAGTTAAAAATTAAAAACACCTCACAACTTATCATGTGGCGGTAGTCCGCCATACACATGAGCAACACTATTGTGTTCAAACAAGTTGGGAGGTAAGAAGGTATATGTGATATTAAAATTAAATATTTATAATATCATCATAAATATCATATATAAACATCAAACCCATCATTATATCTAGTCGTGATAGGTTGTGATGGAAAAAAAATAATATTGTGTCGTGAGAAAATAGCTGACCGTACACACAAATGATGATTTCATAACCCATTTTATGGAAGTGGTAATGGATATAGGATATCCCATTAAAATAAAATAAAATATCATAATATGGGAGAGAACTTAATTATTATATCATCGTATTTTAATAATAATTTAATGGGGTGGGGGAATAAATAAAATAAAAACCTTTGTTCGGGGCATTACTATGTTTTTAAAAAACTTTTTTGATTTTAACCAAAAGGATTCATAGGTTGGATTTATGACAAAAATAAGAATTATTAGAACATATGAGGGAATTAAGTAAGGTATTTGGTTATTTATTGTCTAAAAAATGGGTTTTTAAGTGTAAAGAGAATAGAATAGGGGGTGACCTTTTATAAGTGAGGTGAGTGACACACTTATACTGTTTGAAATGAAATAAGTGCGACCATGTTTTTAATAGGGATCGAGGATCAAAAATGGGTAATTATAGAACCTTAGATGTAACACCCTGAGATTTTATGAGAAATATTTTATTTTTATGTATTATGTTATACATAACACCAAAGGAATCTTTCACTACACACAAAAATGTCTTGGCTTGCGTTACACACAAGAGCAACCTTCTTCGATAGCTTGCATTGTACGCAATACCGAGTTTCACTAAACAACGATATGTTATTAAAATATTATATAAACTAGTCGTTATGAATAGTAATACCCACTTTTTGAAATTTTATAAATTTTATCTTTCCAAATGGACTTTATTTTTGGATTCGGAATATCAGAATTATCTTAGGCTAAATTTTTGGTATTTTTCTGAAAACTTTCAATTTTTGATGAATAGTGAAAAACACTAAGTTATAGTTTAAAATAGAATTTTTATTTAAATAACTATTTATTTTATTTAAATTTATTTTTAGGTCAAAATAGATACATAATACCTATCTATTTTCAATGTAATTCATTGGAGTCATTTTATAATAATTTTAGATATATAAAAACTTTATTGAAATTTTTACCGTCTTTTACCCACCTCATAGGAGAATTTGAAAAATTTACATAAAACATAATTTTACCGCTTCTGTGAGTTGAATTTTGAAAATACGAGAGACATGGTTAATATAAAGGAGTAAAATGTTTTTCAATAAGATAAAAATAATTTTTGGTGAATAGTAAATTTTTAGTTTTATTTACCACGGTTAAAAGTAAATAGGGTAATTAAGGGTAAAAATAATATTATTATTACAATGAAACACGTAATAATTCTATTGGATAAGTTCAATTCAACCAAAAACAACATTAGGAATAAAATAAGACCATTTAGGTCCACTTGGATTAGATTAGGACATTTATTATTATTTATTTCAAAGACGAGTTAAAAGAATTAAAATCAAAGTTTAATAAGGAAAACATTTTTAATATAAGGTTATACATAAGATAAATTCGACTATAAATATTCATTATAAATCTAAAAATATTTCCTACATAATTGTATTTTATTTATTATTTTTAGACATTATATAATTTAATTTATTTATGACACAATGATGATGCAGTAATTTCCTTATTAATGAAATATTAACATAATCGATATTATAAATACCCAAATAAATGTAATTTAAGACTTTTTATGAATTAAAATAATTTTCTAGGTTAATATCACATATTAGGATTGGTTAGATGATTTTTTTTCGAAGTAATAATGCTGTTATGAATTTAGAAAAAACAAAATACCAAATAGTGTCAAAATTGACATAAAAGAATTTTTAAAACAAATATTAACTTATTAATTTATATTATATTCCTAAAAATCTAAGGTTCTGAAAAAATACTTATATAATAATATATATGACATTAATTAACCAATTTCGGTACGATTTTCCATTTATAGTAAGTTTATTAACCATATAGTGTAAGAATACAAGAAGACACGGTAAAAGTTAAATTATTTAACTTAGAGTTAAATCTAAATGATAAGGTTAAAATGGTAACTGAAACTAGTCTAAAACCTATTGGTTGAGATAATTGCATCCCATACCCACTCTAGACTCTAAATAAGTCACTTTGGAGCCATTATAAAATGAATATAAATTTATTTTAAAATAATATTTTAATGTTTTCATAAGGTGCCCCTCACCCCTTTTATAAAAGAGAACTTCCCCTTATCTATAATTCACACCTCCAAATCCATTTATCTTAGAAAAAACCTACCCAAATACCCTCTCAACTGTCCTCACTTCATCCTAGTGGCCTTACTTTAGTCATAAATCCAACCTAAGGATCCCTTTTGATCAAATCAAATGGAAGAACTTGAGGAAGAGGTAAAAATATCACCACCTATTTCAAGATACTTTCTTCTTCCACTTCTTCCCTTTTTGTTTTTTCCATTATAAAATAATAACTCCAGAATATTCTATATAATTTGATGTTATTATAAATGGTACAACCATATTAGTTATTTTATCCATCTTATGAATGAAATAGTCACCACACATGCGTACGCACGACTTACCGTCTCCACGTCGTGGTGTAGTTTGTTATTCAAACATTTCATCATTTGGATGGGTATGATAATGAGTATAAATGAAATAAATAATAGATATAACATTATTATGATTCTTTATATATTATATAACATCTAATTATATACAATTTTAGTATCAAAATAATGATATCATCGCTCATGCGTACGTACGGCCTACCGTCTCCACAATGTGATGCCACTCGTTCTACATTTTTTTCATTGAATAATGATTATATAAATGAATTTAATGAATAAATATGATATGTATTACAATAATACCATTCTTTAAAAGATATATCTATAAAATAAAAAGAGGAATAATAATTTATTCGATAAAACATGCATAAGAACCTAATGCAATGAACACCCGAATAACAAGTACCAATGAAATATTACTAATAAGAAGATAAGAATATGACCATATATGATATGATAACAATGAATATGATTATGTAATAAGTCAATGACATTATTTAAATCATTATATAGGAGTTTCGTATATGTACAAAGCATATCAGACCTAAGGTAAGGGAAAATCTCACAATCTCATTTTTATCCGAGATTGTATATAATTCAGAATTTACTGGGGCATATTTATCATCCACATCCATGATTCCTCAATATGTAATATTATTTCTATCCTCCTACATTGGTTTAAATCCAATTTTACCTACTGGTTAATTTTTAGTAAAAGATATGGAAGTAATCTTTTGTCATTTTCAGTACGAGGTACTTTTTGAATTTTCTGGACAAAGTTCGAGAAGAATGTTTTTTTAAACTTATGCGGCATGAATGGTTTTTTTGATTTCATAGAACATTATTTACTTGAAGCTTACTTTACAATTTTTCAAGTTTATTTTTAATTAACTTCTTTTAGTTTAAAATTGTATGATATATTAAGAAAGGAAAAATGTTTTTGATGTAGAAAGGATATTTTCCTCAAGAATGGAGTTCAAGTGTTTTATCAAAATTATTTTCCATATAAAATAATATAGGGTTCTATTTCTATCTCTATTTTTACATTGATTTGATTATGTTAATATGAAATTATTTTTATGAAGTCCTATTATCTTATATGGTTTATGTTATGATGGCATGATGTTTAAGAATCCCATTTTTATTACATGGGTTATGCTATGATATATGATTTATAATTTTGTGGAACACATAAGAATGGTTTCATTATAAGATGGGTGGGACCTATATCTCCCTCCAATGCATTGGGTAAAGATTTATATCTCATGAGATAAACATGGATGGAATGACAAGTTAATCTGGTTCAGTGATACAGGACTGGAACGAGGAGTGAAATCGATTCAGAAATGGACTTTGTCCACTATGATAGTCTTGAAAATGAGTCTTGACTAATAAGAAATGATTTTATATGATTATGTGTGTATGCCACAAAGTTTCATGTTTTATGTTATGATTATTGGGATTATATTACACTAATATGATTTATCCCATGTTATGATATTATGATCTATTTTTCAGGTTAAAATTTTCAAAATGTTCTATTCTTATGAATATGATATGATTTATATTTCCTTTGTTTACCCTTACCGAGCATTTGAGCTCACACTTTTATATGGTTTTTCCCCAGGTCAGGAAGAAGGGTATTAAGTAGGATATGCCAAAAGGGACTCTAGATATGATTAAATAAACAGGAGACAATGTAGATGATTTATGAACCAGTTGTTTATGTTTCCCAGTTTCTAAAGACACTATATCTATACAGTCCTATCATGATTTTGGTATATGTTGTAATAAGTATGATTCAATTCTGAATTAATAACAATGTAGGTAAAGTATGGGTCATTATAGTTGGTATCAGTGTAAAGGTATAGTCAACCTTTGGAAACTAGGATGTGAAAGCCTTAGTAAGAACCCTAAGGATATGTCTAAGCATAGAACAAAATATTAGTGTTTTAGAAATAGCCATGAATAACCTATGATAAGACCTTATGTGTGAAATTTTAATCTTGATTATGTGGTTTTCCTATTATGATTAGTGTTTCTCACACTATGCTTATTGGTTTTAGTCAATGGATGGAACCCGAAAGAACCATGTTAATGCTGAATGCGACCGGAAATGCAATGATTGTACCCCTGAGCAACCAAACATTATGGGAGATGGAATGAAAAATATTGTATCCATACTCACACAACTTTCCCAAGCAATGAATCATGCAGGACTTCCAAACCAGCAAATAAAGGAGCAAAATTCTGTTGAATCTTTCATGAGGTAGTGTCCACCCACATTCAATGGGTCTACTGATCCATTAGTGGATGAACAATGGATCATTTCCACTGGAAATATATTTTCAGTTCTTCAATGTTCTGAACATGATAAAGTCATGTTAGCAGTATATCCTTTGGAAGGTGAAGCTGATCAATGGTGGAATCTTATCAAGAATACGATGCAAAGTGATGAAATTGATTCCATGGAATGGGACGAGTTCAAGAAAATATTTTTCAAAAAGTAATTCCCTCATATTCTTCGAACAAAGATGGAGAAGGATTTTCTTAAACTAAAGAAAAAGGATGATGAATCTGTTGGTACCTACGAAGAAAATTTTACAAGACTTGCAATGTATGCTTCTGGGATTATTATCCAACCTGAGAGTAAGATCGATCGATTCTTTATTGGCTTAAAACGACATTTTCGAAGGGCGTTAGCCATAAGGGACTTCAATAGATACAGGGAAATTGTTCTACGTGCTCTCAAGGTTGAGAAGGATATTAGAGTAACCCATCAGTCATATGGGTTTGATAAGAAGAGGAATATGGAATTCAAAGGGAAATCTAAAGACCACACTAAAAAGAATATGAGTTTTCCCTTATGCTCAAAGTGTGGAAAGAAACATGGAGGGAATTGTATTAAAGGGACCAGTAAATGTTTCAAATTTGGAAAACAAGGTCATCGGACATTTGAATGCCGCAATGATAGGAAAATATATCTAGTGATGCGAACAAAGAAAAGGCTACATAGAATTCACCTCCTACACTTAAATGTTACAAGTGAAAGGAAATGGGGCATTATGATAATCAATGCCCTAATCCAAGGGTCGTTGATGATGATTGACGTCAACAAACTCTTAAGGCCAAAGACAAAGGAAAGTCACATGCAATTTCTATTGGCGATGTGGAGTACGATAACGAAGTGGTGAAAGGTACACTTACCATCCAATCTAATGCAGGAAATGTTTTATTTTATTCTGGATCCACCCAATATTTTATTTCTAATGAATTTTCCATGGTTATTGGCATACTACCTCAACAATTAGTTGTTGAGTTTGCTGTGAAAACTCTTAATGGCACAATGGTTGCATCAAAAGTTTATAATTCTTCTCCAATTGATATTTGTGGGAAAGTGCTTCCTATAAATCTTGTGATCCTTCCTATAGTGGAATTTGATGTGATTCTTGGCATGGTTTGGTTTTCCTTATATGGATCTTATATCTATTTCCAAATAAGGGAAGTGACATTTCATATTCCCGATCAATCTATGACCATCTATTGATTCAAGGATGAATATAACCTTCTGGTAGAAATTTCTTCCATATTATGGGTCTTGATTACAATTAATGAAGGTTATTTATCTCAAATGGTTGTAGAGAAACTCACGATTAAGAATATTCCCATTGAACGGGAGTTTGATGATGTCTTTCCAGAGGAATTTCCAGGTCTTCCACCAAATCGTGAAGTTGAGTTTTCAATAGAACTCATACTGGGTGCTATGCCCATTTCAAAGACACCTTATAGAATGTCCCAAATTGATTTGCAGGAATTGAAGAATCAACTCCAAGATAATCTTGATAAGGGATTCATATTCCCTAGTGCATCACCTTGGGGAGAACCTGTTCTGTTTTTTAATAAGAAAGATGGATAAATGAGACTCTGCATTGATTATCGAGAACTTAACAAGATCACTATCAAGAACAAATATCATATCCCATGCATTGATGACTTATTTGACCAACTATGTGGAACTCAATACTTTTCGAAGATTGATCTTCGTTCAGGGTATCATCAATTAAGGGTCAAAAGGGAGGATATTCCAAAGACGACTTTCCATACAAGGTATGGACACTATGAATTTATAGTGATTCCATTTGGTCTTACTAATGTCCCTGCTATCTTCATAGATATAATGAGTAGAGTCTTTAGATTTTATCTTGATCAGTTTGTGGTAGTCTTTATAGACGATATTCTTATCTATTGAAAGAGCAAGGAAGAACATAAAGATCACTTTAGAATTGTATTAAAGACCCAAAGAAAGGATAAGCTTTATGCCAAATTTACCATGTGTGAATTTTGGCTTCAAAAAGTTTCATTTTTGGGTCATATAATCTCAAAAGAGGGGATATCTGTGGATCCAACAAAAATAGAGGTTATCGAAAGATGGTCGAGACCAACAAAAATAACTGAGATCCGAAGTTTTCTTGGTTTGGAAGGATATTATCGAAGTTTTGTGAAAGATTTTTCACAATTATCTAATCCACTCAATAGGTTGACTCGAAAAGGAGTTAAGTTAGTTTGGATGGAGGAGTGTGAAGAGAATTTCAAGGAGTTAAAAAGAAGGTTATCCAGTGCACCTGTGCTCACATTTCCTTATAGTGAATAAATATTTGTGATCTATAGTGGTGCATCCAAGAAGGTATTGGGGTGTGTTCTCATGAAAAACGATATGGTGATAGCTTATGCCTCACGATAGTTGAAAATCCATGAGCAAAATTACCCAAATCATGATTTGGAATTAGATACGGTAATCTTTGCATTAAATATTTGGAGGCATTATCTTTATGGTGAAAGGTGTGATATTTATATTGATCATAAAAGTTTAAAGTATATTTTCACACAAAAGAAGCTGAATATGCTCCAAAGAATATGGTTGGAGATGATTAAGGATTACGATTGCTCAATTCATTACCACCTAGGTAAAGAAAACAAGGTGGCAGATACATTAAGTCGATAAGACCATGCTTGCTTATCCATGATGAGGATCACAAAAGATCCAATATTTATGAATTTACAAATGATAGATCTTGGAATTATAATGGAAGGGTAAAAATATTATCTTTCTCAAATGAATTTTCAACCATCTATACATCTGAAGATTAAAGAGGCACATAAAGAAGATGAAGAGTTACAAAAAAGGTGACAAATGTTCCTGAATTCCACATTGATTATGATGAAATAATAAAGTTCAGGAATCGGGTTTGTGTTCCTCCCATACCAGAACTAAAGAAGGAAATATTGGATGAAGCTCATAGTTCTTCCTTCTCTATTCACCGTGGAAGCACGAAGATGTATAGGGACTTGAAGGAGTACTTCTGGTGGGATGGAATGAAAGGAGATGTTGCTGAATATATCTCTCGATGCTTGGTTTTTCAGAAAGTTAAAGCTGAGAGACAGAAGTCTAAGGAGATGTTACAACCATTAGCCATAAAAAAATGGAAATGGGAAAACATCACTATAGACTTTGTCACTAGACTTCCTAAAACATCCAAAGGCAATAATGCTATCTAGGTTATAGTTGATCGTCTTATGAAGTCGGCACACTTCATTTCTATTAGAGAATATTTCTCTCTTGATCAACTTTCCAAGATATATGTGAATGAAGTGGTAAAATTGCATGGATTACCACTTTCCATTATATCTGATCAGGATCCGAGGTTTACCTCAATGTTTTGGAGAAGTATTCAGCATACTCTAGATACAGAGTTGAGTTTCAGCACTTCTTATCATCCTCAGACAGACGATCAGTCTGAGAGGAAAATTAATACTCTAGAAGACATGTTGAGAGGTTGCTATATAGATTTCAAAGGTGGTCGGGATCAACACCTACCTTTGGTTAAATTTTATTATAATAATAGATTTCACTCCAGTATTCAGATGGCTCCTTATGAAGCTCTCAATGGAAAGAAATTCATAACTCTAACTTGGTGGGATGAAGTTGGGGAAACAAAGCTATTAGGACCTGAGCTTTTTTATGAGATGGAAGAAAAGGTAAGATCCATTCAACAACACATAAGAGCAGCTCAGAGTCGACAAAAAAGTTATGTCGACAACCGAAAAAATACCTAGAGTTTTAAGTGGGTGATAAAGTGTTCTTACGAATATCTCCTTGGAAGAGAGTAATGATATTTGGAAAGAAGGGAAAGCTGAGCCCTAGGTATATTGGTCCTTTTGAGATACTAGATCGTGTTGGGAAGCTATCCTAGCGATTGGTGCTTCCACAAAATCTCTCTCAAGTTCATGATATGTTCCATGTATCTCTCCTGAAAAAGTACATACCTGATCCTTCACATGTACTAAGCTCAGAAGTTGTACCGCTGGAGAAAGATATTTCTTATGAAGAACAACCAATAAAGATTCTGGATTGTAGCGAAAAAGATCTACGAAACAAGACCACTATATTGGTTAAAGTTTTATGGAGGAACCACCGATTAGAATAAGCTACATGGGAACTTGAGGATATGATGAGGGAGAGGTATCCTCATTTGTTTGTTACGAAGTGATGAATTTCAAGGGAGAAATTATTTTTAAAGAGGTATAATGTAACACCCTGAGATTTTATGAGATATATTTTGTTTTTAAGTATTATGTTATACGCAACACCAAAGGAATCTTTCGTTACACACAACACTATCTTGGCTTGCGTTACACGCAAGAGCAACCTTCCTCGATAGCTTGCGTTGTACGCAATACAGAGTTTCATTAACAACAATATGTTATTAAAATATTATATAAACTAGCTGTTATGAATAGTAATACCCAGTTTTTAAAATTTTATAAATTTTATCATTTAAAATGGACTCCATTTTTGGATTCAGAATATCAAAATTAGCTTAGGGTGAATTTTTGGTATTTTTCTGAAAACTTTCAATTTTTGATGAATAGTGAAAAACACTGAGTTATTGTTTAAAAACGAATATTTATTTAAATAATTATTTATTTTATTTAAATATATTTTTAGGTCAAAATAGATACATAATACCTATATAATATCAATTTAATTCATTGGATTCATTTTATAATATTTTTAGATATATAAACATTTTATTGAACTTTTTTTCGTCTTTTACCCACCTCCTCGGAGAATTTTCAAATTTACATAAAACTTAATTTTACCGCTTCTGTGATTTGAATTTAGAAAATCAAAGAGACACGGTTAATATCAAGGAGTAAAATGTGGTTCAGTACGATACAAATAATTTTTGGTGAATAGTAGCTTTTTACTTTTATTTACAATGGATAAAAGTAAATAGGGTAATTAAGGGTACAAATGATATTATTATTACCCTAACACATGTCCTAATTATATTGGATAACTGTAATTCGACCAAAAACAACCTTAGGAATAAAATATGACCATTTAGGTCCACTTGGATTTGATTAGGACATTTATTATTATTTAATTCAAAGAAGAGTTAAAAGAATTAAAATCAAATTTTAATAAGTAAAACATTTTTAATATAGGGTTATTCATAAGCTAAATTCGTCTATAAATATTCATTAGAAATATAAAAATATTTCCTACAAAATTTTATTTTATTTATAATTTTTAGACATTTAATAATTTAATTTATTTATGACGCAATGATGATGCAGTAATTACCTTATTAATGAAATCTTAACATATTCGATATTATAAATACCCAAATAAATGTAATTTGAGACTTTTTATGAATTAAATTAATTTTCTAGTTTAATAAAACATATTAGAGTTGGTTAGATGAATTTTGTTTGAAGTAATAATGCTTTTATGAATTTAGAAAACACAAAATACAAAATAGTGTCAAAATTGACATAAAAGAGTTTTTAAAACAAATATTAAATTATTAATTGATATTCTATTCCTAAAAATATAAGGTTCTTCCATGGTTATTATATAATAATATATATGACATTAATGAACCATTTTTTGTTTGATTGCCAGTTTATCGTATGTTTATAAACCATATAGTGTAAGAATACAAGAAGACACAGTAAAAGTTAAATTATTTAACTTAGAGTTAAATCTAAATGATAAGGTTAAAATGGTATCATAAACTTTTCTAAAACCTATTGGTTGAGAGGATTTATACCCATTACCACCCTATCCTCAAAATAAGTCACTTTGGAGCCATTATAAACTGAATATAAATTTATTATAAAATAATATTTTAAGTTTTTCCTAAGCTGCCCCTCACCCCTCTTATAAAAGGGCACTCCCCCTTCTCTCTAATTCACACCTCCAAAGCCATTTGGCTCGGCCCAAACCTGCCCATATACCATATCAACTCTCCTACCTTCATCTTAGGGGCCTTATTTTAGTCATAAAGGCAACCTAAGGACCCCTTTTGATCAAATCAAAAGGAAGAACCCGAGGAAGAGGTAAATATCTCACCACCTATTTCAAGATCCTTTCTTCTTCCAATTCTTCACTCTTTGTTGTTTCCATTCTAAAATAATAACTCCATTATATTCTATTTATTTTAACATTATTATAAATGTTACAACCATATTAGTTATTTTATTCATCCTATGAATGAAAAATTCACCACATGTGCGTACGTACGGCTTACCGTCTCCACATCGCGGTGTAGTTTGTTATTCAAACATTTCATCGTTTGGATGGGTATGATAATGAGTGTAAATGATATAAATAATAAATATAACATTATTATGATTCTTTATATATGATATACCATCCAATTATATATGATTTTAATATGAAAATAATGATATCACCGCTCGTGCGTACGTACGGCCTACCGTCTCCACGATGTGATGTGAGTCGTTCTACATGATCTTCATTGAATAATGATTATATAAATGAATTGAATGAATAAATATGATATATATTATAATAATACCATTTTTCAAATGATATATCTATAACCTAAAAAGAGAAATAATAATTTATTCGACAAAACATTCATAAGAACATAAAGCAATGAACAACTGAATAACAAGTAGAAATGAAATATTACTAATAAGAAGATAATAATATGACCATATATGATATCATAAAAATGAATATTATTCTGTAATAAGTCAATTAAATTATTTAAATCATTATACAGGAGGTTCGGATATGTAAAAAGCATATCAGACCTAAAGTAAGGGAAAATCTCACAATCTCATTTTTATCCGAGATTGTTTATACTTCAGAATTTACTAGGGAATATTTATCATCCACATCCATGTTTCCTCAATATGTAATATTATTTCTATCCTCATACAATTTTTTAAATCCAATTTTACCTATTGGTGAATTTTTAGTAAAACATATGAAATGAATCTTTTGTCGTTTTTAGTACGAGGTACTTTTTGACTTTTCCAGCCAAAGTACGAGAAGAATGTTTTTTTAACTTATAAGACATGAATAGATTTTTATGATTTCATAGAACATTATTTTCATGAAGATTACTTTACAAGTTTTCAAGTTTATTTTTAATTAACTTCTTTTAGTTTAAAATTTTATGACAAATTAAGAAAGGAAAAATGTTTTTCAAGTAGAAAGGATATTTTCCTCAAGAATGGAGTTCAAGTGTTTTATCAAAATTATTTTCCATCTAAGATAATATAGGGTTATGTTTCTATCCCTATTTTTACATTTATTTGATTATGTTATGGTGGAATTATTTTTAAGAAGTATTTTTATCTTATATGGTTTATGTTATGATGGCATGATGTTTAAGAATCCCATTTTTATTACATGGGTTATGCTATGATATATGATTTATGATTTTGTGGCACACATAAGAATGGTTTCATTTTGAAATGGGTGAGACCTATATCTCCCTCCAATGCATTGGGTAAAGATTTTTATCTCATGAGATAGACATGGCTGGAATGACTAGTTAATCTGGTACAGTGATACAAGACTGGAAGGAGGAGTGAACTCGGTTCAGAAATGGACTTTGTCCACTATGATAGTCTTGGAAATGAGTCTTGACTAATAAGAAATGATTTTCTATGATTATTTGTGTATGACACAAAGTTTCATGTTTCATGTTATTATTATTGGGATTACATTTCAATACTATGATTTATCCCATGTTATGATATTATGATCTCTTTTGCAGGTTAAAATTTTCAAATTGTTATGTTCTTATGAATATGATATGATTGATATTTCCTTTTTTTACCCTTATTGAGCATTTGAGCTCACCCTTTTGTATGTTTTCTTTTCCCCAGGTCAGGAATAAGGGTATTAAGTAGGATATTCCAAAAGGGACTTAAGATATGATGAAATAAATGTGAGACAATGTAGATTCTTTATGAATTAGTTGTTTATGATTCCATGTTTCTAACGACACTATACCTATACGGTTCTATCATGGTTTTGTTATATGTTGTAATAAGTATGCTTCAATTATGAATTAATAAAAATATATGTAAATTATGGGTCGTTATAGTCGGTATCAGAGGAAAGGTATAGTCGACCTTTGGAAACTAGGATGTGAAAACCTTAGTAAGAACCCTAAGGATATGTCTAAGCATAGAACACAGTATTAGTGTTTTAGAAATGGCCATGAATAACCTATGATAAAACCTTAAGTGTGAAATTTTATTCTCAATTATGTGGTTTTCCTATTTTGATTAGTGTTTCTCACACTATTATTATTGGTTTAGTCAATGGATGGAACCTGAAGGAACCATGTTAATGTTGAATATGAAGGGCAATGCAATGATTGTCCCCCTGAGAAACCAAACGTTATGGGAGCTCGAATGCAAAATCTTGTAGCCATGCTCACATAACTTTTTCAAGCTATGAATCATGAAGGACTTCCAAAAGATCAATGTAAGGAGAAACATTCTGTTGAATCCTTCATGAGGCAGCGTCCACCCTCATTCAGCGGGTCTACTGATCCATTTGTGTCTGAAAAATGGATCAGTACCATTGAAAAGATATTTTCAGTTCTTTAATGTTCTGAACATGACAAAGTCATCTTATCAGTATATCATTTGGAAGGTGAAGCTGATCAATGGTGGAATATTATCAAGAATACAAGGCAAAGAGACAAAATTGATTCCATGGAATGGGATGAGTTCAAGAACATATTTTTCAATAAGTACTTTTCTTGTATTCTTCGAACAAAGATGGAGAAGGAGTTTCTTGAACTAAAGAAAAAGGATAATGAATCTGTTGGTACATACGAAGCAAATTTTACAAGACTTTCATGGTATGCTTCCGGAATTATTATCCAAGCTAAGAGTAAGATCTATTGATTCTTTAGTGGCTTAAAACCAAGTCTTCTAAGGGTGTTAGCCATAAGTGACTTCAATAGCTACGAGGAAAATTTTCAATATGCTCTGAAGGTTGAGATAGAGATTTGAGTAACCCATCAGTCATATGGGTTTGATAAGAAGAAGAAAATGAAATTCAAAGGGAAATATAAATACCACACTGAAAAGAAGACGAGTTTTACCTTATGCTCAAAGTATGGAACGAAACATGGAGGGAATTTCTTAAAGGGACAAGTAAATGTGTAAAATGTGGAAAACAAGGTCATCAGGCATTTGAATGCCGCAATGATGGGAAAAAGATGTCTAGTGATGCGAATAAAAAAAAGCTACATAGAATGCACCTCCTACACTTCAATGTTACAAGTGCAAGGAAATGGGGAATTATGCTAATCAATGCCCTAATCCAAGGGTTGTTGATGATGATCGATGTCAACAAACTCTTAAGGCCAAAGGCAAAGGAAAGTCACATGCAATTTCTATCGTCGATGTAGAGTACGACAACGAAGTGGTGAATGGTACACTTACCATCCACTCTAAAGTAAAAAATGTTTTATTTGATTATGTTTCCACCCACTCTTTTATTTTTGAAGAATTTTCTAAGGGTATCACTATACTACCTCAATAATTAGCTATTGAGTTAGATGTGACAACTCCTAATGGAACAATGCTTGCATCAAAATTTTATAATTCTTCTCCAATTAACGTTTGTGGGAAAGTGCTTCCTGAAAATCTTGTGATCCTTCCTATAGTAGAATTTGATGTGATTCTTGGCATGGATTGAATTTCCTTATATAGAGCTCATATAGATTTCCAAAGAAGGGAAGTCACATTTCATATTCTCGATCAACTTATGATCATCTATTGATGCAAGGATGAATATAACCTTCCAGTTGAAATTTATTCCATATTATGGGTATTGATTCCAATAAATAAAGGTTATTTATCTCAAATGGTTGGAGAGAAACTCAATATTAAGAATATTCCCATTGTATAGGAGTTTTATGATGTCTTTCTAGAGGAATTTCCAGGTCTTCCACTAAATCATGAAGTTGAGTTTTCAATAGAACTCATACTGGGTGCAATCCCCATTTCAATAGAACACATAAGAGCAGCTCAGAGTCGATAAAAAGGTTATGCAGACAATCGGAGAAAATACCAAGTGTTTGAAGTGGGTGATAAAGTGTTATTACGAATATCTCCTTAGAAGAGAGTAATGAGATTTGGAAAGAAGGGAAAGCTGAGCCCTAGGTATATTGGTTCTTTTGAGATATTGGATCATGTTGGGAAGGTGGATTAACGATTGGAACATCCACCGAATCTCTCTCAAGTTCATGATTTGTTCTATGTATCTCTCCTGAGAAAGTACATACCTGATCCTTAACACGTACTGAGCTCAGAAGTTGTACCGCTGGAGCAAGATATTTCTTATGAATAACAGACAATAGAGATTCTGGATCATAGCCAAAATGTTCTACGAAACAAGACCACTCAATTGGTTAAAGTTTTATGGAGGAACCAACAATTAGAAGAATCTACATGAGAACTTGAGGATATTATGAGGGAGAGGTATCCCCATCTGTATTTTACAAAGTGAAAAATTTCGATGGAGGAATTCTTTTTAAGGGAGTAGAATGTAACACCCTGAGATTTTATGAGATATATTTTTTTTATGTATTATGTTATACGCAACACCAAAGGAATATTTCACTACACACAACATTGTCTTGTCTTGCGTTACATGCAAGAGTAACCTTCCTCCATAGCTTGCGTTGTACGCACTACCGAGATTCACTAAACAACGATATGTTATTAAAATATTATATAAACTAGCCGTTATGAATAGTAATACCCACTTTTTGAAATTTTATAAATTTTATCTTTCAAAATGGACTTCATTTTTGGATTCGGAATATCGAAATTAGCTTGGGATGAATTTATGGTATTTTTCTGAAAACATTCAATTTTTGATGAATAGTGAAAAGCACTGAGTTATAGTTTAAAACTGAATTTTTATTTAAATAATTATTTACTTTATTTAAATTTATTTTTATGTAAAAATAGATACATAATACCTATATAAGTTCAATTTAATTCATTGGATTCATTTTATAATAATATTAGATATATAAAAATTTTATTGAACTTTTTACCGTCCTTCACCCACCTCTTAGGAGAATTTGCAAATTTACATAAAACTTAATTTTCCCACTTCTGTGAGTTGAATTTAGAAAATAAAAGAGACACAGTTAATATCAAGGAGTAAAATGGGGTTCAATAAGATAAAAATAATTTCTGGTGAATAGTAACTTTTTACTTTTATTTACCACGGTTAAAAGTAAATTGGGCAATTAAGGGTAAAAATGATATTATTATTACCCTAACACATGTCCTAATTCTATTGGATAAGTGTAATTAGAACAAAAACAACCTTAAGAATAAAATATGACCATTTAGGTCCACTTGGATTAGATTAGGACATATATTATTATTTAATTCAAAGAAGAGTTAAAAGAATTAAAATCAAAGTTTAATAAGTAAAACATTTTTAATATAGGGTTATACATAAGATAAATTCGACTATAAATATTAATTAGAAATATAAAAAATATTTTCTAGGTAATGGTATTTTATTTATAATTTTTATACATTAAATAATTTAATTTATTTATGACACAATGATGATGCAGTAATTACCTTATTAATGAAATGTTAACATAATCGATATTATAAATACCCAAATAAATGTAATTTGAGACTTTTTATGAATTAAACTAATTTTCTAGGTTAATATAACATATTAGGGTTGGTTAGATGAATTTGTTTCAAAGTAATAATGCTGTTATGAATTTAGAAAAAACAAAGTACCAAATAGTGTCAAAATTGACAAAAAAGTTTTTTTAAAACAAATATTAAATTATTAATTGATATTCTATTCCTAAAAATCTAAGGTTCGACAAAAAGACTTATATAATAATATATATGAAATTATTGAACCAATTGGGGTTTGATTGATAGTTTATAGTAAGTTTATTAACCATATAGTGTAAGAATACAAGATGACACGGTAAAAGTTAAATTATTTAACCTAGAGTTAGATTTAAATTATAAGGTTAAAATGGTAACATAAACTTGTCTAAAACCTATTGGTTGAGAGTATTTCGACCCATCCCCACCCTAGCCTCGAAATAAGTCACTTTGGAGCCATTATAAACCAAATATGAATTTATTATAAAATAATATTTTAAGTTTTTCCTAAGGTACCCCTCTCCCCTCTTCTAAAAGGGAACTCCCCATTCTCTCTAATTCACACCTCCAAAGCTATTTGGATCGGAAAAACCCTAGACTAATACCCTATCAACTTTCCTCCAATAATCCTAGGGGACTTCCTTTACTCAGAAAGACAACCTATGGATCCATTTTGATCAAATCAAAAGGAAGAACCCGAGGAAGAGGTTAATATCTCACCACATATTTCAAGATCCTTTCTTCTTCCACTTCCTCCCTCTTTGTTGTTTCCATTATAAAATAATAACTCAATTATATTCTATATACTGTCATTTTATTATAAATGGTATAACCATATTAGTTATTTTATCCATCCTGTGAAAGAAAAAGTCACCACACGTGCGTACGTACGGCTTACCCTCTCCACATCATGGTTTAGTTTGTTATTCAAACATTTCATCATTTGGATGGGTACGATAATGAGTATAAATGATATAAATAATAAATATAACATTATTATGATTCTGTATATATGATATACCATCCAATTATATACAATTTTAATATCAAAATAATGATATCATCGCTCGTACGTACGTATGTCCTACCGTCTCCACGATGTGTTGCGACTCATTCTACATGATCTTCATTGAATAATGATTATATAAATGAATTTAATGAATAAATATGATATATATTACACTAATACCATTTTGTAAATGAGGATTCTATAACCCAAAAAGAGGAATAAAAATTTATTCGACAAAACATGCATAAGAACATAAAGCAATGAACACCAGAATAACAAGTAGCAATGAAATATTACTAATAAGATAAGAATATGACCATATATGATATCATAACAATGAATATGATTCTGTAATAAGTCAATGAAATTTTTTAAATCATTATGAATGAGGTTTGGATACGTATTAAGCATATCATACCTAAGGTAATGGAAAATCTCACAATCTCATTTTTATCCGAGATTGTTTATACTTCATAATTTACTGGGGAATATTTATCATCCACATCCTTGTTTTCCCAATATGTAATATTATTTCTATCCTCCTACAATTTTTTAAATCCAATTTTACCTATTGGTTAATTTTTAGTAAAAGATATGAAAGGAATATTTTTTCATTTTCAGTATGAGGTACTTTTTGACTTTTCCGGCCAAAGTACGCGAATAATGTTTTTTAACTTATACGACATGAATGGATTTTTATGATTTCATAGAACATTATTTCCATGAATCTTACTTTACATGTTATCAAGTTTATTTTTAATTAACTTATTTTAGTTTAAAATTGTATGACATATTAAGAAAGGAGAACTTTTTTTGATGTAGAAAGGATGTTTTCCTCATGAATGGAGTTCAAGTGTCTTATCAAAATTATTTTCCATATAAGATAATATAAGGTTCTATTTCTATCCCTATTTTTACATTAATTTGATTATTTTATGATGGAATTATTTTTATGAAGTCCTTTTATCTTATATGGTTTATGTTATGATGGCATGATGTTTAGGAATCCCATTTTTTTACATGGGTTATGCTATGATATATGATTTATGATTTTGTGGCACACATAAGAATGGTTTCATTATGATATGGGTGGGACCTATATCTCCCTCCAATGAATTGGGTAATGATTTATATCTCATGAGATAGAAATGGATGAAATGGAAAGTTAATCCAGTTCAGTGATACAGGATTGGAACGAGGAGTGAAATCGGTTCAGAAATGAAATTTTTCCACTATGATAGTCTTGGAAATGAGTCTTGACTAATGAGAAATGATTTTCTATGATTAGGTGTTTATGCCACAAAGTTTCATGTTTTATGTTATGATTATTGGGATTACATTTCACTACTATGATTTATCCCATGTTATGATATTATGATCTCTTTTGTAGGTTAAAATTTTTAAAATGTTATGTTCTTATGAATATTATATGATTGATATTTCCTTTGTTTACCCTTACTGAGCATTTGAGATCACCTTTTTGTATGTTTTCTTTTCCTGAGGTCAGGAGGAATGGTATTAAGTAGGATATTCCAAAAGGGTCTCTAGATATGATGAAATAAATGGGAGACAATGTAGATTCTTTATGAACCAGTTGTTTATGTTTCCCAGTTTCTGAAGACACTATACCTATATGGTCCTATCATGGTTTTGTTATATGTTGTAATAAGTATGCTTAAATTTTGAATTAATAACAATGTATGTAAAGTATATGTCATTATTTTAGAGGTCATATAGTCTAAATATTTCCATATTATTGGTTTTTAAAAAGGTAATATGTCATTTTACCCCTTATCCTTTTAGTTTATCCCCTAGGTAAACCTATTATAACATTAACCATGATAATTATTTTTACTATTTTTACTATTCATTATGTTAAAAAAGTAAGATGAACTCATTTTATAATATTAATTTTTATTATTAAAAATATGTAATCTATTTTTATAAAGTCTATTCATATAAGTGGAAAAAATTATTTTAAAATTAATCCCACAAACATGATGAAAAAATGGGTTTCCAAAGGGAAAAACTTAAAAATTTAAAAATAATTTATATCAAAATTCAATATAAAATTTATTCCTATGACTTAAATTGTAATTAAAGATATATAATTGAAGTAATTTTACTTTCATAAACATATTAAACTAATTTTTACTATTTTAAAATCTTTAAAAGAAATGAAAATGTTTAATAAAAAACAATATTTTTCATTATTCATTAAAAAATTAATCTTCTTAGAAAAATCTCCAAAAATGACATTAAGATAATTTTTAAATGATTGTTTTAAAAATGATGGTCATTTTTTCAAATTTTTTTCTAAAATTCTCATAAATTTATTTTAAAAATAAGTGCACAAAATGCGACAGAACTAGTTTTTAGAAAAATATAGTTTTTTAGAATAAAATTGGATTTATCCTTATCTTTTATATATAAACACATAATTTGAATATTAAATATTTGAATGAATATATAATATATTAATTTAATTCAAACAATTCACCAAAATTTATTTTTTTAATTTATTGATGTAAAAAGTTTCTATGCTCAATAAAATTGGTTTTCACAAAAATATTTAATTTATTTTCTAATAGTTTTTAATTTTATTTATAATTAATTGGTTACCAAATAAATCATTATAAATACATGTGTAAAATTTATATTTTTATAATTTATTAAATCTTATTTATAACCAAAATTCCAACGACTAGGTGATATATATCATATTAAATAATAATATTTTAATAGTATGATGAATTTCATTAAAACTAGGTGTTTCATGTAACATAAGCTAAACTCAGTGTTGCATGTAACTCAAGAAAAACTCTATGTTTAGTGTAATGAAAAATAACAAAAAGATTAAATTTATTTGAAAAATAATTCTACAAAATCTCATGGTATAATGTTATACACCCCTTAAAATAAATTTCACCCTCGAAATTCATCACATTGGTACCAAAAAATAAGGATACTTCTACCTCATTACATCCTTATGATCCCAAGAATATTCTCCAATATGGTGGTTTCACCACAAAACATTTACTATGTGAGTGGTATTGTTTCATAGAACATTATATGTATGATCCAGAATCTCCAATGGTTACTCCTCATAAGAAAGATCATTCTCTAGTAGTATGACCTCTGAGTTCAGTACATGTGATGGATCCATTATAGACTTAATCATGATAGATACATGGAACACATCATGTAATTAATAGAGATTTGGAGGATGATTCAATCTATACTCTTTCCTCTCGATACGATCAATAATTTCAAAGGGACTAATATACCTAAGTATTAGTATTCCCTTCTTTCTTTCAAAGAGATATTCATAGAAACTCTTTGTCACAAAATCAAAATTCTAGATTTCATATAATATTACCAAAATAAAATTTCTATCAAATTTTTTTGTACTTATGTGTTTATAAATGTATCTAATCTTCTCTTACATTTTATCATCTTTCTTGAGTCCCAATAGAATTATTCCTCCAATATCATTATGGTATGTTGGAGTTCTACACTTCTTTCCTTAAAGGGATTCATATGGAGCTATCTGAATGCTTGAGTGAAGGATATTATTTTAATAAAACTCAACTAGAGTAAGGTGATGATCCCAACCACCTTTGAAATCCATATAACAATATCTTATAATATCTTTTAGGGTTTGAATTGTTTTCTCAAACCAACCATCAATCTTTGGATGATATACAATTCTAAAACTCAACTCCACATCATGAGATTACTACAATTTTTTACAAAACATAAAGGTAAACATCAACTATCGATTAAATATAATTGAATGTGGACTCCATGAAACCTTACAACTTCCTCAATGTATATTATAGAAGTGACTCTAGAGATAAATATTCTATGATAGTAGCAAAGTTTGCTAACTTTTCATGGTGATCATATACAACCCATAATTACCTCAACAAAAAAGATAAGATAAACCATAAAATATAATAGAACCTTTAATCATATTTCCACAATGTATAATGACATTCCTACTTAAATAAACTTTTAACTAAAAAATATATAAAACCAAAGGGGTTTATTACCATTAATTTATCTTAAAATATACTTAATCTTGATAAAATACCATCACATAAATAATAAAAATACTTTTCAATAAATTTGAATATATGATCAAACATAAACTCATAAACCCATAATGATATCCATAACTCTTATGTTAATCTTAAATGGAGACATATACAATTAAAAATATTAATTCACCCTTTATTTCTCAAATTAACTATTATCTTATCGATTTTATTTTTAGAAGCATCAGGTCATATTTACATTGATATAATGTAAAATGTGATTTAATTATTCTAGAATCCATATAGAGGGAGACAATCACATGAAATTTCACTGAAGGATAAAAAATAATATTTTCATAGGTATCATTCATACAAAATCAAACATAAAATTCCGAGCTAAGTAGGAAGGATAAGTTTGTCCTAATTATTATGATTCACTTCATCCATTGCGATTGTATAATATTTACCTTTTTTACATTTTCTTTAATGGTTGTTGCGGATTATCTTTCATATTAGCCCTTGGATTTGGGCATTTATTCACATAATTCCCAAACTACTTGCACTTAAAACACCAGAGTGTGAGAAGTCCATTATATTGAGCTCTATATCAATTAATTTAATTTATTGTCCATTTAAAATAAATTTTTAAATTATTTTTATTGATTTATAGGATTCCCACACTCATAACACCCATTTTTTACTTTCAAGAATTTACCTAAGTGTTTTTTCTCAAATTTTTACAATATAAGTGACTAAAATTTATTTCCACCGTGTGATTTATATGAGTTCTCCTAAGAATTAGTCTTCATTTTCTTATAGAAACCCTGGGAATGATAAGAATATCGAAATTACATATCTACCTTCAGTGCAAATTTAATGAATTTTTCATAGCTACTAAAGTCTCTTATAGAAAAATAATTTCAAAGAAGTAGTATTAAGCCCCCAATGTATCGATCATTTTTGGTTTTCAGAATAATGATTAAACCAGAAACATACTATACATGTCTGGTAGAATTTTATTTGTAGGTACCAATAGATTCACCATGCTTCTATTTGATCTTAAGAAATTGCATCTCCATTCTTTTTTTGTATAATATGGGGAAGTACTTATTGAAAAATATTATTTTAAAATCATCCAATTCCATGGAGTCAGTTAAATCCTCATGAATCATATTCTTAATAAGGTTCCACCATTAATATTATTATCCTTCCAAATTAGAGAATAAAAATTAATTTTTCATGCTCAAAACAATGGAGAATATAATTTATTTTTTTAGAGGTACTGATCCATTTTTTAGAAACTAGTGGATCAGTGGAACCTCTAAAATAGGGTAGAATTTTCCTCACAAAGGGCTCAACAAATAATTTTTCCCATTTTATTATTTTCATGTTCAAAATAATTAATATATTTAGACATTTATGGGAGTATATCAATGTGGTTTTTCATGTTGAGTGGGAAGGTGGTGAACATGGGAAATCATTTATTTTATACAACTAATAATATATCTGAGATCAGGGTAAGGATTCTTAATGAAAACTTGAATATGAATAGGAGATCATTTACTATGGAGTATCTTAGGGCATTGGTGAGTCCTTTATTACTTATAATCCATCATTTTGATAAGTTGTTTACCAATATCACAGGGCATATCTTCAATCAAAAGAATAGATTCTTGTCATTTTTTTGCCGCATTACCCTTGTGAATATTGTTCTTATTTCCATTACCATGCAAATAATGTCCACCTTGAAGGTCCCTAGAGATGTTATCGAAAACATGGAGAGGATTATGGTGTCCTTCATATGGGATGGGAAGATGGAAGGCATGAATCACTGGGCATCAGGAAAGCGTCTTGCAAGACCTCTCCCCGAAGAAGGTATTAATTTGAGGAGTGTTTCATTGACCATGCAAGATCTCCATGATAAACTTTCATGGGAGGCTATGGAAGGAAGAGAAATATGGTGAAGGACTATACAAAATAAGGATGGCCTGAATGTGAATGAGAAGAGGGTGCGACCCTCAAAAATTTTGAACCTGATTCACCCGTACATGGAGTTATATTGAATCAGCACTCTAGGTGGATGGTGGGAAGTGGTGATATTAAATTATGGCCACAAGATTAGGGGTATGGAAGGTTATGTTTCCTAGTATTCCCAACCCTGACTATTTCTTTTCGAGATGCTAGAGGCCACCCCAGTTTTCTTCCGTCCATTATTGATGATAATTAACATACTATTTTAAATAACAATGTTACTAATGAAGAACATGATAACCTCGTTTTTATAGGCTGCCCGTCGAGTGTGTTTTCATTAAAGGAAATTTCTCAGGTGAGGAGGGATGAAACCTATGATTATCCATTGGGGGTGACCATGTGGTGCAAGGAGGTTACCTCCAAATTTTACTTCTTATTATGGGGGGGTGAGGAACCGAGCTTTTCCCAGTGATGATAAAATTCAGCGTATGGGCGTGAGCATTGCCTCCAGGTGATGGTGTTGTCGTGATCCCAAACCAGAAAAAGTGGGGAATCTTTTTTTATAAAGAATGGGCTAGATGTATTTGGAAGGCTTTAGGTGTTTTCACTTGGTGGAATGGATAGATAGGGATGCTGGATACCTTTTTAAGTGCATGGTTTTAAGGAGTGGGTGGTCACAGGTATGAGAGGAAGGAGAGTGATATTATCCTATTGGCAGGATGCTGGACCATCTGGAAAGAAAGAAATTAACCGTGACACAAAGGCATAAAAGGTTCATAGGCTATAATTCTCTTTAAAATGAAGAATTGGTTTCAGAATATGGTTTGGTTGTGCGCTGACTACCATGTTGCACCGTTGGTTAAAGTCGTTGTTTCGAGTCGTTTTATTTCCAATCAGACTAGGGAGATGGGTCAGAGGAAATGGGTCAGTTGGAACCCTATTCAACTAAGACTTAATCTAAACATGGATGGATCACTTATAGGGGGGAGATGAGAGGTAGAGGGGTCATCAGGAACTGGTAAGGGTCTCTTGTAGCAGATTTCTCCGCCTTCTATGGAAGACGATTTTTTTTAGGCTGAAGCATAGGCTATGCTCATGGGTTTGGAGATGTGTGGGAAATAATACATCATGATTAAGGTAGTGGAAACAAATTATTTAATTATATTTAAAACACTAGTAGGTATAGTCTGGGTTCTGTGGAACAATATTTACTTAATCAGAAAGTGAAAACAGATTGTGGGTTATCACATTGAGATCACCCACGCATGGATGAAGGGGAACCAGGTGGCAGATTTTTTAGAATCCAATGCATCACAAAATAAAATTTTGTTTTATTTCCTTTTCATAGGTTCTTTTCATAATCAGGGGATTAAGTTTTTGATTAGTGATACTTTGGGACTTCACTTTTTTTGACCCCCGTGATTTATTTTGTATTCGGTGTTTCATTTCAAAATCAATAAAAATGTTAGCTTTCAGTCAGTCTTGTTGGTTCAGAAATTGTTTTTGAATTTTCAAAACATATCCACATGGAGTGTCAAACCATGTGTCCATCATGGCCCATTATAATGAAATTAGTAATTATAGAATCCATACCAATGTTCCCTTTTTAGAGTTACCCCTGGGTACCTATATTCGATAACACATACACTTATAATATCCTGAAAGAGATGGAATTTATTAGAAACAAGCCACTCTATCCAATACCAAAATTCGAGGAAATTTTCCTATAAATTGAATTATCCATATAATTATCCCTAGACATATCCCTAGATGTAACTATAGAAATATCCATAATAATATCAAAAAAGTTTTTCATCCTAGTTTCCAATGGGTAATTAAACCATGCTCACATACCAATTGTAAGGACCCAAACTTCTCTTACAAAATTATTACATTTTAAGAGAGAAAAATCATCTCAAAATAAATTATTTATAACTACCAACTTTATTAGAAATATCATAAATAATTTATTTCATCATAAACTATTGAAAAGAAGTATAAGAAATAGTGAGCTCATTTTCTCAGTCAGGGTAAATGAGGGAGATATCAGCATATCATGAGTATATGTTTACAAGAACATGAGAATGAATTTTAAAAACCATACACTGTGTATAATATATCATAAACATGAGTCATGTAATAAATCATTTTAGTTCATAAGACAATAATCATAATGTAAGTAATAAATAAGAACATATATATAAAAACATTGAAAAAAGACATAGATTTTTGGCATACAAATTAGATTATAACATTGTGAACATGTATAAACAGAAACAGGTTCACTCATTATGTTATGGAAATGAAATGAGGACCTCTCATAAACTTATGTAAAAGAAAGTAGGTCCAAAAATAACCTTATAGACCATAAATCTAGGCCCATGCATAACATTGAGTACATGTAACTATGTTCATGCATAACATTTCGAATTTGTAATCAGGTTTAGGAATAAAATTGTGAGACAGTAATCATGGTTACACAGAACATATTACTCAAAAGTTATACATATATAACCAATGAATTAGAGGGATATATATGTCCCACCCATCACATAATCCATACATTTTATTCTATATGATAATGAAACATTCAAAAAATCATAATCTACAAAAAGGGGTTTGGTTCCATAAAAATTTCATTAATGTATAATAAGTGGAATGAAATGGGTTTCATAAATATATTATCATAATAATAATAAAACATCAGGAGGAACAATAAATATGGCATCATCAAATTGTATCCCTATTAAAGCTTAAATTACATCAAATGATGTTATCTTAGATGGAAAATTATTTTAAAAAATCACTTGGAACATTTATTAAGGCTAATAGCTATTCCACATTTAAAAACACTATTAAAAAAAAGAAAAATTTAATTTTTTTGAAAATAACATTGGAAAATTATAAAGTAATATTTAAAACATTGAGTTTTCATGATGGAAAAAAATTCCAGACCTGTTAAAAAAATAGTCATTTCTCATTTTTGGTAAAAGAAAAACGAGAATTTTTTTGAAAACAACCTGAAGATTCCATTTAAAAAACATTTCAAAAATTAAATCATTGGCAGAAGACATTAATAAATAATTTAGGGAATGTTACAACATTTTTTTAAAATACTTTTAAAAAACATGGATATAAAATAAACATGGTTTTTTACCAAAGAGATAAATAAAGTCTATTTTACTAAAAATAATTATTTTACACTCTTGATTACATAAAGAGAGGAAAGTGATAAAAAATATATATTCTCAAGGAATAATAATATAAGAATAAAATTAATTAGTTTCATGAGATATGTATGATAATATTTCATTATCAAAATCATAAACATAAACAATCCCGATGAATGAATAGATTCTATTATAAAAACTGTACGACATTGGTAACGTTGGATCATAAGGACCTTGAAATAATAAAATTATGTGGAACATAAAATATCATTAATATAAGGATATTAATGATATAAAATTTCAATGGGGAATTAAATACACCCCATAAAATAAGATAGGTTCATAACACAATATATGTCTCAACGAATCCAAATTGTGGCAACAATACATTACTGCCTTGGTAATCTTTTTAATCACAATCCCCACGAAAAGATAAAATAAAATTAAACATTAAATATAATGAAATGGATTATATTCATGATATAACATGTAAAATTATAAGTACATACACCACACAAAATAAATTAGTGGTGAATACGACATAAGTTTCAGAGAAATAAAAGACAGACTTGAAATCCCTTACCTAAAGTCTCGAATTCCTTCATACACGTTCAAGATTATTGTATAATAAATATATGTTGGTTATAAATATATTATATAACCATATATATATATATATATGTATATATGTATGTATCATTACATGTAATATTTTCTTATAACCTTTTAATAACCATTTTTTGAAAATTCTTTGTTAAATTCATGTTCTGGGTAATAACTGCTTTGTTTTTATTTTATGGTTTATTTGTTATTTTTGGTACTATTAAATTGATAATGTATTACTAATATTCAGTATATTAACCATTAAATAAATATTATATATATTCATTATATATTTATTTATAGTATTCTATAATATTTAGAGATAGAAAATGAAATACACGATTCATGGAGACGGAAACCCGTACGTACAGAAGAAATTTGTTTCCATTTTCAAGTCGGAATAAAATAAATAAGGGTAAATGAGATATTATAATTATAGAATAATTTTTATATCATATATAATACATATTTTTATTTAAAAAATTTCTTAATTACCTTCTATGTAAAAATTACTTTAAATAAGAATCACATCACTTCGCGAGGCGGTAGTCTGCCGTACACCCGAAAGAAATTTTTGTATCTCTCATAGAATAGAAAGTAATAAGATATATGTGATATAATAATTAAATAATAATAATTATATTAAAAATATGGAATTTATTAATTTAATATATCCTTATTACTATTCAAGTAAAACAAAAATGAAAAACACATCATATCAGTTTGGGAGGCGGTAGTCCGCTGTACACACAAGCAGCGTTATTATTTTCAAACGGGTTGGTACGAAATAAAATTTATGTTTTATTATAATTAAATAGGTAAAATAATTTCATAAATATCATATAAAACATTAAGTCCATCATTATATCCTATCGTGAGAGGTGGTGATGGAAAATGAATAACATCGGTTCGTGAGGTAGTAGTGTACCATACACATGAATGCAGATTTCATAACCAATTTGACAGAAGAGTAAATGGATATAGGTTATGAAATTATCATAATAATATATAATTATATTTAATAAGATTAATTTATTATTTATTCATGTATTTATAACAATTTAAGTAGGTGGACTAAGAAATAAAATAAAATGATCGGTTAGGGGCATTACCTCTTCTACTGACAACTTCTTTTAGTTTGCACAAGAAGGATTCATAAGATATATTTATGAAAAAAATAGGTTTTATAAAATTAGTGGGGGGATTTAATAAAGGTATTAGGGTAGTTTTGTTCTTAACCAAATGTTTGTTATGGTGTGAATTTAAAGGGTAGGGGGATGAACTTTTATAACCGAGGTTTGTGGCATACTTGTAATTTTTGAAAAGAAAAAGGTGTACCTAAATTTTTCACATTCCACAAGGCTCCAAAATTGATAATTCTCAAACCTTAGTGGTTATATAGTCGGAATAGAGACATAAAATGGGTTATTTACACGTTTCATGGTCATTTTATACATTAATATTTAAGGTTAACCCCTGATAAACCTGTTTTAACCATAACCATAGAAATTAATTTTTCATATTTTTTACTCTAAATTATGGTTAAAAATTAAATTTAAATTATTAACTAATATAAAATATTCAATTTAAAAATATTTATTCAAATTTTCAAATATAAAGTTAACTTAATTTCAAAAATTTAATTTAAAATTAATCTTATAGGCGCGACAAAAAAATGGTTTTCCAAAGAGAAAAGATTTAAAAGTTAAAAAAGATATTTAATAAAAATTCAATATGGAATTTTTTAAAATTAAATAAATTAGATTAATATATATATAAATATAATTGAAATAATTTAAATTTTAAAACCATCTATAAATATTTTATTTGTTTTTAAAATATTTAAAAGAAATGAAAATTCTTAATAAAAACCAGTATTTTTCCCAAATTATTAGAAAATTTAACATCTCAAATAATTCTAAAAAATTAACCCTAATATAATATTGGCCTGATGAATTAAAAAAAATGTTTAGTTTTTAAAATAAATTTCCTATAAGTTTAATTTTTTTTAAAAAAATAAGTGCACAAAAGGATGCATAACTTATTAATTGGAAAATATAGTTTTAAAGTATAAAATTGGGATTATTATCATCTATTTACTAGAAAACATATAATATCAATGTTATAAATTTTATAGAATACATAATATATATATATTTCATTAAAATAATTAATCAAAATTTATTTTATAAATTTGTTGAGGTAAAACATGTTTTTATGAAAAAAATAGTTTTTTGAAAAATTATTTCTATTATTTATAAATAGTTACTATTTGTATATATAATTAATTTTTCACCAAATAATTCATTGTATGTACTTGTGTAAACCATATATTTTGATAATTTAGTTAAAACTTTTTATACTCTCCATTACAATGACTGGGTGATAACTATCATATTAAATAAAAATATTTTAATAGAATTTCACATTTCATTAAAAATAAGTCTTACGTGTAATGAAAGATAAACTCAATGATATGTGTAATTCCAGAAAAGAAATTGGATTTTTTTTTGTATAAAGGAAAAATATCAAGAATATTACATTTATATGAAAACATTATTTAAAAAAATATCAGGGTGTTATATAACAAGAACTATACATTTAAACATTAAACATATATTATATTTTATATATATAATTAATGTATTATATATGTTATGTAATTCAATAAATTATTGTGTTCAATAGAAAAAATTTAATATAAAATTTAATATTTTTATATTTTTTCCATTTTAAAAGTAATATTGCAATGTATTTTTTTTGTTTCAGTTATTCCTATAAGAATATATCATTTTATCTTGATTTAAATTATAATATATTCTTTAACATATATTGTAATGGATCATATATTTGTTGGTTTAGTTAATATTTAAATTACTCTTTATAATTACATAATTTAATTTATTTAAAATTGAAATATATTATTCATGGATCTATTTTTGTGTGCGTTTATTTTCATATTTTAATTTCATTTTTTTATAAACCTATGTTTTGTTTGATTTATTGATTTATATATATATATATATATATATATATTCCTTCAAAATGTTCCGTATTCAATTTTTTATTTTATTTTAAAATTTTGAATATATTTTATTTCTATGTCCTGTAAGTAAATAAATCTATAGTGTAATAATAATTATTCATTCACATAGCATGTTCTTGGTATCATAAAACATAATGTTTTATTTCTATTATATCTATATTTTACTTTGTATTTTATATATTTTATGTATACATAACACACAAATAAACTCAATTTTTTTAATTGAGATTATTCATATACCCAACAATTAATTTTTTTTATTTTTTAATATAGTTCAATAAAAATAAATAAAACATATTATTTCCTTTAACAGATTTTTTGTATATTTATTTATTTATATATTTTTTAGTTTTCTAATAAATCTCATGTCAATTAATAAACCCACTAGATCACAACCTTTGTGGAGAAAAGCACGGGTAAGTGGACCCCCTTGGCCAGTGGTCGATGACATGGACTAAAAGGAAAAAATGAACAATAAAAAGCATTATCTACTGAAATATATAAATTAAAAATCAATGCATCTCATCTAGAAAGAAACATATGTAGTGAGAATTTTTATTTAATCTTATGAATTTGAAACTATAGATAGATGACATAAAATCCAAATTGAAAATTACAATACATAATTAATGAAATTAAATATTGTATACAAATTAATACTCCACACATGAAAAAAACATTAAAATAAATTTATGAACAAATAAAATACGTAAATGAACTAAGGTGAACTCCTCAATCAAGACCCTTATAATGATTACAACATGAACAATCTCTATAGGATGAGCCCACTATTTCTCTAACCTATATTAAGTCCTTTAAAATTTGGAATTACTATATATTCCTTTCTACAAAAATGTAAATGTGCCCATTCATGGGATAATATAATGATCTAATAAAAACACCATATATTAAGAAACACTAATCTAATCATATGTATAAATAATAATTAACAAATATAAAATCATAATACATAAGTACAACCTAACTACTAAATTAAATTATGTTTTATTAGAAACAACATATCCATATATAGTGGAATGAAATTGTAAAATATTTTCCCAAAATATCTAACCATAGTAAATTTTTATTAAATAATAGAAATAAATAGTATTAAAGAATTTTAGTTTAAGTTAAATACAATTAAATTGTAAAATATTATCATGGGCCATGGAACGAATTTTAGTTTAAGTTAAATACAATGATAGTAGTAACCTAGGTAGTCTTATAGATAGGAGTTCACAAAAAATGGTTTTTAGTTTTTGAGTTGGTAAAAGGAATGGGGTTTTGTTCTTGGTTTTTGATTTAGAATTTAAAGAAGGAAATTGAGAATGTGGTTGAAAATAGTAATGATATTGTGATAATTTCTCGATTGGCTAAACCTATCGTAATTCAATCATGATTATCAAATTATCCAATATTCTTCTGCTAGTATTATATAATATAGATTTCATAATTACTTTAACATACTCACTTGACCAAATGGTTATGGTGAGAATATACGTATCCAAGATTTAAGGGTTTTATATCCTCCTTCCTATGTGCATAAATATTATAGAGGGCCTTATTAGATGGCATAAATAATTCCCAAATAGGTATTATTATTTCAATACATAGGAAATCTGCCACAATCACTTCTTTACATGAAGATGATAACCAAGCTCTTTATCACCAAGGTCTAGAAAATTCCATTGTATACAGACTAACACTGGGTAGAGGGATAATAATGTTCATTAATTAAGGAAATAATTATTTAAAAAATAAATAACCAAATATGATCTAACTAGATAATAAATATTATAATTTTAGTGTTTAAACCAGTTTAATAGAATAAATGAATAATTATATTCAAAGAAAGAACATGAACTTGAGGATTACAACATTTTTCACCTTCCCATCATTGACCACATAGATTTTACTCATTCGTATGATGGTACACTTAGAATAAATAGGTATAGAGAATTATTATAAACTAAAAGAATAAAAATGTGAAATAAAGAAGATAGAAAAATGAAGGAACATGCCCAAGAACTAGTTTTTAATCTTGATGAAGATAAAATTTCCATTAAATTCACATACTCCTTTGAAATCATTGGTAAAACCTAATGTTTCTACATGATTTGAATTTTTAAAGCTTTATTTTATCATTGAGCAACAAGTTTCAACATGATAGGGTCTTCTATAGATTCTGAGGCTTCTTTCCTTCATTCTTGATCAAAATGATTTCAATATAATGATCCATGTGGAAACCTTTGATAAATTTTATGGATACAGATGTGGAAGCCCATGGTTTTGGCTAATACTATTGGTGACTCTTCATCCACATATATAGAGGGAAAAATCATAGCTAAAATGTACCTTTTATATAGTAATCCCCTCAACTAATCACCTTATATGGATGGGGATGAAATATTTGACTTTAGCCTTGGTCACTGGTTATGAAATTTCTATACAGTTAGGATTCATATGCATGGATAATTTCACTACTTAATTCTCATAGGTGAAATTTTGTCCTTATATAGAGACCCCCAATGTGGTAGATTTTACTATGTTATTTGATTCCTATAGTTGAGTTCCCATATGTATGTGAATTTAGATACCTGAAATTTTCCAATGTCAACTTATTTGTGTACATGTATCTTGAGACCATTCATAATTCTTTAAATTGGTACCAAACATCTTGATTATTTATAATAGGCACTAAATACCTAAATTATTCCTTAAAAAATTTAATTTTTTTTATTTATTCTAATAATACCATATTATTTAATTATCAATTAAAAATAAGGTTTTATTATATTTATAAAATAAAATATAGACTATTCGTTCTAAAATAGTCTGATAAAAAAAATATTTTCCTGAAATGGTGGATCTAAAATATTTTAAACTCAGGATATGATGTATGAATACATTGTAATGTCAATTACCCCACATAACAATTTTACTTTAGTCATGTGAACTTCAAAATATTATAAAAGAAAAATTCACCCACCTGTCTAATGTATATTCTTATTTTTAATACAATTTTTCCCAAGTTACCATGCTTAATCAATTTTATTGTCTCAATATTTTTCATTATGTTTATTATATTAATTACTATTTATTCAAAACCCAGATTCACTCTTATAAATACATTCCTTATAATATTTTACTCCACACTCATGTATGATTTTGAAGTAAGATTTTACTCATTATAATTTTATACATGCATTACCATAGGCTTGATGAGTTTCTGGTTCTCCACCAAATGATTTAAGTAATAATTCTTATCATGTGGGATTAATAAAGATTTCTTATGGCTAAAGTGTTGGTAGGATTGGAATTTCAAACTATTGATCCCAAATGAGGTGGTGGGAATCTAAAATGAATCTCACTAAACGATATTAAATTTTCTCAATGAATTAATTCCTCCCTTAATTACTTATTCACTCACTCAACTCCACACATGAAAATTATCCAAGGATAATCTACACCCATTTTTCAATATAGTAGTAGAAAACATTCCCTTCCTCTATTTCTATATAGGATATATTTTCATTTATATAATCTTGATGGTATAGACGGGGGGGGGGGGGGGGGTAATTTCATTCATAGGGTCTGGGCCTTCCTTATGTTCCCAACGTAGGACATAATTTGTAAAATTTAGTAGCAACTACATCATAATCAATTCTTCCATCCTTCCGAGTAGTATGTTTTTCTATCCATTTGAGTTCTGGATTTCTTAGCAGAAAAAAACCATTTAAGGTAAGAGAGGTAATTTTATAAATAAAACAATATTGGATCTGTATATCCAAGAATTCATGATATCTAAAACATTTTCCATATATTTTTATCCTCCTTTTCTCAAAAAATATTATCATTTTATTGAGAAAACCCCTCTTTAAATTTTAATAGAATTATCTCAAGAGGTTTTATAGCTTCATTCAGTACCTCCACCCACACTTTAATTATACAAAAAAAATTCATTCATGGATTCTAAGGGCTTCAAGTATTTCTGTATAAGTAGGATTTGAAAGATGAAGTTTTGAAAAAGGTTATAAAATGACTTAATCATTTAACACAAAAGTTCTTTGAATACTCTAATGTGTTATTAGATTATTCATAAATTTTTTGTTATTAAAGTATGTATTTTTTCACAATAAATATGGTATTGTAATGAATTTGTTAAAATTGGTTAAGAATCCTCTTGGGATGGTGTTCAAAAATTAAGGGCATTATGACATGAAACAAATTTAAAAAATAAATAGGTTTTTCATGAAATTACTTTATTTATATTTTCAAAAATCTTTCATTTCAGAAATAATCTAAGATAATTTGATTGAACAAATTAGTTTCTCAATATTTTCATGGAATAAATGAGTGTAAATATATTAAATTTAATCTCATAGGATGAAAAAATTTATTTGAAATTTAGAAAAGGATATAAAAATTTGAAAATGGAAAAAACATATAAAGGGTCCCTCCCTCACACTTTATTGATATGGTGTCCAATTTGCATTTATATTGATTTATCCTGTTAGTAGATTTCAAATGGAATCATAAACATTCGATCAATTTTTATGGAATGAAATATCCATACTATTTTTATTGAAAAATAGGATGAAGGAGAGTGATCTCTTCCACTGGGTCATGTTGTAGATTCCTAGGCCACTTCTTCAGCATGAGCCCATTAATAGTGAATGAGGTTTCTTCTCCTTCATTCACAATTTTCAATGAACTAAAATATCACACATTGGTAACTATAACAGGTACTTTTCACATGCAATGAATTTTATCTAGCATCAGCTTCATTCTATAATTTTATAGTGTCACATAACCTCCAGGAAGGAAGGTTTTATGTTTAATTATTTTATAATGAGGCATTCTTATTTTCTCTTTGTAAATATTTTAATTTTATAAATATTATCTATTAATATCCTCCAACTCTTATATATATAATATACTATTCTTTATATCATTATTAAGTTCTAGATTCATCTCGCTTATTTCCATTAGGTTTTGTGTTCTAATTCCATAGGTAGGTGAATTGTTTTCAATAAAACAATCAGTATGGAGATTATTTGTATGGGAGTTTTTTGGGATATATTCAATTCCCACAAGGTCTATTCTAACCTTTGTATCCAATAATTATTGTTTAATTGGATAGTCTTCTATAAATTTAATTTAATTTCATTGTTGGAATGTCTTACTTTTTTTTATTTTTTTGTGGATGATTGAGTGTGGATGTTTTATAATGAACCCCATACATGTCAAGTAATTATAGAATTCTATTGTTGAAAATAGGCATCCCCTAATAAATATTTTTGGATATGGGCACTCGAAACATATAAAATATGTTTTACCTAAAAAAATTAGACACAAAAATAGAATCATTAATTTTGGTTTTCTTTTCTCCCACCGTTTTCCAGACATAGTCCCTAATAAGTAGAATAAAGAATTTTTAATTAATATCAAGAATGGTCCCATGAAATCATTTCTCAAATATACAAAATTTAAAAAATGGTAATATGTATTTTATTAGTTTTTTATCTTTTCAAAATATTTCCTCAACACTGAAATTTATAACATTTCATAAGAATTTCATGTGTATATTTAATAAATACGGGCCATTAAATCTCATATTATCTAACTATTCTTGCTGTAATTTGAGGTCCAAAATGGTATTTAAAAACTCATTTTTGATTGAACTAAAAAAGATTTCCAATTTCCCTAGTAAGAAAATCTCTCCATATCATTAGATTATTAGAAAATTTCGAAATAAATATATTTTCATAAATATAAAATCTGGATTCAAATGTGAGTTTTTGAATATTGGGTGAACTAAGATTAAATGGTACTTAAGAATTTAGAAAATAAATTTCTATGCCTATATACCATGGAACTTTTTCCTTTTACTATGTATATTTTTTCTCATAGAATAAATCCATTTAGTTGGTTTTTATTTGTAATTTCTACTACAACAATATTGGGTATTCTTCTTAGGTGATCAACAACATGTTTTTCTACTCCCCTTTTATCTTTGATATAAAAGTAAAACTCATATTGTAGTATAATCAATTTCACAACAATGGTTTTGAAATTTTCCTTCTTCATCAAATATATAAGGGAAACATGATCTAAAAAAAACTTTAGTTACAAGAATATATTTTCTGAATCTATCCAAATAAAAGAAAACCATGAAAAAAATCTTTTTTATGGTTGTGTAGTTTAATTGGGAAAAATCGAGGGTTCTTGAAAAATAAACATTTACTTTTGATTTTTCCTTAATTATTTTAAATATAACATAAAAAACTTTATGTTTTGAAGAATCACATATCATATTGAATGGTACTTCCCAATTGGGTGGTTTTATCATAGGTGGGGCCATCAATCTCAACTTCAATTCCTCAAAGGATACCTTGAAATCCCGATTAAACTCATATTCGACATCTTCTAAAAGTAATCTAGAGATATGGATATAAATCTAACTTAAATTTTTGATGAAAATCTAATAAAATTCTATATTTCTTAATAATTATCTAATAATGACCACATGAGTGGGGGTATGATAGTAAATTTGTTACATAAAATTGTTTATTTATCCACTTTGATTCCATTATGTGAAATGATATGACCATGGAAAATTTCCTTTTCACCAATAAAGTGAAACTTCTCAAAATTTATTTCAATTTTTTTTCAATGCATGTGTTCAATTTTTGTTAATTATTTTTCAAAAAATATACAAAATTGTTTCTAAAAAGTTCAAAATAATCTAAGAATACCTCTATGAAATCCTTAATGTGATTAGAAAATTTACTTACCATGAACCGATGAAATATATCTGGAGTCTTTCATAGTGCCAATGGAATCCTACTATAAGTTAAGGTGCGATAATTGCATGTAAAATTACCTTTTTCATGGTCTTTAAGAGGAATGAGTACTTAGAAATGACAAAAACTTATATCTAATAAGAAATTATGTTCTCTTTATTCTAATCTTTTTAACAACTAGTCAATGAAAGGGATCGGTAAGTGCTCATTATGAGTGACCTGATTTAGCTTCCTATAGAATAAAAAAATATCTGGATATCTTGAATTCTAATATGAATTAATTTATTTTTTCATACATCATAAAAGTTAGGCCAGTTTTCTTTGGGACTATATGGATGAGAATGGACCATTGGGAGTCTGAAATGGGATATTTGATCCTTTATTTTAAGAGTTTATCTATTTTTCATCACCACCTCCATAACGGTGGGATTTGGACACCATTGGGGCAACCTAATATGACAGTAATATACTTTAAAAGGACAAATATGAAAGCATATTTTTGGCTTGGTAACTCGTATATCACCTAGGATTCATCATATTTCTTATATGTTAGTTATCAGAATTTCAATTAGATTATTTTATTTATTTTATATTAAATTACTAAAATTATTAAAATTAACTTTTTTCTTTCATTAAATAAACATATTATGATTTTGTGAGATGTGGTTTTAATTCCAAACGCTGGGGTTGTTCATGTGATGACATTAAATTGAGGTTTCCTACTCTTTAGGCTTTAACATCCACTTCTTACATACTAGAAATAGAATTTCAATAATTATGGATAACCTAATTTAACCTGGAATTTTCAATAAGAAAACACTATTATGAGGTTAAAAATTCATGAAATATTACTGGATCTTCATAGGGTTTGACCTCTTCTTGGTGGGATAGTTTAAAAAGTGATTGATCATTTGAATGGAAAATCTTAGAGTAAAAAATATCAATGCAGACTTTTTTATCTCAAATATCCATGCGAAGTTCTCCTTCATAGATATTAATGATGATATTTTCTATCTTCATGAAAGGTCTCTCCAATATAATGTGTTAGAATCGTAGTTATATATCCTCCTCTATGATGAGCACATAGAAATAACATAGAAATAAAATTTCTTGGACTTTAATAAGGATTATTTCAAACACTCCTTATTTAAATATAATTTATTATTTTACAAGTTTAAATAATAACCTTATGATAATCACATATAATATCTGAAATAATGAGAATACATAGCGAGGAATTACATTTTTTGATGCATTAAGATAACAAAAATCATCCAAAAAGATAAAGAACCAATGGTGTAGGGGAATGGAAAATGAAATGGGATATTGAAATTTATTTTGTAACTGAGGTGTGATCTAGGTTGAGACCATTATACCTATTATAATCCATAAATTCACTTGAGTAATACTTTTCATGGCGAAAAAATCCTTAAGAAACGTATTATGTCACATAATCTCTTTGAGGGATTCAAGAATGGGGATATTGATTTCCATTTTCTAGAAAGTGTCTAAAATTTCTCTTTGAAGTGAATATTCTTAAATATTCTTTTGTTTAAAATTAATTGATGGGAATGGTGTCCAGATCCATCTATTCTCCTTTTTATTCTTTTGAATTGGTGTTTCATTTATCAACCTCCTCATTTTATGCTTCTATTTTTTCCATTTATATCATTCTTATTGGGGATGTCTTAATAACTTCTACCCACAATATTATGAATTTCCATCCTCATGGTATTCATTTTCAGGTTGACCATTTCCAGTTTCATGTGTATCTAGTGTTGTTATTTCCTTAACACTTCTTGTTGTTATAACAATCATTGTCTTCTTGTGGATAAGCTCTATTTTTTAGGTAGTCTCTATGGGGTTTTGTTAGAATACCCACTATAATTTTGACTATTTTTGTCAACATATCCACACTATTCTTTATATCCTTATACAATAATCATTAATATTATATAGTTAGGTGTTTTTCACTAGTCAAGGGATTTTCAATGGGATTATTTAATTATAATGTGTTTAGTTGGTAGAATTGGCTCTAAGGATGTTTATAAGATTGCTGTAATGGTGGTGGGTTTTGAAACTTCTATCTTTGTTATTGGAATGGATGATAGTTTGAGTACTAATTTTTATAGGGGGTATATACTAGTTCCACTAGTTTAAAAACCCATATTGAACTTGGTCAGGCTCCTCCATCCTTGTTTTTTTGGAATTTACTTGGTTGTAAGGATAATAAACAAGTCTCCCTTTGGTACAATTCAGTTCACTTGTCAGGGAAATGATAAGGAGATGATCGTAATGCAAATACCTTAGGTGTTTTTTGTTAATTGAATTTCATTAGATCTATATTTTCTAAACAATGGTTATATATTCATGTTTAGTTTCAATTAAAGGAGATGAATCAAAAGTTATTGCCTAATTAACTCCTCCCATGCTAGTACCTTTTGTACCATCTATTGTGAGTTCTCCATAATATTATTAATTATTACATTTACTTTACAGTTGAGATTTATTTATCAAGGAGCCTATAAATGAGGTATCAAGATGATTTTATTCATTTGCAAGAAAGACTTGTTATAAAAACAAAAATAAAATTTTCTCTTTTACCACTTAATGCAAACAACTAGCACATAACTTCTTGAACAACTCCTAGTAGTCATAAAGAGTCTCTTCTGATGTTTTTATGATGGAATATATATATATATATATATATATATATATTGATATCTTTACTCATATTGGTGAGAAAAAGTATTTTCAGAAAGCACTGTTGTAGATCCTCAAAACTGTGGACTTTATCTAGTTGTAGGCTATTCAAGCATTCAGTCAATGATCCTTTGAAGCCACTACTTGAGGTTTCAGATTCAAGAAAACATGAGGGGATACCAATTGGTTCCATTTTAGGTATTCTCCTTCATGTCCATGGATCTTGGAAGAAATGTATACTAGGAATTTTTTTAATTCAATTTCATTTTTCATTTTATGAATTTCAATTTTGTTGTGTTGATGAGAAAATTATTTAACATATAAATCTTTGAGGGTTTGGTTGGGGATACAAAGCATATATTTATGATTAGAGTGAATTTTGTAGCTTTCAATAAAGTATCTGTGAATTATATCCTCAATGTATGGTTATAAATTAATTTTTCTAAATAAAAAATAGTATTTTTCATTTTTATGATCAAAATAAACTAAGAAGTGATTAGAAGTTATTTTCATAAAAGGATAAAATATTTTCTTTTATGAGACTACCCCTCTAAAAATTATTCCATGATTGACTTCATAACTTATAACAGGTCACAAAAAAAAATCATTCCCTACGTTAAATATAATGATGGGGGTAACCAAAGTAGTTTCTTAGAGAGGAGTGAACAAAAAAATATGTTTTAACTTTTTGGTTTGGTTAAAGGAAATTTGTTTCAGTTTAGGATTGTGATTTTGAATAGAAAGGGAGAAATTAAGAAAATGGATAAAAATATAAATGAGAAGGCAATCATGGTTGGGTTGGCTAAACCAATTGAAATTATATATGGGTTCTCAAATTACACAATATTCTTTATAAGGTTAGTAAGATACATATTTCACAATAGCTTCTTATCTCTCCCACAATAAGATAGTTTTGTTTAGAATATAAATAATTTAGACCCCATGTTGGTCACTATCATTTCTATATTAATATGTGTTATATAGGGTACTCTGATCTGGATTATGAAATTATAAATCAGTTTTTTTATTATCAAACAATAAGAATCTCCCACTACCACATCCACATGTACTGATGATATCCAATCACTTCACCTCTTAGGTCTAGCTTTTTTTATCATATAAATATTAACACTATGTAGAGGATGAATAATGTTTATTAACCAAGGTAATATTTAATAATATAGTCTAAAACCGTATATGATTACAATGGAAAATAAAAACTACAATTTGAGTATTGAAACTAGTTTAACAGAAGAAACAAACAATAATATTCAAATAAATCACATGAACTCAAGACTTAAAAAATATTTTTCACCTTCCCTTCCTCAATCAATCCGAGATTATCCCTATATATAAAGGGACACCAAGAATAAAGGGTGAGAGGAAATAATTACAAACTAAAAAAAGGAAAATGTGAAAGAAAATAAGAAACCATAAATAAAGAATAGTTCCAGAAATTGGTTCCCCCACTCAAGCATGATCAAATTTCTCTTAAAGGTACATATTTTCCACCTTTTAAATCTCGGGTCAAACCTCCATAATCTTCTCATTTTGGATTATTAATGTTAAATTTTTTCCCTCATGATGTGGACTTATATGTGAATATTTATTCTATAGAATACATGGATTCATTACATGATTCTTAATCAAAATGATATGCATACAATTATCGATGTTTCCATGTTAGATAAGTTGCATGGATTCTGATGTCTAGGTCATAGGCTTGGGCGTGATGTGTAGGTGACACTTCATTGGTGACGTTAGAGGGATCATGGGTAGAAAAATATTATGTTAAATATATAAAAATCAAATATATAAATCTCTTTATGGTGATAGTGATGATTTAGATGTATTTGGATACACACATTAGATATTAAATTCCCATAGGTGAAGGATTTATGTACCTAGATTTTTGTGTAGACACATTCTTATAGACAACTAATTTTTTTTATACAGAATCCTATATTGTAAAATATTCAACTACATGTTTGGATTTACATACATTAATTCTCGTACATAAGTGATTTTTCATACATGATGTTTTCCTAGGTTATCTTATTTTTATACATGGCTCTTCCAAACTTCTAAACATCTTTAAATTAGACATAAAATTCCTTTTTTCATTATAATAGTCTATATATACCTAAATGATTCATCAAAAAATTCAAAGATAAATGTAGTATTTATTCTATTAATTAAAAAACATTACATAATAAATTATTTATTCATTAAATAACTATTTATTAAAAAACACATGATTTTATGAAAATGAAAGGTTTTATATCATTGAGATTAAAGAAATAATATATGATTTTTTATTGTCACTGATTTTGAATGATCCCATAGAAACATATAAATAAATACTTCTTCCTTGAATAATCTAGTGGTTGGTGGATCACCAAGGACACATATATTTAGGGATTATTGTGACCATGCCTCATGATGTTTGAAGAAAATGGAATTAGTTAATCAAAATTATTTCTATATAAGTATAGTTTAGTTTTAATAAATAGTATTTGTTATATTTTAAATTTTTATAAACTATATAATTGAAAAGGTGTTCAAAAACTTATTACATGTTAGAGAATTCCATTGATTGTTTTTGACTGATTTTAAAGTAGGGAAGGATGTAAAATTATATTATTTTGTTCGATAATAGAAAAAACACCATTTATATATTCCAAGAAGTCTTAGGTTTTATATATAAATGTTGATATTTTTTTATTAAAACAATGGATTGATTTTTAATAAAACTATAATGTTTTTATGGCTTGATATGATGATGTTTATGACAATCAATTAATGAATAAATAACAAAAAATTGAAATGTCATTATTTTAATTATGTTTGATCTAGTTGACACCATAAAGTTTACATTTCATCGTTATTTTTTGTGGTTTAAAATTAAAATACGATAAATTACACACATTGATCTACAAATTTTTGTGTTATAGGGTGTTTAAGAAGTGAGTAAAACTATTTAAAATGTAACACCCCAAGCTTCCATGGTACGCTCCTCTTTGAATAATAGAGCAGCGTGTGTTGTACGCAATTTCGAGTTCTAACACACCGCGACCAATAAGAGTAGCCGTTATGAATAGTAATACCCACTTTTTAAAATTATAGAAATTTTATATTTCAAAATGGACTTCATTTTTGTATTTGTAATATCTAAATTATCCAAAGTTGAATTTTTTGTAATTTACTGAGAACTTCCAATTTTTTATGAATAGTGAAAAATACTTAAAAAAACTTTTTTAATCAAAATAATTTATAGGGATAAGTTATACTATTGAGTGGTTTTAAAGTATAATTAGAATATATTTTTACCATTTTATCCAATGGTGTTCATTAGAATTAATTTCACTTTGAAATTGGACATAAACAATTTCCAATCTTTTGATATATATTATTTCTTAAAAACACGCTATTTGTTGTGACAACGGGAATTAATTATAAAATTAAATAATGCAACTTATATGTTTGGAATTTTTTAAAATAGAAATCATTTTTGAATTCGGAATATCAATTATAGCTTAGGGTAAAATTTTGGCATTGTTCTGAAAAACTTCAATTTTTGATGAATAGTGAAACCACTAAGTGGTAGTTAAAAAACTGCTTTTTTGTTTAAATGAATCATTACCACTTCTGTGATTTGATTTTAAAAAATCAGACATAAATGTTTGTCATTAGGAAGTAAAATGGGGTTCAATGGGATTAAAATAATTTTTTGGTGAATAATAACTTTTAAGTTTAATTAATCACGATTAGAGGTAATTAGTGAAATTTAAGGTAAAAATGATATTATAAAAATATGGAATGACCTTTAAACTTGTCCAACCACTATTGGATGTGTCATGGACGACCAAGAAAATACATGGGTCAACTTGGGGACCCCATGGAGCCACTTTGGTAGGAAAAGGACATAAATAACTTTTTATTTAATGTTAAAATAAAAAGGTCACAAACAAGCGTTGTTTTATTAAAACAATTTTTAAATTGGGTTATACAAGTCATATTTTTTACTATATATATTCATTAGAAAGATAAAAATATTTCCTACATCATGATATATTTTTTATAATTTTTATACATTAAATAAATTAAATTTTTTATGACACCATGATGATGCAGCGATTACCTCATTAATTAACGATTTAAATAAAATGAAAAGATAATGTAAAATATAAGACTTAAACTTTTCAAAAACCTATTGGATGGGTATATTTAGAACCCTTATCACCTTATCCTCAAATTATATAAGTTTGTGACCTTTATAATCCGAAAAGCATTGTATAATAAAGTAACATTTTATTACTTTCCAAGAGTGCCCCTCCTCTCCACTTATAAAAGGCCCCCACCACTACCACCTTACTCACACTTTCAAAGCCTTTTGGCTCGGAAAACCTCTGCCCAAATACTCTCCCAACTTCCCTCCCTTACTCCTGGAAGCCTCACCTTGGGAAGAAGTCTTCCCAAGGAAGCCTTTGAGCTCAAATAAAAAAGAGTTACCCGTTTTAAAGGTAGTGTTCCCTCTTGTGTTCTTAAGTTTTATTTTTCTTCTCCAACCCCCTAAACTCTTTTTATTCCTTTCTTTTGTAACAACACCAGTATCCTCAATATACTAGGATGTTGTTATAATGAGTATTCGAGCTACATTTACACACACCTACATCTAATGGTTAAAGAACATACGGTTTCTGTGGATGGCGAATTTCTGCCTCATGAAACGATGATTGTTCAACACTCATATAACACCTTCAAAGGTGGCTATTAAGATGTCACTATATTTATATATGATATATAATATGTTTATGTTCTACTTTATCTTATTTATTTTTCATTTATGGCATACCTTTATGATTTCCATTATGGGTAAACGCGATAATTTCATTTTAAGAAGTGCGGACTACCGCCCCCTCAAAGTGATTTGAATCTTTAATGCCATATGTGGGATGTATAAAGGATGGAGTAAATGGTATTATACATTATATTATACTGGAATTATATTATACCTTTATATAATTATAACTTCATTCCATTAAATATGAAATGGAAATGAAAGTAGCGTTCATGCGTACATACAGCTTACCGTCTCCATGAACGGTGCATTTCATTGCTTACCTCTAAATGTTATGTAATATTATAAATGAATGTATATAATGGATATATATGATTTATATGATATCTACATGATGAATATAATCCTGGATATAATGTATATTTCACCACATGAACAACTTGTAATTATAAAAAGTTTATTTTTGACTCAAGTACCTAAGATCGACAAAACGACCATTATAAACTTAAATAATTACATAATGTTCATGACATGGTAATAAGTGATATAAAAGGAATAATTAACATGAAAAAGGTTCTTAAGTAAATAGAAATTAACTCTAGTTTATTATTCAGGATGTTAAAGAATGATCAAGTCAAGTCGGACACAGGGTAAGGGAACTTCTTAACCCAATTTCTATTCTTTGGGTTAATCTCCTACTTTCAAATTATGTCATGATATTATTATATCATATCTTGTATTTGTAATTTCATTATGTTTACTTATAGTGAATACACATAATATATCTATTATATTTAAAAAATGATATTTGTAAGGTATTTTGTCTCAATCTCCATTCATTGAGGCATATTTTGTTTTATACACAAATTTCTTTTATACGGTGTATAAACCCCTTTGACTTTTACATTTATTCAAAAGGAATCTTTTTACATGAAGCGTTTTACTAAATGACAAAAAGGAATCTTTTTATTGTCATACATATGCGGCGACAACGACTTCTCCGCCGCCGTAACCATTATTTGAGTTTCGGCTTCCTCTACAAGCCATAATTTTTTGTAATGAAAAATAAATACAAAGTTGTAACATTCTTTAATTTTAGTATTGAAAATGGTTTTGAAAGTGTTTTTATTATATCAATGTGTTGTATTGATATCTTGTGATTGAAATGTGGAAATGTTATGTTTCCTTTATGCATGTTTTATGTGATACGATTATGTCATGGTTTATGGTATGTTTAAACCTATTCATATGAGGAATGCATTGGACTTAATAAGTGACGGGTGGAGCCCGCTATAGCTCCTCGATGCATCGGTAGGTCTCATGAGACAAACTAGTGTCTTGGCACGAGGCCTTGACAAAATATTATTTGTAGTCTTGGCACGAGGCCTTGGCTACGTGGTTATGATAGTCTGGAATTATGAATTCCATCATTATGAAAGTGGTTATTGATATTTCATGTGAATATTCGACCAGTAGAATATCCATGTGAGTAAGTAAATGGAATTATTTCATTTTACTTTTGCCATATTATGCTAAAGTTCAAGTTTAAAAGGCTTTTGTTTTAGTTATACATTGCCTTAAATGTTAATGTTTGTTTATGAAAGCTTCCGATATATTGTTATCCTTACTAAGAATCTGAGCTCACCACTTTCGATGTTTTAATATTTTCCAGGATGTGAAGAAGTATTTTATGAATGATCTGCAGGGATAGTCAGAAGAGGATATGAGTGTGGACTATGGAGACTTTTTTCTTGTATTTTTTCACTTTATGATGTAATGTAACGTTTATGAAAGTATCTAGTGTTTCCAATGCTACTAAACTAATCGGTCTTTCGAGACTTGATCTTTTTTGATCATGCCAATGTTACGAAGTAATGCACCAACTCTGGGTAGCTGGGGTCGGGGCATTACAGTTGGTATCAGAGGCAGTTTAGTACTAACCTTGGAAGCTAGATTTAGATAAACTCTGATTAGAGCACATAGCCCAAAGATAGACCTTGAGGATTAGTATAGAAGAACTTCCTAGAATTTTGTTGTTGTAGAGATTTTGTGAGTTTTCCGAGCAATACATCCCTGTCTGGATACGAGAAGGTAGAGGCGGCTCTGGCACAGATGTACCTAGGGGTAAAACCCGAAAACACCACTTTGAGCTATACTCAAACGGGAACTGGTGCACGAAAACGGGCCTTGCTTCACTCTTGGTTACGACACTCCCAGGGAATATGCTTAGGATAATTCTCATTTTCTTTACAAACCACTATAAAGGGTTATGAGTATATACTTCTCAAAGAAAACATTTTTATAGATTATATCCACAAATAGTTCAATTTATGTTAAGTATTTTACAAGTATGGAATTATGTATTTTGATTCATATACTAATCTAGTTTATGCCATTGTTTAGAAATAGCGCCTAGTGGAAGGAATGGAAACTGTATCAATGCACGCACTCCGTGTAGGGATTGCCCTCCTGCTCAAGATAATTATTATGGATCTGGAGATTCAACTGGTGCTGATCAACTTATTACCATACTAGGACAACTCACTCAGGTTATGAATAATAACCTTACTCATATGGAGCACCCTAATCCTCAACGCGGAGGATCAATGTTAGACCGCTTCATGAGGCAACAACTGCCAATATTTAATGGGGGTACAAATCCATTAGTAGCTGAGCAATGGATAAAATCCTTAGAGAAAATATTCCACGCCTTGGGGAGTAGCGAAAGGGAGAAGGTTTTCATGGTAGTCTATTGCCTCACTGGAGATGCTGATCAATGGTGGTCTCTGATTCAAAACACGAAGGAAGATGAAGAAGTATCAAGTATGGAATGGAGAGAGTTCAAAGGGCTTTTATTAGAAAAATACTTTCCACATGACCATCGAGCAGATATGGAAAGGCAATTTCTGAGTCTGAGGTAGAAGGAGGATGAGAATGTCACAAAGTATGAGTCTAACTTTACATGGTTAGTGAGGCATGCAACAGATTATATACGTAACCCAAGAAGTAACATTGATCGTTTCTTTGATGGGTTAAAACTGTTTCTCCGTCGAGCCTTAGTCTCACAATCCTTCTCCTCATACGAAGATATAGTCTCGTGTACTATCAAGACAGAAAAGGAATTCTCTAAGTCTTATGACTACAAAGTAAAGCAAGGGAAGAAGAGAACGGTGGAACAAGAGACGGATAAAGAGAAAAAGGGAAAGAAGGATTTTCAATTATGTGATAATTGTGGGAAGAATCACCCTGGTACTTGCCTAAAAGGAATGAGAGTTTGTTACAAATGTGGAGAAAAAGGTCATCAGGCTCGTGATTGTAAGGGAAAGAAAGAGGCTATCAATGATGAATGCTAAAATTGTAGGGAAATGGGTCATTATGCAAATGAATGTCTAAAGCGTCAGGGAAACTTACCTCAAGAAAGGCCAAGGGATCAAGGCAAATCTTATGCTGTGACTACAGTTGAAGCGGAATAATTAATGTATTGGTGTTTTTGGACTCATGGATTATATTCTGGTTATTAGAATAATGTGATAGATATATAAGGATTGTACTGCAGTACATGTTTATTTCATTAAGGTTTTAATATGATGAAGGTAATCATATTTTTGTATGTGACAATAAGAGAAACTTTACTTTTTTTAGGAAATCTAATGTTACAATTGATTTTGGAATTTAAGGACCCTTTAGAGAAAGTCTGGATGGAGGTATTTTGGATAACTATAAAGGTTGGAATGGATTAAGTTGATCTTTGGATAGTATTGTTTAAGGTTAAAACATTTCTGAAGATTATTTTTGGAATATTATAATACTATAGTTTTAGGAAAAGGACAACCTGCAGGGTGGGGCATAACCCGTCGTGTTGGACAAAGCTGCAGGAATCGAACCCACAACCATAGTGCGACAGGCCTTTATTACATACCACTAGCCTACAGGAATTCCCTGGTTATTACAAAATAGTTTTACTAATCTAAATGGTATGTGTTAATATTTGGAACCTTATACAATTAGGATAAATAGAATATTTTTGAGTTCTATTACCTTTTAGAGTGAAAGATAGGTTTGTGTTAAAAATTTATTAAAGAATGAAAGTCTACATAACAAGTATGTATATTCCCTTACGTTCTTAGTAAATCTCCAAAATAAATTCCTCAACATTATAAAAGGTAACTTAAAACAAAAACGTTGCCGGTTTAATTTTCCAACTGGGGATTCAATGACCGTTTAACCAATCACAAGTTTTTGATTTTCTTATGGTTAACTTTCTCCTAATACAGTTTTCTACAACTCTCCATCAGATATTGATGGTTTTTTTCTTCCATATCCATATTTTCATAGAATCCTAGTATGGACTATCTCGGGTGACCTTTGTACTTATCTTTCTTTCTTTTAAAGTTATATTTTTATTAACCTTATTTTCGATGTGGGTTTTCCACAAAGGTATTTCCTATTTTCAACCTTTTATTTTCAAAGAAAAATTTCAAATTGCGAGGACACAATTTATTGAAGGAGGGGAGAATGTAACACCCCAATCTTCCATGGTACGCTCCTCTTTGAATAATAGAGCAGCGTGTGTTGTACGCAACCTCGAGTTCTAACACACCGCGACCAATAAGAGTAGCCGTTATGAATAGTAATACCAACTTTTTAAAATTATATAAATTTTATATTTCAAAATGGACTTCATTTTTTTATTCGTAATATCGAAATTATCCAAAGTTGAATTTTTTTTAATTTTCTGAGAACTTCCATTTTTTTATGAATAGTGAAAAATACTTAAAACAACTTTTTTAATCAAAATAATTTATAGGGATAAGTTATACTGTTTAGTGGTTTTAAAGTATAATTAGAGTATATTTTTACCATTTTATCCAATGGTGTTCATTAGAATTAATTTCACTTTGAAATTGGACATAAACAATTGTCAATCTTTTGATATATATTGTTTCTTAAAAACACGCTATTTGTTGTGACAGCGAGAATTAATTATAAAATTAATTAATGCAACTTATATGTTTGGAATTTTGTAAAATAGACATCATTTTTGAATTCGGAATATCAATTATAGCTTAGGGTGAAATTTTGGCATTGTTCCGAAAAACTTCAATTTTTGATGAATAGTGAAACCACTAAGTGGTAGTTAAAAAACGGATTTTTCATTTAAATGAAACATTACCACTTTTGTGATTTTATTTAAAAAATCCGACATACATGGTTTTTATTAGGAACTAAAATGTGGTTCAATGGGATTAAAATAATTTTTTTGGTGAATAGTAACTTTTAAGTTTAATTAATCGCGATTAGAGGTAATTAATGAAATTTAAGGTAAAAATGATATTATAAAAATATGGAATGACCTTTACACTTTTCCAACCACTATTTTATGTGTCATGGCCGACCAAGAAAATCCATGGTTCAACTTGGGGACCCCATGGAGCCACTTTGGTAGGAAAAGGACAAAAATAACTTTTTATTTAATGTTAAAATAAAAAGGTCACAAACATGAGTTGTTTTACTAAAACAATTTTTAAATGGGGTTATACAAGTCATATTTTTTACTATAAATATTCATTAGAAAGATAAAAATATTTACTACATCATGATATATTTTTTTATAATTTTTAGACATTAAATAAATTAAATTTTTGATGACACCATGATGATGCAGCGATTACCTCATTAATTAACGATTTAAATAAAATGAAAAGATAATGTAAAATCTATGACTTACACTTGTCAAAAATCTATTGGATGGGTAGATTTAGAACCCTTATCACCTTAGACTCGAATTATATAAGTGTGGGACCTTTATAATCCGAAAATCATTGTATAATAAAGTAACATTTTATTACTTTCCAAGAGTGCCCCTCCTCTCCACTTATAAAAGGCCCCCACCACTACCACCTTACTCACACTTTAAAAGCCTTTTGGCTCGGCCAACCTCTTCCAAAATACTCTCCCAACTTTCCTCCCTTACTCCTAGAAGCCTCACCTTGGGTATAAGTCTTCCCAAGGAAGCCTTTGAGCTCAAATCAAAAAGAGTTACCCATTTTAAAGGTAGTGTTCTCTCTTGTGTTCTTATGTATTATTTTGCATCTCCAACCCCCTAAAATATTTTTATTCCTTTATTTTGTAACAACACCAGTATCCTCAATATACTATTATGTTGTTATAATGAGTATCAGAGCTACACTTACACACACCTACATCTAATGGTTAAAGAACATACGGTTTCTGTGGATGGAAAATTTCTGCCTCACGAAACGATGATTGTTCAACACTCATATAACACCTTCAAAGGTGGCCATTAAGTTGCCACTATATTTATATATGATATATAATATGTTTAGGTTCTACTTAAGCTTCTGTATTTTTCATTTATGTCATACCTTTATGATTTCCATTATGGGTAAACGTGATAATTTCATTTTAGGAAGTACGGACTACCACCCCCTCAAAGTGATTTGAATCATTAATGCCATATGTGGGATGTATAAAGGATGGAGTAAATGGTATTATACATTATATTATACTGGAATTATATTATACCTTTATATAATTATAACTTCATTCCATTAAATATGAAATGTAAATGAAAGTAGCGTTCATACGTACGTACGGCTTACCGTCTCCATGAACGGTGCATTTCATTGCTTACCTCTAAATATTATGTATTATTATAAATGAATGTATATAATGGATATATATGATTTATATGATATCTACATCATGAATATAATTCTGGATATAATGTATATTTCACCACATGAACAACTTTTAATTATAAAAAGTTTATTTTTGACTCAAGTACCTATGATCGACAAAACGACCGTTATAAACTTAAATAATTACATAATGTTCATGACATGGTAATAAGTGATATAAAAGGAATAATGAACATGAAAAAGGTTCTTAAGTAAATAGAAATTAACTCTAGTTTATTATTCAGGAGGTTAAGGAACGATCAAGTCAAGTTGGACACAAGGTAAGGGAACTTCTTAACCCAATTCCTATTCTTTGGGTTAATCTCATACTTTCAAATTATGTCATGATATTATTATATCCTATCTTGTATTTGTAATTTCATTATGTTTACTTATAGTGAATACACATAATATATCTATTATATTTAAAAAATGATCTTTGTATGGTATTTTGTCTCAATCTCCATTCATTGAGGCATATTTTGTTTTATACACAAATTTCTTTTATACGGTGTATAAACCCCTTTGAATTTTACATTTATTCAAAAGGAATCTTTTTTACACGAAGAGTTTTACTAAACGACAAAAAGGAATGTTTTTCTTGTCATACGTATGGGGCGACAACGACTTCTCCACCGCCGTAACCCTTATTTGAGTTTTGGCTTCCTCTACAAGCCATAATTTTTTGTAATGAAAAATAAATACAAAGTTTTAACATTATTTTATTTTGGTATTGAAAATGGTTTTGAAAGTGTTTTTATTATATAAATGTGTTGTATTGATATCTTGTGATTGAAATGTGGAAATTTTATGTTTCCTTTATGCATGTTTTATGTGATACGATTATGTCATGATTTATGATATGTTTAAACCTATTCATATGAGGAATGCATTGGACTTAATAAGTGACGGGTGGAGCCCTCTATAGATCCTCGATGCATCGGTAGGTCTCATGAGACAAACTAGGGTCTTGGCACGAGGCCTTGACAAAATATTATTTGTAGTCTTGGCACGAGGCCTTGGCTACATTGTTATGATAGTCTGGCATTATACATTACATCATTATGAAAGTGGTTATTGATATTTCATGTGAATATTCGACCAGTAGAATATCCATGTGATTAAGTAAATGGCATTATTTCATTTTACTTTTGCCATATTATGCTAAAGTTCAAGTTTAAAAGGATTTTGTTTTAGTTATACATTTCCTTAAATGTTAATTTTTGTGTATGAAAGCATCCGCTATATTGTTATCCTTACTGAGCATCTGAGCTCACCCCTTTCGATGTTTTAATATTTTCCAGGATGTGAAGAAGTATTTTATGAATGACCTGCAGGGATAGTCAGAAGAGGATATGAGTGTGGACTATGGAGACTTTTTTATTTTAGTTTTTCACTTTATGATGTAATGTAACGTTTATGAATGTATCTAGTGTTTCCAAGGCTAATAAACTAATCGGTCTTTAGAGACTTGATCTTTTGTGATCATGCCAATGTTACAAAGTAATGCACTGACTCTGGATAGCTGGGGTCGGGGTGTTACATAAAATGAGGAATCAGACATGTAATATTTTTTTGAGGTTGGTTTTTAAGGTCAATGAAATATTGTCTTGTTATTTATAAAAAAATGATTGTATTTTTGGGAAGAATATGTTTTTAGAGTAGTTGATAAATATTTATGCCAAACCCCAAGTAACATGAAACATTCATCTGTAACACATCATAATATTTTAAATATATACATGTCCTGTATTTTCACCATAATTAAGAATTTGTGTTGTGAATATAAGTATCTCAAAGGTATTTGTAGACTAAGATAAGAGTGACTCGACTAAATAAGTGGAATATAGAAGGTATGAGAAGTTTCATACAACATGACCATCAAACTATTTATTTTTGATGGATGAAAATCTTCGTTTCATGACTCTGTTTCTATAGTAAAGTAAAGAGGTGTCTAAATTGGTTATATATGTAGATTGGTTCAAAGTTTTTCTTACTTAATATTATATATTTAAAATTATCATTGATTTTATATTTTATTAAGTGTTTACCCATTTAAAGGAATCTATTTCATAGAAAAATAGATCTATTAATAAATTTTTTCCTTGATAGTTGAATTAATGAAATTTTCTATATTTGTATGACCATTTGATAAGTTTAGAGACATTATTTTTTAAAGAATTTATGATTACACTCTATATGGTTTTATTCAATATGTTTTACTATTGAATCATATATTCTAGTGTGTTTCAATGTTAGGACAAGGGTTTATCTGTTTTTGTTTTATTATAGAATATTGTAAATGATTGTGTCCTAATTTTTTTATTAGTTTCCATATGTAAAAAATTATAACCTCATTTTTTATTTAATCTATTTTTTTAGAAAAATTTTTATAAAGGTTTGTAAAATTATTCTAGAGAAAATCATTCTGAAATTCACCCATATTAATGAAATTTTTTGTGATTCCTTTTAATTAGGTCCTCTTAGATTATTATCTAAGAATTTTTATTACTATTGAATGTCATGTCACTACTTTTGTTGTGTGTTATATAATGGTAAGAGATAGTTGGAGTTTTGAATTTAATATTACTAATGGATTATATAAATTTTTTGATAATGAAAATTATTTCCTTATTTGTGAAAAAATATTATAATTTATTAATGGATAGAATACATCCATATTTATAGTAATTAAGTTTTAATGGGATATATATTGTTATATATAGATAAAATTCTATTATAGATGATTCTATGATAAAAAATATTAATATAAAAAACATTGAGAAATTTGACCAGGTAAGAAAATATTTCATTACCTTAATTTTTGAAAAATAATTCCTTAAAGTTATAAGGATGAATGAAATGAATGGATTTCAGGATAATATAAAGAAAATTTATTAATGAAATTTTAGAGAAATGGATAAAAATTATAAAATAAAGCATGAATAATTTAAATATAATCATATAAATAGTAGAGATATAGTTGATTAAAAATTCACTACTGTAAAATTACCCAGACCCACACTATTAGATCTGATGCTAAAAACATATTCTTTATATAATATATTTGAAACCCACTTAGGAAATATGAGAATAATAAGAATATATTTTGTACCATTTCAAGGACTTAAAATATTATAGTTGACAAATTAATGCTATAACCTATAACCTAATGATTTTTGTCTTTGAATAATATCTATATAAATACCTTATTGCACATTATTTCTTCAAGATATCCCCCAAATATGCCTCTCATATTATATTCTTCAAGACACATCAAAATTAATACCCTTCCAAATTATGTGTAGAATGGAGATATAAGAATGAGTGAGCTAAAATTATCACGAAGGGGAAAACATATTGATGAATCATAAAAGGTTTAGATAATAAAAATGTGAGAAAACATGTGAAATAATATAGAAACATGTCATAATAATAATCATAGGAAATAAAAACATTGTGAAAATAGATAACCAAATCATGTCTATGGACACAAATATGTAAATTTCTTATAAAAACCATTTCCATACATAAAATTATGAATATATAAACCTGAAATCACGTTTACACAAAAATGTTTGAAATAAAATACCAAAAATCTTGACTAAGAAAAAATTTGTGAACAGATCTACCCAAAATTCTTTTATACTTTATATCATATCAATGTAAAAAGTTGGGATCAAATCTAGCCACAATCATGTTAATACAAAAACTAGTGAAATAATTTACCCACAATCATATCAACACACAAAATAATTATCTCATGATATATAAAATTTACCCAATGAATTGGATTGATATATAGGACCTAAACATTATTTAATGATGAAACATACATACATGTTCCAAGTTTAGTTAATCATACAACTCAATTTGATGAACTCAATAAATAAAAATGGGTTTCAAAACATTTAAAAAGAGTATACCATAAAATTAAATAAAAAATTAGACCAGTTGAAACAAAACATTAGATCATCCAATAAGAAATAACATAGGAGAATTTAAAGGGTAATTCATGAAACATTACTCTAGAGGAGGTAGATATTTTAGATATAGGGAGTAAAATGGAAAATAAATATTAATAAGAGTTCTCATAAATCATTTTTAACATTTTCATATGAATCAAAATTAGATGTTACATTAATGAATCATTATCGAGAAGGTAACAATTAGACTATTGAAAAAATTATTTTAAAAGTAAACTCAAATAATGAATCTTTAAAAATAAATAAATATAAACTATTGAAATGAGGATTGGAAGTTTAAAAAATATATTAAAGATATGATAATTTTTTTTCTTTTAGGTAAGTTCTAAAAAAATCTTACACCGATAAGATGGTTTTAATACTACCTTTTGAACAGAGATAAAGAGATATATTAAGATTAGATAATATAATAAATAATTTTTTTTCCAAAATAAAAATTGAATTTTTATATTTTGATAGAATTTTTACACAGAGTATAATGAGATAATATAGTGGATGGAAATTATCTGTGACAATAATAAATTTTTATCTAGAAACAAATCCATCAATGGAGATATTTTTTACCAAAAAATGAAATTTATCTTGAGAAAAAAATATAATATAACATATGAGATATATATATGTAAGAATATAATAAACAAATAATAATATAGTCAAAGAAGAAATTGTACAACCGAATGAGAAGATATTAAGTCAAAAACAAAACCCAAACATTTTTAGTTACATTTATTTTAAAAAAGAGATAATTTATAAAATAATGTGAAAAAAATTTACTTTTTAAAACCATTAATCATTACAAATGATAATTTGAAGATTATAATAATTTGTATTATGGGAAAATTCAACCATGAGAAATTCATAAGAATAACAATATAACTCAATGAAAGGTAATTTATTTATAAAAAACCCTTACGACTTTTGAATCATTTGAATCAAACAAATATGAAAGGTGGTTCATGAAATATAATTTTTAATTATGTGAATCAAACCTAGATAATTATAATAGATGTTAATGGGTTCATAAGTACACAATATATAATAACATTTGATTCACAATATGAAATATTCCTTTTTGAAGGGAAATTTTGTCGAAATACTATTATCATGGATTCCATCTTGGTCAGACGTGATCTACCCTCTTATATAATAATTTCCTTTTTTATTTATTCACATAAAAACAATATTTATTTTTATTTTACTTTATAACACTCATTTATAAATTATTATTACCCATTCATTAATCATTATTTGTTAAAATTTACACTTCGGAGTTAATTGTTTGGTTTGATCTATGCCACCATTAATAAAAATTGTACTAGTACTTGGTAAATTATCATGTATTAATTACATATAGAATAGTAATTAAAGAAACCTAGATATGTTTGATATATATTTGAATTCCAATATTAATTTTATATAGGTTATAGAGGTTTTTTCTAGACATGGCATAAATCTATTTTTTTTGTGAATTTAAATTTAATAAAAAGAAATGATTTTTAGTTAATATATGTATATATATTCCTATGAAATAATAATGAAAAATTCATATATTAATAATTATTTCATAATATTAATAGTATTTATTTTTTATTAATAATTCATTATATAAATAATATAATATGTTACATAAAGGTTGTAAAACTGACTTAAACAAGAAGACATTAGAATGATTGTAGAAGTATGAAAATATTATTAAGGAGGAGTAATATTACTTAAAAAATATTAAATATTTATTTATTTTATTAATGTTATCAATCACATTTTGGAATAGGATTATTAAAAATATATAAAAAGAAATTATTAATGAATGAATAACACATACGTTGAAGACATGAATATTCTATTACAAAGCCATTAGAAATAAAGGATTTGTGACTCTTTCTTGTGACTAGATGTTACCAAAATATAGGGAGAGATTTTGGGTATGTAATCAAGTGGAGAAAAATTTAAAGGTGTTATTTTAGGTGTTCATTGGATGAGTCTATTTATATGAGATCTTGGGTATCATTTTTTCCAATACCCATTCCTTAAAGAGTAAAGAATATAAATTCTCTTGGAAAGTGGATATAAGGTGGAAAAATAATTGTGATATGATATTTGGATGCCTAGATATGCCTAATACACTCATTTAAGAATAATTTTTTATGATATTTTATGCCTGTACCCCTAAGTAAAACACATTTACTTTATTTTACCATCACTTGGAAACTCATTATTCACCTTGGTAACCTATTTTTATAGCTGAAAATGAAATTATTCACATTAAATAATATGTAAACGATGAATAAAAATATTAAATAAATTTTAATACAATTAATTTCTAAATGTGATACAAATTAATTTTAATACAATACCACATAACACTAAAAAAACCTTATTTGAGGATATTCATTTTTATGCTAAAACACAATTTATTATTATTCATTTCCTTATAAAAATAATTATATGGCTATTCATTTATTTGTTTTTATATATTAGAAAAAAATTTATTTAAATTAACTATTTATTAGGGTATAATTTAATTTAATAAGATAAAAAATATTACACACATAAAAAAAATCTTTAAAATATCAAATTTCTAACATTAAATAATTTTTTATTATTTTTTACTAATTAATAATTATTACACCAATATTAATTCTTTTTTATATATATAAAAAACACACCTAAATAAATTTATTACTACATATTATTTAAGTTTAACATTTAGATAAAAATATAAAATATATAATAAAATAATGTTATTAACTAAATCATATTTCATTGGCCATTAATAAATAATTATTATTCCTTGTAGTTACTCAATTATTTCATGGATATTATTTATAATCATTAATAATTATTTATTTTTATCCATCCATTTAATTAAGATCATTATTTAAAGGTAATATATTTTATAAATGTATATTTATAAAAGAAATTTGTTTGAAATAAAATATATTTTTAAAAATGAATCACAATCATTTTACACTATTTAAAAAATATTTATTTTATTTAAAATAAATTATTTATAATGTTTGTTTATTTTTTATTATATAAAAAATTTGTATTTATATTAAATATAATCCAATAATTCGAAAATTATAACATGTTTACATGTATTATAAAAAACTAATATATACTCTTTAATAATAGTCATTTAGTGGTTATATTAACCCCATTACATTCTATAAATTCATCACATTCTATATTCATAAAGAACACCTTTTATTTATATTTTATAGTTTAGATCTTAAATTTTCTTCTTCTTTCATTATATATTTTTTTCATTGTTGGTTTTATTCTATTAATAGTTATTCTCATGGGTGATGATAATTCAAGGGATTTATTAGTTATATGATTATAATTATTTTCTCTTTATTATTAGATTCTAATATTAAATTGTAAATGATATATTTATCCATTTTATGTAATACAAGTCCTTAATTTTTTTTTTTTTAAATCTCCAATATGAGTGAATGAAATGTTTTTAGTTTGTTTTATATACTATATGACATACTTTATAATCATTTTCAAATCATAAAATGGAATATAAATTTTTTATTGAATGATAGACGTATAGTTTTAAAAAATAAAATGTGTCCTATAACATAGGGTGTTAATTTATCCCATATTTAAAGAAATTGTGGTCTCACTTTTTTTACTAGCTCTCAATGATGACAATATTTGAGAGTATATATAAGATAAAATAAACTAAATATATAATTTCAAATGAGATATCAACCAAAAAATCTAGGTACACTAGTAAACCCTTTAAGAAAAAATCATTGTATTCAATCAAAATCAATATATCCACAATAATGAGTGTCTACCCAATTATTGGAGTGAAATAACCCTCATAATTGGGTATTAATACCCATATAATGGATGTGATTTTCAAAGGTAGTGCATATTACACCTTGTACCAATATATGATCATGAGTTCATTAATGAAAAGAAATATGATTTCCCTATATCATAAGTTAACATGAACTCTATATATTGATATCCAACCCATGCCCAAAATGACATGAAATTCGACAAAAGGGATAATATAAAGACGTTCTAGAAACACATTCACACAAACATAAATCAATTGGGTGTTATAAACATGGGATGAAATAATCATAGTACTATATTTTTTAACTGATAATTTAATATCTAATCATTAATGTGGTGATTTTATGCTCTAAGAAGACATACATGTTATAAGGGTTTACGTAGAACCACAGTAAAAGATGAAATTTTCTATTATTGAGTGGTTGAGGAGTGTAAATTTCACCTTTATTTTCATGAAGCACTTTATAATTTTAAATTTCATAACCCTTACCATTGTTACTTGGCTTAGGTGGTTGTTGATTTTAATTATCCAAATTAGACATGAGGTTAGGGATTTAATTTGAACAATTCCTAAACTCCATTAATTTGAATCATTGAAGCATGGATGGTATATTGGTAATTTTTTCATTCCAAAAATTTTATTTGTTATAATATTTATATTATATTAGTATTCATACACTTTATGGACAACCATTACACATATGAATTTTTTTTTCATTCCATTCACGATTTCACAATTGTATCTTCCAACATTTTATGAATGTAGGTGATTTAATTTTCTTTACTTCATGTGACTTATTATTAGAGTTTCTTTAAATCTAATTTTCAATTTCTTATCACAATGTATATTATCCTAATAAGGGTCGATAGTTTTTATTACGATTATAATTCATCATCGACCAATTTATTTATATCTAGAAAAGGATTATATGGATAATTAATTTTAAAGAGGTGGTTTTAATTCACAATAAAAAAAATCCTCCTTTTTAGGGTAAATAATAAAAGAAGAGTTATACCTTGAATTTTTTATACTATTTACTTCATATGAACCAATTTATCCACCATACTTTTTCTTTAACACAAGGAATTATCGCTTCATTTTAATTTTAAGTGTTTATGGAATATATTTATGTAAATAATATTTTATTAAACTCATCCCATTATATGTAGTCACCATATTACGTTTTCCTTATATTCATATTGAGGGCCTATCATTTGTTTTCCTAAACATTTAAATGATAAATAGATAAAACAACCATTTTATTCTTATATAATTAGATAAGTTAAAATAAATTTTATATTTTTTTGATCAAAAACTTCAAAATAAGTATAATTGAATACCCACTAGAGGATGGTAGATGTTGATATATGAATGAATCGCTAACATGATTCTCATTCTTTCGTGAATTCATGAGCTCAACACGGTGTAGGTTATTGATCATAACCTAAAAAAGATTTTACATAAAGTTTATCACTACATATACCATCCCATTATATTTATCACTAAAATAAGCACTACTTTTTACATCACACCCATTGTTAAATCAATTCCTCATGGTCCAAACATTTACTGAATCCAAAAGGGATAACATGTGTAACAAACCATAATATCTTAATAAATCACAATAAATAATCATATGAATGTAAAAAATTCAATCAAAGTATTTATTTCTCTATGGAACCATTATTTCAATATATGATACTTTTAGTACCACATCAGTTGCTTTATGTTTGGCCCTCTTAACTTCTAAACCCAATCACTAATGATAACTAAATCTTGAATAAATACCAATTGAACCACCCAAAATCCATACTCCTAGATTTTTTGTTATAAATGTATTATTCATACACAATATTTGATACCAAATAATAAATTCCAAGAATAATATACATATTTTTTTGCTGATTTCAAAAATTAATACATACATATCACACCAATTTACTACACTAGAACCCAAGAGTTTAATGAATTTTCAGAATAAAACAATAAATATTTTTTAGAAGATTATTTATTCAATATATCATAAAAATTACAAGTTCACATTCTATCATTATAGACCCATCCTATAAAATACCATTTTTAATCACTCGGGGAATTGAAACATAAGAAGGAGTGAGATCAACTGCTCAGTATGAGAGAAGTGGATGAGTGAGTAATAAAGAGTTAGGTAATAAGATTGTAAGAAAACATAAGCATGGGATAAATATATAATTAAGAATAGAATGGAATCATAATAGTTTCCAATAAGTTATAACATAAGTACAAATAACCTCAAAGTACTATACACATAACCTAACATTATAATACTAAGAGATGATATAGTAATCTTGATCCATGAATCCTATCATAGGCATGTGGCATAAAATTGAAATGTAGAATATACATAAGAATAAGATATCAGAATATTTTGAACATAACTATCCACAATTATGTAAACAAATAAACTTCTGAATAGAGCTACCCACAATCATGTGCATGAACAAACATATGAACAAGCTATGCACAATTATCTTCATGAAAAAACACATCAACCAAGATACCTGAAATCATGTATATGATTTTTTTGAACATAACTACTAGAAATAATAGCCATGAACATACTTTTGAACAATGATATCCAAAATCATGTCCATAAACAAACTTGGGTACAAAGCCAACTAAAATCATGTCCATGTATGAATGTTTGAACAAAGTAATATAAAATCATGTCCATGAACAATGTCACTATCTCAAGAGATATAAAAAATTACTCAATGAATTAATGTGATATATCAAATTCAAATATCAAATAATGATAAAAAATACATATGTGTGGAATATGTTGTTAATAATATATCTAATCAATAAAAACACATGGAATGAAAATGGGTTATATTACATTTTCAAATGGCATCACATAAAATGACATTAGGAATTAAACCAGTTGAACCTGAATTTTTTTCTCCAAAATAAGTACACTATTAGAGAATTTTGAAGGCTATTAATGAAACATAACTCAATAATAAGTAGATCTATTGAAAATATTGGAAGAAATGAAATAAAAATCTTCATAATAGTTATTAGGAAATATTTTTAATGTTGAAATAAGAATATAAATTATGACTTACTTTTAAAATCATTTTTGAGAATGTTAAATAATTTTTTTTAAAATATTATTAATAATGGAAAATTTTCCCACATAGACCATATTTATTATTATTATTTCAATTAAATATTAATTTTTGGTATGGTTGATGATTTTTAGGGGGATCCCACTTCAAAATTTTAAATTCTTGGCACTTAGTGCAGGAAAAAATGTTAGGATACACTGTTTGTATAACCATGAGCACGACATGGAATTAATTTTAGAGCCATTTTTCATGGTCGAAACATGGCTATTTTAACCATTCATACCAATCATGCATGTGTACGAGTGTGCCTAGTGACAGTGCATGGTTGACCCATGGTTTGGGGGACCCATGAAAATATCGTATGTGTCCTCCAGCTAACAAAATTGTTATTATTATTATTATTTTACATTATTTAATTTTTCTAATGACTTTTCCCCTATCTCTTTATCACCTATGATAACCCAACCCATTCCCTTTTCTATTTTGTCCCAAACCAATCTAGGAGGAACCCATGTCGCACACCTCCATCTTCCTACTAATGAATCTAGCCATTTCTTCAATTGATTTCAATCATGATCTCTCTAGGTTAACATTTATCATCCTCCACCATCTTCTTATCCTTTATTAATTATTTTTCTTCCCCAATATTATTTTCATGCAACCAAGATGAACCTTAACTCAATTTTGGGTATTTATCTTATTGATTATTGGTCCCTTGGGATCATGGGTTCAAGTTGGGGACTATTCTTACTATGAGTTTTAAAATAATCAAATTCCACCCCATTTGAGTTAGGTTTTTTATAATTATTAAAATCTTTCTCAAAATAAATTAATATTTTTCAATTGTTTCTCCCTATTTGTTCTCTAGGGTGTCTCGAACCCTATAGAGGCAGATTTTACAACTGTTGTTATGGAAAATGAGTTCCAAGTTTGTTTTCCCTATGATATACATTTTAATTTTAGAAAAAATTATTTCTTGGACTTTAAATCAATGTTCATGAAACCGAATTTTTTTATGGATGTTTATAAAATATTTAATGTTCAAATTAAATTTTATATTAGTTTTTATATGTTTTCCCTTTTGTTTCTTCCACTTAGAAAAAATTGGATCTAACTTTTCTTTGAAAATCACTATGATGAAGGAAGATATTCCCAATACTGCCTTTCGAATGAGGTATATACACTACGTGCTCATAGTGATGCCCTTCGGACTCACTAATGCTCCAGAAAATTTCATGGATTTAATGAATAGAGTCTTTAGAGATTACCTCAACAAATTTGTGGTGGTCTTTATTGATGATATTCCGATATACTCTAATAGAAAGGAGGAACATGAGGAGCATTTGGAAACTATGTTAAAGACTTTGCGAAGGGAGAAGTTGTATGAAATGTTAAGTAAATATGAGTTCTGGATGGAGGAAGTATCATTCTTGGGGCATGTTATCACCAAGAAAGGGATATCTATGGACCCTTCCAAGACGAAGGCAATTTAAGAGTGGCTGAGGCCAACTTCTGTAACGGAGATCCCCAGATTTTTAGGTATAGCTGGGTATTATCGATGATTCGTGAAGAACTTTTCAAGATTGTCAAACCCAATGACCAAGCTGACATGGAAGGGAGTAAAGTTCATCTGGACACATGAATGTGAAGACTGTTTCAAGGAGTTGAAAAAGAGGTTTATCACTGCGCCGGTACTCACACTCCCTTGAAGTGGAGAACTCTTTGTGGTGTATAGTGATGATTCTAATAATGTCTTAGGATATGTGCTAATGAAAAATGATAAAGTGATAGACTATGCCTCAAGGAAGCTGAAAATCCATGAGCAAATCTATCCCACACATGATCTGGAGATGGCGGCTGTGATCTTTGCGTTGAAAATCTGGCGGCATTATCTCTATGGGAAAAAATCTGAGATATATACTGACCAAAAGAGTATCAAATATATATTCACACAAAAAGAGCTTAAAATGTTCCAATGAAGATGGATAGATCTCATCAAGGATTATGACTGCCCAATCCACTACCATCCCGGTAAGGCACACAAGGTGGCAGATGCTCTAAGTAGAAAGGAACCTGCATCTTTATCAATGATGAGAATTGAAAAGGATATGATCTTCTTATATTTGAAAAGGATGGAAACGAGAATCATTAAGGGAGGAACATCATCAATCCTTTCTCAAATGATTTCACAACCGTCCCTCATAGATAAAATAAAGGTTTCTCAAAGAAAGGATGTGAAAATTCAGAAAAGGGTGGAAGCTGTTAAAAATGGGAAATCCTCCGATTTCAAAATTGATGAGGAAGGAGTTGTAAGATTTGGGACACGATTATGTGTGCCATCTGATCCAGAGATAAATAAGGAGCTATTTAATGATGCACATAGATCGACCTTCTCTATCCATCCTGGGAGTACCAAAATGTACTGTGATCCTTGAGAACACTTCAGATGGGATAACATAAAGGAGGAGATTGCGGAATATATATCAAGGTGATTGGTATGTCAGCAAGTTAAATCTGAGTGAAAAAAGTCCAAAGGTATGATGAAGCCATGGCTTAAACCCATGTGGAAATGGGAAAATGTTACTATGGACTTTGTCACGGGTCTCTCAAAGATGTCGAAGGGAAATAATGCAATATGGGTTGTGGTTGACTGACTCACCAAGAAATCCCATTTTATCGCTATTCGGGAAGATCTCCTGCTTGAACAACTTGCAAAGATATATGTGAAGGAAGTGGTGAGACTGTATGGAGTTCCACTCTCAATTGTCTCTGACCGTGATCCAAGGTTCACAACTAAATTCTGGAGGAGCGTTCAACATTCTTTGAGTACTGAATTAAATTTTAGCACAACCTACCACCCCCAAACTAATGGATAGTCTGAAAGAACTATTCAGAAGCATGATGATATGCTTAGTTCCTACTCTCTAGAATTCAAAGGTGGATGGGATCAGCATCTCCCATTGGTTGAGTTCTCATACATCAATATCTTCCACTCAAGTATTCAAATGGCTCCATATGAAGCTCTGTTTGGAAAGCGATGTAGAAATACAACCTGTTTGGATGAAGTTAGATAAAGAAAGCTACTTGGACCTGATCTTGTTCAAGAGATGACAGAAAAGGTTCAAGTTATCTAGAAACACATCAAAGCTGCTCAAAGTCAGAAAAAGAGCTATGCTGATAACCGTCGAAGGGGCTTGGAGTTTGACGTTGGAGATAAAGTGTTCCTTCAAATATCTCCATGGAAGAGAGTCATGCGATTCAGGAAGAAAGGGAAGCTAAGACCAAGGTATATTTGACCCTTTGATATCCTTGAACACATAGGATCCTTGACCTATCGTCTTGCACTTCCACCAAATATGGATCATGTTCATGATGTTTTCCATGTATCACTCTTGAGGAAGTAAATACCTGATCCCTCACATGTACTAAGCTCAGAGGTGGTGCACCTGGAAGATGATCTCTCCTATAAGGAGCAGCCAGTAAAGATTCTGGATCATAGAGATAAGGTTCTACGCAGCAAGACAACCCATATTGTCAAAGTGTTGTGGATGAACCATATGTTTGAGGAAGAAACATGGGAATTGGAGGAAGAAATGAAGGAAAATTACCTACACCTGTTTTAGGCTTAGTATGTAAAACTAAATTTCGAGGGAAAAATTTCATAAGGGGGAAGAATATAACTACCCAAAGTTTTTCAATGGAAACTAACTTCTTATATTTATGTCATAAAATCACACGAAATCACAACATAATGAACTACTAAGTGATAAGTGACCTTTAAACATAATTTTTTCACTTCTTTGCTTGGAATTTTGAAAATCCGACATACACGGTTGTGTTCAAGATGTTTTTTAGAGTCTAATAAAACAAAAATAATTTTTGGTGAATAGTAACCGACAATAATGAATAGTAACACACCCTTATGAATAGTGATATACCCTAATGAATAGTAACCTCAACTATGGTGGTATAAAAATAATATTCAAGTTGGAAGTATGATATACCTATATTTTAGAATGAGTTAATGAATGTTATAAAAATGGGTTTGATAATAGATTATTATTTTAATTAAATATTAAAATAATCATATTTACAAAATTATTTTTGAAAAATGGACTTCATTTTTGGATTCTACACATTGAAAAATGGTTAGGGTGAATTTTTGGTATTTTTCTGAAATACTTGAATTTTTGATGAATAGTAGAATCCGATAATTTACAATAAATGCTAAATAATGGATTAATTGAGTCATCGATGATGATCTGCTGATGTAAGAACACTTGGTTCGGGATCACATTACAAAATAACTATTCTTGGTCATGTAATACTTACTATTCCTTGTCTTGGGTAGAAATAATAAATTAATTATTATAATATCATGAAATCCCTCCTCTCCTCCACTATAAATACCCCCTTAACTCCCTCTTCTCTCCACTCCTATAAAGATCTAAAACTTCTCTAAATTCTTCCAAAATCTCTCCACAAGTTCCTCCCCCACGTCCAATAGCTCTTAGCCTCCTCAAAATACCAAAATCTCTCCCCTTAAGAAGTTCTCAAAGGAGGAAGTCTCAAGAGGTAAATTCCTCTTCCCAAATTTCTTCTTTTCTTTTATGTTCTTGTCTTTTTTATTTTCTTTCCTCACCTCACTTCACCATAATGGTATGATAAATCTTATAACATAGATTTAATAGAATGTCTTCATGCTAGTGGTATATTTCCTTATCTTCTCCCCTTTCCCCACCCTTTTATTTGAAAGAAATGAAAGCACCGTTTGAGAGGTGCTAATTTAGTACATTCAAGGACAACCGTTTATCAATTTCTATTATTATCTTTAATTATGGTCATGAAAACAATTGTGTTATGGCTGAACCAGATTATTATATATTTAATATATCCTATTTTTGGTTCTGTAATCATTTGGTAAAAATGGAATTAAGTTATAATGAAAAACATAATCTTTGTAATCAAATCCACCGATTACCAAAAACAGTTATCACTAAGGTTATATATATAATAATTCGACATCACTCTAAGTAACCTAATTAAAATTAAAACCATGTAATCTCTTGTATATGAACTAAAGAATGTAACTTCAATTCTGGACAACCAATTTCATCTTGCATATAGTCCAAACTTGAATATAAGTGAACCGATCTTTTAAAGCCAAGTAAACAAACGAGCCCGAACAATGAAATTGAAACTTACAACTAATCAAAAAGGATTTGAATGAAATGAAAAGGGTTATAATAAATCAATTACCTATAGAGGAGGTTTGAGAATTATGAATTAATAATCCTAATTTTTTTATTCAGGTCATTGATAACAATTGGAGAACACCACCAGATTTGAGGTAAGGGATCCTCTCCTTTTCTTTCTTAATCAAGACTGTCATCTATAATTTTCCTTTATACGTGTACTAGAAAATGATGGGGTATGTTTAAGAACACCCCCATAATTCCTTCTAGATTTATACGTGATTAGAAACCCTGTTTCTCTCTCATCAATCCCTCTTGGTCACACCTGACACCATGCCGATAAAATCGTAATAAATTCTACCTAAACATTCTTTGTTCTTTCAGGTTGCCTTATCTTTCTTTAAAAATTGTGTTATATTATCGATATAAATGAGTATTATTACTTATGGTTAGTTGTACAAGATTCTTATATCAATACATTTTCATCACATTCTTTCGGGGATATACATGATTTTGAAAGATTCTCTCCTTAGAACTTTCTGATAAGACAACCTGTTTTAAGGGGACTTCCAAAATTTTTACCCAAATTTAATGTGCACTATATCCTATGTTTTAAAAAACCATTTTATTTATAATATCAGTATTTTTATTATCAAAACATTCTTGGTTCAATTCTGGTTTTATATAAAAGAATGTCTTCTTTTCTATTTGAAAAGCTCCAGAGTGTTTTCCTTAAAACCGCAAAAATATGTTTTAATGCTAATGTTTCTAAAATACATTTTGTATATGTTGTCGCTTACATTTTACACCAATCACCATTTTATATTCCTATTTGACCCTATGTATGTCCATTTATGTTCTAATCCCTTCCTTTCATGGACAATTTCATGATACGCCCATCAGATATGTTTTATGTCATGATTGTGGTACCCAATTATTTCTATGGGTAACATTATGTTTATGTATGGTTGATTATGTATGATTATTTATGTGGCAAGATTATTTATGTGGCAAGAATATTCATTAATATGTTGATATGGGTGCGCCCAGATAGTGCTCCAATGCATTGGGTAAAGAGAAATCTCATGAGATGCGATGTGAAACGGGATTAGCGGTTAGCCTGGACTCATACTGAAATGGGAAACGGGATTGGCGGTTAGCCTTGAACCGTACTAAAGATATGATTTATGATTCTTCCACATTTATATGTTCCATGTTTATAAGATCCCTTGATTATATTAAATGATTTTATATTTTTCATGCTTTGGATATCATTATGTCATGCCTCCTAACTCATGTGCTTGAGATGTATCCTTATGTTCATTCCATTACTAGGCTCTTTAGCTCATCCCTTTTTTCATGTGTTCCCGAGGGTAACCTATGCAGATGTAAGAGCTCAAAGGAAGTTATAAGCTCTTATGGAGATTAAATAAAGAAGTTTTTTAGTCCCATGTTTTATGTTATATGTATCTAGTCTTCCAAGACACTAGACTTAACGATCCTTGGCTTGTACTCTGATGATTAATAATGCTTAAAATCAAGAAATGTTTTATGTAAAAGGCTTGGGTCGCTATAGTTGGTATCAGAGGATGCTATAGTTATTTTTGGAGATTAGAAGTAGGGAACCTTATTGAGAACCTTAAGTATGAGACTAAGTATAAGAAAATATTCCTAAATTTTGGTGAGTATAGAGTAAGTGGTTTATCAAGAAAATACATCCTTGTATGGATATGAGTAGGTAGAGGCGGCTCTGGCATAGATGTATCTAGTGGTAAAACCCGAAAACACCTCTTTGAGCTATACTCGAACAGGAACTGGTGCACGATAACGGGCCTTGCTGCACTCTTGGTTACGACACTCCCGAGGGATATTCTTCTGTAGATTCACAAGCTTAGTACAAACCATTATTAAGGGACAAAAAAATCCCATAATAATATAAGTTGAGAAATATATTGAGGGTAACCTATATATAAACCTAAGGAATCACAAGTTATAATGTAATTCTTCTTTATAAGTTAATCCTTTAATGTTCAAATCTTCCTTTTTTATGCTCAATAGCTAAGTATTCAAGACCTCTATTTATATGTTCTTTTTCTTACTTAATGGAGGGAAATATAAGAACATGTTCCAACAAACAATGTGATAGGCAATGTGATGACTGCCCTAATTACATGCCTGATGTGACAGAAACGGGTGATCAAAACTTCATGGTAGTACTTGCTCAGCTGGCTCGAGTTATGAATAATAACTTGAATCAAGTGGAACATCCGCATCCTCCAAGTAAAGAGCATGTTTCCACAGAATCCTTCATGCGGCAAAGGCCTCCCATGTTTAGCGGGTATTCTGATCCCATCCTTACAGAACAATGGATTAACTCCATTGAAAATATTTTCTCTGTCCTCCAGTGCTCGGAAGAAGATAAAGTTATGTTGGTAGTCTATCATTTTGATGGGGAAGCTGATCAGTGGTGGACACTGATCAAGAATACGAAGTCCTAAGAGGAAATTGATTCCATGGATTTGGAGGAATTCAAGAGGATGTTTTTCAACAAATATTTTCCTCAAACCCTCCATCTGAAGATGGAAAGAGAGTTCCTTGGACTCAAGAAGAAGGAAAATGAGTCCATCAGGCCGTATGAAGAGAAATTTACAAGTCTTGCAAGGTACACCTCTGGCTTTTTCACGAACATCGAAATCAAGGTGGATCGATTATTTAGCAGAATAAAGCTGAGTCTACGAAAAGTGTTGGCAATTCGAGACTTCAAAAATTATGAGGAGATTGTTCATTGTGCCATCAAGGTTGAAATGGAGATTGGAGACACCCAGTGGTCTCATGGGCCTAGTGAAAAGAAGCATAAAATGGAGAACAACATGAGTGGTTCATCAAAAAAACCCCATGATGGAAAGAAGCCTCACTTTACCCTTTGTAAGAATTGTGGGAAGAAGCATCTTGGTGATTGTATCAATGGAACCAAGATTTGCTTCAAATGCGGAAAGTTTGGTCATCTGGATAAGAACTGACGAAGGGATATGAAAAATCTCACTAATGTTGAAGAATAATGGAAGGTTCATATCAACACTCAGCCTGCAATGCAGTGTTTTAACTGCAAGGATCTTGGGCATTATGCGAACAATTTCCCTAAGTTGAGGGTTGTCGGAGGCAATCAGCAACAACCTCCATGGAAACAAGGAAGGGATTATTCTATCTCTACTGCTGAGGTGGATCCAGAAAACAATGTGGTGACCAGTACACTTGTTATTCATTCAAGAATAGCAAATTCACTATTTGATTCTAGTTCTACGCATTCTTTCATATCTTGCAAGTTTAGTAGAACTATTCAAACACCACCTCAAAATTTGGAGGAAACATTATATGTGAGAATAGTGAATGGGAAAATTATTGCATCCATGGTTTATAACTCATCCCCGGTTAATTTTTGTGGACTAAACCTCCCAAAAAATCTTGTCATACTCCCTTTAGTGAAGTTTGACGCTATCTTGGGCATGGATTGGCTATCTTTGTACAAGGCCAAAATCAACTTCCGGGAAAGGGAGATTACTCTTCACATACCAAATCATCCTCTAATTCTTTACAAGTGAAAGGAGGACTATGAGTCTCCTTTAAAATATTCGTCTCAAGTTTGGATATTGCTTCCTTATGAGCATGCATACCTAGATCAACTGATTGAGACAAAGGAGAGAATCATGCTTGAAGACATGCCCATCGTGAGGGATTACACTGATGTATTCCCCGAAGAGTTGCCTGGTCTTCCCCCTGACCGAGAGGTTGAGTTATCAATTGAAATTGTCCCTAGATCTCTGCCAAATCTCAAAGACACCTTATAGAATGGCCACTGCAGAGTTGGAAGAGCTGATGAAGCAGTTACAGGAGAATATGGAGAAGGGTTTTATACGCCCGAGTGCTTCATCGTGGGGTGATTCATTCCTCTTCATCAAGAAGAAGTATGGATCAATGCGCCTCTGAATTGATTATCATGAGCTCAATTAAATCACTATAAAGAACAAGTATCCCCTTCCATGGATAGATGACTTTTTCTATCAGCTTCGTGGGGCCAGTTATTTCTCTAAGGTGGACCTTCGGCCAGGATATCACCAACTACTGGTGAGGAAAGAAGATATTCCCAAGGCTGCCTTTAGAACGAGGTATGGGCAATATGAGTTCATAGTGATTCCCTTCAAACTCACTAATGCTCCAAAAATTTTCATGGATTTAATGAATAGGGTCTTTAAAGATTACCTCGACAAATTTTTGGTTGTCTTTATTGATGATATTTTGATATACTCCAAGAGCAAGGAGGAACATGAAGAGTATTTGGAAACGGTGTTAAAGATTTTAGGATGGGAGAAGTTGTATGAAAAGTATAGTAAATGTGAGTTCTAGATGGAGGAAGTATCATTCATGGGGAATGTTATCACCAGGAAAGGGATATCTGTGGACCCTTCCAAGATGAAGGCAATTTAAGAGTGGCCGATGCCAACTTCTGTAACGGAGATCCGTATCTTTTTAGGTATAGCTGGGTATTATCGATGATTCATGAAGAAGTTTTCAAAATTTTCAAACCCAATGACCAAGCTGACACATAAGAGTGTAATGTTTGTCTGGACATAGGAATGTGAAGACTGTTTCAAGGAGTTGAAAAAGAGGCTTATCAATGCACCGATACTCACACTCCCTTCAAGTGGAGAAAAATTTGTCGTGTATAGTGATTCTTATAAGAAAGGATTAGGCAGTGTGCTAATTAAAAATGATAAAGTGAGATCCTATGCTTCAAGGCAGCTGAAAATCCATGAGCAAAACTATCTCACGCATGATATGGAGTTGACAGCTGTGATCTTTGCGTTGAAAATCTGGCAGCATTATCTCTATGGGAAAAATGTGAGATATATACTGACCAAAAGAGTCTCAAATATATATTCACACAGAAAGAGCTTAATATGCACCAAATAAGATGGATAGACCTCAAAAAGTATTATGACTTCTCAATCCACTACCATCCCGGTAAGGCAGACAAGGTGGGAGATGCTCTAAGTAGCAAAAAACCTGCATCTTTATCAATGATGAGAATTGAAAAGGATTCGATATTTTTATATTTGAAAAGGATGGACATGGGAATCATTAAGGGAGGAATATCATCATTCCTTTCTCAAATGATTGCTCGACCATCCCTCATGGATAAAATAAAGGTTAATCAAATAAAGGATGTTGAAATTCAGAAAAGGGTGGAAGCTATTAAAAATGGGAAATCCTCCGATCTCAAAATTGATGAGGAAGGAGTTATAATATTTGGGACACGATTATGTGTACCATCTGATATAGAGATAAAGAAGGAGATATTGAATTATGCACATAGCTAAACCATCTCTATCCATCCTATGTGTACCAAAATGTACCGTGATCTCTGAGAACACTTCTAGTGGGATAACATGAAGAAGGAGATTGCGGAATATATATCAAGTTTCTTGGTATGTCAGCAAGTTAAAGCTGAGCGACAAACGTCCAAAGGTATGATGCATCCATTTCCTGTACCCATGTGGAAATGGGAAAATGTTATTATAGACTTTGTCACCAGTCTCCCGAAGACGTCGAAGGGAAATAATGCGATATGGGTTGTGGTTGACCGACTCACCAAGACATCCCATTTCATCGCTATTTGGGAAGATCTCTCGCTTGAACAACTTACAAATATATATGTGAAGGAAGTGGTGGGACTGCATGGAGTTCCACTCTCAATTGTCTCTGACTGTGATCCAAGGTTCACATCTAAATTCTGGAGGAGCCTTCAATATTCTTTGAGTACTGAATTAAATTTTAGCATGGCCTATCACCCCCAAACTGATGGCCAGTCTGAAATAACTATTCAGATGCTTGAAGAAATGCTTAGTGCCTTATCTCTAGAATTCAAAGGTGTATGGGATCAACATCTCCCATTGGTTGGGTTCTCATACAACAATAGATTCCACTCAAGTATTCAAATGGCTCCATATGAAGCTCTGTATGGAAAGCGATGTAGAACTCCAACCTGTTGAGATGAAGTTGGAGAAAGAAAGTTACTTGGACCCAATCTTGTTCAAGAGATGATAGATAAGGTTCAAGTCATCCAGAAACACATCAAAGCTTCTCAAAGTTGGCAAAAGAGATATGCTGACAACCGTCGAAGGGGCTTGGAGTTCGACGTTGGAGATAAAGTCTTCCATCGAATATCTCCATGGAAGAGAGTCATGCGATTCCAGAATAAAGGGATGCTAATCCCAAGGTATATTGGACCCTTTGAGATCCTTGACCTAATAGGAGTCGTAGCCTATCGTCTTGCACTTATACCAGATATGGCTCGAGTTCATGATGTTTTCCACATATCACTCTTGAGGAAGTACATACATGATCCCTCACATGTACTAAGCTCAGAGGTGGTGCAGCTGGAAGTTGATCTCTCCTATGAGGAGTAGCTAATAAAGATTCTGGATCAGAGAGATAAGGTTATATGAAACAAGACAACTCATCTTGTCAAAGTGTTGTGGAGGAACCATAAGTTTGAAGAAGAAACATGGAAATTAGAGGAAGGAATAAAAGAGAAGTACCCCCACCTGTTTTTGGAATAGTCTGTAAAACGAAATTTCGAGGGAAAAATTTCATAAGGGGGGAAGAATATAAAGACCTAAAGTTTTTCAATTGAAATTAACTTCTTATATTTATGTCATAAAATCACTTGAAAGCACAACATAATGAAATACTAAGTGATAAGTTTCATTTAAACATAAGTTTTTCACTTCTGTGATTGGAATTTCGAAAATCCGGCACACACGGTTGTGTTCAAGATGTTTTTTGGAGTCTAATAAAACAAAAATAATTTTTTGTGAATAGTAACCTACCCTAATGAATAGTAACATACCTTTAAGAATATTGATATACCCTAAGGAATAGTTACCTCACCTATGGTGGTATAAAAATAATATACAATTTGGAAGTATGATATACCTATATTTTAGAATGACTTAATGAATGTTTTAAAATTAGTTTTGATAATAAATTATTATTTTGGCTATATATTAAAATAATCATATTTTAAAAATTATTTTTGAAAAAATGGACTTCATTTTTGGATTCTACACGTTGAAAAACTGTTAGGGTGAATTTTTTGGATTTTTCTGAAATACACGAATTTTTGATGAATAGTAGAATTCGATAATTTACAATAAATGCTAAATAATTGATTAATTGAGTCATCGATGATGCTCTGATGATGTAAGACCACTTGGTTCAGGATCACATGATAAAATCACTATTCTTGTTCATGGAATTATTACTATTCCTTGTCTTGGGAAGAAATAATAAATTAATGATTATAAAATCATGAAATCCCTCTTCTCCTCCACTATAAAACCCCCCTCCACACCCTCTTCTCTCCACTCCTCTCAAGATCCTAGCCTTCACTAAATTCTGCCCAAATATCTCCCCAAGGTCCTCCCCCACGTCCAATAGCTCATAGACTCCTCAAAATACCAAAACCTCTCTCCTTACCAGGTTCTCAAAGGAGGAAGTCTCAAGAGGTAAATTGATCTTCCCAAATTTCTTCTTTTCTTTTATGTTAATTTCTTTTTTATTTTACTTCCACACCTCCCTTCACCATAATGGTATGATATATCTATTAACATAAAATTATTGGAATTTCTTTATGCTATTGGTATATTTCATTATCTTATCCCCTTTACCCACCCTTTTATTTGAATGAAATGAAAGCACCGTTTGGGATGTGCTAATTTAGCACATTCAAGGACAATGATTTATCAATTTCTATTATTATAATTAATTATGGTCATGAAACCATTTGTGTTATGGTTGAACCAGATTATTATATATTTAATATATCCTGTTTTTGGTTCTGTAATCTTTTGGTACAAATGGAATTAAGTTATAATGAAAAACACATTCTTTGTAATCAAATCCACCGATTAACAAAAACGGTTATCACTAAGGTTATATATATAATAATTTGACATCACTATAAGTAACCTTATTAAAATAAAAACATATAATCTCCTGAATATGAAAAAATAATGTAACTTTAATTCTGGAAAACCACTTTCATCTTGCATATAATCCAAACTTAAATATAAGTGAACTGATCTTTTAAAGCCAAGTAGACAAACGAGCCCGAACAATGAAATTGAAACTTACAACTAATAAAAGAGGATTTGAATGAACTAAAAAGGGTTATAATAAATCAATTACCTATATAATAGGTTCTGGACTTATGAATTAATAATCCTAATTTTTTATTCAGGTCATTAATAACAAGTGGAGAACACCACCAGATTTGAGGTAAGGGATCCTCTCCTTTTCTCTCTTAATCAAGATTGTCCTCCATACTATGACTTTATATGTGTTCTAGAAAATGAAGGGGTATGTTTAAGAACCTCTCCCATACTTCCTTCTAGATTTATATGTGATGAGAAACCCCATTTATCTCTCATCAATCCCTCTTGGTCACACCCGACACCATGCCGATAAAATCATAACGAATTCTACCCGAACCTTCTTTGTTCTTTCGGGTTGCCTTATATTTAATTGAAAATGGTGTTATATTATCTATATATGTGAGTATTATTACTTCTAGTTAGTTTTACAAGATTCTTATATCAAGACCCTTTCATCACATTCTTTTGGGGATATACATGATTTTGAAAGATTCACTCCTTAGAACTTTCCGATAAGCCAACCTGTTTTAAGGGGACTTCCCAAATTTTTACCCAAATTTCAGATTCACTCTATCCTATGTTTTAAAACACCATTGTATTTATAAAATCAGTATTTTTATTATGAAAACCTTCTTGGTTCAATTCTGGTTTTATATAAAATAATGTCCTCTTTTCTATCTGAAAATCTCTAAAGTGTTTTCCTTAAAACCACACAAATATGTTTTAATGCTAATGTTTCTATATTACATTTTTTTATATGTTGTCACTTATATTTGACACCACTCACCATTTTATATGCCTATTTTACCCTATGCATGTCCATGTATGTTCTAATACCTCCCTTTCATAGACACTTTCGTGATATGCCCATTGGATATGTTTTATTTCATGATTGTGGTACCCAATTCTTTCCATGGGTAACCTTATGTTTATGTATGGTTGATTATATATGATTATTTATGGGGAAAGATTATTTATGTGGAAATAATATTCATGAATATGTTGAGATGGGTGCGCCCAGATAGCGCTCCAATGCATTGGGTAAGGATAAGTCTCATGAGATGCGATGTGAAACGGGATTAGCGGTTAGCCTTGACCTGTACTGAAATGGGAAACGAGATTGGCGGTTAGCCTTAAACCATACTAAAGATACGATTTATGATTCTACCACATTTATATGATTCCATGTTTATAATATCCCTTGCTTATATTAAATGATTTTATAATTTTCATGCTTTGGATATCATTATTTCATGACTCCTAACTCATGTGCATGAAATGTATCTTTATGTTCATTCCTTTACTGGGCTATTTAGCTCATACCTTTGTTCATTTGTTCCCCAGGGTACCTTATGCAGATGTAAGAGCTCAAAAGAAGTTAGAAGATCTTTATAAAGATTAAATAAAGAGGTTTTTTCAGTCCCATGTTTTATGTTATATGTACCTAGTCTTCCAAGACACTAGACTTAACGATCCTTGTCTTGTACTCTTATGATTAATTATGCTTAAAATCATGAAATGTTTTATGTAAAAGGCTTGGGTCGCTATAACAGTCGCATTAAAAACTTTAGTATGGTCATTTTTCCACATGATTGGTAAATTGGGGTATTCACATATTCTAACAACTTTCTAACTCACTCAACGTCATCATTATGATCATTAGATGAAAACTGTGTTCCCATATTTATTTCCTCTTCCAATGCTCTACATGAAGTGTTGTCTTTAGAAGAAAATGGAAACCGATTATAAATCAAATTTTACATTCCCATAATTTCAGCTGAATCAATGTCATTCTCCGTTTTAACTTTTTCTCAATTGTGATACCAAACATGATATCCATTTTGAAAACATTTTTTAGTGATGTGGTAACTTACATACTCATGTGTTAACCCTGGTCTTCCAATGAAATCAAAACATGGGCATCGAATCAATCCACCGTCTCTACCATTATTGAATAAAAAATTCAAAAAATATTCCAACTCTTTCTGAAACTCATCAGTGATCTGATCAACATTATACATCCAACTTCTATTCATTCTAATATGAATAAACAAACAGTTAGTAAAACTGTTTATTGTAAATAAAAACATTGAAACTCATTCATTCTTAAGAAAAGTAGAATATGGAATCATTCATAGGCTTATATTCCTTACCTACTTTTTAAAAAACATAAGTAAATATTCAAGCTAAATGAATCTACTATAACATTATCATTTACTAAAGTATATGATATCTCTAAATCATAATCGTATAAGAACTATACCCATATCCACTAATTAATATTTATGTCATGTTAAGAGAATAAATAATCAAATATCTTACTATCAATTATTACACCATGACAGGTCAACCTTGGGTTGCTAGCAAGTTCCCAGATTTCTAGATATTGGTAAATATTATAAATGAACCAATCATAATCATCAGTGATTTACATTATCTAAAAATAAGATAATAAAGTACAAGATATACTAAAATACATGAGATAAAAGGGGAGGTAACATTTTATATCCTAATGATAATATAATAATACATACAAAGGGTATCATTCTTAGACACATATATAGTGGAAAATGAATCAAATATTGGATTCGTGTGTAATGTATCATATTATAATGACACAATTAGATTAGACCATGGAGTTTATATATTAAGTATGGTTTCTCAAAGAATATTGGGTTGTAATATTTGTATAAGAGAGGGGATGGTGTGTGGGGGGGGGGGGGGCTGGGCAGGGGGATGGAATGTGGGAGGGGGGGGGGGTGGAGGGGCTGGGTAGGGTGAGGGGGGGAGGGGCTGGGAAAGGGGGGGGGGCTGGGCAGGGGGGAGGGGCTGGGAAGGGGGGCTAGGAAGGGTGGAGGGGGAGGGGGAGGGGGAGGGGCTGGGAAGGGGGGAGGGGCTGGGCAGGGGGGGGGGGAAGGGGGGAGTGGGAGGTGCTGGGCAGGGGGGCTAGGCACAGTGGAGGGAGAGGGGGACGAGCTAGGAATTGGGGAGGGGGATGGTGGGGGGGGGGATTCTAGATCTAGTAATTCAGGGTTATTTGAATCCAAAATATTCATGTGGATTAGTGAATTTTGAAAAAGAATAAATTAGTGTTGGTATATTTGATATATATTCATGCAATTTTAAATAGAGACATGTGAAAGTTTGAAACTATTATTCAAGATAGAATAATTTATATGAGCTATATAAAGGAGTGATAAGACCCAAAACAAATGGTTATAAAGAGTTGGAGTGGGGAACTCTAAATACATTAATTCAGGGAGATTTGAATCCAAATTATTCATGTGGTTTAGTGAATTCTAAAAAACAGAAACTGGGGATGCTATATTTGTTATATATTCAAGCAGTTCTAAATATAGACAAGTGGAAGCTTACTAGTATTATTCAAGAGAGATGAATTTATATTTTAAATATTGTAAAGTTGTTCTATTTTAAAGATTGGAAGGTTTTATTCCTAATCTATAATGAAGTTCAATTTTAGTAAAGGTTTATCTATCTTAGAATGGTATTTTATTTCTACCAAGACTAAATTTCTATGTGTGGAGCTTGAAAGCATCAAGAAAAATTAATCACTCTAATTTGGTAATCCGAGTGTGATTCATTTGGTGTAGATATTAGTGTTTTATGTTAGGATGAATCACATAAACCTAAAGTACCATTATATCTTAATATTGATTCAATATAGAGTGTTAGGGTTATAGAAGATAGTTTGATGGTGTAATATTGAATATATGTTCACAAAAACATTATTCTATGAGAGAATGTGACAATATTATGCCTTAATTGGGCATGGGAAAATAGATTAAAGAATGAATAGGAGCATTAAATATAGTATAAGTATAGTGGGTGATGTTTTCTAATGTTCTTGAGGATACCATGAATTCCTTGAAGTATTCTTTAGGTTGAAGAATATTAGGATTTGTAAAGAATGTTCTCAAAATACAGAAATTTACCCTAAACGATAAATTTCTAAGGAAACGTTGGTTTTACTGGAGAAATGGATGCACGATTCGTTTGGGTGGTAGTGAGGTTTCTAAAAGATTGTGAAATTTTGATGGATGTCATCTTAGTTCGTAATATCCTTTGGCAATATTTTAAAACAAGGTAATATATTACCTATCATTTCCTTTTTCACTTCATCAGTATCCTAATACATAGAATTTCCAAATTTTTCTAGAAATTTTTAGATTCTATAAAACAATTCAAAATATTCTAGAATATGTTCAAAACTTCTTCACATAGATTTAATGATCTTCATCATTATAACTCTATATAACTAAAACATTAGAAAGTGAAGTTTTGAAAATAAGATCATTGTGTCATCTAATGGTAATTCTCAAGTAGACCTAATGTAATAATTTTTCTAAATCTATTTTCATAGAAAGTGAAGGTTTGAAAATAAAATCTATAAAATTATGGGTGAATCAAAATGAAGACAATATTTACACCATTTCTATTGTGGACAGAGGAATGAGTGTGGAAGCTTGTTCTATAAGAAGAACCCAACTAGTGATAAAAGAATCCTAAAAACAGCATGCTCTAAAATATGGAAACCATAAACAACATGTTGTAAAGAATAGAAGATTCAGGTTTTCTATAAAATGATGGTATTGTAACAAGTTTGGGAATTTTTCATTGGATTGTCAGTACAATCCAACAATACTTGAAGAACAAATCAAGAAAATTTCAAAGGGGGTCAGGCTAGAGAAAAAGAAACATCCATAGTTTGAAAAGAATCTGTCTACATCAAACCGATTTGGAAAGATTGAAGAAATATATGTTGTTTTCAATGGTTGTGGTCACATAAGTGATGCATGTTCATATCAAAATTATAAATTCTGTAAATTTCAGAAATAAAAAGTCTATTACAAAAAACACTTGGAAAAAGATTAATAATTCCAAAATAGTAAATAGAAACATAATAATTCCATAATAGTAAATAGATAACAGAATAGAAAAAAATCAAACCATGAATATCAGAATACCAGATTAATTATGAGAATGATATTAAAATATAAACCATGAAATTACAGTGAATAACAGTTGATAGGATACCGGTCAACAAACAAGAGCCTCAAAATAGTTGTCAATAAACAAATACTCCTCTGGTGAACTCCTCCTACAATTTCTAACTCATGAATCAGAATGAATACTGTAAACTCCTCATGAAAATATAAGGGATCCATAAAATAGGTTAACAGTACTAAAAATAGAAGGAATAATGAAAATTGGAGCCACAAAATAGAATGAAGTAAAATGTTTTGGCCAACACACCAAAAGGAAGAGTAACGACTGAAGAACCGATGCACTAAATGGAGGAGGAATGCCCTAATGGATGAGTAACACCCGAATAGAGGAGGAAAACCTAAAATAAAGGGTAGGAAAGCTTCATTCGATGCACCGAATGGAGACACAGGTGAGGGAAAGAGGAACCACGAGTGGAGAGGCCACAAATGGAGAAGTTGCGTTGCGAATGAAGGAATCACGGTGAGAGATGGAGGAACCGAAGCCGTCGAGGACGAATGAGAGAGAATTCACCGGCCGAGAGATGATCGAACAAAAGCTGCAAGGAAGAGGATAATGGTTTCGAGGGAGAGTCAGAAAGTGAGATAATAAATCCATGAGCGAGAGAGGAATTTCTGTGGCTAAAACCAATATTTTTTAATAACTGTGCTGGTATCATAGGATGTAGCCATGATTTTTTTAAACCATGGCTATATAAGTGTGGCTGTATATTTAATTTCTAGTAGTGAGTTTACTTGGGACACATGGGATATATTGTTTAGGTTTATCCATTTTTTTATTCATATATTCTTTTCTGTCATCAACCATGTATACCTTTTGATCTCATTCTATGGATGGAGGGGATAAATATTTTCTTTTGGCTGAAGTAAATACATCTAGTGGAATTTGTTTTGGAATCTTTACCATGCATGGGAAGAAGTCTGGTGGTGAGAAGTGGTATTTGTATTGAATTTTTATTTTCAATTTTGTTTACATCATTTATATATTATTTTCATCTACTATTGATTTTTAATGGACATCCAAATTATGGATGATTCAGGATGTGATTTTATTATATTTTTCTACTGCTTAATTAGTTAATGTTCAAGGGTGTAATATTTCATAAGTTGCGATTCATTAATACCTATGCACTCTTACCAGTATATGGGGATCAAAAATTCCCTTCAAGCATTTTCATGGGCCATCTTTGGCATCTAATGGTGGTTCAAATCAGGTTGGTTTGTGGGAAGACAACGAAATAAAGTCTCAAAGATAGATAAATATTAAATATAGAAACCCTAACTCTAGTTACTAAGAGACCATGTTTACTGTATTATGTTGGTAAAAGATACAAGATATCACAACATGAATGATTTATTAGTTTATCAATCTTATAAAACAAGATACACACATTACTTCCATATTTCATTGGAAGATAAAAACATTGCATGAAAAACACTCTTGCATCCTTGAAAATCATTCAACTATCACTTATTCATATATTAGAGAAATGAAAAAAATAACAGGTGATATCATATGCTCAGTAGGAGAAATTTTATAATGTAAATTATTATTAATAGATAAGTTAAAAATAATATGGAATAATAAATAATGAATACATACTCTAATTAATTAATAACTCAATCTTTAAAATATAACAATTAAAAATAAAACAATCAGATGGATGATAATGATAGATATTTTAGTGATGAAAATTCATAATATCAGACATAATGACCTTCTGATTAAGTTATAATGCTAATACATCAAAATCATGTCTTTAGGGCCTTATTCCATGAGACATTACATACTTTCAAGGCCTTATTTCAAGACATAGTCATTTTATGTGATGGCATTCTCCAAGAAATACCCATTATGTTTGTCTTATGATACCTGACGATGCATGAAGAGACTATATATAAATAGTTACTACCTTTGACACACATATATCCAATATATTCCTCATATACTTCATAAACACTATAATAAATAATCAAAATTCCATAAAAATAAAAAAATATCCAAATTTAATCAAGAATAAAAAACATCAATATTTCCTGATTAAATGAAATGAAATTCTTAATAAGATTCCAAAAACTAACTACATATATTAATATAAGGTAAAATTAAGATAGTAATATAATGTTAAATATATTCATTATTAAAAAGAATATGGATATGAAGGAGAAAAATTATTTTCAAGTAATAAAGAAGGCTGGTAGAGAAAATTATCCCATAAAAGTTAATATCAAAAAATATGTTATAATCCATAAATAAAAAAAGAATAATAAATAAGAATTAATTTATTACAATTTATTGCTTTTAATTAATATAAAATATTATATATAATTAGATAGTAAAATTATTGAAAATCATTAAAAGGAATATTCCTTAAAGGTTTTTTTAATAATGTTGTAAAAAGAGTGTTATAATTCATTTTAAACTATTTTCATGAGGTGTTAAAGAGTCTTTAAAAATATTTTTGGGAAAATAATATAATTTTTACAGGATACCATGCTTATAAAATAATATGTGGAGTGTGAGATAAAATATATTTAAGTGATATATAATCATTTTTAATCATTTATTAAAATAATTCATTTTTTGTTTAATATTAAATTTAAAAATTCACAATAAAATGTGAAAATTATTTTCTTTGAAAAACCCAAAAGACATATAGAGGAAGATAAATAGAAAATAATGGTCAATGAGGTAGGAACATTCATTCATGAAGTATTTGTTAAAATGAATTTTCCTTTCACGATTTTGTAGAAAATAAAAAATAAATTTTTTGGAAAACATTATAAGGAAACTGTTACAATTTTTTAAATAAATTCAAGTATATAATAAAAATACCTTAACCATTAATTTAATAGAAGTTAAAAAATACCATAAAATAATTTGAAGAATATTTTTAGGTAAGGGAATGATCCCAGGTGGAAAAAAGATAAATAAGGTCTCGGTTGAATAAAAATACCATTTTGCTCTTCTAGAGTATTAAAGAGAGGAAAAGTTAGAACAAAACATGTAAGCCCTAGAATATAAATAGAATAACAAGATTAATTAGTTTTAAGAAATAAATAGGACATAATTAATCCAATGTTAATTTAAACATGGATATTTTTGAATAAGATTGTGATAGAAAAATAAAACCTTAGAGATTTAATAACTTCTTAATAAAAAATATTAAAATAGAAAGAATGAATCAAAATATTAAATAACATGACATAGAATAAAAAAATAAAAAATATGTTAAATTTTCATTATACACACCATATAAATTATTTTTTGGGAAAAATATAAAATTAATCTCAATGGAGTGGAATTGAGAGGATAAAAGCTTCTATTTTATTAATGCATTGTCAGATGGATTATATCCTGTAGAATAATAAATTTATATTTCTTAATTCCATTATTAATAACCTATTTGCATAATTATTCCATTTATGTTCATTTATAATATTTTAAGATCCATTGATTGAATAATTCATTCCTGCATCGACCACTTATGATTGTTCGATCAATATACCTAAAATTACATCGGAATATTGACCATGTATAAATGTGTTATGAAATGGTTAAATTATATCAATAATATTAATAATATCATAAATATAATTTTAATTCATTATATAAAAATTTATAATCATCAAAGTAATGTGGTAAAAGAAAAAAAAATCACATTGCTTTGTGAAGGTATTAGTCTACACGTACACACATGTGATATTATCATTTTTCAATGCATATAGGGGTAAGTATATAGTTGATATATTATATCCAAAAAATCATAATTATTATATATATATATAAGATGTATTCATTATTCCCCCTGCACGCGGCTGGGGTGGTAGGGTGGTAGGGGTTTTGGGGCACCGGTTGCGGGGTCGAGTCCCCGGACTGTTTTTGTGCCGATTTTCCTTGTAGCCTACGTGAACCATCATTTGGTAGTTATAACCCAACCTTTTAATATATATTCATTATTTATATATTTATAACCATCCAATTGAAATGTTAATGAAAAATTAATTACACCGCTACATAGAGATAATAGTTCTTATGTAAGAACAAATAGTGTTTTCATTTTTCATTGGATTGAAAGAAGATATAATTTAGATGTTATATTAGTATAAAAACATATCTATATCTTAGTTATAATGATATAAATAAGTTAATATAGTTATTTTTTATCTCTAGGTTGTTTAAGAAGAAAGGAACTTGAAAAATCTCAGTAAGAACATATGCCTCTTCCTTTAGTAGTCTATATTGGATTACACCATAAGACTTCTATATGTGATCATTTAGTGAGAAAAAATCCTATAGGTAAAGAAAATTAATGGTTATAGGGAAATTCAGTAGGTATTAGATTAGTTATGTGGCTCATTAAGTGTGAATAAGAGAGGATAAGAGGTTCCCTTTTATAGGTGAGGTGGGCGGGAAACATATATATATATGAACCATTATTATATAATATATCTCTTACTCAAGTAAAGTGGAACCAAATTATAATAAGTTAAAATATAAAGGGAAAATATAAAAATAAAACCAACCAATTATTATTATGTAAGTTTTTGGTGGTATCATTAATCCTTAACCCTTTATTTTTATCCATTATACCTTATTTTACTATTAACCGAGTCGGAAAATATTTACCATGATTTCTATTAATTATGACAAAAAATTATGTTGAACTCATTTCCTAATACTAATTACACTTATTTTGAATATGGAATCAATTTAATTGGAATAAATTCAAAAAATTGGAAGGCATTACTTTTAATATATGTTCAAAAAATGCAGGGGAAAACCATTTTTAGAAAAATGATCACTTCAACCTAAAAATGATTTTATACCAAGATAATGAATAATATTGATTAAAATGGAATTAATTATATTAGTTTAAATAAAATTATTTTTATATTAATTCAAAAATAATAGAAAACAAAATTATACCTTGATATTACTTAATAAAAATAAAATACATTTTATATGAATAAATATATTACTTAAATTTACAAAAGGCCAAACATTGATATTTATTTTCAGCACCTTATTTATAAATTAATTATATTATATATTAAATATCTATATTCTATTTAATTTTCTTTCAAATCATTAATTTTATTCTTATATTTCATAATTTCATAATAATGATAGTATTTTTAAAATCATTAATTATCACCTCTCACATAAAAATCATCCTTTTTAGAAAATCCAAAAAAATAACCATAAGATAATTTTTAAATGATGAATTAAAAAATTTTGTAAATGTTGTCATATTAAATGTTCCAGTAACTAATTCTAAAAATCACACAGTAACATTAATAGTCCATTTTTGGAAAAGAATCATTTTGAAAGAACTAAGTTATTTTATTTTCATTCATATACTTGTAAAAATCATTATCTAATTGATAATTTTTTGGTTTAATATAATATTAATAAATGTCATAAAAATAATTATTAAATTTTCATTAACTTAATTTTTTATGATAAAAATACATTAAATATTTAAAAACATTTTTCTTAACTGTATCACTTTTTACTATTAAATTATACTAGCTTCTAAAAAATTGATAATCATTGTATGATTGATTATTAATTAGATTAAATGAACAAAAAATAATTTTATTTAATTTTAATACTTAAAAATAAGAGAAATTTAACTTTTATAGGAAAAATATAGAATTCAAAGAAAACCCACATCATAAAGAATAACTCATTTAAACTTTAACTATTCATACCAATTTATGATTTAATTCCTATATTTCAAAATTAAATAATTATTTATTGAGAATTAATCAATATTCTTGTATTAGAGAAACTATTTTATGTATATTTAAAAATTTGATTACTCTTATTCATATATTCCAATCCAACAGCTATGCTATAACAATCATATTTAAATAATAATGTTTTTATAATATATCAATTCTTTTAAGCTAAATGTTTTATATATCACCTGATATCATGGATGGTATTAATAAACTAAAATTTTTGGGTGTTACATTCTTCCATACTCACAGAAATTGAATCCTCATAATTTTAATTTATTTTTTTCATATCAGGATATAATAATAGATTCCAAAATGAATTTTAGTTTATATGTTAGGATTAAGGAACTTATTATTATATAAATAAATATTTCTTGAAAACAAATGTGTTCCTTTATAGGTATTTTACTTTTGAATTTGGTTATAGAAGTGTACCTCGACAACCGATAGATATTTTCCCACAAAACAATTGATATGTTTATCTTTTTCTTATTCAAGTTTAAAGAATTATTTTACCATAATGATAGAAAATATAAGAATATAAACTTACTTGTTATATTTTCATACTTAAATTTTATTTCATTCATTTCCCATATTTTTATCATCTCATATTATAAATTATGAATAAAAATAATTTATTTTCTTTCCTAATGTACAAAAATAATAATTAAATATATCATAAGATCTATAAAATAATTACAGGTTATTCCTATAATAAATATTCAATTTTTAAAAAATTAGTGTGACCAAAATCAACTTAAAAATAATTTGAAACACTGAAATACCCTATTATAAACAATACCAATAATTCAAAATAAATTATTTTATACATTATATCAAAATAAATTATTCCTAAAAAATAATTAAACCAAAAAATTATTATATCAATGTTAATCATTGGTATAATAACCATGTATGGAACTAGGAAAAATGGGTTATCCATTTTAATAGAGACATCCTAGAAAATTATCATTGTAACTAGATTCATATTATATATCTTAATTTATTATACCTTCCTCAAAGTTTTAAGGTATAGATCAATGTCTATGTAAAATATAAAAGAGAATATAGATATAGAATTAAATAAAACATGATTATATAATCAAATGAAATTTTATCACTACCTATGGGATATCAACATTATCTATAGTAAATTTTAAAGCTTATCCCTTCTCTTTTTTAATCCTCATAGGAAAAAAATACATTGGTGATTGGTAAGTTAGTCTAAATAGTTAAATATCTCCTTACTATTTAAATACATAATATTATATATTTATTTCAGTCCTGTTAATTCATGAGTAAGATGGATGTTATATTTACACTTATATAAAATTGTAATTCCCTTTAACCATTTATCAAAATGTATCAATCACCAATTATTACATGTTTGATGTTTCAACCATTATTTTTTCATATTTTCCTCATTACTATTTTCCATGTTTCTCAATCACCATTTTCATCGATTGATTTCATTTGAAGGGAATTTAGATGGAAATTTGTTTTCTCTACTCGAATGGAACTTGATACAATTTCATAATATGATAATAAAAGTTTGTGAGACTATTTACCTTTAGATACTCACCTTAATTCCATCAAAGAAATATTCATTATTTATTTTTTTATTTGGTATGTAGTCCATAGAATAAATTTATAATATCAAAATGTTTTCCTCATACTCAGTAACACTTTCCTTTTTCTACATTAGTAAATTTATAAAATTATTTACTATATAATGTTTTTACCCTTAAGGAAAATATTTCACAAATAAAATCACCTTAAAGGTTTTTCATTCCATTCTCTATATCTCCTCCTCTTATATAGTATTCTAAATCAATGACCGTTATTCTTCCTTTTCTCCTTCTAAAAAATATAATCCCATAATAACATTTTATTTTCCATTACATCCCAATAGTAAAAATATATTTTCAAGGGACATGATCCATTTCTCATCTAAGAATGGATTACTTATTCCATTAAAGTATGAAATATCCTTCCTCATGATGCTTTATAAAATCATGTCACTATATTGAGAAATAAAATTTTTCTCCATAAGGGAAAGGTCATTTGTCATAACATGTTCCAGTTTCCCTAATATGGCTATGATATACTCAACTCCAAAGATTATTGTATTTATTTTTTAAATTTAAATACCTATATTGATTGTGGGTGTTGATATAATTTTCCTTGGATCTACTATTCAATATATATAAATAATGTAACATCTGTAATTAACATATAACATCATGAATATTAATAAATAACTTAAGAATACCTTACTGTTTTTAAAACATTACATGGGTTTATCTTAATTCCCTTTCTTGTTATGTTATTCTAAAATATATATTCTAAGGGTCCTACTAAATACACTTTTATACCAACTACAACAACCCTGACTCTAAAAATATAGAGCCTATGTTTACATTATTATATTAGGTAAAGATATATTGGATCACTTCATGAATGATGAATTCTTTTGGTAGTTTTGGAAAATGTGATATGTATATTAATTCCATTTTATATTGGAATATAAAAAATTATCATGAAAAATAATCATGAATCCTTGAAAATCATTTAAATTTTCCTGCGGCATATCCTAGATAAAAGAGGAAAAAGAAAGTGTGATATCATATAATCATTAAGGGAATGTGTATAGTGGAATAATTTATGAATAGATAAGGCATAATTAATATGATACGGTATATAATCAATACAAATTCTATTTAATCAATAAAATGAGATTCAAAATATATCCATGGAAAATAAAATTATCAAATGGATAATAATAACTAAAATTGTATTGATATAAATGAATAATGTTAGATATCACGATCTTGTTTTCAGGTTCTTGTGGGGATACTACATGAACCATGTTTTCAAGCCCTTGGTTTTAGAAATTTTACATGATTTAAATTCCCGTACTCTCAGACATTATAATTTTATGGGTTTTCATATATCTGGAAATACTGATTAATTTTTTCTCATGAGACCTAATAATGAATCTAGAGGCTATCTATAACCAGTTTCTACCCATAAAATTGATATCTCTAATGAAATATTCATATATTTAATCAAAAATATAATATATAATCAATATGCTTTATAAATCAATAATTATCCTTATTGAATCAATAATAAGGAAAATCAATATTTCCCCAATAAATGAAATTAATTTCATAATAGTATTCCTTTAATTAAAATAGTATATTAAAATGGTATACCATTAAGAAAATATTGAAATTATTTATATATCCATGATACAAATGAATGTGGATATGGATAAATAATGTCCAATAAAAATTCGAGAGTGAAATATAATATAATAAACAAAGCGACTGATAAAAAAATATGGTAGAAACATTAAATTTGTAAAGGATTATAGAAGAATATCAATTCATCATAAATTATTATTTCTATGTTAAGGAGTGTGTTTTTAAACTTAAGGAGGAGAATGGATGGAAACATTAAAAATAATTCTCCTTAAAAATATTGTATCTTATTTTTAAAAATTATGTTTTAAATAATTTTTAACCACTTTCATTAGGAGATATAGATATTTTTTTAATATTTCTTTCAAAATTATATAATTTTGAAAAGACATAATTATTATAAAATGAAATATGGTGTCAAATAAAAAATAAATGTATGTAATACTTAATATCTTTTCAATCCCTTAAGAGAATAAAACTCCTTTATTTTTATATAAAAAATAAAAATTCAAATAATAATTGACATAGGGGTTACATAGAAAAATCATTAAATAATTTTTTTGGTGATAAATAGTGGATAATGGTCACCAAGGTAGAATAGTTTTTTTATGACATAAACATCTAATTTTTTTAATGATTTTATAATAAATAAAAAATGAATTATTTTAAAAAATTTGGAAATATTCATTTTAAAACATTTTAAAAAATGTTAAATTTTGTAGAAAAGACAATTAACTATTATTTAAATGTAGGAAAATACTTACATAAAATAATTAGAATAATATGGACACATAATAGAAATATTCAAAACTGAAAAAGGAAAAATAAGTTCAGTTTTATTTAAAAACATTATTTCTGTCTTTTTGAGTTCCTAGTTGAGGAAAATTTCGATGAAAGCATGGAAATTACAAAATATCTAAAGAAGTTAAAAATTGAAGGGGTTTATGAATAAAATATCATATCATTCTTCCAAAAAAAAATTTAAACATGAACTATCCTAAATAAGAGTGAAATTATAATATAAACAATTACATCTTTAATTACTTTTCTATCAAAAAACTTAAAGGAGAAAACAAGAATTTAAACATTAAAGACCATAGAAATAGAATAATTAGTGATATAATATTTGAAAGTTGTAGTATAAAAACCATATAAAAATAAATCAGGTGCATAATAGTATATATGTCTCAATGGAGTGGAGTTGAGATGACAAACACTTACCTATGATATCTTCTTGGCCTGAAACATTATATTATCCTAAATAATGTATTTAAATTAATTAAATTGTTTTATAATATTTGTTTCATCAGTATTTCATTTTTAATTTACTTTTATAATAATTTTAAATACATTAATTGAATAACTCTTACTTGTTTCAAATAGTTATGGTTATTCAGTCAATTTCTTTCAAAATACATCAGTATATTTACCATGGTTAAAGGTTATATGAAAATTTTCTATTATATTTATAATTTTAATAATTTATTGAATATATTTTTTATTTTTTATATATAATTTTTTTATATTCCATTATATATGGTATTAAGAAAACCAATCCCATTGTTTCCTGGCAGTGGCATTCCATAAATATACACAACAATCATATTCATTTTATAATGGATAGTAGGGTAAGAAGGTAGATAATCTATTATATTTATAGAATCATAATTATTCCATAAATAAAATATATATTCATTAATCCCATATTTACAACCATTTAAGTGAAACAGTTATGAAAACAAATTACATTGCTACGTGGATACAATAGTCAAAACATACGCACAAATGATGTTATCGTTTTCCAATGGATTGAAAAGTTATAGAAAATGGATTTAGAATAAAAATAAAAATATATAATTATGATAAACATACTAATATAATTATGTTAATATTGTTTTTTTTATAAATTTGGACGAGTTTTAAGAAGTATGAAACTTGGAAATAATCTATAAGAACATACACATCTCCCCTTGGCAATCTCTTTTGTCTACTATATTAAGCCTTCTTAATGTGGTCTTTTGGAAAGGAAGGGAATTCAATATCAAGAAAAATAAATTTTGTATGGAATTTTTATAGGTATTGGATATGATATGTGGATCAAATAATATTGTAGAAGAGTGGATCTGAGGTTCCTTTTTATAAGTGATCTGGGTAGAAAACTTATAAATATTGGAAACATTATTATATAACATTTTTTTTTCACTCAAATGAAGATGATTCATATTACCATATATTTAATGATAAGGGGTATGTATTAAATAAACCAATTAATGATATTTAATTAAGTGTTTTGTGTTATCTAAAATCCCTATCCCTTTATTTTTATCCTAGTTGACAAATTTTATTCTCATCCAAGATGATAATTTTTACCATTGTTACTATTCAAAATGACCAAAAACTAATTTTAATCTAGTAAATAATATTAATTACCATTATTTAAAATATATAATATATTTTACAAGAATAAAATAATGTAATTGGTAATTATCATATAAATGTGTAAAACACAATGATAAAGATTTTTTAAAGAAATAACCTCCTAAGAATAAGAATGATTTTATACCTAAATAATGCATAACATCGATTCTCATGTAATTAATTCGATTAAGATATATCCAATGTGAATTATTTTTATTTTAATTAAAACCAAAGATATGATGTCCTAAACTTACACTACCATATACATTCCTTATAAACACATACATTACATTAATTTCTTGACCCTTACTACAAAACCCTAGATATAACAAATCATAATTAAAAAATGAAAAGTATTATTTTATCTATTACAACCAAAGTATTGTCTCATCATTATATATTATGGGAACTAAGACAAGACATAAAATGATAAATCCAATATTCTTTATATGAAATTGGGAATTATCCCATTCTATGTGAAAATAATTAATTTATGACTTGGTTTTAATTTTTTCCAAATATTCATTCACACATGATATCCTTAAAAACATTTCACATGTATTAATTTTCTCCATAACCTGTGGAAATGGAAATAATAAGTAGTGATGATCTAAACCACGCAATAAGGGAAAAATATAATTGAAAAAATCATGGCATAATCCTGACATAAATATTGTTGAAATAATAAGTAAACAACATGAATCCATAATCAATAAGAAATTTGAGTTTTCTATATCCATTAAAATAAAATAAAAATATAGATATCAATAACAATAGTCCCATGCTAATGGAATGTATAATTCTATAATTCAAAAATGTTTTGTAAAGGCCTTGTACCAATTCACTTTACTTTTTTTCAACACTATAGTCTACAAATCCTTCCCTTAAGGCTTTGATCTAAGATAATAACCTGTTATGGGAAGTGGAATATAGAAAAATACAATAGGTTTTGTATCATGATATTTTTTGATACCTTAGGGTGGGGTGGTGGTAAATATAATGTTAGTACCCACCCATCACTTGTTTAAGTCCAATTCATTCACCATAAGTGTCAATAAAATATTTTCATACAATTTTATAAGGAACCTCTGGATGAATAAATACATGATTATTCACATAATTAAGAATAAATTATATCAATACAAGATCAAGCTATATTATCATCCAATAATCATAAAGAGAATTAATACACTTATCCATTCCAATAAAGGGATAATGTGATCATATCCGATAATAAGAAATAAGGCTAACCAATAAAAAGTGAACATGCTGATAATTCTATATGTTGGGATAAAAATAGAGGATACACCTATACTTTTTCCCATATTAATATAATATCATACTATTCATTTTAATATCATCCTACATGAGTGATAAAAAATTTTATGTTCACAAAATATATTAAAATGACTATACAACTAATTTAATACTTGAAAATTAAATGATCATAATCCATGCATAGAAAAAAGGTGGATTTTTCAAAATAAAATATCCCCATGTTGATAAAGTATACCAAGATGGATGCTTTTATAGATAAAAATCAACTTCATAAATGAATGCATGAATAATACCATCCATGAAGGGGTCATGAGTTTTATTTTTTGGTATCATGATTTTATTTCCCTTAAATAATAACACACACACACACACACACATATATATATATATATTAAAGGATAAATCATTAAACACAAATATTATTATGGTGAAACCTTTTGAAAATAGAACGGGAATTATAATTGAAAAAATAAAAGAGATTTTATAAAACATTTTTTTTATAATGATGTAAAATATGATGTTGAGGGTCAATTCAATTTTTTTAAAAGGTGAAGTGAAAAATCATTTAAGTACATTATTTTAATGGAGTTTATAATTATATATCCTTGAAAATGATATAATTTTTTCATTAGGAAATGAGAATCCAAACATTTTATTATGAAAGAAATATATTATTAATATTTTAAATACCTTTGTTAAAAACACAAATTGTGAAAATATTAAAAAAAAATCATTGTATTAACACATATATTCCCCAAATATTTTTATAAAATATCATATAATAAAATATTTAGTTTGAGATAACCCAATAATGGAAGAAAATTGCTCAATATAAAACATTATAACTCAATGAAGTGGATTTCTATTAGAAAAAAATACTTACTACTGGGGAAAAACTGAATCAATAGCCACTTACAGACATGATTTGTTGTCTAAATCCCATGTAATAAAAGAATTATTATATCAATATATCCATCACTAGTGAACACACCATTAAAAGAAAATTTGGTGCACAAAATGTATTATGTTATAAAGAATCTAAAATGAGACCATAAAAACCCTTACATATTAATTAACACATTTTTCAAAACTACTTCAAAGGAAAGGATTGTGATTTAACTTCAAATAAAATGATTAAAATATAATTCAGGGTGTTATATCTCAAATAGGTATTATATAAACTATTAAAATGAAAATAGTTTCATAAATTTAATACATGTCTTAATGAAATGAAATTGAGATAAAACCCTTAATTTTTTCTATGACTTCAATGAATGTAATTTAGCCTACCATATTAAGAATATAGTTATCTCAATAAAATAATTATCAACCTTACTAATATCCCTTTTATTTTACACTCTTGATAATTTTATATTATCTATATGAACTCTATTGGTTTTCCACATAATTTTTTTATAGTTTTGATCATTTTTCCTAGTTTCATAATAGTAGTGTCCGTGTATATTCTTCTTCATATTTTCATCAATACAATATAATATATGATTATGTAATAGATTTAAAAATTTAGTTTAAAAATTTATAATTTCATTTAATGTTAGTTTTGTAAAAAACCATGATGATGAAATAAATGATGTTCATATTTCATTGATTCTTAATGAAAGACATGTTCTTTATTAATTAATGAGATAAATATTGATATTGCCTTACTAAAAAAATATTCATATATTTATATCATATTAAACTTGTCAATATTTTCTAATATTCATTCATGACATAATGTCATATTATTAATTAAATATGTGGTTAGACCAACCCAAACACGAACATACCCTGATTCTATGAATGATTAGGAGGTGGTTTAGTTGTAGTATCATTATACTAGAATAAAATGATATTATTTAGTGATTAATAGGGTAATATATCAAAATTATAAGGAATTATAATAAAAATCAAGGGATATAGAATCAATAAACAACTTCAATAAAATATTATCTTCTTTTCATGATTATTTTAAATGATTAAATTAATTAATAATGTTTATTGTTCATGTCCTTAATATGTTATTACAGTTTTTTATAGAATAACCTTAATGAAATAATAAATTTATTGACCTAGACCCCAGTAACCTAGAACCGATTCCTACTACCATTACCTCAGTATAAGACACATAGAAAAATATCTCAAAGGACTGATCAATTTATTAGGGTTGGTAGACTGGATACATACACGACTCTTTCATTACAATTAGATTACACAAATTACAAAATAATATATTTTTTTAGAATAAATTTATTCTATATAGAACATCCCTACATATCATTTATATTAAACCTCATAGAATCATGGATAAAGGAAACAAAATAAGGGTCAGCTCAAATGATAAGTAAAAGTTAAGTACATAGGAATCTATCATGAATCAATAATGAATATTCAATATAGAATGGTGTATAACTGAAAGAACATTCCATTCACATAACTAGATAATGAATAATAAATATGGAAAGGTAAATAATTTAACATTCATGCAATTTAAATAACTGGATAAGGAATAATCAATATGGAAAGGTAAATAATTTAACACACATACCATTAAAATATCTAGATAAGGCATAATTAGTATGTAAATTTAAATAACTGAAAACAAATTCCCTTTAATAAATAAACTAAGAATGAATTGAATCCATATATTTTTTAATAATGAAAATCTCACTGATAATAATAAATAAATTCTAATTGAGAGAAATTATTAATTATTGGATGATATGCTACCTAGGAACATAGAACCTTTACCGTTAAGACCTTCTATAAGAAACTAAAAAATATACATGGTCAGTTAATCAAATAACATTCAAATTAATCATCGTATGTAAATATCAAATATGGTTTAGAAAATTATCTTGTCTATGACATATGATATGGATATTTAAGAGAAATATAAGGTTTTATTATCATTGGAAAGTGAGTAACTCAACAGGAATTTAATTACAATGAAAATGATTCAAGGGAGTGAATTTGAATCTTATAATTGGTCAAAAAAATCATAATCCATCCAAAAGAAGAATAATTATTGTATCAATATAACGTACACCAATTAGAGTAATAATAAGGGTCTTTGCCATTGATAAAATAGAAAAATATATTTAAAAAATTGTTAAGGAAAATATAATTTTTATTTAGAAAAATATTTTGAAAATATTTTTCCTTGAAAACAACTTTTCAAAAAATTTCCATTAAATATATCATCATAAGCTGACAATGGAAGTTTCAAATAATTGTCTACGGGTAATTCCATATATGTTATAGAGAAAAATACTTTTGCACGGTAAAATGTTTAGAAGATCTCCTTATCCAGAAATAGACAACAATATTCAAATGAGTAAATTTTAAAAAATAAAAAAGATTATTTTTTAATAAATAATTTTTAAAATATTAAATAAATTATTTCTTAAAACAATTTTGGGAAAAGGTTTTTTGTAAGAAAACTTTTTTCTAAATGAAGAGAGAAATTATATTAGGTTTTTCTAAAAACATTTTCTAAAGCATTTTATGTACCAAATAGTGGAAAAATGGTTCTATCAATCCAAAAATATCATGAATAACCATAAGATAATAAAATTAAAAGTTTTATTAAATAATTACCATATAATTTTATTCAATGGAAATTCAAGTTTAAATAATCCCGAATAACAGAAGACTGTGTAGTAAATCCTTGAAAAAAATAATAACAATGAAGTGAGAATCAACCAATGAATCAATTATGTGTATCAACTATAAATCCAAATAAAAATGTGGAAATACATTAATAGATAGGAAAATGTAATTATATATATAATCTTAGTTGAAAATGATTTAACCTATTGTATAGTGGTTTTAAATTTGTTATTAAATTATATCATAACCATAATAATATTTATGATATCATATATGATCATTTTATAACGTCTTATTACTCATTTGTTAATAATATTCCATTATTTTAATTGTTTCATGTGTTAATTTACTTATTTTTTCATGTTTATTTTGTTATGAATGTTCTGATTCATGATAATATTATATAGTAATATCATCAGTTGAATAATAATCATGACATAGTTATAATATTTTTTTCATCAATTTTACTTTTAAAACCAATCATGGATGATGGTTATGAAAAACTAAGTACATTATGATCATAGATATGGTACACCATACGTATGCATGAGTAACATTTTACATTTTTCAATGATCATTTTTGAATGTAGGTAAGTAATATTTTACCTGTATATAATTATAATAATATCATTAATTTTATATTATATACTTATATATATCATTCATGTGTTTTGGTGAAGAAAAGAGAACCACAACACTTCATGTAGGCGGTAGTCCAGATGTACACGAACAACAATATCATATTTTATTCAGTAAAAAAGCAAGAAAATAAAATGATATATTATCTTTAAATAATGAAAAATAGGTAATTATATCATTTATATCATATATAATCATTATATTTTTAGCATAGGGTTAATTTATTTAGGCACTCCTAGAACCAATATTTAATCAAGATTTGGTTGGGTTTTGATTAGGGGTGCTTTGGGTGAATTTATGAAATGTTTAAAGGAATCATTGGTTGCACATAGTTTTCCAAAACACTGTGACCACCCAGCGAAATTTTTTAAAATCCTAGGAAGTGGTGATTTTTTCGGTTAGTGCATGGTTTGACAAACTATGAAACCACCTTATAGAAACCATTCACCCCACTAGAGGGGTGCATGGTTAGGGAGCATAGTCTGATAAACCCTGAATCCCTACCTAGATAACAATAAAAACAGTTTTTTATGAAAAATATTTGAAAAATTCTAAATCTCTTATTTCTTCTCTTGTTTTGCCTTTACTCAGGAATAGATGAAGTACTAGATATTTGGTTCTCTCAAGAGCTCTTTTTGGCTCATCAAAGATCATTCATAAGTGGATAAAATCTTAGAAAATGTCAATTATTTCTCGTCCATTAAGAGATATTCTCTTGTCATTCCTCTCCCATACTCTCTATATTTACTCCCTAGTTTTTTAAGGTAATATTTTTTTTATGGATCAAAAATCCTTTATTTATATTTAATCTAGGTTTGATTCCTTGATCTCTATTTTTGATGTTATTCATTGGAAATTACCATTTTGGGCATTGTGATACATGATCTCTGTGATAAAGGTTGGTTGTTCTGTATATGTTTGACAAAATTATTTAACCTTTAATTGATTGATTGATATAAATTTATTTCAATTAAATTATGGAAACCCAATTCAGTGTTAATTGGGACATTAAATTTATTTTTCATATGATTCTAGGGAAAACACCCAATTCCAATAGAGTTGGAAATTGGGGTGTGTATTGGAAATTAATGGAATTTTAAAAATTAATTTGTGAAATTGATTTGAGGATAATGGATTAAATTGTACTGAGAAGAACATCATATTAGTTTTATTTTGCGAAAAGGTATGAATTTATTAAAAACCATTATTTTTGTTATTAAATTGAAACTTGAATATTGGAATTGGAAATGGGGAAAATATATGTTGAAATATTTTTAAAATAATTTTCCCATTATTTCTTGATTATTTGAGCACATGAAATTTTAGGTAGTTAGTAGGTTATTTTGAAAAAACATGCGATGATGGTAATTCCCTAGAAATATATTGATACTTTAAAACTCTAAAAAAACATAGTGTATTTGATCTTATCTATTATGGGAAGTTGATTTTTCCACTTTGACCAGTGTTTGAGGGATGTGTGTAAACATATTATCATGGTCACCTATATGACTGTATGGGGATCTCATAAGTAGGAACTATCATACCTATTGGATGATGACAATGTTTTTATATTTTAAATTAATTTGATATATATATATATATATGTCATTTTTTTAAAAAATATTTATTAATGCCATGTGATTTATATAAACTATTTTATATAAAATATATACTTAATACATTGTTTCTAATAGTTTCCATGAATTGAAATTAAAGGGATGATTTGTTTTAAATATGAAATTTGTACTGCCATGACTAGTTTTATTTTAAATAGAAATAATTATTTGGTTAATTTGTGTGACATCCTTTTATGGAACACTTGGTGAGACCCTACTGGTCTTTTAGCTGACACCCCAATATTGTCTTCTAGAGTTTGCGAATTTCCTCCTACAAAGTTCAAGAAAAGGGAAAGCACCAATCGAAGGTGGAAGTTGTTTTTGATCTTCTATTATTAGATTTCTATGTCCATTGGGACATGAAATATTTTTATCTTATCTTTATGGTACTTTGAAGATGTACTTCTTGGATTTTTTTATTCCTATTTGATTTTTATTACAGTCTCCTTTGGGAGTTTTCTTTGTGAATACTAACTTGTTTCTATTTATTCTACTGTTTCTGTAAAAAAACTATTCCATTTTTATCTTTTATAATTCCAGGTGCTAATCGCAAACCCATGGGGGTTATGAATTCCCTTTGGTCTATGTTAGTGCTAATCGGGTGTCAGGGTACCAAGGTCTCTAGTCCAGTTCATGACAAAGTGGTAATAGAGGTGCAAGTTTAGCATCCTGCCATGATGTTTGTATGCAGTTCAGTAATGTTGTCGAGGAATAAGAGGTAGTTGAAAGTGAGTTCTTGGACATATCTCATTGTAAAGAGATTTAACTCACCATGGGTGTTTTTGGAAATATGTATTGAGTATTAGTTTTAGTATTTTTCATGTTTTTGATTTGTATTGGCTGAATTCTAATTCTTTTATTCTTATTTTTTGGGATTAATTTTCCGAGTTTCTCTTGTTTACGTGTTAATATGAGTAATATTATGATGTATTCAATTTTTTCTGCTAATTTTGTGTAGAATAATGCCTATGAGATGGTGTGTGTATAAGATCTAGGAGGAAGCTGCTGATGAACCACAATGATAAAATCCCCTTGTGAAGAAGAATCTAGTTGATATTATTGTACATTTTTCCATTCTCTAAGACATGCACATACACCCATTCCCATTTCGCCTATATTTGTGAAATCTCAAAGGGATGTTTTATAGAATCATGCTCATGAGTTCCTTATTCAAAAGACACTAGTGTTTCAAGGCTCTAATAACACTCAAAAGGATAATGATTTTTTGAGTAGGATTAGGATATTGTTTGAGTTCTTAGAGATGCGTCATGAATTTAAGGTGAAATCTGACACCTTCAAGCTTGAAAGTTCTAGTATGAGATAGTGGGACATAACGGTGATGACGAAGAAGAATAATGAGGGATTAGAGTATAGGTACTTTAATGTTCATTCCACTTACCAGTTTTATTCGAATTCTATGGTGCTAGCTAAGGCTGTTATGTTTTTCAAACTCAAGCAGGCTGATAGGATCATGACTGAGTATGAAAAATGATTTGATGAGCTTGTTCAGTTTTCAAATGAGATTGTATTGAATGAGAATATAATAAATCAATAGTTTGATATGGGAATTGGATCCAATATTCATTCTGATTTTTTTCTTCAAAAATATTACTTCTTATAATGATGTGCTGGATAAAGACTAGATGGCCGAGGATCACCTGGTTGGTAAGTTAGGGTTAATTAAAGTTGAATTTTCTCCCAGTGGAGGTTTTGTGAGTTATTTAAAAGGAATGAAAAATTTTATTTATTCTCATTAATTTTATCAACATCACGGTTCTTCTAGACCTACTATTGTGGTGATATGGGGACCATTAATTTTTTACTAGTTTGGTAAGCCTGGGAACTCGAAATGGGTTTTCACAAAGGCACCCAAGATATGCGATTCATGCGGATTCTCAGGTCGCTTTCAAAATCTATGCCTTATTTATTATGCTCTACATGGTGGCATGAGATCATCAACACCTAAATATGTATATGTAAAATCTTATTACTCATGAACAGAGGGGTTTTAGCCATATGAATTCAGAATGAATATTCTTCACATAGTCGAAGGGTATCCATAGGAAGCATATATGAGTCCAATGAATTTGAGAGGTACCATCGAAATATCTTAATATTTAGTGAATAAATTATTTTATTCTTCTGCATCTCATTCATTTATTTCATCCCGTATTGTAAAAATTAAAAATATTCTTACATATATTTTATATTATGTGATGGATATTAAAACAACCCTCAGAATAAAGAGAGAGGAGGGTCTCCATTGTTCTATTTATGTTTTCTCATTATCAGATATTGAGCTTACTTGGGATTTTTTAGTTTTCAACATGAAAGCTTTTGATTTAATTTCAGGATGAATTGGATCATTTATATTAAATCCCAAATTGGTTGTTATCCTTGATGAGTCTCCTTTACTTTACCCAATGAGGTGTGCCATATCTTTTTAGGGAGAATGAGATCCAAGGCTGAGAAGAGACAGTCATTCTAATCCTATTTTTTGGTAAGTAATATCAGTGTTGTTTTTGATCTGGAGTGAGAATCCTTGTGCGGTGATCTCCCAATATTTTTCATCAAGTTTCTCAGCATTTTCCTTTTGACTTCTCTTTTTTATCCTCCAATGAGGGAAGAATATTTTTCTATTGATTTAGTACATGGTACTCAACCAAAATCTATTTTTTCTTATCGTATGGCACTAGATGAAATTAAAGAGTTGCATATTGAGTTGGATGATCTTATAGAGAAATTATTTGTACTCCCAAGGGTGTGACCCTAGGTGGAACCTATTATCATTGTTAAGAAATATAATGAGTTTTTTCCTTTATATTGATCACTAAAAACTAAATAAAGTTAAGGTAAAGTAACAATATTTATATTCACTTATTAATGATCTGTTTGACCTGTTAAAATGGGCGAATTTGTTCTAAAAAATAATTGATCTAGTTAGCATTTTTTGAGAATAAAAGAATTTGAAATTCATAAAACCAAATTTTGGAGCATGTATGGACATTACGAGTACATTTTCTTTCCATTTTGTCTAAAAAATTATCATGTAGTATTTATGGCTTTGATGGACATCATATTCCATGAGTATAATTATGCTTTTGTGGTGGTATTTTTGGACGAAATTATTATTTAATATAATTATGAGAAGGATTATGTGCATTTTTTATAGATGATATAGATTTTTTGAGAAATAATTAGATTTATGAGAATTAATCAAAATGTAATTTATGGAATCATGAAGTAAATTTATTAGGACACTTGGTTCCAGAACATGGTATCTCAGTTGATCCTAAGAAAGAGAAACATGTTATGATGTGGTAACAATCATGAATGGTTTTCGATATTTGGATCTTATTGGGTTTATTTGGATATTATCATCACTTTTTAAAATATTTCTCATTGTTTTATTGTCCTATGACCACTCTAACTTTGAAGGGAGTGAAGTATTTTTGGGAAGATAAATTTTATAGTTTGCTTGTTGATATGAAATATATATTGACTATTGTGTTGGTGTTTACTCTACCATAGGCCAGAAAGGGATATGTAGTATTCTGTGATGCATCAGGGTTATGTATGTGTTGTGTTATTATACAGGGTGATCATGTCATTTCTTATGTATAATGATATCTTAGGCCACATGATAATAATTACCAAACCCATGACCTTGAACATGTAGCTGTGATGCATTCTTTTAAGAGTAGGTGGCATTAACTTTTCGTATAATGGTTTATAGTGTATTTTGACCACATGAGTATGAGTTATATCAACTCTAAAAAATATTTGAATATAATCTATAGGTGTTGGGTGGGATACCTAAAATATTTTTATTTTTAATCTCTTACACCCCAAGTAAACGGAATGTCTTGGAAGATGAATTGAGCAGGAAAATTTTGACCCAGGTCCTAAATAAATCATCAAAAGAGTGTAACTTGATGGTTCTTTTTGCACAGTTTCATTTGGAGTCTAGGAAATAGAAGATATGTATGTTTTAGACAGTGTTCAGTTGAAATTATCCATTCTTGAGATGATTTTTCAGGAACAGTAGATTGATTATGAGTTATGTAGAATTAGAGACTCTATTTAAGGTGGGGAGACCATTGATGACTAGTCATTATCCATGGATAATAATCATTTATTTCAGAATCAATTTATTATACCATTAGATATGATAAATCCTGTGATGGGGTATTTCCTTAACTCTTAGTGGTAATTACACCTAGGAACCATGAAAATTATCTATGACATGAAACAATGATTCTAGTGTCTAGGTATGATATGATACATTATGGATAATATACTTACTAGTAGGTTAAGGTAATGCATAAGAGACCTTCAAGTTTAATTCAGGAACCTTTAGTGATGAGTTGGAAGTGGAATAATATCTGTATGGATTTATTGGTTGGGTTTCTGCATACCCAGAGAAAGAAGAATAAGATATGGACCATGATTAATATGTTGAAAAAATCAGATCACATTATAACCACTCATGATTCTACTAAGTTTGAGGATATGAGAAATCTATATATGAAAAATATCATTAATTCTCATGAAGTTCCATATACTATAGTCACTTATAGAGATCCATGTTTTACTTATCACTTTTTAAGGGGCTTTTAGGAGGCACTGGGATCTCAAGTTATTTTGAGTATAACATACCATTCATAGAAGGATGTTTATATATTAAAAAATATATATTATTGAGTGAATGATTCAGGTTTGTGTTATTGAATTTTATGATGATTGGGATGACCATTTGGGTATACTTAAATTTTATTATATTAATATTTGTGAATCAATAATCAGAATGGATCCTTTTGAGGACTTGTACAGTCGTCCTTGTAAATTTCTGTGGTGTTGGTTGGAGATCTGTGAAAGTTACTTGGTTGGACCAAGATTGGTTCAAGGGATAAAAAAGGTTTAGTTGATTTGATTGAGAATTATGATAATACAGATCTAGTATAAATATTTTGGTGATCGTCATTGTAGAATATTGGAATTTTCAGTTAGTAATAAGGTGTTCTTGAAATTTTTACCTTGTATAAGTCATTGATGTATTGGGAGTCAAGTAATGTCACTCCTCATTTTGTGGGGCCTTTTGAGGTTTTTGAGTAGGTTGGAAAGGTGTATTACCATTTAGAAATTCCATCATTATTAAAGTCGGTACATAATGTGTTCCATGTAACGTAGATATGAAATTATCTTTCTGATCCATGTCACATTATGAGTTGGAGTGAACTTGAAGTTGAGCATGATTTATCCATGACTGAGCATCCAGTCAGGATATTTGATTCTGAAACCAAGGTTCATTAATATAGGATGATACCTTTTATTCAAGTTCTATGGAAGTAAGGTTATGATTCACATGAGACATGAGAGATAGATGCACTGATGAGAGACTAGTTGCCTTATTTTTTGACCTGGACTCTTCTTTATAGGCATTTTGGGGATAAAAAGTATCTATTGGGGGAGGGAGTTTTTAACATCATGTTATTGTTTTCAGGTACGCATAGTCCCTATTTTTAATAAATATTTTATTGGGTCTCATTTAGGGGTTCTTAGAGTGAATTTTTTAAACTTTTAGAGGGATCTTGGGTTGTGCACTATTATCACACAAGATTCCCAAACTATACACCCTCCAATAAAAACTATAAAAACCCAGGTATCAAGGATTTACATGGTTGGTGCATGGTTTAGGAAAATATTTCCCACCTAGTAGAAACTATGATCCTAATCATATGGGTGCATGGTTCGACTGCATGATTTGAAAAAACCTGAAGCCCTACCCATCTAATCATGCAGACAATTTTTTATTATGAAAAAAATTTAAAAATTTTTGAACCCCTATTTATACTCCTGATCAACCCTAACTCAATATTGGATGAAATCTATAGTATTTAGAGTTATCAATAACCCTTTTTGGCTCCTCCAAATACATTCCAAAGTGGATTGAATCTTGGAGAGCACTGATCGGTTCCTCTCCGGTAAGAGATATTCTCCCATCCTTCCTCTCCTAATATCTATATCTTTCATCCATAGGATTTTTTAGATTATATTTTTGTTGATGGATCTAAAATCCTTGGTTTTGGTTCTTGAATCTAGGTTTGATTTATTGATCTTTTTTGTTGACGTTATTCATTAGAAATTACTACTGTGGGTGTTGTGGTACATGATCTCCATGATAAAGGTTGGTGGTTCTATAGGAGTTTGAAAAAATAATTAAACCTTGAATTACTTGATTGACATAAATTTCATTCAATTAAATTATGAAAACCTAATTTTCTATGAATTGGGTATGAAATTGATTTTTCATAAGATTTTGCGGAAAACCCCCAATTCAAATGGAATTAGAAACTGGGTTGTGTTTTTGAAATTGATGGAATTTGTAAAATTGTTTGTGAAATTGATTTGAGGAAAATGGATTAAATTGTTTTGATTAGAACATATAATTGGTGTTTTCTTAGGAAAATGAATTAATTGATTAAAAACACATGTTTTGTTTTTTAAATGGAAAATGGAATATTGTACTTGGAAATGGAAAAATTTTATTTTTAAAAATGTTACCCATTTTTGATTTTTTATTTGATCATATATAATAATGAGAACTTACTGGGCTATTTTGGAAAAACACATTAGTATAGTAATTCCCTTGAAAATGATTGATTCTTTAAAACTCTAAAAAAGTGAAGTGGATCATATCACGGATGGGATATTGTTTAGTCTTATTTTACTAGTGTCTGAGGGAAGTGTGTAAACATATTACTGTGATCACATATATGAGTGTGTGTGGATCTTATAACTTGGAACAATCACAACTATTGGAAGATAGACATGATTCTTTCTTTTGGATTATTTTGATATCTATATTCCATTGTTATAAAACTGCTTTATTCATTCCAATTGATTTATATAAACTATTTTATACAATTTTTTATTAATATATTATTTTCAAAGTTTTCCATCAATTGAAATGAAAGGAATGTTTTGTTTTGTTTTAAATATTCAATTTTCACTACCATGCCTGATTTTATTTGAAATTAAAATAATTAGTTGGTTTATTATTTTAAAATATTATTATGTAATAATTGTTGAGAACCAAATGAGATTTCAGATCACAACCTACCTTTGAATTCAACCATTTTTATATTTCCTTCTTCTATGTTTGAGCAAATGGAATGTTCTACTTGAAGGTGGCTGTTTTTTTGATCTTCTGGTCTTGGAGTGGTATGTCTGTTGGGACTTGGGATGGTTTTATCTTGTATTTTTGGTAATTTTATTATGTACTATTTTTGTTTTTTATAACTATTTTACTTCTAGTATTTTATCCTTTGAGAGTTTTTATTGAGAATACTAACTTGTTTATGTTTCTTCAACTGTTTATGTGGAAAAACCATTATCTCTATATCTTGTCTGATGCTAGCTTCTAGTCACAAAACCATGGGGGTCGGGACTTCCATTTGGACTATATCTATTCTAGATCTGGTGTCAGGGTACCGGGCTATCCAAGATCATTCATGAAAAACTTTTTCTTTATCACAATCCATGTGATGCATTAGAGAAAGTTGAATTAGATTACATCACTAGGAGGTAGTCCTCCATACACATGAGTGACATTATCGTTTCTCCAATGTGATGGAAGTTAAAATGAGGCATATGATATAATGACTCAAAATGAATAATAATTTTACAAATATATTATATAAATATATAATTTATATATTATAAATTCATCATTATTTTCATCCTTGAAAGGTGGTAATGGATGAACAAACAACATCAGTTCACTAGGTGGTAGTCCATCATACACACAAATGATGATTGAATTACCCATTTGATTGATGAGTCTGGATTTATAGGATATAACCTTAACATATAAATATATTATAATATTTAATATATTGATGTTATTATATATGTATCATATAATAATAATTGATGGAGGTGGAGAAGGAAATAAAATAAAAAATATTTTTAGAATAACATTAACTCTTCCTTGGGTATCCACCATAGGATTGCACTAAAAGATTCAAAGGTTTTATTTATTCCAAACATAAGGACTATAAGGTATGTTTTAGGAATTTTGGGAGTGATTTGAATATGTATTTTCTAAACCAAATTGGTTTGAAAGTGTAAAAAATGGTGGGTAGGGGTGACCTTTTATAAGTGAGGTGAGTGGAACTCTGGTAATTTTTTTTAAATGAGTGAATTCTTCCCACATTTTTATTAGGTAATGTGGCTCCAATAATGAATATAGTTTGATAATAGATGGTATAAGGTGGAAATATTTCCATCCAATTGTTTTTTTACACATTTCTAGTCCATTTATCCTCTTAAGTTTAACGTTTAGTCCCGTGGTAAAATCATTTTTCACTTAATCTCCGTAATTAATCTTAACTTTTTTCACTAATCACATTGGTTAAGAATTATGTTGATATTTTTATAAATTATAATTTTTTCTAATAAATAATATGGAATTTATTTTTTCAAATTCAATTCATAGAAATGTAAAAAAATAAATTTTAAAATAATCCTGTAGATGGGATGAGAAAAAGGGTTATTAAAGTGAATATGTTTAACATTTTACTATGTTTTTATATCAAATTTCAATAATAAATAGATCATAATGACTTAAATTGTATTTATATATGTATAATTGATCTAATTTTACTTTAAAAAAAGTTTAAAATATAATTGAAAATTAAAAATTGTTGAGTTGAAAAGTTATTTTTCAATTAAAATTTAGTATTTTCGAGTATTCATCAAAAAATAAAACTTCTTAGAAAAATAACAAACATAAACCATAAAATAATTTTGAAATTTCTCTCTAAAAAATGTAGCTTATTTTTTCAATTAAAATTTATAAAAGTTTCAAAATCAATTTTTATAACAAGTGTTACATTAAAAGGTAGAAAACCATCATTTAGAAAAATATAGCCTTTTTATGTATAAAGTTTAATTTGTTTTATGTTATGCCTATAAAATATATTATATGATTTTCAAAAATATTTAATTTAATATATGAAATATATCTAATTATTACCAGTCACCAATATTAATTAATTTAATTTAGTAAGATAAACACCCTTAGGAGCATAAAAATAGTTTTTTATAAAAAAAATTCCTTTATATTAATTTTTTATTTATAAATAATTGTTATTGAATTGATTAAATTTATATTTTTTTTGTAAAAACTATATATTTCATATATTATTTAATCTTATTTATAACCGTTAATTTTTCCTCTTGTATATAAATTTTTTTTAACAAATAGTATAAATAGTATGCGGTAAAACGTTATCTTTCTTGTAACAAAAGCTATCAAAGAAAGTTTTTATTGCATGTAATGAAAGAAAAATTAGTATTTAGTGTATTTTAAGCTATATCATTGAATAAATTTTATTAAAATATTAAATATTTTGTAAAGTCTCAGGATGTTATATTCCTTTCAATGCTTAGTGTTGCATGTAGTACACGCTATCAAATGTGATATTAATTTTTTTAAAAATTTCAAGGTGTTAAATCATTCCCACCTTAAATAAATTTAATATTCGCAATTGGAACTTGATCTTGGTAATAAATGGATTTATATTTGGAAAAACAATTATTGGGAAGACCACATCATAAAAGGGTTAATAAAATATCATCTTAATAAGAGATAAAGGTAAGTACAATGGTCATAGAGAATAACATATAACCAGGTTTCTACCGAGTATTCCATTAACAGAATGTGATGATATGGAATTAGTGGAAAAGTGTAAATAATTATATAATTTCATTGATTTCATCGATCACAATAAAGTTAGTGATCAATCGAAAGTTAAGGGCCTCAAAAATATAAATACGTGATGATCTAAGGGACAATTTATTTTATAGAATATGTATACAATTGGATAAAATTATTCATTGAAGATCCTATCCCTAAAATTTAGTAATTATTTTACTATATATTAAAATGAAGAAATAAAATTACTTGATATATTTCTATTTCATTAACACAATTTTTTTCTTTAGTTGCGATTTGAAAAATACTTTACTCAATGTAATGAATACCTAAAAAATATTTTTTGATTCCTAAAACACTAAAATTTAATTTTAATGGTTCGTAAGATCCATAAAACAAATCATTATATTTTTATCTAACTATTTAAAAAAAAATATTATAGTTAATACATTAATCTATAAACCTACAAATTAATAAAATTGGTTCATCATTAATATTTATTTTTCAAATAGTTTACCTAAGCCAACAAGCCTGTACTCAAGGGGTACATGCTCCTACTTAGAATCCAAAATAACCAGGATCAAATATATATGGGGATGAATTATCAAGTTACTATATCATTACTCTAGTAGGTACTGTGATTTACTTTAGTATTCAGAACAATTCATCTGATTTGGGAGTTCAAGTAACCAATTTGGGTTTACAGGTCTCAGGGCCTTTGGGCCTTTAGGCCATAAGGATTCAGTCCCCCAATGGCCATTGGGACATAGGGATTTAGGGATACAGAGACCAAAAAGAAACCTAGGAGGAACACATAGGAGGAGGCCTAGAAGAGGATTCAGAGAAATGTATCAACCACTAAAGTAGATATAATTATATTTTAAGAATGATAGGGTATGCTAACTATCATTGGCCCCAGGCACTGTGAAACACTACATAAGGAAATTATAGCTGATCATACATGAAAGTGGGGATCTATGAGACTTAAAGGTATATATGATTGGGATGGGCTGTTTCAAGTGCATCAGGTCTTGAGACTTCAAGTTCATACAAAAGGGCCTTGATCCTTTGGGCCTTTGGTACATGTATGGGGTTTGTTCCTTAGGACTATGGGTTTTGAAAGGGTTTACCCACAACCCTTTAAAAATGTGATTATGCATAAAAAGTAAAATAAAAATAAAAATATAAGTCCTTTTGGATTTCAAAGTAAATATTTTTCCTAAAAAATGAAATATTATCCATCACAACTTGTAGGCTAATAGTTGGGGCAAAATCCTTATCATCTTTTAGTCTTGGATTCAAGATCTATGTCCTTTATAGACATTATAGGTTACCACCGGGAATACATGTTGTAATTTTTTTAAGACCATATTAATGTAATTCAAAAAATAAATATTATGAAAATCTTTGAAATTCAATCACTAAATAAATTTTTTGTTATGGTTTTTTAATACAACTCCAATACATAAATACATCATCCATTTTATTTATGAATATGTCATTCCTTTGTCTAGAGCTTATCCTTTAGAAGTGGTAATTGAATTTGGTATTGAATAGGTTCTCCACAATTAAGATATGGAAATATAAATGGATCTTTAGGGTGGGATTTATTTACTACTATATTACACTTCATTTTTCCTTGAAAATTATTTTCACAACGACCATATTTTCCATACATAAATAATTTTACAGACCCTTTGAGACACTTTACATAGTGTCTCCTTCCACATTCCTTTCATGATGTAAATCAAGCCTTCTTTTCTCGATGGTCTCCACCAGTTGATCTCTTAGTAGACTCCACAAGTCACTTATTTGGTTAGTTTGAGTGTTTGAAGGTATATGTTGTTAATTATATTTTGGGAAAACTGATTTGGAATAAACATGATATATTTTACTTCTATCAACATCCTATTTGGTTCCCCATTATCACCACCATATCCTTCATGTTGAATGTTAACATGATTAATTTGGGTTCTAGCCATTGGCTAAAACAAATAGTGGTGGTAACAATAATTATAGTGGAAAAAATATAATCATTTTTTATACTATATAAATATCGAAACATTATTATGAACCTAAAAAATCTTAGGTTTAACCATTCCATTAATTTTTATTATCTATTTAAATAATTCATAATGGTATGTAAATAAAATGTTAATTATCCTATGAATATCTCCTGAGAGTGTCATACTCGGTGTGAAATAAGGCCCACTGTCATATATCAGGTTATGATAGAGTAATGCATGATGAAACCTTTTTAGAGTTATTACCCCTAGGTATATCTATTCTAAAACAATTCACACTTTTAGTATCCATACATGGATGCATTGTAAAAAAAAACAAAATCTCTACCTAAATAAATCATTAGAATGTTCTTTAATACTTATCCTCAAATTAAACCATAGTATTATGTTCCCTAATATATATTTTCCTAAATATATTTCCCCAAATTTATACTAAAATTCATTTGATAGCTACTATTGTGACCCATACCCTAGTATCCTAGAGCTGGTGCCTACTACCAATACATTGCGATAAGAGAAAGGGAAACACATCCTGAAGGACTGATTAGTTTAGTAGTCTTGGTAAACTATTTTCATACACGAGTCTTAAATTAAATTTAGAATATAAAAATTAAAAAATATTTTTATGGAGAATAAATTTATTCAATATAGAGTGTCGTTACATATCCATTATTGTAAACTTTATAGAATCGTAGAGAAAGAAAAAATTGGGGTGAGATCAAATACTCACTATGGTTTATGTACATAGGTAGCTATCAGGAATCAATAATTAATAATAAATATAGAAAGGTAAATAACTAAGAAAAAATTTCTTTAAAATTATTAGATAAGGAATACAAAATATGTCATGGTAAATAACTAAACCACATGACATTTAAATAACTCGATAAGGTATAATCAATATAGAAATGTAAAAAACTGAACACTAATTCTATTTAAATAAATAGATAAGGAATAATTAATATTTAATGGTAAATAGAAGAAAAAAATTCCATTTAATTTGTAAACTAAGAAATAAATTCATCCATATATTTTTTTCATAGTGAAAATCCCTTGGATAATAATAACTAGATTTTGAATGAAAGAAATGCTTAATTATTGGATTCCATGTTGACCAAGAATATGGTTCCTTTACCACAAAGATATTTCACAAGATAGTTTAATACATACTCGATGGAAACCAATTAGTATAGGCTATCAAATATATTCATCCCATGAGACTACCGATATATCCAGGGGATTGCATTAACCAGTTCCCAACCCCAATCATACCAGTCTAAAGAATTCCTCATATATCTAATAATTGATTTAATTTATAAACAAGGTTCCTTATTAAATATATGTATTGTGCAAAGGATATAGATTTATCAATATTTCCCAAATTAATCAAATAACCTCCTATGTAAACACTATATTTTAGAATGGTATATGACTTAAGTAGCAATAATATCCTTGATAAATGATATGTATATTTAGGGAAAATTTAATGTCTAATGATCACATAAATGTGAAAAATTCAAAGGGATGTTAATAACTATGAAAATGATTCAAGGGTGTAAATTTTAATCCAATCCTTTGTAAAAATAATCATACATCATCCAGAGGATGAATAAGGTTGGTATTAATATGACTTATAACCATTTGGGTAAGAATAAGGGTTATTGTCATTGATAAAACCAAAAAACTTATTTAAAAACATTCTTAAGGAAAATACCATTTTCATTTTGATTTTTTTGAAAATAATTTTGATTTAAAATAAATTTTAAAATAATTCTTAAAAAATATATTTTAAAGCTTTCAAATGACATTTCAATGATATTTCAGTTGGTAATATTGTAGATTTTGTATATAACACTCCATGTTTTCAGTAAAATAGTTAGAGAAGTGACTTATTCAAAAATAGAAAGAAATATTACATTGTTAACATTTTGTAAAAAGGAAAAAGGGTAGAAATATATTTGAATCAACCATTATTAAAAGGGTTAAGGAATTTTTTTGATTTTTTTAGAAAACATGGTTTTTTAAGAAAATGGGGTTTCAACTGAATATAAAAATGAAGTCAGGTATTATTAAAAAAAATTTCAAAAAACATTTTTGTAATAAAGAGTGGAAGATGGTACTATACATCCCAAATAATCAGGAATAATCATAAGAGAATAAAATGAAAGGGTTTATTAAATAATTCTCATATAATTTCCTTGAATGTAAATTCAAGTGCTAATAATCCTGAATAAAAAGAGAACGTGAAGTAAAACCTTGCAAAGATCACAATGTTGAAGTGACAATCAACCAATGAATGGATTATGTGTATCAAATTTAAATCCACATAAAAAATTATAAATAGATAAATATGTAGTCAAAATTAATTAAAGTAATAATTTTATAATATTGATGACAACAAAGAAGTAACCTAACCAAATGAAAAGAAGTTGAGTTGTGAAATTTCATTACCACGTCATAAATTTATGATAAAATCCCATTAAATGAAATGATTCGAATTAGAACTTAACATATAATGAATAATTATTTATCCATGACATTACATGTCAAGGGGTAGTATATACATCATATGAAATTAATTAGGTACATAACATTACATTATACCTCAATGAAATGAAATTGAGATGTAATTCCTTACCTTATGCTTACTTTTTGTTGAACATTACTTAACCTCATATATAGTGGTTTTAAAAATATTATTAAATTATAAAATATCCATATTAATATTTATTATATCATATATGTTCCTTTTATAACATATTATCTACTGTTCATTAATAATCTTTCATTATTTTCATTGTTTTAGGTGTTAATTTCCTTATTTTCTCATGCATGTTTTTTTATGAAAGATACAATTCTTTAGAATATTATATAGTTATATCTTATATTGAATAATAATATTGAAATAATTATAATATTTTTTCATCATTTTTTTCTTTTGAAACCAATCATGAATGTTGGTTATGAAAAATGATGTCTATTACAACCATTGTGACATTAGGCTGTACATACACATGAGTAACATTTCCCATTTTTTAAATGATCATTATAGAATGGTGGTAAGTAATATTGTACCTTTAAATATTAATTGTAATATCATTAATAGAATATTATATAATTATATATATATCATTCACGTGTTTTGGCAAAAAAATAGAATCACATCGCTTCGTGAAGGTGGTAGTGCACATGTACAAGAATGACATTATAGTCTTTCATTGAGTGAAAAAGTTAGAAAAAATGATATATTATTTTTAAATATTGAAAAATATGTCATTAATTTCAAATTTATATCATTAATATCATATATAACCATTAACTATATCTTTATAATCTTCAATTTGATGCATTAGTGAAAGAAAAATCACATCACATCATGATGTGGTATTCTGCCATACACACGAGCGACGCTATCCAGTCTCCTACGAAATGGAATGTAAAAAGAAGAGTCTGATATAATGAATCATGTGGTATAGTAATTTTTGAAATAATATATATATATATATATCATACATAAATTATAAAACCATAATAATTCCCGACCTTGAATGCTGGTAATTGAATAACGAACAATATCGGCTCGTGAAGCGGTAGTCCATTGTACACATAAATGGTGATTGTGTAGCCCATTTGTTGGATTTTTGTGAATTTTTAGGTAAAATAATTAACATAAAAACATATCATTATATTTAATATAATTATTTTATTATATAAAAATGGAATAACAATTATTTAAGGATGTGGAGAAGGAAATAAAATAAAAATGATTTTAGAAGAACCTTACTTCTTCTTCAGGCATCCTACCTAGGATTTTACACAAAACATAAAATGTTTTCATTATGAAAAAATAATGATTCTAGGTTGGGGGGATTGGGTGAGATTTGGTTAGGTATTTCTTAAACAAAGTTATTTTATTGTTTAAAGAAGGGAGGAGAGGGGGTGACCTTTTATAAGTTAGGTGAGTGGAAGTCTTATAATTGTTTTAAAGAGAATTATACCAAAGATTTTATCATGTTAAGTGGCTAAAATAATGAAAAAAATATTTATTATAGAAGTTATAATGTCAAAATATGTCAGTAAAATGGGTGTTAGACAAGTTTGAAAGTCATTTAGACCCTTAATATTATTGTTTACACCCTTGGTGAACTCATTTTTCTCTTAATCACCATAATTAATTTCATCTATTTTCACAAACAACTTTTAAAAAAAATTAATTTCAAATTATTATATATTATAAAATATTCTAATTAAATTTTTGGAATCCATTTTTTCAAATTCAATTCACAGAAGTGGAAAAAGATAATTTAGATTTAATCCTATAGATGGGATGAGAAAGTGGGTTTTCTGTGTGAGAATGATCAAAATTTTACTTGCTTTATAACCAATTTAATTGTGAAATTTAATCAAATGACCAAAATTGTATTAATATATTTATAATGGATCTAATGTTACTTTAAAGCAAATTTATAATATAATTTTACAATATAAAATGTTTGTATGAAAAGTTAGTTTTTAATTAAAATTTATTACATTTAACTATTCATAAAAAATGGAACATCATAGAAAAATAAAAAAAATCAACCTAAGATTATTTTGAAATTAGTATTTAAAAAATTATGTTTATTTTTTCAAATAAAAAATATTAAATCTTTAAAATTATATTTTAAAATGAACTCTCTATTAAAAAGACAGGAAAAATACTTAAAAAAATATATTTTTATGCGTAAAAATTGACTTGTTATTATTATATTCCTATAAAATCTATTGGATGAATTTTAAAAATATTTAATTAAATTTATAATACATATTTATTATTAATATCATTTAATAATAGTAATTAATTTAATTTATTAAGATAAAAAACCTTTCGGAGAATAATTGTTTTTCAAAAATATTTCCTTTATATTCAATTTGTTTTTATTCTCAATTATAATTAATTGGTAACCAAGGAATTACTTTTATATTTTTGTAAAAAATATATATTTTTATAAGTAATTTAATTATATTCCCAAATATCTATTTAACAACTAGTAGATAACTACACTTTTAAATAATAATATTATTATTATTCAACAAAACATGGTCGTGTCTGTAAAATAAGATATCAATGAAAGTCGTTGTCATAGGTCATAAAAGATAAATAAGTGTTTCTTGAATTACAAGATATATCACAGACTTAATTTATTTAAAATATAAAATATATTATAAAGTTTTTGGATATTATATTCCGTAAGCTTCGTGTTTCGTGTCACACACTATCAAATTTTACATTCATTTTTTTATAATTTTGGGGTGTTACAATAAAAATTATATTTAGCACTTAATCAAATAATTTTATCCATTATTGTAACGTGGTGAAGGAAAATAATGTTTCTTAAATTGTGGATGTAGTTGTCCACACAACACATGAACAATGGTTATGTTTTTCTTAACGGGGGGGGGGGGGGTGAATGAATAAAAAATGAAAATAACAATAATATAATAATGATAAGGTATATAAATGAAAATAATATTATTATATTTGTATTGTGAGAGTCAAATTTAATAAATAAAATAAATATGAAGAACTAAGTAGTTGATAATACTCATATTGGGGACTTGGATATTTGTTGTAAGTGTCCATGAATTTGAAGGGATTAGGATAAATATGATTGACCAAGGGATTAAGTTCATTGAAGAGGGTTAAATGGACAATAAAATTTAATATTTTATTGGATTAATTTTAAAGTATGGATTTCCTTGATTTGGTGAGTATGGTAGCCATTTATATGTGAAGGAAAGAGTAGTTTTGGAAACACCTTTACATTTTTCAATAATTCCATGACAATATTCAAGGACCAGGGGATAAAAAGTGGATAAAAGAGTAGGCAATAAATTTATTGGATGAGAAAAATCTCAAACTATAATTTATAGGTTCATTATTAAATGTTCTATGTCTTTTACACTTGATTAAACTCAATTTAAAACTTTTTTACTTTTACCATAGTAATTAATTTTAAATCATAGTAATTAATTTTAATGAATAATATTATCATTGGTGTTTTACCAAATCTAATACATCTAAATTTGAATTTATAAATAATTTTTTCAAATATAATTTCGAAATGTGTGAAAAAATAATTTTAAAATAATCATAGATAATTGTGCAAAAATTTTTTTTAGGAAAACATTTTATTTATGCTTAAATTTTATATATAAGATAAAATTATCATGTTTATCAATTTTAATGAAATAAAATGGTTTGTTATAAAATAAATAATGATAATGTGGATTTGAAGGCACACAAAATTTGAATATCACTTGAGAAATACTTTCTTTTAAATATAGATGTTTTATATAATTGTTCAAACTGTAAAGAATATTTAAAATTATATAATTTTATTCCTTACCATTATATATGATTACTGTAATGGTTTTTAAATCTTATAGGCTTTGCAAACATAGTGATAAAATCATAGAAATTATAATTTTTATAAATCTGACATTTTTCAACTAAAAATCATCCTTCTTAGAAAATGAAAAAAAAATTATACAAAGTAAATTTTTAGATGAATAATTCAAAAATAATTTTTAGTTATAATTTTCATATTTTAAAACATCTAAATTTAGTTTTTTAATAAATTCATAAAATATAATGAAAAACCATTTTGATCATAAAATAAAATTTTAACGTGGAAAATTCTGTTATTCTTATTACATACCATATACAAAATAAATGGGTGTTATAGAATTATTAGTATAAAAAATAATGTTTCATTAATCATATGTTTCTTGAAATAGAAATGCTTATCAAATAAAATTCATTAAAAAATACATTTCTAAACAAGAAATGGTCTTATTAGTCATTCTAGATGAAATAATTTAATTTAATTTATATTAAAAGTATCATATATTTTATTTATACATATACTTCTTAATTAGGTGACTCTAATTCATTTATACTAATTCAATGGATTGGTTTTAATGGTTGTATTTAGAAATTTATATTTTATCTGCATATATCTCAGTTTGCATTTAAATTTGACATTGTGTTTGGAGAAATATTTATGTTTTTTTTATTATTTATAGGTATTTCTATATTTTAATTTTAGTGTGTTAAACCCCCATTAAATAAATTGAATCCTCACAATTTGACTCATATGATCAGAGTATTTTCTATAAGGAAATCTTAATAAACCATATACTTCTGGACGATCATGGGCATATTTAGGACGTGGAATGATATTTATCTCTATATTTTTTATGTTATTTATAAATAGATAAAACCATTTATAATTTCACATAAAATCAAATTATGGTATATTAATCTTGATCTATATGAAATAACTTCCCATTAACACTTAAAATGATTTATATGATAATCATACCATTTAGGTTTTTTATAATTCAATATCTAGTAGTTAGTGAAATCTATATTACATGGGACTATATAAAATCTAGAGTAAAAACTTACCATCATATTAATTTGTATTAGTTACATAGGATTTAACTTGTTCACATGTTTTTCGGGGACTACTTCTCTAATTTTCCCTCAAAATTTGGACATTGAGTCACATAAGGCCCAACTCTTGGGAAATTGAAGCAATGAATTTTTGTTGCTTCTCTATTTTCCATACACTTTTGTGTATAATGAACATAAAATACAAACATATAAAATGTACCCATACCTTTAAGGAAATTTACCATATGTTTCATCCAACATCTATGACATATAGAAAAATGAATATTTTACCTTCATAATCTTCACCCATTGAACTTTTAAGAGACTCTATATTCCTATTCCCTAGTGTGTTTGGGACTTCAAATATATACACATTGTTAATCATATTTCATGATGGATTGTTTGTCATAATCATATGGTTTCTCACTCAATCTCCCATTCTGATGGGTTAATCATTGTTTTAATCTCTTCATTGTCCATTACACCCATGTTTGCTTCTAGTTTTATCCGTTAGTAAAACCAAAAGAGTTAACATGATTAATGATCGGTATTAGTTAATTATCATAAATAATTAGAAGAAAATTTATTCACAAGATGTCTCACTTAATACACTATTATGTTAGCCTATAGTTCTTATAACACAACTTGTATCAAACTTGGTTCAACCTATATCACTATTATATATCAATCTTTGTTCAAGACAGGTTACATTGAGTTAGGTTCTAACATAATTATTAAAAAAATAATCTAAAAAGTGATCCAAATTATAATAAACAATATTAAATTATTTTTAACCCAATAATGATATAAATATATTCTCTCAAGATCCAAATTTTCATTCTATAAAAAAAAACTAATCATACACCCAAGTATGTATATATCCTAATCCTATACTCTAAATATCATACCTTTTAGTAAACCTATTTGGAGATCCATGACATTAAAATACAACAAAATTTTAAGTTCTAACAAACATCAACTCTATCATTTACCCTCAAATGGGATTAACAACTTGGTCATAAGTTCAAATACTAGTTACTATATATCATAATCCTAAAAAATGATTTGACATACCCCCAAGATATCCAATATAAATTTTAAATAACAAGGTAAAAATTAGTTTATAACTTATATCATCAAAATAAAACAACTTTTTTTATCTCAATATAAAACATATAATAAACCTAATAGTTATCCATACCTGAATCAAGAATTCTCTAACAGTTATTCTTAAAAATATAACCTTGATCTAAAATAATATTCCAAGGATTGTTCTACCATTTAATATATGTCACCAAATCATTAAAGTAAAAATAATTAATAGTAATCCTTATATATTTCATATAATCCTCATATTTTTTTGAATATACCAAAATATCATTGATATATATCATTCACTAATGAAAATTGTGATGCGTTTCAAGATTATATCAATCTCACTACCATAGGTAATACTAGGAAACCCACCTTTTTAATCTTAATTGGAATATAGTAAACATCATTACCATTTATTTATGATCCCATGGTTCTAAGAGAAAGTGGTTTATAGGTACATACCTTTATTAGATTCATTTATATGATCTTATTTCAACAAAATAATAAAAAAATGGTTATATTAATATCCAATGTACAAATTTAAAAACATAAATCCTAATATTTATTCCCTAGAAAAACCATTATTTTTAACATTTGATAATTTTAGATCATCCTATGACTCTCTTTGTTCAATATATTTTTATCCATATTAAATTTTCTTTTATTTTCACTAACATAATTAGATATCATCATTTTAAATCCACTATAATTGTACTTAAAGAGAATTTGAATAATGAAACAACGTCCCTCAGAGCTGTGTTTCTAGGATTGCATTATTAGGGCCCCTTATCATATATGAGGTTGAAAATTGAGTCTATTCTTAACCAAACATTTTTGAGGAGATTACCACTATGTGAATCTATTCCACAAACATATCCAATTTCATGTATCTAAACAACGATCAATTTCTTTAAAAAACCATATAATATCTATTTTATAAAATCATCTAGATTTTATCAAATACATAGAATTATTCCTAGGGTTTTCACTACGGTTCTCTGACCACAATCACCAAATAATATGCGCAATATTAATTTAGAATAAAATCATATAATATTCCAAAAGGTTATCTACACCTTTAAAACTGTGATAAAGCTTAAATTATTATCCTTAACTAACATTCTTATCTTTTATTTTATCTAAACTGTTTCTTTGATACCAAATGTGTTTTCCTAGACCTGCACTCCCAGATACGGTTCCCATAAACTCATATATTACATTATTTTCTTTATACGAGATGTAAAATCCTATGTTTATCCAACCATAATTTCAAAATTAAAAAAATTATTACATCTACTATATCTGAGGGAACTTATTAGGTTTAGAGATTTGGAGAATCAAGACACAATAGAAATAGAGAAATCCAATGTTATTTTTATCAAATGGGAAATTATCCTATTATATGTGAATCCACCTATTTTATAAAAAGCCCTCAATATCTATAGAAAATTTCTCCACACTTGATATCCTTTGAAACAGGTCACAAGAATTACTTTTCTCCATAACCATGGGGAATGAAAAAAATAAGAAGGGGTGATATCAATCAATTAGTAAGGGAAATTGAAAACATAAATAATATGGGAATAAACATGACATAATTATTATGTTAGGAATAGGTAAACAACATGTATACATAGTCAACATGAAACTAGTGTCATTCTATATCTTTGAAAAAAATTGGTTTTATTAATATTTATCCCATTATAATTGAATGCATAATGTCTAATATAAAAAGAATACTATCAAAGAATTGTTCCAATAAAAGTTAATTTTCGTAAAGAATAGAGTCAACAAATACTAATATTAAATATTTTTTCTAAGACAATATCCTTTTATGGGAATAGGGATACATAAAATCGCAATCTATTTTATCACATGAGGCTTATCAATGCATCGAGGGGATATATAATTTCAATCCCTACCCATTAATTTTTTAAGTATAATAAAATCCCCATAAGATTCAACCAAATAATTTATTAAAATTACTCTAGGAAGCATTGGTTGGATAATAACATAGAAATACATATAATGAGGAATATAGAATACCAATACTTGACCATTAATAGTGTCAATAAATTTCGACATTTCCAAAAATGGACAACATGATCATAAATCATATTGAAAAATAAGGTGTATAGTAATAAATACCTAATCAACTGGATAATAATCATCCTTATTAGGATACAAATATATGATATACTAATAATTTTCACTACATTAATTGAATATCATACTACCTAGGTGAACATCATCCATTTGGAGTGAAGTGAAATATGATGATCACAACATATAGAAAAATTAGTATATATATATGTCAATATACGAAAAACATGATCATAAGATATTAATGGAAATGAGGTGAATTGTTTCAAAATAACATATACCCAGTGTAATAAATTAATCCTCAAAGTTTGTTGACATAGATAAAAAAAATCCTCGTAATGGAAATCTTGAATGATATCACCTAAGAAGGGGTCTTGATTTGGGTTTTTTGGTATCACAAGTTTATTTCCCCTTGATGAAAACACACACACACAAACACACACAAAAACACACACACATATATATATATATATATTAAATAAAAAACCATGAAACATAAAATATATTATAGAAAAATTGTTGGAAAATAGAAAGGTAATTTGAAGTGAAAACCTAAAAACTATTTTAGAATGTTCTAATCACATTGGCGTTAAAGAGGAAGATATGGGTTACTTCCAAAAGTGGTTTCTAAAGGGGAAGTGAAAAATCATATAAAAATGTTTTCTTTTAGAACTATATACAATAATATAGTTGGTAATATCTCGAAAATTAGGAAGGAAATATTGTGTTTTATAGTGTATGATATATGTAACACCAAGCTTAAATGAACAATGAAATATTATTATGTGACCAATATAACATAGATGCGAAATCAGTGGGAATGAATAATATTAATGGATTTATTAAAAATACAACACTCATAATAATTGATTATTTATTAATTTTTGGTCAAAGTGGAATCTCAAGAGGGAGTTAATTGAGTTCCTACTTAATGTTTATGTTAAAAACTTTATGATAAGGATCCCCCAATTTTGAAAAATGGACTAGTTAATTTAGGAAGTAGAGATATAAATGTTTACTCGGTCAACATGTTTCTCCAAGGATGATTACTCCTCAGTTGAACTAGTGTCAAACACTTCTTCAACCATTGAAACAAGTTTACTAAATTAAACATACACACAAACTAACAAAAACAAACTATCAAAGTGAATGCAAAAAAGTTTTCTATTTTAGCAATTATAAGCATTAGAAAATAGATAAAATAGATTATAATAAAAATATAGTGCATAATAATGTTAAACAAGAGGTTCAGTCTCAAGGTGAGACTTAATCCTCTATACTTGGTGATCACATGCCACTTAGCAGTTCATATTAACAATAATCTTGATACACAGCCTGTATCAGGATTTACAACAGTTTAAAAAAACTATCCAGGGTTAACACCCTCTACCATAGTTCTTCATGGGAAAATAGACAAGACATACCACACATCATCTCTTCCATAGTAATATGTGGGAAACAAAATGTAGGTGAAGTTTGATGTTAGGATTTTCAGTATCCTTCAGTTGAAAAACATGTGATAATGTGTGTAACAAATTAAAACACTCTTCTCATAAATTTAAAATAAAATAACATAGTAGAGATAAGATTATAAGAGAAAGTTTAGAAAGCTTTATGTGTTTGAAGTCCAGTTCTTGACTCCTTCGAGTGAAGAAATTGCACATAGAGTCTTTTTCTAGAAGTTTTCCTCAAAACGGTGTGTTGGAACTCCAAGTTCTAGATTTTAGGAATTGAGTGTTATGATTCTTGTATTGATCGAGAGTTGATGAAGCATAGAAGTTAGCCTTGAAATTATTCTCCTGAAATGATCTTCTTAAGGTTTTTGGGTTCACAATGTAAGTGTCAACTTAGTCCTTTTGGCACACACTCGCTTCTTTTTCCACACTTCTTTTCTTCCTCACACTTCTATTTAATATTTGAGGCCCGACAATTGGAATAAGTAAACCATGTGCGGTCTTTCTCGTACCTCATACTGTCCCCAGATACGGTCTCTTGATATATCTACAATTATCATTAATTAATGTCATAAGAATTTAATTTATCAAATATGACCATTAGAATAGTCATAATAATTTGAAAAGGTATGGAAGGGTAAGCATCAGTAGACTGGTAATGGAAGCCTTCACAACGGTAGGCTTTAACAGTAGGTGCACATCGACATCCTTCATCGTTAACCTTCAACGGTAACCTTCAGTCGGTAACCTTCATCGGTAGCCTTCCCAACAGAAGCCTTGCATCGGTGACCTTGCATCGGTGACCTTGCATCGATGACCTTTGTATCAGTGAACTTTTTATCTGTGACCTTTTCATCAGTGTCCTTTGCATCGGTGACCTTTTCATCAGTGACCTTTACATTGGTTACCTTTTCATCGGTTAACTTTGCATTAGCGACCTTTGCATCGGTGACCATTACATCGGTGACCTATTTACTTAGATAAATTTTGCACTGTAAGCTTAAATAAGAGAGCTGTGAGATTAAAAGTACATGGTTATTACTTGATAAAAACTAGGAATATTAATGAAACACAACCATCATAGAATAGAAACATAATTATCACATAAATGAAACATGATTTGAGATTATCAAAACTTTTTTTTGTATTATCCAAACATGTGAGTCCAACAATCTCCCCCTTTTTGATAATCACAAATTATGTTAGTATTTTTGAATCAGGGTTAAGAACATTTTCTAAATATCTTCAGATATGTGTATATGTAAAATGTTTATTGGACATAGTATATATATGAAAAGAATCAGGTTAACATAGAAACTTTCCCCCCTTGCAGAAAACTTAAAACAGATAGTATATATATGCAAATAAACTAGTTAACTTAAAAATTCCCCCCCTTTGTAATTAAAAAAAAGAAAGAAAGACAACAGAGATGAAAAAGAGGATTTTATTAACAAAAGAAACAAGAATTCAATGTACAAAAACTGTAAAAAAGATCCCTATCAACTAAGACATCCCACATTCAATCCACCTCAGATATGTCTAAGGGAGCTTTGTCTTTGGAAGATGAGGAGTTAGGTCGAGAAGGTGGAGGGATATGCCAAGGAATGTCAGTCAACAGGGATGGAGGATATGCTACAGTGACATCAATAGACCTATAGTGAGTGAATATCTAAGGAATCATATGGGTCAAGCTTCTGATGGCCTATGCAGGAGTCATCAATAGAGTAGCACTGGAAGATACTAAGGTTGCCGAGGTAGAAGGCAAGGCTGGAGGAACAATGATGGGAGTGCAGTCCAAATGGAGGATGGGAAAAAGAAGATTTCTAAAATCCATAATAATACTTCTTCCTCTTTCCATAGATGAGATAAAATCATCTTTATTTTCCATAAATCTCTCTAATGCAGGAGTCAACTCTCTAAGCCTACTAACCTGATCCTTGAAGGCTTGAGTGAAAGTTGAAATCCTCAATTTTTCCAATAACAACTTAAAGTGACCATCCATCTGATGCTTAGTATATACCCTTTTTTAGTAGAAATAAACTTTTTCTTTGATGTCCTTGTAATATTGAGAAGCTTCCCTTAAATAATCTCCCTCAAGCTTGTGAATTTCCCTGGTGGTGGAAATAACCTGAGTCATAGATTGAGGGTCTGAGGTACTTGCACTAGATAACTTCTACACTTCTTCTTTGACAACCAATATGAAAGCTTCTAGATCTATAGGAGGAGAAGATGAAGATGAAGCAGATGCACACATAGGTTTCATAGTTAAATCCACTATCTCCTTTAAGTATTTGGTCAGACCACAGATTATATTCTTTAGATCAGTATCCTATCCACTCACATGTGTCTCCATGGACTTCTTAAATTCCCCAAACATAGTGACCATCTTCTATACCACACTTTTAATATATTAAATTTCTCTATCCACCTGAGCCCTTGAAGCCATATTGGATTCTAAACTAGAAATAGATTGCTTCACAGATTCTATAGATTCTTCCAAGGTTCTGACCTGATTTTGATAGTCCTTCACTTCATGTAGCAAGGCAATGTGAGAGGTAGAAACTAGCCTTTCCACTATAGAAGTCATAAGGTCTTGATTTAGGGCCACTATTCTCTCTAGTCCAACAAATATCTAAAAAAAAGTTCTCTTCATATCTGATTTTATTGATTCCAAATCATCCTTCTTCACATAGTCTTGAGGTAAGAGCACTACTGGCTTCACAATAGTTGTTTCTGAAATAGTAGGAATAGGAGGACTTCTGATAGGCTGGTCATCATCAGAATCTTCATAGTCTGAAACCAAGACCACAAATCTAGGTTCTTCAGACCAATATTCTATCCCACGAAAGACAACAACTGAACCTATTGCAACAGGTTCCTCCCCCTCACTTAGATCATTCTTCCGATCAACCACATTCATCTCTACCAAACAACCTTGAGCACCTGCATCAACAAGAGGGTCACTACCACATCCTCTTCACTGGTTTCTTCATCATCACGTCCCTTAGTAAAGACTCCCTTCTAAGAAGTATCTTTGGTGGTCTAGTATCACCAAAGGATACAGTATTAGCACGAGGATTTGAGGGAAGGTCATGATCACTCCTATCATCTATAGGAGAATCCTCTCTTTCTTACACAAAAAAACCTCTTATTCTTTATCTGAATATGGAGGCTTCACTTCATCAGGATTTAGACCAGGGTCTCTATTATCATTAGGCCTAGTAGGATGGGAAACTAGGTTGATTTCTTTATGCAGCTTAGACTCATCATGAACCCATCTTCTTTTCCAAGGGTTCCAGTTTATCTTCATCAAATTTCAAATCATCTTAGTAATACAGAAATTGTCCCCTACTAGAACTATTTTCTCCTTGTTTCCAGCTAATCCTTTCACTTTCAACATCAAGGATATCAGTCTGGCATGAAAAAAATAATTGGACTTGGAACTGGGCTTTGTCATATACTCTAATTAAATCATCATCATTCTACACAAGTTTATCTTCTATCCATGCTTCAATAGATACAAAAGAAATACGTCTTGAAATTTCAAGGTGTCAAAGTCTCCTCTCCTGGGACTCAAGAAATGATGGAAAAACATAAATAATTACTTATCTTATCCTTCAATTTCATCATAAATTACCTTCCTTGGGATACCATTCTCTATCAGTTCATCTAGATCATCTTTATAACCGAAGAACTTAGTAGTGGGAGGAACCACTCTTGAGTAGTAGTCAAAAATCTCTTCATGTGGTACTCTCAAACACTCATCCCATTCAACAGAGGAGAAGCTCACACTTACTCCATTTATCCTATAAGACATTCTGATTTCATTATTAGTCTTTTTGAAATTAAAAAACTCATAAAACTCCTCCAATAACCATAGGTAATAAGTTCCATTCTTGTTTTCAAAGCATTAGACCCATCCTTGAGCTTCATGTGCCTTTAGAACCAAAGACCTACTCGACAACAACCATTCCGAACTTTGATCTATTTCAACCATGATTTTACTCTTCGATAAATGTTATTTGATTGTATTTTCAAATGCCTGGCTTCCACTACTCAACCTAGATCGAGGTCTCTTAGGATCTGGCACATCTCCTTAATCAGTGACCAGCGGTCGCTTAAACCTTTCCATTTCAATCTGGAGTGGTTCGAGGGCTTCATCAGATGGTTAGGTTCTTAGGTTAGGGAGAAATAGGTTCGGGGGAGAGTAGCAGTGGATCAAAATTTGGAATGTTCTTTTAATTTTATCATTTAGGGATTGAAAAACAAATCATGTAAATGAAATAAGTAACATAGAAAACGTTTCAGATTCGGGCAGAAAGAAAATGCGAAGTCCTAGAAAAGTTGAATATCGGTAAGGTGAAAGAAGTGAGGTCTAACAGTGAGGTTCCTAATAATGAGTTCTATTAGTGAGGTTCATAATAGTGAGGTCTATCGGTGAGGTTACTAATGGTGAGGTCTATCGGCGAGGTTCCTAATGGTGAGGTTTATCGGTGAGGTTCTTAACGGTGAGGTCTATCGGTGAGGTTCCAAATGGTGAGGCCTATCGGTGAGGTTCCAACAGTGAGGTCCCAATGGTGAGGTTTATCAGTGAGGCTCTAAACTGTGAGGTCCCAATGGTGAGGTCAAACAATGAGGTCTAATGGTGAAGTATATCAGTGAGGTTCCATTAGTGAGGTCCCAACAGTGAGGTCTAACGGTGAGGTCCCAACGGTGAGGTCTAATGGTGAGGTCTATCGGTGAGGTTCCTAACAGTGAGGTATATCGGTGAGGTTCCTAACAGTGAGGTCTATCAGTGAGGTTCCTAATAGTGAGGTCCCAACAGTGAGGTCTAACAGTGAGGTCCCAACGGTGAGGCCCCAACGACTGAACAATTTATCATGCCTAACTCATGTTTGATGTAATTTAACCTCTCAGAATTCAATGGATTTGTGAATATATAATCTAATTAGTGTTCAGTGCCAATGAATTCAAGAGTGATATCACCTATTTTATAATGATCTCTCAAGAAGTGATGTCTCACATCAATGTTATTTGTCCTAGCATAAAATACTAGATTTTTAGATATGTTAATAGAACTTGTATTGTCATAGTTTATAGAGACATGTTTGTATTTATATCCATAGTCTAGTAAAGTGAGATTCATCCATAGAATTTGAGCACAACAACTACCAGCAGCTATATATTCAGATTTGGTAGTTTATAATGCAACAAAATTCTATTTCTTACAACACCATGATACTAGTGACTTGCCTAAAATGTGACATGTTCTGGATGTACTATTTATATCTAACTTGTAACTAGAAAAGTCATCATATAAATAACTTGTTAAATCAAATGATTTAACTCTTAGATAAAATAGTCCAAAGTTTGTAGTATATTTGAGATATTTAAAAATCCTTTTAATAGCAGTTAAATGATACTCTTTAGTATTGGATTGAAAATGAGCACACATGCATACACTAAACAATATTAGGTCTTCTAGCAGTAAGATAGAGCAAAATCCCAATCATACCTCTATAATTGGTTTGATCCACTGGTTTAACAGTTTTATTAGCATCCAACTTACAGGTGGTACTCACAAGTGTATCACAACCCTTTTTACTATCCAAACAGAAAAGTTTCAAAAGATGTTTAGTATAATTACTTTTATTTAAGACAATACATTTTTTATTTTGAAAAATTTGAAATCCAAGGAAAAATTTAAGTTCCCCAATTTAACCCATTTCAAAATTCATCTTGCATTATTTTTGAAAAATCAGTTCATAAATAATTTTTAGAGGATCCAAAAATAATATCATCTACATGGATTTGTACTATTAAAACATCCTTGGAAATCCTTTTAGTAAAAATAGTAGGATCCGCTATTCCTTTAGTAAAACCTTTTAAAATATGAAAAGAACTATGTCTATCATACCAAGTTCTTGGATCTTGTTTTAGACCATATAAGGATTTATAAAGTTTAAAGCCATGATTTGAAAATTCGGGATTTGTAAAACTAGGGGGTGTTTAACAAATACATCCTCAATTATGTACCCATTTACAAATGCACTTTTTACATCCATTTGATAAAGTTTTAAATTCAGAAGAGTTTCATAAGAAAGTAGTATTCTAATTGATTCTAGTCTAGATACAGGTGGAAGGGTTTCCTCATAGTCTATTCCTTCTTCTTGACTATATCCTTTTTCAACTAGTCTAGCTTTGTTTCTAACTATGTTTCCAGATTTATCAACTTTATTTCTAAACACCCATTTAGTGCCTATTGTAAAGGTGTCTTTAGGTCTTTATAATAATTACTAGACCTTGGGTCTTTCAAATTGATTTAATTATTCTTGTATAGATTTCACCAAGAATTCATCATTGATAGCATCATCAATATTATTAGGTTCAAGCTGTGAAATAAAATCTTGATGTTCAACTTGGTTTCTCAAAGAAACTCTTGTTTTTGTTCCTCTATTTAGATCACCTAATACAAAGTCTAAAAGTTGATTCTTGAGTGTTATAATACCTCTAGTAAGAGTTGAACTAGACTACTCATGGTTTTCTATAGGTTCAAATTCACTAGGCACATATTCTGGAAAATTTCAAGAACTAGTTTTTTTCACTAATGGATCATTGTCATTATCATTAAGGTCTAGAATTGCTATATCTTCTTAAAGATGTTCAACAGAGGTTTTGAGTTTATGTGGATAAGTCTCATCAAATTTTACATGAACTGATTCTTCCACACAATTTGTTCTCTTATTTAATACTCTATAAGCTTTACTTGAGATTTAGTATCCTAGGAAAATTCATCATCACTCTTTGAAGAAAAATTGTCAAGATTGTCCTTAGTGTTAAGGATAAATAATTTTCAACCAAAAATTATAAATTAATTACCCTTAGGCTTCCTATTATTCTAGATATCATAAGGGGTATTATTAAGAACAAGTATAATTAAGACTCTGTTGATAATGTAACAATATATATTAACAACTTCATCACAAAAATATATAGGTAGATTATAATCATTTACCATAGTCAGAGAAATATCTTGAAGTGTCCTATTTATCCTTTATACGACTCCATTTTGTTGAGGTGTTATAGGATAAGAGAAATTGTGAGTATAGCTATTATGTGAGAAAAAATATACAAAATCCTGATTTTCAAACTCACGACCAGATCACTTCTCAAGGTCTTAATTCTAAATCCACTAAGATTTTCTACAGACTTGGAATATTTAATGAAGTTAGATCATGCTTCAATTTTGTGAGTTAAAAAGTATACCCAATTATATCTAGAAAAATAATCTACAATAACATAAACAAAGTGCTTCCCATTTAAACTTGAAACTCTAGACGGTCCAAAAAAATCCATATAAACCAAATCAAGCGGTTGAGAATTAGAAACTTATTTAATTTGTTTCAAAGAAAATTTGTGTTGTTTTCCCTTTTGATAAGGATTAAAAACATTCTTAAGTGGGAATTCCAATTTAGGTAAGTATCTAACTAAAACTTTCCTATTTAGTTTACTAAGTGAGTGTACATTGAAGTGTCCTAATATTTTGTGCCATAACCAGGATTCCTTTTGAAAAGCATTTAAACGTAAATTTTTTTTCTTAGCTAAAGAATTTAAATCAATAGTATATACATTTTCATTTATAAGACCTAAATATATTAAATATTTTTTAGAATTTAAAAAATTGCATGAATCATTTTGGACCTTAACATTGAAACCATTATAACATAACAGAGAGATACTTAGTAAATTGTACTTTAAACCATCAACAAAAAGTACTCTTGAAATTAATATAGTGTTAGGGTTACCAATCTGGGCAAAGTCAAAGATTTTCACTTTAGAATTAATAGAAAATGTGACGTGTCCACCATCAACTTTAATTAGGTTCTTGAAGCATGAATATTCTCCTATCATATGTCTTAAAAATCCATTGTCCAAATAAAACAGAGTTTTACAGGAGCTCTTTAGACAATTTTCCTTTAAAATAGATTAAGTGCAGTGTAACTTTGGTACCCAGATTTTCATGGGTCTAGATATGTTATAAATTTTTGATTTGGGAACCCATAACTATCTCACAAGTTTCCTATAATCAATAGATATGTTTTTAGGCTTGAAAACGTTTTTAGGTCCTCTAAAAAAAGTGTTTTTCAAAAAATGGTCTAGAACTTGAAATAGCAGCGAGTTGTCCCGATTTTGGAACAAATTTATTTTTAATAATCCTTCTGTATCCTAGTTGATATCCTAGACTAGTTGTATATTTTGGAGAAATTTGTTTCCCTAGAAAATGATTCAAGGTATTTCAACCTGTAGTAAACTTATCAATATCCATTTTTAATTTATCATTTGATAATTTAAGTTCAGTATTTTCTTTTAACAGCTGATCAAAATTTTCTTTCTCAATATCTAGATCATACTTATAATTAGAATTTAAAGCTAGATATCTTTGCAATAATTTATATTTATCCTTAAGTTCATTAAAGGTATCCTCAAGCATTACATAGTATAAAAATAGTTCATCCTTTGTCATATTATCATCATTAACTGATTCAATTTAATTCCCAGAATAATAAGCATTATGTATAGTAGAATTGAGTTTTACCTCAGATGATTCTATCAGGAAACCCAAGTTTTCATGTTTGTTTTTTTCAATATCAAAAGTGTCATATCCAGTTGAGATATCTTATAAAGAAATACAAGTAGATTTCATAGACTTTTTATATCCTTTATCATTGTCTTAATATTTCTTCATCAATTTCATCTTGGGGAAATCAGCCTTCATATGGACTTTTCTTTTACACTCATAGAAGATAATCTCATTTGCATTTTCATTATATTTCTATCATTTTTCCACTATCCTTTACTATCATACCATCCTTTGTAGTTTTACTTTATAAATAATTTCTTCTTTTTGTAGAACTTCTTGAATATCCTAGAAAGATGATCCATCTCATCATCACTTTTAGAGTCTGATTCTTCACTAGTGGAAGTGTCTACAAGAGCTTAAACTTTTTCACTGCCTTTGTTTTTTGAGGTAGTAGTCGTGAATGATACAGATTTATTTCCTGGTTCTTTATCACCTTTTTGATTTACCTTAAGCTCTTATTCACATATCATAAGTTTTTCAATTAGTTCCTTTATAGGTATCTTTCCTATTTCACCAGATTCTTGGATAGAAACAGAATTTCCTCTCCATCTCTCAGGTAGGCATCGAAGTAATCTAATTATTTGATCCTTTTTGTCCACTGGTTTCCCAAGAAGACTCATGGTGTTCAATATTTCATTGAACCTAAGATACATTTAAGATATAATTTCATCAGGTTTCATTTTAAAATTATCATATTTGATGGTATAATTATTTGATCTTATTTCTTTGACATTGGTTGTTCCATCATGAGAAATAGCCAAAGTATCCCAAATTTCATATGCAGTTTTACAAGAAGATATTCTATTAAATTATTCATCACATAATAAATAGTATAATGCATTCATTTCATTAAATTTATTGTTATATGTATCTTTAGTCAACTAAGACCATGTGTTTCTAGTAGTAAGAGGCAACACATGTTGTTCTTCAATTGTGTCCCAGAGTTCACGTCCCATGCTTTCTAGATACATTTTCATTTTCAATTTCCACTAAGCATAGTTATTTTAATTAAATAAAGGTGGCATGTTAGTAGCAACACATTAAAATCTAATATCCATTGTTAATTAGAATTTTAAATAACTGAAACGTTATATATGACAAGAATTTTAAGATCTTTAAGATACAACTAAAATCACAGTTGAAAAGAATTTGACAACTTTCACAATAAGTCAGATGATAGGGATAAAAAGATCCCTATAATACCAAATGTTGTTCGGAGTGGAATCTCAAGAGGGGGGGGGGGGGGGTGAATTGAGTTCCTACATTATGTTTCTATTAAAAACCTCATGATAAAGATCCCTCAATTTTCAAAAATGGCATAGTTAATTTAGGCAGTAGAGATATAAATGTTTAGTTGGTCAATATGTTTCTCAAAGAATGATTAGTCCTCGGTTGAACTAGTGTAAAAAACTTATTCACCATTTGAAATGAGTTTATTAAATTAAACATATACACACACAAACCAAAACTAACTATCAAATTGAATGAAAAACAGTTTTCTGTTTTAGAAATTATAAGCATTGGAAAATAGATGAAACAGATTATAATAAAAAAAATAGTGCATAGTAAAGTTAAAAAAGTGGTTCAGTCTCAAACTGAGACTTAATCCTCTCTACTTGGTGATTACATGCCACCAAGAATTTTATATTAACAATAAAATTGATAAATAGCTTGTATCGGGGTTTACAACAGTTTGCAAAAACTATACAGGGTTCACACCCTCTACTACCGTTCCTCATGGGAAAACAAAAAATACATACCACACACGATCTCTTACACATTTATATGTGGGAAAAAATGTAGGTGAAGTTTCATGTGAGGATTTTCAGTATCCTTCAGTTCAAGAACATGAGATAATGTGTGTAACAGACATACACACACTTCTCAAAAATGTAAAATAAAATAACACAGTTGATCTATGATTATAAAACTGAGATTAGAGAGCTCTACGTGTTTGTAGTTTATCTCTTGACTCCTTTTAGTGAAGAAATTGCAGTTCGAGTATTTCTCTGGAAGTTGTCCTCACAACAGAGTGTCACATCTCTAGGTTCTAGATTTCAGGAACTGAGTGTTCTGCTTCTTATGTTGATCAAGTGTTGATGAAGCATAGAAGGAAACCTTGAAGTTATTCTCTGGAAATGATCTTCTTGAGGTTCTTGGGTTCACAGTGTAAGTGTAGAATTATTCCTTTTGGCACAGACTCATTTCTTTTTCCGTAGTTCTTTTCTTCGTCACGCTTCTCTTTTATATTTGAGGTCTGAAAATAGGAATAATTAAACAACGTGCAATCTTTCTCGTACCTCATACTTTCCCCAGATACGGTCTCTTGATATGTCTATAATCAGAATTAGTTAATTTTAGAATCATTTAATTTATCAAATATTATCATTAGAATGATCTTAAGAATTTGACAAAGTATGGAAGGGTAATCATCGATAGATTAGTAACGGTAGCCTTCACAACGGTAGGCTTTAACAGCAGGTTCACATCAGTAACCTTCATTGGTAACCTTCAACGACAACCTTCCATCAGGGACCTTCATAGGTAGCCTTCCCAACGACATCCTTTCATTGATGGCCTTGCATCGATGACCTTGCATCAGTGACCTTTTCATCGGTGACATTTACATCGGTGACCTTTGCATCAGCGACCTTTGCATCTGTAACCTTTGCACCGGTGACCATTGAACCGGTGAACTTTGCATCCATGACCTTTACATCGGTGACCTTTGAATTGGTGACCTTTTCATCAGTTTCCATTTTACTTAGATAAATTTTTCACTATAAGATTAAACAAGAGAGTAGTGAGATTAAAATTACAGGGTTATTACATGATAAAAACTAGGAATATTAATGAAAAACAATCATCAAAGAACAGAAACATAATTATCACATAAATAAAACATGATTTGAGATTATCAAAACTTGAATTCTGATTATCAAAATAGGCAAGTCCAACATAATTAATTTATTTAAAATATGTAATAGATTTTTATTAAATTCATTTTATTCATCAAAAACATATCTGCCCAAAAATGATTTTTATTGTTTTTTATGTTAAAAAATATTAAATATATAAATAATTTACTATTATTTTATAATATTTATTTGATAAAATGAATTTTATTTTTGAAATCATCATACCGAAATTTTATTATTGAAAATTTTTGATAATTGTTTTGAAAATTTTGATTTCTTAATGAATTGTGAAACACCAATAATTATTTTATGTTTTAAGTATTTACGTGGTAAGATCATTTTTTTAATTGGTTTAAATATTTATTAGTTAAAATAAATTAATAATATTTAAATTATGGATTTTTATTAGATTTTATACCTGAATTTAGTAAAAAACATTTTATTTTTTAAAAGTATATTTCTTGAAAAACTGTTTTTATTGCATTTTTCCAGTTTAATTTTAAATTTAAATATAAGAATTATATGTTTTCAGTTTTAAAAAAGGATGAAATATTTGTATTTATAATTTTTTTTAAATATATCCTTTTTAGTTTTGGTCAATGTGAATAATAGAATTTGTAATTTCTGTTACCAAGGTAAATGGTAAATCAGGTATTTAAGGCTACAAATAAAATGATTGGGACTAGAAAATGACCTAACACATGCCATAATTTTATTGTTTGAGTTAGTTTCTATCATAATCATAAAAGGGTCTAAATTAAATCTATTAGGAACAATTTTGATGAGATTATGACATTTATAATATTTTATTTAAAGAAAAGTCAAAGATTCCGTTTTCATATTTTTAAAAATGATAACATTTTTAATATAGGGTTATACAGAACAAATATTCAAATATAAATATTCAATATAAATATAAAATATTTATATATATCATGGTAATTTAATTTTTAATTTTAGTGAATAAATAATTACCTTAAATTCTCACAAAACGCTGATGCAATAGTTATTTTTTAAAGGAAATATCAAATAAATGGTAATAAAAAATATTAAAATTAACATATTTTGATATAATTAATGTCATACAAAAAATTTGTTTATTTCCTAGACATGTTAGGTATATTATAATATATTTTTTTAAATGATAAGTGTTATATTGAAATTAGTAACGTCAAAGTAAGGAATAGTCCTTAAAATTGACATTATAAATATTTAATAGTAAATAATATTTTATTAAATGATATAAAATTACTAAAACTCATAATTTATAAAAAAAATATTGTGATATAGTTTATAATTTAATCCATGATCTATTTATGGGTCGTTTGATATTTTATGGTAACTATATGAACCCTCAAAGATTAGAAATCCATGTTGTCACGGTAAGAGTTAAAGGGATTAAATAAAAGTTAAAATAATGATAATGGTATAACCATGACCTAAATTTGTCTAAAAAATTTATTAAATGATTATTATTTTAACATTATCACATTAGGCTCAAATTTCAGTCGTTTAATTGAATCTTGTCCATTGAAATGACTTATATATTATTTAAAATGATAGTTGTTATAAAATGACACCCTCTTTGTATTTAATAACATTTCAGTGTCCACATGGGGACTAAATTAAGACATTAACCAAAAAAAGTGTCTATTTTGATCTAAATTTAATTATTTTCATATTTAATATTTATTTTTAGTTTTTATAAATTATATAATTACATTTAATTCTTGTTAAATGCTAATACAATATTTATTTAACTAACTGATAAAATAAAATAAATTGATTTTAAAATATTAATTTTGGTATAATTTGAGTAGTTTAATATATGAAATGAATTTTTGGACTATTTGAAATATTAGATATATTTTAAATCCTTATATTCAAATTTACCCTTTGTATAGATGCATTTGAATTCAAGATAAATGAATAGTATCAAAATTGATATTAAGGATAAATTATCAAAATAATTTTTTTTAAAATCATAAAATATTTAAAAGAAATAAAACTTATAATTATAAGATCCAAAATTTTATAAATTGATAATTTTTGGAAAATTTAAACCATATTAGTAAAAATTAAAATATTTTTATATTAAAAAACATGTTACTATAGTTATAATTAAAATAGGTTAACTAAGGGTTAATCAAAAGGATAAGGTTTATAGTAATAAAAAACTTATCTAAATTCTAGTGGTTGATGATATTACAAACTTATATTATTTTATATTAGAATCCATTCGCATTTGGTAGTATTTGGATAGAAAATGAATTTCATATAGTTTAATCTTTTGAGAAATGTCAAAAGAGACCCTCACATGAATTTGAAAATGGAACACCATCTCTCACTTAATTTCATCACTTTTTAGATTATATATCAACCACGATCTTATAATTTCTCAAAAAAATTCTTTAGAAACATTATATATGAGATTGATTTCTCAAAAGTGTACCATGCTCTTCTAATTTATCTAATAAACTTTCTTAGAAACATTATATAGGAGATTTTATTCTCAAAAGTGTATCCCTAGAGCCCTTTAATGAATATCCAAATGAGTTTTTTCAAAGAAGTGGAGGTTTGAGTGTGAACAAAGAAAGAAAATATATGACTTAAGGGAATTATTAACTTAATTTCCATTGATTGGGTTAAAATAATATTTCATTGATTATATAATTCTATGATTATGTGGAAATGAATTTTTATTATCTTATGTTTTATTTTCAAATGTTTTATTTGGATTTTTAGTGAATACACCAAATCAATCAATTTTATTAATACTCAATTCAATAAATTTATATTTGTAAGGGATTTTTGTCTCACATTTATTTATTTGGGAAACATTCCTTATACACTAATTGTTTATTTTTTGTGGTGAATACACTGCCCTGATCCTTTTTAAGAGTCTTATCCTAATAATTATGGAATTCACATATCCATAAAATTTTCCATCCTTCATGGGGAATATGATTTGGCTAATTACAAACTGGTAAGGATTTATTTCATAATCTCATTATTATTTAATATAGTTTATGTTTATTTATCCTATGAGGAATATTTGTATTCCCAGTCCATGTTTTTTATAATTTATTTCAAAAAGGTGTTTACTATTCTCCTAAAATTATTTTAAGTCATTTTTACCCATGTTTTACTTTTACTATATGATTTGAAATGGATATTTTTATCATTTTTCGAAACTAGGTACATTATTACTTAAAAAAACATATGTAATGTTTTTAAATTATATGGAATAAATGTATTTTCCAGATTTCATGATGCCTTAATGTCTTAAGGAATCCTTTAGAGGTTTACAATTTTCTTTTCAAATAAAATGTTTTCCTTTATAATTATATGTATTTTAAAAATAAATAATGATTTTAAAAAATAGAAAGGATATTTTCTTCAATAATTATATCAAGTGATATTTTAAAATCATTTTCCATCTAAGATAACTTTATTTTATATTACTTATGTTGTATCAGGGATATAATTCAACGATACCATCCTTATTATTTATCTGGATGGTTTGTGTTTATGATAACATGTTGTTTATGAATTTGTTTTCTTTTTAATGAGTTATGATGAAATAAATTTCTCATGAATTCTTTGATGATGATTTTTTATGATATTGTGGCACAAATAGGTATGTTTTTTTATTATGTGATGGGTGGGACCTACATATCACTCTAATACAGTGGGTAATTATGAATAACTCATGAGGTAAATATGTTATATGTGAACCTGATTTCATGTTCACGATTTTATTTTTGGACATGGATTTAATGTTCATAAGATTATGCATGGAATTTATTTCTATACATATATTTATATGAGGGATTGATTTCATGTACCTAACTTAATGAGTGAACCTGTTTCTGTTTATAAATATTAAAAAAGATAAAATTTTATATTTATTCTAAAAATTAATGTCTTTTGTTAGTGTTATACTCTAACAGCTTATGTTTTTGGATTCTTTTATGAATAATTTCTTATGAATTTCAAAGATTTATTTCCTCACTCAAGATTATGATTTATCACATGTAAGGAAAAATTTTAAATTTTTATTTTTATATTCTTTTACCATTATTCTCAAAATATTATTACATATTATTTGATATATCCTACAGTTACCATTAATGATCATTGAGCCCACCCTTTCTTATGTTTCCATTTCCTCAGGTTCTGAATAAAGGATTTAAGTATGATATGTATAAGAATGGTGCTATATGTGAAGAAATTTTGGGAGATAATATAGAATTGTTTGAGTTAGTTGTTTATTTTTATATGATATGTAAGAGTTTATCCAAATTCTCTAAACTTGTAAACCTAAAATGCCATTGGGTATTTATGTAATACAATTTTTCCTTTTGATGTTTTAAGTTCTGATGTAAAAATTGGGTCATGTTTATAAATATTTTTCCTTTATCACTAGATCCGGTAATACATATTTTGGGGAGTTGGATTTGGTATCAGTGAAATGTTTAGATGAATTTGGAGATTATTATGTTTTGAAGAGAAGTTATATTAAGGGTTATAAACACTATCATGAGTATATAAGACCATATATTTAGAGTCTTATAAATCCCTTTTGAGGTTTTAATATATAAAACCTTCTGTTGAAAAATGATTTTCTTAGAGATATTTTTTTGGGGTAATTAATGGTTATTTCATTTTATGATGAAAAATGAAAGGTTTGAGATAACCTTTGAGGCTAATTTTTTTAATCTCACATTTTTGTAATTGTATAAGGATATTCTTAGAAAAATGACAACCCACAGGATGAGTGACAACTCATTATGTCCAGAATGGCCATGAAGATTGAACGCACAACCGAAGTGTGATAAGGATGCATCACCTACCATTGGCTTATTTCACATTATGATTATTATTTAATTTTTTTTAGTTAAATTATATGGAGAATAATGGTTATATTCATTTTGGAACGATAATAATTATCATATATATAACTGTGGGATTCTAAATTGATTTGGTGTTAAGTGATTAATGTTATTTCAGAAGTGGTTTAATATTTTGGGGACCATATATCATAACGGTGAATAGAAAACTATGAGATTATATTAATAAATCAAGGTTGAATTATATTTTGTAATAATTTATGATTTTATTGAGGATTTATAGTTATTATGGTTATTTATTAAAATTATTAGCATATCTTGAATATTTTTAGGTAAAATATTTTTTTGTTTGACACATTAAGAGAGACTGATGTTATATATAGATAAATGTTTTAATTTATATTGTAAGACTATGTGATCAAATAATTATGATTTTTTGGTTTCAATCGTAGTTCATAATATTTTTGAGGAATTTAAAGGTTAGTTATTTGATTAATGGTCTAATATGAACATGAGTATTACGATTGAATTTTAGAGATTAAAATAGTTTGTCATCGTTTTGATGCTTATTATTTTTGGATAAATATATTATATTGTACTAATTTTTTTGATGTTGGATAATGTTTCAAGAAATGATAAATTTATAATTATTCTTTTTTGGATTATATTATTCCTTATATGATAATTCTAGTTCTTCATGTGTGAAAAGCTCATCTTGAATACTCATTAGATGGAGAAAAAGGTGAGTTTGTGGTTGAAAATGATTAAATAATAATACTATAATTTTTAATTAAGTATATTTCTTTATGTTCGTAGTATAGATGGTAAAAAAATTTCCAAACAATAGGAAATGAGTCGTTATATAAAAATGTTTAATAAATACATTATCTATTGAATTTTCTAACTGATAAATCAATGGCCTTTTAACACAATATAGATTTGCAGTTTTGTGATTGTTAAATTTATAATGACCAAATTCTTTATTACTCTTTATCATAACATGATAGTTAGTTTTCTCTTCCATTTCCTTGTTTTCCAACATTGAATCCAAGTATATGTTATCTTAGGTGTCCTTCATAATCTACTTTCTCTCTTTTCAAATAGAGGTTATATTGACCCTTTTTCTAATTTAAGATTTCTACAAATGTATTTTGATAATTTAAACAATTGGTTTTCATGAAAAAGTTAAAATTAAAAGGGAAAATTTTATTAAGGGTGGGGGAAATGTAATATCCTAATAGTTAAGAAGAAAAGACCATGTTCTATAGTATATGAGAGATAGAACACTGAGCATAAACGAATAATGAAATATTATTATGTGACCATTATAACATTATAGATAAATTGGTAGGGATGAATAATATTAATGGATTTATGAAGTATATAATGGTTATAACCAGTGATAATGCATTTATTAATTATTTTTAAATAACTACTATATTTTTAGTAAATACATTTTTTAATCAAAAACGTATATTCTAATTATGGTTTTTGATGTGGATTTTATACTATAATTTAGTATAAAAACGTTTTATATTTTAAAAACGTTTTATTTCGGAAAAACTATTTTTCATTGAGTTTTACCAGTTTAATTTTAAATTAAATTTTGAAAATTTTGTGTTATAAGTTTTAAAAATTGAATTCCATATTTAGATTCATAAGGATAAAATTTATTAAATAGTCTCCTTTCAATTTTTGTCAGTATGAATAGTAACATTAGAAATTTTTGTTTCCGTGGTAAATGGTAAATAAGTACTTAAGGGTACAAATAAAATGGCAAGGAATAGAAAATGACCTTCAAAATTGAAATAGTTTTATTTTTTTAATTATTTTAAACCATTTTAATAAAATGGTATAAATTATAACCATTGGGATCCATTTGGATGAGATTATTAAATTTATAATATTTTATTTGACAAAAAGTCAAAGATGTCAATCTCATAGTTTTAATAACTATAAATTTTTTAATATAGGGATATCCATAATATATATTCACCTATAAATAGTCATTTTAAATATAAAACATATATATAAATCATGTAAATTTAATTTTAAATTCTAGTGAATAAATAATTACCTAAAATCCCCACACAATGCTAATGTAGTAATTATTTTATTAATAGAAATATCAAATAAATGATTTTAAAAATATTAAAATAAATATAATTTCTGATGATTAATGTAATACATGAGTTTTTTATATGAAATTGACATTATAGGGATACAATAAAATTTATTTTTATAATTATATGTTTTATCTTTATATTAGTAAAGCCAAAGTAATAAATAGTAATTAAAATTGACATTATGAATATTTAATTGTAAGTAATATTTTATTAAATGATATAAATTTCTTAAAAATATGAAATTATAGAAAACTATTATGATAATATGGACAATTTTATCAATGATCCATTTATGGTTCTGTGATATTTTATAGTAATTATATGAACCCTCAAAAAGTAAAAATCTTTGTTTTCATGTTAAGAGTTTAGGGGATAAAAAAAATGTTAAAACCAAAAGACAAGGGTATACCCATGACCTAAACATGTCCCAAAAAATATAAAAATAATATGATTCGACCATTTTCACTTTATTATCAAGTTTTAGTGTTTTAATGGACACTTATCCATGAAAATGACTTCTATATTATTCAAATCAAGGATAATTATAAAATGTCAGTCACTTTTTATTTAAGATATTTTTTGTGACCACATAGGGAAAAAATTAAGACATTAACTAACTAAAATGTCAATTTTAATATTAATCTAATTATTTTAATTATATAAATTTATTTTAAGTTTTTATAAATTACATAGTTCCCATAAATTCTTATGAAATTCCAAATAGTATTTATTTAGTTTATAGAAAAATAAAATATATTATTTTAAAATATTAATTTTGGAACAATTTGGATATTTTAATGTTTTAAATTAATTTTATAAATCTATATAACATATTATAAATTTTTTAAATAATTAAAATCTAATTTTCCCATTTTATAACTGTATTTTAATTCAAAGTAAATGAATAGTATCAAAATTGATGTTAATGATATTTTATCAAAATAATATTTTATTAAATTATTTAAAAATAATTAATTTTTCTTTTAAAATAAAATTTGATTATTATAAGGTCTTAAATTTCATAAATTTAACATTTATATAATATTTATACCATATATGTAAAAATTGAAATCTTTTAGTATTAAAAAACATATTACCGTAGCTAAAAATAAAATGGGTTAACTAAGGGTTAATCAAAATAATAAGGTTTAAAAAATAAAATAACACGTATACAATTTATTAGTTGATTAGATTAAAACCTTATATTATCTCAGATTCGAATCCATAGACATTTTTTGGCATTTGGAAATAAAATCTATCAATTATAATTTCATATTTTTATAAAATTCAAAAGTTTACCTCACCTCAATTATAAAAGGGAACCTCTTCCCTTACTTATTTCCTCACATTGGCACCTTTTAGCTCAACCATACTCTACCAATTTAACTTATAAACTAACAGAGAAAATATATAGAGGTTCTGGTATTTTCAAAAGTCCAACCGTAGATATTTTTATAGGACATCAAAAGGATATGTTTTGAAGAATAAGAGGTATGAACATGAACAAAGAAAGACAAGACTTGAGGTAAGAGACCTCTTAACTCAATTTCCAGTCATAGGGTTAAACTAATATTTAATTGATTATGAAATTATAATATTATGTATGAAATTAATTTTATTATTTTTTAATGTGTTTCTACTTGTTTTATATTCATTTATAGTGATTACACTTAACCAATTCATTTGAATAAGGCACACTTTAATGATATGATATTTTTAATGGATTTTGACTAATGTTTATTTTTATGGGACAAATGAATTATACAATAATTTTTTATTTTATATGGTGTATATACTACCCATGAATCTTTCTTAAGAGTCCTATCCTGAATATTATGGTATTTACATATCCATATAATTTCTTTTATTTTATGGGGAATACGATTTGACTAATTACAGGGCGGTAAGGGTTTATTTCTCAATATCATTATTAATAGAGATTGTTTATGTTTAAGAACCATATGGGGAATATTTTTATTCAATGTCCATGTGTTCTAAAAATATTTCCAAAAAGGTTTTTACTATTATCTTAAAAAATTGTAAAGTAATTTTTACACATTTTTTACTTTTTCTTTACAATTTGAAAAGAATTGTTTTATTATTTTTCCAAATGAGGTACTTAGTGAGTTTTCGCAAAAAAATAGAAGGAATTTTTTTAACTTATATGTATGAATGAATTTTCCCTCTTTAGTGATGCCTTAATTTCATGAGGAATCACTTATAGGTTTATAATGTTATTTTTGAATAAAAATATTTCCTTTAAAATTGCGTGGCTTTTTAAACTAAATAATGATTTCAAAAAACATGAAGTATATTTTCCTAATGAATTATTTCATTAGATATTTCAAAAATCATTTTCTCTATAATTTAACATTATATTATTTTACTAATGTGGTACTACATATCTGATTCAAGGATACCTTCCTTATACTTTCTCTAGATGTTTTTTGTTTTTGATAACATGATATTTATGAGTTTCCATTCTTTTCCATGAGTTATGATGAATTTTTTTTTTCTAATTATTCTTATAAAGATGTATATTAAATGATATTGTGAAACACATAAGTATATTTATATTTATGTGATGGCTGATACCTACATATCCTGCTGATGCTTTCAGTAATGAAGAATAACTCTTGAGGTAAATATTTTATTGGTGAACTTGATTTCATTTTCCCAATTTTATGCATGGACCTACAATTCATGTCCACATGAATATTCTTGGACCTGGTTTCATGTAGATATGTTTATGTGAGGGATTAATTTCATTTATTTAACTTAATGAGAGAACCACTTTCTAGTAAAACATGTCCAAAAGTTATAGGTTTAGTTTTATTCTAAAAATTCATATTTTATGTCAATGTTATGATCTCATGGAATTTGTTCTTTGAATATTTTACGATTCATGTATTATGAATTTACAGAATTTATTCCATGAATAATGATTATTATTATTTATATGAATGATGTAATTTTCAATTTTTATATGTTCTTACACCCTTATTCTCATTTTATTCTTCCGTAATCTTTGATATCTCCCATGTTACCCTTATAGAGCAACTGAGCTATCCCTTATGTTTTCATTTCATCAGGTTATGAAGAATGGTTTTAAGTAGGATATTTATAATAAGGTTTCTAGATGTGAGGAAATATTTGGAGATAAAATATATATTTATGGGAAAGTTGTTTATTTTTTATGATATGAAAATATTTGTCCTACTTTTCCAAAACTATAAAATTAAATGTTCTTTAGTTATATAAGTGATCCAATATTTCCTTTTGTTTTTGTATGTTTTCATAGAAAACATTAGTTCACTTTTATAAAGTTTTTCTCTTTAGCACCAGATTTGGAAGTATGAATTCTTGGATGTTTTGGAGAGTTGAAAATGAAATAATGTTTTCTTCATAAAATGTGGATCTAAAAACTTTTATTATTAATGGTATTTTTTTGTAAAAAATAAAATTTCCATGTGGAAAACCCACATTTTGAAAACAGTAATATAACATTATTTTTATTAACTCATAATTTACCCAATTATTATTATAAAATATAATAAAATAAAATATTTATGGTTGGAGAACCCAAGCAAGGTAGAACATTTTTCAATATAAAACATTATAACTCAAATAATGGGGGTTGAGTTATTAAAAACCCTTCAAACTAGGGAAAAAGCTAAATCAATAGTCACTTGAAAACATGATTTGTTTTCTAAATCCCACGATATAAAAGGATTATGATATAAATATATCCATGGTTAGTGAATACACAATTCAGAGGAAACATGGTGTATAAAAACTATTTTTTCTCAATGAATTAGAAACTCAACCAAGAAAACACTTTCAAACCGGGTAACACTTTAATCAAAATCCATTTAAATATAAAGATGGTAATTAACCTTTAAAAACAACAATTATTGTTTAATTAATAATATCATAACTTAAATAGGCAGTATATAGACCACATTAATGAAAATTGGTGCATAAATATAATATTATTCCCAATGAAGGGAAATTTAGACTAAAATCCTTTAACTCTTGTAATGACTTTGATGAACATACTATAAAACAATTTATTAAAAACAATATCCTAATCACATAATTAATAACATTAATAATTTAAATTTTCATTAATAATATTTATAATTAGTCATTATGTACATAAATTCTATCGATTTTCCACATTGGGTTTTTATAGTGTCGATCGTTTGTACGTGTCTCATAATACCAGTTTAAGTATTAATTATTTTCTCAATTTTGATAGTTACTATATCATATTTTCCAAAATAATATATATAACAATATAATTTTTATATTTATAGTTTCATTTAATTTGGTTTTTTATTTATAAACGATGATGATGAAATCGATGATGGTCATGTTTCAAGGACTCTCAGTGAAAGAAAAGTGTTTTAATTATTAATGTTCTAAATACTGATATAAACATAATATAACCCAAAAAACATTATTTACATATTTATATCATATTAAACCAGTAAATATTTTTCCATTTTCATCCATGTGATAAATTCAGAGTATTGTTGATTAGGTGGTTAAACCGACCCTAAAATGAACAGAACTTGATTTAATGAATGATTATGAGGTGATTTGTTTTTAATATAATTATTAAAGAAGAATAATGATTTTATTTAAATATTATTCATGTGATATATCTGAATTATATGGTAGTATATTAATATATAATGGATATTAAAATATTACATAATTTGAATAAATGATTATCCTCTTAGCATTCTTATTTTGAACAACTAAATTAACAATGATCATTTTGTTGTTTATATCCTAAATATGTTTCAATATTTGGAATACCAAAAACAAAATTATATAATAAACATAATATTTATCATTTAATTTTTTCATTAGATCCTACCCATTATGGTGGTTAAGGAAAATAAAACATGTTACATCATGGGCTTGGTGTCCACATAACACACAAACTACTGTATGGATTTTATTAATGGATGTGGTATATGAATGAAAAATGATAATAAAATTAATATAATAAAATTAAACTATATAAATGATATTTATTTCATTATATTCTTGGGGTCAAAATAAATTTTAATGAATAAAATTATGAAGAAAAACCGTTTAACTGATAATCCTTATGCTCGGGACTTAGAATTTTCATTGAAGTATATATGAATATGAATGGAATAGGATGACAATGAGGGACAAAGGGTCTATTTTCAAGGGAGTGGGTTCTAGTGAGATTACAGTGTATGAGTTTCAATTAGTAGTTTAAATTAAGGAATTTTTGTAGATGTTTCCCCTTTTAAGTAAAGGAGAGGGTAGTTTTGGGAACACCTTTTAATTTTTCAATTATTCTTATTAAACTATTAAAGTGTCCATTTTTCAAAATTGTAAAATGTTATAGGGAAAAATGAAATGTACATTCCAAATCTCAACCAAGAATTTTTAGGTATTTTTTTTAAAAAATAATGCTTTTACACAAGGTTAAACTCAATTAACCCCCTTTTACTTTTACCTTGGTAATTAATTTCTGGCTATAGTAATTAATTTTCATTATTAACATTTATATTTTCCATTTTACTTAATTTGAAATATATAATTTAAAATATGAAAATTATTTTATCAAAATCAAATTCTAAAGGTGTGTAAATAAATGTTTTAAATACACACCCATAATCATATAAATGTTTTTTTAGAAAAAATATAGGTTTTAGATTTAAATTTATACATAAGATAAAATTATCAGGATTAAAAATTTTAATGAAATTAATTGATTTATCATATAATAAATAATGACAACTAATCTTTCAAGGTAGGAAAAATCCGAATCTATTTTGAAAATAATTTATTCTAATTAAAAATATAAATTACAGTTTATATATTAAAGTAACATTTTAACTAGGCAGAAAATTGTTTTGAAGATTTTTTCTATCTAAAAATAATAATGCAGAACTTATAATGTTTTTCATTAAATTTGATTACTTAAATAGTTTTTTAAACTTCTAGGTTATGCATAAAATGTGATAAAATCCTAGAAATTATAATTTTAAAAAATCCTACATTTTTCAACTAAAATCAATTATTTTATCAAGTTCTAAAAATATTATATTATTTCAAGTTTTATATGATGAATTCCAAAATTAAGTTAATTTTATAAATTCTAAATTATAAAATGTGAAAATTCAGTTTTCAATAAAATCTTAACATGTCATGAATAATCATTTTTATCAAGAAATATCATTTTAAATTATTCAATTTTAATTTTCATATTTAATATCATTTAATAAATAAATTTGTGTTATACAATTATTAATATAAAATATAATTTATCATTAATCACATTTTTTTGTAATGGAATTTTGTATCACATTTTTGGAAATTGTTTTAGAAAAATAAATTTATAAACAATAAATGATTTTATTAGACATTTCAGGAAAAATAATTGAATTTAATTAAAATTAAAGGTATTATTTATTTCATCTATACTTATATTTATTAATGTTGTTACTTCTATTAATTCCTTCCAGTTGAATGGAAATGTCAGAATGATGATTTTTTAAAATTTTTATTTTACCAAAATATATCATAGAGTCCATTAAATTTCACTGTTGTGTAAAGTGGAAGGTTTCAAAAAAAAATATTTAAATCAAGTAATATAACCATATTTTAGGGTGTTATATTAAATTAATGTTACATTGAAATTAATTAATTAAAATAAAATAAAATAATACATTTTATTTAAATGAAAATATTATTAAAAAATTAAAAATGAAATATAGATTCATAAGATTAGAATTATATTCTTAAATGAAATAAATTACATATAAAATATATATTTGGTATATTATTATGGTATCTTATAATTTGAATCTATCCTTGTATCATGATAATTTCATAAAAGTGAAAATATTTTTAAAATATTTATTTTTTACTTTTCATATGAAAATAAACCATTTCAGAAAAATAGAAAAAATTAATTATATGATAATTTGGAAATTATTAATTAAAAAAAATTAATTTCATTAAATTAAATTCAATAATGTTTCATAAAATAATTTGAAAAATAGTTTTTTGAAGCATAAAATGAATTTATTCACATTCAAATCCTTGCAACAACATTTTAATGACTGTTAATTTATTTGGTTGAATATATTATGAATAAATTTCATCAAAAAAATAATTATATTTTTGATATTTTAATTAATTATTATAAAATTACATTACACATTTAAAAACATTTTTTTAATTATCACTTTTTACCATAATATTAATTTATCTTCATTTCTAAAAAAATTGATATTCAATATATGAATTGTTATGAATAGTTTTCATGTATAAGAAAAATATTTTAAATAAATTTATTACTATAAATATGATAAATTTTTTGTTTTAAATGAACCATATATAATGTAAACAAAATATAGTTTTACAAAACAATAACCATTAAAATTGTAATTTTTCTTAACCTTTTATGATTTAATTTGCATCACTCAAAATTTTATACTTATTTCAATTGAATTTGTCAATATATTGTCATCAAGAAAAACATTATATATAAATTTCATAATGGGATTACTCAAATTTATTCCTTCCAATCCAACAACTATGTTATAATAGTAATATTAAATAATTATATATCTAGAGTATATAGTTGTTTATTTAAGATTTGTATAGTATGTATCACACAATAACCCAAATATTATTTATAAACTAAAATACTAGGGTGTTATACTATGTAATTAAATGTGCATTGAATGATATAAAATATACTAAAGTTATAAGAACTAGTTTTTTTATCATAATAGGAAAATTTTAATGAAAACCTACCACACTGAAAATGTTTTCAAACATTATATTGAAAAGGTATAAAGATAAATATAAAAGTTAAAAAATAAAATACATATCGTGATTTTAAATTAATAAAAAAAATCATTTTTGGTAAGAATAAATAGGGATATAGAGGATAAATAACTAATTGAGAGGGTGATAATTATTCTCCATAATTTCATATTTTATAAAGAATGAAATCCATAAAAGATGAATATTTTAACATGAAAATGTAATTTTTATAGAGAAAGAAATTGATAATATACTATGAGAGAGAGATAAATGCCATAATGTAACTAAATTATAAGAACACAATCCATGAATAAAGCTCATGATTCCATGAAAAGGGACTAAGTCAACAAAAATAAATACGAGTATAAAAACATTTATTTCCAAATGAAATAATTTATAAAATAATGAGAAAAGAAATTCATTTTTAAGATAATTAATACGTATAGATTAATAATTGTAGATAAGAATCACGTTTATATAATAATAATAAAATCATATAGATAACATAAAAATTGAATAGAACTCAGCGAAATGAAATTGAGTTAACATAAACCCATATGAATTTGGTAACACTAAAATTAGAAGAATATGAAAGAGTAAAGTTAAATTATAATAATATATTCCATGATTTAAACCTAAATAACGGTATTATATGTCAATGGTTTAATAATTCACATATATATAAGAATATTTTATTCATAATATGAAACATGCCTCAGTGAAGGGAAATTAAGATGAAGAACACTTATTATAGAATCCTGATTATCCGAATTCACTCTAACGTACAATCAAATATATTTATGTTTATATACATTCATATCAAAAGTATATTTGGGTTTATATTAGTTTTTAACATTAATTTATAATTTCTTATTATACATTTTTTGATAATTCTTTGAAAATTCTTTTATCTAGGTGTTAATTATTCTGTTTTATCTACCCTAGATTTGGTATGGTGTATCTGTTCCATAGCCTACGATTATGTGTTAATAACCCCCAAAAAAATAATGGAAGTTACATAAGTTTGTTTTATATAGATCATAAGTGAAAAAATCATTTTATTGATTTTATCTATACATTTCATTGAGGGTGTTTGGAAAACCATTTTTTGAAATTTGATTCAATAAATGAACTAATTTTATTAATGAAATATATATATATATTTCCATAAAATAATTATTAATTTTTTTTAAAAAATTTCTTATTTTAGAATATTTCTAGTGATTATATTTTGTATTCATTCATAAATTCTATATATATTATAACATCATTCATGCAGGTGTTAAAGTCTACCTAGTCAAGAACATGTTATATTGACACATTAAGTAATATTAGTATTTTTTATAAGAATATAATCACTATTAAAAAATAATAATGATTTTGAAAAAATCTTATTAAAGTGGAAAATCATATGGGATAATAAGTAGATGAAAAAGATAATGAATAAATTATTAGGGAGTTGATAATACATATACTGTAGACATAAATATTCTCTTGGAGATCCATATTTATTTTAAGTATTTGAGACTTCTTATTTTGAATAGAAGTTACAAAATGAGAGATAAGTTTGTCAAGGAGATAATTTTGAAATGTATTTATGATAAAAATTAATGAAATTTATTCTTTTATGTGGGCAGTGGAGGAGACATTTTATTGTTTTACTTGAGTATTATTTTTCAAAGCCACGTTCCTTAATGTGTAAGGAATTTAATTTCTCACGGTAAGTAGATATAAAGGGGAAAATAATTGAGATAATATAATGGGAGTTCTGGAGAGCCCCCATCCACTCTTTTATGAAAAAAATTTCATTATAATTTAAGCCTTTACCCTCTAGTTAAAATAATTTTCTTTATTTGACCCTCACCGAGGTAACATAATTTTTTAATTGCTATCTTATTTTTTTTAAATCTAAATGAAATTCCTTTGATTAACTAATTTGGACATGAAAATTCTATATTCAAAATCAATTTTATTATATTCAACTTCTAAAATTGGGAAAAAATTATTTTTACATAAGAACACATGAAATGGGAAAATTATTTTTAGAAAAATGTATTTTTCAAAATAAAATGAATATTTTCATATTTTGTGTCTGGTAAAAGAAATTACACGAATGTTAATATATATATATATATATATATCATTCTAAAAAATCACTAAAGTAATTATTTATTAGTGATTAATTTTTTTACTATGAAAAAAAATATATTAAAGCCTTATAAATTATTTATAAATATCTCTTTTTAACATTTAATGATTTCATTATTATTTGTAAAAAAATATTTATATTTACCTGAATATTAATACATATACATATATATAATAAATAAATTTCAATAAATTTATTAATAAAAATAACATAAATATAGATATTAAATAAAAACATAAAATATATATTAGAAACATAAAATATATAATAAAAACAATGTTTTTAAATAAATCACATTTTCTTGGACATGATTAATTTAATTATCATTACATATAATTCCTTAGTTATTTCATGAATATTATTTTTTTCATTACTATTTATTCCTTTTTATTATTTCAGTTTATTTAAATAATTTTTTAAAAGTAAAATGTTTAAAAAACATAAATTTAATATTTTTTTAAAATAAAATGATCTTTAATTAATTGATTTCATTTTTTTATTCAATTCAAGAATAATTTTTTTTATTTAAAATAGATTATTTACAATGACTTTTTATTTTTTTAATATATAAATAACCAATAGCTGTATAACTACATGCTAGTGATTCCAAATTGGAAAGTTGTTCACCAGTATTACGAATAGTAGATATATACCCTTTAATAAAGTTTAAATGATAGATATATTACCCCCACCACATCATATAAATTCATATAATTTTATCTTTAAAAATAACAGTTTTCATTTATATAGTTTCTTAATTTTAATCTTGAAAAACTTTATCTCCTTTAATGATGTTTTTTTATCATTTTTGGTGTCACAGACATGCCCGAATACCCTCGAATTCCAATACATGATCCAATAAAGACATGGATCAAAGTTAGTTCTTGATCCGCATGGGTTGAAAACTAGCATCGTGGAATTAACCCAAAGACAAAGTGAAATTTTTTTCTCCCATATCAATCAATCTATATAGAGTGATGGAGGATAAAATAGTAAATTGTTGGTATGAAAAAAACTTTTCAAGGAGTATGTACTACAAGAAGACAGATAAATTTCAAAATTATACATTATATAGATTAATAACGCAACATTAGTCAAGATGAAAACTCAGAATCACTATGAAATAAGGGGATCATAGCTCTACCAGTGACCACCGTCACCCAAGGACCCATTAATAGAGCACACCAGCCATATCAAAGTAGTAATTTTCATTTTAGTGGAACATTTCTCAAAGAATCTATAAATAGGCTAAGATAAATATAGAGTATGAGCAAAAAATCCCAGTAAGATGCCGAACAATGTTCTATAAAAAATTTCATAATAAATAAACCATTTATGATTCAATCTAAATACAAACAAAGAGTATAAAAAGGTATCCATATTTTTAATTAAACAATATATGACATCATAAAATATGATACATATATCAATGTGGATTAAAAGTATAATTTAATAAAATAGAGTGGTACACACTGGCATGTAATAATAAAATTAAAAAGCACCATGTTCAAATTCCATATTATTTATTAATTACTATATTTAGGTTCCTCAAATTATTCATTCAATTCATCATAAATAAATTTGTGCACACCTTACTAAGGATCATTCCATTGGGATAGAATCAATCAATACCCCATAGAGGAAATATCATTCTAAACATTGTGTAGTTTGAGTTTTCATAATTAGTCCATTACTAGAGTCAAAGTCGAAGAATGATTTTCTAAATCACACACTAACAACTAAGGATAAAATTTTCTTTTAATCAATAAATCAATCATTGATGGGAAAATGAATTTTCTCAATTAAATTCATTACTTACAGTTCAAATAAATAATTTCCTGTTTAAAATAAAATTTTGATTTAAAAACCAAATCATAGGGTTTTAAAAAATCCACTCCATTAAATATAATATTTCATTTAAATCCACTTTTTTCTCAAGAATATAAATTAATTGATTTAATCAACTAAATTTTCATTTAAAACCATATATTCTAAAAAAAACCATTATTTCCAAAACCATTGAAAATGATTTTTATTTAAAATCCTATGACTTTTTGAAATCAAACATAAAATATTCTTAGAATAGGGAAAAAAATTGAAATTTAATTTCAAATAATTATATAAATAAATGTTTCAAGTGTAGGAAAAAACCTTATAGTACAACCTTCCTTTAATCAAATAATCAAGGAATCACCCAAATTAGGAACTACCAATAGAGTGTTGAAGGTGAGGAAGATAAAATAGAAATATCTTAAATTAAAATTCATAAAATAAATATTTAGATCCACCAATAACATAGGGATCCACCACTCAAAAAAGTATATAATAGAATAATAGAGTATTTATAATCAAAGATACGATATATAACAGATAGAGAACAATCACAAGCACCAGAACATCAATCTAAGAGGTATGGGGTTGAAGGATCTAAAGTCATCTATAAATAGCCTCCAAATGCCAAAGGGTGAGATTAGTTTTTATTATGAGGTGACGAGAATTTATAATGGGGGTTTAAGATTGTAATTATATGCTTAGGAGGATTAATAACCTATTCACAATGTTTTATGGGTTATTCCATATGGTTGGTGCTAACTGTGCGCCTAACCGTGCACCCTTACTAGGATTATGGAAAGTGCAGCATGGTATGGATTCATTATGAGATAAAACATTATCTAACCATAAAATACCTATTGGACATCTGGATAATGATATAAGGTTTGTAAGTATAGTTAGACAATCGTGAACCAACCATGCACCCCCACTATCCCCATATTCATTGTTGGGTGGGGGAACATGATATGCAATAACTATGCATCCCATCTTGAAAATCAGAGTGAGGAACATAGTTTGTTGGGACAACCAACATGGTTTATCCTAAGCATATGTTTCATGAACCAACCCACTGAGGCCTACCTTTCTATTAGAAATATGAGCTTCAACTACCTCAAGAACACCTCCATAGGCCATGGACTGGAAACCAGCACCAAAAGGAATAACTAAAACGGGAGGCCATTGCCTAAAGTACCTATATACAAACACCCGACCATATCTATAAATAAGTGTAGAGGAATAATTGAAAGAGGAAAATAACACCTTGAGTAAAAACCATTCATGTAATAACTTCTATGGAATACAAAATTCTGAAACAAAGAAAACTATAATGAAAGGAGAAAATACATTCCCAACTAGAAAGGATGTCCCAACCTGAAAAAAACTTGAAAATAAATTATGAGAGTTACTAGATTCATATATCCCTGCACTGACCACTGTACATGGTAAAATTCCCCAAGGTAACCCTATTATCCTATAAAATCACTATTAACCTATTCATCATCTGCATAATACATGACACATATGGGAAAATCTATTGTAGGTATGAGTATATACATACCAAGTAGGAAACCCCAAAAAATTGGGGAGGGGGAAATGAGAGACTCGTTAGATATAGATAGCTTAACCCATTGTAAGAGAGAATTGAAATAAAATAATAGAGATATATATGCTCAAAAAGAATCCTAGAAGAGAGAGAAATGAGATCTCTATCTCATAGCCCAACCCAAGAGGATGGGTCTTCCAACAGTTTCAACAGTCCATCATTGATTCCCAAGATCTCATGCGTCTGTCCAAATAAGTAACCGTGTGTAGCCACACCTCTCCACTATACTGAACAGTAGAGGGGATACAATCTATAGGTATAGGACCAATTCACGAGTACAATAAAAGGGTTTCACTCAGTTTAAATAGGACCAATTAATTGGTATAATAAGAGGCTTCCAATCAGTGAATAGAGGATCCATGCATTGAAATAGAAGGAGGGTTCTACTCTGTGGATAGAGGACACATGCCCTGACATAGTAGAGGGGTTTTACTCTATGGATAAAGGACCCTTTCCCTAAAACAATATAAGTGTTCTAATATATGTATAAAGGACCGATTCACTAACACAATAATAGGGTTACAGTCTATAGATATAGGATCTGTTCCCTGACACAGGAAGAGGGTTTCGGTCTTTGGATAGAGGACTCATACACTGACACAACAAGAGGTTTCCACACTATTGGTACAAGACCCATTCCATCAAAGACCAGGAGGGTTCCACTCTATAGTTATGGAAAACATGACCTTAAACAATAGGAGGGTTCCACTATATAGGTATATGACCCATTCACTGACACAATAGGATTGTTTCACTCAAACTAGTATGAGAATTATGGGGTATTTTTATCCACAACCTCTCTCTAATGATCCTTCCCATTCACTACCATCTTTGAGCACCACCTAAAGAATCTTCAATCTCAAAACATATTTCATACTATATCAAAATCCACAATTAATGACACCGTAATGTTATACATGGAAAATATAATAAGATAGGATTATAAATGGCCAATATATGGGTAAAATTGAACAAGATACGAGAGGTAGAGGTTTCCTAAAAAATGTAGTACACAATGTGTAAGGGGGTACACGTAGTGTGTGGACCTAATCCTTTTACTACCCATTTCATCTCTAGTACATAGATCACTGATCATGTATCCCTACACGACATTTAAAGGGACTTCATGGTGTGTCTCAGCCATTGGGGGTTGAGCTATGTGCTCTTGTCCATGATTGAGTACTCTTTCCATGTGGAAGTACATAACATGTGCCTGAACGTACCGATGTCCATGTAATCCCTGAGAAATTTCATTCCATTATTATCATGTCACATGGTATGTGGGGGTAACACATAGTGTTTGAAACTTATGATCAATTGAAAACACTATAATTATAGAATCTAAAGAACATAGAATTCCTTCCTATAAACTACATGAGGTGTACCTGCGATTTCCAATTAAATTTTGGATCTCCAAATAACATCCAAATCAAACTCATATACCACAAAATTCACCACACTACCACCCAAAATTGGGGGTAAACACATACATCCATCATTTACATCCCTCCTTTTGGTGGAAATTATAATCAAGTTATCCCACACAAACCCCACACACAGTTGACGCATCTCTCATGCCATTTCAATATCTGCTTCAGACCCAGGATCCAAAAATACATAACGACTACCCAAAATCGGCTTTGATTCATCCTCAAAACTACAATATGGTAATTTTTCACATATCCACCATCAATAAAAAGGTCCAATCATGCTCGAACCCACCCGAAAATAGTAAAATTGTGACCCAGTGGTCTAATGATGAAGAACATGAAGAACATGTGGTGGAAATACACAATAATAGAGGTGATATCATTTTTGGAAAACCATTATTGAAAAAATATCATAAAATTGGGGATTAGAAGGGATGATTTCATATCTTGATCAATGAAATAAATTTAATGAAAAATTTATTTTTATACACGGGATCATGAAAAGTATTATATTAAATACAGATCAAAGAATAACAAAATTGATCATGATCTATCATTTAATCAAGAGTAGAAACTAAAATTGATAATCCCAGACTCAGTATTTAATCATTCATTTGTGAATAAAAAATATACCAATTATGTGGGAGACCCTTTTTATTCACTACACCTCAAATCACATTGATACTGATTTTGGTCATTATCTGATCTTAATTTTCCAATGAAGAACGATGGAATACTTCTCTCAACAATCCCATGATTATGTAGATAACCGTAGTTATTATACATAATAAACTATCTATAGATGGTTATATTTTATCTCATTTAATTTAAAATAAATAAATAATTTATTTATTTTAATTAAACACACCTTCCAATAGTTTCCTATATCGAACATCTGGCACCGACCATCTTTAGGTTTCACCTAGGGTAAACACCACACTCCTTATTTAACCATGGTATCAAATTTTGGATATAAGACTCCATTAATAAATATGACATTATTTAGGAAAATCTATGTGAGTGTTATAAAATATAATTAATATTTTTATAAATTTTATTTTGAGATGACTGGGCCTCAGAATTATGATCCATCATAGTGTCTCGATCCATGATTTTTCTAATATGTTTCAATGCCTTGCAAGAAAAAAAATACAAACTCTATATTATTCCATCCTTCAATATTTTGATCACAAAAAAACACAAACTAAGATAAAATATGGGGACATTGAGCCCACGTCTGGATGTACCACTCTATGGAGCTCATCTGCATGATCCCATGCTACCATAACACAAGAACCATGGGAATGGTCTATACACACATGACATTATCGTACCAATACTTTATCATCATTGGGTTATCCAAAAAAGTGGATCCATCCTCAATGTGCAGCTCCCCCAGTCAATAAGCTGCACAAGATCATGCACTTATCTCTTCTACTATGACACATGGAAGGTGTTATGCACCCACTAAAATCGTGTGGTTAAGGTTAGGTAATTAACAACATATCCAACCCTCTATAAGATCTCAAATGTCCTGATGAAAACATAGGGATAACTTTCCTCCCAAACCAAGTATCTGTAATCCTCCTCATGGGGAGACTACTGGGAAAATGTCTTCTCTCTACTATAAATCCAAGTGCCTATAATGTTGATCAAAATAATATTTATATCTTATATGGTATGTACTCAACCGCTCATAGATCATCTACACCTTCTACATCATTGCCTACACCATATTTGGCCCAACAAGAGATTCCTTACCAATCTCAGTACTGTATATGGGTGACCTAGAAGGTCTCCCATATAGGGCCTAAAATGTTTCTATGATGAAACTATGATTAAATGTAATATTATAAGAAAACTATACCAAATTAAAGTGATCCTACTATCTCCCACCTAATTCTAACACACAAGACCTCATCATATCCTCTAGCACCTAGATAACGTTATTGGTATGACCATATCTCTAGGGGTGGAATGATATACTCATCCACATCAGGTCCTGAATTCCTCCTGTAGGCCTCTCTATAACCATGAAGTGAACTAGAAATCATGGCACAAGAAAATAATTATGGTCACCCCATGAAGTAATATTACCTATAACCCATAAAACTTCCCATGAATCTCCACCAAACTCTGAACCCTAATAGCAAGGAAGTGCGCCGACTTCGTAAGTCAGTTAAGTATCCACTGATGACATCATGGATTATAATTGTTCATGGAATACCTATCAAAAAGTCTACATATATTCCATCCCATTTCTAGTTCAAGAACTCAAGTGGCTACAACAAACATGATGAAACCTGGTGCATAGGATTTACCTATTGACATGTGAGACACTGAGAGATAAACTTGACAATGCTCCACCTCCTGCCAGCCCACTAAAACTACTGAGGAAGGCCTATTTAAATTTTCCCCACACCAGGATGTACAACCACATGATATGGTTTAAACTCCTGCATCACCTCATCTCACATCATGTCTGGGACCACCATCCATTCCTGAAATTGGATGATATCATTTCTTCCATTATAAAATACATCTTCAGAATATCTCGAGGTTATCTGGTCCCATAAAACCTCATAATGGATGTATCCCAACTAAGGATCCCTCACACATTGAAAACATGAGGTTTTAACACCATCGACAGAAGAAAATATGAACCCTCCTCCTCTAACAAGGTTATCCATAATAAAGAAAACTACTCAGATGCTTCCTCCACCAAGCGGGTTTGGTACTTCCTGCCAAGGGAATTTTACAAAACATTTATCTTTTCAAGAGCATAGAAAATCACAATTCCAAAATCCTATAAGTACTCCATTTAGTTCTTATATCCCAAGTTTAGGTGTCTTTATGTGAAGACATACCTAATACTATGTTGGTTTGAGTAAAAAACAAAGCACACTCCCAGAAGATAGTGCATCCACATCCCCAAAGGGGACACTACCACTACTAACTCCAGGTCATGAGTCACGCCGTTCTTCTTATGGGGTATCAACTTCCTTGACCCAGATATGATCACTACATGACTCTACACCAACATGCAACTAAGACCATCTCTAGAAGAATTCCAATATAAAATATACTCCACAACCTCACACAATATTTTCAAAACCAAATCACTCCTTAGCCTCAGTCACAACTCCACAAAGGATATTTGGAACTACTTTCTCCAGTTAAACAAATTCCATTATCACATAAAGGTGTTAAAAAGGGATCCAATCCAAGAGAATACCACCAAAAACCTCACGTGGTAACCTTCCCATCCATGAAAACTCATCACTAATGAAACTCTATTGGTTTAATCCCAAGAAATTACTACATCAATATTTACAAGGTCCATTGATGATAAGTGATTATAAATGATTTTGCACCAAAAGTGAATCTTGTGTATATAGAACTAGAACATTGAGAGAATACCATAATTTTGGTGCTCTAGAACCAGTTAAAGACCATACTAATGAACTCTACATGAAATTCTGCTAACACATAGTATATGAGCATGTCATGAATGAATAAAATAACAAATCAATCAAATTTTGGTTAGAGGATATAGTTTATAAAAATCCATAACACATCATGGGAATTCATCACACTAAAAGGCATCCCTAGGAACACATATTTTATATAGCGACATCTGAATGCCCACATTGAAATATATGCCTTTAAAAATCTCAAATGGTGGTAGCCCAACCCGAGATACATCTTTGAGAACCATATCACCCCTTTAAACTAGTTAAAGACGTTATCAATCCTTGAAATGGTCTAATTTTTATTTATTGTGGCTTGGTTTGGGTTACAATAGTCAACCAAAATCCGCAATCACTCATTTACCTTTTTCACAAAAAAAAACAAGAGTTATCCATGGTCCCACACAAGGTCTGATATAACCCTTATGTAAAGGTCCCCCAACTAAAAACATAGCTCCTAGATCTTGGTAGGTGAAAGCTGATATGCCGCATAGGATATCAGAGTGGTTTCAGGGTGGATGTTGATGTAAAAATCAATCGACCACCTCATAGGTAGTCCCTGACCATCATTAAGGATTATTTCCATATAATCCTCCATGACTAAAGTAACTCATATACCCGAAGATCCTACTACACCATGGGATAAACTCTCCAACTGATGGGTAATGGGTCACATCTTCTTGCTAACAAAACCCACTCAGTCCACCAGGAGATCTCACTTTCCCACAAAGGAAAATACCATCCCATATGGTGATAGTAAATATGGAATTAGATGGTGGAAAAAATTGTCCATAACTATGATAATATCATAAGGTCTGATTTTGAAAACCAAGTGGTCCCATGGGAATATCTATCCACCAAGTGATAACTTGAAATTCTTGAAGATAAAATGTTTCGAAGATTAGTTCCCTAAAGGTATGCTAAGGAAAATATCATAGAGACCTAATTGTTTCCATGTAAGACATTGGAATATATATATATATATATTTGGAGCCAGGATCTGAGCCTACGCGCAATTCTGAGGATTGGTTTTCCTAGAATTAATTTTATAAAAATAATGAATCTATTTTATATTATGCGCACAAAATTTCCGAAATAAATAAGATATCTATTAAAAAGAAGCATGGATCAGAAACATGAGACTATGTTTGAGTCCAGAATGTGATGTTTACCCTACATGTGAACTAAAATAGATCTACACAAGGCATTTAGATAATTATTCCTTTGGTGGTATGATTAGTGGATTAATTAAATTATTAATTTAATCCATTAAATCAATGAAAAAAATTACATCAATAAGGTCACTACTATGAAAAGTTTACCAGGGATAGACTCATAAAACCTGTGATGATTCTAGAGTATTTTTCTACATTTCATTAGAGAATAAACATATGATGATGATGAATCTCTGAATAAAGGATGATCAGGATGCAACAAACATAAGGACTACTTACATTCACTAGAGGACATTTTATTCAACAATGAAGGATCCAATCCCTAGGTAAAAATCATAAATTTTTGGTTTACACACTTGTTGACTAAATTGAATGGGAAGGATCATCCCTTTAATGATATATGAAATTTTTTGTATAATCATGCCCCATCATATTGAAATTCAAATAGTTATTATTGTTTTCTAACTCGGATATCCCAAATTATGTTCATTGGACAACAAAGATTTTCCAATGATTGGTAAACCTTTTTTTATTGTACATTTCTTTCTTGTTTATTCATTTTCTTCACCAATTGGACCCCGTGGTCCCAGTTTGAAATTATCAGGTGGTACCAAGACCAATAAGAAATGGGAACAACCATAAACACAACTATGTAACAAAGAACATGGACACAACTAAGGTGAATGGGAAGTATCACAAGTAGTTTGATCATGTCATGTAGTGAATCTACACTCTGTGTACTTATACATGGGATGGGAGCCATGAAACTCCATAGACATGGACATGTTATGGAGATGATCACATGCCTTGTGGGTCCCCTAACATGCCGTGTACCCCTTGGTTCCTTTTTTTTGTGGAAAATTCAATATCTTATATCTCCTTCATTTGAATGGAGATTTTGGCCTTTGTGTAGCCTATCCTCAATTTTTATCTTCTTAGAATTAAATGGTACACTCTATTATATACTTTGTGAAATGATGTGATATTTTATAGGAATGGTACTTATTTAGGATATTCTCGATGATGGTAGTGATTAGGTAGGGTCACTAGAGGCATAACAAGTGGGACCCTCTAGTTGGGATGGGCATGGGTCCTTGATGAATATGGTGGAACCCTCTATGTGGGATGAGAATGAGTCCCTTATAGACTCCTAGAGTGGAACCCTCTTAATGGGACATGACACAGTTCCTCCATGTTTCTAAGTGGAACCCTTCAGCTGGGTTGACCATGGGTCCTCTAACACCAATATGAGTGTAAGTCTTTTGTTGTACAAGGTCATGGGTCTGATATAATAAAATGGAACCCTCCTTCTAGGAAGGCCATGAGTCCTCTATTGAATACTAGAGTGGAACTCACTAGTTAGAATAGTGTATGTGTCCTCTATATATACATTGAGTGGAACCCTTCTATCGCACCAGGGCCTGAGTCATCTACTTAGATATTATAGACCCTCGATTATGAACTAAAATGATAAGGAGTGGCTTGAATTGGATGTTTTTTGCCGGGAAGACACATGAGATGTTGGGCATCGTTGTTGAAATTTTTGAATAGTTGGAGACTCTTTTCGTGGGATGGGCTATGAGATATAGATCCCCCTTTTCTCTTTTTGGGCTTCTTTTATTGATAATATATATATATATATATATATGTATCCATATATTGGGATTCAGTTACTCTCCCACCATGGGTTGAGAAGACGTGTAGGGTATGCCACATGCTCTCTGTGTTTATATTTCATGTTTGGATGAGTTTACTCTCCAGATATTAGTGTAAAAGACTTCACACATACTCCATATAAACTCCATGTTGAGACTCTTGTGTTTGGAATTTGTTAATCTCTCTTTCTATTTCATTGGGTTGAGCTACAACCTATTTACTATCTACTAACTCTATTTTATGATTGTGTCTCTTACTACTCCACTTTTCAACTTTTTGGGAATCCTACTAGGTATGTATATACTCACCCCTCTATGTTATTTGTCCATATGTGTTGTGTGTTATGCAGAACACATACTGGTTGGTGGTGACATTAGAGGATATTAGGGATACTATGTTCTTGGGACTGCACATGGAGGTCATATCATGGAGATAAGGAGTTGAGATATTTCATTGTTTTACATTCCAGTTTTCTCAGGTTGGGACATATTTCTAGTTGGGTGTGTATTTTTCCCCTTTACTTTTTTATTTACACAACTGTACTCTTGTACTGTCTAGAGGTTTTTAAATGCATGGTTTATCCCTGAATATTTCTCATATTTTAATATTATTCCTCCACACCTTTTCATCGAGATGGATGTGTGTTTTTTTGTAATGTAACTTAGTCAATGAACTCCCTATGTCGGTTATACCTTCGATAATGATCACTAGCCTCGGGCCTATGGAGGTGGGATTGGGGTAGTTACAAATCAATACCTAGTTGGTGTAAGGTCATGAAATAATTTTATCAATGTTGGATGGTGTTTGATATAGTCCCCTAATAAGGATTTGGTTAGGATTTAGGGAAACAATGTCAAAGTGTCTCATGTGTGGATATCAGGATAGGGAACCCATTGTTGGTGTGAACAACCAATGTATCCATTCACATGGACTCTGAATCCCATATTGTTGAATCATCACATAAAAACATTGGATACAAGGATTAATGGTACACACATCAAATAAGATTGAGTATTTGAATTTCCTTCTTGATTTATCTCTCAATTGTTTATATATATATATATATATATATTCTCATTTGACTATGGTATGTCTTGAGTAAATATCAGGATGCCTCTATGATGATAGCCAACCAGGATACTAGTTATAGATAATGACGACGATTCGATGAGGGATAAGGCATCAATTTAGGGTACCTCCCACGAGATTCTTCCTCCAGGTTGGAAGGAAGAGGCAACACTACCTATCTATCAATAGATAGACCTATCAGAGCAGGCTGAGGATGTGCACTGACTTAGCGTACTCTGCGAGTTCCAGTGCTAGAGGTTGCTGATGTTCCACAATAAGAAAATACTAAATAAGAATAGGATTATATAGAGCCATAAATCCACGCCTTAAAGATATTCAGGAAACTAATAGATCATGTGTTTGTACATGAAGCTATCCTTTTTCATGGAATAAATGGGTGTTGTTGGAGTCTTATTACCAAGGTTCCTTATGAATCAAAACTCTCATGGATTGAATTCCATCAACTATAATGTGAGGAGTTCTATCCCTTCTATTTGTGATTATTCTGAATTAAATATATTATGGAGTTGGATAAGGGAGTGATGGTTCATGAGACTGATATTCCAAAGCTCGCATTCTGATGTCACTATAGAATCCATGAGTTGTTGGTGATTCCCATTGGTGTGATGACTGACCCCTCGTGTTTATGGATTTTATGAAATAAATCTTATAGCTATACCTAGACCAGTTTGTTGTTGTCTTCATCAATGAAATAATTAACCAATCTTCATCAGAGGAGGAGAAAGTAGAGAAATTGAGGATGGTCCTAGATTTTCTTCTTGAGAACCAGCTTTATGGAAAGTATTGAAGTGATAATTTTGGATACATGAGGTTCACTTTTTCGGGAATGTCATTTCTGAACATGTTTTATACATGGAAGTAGAAATGATCAATAAAGTGCGTTCTTGTGATCCACCGAAGAGAGCATCAGAGGTGCAATGTTTTCCTAGCTTTTCATGGTACTATAAGAGGTTTCTGATAGACTTATCTATAATTTAAGCCCCTTTGATTTCCCTAACATAGAATGGAAGACCTTTACATGGACTGATTAGTGATAGTGGTCCTTCAAGAAGTTGAGGATGAGGATGATGTGTGCTTCTGTTTTGGGACTACCAGCGGTGGGCATGAAATATATATCATATTTAAATGCATCGGGATATGGGATTAGTTGTGTTTTTATGTAGAAGAAGGTAGTAATTGCAGACACATCAAGAAAGTTGAGCCCCCATAAGTAGAACTACACAAATAATGACTTATAACTAGAAGTGATATACTTCACCCTAAGGATGTGGAGGAACTATCTTCTTAGAGATCACTTCATGATTTACTCACACAAACATTGTCTCAGATATTTCTTAACATAGACAAACTTGAACCTGAGACAACAGCACTGGTTGGAGTTTCTAAAGGAATATGATTTCAAGAATGTCTATAAAATAGATAAGAAAAATGTATTACCATATTTTCTTAGCAGGAATTTATAGGAATGCTTGGTGTCAGAGGATTATGAGTAGTTGGATTTCTTACAGCTGACCCTAGTGATGCAGGAGGGTGAAAATTTTCATTAGTCGATAGTGTTGACTCCACCTCTTCTCAATCATGTGAGAGAGTATCAGTTAGGATACATCGACTATGAGGACTTGTGTGACCATATATCCATGAGAGACTTTCCAGATGGATATTCTAAAGGAGGGAATCACGTCATCCTTTTCGAGGGTTAGATGGTGGTCCCAGTCATGATTCGAGAGGAGGAGATGTAAGAGTTTCACACATATCATTTGGATATACATCCTAGTGTGGGTAATATGTATAGAGACCTTTAGTAGTTTGTTTTTTTGTCTACAATGAGATGGAACATGGATGAGTTTGTCTCTCGGTGCCTCACCTAATAGTAGGTGAAGGCTGACCACCGGGTTACAATATGTATTTTTTACATCCCCTTGAGATCTATGAGTGGATGTGGGATGAAATTTCCATGGACTTTGTGATAGGGATTACATGCATAGATAAGGAAAGTTAAACTATTTGTGTGATATTTAACCAAATCAAGATGTCGAAACAATTTTTTACGATCTGGTAGTAGATTTTAGTGGAGAGTTTGGGGAAGATGTATGTATGGGATATGGTTTTTTTCATAGGGTTCCCTCAACTATCATCTCTGAAAGTGTTGAAAAATTTACATCACAGTTATGTATAGGCCTGCAAGAAGAATTTAGAACCTAGATGATGATGATTACATCTTTCTAACTCATATATATGGTAAGACTGAGCACACTATTCATTTGTTTGAGGATATTCTAAGGGATTTCACGTTTGACTTTGTTTGGAGTTGGGAGGACAACTTGCCTTTGGTAGAGTTTATGTAAAACATCAACCACCACTATCCTATCAACATGGACCCTTTTGTGGCCCTTTGTAGGAGACCCTATAGGTAGTCCTTATGCTAGAAAATTATTAGATATACATATCTTGTGGGTTCGTAGTTTTTTCAGGTAATGACAAAGAAGATTTAGGTTATCTGTGAGAGGATTAGGATAACCTATATTAGGAATAAATATTAAACATAAGATTTGGGTTATCTATTAGTAGATCAGGTTATCCACTATATGGATAGAGGAACAATTCCATAAAACAATAGAAGGGATCCACTATGTTGATAGAGGAAGCATTCTTTAACACAACAAGAGGGTTCCACACTACAGGTAGAGGACCCAATCCCTAACATAAAAAGAGGTTCCAATCTATAGGTAGAGAACCCATTCTCTAACACTATAAGAGGGTTCCTCTCTGTAGGTATAATACCCATTCTCTGACATAGTATGAGGGTTCAACTCAAAATAGTATGAGGAATACAGGGGATTTCATTCCCTATTCACCTACTGAAGATCCTGTCCAATCACTTCCATTTTCAATCATCCCCTAAATAATAATTACACTAAAAATATCACACATTATATATCAAAATAAAAAATAAATTCCACCATGACATTCTACATTGAAAGGAAGATAAGATAGGTTACTCATGGGAAAAAATATGAGTAAACAATAAGGACGTATGAGAGGTAAAGGTTTCCTAAAAAATAATGTACATGGAATGTAATATGGTCTACATGACATGTGGCCCCACTCCTTTAACTTTCTATGACATCACCATTATATTGATCATTATAAACATAACACTAAATGGTGTGTCTTGGATAACCAATGCTAAGCCATGTGATCCTATTTGTACCTATGTACCATAGCCATGTGCCATTACAAGACATGTGCATGGCCCTTCCTATGTTCATGTACTCCCAAAGCAGATGTTGGTCTATCAGAAGCATACAACAAGTCATGATGTGTTCCTACATAGCATGTGATATATAGGATCACACATAAGCCCAAGCACCATTGAATCTGAAGAACACACATTGTGGTCTTCCGAACATTATAGTGTGTAGTTGTGATTTCCACAGAAACTCTATATCTCCACAGATATTCTATATCTAGATCCACCTCTACAAAATTTGACCATTAACCACCCAAAATTGGTTTTACACACATTTTCCCATCATTTTCATACATTCATGGGTTAAAAAATGGAATCTGGTTATCCCTCATGAAGACTGCATGCCGCCGATGTGTCTCCCATGCTGTCATCTCTGCTTCAGATATCAGATCAAATAATCTGTCATGAATACCCATAGTACTCTCTGATTCATCATCAAAACACCAATTTTTTCAGTTTTTGTACATCCACCATGAATCTAGGGGGCCGATATCACTCATATTCTTTGACAATAGTCAATTTATGACCTCGTTCTCCAATGATGATGAACACAAAGAACGGGTGGGGGAAAGGCATACGAAAAAATTGATATTATTGTTGGACATAATTTCTTAGAATAGGATAACAAAACCAGGGATTTTGAGTTGTTATTTTATGGAATAATCAATGAAATAAATTGAGAGAATAATTTATTTTAATATTCGGGCACATATAGAGGATTAAATTAAATGTAGATAAGAGAATAAAAAATATGATCATGCTCAATAATTTAATCAAGGTAAAGAAACCCATATTGATGTGGAATACCTTAATATTGGATCATTTTTTTTGATGAACATATTCTTTAATGATTCAGAAGATTGAGAGCATTCTATGCACCTTGATTATCCTTGATCCATTTATTGGTCATCAAACGATTTCAAACTACCAATGAAGAATGGTGAATCATCCTCTAAAAAGATTTTTGGATATGTAGATAAACCTAGTAATTTATTAAAAAGTCATATTTATATAGGATTAGATTTTAGTTCATTTAATTTATAATAAATAAAAAATTAATTTAATTTAATTAAAATCCCTCACTAACGACCGCCTCTTCCGGACGTTCCACGTTGAAAAATTTTAGGTCGCACAAAGGGTAAACCCTGCACTTTGGATTCAAATTTGGTCTTAGATTTTCAATATAAGACTCCAATTAGTAAATATAAAATTATTTTTATAAAACTATGTGATTTTTGTAAAAAATAGTAAATAGTTTTACCAAAATTATTCCAGGATCACAAGTTCTCAAGAATCACATCTTGTTTCAATGTGTGGCTCTAAAAATATTTCTTAATATATTTAAATGTATTAAAAGTAAAAAACAGATTTTGTATAGTGTTCCAAATTTCACTACTCCAAGAACATGAAAAGTGTTGAAAAATTTCTCAAAAAAAAAAATAAGACCCAAATCAAGGATGATAAAAACATGTGGTTATAGTTACCCAAAAGTAGGTAATAAGATGTTACAATCTCCCCACAATAAACCCTTTATACCCCCATAAATTTTGTCAAGAATAATATGTATGAATGAGATGAGGAAACCACTCTATCATTAATGCTTCACACTACCAAGTCTCATGTTAGTCAAAACCTTATTTCTAATTCTATCAAACCAGAGCTATGGGTTTCCAATGAATAAACTTCATCTCAGAATAAAAAATAAAAAATGGATACTTAGTAATGGATTAATCTATAAATGAGATTTGTTATAGAGATAATTTCAGAGCTACAACATGTGAAACACATTATAAATTGATATCAACTGGGGGGGGGGGTTCTAAATAGATAGTCACCTTATCAATATGATTGAAAAAGTAAAATGGTCCCTTGTATCTTGGTGCTAACATTCCCTAAATCCCATGTTTTTAGGGACCAAATAGATGCGAGACTCTAAAAAACATATAGTCACTAATTGAAAACTCTAAATGTAATTGACAACAATCCTCATATGATTTATAATAGATTGGATCCATCATAATTAACTTAAAAATCAACTGAATCATTATCATTGGTCATTAAAACAAACTAGGTCTACGAAATCAAGATTCAGCAATCACCAACCAATACTATAGTTATTTATATGGTCATCCATACAAGGCCTCAATGGGTGTTATCCTAACGGAATACTGATAACCTTGGTTATAAGAAATATCAACTTGTCTCCTGGGGATATCCCAAGCTCCATAAAAGTTGAGAACATAAGAAGGAATCATATATTGAAATATATATATATATATTTTAGTTTATCCATACATATATGAATGATATATTATGATCAATCTAACATGAGATCCAATTTCCTCTTGGATTCCTTCCAAAAATGAGAAGTAAAACATGCATCCCTATAAGAAACTATAATAAATGGAACTCTATTCCATCTAATGATATCCTCTTTATATATACATACCAAGGCCTCAACATTGGTTTTCTCATGAATAGGGAAAAATTTAGCAAATTTGGTTAGCTTATTGGGCACTACCCATATCTCATTATTCCCTTGAGGTGTACAAGGAAAACCAAAAAATGTCCATCGAGATCTCAGACACCTTCCATGTTGGCATAGGAATGTGTTGAAACAAAATAAAAGGTTTTTGGTGTAAAACATTGACCTATGGATGAGTTTAATAATGAGAAACAAAATTAGTGATACATGTTCTCATACATATGCACCATAATCATAATCATATATCATCAAACACATTCAGGGTGATAGGGTGTACCACCCATTGGGGATTATCAAAATTCTCCATCATCATTTTTCTCATGGTAAAAGGTATGACATACTAGCTTTGGAAGTATAGGATACCCATTGAAGACAATAACCACTATATAATGGTCTCTCCATCAATAAAATAGTATATAATTCTAGAAAGATCATCATTGAGATATTACTCCTAAAGAACTATATTAAGAATAGAGTATGTCAACTGAACGTAGTATAGAAGTTCTGGGCATCATCTTCTCAAACTACCAAAATAATATAATCAATGAGAGCCCTAAAATTACACTCTTCTAAAACTTATTTCATGTAATAGGTTAGAATATTTGGTTCTTAAATTATTAGTGATGAAATAAATTTACTAGGTGTGTAGGTAATGTTAAAATAAAAAGATTTCAGATACTCTACCCATCAACTCAGATGATAAGTCAAATATTTTTACAAAATAAATAATCGAGGATGTTGGGAATAGAATAAATAGTAAAACTTCTCCAAAAAGGTTATTACACGATATCTTAAGAGAATGGATCAAAACTAGGAGTTCAAGGTCATTTATAATATGGATCTTCTCATGTTTCAATGTCATTTAGGAACCATATTCCACCAAATGTTCACTCTTTAAGATAACACAACCCAAAAATATAACTAGTTGTTTCATAGAAGACCACATAGCCATACTCGACTTCCAAAAGAATCAACACTATAAAAAATATTATAAGGCACATCAAAACATAAAAAAAATTCTGAAATTTTGAATCCCACAAGAACATTACTCTTTTTGAGTTAGAGTGATCATGAACGAATCCATCTTTGAGAAATCATTAATGAAATGATGGTAATATCCCACTAAACTCAAGAATCACCAAATATAATTTTTCTTGGTTTCTCCCATGTGATAAAATTATTAATTTTTTTTTGACCAACTAAATTACATTATTCTCTGACCATGTATCCCAATAACAACCCTTATCGAATCAAGAAATTACATTTTGATAGCTTGTTATAAAATAAGGGATCTATAAAAATCTCTAAAACATCTATCAAATTAAAAAATATATCTTCCTCTATTTTAGAGTAAACCAACATAACATCCAAAAAAACCACCATGAATGAATTGAGATACTCATGGAATATCATGATCATCAGCACCATAAAAACCATAGGAGAATTGGATAGAACAAAATGAATAAAAACGTATGCATAATGGACATACCCACTTTAGAAGGGATACTTCAGAATTTAATACTATTTGATTCTAAGATGGGGATAATTAGACCAAAGATCAATATTACAAAACCACATCACCCATTTTAACAGATCATACAATTATTTAATATGGGTTGACAAATAATTTTTTAGTAATCAATGAAAAGTAGTAGTGGTCCACAATATGTGATTAAAAAAATAACTGGCTCACCCAAGGTGATACAATCAGGTTAGTAAAGCGTATACTAAATGAATTATCCGACTTGGCCTTTAAATCCTTTAATTTATTTAGTTCGATATGGTACGAAGGATTATAGATAAATTATATACCTTGTATAAAGTTAATCAAATTACCTATATCACGTACTGTGGAAGGCCATAAAAATCACATGGAAAAATAGTGGGAAACTTTATGACCCCTAGTGGAAGTTCACCACTTAATGATTAATGCTCCAGGTCTAAAGTAAATAGACAACACTCTTACAAAATATTGAAGAGAAGGTCAGAATTCACTTGACCGTGGGACCCATTATCCCTATAAATCATGGAACACCCCATCGGGGGAAGTATAAGAGACCAACCAAATAAAATAATCAATCCCAAATTTATAGGAAATTAGATAATCTATCTAGAGAAGGAAAACCATGGTTTTTATATAAAAAACTAGATAAATACTAAGTGGGATCCATCTCTGATAATGAGAAGTCTCAAGAGGGGAATCAAAGAGTGTACTCTCTCTTGATTATGAGTGTTATAGTCATATATATCACATAATATATAATCTCTACAGGAATGTCAAATAGATTCATGTTTAAAGTCAATATGAAAAAGTTTGATGTACCAATATCAAATAGAGTAGTCACTAAAGATTAGTCTATATTGATGGAACCTCTCACTATCTCTGGAACCAACTCATATTTCTATGGATACATATCCACTATATGTACATGCTTAATTCTAGATTCTTAGGGATAGATATCCTTAGTTATTGAAGCATATGTATGACAACCCTTCTATTTATTAAATACATAAACCTGATTTATTACATAAAAATGAACATAATAAAAATATGAGGATTGATAGGTCTAGTGTATTGGAAAATTAGGAAAATTACATAACAACTTAAAACATGAAATACAACATCTTTATTTCAATCTTATTTGGCAAGACCAACTCATTCCTTTATACTTAACACTGCATGGGATAATCTGAGGACATAAATAAGAAATGAGTGAGATATAAAACACAGTAAGGGATTAAAAAAGGAATGGTATGTGGAATACAATACATGTTAGGCAATTAAAATATCAAAAATAGAACAAGAGAAACATGAACCTAAAGGCATGATATAACATGATTATCATAACATGACAATGTGGCAACAACATACAACATGATATTATCATGAGCCAAGGATCATTGCACATGGATTAGAATGAATAAAAAATCATTTCATAGGAATTATCATGGGTAAACCCTTAATTAAAATAGTGGATCATGATACTAAACATTACCCAATGCATTGGAGCGCTATCTGGGCACACCCTATATAATCATTTCAATATCATTATTAAGTGTTCCACATAGATCCTAAAACATGGATTCATTTAATATCATAATTTATTCTATAAACAAGGAATGAGGAAAAAATACATGTAATTACTCAGTCAATAATTACATGGGAATAAAGTTTAATAACCTTGACAGAGAAAAGGGTATTTTATTCACTACATGATGATTTTTTCATGGATAATCATTGTGCAATTTTGTCAGCATAACGACGTCCAATATAAATTCATAAAAATGGGTTGATGAGATAGAAAGGGAGATCTCATCATTTATACATGTAATAAACAGTAAGGGTATCATTTAACATAGTATCCCAACATAAGTTATAGAATTTATATTCATAATATAAAATAAATTCTTGAATGGAATTAAGAAGAGAGAAATCCCTTATGAAATTTCAGCATGGTAACAGGTGTACACGAGAGGGATTAATGGGAGATAAAAGGGGTATATCATAATTAAAATATAATTAAAGAATTATGTGGGAGGTGAAAAAACATACACCATATTTTTAAATTGAAATTAAAATGATGTGAAATATAAGGAAACTTGTAAAAAAATTGAGAAAGGAAGGAAAGTGAGGACCCTTTAGTTGTGTGTGTGACTTCAAAAGCATGAAGTGGGGATTATGGAGAGATTGGGTAAACATGGGAGGATTCTATAGAGGGTATTGAATATTAGGTACGTTCTCCATGTATTTTGAGTGCAGAGAAGTTGGAGCTTGGTTGGGTATATATAGGAAATGAGAGGGGAATTCTTTAATATTTCACAAACTTAGGTTTTGGAATCAATATAATTAAATATTCAAAAACAAAAAAATTCACATTGTACTTGACCATGATTTTTTCCAATTAAGTGTGGAAAAAAATATTTTATAAGGAAAAAAGATGAAGATATTAAAATATTTCCGTTCCTTTGTGGAGGTGAGTCACACTTTCAAGGAAATGATTTTAAAAACTTAAAATACTATATATGCCTTGGATGATTCACTAAGTCTTTATAAAATAAATAAAAAAATATAAAGAAATATTATTTTAATTGGAAAATATATATTGGTATGGTAATACCCACTATAGTATCTATTACTTTATTTTAGGGTCATTATGATGTCATAAAACACATATTTTATTTATACATTATTTAATTTTTACCCAAAAATTCGACTATCTTAAAAAATTATGAAAACATCACTTTTGGATAACATCAATGTCATGATTGAAAAAATAATATTCATTTTATCCAAATGATTTTCTAAATAGTTTAATTCTTTCACTTTTAAAATGAAAATCGATATTTATTGAAAATTCATGGGTTTTGACAAAAACAGTTTTCAAACCTTAATAAAAATTATATTTGACTTCATAAAAATTATATAATCATTTAATATTCCTAAAAGTAATACGAAAATAGTATTTTATTAAAATATTTACTATTTAATAATTTCATTAATTCCATAATATAAATTATCTAAATATACACTTCCTATTTTTTCATATAAAAAAATATAACTCGTATCAAACTGATTTCCTAATCATTTATAGATAAGGAATTTATATAATAACCATTTATAAGAATTTTTTTTATAGTATTATTAATAAAAACCTTATTTTTATATAATAATTTATATATTTCTCTAAAGTTCCATTTTAACCCAAATAATAAATCTATCAAATTCATCATTTTTTAAGAAAGACTATTCTTCTAATGGAATTGATGGAATAAGACTATTATTTATAAAAGGGATTACACAATAAGTAACTAATACCATACTGAATAATCTCTTATAACACCCACATAAGTCCTAAGGGTAAGGTGTGAGATAGTGAAAGACTCTTGGGGTGGCTCAGATAACATCACCTCGGTGGTAATATCTACTAACATGAACTAATCTCGTAGGTGATTCCGTTCAAGATTAACATGTTGAATATAGTATTGGGTTTGGTTAACAGTGAAGCCTGGTGATGATACCTCATTTAAGTGCTCTGAAAAATGCGCTTCGTATGGACCAAATCTGCCAGATAAGGTCATCCACTTATTTGTATTTGATGAAAGACTTTTAAAAAAAATTATATTTTATCAGTCCTTTGATCACTTTCCAATGGCTAAATTATCAATGGAAATGATAATTAATAGTCATTTAAACCAAATAATAATAAAAAAAGTGTTCATGTGTTTTATATACCCATAAGACACTAAATGAAATTGAATTTTATTCATAAAATATCTGGTCATTACAACATTATCCCGGTAATAAATTTCACCCTTGAAATTTCCTTTTCCAATAATAAAATAGATGAGGGTAAATCTGCCTCATCACTTCTTCTGGTTCCCACATTTCTTCTTCAAACTTGTGGGATTTCTGCAGCTCCATGATGAGTGGAATCACTATATTTCGTAGAAATGTTTCTCTACGATCTAAGATCTTAACTGGATTCTCTTCATAGGAGAGGTCATTCTCCAATGGTACCACCTCTTTATTGAGTACATGCAATGTATCAATTTTGTACTTCCACAAGAGTGATACATGGAATACATCATTCACTTGAGACAAGTTCGGTGGGAGTTCTAGTTGATATGCTAATTCTTCAATGTGATCAAAGATCTCACAATGGATGATTTACCTTGGAGTAAGCTTTATCTTCTTCCAAAATCTAATTACTCTCTTCCATAGTGATATGTGGAGGAATAACATGTCTCCAACATCAAACTCTAGGTATCTTAGATGATTTTCAACATAGATCTTTTGTCGACTCTGAGCAGTTTTAATGTGATACAGGATGGTCTTAAACTTACCCACCATTTCTCCAACCATTTGCGGACCAAAAATTTTCTCTCCCCAAATTCATCCAATCATGCTGGTGTTCTAAATCCATTCCAAAAAATGGATTCAAAGAGAGACATTTGGATGATTGAGTGGAAACTATTGTTGTAAGATAGATCCACCAAAGCAAGATGTTGGTCTCATCCACCTTTGAAGTCCATTGAGAATGATCTAAACCTGTCCTATAGTGTTTGGATAGTCTATTCAGATTTTCCATCAGTTGGAGGATGATAGGCCGTGCTAAAGTTCAACTCAGTATTTAGAGCGTATTGGAGACTCTTACAGAACATATAGGTGAATCCTGGATCTTGATCGGATACCATCGATAGTGGTACACCATTCATCTTTACCACATCTCTGATATATCCATGTCAATTGATCTAATAATAAATCCTCTTGAATTGTAATGAAGTGTGCAGTCTTTGTAAGAATATCCAAAAAAACCCAAATAGCATTGTTTCCTTGGAATGTGTTTAGAAGTCTCTTGAAAAAGTCTATGGTGATGTTTTTCATGTTTCCATTTTAGTATGAGTAATGGTTGCATCATCCCCTGATACATCTGCCTCTCATCCTTCACTTACTGACATACCGAACACTTTGATGTATACTTACCTATATCCTTCTTCATGTTATCCGACCAATAATGCTCTTAGAGATCTTGATAAATATTTTTGTTTCATAGGTGAATAGAAAAATTCAAACTATGTACATCACCCAAAAGTTCTTTCTTTAACTCTAGATTTGATGGAACACATAGTCTTGACCCAAATCTCACAATTACTTCTTTATTAAAATTTAAATCCAAGGATTTACATTTTTTGATAGCTTCCACTTTCTTCAGAATTCCCACATCATCTTTTTGATCATACTTTATCCTTTAAAAAATATACGGTTGAGCAGTCATTTGTGAAAGGATTGATGATGTTCCATTCTTTATGATTCCCTTATCCATATACACCAAAACTAAGAATAGTGGATCATTTTAAATTCTTATCAATGATATAATATATTGGTCCATTCTACTTAGAGAATATTCCACCTTGTTCTCTTTTCTAGGGCGGTAATGGATTGATCAGTCATAATCATGGATTATCTCTGACAAATTCCATAAAAGGGAGACTTATAATATTGTCAGGATGAACATTCCCACAAACATCAACATGTGATATAACACTTATAGATGTTTTCCCTAATGATATAATATCATTTTAGTGGGGACTCAATATTCTTATAAAACATAAAGATATACTAATAGGACATGAATTTAAATACATTATGACATACACTACTTTGATGTAGTGGTTACACGTAATTCATTTATCATTATCCATTTTAGCATTGGACTTTCCATGGTCCCTTAATAATCGTTCATACTATGATTAGGAATTTACCAAAGAATATCCCTCAAGAGTGTTGAACCAACATGGGACCAAGTGATACTGTCGTGCACCAGTTCCCATTTTAGTCTATCGTTAAGCGGTGTTTTAATGTTTTACTCCTAGGTACATATGTGCCAGAGCTACCTCAACTTGTTTGTATCTAGAAAGGGATGTATTTTCATGAAAAAATATTTACTCTATAATCACCAACATTTATGGATTATTTTATGAAATTAAGTCTTATCCCTAAGGCTTTCACTAAAGTTTTATAACCCTAATACCAAAAATAACTAAACATATCCTTTGATACCAACTATAACAATCCTTCCTTTAGTACACACTTAAACATGACTTATTACACACTTAAACACGATTTATTAATTAAACTTTAACTTAAGAAAAATATGAGGATCTGGAGGTCTAGTATCTTACGAAATTAGGAACATTACATAACATCTTAAAACATGAAGTAAAACCTCTTTATTTCGAACTTCTTTGACATTACCAACTCATTACTTTGTACATAACACTACAAGGGATAACCTGATGACATACATAAGAAAGGGGTGAGATATAAAGCCCAGTAAGGTTTTAAAAAAGGAATGACATGAGGAATACAATAAATTTTATGAAATATTCATATCAATGGAGATAATAGAAACAATAAAATAAATTCATGACATAACATGATTATCATAACATGGAAATGTGGAAACAACATACAACATGATATTAGTATCAGCCAAGGCACATTGCATATGGATTTTAATGAGTAAAACCTCATTTTACATGAATTAGAATGAGTAAATACACATTTCAAATGTCATATCATAATACTAAACATTACTCAATGCATTGGAATGTTATCAGGGTGCACCCTTCATAATCATTTCAATCTCATGCTTAAGTGTGCCACATAGATCATACAACATGGATTCATTAAATATCATAATTTATTCCATGAATAAGGAATGTAGAATACATAAATGTAATTAATCAATAAATAAGTACATGGGAATAATGGTGAATAACCTTGATAGATAAAATGTTATTGTATTCACTACACGATGATTTGTACCTAGAAAATCGTGGTTCAATTTCAGTAACATAACGACATCCAACAGAAATTATTAAAAATGGGATGATGAGATATAAAAGGGCCTCTCATAATTTATACATGGAATGGAAAGTAAGGGTATCATGGAACATAATATCCCAACATATTAAATGGACTTTAAATGCATAATATAAAATAAATTCTTGAATGGAATTGAGAAGAGAGAAATCCCTTACAGAATTTTGGCATGGTAACAGGTGTACAGAAGAGGGATTAATGAGAGATAAAAGGGGTATATCATCATTAAAAAAATATAAGGGCAGTAAGGGGGAGGTTTAAAAATATACTCCATAATTTTTATTTGAAAATAAAGGGATGTAACAATATAAGGAAACTGGGAAAAAAATTGAGAAAGGAAGGAAAGTGAGGACCCCTTAATTGAATGTGTTACTTGAAAAACATGAATATGGGCTTATTGAGAGCTTGGGGTACCCTGGGAGGATTATAGAGATGTAAGAGAAGCGTAGGGACGTGATATATGTATTTTTAGTGAAAATAAGTGGGATATTTCATGGGTTTATATAGGAAACGAGAGTTGAAATTTTTAATATTTCACATACTTAGGTTTTGGAATCTATATAATTAAATATTCAAAACCACAAAACATACAATGGTTTTTACCCATATTTTTTTCAAAAGAGGAGTGAAAAAAGTTATTTTATAAGTAAATAGTCCAATTATATTAAAATATTTCTCTTTCTTATGCATAGATGAGTCAGACTTTCAAGGAAATGATTTTAAAATCTTAAAATATTGTACATGTCTGGGAGGATTCACGAAGGATTTATAACATAAATCAAATAAATATAATATCACATTATTTAAATGGGAAAACATATATTGGGATGATAATACCCACTATATTATTTATTATATCATTTTGGGGTCATTATGATGTCATAAAACACATATTTTATTTATACAGTATTTAATTTTCACCCAAATATTTGTCTGTCTTAGAAAAATAAGAAAAATTCACCAATGTGTAATTTAGACATCCTGATTCCAAAATTAATAATCATATTATCTAAATAATTTTCTATGTATGTGAATTTTCAATTATAAAATGAAAACTGACATTTATTGAAAATTCATGGGTTCTGATAAAAACATTTTTAAAACCTTAATAAAAATTTCATTTGACTTCATAAAATTTATATACTCAATTATTATTCACAAAAGTAATTTGATAATATTTTTTTCAAATATTAATTATTTATAAAATTAATTATTTCCTTAAATTAAATACTTTAAAAATAAACATTTTTTTTATCGCATAAAAATTATATATAACTCTTTTCAAACTGACTACCAAATCAGTTACAGATAAAGAATTTATATAATCATCATTTAGAAGAATTTTATAATAGTATTATTAATAAAAAACTTATTTTAATATTATTATGTATGTATTTATTAAAATTAAAATTTTACACAAATAATCAATTTATTAAATTATTCATTTTTTAAGAAAGACTATTCGAATAAAGGATTTGATTGAATAATAATTTTTTTAATAAAAATGGATTAAAAAATAATTAAATAAAAACATATTACAGAACTCTTTATAACACCCTAATAAGACCTTAGGGTAAGGTGTGCAGTAGTGATAGAATCTTGGGGTAGCTCGGATCACATCTCTTGGGTGGTAATCTTTATTATCATGAACTTCTCTCGTAGGTAATTATGTTCAAGATTAATGTGTTGAAGCTCACCTTGGGCTAGATCAAGAGTGAATTATAGTGATGTTACCTTCTTTCCAAGCTTCGACAAAATCTCTTTGTACGACCTGAGTCTACTAGATAAGGGCATCCTCTCCGTTGTCTGCATCGAACTGATTTTTTTAAAAAACCTTATATCTATATCAACCATTTAATCACTATTCAATAGAAATATTATGAATGGTAATGATACTTAATAATAATTTAAACCCAATAATAATAATAATAAGAGTTCATGTGTTTTCTATATCCATAATACATTAAAATAAAGGGAATTTTATTCATAAATGATTGGGTCATAATAATATTACTGCACCATAGTACCTTATCGAGATGATGAGACTATTGCAATATGAATAGAAAAAAAGAAAAAGAAAAACATCTATAGGTGTCCTGAGCAATCATTTGAACCACATATATTTTAGACCTCTATACAAACCCACTTTGAATACCCTACCATGCCATAATGAAAGAAGATAAATGGTCATTTTCTATACATTGTAGAGGGTATGGATGATTATTTCTATAGAGATCTAACAAAAGACTCATCACACATCTTATTTCCATTTGTCATACTAATAGAACTAACATAAGGAGTTGGAGGAACTCTCGTAACCCTAATATACCATCAATGTCAAGATCATACATTAAATATCTATCTATCACACAAATATTATAGGTAATATTTTGTTTGGAAAAATGATATCAAATATTAGAATAAAGAACGATTTTGAAACATTGATCATTCTATTTATCATTAGATACCTCTCTAGGATAAAACCAAAAAACTTCAGTAATATGGTTTGAAAATAGATTCATGGTTCTATAGTATTGTTAAAAGAAATAAAATTACATGTAATTCTCTATGAACATCGATTATAGATAAAAATTATCTTTTAAAAGATATCTGAAGTCTTTCTTCTCTAAGAATTTATGTTTCATCATCATAACCATCAAATCCCACCTCTTCTTGTTGGGCACTTCAAGATTTAAGGTATCACACTTATCCTTTATTCCATATGGTATTTACAAGAACTAAAAAACAAACTAAATATTTTTCATACAATCTTATACCCCCTGAGGATCATATGATCCATAGAAAGAGGGTGCTTTATGGTAATCAAACTCCTAAGCTTGATCTCTAGTTTTTCCCCTCTCATGTACAAGTACTAGATCCGGAATAAGAATGGGTCTGGCTACCTATCCATGATATTTGACTGCACACACCGCTATCTCAATTAGGTTCTGATCGACTTGAGGGTTCACATGTTGTGGTTCATTTGTAGCTATATCAAATGTATATTAAAATTTATTCTTGGGGGAATGGTGCTAAAAATCATCAATATGAAATATAAGAACACCAATAAAGATACTTAGTCCATCAACTCAACCAAGCGGTGAAAGAATATCAGTTTCCATGGATAAAATACAATTTTGTGGTATTTTAAAATAAATATATAATGTTTTAAAAAATTACAAGAATATGATCAATTTATTTTAAAAATGAAATTTTCCTTAACACCTATGGTGACTCAAGGACCGCTATAATGAAAGAAATTCAGAAACTCATTTGTAAACAACCCTCACTGTAGTAGTCCATGTAATGATAGAATAATTTGTTTTTATATTTTTTATTATTTATGAACTTGATATTAATTTTAAATTAAAAGAGATTTTATTTCTAATAGCGCACACAACACGTAATAATGAGTTTCATCGAAAATATTGAATTTTACACCAGACAATATTATATTGAATAATAATATAATAATAATATTATTATTTAATACGGAACATTTACTACCTTTTAGTGGAACATGTGTTTTAAATATAATTTTGAAAATTTTGAAAATTTTATATGATAAAATAAACTTTATTTTTAAAAGATAAATATAATTATTTACTTTTTGTGAATTTTTATTCTCTGAGAAGTATGATTTTTTAATGAAATTGAAAAATACTGATTTTGATTTGAAAACAAGATTTTTTAATAATTTATTAATGTGGTTAAATTAAATTTTGAATTGGTTTAAAAAAAATTAGTTATTTTATACATAAATCAATACAATGTATTACATTTGAGTCAATTTCTCATTGAAATTGTATATAAAAACATGTCAATATTTTGAAATTTTCTCTTAAAAAACACGTTGTCTCATCACATATGCAAGATTAATTTTAATCAATTGTTTCCACTTATATGATTATAATTTGGAATAATGGATTCTATATTTGTGATATGAATAATTTATAAGAAGGTAAAATTAGTTTTTAATGAAGTTATGTGAAGGAAATCAAAATCAATTACAACGATTAAGGTAAAAATGTGTTTACTTGGTGGTTAGAAATTATCTTAAGATCCCAAATGACCTATAAAATTATTAAAAAAGAAATTTTATAGAAATATTTTGACGATATACAATATTTTATATGATTTATATCATTATTTATTGGAAAAATATAAAGAGGAACCTCTAAATAGTGGTTACCATTTTATATTTTCAAGAATGCTACTCCTCTTCCACTATGAAAATAAATTCACTGTCCCCACATATTAACACATCTAAATTCCATTGTAGCATCCAAAACCTGAACAAATAAGCCCCCATCATCCCTACACTCAACCTAGAGGCATCAATTTGGTTATAAATCCATCCAAGGAATCCCTTTTGTGTAAACCAAAAAGAGTTAGCTAAGAACGAGGTAATGTTCTTCAACATGCATTTAATTTATTTATTTATCCTCCAATTAATTTATTCTTTTTTACCTGAAAATATAATATAATCAGAAAACTAAATATACTGATATGTTTTTATTATAATTTTTTGACAAATACCTATACCCACTTCCATCAAATGGTAAACAAACTCACTGTTAATGTGTATAACGGACTATTGCCTCATGAAAGGACGTCGTTCTTTTTTTTGCTTTATCACCTATCATGGTTGGGAAATATGATGTGAATAATATTTTTATATGATAAATATTTTATTTATGTTTTCTTTATACTTCTATAATTTCTATATAACAAATACCATCATGCCTTCAATTTTGTGGAAATACGATAACATCATTTGTGCATGTGTGGACTACCACCTCCTTAAAGTGATGTGTTACGTTAAAAAATTACATGGAACATATTAAGGATTATTTTAATAATAACATGTGATTTAAAAGAAATATATATGATATTTGTGACATAATTAATTTTCTAAAAATATAATATTTAATTTTATTTATTATTTTTTTACACATAGAAAAAGTTATAACGTCATTCGTGGTTGTGTAGACTACCACCTCCTTGAAGCGATGTGAATCATTTTACATCAAAATAATTATATTTATAAGTATATATGGTCAAATAATTTGGTATTTATGATATAAATAGATTAATGGAATGATGATTATTACTTAACTTCTTTATATAGTGATCATTGAAAATGGGAACATTATTCATGCCATTTCCATGATTGAAACATTGGTTCATTTTTCATAACCATATTTCATGATTGATTTTAAGATTATAATTTGATTTATAAATATTATAATTATTTCATGATTATTATTCTAGATATGTTTCTATTATTACATCCTTGACCATAGTCAACCAATCTTAGTTTCTTTTGACACATAAACCAAATATGGTCAAAAACCCAACATAAACATAAATGATTATATAGTTGTATAAAATATTATAATAAGTGAAATAATAGTAATAATACACTTGAAAAAGGATCTTGATAAACTAGATAATTAACATAAATTTATTATTCAGGAAGATAAAGACCCACATGACTAGTTATAATCATGGTAAAAAATTTAATTCTAATCTCATTTCTATGAGGCATATCTTAATGTTATACACCAACCTTATTTTATTAGGTACATATATAGACCCTTTTGAAATATCATATCTTAATTTTATTTATTTTCATGTTTTTTAATTTTTTGTTAAATTTTATTCTTTTATGGGGATTATGATTTAAATGTACAAAGTGGTATCAGATGCTTGGAATGTTTAATGATATAAACCTTTCCTTCATTCAAAATTTTTTGATATTATTTTACAATTTTTTTATGGATATAAAAGGATTATGATGGAAATTTTATCTCTATTTTTTTTTGTATTTTGATATCATTACAGCCCTTCATGTTTTTAAAATGAAAAATAAATACCTATTTCCCTTTTTATGGATATTTTATTTATTGAAAATGGTTTTTGAAATTATATTGATTATTTCAATATCTTTAAATGATATATTTTGAATGATAAATGTTTAAAATTTCAATATTTTATGTTTTATAACTATTTAATGGTACTAGAACATTTTATGAGAGGTTAAATGATAAACCAATAAAGGGTGGTTCCATGATTAACCAATCATGGGTGGGTCTGTGATATCCCTCCAAAGAATAGGATATAAAAGTCATCCATATGGCTATTTTATTTATAATAGTGACATGTATGGAAGTCTACACATAGTAATTCCATTTATTAGAGTGACAAGTATAATGATGTCCCAATATTCCAATATGTTTTATCTATGATTGTTATGGGTTTTATGGTAATCATTTGATTGAAAAAAGGGGTAATAAATGCAGTTATTTTAAAAGGAATGTAATTACTACTTATTAAGGTGGGAAATTATTAATTCATGATAAATATTTCTTAAGATTCCATGTTTTCATAGGACCAATGGTTTTCCTTTTTTTGTATACTGTACTGATATTTTTTTGATCATCTCAAAATTTTAAAAAAATTTCATAGGAATTAAGGATGTGTAATGGAATTTAATGTGTGAAGTTCAGAGTTTTGGATATTTTCCACGAAATAAAACATGATTTATTTAAAAATTTATTTATTATATAAGAATGGATACTAATTGGAAGTGTCCACATTACATTTTTATGTTTTTTTATGTATAAGTTATCGACTAATTATCTAAAACTCTAAATATAAAAAGATACACAATGTGAATGAAAGTTAATTCTTTACTAAAACTCAAGATTATGTAATTATTAATGCCAGGTTTTTATAGTTGGTATGAAAGGAAAGGTTTAGATATCTTTAGAGTTGAGGTTAATATTAGTAACATGCCTTTGAAATATTTCACTTTTAAGTTAATGTGAATTGATATACCATTTTAATAATAGAATATTTCATTATCTAATGTATGTTTGTTCATAATGGTTTTCTACAAAGGAAATAATAAAACTATAGTGGGAAGGAACCAAATGGAAAATATCCTTCCAAATCATCATCTAGGGACAGTTTGAATTGGAAGTGAGTAGTTTTTTGTAGTGATGTCTCTGTTAACACATGATATAAATGGTGGTGGTGTCTATGTAGGAGATAAGAACGATCTACCATAGAATAATATAATGATAGTGGATAATTTTATGTGACAAACTCAATAATTTTGAGGATCATCTGAACCTATGCTAGTAGAAGGATGGGTTAAATCCAAAGAAAATATATGTGATGTTAGGGGTTTCTGGGATCCCCAAAATGAAACTCTTACAAATTTTTTTGAAGGTGAAGCAAACCAATGGTGGTAAATGGTTAATAATATCAGAGAAAGTGAAGAGGATAATTTCTCGGAATGGGATTAATTTAAGAATATTTTCGTTGATAAATATTTTTCTATAGTTTTTCGACTTAGGATGGAAAAAAATTCATGTAATTGAAAAAAAGGATAATGATTCATTGGCTACATATGATGAAAACACCACTCGATTAATGAGGAACATCCCAAATTTTATCTAATATATTGATAGTAAGATAAATTAGTTTTACTTAGGATTGAGTCTAAGATATCATAGTTCATTGATTCTCTTGATTTAAATATATATGAAAAACGTTTTTGATGTAATGAGTTAGTATAAATATAGTTTGATGATAATCATGTGTCCCATGAAAATAAGATAAAGAAGAGGTCTATTTGGAATGGAATGGGAGGTAATTCATCCCATAAGTTTGGAGGAAAGAAAAATAAATTCTCATATTATGATAAATATGGTAAAAAGCATCCTATAGAATGTCTTTAAAAGTCTTGTAAATTTCTTCCAATGTCGTATGTTTTTCTATATTTCTCATGATTGAAAGGAAGATGATAAGACAAGTAATTAGAAGATAGAGATAATAAGCTTTAATTTCATTGAGTTAGGAAATTCTGCCAATGTGTTTCCAAAGATTATTTCCAGGGGTCAAAACCATCTTGATCGAAAGAAAAACAATGTGGAAAAATCATTTTCTACTATAGAGTTTGATGTTGGGACATCAAATTAATTGGAGACATGTGTGTTACTTGTTTATTATAATTATTCAAATACTATATTTGACTCTATATATTCTAATTCATTAATTTATGAGAAATTTTCATGTAAATTAGGAATATGTTCTCTTTAAGAAATATAAATTTTAGTAAAAACTCTAAGTGGAGTTATTAAAGAAACTATGATTTGTAGTAATTATTATACTATAATTAGTGGGATGGAATTTCCTAAAAATATCATTGAACAACACATATTAGAGTTTGATAAAAATATGGGTATGGATTGGATTTTAGATATTCATAGAAAAATAGATTTCATATCCATTAAATTTTTATTCAATGAATTTATACCTATGATAACATACCACGAAGACGAAAAATTAATGAAATATCGCAGTGAATTTTTTCTAGCTCATGTTGTTGAAAAGAAAGAAATAGTTTTGATAAGTGACATCCATGTAGTGAATGAATTTACATATTTTTTCTTGATGAATTGGACAATTTTTTCCTGAATTGGAATTTTATTTACTGCTGATTTAATACCTAATGAAACCCCATTTTTAAAGCCCCTTATCTAATGGATCAATTATAACTTGTGGAATAAAAAAACTGTTTGTAAGTATTTCTCCATAAAGGTTTCATTCGACCTAGTACTTCACCTTGGGGTGATCCAATTTTATTTTTGAAAATGAAAGATATTTATTGGAGACATTGAACTGATTATAGATCCTTGAAAAAAATATCTATTAAGAACAAGTACACTTTTTCACATATTGATTATTTTTTTGACCAGCTCCGTGGATCTCAATGTTTTCAAAATATTGATTGGAGGACTAGGTACAATCAAATGAAGGTGATGGAGGTTGAAACTCCGAAGATAGAATTTCTGACGAGATATGGGAATTATGAGTTTTTAGTTATTTAATTTTGGATATCTAATTAAATTTCAATATTTATGAATCATAAAAATATATTTTTCAATCAATTTTTGTATTGTTCTATTGTTGCGTGTATAGATGATATTTTTTCATATTCTTAAATTCATAAGGAACACAAAAGACACATAATTATTGTTTTTAAAACAATAAAATAAAAGAAACTACATACAATGCTTAGTAATATTGAATTTTGGTTGAAATAAATTTCATTACTTAAACATATTTTTATTAAAGATGACATAAATCTGACCCTTCTAAAACAAATGTTATTGAAGAGTGTCCAAGACCTACCAGTTTCTATAATATTTGTAGTTTTCTTGGATTAGTGGGTTATTACTTAAGGTTTTTTTGAAAACATTTCTTTATTATCTAGACCATGATCTAAGTTAACACTAAAGGACGTTAGGTTTATCTGGACTAGAGAGTGTGGTGACTATTTTCAAGAACTAAAATGAAGATTGGTCAGTGCTGCAGTTTTTTCCCAACATTCCAAAAATGGTGAATTCGTCATCTACAATGATAATTCATTAAAAGGGTATGATTTTTTACTAATGTATAATGATAGGGTAATTTATTATGATTTACTTTAGTTGAAAACTCATGAGTTAAATTACTAAACACATGGTTAGGAACTAGCTGACGTGGTTCCTTCATTAAATATTTAGAGCCATCGTTTGTATGAAGTGAAGTGTGAAATATAAAATTTTCTCAAAATATTGATGTATATATTAACATAGAAAGAGTTAAACACGATACAAAATAAAATTGGAAATAATAATGGATTACGATTTCATGATTCAATACCATCTTTGAAGAGAAAACATGGTGGGAAATTATTTGAGTTTGAAATATAATTCTACATTAATCATGATATATTTGAAATGTGACCCTTTGGTTAATTAATTGATGATTTTTTTCTTAAATATTTGGATGTAGGGACATCCTCTATTTTGATTCTGGATTCAACGCATTTGAATTTTTTATAAAGAAATAATAGAGTGTAGAAGGTGGATCAATATTTACAAGAAACTGTAGAATACATTAAGAAGGGTAAGTTTCTAGATGTTAATATTGATTAGGAAAGTTTTATATGATTTGGAAAATGATTGTGTGTGATTTTGATTCCCATTTGAGGAATCAAATTTTGAATGAATCTCATAGTTCTTCATTTTTCATTCATCTAGGTAGTACTAAGATGTATAGATACCTTCAAGAGTATTACTAGTAGGATGATATGAAAATAGATATTAATGACTTTACCATAATTCTTTTCTGTTGTTATCAAGTTAAGGTAGAGTTATTGTAACTAAAGGGAATGCTTCAACATTTTACAGTGCCAGAATGGAAATGGGATAATATATCAATTGATTTTGTGGTCGTATTTCCAAATACATTTCAAGGTAATAATGCGATTTTGGATTATTTTTGATCGATTAAATAAATATTTAAATTTAAATCACATTCGAGATATAATGTATCTATATCAAATTTCTAGACTATATTTAAAGACTATTTTCAGGACATATGGGGTTTTCTCTCCATTTTATCAGATTGGGATCCCTAGTTCACATCAAATTTTTAGAAAGGAATTAAGAAGTCTTTGGGAACTGAATTAAATTTCAGTATGGATTTTGAACCTCAATACAATGGAAATTCTGATAAGATGGTTGAGACTTTAGAACATATGATTCATTATTTCTCAATCTATTACCAGGGATGTTGGGATCTACATTGGTTTTATTACAATAATAGTTTTTATGCTATTATAAAGTGGAACCCTTCATGACATTATATGGATAATGATGTTGAACACCATCTTTTTGGGATGATGTAGGAGAGAGGATATTGATGGGACCTGAGTTGGTAGAGGACATAGAAGATAAATTTTATTTTATTCATTGTTACATGTGGAAAACTAAGATAAGGTAGAAAAGTTATGCAAATAATTTAAGGAAATATATTTCTTTTGATGTAGGTGGTCACGTCTTTCTAAAATCTTCTAAATAGAAAAGCATAATGAGTTTTGTTAAGAAGGGGAAACTGAGTCCATGGTTCATTAGAACATATGAAATCCTTGAGAAAGTTGGATCAGTTTACTTATAAATGGATTTACATATGATTTTATTCTAGGTACAAAACATATATTATGTTTCAATGTTAAGGAATTATGTACCATATTCGTCTCTTGTTTTGATCCCTGAATTAGTTCAGATGAAAGAGAACCTTTCTTATGAGGAATAACTAGTTTAGATTCTTAACCATAGAGTTATAGTGTTCTTTAATAAGGTAATTCACTAGATTAAGGTTTTTTTAAAAAACCATATGGTTGAAGAGGAAACATGGGAATCTGAAAATTCTATGAGGTAAAATTATCCACACTTTTTTGATAGGTGAATAAAAGTGGGATGACACAATTTACAAAAGGGAGAAGAATTTAATATTCAAGGTAATGATAAAATTAGTCTCTTTTATATTTATTAATATTTTTGAATTAAAAAGTAATTTTAAATTTATAGTGAAAGTATGTATAATATCATACATGACATGAAAAATGAGTTTTTTCAAATATTTTTCTTTACATACTAGAGTTAGCTACACTGAATAAAAATATACTATTAATATTATTATTTAACATGTGTGTTTTATTACTTATTAATGGTGTACCAGATTTCAATCTAAGATTTAATTTTTATTAACTTTTATATGACAAAAAACATCATTATTTAATGAACAATATCCAAATTTACTTTGGGTGAATTTTTGGTATTTTTTTGAGAAGTTTGATTATTTAATGAATAGTAAAAAATATTTATTTTTTATTGAAAACTACAACATTTTTATAATTTATTTATAAAGTTAAATTATGGTTTTAATTTATTCTATATTATAATTAGTTAAATTTTACATTAATAAATCCAATTTTGGTCCTTTTAATCAATTTCACATTGAAATTGGATAATAGAACTTGTCATACTTTTGAACCATTCTCTTTAAAAACCCACCATCTAATCCCATCTGCAAGATTAATTTTAAATTAATTTCTATAATTTATGTGATGGGAATTTTAAAAAATGTGTTCAATATTTTTAATCAGAACAATTTATAATTTCTAATTATTTCAATTTTTTTAAAAAATATTAGTTAATATAATTAAAATTAGTTATGGTGACTAAGTTAAAAATATGTTTAGTTAGTGATTAAACATTAATATTAAGAGTCCAATTGACCTAGAAATATTCCCAAAACCCATTTTATTAACATAATTCGACCATTTACGCTGTTTTAACTAATTGGGGTCATTATTGGATGAAAATTATGTAAGGGAGACCTCTCAAGAGTGTATACCTTTTTATATTTACAGGAATGCCACTCCTCCTCCACTATAAAAAAACATTCACCATCCCCACCTCTTCAAACTAGTAAATAAATTTTTGTCCAAAGAAACATGGACATATAAGATCCTAACATCCCAAGACTCAACCTAGAAGCATCAATTTGTCCATAAAATGAACCATGTACGCCGTTTTTTGTAAACCCAAATTAGTTACCAGAAAAAGTGGCAACATTCTTCAATGGTCATTTCTGTTTTATTTCTTTCTCTGCCCATTCAATTATCTCTATTACATGACTATATAATATAAAAATTATCCTAAATATACTAATATATTTTTTATTCTATGGTTTTTACATACAGATACACACACTTTCATCAAATGTGTAATGAACTTGTACTTCGTTTGCAGAGTGGACTACCACCTCACAAAACGATGTTGCTAGTTTCTCTTTTAACACATCACATGGTTGGTAATTATGATGATCAAAAAAAATTTATATCATACATATGTTATTTATTTTGTATTAATAATTATGTAATTGTTATGTAACACATACATTCATGCTTTTCATTTTGTGGAAATACAATAACATCGTTTGTGGACGTGTGGACTTCCGCCTCCTCAAAGAGACATGATACATGCAGACATTACATGGAATGTATTAATAATGGATTTAATAAACATACGAGATATAAATTAAACTTATATAATATTAATCACATAATTTAATTTCTTTTAATATAATCTAACATTTCCGTTAATATATTTTCACACACTGAAAAAGTGATCACGTTGCTTATGGATGTGTGGACTACCACCTCCTCAAAGTGATGTGATACATTTTAAATCAAAAGAATGTATGTATAAGTATATATGATTAAATAATATGGTATTTATTATATAATTATCATCCTTTAAATCGTAATGTTACTTACCTTATTTTCATATTGAACACTAAAAAATGGGAACGTTACTCTTGCGTACGGAGAACCTTCCATCTCAATGATTGAAATATTGGTTCATTTTTCACATACATATTTCATGATTGGTTTTGAAATTATTATATATGTATAAATATTTTAATTATATAATTACTTCAATGACCATTGTCAACCAGCCTTAGTAGTTTTTGACACATAAATCCAATATGGAAAAAACAAATGACATAAACTAAATTAATCAAGAAGTTATATAAAACATTGTAATAAGTGAAATAATAGTACTAATATAAAACAAAATTGTTCCTAAGAAAGTATATAATAATAATAATATTATTATTTTGGAAGATAAATACAAACATGACATGTCAAACTCAAGGTAAGGGATTTAGTCTCAATCTCGGTTCATTGAGGCATATCTAGATGTTATACACCCGAAATATTTTATGAGGTGTAAATACATCACCTCTTGACATATCATATCTTGAATTTATTTATTCTCTTTTTATTTAATGTTTTTTAAATATTATTATTTAATGGTACTTATGATTTAAATGTTCTAAGTGGTATGGGACGCTTTGAATTTTCAAATATTTAATCATTTCCTCAAATTAATATTATTGATATTATTTCGACACTTTTATTTTAATGGATTTAAAAGGATTATAAATGAAATTTTATGTCTATTTTAGTATTTTTTATACCTCTACAATCCTTCATGTTTTTTAAAAGAAAAATAAACCCATATTTCCCTTTTTATAGGTATTTTGTTTTTGAAAATGGGGTTTTGAAATGGATTTTCTATTTTAATAACATTGAATGTTTTATTGTGATTGAAAACGAAATTTCATGAGTGAAATGTTTAATATTGAAATATTTTACATGTTTTTACTATGTAATGGTATTTGGACATTTAATGAGTGGTTACATGATAAACCAATGACGGGTGGTTCTGTAATAAACCAATGAAGGGTGGGTCTGTGATATCCCTCCATTACATTAGGTATGGAAGTATTCCATATTGATATTCCATTTTTAATAGTGATATGTATGGATGTTAACCAAATAGTCATTCCATTTACAATAGTGAAAAGTAAAAATATGTCCCAATATTCTAATATGTTTTTTTATCTTTGTTATGGGTTATATGGTAATAGTGTGGTTACAAACATTAGTAATAAATGTGATTATTTTAAAAGGAAAGTTTTTAATAATTATTAAGGTTGAGAAGTATTAGTTTATGATAATGTTTTTGTGGTTTTCTGGTTTTCATAGGACTAATGGTTTTTCTTCTTTGTATATCCCTTAATAAGATATTTTTTTCTCACCCCACATTTTTAAATGTTTTTATAGGATTTAAAGACGGGTAAGGGAAAAGAAGAATTCATGTTGAAATTCATGGATATTTTACAAGACATAATTTTTTCTGTATTTTAAATGTTTTATATTATGGAAAAAAATGGATAGTAATCAGAAGTGTCCACTTTTTGTTTTTATGGTTTTTTATGTATGAGTTATGGCATAATTCTCTAAAAATATAAAACTAAAAATATCCTCAATGTGTAAGAATGTAATTTCCTAAAAAAAACTCAAGATTATGTAATGTTTAAGGCCAGGTCCTTATATTCAAATCCTGATAATCCTACCTCTTTTCTAACAGGACATCTAAGACAGCATACCAACATCCAGAAAATAAATTCAAGCTCCTTTAATTCCATTTTTCAATCAACCAACCTAAATTCCCTGGTGCGCTAATATCTGATCCGACACTTTCATAGCCTTAAGGTTCCTCCCAATCCCCACATGTTGCTGAATAGTTTTAGAGAATCAAAAAATGGGTAGATACAATGATTTCACTCTAAGATTAAACAATCATTATAGAGTAATAGAAGATAAAAATAGTAAATAATCTACTTTAAAAACTCTCTAAAAGGAGAAATTTATAATAGAGGACAGATAATGATCAAATGACTCGTCATATAGATAAAAGACACATTATCGATCAAGAAGAAAAACTAATAATCTTCATGTAATATGTGAAAAATAGCTCCACCGGTCACCACCATCACTATTGGTTTTGTGAATCAAGTACATATGCCACCTCGAAGTGGAACATCCCCTTTCCTTGGACATGGAATAAAAAATGTACAAATTCACAAACAAAAATGTGGTGTGAGAAAAATAACCCACTTCGATATCAACAAATCCTCTATAAGAAATTCTATAATATATAATCTATTTATGCATTAATTTAAATAAAAATTCATGTAAAAATATTTCCATATTTTCAATTAAACATGATACAAAATTATTAATATGGAAAATATATAAATAAGTATTAATTTAAAATTTTAATAAAATAGAAGGGAGTAAATGAAAATAGTTTAAAAAATAATGACTTGTAATAATAAAATCAAAATTAAGGATCATGATCACATGTACTAAGGCTTTATAGTACCTATAATTAGGATACAACACTACTCATTCAAATTAAAATTCTTCAATGTGTGAACACCTCTATAATACTTAGGCCAAAGGAATCAAATCAGTAAACACATAATAGGGAAAAAAATCCTACTAAACATTTTTTATCTAGAGTTTTCATCATCAGTCCATTATAAAGGAGTCAAAGTCCAAGTGTACCTGTAATAATAAAACAATAACTACATAGGCTCACATTTTATTTAAATAAATCAATAAAAAACATGGGAAAATAATTATTTTTAATTAATTTAATTATTCATAATTTAAATAACTGATTTTAGGTTTCAACATTCCATATCTTTTTGAAAACCAAATCACAGGTTTTTAGAAAGTTCATGAAATTAAAACCCATATTTAATAAAATCCGCTTTCTCAAGAATCATTATCAATTAATTTCTTAGAATTAATTTTCATTGAAAGAAAAATTTTCTAAAAAACTATCCAATACTTTCAAATCCTATTAAAATGGTTTTATTTAAAAATTCCATGAATTTTGAAAATCAAATTTTAAATCTACTCAATTTATGAGAATAAATTGAAAATACATGTAAAATAATGAAATAAATCAATGTTTAAGTGTATAGAGAATCCATATAGAACCACCTAAAATTAATCACATGGACATGGAATCTCCCAAAGTGGGAACCACCTATATAGAGTAGAAGGCAGGGAAGATCAAATTTTATTTTCTAGGATTAAAATCAATAAAATAATAGTTTATTTACATAAAAAAATGAGGATATAATACTCTCAAAAAATAAGATAAGTGAAAGAAGGGGGATTTATAACCAAGGAGACTACAGTTATATGATAAAGATTAATCACAAGTTATGGAAATTCGGTCCAAGGGGATCCAGATTAGAGTAGCCAAAGTATTATATAGAGAGCATAAAAATCTAAAGGGTGAGGATAGATTTGATTAATAGTATATTATAATTTCTAAATTAGAAGGGGTTGGGATTTTAATTACATTTTCATAGAATTAAACACCTATTCACATACTTTCCAGGGTTAGGCCTCTTAATTAGTTCAAATCGTGCACCTAAAAGTGTGACCATACCAGGCTTCTAGAATGAGTTGCATGATTTGGCTGCATGTTTCAAAAACTATGTGCCAATAAATAAATTACAACTATCCCCATCACCATGGTTTTTGAGTTAGAGATTTGGGATCATTTTGAATTAACATGATCCCCATCCCGAACCTCACAACGAGGATGATTATTTGCTATGATAAACCACATGGTCTTCCCTAATCATATACCAACCATGTATAACCACATAAACTTGAAAATGTTTCCAAAATTCTCAAAAAAAATCCCGAACAAAGTCTGAAAAAAATTATAATAAAAAATAGGGGTTAGAAGTACCCAAAATCAGGAAACATGATGTTATAGTATGTTTGGTTCTACTTATGGTTATTCTCAAGGGAGAAGATGATATAAGATATTTTGAAGTTTAAAAAATATTAACATAATATATTTTTTATACCATTTATATTTTATAAAATTAAACCTATGTAATTATCAATGTTATGAAATAAATTGTTCCATGTAATTTTGTTGTAACTCTTCACTATTACTGAATAATGTTTTTTTATTTCATTCATATCGGGATTGAAAAAATTCCTAATCAACTTTAAATATTTTAATTCAATTGATAAACATATTTTTGAATGATTTTTATATACTTTAAGAAAATAAAATTCATCATAAAATATGGAGTGTTATCGAGATATACTAAATTGGGGATATCCATATGTGGATTATGATAAAATTCAATAGATTCCATAGTTTTTTTAATTATTCTTTGCATCATTATAGAGAACCTCGATATACAATTTTTATCAAATTAATTTTGTAATTAGAATCTATTCCCACTGGAAATATTATTTGATATTATAATAATATATTAGATGACTAAGGATTATTATTTCATAAATATAATTAATAATATAAAATAAATTCCATTCATAATCTTGAAGGATTATATGACTCAAAATAAGTCCAATAAAGATGAATAAGATACTATTTCATAATATTAAATTAAGGTTATTTTTAAAAAATTCTTTTTAGTTATCACAAATAAATTTTTAAAAGTGAAGGGAAAATAAAATGTAAATATTCAATTGAAATTTCTCAATTATAGATTAAATGGACACTTTTGAACCAATTTTTTAAGCTAAAAAATAATGAATATGATGATTATAATAAATTATCATGATGTTAAAAAGGTTTAAACCATTAAAATTGGACAAGTATAAGATTTATTCCAAATGAAAATAAATATGACCATTAAAATTGAGATAAATGAATCATTTATCCAATATATATGAATAATAATGTGATGATATTAAATGGGAATATTATTTTCCCATTAGAGACCATAATGAAATGTAATTGATTTAAAATTTGAATGATCAAATTTTCAATAGTTATGCTGTTAAAGTTAAAATGGTTATATAGTTTGTTTGAATATATGAGTTAAATAAGTGTTAATTTAAAATCTCCAAAAAAACAAAGGGAATGAGATGTTGATGAAGGTAATTTAAAATCTAATGCAGTTAAGAATGATGTCAAGAATGAGTTTATTTTGGTGAAGAATGATAAATGATTTACATTTTAACTAGGCAAGGAGAAAAATTGAATCCCACATTATATGATGAAATCAATAAAAAATAAATGTAATATAAATTAAAATGTTATATAGTATTTATTTTTTAATATCATTTTATAAAATCCATATGTTATTTTAAAATATCTATACAAGAAGTTCATGAATGCTTAAAGTACATTGAGAAGAATTGTGATGTAATAAATAATTTTGATAATTATGTTAAGAATTAAAGACCTGATTATATGGGTGATAATATTTTTATGTCAATAATGATAACTATGAAGATCAATTTTTGAAAAAGGTTATGAAGTTTTTTAACTAAAAGACAATGTAAAAAATTCTATATCATCTAGGAATGTCAATGTCTTTAAAATTTTATTTTGAATGTTTAAGAAAATATAATTAGAAAAATGATTACAAAATAGTGTAGTATATAATGATTTTTTTAATTATTATTCAAATAATTTTTTATAAAAAATATTACCATACATGTAAAAATAAATAGTATTTCAAATTATACAAAGACATGCTTCTAAAGAAACATATTTTATAAATAATTTTGGTGCTGTTATTATTATTTTTACTTGGAACATTTTATTTAGTAAAATATATTTTAGATATTGTATAATATATGGGAGTATAGAATTCTATGGGAGATAACCTTATTGAATTATCTTGTAAAAAAAAGATAAAAAATTACATGTGAATTCAAAGAATCATTTTCTATTATTGATTGACTTTTTTGGATGGTGGGAATAATCTGTTCATTGTACCAATGATTAAATTACTATAATACAGAAACAAATGAATATGAATAATAACTCTAATTTTTTTCATATAAAAGTTAATTAGGATAAGATTATATGTATTGTTGATTGTTTACTAAATACTTAACAAAAAATGACCATCGATATTAAATAATTTTAGTTCATCTAATATGATAGGTGGTGTGATGTTTATAGAGGGTTTTTAAATATTAAAAGAGAGGAATGACTTACTTATAAGTGATGGATATCCAAATATAAAATGTTTTTAATAATGATTTGATATAAAAAGATAAAATCAAATAACACATATTTTGTTGATGGACTATAACATAACATTCATATAGTTTCATTTCTCAGTGATTATGGAAATGAATTTATCTTTATCTAGGATAAATTCTTGGACAAGTGGTTTATATATGGCCATGTCTTGACTAAGAGATATTAAGTAATATGTATCTTAATCAAAATATGATATTCAACAAATATATTATATTTTATTTTGACAAAACAATGTGATGTGTGGAAAAAACTAATTACCCATATTGAGAAAATAAACATTAAAAAATTGACATGAAAAAAGGTTATCTGAGATATACGATTACTGAATAAAATTGATATATATTTTTTTTCATATAGGGATAAAAAATATTTCCTAATCCCAAAATATTTGTGTTAAAATTATTCAACCATTAGATATGATTCACTATGACATATATAAATTAACAAAACATAATTAAAAAAATGGAGAAAATTATTTTACCTGATTTAAAAATGAATTTTATAAAATAACGTGTATTCACTTTATGTCAATAATCTTTTGAATTATTTATTAATATTTGGTTAACTTTATTATAGGTACATATTATAATTTTTTGTGGTTTTCCTTTTTCAATGGTTGGGTAGAGCCAAAAAGAAATTGGGAGGAAACCTATAATGGTGCGGTTAGAGATTTATTGGATTTTTTCGCATAAAATCTATTTGTTTTGTGGTATTATAGGGATTTACACACCTTGTAATATGGCTATATGATGTGTTAATTATAAAGATAGTTATTCAATGAAATTCAATAGGGTTCTTGGTGTATATGGGACTTGTCAATTACATGAAATGTTATTGAATTACAAATCATATAAAGTTATAAGTGTCAGTTTTAAGAATGAAGATGGCTGAAATTATTACTTAATTTCTCCAAGATTCCATACCTCTTATCCTAGATCCATCCCAAGGTGATTTTTTTGATATCTAACCCCTCAAGATCATCTGTTCGGTGATAGAACATTGTGCCAGCTATGATTACTTTCTCCAAGTATGCTTTCTTCATATATCTCCATCCCTTTCACTTTCTTTACTTAGGATTTGATAGATCATCTTGTAATTTATGGATCTAAAATCCCTATTGTGTAAACTTATTTATAGGATGTGTTCCTAGATCTTATGATTCATCGTTCTTGTTGTCGAGTCTGGTTGTAGGAGTTCTAATTCCATGAAAGGTAGGTGGTTCCATTTAAGATGGAAAATTGATTAATCCTTGATTTGATTTTTGTTTGAAACTATATTCAATTGAAATGTGGAAACCCATTTTTATTTGAATTTTAATTTAAATTTCTATTGTAAATATTTTTGGGTAAAACCATGAATTCTAATGGAATTCAAATTTGGGGCATGGGTTGAAATTGATTGAAATTGTTAAATGATTAGAAATGTTTTTTTGAAAATGGATTAAATTAAAATAATGATACCATATGGTTGGTTTTATTTGAAAAGGAAGGAATTGATGAAAAAGATATGATTTTGTTTTGGAGTGAAAATAGTACATTGAAACATGAAAATGGAAAAATTATATTTGAAACTTTATAAAAATTATTTTTTCATTGATGATTGCTAAATTTAGATCATGTGATCCAAATTAATTAGTAAGTTATTTAGGATAAACATGCTATGATGGAAATTCCTTATAAAGGGATTGAACCTTTACAACTCTAAAAAAAACATATTTTGGTGGATCTTATCTATAGCATCCCACCTTTTTATCACATAAAATTTCATTACATTAAAAAAAACAGAGGATCTTTAAGGTTTAGTGTCTTGGAAACCAGGAACTTAAAACATGAAAACATAAAACATTCTTTTTAAACACTTGAAAGGCTTCTCCTCATGTTCATACTAGGTTCATTACTACATCTCATAACCTGGGGACATACATCAAATGAAAGGGTGAGCAGAAGGCCCAGTAAGGGAAACAAGGGAAACATTTAACATGTGAACTTGAGATACATCAACTATGTCATGAACAAGAACTTTAAGGCATGATAAAAAAATTATGTGGCATATCATAATAAAAATAAATTTTTTCATAACTTTAGGATGTGGCTACATAATTTAACATAGACAATCAGGAACATATCACCAAGGTCCATCCCCAAGGTGTCATTTGAAAATTACAAAGGTTATTCACCAAGGTATCGTGAAAATTGTAATCTCTAGTGGTTACATCATTACCCAATGCATTGGAGCACTATCAGGGCGCACCCATAAATTTTCATTTATTATCATGTGATACACATATATCATCATCAAACATTTCATAATTAACCCATATAGCATAAAATAAATGGGTTTCATTTCATAATCACAACGTTTTAAAAACTGTTTTAAAGACATGATCTTTACGTCACTTTAAAACCCACAGAAAAGGAAGGTGGGTCTCATGTATGTAAATCCCAGAATTTAAAATAGAACATTTTGGTATATATATGAATACCCCTTTATAAGAAAGATCTTTGAGTATTCACTTAATAATATAAAAGAACTTTAGAAAAATAGAGAGACATTTTGAGACGGAAATTCTGCAGTATAATAGCTATGTTACGAGGTTTTAGAAGACATTAAAAAAAGAAGGAAAATGGGTCAAACATTCATAAATGACCCATAAGACAGTAGATGGACAGAATAAGAAGGATACATGATCGTGGTAATGAAATTTCAAGGACATACCATTTGTAATGAAAAACATGGAAGGAAGACAAAAATTAAATTTCTCTTATGAAAGTTCGGCAGCCTAACATCGTTACTTAAACATCAAAAAAAATGATTTGAAAAGATCAAATAGGGTCTCTCATAATGTGAAAATAAGAGTTCAGTATGATAGATATAATGATAATTCCCCAACATAATTAAAAAGGAACTTGAAAGACTTGACATGAAAGTAGAAATTTGAAAAGAATGAGAAGGGTGAAAGAATCCCCTAAAAAATTCAGCAGCCTAACGGCGCAACTTAAAACTTCAAAATACTGAATTGAAGAGATAAAATTGGGTCTCTCATCATATGAAAATAAGAGTCCAGTATGATAGATATATATATCATACCCCAACATAACAAAAAGTAACTTGAAAGAATTGACATGAAAGTAGAACTTCAAAACGGGAAGGGTGAAGAACCACTTAAAAATTCGACAGCCTAACGGCACCACTTAAAACATCAAAATACAGAATTGAAGAGATAAAATGGGGTCTCTCATCATATGATCCTAAAATATAAGTATGATAAATTTAGAGATCATAACCCAACATAATAAAAAGGAACTTGAAATACTTTACATGAAAATAGATCTTGAAAAATGAGAAGGGAGAAAGAATCCGTTACAAAAATTTCGGCAGCCTAACGGCGCCACTTAAAACATCATAAAACGAAATAATGAGAGTGAGAGGGGATATCTCATTATATGAAAATGAAAAGGTCAGTAGGAGGAGTATAAAAGAACATCCTCCAACATAATAACATGGAGCATAAAAGGAATGACATAAAAGAGATTACTTGAAATGAAAGAGAGAGGTCAGATCCCTTACCTTAAAATGTAACTCTTAAAACTCAATGGTTGGGACCTTGAGGGCATGGTGGAACCTTGGGAGGACTCCATGGGAGGCAATGAGACCAGAACATCGTTGGGGGAGAGTGGGGAGTCGAAAGGATGAGAGGTTTTCTTGGTATTTATAGGGAAAGTGAGGGGACAAGGCATTAATGGCCAAGGGACACCTCAAAAGTGGTTTTCTCAAAAGCATGGTCCATCCCGTGGAACTTCCCATGGAGTTAGACCAAATGGGGCCCCAAATACAATAATTCATCACCTTTGGCCGGCTATCCCTTAAAATATCTCATGACGTCATCATGACACAGTTATGAGATCATTAAACATACCGAAACCCAAAAATTGTATTTTTACTATTCACTGAAAATTCAACTTTCTCAAAAAGATCCCAAAATTTCACCATAACCAAATATCAATGCTCTGATTTGAAAAATTAATTCCATTTTATAAAAATAATTTTTTAAATACTTTTAATTTAATTTTTAAATAGATACACTATTCACCGAAAATTCATTTTTTCAGAAAAACCCCCAAAAATTACCATAACATAATATCGACGCTCTGAGTTCAAAAATGAAATCCATTTTATAAAAATAATTTTCTAAATATTTATAATTAAAATTTTAATTAAAAAAACACTATTCACCCGAAAAAACTAATACTTGAATAATAATTTATGAAACCGTTATTTAACCATTTTATTGAATCACACTACTTAATCAAGGTGCCTAGATTATATTAATACTTTCTTTAAGTGAGATTACCAATCCATTTGGATAAATTACTAATCCTAATCATAAAATCACTATTAATAATTTACTATTCATAAAAAATCAAGTTGATCTTATTAGACTCTAAATTTCGTACTGAACATAATTGTAGAAGACCATTTTTTGAAAATCATTACACATTTTTAATTATTTAAGGTTTACGTAAACATTTTTAAAATACCCTTTTTCTAAAATTTATCAAAAATATGCATACTATATTTATCCGGTCATTTAAAAATTCATAAACTTCATCATAAGAAGAAATCCCAATTTTTATTTAAAACAAAGGATTACACAAGGCAGTTACGGTCTCCTTACATAGCCCCTTATCACACCATCATAGGATCTAAGTGTAAGGTGTGCTAAGGTGAGAGAATCTGAGGGAGGCTCGGCTAACATCGCACGAGTAGTAATTTCTATCAGTTTGAACTTCTCACAGAGGCGATTCCGTTCTAGCTTCACACGATGAAGTTCGGCTTGGGTTTGGTCCAGAGAAAAGCCCAGTGGTGCTACCTCCTTCCCAAGTTCTGTTAGATGGGCTTTGATCAGTCCAAGACTACTGGGTGAGGCCATCGAATCTTCTTTCTATAATAATTTACCAAGATTACTTTTATTTAGAGACAATAATCAAAATGTTTAGTTTCCAGCAGTCATATTGACCAATGGTCATATAACCATCTAAACCCAACGGTCTCATTTTAATTATAATCATGTTATCAAATGAAACATTTTTTTGAGTATAAAAATAAATTAAATAACACATAAAATTAGGAAACAAGATTTATTCAAAAATTTCGGGTCGTTACATTCTTCCCCCCTTAAGAAATTGCGTCCTCACAATTTTTAAAATTGGGTTTTGAAATTTTATTGAAAGTACCACATCGGAAAAGGAGTCAGTAAAATTATTACATTAAAAGAATGAAAGGGAAGTACAAAGGTCACCCAAGTTAACCCACACTAGGATTCCATGTAGGAAAACATGGACATGGAAGAATAACAAAGGGTCAAGTTCTGGGGGAGAGTGATAGAGAACATGGTTAGGAGAAAGTTAACCATAAGAAAATCCCAAACTTATGATGTGTGTAAACGGTCTTTGATTACCTAGTAGGAAACGTAAACCAACAACGTTTTTTTTTCACGTTTCTTTTCATAATTTTGAGGAATTCATTTACAACATAAAACAAAAACATAAAAAAATATACCTATCTTCATTTAGAGTTTCATCCTTTAATAAGTTTCTACCCAAAACTAATATTTTCTCCAAGCTATGAGCATTCAAAACTACTTGGTCTCATCAAAACACAAGAATCATCTTCATAATCCACAAAAGATTAACTATCTATTTCTTCTATCTTTAAACATTATCCCAAAAACAGAAAGGGTAAGGTAAAACAACTCTTAAAAAAAATCCCATAGGAATGGAAACTACTTTTAAATCTTCAATGTTCCATGGTACTACCCAAAGTTCATCATAGACCATTCCATAAATAACGGTCCTTAAGATTCCTCAAAATAAACCAAACTAAGATTGAAACCCAAATACAAGAAGGATTTGATAACATAGTCTTCCAAAATAAACTTCATTGTTCATCTCCAAACAACATCAACCACTCCTAACATCATATAACAAAAGTAGCTAACCTAAACATATTTTACCCAAGATAGGTTAATCATTACCATAAGTAACCAAAATTACTATAATTCCACCTTAAATTCATCGATTCTTCAAAATATAAGTCAACCTTACTCCTCAATGAAAATACCGTAGTAATATATTTACCTCGATCATATAGGGTCCCCAAAATAGTGAACGTCTTCCAAAATAATAATCATCTTTTAATCCCCTAATCATCTCTTTAATATTAATACAGTAATCTTCTCATTTCCTATTACATTGGTTGTTGGGACATGTTCTTCCATTTCCCACCATTAACTAAGAATAGAAAGTATAATTAGGGGCTTAAATACTTAGCTAATAATCATGAAAAGGAACTTAAAGCATATAAGAATAACTTGTAGAAGAAAAGTATACCCTAACTTGTGATCCCCTAGGTTCTCATCTAGGTTATCCATGATCATATATTCTTATGTGAATCTTTATTTTATTTTATCTTTGTTCCTTTAACAATGGTTCATACTAAGCTTATGAATTTACCAAAGCATATCCCCCGGGAGTGTCGTAACCAAGAGTGCAGCAAGGCCCGTTGTCGGGTACCATTTCCCGTTTGAGTCTATCTCAAAGCGGTGTTTTCGGGTTTTACCCCTATGTACATCTGTGCCAGAGCCACCTCTACCTGCTCGTATCTAGACATGGATGTATTTGCTTGGCCACCCATTACTCAATACTCACCAAAATACCTGGAATATTTCTTATATATAAACTTTTCTATAGGCTTCTTCCTAAAGTTTTCATATCCTAATTTCCACAAATAACTAAACCATACTTTGATACCAACTATAACATCCCGCCTTTTTATCACATAAAATTTCATTACATTATACAAAACTGAGGATCTTTAAGGTTTAGTGTCTTGGAAACCAGGAACTTAAAACATGAAAACATAAAACATTCTTCTTAAACACTTGAAAGGCTTCTCCTCATGTTTATCCTAGGTTCATTACTGCATCTCATAACCTGGGGACATACATCAAATGAAAGGGTGAGCAGAAGGCCCAGTAAGGGAAACAAGGGAAACATTTAACATGTGAACTTGAGATACATCAACTATGTCATGAACAAGAACTTTAAGGAATGATAAAAAAAATCATGTGGCATATCATAATAAAAATAACATTTTTCATAAATTTAAGATGTGGCTACATCATTTAACATAGACAATCATGAACATATCACCAAGGTCCATCCCCAAGGTGTCATTTGAAAATTACCAAGGTTATTCACCAAGGTACCGTGAAAATTGTAATCTCTAGTGGTTACATCATTACCCAATGCATTGAAGCGCTATCAGGGTGCACCATTAAATTTTACTTTATTATCATGTGAGACACATATATCATCATCAAAAATTTCATAAATAACCCATATAGCATAAAATAAATGGGTTTCATTTCATAATCACAACGTTTTAAAAACTGTTTTAAAGACATGATCTTTACGTCAGTTTAAAACCCACAGAAAAGGAAGGTGGGTCTCATGTATGTAAATCCCAGAATTTAAAATAGAAAATTTTGGTATATATGTGAATACCCCTTTAGAATAAATAGCTTTGAGTATTCACTTAATAATATAAAAGAACATTAGAAAAAGAGAGAGACATTTTGAGACGGAAATTCTGCAACATAACGGCTATGTTACGAGGTTTTAGAAGACATTAAAAAGAGAGGGAAAATGGGTCAAACATTCATAAATGAACCATAAAACAGTAAATGGACAGAATAAGAAGGATACATGATCATGGTAATGAAATTTCAAGGACATACCATTTGAAATTAAAAACATGGAAGGAAGACAAAAATTAGATTTCTCTTATGAAAGTTCGGCAGCCTAACAACGTCACATAAACTTCAACAAAAATGATTTGAAAAGATCAAATAGGGTATATCATCATGTGAAAATAATAGTTAAGTATGATAGATATAGAGATAATTCCCCAACATAATTAAAAAGAAACTTGAAATACTTTACATGAAAGTAGAAATTTGAAAAGAATGAGAAGGGTGAAAGAATCCCCTAAAAAATTCGGCAGCCTAACGGTGCCACTGAAAACATCAAAATACTGAATTGAAGAGATCAAATGGGGTATCTCATAATATGAACATAATAGTCCAGTATGATATATATAGAGATCATACCCAAACATAACAAAAAGGAACTTGAAAGAATTGACATGAAAGTAGAACTTCAAAACGAGAAGGGTGAAGAACCACTTAAAAATTCGGCAGCCTAACGGCGCCACTTAAAACTTCAAAATACTGAATTGAAGAGATCAAATGGGGTATCTCATCATATGATCATAAAATATCAGAATGATAAATTTATAGATCATACCCTAACATAATAAAAAGGAACATTAAATACTTTACATGAAAATAGATCTTGAAAAATGAGAAGGGAGAAAGAATCCGTTACAAAAATTTTGGCAGCCTAACGACGCCACTTAAAACATCATAAAACAAAATAGTGAGAGTAAGAGGGGATCTATCATTATATGAACATGAAAAGGGCAGTAATAGGAGTATAAAATAACATCCTCCAACATAAGAACATGGAACATAAAAGGAATGACATAAAAGAGATTACTTGAAATGAAAGAGAGAGGTCAGATCCCTTACCTTAAAACGTAACTCTTAAAACTCAAAGGTTGGGACCTTGAGGGATTTTGCGCACCTTGGGAGGACTCCTTGGGAGGTAATGAGACCAGAACTTTGTTGGGGGAGAGTGGGGAGTCTAAAGGATGAGAGGATTTCTTGGTATTTATAGGGAAAGTGAGGGGACAGGGCATTAATGGCCAAGGGACACCTCAAAAGTGGTTTTCTCAAAAGCATGGGCCATCCCATGGTACTTCCCATTGAGTTAGGCCACATGGGGCCACCAATACAATAATTCATCACCTTTGGCCGGCCATTCCTTAAAATATCTCATGAAATCATCATGACACAGTTATGAGATCATTAAACATACCGAAACCCAAAAATTGTATTTTTACTATTCACTGAAAATTCAACTTTCTCAGAAAGATCCCCAAATTTCACCTTAACCAAATATCAATGCTCTGATTTCAAAAATGAATTCCATTTTATAAAAATAATTTTTTAAATATTTTTAATTTAATTTTTAAATAGATACACTATTCACTGAAAATTCATTTTTTCAGAAAGATCCCCAAAAATTACCATAACATAATATCGACGCTCTGAGTTCAAAAATGAAATCCATTTTATAAAAATAATTTTCTAAATAATTTTAATTAAATTTTTAATTAAAAAAACACTATTCACCTGAAAAAACTAATACTTGAATAATAATTTATGAAATCCTTATTTAACCATTTTATTGAATCACATTACTTAATCAAGGTACCTAGATTATATTAATACTTTCTTTAAGTGAGATTACTAATCCATTTGGACACATTACTAATCCTAATCATAAAATCAATATTCATAATTTACTATTAATCAAATATCAATTTGATCTTATTAGACTCTAAATTTCATACTGAACATAATTGTAGAAGACAATTTTTTGAAAATCATTACACATTTTTAATTATTTAAGGTTTACATAAACATTTTTAAAATATCCTTTTTCTAAAATTTATCAAAAATATGCATAGTATATTTATCCGGTCATTTAAAAATTCATAAACTTCATCATAAGAAGAAATCCCAATTTTTATTTAAAACAAAGGATTACACAAGGCAGTTACAGTCTCCTTACATAACCCCTTATCACACCAGCATAGGACCTAAGTGTAAGGTGTGCTAAGGTGAGAGAATCTGAGGGAGTCTCAGCTAACATCGCGCGAGTAGTAATTTTTATCAGTTTGAACTTCTCGCAGAGGCGATTCCGTTCTAGCTTCACACGATGAAGTTCGGCTTGTGTTTGGTCCAGAGCAAAGCCCAATGGTGCTACCTCCTTCCCAAGTTCTGTTAGATGGTCTTCGATCGGTCCAAGACAACTGGGTGAGGCCATCAAATCTTCTTTCTATAATAATTAACCAAGATTACTTGTATTTAGAGACAATAATCAAAACTTTTAGTTTCCAGCGGTCATATTGACCAATGGTCATATAACCGTCTAAACCCAACGGTCTCATTTTAATTATAAGCATGTTATCAAATGAAACATTTTTGTTGAGTATAAAAATAAATAAAATAACACATAAAATTAGGAAACAAGATTTATTCAAAAATTTCGGGTCGTTACATTATCCCCAGTGGGATGTTGATGGGTCTTATTGGTCCTATGACCGAGGGACATGTGTGAAAATTATCGCGATGACATATCTGAGTGTGTGGGGATCCCATTACTATAAACTATCATACATCATGGAATAATATCATGTTTCACATTATGAATATTTTTATTATTTGATCCATTATTTGAGGAACTTATTTTTCTCTTTTTTAATGATTTATATAAAAAAATTTATATAAAGTGTTTATTTAAGCCATCCCTGAAATGTTTTCCATCCGTTGAATACAAAGAGAATTTTTTTAAATATATAAATGTATTACCATGCCTTCTTTTTTTCTTAAATTGAAAGCATGATTATATTTTTTATTATGGAATCCTACTGTGGATCATTTGGAGTAACCCTACTGTTTTTTTATCTCACACCATACCTTTTCCATTTGAAATTTATAGATTTTATTATTCTAGGTCTGATAAGATGGAAAGAACCTCTTGTAATGGTGGTTTTTATTGATTACATGGAGCTTCAAGTGCCGTGTCCTTTAGGACATTGGGTTATCTTATCTATTTTCTATATATTTGATGATATACTACTTGGGTTTTGATATACCTATCCAGTATTCTAGAAATATCTCCCTTTGGAGTTTTTGGGAATACTAAAATGTATCTATTTCATCCAATGTGTTTGTGATGAATTGTTTCCCATGTTTATATTACATGATTCTAGGTGCTATTCACTGACTTGTGTGGATAGAGAACACCATTCAGGCTATGTAAGATATAGACTGGTTATTAGGGTACCATTGTATCTAGACTGGGTCCTAAAAACACAATATCAAAGGTGCATGTTTTTCATATTTCCTTCATGTCAGTATGCTCTTGATAAATCTTTTCGAGATATAAGTGGTAGTTTTAAGTGAGTTCCAGGACATCTCTCATAGTAATGGGTTTTAAGCCACTCTGGGGTGTTAGGGAAAGATGTCTTGAGTATTAGTTATAATATTATCCATAGAATAGATTTTGATGGTAGAAATACAAATCCTATTTTCTTATTTTATGGGATTATTTTCCCTGTTACTCTTATTAATGGGTTAATATAACTAATTGTAAAATGTCTCCAATGCTATTTACTAATGTTGTCTATCATCAAGCCTCTGATAAGACATGTGAATAAGATCTAGGATAAATATTATGATTAAACATTGTGAGAAAATACAATTTTGGACCAGAATTTGGTTGAGATATTCGTGCATGTTGTCCAAGCTCTGGGACATGCATCTGAAACCATTCCAATTCATGCTTAAGCTATGGAACATTAGAAGGATGAGTCTTGTAATCATTCTCAATAGTTCCTTCATAAAATACTATATTCTATCATTATCTCTAATTATCCTTAATGGACGGGAATTGTTTAGAATGATTTATCTTTTCTTTCATTTCATAGAAACACCCTAAGCTATTTAGGTTAAGTGTGCTACCTTTAATCTTGAAGGGCCTAGCAGGAGATGGTGGGACATGATTTTGATAAAAAATAATCATGAGTTCAGAGAGTGGGAGTTATTTAAATTTCTTTTCACTGAAAAATTATATCCAAAGTCCATGATACTAGCTAAGGATAAAGAGTTTTTCAAACTCAAGTAGGCTAACATGACCTTGAATAATTATGAAATATTCTATACTAAGATTGTAAAATTTTCTCGTGAGATTATATCAAATGAAAAAGGAAGACTCATTGGTTCAAGATGATAATTTGATCTGATATTCATTATCAAGTTTTCTTGATGAAGATCTCTTTTTATTATGATGTGATGGATAGAGTGTTAATGATAAATATTGACATGGATGATAAGTCAACATTCAAGAGAGTTACTTTTTTATCATAGTGGCAGTTATGTGAGTTCCTTGAAAGGAAATAGAAAGTATGAGGATTATTGCAGTGTTTCTTGAAAGTATTGATCTTTTATACCTCCGGAAGTAATATAAAGAGTCCCTTTGATTTTATAAAAGTGTGGTAATATTGGGATCTTTAAATGGGTTTTCATTGAGTCACCCAAGATATGTGATTCCCACAGATTCTCAAATCACTTGCAGATGTTCTGTCATGTCTATTATACTCCATGTAGTGGCATTAGATCATCAATAGTTGATAGTATGGTGTTGAAATCAGATGCATCAGGAGATAAGGGGATCCAAAAACATGAATCTGGAATAAGGATTATTCACATAGTGGAAGAGTCTCCAGTGGAAGACGATATGGGTCTAGACATAGTGATATGTACCATCACTATTTGTTTACTTTTAAAAACATATTTATTTGATACTTATATATCTAATTCATTCTTTTTGACTCGTATATGAATATTCAAAATCATTTTTTGGATCTTTTATCTTATGTGACGGATATTGCTACACACCTTGAAATGAACATAGAGTAGATTATTCAATATTATACATATGTCTTCACTTTATCATATGTTGATCATACTTTGGATTTCATGGTTCTCGACTTGAAACAACTTGATGTAATTTTTCTATGGATTAGATTATTGAAAATAAGGACCTAATTGATTGATATGTTCGATAGGTTTCCTTTACTTCACTTGAAGGGGTGTACCATATCTTTCATAGAGAATGGGACCTAAGGTTGAGTAGAGAAAAACATTATTATTTGTATTTGGGGAAGGTAATATTTGTATTACCTTTTTATCTAGAGTGGGAATCTTTGAGCGGTGATCTCCCTCCAATTATCATCGTGTTTAAAAAAAATTCTTTTTGAATTCTCTGGTTTTCCTCAGATAATGGAGTTATAATTTTCTGTTGATTTTATTCTAGGTTCTCAACCATTATCTTTTTCTTCTAACCACATGGAACCAACTAAAATTAAAGATATTAAGACCAAGTTAGATGATCATTTAGATAAATTATTTATATGCCTAAGTGTGTTACCTTAGACAGTGGCAATTCTCTTTTCTAATAATGATGATGAGTCACTTCACCTTTTTTTGGTTATCAAAAACTTAATCGAGAAATGGTAAAGAAAAAGTATCCATTTCCATGGATTTATGATCTATTTGACTAGTTTAAAGGGGGTAATTGGTTTTCAACAATTGATCATTGATATAGCTATCACCAGTTAAGAATAAAAGATCATGACATCCAAAAACCACCTTCCATAGTAGATATAGATAGTATTAGCACCTTATCATGTCATTTTTTCTATCAAGTTCACATGAATTGTTTATTGACTTGATGAATAAGATCTTCCATGAGTATCTTGAGACTTTTTGGGTGGTCTTTGTATATAAAATTATTGTATACTCTATTCCCGAGTAGGATCAGGTGCATTATTTGAGAGCAGTTCTAGAATTTATAAGAAATAACCAAATTTATGCAAAGATATCAAAATGTGATTTTAGGATTTGGGAAGAATAGTTCTTGGGACACATGGTCTTATAATATGGTATATCAATTTATCTTTAGAAGACAAAAGTAGTATTTCCATGAGATCAACCACACAATGTTTTTATATTTGGATCATCATGGGTTTAGCTAGATATTATCATCGGTTTAAAAAGGATTTATTGATGTTGGTTTCTTCGATGACTGCTCAAACTTCAAAGGGAGTAATGTTTTCTTGGGATAATAAATTTTAGAGTTCTTTTTGTAAGATGAAATGTATTTTTTACTTCTGCATTGGGGTTGACCCTTCCAGTGGCCGGGTAGGGCTATGTGGTCTTATATGATACATCATGTTCAGGTTTGGGTTGTGTTATTATACATGGTGATCAAGTGGTATCGTATGTATATCAACATGTTAGGTCACATGAGATAAATTACTGGACCCATGACCATGAACTCATAAGTATGATGCATGCACTTAATAGTAAGTGATATCGCCTTTTGGGGAATGGTTTACATGTAATCCAACCACAAAAGATTGAGTTACTATTTTCTCAAAAAGATATGAATTTATACCAGAATATTTGGTTAAAATACCTAAATTATTTTTATTTTGAAATCATATATTACCTAAGAAAATGTAATTTCATTATAGATTCTATGAGATCGGACACTCTAAGCCAGACCATGAAAGAATCATCAGATTAGTGGAATGAAATGCCAATTTTTTTCACATTTTCGTACTGGAGTTTGGGAAATTTGGGTAGAGGTTGTTTTTTAAAGTTTTCATTTGAAATTCACTCATATTGAGATGATTCATTAGGAAGAGCGTATTGATGATGAATTCCATAGAATTATAAAATAACTTTTTGGTGGGACGACCGTGGCTATGTGGTTATTCTACATGGATGTTATTATATGTTTTCAGAATCATTTTATTATGCCATTGGATTTGAGAAAATTTGTGATGGGGAATTTTCATAATTCTTAGTGGGAAGTTAACCTAAGAACCAAAAATATGTGATATGAAATATAGAGAAAATTAGGTTGGTCAGGTATAAGATGAGACATTTCTGATTTTGTTTCTCAGGGCTAGACATAGAAACAGGTCAATGGAAAGAATAATATACCTTTGGGTTTTCTTCATAAAATTCAAGTGTAGAATTGGATGTGAGATGAGATTAATATGGATTTTGAGGTGGAGTTGTCACATTCCTGGAGAATTAAGAATGCGATATGGGTTGTTATTGACAGGTTGAACAAATTGGATCAATTTATCCCCATTTTTGAAACAGATAATGTTGAGTAGATTGGAAATCTCTCTGTAAGAGATATTGGTCATTTTCATTGAGCACTATATGCTATAGTCTTTGATAGATATCCCGGTTTTACTTCTCCCTTTCAGATAGGCCTTCTAGAGGCACTGGGATCTCAAGTCCGTTTGAGTACGACATGTCATCCAAAAATGGATGGAATTACAGAAAGATCTATATAGATCCTTGGGTAGATACTTATTTCCTACGTCCATAACTTTAGTAGAGCATGGGATGACAAGTTTTTATAGGTTGATTTTTCTTTTGATAATAGTTACCAGTCTGTGATCTGGATGGATCCTTTCAGGCCTTGTACGGTGAGCATTTTAAATCTCTATTGTGTCGGTTAGAGATCAATGAAATTTCCTTGGTTGGACTGAACATGGTGAAAGTGAAAACTAAATATCCTATTGATTCATCGCTGTTTTTTGATGGCATAGAGATGGTATAAATCTTACGTGGATGATCAGTGAAGACTGTTGAAGTTTTCTGTTGGTGATTAAGTGTTCCTAAAAGTTTCACCTCATCTTGGTCATCGATGGATTTGGAGGTAATGAAATCATAATCCATGCGTTTGTGGTACTTTTGGAGTTTGTTTATCAGTTAGGGAAAATGGATTACTATTTAGAAAATCTCCCATAGTTTACATTGATTTGTGATATGGTCTATGTATTTCATCTTCAAAAGTATCATTCTGATCCATATAATGTTCTAAGATGGAGTGGTCTTGATGTTGAGCCTCATTTATCAATGATTTAGAAAACATTCAGGATTAATGATTCTTAGGAAAAAGGCACTTCATTGTAGGATGATACTTTTTTTCCATGTGCTATAGAAGTGTGATTCTGATTCTCATGAGAAAAGTGAGTGTGATGCACTGATGAGAGATCAGTGACATCACATTTTTGATATAGAAGATTCTATAAAAATTTTCTAGGGATATGATGTTTTTTTGTTGGTAAGGTTGTAGCATTACATTACATTTTTTATAGGTATGCTTTAATATTTTCCATGGTTTTCCTTTTTTGATGTTTTGGTAGGGGAGAGAAACAATTGGGAGGATACCTATAATAGTAAAGTAAGGGATTTGATGGAATATTAAATATTAAATTTGATGGTTATGTAGTATACTAAGGATTTACATAATGTGTAATATCTTTACATGATGTGTAAATTTTAATGTTGGGGTTTAATAAAAGGAGATGATTTTTTTGGCGTATGTGGGACATGTTAATTACATGGAATTTATCTAGGTTACAGGTCGTTTAAAGTTCCATGTTTCAGTTTTAAGTAGGTGGCTCAGCTGAAATTCATATTTACTTCCTCCAAGATTCTTTCCCTCTTGACCTAGATCCACCCCCAAATGATTTGTTTGACATTCAATTCCTCTATATCAAACATTAAATGATTAATCTTCATGTTTTCTGTAGAGAATCTCTCTAGGTAAGAGGTATCTATGTTTCTCTATCTCTTTCTCATACCCTAATTGGTGTTTGGTATATATTCTTGAAATCAATGGATCTAAACTCTATGTTTTTTAATTTTATTTCTTGGTTGAGTTCCTAGATCTATTTTAACATCATTAATGTTGATGAGTCCCATTGATGGAGTTTTAATTCCATGAAAAAGGTAGGTGGTTCTATATAAGAAGGCTAACAGATTAAACCTTGATTGTGTTATTGTTCTAAATTTCCTTCAATTGAATTGTTAGAATCTAATTGGATTCAAATTTAAATTTAAATTTATATGGTATGGATTTTTGGTAAAATCCAAAATTCCAACGGAATTCGAATTTGGGTTTTGTGTTGAAATTGATGGAAATTGTGAAATGATTTGAATTGATATTTAGAAAATTTATTATGTTTAAATGATGAAAACATATTGTTTATTTTATTTTAAATGTCTTGAAGTGATGTAAATAATTTGATTTGAACTTGGAATTAAAATGGTATATTGAGACTAGAAAATGAAGAATTGCATTTGGAACTGTTTTTAAATAATTTTCCAATTGTTGATTAATTTATTTATTGATAACATTTAAGCCTGGTTAGTTAGTGAGTTATTTATGAAAGAAACTCTAGGATGGTAATGGCCTAGAAATGCATTGATTCTTTACAACTATAAGATAACCTAGTTTGTTGAATGTTTTCCTGGGTGATATGTTGGTGGGTCTTATTCGGCCTAATCCCAAGGGGAGTGTGTGAACATTTATATGAACACGTATGTGAGTGTGTGAGGATCTCATAAAATGAAACTATCATACCTCTTGGTAGATGATAATGTTTATCATTGTTTTTGTTTTGATTATATGTGCCATTGTTTTTTAAACCGATTTTTATGAGGCCTAATGATTTATATAAACTATTTTATATAAAGAGTTGATTTAATATATTCTTGATATCTTTTCCATCATTTAAAATGAAAATTATTTTTTGTTTTAAGAATTAAAATGTACTTCCATTCCTATTTTCCTTGAAATTTTAAGATTTATTATGTTTATTTTTATTATAGAATCATATTATGGAACACCTATTGAGATCCTAAAAATATTTTTAGATCACAACATAGCTTTGAAATTAGTAATTTATAGAATTTTTCCTTCTAGGTTTGAGAAAAGGGAAAGAAGCTCTTTGAGGTGGAAGTTGTTCTTGATTCTCGAGATCTTGGTGTGGCATGTCCCTTGGGACATTGGGTTATCTTATCAGTTTTATGGTTCTAAGATGATGTGATGTGTGCGTTTTTGTATATGTGTCGAGTTTTTTTGAACTATTAACATTTATATTTTTTGAGTATATTGATATGTATGTTTTTCTTCCATTGTTTTTGCGGAATGTTTTCCTACATTTATATTAGCAGATTCCAGGTGCAAGTCACCAACCTCTGGGGATCAGGAATTCCCTTCAGGCTATGTTAGTACTGGCTCTCTCATCAGAGTAGCATGGTATCTGGGGTGGTTTTTGACACCCTAAAAATAGTTATTATTTTTATAATGATTACATAGAAGGAATTTGGTAATCAAATAATTATGTCTAGATCATATAATTTGACTGATTATAATTACTTTTATAGGTAGGTAAATATTTTTGTGGATCACATGATAAATAAGTGTTTATATTCTAAAAAACCAAACATGTCTCCATATGACATGGATTAAAATAATTCCCCATATTTTATGTATATTTGGGGTTTTAGAAATTCATGTACAATAAATGTTAGGGGACTAAATTAGAACAAATTCATGATATGTGGAAATAATTGAGCATGATTAATACATTCATCAAATAGAAGAGGGTATGAAGGATTCAATAAATAATCAATAATAATTGTCGATACTGTTCATGTAATATTCTATGAACACTATTTTCATGTGTGTATATGGAAAGAGAATATTATGGAAGATGAATAAAAATATGGTAATTATTTTAAGCATTAAATAAGAAATTTAGATAATTTTTGAATTTCCCTTGATGATTAATTTAATGAATATGATTCTAATTCTTTAAGTGAAAAGGAATGAATTGATCTAGTTCATCCAAGATTGAGAAAAGATGTTGAATCTCAAAAATTAAATTGAGATTAGTGTTAGTTTATTATAATCAGGACAAATATATGGAATACATCATATAATTCATTTGTTTATCATGTTTGATAAAATAATTTGAATGGTTCTTTGACACATCATGAGTATATATATGTTATCAAAGAAGAATAAGATTAAATTTCTAAAAAATCATGGATTTTTACTTATGAGGATAATAGGTAAGAATGTAATTGGAATATAGTCGGTGTTTGAAACAAACATAACAAAATATATGAAATAACAATAAATAATGTGAGAATAGTTTTTAAAGGATACTCTAATTCTAAATATGCTTACATTTTTGTAGTATTTCATCTAATTGAAAGTGTTTAATGTACAATAATATTTCATTCTATCACTTATCAAGGAAGTTAAAATATATTAAAAATTGAATTGAATTGTTCATTTATTATTAGAGAGAATTATGAAGAGGATTATAGTAAAAAATACAATATTTATCATCTTACTGATAATGTTGTAGATGTCTAAAAACATATCATGTATTTTTATCATTTGATGAATGAACCAAAATAATGGTACTACATGTTTAATTTGGGAATGAATATTCTTTAATTTAATAATGTTATAGTAAAAAACAAAATCTATATAAAGTAATAATAAATGAAATACCTTATTAATTTTATTTTTGGTTAATTATATAATTTTTTTATAAATCATAATGATATTTTAATAGAGTTTTTTTTCATATTTGAATAAGGCGTTTAATAATTCAATTCTTAGACTGTTAATGTATTTCTTAGGTCTTTAAATAAATAAATTAAATGATTTTATTTTTTATTCTCTTCAAATGCATGTTTGAGAAAAACTAAATTTTTATTGAATGAAATATACAAAGGCAGTTCTTATTCCAGTGGATGGTAGATTTTTTTAAGATGATGAAGTTAATGATGCAAACCATTAATGATTTAATCTATTTCCCTCTATCATGATATTAATACATTATTTTTATTTCGTTATGTGATCAATAATATAGTATATACATCAAATATTTACCCCTTAAAAAGATTAAAATCCAATTATATGTCAATGGTATGATTAAATATTTTTTGGGTATTATAGAAGATGCAAATATACATCCTTTTTGATTTAATGATGAGTATTGGGATGGAAGTGTTGATGACTTAAAATCGATGTTCGGAGGAGGGTTATTATTAGCAAAAAAATTTTTTTATCACATGAACAATCATAATATCATTACTATATTTATAATGAATGTTTAGTACATGGTTTTGAATCAAGGATTTTATATTTGATGTTGATGTTGATTAAGTTAGAGAACCTCATTGTGTATGTGAATTTAATTTAATTAAAAAGAAATGAAAATTAAAGTGAAATTAATAATTAAATGAATCAAGTGAAATAATATTGATCAATGGATATTTAAATAATATAGTACATTATCCATGAAAATGTTGGAAATCATATTTTTAAGTTAGAGTTTTTATCATAAAATTTTAAAAATTTTATGTGTTTATCAATCCTTTCACTAAATATGCATTTTAGAAATTCGGGTTGATAATAAGATAGTGCATTTATATTTCAAATTGTTGAGGTATGCATCACATCCCCTTCATAGTTTATCATTTTATTTTTTATCAATGTGAGAGGTAATAATATAAATCCTGAGTATTATTTTTTTAAAGATTGGGGCCAAAGCCTCATATATTATTAATACAAAGAAAAAACCACTTTTTACTCGGTAGAGGGAGACCCATTACATAGCCCGAAGTCCCAGTGGGTATTTAGCCGATTACATGGCCTATAAACCATATTTTTTGCCCAAGGCCCATTCTGGGAATAGTACTACTATAGTACCCGTGCTGCTATAGTACCACACAATACCCACCAGTGCTATAGTGCTCTGCCGCCACTACAGTGACCTGCCACTGCTACAGTTCCCACTATTTCAATAGTTCCGCCGCTGGTACAGTGTACCACAGTACTTCTACAGCACCAGCTCCAAATGGGTATTATGTTTTAAATAAAATTAGAAGAATGTAATTACTGGAAGAAGACAGAGGGTAATCTATCAGTTCTACTTAATTCTTTTAATTCAACATAACAAAATTATTTTCATGGTTAAACATTTGAGTATAGTGTGTCTGTGTTAGTAAATATGAATTTATTTGATGTGTTAGTTGAGGATGTGTATAAGAAATATATTTTTTAAATTACGATGGTTATTTCTCAAAGAAAACTATGATTAGATATTTAAAAGAGATAAGTAATGAATTTTTTAGATCAATGTAGGTAAGAAAAGAATCAATTGGTATATTGATTACTTTCAATTAATTGGTACAATTATTTTCAATGGGTAAATATGTGATTATATTGAATAAATCATGTTATTATTTATAGATATGTTTTATAATTTATTTTAGTCATTAATTTTCCAAACATTGAGCTTAATTACATTGTATTAGAATAGACTAATTGTTACAGCCCCAATTTTAGGTACATAAACCTTTATTCATGTATTTTGAGTTTATATAATGATCAAGTTTGGTTTTTGGAGGTTCCAAGAGGTTTGGAATGTTTTAGAGTCCATTTTAAGTGTGAATTATTTGTTCACGATTCGTATAAATCATGCACCATCTTCAAGAAATCGTGTAATAGAAGAATGTGGGTAATGGGAAGGTGTATGGTTGGGGCACAGTTTGTCCAAACTATATGAGTGCCTAGGTGAAAACATAATACTTGGAATAGAGGGAAAATCATGGTTCGTTCATGGGTTATATAAATGTGCTATCCAACCATGTGAGGTGTTGGATCAAGACTATAGTACTGCATGGTTGGAAAACGTTTTTCCAAACTATGTGGCCCAACCAGATATCATATAGCAGCACCCCTAAAAATTTGGATATAAACAAAATTATTTCCCAAAACTTCTTTTAATATCATAATTCCCACATTAGCCAAATACATTGTTTCTCATAAGTCTTGAGATACTTTCCCTTTTTATTCAGAATCTATTCTTAGGAAACTCAAAGCGTGTTGGAGGTCCAGATTCATCAGAAAGTATGTGTTCTTCCACATTATTCTTATATCAAAGGTTCGTATCTCTAACTCTCTCCAAAAATCATTGATCCATTCTATTATGGTTATATCTATGTGTTATTAATAGTTTTATGATTAAATATTATTAGATATAGTGAATGGAATATAGGTTGTTATTAGATATTAATGTTTTTAACGTTTTTCTTTGTTTTCACCAACCATTGTGATGTAGGTGGATTCATTCTTATATCCCCATTATTTAACACTTTATGTATTAGTTTTAATTATTTTTTTGATGGAAATATTTTATCATACTTTCATGATTCTTAGTGGAAGTCCTGATTGATATTAGATATGGAAATTTTTGGGAAAATATTTTGGATTTTGAAAACCCCATTTGGTCAATAATTTTATATTGTTTATTTTAAAATTATGTTCTTTTTTTGATGCATGTATATTTATAGTTAAAATGTTTTAATGAATTGATTTTTTAATGAATTATTTCACATGTATTTGGGAATACATGGTTTGAATTAGTTTATTTAAAGTAGATGTGACCCTGTGGAAGGGATGTTTTCCCTTGGGGAATCCGATATTGGTCACCATTTGATGAATTACTGGATCGATGAGAGACCGATAATGTTTATGGAACTGTCACTTCGGAATGAATGGTATGTGTTTAGAATTGAGTAAGGTTATAGAAAATTATTTTAAAAGGGTTTTATTCTTTGTTTTTTTCTTTTCATGGAAAATTTATTTTCGTTTTGTTATAAACTATTTTTTCTACTTTATACTATTTTATACAAAATTTTCAATTTTTTTGTATTAGATGTATGAGTTGGGATTTCATTGGAGATATATTAATGACATTAGGCTCACCCCTTGCTTGGTAATCATTGTGAATTTAAATATTTCATCTATTTAGATATAGGTAAAATCATGGTATCTCAGTTCATTAGAGATGCTTTATGATACTGAAGGAAAATATTGGCGTGTTAGATCTTGGAGCATAGTCAGGTGTTTCTTTGTATTATTTAACCTAGGTATCTTGTATCTTGGAGTTTTATTGCAATTTTATATTTATTTTCCATTTCTTTTAATTATAATTTGATATTGGTAAATTTTGTGGTCATATTTTGAATTACAATTTACACTCATTCATCATATAGTGGTTTTTATGTATATTATTTTGTTGGTTTAGTTATTTTTTTTAAATCAAAAACCATCCCCTAAATTTTCTGGGGGTACTTGGAATTTATTTAGATCATTTTTTTGTTAGGGATGTCAACTAAGGCCTAGTATCACACCCCTCACTTCTCAAGACAATGAGGTGTAGTGGGATGTTTCAAACGGTTTATGATTATTTGGTCCTTTAGTTACAAATGGTACTAGACTTGCAGATCAAACTATCATATTGAAAAAAATGGTATCATTATTTGAGTTTAGTTAGTAGAAAGGAGATTGGATGTTCAGAACATGAATTTATTGAATAAAAAGATATAGCTAACTTTATACACTAAAATTCAAGCTACCACGGTGTTTGAGTAAATAATTATTTGGAAACAACTATATTTTTATATTCCCCTTATCATTATGGGTTTAGACGATGAGAGTTTCATGACTTGAATTGATATTAATAATTTTCACTAAAAATACATTTTCAATTTTGAGTTTAATGGTTTATTAAATGAAAAAATGTGATAAATTTTGACAATAGTGAAAATGGTTGTTTTGAAAAGAATAGTAGTAGTATTTTAAAAAATGGTTTAAATATTGATGATGGTTATATTGTGTAATGATATGATGTGATATGTGTTGATGTGGAAAAATAGAATTTATAAGAATTAAATTCCTAATGAGTGATACTATAAGTAGTTTATTTTGTTATATTTAATGGAACAATGTAGGTGTTATCAACATCAACCGGAGGAGGTGGCGGAAAATGTGGTCTCACCTGAGGTAGATTTGAACCAATAGTTGACCTAAATAATTTTACAAGATTTTTAGGCCATGGATAAGGTTTATAGAAATAATGAACCTTATAAAGTGGTGTATTTAGTTTAGCTCCAAAAGCATAGTCCATGCATATTTTAGGGAGATTCCGAGCCGGACAATGTAGAATTTTAGTTGAATCAAGTGAATTGAGAGTTCAATTTCCTTGGGAAACTATCAAAGTTTAAAATAAATTTGGAAACTTATATGCAAGAGGATTTTTCATACCATTGGTGGGAATTAAAAGTTTAGAATTAATTGTACTAAGTAATGAGACATGATGATTTTGAGGAATTATTAAACAAGAAACACTATTATCAAATCATTCAGATTTTTAGTATCATAAACTTCTTAAATTTAAAGTAATAGAATATAGCTCTAATTGAGTATGCATATAAATTTAAGAATTTGGTCTGCTTTTCCCCAGAAGATCAAGAAAGTTCATCCTTTAGAGAATTAATTTTTGAGTCAGGGTTGAGGTTACATATTTTCTTATATATATATTTTGTATAATAGATTATATAGAAATTGTTAATAGAGAAATGGTGGTTGAAAGGGATGTCTTAGGAAATACGGTTGTAGAGAGCATGTTTATTCCTATGGGAATATGTTATAACTCTATTTCTGGGAATAATACCAATAGGGAAACCTATTTCTAGAGTGTTGGGACACCTCAAAATTAGACCATGGGATTAGTAAACATTCCTCCTTAACCAAAAAGTAAGCTGATAATTTTTCAATATGGTTTATTTGACTATACGAATCATGATTGTATGACACCACCTAGATCTTGTTACAATTGCAACCAGATGGAAAATATTTATCACTATTTTCACAGTACTCTAATTTAGGGATCTATAGAAACATATCATGGAACCAAAACAATATAAGATTCAATGGGATGAGCACATTATAATAATTACCATCATTAGAACCAAGTGAGATAATGAAATTCTAGGAACATTATGACCCCTCAACTAGTGAAGTATAAATAGGGTAATAAAGAGAAAAGTATAGTGAGTAAGAAATTATATATATATATATAATCAAGTGATCATAGATGATCAATATGGTCTTTTGGTGGTTATAGGTAAAATTCTTTTAAATTTTACCCATATGCAAGATTTATTTGATCAAATCACATCCCAATCTTTTATTATTTCACATTATATTTATAATATGGGTTTCCATGTAAAGATGATACCTTATGCGTTGAAATTTAAAAATCTTCTAGGACAAAGAGAATGTTGAGAATTTATGTGTGAATATTGTTCAATAATTATCGATAGGGTTGAGTTTCTTTTTTATTAAAATGTACTTGAGAATGATGTATACGACATGATTTTGGGTATGGATTGGTTAATATAATTCAAGTCCCGCATTTATTGTTATTCCAAAATGGATTTTTTTTCACATCGTTGGATGGGATTGAGACTCTCATTAGATGATATTTGAATGAAAATTCAAGTAGATTAGGACTTTTGGAACTAGTATTTGGAGCCATATATGTAACACCCCATGATTTCATTGTAAGTTATTAAATTTAAATACAACAGCTTGTATTGTACGCAACTTCGAGTTCAAACACACCACAACCAATCAAACTACCCATTATGAATAGTAATACCCACATTTTTAGATTTTATAAATATTATCTTTCAAAATGGACTTCATTTTTGGATTCGGAATATTGAAATTAGCTTAGGGTGAATTTTTTGTATTTTTCTGAAAACATTCAATTTTTGATGAATAAAGAAAAAAACTACATTAATGGTTAAAACCGAATTTTTATTTAAATAATTATCTATTTTATTTAAATTTATTTCAGGTAAAAAGATATACATAATACCTATATATGTTTAATGTAATTTATTGGAGTCATTTTATAATAAGTTTAGATATATAAAAATTTTATTGAACTTTTTACCGTCTTTTACCCATATCCTAGGGGCATTTTCAAATTTCCATAAAACTTAATTTTACCACTTCTGTGAGTTGAATTTCATAAATATAAGAGACACGGTTCATATCAGTAAGTAAAATGTGGTTTTGATAAGATAAAAATAATTTTTGTTGAATAGTAACTTTTGATTTTTATTTTACAACTGTTAAAAGTAAATAGTGTAATTAAGGGTAAAAATGATATCATATTTGCCCTAACACATGTATTAATTATATTGGATAAGTATAATTCGACCAAAAACAACTTTTGGAATAAAATATGACTCCCTTTGGTCCACATGGATTATATTAGGACATTTATTATTATTTTAGTCAAAGAAGAGTTAAAAGAGTTAAAATCAGTGTTTAATCACTAATCTATTTTTAATATTGGGTTATATATAAGATAAATAGATTATAAATATCAATTATAAATATAAAAATATTTCCTACATAATAGAATTTTATTTATAATTTTTAGACATTAAATAATTAAATTTATTTATGACACAATAATGATGCAGTAATTACCTTATTAAAGAAAGATTAAAATAATTGATATTATAAATATCTAAATAAATCTAACATGAGAATTTTAAGGAATTACACTAATTTTATAAGTTAATATGACATGTTAGGGTTGATTAAATTAATTTTTTTCAAAGTAATAATGCTGTTATGAATTTATCAAAAAAAAACCAAATAGTGTCAAAATTGACATAAAAGAGTTTTGAAAAAAAATATTATATTATTAATTGATATTCTATTCCTAAAAATATATGATTCTTCCAAAAGACATATATAATGATAGGTGTATAATTAATTAACCACTTGGGGTTCTCTTGGAAGTTTATAGTAAGATTATTAACCATATAATATAAAAATTCAAAGAGTCATGGTAAATGTCAAACTACTTAACTAAGAGTTAAATATAAATGATAAGGTTAATATAGTAAGAAAAACCTGTCTAAAACCTATTGGTATAGTGGTTTCCGACCCATCCCCACCTTATCCTCGAAATAAATCATTTTTGAGCCATTAGAAACTGAAAATTATTTTATTATAAAATAATATTTCAATCATTTCCTGAGGTTCCCTCACCCCTCTTATAAAAGGGCACTTCACCTTCTCTCATATTAACACCACAAAATCCATTTGGATCGGCCAAAACCTTCCCAAATATCCTACCAAATGTCCTCCCTTCATCACAGAGTCCTTCCATTAGTCATAAATCCAACTTAAAAAATCCCTTTTTATCAAATCAAAAGTAAGATCCCGAAGAAGAGATAAATATTGCATCACCTCCATCAAGTTATTTTATTCTTCTACTTCCTATTTATAAATTATTTCCATTCTAAAATAATAAATTCAGTATATTATATATAATGTGATGTTATTATAAAATTTTACAACCCTATTCATTATTCTATCCATCCTATAAATGAAAAAGTAACGATACGTGTGTACGTACGGATTACTGTCTCCACGAACGCGATGAGATTCATTCCCCATCATATCCATTCAAGAATAATTTTCATTTGATGATTAAAAATAATTTTTACAGACTTAATATCATTCTGAATATGAATAATATACATCCTGTCCATAAAAAACATTACTTACGTAACAAATCATATAAAGGAAAATGAATCAGTTAACACCCGAAACAATGATACTACTGAAATATCATTAATAGAGAAATATTAGAAGATCATATATGATATAATATTTATTTATATGGTTATTGTATAATTTTATATCAATTTTTTCACCATTATACAGGAGGTTAACCTACCCTCGACCATGAAAAAGTACAAGGTAAGGGGTTTCTTATCATACTTTTAATTCCGTGAGATTTTCATTGTTCACCACTTATTTATTGCATGTGGTGTATTGTGTACTGCCATTTGATATATATTATCATTATTATATTTATATTCATGGTATTAATTGACTAAATAGGTGTTTATAAACTTTTGGTCATACGACTCGATCGATTACAACGTGGTATGGGGTTTCTTATCGCACTTTTAATTCGTGAGAATTCCATTGTTTGCCAATTATTTATTTCATGTGGTGTATTATGTACTTTCATTTGATATATATTATCATGATTATATTTATATTAATGGTATTCTGTGATTCACTTGGTGTTTATTAACTTTTGGTCATATGACTCGATTGATTACAATGTGATAAGGGATTTTCATCTCACTTCTTATTCTAGTTAGATTCATGGTATATTGCCACTATTTCTTTTTGTGTGATGTATGTACTGCCAATGATTGTATTACTTGTATAATATAATTTAATTTCTGGGTATTTAAAACTTCATTGGATGATACTTCTTTATTGTGGTGTATGTTTCTTAAGTTACCAAATCGGTAAGGAAATTTCAAATTTCAATTTCCACTCATTAGGCTTTACGCATACTTCATTGATTACATTGCTCCAAGATTATGTGAGAAATCACTATTTATTTACATATGTAGTAATTCCCACTCCCAGTTTGGTGGATATAATTTTTATACACATAATCAATCCATTGATAAATTCTCAAGTCATCGATATAAACTTGATAAGAGAAATTTTAACTCAATTTCTATTCACTGAGTTAAACATCCAAGTCATTGGTGTTGTTTTTACAAGAATATGTGTGAATGTCCTATGATTGATTTACACTGAATATCCAATCATATTGAGTGTATTTATATTTTTCACAAATAATTATGTCATTTTTTATCCTTAACCTAAGGAAATGGTCTTTATAAAGGAATTTCATCTCAACTTACATTCCATTGAGGATTCTTTGTTGTTATGCGCCAATTAACTTTTATTTTGTGTATATGGTGTACTTTGAAATAATATATCATTACTCCATTTATTATCATGATATTATAAAGGTTCTATTAACTCAATTATTTGTATTCAAGCATCTCTAGTTTTCATAGAAACTCTAACTAAAATATCATTTTTAAATTATTTAAAGATTTATTATCCTAAATCTTTCTCATTAATGTCTATGTTTTAAAAATAGTTTTAAGGATTAATTTATATGGAAATTAATGTTTTAAAATTAAAATTCCTTTTAAAAGTTTCAAAGTTTTATGGTACAATTTTATTCAAAAATATATTTTAAACAACTTATTAATAAATAGTGAGACTTTTAAATGTTTTCAAGAAAAAGGGGGATATTTATCTTAAATAGTTTGGATGATTATTTTAATATTTTTCAATATACTTCACTATTCTTGATTGAAGTTAATCTATAAAATCATACACATTTTATTTAATGAGTTATGTTTAACCGTGGATGTGCTACTTTTTATACCATTCATGGTTTACAGATAAAGTATTGACATTTCGTATGCCAGTTTTAATACTAATGTTTCTGTTATGTTTCAACTTTTTCACATGAGGAATTAATTGGACTTAGTAAGTGATGGGTGGAGCCTCCTATAGCTCCTCGATGAATCGGTAGGTCTCATGAGACAAACTATTGTCTTGGCACAAGTCCTTGAAAAAATCTTATCTGTAGTATTGGAACAAGGCCTTGACTATGTGGTTATGATGTCTGGAATTATGCATTCTATCATTATGAAAGTAGCTATTGTTATTTCATTTGATTATTCCACTAGTATAATATCCATGTGAATAAGTAAATGGAATTATTTGATTTTATCTTTGCCATATTATGCTAAAGTTTAAGTTTAAAAGGATTTTTTTAGTCTTATTCATTGCTTAAAATGTTTATGCTTACTTATGGAAGTTTCCGCTATATTGTTATCCTTACTGAGCATATGAGCTCACCCATTTATAATTTTTATTTTCCCCATTATGTGAAGAATTATTTTATGGTTGACCTATATGGATAGGATAAGGATATAAGTGTTTTTAAAAAGGGGAAAAAATGTTGTTCTTGTTTTTATTTCGTGATGTAATGTAAAACTTATGAGTGTATCTAGTACATCCAAGGCTACTAAACTGATCCGTATTTCAGGAGAAGATTCCTTGTATCATGCCAATGTTATGTAATAATGCACTGACTCTGGGTAACTAGGGTTGGGGTGTTACAGATGGTATCACAGGAAGTTTATTACAAACCTTGGATGGTATATTTAGAAAAGACTTTGATTAGAGAAGATTTCCCTAAGATAGAATTTGAAGATTAGTATATAATAACTTCCTAAAATTTAGGTACTTTAGAGATTTTGTGAGTTTTCAAAGAAATACATCCCTGTCTAGATACGAGCTGGTAGAGGCAGCTCTGGCACAAATGTACCTAGGGGTAAAACATGGAAGCACCGCTTTGAGATAGGCTCGAACAGAAACTAGAGCACGACAACGGGCCTTGCTGCACTCTTGGTTATGATATTCCTGGGGGATATGCTTAGGATAATTCAAATTTTCTTTACAAAACGATTTAAAGGATTTTAATATAAGATGAAAATAAATAACATTGGTTATTCCTAAGGTGTTTTAGATTGAAAATAAGGTGTTATTATATTCTCTAAATGCCTTTATATCTCGCACTATGATTTCTTGTGTTAGTTAATGGCTGGATTCCAAGGAAGTCATAGAAACATTGAACATGATGTAAATGGTGGGAACAATGGTGGAAATGAGCAATGAAATGAATTGTTGATAGGTGTAAAAGATATTATTTTCATACCGAATCAGTTTTCCAACAATATGATGAACAACATATATATTAACCAACTCTCAAAGTCAACAAATAAGAGAAAGGCAGTGAATGATAAGAGCTCCAGCAGTGGAGACCACAGAAAAAAGAAATCTCAATTTCCATCATGCAGGAAATGTGGATGGAAACTCATAGGGAAGTGTCTCAACAGAACAAATAAATGCTTTATATTTTTGAAAGAAGTACATAAAGTAAATAATTGCTGAGAAAAAATGTAGAGTACTATGGAAGAAAATAAAAATGATCCCAAGAATCCATTTACAGTCATTTTCCGTAAATGTAGGGGACCTGGGCATTACCTAAGTGATTTACCTATTCTTTAAGACAACCTCTAGGTCAAGGAAGAACCTATTTGGAAATAAATTAATGGTGAAATGTTTAAAAGTATTAGTACTATTTGTTGATGGGCTTACATTGGAAGACTTTTCTCTTGTATGTGTAACCCTATAGTTTGATATGAGAAAATTCTATTTTTGGAATAATTGTCTTTTCTATTGTTGATATAGTTATAAATAACCATTTGGGTTATATGATCCTTGAATTTGAGGAAATTACAAGTTATTATGTTTTGTGATGAAAATTCAAGGTATAAGATAACATTTGTGGTGAATTTATGTTATAGTTATTTTGAGTAATTTATCTCATTTTGGGAACATTATAAAATATTTTTTTTGAAAAAGGACAATACACAGACCGTGTGACAACCCATCGCATTGGACAAAGCTGCGGGAATCGAACCCACAACCATAGTGTGATTGGGATTTATTTGCTACCATTGGACTATGGGAAGTCTTTGGTTTGTGGGAATAATTCTTTTTAGTTAAATTATTTTATTTATCAATAATAAGTTGATTTGGGATCTTATGTATTATCAAAAGTATATCCTTAGTATAGGAAAATGATATGGTGATTAAGTGATAAATGTTATTCGGGAAGACGTTCTCTCTATTGGGATTACTATATGACAAAGGAAAATAGAATACTATGGAATTACATTTGAAGAGTAATGGTGGATTCTTTTCTATGTTTTTATTGTATATTTATCGCGATTTTGGTTATTTATGGAAATGATTAACCTATAATAGATAATATGTGATTAGATAAATTACTTTTAAGTATGTGAATTTAAGAGTAGTCGATGTTTTTTGGAGATTCAATTTTACATGGAATATTGCGTAATCAAATTCTTCTATGTTTTGGGTTTCAATATTAGTTTGGAGTATATTGAAGAATTTTAAGGACAATTGTTTACTGAATGGAATTTATCAAGATTTGGGTATTGTTGGTTTAATTTTGGAAATTAAGATTATTATTTTTTCTATAAAGGATTAAAGTTTTTGGGGATCATATGATCTTTTACTAACCATTTTGGTTTTGGTTAATCTCTAAAGACAATGTAAATATATATAGTTTATCATTTGTAGATTATGTGATTCTGTATAAGTTGATTCTAGCACTTCAAGTGTGACCAAGTCATCTTGAATACTTATCATTAAAAAAATTTGAGTTAGTGGTAAAAATTTATTAAAGGGTGCAAATCTGCATAAAATGTATGTATACTTATTTATTTTCATAGTCAATCACATAAATAAATTCCTCAACTTTATGAAATGTAACTTAAAAGAAAAAAATGTTATCCATTTACTTTTCCTACTAGGAAACTAATTACCGTTTATCCCATCACAAGTTTTTGGTTTTTTTATTTTTAACTTTCTCCTGATATTGTTTTCTATCACTCTCCACCAGAACTTGACACTTTGTTTATCCTCCATATCCATTTTTTTCTACATGGAATACTAGTATGGGTTATCTCAAGTGACCTTTGTACTCCTCTTTCTTTCTTTTAAAGAGATAGTTTTATTGACTTTTTTTTTCTAATGTGAGACTCTCAATGAAGTTCCCAAGCCCAATTTTAAAATTTTGAGTACACAATTTCCAAAATGGGGGAAGAATGTAACGCCCCAAGATTTCATAGTAAGTTATTTTCTTTAAATACCATTTCTCGTGTTGTACGCAACTTCGAGTTTTTAGATGCCGAAAAGTCCGTAACTACTGAAGGAAGTTTCAATGTGACAAAGCGAAGACATATTCGGACCCAGAGGCTCGGTCCAGAGGGCCCATAATTGTTGCGCAGAAAAAAGGGATCTACACGCGAAAAAATAAGGCCCCGTGGAAAGGGTCCGGGATTCACGAAGGGTCCCTAGCGTAGGTGCGAAATATTTTTGCGCCCACACCCCGCGTAGTTAACATTCCACGCAGTGGTCTTTGGCACGCATGTTTTGTGTGCCACCCTGAATTCCACACTGCCAGATGCCTATAAATAGCGGTAGATCCCTTCTATTTCGGGGTTGAGGAATTTGAACCATCTCTCGTGCGCGAAATCGGACTTCTGCGCGCGCAAGATGGCCATCAAGTACTGATCTTTTTCGAGCCACCTCACCCCACAATCCACCTTTTCACGCAATCCCACTAGCTTAAACAGAATTCCAAACCCTTCAGGGTTCTTCCCTTGCTTGCAATTCCTCCCATTTCGGGAAAAACGGTCCAATTGCACGCAATCCCTTTCACCGGGTGCGGCCTTACCTTTGGGTGTGGCCTTTTCCACTCGAACGCAATTCATATACCTTGTGAACGATCCTACTAGTCACGCGCAAGCCCTCTGCCCCGATTATGCACCATCCCGATGTTTTGCGCGCCAACCATTTCTTTGCGCGTAGCCCCTGGGACACCTCACCTTGGTGCTCCCCAGGTGCCTCCCTATGTAGGTGCTCGATGTACTCCTTCTGGATACCCCGAGCACACACACTGGGCATACACACCATGCATTGTTTTCCTGTACGACCTTCCAGGCTTGTACGAAGTAACCTCAAGGTCCCTAGGGAGGTTTTTACCATTGCGTTTCTTGGCCTCATGCTTCTTCACATAGGCACGCTAACAGCTATTGCTTCTCCTCATAGCCACGCTAACGTAGACCCCTCGATGGTTCTCTCTGCGACCCCCCTTCAGTACAGAATTGTCGGAACCTTCCCTACCACAAGGAGTAAAGGGTACCAGTAATGTAAGACATAGGGGTGCGGAGTAAACCCACCTCATCCGAGCTGTAGGATGTTAAACTGCCAAGCACCTAGTCCTCAAAACATGACGTTAAACTTTGGTCCGGCCCTGTGCCTCGCACGTAGGGTCCCCCTGGCTCAGACATTCTTTATGCCGCTCGTCTCTATGGGGATGGGATCACCCCCCCACACATGGGATGACATCCTCGTTCTCGGAGTGGTGTTTGTTCGCGGGGAAGGTAAACCTCCTTGGTGTAACCCTCTAGCCCCTCTTGAAGAAGGTAGAACCCATGCAGCTCCGTACTTCCCCAGAACCAGGGCCAGCAGGGAGCATGATGGGAAGTGGGACTTCTCCTTTCTTCGGTCCCAAATCCCTCTCCCTCTGCGTTTTTTCACCCCCGAGCCTCCATCCTAGAGTAATTCCCAGCACCATGGGCCACCCCAACGTGTAATCCCCTCTTCGCTTCCCACGGACGCACCCTTCACGACGTGATCGTCAGGCCTTTGCCGCCTCTTGTTTCTCACATCGAGCATGACTCATGTGGGGTTAGAATAAGAATTGACTATGACACCAAACCCCATCCAACATGAAGTTAAATTGTATGCCCCCATCCCACATGACGTTAAACTGCACACCTGAACTACGAGGACTTTGATCCATGTCAAGGAATGGAATGTAGGAAGCCTCCCCAAGGTTCAGGCCCAATACCCATCGGACCCCGTCCTGCATGACGTTAAACTGTGCACCTGAACTACGGGGACTTTGATTCCCTGCCATGGGGATACGTAGGAAGCCTCCAAAAGGTTCAATCCCACCACCCGGTCGTTCCGGCCTCTTCACGATGGTTCAAAAACCATTGTGGGCTGCCTTAGAGCCTAAACCCACCTATCCACCATTATGGGTCACCTCAGAGCGTAAGCCCCATCCATCCACCATTGTGGGCCGCCTCAAAGCAGAAGCCCCAGACATCCACCATTGTGGGACGCTCGAGAGCACAATCCCCATCCATCCACCATTTTGGGCCACCTTATAGTGTTAGCACCGTCCATCCACCATTGTGGGATGCCTCAGAGCGTAAGCCCCATCCACCCATCTGTGTGGCCCGCCTCAGAGCGTAAGCCCCATCCATCCATAACTGTGGGCCTCCTCATAGCATAATCCCCATCCATCCACCATTGTGGGCCGCCGCAGAGCGTAAGCCCCATCCATCCATCATTATGGGCTTCCTCAGAACGTAAGCCCCATCCATCAATCATTGTGGGCCGCCTCAGAGTGTAAGCCCCATCCATCCACCATCATGGGTCACCTTAGAGTGTAAGCCCCATCAATCTATCAATGTGGGACTCCTCAGAGCGTAAGCCCCATCCATCCATCATTGTGGGCCGCCTTAGAGCGTAAGACCCATCCATCCATCATTATGCGCCGCCTCAGAGCGTAAGCCCCATCCATCCACCATCGTGGGCCACCTCATAGTCTAAGACCCATCGACCCATCATTATGGGCCGCCTCAGAGTATAAGCCCCATTCTATCCATCATTGTGGGCCGCCTCAGAGAGTAATCCCCATCCATCCACCATCGTGGGCCACCTCAGAGTGTATGCCCCATCGATCCATCTTTGTGGGCCTCATTAGAGTTTAAGCCCCATTCAATCCCGAACTATGTAGACTTTGATTCCCTGCCACGTGGATACATAGAAAGCCTCCACGAGGTTCAATCCCCTTCACTTCATCACCCATCCTGATTCTTACCTGGGCCGTCACATCCCGGTGGAATCATGCCACCTCATCCCACTCCATAGCATTCCAAAATCCACCCACGTGTCAGCCCCAACATTGGTGTTCCCTCCCGGGGGTTCTTCAATCTGATCCGCTCTAGCTAGTGTTCCGATCAGTCTGATCCATCTCCGCTGGACGTTAAACTCACGGTATACCCTGTGTTAAACATGGGAAGCTGAGGAAAAACTCAGGTGCATGCCTATGGAATACAATTCCCTGCATTCGATGTGGGATGACTCGAGCTTCTGCGCCCTTGAGAAGCCCTATAATAAAGGACAGAAGACATAAATTCCAATTTTCTAGCGTCAAGACATGCCAACGATGCCTCAGCATGACCACTCCCCTAACCGAAGGTTGTTTCCCCGACCAGACCCCTTGGAGCGTCTTGACGGAAGCATCTTAATTAACTGATGTCCATGAAGATATGGCACCAGGAAGAGTTTCAAAAACACATCTTAAATCTTTATGGGAGACACGAACTTGGTAAAAAGTTCCAAGGAGGAATCCACATAAGGAGGAACCGACATCCCATTATCCTCGTTTTGATCAAGGAGAAGACTTCCCTGAATAAGGAGCGAATGCCGCCTACCTTTGGAAAGCGGGAATGCAGGGAAACGAGCCGCACATCCTCTGCATGACAGACGCACGCGCATGCGCCCCCTGACCGAAAGTTTCGATAACATAAAATGTTGAACCTGACGTGAATCTCTTCTCCTCAATACAGAGACTGGTAGCGTTTGGGGAATTGGAAGACGAGCATGTCACCAAGCCTGGGAATCCAACATTAGGATGTGAAGCCCACCGTGGGTTGTGGAAGTCTAGACATTGAGCACTCTATTCTATGATGTTGTCAGCGTGGATCCCTCTTACCAACCATGGAAGACGAAATGGCATTGGGATACTGTTTTTCGATTTATTTTCCTATCAGTGTTAATGGATTCATCTCCCTGATTTCAAGAATTAGATTGCTGAATCCGGAGCTTGATCGCCACCTACCCACTAGCGTAGGGACAGGGGCAGTACCGGCACGACCACCTCATGTGGTTACACCTCTTCCACAGCTGCTCCGACCACCGCAACAGCTGGGCGCTCATGCCCCCCTCCCCATCAGAGATTATCCAATGAAGGGTGATCAACAACCTTGTGCATAGGTACGATGAGGAGGGTGTTATCCCCACCAGGGAAATGTCCCGTTTGGACCTCGAGGCCACTGTGCCTCACCGCCAACACCGCCCCTGAGGGCCGTGCAAGGAGTCACTGCTCCCCACCCCGACATTCAACCGTTTTGGGAGCTTATCCTCGGAATACCTTGACACCTCCCTCCCCTACGCCAATGAGGTAAGGGATATCTGGGTTGGCCCAATCAGAGACTCACTTCAAGGTTTCATGGAAAGGGCCCCCGCCAGGCCACATCAGTGCTGCCGCCCGACTCCCCGAGCTGAGGAGCAGGCAATCCATGGGCCCGCACCACCGGCTCCAACCCATTTGACCAGATGCCAGGGTCGGGCATGAGCGGTAGAGGATGCCCGCCCAGGGGCATCAACGTCAGCAACCACTACGGCTCAAGACACCGCCAAATCCTATCATCAAACCCCCGCACATGTTGAGCAGGGGCAGTTATATGCCTGATCCAGATCGAGGCCCCAACCACCCCACATGCAGGTTTGGTCGACTCTCCCAGTGACCGACACAGGCAATAGCCACTGCAAACTAATTCGTGGTAGTGCCATCCAGTGTGAAGTCCTACTCCGTGCCACCATTCTAGAAGGTGTGGGCCTACCATGCTTCCAACATTGGCCTGGAAGCCTGCCTGGCGTCACCCTCGCCGTAGGTAAAGGGCTTCCCCGTGATAGTAATGCTTCAGGTGGGGCTCTCTCCAGTGCTCACTACACTGGGTACAGGGTCACTTCCCCTACCACATTCTGCGAGTATGGAGCCATTATATATCCAGTAACTCACCCACATGGAGTTCCTCCCTGTTTCCCCTTCGACATTTTCCCTGGTGCTCCCTGCACCCCGGCCTTAAATCCTCTCCGCCCCAGGACCAGTGCGGCCAGAGGACTCTGTGAAGGAAATCAGCCCTGCCCCGAGGAGCCACCCGGGGGCAGGAAGTTGGGACGTCATCACCATAAGAGAAATTCCAGGGAAGGCCAGACGGAAATCAGACCAGTCTGTTTCTCAGACACCGAGGCAGAGTACGACTCTGCGATGGATCCCTATCCTCAGTCCTCTGGGTCAAGGGATGGGATAGGGATGCGGCGTGTCAGCCTCATACTCCCCGAATGTGAGATCCACATGATCCCCACCTCCCTCCGAATGTACATCCAGGAAGACGGGGACTTGGCGTACACCAAGGGATCGAACATGGAATCACCATCGACCTCTCCGGAAGCACCTTCCACCATAGCCAGAGACGACGAAGGTCTTTTTTGGGGGTTGATGGTTTAAGAGTCCTGACATAGCACACCTCCAGCGAGCACCAAAACTGTGATAGGAGGCCAGTTCACTGGCCCATCCTATCGTGACGTGGTAGTCAGGTCACTACAACCCTTGGAGGACGACCTAGGATTCAGCAGCCAATAGAACTGCTCACCGTATTCTCCGCCAGCCATCCCACCGGCCTAGCGGCTTGCCTCGGCACCTGTTCTAGTTCCCCAGCCATTCCCAGTTGATGAGAGGGGCCATCAAGGGACAGATCCTGAATCTGAGTCATGGATCTTCTGGACCATCCTCGCAGCATGCCACTTCCCCGAGATGTTTTGGCCAGTCGTAGGTTTGGATTTTGATACACCTGAATCACTCACCCTGGGAGAGTTTGAATGTTTCTGCTAGATCCTCCAGGCGACTCACTCCCATATTCACCACCAGCAAGTGCCTTATCCCAGGAGCCAAGCACACCTCAAGGATATCGGCATGCAATGTCTTCGGGTCGACCTGGCCATGCTCCCTGCGGTCCGGCACCCCGAGTCACTTGGCCACCACAGGGCCCCCAACAACAATGCGTTCAGAGTTTTAAAGTACTCCACAAAGTTATAGAGGAGGCCACCCCCCACGCGCACGTCTATGGATGGGGGCAGTACGCTACCTATCTCTTCAGTGTGATTTTCCGGCAGCCTGACTCACTGGGGGGCTCTAAGGACATGCCCCCGAGGGTAGCGGCGATCAACATGGCCGATCTGTCAGGAGAGGGGAACGGTCTAGAACTTCTTGATGGGGAATTAACCCTTGAGTAAAAGCCGCCACTGGACCCATCATGGAGGATTAATCATTAGAAGATGAACCTCTTAGGTCTCCCTATACCCACGGAGGCATTAATACAGAGCCGAAATATCGGCAAGGGTAAAGATCACGTTGGGGAAATCAAGCTCTCCGACCCATCTGCCTCTGTGAAGAAGCCAGAGAAAGATCCCGAGAAGGCCATGCTATGCCAACAACTTGCTGAGTAGAAGGGGTTGGTCGATGAGCTTCTGGTTGAATGCATTGTAGAGTAGAGACCTGACTACGGTGATCCTAGGCCGGGGCAGCAGGGGTAGGATCAAATACCCCTCGGCGACATTCTACTAGGGAACCTTGATCATGCCATGTTTGCTGACAAGGGAGAGGCCGAAGCTCATGTCAACAAGGCGCAATATGTTTCGACAAACCCTCATGAGCGGCGTGACCACCCAAGAGACCCCACTCGGGTTCCTCCGTCCGCCCCAAGGGTGCTCCACCAGCCGCCCCAAAAGCTGATGAGCTTGTCTACCGAATTGAAGAGCCCATAAGTTCTCTTGTGGTTAGGGATCCCTGTCAGGACAGGAACCCACGTCCACACAATCTGATGGCAGCACTCATCACCCTCTTAGAGGCTTTGGGAACTCGGCAGGTGGCAATCCTTCCAGACGACAAGTCGTACCAAGCATGGGTGGATGATATTCCAGCACCTCCGGGATTTGGGAAACCCACTTTCTCCCCCTTTAACTGGATAGAAGACCTTCCACAACACCTTGACTACTTCAACTCATGGTGTGGGCCTATGTTAGGGACTTTAGAGCAGTAGGAGGCCGCCAAGATCCGTTGCTTTGTTAATACACTTGAGGGGCCAACGTTCATCCGGTATAGCCAACTCCCTGTCAGATCTGTGACTAGCTGGGAGGACCTTTGCAGGAAATTCCTCTACCAGTTTAGTTCCACAACCCGGAAGATGAACATCACAGACCTCTTTGGGTGCAAGAAAAGGCCCGATGAGCGAGTCATGGACTTCATCACCCGGTGGAAGGGGCTCACATACTCCCTTGACATGCCACTAACTCAAGAGAAAGTACTGGAAATGTGCGTAGGGAACATCAAGGAAGAGCTGGTTCTTTCTATTATCACTCAAAATTACCCTGGTGGGTTCCGAGACTTCTCAGACAAGGCCCAATGCCTCGAAGAAGCCCTGCAACAGGCCAGTTAGGCACATCCGTTGCCTCCTGTAATCCCAGCATGGAGAGCTTCCAGAGTCGAGCCCGCTGCTGTGGCCCAGATTGTGGCCCCTGGGCAACTATAATTTCTACCAGTGAGGCCAGCTCTGCAGCCCCATAGGGGTCCGACCCCATAGGAACAACTTCCAGCCCAACAACGACTACCTCAAAATCGGAAAGCCCCTCTCTGTAACGCGCCACCACCGACTAGGAGAGATAATCAAGTTCCGCCTCCTCGGCATGCTTCTCTGGCCCCCTGTCAGGGTCCGCCTCCTAGAGCCACCTTCTGGACAGAAGAAATCAGACCTACTCTTTTGACGAGGCTCAGGTCCCTTGTTACTTCCACAGTGCCTTGGAGCAGATGATCGTGCGGCTGCCTAAGTGCCGGTATCCAGAAGAGGTGCATCTCACTGGTCACCCCAACTAATGCCCTTATCACTGGATCATGGGGCACACCATCAAGTAATGATACATGTTCAAGGACTGGCTCCAAGACCAGATTGAAAACAATATAGTCATGTTTGGCCCAGTCCCGGCACAAGTGGCAGGTGTCTTTGTGAGATCAGATGGCTGTAGCGGCGATGGAGGTGAATGGCAGCAGGTTTCCAACTATGGGTCGCAAAAGTATAATGACTGGATGTCCCGCAAGGCAGTCCCCCGCACCCAGGGCATCATCCGTGCATTCCTGAATCATCTAGAGCCCTCAGAAGCTATAGTTACTACTTCAACATCGTCGTCTCAGCCAAACTCTTCCCAGAATAGCAAGCAGTAGCAGCGCAAGAAGAAACGAAGTGCCCCACCAATGTCGTCATCGTCCCGTACTCTTGGAGAATTTATGCCCCCAGAAATGGGGATCCCTCCAAGACTCTTCCCGATAGTGGATGACTCTGCATGTGACAGTCCGGGGTACGTTTTGGTTAACACCATAGAGTTGGTAAATCCCTATCTGACTCCCGACGATGGGGAACGCCGGGTAGACCTTCCGAATGTCCCCAACCATCGCCAACGTCGTCGAAGCCGTGATTACATGGATCGTCGGGGCATGAAAAGTGGCACCTCCAGCCAGGCCATGGATGCTATTGAGACTAGATAGTAGGACCAGTGTAGAGATCAGCACAGGGGGCCCCTTCATCCGGTGTCTATAGGTTCGCCTCCACCACCGTTTGTGTTACTGGATCAGGCGGAACCACATCGGCCTTGCCGCGACCAGCTTCACCCTACCCCCAGCTGACCCCATCCTTTTGGTCCTTATCCTGCAGCCACTCCCTGGGCTTCGACTAGTGAATAGTGAGATGTGCGTAGTACCAGTCAGTTGCCGGTCCAGCTAGCAGGGCCCTTCGTGCCTCTAATTACAGAGCGGCCTCCTATAAGCATAGGCTCACATCTGGCACGTAAGTATGATGTTATGGAGCACCTTGATAGCCTTCCAGTGAGACTTTCTATCCTTGAGGATCTTCTTTTGTCATCTGAAATGCGTGAGGCGCTTTACGAGGCCCTAAGGATCCCCCTCCAGTTCGAGACGGAGGTAGCAGCTATAGAAGCCTTCCACGCCGAGGAAATTGAGAACACCGAATTCTAGGAACTTATATCATTCTCTGGTGAAGACGAAGACCCTCCTATAAAAGGGCACATTCATCCACTATACATCACTGGCTAGTTCAATGGCGTGGAATTCCACTACTATCTTGTTAACACGGGTTCTGGGATTAACCTAATCTTGACTCAGACACTACAGAAACTGGGTTTGTATGAGGATGATCTAACTCCCTCTGACCTAAGAATCCAGGGATACGATAGGACCGACCAGACCCCATTTGGGAGGTTCCGTTTGATGAACCAATTCAGTGGACTAACTGCCAGCACCAAGTTCATGGTTGTCTCCCAGGACATCACGTACAACGCATTGATGGGAAGTCCATGGCTCCACCTGCATGATGCGGTCCCTTCGTCGTATCACCAATGCCTTAAATACTCCCTCAATGGTTGAGTAGGTGTGCTCCAAGGAGATGCGTCTCCTTTCGCCTCTTGTGAAGCCCGCTACTTGGACGCTAACTATTACAAGAGCAAAGATAAATAAGTCAAGGCAAGTGGAGTTGAGCCTGTCACCGCTACGACCGACCCTTGGGCAGGTTTGAATGATGCTTACGTCTTCCCAATACGTCGGTTGGAAGCCACAACCCCTGACATGGGGCAGTGTTTTTTCATTTCCGGGACAACAAGGAACCATCCGCCCAACTCTTGACAGCGCTTGAGGATCACTTCGTACTCCTACACCAATCAGGATCGGGTGATCCTAGAACCTCCTACCCCTGTATGGTATCGGGATGTCAGGCTCATGGAAACGAGAGTACGAAATACTCTTCTGTTTCGCCAGGCTGGAATTAACCACCTCAAGCCGACGCGCCACTACTACTGTGATGTTATCAAGTGCGACCCCATCGGTCAAATACCAAATGTTATTGGATCATTTGCCTTCATCGCTATGGTCTCAGTGGCGCATGAATCTCATTACACGATGACCACTACCGCTAAAGCTAGAACCAGCCCCCATCGGAGTCTGGTGGCCTAGAGACAACTCCACCCATAGAAGATCCATCCACAAGTGAAGAAGAGGACCTAGAGGATGCTCCCCCTACCTTTGAAGAAGGCGTCTCTGCCACGGTCGACGGGTTGGTGTAGGTGAACCTTGGTAGCGAGGCGGACCCGAGACCCACATTGGTCAGTGCCGCCATGCCCCCTGAGGAGCGGCAACGGTACATGGACTTCCTCAAACATCACCATGATGTGTTTTCCTGGAGTTACAATGAGATGCGAGGACTAGATCCTCAGGTAGCCATCCACCGGCTTGGTCTCCCTACAAACCATCATGGGTTCAAGAAGCCTCCTAGAAAGATGCACCCTTCTCACGGTGCCATGGTTGAGGCTGAAGTGGAAAAGCTTATCAAAGCCAACTTCATCATGGAAGTCCATTACCCCAAGTGGATAGCCATCATTGTACCAGTTAAGAAGAAGAACAGGCAGATCAGAGTCTGTATTGACTTCCGTGATCTCAAACGCCACTGCCCGTATGATGATTTTCCCCTCCCAGTGACAGAGTTGTTGATTGATTCCATGACCGAGTTCCAAGCCCTCTCCTTCATGGATGGGTATTTCGGGTACAACCAGATCCAGATGGCCCCCGAGGATGATGAGTGCACTGCCTTCAGGGCACCCCGAGGTACCTTATGTTACCGGGTTATGCCCTTCATCCTGAAGAATGTGGGTGCCACCTATCAGTGGGCCATGCATCGCATATTCAAGCCAATTCTGGGAACACTGGTGGAATGCTACGTGGATGATCTGGTGGTCAAATCATGCCAGCACCAGGACCATCACAAGGACCTTGAGAAAGTGTTCAGTTTCCTCCATTCCCGCCACTTGATGATGAACCTGTTGATGTGTGATTTTGGGGTCACCTTCGGAAGGTTCCTTGGCTTCGTTGTCATGTACTGAGGCATTGAGATAGACCCAGAAAAGATCAAGGACATCTGCCAGATGCCTCCCCCGAGCAATATTCGGGAGCTTCAAGGTTTCCAAGGCCACTTATCCTTCATATGCCGATTCATTGGGAATTTGGATCGCAAGTGTAAGCCCTTTTCCCGGCTCATGAAGAAAGGAACCACCTATGAATGGGATGAAGAGTGTCAGGCCACCTTCGAGGAAATCAAGTAGTATCTGCTCCAACCTCTGGTCTTGATTCCACCTGTCTCCGGGAAGCCACTGGTACTTTACGTGACTGCCCTGGAATGGTCCCTCGGCACACTCCTTGCCCAGAAAAACAACGAAGGAATAGAGAACAACCTCTACTACCTCAGTTTCATGCTCCTCAATACGGAAATCAGATATTCTCCTATTGAGAAGAGCTGCCTTGCGCTCGTGTTCTGTGTATAGAAATTGTGGCACTACATGTAGCACCATGAGGTACAACTGGTCTCTCGGGTAGACCCACTGATGTACATTCTGAACCGACCTATGCTGACTGGCCGACTAGCGCGGCGGGCGGTGATCCTCCAGCAGTTCGATATTAGGGTTGTACCTCAGAAGCCTATCAAAGGATAGGCGTTGGCAGACTTTCTAGCTGCCCACCCAAACTCCGCAGATCTGCCGCTTGACCTAGTTTTTCCTGATGAGGCAATCATCTCAGTCGATCATGCCATCCCATGTTGGCAGATGCACTTTGACGGTGCCTCCTGGAGACCCACCAGTAGGAGACTCAATGATCCTAGGCTCAACAGAGTGGGCCAGGGTATTGTCTTCATCACCCCGGAGCAAGCCGTTTGGTCGTACTCATTTCTGTTGCCATAGGGCTGCACCAACAATGAGGCAGAGTATCAGGCACTCATTACTGGTCTCGAGCTGACCCTTGAGATCGACGTACCTCGTTTTCATGAAAAAGAAGATTCCGAGCTGGTCATCAAGCAGGTCAATGTCGACTATGTTGTCAGAAATCCAGAACTCGTGCCATTATTGGATTGCACCCTCCATCTAATGGCCCAGTTCCCTTCTCATCCAGAGGTCATTCACGTCCCTCGGTCACAGAATGGTTGAGCAGATGCTTTGGACAGCCTGGCCACGTTGCTTGTGGAGCCCGAACAGGATGACCAAATTATCCACGTGGCACACCAGAGAGTCATTACTTCCGTTACTCCATAGGATTATCGCGGCCCACGGATAAACCATCTCGCCGTCGGATCCCCAACCTCAGGAGCCCCGGGTACTTCAGATGTGGTGATCAAAATAGTTTATGATTGGAGGACACCATTGGTTGAATACCTCCAACACGGTAGTCTTCCATCAGACCGGGCGGAGCGCGAGCGAATCCGAAACTGCGCGTTACAGTTTACTCTTCAGAGTGGTCCCGACCTCAGGCAGATTCTCTATAAATGTGGGTTTGATGGTATTATCCTCCATTGTATTCAGGGAGTTGAGATCCCACAAATCATGCTAGAGGTCCACGTCAGTTCCTACAGCACTCACCAGGATGGGCCGAAGCTGTCTCACCAAATCCAGAGATTAGGGTATTTTTGACCCTCCATGATCCATGACTGCATCGAGTTTTCCAAGAGGTTCCATTCATTCCATGTTCATGCTAACTTTGTGCATTGGCCACCGGAGCCTCTCCACACTACCAAGTATTCTGGGCCCTTTGCAGTCTGGGGGTTGGATTTCATAGGACCTTACCCACTGGCAACGGCTCGCCAATGCTCGTTCATTATAACCGCTATGGATTTCTTTTCCATGTGGGCAGAGGAAATTCCGCTCAAGGAGGTCAAATCCCATTCTATCGCCGACTTCATGGGTTCCGATATCATTTATCGATTTGTAGTACCTCATGAAATCCTCACTGATAAAGGCACCAACTTCCGAGCAGCCGAGCTAAAGAAATTGTACGCCAAGAACAATTTTCTCTCTAACCATACCTCCCACTATCATGCGCAATAAAATGGATAGATCGATGCGTTTAACAAAACCCTATCTAACATTATGAAAAAGATGCTTGGTCAGAACAAGAATAGTTGGCTGGATAAGCTCTCCAACGCCCTATGGGCTTATCAGATGATGAATCGTAATTCCACCCAGGTGACCCCGTATTCCCTGATGTACAGAACTGAGGCCGTCCTGCCCGTCAAGATTCAGTTTCCCTCATTGCGCACAACGGTCTACGACCAGCAAGCACCAGATAGAGTTTCCGAAATCCATCTAGCTGAATTGGAAGCATTGGACGAGAATAGGCTTCGTGCTTTGCACGACCTGGAAAGGAATCAGAGCAGGATGGCTCGAGCTTTCAAGAAGAAGATTCTACTCTCTTCCTTCCTGTAAGGTGACCTAGTACAGGCCCTCAGGGAACCAATGATCCCCGGAAGGAAACCACCCAAGTTGGAGCCCAAATGGGAGGGACCTTTCGTTGTCCATAATGTTTATCCCAATGGTGCATACTCCCTGGTGACCATGGATGGTGAGCGTGTAACTCCTCCCACCAATGCCAGGTTCCTCAAAAAATATTTTTCTTAAATGGTGGTCCGACATGACACTAAACTGTTGGGTCCCACATGACCCTAAACTGTACGCTCGTCCTGCATGATGTTAAACTGCAAGCCGGTCAGACCTCCCTGACCGAGGCCCATCCTCAAGCCCCCGACCCAGGCTATCTCCTGTGGGATTGTATGGTGTGGTGTGGTATTATGTCCTCATTCACATTGGGTTACTCATCATACCATACACAATCCCAGATGAAATTCCTTTCATCATCCTACATGACTTTAAACTGTTCTTATAGAACTACATGTGGCTTGATTTCCATCTTTATGGGAAATATAGGACCACCTGAACACCTAGGTTTTAGGTCCAGCCCTGTCTCTTAAGAGATCCCACGATCTTCCAGTCACCTCGGCCTCTTGGCCTATCCCTATCCATGAGGGGGATATATAGGTGTGGTATAGGGTTTTTTTGGCACCATTCCCCCTTCTCCTGAGAATCCACCATCTTTTGGCCGCTCTCAAACTGAGCCCTTCGACCCTTTTCAATGGTCCTTTAATGTGTTTAGAGTACTCTGGTATAGGAATTGGAGTGTAATATTCAACTTAGGCATGTTCCGTCCACTTTTAAAACTTTGTTCTCCCCTTCATTCAGGCCCCCATTATCTTTCACACCCGGAGGGACCCCCAAGAACGGCTTGGATACAACACCTAAGGGCTCTCCTACCATTATGGCCCAATGCCCCAGAGGGTTTCAGACAAAAAATTGATACAAGTCCCATGTTGCGAACATGGTCAGCAGTTGATGCTCATTTGTTTGTCCCCATTACCGGATAACACGACAGGTTGCTGGGTTGCGAACATGTTCATTAGTAATCCTCTGTCGTCACACCGACCCCTTCTGGCCACGAATGTTGGTTGCATGATTCATATTATGTTCCACCCCATTTTATCAAGGTGGAATCTTGATACTCCTTTCACTAACCCTTAGTTCACTTCCACACATTAGGGAGACAAAGCTGCTTTACGACATCTCTCGGGGCTCACGCGATCCGAGTGCTAAGATTATGGGCTTGGGTCTTCCCTAAAAACCATGCACAACTTGACCCTCATCCCCACGGGATATGAGGGGTCACCCAGACATTGCATTTTGGGCCTAGCTCACCTGGAGGGTAGTGTCTCCTGCCCCTTGATCTTTAAACCCTCGCCGGCCCCTTGACCAGAGGCTCCTCCCCCGGAATCTTGTACAGTGATGGTATGGGATTATGTACTCATCCATGACGGGTATGATTTATCGCATCATGCGCATTCCCCCGGGTCCAAGCCATATGACCTTAAACTGTGCTGGTTGGACCTACCACATGACCGTAAACTGTGATGATATCGTCCCGGCCGCACGATGAAAAACAACACTGCATTGTGATGACCTATCTATAGAGGACATCACGTTGGGTATTGGGAATTTACCATACAATTTTTCAATGCCCGTATACGGCTTGATTATTTGGGAGATACCAGGAATATTCACCCTAGGTCTGTCACTTCACAAAGAAAAATCCCATTCACCTTCAATGAAAAACAAGATACACCAAATTCCACTTTTTTGGTGTGAGGGATAGACCCAAACACCCCTTTCATCCTTTGCACATGCACCATACCATGCCAGGAAACCTTCCAAGAACTACGTATGGATTGATTTCCATCCTTATGGGATACATAGGAGCGACCAGACACTTCCCCACTAGCCCAGCCTAACATTTGTGTTCGGTCCCTTGACCGGAACACTTCCCCAAGGAACACACGGTAAGTAGGGCTTATGTCCACATTCACGTCGAGTTTCATAATCACCTTGTCATGTGCTTCCTACATTCCTTGCAGGTCCCTGGTCTGAGATCTAAGACCATAAACTAAGATACTTTCTATAACTACGTGTGGCTTGATTCCCATCTTTATGGGATATGTAGGAACGCCCGAAAATTTTGTTTCGGGTCCAGCCTAGGGAGTCTCGATTCCCATCCTTTCCTCACCTAACACTCCGGTGAGTTTCGTAAGTGCATAATTTTCCCTGAAAAAGTTCAGGATGCCCCATAATGGCATTGGTAAGAAATAGTGTCCTCTCCAGAGGTCATGTCTCAGAGTAGGAATGGTCCCTGACCAGATTAATGCGCCAACTTATGTTCTTTCGTTGCGGTGGCGTAGTTTCAAGAGTGTTGGGTTCTGTTTGAACAAACCACCACTTCACTTTCCATGCTTTTCGTGCACCTTTATTCGGATCCTCATCCTCTTTCAAGATTGAAGAGACCCCCTAATGGTATGTATGCTCAACCTATGGTCTTCCTGTTGTCCTGGGCTAACGTTCCGGAAAGCTGATCACGTTTGATGGGACCACCTAATGGTATGGATTCTTGACCTATGGTCTTCCTACTATCCTGGGACAAAATTCAAGAAGATTGATGGACGATATTTGAGTTAGGTCCAGTTTAGTGAACATGGTCAGTGGTCAACCCTCATTTGTCATCCCCATTTTAGGATAACGCAACATGGGTGCGAGGTTTAGAACATGGTTAGATGTTATTCCTCATTGCCATGCCACCCTCACTGTGTTCTGAATTTGGGGTAATGTGATTCACATTTTCCATCCCCCTCTGTTTGGACTGATTTCAATGCCCCTGGAATTACCTTGCTCATGCATTAGAGCACATAGAGAAGATGATACATCGATCAGTTTCAGGTCCCCCCCTTCGACTGGGCCTCCCTCATGTCCTCGAAAATCGGGGATCGATTTCGAATGCCCGAAGCTTGGTTGACTCCCCCACGATCGAACGAAAGGATAATATGAGCATCCTTTGTTTCTCACATTGGGTACAACCTACATGAGCTTAGGGATTAATTGTTATTTATTTTAGTATTATAGATGAGCATGTTAAACAAAAGGTACAGATAAATGGGTTTTTCCATACATTGGAATAAAAATGTTCATGAGCTGGCCAAAACAGGGCCCTTAAGGGTCAACTTCTTGGAGGGATCTTTCCAACTCTGCTACCCTTTGGATGGTGTCCTCCAAGACTTCTTCCCACCCCCTGAAGACTCTCTGTTCATCAGTAGCTGCAGAGTGCAGTTCTCTAATCCTAGCTTGTGCTTGCACTTGTTCAGTTTGAAGCACAGTCATCTGGTGACTTGCCTCCATCAGTTATTCTTGGGAGTCATCCATCTAGGCCGTCAGTTGCTCGATGAGCTCAGAGCATGTTTCAATGAAGGCCTCCTTCTCTTTCACTTTCTCTTCAAGGCGTTGGACTTCTTTCTCTGCCCTCAGGAAAGCTCGGATTCTCACCGATTCTTCCCGACACTGGGCAACGTCGGTGTTCCGGATGCTCTCACGTATCTTCTTGGCCTTGTAATCATGGACCGTCAGATGAAGGTGTGGAGCATCAGCCCCTCCGGCACACAAGAAACACAACTAGGTCTAGAGTGATCCCATCCACCTCAGCCAATCCATATGAGGATACCTGAGAAAACACTGGACGCACTTCCACCCTTTGCACCATGTCATCCAGCTCTCCTCGACCGCTTACGAATATGAATCATCTATTTCTTCAGGATCAGCATGGTGTTATACCTGGAAGACAACCAGTAGGTCAGTAGTAGGATCTGCCTCAACGATTCCTTCCTGAGGAATAGGATCCTCTATGTCTGGGAAACCTTCTTGTCTCGCCCTGACAGCGGCGGTGCCTCTGTTAGCTTCCGGCCTCGTTCCAATGTCAGTACCACTGATGTCTGCCGCCCCCTGATCACCAATTTCCAGGGCCGACTCAGTTTGGGTAGTATGTTCTGGAGGAGGTGGTACGTCCACCACTAATTCACTCACAGACAGCCCGGGCTCGGCAGCCCGAAGAGCCTCCAATGATGAGATCACTGTAGAGGGAGCATCCTGATTAGTAGAGTTCTCTGACAGTAAGAACTAGTAGTGAAGCAAGGCACTTACAGGAACACAGGGCATCAACCTCCAGTGTTTTGGCCGCTACAGGAGATATCATGGTAGGAGACCCCTCAACCCTTGTTAGTTCGATAATGGGTGTCAAAGCCCCACCCTATCCCACCGGCGCCTCTTCTCCTTCCTCTATTTGGGACACCTGATCAGTGCATATATGCTTCTGAGTGAGATAGAAAAATGGATTAGAAATTGTAGATGAGAATGGATAAAGAAGGAGGATAAATAAGAATAGATACATACCTCGAGTAGATCAGTTATGTCTATGCAGGATCTGACGATCTTGCCACTCCCCTGCAGGCTCCCATGGCGAGACCCTCCCTAAGATACTTCGTCTTCTCTTGTCTCCTCCTCTCCCTCAGACTCATCACCATCGTCATCGTCCTCCGACGACATCTGTTCAGGATCATGCCCCTGACCGAGCATCACTTTCACTAAGAGAAATGGCTCCACGTGTTGACCTCGTTGGTGCGCATACATGTCCATAGCCATCAGGTAAGCATGATATCGATGAAGGTTTACCCGGCTGGTAAGACGAATGAGCCTGAATTCTGCCAGATGGATCCCATCCTGCATTATCTTCTTCTAGAGGGCTTCCGCACTAATCGACTGCCGCAGGGTCAGCCAGGCCGACCACAATTCCAGGAATATTGCATCATGGGAAGTTTGGAGAAGGTATGTTATCTGCTTCCCTGTAAGTTTTCTGTCCACCCCATGTGACACTCCTCCGGGCAACGAGGTCGCAACAACACCATGCTATGTCCCTGCTGCTAAATTCCTAGCCCCCATAGGCCTCGCTACCTGGTGCACCCATGGTCCCCCCTTCTTGAGGCACCTTTACTACTCTCTCGTCACCTGGGTTCCATGTGGTTATTCTCAAGTTTCCAAACTCACTTGCGCAAAAGTCCCTCGGGGTATGCGATGGCCCAGTGTTTGGCATACTTGGTTGATAAGCCAGCATCGGCCCCGATGGGAGGAAGGGTAATGACATCACCTGAGCCATAAGTTGTGAACATCAACCACAAATGGTGAAGGATGCATGGATTCCTCTCCTCCTAGATGTCTGTGAATACACTCTTCAGTATTCAGTGGAGGCACCCGAACTTCCTGGCGAATCGGGATGGCACGTAAGGCTCACAGATGATCTTCCCATCAATCCGAGCCACAACCACCCCACCTCGGATGATCTGAGAAGTATTCCTGCTGCTCCAGCAAGCCTTTCCTGTTGTATACAATTTTGCTGGTCAGGGTGGGGAATGGGCTGATGTTGGAGTTGGCATGGTTACCAATTCTGATCCTTACTCCCTCCTCGTTGAGCATCATCGGCATGACCCCAACAATGTTCAGCAGAGATGGTCGCAAGCCGTTTCCTAGAGGAAGAATAGAGTTTGGGAAAGTGTAACTGCCAAGATGAGCTGCCAACCAGCCGTGGAAGATCAAGAAGGGGCAACATACCCTCCGAGGCGACCCCCCTCTTGATATGCATCTCAGAATGGTGTACAACCTAGCTAGCATGGGGACCCCAAGATTAAACTTTTTGTTAGCGGCCATGGTGCCCACCATCACCAGGGTTGCCGGACGGATGCCCATCCTTGCATCCCGCCCCGGCAGGAGCCACACACTTAAGAAGGTGGCGAGTAACCCAGCATATCAAACATTCGGGTCTCGTGCCTCATTAACGCGGTTTCCCCATGATTGGTATTGCCCCACCTCCAGGATCCTATAGTATGATCCATTATTACTCCTCTGAGCCACGGTTGGGCACCGTTTTCCCCTTCCCAGCATCTTGACCACCGTGTCCTTCTCTAGGAACAGGGTGAACCCGTCCTTTTAGGTGATGTCCTTCAGGAAGTCCTTGACCTCCAACCTCTCTTTGGCCAGCTCCAGCAGGTTCCATGTCAGCATGGGGGTCTGTGATCTGTCCTCCCAGGTGTTCATTAGGGGAAGGAACTCGTCATATTGATAGCCCTCCAGTGGGATACATATGATGAAGTGGATGTACCATAGGTTAATGCCAACTTCCCCATGGTGAAGATGGAATGTGTTGGTGTCATGGGACCACCAGGTTAACAACTCTGGCCCGAGCTCAGGTTGGCGGTAGAAGTGGAACTACGATATCCACACCCCCTCGAACAGACCGATGTGCCGCAGGTCAGCCCCAAATTGGTCGCACATATGGCGAACCCAGTATGCCCAGGCCAACTCAATAGTGAGGTTGCCTCCGGACCTCAAATCCCAATATTGCAACCAACCCTTAGTATCATCCGTGATGCTCTGACGGAACGTGCTTGCATAGAGGGCTGGGGAACTCTCCACAACGGGATCACCCCCATCGATGGTCCTAGTCCTCGGGTTTAGGACATATACATCCATGTGAATGGTCTTTCTGGCAGGATGACCATTTTTGGTGATATTTTATCAGGGAAGATCATCCTCCTGGGTCACCCATGACCACGGTGTATCATCCTCGAAGCCTAGCAGCGGAACCTCGTTCAAAATGCCAAAGTTTCATAGCAGAAGGTCGTTGGACAAAGGATACTCCTTCTGGGTGGGGGTTAGTAGATTGAACAGAGTATGGTTGCTGGAGACAACCACTATGGTGCCATAAACCTCCTCGTTCGCCACCTTTTTGGCTCTACGAGCGGCAGCTTCCCCCTCATCTACTTGGTTTGCGACCATCTTCTTCTAGCAAAGTGGTTCGAGAGCGTTGAATGAAATCTGGATGTGTTGTACGAAATTCTGAAGCTGGGCGTGAAATTGAAGAATTCGGCATGGAAAATCCTGGGTTGCGCATAAATACAGCCAAATCTCGGAGCAATTACAGGCTACCAAATTGGGTTTTATGCACAGGCGCAGAGGCAATTTTGCACAAGAGATCTATGAGCCTATCGCACGAGAAAGTTTCGTATGGAGAATGGGACCCATGGCCCCTTTTATAGTCGAAGATGGGGTTCTGCGCCGCGCAGAAATCTGATTCTGTGCTAGACGGTGTTTTGCGCGCCACTCCATTTTTTGCGCGTAGGGGGGCCCACGAAGCCCAACACTTCGGCATTTTGGAATTTCTCTCAGAATCCAATCGTTGAGTCCCCTCGCCAATCCAATTCCTAGGGGGGGATTTTTAGATGCCAAAAAGTCCGTAATTATTGAAGGAAGTTTTGAAGTGACAAAGCGAAGTCATATTCAGACCAGGAGGCTCGGTCCGGAGGGCTCAGAATTGTTGCACAAAAAAACAGGATCTGCGCGCGAAAAAATAGGGCCGTGCGGAAAGGGTCCGAGATTCACGAAGGGTACCTGTTGCAGGCGCAAATTATTTTCACACCCGCATCGTTATCATGCTACCTCACCCCGGGATCCGCCTTTGCGCACAATCCCACTGGATTAAATAGAATTTTAAACCCTTCAGGGCTCTTCACTTGTGCGCAATTCCTCCCGTTACACGCAAAACCGTCCAATTATGCGCAATCACTTTATCTGGGTGAGGCCTTACCTTTGAGTGCGGCCTTTTCCACTCGCACAAAATTCATATCCCATGTGCGCGATCCTACTAGTCGCGCACAAGCCCTCTTCCCCGATTACTCGCCATCCCGGTGTTTTGTGCGCCAACCATTTCTTTGGGCGCAACCCCCAGGACCCCTCACCTTGGTTTTCCATGGGTGCCTCCCTGTGTAGGCGCCTGATGTCATTCTTCTGGATGCCCTGGACACACACACCGGGCATACAAACCATGCACTGTTTTCCCATACGACCTTCCAGGCTCATACGAAGTAACCTCAAGGTCCCATGGGCGGTCTTTCCCGTTTGGTTGCTTTGCCTCAGGCTTCTTCGCATAGGCACGCTAAAGACTATTTCTTCTCTGCATAGCCACGCTAATGTGGACCCCTCGATAGTTCGCTCTATGGACCCCCTTCACTCCGGCATTACTGGTACCTTCCATCCCACAAGGAGTAAAGGGTACCAGTCATGTAAGACCTAGGGGTGCAGAGTAAACCCACATCGTCCGAGCTGCAGGACGTTAAACTGCAAAGCACCTCGTCCCCAACACATGACGTTAAACTGTGATCTGGCCATGTGCCTCGCACGCAGGGTCCCCCTAGCTCAGACATTCTTTACGCCGCTCGTCTCCACGGGGATGGGATCACCCCCCCACATGGGATGATATCCTCCTTCTTCGAGTGGCGTTTTTCCATGGGGAAGGGCACCATCCTTGGTGTAAGCCTTTATCCCCTCTTGGGGAAGGAAGCACCCATGCACCTCCGTACATCCCCACCACCAGGGCCAGCGGGGAGCATGATGGGAAGTGGGACTCCTTATTTCTTTGGTCCCAAATACCTCTCCCTCTGCGCATTGTCTCCCCCGAACCTCCATCCTAGCGTATGTCCCGACACCATGGGCCGCCCAATGCGTAATTGCTGCCCACAGATGCACCCTTCGTGACATGATCATCAGGTCTCTGCCGCCTGTTGTTTCTCACACTGAACATGACTCACATGGGCTTAGAGTAAGCATTGACTATGACACCAAACCTCGTCCAACATGACGTTAAATTGTATTCCCCCATCCCGCATGATGGTAAACTGCACACCTTAACTAAGAGGACTTTGATCAATGTCAAGGCATGGTACGTAGGAAGCCTCCCTGAGGTTCAAGCCCAATACCCATCGGACCCCCATCTCGCATGACGTTAAACTGTACACCCAAGTACGTGGACTTTGATTACCTGCCACAAGGATTCGTAGGAAACCTCCCTGAGGTTCAAGCCCACCACCCGGTCGTTCCGACCTTTTCACGTCGGTTCACCAACCATTGTGGGATGCCTCAGAGTGTATACCCCATCCATCCACCATTGTGGTCCGCCTCAGAGCATAATCCCCATCCATCCATCATTGTGGGCTGCCTTAGAGCGTAATCCCCATCCATCAAGCATTATGGGCCACCTCAGAGCATAAGCCCCATCCATCCACCATTATAGGCCGCCTCAGAGTGTAAGCCCCATCCATCCATCATTGTGGGCCACCTCAGAGCATAATCCCCATCCACCCATCATTGTGTGCCACCTCAGAGGGTAAGCCCAATCCATCCACCATCACGGGACGCCTCAGAGTGTAAGCCCCATCGATCCATCATTATTGGCCGCCTCAGAGTGTAAGCCCCATCCATCCATCATTGTGTGCCGCCTCATAGTGTAATCCCCATCCATCCATAATGGTGGGCCGCCTCAGAGCATAAGCCCCATCCATCCACCATCGTGGGCCGCCTCAGAGTGTAATCCCCATCGATCCATCATTGTGGGCCGCCTCAGAGTGTAATCCCCATTCCATCCATCATTATGGGACGCCTCAGAGCGTAAACCCCATCCATCCACCATCGTGGGCCGCTTCAGAGTGTAAGCGCCATCGATCCATCATTGTGGGCCACCTCAGAATGTATGCCCCATTCAATCTCGAACTACGTGGACTTTGATTCCCTGCCACGGGGATACGTAGAAAGCCTCCACGATGTTCAAGCCCCTTCACATCATCACCCATCCTGATTATTACATGGGGCATCACATCCCGGTGGAATCATGCCACTACATCCCACTCCACAGCATTCGAGAATCCACCCACGTGTCGACCCCAAAATTGGTGTTCCCTCCAGGGGGTTCTTCAATATGATCCGCTCTAGCTAGTGTTCCTATCAGTCTGATCCATCTCCACTGGACGTTAAACTCGCGACATACCCTCTGTTAAACATGGGAAGCTGAGGAAAACCTCAGGTACATGCCTATGGCATACAATTCCCCATGTTCAATGTGGGATGCCTCGGGCTTCTGCGCCCTCGAGAATCCCTATGATAAGGGATAGAAGACAGATATGCCAATTCCCCAGCTTCAAGACACGCCAACGATACCTCAGCGTGACCACTCCCCTAACCGAAGGTTGCTGCCCTGACCAGACCCCTTGGCGCGTCTTGACGGAAGTAGCGTAATTAACTGGTGTCTATGAAGATATGGCACCGGGAAGAGTTTCACAAACATGTCTTAAATCTACGAGGGAGACCCGGACTAGGTAACAAGTTCCGAGGAGGAATCCACTGAAGGAGGAATCGATATCCCATCATCCTGGTTTCGATCAAGGATCATACATTCCTGAATAAGGAGCGAATGCCTCCCACCTTTGGAAAGCAGGAATGCAGGACAACAATCCGCGTGTCCTCTGCGTAACGGACGTGCGTGCACCCGTGCCCCGGCGGAAAGCGTCGGAAACAAAGTTCAAACACACTACAACCAATTAAACTAGCCATTATGAATAGTAATACCCACCTTTTGATATTTTATAAATTTTATTATTCAATATGGACTTCATTTTTTTATTTTAAATATCTAAATAATCTTAGGGTGGATTTTTGGTCTTTCTCTGAAAACTTTCAATTTTTGAGGAATAGTGAAAAACACTGTTTTAATGGTTAAAACTGACTTTTTATTAAAATAATTATTTATTTTATATAAATTTAATTTAGGTCAAAATATATACATAATATCTATATAAGTTCAATGTAATTCATTGATGTAATTTTATAATAAGTTTAGATATATAAAAATTTTATTGAACTTTTTACCGTCTTTTACCCATATCCTAGGAGCATTTGCAAATTTGCATAAAACTTTATTTTACCACATATATGAGTTTAATTTCAAAAATTTTAGAGACATGGTTAATATCAATAAGTAAAATGTGGTTCTGTAAGATGAAAATAATTTTTGTTGAATAATAACTTTTGAATTTTATTTTACCACGGTTAAAAGTAAATAAGGTAATTAAGGGTAAAAATGATATCATAATTATCCTAACACATGTCCTAATTCTATTTTATAAGTATAATTAGTCCAAAAACAACCTTAGTAATAAAATACGATTCCCTTTGGCCCACCTGGATTATATTAGGGCATTTATTATTATTTTATTTAATGTAGAGTTAAAAGAGTTAAAATCAAAGTTTAATAACTAAACTATTTTAATATAGAGTAATACATAAGATAAATTAGACTATAAATATTAATTAAAAATATAAAAATATTTCTTACAGAATGGTATTTTATTTATAATTTTTATACCTTAAATAATTAAATTTATTTTTGAAATAATGAGGATATAGAAATTACCTTATTAATGAAACATTAAAATAATTGATTTTATAAATATCCAAATAAAAATATTTTTAAACTTTTAATGAATTAAACAAATTTTATTAGTTAATATCACATGTTATGGTTTATTAAATGATTTTATTTCAAAGTAATAATATTGTTATGAATTAAAAAAAACAAAATACCAGATAGTGTCAAAATTGACGTAAAAGAGATTTTAAAACAAATATTATATTATTAATTGATATTATATTCATAAAAATATATGATTCGGCCAAAATAATTATATAATGATATTTTTATCATTAATGAACCACTTGGGGTTCATTTGGAAGTTTATAGTAATATTTTTAACCATATAATATAAAAATACAAAGAGACATGGTAAATGTCAAACTATTTAACTAAGAGTTAAATCTAAGATATAAGGTTAATATAGAAACCCAAACCTGTCTAAAACCTATTGGTTGAGTGGTTTTAGACCCATACCCACCTTATACTCGAAATAAATCATTTTTGAGACATTATAAACCGAAAATGTTTTTATTATAAAATAATATTTCAATCATTTCCTAAGGTGCCCCACACCCCTCTTATAAAAGGGAACTTCTCCTTCTATCACATTCACACCTCAAAAGCCATTTGGCTTGGACAAACCTACCCAAATATCCTCCCAACTATCCTCCCTTCACACTAGAGGCCTTCATTTAGTCAGAAATCCAACCTATGGTTGCCTTTTTATCAAATAAAAAAGATGATTTCGAAGAAGATGAAAATATTTCATCACCTCTATCATGTTCTTTCCTTCTTCCACTTCCTCTTTTTTATGTTATTTCCATTATAAAATAATAACTTCAGTATATTCTATATACTGTGATTTTTTTATGAAATGGTAAAATTCTATTCATTATTCTATCCATCCTATAAATGACAAATTCATCATACGTGCGTACGTACGGATTACCTTCTCCACGAACATGATGAGATTCATTCCCCATCGTATCCACTCAAGAATAATTTTAATTCGATGATTTAAAATAAGTTTTAAATAATTAATATAATTTTGAATATGAATAATATACATCCTTTAAATAACAATCATTACTTACGTAACAAAACATATAAAAGAAAATGAATCGGTTAACACCCGAAACGATGATACTATTGAAATATCGTTAACAAAGCAATATTAGAAGATCATATATGATATAATATTAATGTATATGGTTATTTTATCATTTAATAACAATTATTTCACCATTATACATATTGTTAACCTAGCTTTCACCAAGGAAAAGTACAAGGTAAGGGGTTTCTTATCTCACTTTTAATTCCTTGAGATTTCCATTGTTCGCCACTTATTTATTTCATGTGCTGTATTGTGTATTCACATTTGATATATATTATAATGATTATCTTTATATTCTTGGTATTTTGTGATTCACTTGGTGGTTATTAACTTTTGGTCATATGACTCGATTGATTACAACGTGGTAAGGGGTTTCTTATCTCACTTTTAATTCCGTGAGATTTCCATTGTTCGACACTTATTTATTTCATTGGTGTATTATGTACTTCCATTTGATATATATTATCATGATTATCTTTATATTCATGGAATTATGTGATTTACTTGGTGTTTATTAACTTTTGGTCATATTACTCGATTGATTACAACATGGTAAGGGGTTTTAATCTCACTTTTTATTCTCGTGAGATTAATGCTATATTGCCACTATTTCTTTTTGTGTGGTGTATGTACTTCCAATGAATGTATTATTTGTAATTTAATTTAATTTATGGGTATTTAAATCTTCATTGGATGATACTTATTTTATGTGGTGTATGTTTCTTAAGTTACCAAATTAGTAAGGAAATTTTAAATTTTAATTTCCACTAATTGGGATTTACGAATACTTCTTTGATTACATTACTCCAAGATTATGTGTGAAATCACTATTTATTTACTTATGTAGTAATTTAAATTCCCCTTTTTGTTTATATAGATTTTATACACATAATATCTCCATTGATAAATTCTCAACTCATCGATATAACCTTGATAAGAGAAATTTTAACTCAATTTCAATTCATTGAGTTAAACATCCAAGTCATTGGTGTTGTTTTTACAAGAATAAGTGTGAATGTCCTCTGATTGATTTAACATGAATATACAATCATATTTAGTATATTTATATTTGGGACACATAATTATGTCATTTTTTTATCCTTGACCTAAAGATACTATCTTTATAAAGGAATTTCATCTCAACATACATTCCATTGTGGCTTCTTTGTTGTTATGTGCTAATTCTATTTTATTTGGTGTATATAATATAATTTGACATAATAAATCATGAAACCATTTATTCTCATGATATTATAAAGTTTCTATTACCTCAATTATTTGTATTCAAGCATATCTCATTTGGTTAGAAACTCTAACTAAAATATCAATTTTAAATGTTTTGAAGATTTATTCTTCTAAATATTTCGCATTAATGCCCATGTTTTAAAAATGGTTTTAAGGATTTATTAATATGTAAATTAATGTTTTAAAATTAAAATTCATTTTAAAATTTTAAATTGGTATGGGTCACTTTGATGTAAAAATCTATTTTAAACGGCTTCTTAATAATTAGTGAGACTTTAAAATATTTTCAAGAAAAAGGGGGATATTTATCTCAAATAGTTTTGATAATTATTTCCATCTATGTAAATATACTTTATTATTCTCAATTGATTTTAATCTATACAATCTTATATATTATATTTAATGAGTTTTGTTTGACCACATATGTGCTATTTTTATACCATTCATGGTTTATGGATAAAGTATTGACATGCAGTTTTAATAAGAATTTTTATGTTATGTTTCAACCTTTTCATATGAGGAATGTATTAGACTTAAAAAGTGACAAGTGGAGCCAAAAATAGCTCCTCTATGCATCAGTAGGTCTCATAATTCAAACTATTGTCTTGGCACAAGGCCTTGAAAAAATCTTATTTGTAGTCTTGGAACAAGGCCTTGACTATGTGATTATGAAGTATGGAATTATGAATTCCATCATTATGAAAGTAGGTATTGGTATTGCATGTGATTATTCGTCTTGTAGAATATCCATGTGAATAAGTAAATGGAATTATTTGATTTTATCAATACCATCTTATGTTGATGTTTAAGTTTAAAAGGATTTTGTTTTAATCTTAAACATTGCCTTAAATGTTTATTCTTACTTATGAAAGTTTCCGATATATTTTTATCCTTACTGAGAATCTGAGATAACCAATTTTTATGTTTTATTTTCCCATGATTTTAAGATATATTTTATGGTTGAACTGCAGGGATAAGCTAAGGATATAAGTGTGTCTAAAAGGGGAAAAAATGATGTTCTTGTTTTTATTTCATGATGTAATGTAAAACTTATGAGTGTATATAGTACCTCCAGGGATACTAAACTAATTGGTCTTTCAAGACAAGATTCCTTATATCAGGCCAATGTTATGTAATAATGCACCGACACTCGGTAACTTGGTTTGGGGTGTTACACTGTATTTTCAGTTGGAAGCTCTTAATTTTGAATCTATATATGGGATTGGGAATAAAGATCTCCCAACTATTGTTAACCATATTACAAACATTTTTCTTGAACATTTATCTATATTTTCATTGAACAGAGAAGTTGAGTTTATGAATGACCTACTACCATGGAATATTCCTATCTCACTTCCGTCTTCTAGGATGAAACCAAAAAAAGTGAGGTAATTTAATGTCAAGTTTTAAGTAATTGGAATGAAAAGGGTTCATTCAACCAATCATGTCTCTATGTGCAACACAACATTGTTTTTTGAAGAATATAGAAGGATCTTTTAGATTTACTGTATTTTTATAAGATTAACCATGTTATGATGAAGAATCAGTATCTTCTTCCACACACTAATGATCTATTTGATTTATTGAGGGTATCCTAGTGGTTCTCTAAAATTGAATTGTATTTAGGGTGTCACTAATTGTAATATTGTAAGGAAGATTTATAAAGATAGATTTAAATAGAAGACATAGTCATTATGAGTGTTTATTCATGCCTTTTGGTCTTACGAATTCACTAAACATATTTATTGAATTGATGAATTGAATATTTCATATGCATTTGGATTCCATTGTGGTGGTGTTTTTTTATTATTCACTGGAGAATTAAAGGAAAAAATCAGATCACTAAAAAAACTAGGATATAGTGTTGGGTATCTAGTGAGATCATTGTATTTATTCCATGTTATCAATGTGAAATTTGTTGATATAATTGGCATGTTTCCTTGGACATTTAATTTCTGAAAAATGATTTTTTGTTCATCCAAAAAATATTGAAGCTGTTATATCTTGGAAAAATCCCAGGAATATATTTGAGATACATAGTATCCTTGTCTTATAAGGATACTACATGAATTTTTATGTGATTTTTCATGTTTAGTCTCACTAATGATTGACTTGACGAGGAAAAGTGTTCCCTTCTAATGGAACGATGAATTTACAAAACAATTTCAAGAACATAAGGTTAAAATTAAATTAGAAACTATCCTCATGTTTTTAGAGTCCAGAAAGGGATATATAGTCAATTATGATGCATTTGGATCAGTGTTGGGATGTGTTCTCATACAATGAGATCATTGTTTTCTTATGGTTCACCGAATTCATTGTTTCATGAGAAGAACTACCCAACACATGATTTTAAATTGTCTACTATGGTTGAGGAATCAAAGAAATTGATTTGTTAATCATTTTTGATAAATTAGGAATTTTTATTATTCATTTGAGTTTGAAACAAATTTTTTAACAAATAGATTTGGATATATAGTAGCACATATGGATGGAGTATATGTAGATTTTTGACTTTGACATAATGTATAGACCAGTTAAAGTGAACTTGGTGGAAGATTTGGTGAGAAGCAATTCATATGGTTGGATAATAAAAGTGGATTCAAACCAGTGGATACTAGTGACAGTCATAGTGGATATTCATATATATTTCCTAGAGAAATGTTATTTTGTAGTTTTCATTTCATTTTAATTTTTTATTTGGTTGAGTAGGTTAGAGTTTATAATCCATATATTCCATATTATGTTACTATATGGTCAAAAATCAATGATGGGAGACCATTAAGGGTTAGAAGATAGAGGGAAGTTCAGAGTTTCAGTTTATAGATTGGATGGTCAAACCATTTTTTTATCAGAACCATATTATTATTTCCTCCCACCATTGAATATGGGCTATTAATCTATGAATACAAATGTTTTACAAAGAGTAAAATCACTATTGGGAGGGGTATCATGAAAATAGTTTTAGTGGATTAAATATCTATATTCCTCACCTATCATCAAGTCAAGGAATAACATCTATTTCCAATGAGTATGACACATTATTTACTAATCCCTTTAGGGAAATGGGATCAGAAAAACTTTGATTTTTAACAGGTCTAACAAGGATTGTTTGGAAGCATGATGCCATATGAGTGATTATGGATTAACTCAAAATGTTAGTTCACATAATCCCTATTAATGAAAGTAATACATTAGAAAACATTTCCAAATCTACATTTAAAAAAGATTCAATATTCACAATGTTCTGATATCAAATGTATCTGACTAAGGGCCAATGTTTAGGTCTCATTCTTGTAAATCCTTATAGTAATACCTTCTAACATAGTTGACTGTGAGTAAGGAACATGATCATAAAATGGATGGAAATTATGAATGTCAAATAAAAAAATTATGAGAAATTATTAGGGCTTATGTGATGAATTATTATGGATATTGAGAAGATAATATAACTTTAGTGGAGTTCTTATATAATAATAGTTATCAGGCCTCGATACATGTAGATCGTTTTGTAGCATTATACTTTTTTCATTATCTTTCTCCACCTAGTTCGGTGGAAATATCTTACATTTTACTAATTTAACCCAACATTGTGAAAGAGATAATAGATAATATTTAGTTGATCAGAGTGAGGATGGAGATGGATTATATTCAATACAAATCCTATAATGATCAAAATCAATGACTGTTTTCATTTGAGGTGAGAGATCATGTATTTTAAGAATTTATCTATGGATTTTGCGCCATTTTTTTAGTATATAGGGAATGTTTTCTTCTCAATACATATTCCTTATTGATATACTTGAATTATTTGGTGATTTATAATATTAGGTGTCTTTTCCACCAATATTAAATTGAGAGCACAATGTGTTTCTTGTATCACAGATGGAGTAGTTTCAACATGATCTCCACCGTGTGATTTGATGCGATCACATCGACCTAGACCCAAATGCTATAATGATTCAAGTTTTGTTATAGATTTTTGCGATAAAATAAAAGACCTTTTATAAGAAAATAATTAGTCTAATGTGGGTTTTTATGGAAACATAGTCATATTCAAGAAGAAATGTGGGAGTGTTAGACGGAAAAGTTATAGTTGTTGCCCAAACTTTTTTTAGTAAAACTCCAGGTTTCAACTTTCTTGAAAAGGGAAGCCTAATAGTGGGGAGAATATAGAACCCAATTTTTTATGTACAAAAAAATTTATTAATTTATTTTGAGTGTATAAAATGCTCGAGCTATGATTCAAGAAGTGTTGAGGGGTTATAGAATGTTTTAGAGGTTTTTCTGGTAGTGCATAGTCTATGATTGGTTAGTATAAACCATGAAATTCATTCAAGAAACTGTGAAAGGGAAGACAAGAGACACTAGGTGGGCCCAATTTTTGTGCATGTTTTGTCCAAACCGTACGAGTGTTTAGGGAAATATTGAGAATTTTAATTAAGTGTATAACACAGTTGTCATACAGTTTGTCTAAATGTCAAAGCTAGTAGTGTGAGGGGTTTTCTGAAAATAGTTTCACTGCATGGTTGACACACAAATTTCCAAACAATATAACTTAACTATGTGATGTAGACATGTAACCCATTAAAATTATGATATAATCTGATTTTAGTCATGAAAACCCCTTTAATTATCTAATACTTCCATAACCATAATTCATTTTCTTTCTTTGTATTGAGAGAGTTTTTATTTTGATACAGAAGCGATTCATAGGAAGAACAAAGCACATCAGAGGTCTCGATTCATTGTTAAATGTTAGTTATTCCTCAATATTCAAAGATCCATGGTTTTTCTCTCTCTCTGAACCATATATCTGGTGTGTTATGGATAGATCTATTTTTATGAATGGTTTTATGATTAAATATTATTGTATATAGTGATGGGAATGTGGGTTGTGATCAAATCATGTCATTTTTTATGTTGTTCTTTATTTTTACCCACTACTATGATGTATATGGATCATATATTATCTCTAATTGATTTAGAACATGAATTTTTAGTTTTAATTCAATTTTATAAATGAAATTTTGGTGAAATCCTTTTGTGATTATTTTTGGAAATCCATATTGGAACTATCTTTGGAAATTTTTTAGGGAAATTGTTAGATTTCATAAAACCCCTTTGGTTTATAATTTTAAAATCATGATTTTTAAAATATGTAATTTTTTGATGCATGGAAATTTCTATTTTAATGAATTCAATAAATAAAGGTTTCTTGAATGGTTTTACATGGATTTTCACATACACGGTTGGCATGAGTTCATTTTCTTTATATACAACCCTATGTAAGGGGAATGTGCAACTTGGTAACCTAGTATTTTTCACCTTGTAATGATAATTTGAATTGATGAGAGACCTCTCTTGAGTATAGATATTTCACCTGGTCATTCATTTTGTGTGTGGATACATGTTTATGGATATTCAAAATGATTGTAAAATTGTTTAATGCTTCATTTAAAACTTTCCACGGAAAATTGTTTATTACTTTGTTATAATCTATTTTTTCAAAAAAAAATATTTTATATAAGTTATGAAGAAAACGTTTTTCCACATGGAATTAGTTCACATGTCATTGGGGGGAATTATAAAGAGTTTATACTCACCCACTAATTGAAATACTGTTGTGTGTTGGTAGATATCATGTATCGGGAAACATGAAAAGGAAATGTATCTCTATTTTCTAGTGACACTTCATGATTCCATGGAAATAGATTATGGATTTGGAGTTGGATATTGACCAATTAATTCATGGGACTATGAAATATGGGTATCTTGGATTTTGGAGTCTTGTTGTTATTTTCTAGTTATCATTTTTGTGTTTCCAATTGTACTTTGATATTGGTAAACATTTGGGTTATGTTTTAAGTTGTAATTTTTACCTTATCATCATATTAAGGTTTGTATGTTTATTTTTTTTATTTTGGTAGTTTAATCATTTATGGGGATATCATTCTGCCAATGTTATTTAGGGACATGGAATTTATTTCCAATATTTAGTGCCTTTGGAATGTCACCAAAGCCCTAATAACACAATTGTCACTTCTAAAGACAACGAGCAGAGTTTGTATGTTACAAAATTTGAAATATCATTCCATATAATGATATAATTGGTTAAAGGTATCACTATCTACATACTATAAAAGTGTTGGGAAATAATATCATGTGATTCTATTGTGATTAACCAATTTTAATCAAATATTTTCTTAATGAAATGGTATCATTAATTGAATAGAGTGAATGAGATTATTTTTATGGATTTATAAGTCTTATTTAGTTCATTAAAAAATGGGAAGAATATTTAATGCATGTATCATCTTTATTGAAGAAGATAGAATAATTTAATGGAAAATTTGGTCAAAGTGATATGATTATCAAGAATACGTATAATATAATCATTCAAAATTTAGTTTTTTCCAAATCATCGAACAATATTTTTAAAAATGGTTTCTTACATATTTGATATGTCCTATTAGTTTTTTGGACTAATTGAAATTATAAAAATATAAGAAATAATTTTTTTTGGATATTTGACAAATAAAATAAATTATATGTATTCTAAAATGAGAGAGTTCATATATGTATTTTTACAAAAATTATTTAGTATGTAAATATGTTTTAGTTTTAATAAGACTATGATGTTTTGATAGTCGGATATGATGATGTGTGCACTGGTTGGCAAGAGAATGAAAATAATTCAAATTCACACATCATATATTTCAATGTAGTGGATCTAGTTTAAAACATAAATCTAACATGTAAATTTTTTTTAATGATATAAAATGTAATACTTATGGGAAAAAATATTTCATCTACATCTCAACATTTTATAATATATTGAATAAAAGGGTACAATTATTCATAATAAAATCCAATATGCGGTATTATTGTTTTTGTTTTTAATGTTGATAAAAATATGTCATGGTATTGGTAAAAATATCCATATATTTTTTTAATGGAATCCATTTATAGAGTAGTTTTGATATTTCCATTGGAATATTATTGCAACACAACATTTTTTTAGGTAACAAGTTATGGTTTCTAAAATAATTATCTATATTTTTTCTAGAATTCAAAATGTGTATTGTAGAGGAAGGTATTACGATGGGTGGTCAGCACTGGTCGAAGTGTGGATTAGCTCATGGAAAGGGAGAGAGAGGAGACATGAAATTTTATGGTGATGGAATATCATTTTGGATAATCATGGTGGATAATAAATTCAGTTTGGTGTTGGAGTTTATTTATTGAAGAAAATATATTTGTGTATTGGTTGTTCCATATTATTATGTTCTTTTTATATGATTTCTACTTAATGTTTTCTCATATTTTATATTTAATTAAGTTAATACTCTGGGAAATGAAATAATATCAATGATTATGAGAAGTGATGATTTAATTTTATCCACAGAAATTTAATTCATGTTATCTTTAAATATTTATAAGGGATCATAAATAATTTAGATACATATGTTGGGGATCATGTGAAAAACATCTATTACTAGAAGTCACATCTTTCAATTAATCCATCCCCAATTATTCATCATTTTAAACTAGTATGTCTAATAATTGCAATAACTACACTGATCTATACTCTCATCAGATACTGTTCACCTCATGGATTTTTATCTTAGGACATATAAACAAGTGAATATGAATACGAAGGAACATAAAATAATAAAACAGACACGGGATTATGTGTTTTAGACATTGTTTCAAACATTAATGGGAGAATTGGTGAATCATTCTGTCATAAAAAAATACTTCAATCCAAGTCACAAGGAAAATTCTATACTCTACCCAAATTCATGGAATATAATCACCAATACATTTACATGAAAAGTACTTTACACTAGAACTCCCACCATGAGGACCCATGAGGTGGGGTATGTTATTCCTAGAAATCGATCCAGCTTTAGCTGATGATCCTTCTAGTTTTCATCTTATCTTATAGACTCTGACCACTGACCTTCGACACTAAATCCACCTATCTATAGATGATCACACAACACCCCACCCTCTAATGCATTATGTGTGTTAGGAATACCAATGCATGTGATCTAATTCTACATTATATCATAGGGTCCAACAGGTCACCAAGTCTTACCACAATGTGACATTCAAATTCAACACACTTCCAACTCTATAAATCGTCTTTTACCTATATCACCAACTTCCTAGACCTCCAAAATTAGAATAAAAATGTTTTTCACTATTATGGTAAACATTTATGGATCTACAAAACAATTCATTTTCCCAATAGCCTATAAAACAATTCATCCACTTATCATCAATGGAGACTTATAATAATCATTAACTTATACAAATCCATCTCATACTTTGAACATGTGTTTTATCTTGAAATATCCCCTTCCATCTAAACCACATCTTCCTCCAGAATTGGATTAAAATTTTAATTTCTTATATATGATGGTTCTCTTTTACATTCTGACACTTGGTCTATACTATGCTCTTTTCATTTTCTAAACTCCGTCCCATTTAGTACACATTCATATAAAATTCACCAAACAAAACCACTCGTCCATCTTTAACTATTATCATTAACTAGGTTTTCATTGAACATATTCCACTCAATTAAGTTATTACAACATCTTTTGAAACTGATTCCACTAACATGAAGATGAATGCCCATTGGTGAAGGTGTTTTTTCTCAGTTTTTTGTCCAAAAAATATATTTATTTCAAATCTTAACATTTAAACTAGAAAATAATTGTCACAAAATACAAATATATCCCTTTATAATTTTTTCATAGGTTGATACAATCATTATTTCATATATAATCTATATGAATATTCATAAAATTCATGATAATTTTGAAAAGAAAATATATTTTTATTGAATAATTATTAGTGTTTGTTAATTTTTCATTGATTTAGCATCTCATGTATTTATGTTTGGATCACTAGGATACTTATATATATAACCATGTTTTTCTTCAGAGTTGGAGCAGTTATACAGGTATCATATGACCCTAGAATAAATATAATATAGTATTAATATATAAAAACATCCACCAAAACTATTTTTGAAATAATGTTTTTTCTATTGATGAGGTCATATGATGGAAAATATGAAATCAACATCTATTTAAAAACAAGGGTTTTACCATAGGAGAAAAATAAATTGTTTACACGTTGAGTTTCTGGTTGGTGTGTAGTCACTGGATGATACATTAATAAAATTAAACATTATACATATTTAATTTATTTAATGGTTAATCTAGGATGAATGTCTATTTAAACCCCATAATGAACATTATATAGGGTTATTTTCATAACATTATAATATTGATAGGTAGAAGAGACATCTAAGTGGGGGTGATTTGGAGATTATGTAATAGAGAATGGAGGATCTAGGATCATATTTCTATAGAACTCATCATTGGAAATAATGTTTTGGATATCACAAGCTATGATGGTTTAGAATCATTCTTCAAAAATAATAAATCTTATATCTAGGAGGTACATTGTAATAAATGGATTGTTTCACCCTATATTTCACCATTTTTATTATTGACTAATTTTTCTCCTATGGATCCTGATATCTCTACATATTCACTTGGTCTGGTTAATTTACAATTTATTTATTTTTATTGATGACGAATTATTCTCTTTTTATTTGGTATAAATTATATTGACTAGTGGATGGATATATATTGTAAATAAGTGATATTCACTTTCATGTTTCGTTGGTTTTCTCCAACAATTATTCATATCCTTCATTATCGGGCCCATTCTAGGGGTGTTTGGACTCTTTCTGGTTTATTTAGACTCATTATTGAACCACTAGATTCATATTGGTTCATGTTTTAATGAACATTATGATCATGATGTTCAGAGATTCAGGAAATGTTGGAATAAATGAGATCTATTCATGGATCAAATTTTATTTCCCTATGTTTCAAAATAGTGGAACATAATTATTCAATAATAATTTCTCTTTCACAGTTTTGAATCTAATAGATAAACATTATATGGTGGTAGATACATTATTTATGCTTCTATAGATGACTTGAGTGATATTGAATTTAGAAATGATAGAGCCGACAATATTGTAGGTCAGAGGTTCTTAGGGACCAAGAATAACAACTATAGACTATCTATTATGGGGAAAACATCTCATGTATCATCTTTATTTTTTTTGGCTAGGATATCAACCTTAGATAACCATCACACAACCATTTTATGGGCCCATAGGCCATGTAACTCAAGATGGGTAGCTATGTGGTGTTCAGTGAGAATAATCCTTAGACCTCGGGTAGTCCCACATGCCAAGTGGATCCGAGAACAAGTTGTGTTTATGTTATTTTAATTTCCATGTGTGAAAAAAGGACATGAATAGGTGGGAACAAGAGATTACACCTCGTGTACACCAATGGTAACACGGTCTACATATCCTAAGATACACTTCCATATATTTCTACATGATTGAGGCTATGATTTTGGCTAGTGAGTAGTCCATTTTATGCCTTATTTTTTGTAGGATGTGATGTTGAAATTTTATTCGACAGCATAGATACTATGTGAGGTAATGTGATAATGGTATTTACTCTAATGGTTCTTAACTGATAACAGAGATTAGGTATGATCATCAGATTGATTATAGTGTTAGTACTCTACTAATGGTTTATCTTTACAAGGTATGGATCCCCTATATCATATTTTTTAAAATATTTGATACTCCCCGACATTATTTGTTCATGAGTCCTCTATCTGTAGAGTAGTAAAAACTCTTTCGTTGAACCCCAGTGTTGAGTGAGTTTATCTTTGGAGTCTGTAATCACTCACATTCGGTACCCATCAGAGAGGTATGGGTCCTCTCTTTATATTCTCATGAGTTTACTCATAGTCCTTGGATTTGGATATGATATCTAGATAGCTATAGGAAGAATCTTCATTTTTATTAGGTTATGAAGACAAATTTCCCTTTATAACAAAAAGGGTTATCTTTAAGAGAGTATTTATTTTTGGGATCCGTTCCCCCTGTCCTGTGGGTTGAGAAGACTATTTTATTATTATTCTCCCCAATAGTGGTCCAGTAATTTTATTGAGTATATATATACTCACACCTATATGAAATTTTCCCTCAAATGTAAATTTTTATGTATATTATAAATACTATGATAATTATTTGGGTTGGTCTACTATTGCAGGAGCATAGTAGTGCTGAGTGACGATGTTCACTTATTGGTGGGCAGTATCAATGACCATGGTCATGAACTTCCCTAGACCGTTTTTAGGTCGAGACTCCATATATTTCTAGTTTAGTGTGTATATTGACCTTTTTAAACCTTGGTTATATTTATATTCTATATACTAGTTACTTTAGTGGTTATCACATGAATTGGTTTCTTATTGGGTTCCTATATTATTTTTCCCTGCATGATTATGATGTACTTGGAGTTATGTGTTGCTGTGTGAAGGTTCATTATATTATGTATTCTTATTTTCAAGATATTACTTCTCAAAAACAGTCTCAATCTCTTATACAATTAAAGGAATTATTGAGGTGTTACATTAAGATTACTACCAATCTAGGAGGTTTCACGATGGGTCGGGTCATGATAGAGTTGTATTAATGCGAGTATGTACGATGAACTATGTTTGGAGTTAGTTGTGTTGTGAGGACTGGTTTAGGATCTTATGAAAATAGTGTTATGGTATTTCAAGATAGAATCTTAGGATAGGGAATTGATTAATGGTGTGGTGACTAACATATCTTTTCACCAGGACCCTAATAACATACATGTCGACTCGACATGATGAGATACAAGTTGTAGGGATAATAATCACACATGAATCATATATTAAAGAGACATTGACTTCTATATCCTTCTTTAGTTGTATCTTTATATAGAATCACTTATCTATTCTACATGATGTTAATATTTAGGATACCTATATGATGATAGATAACTTGGATACCATGATAAGGTCATGAAGAAAAGTTGTTTAGTAATGAGGCCTTAGTGTTGAGACATCTACAAGAGGTGCTTCTTCAAGTCAAGCTGAGAGTAGTGCTTCCATATGATGAGAGGTATGCAGATCTTCCTCTCGCAGTTCAGTATGATGTATATGTATATGTTTATTAGATTATTATTCTATAGGTACTAGATAGTGACAACTTAAATAATAGAATATTGTCTTATATTAATCAATAGATACTACTTAGGCATAGTGATCCACAACCTCAGTAAGTAGAGGATTTTCTTGATTCGATGGTCTAATTTTCTAGCTCATGCATACCCTATCTGATCATATGGTTGTTCTTATAAAAAGTATTATTCTTGGAGAAGCATATTGATGGAGGATTCTAGTGACCTAGACCCATGATGTGGTGACTCTATCATTGGAAAAGTTTTAGAACTTTTCACGATGAGTATTGTCCTTTGACTCTACCTTATTTAAAGATGAAAGAGATATAGAAGTTATAGCTGAGTGATATGACTATTATAGAGTATTAATTGTGGTTTATTGTCCTCACATGCTAATCACTCTATATAGTGCGAGATATTTTTTTGTGTGATGAAGATTGAGAAGGGACTCTGTGGGGGAGATCAATGCTATCATATCATCTCTATGTATTCAAACATATATGAGGGTGGTAGAGAGATCCTTGGTGAATGTGGGTATAATAGAAGAGGGCCAAAAATTATCAAAATATGGTAGTGTAAACCGAGGAGCTGATTCATCCTATGATATAAGAAGATATCAAAATTTATCATCTCAAAAGAGGATGAATACTCATTCATAGACCTAGATGTGGTAAAATTTTGTGTAGGGATCACATAGAGGATCCTGTCACCATATATATTGTATATTTTGTTATTTTGATGGTGAGGGTCACATGAAATTTGAGTTTTTCATTAATCATGTTATAGATGCAGGATATTCAGTTGAAAGAACTCATAAACAAAGGAAACATCATGATTAGGGATCTCATAGGTGTGTTTAGGGTGGACACTAGAGAGGTGGTGTGGGAAGGGGGGTTAGTATAGACCTAGGAGGAGAAGCTATTGATATAGGATAATTCTAAAACTAACATATACCACTGTAAACTAGTGTTCCAAATTAGGCCCATAGAGTTAGTTGTTAAGGACATGGTCCGTTTTAGGTTATAGAGGGATATGATCCAGATACACAATAGATGAATTAAGGCATGCTTTTAGTTTTCTTTACCTTAGCAACAATACTTCTAGACATTATTTTGATTCATTATTTCACTTTATTATCCATTGTGAAAGAGTTTTAGATTCATCTGGATCCTTTAACATCTCAATAATGGTTTAGAGAATCCACATTGGATTAACTCCACTATTTATCATAATTAATGATAGTCTGATTTGATGCTCAATGGAGTGAGATTCACATGTAAATTTATAGTTGTTTCAATGAAGTTTTATGATTTCATCTTTGAAATTGAATGGGTATCCATATTACTTGCTCTGATAGGTAGTTTTTATTGGAGAGTTAGATTTGTGTAAAAATATGGGGTGATATTCTACTTTAATGGTGATATGGGCCTATTGTACGATGGTGTGGGTCTCATAAGAAGAAATATTCAACCTATCTCCTATCTGCTATCTAGTTTGACCCTTAATTTAGAGATGTTGTCAGAAATTATTTCTCTATAAGTAGTAAATGAATATATGAACAATTTTCATGATAATTTTATGTGATTATAGCTACATCAAGAGATCAATACATATATTTACTTTCACTTAAGTCCATCCCAATATCTTCTAAAACATGTCAAATATCCCTTAGAAAGCTACGAGAGCGTAGGGAGAAGATGGAGAGCCTCTATGGGAAGATGTTTATAAAACCTATTGTGTCCCCTAGTGTATCTCGAGTGTTGCTAACTAAGAGGAATTATGAGAGGTTAAGAAAATGAATTAATTATCAACACTAAAATATGGTGATGATAAAAACATAAGTACCCAATACTGAGGATTGATGACCTATTAAAATAGATGAATGGAATGATATGGTTGTCAAAAAATTATCTATTCTATAGATACCACTAGTATAGGGTTAATAATGTGGATATTCCAATTATTTCATTCCAATGTCACTATGGGCATTATGATTTTTAGTGACTCCCTTTAGTGTGATTAAGTCCCCTAATATCATTATGGTGATTTTGAATTATATATTTCAACCATTATTGTATGAGTTCATTGTTTTTATTATTGATGACATTTTCATTTACTCTATGATATAAGATGATCACATAATGAAATTGAGTATGTCCTATACTTACAAAATTTTAAATAGAAAAATGAAAATATCTCAATGTGTAAGTACTAGATTAGAGATATTCACTTTCTAAGTCATGTATTTTCAGATCATGTTTTGGAAATAGACCTATCAAAGATTGAGTTTGTTCTTATAATTCAGATAAACCCAAAAGTGATTTAGTGATGTGATGTTTCCTCAGGTTGGATGGATATCATATGATGTTTATGGATTAGTTTATCTAAATTATAGCCCCTTTTGTATCCCTAGAAAGAAAATATAATTTTTTTATGAGGACTGAACTATGCCTTAAATCCATCGAGGAGAATAAGAAAATCCTAACAATTTATAATATTTTTAGGTTATAGGAGGAGGGTGTTTAGTGTATGATGTTCTATGTTTCCTTTGGAGTTGGGATCAGGTGAAAATTGATATAGATTAAAGTGATGATAGATTATGAGTCTAGGTAGTTGATACCCCTTCAAAAGAACTACATGAACCATATATTAAAGAATACCATAGTCATCTTCTCCTTAAATATGTAGAGGACTTATCTTTTGGGTTAGCAGTATGTGGTTTACATAGAACTATAGAGTCGTAGGGACATAATTTCTTAGAGACACCATATATTGAGAATGAGAAGTTGGATGGATTTACTATAGGAATAATACTTTAATATAGTCTCTACTCTTTGTAAGGGAAATATACCAGTAGATTATCAAAGTAGGAGATCCTGATATCACCTAGTAGAGGAGGAATCTAAGAAGTTGGTCAATATATAGTTGACCTTGGTGTAAGAGATATGGGAACATTACCTGCAATCAGTAGAAATGACTCCACCACCTCACAAGAATGTAAGATATGATTAGCTGGGAATTAATGATTATCAAGTTCAATGTAACTAGTTATCTTCATGACACACATATAATTTTTTTTGGAAAGGTGGGGAGTGTGTCATAATTTCTTATGGATGGATAGTGGTTCTGATTATATTATGTGAGATGGTTTTGAGGAAGGTCTATACCCCTTTTGAGATATATCCTAGGTGGATGAAATGTACCAAGATAATCAAGGACAATTTTTGTAGGAATATATGGGGTGTTATATTGTTAGTTTTCTTCCTAGATGCCCCACATGTCATCAAGTAAGGGAAGAAAATTATTTTATAGCCAGATTGAATCAACCGGTTGAGAAACAATAGTGGTAGTGGAATAGAACATTTAATGATTTTGTGATGCATCTTCTCTATATAGTTAAAGGAAGTTATACCATTTGTGTGATTTTTATTGTATTTATAAGTCAACAAAATCTCATGCCATCTAAAATTAGTGATCATTTGATAGCATGGGATGATTTTTTTGGTGGGATATTGTATAAATTCTTGGGGTATCCTCAACGATGTTCTCCAACTATGATGGTTAGTTCAAATTATAGTTTTAGAGTGGTTTTTATGAGGCTTTTATGAACTAATTATGGATGATAATGATGTTCCTCCCATGGAAAGTTGGATAGAATGAATAAACCATCTAGTTTTTGAAGTATTTGATGAGAGGCTATGTGTTTGAAATCGGTTGGGGTTGAGAAGACCACTTTCCAATTGTGTATTTTTCTTATAATAACAAATATAAATCTACCATCCATATGGAATCAATGTATGCTCTATATGGGAGAGAATGTAGGTCACATTTATCTTTGAAGGAGATATATGAGTCAATGATTATGGGGTCATAGTTGGTGTATAAAATTAAATAGAATGTTTATTTGATCAATTTGAGATTGAATATGGAACATATTAGACAAAAATTTTATAAATGAAAATTTCGTATCCATTTGGATTGAGGTACAACAACCATGTGCTCTTGAAGGTATCCTCATGGAGAGAATTTCAGATGTTTAGTTGGGGTAGAAAGCTATAATAACTTGGGATTTTTCTGCACTAATAAATACTATGTTCAATAACTTGTGGAACATGAAACACCCAACATAAATGAACAACAAACTATTTAGAGGGAAATATTAGTACATCATTAATAAGAACTAATATAGCAAACCACTAAAATCTATTTCTTTTAGCCTATAAATAATTAATAATAGTTAATATTGAAGAATATCATTTTCAATGTAATCAATTTTATTTAATTTTTAATGTCATTAAATAACTAAAGTTAAAATTATTACATTGTAAATTTAATAAATAATTCATTTTTGAACCCCTCTCATGACAATAGACTTATTATGGAATTGAGTGCTTTGTCAAAGAATATATTATTTTGGTCGAAAAATACAGTTTTTATGAAAAAAATAATTTTTATTATTCCATAACTAAGGAACCATATACTAGAGGGAAAAAACATTTTAAGTAACAAAATATATTTTTAAGGAATAACTTTATACAATTCACTATATTATTTTGGCTTATAAATACTTTGTATGATATTTATAAAACTAAATAAAAATATAAGTTCAATAAAAAATATTTTTAGTCTCCTCTTTGAATGATATATCTTCAAGGTATTATTAGGTTGTGAATTTCATTAAATGCCACAAAAATTTTATTTTATTTATAAAAAAGCAACTCATGAAATTAGAATCAGTAATAATAATAATATTATCTTATATATAAATATAAAGATGAAACATATCATTTTTCTAAAAATAATTTTTTCAAGATTAAGTGTGTTTATTTTAAAAATAAATTTTAACTTAAATTGAAAATTTATATGATAAAACGATATTGAAATTTAATTTTATAAGGATAAAATTATGCAATGAGGTCAATTTTAATATTTATTATAAAAATCAACTTCTAGGGTTAATAAAATAGTTACCCAGGTAAAAGATAAAAATAGTAAAAAGTTTATACTATAAGGAAATGGACCAAACATGTTAATTTTTTATTTAAAATAGTTTTTTGAGATGAGTCTATAATTTATCTTATACCACACTCCAATTTTTCCAATTTTTATCAATTTATCCTCGTTTCATGGTATTATTAAAAAATGATGAGTGTTTCTATAAGTTCCCTTTTCTTCCCCTATAAATATAAATTACATGCACCTATTCAGTAATCCATTAGGAATTCTGTATTTTCATGTAAACCCACCAAAATTTCCTCTACTTGATTTAATTTACATGACCTATTTTCCTATACTATCACAAATTATCATATTTCTCTCAAATATGAGGCCTTCATTAAGATGACGTTCAATGTGTCAATGTAGGCATCGCAAATTTCTTCAAATATGTTCTTAATTCTTTCCATTATAAAAAGACATTTTATAAAAATAACAAGAGAATAATTAGTGAGTCTATATGTTTTTATAATAATCATACAATCATTATTTATTTTCTAACATCTATTAAGAAGTATAAGAATCATCATTAGTGCGTTTGTACGTATTATCGCCTCCATAAAGAAACACATTTAGTTTTTCACCACCACCCCATAAGGATTGTAAAAATTATCTAATTAATGAATAAATATTATTTTTATAACTTATTTATGATTCTAAACTGATAAATTACTTTCCACCATCACTCTAATAAATTATTGATAAACGAATACACTAATAATGAGATGTAATGACAAATACCTCCATGAATAAATGTATTTTATTTTCCTTCAATTAAAAACATGGATTGTTTTATTTTTTATTAGATGAGTATATATTATATATATATATGTAATATATATCCTTAACATGTTTGTTTGTGAATAATAGAAAAATTAATTATCATTATAAGGTAATCTGTCAATATTAGTAAATAACCCATAACTAGTTCATTATCATTTTTATTTTCATAGAACATGACTAAAAATCCCATGAAATGGTATTTTAACATTATAAGTATAAATAAAAAATTAATTAAATTACCATTAATGGGTTTTATGTAATGATATTTTGGAAAAAAATGAATACTAACATTTATTTTAGGAACATAGTTAAAAATGATAATGATTATTAGCACTTGATATTAAAAAGAGGTTACAACAATCTCATATATAAACACTATTATTAATTAAGAGTATAAATGTAATTTCATTTCAATATGGTTATGAAATAGTTTATTTTTGTTTTTTATCTGTATAAAAGATGTTCTTAATGAACATCCATTTAAATCAACTATAATGGTAATGGATTTGGTAACTCAAACTTAATTCTTTGAGTTTTATAAAATTTTTAACCATATTTTTTGTTATAATTTCCTTATTAAATTATTTTATATTTATTACTACTAGAGAAAAAGTTTTTTTGATCCAATTACATATCCATAAATGGTTTTATTTTCATTTTCTAAAAAAATGAGTTTTTTTTTGAAAATTTACTCATAACTATGACTTTTACAATGATGTATACAAAATAATTTCAACAAAACAATTTAACAATTTTTTTTCATTATAATTATAATTTTCTAACTAAATTGGAGTTATGTTTCATGTTATACCTTATCTAATTATTTTATTATGTTATTATATTTAGTGATGATGTTTTTGGTATCAATTTATTCAATTAATGTTGATATCTGGATAATCTAAAAAATCCAATTTTATTTTAATGGGTTATTTATATAAATAGTTTGAAGTGGTTTGAAACCTATATTATTTAGATGGGTTAATTTATATTGTGAAAATCATTTAAAAGTATCACAAAAATGTAAGTATTATGAGATTTTTGGTACATATATCTTATAACAATTAATTATTTAAAGGATTATATCTCATGGGATAGAAATGTTAAGTGAATGGGTTTGCAAGTTATTGGGTTTACAAATGGTGAGTTTTATGATATTTATCGCTAATCAGTTTTCTTTGAGTGAATGGGTGGATAGGTAGAATAGTTAAAAAATGTAATATATTCTTTGATTATGATGGTTCCACTTTCATTATTATATTTTATAGCTAATTTTATATGATTCATGTTTTATTTTTCTCATGCCATGGTAAAAGTGTTATCATTTGAGATGATATATCTATCATTCATGCCTATTGTTAACTTTGATTGTTCTATGTTATCCTAAATAAGTTTTTCCCTCCTTCATTAATTTCTGTATATTTATGATATAACCATTATGATAATGTATATATTATTCCACACTGAGTGTTTGATCTCAACCCATTTTATCTTTTACCTTCCACAATATTTAAAGATGATATTTTCACCCGAAATTTTGAAGATTTGATTTATTTTAGGGTGAAATGTAAAAATAATGTGAAATAAGTGTTTTTATGTTTTTATTCACCAATACACTAGAAATTTAGGTTCTTGGGTTGTGAGACTAATTTTTAGAGGTGATTATTAAACCATGTAATCAATTTATTGTTTAAGAATTATTTTATTGGGTGTCTTTATTTTATATTAGAGAAAATATTTTTTTTGGAGACTATGATGATAAAACATTAGTGAGAAATCACATGATAAGTCTATGTATAAGAAAGCATCATAATTAATGATAAAGAGAGGAATATGGTTTACCAAGAAATATATATATATCTAGATACTATATGTGGACATGGTTTTGGTATGGACATGTCTAGTATTAATAGACCTAAAAATATTTGGCCATGAATATCACAAACATCATTCCATTTTTTGGTTAATCAAGACTTACCATACACCTGGTTTGACCCTCATAAGGGATATTCTTGGGACAATTTATATATTCTTTATGAACCATTAGGAATGAATTTTTTATCATGTTAAATATAGTGGTTAAGGGAAATATATAAGGGAAATAATCATGAATAACCTATATTGAAACATAAGGAGTTGTAATGGAAGAATATTCTCATTATTTTTGTGTTATTTCTTCTATGATCATAGATTTATTTTATTATAATAATATAAATTTAGGTATCCTAACCATGAACATTCCACTATCAATGATATGGATATAATAATAAAGACCCATGATAATGATGAATGCAATGGGAAATGTGGTGATTGTGAAAATGACAGGGTAAGTAGAGTTCAAAATCACATGGAATTGATCACTCAACACTATCATGTTATGAAAACAATTAATAATGTAGATCATTAAAATACAAGATGAAGTGTGAATATTTATATTTAATATTTCATGCATCAATGTAAAACATACATTAATGGGCCTTTAAACCCATTAATTTATATGAAATGGATTAATGTAATGAAGGATATATTTTTTGGCCATAAATTTTCCAAGCATAAGAATGCCATTTTGGATTCCTATTATCTAGATTGTGATGCTGACCAATGATTGAATCTTGTTAGGAATACAATTTCAAGGGATGAATTTGATTCCCTAATGTGTTTGGATTACAAGGGAATATTCTACACTAAATATTTCCCTCATACTCTTCATAATAAGATGGAGTAATAATTCCTTTAATTGAAACAAAAAAAAAGATAAGTTAGTTGTATATTATGTCTAACAAATCATAAAAATATCACGGTATTACTTATATCCAGCCTCATACCACATGTGAATATTGATTTCCATAATAGATATCATAATCTAAGGGTAATATGGGAGGATATTCTAAAGTTAACATTTTAGACAAGGTATGGAAACTAAGAGTTTATAGTGATTCTGTTTGGAATTAAAATTTTCCCCAAAATCCTCATGAAAATTATGAATTTAGTTATTTAGATTACATATATAAACTTGTGGAAGTATTTATAGATGATATACATATATATTCTCAAATAAAATAATATCATAAAGAACATGTAAGGACTAATTTGAGTATAATGAGAATATATGGAATTTATTTCAAACTTAACAAATGTGAAATACAAATACAAAAAGAATCATTCTCAGTTAATGTCATGATATGATAGGGTGTATCTATAGACATTTAAAAGAATGAGGATATTATGAAATAGAATAGGCCTTTAACTATAACTAAAATTAGTAGTTTTATTGGGTTAGATGGATATTACAAAAACAATGTTAGAAATTACTCACAACTATCAAAAAAATTAAACATGTTAACTGTAAAAGGATTTATGTTCCTCTAGATGAATGTATATGAGGAAATCATCATGGAGATTATGGAATGGTTGGTCACTTAAATTTTTCTAACATTACCTTATAGGGGAGATTAGATTTTAATTTATAGTGAGAATCATAAAAATTATGGTGATGCATCCTCATTAATAATTTAATTGAAACTTCTTATACATGCCTTCTATTAAAAACTCATGAGAAACATTTCCCAATACAAATATTCAGAGTAAAACCCATGATCTTTTCAATTAACATTTGGCAGTGTTACCTTCATGGAAATAAGTTTGATATATATAGATATCACAATAGATTGAAATATATCCTCATCCAAGAAGAGTAAAAAATTACATTAAGAAGATGGTTAGACATAATTAATGTGTATTACTTCTTGATATATTGTAACCTTGAAATGGAAATCGAGGTGGTAAATGCATTTAGTAGAATAGAACATTTTACTCTCCTCATGATGATGGTTAAAAAAGAACTAGTTTTCATGGATTTTTATAGGATGAATCTTGAAGTCATAATGGGAGGAGATAAATCCTTTCATACCCATATGATTTCTTAGACATCCATTCATAGAAATATCCATCAAGACCAAAAAGATGATGTATAGATACAAAAAATTTAGTTAATATTTCACATATTTTTTCACACTAAAATAATAATTTAATTTTATTAAAAGGGGAAAGACAGACCAAAATGAAATCATGGATCATAGAGGCCAAAAGTGACGAGGTCTAAGAGAATCACCACATACAATAAAAACCCATTTTTAAGGTAGGAATCACATACTTTAGAAAAAATTGACCACTCCTTTCACGGTAGCCTTGGATGTAAGAATATCATCCACCCTGTTTACTTCTCACGATATGTGGAATATAGTTGTGTAATTATTAATAAGGATCCTTCATTTACAATGATTATAGTAACTAGACCAAGGAATCATATATTTATTAAGAAATGATGAATATTCATAGTTCAAATATGATAACGATGGAGTTATAATAATTGGATATCAAATATGTGTCACATTTATAGTAGAACTAAATAATATGATTTTGGATAATACACATATCTCATCTTTCTCAATTTATCCTTAAAAAAGGATAAATAGAGGCTTGAAGTAAAACTATTGGTGGGAAAACAAGAAGGAAGAAATCAAAGTCTCTACATCTCGATATTTGATATGTCATATAGTTTATTCAAAAAGAGAAAACCCTGAAGGGATGATAGAAACATTACCCAAACCATTATAAAAATGTGAAAACATAAGAATAAACTTCATATTTCAAATCCCCAAAACTTCTAACTGTAAAAATTTGATTTGGGTTATAGTCAATCCCCTTACAAATTCATTTCATTTTCTTTAAAACTATGAATATTTCCCCCTTGACCTACTTTAGAATATATATATATATATATATATATATATATTTATAACCAAAGTGGTAAAGATTCATGGAGTAAGACTATCCATTATATATGATATGAATCCAAGGATTACCATAAGGTATTTGAGAATACTTCTAAATGAATTGGAAATAGAGAAGAGATTTAATAATATATATTATCCTAAGAAATATGTTGAGTATAAGATGAAAACTCAGACTCTGGATTTATTGAGATATTGTACGATGGATTTTCAAGGATGTTGGTGATGAGAACTACCCTAGTAGAGTTGACATATAATAGTATTTTAAATTAGATAATTTATATAGAAACATATGAGGATCTATATAGTAGTCGATGTAGCATTACAATATGCTAGTACGGCGTTAGAGAGAGGAATTTGATAGGTCATGACCATGTACAAGAAATAATGGTTATGACTCAAACAACTCAATGACATATGAAAGTGTTACAAATTTTTTAGAAGAGTTATACAAATACTAACCAATGGGATCTTGATTTTTTTGTTATTATAATATATCTATATAAATATATCAATGGAAAAGGGTCATGATATTTAAGAAGAAAGTGAAGCTAATTCCTAGGCACATCGATCCTTTGGAGACACACAAACATGTCAATGTCAAAGATTATCTATTATCACTTCCTCCTCATATATCCCATAGAATTCAGGGGTTACCTATATTGTTTTTTGAGATACTACATACCAAATCCCTCACATTTAAAAATATCAAAATATATGAAACTGCAAACATGACCTCTCATGATATTCATCTAGAAGCTCAATGGTCCCCTTCTCTCCCAGTTGTCCCCCCTTTCGCCTTCCCCGCTGATCTATTTAGGGTTTCCTTCTGAAACCCTTGCCACAGATCGGTGGTGCATCTGCTTCCTCCCCATCCTCACCTCATTTTGCCTCCTCTTGACTTCTCCTCGCTTCGTCGCGCTTCTCCTTTGTGGGATCTTCCCCCCTCTTCTATAACAGATGTCCTACTACTTTTCTACTCTCTCCCTTCCCATATTATAAGTCCCCGGCCTTAAACCTTACTTAATATTGAATTAAATGAATAATTCACATTGAGGATCTTTTCAGGTGTAGAGTTTTAGACAATTAGGACATAACTATTACATCTGAAAAGATTACAAAGTAGACACTTGTACTAAGTTTCCATAAAATAAAAACTCGTAAAAAGAAACATGTCTAGTTCCATGTTTTAGATAACATAATTATTCATTGATCCCATCCTTGACCCTATTCCACATTAAGTCCTATGAAAAACATTTCAAAAACTTGGTGTGATAATAAAAATCTCAGTAAGGGATACACAAAGAAGGAAAACTATTAGTTTTTCAAAACAACCAGTAAACCAAGAATACTTTCTCAAAGTAATACTTTTCACATTTATAAAGAAGAAAATACTCTTCATTGAATAAAAGATCATTACTTACCCTTTTGTAACCAAAATATTACCATAAAACCCATATAAATAACACATAACATATAAAGGTAACTTGGGACATAAACATACTTAAGTGGAATAACCATCCGGTCGACTTCCACACATATCACTTAATGGAATATCCATAGAGATGACTTCTATAACCAATGCATTAAAGGTTATAACGTAACCACCAGTCCTGGTATTCACAGCACCACCCGTCATATGGTTTATCACGTAACCACTCATCAAATGTCCAAGTACCATTATAAAATCATAAGACATAAAACAAATATAAAGGAAAAAAAATTTCCACACTTTTATCACAATATATCACTTAAATATAATGACATAACAAATCCATTAGAAAAACCATTTTCAATACCAAAATACATAAAAGAGAATATGGTATTTATTTCATTTTAAAAACATTACGGCTTGTTGAGGAAGCCAAAGACCAAATAATAATCACGGAGGTGAAAAAGGTTGTTGTCACCGCATACGTTAAAAGAAACATTCCTTTTTTTTGTTTAGTAAAACGCTTTGTAGAAAAAGATTCCTTTTCTATAAAATTAAAAGTCAAAGGGGTTTATACACCGTATAAAATAAAGCCTTGTATTAGAACAAAATATGCCTCAATGAAAGAATATTGAGACGAAGTCCCTTACCTCGTGTCCGACGTGACTCGATTGCTCTTTAATCTCTTGAATAATAAACTAAAGTTAATTTAAACTTGATTAAGAACCTTTTTCATGTTTATTATTCCTTTTATATAACTTATTTCCATGTTATAAACGTTATGTAATCATTTAATTTCATAAAGTTCGTTTTGTCGATATTTGGTACTTTAGTCAAAAATGGACTTCTTTCAATTACATGTTGTTTATGTGGTCAAAGGTTCATTATATCCAGAACTATATTAATGATTTGTATATAATATATATCATATATATCCAACATATTCTTGTATTTATAATAGTACATAACATTTATATGTATGAAATGAAATGCACCGTTCATGGAGACGGTAAGCCGTACGTATGCATGAACACTAGTTTCATTTCTATTTCATATTTAATGGAGTGAAATAATAATGATATAAAGGTATATTATAATTTCATTATAATATCATATATAATATCATTAACTCCATCCATTATACATCCCACACATGGCATTAACGAATCAAATCACTTTTAGGGGGCGGTAGTCCGCACTTCCTAAAATGAAATTATCATGTTTAACCACAATGGATACCATTAAGGTATGCCAAAAATAAAAAATACAGAGGCATAAGGAAAACATAAACATAATATATATCATATATAAATAGAGTGACATATTAATGGCCACTGTGAAAGGTGTCAAAAGAATATTGAACAATCATCGTTTCGTAAGGCATAAAATCTCCCACCACAGAAACAGTATGTTATATAACCATTAGACAACGGTGTGTGTAGGTGTAGCTCTAATACTTCTCATAACAACATCCTAGTATATTTTAGATACTGTTTCTATTACAAAATAAAGGAATAAAAAGAGTTTATGGGGTTGGAGAAGCAAAATAAAACATAAGAACACAAGAGAAGACACTACCTTTAAATCAGGTAACTCTTTTTGATTTGAGCTCAAAGGCTTCCTTGGAAAGGCTTATTCCCAATGTGAGTCTTCTAGGAGTTATATAAAGATTTGTAGAGACAAAATGGTCAGGTTCTGGCCGAGACAAAGGCTTGAGAGGTGTGGGTAAGGTGGTAGAGGTGGGGGCCTTTTATAAGAGGAGAGGAGGGGCACTCTTGGAAAGTTATAAAAGGTTACTTTTTTATAAAATGAGTTTCAGTTTTTAAAGGTTGAAAAGTTATATATTTCGAGTATAAGGTGACTAGAGTTATAAATCCACCCATACAATAGGTTTTTGACAAGTGTAGGTCTTATATTTTACATTAGATTTTCATTTTATTTAAATCGTTAAGTAATGAGGTAATCACTGCATCATCATGGTGGAATAAATAATTTAATTTATTTATTGTCTAAAAATTATAAAAAAAATCTCATGATGTAGGAAATAATTTTATCTTTCTAATGAATATTTATAGTCAAAAGTATGACTTGTATAAACCCATTTAAAAATTTTATTAGTAAAACAATACATGTTTGTGACATTTTTATTTTAACTTTAAATAAAAAGTTTTTAATGTCATTTTCCTACCAAAGTGGATCCATGGGGTCCCCAAGTTGACCCATGGATTTTCTTGGTCGGCCATGACACATAAAATATGGGTAGGACATGTGTCTAGGTCAATTGATATTATAAAAACATTATTTTGACCTTAAATTGCACTAATTACCTCTAATCGCGATTAAAAACATAAAAGTTACTATTCACCAAAAATTATTTTAATCCCATTGAACCACATTTTACTTCTTAATTACAACCATGTATGTCGAATTTTTGAAATTCAAAACACAGAGGTGGTCAATTTTTATTTAAACGAAATATCAGTTTTTTTAAGTACCACTTAGTGGTTTCACTATTCATCAAAAATTGAAGTTTTTCAGAAAAATTCCACAACATCACCCTAAGCTATATTTGATATTCCGAATTAAAAAATGATATCTATTTTAAAAAATTCAAACCATATAAGTTACATTAATTAATTTAATAATTAATTCATGCTGTCAGAACAAATAACGTGTTTTTATGTAACAATATGTATCAAAAGATTGCCACTAGTTTAAGTCCAATTTCAAAGTGAAATTAATTCCGATGACCACAATTGGATTAAATGGTATAAATATATTCTAAATGAACTTTAAAACCAATTCAAAATATAATCTAATCATATAAATAAATTATATTAAAAAGAGGTCTTGAATTAAAATACAACATTTTTCACTATTCATTAAAAAATGAACTTTATCGAAAAAATACCAAAACATTACACAAAGTAAATTTTGATGTCCCTATTATAAAGAAGAGTTTTATTTGGTCCAATAGAATGTATAAGAGTGACCAAAACTATATTTTAAAAGGGTTCACCATCAAAAGGCGATAGTTCGACCTTTTAGTGAATATTAGAGTATTTATGCCTAAAATTGAATTCTTTTCTTATTTTAAGCCTTTATCTTTTATTGGATAAATGTAAAAAAAATTAACAAACATATATAATCATATTTTAGTTATTTCTACCCATTCCCGAGAATACAACGGCTACATGTTAACTACCATTTAAAGTAATATTATTTTTTTACTAGTGTGCAACATAAGATTTCAAAGAAACTATTTGTTGCGTATCAGGTACGCTATTGAACATAACAACCCCTTTAAAGTAAAATTAGTTTTTAATTTGTAAATATTAATAAATATGAAAATGTTTTATTCTTTATTTACCTGGGATGTTACATCCTTCCTCCCTTTTGGGAATTGCGTCCACGCAATTTTAATCACTTATCAAAATAAGTGGGGGTATTTATCCCTCATAGCATTTTTAGATTCCCATGTTGACTCTTAAACCATATGGTTTTCCACAAAACATTTACCTGGTGAATTACCTTATTCCACAACAATTTCTCTGTACGGTCATGAATCTGGACTGGTTGTTCTTCATAAGAGAGATTCTCTTAGAACTGAACTACCTCTCGGATCAAAACATGAGATGGATCTAGCATATACTTTCGCAACATCGAAACATGAAATACATTGTGTACCTGAGATAAACTAGGAGGTAAAGCCACTCAGTAATCAAATGATCCAACTTTTTCCATAATTTCATATGGTCCAATGAACCTTGGACTCAGCTTTCCTTTATTACCAAATCGCATCACACTTTTCAATGGTGAAACTTTGAGAAAAACATGATCACTTAACTCAAAAGACAGATCCTTCCTCTGGTTATCTGCATAACTCTTCTGCCTGCTCTGAGCTGTTCTCATGTGTTTCTAAATCAACTGAACTTTTTCTTCCATCTCTTCTACCAATTCTAGTCCCATCACCTTCCTTTCACCCACTTCATCCCAAAAAGCTGGAGTTCGACACCGTTTACCATATAATGATTCAAACGGAGCCATCTGTATACTGGAATGAAAACTGTTATTATATGAAAATTCAACCAAAGAAAGATGTTGGTCCCAACTTCCCTGATAATCCATCTAACTAGCACGTAGCATATCATCCAAAGTCTGAATTTTTCATTCTGACTGCCCATCTGATTGAGGATGAAAAGTTGTACTAAAATTTAATTCAGTACCCAACGACTTCTGAACGCCCTTCCAAAAGTTAGAAGTAAACCTGGGATCACGATCAGATACAATGGATAGGAGAACTCCATGCAACCTGACTATGTGTTTAAGATACAATTGAGAAAGTTGATATATAGAGAAATTATCTCCAATAGGAAGGAAATGATCAGATTTAGTCAAGAGATCAACAATAACCCAGATTGCATTATTACCTCGAGATGTCTTCGGTAATCCCACAACAAAGTCCACGGATATATTTTTTCCATTTCCACTCTGGCACTGGTAAAGGCTGACGCAACCCTTTCGGTAACTGCCGCTCTGCTTTAACCATTTGAAAAGTCAAACACTTCACAGTAAAATCAACAATATCTCTTTTCATTCCATCCCACCAGAAATACTCTTACAGATCTCTTTACAAATTAGTACTGCTAGGATGAACTGAAAACGGGGAACTATGAGCCTCACATAACAACTCAACCTACAAATTTGAATCACAAGGCACACATAATCTCTTCCCAAACCTCAAAACACAATCATTATTAATATTAAATTCAGGCAACTTACCCTTCTGAACCAGCTCTACCTTTTTCTGAAACCCACTATCTTTCTTCTGTGCTTTCTTAATTATGTCTGATAGAGATGATCTCACTGATACCTGAAACAAAATAGAAGAAATTCCTGCACCAACAACTTCTATGCCAAAGTTCATCAAATTAAAAACCAAAGGATCTCATTACAAATGTAGCATGGTTAATGAAGCATTACTTTTTCGACTCAAAGAATCATCAACTTTATTTGCTTTTCCCAGATGGTAATGAATTGTAGAATCATAATCCTTGATTAATTCTATCCATCTCCTCCGTCTCATGTTAAATTATTTCTGAGTGAATATATACTTTAAACTTTTGTGATCAGTATATATTTCACACTTTACTCCATACAAATAATTCCTCAAAATTTTTAGAGCAAAAACAACAGCAGATAATTCCAAGTCATGTGAAGGGTAATTTACCTCATGAGTTTTCAACTGACGTGAAGCATATGCAATTACCTGATCATTCTGCATAAGGAAACAACCAAGTCCCTTCAATGAAACATCACTGTATATAACAAACTCACCACTCCTGGATGGAAGTGCCAAAACTGGAGCATTCACCAATCTTATTTTCAACTCCCAAAAACAATCATCACATTCGTTTATCCGGATAAACTTAACACCCTTCCGAGTTAGCTTAGTCATTGGACTAGATAACCATGAAAAATTTTCAACAAACCTTCGGTAGTAACCTTCCAAACCAAGAAAACTATGGATCTCGGTTAAATTTGTGGGTCTTGGCCATTCTTCAACAATTTTTTTTAGCAAGATCAACAGTTATTCCATTTTTTTTAAAACAATGTGACCAAGGAAAGAAATGTGTTGTAACCAAAACTCACACTTTCTGAATTTTCCATAGAGTTTCATTTCTTATAAGGTTTGAAAGATAACCCTTAAATTACTTTCATGCTCCACTTTACTCTTAGAAAACACCAAAATATAATAAATAAAACAACTACCATTTATCACCTGAGTCAATTGAGCCATCACTGCAACAAACTGTTCAATTCTGATTCTGACCATCTCATGAGACTTATTTGGAAGGTCATGTCCCTATGTATGCCTTCCCAGCATATCTTCCTTGTTCCTCTATGAAAAACCATTCTTAACAAAGAAATATCTTAGGCAAAGTAACATGGTAACCTTTAAATGCTATATCATTTCAATCATAACATAAATTAATTTACAATTTAACAATTTTATAACTCCTAAAGTTGTCTAACCCGACCTCTGATAACAACTATAAAGCCCCGGCCTTAAACCTTACTTAATATTGAATTAAATGAATAATTCACATTGAGGATATTTTCAGGTTTAGAGTTGTAGAGAATTAGGACATAACTATTACATCTCAAAAGATTACAAAGTATACACTTCTAATAAGTTTCCATAAAATAAAAACTCGAAAAAAGAAACATGTCTAGTTCCGTGTTTTATATAGCATGACTATTCCTTGATCCCATCCTTGACCCTATTCCTCATTAAGTCCTGTGAAAAACATTTCAAAAACTTGGGATGAGCATAAAAAGCTCAGTAAGGGATACACAATGAAGGAAAACTGTTAGTTTTTCAAAACAACCAGCAAACCAAGAATAATTTATCAAAGTAATACTTTTCACCTTTATGAAGAAGAAAATACTCTTCATTGAATAAAATATCCTTACTTACCCTTTTTTAACCAAAATATTTCCATAAAACCCATATAATGAACACATAACATATAAAGGTAACTTGGGACATAAACATACATAAGTGGAATAACCATCCGGTCGACTTCCACACATATCACTTAATGGAATAGCCATACGGCCGACTTCCATACCCAATGCATTAGAGGTTATAACTTAACCACCCATCCTGATATTCACAGCACCACCCATCAAATGTCCAAGTACCATTATAAAATCATAAGACAAAAAACAAATATAATGGAAAGAAAACATTTCCACAATTTGATCACAATATATCACTTAAATATATTAACATAACAAATCCATTAGAAAAACCATTTTCAATACCAAAATACATAAAAGAGTATATGGTATTTATTTCATCTTAAAAACATTACGGCTTGTTGCCGAAGCCAAAGACCAAATAATACTCGCAGCGGCGGAAAAGGTCGTTGTCACCACGTACGTTAAAAGAAACATTCCTTTTTGTCGTTTAGTAAAACGCTTGGTAGAAAAATATTCTTTTTGTATAAAATTAAAACTCAAAGGGGTTTATACACCGTATAAATGAAAGCCTTGTATTATAACAAAATATGCCTCAATGAAAGGAGATTGAGACAAATTCCCTTACCTCGTGTCCGACGTGACTCAATTGCTCTTTAATCTCATGAATAATAAACTAAAGTTAATTTCTACTTTCTTAAGAAACTTTTTCAAGTTTATTATTCCTTTTATATAACTTATTCCATGTTATAAATGTCATGTAATCATTTAATTTCATAATGTTCATTTGGTCGATATTTGGTACTTAAGTAAAAAATGGACTTCTTTAAATTACATGTTGTTTATGTGGTCAAAGGTTCATTATATCCAGAATGATATTCATGATTTGGATATCATATATATCATATATATCCAACATATACATGTATTTATAATATTATATAACATTTAGAGGTAAGAAATGAAATGCACCATTCATGGAGACGGTAAGTCGTACGTACGCCTGAACGCTACTTTCATTTCTATTTCATATTTAATGGAGTGAAATAACAATGATATAAAGTTATATTATAATTTCAGTATAATATCATATATAATATCATTAACTCCATCCTTTATATGTCCCACATATGGCATTAACGAATCAAATCACCTTGAGGGGGTGGTAGTCCGCACTTCCTAAAATGAAATTTTCATGTTTACCAACAATGGAAACCATAAAGGTATGCCACAAATGAAAAATAAATAAGCATAAGGAAAACATAAACATAATATATATCATATATAAATATAGTGACATCTTAATGGCCACCATGAAAGGTGTTAAAAGAAGATTGAACAATCATCGTTTCGTGAGGCTCAAAATCGCCAACCAAAGAAACAATATGTTCTTTAACCATTAGATGAAGGTGTGTGTAGGTGTAGATATAATACTTATCATAACAACATCCTAGTATATTGAAGATACTGGTGTTTTTACAATATAAACGAATAAAAATATTTTAGGGGGTTGGAGAAGCAAAATAAAATATAAGAACACAAGAGAAGACACTACCTTTAAATCGGGTAACTCTTTTTGATTTGAGCTCAAATGATTCCTTGGAAAGACTTCTTCCCAAAGTGAGGATTCAAATAGTAAGAGAGGGATGTGGAGAGACAAAATGGGTGGGGGTTTGCCTAGCCAAAGGATTGAGAGGTGTGGGTAAGGTGGTAGAGGTGGGGGCCTTTTATAAGAGGAGAGGAGGGTCACTCTTGGAAAGTTATAAAAGCTTAATTTATTATAAAATGAGTTTCTATTTTTAAAGGTCCCAAAATTATATATTTCTAGGATAAGGTGATAAGAGTTTGAAATCCACCCATACAATAGGTTTTTGACAAGTTTAGGTCTTATATTTTTCATTATCGTTTCATTTTATTTAAATCGTTTACTAATGAGGTAATCGCTGCATCATCATGGTGTCATTAATAATTTAATTTATTTAATGTCTAAAAATTATAAAAAAAATATCATGATGTAGGAAATATTTTTATCTTTCTAATGAATATTTATATTAAAAACTATGGCTTGTATAACCCCATTTAAAAATTGTTTTAGTAAAACAACACATGTTTGTGACATTTTTATTTTAACTTTAAATAAAAAGTTTTTAATATCATTTTCCTACCAAAGTGGCTCCATGGGGTCCCCAAGTTGACCCATGGATCTTCTTGGTCAGACATGACACATCCAATAATGGTAGTACATGCATCTATGTCATTTCATATTATTAAAACATTATTTTTACCTTAAATTGAACTAATTACCTCTAATCACGATTAAAAACATAAAAGTTACTTTTCACCAAAAATTATTTTAATCCCATTGAACCAATTTTTATTTCATAATGAAAACCATGTATTTTAGTCTTTTGAAATTCAAAAAACAGAGGTGGTAAAATTTCATTTAAACGAAAAATCAGTTTTTTTAAGTACCACTTAGTGGTTTCACTATTCATCAAAAATTGATGTTTTTCAGAAAAATACCAAAACTTCACCCTAAGCTATATTTGATATTCTGAATTAAAAAATGATGTATATTTTAAAAAATTAAAAACATATAAGTTACATTAATTAATTTAATAATTAATTCCCGCTTTCAGAACAAATAGCATGTTTTTAGGAAACAATATGTATCAAAAGATTGACACTAGTTTAAGTCCAATTTCAATGTGAAATTAATTCCGATGACCACAATTGGATTAAATGGTAAAAATATATTCTAATTGAACTTTAAAAAAATTTCAAAATATAATCTAATCATATAAATAAATTAGATTAAAAAGAGGTTTTGAATTAAAATACAACATTTTTCACTATTCATTAGAAAATGAACTTTATCGGAAAAATACCAAAAATTTACACAAAGTAAATTTTGATGTCCCGATTCTAAAGAAGAGTTTTATTTGGTACAATAGAATTTATAAGAGTGAACAAAACTATATTTAAAAATGGTTCGCCATCAAAAGGTGATAGTTCGACCTTTTAGTGAATATTAGAGTATCTATGCCTAAAATTGAATTGTTTTCTTATTTTAAGCCTTTATCTTTTATTGGATAAATGTGAAAACATTTAACAAAAATATATAATAATATTTTAGTTATTTCTATTCATTCTCTCCAATACAACGTCTACGTGTTAACTACCATTTAAAATAATAATATTTTATTACTAGTGTGCAACGTAAGATTTCAAAGAAACTCTTTGTTGCGTATCAGGTACACTATCGAACATAGAAACCCCTTTAAAGTAAATTTAATATTTAATTTGTAAATATTAATAAATATGAAAATTTTTTATTCTTTATTTACCTGGGATGTTACATTCTTCCCCCCTTTTGGGAATTGCGTCCTCGCAATTTTATTCACTTATAAAAACAAGTTGGGTTATTTATCCCTCATAGCATTTTCAGATTCCCATGTTGCCTCTTCAACCTTATGGTTTTTCCACAAAACCCATACCTGGTGAATTACCTTATTCCACAACACTTGCTCTCTACGGTCAAGAATCTGGACTGTTTGTTCTTCATAAGAGAGACTCTCTTCCAACTGAACTACCTCTCGGCTCAAAACATTAGATGGATCTGGCATATACTTTCTCAACAACGAAACATGAAAAACATTATGTACCTGAGATAAATTTGGAGGTAAAGACACTAGGTGAGAAACTCATCTAACTTTTTCCATAATTTCATATGGTCCAATGAACCATGGACTCAGATTTCCTTTCTTACCGAATCACATCACACTTTTCCATGGTGAAACGTTGAGAAAAACCTGATCACCTACCTCGAACGATAGATCCTTCCTCTGGTTATCCACATAACTCTTCTGCCTGATCTAAGCTATTCTCATGTGTTTCTGAATCAACTAAACTTTTACTACCATCTCTTCAACCAATTCTGGTCCCATCAGCTTCCTTTCACCCACTTCATCCCAAAAAGCTGGAGTTCGACACTGTTTACCATATAATGATTCAAACGGTGCCATTTGTATACTGGAATGAAAACTGTTATTATATGAAAATTAAACCAAAGAAAGATGTTAGTCCCAACTTCCCGGAGAATCCATCGAACAAGCATGTAGCATATCCTCCAATGTCTGGATTATTGGTGCTGACTGTCCATCTAATTGAGGATGAAAAGCTGTACTACAATTTAATTCAGTACCCAACGTCTTCTGAAGGCCCTTCCAAAATTTAGAAGTAAACCTGGGATCATGATCAGATACAATGGATAGGGGAACTCCATGCAACCTGACTATCTCTTTAAGATACAATCAAGAAATTTGATCTATAGAGAAAGTATCTCAAATAGGAAGGAAATGAGCAGATTTAGTCAAGTGATCAAAAACAACCCAGATTGCATTATTACCTTGAGATGTCTTCGGTAATCCCACAAAAATTTCCATGGATATATTTCTCCATTTCCACTCTGGCACCGGTAAAGTCTGAAGCATCCCTTTAGATAACTGCCACTCTACATTAACCAGTTGACAAGTCAAACACTTCAAAATAAAATCAGCAATATCTCTTTTCATTCCATCCCACCAGAAATACTATCGCAGATCTCTGTACATCTTAGTACTGCTAGGATGAACTGAAAACAGGGAACTATGAGCCTCACATAACAACTCACCCTTCAACTTTGAATCACAAGGCACACATAATCTCTTCCCAAACCTCAAAACACAATCATTATCAATATTAAAATCAGGCAACTTACCCTTCTGAACTAGCTCTACCTTTTTCTGCAACCCACTGTCTTTCTTCTGCGCTTGCTTAATTCTGTCTGATAGAGATGATCTCACTGATACCTGAAACAAAACAGAAGAACTTCTTGCACCAAAAAATTCTATGCCAAAGTTCATCAAATCAAAAAGCAATGGATATGATTCCAAACGTAGCATGGTTAATGAAGCATTACTTTTTCGACTCAAAGCATCAGCCACTTTGTTTGCTTTTCTCTGATGGTAATGAATTTTACAATCATAATCCTTGATTAATTCTAGCCATCTCATCTGTCTCATGTTCAATTCATTCTGAGTGAATATATACTTTAATCTTTTGTGATCAGTATATTTTTCACACTTTACTCCATACAAATGATGCCTCCAAAGTTTTAGAGCAAAAACAACAGCAGCTAATTCCAAGTCATGTGTAGGGTAATTTACCTCATGAGTTTTCAACTGATGTGAAGCATATGAAATTACCTGATCATTATGCATAAGGACACAACCAAGTCCCTTCCATGAACCATCACTGTATATACCAAACTCACCATTCCTGGAAAGAAGTGCCAAAACTGAAGCATTCACTAATCTTCTTTTCAACTCCTAAAAACAATCATCACATTCTTTTGTCCAGATAAACTTAACACCCTTCCAAGTTAGCTTAGTCATTGGACTTGATAACCATGAAAACATTTCAAAAAAATTTAGGTAGTATCCCACCAAACTAGGAATACTATGGATCTCGGTTACATTTTTAGGTCTTTTCCATTCTTTAACAACTTTTGTTTTAGCAGGATCAGCAATTATGCCATTTTTTGAAACAATGTGACCAAGGAAAAAAATTTGTTGTAACCAGAACTCACACTTGCTGAATTTTCCATACAGTTTCTTTTCTTTTAAGGATTGAAAGATAAAACTTAAATTTCTTTCATGCTCCACTTTACTTTTATAAAACACCCAAATATAATCAAAAAACACAACCACCTTTTATCACCTAAGTCAACTGAGCCATCACTGCAACAAACTGTTCAGTTCTGATTCTGACCATCTCATTAGACTTCATTGGAAGGTCATGACCCTATGTATGGATTCCCATAATATCTTACTTTTTTCCTCTATCAAAAACCATTATTAACACAGAAATATCTTAGGCGAAGCAACATGGTGACCTTTAAATGCTATATCATTTCAATCATACCATAAATTAATTTACAATTTAACAATTTTCTAACTCCTAAAGTTGTCTAAACCGAACTCTGATAACAACTATAAGGCCTCAGCCTTAAACCTTACATAATATTTAATTAAATGAATAATTCACATTGAGGATCTTTTCAGGTTTAGAGTTTTTGAGAATTAGGACACAACTATTACATCTCAAAAGATTACAAAGTAGACACTTTTACTAAGTTTCCATAAAATAAAAACTCGTAAAAAGAAACATGTCTAGTTCCTTGTTTTAGATAGCATGACTATTCCTTGATCCCATCCATGACTCTATTCCACATTAAGTATTGTGAAAAACATTTCAAAAACTTGGGGTGAGCATAAAAAGCTCAGTAAGGGATACACAAAGAAGGAAAACAATTAGTTTTTCAAAACAACCAGTAAACCAAGAATAATTTATCAAAGTAATACTTTTCACCTTTATGAAGAAGAAAATACTCTTCATTGAATAAAAGGCCATTACTTACCCTTTTGTAACCAAAATATTACCATAAAACCCATATAAAGAACACATAACATATAAAGGTAACTTGGGACATAAACACACTTAAGTGGAATAACCATCTGGTCGACTTCCACACATATCACATAATGGAATAGCCATATGATCGACTTCCATACCCAATGCATTGGAGGTTATAATGTAACCACCCATCCTGGTATTCATGGCACCACCCGTCATATGGTTTGTCACATAACCACCCGTCAAATGTCCAAGTACCATTATAAAATCATAAGACATAAAACAAATATAATGGAAAGAAAACATTTCTACACTTTGATCACAATAAATCACTTAAATATATTGACATAAAAAATCCATTAGAAAAACCATTTCCAATACCAAAATACATAAAATAGTATATGGTATTTATTTCAATTTAAAAACATTACAGCTTTTTGAGGAAGCCAAAGACCAAATAATACTCGCGGCGGCAGAAAAGGTCATTATCACCGCGTACATTAAAAGAAACATTCCTTTTTTTCATTTAGTAAAATTCTTCATAGAAAAATATTCCTTTTGTATAAAATTAAAAGTCAAAGGGGTTTATACACCGTATAAAATAAATCCTTGTATTAGAACAAAATATTCCTCAATGAAAGGATATTGAGACGAAGTCCCTTACATCGTGTCCGACGTGACTCGATTGCTCTTTAATCTCCCGAATAATTAACTAAAGTTAATTTATACTTGCTTAAGAACCTTTTTAAAGTTTATTATTCCGTTTATAAAACTTATTTCTATGTTATAAATGTTATGTAATCATTTAATTTCATAAAGTTCGTTTTTTCGATATTTGGTACTTAAGTCAAAAATGGACTTCTTTCAATTACATATTGTTTATGTGGTAAAAGGTTCATTATATACAGAATGATATTAATGATTTGGATATCATATATATCATATATATCCAACATATACATGTATTTATAATAGTACATAACATTTAGAGGTATGAAATGAAATGCACCGTTCATGGAGACGGTAAGCCGTACGTACACATGAACGCTACTTTCATTTCTATTTCATATTTAATGGAGTGAAATCATAATGATATAAAGGTATATTATAATTTCAGTATAATATCATATATAATATCATTAACTCCATCCTTTATACGTCCCACATATGGCATTAACAAATCAAATCACATTGAGGGGGCGGTTGTCCGCACTTCCTAAAATGAAATTATCGTGTTTACCCACAATGGAAATCATAAAGGTATGCCATAAATGAAACATAAAGAAGCATAAGAAAAACATAAACATAATATATATCATATATAAATAGAGTTACATCTTAATGTCCACCAATAAATGTTTTAAAAGAAGATTGAACAATCATCATTTTGTGAGGCAGAAAATCGCCAACCACAGAAACAATATGTTCTTTAAACATTAGACGATAGTGTGTGTAGGTGTAGCTCTAATAATTCTCATAAAAAAATACTAGTATATTTAAGATATTGTTTTTGTTACAATAGAAAGTAATAACAAGATTTTAGGGTGTTGGAGAAGCAAAATAAAACATAAGAACACAAGAGAAGACACTACCTTTAAATCGGGTAACTCTTTTTGATTTGAGCTCAAAGGCTTCCATGGAAAGACTTCTGCCCAAAGTGAGGATTCTAGGAGTAATAGAGGTATGTGGAGAGACAAAATGGGTAGGGGTTGGCCGAGCCAAAGGCTTGAGAGGTTTGGTTAATGTGGTAGAGGTGGGGGCCTTTTATAAGAGGAGAGGAGGGGAACTCTTGGAAAGTTATAAAAGGTTACTTTATTATAAAATGAGTTTATATTTTTAAGGGTCCCACAATTATATATTTCTTGGATAAGGTGATAAGAGTTCGAAATACACCCATTCAATAGGTTTTTGACAAGTGTAGTTCTTATATTTTACATTATCTTTTCATTTTATTTAAATCGTTAACTAATGAGGTAATCGCTGCATCATCATGGTGTCATAAATAATTTAATTTATTTAATGTATAAAAATTATAAAAAAAATATCACGATTTAGGAAATCTTTTTAGCTTTTTAATGAATATCTATAGTCAAAAATATTACTTTTATAACCCCATTTAAAAATTGTTTTAGTAAAACAACACATGTTTGTGACATTTTTATTTTAACTTTAAATAAAAAGTTTTTAATGTTTATTTCCTACCAAAGTGGCTCAATGGGGTCCCCAAGTTGACCCATGGATTTTCCTGGTCGGCCATGACACATCCAATAAGGTTAGGATATGTTTCTAGGTCATTTAATATTATTAAAACATTATTTTTACCTTAAATTGCACTAATTACCTCTGATCGCGATTAAAAACTTAAAAGTTAATATTCACGAAAAATTATTTTAATCTCATTGAAACAAATATTACTTCTTAATGTCAACCATGTATGTCAGATTTTTTAAATTCAAAACAACGAGGTGGTAAAATTTCATTTAAACGAAAAATCAGTTTTTTTTAAGTACCACTTAGTGGTTTCACTATTCATCAAAAATTGATGTTTTTCAGAAAAATACCAAAACTTCACCCTAAGCTATATTTGATATTCCAAATTCAAAAATGCTTTCTATTTTAAGAAATTCAAAACATATAAGATACATTAATTAATTTAATAATTAATTCCCGATGTCAGAACAAATAGCGTGTTTTTATGAAACAATATGTATCAAACGATTGACACTAGTTTAAGTCCAATTTCAAAGTGAAATTAATTCCGATGACCACAATTGGATTAAATGGTAAAGATATATTCTAATTGAACATTAAAACCAATTCAAAATATAATCTAATCATATAAATAAATTATATTTAAAAGAGGTGTTGAATTAAAATACAACATTTTTCACAATTCATTAAAAAATGAACTTTATCGGAAAAATACCAAAAATTTACAAAATGTAAATTTTGATATCCCGATTATAAATAAGAGTTTTATTTGGTCCAATAGAATGCATAAGAGTGACCAAAAATATATTTAAAAAGGGTTCTCCATCAAAAGGCGATAGTTCGACCTTTTAGTGAATATTAGAGTATCTATGCCTAAAATTGAATTCTTTTCTTATTTTAAGCCTTTATCTTTTATTGGATAAATGTAAAAACATTTAAAAAACATATATAATCATATTTTAGTTATTTCTATTCATTCCCGCCAATAAAACGACTACGTGTTAACAACCATTTAAAAAAATATTATTTTATTTCTAGTGTGCAACGTAAGATTTCAAATAAACTATTTGTTGCGTATCAGGAACGCTATCGAACATAGAATCCCCTTTAAAGTAAAATTAATATTTAATTTTTAAATATTAATAAATATGAAAATGTTTTATTCTTTATTTACCTGGGATGTTACATCCTTTCCCCCTTTTGGGAATTGCGTCCTCGCAATTTTATTGACTTATCAAAATAAGTGGGGGTATTTATCCCTCATAGAATTTTCAGATTCCCATGTTGACTCTTCAACCATATGGGTTTTCCACAAAACCTTTACCTGGTGAATTATCTTATTCCGCAACACTTGCTCTCTATGGTCATGAATATGGACTGGTTGTTCTTCATAAGAGAGATTCTCTTCCAACTGAACTACCTCTAGGCTCAAAACATGAGATGGATCTGGCATATACTTTCTCAACATAAAAACATGAAAAAAATTGACTACCTGAGATAAACTCGGAGTTAAAGCCACTCGGTAAGCAAATGATCCAACTTTTTCCATAATTTCATATGGTTCAATGAACCTTGGACTCAGCTTTCCTTTATTACCGAATCACATCACACTTTTACATGGTGAAACTTTGAGAAAAACATGATCACCTACATTAAAAGATAGATCCTTCCTCTGGTTATCCGCATTACTCTTATCCTTGCTCTGAGCTGTTATCATGTGTTTCTGAATCAACTGAACTTTTTCTGCCATCTCTTCTACCAATTCTGGTCCCATTAACTTCCTTCCACCCACTTCATCCCAAAAAGCTAGAGTTCGACACCGTTTACCATATAATGCTTCAAACGGAGCCATCTGTATACTAGAATGAAAACTGTTATTATTTGAAAAATCAACCAAAGAAAGATGTTCATCCCAACTTCCCTAATAATCCATCAAACAAGAACATAGCATATCCTCCAAAGACTGAATTTTTCATTCTGACTTCCCATCTAATTGAGGATGGAAAGATGTACTAAAATTTAATTCAGTACCCAATGACTTCTGAAGGCCCTTCCAAAAGTTAGAAGTTAACCTGGGATCACGATTAGATACAATGGATAGGGGAACTCCATGCTTTCTGACTATCTCTTTAAGATACAATCGAGAAAGTTGATCTAGAGAAAAAGTATCTCGAATAGGAAGGAAATGAGCAGATTTAGTCAAGCGATCAACAATAACCCAGATTGTATTATTACCTCGAGATGTCTTCGGTAATCCCACAAAAAAGTCCATGGATATATTTTTCCATTTCCTCTCTGGCACCGGTAAAGGCTGAAGCACCCCTTTCAGTAACTGCCGCTCTTCTTTAACTTGTTGACAAATGAAACACTTCACAGTAAAATCACCAATATCTCTTTTCATTCCATCCCACCAGAAATACTCTTGAAGATCTCTGTACATCTTAGTACTGCCAGGATGAACTAAAAACGGGGAACTATGAGCCCCACATAACAACTCACCCTTCAACTTTGAATCACAAGGCACACATAATCTCTTCCCAAACCTCAAAACACAATCATTATCAATATTAAATTAATGAAACTTACCCTTCTGAACCATCTCTACTTTTTCTGCAACCCACTATCTTTCTTCTGCGCTTGCATAATTCTGTATGGTAGAGATGATCTCACTGATACATGAAACAAAACAGAAGAACATCCTGCACCAACAACTTCTATGCCAAAGTTCATCAACTCAAAAACCAAAGGATCTCGTTCCAAATGTAGCATGGTTAATGAAGCATTACTTTTTCGACTCAAATCATCAGCCACTTTATTTGCTTTTCCCGGATGGTAATGAATTTTAAAATCATAATCCTTGATTAATTCTATCCAACTCCTCTGTCTCATGTTCAATTATTTCTGAGTGAATATATACTTTAAAATTTTGTGATCAGTATATATTTCACACTTTACTCCATACAAATGATGCCTCCAAACTTTTAGAGAAAAACAAGAGCAGCTAATTCCAAGTCATGTGTAGGGTAATTTACCTCATGTGTTTTCAACTGACGTGAAACATATTCAATTACCTGATCATTCTGCATAAGGACACAACCAAGTACCATCAACGAAACATCACTGTATATAACAAACTCACCATTCTTGGAAGGAAGTTCTAAAACTGGAGCATTCACCAATCTTCTTTTCAACTCCTAAAAACAATCATCACATTCTTTTGTCCAGATAAACTTGACACCCTTCCGAGTCAGCTTAGTCATTGGACTAGATAACCATGAAAAATTTTCAAAAAACCTTTGGCAGTAACCTGCAAAACCAAGAAAACTATGGTTCTCGGTTACATTTGTGGGTCTTTTACATTCTTCAACAACTTTTGTTTTAGCAGGATCAACAGCTATGCAATTTCTTGAAACAATGTGACCAAGTAAGGAAATTTTTTGTAACCAAAACTCACACTTTCTGAATTTTCCATACAATTTATTTTCTTTTAAGGTTTGAAAGATAACCCTTAAATGAATTTCATGCTCCACTTTACTTTTAGAAAACACCAAAATATAATAAAAAAACACAACCACCATTTATCACCTGAGTCAACTGAGCCATCACTGCAAAAAACTGTTCAATTCTGATTCTGACCATCTCATGAGACTTCTTTGGATGGTCATGTCCCTCTGTATGCCTTCCCAATATATCTTTCTTGTTCCTCTATGAAAAACCATTCTTAACATAGAAATATCTTAGGTGAAGCAACATGGTAACCTTTAAATGCTATATCATTTCAATCATACCATAAATTAATTTTTAAAATTTAACAATTTTCTAACTCCTAAATTTGTCTAAACAGACCTCTGATACCAACTATAAGGCCCCGACATTAAACCTTACTTAATATTGAATTAAATGAATAATTCAAATTGAGGATATTTTCAGGTTTAGAGTTTTAGAGAATTAGGACATAACTATTACATCTCAAAAGATTACAATGTAAACACTTCTACTAAGTTTCCATAAAATAAAAACTCGTAAAAAGAAACATGTTTAGTTCCGTGTTTTAGATAGCATGACTATTCCTTGATCCCATCCTTGACCCTATTCCACATTAAGTCCTGTGAAAAACATTTCAAAAACATGGGGTGAGCATAAAAAGCTTAGTAAGGGATACACAAAGAAGGAAAACTGTTAGTTTTTTAAAACAACCATTAAACCAAGAATAATTTATCAAAGTAATACTTTTAACCTTTATGAAGAAGAAAATACTATTCATTGAATAAAATATCATTACTTACCCTTTTGTAACCAAAAGATTACCATAAAACCCGTATAAAGAAGACATAACATATAAAGGTAACTTGGGACATAAACATACTTAAGTGGAATAACCATCCGGTCGACTTCCACACATATCACTTAATGGAATAGCTATACGGCCGACTTCTATACCCAGTGCATTGGAGGTTATAACGTAACCACCCGTCATGGTATTCACGACACCACCCGTCATATTGTTTATCACGTAACCACCCATCAAATTTCCAAGTACCATTATAAAATCTTAAGACATAAAACAAATATAATGGAAAGAAAACATTTCCACACTTCGATCACAATATATCACTTAAATATATTGACATAACAAATCCATTATAAAAACCATTTTCATTACCAAAATACATAAAAGAGTATATGGTATTTATTTCATTTTAAAAACATTACGGCTTGGTGAGGATTCCAAAGACCAAATAATACTCGCGGCGGCGGAAAAGGTTGTTGTCACCGCGTACGTTAAAAGAAACATTCCTTTTTTTCATTTAGTAAAACGCTTCGTAGAAAAATATTACTTTTTTATAAAATTAAAAGTCAAAGGGGTTTATACACCGTATAAAAGAAAGCCTTTTATAAGAACAAAATATGCCTCAATGAAAGGAGATTGAGACGAAGTCCCTTACCTCGTGTTTGACGTGACTCAATTGCTCTTTAATCTCCTGAATAAAAAACTAAAGTTAATTTATACTTTCTTAAGAACCCTTTTCAAGTTTATTATTCCTTTTATATTACTTATTTCCATGTTATAAACGTTATGTAATCATTTAATTTCATAATGTTCGTTTTGTAGATATTTGGTTCTTAAGTCAAAAATGGACTTCTTTCAATTACATATTGTCTATGTGGTCGAAGGTTCATTATATCCAGATTGATATTAATTATTAGGATATCATATATATCATATATATCTAACATATAAATGTATTTATAATAGTACATAACATTTAGAGGTAATAAATGAAATGCACCATTCATGGAGACGGTAAGCCGTACGTACTCATGAAAGCTAATTTCATTTCTATTTCATATTTAATGGAGTGAAATCATAATGATATAAAGGTATATTATAATTTTAGTATAATATAATATATAATATCATTAACTCCATCCTTTATATGTCCAACATATGGCATTAACGAATCAAATCACTTTGAGGGGGCGGTAGTCCGCACTTCCTAAAATGAAATTATTGTGTTTACCCACAATGGAAACCATAAAGTTATGCCACAAATGAAAAATACAGAAGCATAATGAAAAAATAAACATAATATATATCATATATAAATATAGTGACATTTTAATGGCCACCATGAAAGGTGTTAAAATAATATTGAACAATCATCGTTTCGTGAGGCAGAAAATCGCCAACCACAGAAATAATAGGTTCTTTAACCATTATTTGAAGGTGTGTGTAGGTGTAGCTCTAATACTTCTAGTAACAACATCCTAGTATATTTATGATACCTGTTTTCATACAAAAGAAAGGAATAAAAATAGTTTAGGGTGTTGGAGAAGCAAAATAAAACATAAGAACATAAGAGAAGACACTACCTTTAAATCGGGTAACTCTTTTTGATTTGAGATCAAAGGCTTCCTTGGAAAGACTTCTGCCCAAAGTGTGGCTTCTAGGAGTAATAGAGGGATGTAGAGAGACAAAATGGGTAGCGGTTGGTCGAGACAAAGGCTTGAGAGGTGTGGGTAAGGTGGTAGAGGTGGGGGCATTTTATAAGAGGAGAGGAGGGGCACTCTTGGAAAGTCAAAAAAGGATACTTTCTTATAAAATTAGTTTCTATTTTTAAAGGTCCCACAATTATGTATTTCGAGTATAAGGTGATTAGAGTTCGAAATCCACCAATCCAATAGGTTTTTTGAGTAGTGTAGGTCTTATATTTTACATTATCTTTTCATTTTATTTAAATCGTTAAGTAATGAGGTAATCACTGCATCATCATGGTGTCATAAATAATTTAATTTATTTAATGTCTAAAAATTATAAAAAAAATATCATGATGTAGGAAATATTTTTATCTTTATAATGAATATTTATAGTCAAAAATATGACTTGTATAACCCCATTTAATTTTTTTTAGTAAAACAATACATGTTTGTGACATTTTTATTTTAACTTTAAATAAAAAGATTTAAATGTCATTTTCCAACCAAAGTGGCTCCATGGGGTCCCCAAGCTGACCCATGGAATTTATTGGTCGGCCATGACATATCAAATAAGGGTAGGACATGTGCCTAGGTCATTTAATATTATTAAAGCATTATTTTTACTATAAATTGCACTAATTACCTATAATCACGATTAAAAACGTAAAAGTTACTATTCACCAAAAATTATTTTAATCCCATTGAACCACATTTTTGTTCGTAATGAAAACCATGTATGTCGGATTTTTTATATTCAAAACACAGAGGTGAAAAAATTTCATTTAAATGAAAAATCAGTTTTTTTCAAGTACCACTTAGTGGTTTCACTATTCATCAAAAATTGATGTTTTTCAGAAAAATATCAAAACTTCACCACAAGCTGTATTGGATTTTTCAGATTCAAAAACGATGTCTATTTTAGAAAATTCAAAACATATAAGTTACATTAATTAATTTAATAATTAATTCCCGCTGTCAGAACAAATAGCGTGTTTTTATAAAACAATATGTATCAAAAGATTGACACTAGTTTAAGTCCAATTTCAAAGTGAAAGTAATTCCGATGACCACAATTGGATTAAATGGTAAAAATATATTCTAATTGAAATTTAAAACCAATTTAAAATATAATCTAATCATATAAATAAATTATATTAAAAAGAGGTTTTGAATTAAAATACAACATTTTTCACTATTCATTAAAAAATGAACTTTATCGGAAAATACCAAAAATTTACACAAATTAAATTTTGATGTCCCTATTATAAAGAAGAGTTTTATTTGGTCTAATAAAATGTATAAGAGTGACCAAAAATATATTTAAAAAGGGTTCGCCATCAAAAGGCGATAGTTCGACCTTTTAGTGAATATTAGAGTATCTATGCCTAAAATTGAATTCTTTTCTTATTTTAAGCCTTTATCTTTTATTGGATAAATGTAAAAACATTTAAAAAACATATATAATCATATTTTAGTTATTTATATTCATTCCCGCCAATACAAAGGCTACGTGTTAACTACCATTTAAAATAATATTATTTTATTACTAGTGTGCAACGTAAGATTTCAAAGAAACTCTTTGTTGTGTATCGGGTACGCTATCGAACATAGCAAACCCTTTAAAGTAAAATTAATATTCAATTCGTAAATATTAATAAATATGAAAATGTTTTATTCTCTATTTACCTGGGATGTTACACTGATTGTCTGGTTCTTCTTGTAGGTGGGATAACGTAGGCCTCTCTCACCCCTCTTTCTGCCTTCCCCTGTGCAGTAGACCTCCATATTGGGTCTATGTGTGGGAGTTTCAGGTGGTTTTGGTCAGCAATGGTGGGGGTGTTCGCTGTTCTTCCTCTCCTATTCCCTAGTTGTTCAACCATCAGGCTTGACCCCATCTTGGTCAGGCTCTATGCGGGTTTTGGGACTTCTTGGGATGGTGATGGTGGCGGGGTGGCAGCGGTCTTGGGATTTTCGGGGTCGGTGTTGGTTTTCTCACTATCGTTTCCTTTTCTCTTCTTTGGTTTGTCTGGTGTTTATTTCTAGCGACGTCTTTCAGTTCAAGTGGTTTCCTTTTTGAATTCTTCTTATTTTCTAGGAATATTTTTGTTGTGGTCTGTGGTTCGGTTGCGCTGTGGTTTTCTGTTTAGTTTTTTTCTTCAACGATGATGACGCCGATGACGCTCGTGTTGGCTACGATGAGGATGGTTAGTGGTTTGTGCCAGAACATTCCCTCGTATGGTGTTGTTTCTAAAAGAGGTTCTGGTTATGGATTTCTGTTTGATTTGAAGTCTGTGACATGGTGTTGTTGGTTCAAAGAGGTTTGATAGTATTTGACAGCCTCTGGCTTACTGGTGTCTGGTCGGACAATGATGGTGATGGTGTTTTTTGGTCGGCGATGACAAAAGTGTGGCTCTTGTTGGCATTGGTAGGTGAATTTGATGGGCGCCGCCGGGCTCTGGCGACTGTGCGGTGGACGGCGACCTCGACGGTGGTAATGATGGAAAAGTCAATGGTAGGTTTAATGACGATGGTTCGACACTATGGGACTTCGGCTAACGGACCCTAGATCGTGATCGTCTTGGTATTTTTGAATATCTGGGTTTGTGGTTTTCAAATTTTGAATGTTGGCATCATTCATTTTGTATCCCGCCGGTTACCGCTAATCCTTAAAGTGGATGTTTTGAATATCAAATAAAAAAATAATTTTAAGAAAACATGACCTCTCATATGAAGAATAACCCATAGAGATATAGGATCGAAGAAGTAATGTGTTGCGGAACAAGACCATTCATATGATAAAATTTATATGGAGATTCCACAAGTTTGAGGAGGATAAATCTCAACCCAAGTATTAAATTTAGGAAAATTATACCCACTTTTTTCACTCATGTAATAAAATGTAAACGATGAAATTATTTTTAATGGGGGTAGAATGCAATGACCCAAATTTATCCTCTAATAAATATTGCATCTGATGAATTGTGGTACAATCTATACTAAATAAAAATGAAAAAAAAACAAATTAAAATATAATTATTAATTAATTAAAAATAAATAATGAGGTAGTAAACCCTTAAAATCTACATTCATTAGCCGATAAATAAATAATACGAGTCAATTTTGAAAAATGTTATTCAAAAATGGGATTTTCTTTATATTGTTATTTCATTCGAAAAGAAAATATTTTTTTAATGTGAATCTGGTTATTTTTTTTCCATTTTTTAAGCCTCATGAAAATTTAAAAATTTTGGTACATAAATTGTTTTATTAAAAGATTCATTTTAGGTTAAAAAATTTGGTTTTTATTGAAGTTATTTTTTTTTGTTTTTATCAATGTGGGATAATATCGAAGAATTTTAAGAAACTATTTATGTAATATTGTATGTATTTAAGAAATATAATTATGAATGTTTTTTTTATTGTTTGTTCTTATAAACACTATATCTATAATTTTTTAATCTAAATTAAAATGTTTGTTTAATAAAAAGTGATATTTGTATAATCTTATAATGAAGTATTTTGAAAGTGATATTTGGTTGTGATGTTTCACTAAAGGTGCAAAATAGTCATATGACTTATTATAAATCATGTTATTTCATAAAAATTATTAATATATTTATTTTTATTTATTATATATATATTTAAATATGAACACAATTAATTTTTATAATAACTATTTTCTGAGAATAAGTGTGTTTATTATAGAATGAATATTTTATAAATTTTGAAATATGATATGATAAAATAAATTTAAAATTTAAAATTAGAATTATATAATTAGGTAATGAGAATACTTTTTATTTTAGTTATCAAAATCAATCTGTAAGGTATAAAATAGTAACCTGGTGAAAATTAAAACCTGTAAAACGTCGTTTAAAATATAGAAATGGAAATTAAAAGTTGATTTTATTTAAATAGGTTGTTGAGATAAATTTTGAACTTATAATTAACTTAACATCACATTTTTACACGTTTTATCTATTAAAACATGAATTGTTTCATGAAATTATTAAATAAATTATGTGTGATTCCGAAAGTGAAATTTCCTTCTCTTATTAACGGTTATCACTTCCACCCTCTTAAAAATCTAATTATATTTAGATATTTACATGAATATTCTCTTATTGATTTCATTTAAGCACCCTAATTCCTCCATTTACTATAAATTATCCTATGCTCCTAAAATCTAAATTCATCATCAAGAGGAAGTTCAAGGTGTCAATATTGGTATCACACGTTTCATAACATTGAAATATTATTATTTACGTTATAAAATATACATATATATCTTATAATAATAAAATAATCATAATTTTTGTGTTTATATGTTATTATAATAATTCATCATCCATTACTTATTCTCTACCATATACTAAGACAAATAAGAATCATCATTAGTGCGTGTATACAAATTACGACCTCCATGAATACACAATTTTTGTTTTTCATCACCACCCCCTCATAGATAATATTAATTAGTGTATTAATGTATTAATATTATTTATATAATATATTTATTATTTTTAAATTATCAATTACTATCTAAATCCACCCGTGTCATTTGATGAGTAACATAAACACTAATCAAGCATTGTCTAGAATACCACCTCCATAATAAACATGTTTCAATTTCATTTAATTTGAAGAATGGTTTTTAGTATATAGTAGAAATATATATATATATTATATATTTAACTAATATATATGATTACTATTTTTTAAAGGCAATAATTAATGACCATAATATGGTAATATATTAATATTAGTAATTAACCAAAGAAAAGTATATTCACATTTTTATTTTCATTAAACCTGATTAAAACTACCATGCAATTGTATTATAACATTGTAATTATTTAAAAATCATAACTTAACTCTCATTTAATGTTTTTAGTGATGATACATGGTATAAAATGGTATATCAACACCACTTTTATGAAAATAGTTCAAAATAATCAAGATTATGAACACCATATATTGAAAGGTTGTCACAAAAATATAATATATGAAGAGAATTGTTATTAATAAAGAGTTTAAATAGTTATGTTTATAATTTTTTTTCTAAATTAGGTAATTAATATGTTTATATTTATGATACATGAGGTTAAAGAACGTCCATAAATACAAGGGTAAAATAAAGGACCTTGGTAACTAAAACTCCTTTGGTGGAGTTATATAATTTTTTGAGAGTACTTTTTTTCAGGAAAATCCATTTCAAATGATGTTTAAATTTTTTCTTTGGTGGAGAAAATGATTTTGAATAAATTCAATTTCTATAGTAGGATTTATTTTATATTTTCTGAAAAAATGTTTTTTTAAAATTGTCTTGTAACTATAGAAACCCATCTTCTTTAAATGGCATGTTTTTATTGTAATAATTGTTTAAATGTACCAAAAAAATATATGGATTATGAATTGTATAGTAACTATATATCCTTCAAATTCAATGGGAAAAGTCTAATATCTCAATATATAGAAATTTTATGTGAACTGGATCGAAATTTGTTATTTCTACAAAGGGTGAGTGAGACAAAATTTATATCCACTCAAAATTTTATGAATGAATAGTTTTTCAGGTATTCAGGTTCACAAAAATTATAAATACTATAATTTTAATTATTCTATTTTCTTTACCACATTCCACGGATCATGTTATATAAATCTTTTTTTACATTTCACATACAATGGTAAAAGTGTCATTTTTTGAGATTTTAGGTTTATATTTTAACATTTTGGATTACTTTTATTATTTTATGTTTTTTTAAATAAATTTATTTACTATAGAACATTTACTTATGTTTATGATGTAACCATTATATCCCTTTATATGTTATCTCAAACTAAGAATTTCTTCTCGCCACTTTATATCTTATTGATTCCCTAATATTTTAATATTATTATTTCACCTACAATGGATAAGAGTGTATTTAATTTTTGGTGTAATATTTATTGCATGTGAAATAAGTGTTTCTATGTTTATATTACCCAAGACATAAAACTGCAGGCCATTGGGTTTTGTGACAATTTTTGGATTTAATAATTAAATAATTTAATAAATATATTATTTATATATGTTTAGCTTTGTTCTATTTACAAGATATCCTTGAGGATAATTTGGTCATTATAGGTCCCAAAAATTGTAGGAGATGTTTCTTATTAGCCAGAGTTAACACCTTAGCTAGACCAGGTGTTTGAATTTATCCCTGTTTCAAAACTGAGATGATATATTCATGACCCATCAAACATTATTGACTGGATAAATGTTTATATCAATGATACAACCACATTTTTAGAGTACATATTGGTCATTGAGGATCATCAGAAGACAATCATTGTGGGTAATATGTTCCACTAGTGCGAGTTCTTTGGTAGAATGGGAACCACCAAGAGAGATCATGAGAGTCTGAGAGATAGTTACAGGATTAGTAAAAACACCATTTTGGCTAGGTATTTATTTTTATGGATACATTCCAAGAATGTGTAGAGAATTTAATGAAACTAGTTTTTATTTTTGGACCATTTGGATACTTATATATATATGTGTGTGTGTGTTTTTTTATTTGATGTTAACACATTTTTATGATTTTCAATAGACCATGGAATATATATATCTAAGAAATCCCAACTTTTAAACCACACACATATTGTTTTTTTAAATAATGGTTTTCTTGTTTATCAGAGGCTAAAATGGAAAATCTATTACTTCGATCAGTTTCGGAATAGGCGGTTTACCTTAGGAACAATACAAGTTTTTCATGAATTGAGTTTCAAGTTGATAGAAATTCACTCACATATTTATCAAGTAATTTAAGTAATTAATTTATTTAATTTATCTAATTTTTAACTAATGGTCATAATATATTAATACTACATTATGTCAAATCCCAAGGGTTAGCAGCATAACCTTGAATTATTGAGATCAAGTAGAGATTTTACCATAGGAGGGTAACCAGTGATGTAAAAAATGATGATCTAGGATCAATGATCATGTTTCAGTAGTATGAATGATGAGTGAAATAAATCTTGGGTCTCTCTAACTACAATGATTGGAATTTTTTTTGCTAGCGATAAATCCATTCTCTAGGTATGACCTAATTAATAATTTTTTTTCTCCACCATATCATTCTTAATTAATAGAAATGACTAATTTAACTATTATATATCCTAATATCTCTCCATATTTTCATGTACAAGTAAATTTACAATTATTTTTTTTATTAATGATAAATTCTTTTTTATTATCCAGTTTCCTATGTGATGATTATTGGTTGGACTAGTATTCGACAATGACATATTAATGCATCTTCTATTTTCTCCCACTATTAATTGTTTCCTTCATCTTCATTGCTATTTTTCATGAAAAATTGCATATTTCTGGTTTGGTTCAAATGATGATCAAATCCTTAGAGCTATATTAAAGTATGAATTCAAAAACATAATGATCATGGTATATCAGGATTCAAGAATCAATGGTGGAAATGGGATCTATGGATGGGTGAAGATGGGTTTCACTAGTTTTTTTCATATATAAACATCTTTGATTAATAATGATTTCCATTTTAATTATGTGTAGTCTAGAAATTAAACTTTTGTGGTGGTAGATCCATGGTTGATTCATGTAGATATGTCCTGAGTGAGATCAGAGATGGTAATGGTGAAACATACATGATTCTTGGGTGATGGTGTATCTAGCATGAAAAATTTGAGTACACAACTTTTGATATGATAAAAAAATTCCCCTTTTCCTATTTTTTTTTGGAGATGTTAGGGTTTCAACCCTATAAAAATATCACAAGTAATGTAGTGTGACAACACACCATGTGACTCTACCTTGGTAGCTTAGTCTTGATCATTGAGAACATGTCGAGAACCGAGGTTTCCCCATGATAATGTGTCTTTGAGAAAAAACTATGTACATGAGTTTTTAAATTCCATGAGGAGAAATAGGACATGTACATACATAAACATGGGAGTACATCCTGTTTAAACCAATGGACACACCATGTGCTTCTCTAAGGCCACTTGACCTCCTGTATACCCTTCTTCATCATCCATATATGGTCCTCTGAGTAGTCCATTCTGATTATAAAACCATAAAATGTGATGGTGTAAATTATTTTAATACCTGAGAAGTGATATTAGATAATGTTAAGTGTAAAATGTTTCCAGAAACTCTTGGATGCTGATAATGATTGGGTGGGATCATCAGACTGATGTTAGAGCCAGTTCTCCCATAATGGTTATTTTTTTGGGTTATGGTCTCCAATATCATATGTATTAGTATATTCAATACACCACCACATTATAGGGTAAACATTCCACTATCTACATATATGTTACCACCCAATCACTGGGATCCAAAGGGTGATGGGTCATCCAGCAGATTCGGTACTCCCTTGGTTGTGGTACCCATTAGTGATGTGTGTTTCCTCTAATATGAATCTCATGAGGTTTTATTTGGTGGTTTTCTTTAGATCAGGTATGTATTTATTAGTTGGTTAACTCATCATTCATAGCCTCTTATCAAGTTCTAGATTACTCTCTCTTCCTATGGGGGTTCATGTTGAAAATATCAATTAATTTTTAATTTCCCCTTCCCATATTATGGGTTGAGTTTATTTTTTTATTATATTCCCTCTACTTTTGATTTTAAGATATATTTATGGGTTTGTATATATTCACACATCCCAAGTATCTTCCTACTAATTTTGTGCCTTATATATATGAAATACAATTATATGTTTACTTAGGAATACCTAATTTAGTTAGATCTAAGTTATACTTGGTGATGGTGGTCGTATGCCATTGGTTAGTATTGAAGATAGCAAGTAGGACCTTCACTATAATCAGTTTTTTATTTGGGAGTCTATCTCATTTGGATATGCATGTATTTTTCTATTTTATAATTTTTCACAAACACACACACACACATATATTTTAGTACTCTAGTGGTTTTAGAGATTATAATATTTATCTGTTTCCTCATGGTCTAGAAAATTATTTTATACTACATGATTTTTATTTATATATTGGTGGGCATGTATAATGGTTTATGGGATAAGGCCTTAATTAATGGGATATTCCTACTTAGTGATATTCACCATCCCTTTACCAATTGGAGTCTATTTTTCAGGTTCCACAATCCACTTACTATTAGTCCATGCAGATCCTCAGTGGGGTGTTTCCTAATTATTTAAATCATTTATTCATTTGAATGATTCATAAAAAATATTTCTTTTATATTTTCTCAGGAAATTTTTTCATTATTTTCATTCATTGGATATCCTGTGAACATTTTAGGTTCTTGAATAAATCTATATTTGGAAACTAAATTATTTTTGAATTGTTATTTAAAAATGCAATGGTTTAATGACTACTCTTGATTAAAATAACATAGATTAATTGGAAAATCAGATATTAGAGATTATTTTTAATGATTTTTTTTGAGAAATTGATTTGACAATTATTTGTTGGAAATATATGGTTAAATTATATTAAATATTTAATTATTTTATTTAGAATGGTTTTTGGGGATTTTTTTGAATTATTTAATGTGCCTATGTTGTAAAATTAATTCAATTTTTTCGTACTATAGAATAAGTGATGGGATTGAAAATTTTCATCAATATTAATAATGAAAGATATTGGATCCAATCCTAAACAGTTGTATTTTTATGTATAGAATTTAGCCTCATCCATATCATGAACATCAAATAGATTCCATATAAGAATATATCTATATTGATCCTCAATAATATTATGAAGGTTTTATTCAGAGTAGTATGAAGCTATAGATGTGAAAAAATAACATGGATTCATTTTTTATCATATGTTTAAATTCATCATTTGTGATTTCTATTTCATCTGTGGTCGCATTTTGTTATTTCTATGTTGGATGATGTAATGTGGGTACCTATTGTTTTATGTTACATTCCCGTATTTGTTGAATTATAAAGTTCATCAATAGTTTTCATGATAAATATTCATTACACACTTGGTTCATGTGAGAGTTAAACCTAATTTATATTAATAAGGTTCATGTGAAGATGGTATTTCTGGTAAAGATGTATCAATTTACAATTTTTTATTGAACATGTGTGAGTTCAATACTAGTTTGATACAAACTGAGACCGATTCTATAGATTGTGAAACTAATTTATTATGGATAATATGGGGGTTTGTGAGATAAAACATCAAAAAAATTTATACTAGTGTTGTCCAAGGATCCCAATTGAATCTATTCCATTATTTAGATGCTTACAAATGGTTTTATATATTTCAATGGTGATTTTCTGTTTAAAAAATAATTCTTTATTTTAAATATTGATGGGCATAACATTATTTCTATAATGATTTCATATCCACTACAAAATCATGGTATTATATTATTGGATAAATATATTTAATGATAGAAGAAACTAGATATTCATCAACCTATTTAAATGAAACCAATATTTAAAATGGAAATATTCAAGGAATAAACCCATTACCTACTGTTTTTTTCAATAAATTGAGATGTTTTTTCCAAAAAATTTAAATTGTATGATTCCAAATGTTTATCATAGATATGAAATAATATTTTATGAGTAAACTGTATTTTTTCCCTCTTTCAATCACCACCAATGATCAACATTTGTTTTAAAATCTACCATTAAGTTGAATTAGAGGTGATTAATGGTGAATTGTTTTGACAAAATAGGTTCATGAAATCTTTCAAAGATCCATAAATTATATTAGGGATGTACCATAATTGATTTTGTCTTGCTGTGGACAATTCTATTTGATGCCAAAACAATTATGCAACCTCTACGGAGAACATGGATAATCAAACTATTATTAAAAAATTGAGGAAGGATAATTATGATAATTTGTGAAACCAAATTTAATAATTCGTTGAAAATAATAATGTCATTGGAATCACAGAATATGCATACACCGTGCTAGAAATAATGATAGTGGTGCGTATTCCTCTATATATTCATTTGAAAAATCATATGACTGAATGAAATATAAACTGAAAGGATAGATCTATCACCTATAAAGGCCTTATAGAATAAGGATTCAAACTAATTTATTCTTTTAAAAATCAAAGCTGTTATGGGAAACCCATCATGAATCAATAAAATATGTCAAAAATTTAATTCATATATGAATTCAATATCCATGAAGTTATTTTTAATATCCTTATATGAAATTTTTCAAAACCAATTTCAATAAACATACTCATTTAAGGGTAGGGATAAACCAACTGTGGATTATTGAATAAAATATAGATAACATGTGGGTATATGAGAAAGGTTTGTGATTTTAGATCCAAAATTCTATTATATAGTTGTTCTCTAGGAAGAAACCAAATTCCTCGAGATAATTTATCATAAAAAACCAATGGTCTTTTTAAAATCCAATGAATTAAATGAGAATATGATATTTAATATCGATTGAGTAATGCATAATTTTTAATCAATGATGTCTCTTAACAAAACTGAAAATAATGAATGTGGGATATTTCAAAGAGGATAATGAAGAGAATTCCATGAAAATGAAATTGATACAAGAAGTGGTGGAAGTGGTTTAAGATGTCCAAATCTATAAGGTCTTGGATATTAAAATTATACTAAAAGACGAATAGGAAAATGGAGTAGTGAAGAATGAATAATCACTTTCCAATGGGTAAATGAAATGGTAAATCCGATAAAATTCACAAATATTGAAATAATTTCACTAACTGAAGGAGGAAGATTCCAATGGATAATATCAAAAAGGAGACCATTATTCATAGGTTTGTGGATGTTCATAGAGAATCCATTATATTTATTTCATAATCAATTAAAAAAATCACACAGGGTAGTATCTTGACTCTGTATATAGAAAACTCATGAAAAGACAGAAGAATGTTTTTATAAAACAAAATGATAGGGTTCAAGGAATGAATTCATTTATAGATTTCCACATAATATCTATATATAGAATATGAGATATTATGATAAAAAAATTGATATCCTGAATTCATATTTGATGTATACTATATAGCCTCTATGAAGGTAAATATCTCATATCCTGTGAAATTAGCCAAAAAGTGATTTCTTAAATGAAAAAAAATTTAAATTATTGATGGAAATGGAAGGATGACCACACAATTTACCATGAAAAATTACTACATTTTTTTATTATGTGATTCTTTTCCTTTCAGTGTGTTCTAAACCATTAAATTTAAAAGTTTTATTGACTATGATATTTTTTGGACTGGATTTTAAAAATAAGAAATATATTTCTATTTTATAGGGCAATTATTATACTTTTTCCACTCAGTTAATATTAAAAGGATGGGGTATTTATTATATAGAGCTCATGCCATGTATGCTTTTTATTAAGAAATTGGATCCTAATATTCAATCTTTTGGTCGTAAAAAAATACCTGTATCCAGGTTTTGGTATATATTATTGGTTATAGTTTTATTTTATGGAATTCTCATTTTCTGTTTGACATTGCTTCTATGGTTGGAATGGACATTAACACGGGTAAGGAAACTAATGTTTCTTGGTTAATATCATTTTCTTTTTTTCTAGTTTAAATGTAACTAAATTATACTTTTTTGATTGAATTGTTTTTTACCATTGAGTATGATACAAATTTAAAAATTATTTTGAGAAATGATTAATGTTTTTTTAATTTTGTTTTCAATAAGCCATGGAAATGAGAAATATTGGCTGAATATGGTTACATCAATTTTTTTGGGAGAGGGCATAGTAATCTTACACATTAAACAAAATATAATAATTGGATGATATAGGAAACTATTAAAAATAAGGATATTGTTGATGTAGAAAAATTTAATAAATCTAATGGAAAAAGAATTAGTAGGTCAAATAATGGGGGAAAATATTATGGTGTGTTATGTGGACCCGATCAAGAATCTATTAATGAAGTTGTTAATACATTGGTGAAGTATTACCAAATTTATAGATCATTTAGCTATAAGTTTTTATTGGAAATCAAGAGGAATAAATTCATCCTATTGAAGTAATAAACTGTTATTGATCTATAGATGTGAATCATGGTCCATTATATGAATATATTATTTTATTTTTTATTGAATTTGTGTATGAGTAAGTATTTTTGGTAACAATTATTAGTTATTTTATTATTATAAATTAAAATAAATAGCCTTAAACTATATATTTTCTTAACTAAGATCAATATTGGGATGTAATTCATAAAGATGTGTCCAAGATATATTAGGATAAAAGGGGAAGTGGGACCATTGAGAAAGGGTTTTCCCTTGTTGATGGAGACGGCAAGGTTGAAAAGAAGAAAATAGAAGTTCATGGGATAATAGTAATTGATAAACCTTTTTAGTCTCAACATAATACAAAATCTACCGATACTAATATAAATACTAGGGTTCATATTGATTTTTAATAGCTATTTGGTCAGATGAGAATGTTGTCCTGAACTTAAAGACAAATTTGGGGACATGTTCTCTAGTGCATCTACGTTTATATTCTGGATCTCATGGTCAATTTTCACTAAAGTAGGGTTGGGAAGAGTTGAGTAATGTTTTAAGAGATATTATCTAAGATCATGGGGGGAGGTTTCCTTCAGTTTTATAAGTCATTAAAAACTATGATGAATTTATCTAAAACATTCAATCTCAAGATTATATAAATATAAATTTGAAACATAATAAAATAGAATGTAATTTGTATGATATTGGGGATAACATATCTCATGAAAAGTGTTTATGAAATATGTATGTTTTGATGTGAGGTAAAAATTTCCCGCTAGATGGTGATGGATTATAAAAGGTGGTACCAAAGAGAAATGAAAGGCAGAAAAACTATTCCAAGATGAAAAGGGCTATCATAACCTGATATCAGTAACTTTATTTTAAAAACTATTATTCATAAGTTGATTTTGACTATGGAAATGATATACATTATTATAATTAATAATATATATTTTGTTTTTTTGTTGTGGATGGGAGTAGAGAGTTATGTTTGACCCCCTATGGTTCTATCCATTTTATAATAAATGGGTTGGAGTTCATCATCTTTAATAGATCATTTTATATATTTCAAGATAGTTATTTTAGCATAACCATATAATTTTTAATACTACATCCCATCCCATTTGAATTCCCACTATGCCAATCATTTCATTTTCCATTACATGCATTATTAACATGGTTCCTTCGGTATACATCCATTACATGTATAAAGAAATATTTATTGATGAAAATACATAGGATATAAAAGTTAAACCATAAACATAGATGAAAAAAAATCATAAGTGACATCTATACCTTTACCTAGTTAACTATATGTTTAAATCAATGATTTCCATGGTAATTTTCTTATTAGATTCTCCATCCCAACTAATTATATATTAAATTATCAAATTAAAAAAAAATTAAAATGAATCATAATTTTCCAAAAAGATCTAATGAATCAAAAATATATCCCCTAAGAAAGTCAAAGAGGGTGTGAAAATATTTCCAATTATATTTTCACCATTTGAATATTGAGTAAATCCCCAACAAACATTTTTTCAGAATGTCCCCCCGTCATGCATTTGAGCTAGAGCCTTCATCCAATTAATTGAATGCAAAAATTGATGTCATTTTATGAGAACTTCACACTTTAAATTGTCAAAAACTACTATGATTTGTTTCTTATATTTGGACATATCCCTTGGGGTTTCACTAATGTTTCTAGTCCAAATTATTTTAAATAACTAAATCATAATCTATAAATAATTAATATGCGCCTAACCCACAATACCAGGTATAGTGTGGACAACTCATTATTTATAAACTGGATTCAATACCATATTAAACAACCCATGATAAACATCCATATATTGTACATTAATTAAAAAATAAATCCCATAATAATGTCACAATCCTAAAACCCAAAATTTTAACACCTTTGGAGATTTTTTGAATAAAATATTATTTCTAAAAATTGAGATCCTTTCTATATAATTTCACCATTCTATATGTCCTTATAAAAATATCAAATTTAATAACAATATTCATAAACTTGGTAATGGAAATGAAAATAAGGGGTGACTTTATAAAATTGAAATGAAAAAACTATAAATGATTCACTAAAATGTTATGTAATAAGAATATATAAAAATATGGGAGAAATATGGAATAATAAGAGTTGTCTAAAAATCATGATAGAAGGAAATGTAACCTCCAATGATTAAATTTTTACCAAGGAATTGGAGTGCAAAAACCCTATTTAATAAATATGATCCAGGGGGAAACCATTGGCATATAAAATTGAAATGTGGAATCTACATAATCATAATAAATAATACCATTTTGAACATAACTACTCACACTCATGACCATGTATGAATTTGTGAACATAAAAAACAACAATCATGTCAACACACAATTCTTGTTAATATAGATAACTATAATCATGTACAGAATCAATTCTTGTAAAAATTGTTATCTAAAATCATGTCCAAAAAAATTATTATGAACATAGATTACCATAATAACATCAATGTAAAATTCCTATGAATATAGCTAACCACAATCATGTCCATACACAACATCATTATCCCATTATATATAAATCATTAACCAATACAATATGTGGAGATATAGCAGCCCACATATCAAATAATAATACTCTATGTATATGAGTTCAAAATTAAATAAACCATATAACATATCATAATGAAACATTCAAAATAAAATGGTCTGTATAGAATATCACAATTTTATAACATAACATGATTTTGTGAATTAGATATCTTAATAAAAAATGTCAATTCCACAAAATGATTATTTTATAAAAGAATTTTGAGGGAAATTAATAAAAAAACTCTATATAAGAGATACCCATTAGAGATAAATTAGTAAATCTAATTGAAGACATTAAAAGTGATTTCATAATACATCTTATTATTTTTATATAATGGTGATGTTAAAGGGAACATTCAAAAGTAATTATCATGAATGTGATTGGAAAAACTTTTTCAAATATTCGTTAGATAAATTCTATTATAATTGAACCATTAAAAGGAATTAATTTTAATCCAAACAATTTGGATAAAAAGAAAAAATATATCATCATGATAAGAAATTCCTTTTAATATTTCACAATACCTCTATTTAATTACATATCATTAAGATGGATTATAAAAATCCCCTTGGAATTTTTTTAGATATTTATGATGATGATAAGAGATATTATTGATTTATGTTAAAAAGTATGAAAGGGAAATAGTCTTTGGAAAGGTCATGTGGAAAGGGTTGGAGTCCTCCAACCGGGGTCTTATCCATGGATCATAGGATAAGATTTTAATATAGTTGTTAATCCATAGGAGAATAAAGGGAGAAGGCATTATCCTCAGATTTCTAGTGGGGAGTTTTTGAAGTTTATGGACTGATGAGCTATTTCAGATATGAGATTTTTAGGTGATTAATTTACATGGTGTAATAACCAAAAAGGGGTGCATCGCTTGTGGTGTCACCTTGAGAGATGTATAGATAATAATCAAACAATCAACACTTGTACACATGAAGAGGTAACTCATATGTTATGAGTTACTCCGACCATTTTCCACATATTTTTTCTCAATCAACTAGCTATGATAGCGGAGGTCATTTCAATATCACCCAGTTGTGGAAGGAAGTTCAAGGTTGTCATCATGTGGTTTGAAATTCCTAGGATAGGACGATTCAAGGGAATACACAGATTACACTCTATAGTAAACCTAGACGACATAAATTAGATCTCATCCAATAGATAAAAAAACTAGCCACCACGTTTCCACGAAATGAATTCCATTATGAGGGAAATTGAATAGATGGTGCTCCGTCAAGAGAGAAACTCGAATAATAAGTTGTTTAGTGATCTATCAAAAAAATTAACATCTTAGTCGATTTGATATTGATGAATGAACGTTTAGCTCTTAATTTTTTTTGTATCAAGTGTCTTCAGGAAGGAAATTGTAATAAAACTTATTTCCATGATTTCATAAAAGATAAATGGTGGTTTCTTAGGCTTAAAATATTCTTAGACGATGGTAATTCAGCTCATAACTCATATATATTTGGGAGTATGAAAGAATAATATTTCAAATCTATTCTTAATGGTCCTAATACTAGAATGAGTGTTGGTTATCTAGGGGGATACAATAATCTCCTTGAATTAGTTCCTTCCCTGATATACAATGATGTAAATTCCCTCTTTGAAACAGTTCACAAGGAGGATGGAGTTCGTGAGGTGATAATGAATTTCAACCCAAAAAGTACACCTAGACAAGAAGGATTTATGTATTACTTTTATTATGCCTCATGGGATGTGGTTAAGAATGAAATGGATAAGGAATTCTAGTATTTTATCTGGGGAGGATTTTTTCCTCATTTTTCATGTGTTACTTCATTTTTCCTAATTCCCATTATCAACGATCCAATCTCTATACAATAGTATGGGACCATTAGCATGTGTAATTCCGTGTACATGGTTTTTGCTAACACAATCCATCATATACTTTTAAAACATCTTCACTAATGGATTTCTACGGAATAACATGGGTTTGGAAGGGAACGATGAATTAAGGAGAAATTTTAATGACTCAAGAACTAGTTAATAACATCAACAATATGTTTATCAGATTAAATATGATTGTCAAGATTGACATGTATAAGGCCTAAGACAATATAGAATGGAACTTCATCATTAAGGTTTTGATAGGGAAGGGCTTATTTATATGGTATATCAAACCAATTTTTAGATTCTTTTATTTTTCATAGATATAAATTTCATATCTGGGGATGAAATATAGATTTATTAAAGAAAATAATGTGCACAGGTAAGAGGATCATCCTTCCCCAAATATTCTCATTTTAGCACAATATGTTATAAGAAAGAAAATAAATAGGTGCATCTCTAATGGAACTACTCTTCCTTATCATTTCAGGGGCCTCTCTAACAATATATCTCATATTATATTTGTGGATGATTCAATAATTTTCACGAATTCTAGTAAGTAGCCAATTAAAGGTATGAATGCGGTTCTTAATAGCTATTGAAAATGGGGTGGTCAAGTTAGAAATTGATCAAAGTTCCACAAATATATTTCTTAATGATGCTTGGATAGTATAATTACACTACTCTGTAATATTAGGGGTATAAAATGAAGTCGTTTTACCATGATCTACATGGGGCCAAGTTAGATAAACATGAGAGTCCACTCTGAATTGTTAGAGACCAGTAAACTCGACTCATAAACTCAACTCATTTAAACATACGAGGTTACTTCAATATGATCTAGAATCATTATCAGAAACACCCTTACATAATGAAGGTTCAATATATTTGATGAATTTTATTGAAATATTTAATCACTTTGTTTTCAAAGAGTACAAGACTTTGTTTATGAAATAGATGACATTTAAAATGTAATGACAGAAATTGAGTATTGATGTTGCTCAAATGGGAAATGTGATTGGAAATAATCTCACACATTCCTATTCATGAAACATCACCATACATTTATTATTAATCACCCTAATTAATATTTATAGATTTTAAACTAATCTAATCTTATACATTGTGATTTACTTGAGCTTCCGGATCCAAGCCTTAGTCCCTTTAGTGAAAAAAAATTCCATGAACCATCATGAATCAATTAAAAAGAAGATAAGAAAAAATAACTCCATTGAGCGCCAAGACTGCATGTATTATGTATAGAAATTGACCTTACAACTATAGATATTCAATTTTACCCCTTTTTCCAACAGATCATCCACCCAATGTAGATAGAAAAAATGTTCTTATTTTTGATGATTTTCATGATATAAAGAAATGGAGTTCATGTAATCACCAATTTGATCATGGGATTCATGATTTCGTACTAAGGGATAGAAATTTCAAGGTGGTGAACCAATTCTACCATGTCGTTCATTAGTTAAAACTATGATATGTAATTATAACAAGGGTAAAGATTGAGACATTATGTTGTGGGGAATTATTGTGATCTTCATTCTGATGGATTTACATTAATTTAGGTGGTATTTGAATGTGATTAAAAATAACACTAAGATTAATTAATACATATTCTTCATACTCTTTAACAAAATTGCTTCCTACAATTTTTAGGAAGTAATTGGAAAACCATATTTATATTTAAGAAGGATAAATTTAGATCAATGTCAATATACAAACACTGAAAAAACATATGAAATACCCTCTAGGTAATTGATACTATAATAAAATAGTTCAAGACAGAAAGAACATAATAAATGCAGGGAAGGGTGAAGTTTTTAACAATTCAATGAACCATAATGTAGAAATTTTCTATGTTGTGGTTTGGGAACATGGATAGTTTAGAATAATCACACGAGACAAAATCCCTCATCAATACACTCAAAAAATGGTATAAATTAACCCTACATTTATATTATCTTAATAGTAATGATATACATAAACATGATAAATTATTGGTTAAATGTATTAGAGCATCTTACATAGACTTTCTTGTATTTTGCAAGGATCAAGAGCACCTCATATCACTATCTTCACATCAATCATTTGAAAAACACCAACCTGCAACTTATACACCCAGATGAATTATTATAAACAAATTCAATAAGTTTCATGGAAAATTAACATATCATTATATGTCATATAAAATCTTATTATATATTTCTCTGAATATGGAAATGATGTTACAAATTGGAAATCAAAGATATCAGTCTACAACACTCTCGTTTTCACAATATCAGGTTGAATGGGGTGATGAACAGTAATAAATCGAAGATTATCCACATCACTTTTTTTGAACTGAAAATTTTAATTCTCTCTATACACAATATGAAAATTAAACATGAATGAGTATAAAACATTAAATATAAAATAAAACTTGAAGACTCTAAATGAAGTTCAGGGATCATCATTAGAACATATCACTAAATAAATCAAAATCGAATATATGAAACATCAAATAGAATATATCTCATTCTATTTAATTTTTCTGAAACATTTAACTGGAGATTTTAACCATTTATAAGAACCAGACATTCAATATATGGAACACTCACTCCTATGTGCGATGCAAGGTCGAGGAGGTCTATCACTCACTCCTCTCTATGGTGCGAGGTTGAGATAGAGGAAAGTCTCCGATAAAGGATGTGGTTGATTTGTGTTGTGAAAGGTACCACTGGAGGAGAAGATAAGTAAATATGGGTGAAAGGAAGGGTAGAGCATAGGGATAGAAATCAAAATCTGAAGCCCTATGCAATGTTACGATTCAAGCCTCACCAGTTTTTAGGTTGTGTAAAATATTCATTCACGGATTTTTGTTTTTTTCATAAAAAATCAAAAACAAAATCACTCATTTGAAGCGGAGAGTTTTACCATGTAAACAAGTATACTAAATGTTTCATATTTTTTAAATGATTTTACAGATAACTGATTCCTCTGGCGAGCTAAATCTGTGGCGAAGAGAGAAATCATTAACTCATACGAGCCTACAAGTTTTCTCGCGTGTTTAACTACCTTTCCTAGGGCCCCTATTTCTTATTGAAGTCCTCGTATGCATATTTTTTAATTACAATTTGGAGAATATTACGAGCCATGTAATTAATTGGAAGAATTAGTATTTATCTTTCGAGGGGAGGATAACACCGGTGACCAATATACTCTTGACAATTCTAATCCATTCTATTTTGGTAATTAGAGTCCTAAAATTAGTTATCACAAACATTGATAGAATGCTTGATTTGTTTATCTGGGATGAAAATGCTGAAGACAAGTATCATTGGGAATCATGTTGGATATTGGAAAGACATATGCATGAGGTAGGCGTTACCCGGAAAAATATACTGGACACCCTTCATGACATGGACTCCATGCTTTCATGGAATGTGGTTTATGGAAGAACACTATGGGGATAATCCAGGGAGGTTTATGGTTGGTGGTAGATTGATGCAGTGGGAGGTTCCATATGGTATATAGTAAAACCTCACTACTCTGTTATAAATTAATGTTCTCATTGGATAGCGGGGAGAGGTGATATTTCCTTCTATTAGAAAAAATTAGGTTGGCTCTATTCTTAGTTTCCCAATATATTCGACAACTGATATTAAATTTATGAATGAGAGTAAGCATCCAATTTTCTGTAATTCAATTATATACAAAACCCAATGTCGAATAATTGATTTAATCTATTTCATTGATGTCCTTGATAAATTCATTTTTACATAAACTTATTCATGGTTTTATTTTTAGTGAATTATTACCATAAAATGGATTCTTTATCTAACAACCAAGATCCATAGGACGATATTCTATGGTTCAGAGAGGTACCAACTCTAACATCCCAGGTAAATGACGAATAAGAGATTTTCATATTTATTAATATTTGTGAGTTAAATATTAATTTTAGCTTAAAGGGGTTGCTATGTTCGATAGCGTACCCGATACGCAACAATGGGTTTCTTTGGAATCTTACGTTGCACAGTAATAATATAATATAATTATTTTAAATGGTAGTTAACTCCGAGACGTTCTATTGGAGGGAATGAAAAAAACTAACTATAATATGATTATAAATGTATTTATATTTATCCAATAAGAGTTAGAGGATTAATATATAAATGAATCTAATTTTAAGCATAATTTACATTAAAATGCCGATTTACCGCCTTTTAATGGCGAACCATTTTTAAATATTGTTTTGGTCACTTTAATACATTCCATATGACAAAATAAAATCCTTCTTTAGAATGAGGACATCAGAATTTACTTTGGGTCATTTTTTGGTATTTTTCTCATAAAGTTCATTTTTTTAAGGAATAGTTAAAATATTGTATTTTAATTCAAAACTATGTTTTAATCTAAATTATTTATACGGTTATATTATCATTTTAATTGGTTTTAAAGTGAAATTGAAATATAGTTTTACCATTTAATCCAATTTTGGTCATTGGAATTAATTTGACTTTGAAATTGGACATAAATAAGTATCAATCTTTTGATAGTTTTTAATTCTTAAAACCACAAACGTTGTTTTGACAGCGTGAATTAATGATAAATTAATTTCTACCACTTCTATGTTTTAATTTTAGAAAAATGGATTCCATATTTGGAATCAGGAGGCCCAAATTGTGTAAATAGGTAACTTTTATTTTTAGACATTTTAAATATTTACTTCAGTAAATATTTTATTTTCCAGGGTTAAAGGGTAAATCAGGTAAATAAGGGTAAAGAAATAATATTATAATAATAAAAAATTACCCTTAAACGTGTCCTAATCCTATTGGATGAGTCATTTCCGACCATGGGAATCTTCGGGTCGATTTTGGGACCCCATTGAGCCACTTGAGAGTGATAATGACAAGTTAGATTAATTAACTTAATGTGAAGACAAAAGTAACATTAACAAAAATACTTTAGTAATTAATTTTTATATGGTGTTATATAAGTATTCATGTCGACTATAAATATTAATTGGAAAAATAAAATGATTTCCTATATCATGGTATTTTTTTATAATTTTTATAAATCAAATAAATTAAACTATTTATGACACAATAATGATGCAGGTTTTACCTCATTAATAAATTATTTAAATAAATAAGATTATAATGATTAAAATATTATACAAAACATATACAATTTTGATTGGATGATTTTATTTCGAATATGAGTCATCTTATCTTAGACCTCAATGATTTTTGGACCATTATAAATCGAATATAAGTTTATAATAAAATAATATTTTCAAACATTCCTAAAGAGCCCCTCCTCTCCCTTATAAAAAGAGACCACTTATAACAAATTATTCACACCTATCAAGCCATTTGGATCGTCCAAACTCTGCCCAATTAAGATCCCTACATCCCTCTCCTCTCTTTAGAAGCCTTACCTTATGAAGAAGGCACTTAAGAAGTCCTTTTGGTTTAAACCAAAGGAAGTTGCATAAATTAAAGGTAACAGTTTATCTTAAATTGTTTTCTTTTATTTTGCTTCTCCAACCCCTAAACTCATTTTATTTACTTTATTTTGTAATAAAAACAGTATCCTAAATGTACTAGGATGTTGTTATTATAAGTATTTGAACTACACTTACACACAACTCCATCTAATGGATGAAGAACATAATGTTTCTGTGGATGGAAAACTAACGCCTCACGAAACGATGATTGTTCCATTAAATCTTACCGCGTCTCATGGTGGCCATTATGATGAAACTATATTTATATATGATATATATTATGTTTATGATTTCCTTATTCTTATGTACTTCCCTTTTATAGTAGGCCATTATGGTTTCTATAGTGGGTAAATACGATAATCTCATTTGTGGAAGTGCGGACTACCGCCCCCTCAAAGTGATGTAACTCGTTAATGCCCTATGCGGGCTGTATAAAGTATAGAGTTAATGATATTAAATATGATATTATACTGGAATTATAATATACCTATGTATCATTAAGTTTTAATTCCATTAAAATATGAAATAGAAATGAAAGTAGCATTTATGCGTACGTACGGCTTACAGTCTCCATGAACGGGGCATTTCATTTCGTACATCCAAATGTTATGTACTATTATAAATACATGTATATACTGGATATATATGATATATATGATATCTAAAATCATGAATACCATTCTGGATATAATGGACTATTGACCACATGGACAACTTGTAAATATAAGGTGTTCATTTTTGACCTAAGTACCAAATATCGACAAAATGAACATTATTAATTAAAATGATTACATAATGTTTATAACATGGTAATAAGTGATATGAAATGAATAATAAACTTGAAAAAGGTTCTTAAGCAAGTATAAATTAACTTTACATTATTATTCATGAGATTAAAGAATGAACGGGTCAAGTCGGACACGAGGTGAGGGACTTCATCTCAATCTCCTTTCATTGAGGCACATTTTTTTTAATACATGATGTCTTTTTATACGTTGTATAAACACCTTTGAATTTTCATTTTATTCAATGGTAATCTTTTTATACGAAGCGTTTTACTAAATTACAAGAAGGAATGTTTTTTTAATGTAAGCGGTGACAACAACCTTTCCGCCGCCGCGAGTATTATTTGATCTTTGGCTTCCTTAACAAGTCGGAATGTTTTTTTAGGAAAAATAAATACCATATACTCTTTTTACATATTTTGGTATTGAAAATGATTTTGAGAATGGATTTATTATTTCAATATATTGTAATGATATTTTATTATTGCAATGTGGAAATGTTTTCTTTCCTTTATGCTTATGTTATGTGTAATGATCATGTTATGGTTCTTGGGAATTATTTACGTATACGGGTGGTTCCGTGATAAACCTAGGGCGGGTGAGCTCGAGATAGCTCTCCAATGCATTGGGTAACGTGACAGAGGTAAACGTGAATGTTACTCCTCAAAGATTAAGGGAATATAACGTGATGGGTATTCTAAAGTAACTCCCTATGTAGCTGTGATAGGTACAATGTAAGTATGATATGGATGCCACAAGTTACCTTTTTGATTTATGATTTCTATGTGTCATTAATAAATATTATGATTTCATGAGGTAAGTAAAAGAGTTCATGTTTTGTATGTATTTATGAACAAATGTTTTCATTCAAAATTTTATAACCCTTACTGAGCCTTTTATGCTCATACCCACTTTTGAAATGTTTTTCACAGGACATAAAGATGAATAGGGTTAATGATGGGATCAAGGAAAAGCCATTCTCTCTTTAACATGGAATTAGACATGACTTTTTTTTCAAGAGTTTTTATTTTATGAAAAAATGGATTCTGGATAGAAGTTCCTACTTTGTAGTATTTTGAGATGTAATAGTTATGTCCTAATTCCTTAAAACTCTAAACCTGAAAAGATCCTCAGTGTGAATTATTCATTTAATTCAATATTATGTAATGTTTAAGGCTGGGTCTTTATAGTTGGTATCAGAGGCCGGTTTAGATAACTTTAGGAGTTAGGATATTGTTAAATTAATATCCAAAAAGTAATTTATGTTAATATTGACATCAGATAGCATTTCCAGATTACCATGTTGCTTCGCCTAAGATATTTCTTTGTTTAGAATGGTTTTCAGCAGAGGAAACATGGCAGTTATGTTGGGACGACATCAGGAGGAAGACAACCTTCCAAATCAGCAACCTGATATGGTCAGAATCAAAACTAAACAGTTTGTTGCAGTGATGGCGCAATTGACTCAGGCTATAAATGGTGGTGGTATCCATGTACGAGATCAGCCAGATCAACCACAGAGGAACATGTCAGTAGTGGAGCATTTCAGGAGGAAACATCCCCCATCATTCAGAGGATCATCTGATCCGGTGCTAGCTGAAGGGTGGATTAAAGCACTGGAAACGTTTTTCGATGTCATGGGTTGTTCAGAACCTCAAAATTTTAGTCTATCTGTTTACCATTTTGAAGGTGAAGCCGATTGGTGGTCGTCGATGGTGAAAAATATCAGGGACAGTGAGGAGATTGATGCTATTGATTGGGATAAATTCAAAGGTATGTTTCTAGAGAAATATTTTCCTATGGTGGTTCGTCTTAGGATAGAAAAAAAATTCGTGGAATTTAGGCAGGAGGATGATTCAGTGGCTGCTTATGAAGAAAAATTCACTCGACTAGAAAGGTATGCTCCAAATTTCATACGAGATCTTGATAGTAAAATCAACCATTTTTACTCAGAATTAATGCCAAAGTATCGAAGGGAATTAGCTTCTTGTGAGTTCAAAGGTTATGAAAATCTTGTTCATTGTGCGGAGAAGGTGGAAATGGAGTTTTCCGATGATCAGGTATTCTTTGACAAACAACAAAATAAGAGGTCGAGGTGGCAGGAGAAAGGGAAGAACTCTTCAAAAAAGTCTGATGGTAAGAAGCTTAAGTTTATAGTTTGAAAAAATTGTGGTAAAAAGCATGATGGGGAATGTCTTTTGAATTCTGGTAAGTGATACCAATGTGGTAAAATAGGACATAAGGCTCGTAATTGCACTGAAAAGGATCCAGGTAATGGTAAGAAAAAATCCGATTTATAATGAGTAAAATGTTTTAAGTGCAATGAAATGGGTCATTATGAAAATGAGTGTCTGACAAAGAGCTCGAGTGATGGGAAGTAGTCAGAATACAAGATTAAAGGGGTGGAGAAATCCTTTGCAACTACTTCAGCAGATGTTGGGCCATCAAATGAAGTAGTATTAGGTACATTGTTTGTTTTTTCAGATTATGCCAACGTGTTGTTTGATTCAGGGTCTACACATTCATTCATTTCTAAAAAGTTTTCTAGTATATTGGGAATTCCATCTCATGATATGAATAATGAACTTACGGTAAAAAAACCTGGAGGAAATGTTGAGAAAAAAAGAAAACATAAGAGAATTTCTGTCCTTGTGTGTGGAAATAATCTACCTGCAAACCTTATTGTTTTGCCTCTAGTAGAGTTTGATGTTATATTGGGCATGGATTGGATTTCTGTTTATCATGCTAAGATTGACTGCAGTGCTAATGAGGTTTCCTTTCAGAATGACTTTTAGTTTGTGTACAAGAATGAACCCTTGATTTTGATAACATATCAGGAAGTCAAAAAACAGGTAAAAGATGGAAATGAATGTTACCTTTCACATATTGCTGAAAACAAAGGAACTTTTCAGATTAATGATGTGCTAGTGGTAAATGAGTACCTTGATGTTTTTCCTGATGAGTTGCCTGGTATTATACCTGATCAGGGAGTTGAATTTACTATTGACTTAGTTCCTGATGCTAATCCAATTTCAAAACCCCCTTATCGAATGACTCAAATTGATCTTTTAGAGTTTATGAAGCAATTACAGGAGTTATTAAATAAAGGTTTCATTCGACCTTGCACATCACCATGGGGTGCTACTGTCTTGATTATTAAAAATAAATATGGTTCAATGAGACTTTTCATTGATTATAGAGCATTGAATAACATCACTATTAAGAATAAGTGTCATTTTCCTCATATCGATGATTTTTTTTATCAGCTCCAGGGAGCTCAGTATTTTTCGAAGATTGACATGAGGTTGGGGTACCATCAGTTCAAAGTAAAGGAAGAAGGCGTTCCGAAGTCCGTGTTTCGTACTATATATGGGCATTATGAATTTGTAGCTATGCCTTTTGGGTTAACCAATGCACCTGCTGTATTCATGGATCTTATGAATATAATTTTCCGGGAATTCTTGGATAAGTTTGTGGTTGTGTTCATTGGTTATATTTTGGTTTATTCAAAAAGTAAAGAGGAGAATGAAATTAATTTAAGTGTTGTATTGAAAACCTTAAAAGAAAAGACATTGTTTGGGAAATTCAGTAAGTGTGAGTTTTGGTTACAACAAATTTCATTCCTTGGTCACATTATTTCAAAAAATGGAATAACTGTTGATCCTGCAAAAACAAAAGTTGTTGAAGAATGGCCAAGACCCACAAATATAACCGAGTTCCATAGTTTTCTTGGTTTGGAGGGTTATTACCAGAGGTTTGTTGAAAATTTTGCCTGGTTATATAGTCCAATGACTAAGTTAACTCAAAAAGGTGTTAAGTTCATCTGGACAAAATAATGTGATGATTGTTTTCAGGAATTGAAAAGAAGATTGGTGAATGCTCCAGTTTTGGCACTGCCTTCCCGAAATGGTGAGTTTTTTTATCTGCAGTGATGCTTCGTTGAAAGGAATGGGTTGCGTCCTAATGAAAAATGATCAGGTAATTTCTTATTATTCACGTCAGTTGAATCCACATGAGTTAAATTACCCTACACATGATTTGGAATTAGTTTCTGTTTTTTGCTTTAAAAATTTGGAGGCATTATTTGTATGGAGTGAAGTGTGAAATATATACTGATTACAAAAGTTTAAAGTATATATTTACACATAAAAAATCAAAAATGATACAGAGTAAATGTCTAGAATTAATCAAGGATTATGATTGCACAATCCATTACCATCCGGGAAAAGCAAATAAAGTGGCTGATGCTTTGAGTCGGAAAAGTAATGTCTCATTATCCATGCTACGTTTGGAACAAGATCCTTTGGTTTTTGATTTGGTGAAATTTGGCATAGAATTTATTTGGTACAAAAAATTCTTCTTTTTTGTTTCAGGTTTCAGTGAGATCATCTCTATCAGATATAATAAAGAAAGCGCAGAAGGAAGACAGTGAGTTGTAGAAAAAAGTAGAGTTGTTTCATAAGGGTAAGTTTCCTAAATTTAACATTGATAATGATTGTGTTTTGAGGTTTGTAAAGAGATTATGTGTACCTTGTGATTCAAATTTTAAGAATGTGTTGTTATGTGAAGCTCATAGTTCTCCATTTTCAGTTCATCCTGACAGTACTATGATGTACAGAGTTCTTCGAGAGTATTACTGGTGGGATGGAATGAAAAGATATATTTCTGATTTTACTATGAAGTGTATGACTTGTCAGCAGGTTAAATTAGAGCGACAATTACCGAAAGGAATGCTTCATCCTCTACCGGTGCCAGAGTGGAAATGGTAAAATATATCCATGGACTTTGTTGTGGGATTACCAAAGACATCTCAAGGTAATAATGCAATCTGGGTTATAGTTGACCGATTGACTAAATATGCTCATTTCGTTCCTATTAGAGATACTTTGTCTCTAGATCAACTTGCTCGGTTATATGTTAAAGAGATAGTCAAGCTGCATGGAGTTCCCCTCTCCATTGTATCTGATCGTGATCCCAGGTTCACTTCTAACTTTTGGAAAGGCCTTCAGAAGTCATTGGGTACTGAATTAAATTTCAGTATAGCTTTTCATCCTCAATCATATGGGCAGTCAGAACGAACAATTCAGACCTTGGAGGATATGTTACGTGCATGCTCGATGGACTACCAGGGAAGTTGGGACAAACATCTTTCTTTGGTTGAATTTTCTTATAATAACAGTTTTCATTTGAGTATACAGATGGCTCCATTTAAGGAATTATATGGAAAGCATTTTCGAACTCCAGCCTTTTGGGATGAAGTAGGTGAAAGAAAGCTAATGGGACCAGGATTGGTAGAAGTGATTGCATAGAAAGTTCAGTTGATTCATAAGCACATGAGAACAGCTCAGAGCAGACAGAAAAGTTATGTAGATAATCCGAGGAAGGATCTTTCTTTTGAGGTAGGTGATCATGTCTTTCTCAAAGTTTCTCCATGGAAAAGTGTGATGCGTTTTGGTAAGAAGGGAAATTTGAGTCCAAGGTTCATTAGACCTTATGAAATTCTGGAGAAAGATGGATCAGTTGCATACAGAGTAGCTTTAACTCCATGTTTATCCTGGGTACACAATTTTTTTCATGTTTCGATGTTGAGAAAGTATATGCCATATCCCTCTCATGTTTTCAGCCTAGAGGTAGTTTAGTTGGAAGAGAATCTCCCTTAGAAGAACAACCAGTCCAGATTCTTGACCATAGAGAGCAAGTGTTGTGGAATAATGTAATTCACCAGGTAAAGGTTTTGTGGAAAATCTATATGATTGAAGTGGCAACTTGGGAATCTGAAAATGCTATGAGGGATAAATACCCCCACTTATTTTGATAAGTGGATAAAAATTGCGAGGACGCAATTTCCAAAAGGGGGAAAGGATGCAACATCCCAGGTAAATGAATAATTATAGATTTTCATATTTATTAATATTTGTGAATTAAATATTAATTTTAGCTTAAAGGGGTTTCTATGTTCGATAGCGTACCTGATACGCAACAACACGTTTCTTTGGAATCTTACGTTGCACACTAATAATATAATATTATTATTTTAAATGGTAGTTAACTCTAAGCCGCTATATTGGTGGGAATGAACAAAACTAACTATAATATGATTATACATGTATTTATATTTATCCAATAAAAGTTATAGGATTAGTATATAAATGAATCTAATTTTAAGCATAATTTACATTAAAATACCGATTTACCGCCTTTTAATGGAGAACCCTTTTTAAATCCAGTTTTGGAAACATTAATGAATTCTATATGAACAAATAAAATCCTTCTTTAGAATGAGGATATCAGCATTTACTTTGGGTCATTTTTTGGTTTTTTTGTGATAATGTACATTTTTTAAGGAATAGTGAAAATATTGTATTTTAATTCCAAACTATGTATTAATATAATTTATTTATATGCTTAGATTGTCTTTTTAATTGGTTTTAAAGTGAAATTGATATTTATTTTTACCATTTAATCCAATTTTGGTCATTGGAATTAATTTCACTTTGAAATTGGAAATAAATAAGTATCCATCTTTTGATAGTTTTTAATTCTTAAAAACACGCTCTTTGTTTTGACAACGGGAATTAATTTTAAATTAATTTCTGCCACTTATATGTTTTGATTTTGGAAAAATGAATTCCATATTTAGAATCAGGAGGCCCAAATTTTGTCAATAGGTAACTTTTATTTTCAGTCATTTTAAATATTTACTTCAATAAATATTTTATTTACCGTGGTTAAAGGGTAAATTAGGTAAATAAGGGTAATGAAATAATATTATAATAACATAAAATTACCCTTAAATGTGTCCTAATCCTATTTTATGAGTCATTTCCGACCATGGGCATATTTGGGTCGATTTTGGGACCCCATTGAGCCACTTGGTAGTGATAATGACAATTTAGATTAATTAATTTAATGTGAAGACAAAAGTGACATTAAAAAATATCGTTTTGTAATTAATTTTTTTATAGTGTTATATAAGTCCTATTTTCGACTATAAATATTCATTGTAAAGCTAAAAATATTTAATACATCATTAAATTTATTTTACAATTTTTAGAGATCATATAAATTAAATTATTTATGACACAATAATGATGCAGGTTTTACCTCATTAATAAATGATTTAAATAAATAATCTTATAATGATTAAAATATTATCCAAAACATGTCCAATTCTGATTGGATGATTTTATTTTGAATATGAGTCATCGTATCATAGACCTAAATGATTTTTTGACCATTGAAAACTGAATATTAGTTTATAATAAAATAATATTTTCAAACTTTCCTAAAGAGACCCTCCTCTCTCTTATAAAAAGAGTCCACTTATAACCAATTCCTCACACCTCTCAAGCCATTTGGATCGTCCAAACTCTGCCCAGTTAAGATCCCTACATCCCTCTACTCCTCCTAGAAACCTTACCTTAGGTAGAAGGCACTTAAAAAGTTCTTTTGGTTTAAACCAAAGGAAGTTGCCTAAATTAAAGGTAACTGTTTCTCTTAAATTGTTTTCTTTTATTTTGCTTCTCCAACCCCTAAAATATTTTTATTTCCCTTATTTTGTGACAATATCAATATCCTCAATATACTAGGATGTTGTTATGATATATATTATAACTACACTTACACACACCTCCATCTAATGGATGAAGAACATAATGTTTCTGTGGATGGAAAACTAACACCTCACGAAATGATGATTGTTCAATTACATCTTACCGCCTCTCATGGTGGCCATTATGATGACACTGTATTTATATATGATATATATTATGTTTATGATTTCCTTATGCTTCTGTACTTCTCTTTTTTATCAAGCCTTTATGGTTTCCAAAGTGGGTAAATACGATAATCTCATATGTGGAAGTGCAGACTACCGCCCCCTCAAAGTGATGTGACTCATTAATTCCCTATGTGGGATGTATAAAGGATAGAGTTAATGGTATTATATATGATATTATAATGTAATTATAATATAAATATGTATCATTATGTTTTAATTCCATTAAAATAATAAATATAAATGAAAGTAGCGTTCATGCGTACGTACGGCTTACCGTCTCCATGAACGGTGCATTTCATTTCGTACCTCCAAATGATATGTACTATTATAAATACATTTATATACTGGATATATATGATATATATGATATCTAAAATCATTAATACCATTCTGGATATAATGTACTATTGACCACATGGACAACTTGTAAATATAAGGTGTTCATTTTTGACCCAAGTACCAAATATCGACAAAATGAACATTATTAACTAAAATGATTACATAATGTCTATAACATGGTAATAAGTGATATTAAAGGAATAATAAACTTGAAAAAGGTTCTTAAGAAAGTATAAATTAACTTTAATTTATTATTCAGGAGATTAAATAATGAACGGGTCAAGTCGGACCTGAGGTAAGGGACTTCGTCTCAATCTCCTTTCATTGAGGCATATTTTGTTTTAATATATGATTTATTTTTATACGCTCTATAAACACATTTGACTTTTCATTTTATTCAAATGGAATATTTTTATAAGATGAATTTTACTAAACGATATGAAGGAATGTTTTTTTAATGTAAGAGGTGACAACGACCTTTCCGCCACCGCGAGTATTATTTGATCTTTGGCTTCCTTAACAAGCCGGAATGTTTTTTTAGGAAAAATAAATACCATATACTCTTTTTATGTATTTTGGTATTGAAAATTATTTAGATAATGGATTTATTATTTCAATATCTTGAAATGATATTTTATTATTGCAATGTGGAAATGTTATATTTCCTTTATGCTTATGTTATGTGCAATGATCATGTTATGGTTCTTGGGCATTTTTTACGTATACGGGTGGTTCTGTGATAAACCTAGGGCATGTGAGCCTGATATAGCTCTCCAATTCATTGGGTAACGTGAAAGAGGTAAACGTGAATGTTAATCCTAAGAGATTAAGGGAATATACCGTGATGGGTATTCCAAAGTAACTCCCTATGTAGCTGTGATAACTACAATGTAAGTATGATATGGATGCCACAAGTTACCTTTTTTGATTTATGATTTTTATGTTTCTTTCATAAATCTTATGATTTCATGAAGTAAGTGAAAGAGTTCATGTTTTGTATGTATTTATGAACAAATGTTTTCATTCCCTATTTTATAACCCTTACTGAGCCTTTTATGCTCATCCCATGTTTTGAAATGCTTTTCACAGGACTTAATGATGAATAGGGTCAAGGATGGGATCAAGAAAAAGCCATGCTCTCCTTAACATGGAATTAGACATGAATTGTTTTCAAGAGTTTTTATTTTATGAAAAAAATGGATTTTGGCTAAAAGTGCCTACTTTGTAATATTTTGAGATGTAATAGTTATGTGCTAATTCCCTAAAACTCTAAACCTGAAAAGATACTCAGTGTGAATTATTAATTTAATTCAATATTATGTAATGTTTAATGCTGGGCCTTTATACCAACATAGTATAATATTATTTTTTGGAGGATAAGATACCAATACCTACCAACTGATGAGAACATTACATGTCTTGGCCTTAGCTTGACTTCTTGATGTGCATACTATGAGGAAAAATGAGAGGAAATATCACAACATTTGTTTTTTGAGGGTGACTGGGCACACATCTTCTAGAAACTTTTCATTGATTTTATTGGTATCTATGAAAAAGATATTCAGATATATGATTCCCTAATATCTTGTTTCAGGGTTCCAAATAGGTGGTCCCTGAAAGGTAAGTGATAGACACTATGTTAAGTGCTGGATTCTAGTGTGTATCAAAAGCATAGAATAATGATCAATATTAAGGATGCATTTTATCTGGTGAGACTATTGGGATAAGAACTAAAAATCAACTCTATGAAATGAAAAGGATCAGTGAGAAATTTAAAGAAGCTCCCTCCATCATACCTATTCAATCATGTCGTCTTTTGGCCACTCGGACTGTGATATCCTTTATCATCATTGGGTTTGATGGAATCCACAAAGATTAGGGCTAAAAATCAACTGGGATGGATCGAGTTCCATGAGTCTCATGCACAGAAGTGGTCTAGTGTGTGATCCCAATGTAATGACATTTTTTATACTCATCATTTTTCAGGTCTGGACACTATATCAAAGTTGTATCCTTATCGATGCTCCTAGGTCTCCTTAATTGCAGAAAATGAAATGCAAGTTTTATGGATATGGAGATAGATGCTCTAATTCTTTATAATTCCTTCAAAAGTTCCTAAAAGTATCAATCTTGCATTCCTTATATTTTCATAAAGTTCATGGATGTCTTATGCAACCAAGTATAAATTATCCTTTTTTTGGATGAAAGAAAAAAGGTTGCTGAATATCTCACATCCATTCCTAATAAAGAGGAGAACATTAAATTCTATCCTTGTGAGATGTGTCTAATTATATTGGTGGTGAATCTTTTTAGAAGTGATTCCCTTGGTCTCCATATTTTTAGACCACCTTAAGGTACATTCTTGTGTTCTTTTTTTTACTGTTAAATATTGACATTTATGTTTTGTATCTTGTTTCTCATTTTAATAAATAATAAATGATGATGATGATGTTATAATCCTTCAAAAATGAATTCATGATAAATTTATTTAAATAAAAAGCAACATGAGATGATGTATAATATAACACAATCATAGGGTATATTTCTCATAACACATAAGAATAATGTTTATGAAAAACAATCACAATATAATGAACAGAAATTGAGTTACTATAACCTACAAATTTAGTCTTCAATTCCATGAAAGTGTTTTGTCCTCATTTATCATAAACAAAAAATTCACAATCACCTATTTTATAACCTTGTTCATATATATTAACATTTAGAATCATTAAATATAATCATTTATTTTCCCTTTAAAACTTCAACATTTTTTATTTTTATCTTTAATTTTTTGTGTTTTTGATTGTTTCATACAGTCATGGTAATGTCGATGTAAATAATTGTTCCTTGATACCAAGTTCATTTTTTTTGTTATTTATTTATGTTAGATTAATTAATTATTGATAATGATTAATAATGTTATAATTTGATTCCATGAAATTTTTAGTTATGATTCATGTTAGTTAAATCAATGACAAGAAGTTTTAGGTAATTTTTAACAATCCAAAAGCAGTATATTTATAATAAGTTTAAATATTAATATTACCCTTATTGAATCACCACCATGCCATCGATTTCATTTTTTTCAGAAATATATTATTATGAATATCCATGCATGACAGTGATGAAAAAAGAAATATGTCATTCATTGAGGTGGTAGTATACACATAACATGTATGAAATTTTCATTTCCCTTTGGATGAGAGTGAGATAGGTATGTTTTATCAATTAATGTAATTAAATTTTATTACAATATTTATTCTTATTTCATTATATTAGTGTGGTTAAAATTGTTTCCCATGGGTAATATAAAGAAGAAATGTTTACGTAGTGGGTTATATACTCACATCGAGTACTTGAATCCTCTTATGAATTTCTTATTTGAAGTGGATAACTTAGGCCAATTTTTGGTTACCTAGGGATATCAAAAGAGGAATAGGATTCTAGGATATTTATAATTTTAAGTTTTTCATGAGGAATTTAATGGTATATTGTTTTTATGGGGGTGGATGAGAGATCCATTTATACGCAAAAACGTGGGAAAAATATTTTAAAACTAGTATTTGGTGAGGGTTAATGATGGAGTAACAAAGGCCATTAGTGAATAATGGTTTTTGAGAAATTTGGGTATTAATTAAAAAACAATCAAATTTAGTATATATATTCTATGATTCATGTTAATTTATAAAACTTTGATCCCCTTAAAGTTACTTATTTTACCCTTATAAACATTGATTAAATATTTAACAGTGTAGCTATTTTTTTACAAAAAATATTACATTCCCTAAAATGAAATATTTAGATGTTAATTCCTAAAATGGAATCTATTTAATCTAAATAATTAAAATGGTAAAATTAAATTTTAGAGAAAAAAAGAAGATATAAGAAAATTTGGAAGAATATATTTATATACATTAAATGCTTATATTATTATTTATTATAATTTATAAATAAAATTAGTTATAATATATTTTTTTGTATGTTCAAAAAACAAATTAGTTAATCATATATAGATCAATTTAATTTATTAAAAAAATTACACAATGTTCTTAAAAATATTTCTTTCAAAAATCACTATTTTACCATGGTAACAAATATTTAACCTGATAAATTATTTTTCTATTAAATATATAAATGATATTAATAGAACATTCGTCTATGATTATTAAATATATGGAAATCATTTCATCATAATCATTTTCCAGGTATGTTAAAAATTAATTGCTAATACAAGTACACATAACGAATAAAATAGTTTTAAAAAAATTATTATCTAAGAATAAAATGATTTTATTCATATTATTTGCCAAGAAATAACATTTATAATGTAATTGATCTATTTATATATATATATATTATTAATATTATTAATATTATTCAGTCAATTATTTTTATTATGTTATAAATACACAATGTTTAGAAAAAGTATAAAACTTTTAAATTTTTTTTATCTTTAAATGATTTTGTTTCCAATTAATCAAGATTTATTACATATATACTAAGAAGTAATTTGTATCCATAAATTTATGTAAAATGATACCTTTATTATTTTATTAAAATTATTATTTTATTTAAAATCTTCTGAAATGAAAAATTTATAAAATATATGTAATAATGACTATAACATTCAATAGTATTTATAGGATTACATCTTCCTAACTTCTATTTAAAAATCCACTAAAAAAATCCAAATATGATTTTAGATTATGATTATAGGTTGTTATTATCATAGATGATTATTTAACAAGAATAAATATCATAGTGATTTTTAAAATCTTGAAACATATACCACAAAATTTTTTGATCACACCCCACATGATAGTGTTCAGATTGGGCATGTTCTTAGGAAAAGCACTAGGAAACTACCCCCTTTGTAGCTTTGAAAATAGTGATTTATAGGAATACCTCAACTACATGATTCCACTATTGTGATTTTTTTCTTAAACAAATTACAATTCAACAGTTCTTCTATTAAATGTTTCTGAAGTTCACAACTCTATTATCTTCGATCAAGAAAATATGAGGCCTCTATTGAACATATTTTATGTAAACCTTATAATGAAACATACGATGAAATTACTTCCACTGTGCTCTGCCTAAATTTCAAATGGTGAAGGTGTATTTTATTTACACGGTTTTCACTCAGTGTATCTTAGAAAATATACTTTCAAAAAAATTCAACACCTAACCCTTAAAAAAATTATCACAAAAATATGAAAAACTCATTTGTATTGTGTACAAGATCATTATATATTAATTCACATTAACTATGTTTTCCTAATAAATTATATTTTTATTGTTTTTTTCTGGTCATGAAATGTATATAGTCATTCATGTTTTATTTACTAACCTCATAAATAACTATCTCTTTCTTATTGTTTTGGTTTATTCTAGTGTGAAATAATGTTATATAAATTAGAAAATTATTATAATTAATTAATTTTACAATAATGTTGGAGTAGACCACTATTAATATGGGAAATAATCAATGATAATTTTTTTACCTATCATAATTATTTTCTTATCAGCCAGTGCATATGTTCACATAAAAATGATGTGATGTTGAGAGATTGATAGAGAAATAACACACATGATAAATGAGTTTTTAAAGGTTTTATTAACTATTATTATCAGGTGGATGATACATAGGTAACCATGGTTTCAATAATTTTTTATATATTCATATCATATTATTATGAAGAATATGGAATGGCGTCGAAAATGTTTGAGAAAACTAAGAATAGTTATGATTTAATTTTTAATATTATTACTATCCCCAAACCCCCAAAAATACCTCCATGAAATTATCATTATAATGGTTGTAAAATTATCATAATTTATTTTCATATAATTCTCTATGATATACTACTCAATTTTTTTAGCCATTATTATATCACAATGTGGAATTTATTATTGTGGCTGATAGTCAAATCCAAAAGATATAAATTATAGATATGTAAAAATTACTATTACATTATAGTGTGATCAAATTAATTACAATTTAGAGATTGTATATAATCATATTCATAGATTAATTGAGTAGAAAAAACTCACACCTTGTTGAATGAGAGGTCAATCTTTTAATATTATGATACACTAAACATTCATGGCCTTATAAATTTCAGAGTGAACTCATCTATTGAACCATAATTCATATATATGTGAGATAACTGACTTTATATCCATATACATTAATACATGAAATTATCATAGCTTCTCATCATATCACATTTTAAATACAATTTATCAATAAAAATAATATTAAGGTAATAATTCCTATATATGTATAATAATTTTGAATTAATGAGTAAAATTATTTTACTATTTAAATTCAATATGTTGTGATATATAATAAATAAAAAAGGATTAAATTAAATAAATCATAAATTCTTCATATCACACTAGGCCCCAAATATCTCAATACTCATCCATGATATTTATTTAAACAAATAAACCATGAGAAAAATTGTATAATGATGAATTAATCATCTCACGAATTTATTAATAGTATTCTCCCAATGAAAATGTTTTCTACATGAGACCCCATTGGATAAAACGGAAATGACAAGAATATTCAAACGATCATTGTAAACATCAATATTATATTAACCTTATATCTATTGAGATAAACTCAATTATCAACTATTTCTAATTAACTTCATGAGTGATCATTATGTCAACGACTCATAAAAATTCCACATTAAACAAGGGAACTTAATTATCCCCTAAGTGGATCTTTAATCTCCCCTTTACATTTATTTCCAACAATTGGAAAAAAATATGAAGTATCTATAAATTTTATCTACCATCAAGTAATGTCTACCCAAAAAAATAATACTATTATTTTATTCTACCCCTCGATGATCACCTATAAAAATATGTTGAGAGTCTCCCACTTGATAAGAATATATTTGTTTTCATTATCTATATTTTTCATCAAATTTAATGTTATAAAAGGAATAAAATAAATATTAATACCTATAGGTACTTTGGGAGAGAATTTAAAACCCAAACACAATCAAATTATATAGATAATCCTTCATTAGGAGGTTTAACAAAATATCTAGAACATTTTCCATTATTGAAATATATTCCAATGAAATATCTGTAGATTATACATTCTCCTCAATGAATTAGTACTTGATATCATTACACATTTATATTGATTATTGTAATAAATTATTTGGAAATATTATTCCACTTTGATTATCAAACAAAATCATTAATATTTATTTAACATACACTATCATTCCTTCAATATATGACTTCATCCACATCATTTTTATTGTTTATTTTGATAGAAAAACTTTCAAACTCTATGTGATTAAAGTAACAGAATTTTTCTTTTTATAGTATAATAGAATGAATAATCCTTAGATTATATTGATATTCCAATATTTATTTTCTGATCACTAACTTAACCTTATGATTCTACATCCAAATAAACATAATAATAAAAAATGCATACTTTTCCTAACATAATCAATAAAATAGAATTACTTTGATTTATAATAATATATATTTTACTACAATATGATACAAATTATATGGAATTATTTTTAATTTTTTAAAAAGAGTGGGAAAAAATGTGACATCCAATCTAGACACTCTCATGTAGAGTATGCAACCAATAATCCTTCAAAAATATTTTTAATCCACAATCATTGATTCCTAATCCCTATAAAACAATTTCCAAAAGGATATAAGAGTAAATAAATATCTCAACTAATTATTTATGAACTTCTTTATTACAAATGAAAATATATCTTTTATTAGAGAAATATATAAAATAATATTTTCAAAACATAAAATATTAAAAAAATGTTACCTCACTAGTTATTGACATATGTATATTTCTCTACATTTGATTAATAATGACGTATGATGTGTCTTATTTATTTCTAGACAAATTCATTTTATCAATATACACAATCATACAGAGGGAGTTTTGATCATTTCTATAATAATATGGGCTATTAACAACTACAACATTAATGAATTCCTTTCACATTAAGTTACTCCTCAGTATTTAGTTCTATGATTGATGAATATTTTTATATCCATAATATTATTTCATCATCATATAAACTCACCATCAATCGTTATTGAGGATAAATTCTTTCATTTTTATAATGTGAAACCCTTACTCGTGTTATATATTAAGAAATATTGAAATTATATAAAATTATAAAACATTGTACTTCCTTGGGGTAAAATTCAAAATGAAAATGATTCAGATTATTTAAAGACATGTTACTTTAGATAATATATCATAGAAATATATACTCTCAATTTGAGAGAACCCTATGTAAATAAAAAATCCTTATTCTATGGTACCTCTCCATTTTCAAATAGATTATTTTTTAAAACACAACTCTTCCATATCACATTGTTATATATGAGAAAGAACACAAATTACATCATGTCATCTTACTCAATTTGATAATTCTCTACTTAAATCCATATTATGAAGTCTCCTTATTTTAATATCTCCTATACACTTTTGGGATAGACATTTAAGATAAAGATAGTGTGATATAAATTTCTCATACATCTGTAGTTTTCAACCCACTTTCTTCAATATCAAAATATTTTTTAATGTTAAAAATGATTTCTATGATATTGAAGCATTGTACCTCCACACTTCATACATTCCTCATTGCAGAAAATTATAAAATAAGTGCATAGATATTAAAAAAATACAACATTATCATATATCATAATAAGTTCAATAAATTATCCTTAAATATATTTAATCTCATCATAATAAATTAATTATGTTTTTGAAGAAAGATGAATTTTTGAAATACCAACATAATAACTATCAATGTTTTTCATATTTTTTTATTTTAATAAATGTTCCTGATTTATCTCAGTGTATTTCCAGGGAATAATCCCCAATCACCTCTCTAATTACTCTTTCAAAATTATCTTCTTTTTTATATAATGTAACAAGGGATGGAAAAAACATTAGACTAATAATTAGTCTTATTGTGACTTGTACACATAGATTCAGGGATAAAAACCTATTTTAGAGATACTATATTCGATAATAACTAAAGAGTCCCAATTTTAATAATTTACTATTGCGACATAAATAACTAACAATGAGTCACTTTTATTCCCCACATCATATAGATTTTTTTAATATAAACTGAAATGTCATTTTACATAATAAACCCCATACGTTTCTTTTAAAATTGGAATTTTCATATTATAAAAATATCTTTTTGTTTCATAACAAGACTTCAATATCTCCCCCAAATTCTTTACCCATGATAACATTCTCTACATGTCATACATTACATCAGTATTCATATCCTAGTGAAATAAAAACATATGAAAGGGTGATAATATATGAAAAGTGAGGTTAAATATGGGAGATATCAATCAATGAACATATGTGAGAAGAAGATAAGCATAATATTATTAAAATGTTAACAAAAATTATAAAAACATACACATAATATCAAAGAACCTGAATCACAAGTCATTGAAAAAAGAATTATCATAACAAAAGGTATGGGTCAAAAGAAGGGATAATAATCAATAATCAACCTTGAACCCTGAGAGAATATCATAAGAATAAAACCGATGTTTACATAATACACATAAGTATAGAAAATTATTTCCATAGTCAAATATCACTTCTATGATTATCATAGTTGGAATATTCCCATTGCGGATTGTGATTAGTCAAAATTATCTTCATTTTCCTTAAAAAGGCTCATTGGAGATACTATCATAGTTTATATATTCCTATAGTGGATTATGTTCACAAACCTTTCCCATAATTTTCTTAGTTAAGGATCACTATTAAGAATATAGTATTAGATAAAGTTCTTTACCGAGAAAAGTTCACTCCCCTTCCCAGTTCATATTATCTGATGAGATATTATTCATTACTGAATGAATGAGAGGGATTTAGAATTCATAACCCACCCCTTAGATAAGAAAATCCATACATATTTATTCCAAATTATTATAAAAATATCTGAGATTTTATAACATCCTACTAATGTTTTCCTCATAAGTTTTATGACTTGTCATGGTTTTCTTTTTTCATTGTCTAGGAAGGGATGAGAAAAAGTAATGAGGATACATGTAATGTTGAAGTCAGGGATTTGTTGTAATTATAAGCACAAAAACTTTTAGTTATCTAGAATACTATGTATTTAGATACCGTGTAAAATGGGAACACAACATAAAAATTTTAAAATAATAAAGAATAAATATTTTAACAAAACGAGATGTTTTTTTGATTTATCTGTGACATGTTTGCTACATGAAAAGTAATTTGGATAAAAGTCATGTAAATTCCCATGTTTCATATATAAAAAGAAGTCTCAGATGAAATCTTTATTCCCTTTACTCTAATTTACATTACTCTCAATGTAGATCCATTCCTAGGTGACTTTGGATACCTTCAAACCATCCAGGTCATTTAATTTAATGATTGATCATTATTGCGGTTGCAATGTGACTCTCCGAGTAAGAGGTATATCTTTCACTCAATATCATTATCTTTCCCTCTTTGGAGTTTGATATATCATCTTGGTATTGGTGGATATATACTATGAATTGTTTATTCTTGTTTCTATTTTGAGTTCCCAGATCTTATTTACCTTTATTCTTATTGGCAGGTTCTGTTGTGGGCATTTTGCTTCCATGAAAAATGTATGTGATTATATTTAAGATTCAACAATTCATTTAACCCTGAATAGATTTATTTAAATGAAAGTTATTTACATTAAATTATGAAAATTAATTCATTGTTGACCCTGGTTTGGATTTTCATTGGCATGAAAATTGGGGAAACCCCTTAATTGTAGTGAATTGGGTTGTGATTGTGGGACTAAATGGAACTTGTGAAATTATATAGTGAATTATATTTATGAAATTGATTTAAAATTTGTAATTAAAAAAATTAAATTGTTTCAATAATAACCCATTTAGTTTATCTTATAAATGGCATTAATTTATTAAAAACCCATTTTTGTTTTTAAATTGAAATTGGCATGTTGAAATAAGGAATATACTAATTTTATTTTAAATAGTTTTGATATAAATGTCGAAGTGATGATTATTGTTTGATAACATGAAATCCCAAGTAGTTGGTGAGTTATTATGGAAAAAGACATCAGGATTGGAATTAACTTGCAACAGATTTATAATCTATAACACTAACATAAACACATTGGAAGATTATATCCCTAGTGGGATGTTAGTTAGAATTATTCAACTAGTGTAAGAGAGACAAGTGTGAAAATTTCCATTATCATCATACCAATGTGTGGGTATCCCATAACTTATAACTATAATTACATTGTTTTTAAACTATTTTACACATGTCTTATGTATGTATATAAATTATTTTATATAAAATTCATATTAATATGTTGTTTAAATTTTTTTTAAATCAATTGAAATATAAAAATGATTTATTTTAAAAATGGTTTTGTATTTTGAAAAATGTTTGTTTAAAATTAAAATCTTTATTTGGTTAATTAATGTGGAATATTCTTATGGAATACATGGTGAGACCCTGTTGGAATTTTTTCTCATACCCTATATACTCCTTCAAGGGTTTGTAGATTATATTCTTCCATGTTCGAGCCTGGGTAAAGCGCCACTCGGAGTTGGCTCTTATTGATGATTATTGTTTTTTTAGAATTATATATATGTTTGGACATGGTTTGTTATATTCCTATTTTTGGTAATTTTTGGTTGTTATTTGTGTTGTGTTTACTTATTTTACATATGGTACTATTCTCTATATGTACTATTCTTTGGGTAATACAGATTCGTAACTACTTCTTCCACTATTTATCTAGAAAAACTATTCCCACATTTTTATTGAATAACGTTGGGTGTTAGTTTCCAACTCATGGGGATCAAGAGAACCCATTGAGAAATGTCAGCACCAGCCTCGTTGTCAGGGTACCAGGGTATCTGAAATGGTTAAGGACTTTGTGGTTTCAATGGTGTAAGTTAATAATCTTTCTTTGATGTCAGTATGCAGTTGAGTAATCTTGTTATGACATAATAGGTAGTTGTGATTGAGTTCCAAGAAATAACTCACCAAAATGATCCTTAAGTCACTAGGGGTGATCTGGGTATAAAATATTGAGTGTTAGTTTTAGTATTTTCCCTAATATTGAATTGTATAAGTTGAAATACAAATCATATTTATCTATCTGATGGGATTAATTTCCATAGTTTTTGTTTGAGTATTAATATGATGTATTTAATGTTTTTTATCTGATGTATTATAGAATAATTACACTTAGAAGAAATGAAAATGATATCCAATATGAAGCTGCTGATGAACTAAAGTGAGAAAATCCCACTGAGGAACAGGACCTAGTTGAGGTTATTATGTGTACGGTCTAAGATATCGAAAAAGCACCTGCACCCGTTCCCATTCAGGGTCCAGCTATGGAACCTCAAAGAGATGTTTTACAAAATCACGCATAGGAGTCCATTCACTTTAGTAAACTATAATTCCAAGGATCTAATAATCCTAAACAATTTTGGTATTGGTTGAGAAATATCAATCTTTTGTTGGTGTTGTTGGAAAGACCTAATATAATCATGGTGGAATGTGCCACCTCAATCTAGAGGGATCAAGAAGGAGATGGTGGGACATGATATTGATGAAAAATTAGCATGATGTATTCGATCCAAAGAAATTTAAATCACTTTTCACTAAAAAGTTCTTCCTAGATTCGATGTTATTTCCCAATGATAAATATTTTTACAAACATGATAATGATGACATGACCATAATAGAATATGAAAATCAAATTGCTGATCATGGGAATATTTCATCTGAGATTATATTAGATGAGAATATGAGGAGTGAAATGTTCAAGATTGGAATTCCAAATGTTTTTTATTCTCAAGTTTTCTTAATTAGTATTCATTCTTATACAAATGTACTAGATAGAGCGTTGATGGTTAAGAAGGACCTGGATGGAATGTTTGGGATGATGAAATTTTTTTTCCTATGGAAGTTTTGTGAGTTCCCATAAAGGGAAGAGGAATTGTTATAATTCTCATGGTGGTTCTCAAAATCATGGATTTTATGGATCTCTTATACTAACTAGTAGAGGCCTATTTATTTTTTACAGGTGTGGGTATCTTGGGCACTTAAAATATGGTTACACTGATGCACCAATATTATGTGGTTCTTACGGATGCTCAAGTCACTTACAAAAGTTCTAAAATGTTTTTTATACTCCATGTAGCGAAATGGAATCATCAACACCTAATTAAATAACATTGAAATACAATTATTCAGAAATAAACTGTTTGTATCCATAGGCATCTAGAATGATGTTTTTCACACAGTTGAAGAGCCTCCAAAGGAATCAGATATGGGTCCAACGACTTTGAGAAGAACCGCTACTATGAATTCATCAAGAGTGACTACTTTATTTGATATCAGAGCATATTATTAATTTATTTCAACTCATATTATGAATCTTCTTAATGTTTCTATGATGATTTCCTATTATGTGATGGATATTACAATGAATCTCAGAATGAAGTGAGACACGTGTCTCTATAGTCTTTCTTATGTTTTATTGTTATAGGAAATTTACCTTACATGTGATTTTTTTGGGTTCTATACATTAATCCTCTTGACATAATTTTCTATTTGGATTGGTTTGTTTCCAATAAATTCCAAATTGATTTATATCTAGATAGGGGTCTTTTAGCATGCCCGACAGGGTGTACAGTATCATACATAGAGAATGGGATCCAAGGTTGATTAGAGGTGAAAATTATTATCAAGAGTTAGGGAAAGTTATATCAGTGTTCACTTTCAATCTTGATTGAGAATTTTTGAGAGATGATCTCCCTCTAGTTACCATTGAGTTTCTTGACTTTTTCCTTCTAATATCTCTGGTTTTCCACCAGAAAGGGTGGTAGAGTATTCTTATCGATATAGTTCTTGGTAATAAAATAGTATCTATTAATTAATAAAAAATGGAATCAGATAAAATGAAACATATAAATAATCATTCAGATGTTATTTAAGGGAAAGGATTTATATTCCCAAGTGTGTAATATTGGGAAACCCCAGTTCTATTTTCTACGAAATCGGATGGATCACTTCTCCTTTGGTTGGATGACCAAAAACTCAATTGAGTTAAAATAATGAAAAAATATCCATTACCATGGATTGATTATTTTTTGACTAGTTTAAATGAGTAAAGTTGTTCTCTAATATTTACCTTCAATCTGGTTTCCATCAATAGAGAATAAAATAATATGATGTTCATAAAACCACCATTTAAAGTAGTTAGGACCAAATTTTTTACCTTGACATACCATTTAAAAAAAATATCCTGTAGTTTTTATGGATTTTATAAATAGTATTTTCCATGTGTATCATGATATGTTTGTGGTTGTCTTTGTGGATGTCATCCTTATTTACTCTCTCTTTAGGAGGATCATTTGCGTCATCTGAGATCAGTCCTATAATTTTTGGGAAATAAAAAAATTTATACTAATCTATCGAAATATTACATATGGATTCAGGAAGTGAATGTTTTGGGATACAAGGTGTCAGAACATGGTATATCAGTTGATCTTAATAAGGCTAAGGATGTTATGACATGAGAATATCCATGAAATAATTTTGATATTCAGTGCTTCTTGGGATTAGTTGGTTATTATCACTAGTTTGTAAAGGATTTATCAATGTTGGATTCTCCAATGGATTAACTAAATCATAAGGGACAAATGTTTTCTTGGTATAAAAAAATTTAAAATTATTTTGTTTATCTGAAATTTCTTTTGACTAATCCACCAGTGTTGAAATTTCCATAGGCTGAATAGGGCTATGTGGTCTTATGTGATGTATCAGGTATAGTTTTGGTATTTTCTCTTATAAATGATGATCTATTTGTTTCTTAGGGACCTTGACATATGAGGACACATGATAATTATATTCCAACCCTTGAACATGAGCTTGAAGCTATGATACACAAGCGTAAGAGTTGGTGGAAATACCATTTTGAGGAAAGGATTACTATATATTCTAACCTTATGATATTAAGTTATATATTTATCTCAAAAATATTCTATCCAATTATAGGTATTTTAGGTTGACTACCTAAAATCATTTTACATTTACATTACCTATACCCTAGGGAAAGTGGATATCGTCAAAGAATCTATGAGCATGAAAATTTAGACGCATGCTGTAAAGAATCATATGAAGAGTGAAACTTGATGGATTTTTTTATAATATTTGCCGGTTTATGTCAGAGAATCAAGGGATGAGGTTGTTTTGGCTAGTGTTCCTATGACATATTCCCTTCATGAGATGGTTCTTCAGTAGCAATATCTTAATATTGAGTTTCAAGGAATTAGAGACTCAATTTATGGTGGTGAGACAAATGCTGACCAATCATTGCTTCAAATGGAATTATATATTATCCGAATTGTTTTGTTGTACTTTGATAAGTAAGGAAATTTTTGATGGGGGATTTATGTAATTTTTAGTGGATTGTGAAATCATTAAAAATGAAGATGTTCTATGATATTCAGTAATGATTATAGTGTCAAATTATGCGACATGACATTGTAGATTTTGTCACTTGTTGATATACATTCCAGTAGGTCAAAGCCGATAATCAGAGACCTTCAAGTTTTCGTTATCTACTTCTAGTACAAACATTTCATTGGGGTGATATCTATATGTAAGTTTTGGTTGTGTTACTTCATACCCATAGAAGTAAGAATTTGATATGGGTTGTGATTGATCAACTAACTAAATCAGATTAATTTATTCCCATTCTTGATTCAACCAATGTTGAAGAGTTGAGAAATCACTATGATATATATATTTTTCATTTTCATGGAGTTATATCGGATATAGTCTCTAATATATATCCCTGTTTTACTTCCTTATTTTGGAGAGGCCTTCATGTTTCAATAGGGTCTCCAGTACATTTGTGTACGGAATACCATCCGTAGTCAGATTTCCAAATAGAAAAAGCTATACATATTCTTGAAAAAATTATATGTGCCTTTGTTCTATACTTTTTTTGGAGCTTGGTATGAAAATTTGGGGTTGGTTGAGTTTTCTTATAACAATATTCAGAAGTCCACGATGAGGATGGATCCTTATCAGGCCATTTTAAAACTCATTATGTTGGTAACAGAGAAGAAAATGTTCCTTGGTTGGACCGAGCATGATTCAAGATATGATATAAAAGACTCTATTGATTTTTATGATAATATAGATGGGATATAACCAGTATAAGTCTTATGTTGATCATCACCATAGACCAATATAATTTTCATTTAGTGATTAGGTTTTCTTGAATGTTTCTCCACGTTTAAGTCAATGACAGCTGGAGAGAAAAGGGTAACAAGCTCCAAATTTTGTGGGAACTTTTGAGGTTTTTTTAGAAGGTTGGGAATGTGCCTTATTAGTTTTTACTTTCTATATAGATGAAATAGATACCGAATGTGTTCCATATATCTCAGGTATGAAAATATCTTTCTAATCGATCTCATTTTTAAAGATGTAGTGATCTTGATATCGAGCCTAATTTATCACTGACTGCTTATCTAGTAAGGATAGTTGATTTTGAATCCAAGGCACTTCAGGGGAGGTTGAAAACTTTGGTTCATGTACTTTGGAAGCACAATTCTAATTCTCATGAGACTAGGGAGTTATATGAACTTTTTAGGGATCAATTCCATAACCTTTTCGGAATGGAATATTCTTGAAAGAATTTCTGGGGAAAGAAATATTTTATTGTGGGGAGGTTGTAACATACCTTTACCTTTCAATCAGGTATTATTTAAGAAATTAATGGTTTTACTTTTTCGTTATCTGTTAAGGGTTGAGAAGGAGTTCAGAGGATACCTTTTGTAGTGAATTTTGCTATTTTTGGAATATTTACCATAATAACCTTCTGGTTCTGTCGCCAACTAAAGATTTAAATGCCATGTAATATTGGTAAACAATTTATAACTATGAAATAAAAATAAATCCATTTTTTAGTAATAGGTGACTATTTTTTCAAAATATTTCGGGCTTGTCAATTACATGAAATGTAATAGGGTGACACGTCATGTAAAGTCCCTAGTTTTGATTTTAAATAGGATGTTTGGAATAAATTTCTATTCCTATTCATCCATGTTTCCTTTATCTCAACCTAGACCTACCCTCCAGTGATTTTAGATCCCTCCAACCCTTTCGAGTCATTTCATTTAGTGATTATTCATTGTTGTGGTTGAATTTTTTATAAGGTTGGGGCCGAAGACTCAATTTATTATTAAAGCAAAGACCTCTTTTAGACTGGGTAGAGGGTGACCCATTACATAGCCCGAAGTCCTAAGGCCAAATGGCCTGCATACTCTGCTAGAAAGCCCATTTTTTGGCCCAAAGGACCCCTCGGTGAACAGTACTGCTACAGTACCCATGCATCTACAGTACCTACTACGGTGCCCTAGTTTCTTCATCTCTTTCTATTCCCATCCTTGGATTTTGACAGATCATATTGGTATTTGTGGATATAATCTATATGTTATTGAATAATTTTTCTAGGCAGAGTTCCAAGATCTTTTAATCATTGGTTATTTTTTGGGGAATCTATTTCATGAGTTGTGTTTCCAAGAATACAGTAGGTGATTCCATTTATCATTGTCCTGTTGATGTAACCCTAAATTTATTGATTTAAATTAGCTTTATTTAAATTAAAATTGGAAGACCAATTCATTCTGAATTCTAGTTTGGATTTTCCTTGACATTGAAATTGGGGAAAACCACCAATTCTAGTGAATTGGGGTGTGATTGTGGAATTTTATGGAACATGGGAAATTGATTTCAATTTTTTTTTTAAAAATATATATTTTTTTCGATAAGAAGACATTATTTTTTTGTTAGAAAAGACATGAAATGATTAAAGACCCATTTTGGTATTTAAATGGAATTTGTAATCTTTAAATAGGAAATTGGTAAATTTTTTTTTAATAGTTTTGAAATAAATTTCCCACTATTTTTTATTGTTTAATAACAGGAAGCCTAGGTAGTTTGTGATTTAATAGGGACCAACATGCTAGGATAAGAATTACCTTACCGTAGATTAATTCATTAAAAATATAAAATAAACTTACTGGAAGATCTTATCATCGGTGGGATACCATTTAGTCTTATTTAAATGGTGTTATAGAGACATGTGTGTACATTTTCATTATCATCATACGAGTGTGTGAGGATCCCACAAATTAGAACTATCACACCTCTTTCCAGATGACCATGTTTCTTGGTTTTGATTATTTTGATATATATATTACATTATTTATAAACTATTATGCACATTCCTATGTGACTTTATATAAATTGATTAATATAAAATGATTATTAAGACATTTTTTAGAAATATTTCCCATCAATTGAAATGTAAAACATGATTTTTTTGAAATAAGTTTTTTTATTTCTATGATTGATTATTTAAAATTGAACACCTTATTTTTTTAATTAATCTGAATGTTATTACTGAATCCTTGGTTATACCCTACTGGGATTCTATCTCACACCCTACCTATGGTTTTAGGTGTTTGTATGTTATCGTATTATAGGTTTTAGAATGTTTAACGCACAACATGGAGGAGGTTTTTGTTGTCAATCCTTTGTTCTTGCAGAGATGTGTCCATTTAGGAATTTATTTGTTATATTCCTATTTTTGTTACTTTGTGGTATTACATTGTTTTGTGTATACATATTTGTATTCTAGTTTCTTTTTTCTTGTGGGGTTTTCTTTTGTTTATAATGACTCGTAACAATTTCTTCCACTGTTTATATAGAAAAATCATTACCACCTTTATCTTTCGTGATTCTTAGTGGGACTCTACAATCCGTGGGGATTACGAACGTGCTTTGGGGCATGTTAGGACTATCATGGTTATCAGGGTACTAGGGTATCTAGGTTCTTTCATGAAAATTTCCATATAGACTAACCCATGAAATAGAAATGAGTTTCATAATTATTTATTTCTCACATAATCATAGTCCACCATGAAAAATTAATTGGATGGTATCATAAAAACATTCATTATTTAAACATACCCTAACTTACTTGTGGAATGAAATTGAATTCATAAAAATAATTAATAAAAAAATATCATCATAAAACACTTGAGGAAAGAACATAGATGGTATCATTGTATCATATCACTAGTAGACCCTAATCAAATTAAGGATATTGACACATAGGAAATATAAATTTAATAGAGTATTTGAAAATTTCTTTGAATATATAGAAACATATTTTTTCCTTCAGTATATTTAAAAACTATCAATTTCATGAATAATGAGGATATTATTTTATTTTAAAATCCCATGTAATGATTTAATGTAATTTTCAAATCAAATAACAATCATAGTGGTGAGAAAATAGATTTATTTGGTAAATGTTCATACAATGATTCCTATCACAATTTTTTATAAGAAGTGATAAATAGAATATTTTGAAAACATTTTAAAATATAATTTTCAAAACCATAGAAGTTTTTTAAAATATGGTTGAATTTTAAATTTAAAAATAATTGGATTATATAAATTTCTATTATTCCAAAACATTTTAAATTACATGGACATGGGAATTTTTTTACCGGAAAATGATTATAAATATTTTTTTTCTTGAAAACATTTTCTTGAAAATTTTACATACTAAAGAGTGTATAATAAAATAAAAAGATTAAAAAACATTAAATAACCATGATAGTTAAATATATATGGATTTTAAAAAATAAAAATTATTGATATTTTTATTTAAAACCCCTTGAATGAAATGGATTCAATTTAAAAATTAGAAAACATTTATTTTATGAGATTCAAGATTTATTGTCTACAATGGGTAGAATATACACTATATAAACACAAATAGTTGGATGAAAAGAAGTTCATATCAACAAAACAATATAGATATGAAAACCCCTTATTCTTTTGGTAATATCAGAATCCAAACCTCATGAAAGTTAGTGAATTAGATAAATATCTAAATCCACATAATTTATGTGAAAAAAATCATAAAATAAATTTATGGGTATTATATACACAACACAAAATAAAAATTTCGTGAATAGGACATTTTTTTCACATAAATAAAATTTAGATGACAAACCATCACCTTTAGCCCTAATATTATTCATAAAATCTCATAAAATCCTATAGAATAAATTAACATTTATTATAAATTTATACTAGAATAATATTAATAATTTTATTATAATATATTATCCACTTATATTTTACAATGATACTTCTTTTAATAGTTCTGAAAGATCATCAAAATGGGTATTCACTGTTCCTTTTTTAATATATATTTTAGTTCCGACATTTTGGTCGATGCGGCTTAGTCATGGTTTCATAATCAAAAAAAATTATTTCAAAATTATTATATTTTTTCATTATAAAAAATTTAATAACCATTTATATAAGGTGGTGATGAAAAATGAACTTCATCACTTTGTGGATATGATAGTTTTTAGGTATTCACGGGTGATGTTTTCATTTTCCAATGAATTTAAATAAAGAATGGTATATAATAACTTACCATTAAGAATAAAATAATATCGTTTATGTCATATATAATATATATATATATATATTATCATTATTAACATCCATGTTATACTAAAATAAAAAATGATACACATCACTTGGTGGAGGTGCTTGTACACACATATGCATCAGAGACATTACCGTATTCTAATATATTACAGGATCATAAGGAATATAACTTTTTATCTTTATAGAATCATTACAATGTCATAAATGTCATATGTAATCATTACATAGATATATATAACCATCAATAAGTTAATGTCCTAAAATATAAAATATATTGATTGTGGATATGGAAGTCCATACATACGCACGATGACATTTTCATTTTCTATTGGGATAAATTAATAATTATTATTATATATAAAAATAAATGTTCAATAATTTAATGTTACTGATTAAACTAATATAATTTTTTTAAATGTAGATTTCGGTAAGTTATAAGAATAAATAAACCTAAAATGGTCATGTAAAGATGATTACCTCTTCTTTTAAAAACCATCATTGGATCTCCTCATAAGGTCCCTTATGTTGATCATTTAAGAATACATGAACCTATAAAATGTATATATGGATGTTTATTTGAGATTTTTTAGAGATTGGTCATTTTATGTGGCTAATTAATATTTGAATAAGATAAGATAAAATGTTCTTGTTTATAAGTTAGTGGATTAATACAATTTTTATTAATCTAAATATTAAAATAATATAAGGAAATATTCAAGGAAATGTCACTGAATATTAGATAAAATTATATTCATAGATGATGTAGGGTAAACTCCAAGTAAATCAAAATGATTTAAAATTTTTAGGGTATTTTAACCCATATCTATTTTAACCATTTCAACCATTACCATGGTAATAAGATACTTTTCCCTAAAGGGTTAATAATTTTATTATAAAGGGGAAAGTGGATCATAACTAAAAATTGTTGATATAATAAAAAATATACCAATACTTTTAAAATTAAAATATTTTAATTATGTTAGAAAAAATAAATTAAATGTGGTTTAGCATAAAATATCCTTAAATACATTTTTTAGAATATTAAAACATTTTGTCTTTAAAAACATCAATAGTTCCATGGGGTTTTAATTGGAAGAATTAAAACATTAATTAACTTTAACATTGACCAGTAATAATTATGATATAATTTAAACTATCCAAAAGTCAAAACATTTAATATTTTAAAACGGTTTCCCATTAATGTTATACAATCTTGCAAAATCACTACATCAACAATGTGTATTTTTTTGGTAATTATGACATTATAAAAAAATAAAAATAAATTAATGAAAATGAAATTATACATCCTTAAAATAACCACTTATAACCATTCAAAACATATTCTTATTCAAATGGAAACATTTTATTTATATTGTAATAAATATTGTTACTCTTGGTAGTAATAAATTACATAAAATAATAAATTTTTTACAATCAAAGGGAAATTTCTCCAAATTTCCATATATTTGAATCTAGGATGAGTTTTTTATAAACTAAGTTATAAAAAGAATTAATTGAGGTTGTTTTAGTGATTTTGAGACCCTATCATACAGTTTTACCCTTTATTAATCAATTTTACTCTTTATTGAGGGGATACACATTCACCATGGACACTATTCATTATGACTAAAAAACAAATGGTAATTATTTCCAAATTAGAAAATGTTGATAATAAATATTTAATCTATTTTTTGAGATTCAATTTCCATATGTGAAAAAAATCACTTGTATTAGATTATCAAAAAAATACTATTAAATAATGTTTAAAAAATTTAATTTTTTTTGCCTAATAAGTGATTTACACAAAAATCAGATATAATGTTGATTCACATTGAATTAATTAAATTAGGTTAAGGAAAAGGATACTTCATTTTTTTAAATATCAAAATAAAATGGAAACATTTGTAATTTTTATTTAAGAAAAAGTAATAAAACTATTTTTATTCCAATAATAACATAACTTAGATTTAAAAATTTTTGAAAATAGATTTCTAATTTAAATATTATAATTTTTAATTCCGTATATTTATTATATAATATATATTTTATCTATAAAATATATTTCATAATTATTTTTTTATTCTTTCATTTGGATAACTTCATTAAAGTTAAATAATTTTCTATATCAATATTTTTTTATGATTTACCAAAAACTAAATTATTTATGAAATATCCCAAAAATAAATTATAAAAATTTTTATATCGTCATTCTATAAATTAAATTTATTTTATCAAATAAAAAATGAAAAATATATATTTGAAAAGAAAAAAATATATGTAAGAGATACTTTTAAATAAAATTGGACTTTCTAATTTTTACTATTCTTAACCATTAAAGATTTAATTATTCATATTAAAATATGTGTAAATATTTCAGGAAAACAAATAATTAAATTAATAAAATGAAAAAAATCATTATATATTCCACAATGTGGTTACTCCTATTCATACCCCATAATATAAAGACTAGTTTATACAAATCATATCTAATGGAATATATTTCCTCATTTAATCATTGTTTCATTAAAATCAGTGTTTTCTGTGGAATATGCTATCAAACATTGTTTTTATGTAAATTAAGAATACATTATAAAATATCAGGGTGTTGAATTTTACACCACGACGGAAATTTTCTCACAAAACCTTTGTATCATCCTAAAAAAAGTCTTTAAAACAATTTAGGAATCATTATTATGGAGTAGAAGATAAATATATATAAGTGGAATTGAATACCTTATAATCCTAATTAATTGAGTTTGATTTGGAAATGTAAATTAATGAATGTTTGAAGACTAAGAAACATATCACTTCCCAAAAATATCTTAAATAATGAATTAACCATTGTGAGACTAGTATTTGTGAATGTGTTCCATAAATCGTACCTGAATTGTTGAGAAACATTTACCATATAGGAATCAATAGATTTATCATGCCCTTTATTGATTCTGAGAAGTAATTTTAACATTTAGATAGTTAATATAAGAGAATATACATGATTTATTAATATAATTTTACCCTTTGGTTGTGTTTCTAGAAATTTTATGCACCTAATTCATGTCATTAGACAAATAAAATTGATCATTTTATTATTCATAATGGATTTAGATTATCTTTTGATAGATTAGAAGATCCAAAAAGGGATGAAAAATTATTTCTCATGTTACTAAACATTTACCAAAACAAAATATGGTTTTCAAAAGTATTAATAAAATACAATATTATGAATTTTTATATCAATTAACAATGACTCAAGAAATAACACCCAATTTTTATGTTATATCATTCTTTTATTAATTATCTTAAACAATATTCCAAAAATATGCTTGATTGAATTCAAAATCCAAAACTCAAAAAGATAAAACAACATTTTCTTCCATTATCAACAAAACATTTATCTCAAAATAACATTAATCACTCATGAATTCATATACATAAAATTAATATGCTCTAATCATGTATTGATCAAAATATAAAAATCATTTAATTAAATAATCTAAATCCGCAAAAAAACCAAAAAAATTCTTATATTCCCCCATAAGTGAACTCAATATCTATTATTTAAATAAAATTCATTCATATAATATAATATATTTTTTACTTTAATCATTCAATTTTCCCCATTTATTGAACTTCCAAAAAATAAATTTAATCACTTATTCATTAATTCGCACCTCAAACGCATGATTATCTAAAGACATATTACCAAAATATTTTAACCATTTTATTCCCCTTAACTATATGTAACTCATAAATAAATAACATATTAAATAGAATCATTATTATTACCTTTAAAATTATATCCCTAATAATAGTCTTATCAAATATATTCACACTAAAGGATATGTTAAAAATGAGGTATTTATATTACCCAATCATCTATTATGTTTTCCAATAAGTCCCAAATAACCTTACAATCCAACCTCATAAAAATATAAAAGGGTATTATTCCATAAACCTAAAATCTTCCATATACATACATGGAGGATCGAAATAATGATGCTGATGCTCAATTTATAGGGGGGTCAATTTTATGTCTAAAAACATTTATTTTAATCCTTAAAAAAAATTATGTTTAAAAAAGTTAAACAATGTAAATTCACAAGACCTATTTTCGTTCTACAACTTTTTTGGTTCCAGAAATATGGTTCCAGAAATGAAACATAAGGAATGTTTACCAGGAAGAGACTATAACTTAAAGCATATATAATCTTACATATCAGAGTATACAAAAGTACTTATAAGTATAAGAAGAGTATAAATTCTTCCATTATTAAAAATAAAGAAGAAATAAACCTAAAACAAAAAAAAAGTTTGAAATCATTTAACCCAAAGAGAAGGGTATCCAACAACCTTGGATAAAAGGTCCCTTGATTTATACTTTCAAGAAAGTATATCTTTCCCAGACTAGGGTACGCCCTTGATAGGAATATTGGAATCTATCTTTCTATTCTCACAATCCCTTGATCTTTAAGGTAGTTGACAGCTCTGTATTCCTATACATAGAAGACCTTGAACTTTAAGGTAGTCGGAACCACTGTCTTCCAATCCCTAGAAGTCCTTGATTGATCACATCAACAATCGGATTTGAATGAAGAAATTTGAACAAGATGTTCATTACACACAAGGCATGAGATCCTCTCTCTAGAAATTATTTCAACATCATGCAATCTATAGAGTGATCAATATATTTTTCTCTATTTTGAGCATGTTCAAATGAGCATCTATTTATTGGAACTTCTCAAATGGTCGACTCCCTCCTCCAATGGTCATATTTTTCTTGAATCTCAATGGATCCTGTACATCTGTCACTCAAACAATGGTTAGTTAGAAACATATTGTATGACATCACTTCCTAATACGTGTAATGAAAATCAAGTTGTTTAACAAAATTTATTTTTTGGAGTCTAGGAAAAATAATATTTGGACTCTAACCAAATAAAAAATCAGAGTCTATATAACAAGGATATTAATATTTTGTTTTCCAAGGAATTTGGAACCTGAATTTTATAGATTTTAGAGTCTGAATTCAAAGGAATTTGGAATCTAAATTCTGAGTCCAAATTCTATGGAATTATGAGTCAGAATACAAAGGAATTTAGAGTCTGAATTTTAAGGAATTAAGAGTCAGAATTATAAGGAATTCAGAGTCTGAATTCTCTAGAAATCGAAGTCTGAATTCAAAGGAGTTTCGAGTTTGAATTCTTTGAAATTGGGAGTCTCAATTCTAAAGAATTTGGAGGCTAAATTTTAAGAAATTCAGACTCTGAATTTCGGAGAATTTGTAATCATAATTTCAGAGAATTCAGAATTTGAATTTCATTGAATTCAAATCTTGAAAATAGAATACACTATAACCAAGAATATATAGGATTATGAGGTTTTAGATGTGAAAACAAATTTTTGACTTAAGAATAAAATGGGTTACATTTATGAATACTATAAAATGAACAATGAAAACATAGGTAAGGATAAAAATTCCTAATAGAATGAATCTTTTCCTTTTTAAGATAATTCTTAGGGAAAATATAATTTTCCATAGAGTGTTTGTGATTTTCAATGCATAGAGGAATGGAAAATTCATAAGGAATCCTTGTTGACTAAACAATCTCCCCCTTTTTGGAAATCATAGACATCCTTACGAAATAGAATTTAATGACTTACAATTTATCGTTATGAGTATAAAAGAAAAACTTATCCCTATTTACTTATGGATAATGGTGGCTATGACTAACTCCCCCTTAGGTTTTTAAATACCTAAGGATCGTATACTTGACTTCCTTAAATAGAATTTTCTTTTTCTTGCATAAGGAAGTCTTCTTTGATAAAACTCATCCTTAAATTGAATCCCCCTTACGTAGGGAATCCACTTCTTTACTTAGTATTATTTTTATCATTATTTTCATCCCATTTGGTATTTTCAAAAAGGAATAAAGGGAATGGAATAAATATGTTACTTGAAATATTAGTACTATACAACAAAATATATAAAGAACAACCAAAATTTCATTCTGATTGAAAGTATTTGTATAAAGAAGATAATACAACAAAAGATCGGATTAGGAAAAATTATCCTTCTTTATCCTTCAACATTATCTTCTTTACGATTGTTTTAATCCTTTTAAGCTCCTAATGATTTTCTTTAAAGCACTTGCACAACTGATCCTGGCCTTTATTTTGCTTCTCCAAGGCTTTGATCTTTTCTCCATGAGCCTTAAGAATATATTCTTGATCCATGAAACAATCTTCTTGCTTACTGAGCTTTTATTTGAACTCAATTCTATGATCTCTTTCCCTTTTCCAATTAAATGAAACTGAGGTAAGCTTAACAATGAGATATTTTACTTCCTACTTCTTGGTTGTTTGATTGAGAGTTAGCATCTCCTAAAATTTTTTCGTATGATATTTGAAAATTCCATCTTTAGTGTCAAAAGAATCCTTAACCCTTTCTTGAAAATTATCAAGGATTCTCATCTCTGTGATTGTTTTCCTTAAACACTTTGTTATTTCCTTGCATGATCTTTTGTGAGCTTCATATCAAATGTAGAAGGATTTAAAATTGGCCTCAAGCCTGACAAACTTATCCATAAGAAAGGTAACTGAATCCAGCTTTGGATTAAATGAGTGCTGAAGAATATGGAACCTCGAGTCTATACTCAGAGAAAAGGGAATGGTATCAACCAACTTCTTCAATGACTGGACTACAAAGTCATGTACAAGAGAGGATGATTCGAAATCATATTTTTAGGTTGGAGAGGATTACTTTTATATATCTTCAGATTTTATCCTTGATGAACCACCGACATCTTTCTCTGTCCCACAGATTTCTTAAGTGTATCAAAAAACACATGTTTTCCCTTATTAGCTTTCGGAATGCTCTCTGCTACATTTGGAAATTCATGTTCACTATCTGATATTTGAACTATCTTATCTTCCTCAATTTTTTCTTTTTCAACATCTTCCACTGGATCCTATTGCTGAACAAATTCAGGGTAGCTGCTTCACCATCAGATGGTTTATTCACTTCTTCCTTCCCTTAATCCTCTTTTACCAGTGAATGAATTTTGGTAGATTTATCTTGAGAAGTTTGGATTGATAAATTTTTTAGAAAGACTCTCATTATCATGATATTCATCCACTTTTCTTATCATGTCATATATATAACCACTTATTTCTTCTTCTTATTCTTGTTCAAGTTGTTCTTCCTGAATTATTTCTTCTTCTTGTTCTATTTCCAGAATTACCATCTTCTTTCTCGGAGTCACTGGGAGTGATTCCTGCAAAAATAATTTCGGTTCCTGAAATTGTTCTGAAGATTTTTAGAAGCCTTGAGAAGAGATTGAAGAATCTCGGCTTCATAAATTTTCTCCTTTTGCTTCTTTTATTTTTCTTGTTTCTCAAGATCCTCAGTAGCCTTCAACTTTAAATATTTTTCCTCAACACGGTCCAAGACAAAACCAGGATCCCCTTCATTCTTATTCTTCTTATCTTCTATCCACTTGGAATATAATTCATTCTGATAAGTATTTTGCTTCTTTGGATAGGTGGAGATGATTGAGTTTCATTAACATAAATATATTTTTCTTTATTTTTCGGTTCCTTCACCTTTCTCTTATTTCCACCCTTCTTTGTAAGTCTCATTCACATCTAATTTTTTGGTAAGGCTTCTATTTCTAATTCAGAAAAATCATAGAACTCTCTGTATTTACTAGAAAAACCAACCTTCATTCTTCTTAGTGTATCATCACTCAACAACATGACCTTTAAATTCCATGGCTTAGAGCTATAGGGTATTTTGAATGATTCTAGACAAAGAACTAGAATCTTGGAGAGAATAACTGGACACATGATTATTTGCAATTTTAGAGTCCCATTTTTGATATTCATGATTATAAATAAGACATACTATACCAGATTAATCAATATGAGATTCACTATAAATTCCAAGGAATAAATTTCAGTATTCTTTAGAGTATCCTTATCACCTTTTCTCAGAATGAGAAATCCCTAGACCCATAACTCTAAGATCCAAAAATTTGTAGAAATATGATTAATCTTTGGAGTCTTTACCACAGATAGACCAAGGCATTATATGGCTTTATCCTCATAAAAATATGATGAAACATCTGGTATGTTGTGAGTGCTGAAATCATCTTCTCCCTCGTAAGGAATTCCAACTATGTTAGCTTCCACACTGTAGTAAAGGGAATCAATTTTCCCATAACATTTAATGGAAATATTGCCTCTCCCACCTTCATTGAAAATACATATAGACACATAAAACTATACCAACAATTCCGATTAAACTAGATCATGCTCCTTCAGTTTGGATATACACAAACTCTCTCAGCAATTTAGATTGATGATCTTTGAAATAAGAGAATCATATTTGGAAAAAAAAATTGGATCTACTAACCTTTTCCGGTAGATCTTCTATTTTGATATTTCCTTGATTGAAGACATTTTTTTCTAGGAAGAATCTTCCAAAGACATTCAGAATTGAGAAAACCTGGGAAATCAGAATGGGCCTTAAGTAGAGTAGTAGGGATTTAACATGAAAATTATTTGAAAAAAATGTGGTACAACCATTGGGGGCCTTTATATAGCCATTTGAGGAAATAGTTTATCTTCCCAACAAGATCCAATGGTGGAAATAATCTTGATCAGATCTGATGGTTGAGACTATAGCAGAAGAAGGAATTTATTTGGTTCTGATCTTTTGTTGTTTTTAAGAAAAAAATTTGGATTTAAGGAAAAGTGAATCTGAAAATTTTTCTTGAAGAAGATGAAAATATAAACATGAAAAAATTGATTATGAAAATTTATAAAAGGAAACATACTTTCTAGAATGATAGGAAAATTATTAGTAATAAGGAAAATTATTCTTGGAGAACATTAGATTTAGAAAAACTCCTTAAGGAAGTTTTTTGAAATTCATATTTTTGTAACTACAAAAATTTTGATTAAGAAAATTTTGACTACAAAAATTTTGATTAAGAAAATTTTGACTACTCAAGGAAATGTACACCCCCTATGGAAAAGAGTTTCTTAATATAAATATATAGGTTTCACAAAGAAGTTATTATTGAAAATTACCTTATGATTATCATCCCTAACTTTTGTTTAATGTATAAAAATATATCGGATGATAATGATTTTGTGAAAATATGAGAAAGTTAATATTTCATTGCAATAAATTGAAGAATGATATCTCTTTTCTATGTGTGATACCTAATAATGTGATTCCTAATATCTATGTGATTTGCACAAGAATGATGTAAAGGGTTTTTACTTAGGAAAATGACACTAGCGTTATCGCACAATATCTGTGTTTTGGTAAAACTCATCCCATATTCTACATGTGTGTGTTGCATCCAAAACACTTGAGCATATCAAGTTCCATGTGCTACATATCTTGCTTAATCATGGGAAAGTGCTACTAAGTGTTTATTTTTTTCATGACCAAGACACTAATGAATCTCCTACGAAATGACAAGTTCCGAATGTAATTTTCCTATCCATTCTACATCCACAAAAATAATTATCCAAAAAACATTCTAAGACAAAATCATTTCTAGAAATATAAAATAGTGCTAAATCCATGGTTCCCTTCAAATATAGAAAAATTATTTTCACTTATTTTAAATTAGATTCCTTAGGATTGGATTGATATCTTCCACATAAGAATACTAAAAGAATTATGTCTGGAAGACTAGATTTCATGTATAGTAAACTTTTTATCATACCTCTAAATTATGTTTGATCTAATGATTTCCCAGATTCATCAAGATCAAGAGAATTTGAGGTACCAAAGGGAGTACTTATACTCTTAGTGTTGTCAAATCCATAATTTGAAGAAGATATTTAATATAATTATGTTGGGATATGTAAGTTGCTTCTAGTTTTTGAAAGATTTTAAAACCTAGGAAAAATGTTAACTCACCCTTCATAATCATTTCAAACTCATATTTAATTATATTTTCTAACTAATATTTTAAATATTATTGAGTTGAACCATATATTATGTTATCAATATAAATTTAAACGATCAAAACATTTTTACTATCACTCTTTATATAAATAATTGTATTATATTTTCCTTTAACATAATGTTTTGTACGAAAAATCTTATAAGTCTATCATACCAAGATATAGGGGATTGTTTATGTCTATATAACGCTTTGGTATGTTTGAAAACATGTTCAGGATGTTTTGTGTGTTAAAAACCAAGAGGTTGTTCAACAAATACTTCTTCTTAAACTTATCCATTAAGGAAAAAACATTTAATATCAATTTGAAAAAGATCGAAATTGATGAATGCTACAAAGGTAAGTAAAATATGAATAGATTCATGTATAACTATTGAAGAATGAGTTTCTTTATAGTCTATTACTTCTTATTGATTATATCCATTAAAAACTAATCAAGACTTATTTCTTACAATGATTCCATTTTCATCAAAATTATTTTTGAATACCCATTTTCCCTAAAAATATAACTTTCATTATGTCTCTCAAAAAAAGCTCCAAAAATTATTCCATTCTATTTTTTTAGATCATCTTCTATGGATTTAATCCAATCATTATCACCTAAAGATTCATCAGTGATTTCTGGTTTCAAATGGGAAAGGAATGCTAGATGTTCTACTTCATTTCATAAGGAACTTCAAGTCATTATAGGTTGATTTACATCACAAATGATACTATCACTAGGATGATTCCTATGATACAACTAATTTGGTTTTTGTAAAACCAATTCATCAACATATTGGAGAAAATCTTTTGAGGGAAAATGCTTCAGAAACATTTTCTTGAATATTTTCCTTATCAGAAGGATCTTCTATCGAGGGTTGCTAATCAGTTTTTGAAAACACATCCGATGATGTAGACTGATGTTGTTTAAAAACAAAAGGATTGATTTCATCAAATTTAACATTTACTGTTTCTTCAACAGTACAAGTGTTTTTATTGAAAACTCTATAAGGATTAGAAGTTGTGGAGTATCCTAGGAAAACTCCTTCAACATAATTGGGTGAAAATTTATATACATTATCTTTAGTATTCTGAATTAATACTTTTCAACCAAATACCATGATGTAATAAATTCTTGGTTTTCTACCATTCCACAATTCGTAGGGGGTTTTATGAAGAAAAGGTCTTATTAAGACTTGATTTATAGTATAACATGCAGTAGTAAAAGCTTCAACCCAAGAAATTTTAGCTATAGAATATTCACTTTACATGGTTCTAGTTATATATTGAAGAATAGGATTTCTTCTTTAACAACACTATTCAGTTGAGAAGTTCTTGGAGAAGAGAAGTTATCAGTTATTCCTTTTCTACTACAAAAAGTTTAAAAATATGAATTTTGAAATTGTCCTCTATGATCATTATGAATAGTTACAATGGATGGTTTTTATCATTTTTAACTTGGTCTCTAAAAATTTTGAAATAAGAAAAACCTTCAGATTTCTTTTCTAGAAAAAAGACCCATGTCAATCTAGTGTAATCATCAACTAAGACAAATACATAATATTTTCCTCTAATGCTTCTTGTTTTTGTTTGTCCAAAAAGGAAAATATTCACTAATTGTAATGCATTAGTATTTGATACTTCACCGATTAATTTAAAATTGGATTTATGTTTCTTTATATATTTACAGGGATTAAAAACTTTTGAATAATAAAATATATGCTCTGGTAGATCCTTAACTAGTCTTTTCTTTGAGTGTTTACATAGGTTCTTAAGGTTACAGTGTCCTAAAATTATATTCCATAACCACTATTGATCATCCATTACACTATGGAAAGGTTGATCTTCGCTTCTATGGTCTTCTATGTTTAGTGTGTATACATTCTCTTACCTATGGGAAGAATGAATAAACTCATCGTTGGAATTGCCTAATATTCAATTATCATTCCTAATGTTCACAAGGTAACCTTAATCACATAGTTTTCATATGCTAATGAGGTTGTGATTAATACCCTTAACAAATAAAACATTTTAAATCAAATTTTTTTTCCAATAAGAACGATGTTACATATACCAACAATTTCTCCCTGAGCATTATCTCCAAAAGTTACTTTTCCTCCTTTTGTCTTGATAATATTTTCAAAGAAGTTTTTTGTCACCAGTCTTATTACAGGAACATACACTATCCATGTACTATGTATTACTATTGGTACTATATTTATTTTCCTGATAATAAGAGTGTTAGAATTTCGGAATCCAAAATACTGGGTTCCAAAAATTATAGAAAGAAATTTTTTTTGTATCCACGTTTTCTTTAAAAAAAATAAGCTTTATGAAAACCTAAAGACTGTGTTTTATTTAAAGAATTTTTTTTCCCAATGTCCAACACACTGACATTTAATGAAAAATGGAGAAATTTGAGGAACAAAATAGTTATTACTAAATATTGGTTTAGAATGAGTATAACAAAATCCAGAATAATTTATTAAAGGTCAAATTTGGTAATAGATCTTGACAAAATTTTCCTTACCAAAGGTAAAGTTTGACAAAAACTTCCTCAACGAAAATATTTCCGACTTTACTTTTATAACCATGTTTTTTTCCTCAAGAAACATTATTTTTAGAACTAGAGTTAGTCAGTAAAATTGTGTTCATAGAAATTACATTTTTAAGATCCTTAGAATGTATATCCTTATCAAAATTAACTTAGGTTTTTTTATATAATCATAAAATAATAAATTTTTTATCAAGATATTTAGAAAGATATGATACTACTTTATTCAAAATAGAAATTCTAGAAATTTTATTATCAAGATTTTACTTGAGATTATAATTTTCATTATCAAGAAGCTTAGAAAAACTAGACTCTTCTTCATAAGAAGGTTATGTATTATCTTCCCTAGAAGAAGGTTCTTCATCTAATGATTCATAATTTTTATCATCATTATATTTTTTGTTTATAGATACATTAGTGATAGATTCAGCATTGTGTACCATGGACATTAAAAATGATTTTCAATGGGTAGCATGTCTAGTAGACCAAGATTCTTCTGACCAGAAGATTCATACGTCGAGGAATCATAAGAGGAGTCTCCACCATTAGCACTCCTGGTGTCATTGTCTTTCAAAACTTTTCTCATATTTATCCTTGTAGTACTTATTTCTATTCCAATTAGAATGATTTTCCTTTCTATGCTTTTTCTTAATCATAGTACAATCTAACCTGATATTCCCTTCTATTTTGCATTCATAGCATGTAACTTCTAAATCATTCTTTTATTTTCATTATTTATTCTTATATATATACTGAAAGTCTTTCTTTGCAACTATCATATTCATTCTTTGAGTAAGATTAGCTAGTTCATTCTCATTATTTTCACTTTCAATAGATTCATAGAAAACAATATCTTTCTTTGAATTTGATTTTGTAACCCTTTCAGGAGTCTTGGATTTAGTAGTACTAAAGGATACACTTCCATTTCCATTTTACTTATTATTCATATCATAATCTCTTTTCAGTCTTGTCTAATGTTGAGGAAGAGTTCCAAAAATCTTATCAAGATTAATTTGAGATACTTTCCTATTCTAATAAATATATGTTCTCTTAGATTCCCACTCATTAGGCATCATATCTATAATATTGTCCATAATAGCTTCATCATCTAGAGCTTTCTCACCCATATATTGTAGGCTATTAACAATAGTCATAAAAATTTGTTTCACCTTGCATACTGGCTCTCCATATGTAAATATAAATCCATGATATTCTGTTCTAATCATAGCACTTCTAGTTTCTATAACATTGGATGTACCAAAATGAAGAACCTCTAACTTCTTCCAGATATAGTTAGCAAATTCACAAGAAGAAATCTGACTATATATATTTCAGGTCATGGAACACAACAAAGTATTAAGGGCCTTGTAGTTTAGCTAATATTATGACTTTTCTTGGTTGGTAATGTTTCTGAATTCTTTATATGAAATATTGTAATATCTAGTAAGCATATTTTTTTTCCAATCCAGTATTAATAAAAAAATTCTTCATATAATCACTGCAATACTCATAATCATTCCCATCAAATATATGTATCTTTGTTGGATTTATATTTTCAATGGAACCAACATTCATTCCTTCCATTCTAGAAGAAAATATCTTTCCACAAAAACTTATTAATAGTAAAAGTTTGTAAACAAAAAAATCACAAAAAAGGAAAATATTTATAATAATTAAGACAGGAGAAAAACACTTATATGTGAATATAATTTTATTAGATACCTCCTTTTATACCAATTGTATCATCAAAATAAGGATGTAGATGCTCAATTTACAAGTGGGGGTGAATTGTATGTTTCAAAACGTTCATTTTTATCCATAATGAAAAACTATGTCTGATAAAGTTAAACAAGGTAAATTCACAAGACCACTTTATGTTCTACAACTTGCTAGGTTTGGGAAATATGGTTCCAGAGATGAAACTTGAAAAAAGTTTATAAGGAAAAGATTGTACCTTAAAGCAAGAAGAATATTACTTATTAGAGTATACAAAAGTACAAGAAATTACAATAAGATTATACGTTTTACCTTTATTTAAAAGATAACAGAAATAAACTCGAAACAAAACAAGTAACAATTATGAAATCTTTTAACCCATAGAGAAGGGTAACCAACAACCTTGGAAAAAGGTACCTTTATTTATACTTTCAAAAAAGTCTGTCTTACCCAAAATAGAGTAAGACCTCAATAAAAATATCGGAATATTTTTTTCTATCATAGAAGGCCCTCGATATTTAAGGTAGTTGGAACCTATGTCTTCCTATCCTTGAAATCCCTTGATCTTTAAGGTAGTCGACAACACTTTCTTTCCATCCCTGGATGTCCTCAATTTATCACAGCAACAATCCGAGTTGCATGAAGCAATCTAATTTTTTTTTCAGTACGCACAGGGAATAAGAGTCTCATTCAAGAAATTATTTCAGAAACCTGCAATATCTAGAGTGAGAAACATATTTTTCTCTATTCTAAGCTCATCTAAATGAGCTCCTATTTATAGGAATATCTCTAATGGGCGGCTCCCTCCTCCAACAGTCATATTATTCCTTGAATCATGGAATGACTTATACATATGTCACTAAAACAATGATTAGTTAAAAATAGACTGTACGACATCGTTTCTTAATACATGTAAGGAAAATGAATTTTTTTTAACCAAATTCATTTCTCAAAGTCTAGGAAAAATAAGTTTCTAAGTCTAAAAAAGTAAATATTCTCCATCTATAAGACATAGATATTTAGATTCTTATTTCCAAGGAATTCAAGACCTTAATTCTATAGATTTCAGTGTTTTAATTCTGAGGAATTTCTAGTGTGAATTATATGTAATTCGGAGTCTGAATTCTAATGAATTTGGTGTCTTAATTCGAAGGAATTCAGAGTCTAAATTCTATGAAATTCAGAGTCTAAATTCTATGGAATTCAGAGTCTTAATTCTAAGGAATTCAGAGTCTGAATACTATGAAAATTTGAGTATGAATTTTATGGAATTTGGAGTATGAATTTTAAGGAATTCAGAGTCTGAATTTTATGGAATTCAGTGTCTGAATTCTATGAAATTCAGAGATTGAATTCAATAAAATTTGGAGTCTGAATTATAAAGAATTTGATGTCTGAATTCTATGAAATTCAGAGTCCGAATTCTAGGAAATTCGAACACTAAATTTCCTAGAATTCAGAATCTGAATTTCAGAGAATTCAGAATCTAAATTTCAGAGAATTCAGATCCAAAAAATAGAATACTCTATAAAAAATTATTTATAGGATTTTGAGGTTTAAGATGTGAAACTAAATTTTAGACTTATGAATAAAATGAGTTATATTTAGAGAGACTCTAAAATGAACAATGAAAACATAGGTAATTATAAAATTTCCTTAGAGAATGAAAATTTTCTTTATTAAGATAATTCTTAGGGAAAATATAATTTTCCTTAGAGTGTTTTTGACTTTCAAAACATAGAGGAATGGAAAATTCATAATGAAAACTTATTGACTCAACAATACGAACACATAATGGTATCTAAAACTATTAAATTATCCTCATATGAAAAATTTATAACCTCTAATATTATCAAAAACCTACTATGATACTAACTAAGATAGGCTGAGACATTTATATGCAGATATCATTTTAAAACATATATTTTTTAAATAATGTCCTTGATACTAACTGAAGTGACCCAATTTTAAAAAATTTCTATTAAAAAATCAATAACCAATAATTATTCACTACAATTCCAACATACATTTATGTTTAGAGTTTTAGATAATTCAGAATTACTCTTTGCATAATGAAACACATGTCTTTCTCATCAAAAATGAATTTTCTAATTGTTCTAATATTTTATTATTCAATAATTATAATTACACATATCCAAAATAATTCTCCACACATTATAACCTTATAGAAATATTGTACACAATATCCTTATTCATAAAATGGAGAAATGGAAAAATAATAAAGGGTGAGCTCAAATGTTTAGTAATGGTAAACATGGGAGATATCAATCAGTAATCATAATTGAGTGTAACATAGTTTTATGATTATTATCACATGACCATATTTTATTAAATCATACTCAACATTTCATAGATCATAAAATCACGGGAAAATAAATAAGGGTTTTTTATAAAAAAACACATGAGTTATAAGAGGGAACAATCCTCAATAATAAATCATGATCCATGATTTCATATCATAAGAATTAAATATATGTTTATATCATAAACATAAGTATTGAAAATTATTTACATTTTCAAGGATCAAATCCATAACTTTTAATGCGGATAATGTCCAATATTGTATTGGGTTTATTAAATATTTCCATTATTTTCATTCTCAAGGCTCACGTCCAAAATAAACATAGTGGAAAATGTATTATAGTGAATTGGGTTCACCCCCATTCCCATCATATACCTAGTTTATAATCACTTTCATGACTTCTATAGTGGATAGTGTCCCTTAATGAAATGGGTTAAATCTCCATTCAAGTTTATATTATCTCATGAGATAATATTCATTACCCTATGAATTAGTGGGATATATAATTTTGAGAACACCCATAACATAATGAAAACATAAAATAATTATTCCCCAAGATCATAAATAAAATTAAATTTTCATTATATCATTTCTTCTAAAAATAAAATGGTTTTTAAAAATATTTCATTATTACATAATCATAATCTATCTATAGAAAGGAAGTTTATGGTATCACAAAAACATTCATTATTTTATAAAATAGTAATATAATCATGTAAACAATCATGTTTCATTTAAACAACCATATATAATTGATATAATAAGATATATAGTCGATGAACATGGATTTAATCATTATAATTCATCACTAGTAGAACATAATAACCATCTAAGGATGTTTACATAGATGAAAATTACATTTGAAAGGGAGTTAAACATTTCTTAAAAAACAAGGGAAATTACACATTTCCTTTGACATATTAAATAAAATTCTAGAATAATTATGAAAATAATTTCTTTGAAAATAACCATTCAAACTTGTAATAGATGCTTCAAATAAAACAATAGTCATGAAAATATAAATGTCCATTTATTCAAAATAACATAATTAAAATATTTTCATTCACATATTTTGTAAACGGTCATAAATAGAATCCTATGAAAACATTTTAAAATTTACATTTAAAAAAGTTTAAATAGAAATTAAAATATGGTTTAATTTGAAATTAAAACATAATTTTATTATATAAAATAAAAATCTTTTAATTCTTAAAAAATGGAAATGATGTAAAATTCCTGCAACAAAAGAGGATAAATAATATAAACGTTTCTTAAAAAAATTATTGATTAGACTGAATTTTAAAGATGGGATAATGAAAGGAAAAAAATAAAAACCATAAATTAAATATAGGGGAATTCAATTAAGGGTTTTTAAATTATTTGGATCATATAAATTTGTCAATGAAAATTTAACATTGATAATCCAGAAAAGAAATGAGTTATTAACATTAACTATTACTAGTTTAGAATCTTTGGAAACATAAATCCAATGAAGAAAAAAATCATTAAATATATTTATTATGAATATATTAATGATATAATAAATAAAATGCATTGTTTATATATCATATAAACATGAATCAGTGAATAACGTGAATAATGTGTCAATAATACAATATTGATATGATGAACCCTTACATTTTTGGTAATCTATGAATCAAAACTCAAGAATGTTAGAAAAATATATGGATTTTTAAATTGTTATAATTTGATTAAAATATTACTAAATGATATTAATATGCATTTTCAACCCAACACAAAATAAAAAGCAGTGAATATGGAATATTTCTGATAGATATAAACGTGAGATGATAAACCCTTACCAAAATTCTAGGTTTAATCTATACACTCTATTTACCTAATTTATTAAAAAATTATATTTATTTGAAATTTATATGAGAAAAATATCCATAATTATCTTATTTGATATGGATTTATTGAAATTTCTATTTACTTTGTAATTAAAAATCCCTCCTTCAAGTCAACATTTATGGTGTTTATTATTCCATTTATTATACATGTTTCTATTTAAAAATTATGATACATGAACCCTAGTCATGGATTTAAAATCTAAATAATATTATTTATTTCATAATAATCTTTTTTATCAATTAAATAAAATATTATAACTAATCATATATGGTTGTGATGAAGATAAGTTTCCTCACTCTGTAGAGATGATAGTCCATACATAGACATGATTAATGTCAGAAATTTACTAATAATGGAAATAAAGAAAGGAAAATAAGATTTTATCATTCGATAATAATAATAATTTCACTAATAAATAACATATTAATTAATTCTATCCTTATTACTATCCATGATAAGTGGATGTTAAAATTAATAAAATAACATCGTAGATATTAAAATCTACATGTATGCATGGGCAACATTATTATCTTCCAATGGATGAGAGGGATACAATGTATATAATATTTTATCTTTAAATAATCATAATAATTTCAAAAATACCATATATAATCACTACATACACCTATATAACCTTCCATGTTAGGCCTTTATATAGAAATATGTCGAGAGTGGACATGGAAGGTTGTATGTATTCATGATAGCGTTTTCATTTTCCATAGAGATAAATAGATAATGACTATTATATTGACATTATCACATTTATTTAATATAATACTAATAATGTAACAATTTCAATATTGATAAATAATATTTGGAGGAGGTAGAAGTAGAAATAATCATTAAAGGATTTGGTGAAGATGAATAAATCTTTTTTAGAAGCCTTAATTGGATCTCTTCTTAATGAAACTTGGGTTTGCGTTTTTAGAATACCAGTACATCAATAACATATATAGTGAAGTTGATTAGTTTTTTTAGATAAGGTTTTGATTGTGATAAGTGACTCCATAATTTGTGATGTAGGAAAGAGGTTAGGTTCACTTTTATAAGTGACAATAGATACACATTTCAAATTATTTTAAACAATAAAATAATATAAGATCACATTAATGGAAACATGACTCAAAATTTGATCAGTTTGGAAGGTGAATGAGATATGGTCAAAATAAATTCAAAATGTAATATTTATAGAAGTCTCTATGTCACTTTAATCAAAATATATTTAGTTTGACACCTTATGAACCCTTTTAACACTAAATGTTGTAACAAGATACTTAATACTTAATGGTAGATAATTTAATTCCAATAGTGTAAGTGTATAATATTTGTTCAATGGACGAATGTTTTCCAAATACTATTAAATTGAAGAAAATTAAATATTTTTTTATGAACGTTAAAAAATTAATTAAATATTATTTAACATAAAATATCTTTTAATGAATTTGTAGTACTATTCACACAATTTGACTTTAACGTCATTATTATTACCATGGGGCTAAAATTTGAATACTTAAAACATTAGAGACATTTAATTTGGATGATTAAAAGTCTAGAATGATTATATCATATCCATCACCCAACACTTTTAATATTTTAAAACTATTTGATTTGATTTTCCCCTACTTTCACAACAAAATAATTATTGATGTGTAAGAATTTTAGGCATTTATACCTATAACAAAAATTAAAAATATATTAATTTTATAAAAATAATTTATAAATAAATAAAATGACTATTTATAAAAATTCAAAAAATCCTTTCATTCAAATGAAAACATATTAGAGATAAGAAAATAAAGATAGATACCCTTAATTATTATTCATTACATAAAATAATACAAAGGTCATTATTGAAGAAACAATTCACTAAATTTCCATATTTTAGAATATATTATTGTATTTTTATAAATAAATTAATATATTTAAATAATGGTATTTTGTTGAGGTTTTTGTAGAACTTCACCTATAGTTTTAACTATGATTAATCCATTTAATCCTTCATTGAGGTCATGAACTTTTACAATGGTTACTATTCATTATGACTAAAAATAAAGTATAACTCATTATGAAATTCAAAGATGTTTATCCAAAATATGGAATCCATTTCATAAGATTAAATTTCAATAAGTTTTAAAAGAAATATTTCATATAATTTTGAAAAATTTAATGAAAAACTATTTTTAGAAAATATCATGTTTTACAAATAAGAAATTATTTAATACCAAATAAATATATATCGATTATTACATTGAATTAAATAAATTATTTTATATAATACGGGGCATATTTTAAATAAAAAAAATTAAAAACTGAAAGATTTATTATGAAAACGTTATTAAAACAGTAGTGCTGAAAAGAGTTTTTATTCGAATAAAAACTTATATTAGATTTCTAAAATTTCAATCACATGTTTCAATGTTCAAAATTATAATTTTAAATTAATTATATTAGTTCTTAAATATAGATTTTTTATAAAAACTATTTCATACAATTTAAATTCATCATTATACCATGATAATGTCATAAAGGTTTCATAAATTTTAAAATAGTTATTTGTACTATTCACCCATGAGTTAAATATTTATAAAAAATACAAAAAATATATTCTAAGAAAAATTTCATATATTTAATCAAAAATAAGTTAATTTTATTATGTTAAAATTATAAATTTTACAATTGTTTATTTTAAATGAAAAATAAAAAATAGAAGGAAAATCATCTTTTAAAGAAACTAACCATTTAAAACATTAATTATTTTTAAGACATTGTGATTAAATTATTATAATTCAAAAAATGAGGACTTATATCTTAAGAAATAGTCCATAAATTTAAATAATGAAAAAAAATTATCATGTATTACATAATCTAGTGGCTTATTTTCATACCCATTAGACCAATGATAAGGATATAACATTCAAATTTAAATAAAAATTCTTATATAGTATTTCATGGTATGTTTATAAATAGTGTTGTTTTTTATACACTATTCAATAAATTACTTATTTTAAATAAAAATAAATTTTAAAATATTGACTTGTTACACTTCATGATTAGATTCTTTCCAATCTATATATCATAATGCATGTTTAATGAATCTAGATCGCATAAACCATGATTGAGAATATATGAAAATGATATTATGTCTTACATCCAAATGTAAATTGATGTGCCATACTTCAATAGAATGGTTTTACCCATGTACACCAAAATAAATTTCATTCACTTGACTATTCTATTTTTTAGGGAGTGTATGGAGCACAAAATTAATTCCTTATTCAATGTTCCCTAATAAATTTTTCAAAGTCCAGATACATATATTCAAAGAAATATTTGATTGATTTTTACTAAATAGACTCATTCAGTTTTTAGGAAACATTTAAAAAATGTTATTAATTTGAAGAGTTTTCAATTTAAATGATTTTAAATCTATATCTATTATAAAATTTATTTTATAAAAAATGGGGATCAAATAAATATATTTGTTGGTCGTCTCTAAGATAATTAGACACTTGACATTTGTGTGTATCAAACATAAAAGTTTCTTTGCTTTCATATCTATTTCTTTTTCAGTTTCTTAAACTTTTACATCATATAATGGATCAAAAATATAAAATATTTCAATATTATAATTTAATAGGCTCCTTGAAACAACACATTCTTCAAAAACTATGTTCTTTTAAAAGGAATTACTATGTATCATATCTGAAATATGATTCTCTACTTCCCGCCCATATGAACAAGAATTTGATCATTGTAATATTTGAATAGATTACATATTGGTTTTATTCCATGCATTATTTTAGATTCTTCTATAAATCACATAATGTTGTAACCATTAATGTGAAAGATAATAATAGTTCTATTTATATAGTGTTTACAAACACTCAAGTGGTAACTCCAAAACCCATCAATAAAGGGAATGTCACAATATTAATGTTTCTTCCCCCATATTTTGGATCTTTCATGTCCAATTAAATAAAATAATTTATTATATTTTATTTTTATATCTCCATCATAATACATTTGGATATTCTTCAACGGATTCATTCTTCTAGTCATATATAATGAGAAACCATAATCATGTATGTTGATCAAAAATACCTCAAAGTAAAAATGAAGATTTTCTTATGATATTGTTTGTTAACAAATAGGGGTTCAACTGTATGTTTTGGAGTTCCAGAGGTATTTTTGATAGACTATGTTGAAAAAGAAAAATGACAATGGAATTAATGATCTGGATGTGGTATAAAAAAAATAGATACATGTTGGTGATGTTTTCAGTGTTTGGAAAATTTTTGGGCATCAAAATAAGAAAATAGAGAATTTTTTTGGAAAGAGAAGGTGCATGCAAGATTGAAAGAGATTAAGAAACATTAACACAAGGAATTTGTTAGGATTATAATGTCAAAATATGGAAAAGTCCTGAGTTCATGAAACATTGGAAATGTGAACAAAAGATGGGGTTGTTAGAAAGAGGCTTGCCCACCTAGTGCGACGTCAAATTGGGTTTTGTGCACTTGGAGGGGATCTTTCACAACGTGTAAGGATCTTTCATGTAGGATTCAATGATGCCAATAAATAATGGGTAACCCCCATAATTTGATAATCTCAATACTTAGAGGAAATGAGAGCTCTGAATCATGTAAGAATTTGGTACAAAGGAAGTTGCATGAAAGAATTGGAGTTACATGCAAGATGAGGATGTTCTGTGCAATATCCAAGTTGAAAGTAAGAAGGGGGTTGTATATAAGAAGATTTTTTTCATGAAAATCTTAAAACTTCTTAACACGATAAAGTGAGGGTTGCACAAATGATTTATGTTTCTGAGTATGACTGCTGCAAAGAGTTATTCATCTATAGATAGAAGTGGAACTTCAACAGAGCATCTATCTACAGTTGAGGATGTGACAATCATTATAGATAATAAAGGGAACTACAAGTCCATAAACTATGAGTGGATATCTTTAAAGAGTAGTGATAAATGGAAAAGGTAGACGATGATCCTTCCCACTAGCACTGATCTAGAGGAAGAGACATAGGGAGTGACCATTATGAATGTAGTGAGAAGACCCTAAACCTTGTAACATAAGTTATATAGGGAATAAATTATCTATACCACACCATCATTATTATAAATTATCCTTAGTGAATTTGGTATTATCGAACTTTTGCTCTTGTGTGCTCCTTAGATGTCACCGAGTGAGGGTAAACCATGTAAAAATATATGTATCCTTGTGTTTTCAGTATTACTTCACTTTAGGTAAATTATCATCAGTTAAAATTGGAAGGTATGCGATCAAAATTTACATTAAAGAGCATAATAAGTGACCCTTTCAATAAATAGGTCATGATCTAGTGGGGTGGGAAGAAGTTTAAAAATAATATCCATACCCTACCACCAATATCAGGGTATCTAGGACCCTTTTGGACCTAACAATGTATCTAATAAATTATACCTTTCATTGAATTTTAATCTACGTAAACCACTGTTTTTAATGAATAATAGTATTATGATTAGATTTGGAGTTCTCCTTGCTTTTAATTACTATGTATATATATTGAGACACTTGATTATGGGACTACATGGTTGATCACACGTCTATGGAGATTCCTCATGACAAATAATGTAACTATGAAATTTCCCTTTAAAGTTCATAAGTTTTATAAATTAAAATCTATGAACATGAGGATGAATCTACCATGCTTTAGGGACTCTACTAGATATAAGGAGTGATATATTAGTTTAACACACACTGTGTCTTTTCCACTAACACCACTTCATAAACATCTTTCATAAATTAATAATTCACACGATTGGAAACAAAATTCATCATAATATACTCCTTTATATTCAATCATATTTTAAATAAAATACATCCTGTCAAATTCAGTTTAAATAAATATTCCATTCTTTTCTTCGTATTTTCGCTAAGGATTATTAAAAAAACTATTCTTTGTCTAAAAATAATTATTACTTAATTTTTTAGCCCCACTACTTGTTACAATAAATGATTTTTTATCATTATAAGGGGGAGTAATTACCTTGTCCACTTTCTTTTCACGACCATAATCATATTGATTTCATTATTTAGTGGTAATAATAATTGTTCATGGTATCATCATATAATAATGAAGTTACATAGGTTAATAAATACCATTTTTGCTAATTTTTATTTTCTCCATTATCATTAATAGAATTATGAAATTAAAAGTAATTTTTATTCAAGGAATTATGAAGTTAATCAAATGTAAACACAAGAGAATTCATATCATCATTCTAGGTGATTATATTTTATATGGTAATCATAGAAATCATTCTTCATGCTTCAAAAATTTCATTTAAATCAATCATATTCAATGTGAAGTCTATTTACTTTTCATTAATCTTATTAACATTAATTGTATCAATGTATTTAATCAGATATTCATTTTATGTCCCAAAAATATTTTTGTCATTTTCATATTTCATTATTTCATTCAAACATACCAGAATATCTATTTTAATTTTAAATTATTTTTTCTATCCCCAACATCTATTTTCTCATCACTAGTCACCACTTCACTGCCCCCTTATTATTCATTATAAGATTCATTGGAAAAGTTTTCCTTTAAATACACATTTTTTGATTACTTCCTCCATAGAATGTCCCTTTTTTGAAATAATTCATTATAATATATTAAATTATGTTTTGAGTGAATTTTTTTTCCTGATGTGTTGGACTTTAAATTTCCTCTAACCGAATTTCTTCCATTGAGTCCACTTTCTATCCTTATTTTATGTAATGATCTTTGGGAAAAATAATCACCTAATTCTACATTATTCCTCATAGGAAAACTTGTAAAAAAATTTACATTTACTACACAATTGGAACACCAATATGGAAATGTACACATATATTTACTTTTTACTCATTATTTTCACTTTTAATGTAATGATATAAATTTACTAAAATACCTTACATAATCATCAACATTGGTTCCCCCCTCCTGAGGCATAATAGGCTAATGGAATTCAAAACATTTAGTTCATTTCATAGTCACAACATTTTTGATTTTCCTTTTCTCCTAATGTTTACCCTTTCATAATCTCAGAGGCTATCAAAGCATTGTGAAATATATCAATGGTTGAATAACCCATGTCTTTATCCTCTGGGGTAATAATATCAACATCAAATCTATCTATGTGAATCTTTATCAATTTATTCTCCCCCATGTATTTTTCTAAGAATTTATATTTATTTTCGAGTCAGGATTTTAATTTTGTTCACTAGGATAAATTATTAATATACCAACTCAAATTTTCCAATGAAAAATATTAAATTTGAGCCGAAAAATATTTTTACCATGAAAAATCACTATCATTACTCTGTAATGTTTATAATTTAATTTATTTAAATTTTCATTCACTCCTTTTATATGAATAACTCATATAAATTTCTTCTCCGAGTTGTATGGAATGGGCAATTTATGCACTCATAAATAAACATAAATATTATTGTTATCTTTCATAGTGTATATTTTAAATTTCTAAAATATTTACAATGTTTTCAATGATATCTAAAATGTACCAGATATGTGAAATATGATATTTAAATTTCTCCCCTACCCATACATGGAATCCATTCTCAGTGAACATGAGAACAAATATGTTGTTAATGATGTTCAATATTTATGAAGATGTATTTGACTAAAAAATGAAATAACTAAATATAGAACTGAGATCCATGGGAGAATATTTTTTATGAATATGATATGGATATATAAGAATAATTTTTTTTATAAGTATATAATGAATATCATCCAACTATGATACAATGTGTTTGACCTAGGTGAGAGTAGAGAACCACTAGGAATGGAGGGTGAATGTGTGGTTACCAATCCTCAACTACAATAATCATTCTCACATCATCAGTTATAATATAGAATTATTAATGAAACACTATGAGGAAAAATAGAGGGAGTGATAAATAATACACACATCGTAATGGGTTTTAAATGGTAAACTAACACTTTTTATCAAGTGGAAAATCCTTAGTGAATAAAAATTACATCCAACTATTCACATTATTATCTTGTTTTCAACAAGAATAAGGAATAGATTGTGTTAAAATATATATAAAGGAAATAAATAATATAATTAAAGTATGTCAGTCTCTACTTCCTAACCTTATGTGAATAAAATAATTTGTTAATTTTTGAATAGTTGTTATTCTCTAAAATTATTAATACTATATCCTTGGATTTATCCTAGAAGTAAGAAACTAATTATCTAAATATTTAACTAAACCTTTCAATATCATATACTATTGATATTTATAGATGATTTATTTATCACAACATGAAAAATTTTGTCATTTCATGTCTATGAAAGTTGAATGATATTCAATATATACCATGTAAAATAACTCCTTATTTGTGATGTTGAAAGATTCATTATATCTTATACATTTTACTGACTCATGTTCAAAGAATAAAAATTTTGGAGTAACCTTAAGTATTGATATTTTAGAGTTTTTTATTTAAGGAAAACAATTCACACAAATTTCATGACCAGATATATCATGACATGAACATTTCAATTATGAAATGGTTCATATACTTTTGGTGTGACTAACCTAATCCCAATATTAAATGAAATATAAAAATTTCATTGGTCCTCACCACATTATAGTTTGAATTCAATGAATCCCTGAGAAAATTAATCATAGTGAAATACCAACATCAATGGAATGAGTTCACTTATAAGAGTACATATATTATAATATTTTACTTCATTATGGCGTGATGGATAACCCCTCATTCAATAATTTTATTCCTCATAATAATTAAATATTTATTTTCACCAAAAATGGAACCAATTAACCAGCAAATCATCCATGACCATTTATTAATAAATACAATTTGAAAAAAAAAACATTATGACCCGGGAATGGATTGTATCATGAAATATAATTAATATGTACCAATAAAATATTTTTTCTAAACACAAAACGATAGGATGGAATGATAAATATTTAAATATACAAAAAAATTTATGTAAATATAAATTCTATGTTAACTATATATAAAATGATATTAACACTCGTTTCTCTATTTTTTAATTCACTTCATGGGGGATCTTCAACTATATGACTAATAAATATCTTCCAATCATTTGTGGGACTAAAATATTAAAAATAGGGTAGTCAAATAAAATAAAATAAATAAAAGTTTATAATGGAATTAATTATAGATATAATTCACCGATTCACCCCCTCTCCATGGATCTTTGTGAAATCCTTTTTAAATGTGACCTCTTCATGACTAAACCAAACATCAATATCTTTCACTAGACAGTAAAATAAATTTAATGAGTGAAAACTAGGGATTTATTTTTTTACTTATGAGGGTATAATATTAGCACACACACTATTCACAATGTTTAATTTAATTTATATAACCATCACAATAAATGTCATTATATTTCTAAAAAATTAAAAAATCTATTCTCAGAAGTTATATTTTCTTAAAATTGTTTGTTTATCTCTACACATAATTTTTTAAAATTTTATAAATTAATATAAACACAAAATACAATATAACTATCAATATTAATGAATATTGACCTAAAAATATTTTAACATCTGTAAAATATCATCATCTAGATATTTTATTTGATAATACATTAAAAAACATGAATGTAACATCCCAAGTAAATAAAGAATAATAATATTTCATATTTTTTAATATTTGTTAATTAAATATTAATTTTACATTAAAGGGGGTTCCATGTTCAATGGCTTACCTGATATGAAACATTGGGATTCATAGAAAATATCATGTTGCACACAATGCTGAGCCATACTGATAAAAATAATAATATTATATTATTTTAAATGGTAGTTAACACCTATCTGTTATGTTATTGGGAATGAAAAGAACTAACTAAAATATAATTATACATGTTTGTTAAATGTTTTTACATTCATCTAATAATAGTTAGAATCTTAAAATGTGAATGAATCCAATTTTAAGAACAAATAATCTAATATTCTTTAAAGAGATCGATTTACCACCTTTTGATAGAGAACCATTTTTAAATTTAGTTTTGTCAAATTTATATGTTCTATTTGAAAAAATAATACTCTTCTTTAGAATCGGTACTTCAAAATTAACATTGGAAAAAGAAATTGGTATTTTTTTGATAAAATTCAATTTTTAATGAATACTGAAAAATATTGTATTTTAATTCAAATATGTCTTTTAATCAAATTTACATGTATGGATAAATTATCTTTTTAATTTATTTTTAAGTGTAATTCAATTATATTTTTATCATGTAATCCAATGTTGGTCATTTTTTGTAATGTCTCTTTGAAATTGGACATTAAAAAGTGTCAATCTTTTGATAGTTATTATTTTTTTAAAACAAGATTTTTTGTTTTGAAAATGAGAATTAAATTTAAATTAATTAAGGCAATATCTATGTTTTTAATTTGGTAAAATAGAAATATTTTTTGAATTAGGAATATAAAATATATCTTAGGCTGATTTTTTGGCATTTTTCTGAAAAAACATCAATTTTTGATGAATATTGAAAACACTGTGTCGTAGTTAAAAAACCAACTTTTTGATATAAATGAAATTTTACCACTTCTGTGATTTGAATTTCAAAACTACGACATATATGGTTGTTATAAGTAAATACATGTGGTTCAATAAAATGAATTTTTTTTCTGAATAGTATCATTTGACTTTTATTTACCGTGGTTAAAGGTAAATATGGTAATTCAAGGTTAAAATAATATTTTAATAATATAAAATTACCTTAACAAGTGGTCAAACCTTATTGGACGAGTCATGTCCAACCACAGGCATAATTGGGTAATTTTTGAGACCCCACGGAGCCACTTAAGATTAATAATGACACTTTAAATTAATTAATTTAAAGTAAAGATAAAAATGACTTCAGCATATATCTTTTAGTAAATCAATTTTTACATGAATTTATGTAAGATATCTCTTAGACTATAAATATTATTTGGAAATATAAAAATATTTCCTACATCATGGTATTTTTTTAAAAATTTTAGACTTCATATAAAGGAAATTATTTATGACACAATAATGATGAGTGTATACCTCACTAATGAATGATTTAAATAAATAAGATTATAAAAATTAAAATAATATCTAAAATCTATCCAGTTATTATTGGATTGTTTTCTTTCAAATATAAGTCATATTATCTTCTACTTTAATTAGTTTTTGACCTTTTGAAACCTAAGATAAGTTTATAATAAAATAATATTTTCAAACTTTTCTAAAGAGCCCCTCCCCATTATAAAAGGACACCACTTTTAACTAATTACTCACACCTCTAAAGCCCCTTGGATCATCCAACCTCTAACTTAATTATCTCCCTAAATCCTTGTATTCCACCTAGAAGTCTTATATTAGGAATAATTCACTTCAAGTAAACCTTTTGGTTCAAGCCAAAGGGAGTTACCCGATTTAAAGGTAACATCTTCTCTTTTGTTATGTTCATTTATTTTCCTTCTCCAACCCCACAAACTCTTTTTATTTCTTTCTTTAATAACAAATACAGTATATTAAGTATACTAGGATGTTTTTATGAGATTTATTCGAACTAAAAATCTACAAACCTCTATCTAATGGGTAAAGAACATATTGTTTCTGTGGACATCGAACTAGAGCCGCACGAAACGATGATTGTTCAAATATCTTCAACTGCCTATCATGGTGTCCATTATGATGGAACTATATTTATATATGATATTTTTTATGTTTTCTTTATTCTTATTTATTTTTCATTTATATCATACCCTTATGGTTTCCATAAGGGGTAAACACGATTATTTCATTTGAGGAAGTGAGGACTGCCGCCCCTGTAAGTGATAGGACTCGATCATGCCTTATGTGGGACATATAAAGGATGGAGTTAATGAAATTATATATGATATTATAATAGAATTATAATATACTTATGTATCATTACATTTTCATTCCATTAATATATGAAATAGAAATGAAAGTAGCTCTCATGCGTACGTACGACTTACCGTCTACATGAATGGTGCATTTCATTTCGTTCCTCCAAATGTTATGTACTATTATAAAAAAATATATATATACAGGATATATATGATATATATGATATCTAAATCATGAATATAATTATGGAGACAATGAACTTTGGGCCACATGGACAACTTGTAAATTGTAAGAAGTTCATTTTTTACTTAAGTACCAAATATCGAAAAAAATGACTATTATTATCTCAAATGATTGAATAATGTGTCGAACATGGTAATAAGTAATATAAAATGAATAATAGACTTGAAAAAGGTTCTTAATAAATTATAAATTAACTTTATTTTATTATCCAGGAGATTAAAGAATGAATTAATCAAGTTGAACATAAGGTATAGGACTTCATCTCAATCTCCTTTCATTGAGGCATATTTTGATTTAAAAATGACATTCTTTTATACGGTGTATAAACCCATTGAAATTAAGTTTTATTAAAATGAAATTTTTTCTACATAGTGTTTTACTAAAAGAAAACTGGAATGTTTTAAACGTTTGCGGCGACCATGACCTCTCCGCCGACGTAATCGTTAGTTGGCTTCCTCTATAGGCTATACTTTTTTAAAAGGAAAAGAAATGCCTTATTCTATTTTTGGGTGTTTTGGTATTGAAAATGGTTTTTGAAAATTGATTGATTATTTCAATATCATGAAACTATTTCTTCTGATTCCAAATGAAATGTTATTAGTGAAATGTTTATTTTTCCAATATTTTATGTGTTATGGTTTTATAATGTTACATGGACATTTGACGGGTGGTTACATGATAAATAAAATGACGGGTGCTCCCGTGATAAACCAAGATGGGTGGTTACATTATAACCTCCAATTCATTGGGTATGGAAGTTGACTGTATGGGTATTCCATTTAGTGATATGTGTTGAAGTCGAACGTATGGTTATTCCATTTATGTATGTTTATGTCCCAAGTTACCCTTATACGTTATGTGTTTTTTCTATGGGTATTATAGTAATATTCTAGGTACAAAAAGGTAACAAATGATATTTTATTCAGTGAAGAGTATTCACTACTTCATAATGGTGAAAAATATTACTTATGATAAGGTATTCATGGTTTACTTGTTGTTTTGGAAAACTAACAGTTTTTTCTTTGTGTTTCCCTTACTGAGATTTTTATGCTCATTACAAGTTTTTGAATTTTTTTTACAGGACATAAAGTGAAATAGGGTCAAGGATGGGATCAAAGAATAGTTATGTTGTCTAAAACATGGAACTAGACATGATTTTTTTCAACAGTTTTTATTTTGTAAAAAAATGGAAACTACGTTGAAGTTCCTACATTGAAATTTTATAGATGTAATGTATTAGTTATGGCCTAATTATCTAAAACTCTAAACCTATAAAGACCCTAAATGTGAATAATTAACTTAATTTTTGGTTATGTAATGCTTAAGGCTGCAGGGCCTTATAGTTGGTATTAGAGGTCATTTTGGACAATTTATGAGTTATGATATTGTTAAATTAATGGCCATAAATTAATTTAAGGTAAGATTGAAATGATATTGAATTTACATATTACCATGTTGTTTTTCCAAAGATATTTCTATGTTTATAATGGTTTTCTATAGACAAAACAATGAAGCGATGATGGTAAGACCTCAAGAGGAAGACAACCTTTCAAATCAGCAACCTGAGATGGTCGGAGTCAGAACTAAACAGTTTGTTGCAATTATGGAACAATTGACTCAGGATATAATTGGTGGGGGTATACATGCATGAGATAAGCTAGATAAACCACATAGGAACATGTCATTAGTGGATCATTTCATGAGGCAATGTCCCCCATCATTCATACAATCTTCTGACCTTGTTCTAGCTGAAGGGTGGATTAGAGCACTAGAGATGATCTTTGATGTCATACGGTGTTTAGAAAATTAAAAGGTTAGTCTTTTTGTTTACCATTTTGAAGGTAAAGATGATCAGTGGTAGTTGATGGTGAAAAATATCATGGATAGTGAGGATATTGATGCTCTTCATTGCGATGAGTTTAAAGGTATGTTTCATGAGAAATATTTTCCTAAGGTGGTTTGTCTTAGGATTTAAATACAATTCTCAGAATTGAGGCAGTTGGATGACTCAGTGGCTGCTTATGAAGAAAAATTAACTCAACTGGCAAGGTATTCTCTAAATTTCATCTGAGATCATGATAGTATGATAAATCAATTTTACTCAAGACTAAATCCGCAATACCGAAGAGCATTAGAATCTGGTGGATTGAAAAGCTATGAAAAAATTGTTAGATCTGCAGAGAAGCTAGAAATGGAGTTTTCTGACAATCAAGTGTTCCAAGAGAGAAAACAAAATAAGAGGTCTAGTTGGATGGAAAAGGGATATAATTCATCAAAGAAGCATGGGGGTATGAAAATTAAATATCCATCTTGTGAGAAGTGTAGTAAAAATAATCCTGATTTTTTTATCAATGTCTGGAAAGTGCTTCTCGTGTGGTAAGTCTAGTCATATTTCTCATAACTATAAGGAATATGATCAATAAGGTAATGAAAAACCAACGGTAACATGTTTTAAGTGTAATTAAATGGGTCATTATTCAAATGAGTGTCCAATAAAGCACTCGACTGAGGGAAAGTAGCCGAACTATAAGCAAAATGGGGTGGTGAAATCCTTTAAAACTACTTCAGTAGATGATTGGATATCAAATGAAGTAGTATAAGGTACAATGTTTGTTTGTTCAGATTATTCCATCATGTTGTTTGATTGAGGGTCTACACATTATTTCATTTCTGAAAGTTTTCTTGTATATTAGGAATTCCATCTAAAGATATGAATCCTGAACTTTTGTTAAAAACACCTAGAAGAAATGTTTTGACAAAAAGAAAACATAAAACCTTCCTATCCTTATGAGCGGAAAGAATCTACATGAAAACCTTATAGTTTTGACTCCAGTAGATTTTGACATTATTTTGGGTATGGGTTGTCTTTATATTTATCATGTTAATATGTACTGCATAGATAAAGAGGTTTCTTTTTAGAAATATTTTCAGGTTGTGTACAAGAATGAACTAGTAATTTTTATAACATATTAGGAAGCTGGGAAAATAATAAAAGTTGTAAATGAATGTTAAATTGCACGTATTTTTGAAAAAAAGGAACTATTTAGATTAATTATGTGCTAGTGGTAAAAGAGTATATTGATGTATTTCCTAATGAGTTTCCTAGTATAATACCTGATAGGAAATTTTAATATACAGTTGACTTAGTGCCAGATGCTAATCCAATTTCAAAACCCCCTTATAGAGTGTCTCAAATTAAAATTTTAGAGTTAAAGAAGTAATTGCAGGATTTATTAGATAAACGTTTCATTCGATCTAGAACATCACCATGGGGTGCTCCTGTCTTGTTTGTTAAAAAGAAAAATGGCTCAATGAGATATTTCATTGATTATAGAGCATTGAATATCATCACAGTTAAGAGAAAGTATCCATTTCCTTATATCTATGAATTGATTGATCATCTCTAGGGAGCACAATATTTTTTGAAGACTGACTTGAGGTTAGGGTACCATCAGTTGAAAGTAAAGGATGAAAACATTCAGAAGACCGCATTTCATACTAGATATGGCCATTATGAATTTTCAGTTATGCCTTTTGAGTTAACCAATGAAACTATTGTATTCATGGATCTTATGAATAGATTTTTTTGTGAGCTCTTGGATATGTTTTTGGTTGTGTTCATTGATGATATATCGGTATATTCTAAAAGAAAATAGGTGCATGAAAGTCATTTAAGGGTTGTCTTGAAAACCATAAAAGAAAATAAACTATTTGGGAAATTTAGCAACTATGAGTTTTGGTTACAAAAATATCATTCTTTGGTCACATTATTTTAAAAAATTGAATAACTTTTGATCCTTCTAAAAAAACGTTGTTGAAGAATGACCGTGAACCACAAATATAACCTATATCTATAGATTTGTTGGTTTGGAATGATATTATAGAAGGGTTGTTGATCATTTTTCACAGTTATATTGTCGAATGACTAAGTTTGCTCGAAAAGTTGTTATGTTAATTTGGGAAATAGAATGTGATGATTGTTTTCTATAATTTAAAAAAATATTGGCGAATGCTCCTATTTTGGAATTATTTTCTAGAGATGGTGATTTTGTTATATATAGTGATACTTCGTTTAAATGACTTGGTTGTGTCCTAATGCAGAATGATTAGGTAATTGGATATACTTCATGTTAGTTGAAACCTCATGAGTTAAATTACCCTACACATGATTTGTAATTAGCTGCTATTGTTTTTGCTTAAAAATTTTAGAGGCATCATTTTTATGGAGTAGAGTGTGAAATATATACTGATCACAAAAGTTTAAAGTACATATTCACTCAAAATTAATTGAACATGAGACAAAGGAGATGGATAAAAATAATAATGAATTATCATTTCATGATCCTTTACTATATAGGAAATTCCAATAAAGTGGCTGACAATTTGAGTCAAAAAAGTAATGCTACATTTACCAAAATACATTTGGAATGAGATCTTTTGGTTTTTGATTTAATGAACTTTGGCATAGATGTTGTTAGTGCTAGAAATTCCTCTTTTCTATTTTAGGTTTCATTTAAATCATCTCTCTTAGACAGAAGTAAGCAAGCGCAGAAGGAAGAAACTGAGTTCCAGAAGAAGGCAGAGTTGGTTTAGAATGGTAAGTTTCCTGAATTTAACATTGTTAATGATTGTGTTTTTTGGTTTGGGAAGAGATTATTTGTTCCCTATGATTAAAAGTTGAAGAATGATTTGTTATGTGAAGCTCATAGTTATCCATTTTCTGTTCATCCTGGATGTACTAAGACTCACATAGATCATAAGGGGTATTACCAGTGGAATGGAATTAAAAAAGTTATTGCTGATTTTACTGTGAAGTGTTTGAAATGTCAATAGGTTAATATATAGTAGCAGTTACCAAAATGGATGCTTCAGCCTTTACTGGTTCTAGAGTGGAAATAGGAAAATATATCCATGGACTTTGTTGTTGGGATTACCAAATACATCTCGAGGTAACAAAGCAATCTGGGTTATTGTTGATCAATTGACTAAATATGCTCATTTCCATCTTTGTCAAGATACTCTTTCTCTAGATAGAATTTCTATATTTTATGTTTAGGATATAGTTAGGTTGAATTAAGTTACCCTCTCCATTGTATCTGATCATGATCCCAGGTTTACTTCTATCTTTTTGAAATGCATCTATAAGTCGTTGGGTACTGAAATAAAATTTAGTACAACTTTTCATCCGCAATCAAATGGGCAGTCAGAACGAAAAATTCAGACCTTGGAGGATATGCTCTTTTCTTGTTCAATGGATTACCAGGGAAGTTGGGACCAACATATTTCTTTGGTTGAATTTTCTTATAATAACAATTTTCTATTCTAGTATACATATGACTCCATTTGAGGCATTATACGGGAAGTAGTGTCGAACTCCAGTATTTTGGGATGAAGTAGGTGAAAGGAAGTTGATGGGATCATAATTGGCAGAATAAATGTTACAAAAGGTTATGTTTATTTAGAAGAACATGAGAACAGCTCAGAGTAGGAAGAAAAGTTATGCAGATAACCAGAGGAAGGATCTCCATTTTGAGGTAGGTGATCATGTCTTTCTCAAAGTTTCTCCATGGAAAAGTGTGATGTGTTTTGGAATGAATGGAATGTTGAGTACGAGGTTGATTGGACCTTAGAAATCATAGAGAATGTTGGATCAGTTGCATACATTATGGCTTTACCACCTAGTTTATCCCCGGTACAAAATTGTTTTGATGTTTCAATGTTGAGAATGTATATCCCAGATCCATCTCATGTTTTGAGTCCAGAGGCAGTTCAGTTGGAAGGGAATCTCTCATATGAGGAATAACCCATCCAGATTCTTGACCGAAGAGAGAAAGTGTTGCAGAATAAGTTAATCCATCAGGTAATGGTTTTGTGGAAAACATATATGGTTGAAGAGGCAACGTGGGAATCTGAAAATTCTTTGAGGAATAAATACCCCCACTTATTTGATAAGTTAATAATAATTGTGAGGACACAATTTCAAAAAGGGGGGAAGGATGTAACATCCCAAGTAAATAAAGAGTAAGACATTTTCATGCTTATTAATATTACTTTAAATGGGGTTCCATGTTCGATGGCTTACCCGATACGCAACATTGTGTTTCTTTGAAAATCTCACGTTGCACACAATGCTGAGCCATACTGATAAAAATAATAATATAATATTATTTTAAATAGAAGTTAATGCCTAGATGTTGTATTAGTGGGAATGAACAGAACTAATTATAATATAATTAAACATGTTTGTTAAATGTTTTTAAATTCATCCAATAAAATTTATAGGATTAAAATGTGAATGAATCCATGTTTAAGAACAAATAATCGTATATTCTTTAAAAGGTCGATTTATCGCTATTTTGATAACAAATCCTTTTTAAATATAGGTTTCATCAATTTTATATGTTCTATTTGACCAAATAATACTCTAATTTAGAATTTATAAATCAAAATTTACATTGGGTAATTTTTTCGTATTTTTCTGATAAAAATTACTTTTAATGAATACTGAAAAATATCGTATTTTAATTCAAAACCGCCTTTTAATATAATTTATTTATCTGATTAGATTATCTTTGTAATTTGTTTTAAAGTGTAATTAGATTATATTTTTACCATTTAATCCAATTTTTGTTATTGTAAGTAATTTCATTTTGAAATTGGTCATAAACAAGTGTCAATCTTTTGATAGTTATTATTTCTTTAAAACACACTTTTTGTTTTGACAACATGAAAAAAATTTAAATTAATTAATGCAACATCAATGTTTTGAATTTGGTAAAATAGACATGATTTTTAAATTAGGTATATAAAATATATCGAAGGATTATTTTTTGGTATTTTTCTAAAAAACATTAATTTTTTATGAATAGTGAAAACATTGAGTAGTAGTTAAAAAAATGACTTTTTGATTTAAATGAAATTTTATCGCTTTTGTGATTTGAATTTTGAAAATCTCACATGAATGGTAGTTATTATTAAGTAAAATTTTGTTCAATAAGATGAAAATAATCACTGGTGAATAGTAACATTTGACTTTTATTTACAGTAGTTAAAGATAAATAGGGTAATTCATGGTAAAAATTATATGTTAATAATATAAAATTAACTTACCACATTTCCAAACCTTATTGATTGAGTAATTTCCGACAATAGGCATATTTGGGTCGATTTTGGGACCCCATGGAGCCACTTAAGAGTAATAATGGCACTTTACCTTAATTAATGTATAGTAAAGACAAAAATGACATCAGAATATATCTTTTAGTAAATCAATTTTTACACGGGGTTATATAAGTTATCTCTTTGACTATAAGTATTATTTTAAAAGATAAAAATATTTTATACATCATGTTATTTTTTTTTATAATTTTTAGACTTAAAATACATAAAATTATTTATGACACAATAATGATGCAGTGTTTACCTCATTAATGAATGATTTAAATAAATAAGATTATAAATATTGAAATAATACCCAAAACTAGTAAAATTAGTATTTGATGATTTTATTCTGTATATGAGTCATCTTATTTTCTACTTTAATGAGTTATAGACCATTTGAAACCGAATATAATTTTTTAATAAAATAATATTTTCAAACATTCCTAAAGAGCCCCTCCCCCCCTTATAAAAGGAAACCAATTCTAACTAGTTAATCACACCTCTAAATCCCCTTGGATCATCCAACCTCTACCTAAATAATCTACCTACATCCCTCTATTTTACCTATAAGTCTTAAATTAGGAAGAATTAACTTTAAGTAAACCATTTGGTTCAAAACAAAGGGAGTTACTCGATTTAAAGGTAATTTCTTATCTTATGTTATTTTCATTTATTTTCCTTCACCAACCCAATAATCTCAAATTGTTTACTTATTTTATAACAAAACAAGTATCTTAATTATACTAGGATGTTTTTATGAGAAGCATTAGAACTACACATCCACACACCTCCATCTAATGGGTAAAAACATACTGTTTCTATGGACAGTGAACTACTGCCACACGAAATGATGATTTATCAAATATCTTCAACCGCCTCTCATTGTGGCCATTATGATGGAACTATATTTATATATGATATATATTATTTTTATGTTTTCTTTATGCTTCTATATTTTTCATTTATGTCATACCTCCAGGGTTTCCATAAAGAGTAAACACGGTAATTTAATTTGAGGAAGTGTGGACTACCGCCCCCTCAAAGTGATATGACTCGTTCATGCCTTATGTGGGATGTATAAATGATGGATTTAATGAAATTATGTATGAAATTATACTGGAATTATAATATTCCTATTTAAGATTATGTTTTCATTCCATTAAAATTCAAAATATAAAAGAAAGTAGTGTTCATGCATATGTACGAATTACCGTCTCCATGAATGTTTCATTTCATTTCCTACCTCAAAATATTATGTACTATTATAAATACACATATATATATACTGAATATATATGATATATATGATATCTAAATCATGAATATCATTCTAGAAATAATGAACTTTTGACCAAATGGACAACTTATAAATTATAAGAAATTCATTTTTGACTCAAGTACCAAATATCATCAAAATTTCCGTTATTAACTAAAATTATTACAAAATGTTTATAACATTTTAATAATTAATATTAAAGGAATAATAGACCGGAAATAGGTTCTTAAAAAATTAAAAATTAACTTTAGTTTATTATCCGAGAGATTAAAGAACGAACGAATCAAGTCGTACCCGGGGTAAGGGACTTCGTCTCAGTCTCCTTTCGATGAGGCAAATTTTTATTTATACACGACATTATTTTTTACAGCGTATAAACCCCTTTCAAATTTCAGTTCATTAAAAAAGAATATTTTTTTCTACATAGAGTTTTACTGAATGATTATAGGAATTGTTTTATCATTTTCGGCGACAATGCCTTCTCTGACAATTTAATGGTTAGTCGGATTCTTCTATAAGCCTAACTTTTTTAAAAAGGAAAAGAAATCCATTATTCTGGTTTTGGGTATTTCGGTATTTAAAATGGGTTTTGAAAAAAGAATTATTATTTAAATATCTTGAAATTATTTTTTGTGATTGAAAATGAAATGTTATTAGTGAAATGTTTATTTTTACTATATTTTATGGGTTATGGTTTTATAATGGTATTTGGACACTTGAAAGATGGTTACATGATAAAACAAATGACAGGGGGTGCCCTGATAAACCAAGAAAGGTGGTCACATTATAACGTCCAATGCATTGGGTATGGAAGTCAGTCGTATGGCTATTCCATTTAGTGATATGTGTGGAAATCGACCATATGGTGATTCCATTTAAGTATGTTTATGTACCAAGTTACCTTTACATGTCATGTGTTATTTCTATGGGTATTATGGTAATATTTTGGTTAAAAATGATAAGAAATGATATTTTATTACGTTAATAGTATTTACTACTTCATAAAGGGGAAAATTATTACTTATGATAAGGTATTCGTGGTTTACTTGTTGTTTTGAAAAACTAAGAGTTTTTCTTCTTTTTTTTCCTTACATTTTTTATGCTCATCCTAGGTTTTTTAAAAAAAATTCACAGGTCATAAAGTGGAATAGGGTCAAGGATGTGATCAAGGAATAGTCATGTTGTCTAAAACATGGAACTATATATGACTTTTTTTCAAGCGTTTTTTTGTGTGAAAAAAATAGTAACTGAGTAGAAGTGTCTACTTTGTAATTTTTGAGATGTAACGTAATTGTTATGGCCTAATTCTCTAAAACTATAATCCTGAATGGATCCTCAATGTGAATTATTAACTTAATTCAAGATTATATAATGTTGAAGGCCGTGAGGCCTTATAAGAAATGTATATAGAATCAAACAATGGTGTTGTGAATTTTATTATTTAATGATTTTCATTAGAAAAAACCATGACTTGGTTAATACCGCAACCCCATAGATTTTATTTATTGTATATTTTTATCAATAGACCTTTTCAGAAATGATCAAAAACATTATTCACTTCCACTAATTTTAATTTTATTTTTAAATACATAGGATACCATATACACAACACATTTAGTTGTCATTAAAATAACTTTTTAGGTAACATATCATGAAACTCTAAATGATTTTTTTAAAATATTTATAATAAAATATATCTAAATTCACATGGACTTTATATGTGACCACATGGGCCCTTATAGTGTTTAAAATAACTATGAACTCAATAATACATATTTTAACATGAAGATAAATGTCTACCAGTGTATCAGTTCTATTACAACTATAGAGGTATCTCACATGATATTTATCAAAAAAATGTATTTCCAAACCCATCCCCACTACATTTATCACATAAAATATATATAATGATATAATCCATTTATCTATGACCTCAAAAGGCCATGAAATATAGTTCCCATTGATCTCATATTTTTCAAGGTATATATTCTCAATTATAATATTAATGATTAAGTAATATTATTGATTATATTTGAACTCATTAATCTAGGTCTGAGAGTAAATTATATACCACTCACCTAAATAGAGAAGAACATCACATGTCACTAATCTATGTATAAGAATACACATCATTAGTCATTCTAAATCGATGGAGGATATGTCATACAAATTATATTATAATAATAAAACCATATTGAGTAACAACAAAATATGATATGATCAATGATATATCCAACCACCCCTCATTAGCTCATTAATAAGGCGTACATATATATTCCATCAATTTTAGATGGGTTATATGTATTATTTCTTATTAACCTCAATCAATCAATGGTATTTTGTACAACCCTCAATATGTGACATCTAAGCGGGTCACTTAGAATGTACAAATCATTTTTACCTCATGATTGAACTCTATATCTATATAATCGAACATTCAAACACTGTTCTTAACACCACATCACAAACCAATATATTCAATAATAATTATTTACCATAGGAAACTCAAATACATGAATTGAGTGGTTAATTATCATTATACTTCCATGAAACATAAATTACCCTGTGAAGAATTATAATATACAAATTCATTTACATAAAATTACATATATGAATATTCATAAAATATTTTATGAAAAAAAAACAAAACAATATATAGAATCATCAATATAATCATTTTTTACAGAGAACCTAAAAGATGGTATGTTTACTGTATTAGATAGTTTTATTAGAATTTGTTTTTCACCTATAAAACTTATCATATGACATTTTAGACACTAAATATATTTATATATATCCATCTCATAAAATGCTTTCATTATAATCGTCATATTAACAAATCATAAAAGATATATTATTTAGTCACTGGTGAGATTATGATACGTTATCCATATATTCAATGATTTAACATTAAATAAAACTCATTTTATATTTTAAAATCTCAAATTATGATAGTAAATAATTCATTTTTGTTTATATAGCTTGCGCATAAAACCTTTTTGAAGAATAAAAAAATTCATTGAGATCACAAGTAATAAAAATAGTGTAACTATTACAATATGTTGTTATTTAACAACTATATCTTAAAATATTTTTGTTTATATTTTGATTATGAATAGTATCAATATTTATTTTTAATATTTGTGAAATTTTAGAAGATAAAATATACTTCCTCTGAATTTCTATAAATTATATTTTCAAAAACAAACATTATAAGATTTTTGTTTTGTAAACTAGATGTCATTTAGTTTTGTTTATTGTAATATATATAAAATAATTTTTAATAAATATTTCACATACATATTTCTTTTTTAAGATAAATATCCAAGAATGAAAATTATAATTAATTAAAATAAATTACAAAATGATGATGGAAAACAAATATAAAAAACTGAAACAAATATCATAGATAATAAACATTTAACCAGGATAAAACCTATTTATTATTTATTTTTAACAACCCATGTATTTATTATTTGGATATATTGAATAATAGGTTTCATAAGAAACACTAATCTAAAAGAATAAGTGAAATATTTTATTATAAAAATATATTTAGACACAAGGAAAAAATTAATAAATGATGAGAATGTAATATTAAGAATCGTTATAACAATTAAAATATGAATAAAATAATAAGTAATTAAAAGTCTACAAATTAAAATCATTATTCCAACAGATTTCATTAGAGGTCACATAATCAGAAATAAGTAGGGAAAGGAAACTATATTTCTAGAATATAATATAATTTTTTAAAATTAATATTAATATTTGGGAGAGTTAAAAATAAATAATCATATAAGGCTTTTTATAGATTTGAAAATGGGTAATATAATTGTTATATGACCTTTAGAAATATAAATGACTATTGGGAATATATATCACTGATGAATACAATAAAAATATGATAATGGGAATTTTTTTTGGATGAAATTGAAATGAATTATTTAGTATTATACTCACCCAATATAATAATCATTTAATAAAAATTATGTCACTCAGTATTCAAAATAATTAAACCAGAATCAATCATTACATAAGAAATTGTTTTTATTGAATAAAAAGTATTTTTATAATGCATTATGAAATTCTATTTAAATGAAAAATGTAATAAATTTTGACAGTTAATTTGATAAAATGGATATTAATTTTGGAATTAATATTTTAACATTATGTGAAAGGGTTTGTTATATTTTTATAATAAAAATAAGTTATTAAGGTGAATTGAAATTTTTGCTGACACACTAGAAAAATAATGAAATACAATATATAAATAAAATTATTATTAAACCATAAAAAACAAAATCTATATTTATAATGGATAAAATTTCATCCTCCCATTATTTTTCATGTTATGTTCACTTTTCTTGTTAAGGTCAACTACCTTGACCATTATGTATTTAAAAATTGAAATTTTCCAATCAAATCTATCTATAAAAAAACCCATCCTCTACGCATCCAAAACTAAAAATATCCTTTGGACTCATTTTAATCCCTTCCAAAATTCCACATCCAAATGTACAATTTCTTATTTCAAAGCTTTTAGTCCAATTACTGAGGCACATATCTAGAATTTCAAAGGAACCCATTAGAATAAGGAGATATTTTATCAAAGTAATTATGAATTTATTATCTATTATTTTAAATTACCCACTCATATATAATCATTCTAAATATAATTATGTAAAATTAACATCACTATGAATCTATCAAAATTATATTACAAAAATAAAAATTTTACCCTTACTGATTCAATAATATAACATCTTTTTGTTAGGGCCATTTCAAAAACCAACAAGAATAACGATATACTATCTTCACCATTTAAATCGTGAATTATTATAAAAATATAGATAATGGTAATATTATTTATTATTGTGTTATTTATGATATAATAATTTTTTTTAATATTTGAAACAAAAACTTATTATCATAATAAATTATTATGTTGTTATTTATAAAATCAATTGAATCATACTTGTTGTGACTTATATTTTTCAAATACTTACTTATATAATCAATATAATTACCATATGAAAATAGAAATAATTACCATACATTGAATCCATAACCAATGAAATATTTTATAGTGGTGGATTTATTATCCAAGAACGACGATTCTCATAACCATACAAAAATTAGTATAGAAAAATAAAAACTACAAGCATCTGATAATGAAAAAAATTATAATTATATAATGTATATGTAATACAATATTATAATTAAATTCAAAAAATTGATATATATATATATGGTTATAAAATAATTAATTATATTGAAACATTTTATTATTTATGGGTCTAAAGAATGTTTATGTGACTAAAAATTTATTCCATGGGTTTCCCATCAAATATCACCTAAAAAATAGGTTGTCTATGTCAAAATTTCAAATAAAGAACTTGTATTTAATTCATCTATGAAATAAAATTAATTTCCTTCTCATATGGTTATTTTTTGGCTTTAAATTTCATTTCACCATTTTTTGTCACATTGATTCTAAATTTAACTCTAATGATTTTTGTAAGTGAAATTATATTTTTAGACACATCTCAGTTGAGAATATTTTTCTTATAGTGAAAAATTAAATAAATTACTTTATAGATCCCTTATTTATTCATATATGATTCATTGACATTCCTTTATAATGACATTAAATTCTATAAAATGGTGTAAGGGGAAACTTGCATCTCTATTGTATAATATTTCTCACTCAGTTGATTAGTCCCACTAATTTATCCAATTTTCATTAAAATGTTTTTTCTCCAGGTTTTCAAAATTTATAAAAGTCATTTTGTACATGATTTACAATTAGTTTTAAAAACATTCATTTATAAATTATTTATTTTTTGATTTTATAAAAATATATAGCATTCTTGTTTATTCTCAAATAATATTCTAAATTTTAATTCATATATGCTAATATCTTTGAATGGTTTTAATGTTTCCTTGATGATATGTTATAATGAAATAATCTTCATTCCTTATCAAGATTGTTTTTTAATATTTTTGTATTTTTATTTTTCCCATATTATTATCCTGAACAAATTATTTTTTGATGTATTATTGAATGTTTCCATATTTATGTGGAACACTTATGTGTGGTTTATCATTATGTTATACTTGGTCTTGGAATTATATCAATTTCCAATGCAGTGGGTAATTATTTATATATTTTATGACTTTATGTTTATAGACAATGGTAGTTATCTTATTCTACTATGTTTTGATGCATGATTTTCAACTACAAGAAAAAATTCTTGGAATCGATCTTAAACATAACATATGAATTCTTATTCTAATGAGTCTGCCACATTCTTTTGCCTTATTTATTATTATATCCTAAAATACATATGTTATAATTTATGATTAGGTATTATGATTCATATTTACATGGGGTTTACATAATGTTATTTATATACAGTTATTATTTTCTCGTACCCACATGTTCATCATATTCTGATGTATAATATTTATTATGGTATCTTATGTTGTTCTAATTGATATATCATTTGTTTTACTTATTATAGTGTGTGTGATATACATGTACTCTTATATTTATATTATCTATAATATTAATAAGAATATAACATATGATATTATTAAAAGGGATCCAAATATAGAATAATTATGTTAAAAATATACATTGTGATACGGTAAAAGTAAATTATTTAGCTAATCTTTAAAGAAACCAAACAATCAATTTTGATTGCATAATATATTTTTAAATGTAATATAAAATAATTAATAAAAATAAAATATTCATGTATGATATATTTTGTTTTTCTCATTTCTCATTTTGTATCAAATAATTAGGTTTTAATAAATAAGAAAAAAAATAAAAAATCTTCATTGGTTTCGCCAAAGGTGTTTTAGGATGAATCTAATATGACATATATTAAAATAATTGTTTCATAAATAATTAAATATGATAAATCATTATCATATTATTGTTTACTAATGAAATTATTAATTACTATAGGCATTAATATTTCCGAATTTATTTAATGGTTTGAACTAAGAACTATGTTGTGAACAAAACATGCATTGTACAATGAAATGATAATATTAGGAATAAACCAACTGATATGGGTGTATTATTGAAAAATATTATTCATTAATCAACCATATATCTCATGATATAAATAAATTCCTAATCCAGTTCAAGTTCCCATATATAGAAAGAAAGAGTAACACATTATTGCATCATTCATGTGGAAAAGTCTCCCTCATTCTAGTAGGTCATCTGAATAACTAATTGATGAGAAATAAACTACTGTAACATAAAAGATATTTTATTCCTCTTATGACCATAACATGGAAATTTGGTTTTATAATTATATAATTTGTATGTTAAATATGTTCGATGATTAATAGTCATTGAGAATATAATGAAAAAATAATGTTATCGACTCTATGGAATGGGCTGTGTTTAAGCAATTATTTTCCTAATAATAATTTCCCCAAAATATTATCATTAATATTACAAGATAATTACTTTATAAAATGTTTAATTAGATATAATCCATTATATCCTTTAATGAAAACTTCATAGGAAATTAAATGTTTGTCTTTAGTGTTACCAATGGTATCTAATAAAAAAGTGATCATTTTATTTCAAATCATGTTTCTGAATATATTAATCTATAAAAGAGTTAGGTAGCTATGGAGATACAAATTATTATAATATTATGATCACAATAGAATCCATGGACTCTCATTATCATCAAGGTTTTGGTTTAAATAAGAGGAAATTGGACTATCATTGTAACTAAAAGGATAAAATCATTAAGAGAAATAAGATTAAACTTTATACATTTATATAAAATGGGTTTATGTACTGGTATAATTTCCTAAAACTAATGAAGAAATACTTTTCTATGGAAAATAAGGTTACTAAGGAAATGAATTCATGTGATATATTTTGAGGTAAAACAATAAAGTGATAAATGTAAAATTCCCTCATAATGCATTAACCACACATAATAATTTAGTTACAAGGATTATGGATATTAAAGAAATAAATTCACCAACTATAAGGTCAATTTGGAAAATCTATGATAGAAACTTACATATTTATTAGAGAAGTTGAAATTATATGAAATCAAAACAACTTAAGTTGGTCATGAAAACAAAGTGGTGAAAGGTAATATCATCATCTAACAGAGTAGAAGAGATGTCCTTTTTGAATCTAGTTCTACCAAATCATTCTTATATTGATTATGTTATAAAATTATTAATTCACAACCCAAATTATTAGATACTAAATTATCTATTTAAACACCTAGTGAGGTGATGATTTCAACCATAGTCCATGATTCTAATATGATTATGATTTTTGGGATTAAACTTCCAAAAAATATAATTAATATACCTTTAGTTAAACTCAAGGTGATTTTGGGAACAAATCCTTTCTCTATATATGTATGAAATATTAATTATTAGGATATAATAATCACATATCATATTCCAAATAATCCCACGATCATCTAATTATTCAATTCTGGTGAAAAAATCCCAATGATAATCATGCCCCATATCTGGGTTATGATAGAAAATAATTAGGGTAATTTAGCCCAAATAGTAGGATGAAAACATAATATTATAGATATTTTTATTATTAAAAAATTATTTGATGTATTTCCAAAATAGGATTTTGATCATTCAACAAATTGTGACATTATGTTTTACATTGAAACAATACATGGTATTGTAACAATATCGAAGAGTGTTATAGAATGAACTATATTGAATTAGTGAAAATGAATATGAAACTATATGAGAATATTGATATGGTATTTATGCTTCCATTTTATTCACCAATTGGTGCCCTGGTTCAAATTTTTATGATTAATTATGGATCAATACATCATACCATTGAAAATATTGAACATAAAAGAATAAAAAAAAGTAAAAGTTCCATCATCCTCATATTGATGACCTAATTTATCTATTATGGGGTTCTAAATACTTCTCAATGATTTAAATACAATGAACATAACATTAATTAACGGTTAAGTGGGAGGATGTATGTAAAACAGACATCCATAAAAGATATGAGCACTATGAAAACATAATAATGTCGTTCAAAGTTAGAAATTCAACTTATTTCTTAGCTCCATAAATTTTTAATAGTCTTTATAGATGATATTATCATGTATCAAAAAATAAAGGAGTAAAATAAATATCATTTGAGTATTGTGATGAAGAAAATATGAATGAAGAAATAATATGTGAAATTTATAGAGTATGAATCTTGGATATGAGAAGTATAACTCGAAGCCTATATATTCATAAGAAAGGGTTTAACTATTGTAACAACCCAAAAATTTATCAGTGGAATTTCCCCTATGAATATATAATTCCAATATATTTAGTAATATAATATTGTATAATTCACATGTAACACATGATGAAACAAGAAAAATCATTATATTATTTTTAACATTATATTTAGAGAATATAAATGTCAATATAATGTGTAAAATTTAACAATGGGATAAAAAAAGAAAATACAATATATGAAATATGATAATTAGGATCTATTTGATCCACCAGAATAACCACACATACAAAAAACACTCTACAAATGAAGAATATTATTTTTCAATGTAATATGTATTTAGAAAATGAAAATATATATCCTTGATAGAAAATATAATTTAATAAATAAGGAATGAAATTTGAGGTTTTTATAAAATGTAGGGATCTAATATGACCATTTGAAATTTGGCCGTTGGAATTGTAATCTGACTGTTGGAATATTAGCCTCACATTGGAAAAATAATCAAACTATTAGGAATTGTAACCCATCCATTATAATAGTATCCTCACATATAGACATGATATATAATTATTTAAATGATTTTTAATTGAATGTATTTATAAATTAATTCTAGTTATTATTATAATTAAAATATTATTTTATGATACCATAATTACGTTTTCAAAGGGTTTGAGAATTGAAAAAAAATTAATATTGATATTTTTAAAATAAATAAGGATTTTTAAAAAATTAAATTTCACATATTTATAAAATGATTTTGAAAAAAAGAATATAAGTTTTGCAGTTTGAACATATGAAAATTGTTAGGGTGTTTTTTGTTGAATTTGTATAAAATAGCTGAAGTTTTATAAATAGTGAAATACAAAGATACAATAATAAAATTATAAGCTAAATCCATGATTTTTTGAGTGACTAATTATTTAAAAAAAAATTAGTTTAAAATAACATGATCCATTTACTAAATATTGTTAATATAACCATTATTGTTTGTTTTATTAAGGAAAAATAATAAACTTGTTATTATGATATTCCAAACTCCCTCATCCTCCAATTATAAATACCACCCCAATAAGTCCCTTTTACTCACACATTATAAGACTTGTTGTTTGAAAAAAATTTAGACAATTATCTTACCAAAACTATCGACCATATCCTAATATTTCTGGTCTCATCAAATGACCATAATCATATTCTTTAAATATTTTTTCAAGGAGACATCATTCAATAAGTAATATTGATAGACTAAATCTTTTAAATTTAATTCATCCTATACCTTCTCCTCCCAACCCTTATAAAACATGACATAATAACTCCAATATCATATATATAATGAAAAATTTTATTTATAATTGAATATCTAAAATCCATCATCTTCTATTCTCCACTTATTCAGAAAATGAAATCATTGTCAATTTTATATTGGTTCAGCTCCTATGTGGATGATCGTTTTTTGTTATCCTTTATAGCCTTAATGGGTGGTCATAAAAATATTATTATGTTTAAATAAGATGATAATTAGTGATTTTAACTTATTTATTTTCTATAATTAATATATATACATAATTAAAAAAAATAAACTAGTTTGTGATGGTTGGTAAAACCACATAAAGGAAATCACCACATAACATAAACAATTTTACTAATAAAAACATTATTATTTTATAAAATAATGGACATTTAGGGGATTTTTAATATATTGGAATAACAATAATATTATATCCTTTTATATAATTAGTTTGAGACAAATTTTAATGAAACATCAATAAATATATACATGTAATCTGACATTGGAACCATGAATCAAACACCCTCAAGAAAACATAATTAGAAATAATATCTAATTGAAATGGTTCTTAATGAACATAATACAGTTGTAATAAACAAAATATATTTGTAACATTTTATAAATTATATCATTAATTAATATTAATTGATTATTTACGAAATTATATACAAGTGAAGAATGATTTTGGAACATAAGGTAAGTGATCTCCCCAAACTACCTTTTTTGAGTTATAACCTCTTTCCCTCACTATGTATCTTTCAATATTTATTAAATATTATGATATTATTTTAAATTATATATATATTTATTTCCTTTACATATATAACTATATTATTCTCCATTCCTTTTTTGGGGTAATACATGCATTAAGTCATTGTTCAACCCATTTCATTCAATGGTTAATTATTATGATTACGCCTTATGATTTATTTCCTTTTTTGGATCATATAAAAATGTATATGTTAGGATGGGTTTACCTATATAGTTATATAATTAATTGGGAAATGTTTTTGTCTCAGGATAAATTATTCATGGTATTAGGGAAAAAACCTAATCAATGATGGGACTCTTCTCGCCACATGATGTTCTCTTGGATGTTATCCTTGGATTATGGTTATGCTATATTCTATATTGTTTCAACTTCCCTATTTTTCTATTATTTTATGATACCATGTTCATTATGTTATGATACCATATGATTATTTGCGAGACATTTGATTTATGATATCTTGTTTTCCCTCTGAACTAATAAGTTATTGTTTATCTCTATATTTAGTTCATTTATATTTTTAGCTAACCCATTTATTTTATGTATCACATATGTTATACTATATATTCATAAGAGTTTAAAAGGATTTTAGAGCTCATAATGGAATTTTTTGAATGTTTTAGTTTCTTTTGACGCATTATTAACTTAATATTCCATAGAAACTAGGCCTCCTGATATTTTGGTTGCATTTATTGGATATTTTTGTTAAAAATAATGTAATAATATGTTCAAAAGGATTGGGTATCCATATACATAGAGACATAAATGATACAGGTTATTGAGTAATGCACAAACCTAACCACTATAAAAAAATATATGTTTTTATACGATATGATGGATTTTATAGACACATCATGATAAATTTATCAGTACTTCTTAATCTAATAACCATGCTAACTAGGAGTGGAATATCATTTAACTTGATAAATGAATGTGAAGATATCTTTATAGTGTTTAAGAGATGGTGGGTCACTACACTTGTAGTCACAATAAAATTTTATGAAGAATTTATTTTGATATCCAATAATTCATTAAATAATTGATTAGCACGCATCCTTGTGAATTTTTTTAAGGTGGATTATTCCATGAATTAATTATTGATCCATATAAAAAATTACTAAATGACTGATTTATAGAAATGTTATTTTATATTCTCAACAATGACAATGAGGCAATAAATATATAGTGGAAGGTGTTATATATATGCTAATCGAAAGCACATAAACTATATATTTACATAGAAGGTGATTCATATATACAAAAGAATATTATCTAATTTTCTTAAGGAATAAGACTACTAAATAAATTAATACCTTGAAAAATTGAACTTTCTTTCCAATTAAATGACCAAGAAGGATTATTATACTTTATACATGATGAATAGTTAATTATACCAAATACACATGGATTTGAGATAGAAGAATTTGGAAACAATAAGGTAAGGGATAAAATCCTATCATTAAAAATTAATATATAACTATTCTTCTATGTAAAGGTCATGCGTATATAAAAAGATGATGTGAAGATAAAGTATAAATTTGAAATTATTCAAAATATCAACTTTAACAATGATGGTACTATCTTATTCGTGAAATGAATATGATCCCCTTTAGTAATATAACTGAAGAAAATGTTATTGGTTAATTTACATAGCTTGTTATTCTCTACACATTCTAGTAGTATAATAATGATTTTATATTTAATATTGAATATCAGTTTGACATCAATAAAATTCAGATTACAGAGAAACCATATCGATTCATGGTCTAAAGTAAATTTTATATCTGAATTTTTGTTTTTTATAGGGATAAATTAAATTTAAAAATACCTATATAGAAATGGGATAAAACCATAATATACAACACTATAGGTCTTATAAAGACATCTAAAAGACAAAATTCTATTTTAGTTATAGTTAATCACCATAAATGTTTTCACAGTTTGTTACTATTCAAGAGGATTTTTTACTTGAACAACATTTCATGATATACATAAAGGAAGTTGTAATACAATGTGAATTTCCAAATATAAATGAATTTGATCAATAATTGATATCTACCTCTTTTTTATAGAGTATTATTCATGATGAATTAAATATAGAAAATAATTTAACATTGCATCCCATCATCATACTGATTTTTAATCTAAAAGGACAATTAAAACATTATATATTAGTATTTGATAGTTTTAAATGGACTTTTAATGGTGTTCAGATTTATATATACATTTGGTAGAGCTCACATACAATAAAATATTCCTATCTAACATTAAAATTAAAATATGTGTGCCTCTACACGGTAAGTAGTTTCTAACGCTAAAATGGTTTGAAAAATTCAGAGAGAGAAAGATAATTGGAACTAATATTTAAACAACTATGTGATATATTAAAGGAAGAAAATGTTCATACAACAGATATATTGACAATCATCTATGGAATTTGGAGATTTATGTTTAGGATATTGTATTTCATTTTATATCAGCCAAGGAGAGGGCTATAATAATTAGGATGGAGAGAAAATTATTCCCTAGATACATTATTACCTTAAATATCTTTTCTCACATGGAAACTATTGGGCATTTATTTTCAATTTTTATGAACAACTAACTTGTGAAAAAAAATTTACAGGTACCACTTTTTATGGATTATATACATGATCCATCACTAGTAAGGAACCTAGATGTTGTACAACAAGACGATGAGATCACTTATAAGGATAAATCAATATATATAATGGATCATAGAGAAAATAAACAATGAATAGTACTACTCACTTGGATAATGGTTTGTAGAGAATATTATTCTTAATGAACTGATGTAGGAGATGAAATATAAAAGATATAAAAAGAACCATGATCTGGTTTCATCAGAGTAAGTAAATTTCAATGGGAATTTTTTTAAAGAATGTAAATTGTAACACATGACAATTTAATTCCATGATTATGTTAAATAATATATTTTTCACACAATAACAAACTAAAATAGAAAAATAATTTTTTTATTGAGATAGATTTTACAATGATAAATAAAAATTAATATATGATTATAATTAAAGATTAACCATCATTATGAAAATTACATGTGGAATAAATCCAAATTAAATAAAATTGTACGTAAAATTTAATTCTTCATCCTTTTGGTTTTCTTTAATGGTCATACTGCTGAGTATAACTATAAAAATGAAGAAAAATATTTTGAATATAATACAAATTTTTTTATTTGAGTTAAAAAATATAATACATTTAATTTAATTATGTCTGTAATTCTACCAATGGAAGTGAAAATGGGATATATTACAATTATACAAAATTTTGAAATATATATGGTGGTTTGGAATACATATAACTAATGGATATATAGGAAAAAAGATAATGTATAGATAAAAATTATGTTGAATGTAAATATATAATAAAAATATATTTGACTTTTATAATAAACATGTAACATGTATAAAATTAAATATTTTAGGAAATATGTAGAAATTAAATATGCATCCCCTAAGAAATTCATCATTTATAGGGAAAATTATTTTTATATAGTGGTGATATTTTTATTTAAAACATAAATTTGAAAATTTATAAATTGAATTTTATTATTATAATAAGTTTAATTCAATTTTTAATAAAGGTCAATTTCTTGTTATGTGTAAAAAATAAGTTATTATTGTGAATAGTTAATTATGATGGTAAACTATAAAAATACGAAATTAAAATATATTTTAAAATAATGAATAAAATATAAAAAAATTTCGATAATGGATAGAATCTGATAATCTCTTTTTTCTAGTTATGGGACACTTTTCAGGAATGGATACCTTCCTCAACCAACAATAAATAAATAATTTCAAATATTCCACTCAAATATTTTTATAAAAGTTATCCACCTATACTCATCCCAAAAAACATTTATCCTTATATTTACGCTTGCATTTATACCAAAATAACCAATCCTAATGACCACATTCACATTGGATATCTCATGGTTACAATAAGGGAGCCTAAATTTCTCGTTGTAGAGGAACATTCATTGGGGAGGATTAATTGCCTTATTATTAGTATATTGATCTTCTATATATTTATCAAATATATTCTCCTGTATACTTATTATAAATATCATTACATAATATAATTATGTGACATATATTTCATTATGAATCTATAAAACATATTTTACTAAATATAACATTATACTCCCACTTACTTATTATTATAACATATTATTGATTGGGTTGGTTATACCACCTACTTGAATAATTCTATAAAATATTCTACATTTTCATCTTGAATTTATATAAAAAAGTATATATAATGGAAAAAATTTATTTTTGTGATAGTCTTATTTTATGATTTATGATTTTAATATTTTAAGCTTAACGAATCATCAATATAAATAATCCCATAACTTTTGTTAAAATATATTGAAATTTAGAAACTTTGAATTCCATTACTATAAACCATAATGGAATCTTCCATAAAATGAACATGAAAATATCTAAATAATTATAATAAAACCATTAAATTACCATGAATATTATGGGAATTGTGCACTTATTATCAATGATTAAATATAGAAATAACCGTAACAAAACTTTTATCAAAAAATAAAATATACTAGAATTTCATCATGAAAAAACTAAAAAATAGTAAAATATAAATAATAATTGATAATAATTGAATAGTAAAAATCATAATAGATATGAATAATGATATTAAATACATAATTAATATTATTATTTTTATTATATATTTTTATATTTCACATTTTTCGGAGTCGAGAGTAATGGTGTGTGATTCCCATCATATCTCTCGTCAAAAAGATATTTTCTATGTATAAATTTCCATTTTTAAAGGTATATGAAATTTCCCTATAAATGAAAATTTAATTTATTCTAAATTAGTTATTTTTTATTTTACATTTCATTCACCATTTTCCCAAACATTGATTCATATTTCACTAAAAACAATGTTTTTTTGAATTATCATTTTCACTTTTTAAGTTATAAATCATTGTCCACTTTATAATATTATATATATGGTTTTATAGATGTTATTATCTACACAATTATGAATTCATATGGCCTCATTATATTATATTTAACTTATATACCATTTTTTAATAAAATTTTTATATAATTACTATTATTTTTGTAGCTTGGTCATTTTATCCCACCATTTTATTTGGTTTCCTTTTATAAGTGTCATTTTCATGTTTTCATGATTCATAATTTAATTTTTATTCAAATTAAAATTAAATAAAATAATAATTTTACAATTATATTTTTTTAATATTCCTCAAAATGAAATGGATAGTTATTTTTTATTTTCTAAAAAATTTATAACGTTCACCTAATCTGTTTTGCGTATATGTCAATATCCTTTAATTTTTTTTCATTAGGTATATTTTCAAATGAAATCATCCACATTTTTTCCCTATTTTTCTATTTATATGTCTACATTTGATTAATATGAATCCCATTAAGTTTTAATGTTTTTGTTATGTTATAATGGATTTTTAAATGATTTTATGTTCATTTATCACACACATATATAGTTTATAATTATGAAACTAGTGATATTGAAATTATATATATATATATATATCCAATGAATTTTCTAAAGAAATATATCCCATTAGATGTTTTGATATCAAACATTGATTTTTATCCTACTCCACTATATTATTGGACTTTATTATAATGGTTTATACCTTTTTGTCTAGTTACATTTAGTATTTGGGAGATGGAGGTGTTTTTAATAGGATTGAAGAGAGATTAATAGAGTTTGGATCAATAATTGTGCTAAAGATGTGTAATCATGGAGTGAATACATATTCACAATGTTAATGGTTCTTCATGTCTTGGAGGTTGGAAATTCACAAATCTACATTTTAAAGGGGAATTGTGTGAATTATTATCTCAAAGATTGAATGAATTATTCAGAGTGCGAAGGAATTTAGTACCGAGTCACCATTAAAATTGGAGAATAATTCATGGGAATTAGGTTTAAGGAATTATCAACCCAAAATAATTGCTGGAATGAATTGATGTGTATCATGAATAATCATGTTGTGAATTAATATATCATTTCATGAATGTGTCTATTTCTATCATGTGTATAAATTTTAAATATCCCATGTCTTCTTTCATTCATCTATATAATTGAAAAAACAATTAAGGTGATTTAAGAGGATGTAGTATCCCCCTTAATTTGGAATTGATTCTTGTCTTCGTAGGTTTTTTTATAATCTATAGTGATTTCACCCCATTTCTCCTTTGATTTATTTTATTCCCCACTTATGGATTCATAGAGGTCAGGTATTTTTTAATAGGATATGATTAGATAATGATTTTTATGATCCCTTAGAGTGATTTAGGTTCTACTAAGGTTTCCTTGTGTGGTTTTGGTCTTTTTGTTGATTCTTATTCATCGTATTGTACACATCGATATAGAAAGCTTCAATGAGAAAAAGGTTCCTCATTCCCTCTCTCTTTATGTGCAAGTTTGGGGATTTTATTCTTTTTAAGACCTTTCCATGGATGGTATGTGTTATCATAAGAAGATAATTAATCTTACTTAATTTAAATAGGATGGGAATTGGGATGAAAAACATGTTCTTAATGATTATAATAAAATTTCTTATGTAATTATAGATTCTTGTTTACATTTATAAAAATCACAGTTTTTGGGTGCCTTGATTATATTATTTTTTATATGATGGTTAAACCATTTATGTTTTAATTCTTTGATCTAACACTAAATTATGGTTTCGAAAATTATATATTGGGTAATTATTTTCATTAGATGAAAATATGAAATTTGTGTGAGGATAACCATGTTAAGTAAAAGAGTAAATTAAAAAATTCCTTTTTTTGAATGAAAAGTGTGGTGTTATGAAATTTATAATGCAGTTTTATAATATGGTGTTAATTATTTGAATCTATTGTGGTAATTTCAACCCTGTTAGTGCTTGTGTGGTGAAGGAAGTGAATCTATAGGTTATGGAATATGTTAGTAAGTGATGTGATGGTTGGTTTTCATGGTATGTGTTATGGTACGATATCCAATAATTGTGACATGTGATTATTAAGTTGAGAAAGAATTGAATACATTCATTTGTGGTAATTATGGATGTGTGATTCGTGAGATGTTATGTGGATTGGATGAGATAGTCACCTGGTTATCCATGAAATAAATTGAAACACTGAAATTGAAATAATATGGGGTTATAAATTAATAAGAATGGACAAGAATTAAATATTAGAATGGTATGAAATGGATGTTTGATAATCCACTTAATTTAAATAAATAATAAATGAAAGATCTATATTAATGTGAAATGAAATTTCAAACCAAATTTTATCTACTAGAAACACATTATATATTGAAATGGTGGAATCTATAATTTAATGTTGAAATTCTGTGGTTATGATTGGTGGGTGTGTGGTTTGTTTTATTTAATGGTGGTAGTGGTTTGGCATAGATGTTGTGTGGTATAATGGTGTTGGTTTTTATTATTCTAGTGTAGTTAATGTTGACTCATAGGTTGGGTTTTTTTATCAATATATATTATATTTTTATTCACTTTCTATATATAGGACAGACGAGTTGGATAATGTTACAAACAACAAAATGTTTTGGGTTTCTGTTGTTCTCCTCAACATCTAGGATGGAATTGAATCAGATGGATAGATACCCCTCTTCCACAATAAATATATAGCAATTGTTATGGTGTTACACATTAGTATTAGAGCTCTTCCAATGATGACATGGGTTGTGATAGAGATCACCCATTGATAATGGGTTGGTGATGAAGATCACCAAATTATATTGATGATTTGATATGAAGTTGGGGTTATATATTGTGGGTGGAGGAACAAGATGCATCTCCTTTAAATTAATGATACCCTACATCTATAGATTTTACATGTCTCGTTGTGATGAGTATATAATATTGATATCTAATGATGCCCAAAATAAATGGTATACCATGCAGGATATTAGGATAGTTAGGTTATAAAATCTAACCCCAATCAGAGGAGAATTGATACTTGAGGAGGTTTTCATAGAAGGTATAGGAGGACATGTCGTTTGACATTGGGGTGTGAGAGTAGAAAATAAATGTGAAAAAACTATGTGGTTTATTTATTTTATCTTTTTTGATTATATGTTACTATATAGGATAGTTTATTTGGTGATCATCCCTTGGTGAGGATGGGAATGGTTAGTTGGATTATTTTGGTGTATGTTGGTTGTCTTATTTATTCACTGGTGCATTAGTATTCTATTATCCCATGTGAATGAGTGACCATAGGAATTATCCTAATGTGTATACTAGTTATGATCTATCTATGTATATATAGACTGTTTTTCCAGGTTTCTAAGTGTAATTATCAATCTATGGTGGGCATTACTATCTTAGATATTGGATCTCTTGTTGTGTCATTTCAATTGGAAATGTCTTTTGATTTTTATAGGGAGTTGTATTTTGTTTTTTTACATTCTACATGTATTAAAAGATGATTTTAGTTTATATTTATGTTATTTTATATATTTTACTTATATATTCACATTATATCTCTTTATTCTCCTTATTAATGAGGGAAATTCCATCTACATTTGTGATTTTTAAACCTTAAGTGCTTGTCTCTATCGTTATGCCTACTGGATGTAGAAATTGGGGGGGGGGGGTTATCGTTATTCCTTCATTGATTACCAATGAGGGGTACATTTGTAGGGAAGGGGTCATGATATAGTATATAAAATGTTTTGGTTAAGTGATAAGATGATGTTTGGAGTTAGGGACTGTGATGATTGAATTGATTGGTAGGTAAAAAACTCCAGTTTATCTTGGTACATAATATATTCTAGGGAGATTAGCTAGGACATAAGATATAAAGGGACCCAATGATTCAACTCATAGAACCTGAGTCTACTAATAAATAATGTGAGGTTGTCCCATTTTTGGGATAATGACCTAATAGAGGTATATATATCGTGATTTTGTGTGTGTTTGTGTTCAAATTTCATGATTTTGGGAAATTAAAATGAAATTGATTAAATAAACCTTGAAGAAAATCCATGTTACTTATATTAGGGTTTCTCCTTTAATTTTTATAAATGTCTCATAGTTAACTTCCAAATGTATCATATACAATATCGATTGAATAGGAAGATCTAGTTAGTCATTGATGGATCATACCCACAGGGGTGCATGAATGATTTCCTTTCATTTATGTCATCTATATTTCTTGGAAAAGTATGAGGGAAACACCTTCGATCTACATATAGATCTTATATTGGAATATATTAAGATTTAATTTGGTTTGATATGATATTGTGTTGAGTTGGGGTGCATTTCGTAGATAGATATTTGTGAAGAGATATGTGTTAGTGGTGGATGTTGTTTCTTTATGATCAGAATGAGGCATATATTTTAGGGATATATTTCTAAAAGGTGTCTTATTTAGAGATATTGTAATCAATTTTGATGGAAAAAAATAGGTAGGATTTTATCTCTCTTCAACTAAGGAGCCTATGTGTGTGGGTGTTTGGGATCAAATTTTAGGACATCATGCATTTTCCACTATATGTTTTCTGATGAGGATTCTAGGGTGTGACATCGTGTGGATGAATTGGGTCCAACAATTATGTTTGTACTCACTACATTTATAGTTTTTATGTATTAGGAACTATAGATGAATGTGGTGGTTATTGAGAAGATTCATTTTTTAAGTGGTGAGCATTAAGAGTTTGGAAAACGTGGATATTTTGGAGAAGTTTTTTAGAATGTGGATAAAAGTTTTCTAGATAGTGGTGATTTTGACCTTTAAGGAACCATCCTAAGAAATATTTTTTTCATCATTCAGGGTCTAGTGGGACCTATGAATCTTCTATGGGATTCGTAATTAATTCTTACATTTGGGAGGGTCAGGGACAACCCTATGATCTGTATCTAACAGATTAGGAAGGTAAATATCTGATGTTTGGTCATGCCTCATTTCCATAACTGCATCATTTTCCTTCAAGTATCAGTAGTAGGGGTCACTGGAATTTGTTCAGAAATGAACACATTATTATTTTTTCATCCAAGGGATGATAGAGTTATTATTTTTTAGTATCATGATAGTCCCAATCCATTGGGACTTATAATAAAGTTAATTCATTGACTTTTTCTAGCCGAGAGGTAGAGTAAATAGACATGGGAAAATAATTGTAAAGGAGGATCCAATTCTGATGTGGTTTTTTGTAGTCCAAGTAATTATTAGTCTATAATCAACTCTATATTTTTCTTTCATTGATTTGGGAGACTCATAATAATTTTTTATCATGATTTGGTTCATGGTCTTGGACTGTATATGGAGAGAATTCTGGTTCCTATAGTGTTAACCATGAAATTTGGGGTCATGCTAATTTGTTTTATGCATTCCCAAGATATAGACTAGTGAAGGGGAACCAAAATGCAATGGGTGATTTATTTTTGTCAAAAATACATCCATATGATTATATCTTTATAATTAAATACTTTTATTATATTGATTCATTTAATGATTGTTTGGGGGTAGAGATATACATTTTCAGATTTGGGGTTCCAACAATTGGCGTTCACTATTAATTAGGTTATCATATAGGGTGAATATATATGGATCCTCTGCTATCTTAGTTGTAAGAACTATTAGTGGAAGATCAAGTGGATGATGTTCCTAGGTTTACCAAAGAGTTTATTTTTTTTGGAAAATGATTTGATGCTACCACTTTGACATGATGTTGAGTTTAAGATAGAGTTATAATATGAAACATCTAAAATTTTGATGGACCCACATCGAATGGATTCTGAAATTATTCATGATTTGATGCTCTAGATTGATGATCTGATATAGAAGGGTGTGATCTGACCTAGTCTCTCTACATGGGGATCTCATGTATTATTCTATGAAAATCTAGATGGAATCATGAGGTCGGGTGTGGACTACCATAGGTTGAAACAAATGATGGTATGAATTTTTTTTGACTTACAATGAATGAAAATACATTCATACAGTTTAAGGGAGATAATTGCTTTTGGAATATTGATTTATGGTCTGATTTCACCAGTTGAGGGTGAGCGGTGAGGATATACTAATGATATAATTAAGGTGAAGGCATGGGAACCTTATGATTTTGTTCAAGAATTTAAATTTCTTTAATGCACAATATGTGTGCGTGTGGATCATGAAATTTTTACTCTATTAGTTCTATAACCTATTCATAGTCACGTTCATCAATTCAATATTAATATACTTTACATTAGAAGATGATCATGTCAATAATCTCATAGTTTTCTCATATGTTCTTTGACATAATCAACTCAACACATTTCTCTCCAAGTGAATGTTCTTTAATTGAATGATGTATTTCTTAGGGAATTTGGTGTCTCAGTAGTGTTTTCTCATGGACCCGTTGAAGATTAAGACAATTTTTTCTTTGTAATTACAAAAGAATGTGGTTGAGGGTATAAACCTCATTAGTAATACAAGATAATTTTGGGGGATTTTCTAATATTTCTATTGAAATATTGCTTTGTTTAAATATATAACAGAGCTGGAATAGGATTTTTTTTGGATTGATCAGTTTTATGTGACATTCTTTTACATAAAGGAAATTTTTATCAGTGCCCCCATTCATCGACATCTGGAAAAAGGGGTGATGTTTAAGAAATTCAATAATTCTTATCACCTGAGATTGGGATGTGTCTTGTTGTATTGGAGTGTAGTGATATCTTATGTGTATAGGATATTATTACCCCATGAGTATAACTATTCTACCCATGATCTTTAGATGGAAGTGGTTGTGTTTATTGTGAAGATGTGGTGGAATACCATCGTCACCAAGAGATTACTCAGAATCATGGTCCCCTGGTGCCCAGAATATATTTTGTTTATGAATGTTCTAAATTAATTATAGTGGTGGTCAGTAGTGTTTCTCAAGGATTATTATTTTGAAAACTTCTACACTCCATGTAAGGGTAATGTAGTTATCAATGCATATAGTCTAATTTCACAAGGAGATGTGGTATACGATTCTATGGTTCTTTTGGAGAGGGATGTTGGATTTTACAATGATGCATCATGTTATCGTGGAATTTGGTTACTAAGGTTATATTTATTAGATAATGGTTGAATTATCCTTGATATAGAAGGTGTATAAGACTTAGTGGGAGTAATTATATTCATTTGTGATGTGAGAACATGTTGGCCATGGAGACACTCTTGATTAATGATTTTATGATTTTCGAAACCATTTTTTGTTTCATGTGAGGGTATTTGTTGCATTGATGATATGCAAGGGTATTCTCTATATCTTTCACAGATCAAACGTAGTGGTACATAATGATTTCTCAATGATATATTGAGGCATGAGGAGGATGATCTGGTGGCATGAGATAAAGTGGTCCATGAGAGAGTCCATGGCACAATTTTTGACCTATTAGCAAGTGAAATTCATGCACAATGTTCATAGAGGGTTGTTGCAGCTTTTGTATACCATTGAGTGGAAAGAGAGGACATTTTATGTATTTTATGACAACACATATATTTTATAAACATTATTTCTGGAATTATAACAATAATATACACATAAAAGAATCCCAAAAGATCAAGAGTCATATTGTATTTGGTAAATTAGATACATATGAAAATAACTCTAAACAGATATTCAATGAAATTATTCAAAAACACCATATCATTCAATTAAAATTCCATTGATCTTATAAAATTGTAGAATATTACCAAAGGATGTGAATTCCAAAGGTTTTATCTATAAAGACTTGTAAGGGAATAATTAAGGCTTATTTAGATGAAAGTTAGAAATCTAATTAAAAGGGTATACCATAGTGAAATAAAATTTTGATAATCATAATCATGAAAATTAAAGAATAAAAATATATTAAAACATTAAGGAATCATTGGAATTTTTAAATGACATGAAACATGACATAATAAGCATAAGTCAAGGCCAACTATCGAGGAATCATAAAATTGTTTTCTAAGAAAAACCATTAATGTACCATATATTCTATGTCAGGATTTAAAATCATTATTCAATTATTTTTATAGCTATATACATACAATTTTGTGTTAATAGGTTCTTAAAATATAAGAAAATATTTCATTACTTTTGATCGCATTACTAATGAGTGTAGGTTATAAATATTGACATCTCTAAAAAATCAAGGGTTTTTGTATCTAGGAGAATACCCTTGAGTGGAAATGGGTATGGGTATTCATAGTACCAAAGTTTGGAATGATAAATAATGGGATAATTCTAGCAGAATAACAAGTGTATATAAACGTTCAAAGAATGAATTAATGACAGTTAAAGGTGGAGTCAAATTACATGGTAATAATAATGACAATACATGTATATTTTAAAACACGTTCTAACATGAATAACTGGATATCAAAAGGAATAATAAAAACAATGTACTTGAATAAATAGGATGAGGAGGGAATCCCTAACCTTGAGAGGGTGCATCTAAAAGAATTGGTGGGGCATCATACGATATTGGGAACACCTTGGGAGGTATTTAGAGAGGGATATTAATAGAAAATTCATACTCAGTGGGTTTAGAGTTAAGAGGTGTGTGAGGTTGGGTGGATAGTTATAGAAAAAGAAAGGGGAATTCACTATTAATTTTTAAATATAAATTTTAGACTCTAATTGATAAAATAATCCAAAAATAGACTACCTAATTGATTTTTCCCATGGGTTATTCCAAATTTTAGAGTTTTTTAATATGTTAATAGGATAAGAACTATAATTTATAAAATAATACCATTCATGATGTATCAATGAGTCATGATCATAAAATATTATTTTGAAACATGTAAAATATATTATAGGTTTTGGGGGATTCATTATATGTTTGTAAAAATAATTAGATAGCTTAAAAATATATTATTTTAATGGGGAAATTTATTTTTAGCCATGTATTAAATTTATAGTATTTACTACAACAATTTTTATCTATTATGATATGATAATTAAAAAGTTATATTTATAACATATTTCATTGTAATGAAAAAAAATAAATTGTTTCAAAAATTTATGAATATATCACCATTATCTATTTCAATGTATTGATTTTAAAAAGAATATATTTTTTACTTATATAATTTTCTTAATATTATAATTTACATATTTCAGTAATGATATTTATTAACTAGAGAATAGTAGTTTCTACATCACATAGAACTTTTATACACTTAAAGAACAATTTTGGATATTATTTATATATGGTATAATTTATATTTAAATACATATTATATAATTATAATATTTCCTGATTTTTTTTGATTTTAAAATTATTTAGTTTATTAGAAATTTGTTTTAATTTGAAACAATATTTTTCCAAATATGCAATACTCAATTATTAGTTTCTAGTTACTATTTGAATAATTAAATAATCTTGTGTACACAGTTATATTAAAAAATCATAAATGAAATCGTTATTATATTAAGAATAATTTATAAAAATTCTCTCCACTATTCTCTAGATACATGGTCCCTTATTACACCAGTAGTTTCCCTATGGGTATGGTGTGTGATGGCGGTACGTTCATGGGGTAGTTCAGTAAACATGGTTTGGGTGTTGATCTTGATTTTCTTAATTATATCAAGTATATGGATTTGATAAAGTATTAATTGTTGAATCTTGAAATGGGGTTATTTAAGGCCTTGGATTGTTGATTCAATCTCCCTCATATACATTGATAAATGGGCTTAATTGTGTGTGACCCTACTGGTCGAGGCCATAATATATTTCTTCTATAATAATTAGATATTATTATAAAACATAAATTATACTCATCATACAGGTCATTATAGAATGAATATATCATCAATGGTTATGATTCTTAGTGTACTCTTCCGTTTGATAGTTTATATTCCATAATGATAAAAAATTATCAATATAATACATGTGATTTATATAACTTCATTACAAATTGAGTAATTTACTCATTAAATAGGGTATTTAATTTAAAAAAGTATGGGTCATTTCATCCATCACCCCCTAATAAACATCTACATAAATATTTCATTTTATACACTGAAAGAGATGATGGAGCTTCAGTATCGTTACCTATTCTGGGTCCCATGTTTCACCATTAAACTTATCATTTCACCTCAAAACTTTTACCAGGTGAATTATCTTATTTCATTGATCTTTTCATTTATGATCTAAGATCTTCATCATCTACTCTGTATGAATATTTATTTTCTAAGAGTACCACATATTGATTTACTTCATGTGATGGGTGAGTCACGTACATCCTTAAGAAGGATATATGGAACAATATAGCTTAGTTTGGAGTGATAGTCAATAGTCCATATCTATGATGTGATCATGGACATCAATGTGGTCGATGTATCTAGGATTATGCTTACCCTTCTCTGTAAACCACATTTATTTATTCCATAGTGACATATGAAGGAATTTTATATCTCCATCCTCATTATCTAGGTCTCTTCAATGTTTTTCATTATAGTTTTTCTATAAAATTTGTATGAATTTAATATGAAACTAAATATTTTTAATAATATATATCATATCTTGGATTATATCAGGTCTCATAAACATGCACTCCACATATTTATAAAAAAATGTGGAGTATAACACATCTTCCGATAAAGAGACTCATAACGTTGTATTTTAATTAATTAATGTAAACTATTGTATCTCACAACACCACTTGGTTAAGGTGTTGATTCCATCACCTTTTGAAAAACACTAAACACAATATCAACAAATCTTATAGAGTTTGAATTGTTCTCTCAGTCATACCATCTATATATGGGTGATAAGTATTATTTAAGCTCAAATTTATATACAACACTTATTGAAGGATTATCCATAACCTAGAAATAAACCTAATATTTCTATTAGATATAATAGAGAGTGGTACTCCAAGTTGTCATACAACTTGTCTTAAGTATATCATGGTGATTTATCCTGGAGGGAAATATTTTTTGATAGATATCAAATGAATTAACTTTTTATGGAGATCTACCACCACTACAAATGGATTTATTTACTTTAGGTTTCATGGGATGTGATATAACAAAATCCCAAGTTATTTTTTCAAATTTATATATTTGTATGAGAAAAGGTTTCATTACTCTTAGATGTCTGTAATTTAGCCTTGACTTATTTATAGACCAAGCATGAAGATGTAAATTCTTTAATCTCTCTCTTCACACTATCCTACTTGATGTTTTGATTTAGTTTTATATACATCTTAGGGCTTTATAGATGAATAAAGAAGGATAAGCTATGTACATCCTCCAAAAGTACTATATTTAGTTATGGTTTTGATGGGACACATATCTATGTTCAAAACATTATAACTACATATTTATAAAATTTTAACTACTAAATATTTATTATTTTTTGTATCACAATATAATATTTTGGGCCTTCTTGATCTTATCAATGATGGTTGGTTTAGAATGTATTTTTTCATTGTAGTATATAGTACATTTTATTATTACCATGTATATTCTTTTCATGTCTATTAATTTTGGATGCCTTTTAATACTCATCACGGATAATGTTGTAGGGTCCTTTATACTAAGAGAATATATCACATAATTCTCCTTTCCAGGATGATAATTTATTTAAAAATCAAAATCATTGATCATATCTAACCATATTCTTTGGTGAATATTGAGATCATTTTGTGTAAATATATAACTTTTGAATTTATAATTTGTATATATTTTACACTAATCTTTAAAGAGATAATGTTACCAAATCATAAAGGTGGAGATCAATAAATTCAATTTGAGATCATTTGGTTGGTATTTCTGGTCATTGATCATTAATTGGAGGGATGTATTGGCTATCACATTTTCAATTTTATTGACTAAAGAACCCAATTATTTTGTTGATATATAATTGTTGATAAAAAATTCATCCCCACTAGTGGGTAATGTGGGAATATGTGAACTGATTAGCCTCTTCATTAAGACTTTAATTCTATACTCACAATCATCAGTTCATATAAAATTCCCTAGATTATGATTTATCTTGGTTAGTGGGATTCAGAATCATGAGACGTTTCTCACAAATAAATTATATTACACACTTATAGAATATAGATCTCTATCACCAATGTTGGACTATGATATAATTCAATTGCCTATACCTTCTTAGGATCCATATATATCTATTTTATGGTGATAAAATCTCCCATTAATGTTACTTTCTAGATAAAAAATTATTTTACCATGAATATAACATTTCCTTTCACAAGGTTTTCAGAAAATTATCTAATTTGTCCACATGTTCCTCGTTAATTATGGATAATATAAGAATAGTTTATATTAATACTATAATAAATTTGTTGAGGTAATCCATAAAGAGTCTATTTATCATTTCCATAAATATATTTGGAGAACTAGTGCATCCAAATGGAATAACAACTATCTTATCATACTAATATGTTATAAAAATATAAGTATTGGGGATATCATCCTACATCACTTTTACTTGATAATATCTAGACCAAAGATCCACTATACAGAAGTACAGGGTTTCATATAACTAATAAAAAAACCTCAATCTTTGTAAGATGATACCTTTTCATTATCATGATCTTATTAAGATCGGGATAATTAACATAAATGCATATTAACCAAATCATTTTTTTCATGAATAGGATTGGCACACCCCATGTTCATGCACTTGGGTGTATAAACCCATTATCCAGATTATCTTTTATTTTCTTTATATGTTCTTCAAGTTCAACAATGGATATTCTATAAGGAGTGTTTATATTAGAATAGCATTGGGTATATGTTTGATGTAGAACTCTACTACATTGTTATGTTGAAGACCATGTAATTAATAGGGGAAAAATTATCGTAATCTATTATAATGGGAATTCCATCATGGATGAACTTTTACATAGTTTCAATCAATTGAGTTAGATACACATGCATATATTGAAATAATATCCATGATTGAGACAATTCTTATAGAGGAGTTCTATCCTCCTACTTAAACTTGTATCAAATTAGATAGAGATTTGTGTTATGGAGAATTATTTCATTATTTTAGTAATTTATGATTATTATATACAAGAAAATACAATCCATACATACAATAAAAACAAATTCTTCTAGAGGGAGTATCAAAAGGTTTGATTTGAAATCAATCCTTTGAATTTTGATAGTGGAAGAGTTATATTGTTAAAATACCATAACTATAATATTATCCATTTTAACTAATAATCCAATTTTAATGTTTTAGGTGGTGTTTGAATAATTATACTAAATAAGTGTGATATTAAATAATGTGTAGAACTATATTTATATATGAAATTTGATATTCCTGAAAAGATGATAAGAATTCCGTTCAATATTATATTTTTATTCTAATAATTTAAATCATCCAAAATATAATTAGGGAAGATAATTTTGAAACAATTAACTACATAAAAGGGAAACTATAAACATTGATTGGATAACCCAAAAATGATATTTTCATTAATCTATGAATTTCTTGGTTTTCTATATAAGTTATTGATTATCTATTTTATAGAATAAAATTTCATAGGCCATTTTCCCCTCATAATGGTTCATAAAGATATTATTAATTTCCAAAGCATATCACCCAGGAGTGTAAAGGAAAGCTTACGAAAAGGCCTCTTTTCCTTACACCATGTGACTATCAAGATAATACCGACTTGAAAATTTTTGGGATTATTTCCACTAGGTATATATTTTCATGAAACACATTTACATCTAATATCCATTAAGTAATTTTATTCCCAAGAATCTAATTTATCTATAAATTATGATTTTTTTTATTTTTTCTTATGTTTAGTATTATCCCTATGGTATTAAAAATTATTTTCTAATCTGAATCCCAAAAATTTACTATAACATACTCACGTAGAAAATATAAAAACCCCCATATTTTATACACATTATGTAATTATTTATAATGTTATGATACAAAAAACACAGAAAAAATGTTTGAGAGGCCTAATGTATTTGGGAAATTAGATACAGATAATAATAAACTAAAATGTGGATAAAATGAAATTATTTAAAAACTCTATAATACACCCTTGAAAGAGTGAGAATAAAAAATATGAACATAAATTAATTACATAATTTGATAACATCAATGCCTAATTTTTAATATCCCAGGATTTTTAATTAAAAAAATGCTTTATTTCATATGATATGCAACATTGAGATTAAACGAACCGTAAAATATTCTTATTTAAATGTTATTATTATAAACTAGCCATTAGTATGGCTCATATGAACAGTTTTAGTCAAATTATGATATATATATATATATATCCTAATAAATAAAAATTATTGATTAATTCTTAGGGATTGAGCACTCAATATGTTCAGTAACGAAATTTTCTATTTCAAAAATATGTTTTCTACAGAAATTATTTTTATTGATTTATATGAGTGAATATTATATATAATTTATGGATGTTTCAGAATTTTTTTTGAAAAAAATTGGTTAAATTTTTTAATTCATAATTTCAAAGTTATAATAAGATAAATTTTTTAGAATTTTTTAAGATGATTAATCACTCGATTAATTGTTAAAAATATAGATTTTAATTTGAAACTATACTTTCATTTCATGTATTTTCTATGTAAAAATCTATTCTTGATTAGTTTTATAATATTATTAGTCCGCTTTGATTAAAAATAATCTAATTATGGAAATTGGAATGATTTTTATAATTTAAATGTCTATAAAAACATTTTTTATTATTAAAATTCATTTTTTTGAGAAACCAAATTTTAATGCCTTTTAAAAAATAAATTTTTATTTATGTTTTAAAACATATTTGAATTGAATTTGATAAAAATTATTTCATATATTTTATCATCTAATTAAAAATATGGAATAATTTCATCTTAACTTTGGTCAATTTGAATAGTAACTGTATTAAAAAATGTTTCCACGGTAAATGTAAAATGAGTTAATTAGGATTACCATCATAGATAAAATTCATTAAAAAATATTTATTTTAATTGGATGATCCTATTTCATCCATAATCATCCAAAATTAAAATCTATGGATATTTTGTTTCATTTAGCATTGATTTTTTCTTTTTTAATATTTTTTGTGATGGTAAAGTAAAAACCTTCAATTTTTGACTTTAAATATTTATAATAATTTTTAAAATGGATAAAAAAATCGATTCAGTTATAAATGGTTAAATAAAATATTAATTATTTTTTATCATGGTAATTTATATTAAAGTTTTACTAATCAAATTTTCACCCTAAATGATTTTTAAACTCGAACACAGTTCTTTTGAAAGAATTAGAAAAACTAAGTAATTTTTTTAAAAAAATATAAATTATAATTATTGGGTTACTATTGTTATCCCATAAAATTCTTAGATAAATATACTATATAGGGATATTTTAAAGGTATATATTTGAATTAAATTGAATGATTTTTTCTTCTGATGTAAAACTATGGGAATAGATCCAAAATATAATAATAATAATATGTTATTTTAAATATATTTAATGAAATAATTAATAAAACAAAAAATATATAAATAAGAAAACTCAAATGATAAATTTTCAAAAAATTTATCCCTTTTCTAATTATGAAAAAGATTCATGTTATTTGAAAAATTAAAACTTCTTAAAATTGAAAAATTCAGTAACATTGTGAAAGTTAAAATGGACAAACCAAGGGGTAAAAAAAGATAAAATTTAAAATTTTATCCCAATATATCAAATATTTATTGAATAATTATATTAACACCATAAATTCCTTATATTCCAATCCATAACATTTTGGAACCCTATTACACGAGTTAGAAACATAATATTTTTTAATATTTTTTGTAATTCAAAAAATTACTTTAATTATAGTTTATAAGAAAATATATTATTAAATAATTCAAGACTCATAAAAATACATTCTTTTTTCAAGTTAATTGGATAATGTCTAAAATATCAATAGTGGCCCATTTTCGGGCCGAATTTAGTTTTATATCTATTTTCATGGTCACTAACGTGTAAACCACATATATATCATTATAATTATCAAGAAGGCAGACTAGGTTTAAAAAGGATATAAGAGTGAATAAATCACCTAATCTTTTATAAACGTTATTTTAGGAGTTAATTTGGACTCATCACCGTCATATAATCATATTATATCAATATTAATCCTTGTGAACATGAAATGTAGTTTAATAATTTACGAAATTAAAGGAATACCTCTTCCCACACTTATAAAATGGAACCAAATATCATCTTCATTATTCACAACAAGATTTATTTCTTTATATCAAGTGATATACAAATCCCTTCCTAATACCCCTCCCCATGTCATAGGTTTCTAATTTTTAAGAGTACCAATCATAAAGGACCTAAGGTGGAACAAAAAGGAGGTTGTTCTAAAAAGAGTTATAGCTTTTAACCAAATAGTTTGTTTCAATTTTTATTCTACCATCTTAAAATACTCTTCAACCATAAAAAATTAATAAAATTAGTGTAATAAATATACTCTGACTTTTATGTTAATTGGATAACATATTTTTTAAGCTTAAATAATGTCTCTAATGATGGAAATAATTCTAAATAACTGAATAAACAACATAGTTCATTCAAATTGTTTCAATTTGACTAGTCATCAAGCCTAAAAGGACTTATAGAGAAAATGTTACCTCCATTCAAAGATTTAATTTTGAAAATTACCATAAATGGTGATTGTGGAAAAAGTTATAGAATTTCATGAAACAATGGATGTGAATGTTAAACTTTCATGAGTAATGTTACGCTCCATGAAACAAAAAATTAGTTCATAAAACTCCCAGATGTAATGAAGATTGAGGTTATATCCTCCACACAATATAAGTCCTATTTGAAAAATTCCCCATCACTATGAATCTTGAGATGGTAACATTTGTTCATTTTAACTTTGATTTTTGAATCCCAATCACTTTATAAAACTCCTAATATTCCATGAAATCCTATATATTCTACCAAATTTATTCCCTAGCCTTTGATGAGCCTTTAAATACCCCCCTTAAGTCAATATTTGAGGGGAGCAGACACCGATCTATGATATCCCACTCTCATTTCAAAAAACTCCATAGAGTTTCATGAATTAATGTAACTCCTTTCCATGGGAAATCATTCACGAATTCCCTCATGTAAGACCTTCTATATAGTGGTTTGTGTTTAAGAAATATTAGTGAAACTTCCATCCCTAATGAACATTGTTTATGTAATATGGCTATGCCTTAGAGAAAACAGAGATTCACACCAAGTGCATATCGGGCTCAGTCAAGGACATTTTGGGTTTCCCCTCATACATATATAGCGTCCACACCATTTAATACCATTATTAAAGATAATACACTACACACCCTAAAACACATGCAGTCTACATACTATTCTTGGTCTATTTCTAATGTCTAGATATGAGATTCTCTTATTGTATTTTCAAAATATCAATAGTCAAAATAATCCTCACATAATTCCTAAAACCCCATAATCAGACTACTATTCCATGGTGAACTACATGGACTCTATTGTGAACGTCCCACATCAACCATTGATTGGAATCATGTTACTATTATTCCTCACTAAAAGACAATAAAATATATTACAACCTATATGAAAAGAATAGGACACCTTCAATGAAAAAAATTATTTTCCTTATGCTTGAACTGTAATATAACTCATGCTATGATCATTAGATGGACCCTTTAGTCCTCATTAAATTAATTTAAAATATATTTTACCCTATATTAGGGGAATAAAATACCTCATGTAAAAATAAAAACATTCCATACGTGTAAAGCATAATATTCCTAATGTGATGCCCATGAGACGATCACTAAATAACCCCATGGAACTCATATTCAGGTGGACTCCCCTGATCATATCCATCAACCCATTAGGAATCCAATAATCCCACATGACCTTACATCTGGAGGAAGAATTGGTAGACCAAGAGTGTAATCCCCAAATTTGTCCCTACATCTCCCAAAACATCCCCAATGAGGCTTCTCTTCAGGTTATACTCCCAATCATATTCATTATCCTATTAGTGGATTGAGATTCACTCATGACCCGATACGAGGAAAACAAATGTAAGTCTCAATGCCTGAGCCCCCCAAAAAATGTCCTCACCCATGATGTTAAACTGTGGAATTACCCTATGAAACTGACATTAGATCCCCTTTGAAATAATCACATGATGCCTCATTCAATGAAAATGAGATACCATATGTGACAAGAATGAATGATCCAACCATTGGAGCTCTTAGAAGTGTTTATCCATATTACACATGTAATCCCCCCAAAACATCATCAGTTCTTCTAGCATCATCTTAGTAGATTAAATGCCTAATACCTAACCACATCATCAGTACCCCTAGTAGCATATGAGAAGATTCCATGTGTAAAACACAACCACATCATCACTACTATAAATATCACCCCATAATCTTCCATCCACATTCCCTAATCATACACAATGTCTTCTCCACATGAAATAAAACATCCTAGATCCATATTCTAGTTGTACGATGTTAAACTGCATGAAAAATTCCTCATCACATGACTATAAACTATGGACATACCAAATGTGATTTAAATTGGTTTCTCTATGCATGATCATCATGGTATTACAACCCCTCCCATACCATCTATGAAATAACTACACCATGAAACTATAATGTGAAAGACCTACACAATCCTCCCTCACAATGGGATGATCCTCCGACCTCAAGAATCTCATATGCATAATACCTATACCATCCAAACACGATTCCTCTTCTATGAAACAACCATCATTACAACATGTTGTTAAACTACATGGACTGGTCCAGTACTGTAACCTAAAAATGTAGCATCGAACTATGTGGAATATCATCTTTATTTATGGAAAGGATTCAAATAATTCATCAATGAGGTTCAATAATAACATCCCAACACTCCATTACATCACAAGTGTTACATCATCCCCCATAAGAACATAATTAACCAATTCACTAGTGTGAAATATCTTCCCTAAGGACACACTCCACCTAATTCCATGTGTAAAATCACCCCCCAGGGGACACAATTATCGAGATCCGAAATATGAAATCTTCCACTGAATCCCATTTGTAATATATTCCCCCCTTGGGGAAATAATCAACAAAATCCCATGTATAAACTATTTCACCCTAGGTAAACCATCCACCAAACCACAAGTGTGAAATATTCCACCATGGGGAAACACTCCACAAAAACCCAAATGTGAAATCATCCCCCAAGGGACACACTTGAAATAACCATCAGGTGCGATTATCTCCTCCCTAGGGACATACAAAACCAACCAAATTTATCCAAAATACATTCTACCAATTCCAAACTTCTCCTATCAATATGTTAAACCTCGGGACCACTTATTCCTAAAGTACTTTAAATACTTGACTTAATAAAAATCATTACCCCATACATTAATCATGGTATGAATAAGGTAGAAAGACTCAGATGTCTTATGCACCTTGTGATAACTTCTTAATTGAGAAAACGAGATGCCTTAGGTTATGTTTCTAATATGAATCATATAATATTCCTCTAGTTTCAAATGGAGAAAACATTACTAGTGACAAACATACCCATAATCCATAAATTCATAGAAATACACGACATTACCACTGATTGAGACCAATGGTTGCTACCCTATCATGATAGAAGAAGCGTAATTAATCAGTGCCCACCTCAAGATCAAACTAGTAATGAGTTTAATGAGAATGAACCAAATCTATTAGGGATATTTTAAATGGTAGATTATCTATAATGAGGGATCCATATAAGATGGAATCAATTCCACATTATCTCATCTTGATTAGGGAACCAAATTCTCAAACCACATGGTGGCGGCCGATCACTTTGGGAAACCAGGAGTACATAGAAAGAGAATAATATTTTAGTAAAGATTATTTCCCCAAACATGGAAGATTTTTAAAAACTGACATGCATATCCTCTTATATTAAATGGGAAATAAAACTGTCACTTGTGTTTGTGGCAGACTACAACCTCACGAAATGATATAATTCATTCTTGATCGCTACCTCTCATGGATGGTTATGAGGATTGATTTGATGTTCATATATATAATATTAAAGAAATATTAATCATTCTAGAAAGATATTATATCATAAAATTTCATACCTTTACATACATAGAAAAATGATAAAATTGTTCATGTGTACGCGAGGATTACCTCCCCCACAGAATGATGTGATTCATTTTTCATGACTGCATCACATGAATAATATATATACAAATCTATTTAAAGAAATAATTTGATATTTATAATATCAAAATATATATTTAAAAATAAAATGAAACTTACCATATTTCCATCATGATTCATTAGAAAGGAAAATGTTATTCATTCATATGTATGAATTACCGTCTCCAGGATTGTAACATAATTAATTTCTCACAAACATATTTCATGGTTGTACTAAAAAGTAAAATTGATGTATAAAAATGATAAACTTGTGATGATTATTTTTCAGGAGATTATTTAATTACTACCTCTTTGACCATATTCAAACTATTGAATTTATTTTGGACATGAGTCCAATATCATCAAAACATCAGAGTTAAAAATAATTAGTTATGTAATTGTATATAACTTTGTAATAAATAAAATAAAAGGAATAATAAATATAAAAAAATTAAAAATAATGTAAATAATATATTTATGTTTATTATTTTTTAAGATAAAAAATTTACATTATGAGTGAGAATCAAGGTCTGGGATACATTACTCTAAAAAACAATTTTAAATGTTTTGAAGATTTGTTTCCTAAAACATTTTCATCCTTGTACATATAATTAAGAATAATTTATATTTTCATTCATATGAACATAATTTTAGCATGAAATAATTTTTTTGGTAAATTATTACATTCTTTAAATGGTTTCTGAAACGAATCATTTTATGTATTTTATACAGAGTGTTTTGACAGATAGGGAACAAGTATGTTCTATTTTAACATATATGAGTACTAAATTTTTTCCCACCATCAAAAACATTATATGATGTATTTAGTCCATTATAATATTTAATTTTTTATTGAATGTAAAACCCTCTTTCCCATTTTCTATAATTTTGAAAAATTTCTTTAAAGTGAGTTGATATTTTGATATCCAGTAAAATGTTTCTTATAGTTGAAAAGAATATTTTTATAAGACATGTCATTTTTAATTAAAATTTTATTGTTCTTGGAAATTTATTATTATTAATGGTGGTTATGTTATAAAAAATGACTAGTGGTGTAACACCCTATGGTTTTACAATATATATCTTCTTAAATAAGTACGATCTCTTAGATAGCTTGTGGTACACGTAACCGTGACTCTAAATGACTCACATATAGTATACCATTATATCCAAGACATTAAATTGGGTTTTGTGAATATGAGTATCAAAATAATGAAAATTATATGGTTCAAAAATGAATAAAATGAATAAAATGGGTATTTATATATTACAAATAAAATTAGATTAATTTTAAATAAAAAGAAATATTTTTTGACAAAAATGTATTTTCTAAAAGGTGGCTTCATCAGGTTTTTTTAAAATATTATAAAATTAATTTAATAACACTATTAGAAAATTAACATTAATAAATTATTTAATTTATTAAATCATCATGTTAAAATTATATTCTAGTTATTTTTTTAGAATTTTCTGGAAATATTAAAGTTTCGAGGAATAATGGAAAATAAGGGTTTTTATGTAAAACTGGAATTTCATTAAAATAATTTAAAAGTGTAATCTTTAAAAAAAATTGAAAATTGAAAATATAAAAATAATAATATAATAAATAAAATTTACGTTATAAACTCAATTTAATATTGAATTTTGATAATGAAACTCTCTTTACTTATGAAATATTTTCATTGGAAAACCACTTTTTCAAAGTATATGTTTGATTAATTTTAAGTTAAAATTTCCAATTATTTTAATTGAATTTTTAAAAATGGATTAAATATCTAGAGTCATGAAATTTAATAATACATAACATGTTCAATGTAATATTTGGCCATAATGAATAGTTAAAATTTAAAAATTAATTACCACATTCAAGGATAATATCTGTTTATCTGCGGTTAGTATAAAAAGATAAGGGATAAAATGAACAATAAATTATTACATTTAATATTATTAGGATGTATTTCAATATTATATCATCCATGGTTCATCAATGATCCATTTTTATCACCTTTTCATGTGAAAAATGTGTGTATCAGTGTTTCTTTTAAAAAATTCTAATTATGTCCTTTCCCCCACTTATAAAAGACCACCACATATACTCTAATATTAAAACTCCCATGAAACATGGATCATAAAAAAAATCCATTATATCTTAAAAATATCCATCCAAAAATTCTACAGGCTTGGAATTGGATAAAAATACAATCTATGAAACCTTTAGGTATATACATATAGTGGTTTTCCGAAGAAGTGGGATTGTAATTAACCATGCATTTTAAAGTTACTTCTTCTTATAACTCCTTTAAATATTCACTATCAAATATATAATAATAAAAACCATATGTCTAATATAATAATATATTATTATTTTAATTTAATAACATATATCCATATCTACTTCCATCAAATGTGAAATGTAGTCGTGGATTTTGTGCAAGGAGGCCTACCATTTCGTGAACCGAAATTATTCATTTTCCCTCACCAACTATATCAGGTTGATATGATGATTGATTTAACATATTTATATGATAAAAATTGAATTAGTATATATATGTATATATATAATTATAATATCACATATAACTACTGACTTTATATTCCTTTTACAAGAAATGACGTCACTTGTGAGTAAATATGGACTACTGCCTACACATAGTGATGTGAAATGTTTTTCAATTTATTTTGACATGGATGGTATTAATGATTTATATCATAAATATAAATACAATATTTTAAATAATAATTGTTATAAAAAGTTGAAACATTAGTTACTTATTTTTTATATTCTATTTGTTGGAAAAGAGAGATAGGGTTCATGCGTACATATAACCTACAATCTCTATGAATAGTATAGCTCATTTTCCCATATGTAACTCTTATGGGATATTATAAATATTTATATTTATATTATATATTATATTTATATCATGGTAAAGATTATATATATTAAATAATCATGATCGTAGTAAAAATAAAAAAAAGTAATGAACCAAAATATAAAAAAAAGAGAAATTATCACAAAAAAAAGTGACTTTAACAATGAATTATTAAAAAAAAGTGTCATAAAAGAAAATAATTAAATAATATATGTTATTAAATATATGTTAATAGTTTTTAAATTGATTTATAATAAAATAATATTTTTTATAATGGTGTTAGGGACATATATAAATGAAATCAGACCAGAGGTATGAGTTTCTCATCCCACTTGTACATATATGATACATATACCATATTAAACACTTAGTTCATTTATGTTTTGTATATAATTAACCATTTATTTTTTATATCATTAATCCATTTATATTCATGGTATTTAATGTCTCATTTGATGATATTACTTTCATGGGGCTTTTGATTCAGAATACACCAATGTTGTAATGGTTTATGTTACAATCTCTTTATTTATCAGGATTGATCATGATTACATTTTTTATGATGAAATATTATGAAATATATATTTCAAGAAACTAAATAATTTTCTTAAACACTATTTATTACTATATAATTATAGTTTTATATTATTTTCCTCTTTTGATGTACAAAATAAAACAAAATAACATTTTTCAAGAAAACTGATCTCATTTCTCTATTCGATCAAAATCCCTTTTTTTATAGGTATTTTTATAAAAAAAAATTCAAGAATTATTCAACAACATAAAAATTATTTATCAAATATATTTTTACACATGGTTTAATTTTTATGATTTTTTTGAATGGAATATTCTAGTCATTTTCTAAATAGAGAACGAGGATCTTTTAATCTTTTTACGAAAATGTGAAATAAATTTTTTATTAATTTATATAACAAGTAAATAGTTTCCCTAAATCATGAACAATCATTATATTACATATTACTTTAACTTATTTCATGGATATTTTTAAGTGAAATTCTTCTCTAAATGTACTATTAATTTCCTATTTTTTAAAGTAACTTTCAAATTAAAATGGATATTTTACTAAATAATTTTTAATGGTAATTTAAAGTATTTCTATTAATAAATTATAAAAACCCATATTTATATTATAACCCATTAGGAATATGTTTTACTGATATATTTCTTATTAAATTTTCAGATGTTTTATGACTAGTTTGATTGGGGAATTACTATATTGAGCCATTTTTTATATTACTATGAATATTATATAAATATGGTTGTTGGAAAAAGTAAAAATACTTTATATTGTAGTTTTTATATATGTTTTTTTATGTTAATTAATTTTCAACTCTTTTATTTTAATAATTCATTGTACTTAGTAAGTGATGAGTGGTTCCGCTATATCCCCTTGATGAATTGATATGTATCCTTAGAGAAACAATATTGGGTATTTGAAAACGGCCTTCTCATTTATGTGTGATTTCTTATCCCTAATCCTTGATGTTATGGTTATGATGTCTGAATTTATGAATTCCCTCATTATGATTTTATTTATTAATGTCTATGTTATTATTTTATTAGAAATATTATGTACGGATAAGTTCCTTGCTTATGTGAATATTAATGTTTAATTATTTGATCATTATTGATTCCTTCCATATTATTATACATGTTTAATTTATAGATTAAATATAATTTTGTTCAATTATTTACCTTTATATATTAATTATTACTTATTTATTAATGATATCTTCCACTGTATGCATACAATTAATGTGTATTTGACCTCACCCCTTTATTATATTTCCTTTCCTCATGATTCTAGGATGTGTATTATGATTGATATGGTGGGATATGATGATGTGAATTATGGTTTCCTCAATGAAAATTATATGTTTTGTTTTATTTTTCCAATTGTAATATAAGATTCATGTATGTATCTTGTTTTCTATAACTACTAAACTATTTTTTACATCGAGATTTGAATCCTTGAATCTACTACCATTGTAATAATTTAACCACCGACTCTTACATACTAGGGTCGGGAACATTACAATTGGTAATATAGAAGTATTAGTAAAAACATAGGGAACAATATTTAAGAAATCAGAAATTGGGGAACATAACCCTAGGATATAATATTATGAAAAGTATAAAAGAACATACTAATCTTTTGGTGAGGAATATATAATATTGTTTTTTACTATAAATGCATCCCCATATAGAAAATATAAGTAGAAATGTTTATGAAATAGCTGTACCTATTGATAATAACTCCAAAAAGGGAGAATTGGGATTTGAATCGATCATCACCTAGTGGAGGAAAGTAGGATTCACTGTGAACTTGGTTTGATACTCATTGGGTGTATTATTAGTATAATTCAAATTTTTATTAAATTTAATTATCAAGGGATTTAAAATAATTTCATTGTTTCAAATGTTTCCTAAAAAGAATATTTCAAGTATTATACAATTTTTTATACATAAAATTTTCATTTTATGTTATGTATCACACTATGTTTTGGTTTATATATTATTATTCATCATGTTATATTCTATTATAGTGTATTACATTTTTTGAAATGGATTATTGTAGAATTAATGGGAACCATATAAATGCACATACTCTATGTATATATTTCCCTCTAAGGTAGGATAATGAAGGTGGAGATAGATTTTGATCTAGAACTGATCAAATTATAACCATATTGGGGAAAATTACCTAGGTTTTGAGTAATATCCTTACACATAATGATTATCATGTAAAACCCCATGAAATTTAATAATGATATACTACTTAATGTTTTAGTGACTTCCATTGTTCAAGGGAACTAAAAATCCATTTGTAGTTGAGATGGGGATATGTTTCACAGAGAAGATATTTATTACTCCAGGAAGAAATTAAATGGATAATATTGTCATGTATATTTTTCTACACTCATGGGTTAAATATCAATGGTGTTCAAATTTTAAAACAATAAGGACGAGGAAGAAATAAAAATCATGGAGTGGAAGCATTTTATGTTACTATTAATGGGAAAATATTTTCCACGTGAGCAACAAGCGGATATGGAGAGACAATTTTAGAGTCTAAGACAAAAGGAAGAGATAAATGTTGCTAAGTCTGATGATAACATAACAAGGTTAGAAAGTAATTTTTTAGACTAGATAAATAATCTAAAGATAGACATTGATCATTTATTCGATGGGATTAATACAATCCTCTGATGGGAACTAATCTTCCAAAAACGTTCATTATATAAGGACTTAGTATAATATGTAATATATAAAAAGGAATAACTTTCCATGTCCTATTAATTCAATGGGATGAAATATAAGAATAGGGATACTGAAAATAATGGAAAATCAAATACAAAAAATGTAATAAGGTATGGTTGGATTTCCCATCTTGTAATAAATGTGCAAAGAAACACTTTGGAACATGATTTGATTGAATGGGAGTCTTCTACAAGTGTGTGGAAACTTTTGACCATGCCTGTGAATGCAAGGGAAAAGGTAAGATTCAAAATATTCACTATTCAACTATAATGAGATGAGACACTATAAAAATGATTTCCCCATACATCAAGGATATTTTCCCAATAAAATACCATGGGATAATGTCCATTCATAAGAGATCACAATAGAAAAGGATGAGGACAATAATGATGTTGTAAAATGTACATTAATCATATTCAAAAAATTAGATAATGATTTATTTGATTCTTGATTTTTTCATTCCATTATATCTACAATGTTTTCCAACAAAATTAGATATTTCCATATCACCATATGAAGGGAGTTATCAGTCATTAATCCTAATGGAAGTATCAATTTAATAAGGATGTGTCAGTTAGTTCCCATTATGATAAAAAAATCACACAATTTTCTGACTGAATTATTACAGATATGTTTAACTTTGTTATAAACCTTTTTATGGACTGGATATCCGAATATGGTACAAATATTTATTTAAAATAAAAGAAAGTTATAATTTGTAAAGGTGATTTGGAATTATTTATCTTTAGAGGGGAAACAACATCTTCTGATTCATTTCAAGATACACCCATAATATCCCTTCTAAATTGGATTCATGGGTAAGAATAATTGATATTATCTATGACTCAAAAATGAAATATTAAAAATGAGGATATACATATTGTGTAGGGTTACATTGATGTGTTTACTAAAGAATTACCTATATATCCATCAGATAGTGATGTTGAGTTTTATAGTGACTTAATACTTAATTCAATACTAATATAAGAGGATTCCAAAATAATGAACACTTAGTGATATTGAAGAAACTTTGATAGGAGCAATGTGATAAGTTATTTATATGCCATTGTGTTTTACCTAGGGAATTTCATGTTTTTTATGAACAAATATAGATCAAGGATGAAGTAAGTTGATTATAGAGAAATTAATGATATTATGATGAAGAAAAATTATCTTATACCACGCATTGATGGCTTATTCGATCATCGTCATATAGATTAATATTTTTAAAAAATTTACATTGGTTCTGGGTAGCATCAATTAAGTGATAAAAATGAATTTATTTTGAATAAAATATTTCATTTGAGGTATGAATATTTAGAGTTCATTGTAATTCCATTGGGTTTTACTAATATTTCCTTTGTCTTGATATATCTAATTAATAATGTAATTAAGGAATATATTGATAAATATTTTTTATATTTATTGATGAAATCCTGTGTACTCTAAGATCTATGAGGACCATGAGAATCACTTAAGGATTATTCTTTTAACCCTTATAAAAATAAATTTGTCTGGTAAATTTATGAAGTGTGAAATCTAGTATCATACTGTTTATTTTATTAGCCATATTGTCTCCGTGGATGGAATATTTATTGATTCTATGAAAGCATGTCAGTCCAATACTAGACTTCCCTAATGAACATAATATAGAAACATAGTTTTATATGACTGGAAGGATAATATTGATGTTTTTTTTATAATTTTTTTAAAATTAGGTAACTCAATAAATAATCTTACTCGTAAATGGGTCAATTTTATAAAGAAAAAAAATGTGAAGAATTTGATGAATAATTGAATAAGATATTAGTGAATTCCCAAATTTTTAATCAGTTATTAGTACATAGTTTGTTCTTAATATATATTGATGCATAAAATAAGGTGCATGCGGTGTTCTTATGTATAATAAAAACATTTTTGACTATGATTCAATGTAGTTAATGAATCCTGAAAAAAACTATCCAACACTCAATCCTGAGTTACAATATGTAATATTTGCTTCAAATATATAGAGATATTATCTTTATGGTGAAAAGTGTGAGATATATGTGGACCATAATAACTTTAAATAAATATTTTCACAAAAAATCTTGAATCAAGGAAATGGAAATAGACCAGAAAACTGAAGGACTGTTATTTCTTAATATACCACCACCTAGGGAAGGAAATAAGCTAGTGGATGCATTGAGAAAAAATGATCATGGAAACCTAGCCAAAATCTGGATCAATAATGATACTATATTCATGGATTTATTAAATATGGATATTCAAATCAATAAGGTAGAGGAAACATCATTTATTTTTCAAATTATTTCCAAACCATCATTTTATGATAAGATAAAAATGTCTTATCCTGATGATGATAATTTTTAATAAAAAATTAAATTGGCGAATGATGGAAATTTGGAAGGCTTCATCTGGGATGATGAAATTCTAAAATATTGGAAAATACTATTTATTCTATATAGAACGAGGTAGAAATATTAATTTTTGGATGATACCCCTAGCCAAAATCTCCGAAAACACGTATTAAAACAATTATGTATAGGGATTTTAAGTAATTTGTTTGTGTGATTAGATGTAGTGGGAAATTAAAAATATGTGCAATGATGAATGATTTTTCAATAATTGAAGGATTTGAGTCAAAAACCTATAAGATTCATCCAACCTATACCCATTCCAACTTACAAATGATAAGAAATTACTATAGACATTGTCATTGGATTACTGAAGACTCCTAGAAAGAATAATTCAATATGGGTTAATGTCAACCATATTACAAAATATGTTCATTTATTTTTTTATAATTGGTGATTTACCTCCTTAGCACCTTAAATTGATCTATATTAATATAGTAATGATTTTATGAAAAACCTCATTCAACTAGGTCAAATCATGATACATGATTTACCTCAAAATCATGAAGTACTATTCAGATGCTCTTGACACTAAGATTTATTAGAGAACTAATTATCACCCTCAAACCTATAGATAATGTGAAAGGACTATTAAATCATTTGAATACATGTTGATTTCATGATCTATTGAACTTTATTTTATATGGGGTCAGTATTTACATTAATTAGATATTTCATATAACATGTAATTCCATTCAAGTAATCAAATGGTGTTCTATTAAGGATTATATTGAAAGAGATGATGTACTAATACTTGTTGGGAAAATTTATTGAATAGAATATTGTAGGTCCAGAACATTTGAAGGATACAACAGTAAAATTAAGGACTATTAAATACCATATCAAACAATCTTAAATTTGGAAAATGATAAATGCCAAACATATGTGGAAGGATTTTTAATTCCATGATGGATATCGTGTTTTTTAAAGAATATCCATGTAAGGGTGTTCTATGGATTGATAATAAATGGAGATTGAGACCCAAGTACATTTTAACATTTGAAATACTAGAATGAATTGGATACATGGCATCTAGTTTAGAATTTCCACCAGGTCTCTCTTAAGTTCATGAGGTGTTTCAAATATTCTTGTTAAGGAAGTACATAAAAGGACAAATGCATTTTCCTACCTATGATAAAATAGAATGGTAACCTGAACTACTATAGTATGAAGATCCTATACAAATTATAGAAAATAAGGAATAATATTTGAGGAATCAGATGACACATCTATTAAATGTGTACTATAGGAATCATAATAATGAAGTGGTGACATTGGAACCCAAAGAGATTATGATGAATAAACACCCAAATTTCTTCACGAGGAGACATATAGAAATAGTGAGGTAGAAATTTTCTACAACATGGAATAGTATAATAGACCAAGACATTTCAAAATATTTTTTCTTAAATAACACAATCTATTTGATAGTTTTTTGAACATGAATCCTCAAGTCTAAATGAACGATAATATGGTAAACCTATATGACCAAACCATTAAATTGAAACATATTAATAACAATAACAAATTTATAAAACTTTTATGGTATACAATTCTATAAATTTAATAAAATTGGAATTTACTTATTATAAATTAAATAAGAATAATTTGAGACAAAAAAATATTTTCTGAAGAATTGTAATTTTCTAAAAGGTTGTTTCATTGTGCTTCGTGAAAATATTTTTTAACTGTTTATTTTCCACTTTTTTATATTTTATTTAAAAAATTTAAATAATTAATGAAATTAGCATGTCAAAATTATCATAAATTTAATTTTTGAGATGTTTTTCTGAAAATATAATTTTATTGATGAATAGTGAAAAGAACTAGTTTTATTAAAAACATTTTTTTCTTTTAAATAATTGTAAAGTTAGATTTAATTTAATTTTTTATAAAAGTAAAAGTAATATAATTTTATTTTAATCAATACAATATAGTTCATTAGAATTAATTTCGATTTTAATTTTCAAATTAAAACATTATATAATTGTGAAAATATTTCTTGGTAAAATCTCTTTTCCATCACATCTATTTGATTAATATTAATTTAAATAAAAAACATATTTGAATTGAAAATTTTAAAATGGATTCATATTTGTAATCAGAATAATTAATATCATATAATAAGGTAAATATAGTTTTTTCATAATTAAAAGTAAAATAAAAAAATTAATTATCGCTTCTATGGTTAAAAATGGTTTTCTTGGTGTTAAAATTAATAAACAAGGGTTAAAATGAGCCAAAACATGTGAAAATCCTATTTTATGTCAACATTTATACCTTTTATAATTCATGGTTCTATAATGAGAAATTTTTGAGCCTTGTGGAATTATAAAAACACATGTATCATTTTTTTCTTTTAAACATTTTCAGGAATGTCCTCTCTGCCACTTATAGAATGTCAGCCCTCTATTCTCTTATTAAAACTACAAATGAATATAATTTACTCCAATACCCACCCTAATATATTAGCTACACCCCTTATGACATAATAGAGTCATATTTGGATCTGAAATACAATATAGGAAGGATTTAGTTATAAACCTAAATAGGTTGGTAGTAGAAGAGGTAATGTTCTTAACTATTTTTCTGTTATACTTCTTCTTATAACCCCTTAAAATCATCTCCAACTACATTGAAATTTAAAAAATCTAATTTATACCAGGATATTATTATGTCAATTTAATAACGTATATCCATATTTTATTCCATCAAATGGGAAACAAAATCGTTGATTGTGTGTACGAAGAAATACCACCTCTTGAATCGATGTGATTCATTTTCCATCAGAACCTCTCTCAGATGGATAAAATGAAGGATTAATATATGTATTTAATATTGATGAAATTAAAATTCTTCTTTAAATATAATATCACAAATAACTTATTACCATCCAATCTATTAGATAACAATAATGTCAGTCACATATATTTGTCGACTAACTCCTCCATGTTGTGATGTGTAATATTTTTCACATTATTTTGATTTCGTAAAAATGATATATTTATTGAATATATGTGAAATATTTTACATAATAATGTTTTTATAACGATTAAATATTATTTACCACACTCTGACATTCCATATTTTGGAAAAATAGAAATAGTGTTTAGGCGTACGAAAAACCTACTATCTCCATGAATAGTGTAACTCATTTTTCAATCTATATTTTTTTACAATTAAAAAAATATAAAATGGTAATATTTTATAATTAAATCAATTTTAAAATTATAGGTATAATTTAAAAATGATAAATATAAAATAACCACAACTATAAAACCAAAACATTCATGAAAAATGGAGTAATTATCACCCACAATGGCGATTTTAAGAAAATGGTTAATAAAAGGGTAATAGAAAATAATAAGTAAATAAAATATTGTATTAAATATATGATTAAAATTTTCTAATATATTTATATTATATATTTATTTATTATACATTATGTACACTCACATGTAAATGAAATTGGATATGAGGTATGCATTTCTCACCTTACTTTTTCTTCCATGAGATGTATGTCCTATTCCACTCTTAGATATTTTCTACGGTGTATATAATTCGCAATTGATATGTCATATAAGGAATATATTTTTATTTATGGAAATTAATGTATAATTTTAGGTTTTTTCTATTATAGGGCTTACGATTCAAATGTTACCAAATTAGTAAAGGTTTATGTTAATATGTTTTTTATTATCTAGAATATTCATTATTAAGTTTTAAATGATAAAATATTAGGATATATATTTCAAAATACTCATTTATTTCCATCTCCTATTATTAATATTAGATAATACATGTTTTCCTATAATTTTAATCTCTTTAAGAACAAAATATACCCAAAGAACATATTTAATGAAAGATGACATCATTTCTATATTTGGAAGAAAACCCCTTTTCAACTATATTAAAGTTTTCTAAAAAACTTCAATATTATTCTAAGATTAAGTGAATGATATATTAAAGATAATTTTACCCATGTTTTATTTTAAAAAAATGTTTCAAAGGAATATTATTATCATTTTCTGAATGAGTCACTTTTAATATTTTTGCATCATTTTTATGGGAATTTTTTAACTTATATGTAGTGTATAAAATTACCCAATATCATGACCTCTCATTACATTGAATCATCATTTAAAAGTTTTTTGGGATTTTTTTTAAAATAATTTTTTCATAATATTGTAGAAATTTTCGATTTTCACATGATTTTCTAAGTGAAAAGTATAGATTCTACATGAATTTTATTCTGTATTTTTACGTTATTTCTATTCATCAATGAAAAAAAATAATTATTTTAATTATACCAAATTGGGAATATTATTTAATGATATCAAACATATTACTTATATAGATGTTTTATGGTTAGTTTGAATTAGAATGTACTTTTTTTATAACACTCTCCATATTACTCAAAATGGTTTATGATTATGTTTACTGATTGGGTAATGCATTAAAATTTATTTTACTAGTTTTTAAATAAAAAAAGTTATGTTGATATTTTTTCACCCATTTCTTAAGTGGAATTAATTGGGCAGAGTAAGTGACATGAGGGGCCTAATCTATCACCATGACTCATCAGTATGTCTAATGATACAAACTATCTTGGGTATTTGGATATGCCTGTAGCGCCCAATGATTTTTTTGAAATTAATTTTCAAGATAATTTAGTCTTTTCATGATTATTCATTTCACGCAACAATGAATATACCTTCTTTAATATGAAAAAAAATGTTTGTATTGCATTTCATGTAAGAAAAATTTAAGGTTTCACTAGACAAAACACTTATATTTCCTTGTGGTACAAGAAAATCAATGTTTGGATTGTGTTATGAAAAATTTCGAGTTTCTTCGATAGATTGTGTTACACACAAGGCTGTGTTTTATAGAACTATAATATATTATTAATATTGTAATTAAAATATCATTATAGCTACCACATATATATTGGATTGTTAGTTATGAATAGAAATAACATTATTTTTTAAATATTATTTACACACATATATAAAATTAATCATTTGGTTATAAACTAGTTAGTGATGAAAGTAAGAAGAACCTAAATATAAAGATGTTTATTTTCAAATATAATTATTTTCCTATTTCATCTCGATAAATTAAACAAAACATTTTTGATTAATTTTTTATAAAAATTTAAATATTTTATAATAAATATTTGTTTTGTAACTCCTCCATTATATTTGATAGGTATAAGATAAGAATAAATCCAATTTTATGAATAAAATGATGTGTTTTTATAAAAGATAATTTTACCACATTTTAAGGACGCTCCTACTATAAATATAAATTTTGATAATTTTTTTGAAATTTTATCTCAAAAAATAATCTTCCTTTTTGAAAATTTTATATCAAAATATACTTTGGGTGAATTTATTATTTTTTCTGTGAATATTTATTCGTTAATAAATAGTGAAAACACTGGATTTTAATTGGTAACTTCTTTTTCATCTGAATTTTTTATATAGAAAATTTATAATATAAATTTATTTTAGGGAATAATTATTTAAATTATATAAAATAAACATAATTAATTCCATTAGATTAAATTTAAAATTTAAATGGGATATGAAAACTATTCAATCTTTTTACCCTTCTCACTTTAATAACAACTTTCTTATCATGTCTGCAGGTTTAATATTAAAATAATTTATACCAATCCTGTGATTGGGATTTAGAAAAAATTGATTACTTATTTTTATTCAGAATAATATATAATTTCTAGTATGGTTATGTTATGTTGGACCAAAAAAATATTAGTAAAAGTACATAACATTAATTACATTGATTATCGTAAAAATGAGTTTACATGGTAGTTACACTTTAACATAAAGGAATAAATAACCTAGAAAAATATCCAAAATAAATTGTATACATGTAGTTAGAAAATAACATAACTTTGATAAAAAAATAGAACTTTATTTTAGGCACATGATTTAAGGGAGGCCTCTCAATAGTGTTAACCTTTTAATATTTACAAGAATGTCACTTTTCGTCCACTTTAAAAGGCAAATCAAACAACTTAATTTTTTACACCACTCTTGTAATTTGGTTTAGTGAAAACCAATATAAATATCCTCCAAAATTCCCTCACTTAAAATTAGAATCATCACTTTTGGTATAAAGAAAATCAAGTTAGACCTTAGGTGCAAACCTAAAGGAATTACCCAAAGAAGAGGTAACATAATTCAACCAACACTTTTGTTTTATTTTCTTTATCCACCAAAAAAATTATTCGTATTACATGATTATATAATAATACATGTATCCTAAATTTACTTATAAGTTTTTACGTAAATGGTTTGACCTGCAATCACACAGAGTACCACCAAATGTGATACAAAATCATCATTTGTGTGAACGGTGGACTATCACCTCATGAACCAATGTCATTCATTCATCCATTACCACCTATGAAGGTTGGTAATAATGATGAAAATTTTGTTTTTGTAATATTTGTTTGATATTAATGATGTATTTATTCTTTTTAAAGTATTATATAACACATACATTCCAGATTTCTATTATTTGGGAATACAATATCTTTAATTGTGGACATGTAGACTACTACCTCCTCAAAGCGATGTGATTCGTTCACACTTTAAATGGAATGTATTATGGATGGGTTTAATAAAATTAAATGATATATATTAAATAATAATTATAATTGGAGGATAATATATATATATATATATCATTTTCTTTCAATCTTTCAATACAACAAGAAAATGGATTTCCATGGGTATGTATGACCTACCGTCTCCATGAATGATGTATTTACTTTCATATTTGTATATATTATATATTTTTATAAATTTTTATATACTGAATTTTTATGATATTTAAAAATTGTTTTATGTTGTTGAAATAAGTAGATCATTTTCTATGTTATCAGATCACGCATAACATGTCAAAACATATATGAAAAATAAGACAGAGATTACCAGAAAGATAACATTAACATAAAATTGTTAGTAAATTGGTAATATAAATTCATAATAAAAAATATATTGTATTATATATAAGAATATTTTTCTTCAGTAGATTCATAATAATCTTATACATATTATTTAGTCAGTATTAACATGTACGATGAAAATCATGACTTAAGGTAAGGGTTTTCTCATATCACTTTGATTTCTATGAGATATATTTTTTATTTAGTACATATTCTTGTTGTGTTGTGTATATACGCCCCAATGAAATGTTCTCTCATTAATTTAATTTATTTAACGATATTAAAAATTTCAATTGATGTTATTATTATGTGTGGGTCACAATTTACAAGTTACTCAAGTAATAAAGGTATTTCTAGTGTGACTATTATTTTTGCAAGACTTATGCATTATTCAACACTCGTTTATTTTATGTTGTGAATATAAAAAACATTAATGTATTATATTTTTATTATCCTTAAATTTATAGTTATCTACATATCGGTCTTATAATATATATTTCATGGGGTTTATTGTTCAAAAGATACAAAATTGGTAAAGTAATTTTGTCTCAATTTTCGATTATTGAGACACATGTCATATTATACATCTATATTATTTTAAGAGGTTTATATTCTTCCATTTGATATGTTATATCATAATTATTTTTCATTAAATGATATTTTAAGCTTCTTATAATGTTATTATTTCATGGTCAATATGATTCAATGTTACTAAAGTGGTAAAACGTTGTTACCATATTCTCATTATTTATCGGGATTGTTTATTATTATGCTTCCATTGAATAAATGTTATGATAAATATGTCTAGAAATCTCATGAATTTTATTATACTCTGGTGATTCAATAAGTACACCTAAAATGGCACCATTTTCCACTATTTAGTACATAATATAATTAAGAGTTTTTTTAAAAAATCAGAATTTTTCTCTCTCTTCAGTCATAAATATGTTCTCTTGAAAAACCACATTTTATTAAAAAAATTAAAAAATGTCATTAAATTATAATTTAATCTAATATTAAATTAAAAGTATTTTAATGAAACTTTTTATTTTTAAATAGTTCAAAATGGTTTTCAATTCTTTGTTTATAAATTTTCAATGTTATTTTTGATGAACATAGTTTTCAGAATGTTTTATGTTTTAAAAAGAGTTTTTCAATGTTGAAAGGATAATTTTATCAAAAATGTTTTTAAATTATTTTTAAATATTAAATTATATATTTTGAATGTGTTTAACAAATAAATTTATGTTTAAAATGTTATATGTTTTTCAAAGAATGTTATTTGTATTTTAGAACGTTTTCAACTCATCTTTATAAATCCTTCTCCATCTAAGATGTAATCCTTTGTCATAGTTATGATTTACATGGGATATGATCCAAGAATACATTTAATATTATTTATCTAAATAGTGTATTCTATTTATGACATATTTTTTATGAGAAACATTTCTCTTCCCCACGTTACATTCTTTTGAAATTTGATTCCTTTCACAGGGTATGATTTTATGAAATAATTTTGAACCTTATATATTTTCCACATGTTATTATAATCAAACATGTATATGATACTCATTTAATTTAATGGGTTATGAAATGATTTTTATGAAACCCATAAATTTTTATGGGTCATGATATTATAAATGTATTATTATCTTATTGTACATGTATGTATGATTTCATTATGTAACGGGTGAGACCTATATCTCTTTCCAATACATTAGGTAATGATAAATGTTTTATGAGATCCAATGGTACATAGGAGGAATCCTAAGCTCAAAACAATATGTTATATAGGAGTGAATCTCAATCCTGAAAACGTGTACATGAGAGGGAATCCAAATCCCAAAACAATAAGGTACATGAGAGGGAATCCAAATATTGAAATAAGAGGGTACATGGGAGGGTATCCCATGCCCAAGACAAGAGGGTACACATGACAAAATCCCATTCCTGAAAAAAGAGGGTACGCATAAGGGTCTCCCAATATCAAAACAAGAGGATATATGGGATGGAATCCCAAACCCAAAATAATAAGGTACAGATGAGGGAATCCCAAACCTAAAACAAGAGGGTACATTGGAGGTCATCCCATGCCCGAAGTAAGTACATAGGTGATTAGCCCGATGTTAACATTTTATGACACTCTTGGTATGTATCATTGACATATAACTTTTTATGATCATGTGTATAATAAAATTTCATGTACTATTACACTATCATGGTTTCATGTATTATTATCTTTGATATGAAGGAAATTAATATATAAAATTATGATCATGATTCCATACTCTTATTCTCATGTTGTTCTTACATATCTCCCTTTTTTACCCTTATCGAGCATCTGAGATCACCCCTTTCTTATGATTCATTTTTTCATGTCATGAATAAAGGTTTCAGGAATGAGTATTATAGGGGAAGATATTTATGGGAGATATTGATGATCTTTCACCATGTTAGAATAATCTATTTCAAAGTACAGAAAGTCACTAAACTATTATGGTCAATTGGCATGTTTTTCTATAATTTTATGAATATTAATATCAAATGATATAATATCTAACTATTTTAAACCCAAGTTTCTTTAGTTGGTATCAAAGGAGTGGTTTAGTCATCCTTTGGAAACTAGTATGAGTAAATTTTAGTGAGATCCCTATGGATATTTTTATAGATATATCTACGGATGTCACTAAGGATAAGACTAAGGTATCATAGACTTAAAATAAGGTGTCATGATTTAGATATCATATATGTAATTTGTTATGATTATGTCTTATTCATGTATGACATGTGTTTTTCGCAATATGAATTACGATATTAGTCAATAGTGTGAACTCAGTGGATCCTAGTTAACATTTAATGTTTCATATGTGGAATGTATGGGTCTTATGAAAATCTATATCCTAAGTCAGAATTCATGAAGAGAATCTGGAAAGTGGCATGAGTATTTGTTATACTATCTATGTTAAAGTGACCATGAATTACATGTTAAATCTATGAGATGTTCTAACCCTATTTTTTACATTAAACATAAGGATCATGATTAAATTTATTTTTAGGAACCTTGATACATTATAAATATTTAATAATATAGGAATGGTGTATTATGGAATAAGATAAAAAATATTAAGCAATGGGTTATGAAAAATGATTGATGATTGAAGTGTATATGTATTTGAATTTAAGAATTATGTTTAATAAATAATGAATTATTTTATTCCATTTAGGATTTGAGAAATTTATTAAATGGTGCTAATGACATTGAAAACATATTTGATACAAAGTTAATATTTTTATTAAGGTAAAATAACCTTAATATATTCTTTATGTTGTGGTAATGATGTTTGGATAAAGGCATGTTGTATATGAATAAGTAAATTTGAAAGTACGGATCACCTTCAAACTGATTAAGGATATTTTGGAAAAGTGGTTTATGTTATCATAGATAGTGTTTACGAATTTTTTGGATTTAAGGAATATATCTAATAAACATAATAATAAGGAAACGTTCATATTTTCAACAAAGAATAATGGTAATTTGGGTTATTAACATATTTAAAGAGAATACATGATGAAGTTATTCACATGATTGGTATGTGAAAAATAAGAGATACTTTATGATATATGGGGTATTAATGTTAATTTTGTTCCTAGAAATTTATTGACATTATGTATATGGATTTTAATTTTTTTTCTTTGAGAAGGGATACAATGTTAAAAATTAATAAAATTCTTTATGTTAAACTTCAGATAATGTTTTAGAGATTAATGTATTATCTAACTATTTGAGGATTTATTAACATTGGAAAACATGTACTAAACTTTTTTTATAAATATATATTGAATGACCAATCATTATATTTATGAATCTCGTGATCTTCTAGTCCTTAAGGAATCCACTAATAAGATATGAAGTGGAAATTCATCAAGGAACAACACATGCTTTTATTTTCATGAAATCACGTAAGTATATATTTTATTAAAATTAATTAACATTTGGGTAAAGGGTCTTGATATAAATTTTTTTGTTGTAATCATCATTTTTAGGATATAAATGACCTTTTTCTAGCCTTTTTGGCTTGCAGATTTGTGATCATTACATTTCATCAGACTATGTACTCTATCACACTCCATCAAAACATGATATTTATATTTCTCTTCAATGTCCATGTTTTCACTTGTATCCTATGTTCTTCAATGTGTAAACCTAGTTATGAGTTACTTTGAATAACCATTAGGGCCCCAAATTTCTATTTTTTAAAGCAAGATTTAGTATTAATTTTTAAAATGTGGGTTTATATAAAAAGAACTTTGAATTATTAATAATTTTATAAAAAAGACAAATTTTGATGGATAAATTAATATTATGGGGGTTTGAATGTAACACCCTGAGATTTTTGTAAATGTTTGTTCAAATTAAGTAAATCATTTCAATATTTTTCTTTTGACACAACACTGAATATAGATTTTGTTATTTGAAAGCACTATGTTTTGGTAAAATTTCACCCAAAACCAAGTTAATAATAAACTAAAAAACACATAATTTAGATTGAAGTAAATACAAAACTATTTTTTTATTATGTTACACACAATTCTGAGTTCTATCAATATCTTTAGTTACATGCAAGACCATGTTTTACTGAACGAAATATACTATTATTATAATTGTTGTTGTTAAACTATTACTATAGATACCACCGAGATGTAGAAATGGATCTTAAGAATAATATTAAATAATTTCATAAAATATTATTTACACACATATAAAAATAAAATGAAAACTTTGGTTGTAAATTAGTAAGAAATGAATGTAATAACACTCTGAAAGTAAATAAATTCATTTTCTAGGAAAACTATTTATTTATTTTATCTCAATAAATTAGGAGAAAAAGTTTTGAGTAATCATATTAATAATATTTATATATTATTTATTCATTAATTTTTTTGAAACTCATTCATTACATTTGATCGGTATAAGATAAGAATAAACCCAATTTTATCAATAAAAAGGTGTATTTTTTTAAAAAGGTAATTTTACCACCTTTTAATGGTTCTAATATTTTAAATATAAATTTTGAAGATTTTATAATATTTATTTGGAAAAATAGACTTCATTTTTTATGTGGGAATGTAATAATTTACTTTGGATTATTTTTTGGAATTTTTCATAGAATGTTTATTTTTTGATAAAAAATGCAAAACATTGAATTTTAATTGAAAAATATTTTTTCATCTAATTTATTTATATAGAAAAATTATATGTTAAATAGGTTTTAATGTATAATTATTAAAATCATAAAACAATAAATCCAATGTTTTCCATAAGATTCAATTTACCATTGAAAATGGTTACAAAACCAACTCAAACATTTTCACTTTTTATCTTTAAAAACCCGCTTTCTCGTCTCATCAACGAGATAAATTTTAAAGTAATATATTCCAAATATGTGATTATAATTTCTAAAAATGGATCTCATATTTTCAATTATAATAATTTGAAATTTATAGTAATTTAAACTTATATTTTGATAAATAATATATTTGTGAATATAATTCAAATTAATTAGAGTGATTTATGTAAAAATGAGTATACATATTGGTTAAATGCGAAGTTAATGGGGAAAATATTATAAAAACACATCAAAAATCCATTTTATAGAGATATTTTGACAATATATTACCGTTACATTAAAATGGAGCATTATTGGGTAAGATTATGTAAGATATACCTCTTCCTAGTGTTTAAATATTTATATTTAAAAGAATACCATTCATCCTCCATGATAAAAGGGGACCCCATCACTTATTCACAACAATAAAGACTATTTGATCATTGAATAGCTGAAAAAATATCCTTAAAAATTCCCTCCATGAATCCTATAATCATTAATTTTAGAGGAAAGAAAACCATGTTAGTCCTTCGGTGTAAACCAAAAGGAATTGCACAAAGAAGAGGTAACAACCTTCAACAAGAACATTTGTTTTATTTTATTTCTCCAAAAACCTATTATTATTAAGTAATTATGTAAGAACCTATTTATCCTCAATATAATGATATTTTGTTATGGAAAATTTTCTCCCTACACTCACATACACTTCCATTAAATGGGATACACAATCATTGTTCGTTTGTATGGAGGACTGCCACCTGTTGAACTGATGTCATTCGTTCTTCCATTACCACCTCTAATGGTTGAAAATAATGGTGGACCTTCTGTTTTTATATTATATAAATGCTATATTTTATTGATTTATTCTTCTGGAATTATTATATAACACATACCTTCATGGTTTCCATTTTTTGGGAATATGATAACTTTGTTTGTGGATGTGTGGACTACTGCCTCTTTAAAGCGATGTGATTTGATCACACATTACATAGAATTTATTAAGGATGAGTTTAGAATAAATATATGATATATATGAAATAATAATTCTAAATTGACTATAATATATATAAACATACATATATGTCATTTACTTTATTTATTTTAAAATGAAATGAAAACGTAAACAACGTTCATGAATACATATGACCTACCATCTCCATGAATAGTGAATTCCATTTCATATTTTCAAATTTTATAAACTATAATAGATATTTATCTTGTCAATATATGTTATATTTATATCATTTTTCACCTTCTAAAATATGTAAATCATGATATATGTTAGAGGATAATGAATAAAAATTCAAAACATATACGAAAAATAATGCGTATATTACCCGAAGCACAAAATTAACATAAAATTGTTAATAAATGGTAATATGAAGTCATAAAACCATTATATATTGTATTATATATAAGAATATTTTTTTTTGAAGATTTATAATATACTTATAAATATTATTCAGGTTTTATGAAGATGTTTGAAGAAAGTTATGACTTACGGTAAGAGTTTTCACATCTCACATTTAGTTCTTTGAGATATATGCCACATTCACCACATATTCTTATTTTATAGTGTATATACTGCCCTATGAAAATTTATATTAGGAATTTAATTTATTTATTTAAATTTAATGTTTTAATTGATGTTATTCCTTCATTTATATCATGAATCAAAAGATACTCAAGTAGTAAGTTGATTTATAGTATCACTTTTATTTCTGTTGGACTTATATATTTTTCACCACTTGTATCTTTTTTGTTGTATAAATAAATATCATTAATGTATTATATGATTATTTATATTAAATTTATTAGAATTTTCATATACTGATTATGATCTCTCTTTCATGTGGTAGCCATTTCAAAATATACCAAATTGGTAAAGCAATTTTGTCTCAATTTTCCTTTGTTGAGACACATTCCATGTTATACACCCATATTCTTCTACGAGGTGTATATAAATCCCTTTTAAATTTTATATCATGAATATATTTAATTTTATGATATTTTAATCTTAATTTAATGTTATTATTTCATGGGTATTATGATTCAATGTTACCAAAGTGGTAATAATTTATTTCTACAATCTCGTCTTTTATCAGGATTATTTATGATTATGCTTACATTGATAAAATATCATGATCAGTGTATAAATAGATCTCGCAAATTTTATTATCCTCAAGTTATTAATGCTATATTCATATTTTCTTTTCATTTTCCCACTATTTGAAACCTAATATTACTAAGAATGTTTTTCAAAAAATATTCCATTATTTCTCCCGTTGGTTGGAAAAGAGTTTTATTCATAAACCATCTTCTCTAAAAATATTTTAAAAAATTTTATTTAAGGATCCATTAAAATTATCTTCAAGGAAAATTATTTGGTTTATTTTGTTATTGTTTTAAATGATTTTAAAATATTCCTTTAGAATTTTTGAAGGTTTTTTGAAAGAAAAAGGTTTAGAAAATTATTTGTGTTTCAAAAAGTCTTTTTAAAAGAGGGAAATAAATGTTCTCTAAAAATGTTTTAAATATTTTTAAATCTTACATCATTAGTTTAGAATTTTGTTTTAAAATAAAATAAATTTTAAAAATTTAATATTATTTCCAAGTAAAGGTTATTTTCAGTTATAACTGTTGCAACTTTTCATTCAAAATAATTCTTCATTTAATATTTAATCCTGTGATATTGTTATGTTTTACTAGGGATGTTATCCAAGGATACCATTTATATTCATTATTTAAATGGATTATGTTTTTACTGGATGTTATTTATGATACATATCTCTATCCTACGAGTTATATTCTTTTGAAACCTATATTTTTCTCACATGTTTATCTTTGATTAAATTTTTTTGAAACATATATCTTTCCATAGGTTAGGTGGGGATGACAATTTTTTAATAGCAATTTCATTTCATAGGATATAATATGATGTTTATGATACCCATATATTTTATTGGACATTATATGATAAATGTTTTATTATCTTGTAGAACAGGTATGGTGGAATTCATTATGTGATGGGTGAGACATATATATCCTTCTAATGCATTGGGTAAGAATAAATGTTTTGTGAGATAAAAAGGTAGATGGGAGGGAATCCCAACCTGGTAAAAAGAGGGTACATGCGGGGGAATCCCAAGCCTGAAAGAAGATGGTATATGAGATGGAATCCAAAGCCGGAAACAAGATGGTACTTGAGAGGGAATATGAATCCTGGAACAAGAAGGCAAATGGGAGGGTATCCCTTGACAGAAATAAGAGATTACATGGGATAGAATCCCTAGCCTGAAATAATATGGTACACGGGAGGGAATCCCAAACCTGAAACAAGAGGGTAAATAAGAGGGAATCCCATTCCCAAAACAAGAGGTTACATGAGAGGGTATCCTAAGACCAAGAAAAAGTGTACAAGGAAGGGAATCAAAACCCTGATGCGGTTACACAAGTGATTTTCCCAAGCCTAACATATTATAGAGGTCATGGTAGGTATCCTCAACATTGGATTTTCTATGATTATATGTATTACATAATTACATGTCTTATTCCTCTATCATTCTCTCATGTATTATGCTATTTATTACTTTATGATTCATGTCTTATGAATTTCCAATCATTATTATATGATTCTTGATTATGATCTTTGATATGAATTGTATGATCTTCTATTCTTATGATTTTGTTCTCAAACCCGTATGCTTATGTTATGCTTACATGTATCCCTAAATTTCTCTTACTAATCATCTACGCTCACCGCTTTCTAATGCTTCCTTTCCATAGTTTGTGAATAGTGGTTTTATATAGGAGTGCTAAAGGGGAATATCTTTATGGGAGATATTGAAGATCTTTCACCATTTTAGAAGATTACGTTTCCAATTTTCCTCTAACACTAAATTATTACGGTCCACGGGCAATTATTGTTGCAATGTGATGAATTTTCATCTAAAATTATGTAATATCCATGTATTTTAAGCATGGTTCTTTTAAAATGTAACACCCTATGTTTTTTTTGAATTTTTTTTGAAATAATTTAATCTTTTTGATATTTTTCATTTCATGAAAAATTGAAAAAAAAAATTTATATAAAAGCACTATGTTTATCATACATTATACAGAACATGAGGATAATAATGAACTACACAAAACATAATGTTTAGATTTATCTATATGGAACATCGATGTTAGCTTATGTTACACACAAAACTGAATTTCTTTGATAGCTTGTATAACACACAAGACCATGTTTTATAGACCAGTAATATATTATTATAAAATTTATTATTTAATATTGTAAGATATGATATATATTTTATGTTTGTTGTTATTAATGGAATTAAATAATATATGAAAATACATGGTTTAATAATTTTTTTTCTGATTAATTAGAAACTAATATATGAACCTATTGAATATGAAGGGAATGTTTTTATAAAAACTACAATTATACTTACAAAGGAATTTTATACAAATTAATGAAATTAAATACTATTGTTTAATGATATTAGTGAAATATATATTTTATATATTAAATCAATTAATTTTTTTTACATTTATCGAATATATTTTATAGGCATAAGATATGAACAAACCTAATATTAAATATAGAAACCTCTATTTTTATAAAAGTATTTTTACATACTTTTAATGGACAAAATATTTTAAATTAAAATTTTGGAACTTTAGTAAATTTTATATGTTATTATGAAAAAAAATTAATTAAAAAGATACTAATTAGGTTATGTTTAAATTTTGTTATTTTTTTTGAAGTCTCATTTTTTGATGAATATTGAATAGTATTGAATTATAACTCTGAACTAATTTTAATATAATTCATTTATAAGTTTAAATTATATTTATAATTGGTTTTAATGTCCAATTATATCAATTATACATTTTATAATCCAATATAGGTCATTTTGATCAATTTTTCTTTGAAATTAGATATAAAAGCTTAGAGAACATTGGAACATTTTTATTTTAAAAACTGACATTATCATCCTCTCTGTGGGAATAATTTTAAATTAATTTCTTCCACTGTTATCATTGTAATTTAAAAAAATTGATTCAATATTTTTAATAACTAAAAAAAATATATATTATTAAGGTTAAATTTATTTTTAAAAAAAAATACCAAATATAATAGAAATTAATTACAACTATTAATAGGAAAATTGTATTAATAAGGGACTAAACCTTAACCTTATGGGACAAAGTGACCAAAAGAATTGTCCAAAAGAACTTTTATTCCCATATATAGACTATATACATTAATGGTTTGAATATTTTTACTTAGTTAGATACTATTCAACAAATGTTTCGTATTTCAAATGTTAAGTAAGGAAAAAGACAATAAAATGACTTTGATTTCATTTAACATTTATAAAACATCGTGATATGAAAAAAAACATATTTTAGGTTATAAATATAATTTTGAAATATAAATTAGTTAATTTTATCATAATTATTTATCATTTATTTTTAGAGATTAATTATATAAATTAATCACAAAACAAACATTATCACATGTATTATTTTGTTAATAATTAAATAAAAAATAATTCTAAAGACATTAAAAGTGAAGTAAATTTAATGAATTATGATGTAAAACTATTTTTTAAGAATAATATATCATGTTACAGAGATTTTAAATTAATAAATTTTAATTCCAATAATTTTTAGATATTTTTTAAATGAAAATAAAATAAATATTGTAAAAATTGATAGTAATGTTATTTTACAATAATTTAGATTTTATTAAAATATTTAAAATAAGTAAAAATAATAGCTTTTAAAAAGTGAATTTTAAGTGTTAATAAATATAAAATATGGTCAGTTAATGGACCAAATGATCATTTATAATGAAAATGTAGACCCCTAAATAGTAATCATATTATTACCACAGTCCGGGTTAAAATAGTGCTTTTTCACATTATACGTGCTTGTTTTAAAATTAATCTCCAACACACATGAGTTTCTTATTTTATATATTAGATATAACATTTAAAATTCAATGGGTATAAATTTTCTAATAATTAATATCTTAATTTATTCGTAATGGTTAAATTAAATAGGTTGGAAAACTAGTTTCCTAAATGAAAAGCCTAAATGAAAAATATATGGAAACATAAAGACTAAGAAACAAAATTATGAAAATGAACTTATTTTTTTCGGTGAATATTTTTTTCAACAATAATATAAATTTACTCTTTTTTCATTTTTGAATCACATGATATAGGATAGACCTCCTGTTAGTGCTTACCTTTTGGTATTTAAAATAAATCCATTGCTTCTCCAATATAAAATTTATTCACTCTTACCCATTTTCAAACATCTCTAGAAACATTGTCTCAACCAAAATATACTCAAATAACATCATAAAATTACTCCACATACCCTATAATATTCACTTTTGGAATAATGTGATCCATGTATTTCCTTTTCTGAAAACCAAAAGGAGTTACCCGAAAAGAGGTAACCTTCTTCAATGATAAATTTAGTTTTATTTCCTTATCTACTCCTTCAATTATCATTATTATATGATCATATAATGACAAAAACATCCTAAATATATTAATATGTTGTTATTTTAAGGGTTCTACCTATTATTACATGCACATTAATCTAATGGTTAAGAAATATACCGTCATTGTGTACGGTGAACTACTGCCACATGAAACGATGTTTTCAATTTTCCATTTACATCCTATAATGGTTGGGAATTGTGATGAAAACACAATTTTTATTATATATATATACATGTGTGTGAAATTAATAATATTTTTATGTTTTTATGATTATTATATAACACATAAATACATCCCTTCCATTTCTTGTAAATATGATAAATTCTTTTGGGTATGTGTGGACAACTGTCTCCTAAAAGAGATGTAATTAGTTTACACTCTACATAGAATGAATTGAGGATGTTTTTAGTTAAATTATATGGAATATAGGACATAATAATTCTATTTTAATGATAATTTATATAGCTATAATTCATTAACATTCTTTCTTTCAATACGATAATAAAATGGAAATAGCATTCATGTGTATGAATGACCTACAATCTCCATGAACAATGTATTCCATTTCATCTTTCTATGTCTTATAACTTATTATAAATACATATATAATAATTATATGTGATATTTATATCATGTTTTGAATTTATGATATAATTAAATCATTATCTATGTAATTTGATATAGAATAACAAGTCAAAAAATGTACGAAGATCAAACAAGATATTACCCGAAGAAAAACCTTAACATGAAACTGATAATTAGCGAGTAACATAAAGTCATAATAAAACCATATATTATATTAGATATAAGAATATAGTTCCGTAATATGTGGAAAATAATCTTATATTTATTATGTATATGGTTTTTAGGACTACTAATAGTGTCATGACATAATTTAATGTGATTTCTAGTCTCACTTTTATTTCGTTGAGATTTTTTCCTTATTCACCACATGTTCATTTTTTGATTTATATACTGACCATTAATATATTAAAGGATTATTATACATAAATTTATGTGTATTTATTTATACATTTTTTTATCTATCTATTGGAACCCATAATTGTGTGATGTACACTTGGCTATGAAAGGGATTAGATATTTGACGATTACGTGGTAATACAAATATATCATGAATGAGATCATTAAATAAGGGGACTAGGATTTAATATAATGGCTATTAAAACATATTTATATATGGAATTTTTCCCCACCCTTATCCAAAAACATTTCCATCCATAGGATAGCCATGCTGAGGTTCAATCATAGGATCATGTGAGACTAAGGACAACAACTCCCAATAGGTTCCAGCTTGGGCCTTCCATCAGACCAGTAGGGGGAGAATAGAGACAAAAATACATGGGAAATATTGTGTATATGGATTTTTTCACTAGAAAAGAATCCTCACATAGCATGGGAACAAAAACCACATGGATGAAGCTCGGGTGGAGGTGTGTGTAGGTGGTACGGGTGCCAAACCCCATTACCAGCATGACATAACAATGATCACCACATTTATTATATACCTAAGGGATGTACTAGTGAGATTTCAATGTGTAATGACCTCTCTATCAATACAATTCACACGATGAAAGAACAAAAATATGATATTTCCTTCCACTTATCTCAGTCATCATCTTTAGTCCCGTGTATTAGGAGTTTAAATTTGAGTTAATATCATGCCACACAATTTGGAAATCAGCCGATCCCTCATGACATTAAAACTCTTTTTAAACCTCCAAAAAACATGGTTTAGCATCTCATGTCACACCCAAAACTCTCTCTACCTCACCATAATATTTAAATCCTTCACTTATTTCCAAAAACGTCTGAGACAACTAACACAAGCCGTTATAAGATCCAATCATGAATGCCAGTGGCCTTCCACAAGATCTTCCACCAGTGCTAGAATCCATCACATGAACATCCTTTAATTATGTGATAGATGTTAATAAAATCAATGGATTCATTGTGAAAAGTTTATGACTATGATCCCTTCTACCTTCTGAATTATTTTTTTCTTGATTAAATTGTATTTATCATAGGTTGTCATGCATCATCACAGAAATAAATCAAAGCATCACATGATCAAATGAATTGATCATTCAATGAAGAACATGTTATCTAATAAGGGAACATGAAATCCACCACATAAAAAGTATCTCCACCTTTAGTTAGATATCACCTATAAACACCCTTCTCCCGTCAGGAATAATAAATGTGAGGAGAAGAGGAAAAATCATAGAAGAGTAGTAGAAAAGGCAGAGAAGATGACCACCACCTTTATAGATCTTCTTTTGGTAAATAGAAGGCCCTGCTTGTGATAATCCACCATGGGATGTCATCATAATAAATCATCATGTGATCATCATAAAATCATGTGATCACATGATATAATAATATCACATGATTCTCTTATGAAGAATCACCTCCAAGAGGCCATAAAATCCATTGGATGCACATCCATATTGCGTGAACCTCCCTATATGTCCTACTATTTCATGGTGCATCAAGATTTTATAATGTAATTTATATGGAATCATGAAATTTCATATGAACTTATCATTAGGATATTCATGGACATGCACCCTGAATGTAGTTCATTACATATTCTAGGAATGAAATCCGGGTGTGCACCCCCTATAGTCATTTTCAAGTCCTCCTGAAAGATATTCATTCAGATCATGAGATCACATGGGTGATGGAACCTAATAAGATGTGGTTGGAAAATTCCCATGAAATAAAATAAACCCAAATTAGAATCCACAATGGTATACGAGTGGAAATTTATCTTGATATTCCACTCCCTTATTATCACGATGGTCAGGAATAGATTCAAACGAAATGGATTCAGTTAACAATTCCCCATTTGTTCAAGGTTATGTGAAGGAGAAACACTCACAGTCTTGATATTTCCCCATAATCTCATGGTGTCCTCTACTTGGCCTTGTAATGCATTCATTTGGATGTGCACCACATATGCATTTCACTTCTCTCTTCCTTGAAAAACAAATGATAAATATCCCCGCACAAGGAATCTTTATGGTCAGGTGAATCACATGAAACATGGAACATCATATGACTCTTTCATATGGTCATTCCCCAGCCTATATATGGACTCATCGTACAAGATAAATATTGAGAATACATTTCCATATCCATTCAACACTCTTATTAGGTAAATAATTTTCTATAGAGACATAGGGAATTACCCCTTTAGATGTGAACATGAGGCACTCGAACAAATTCAAGACCCTTATAACATCTACGAGACCCCACCACATTAATAGTTTAAGGACACATGATCGTAATAATATTTTTTTCTATCATTATTTCCTTAAGAATCCTAGGACATGTCATTTTGTTGAAAAGAAAATATTTGAAAATTTTAAGGTCGATCTCGTGAAAGATGATTAGCATGTCACTATTTCCGAAGATAGGCCTAGATTATCATGAGACATCTAGTTTTGATTTGACTATATTATCACAAGAAGAACTCAACAAATGTTAGGATGAACTTGTGTAAACCTATTGATATTTCAGCATGGTCTTTCTTTTTCCATATGACATTTCATCATTTACATGAGATATTCTAAAAGAAAGCCAGGATGATTATAAAACAATGCATAGTCATGTCTACTATGATGATGTTCAAGACCATAGACATGTCTGCTTTGATAGTATGAAGACACCCAAGACATTACAATTAATCATGAAGATTCCCTTGTGTGTGTCTTCCTTAGCCGGATGATACCCTTACATGTCTGGAAAATAATCAAGACATGTCCAACAAGCATTCAAGTCATGTTTGGAAGATCCCTTATGGGATCTCAACATTTCTTGGTAGACCCATTTAGACTCATGCCATATTGACCATATCCAAGAACATTCTACCACATTCCTCATTTATAAGTGAGGTGTTCTTGATTTTAAATGGTTATACACTCATGTGACCTTACCAATTTCATCTTCTTGGACATACCTTTTATTGTAACAACCGCAATTTAATTCATCATAAGGTAAATAATGTGTCTTTCAATGGGAATCCTCAGTGTGCAAGCCCTAATTACTAACATAATATAATTTTTCCACAAACAATAGGGTATCCTTAGTATGTAATCCCAATCAAAAGGAAATGCATCATGGTATAATCCCCTAGCATTCCTAAAACCACCGGGATAATAATAACTTCACTATGTGGGGCATCCCCATTCTCCCATCAATGGGTTAAAGGATAAATGAACTATGATAACTATAATTACATACATATATTGGACATTTAGGAAACCTTACTAAGGTCCAATATCTAATATGTATCCACTTTGGGGTAAGTCCCCTCATGTATCCAATATTTCTACCATCATGATCCATTAATTCCCATGGACTGATCACACTTTCTCATCCATCAGTGGATGAGAGATTGGCTCATACAAACACATCATTTTATGGATCTGTCCCCAAAATATTTCCAAGTACCTAAGGACCATTAGTGGGTTAAGGATAAATTTAACTACGATGAATTTGATACATTTTATAAAATGGGATATATAGGAATCCTTCTTACAAACCTAGATCTATACCATATCCTCTATTTGAAGGGTCATCATAACTATCAAAGGATAACATTAATGTGTAATCCATGGATAGATATTCTTTCATGCAATGTGTTCAACATTCCAAAATCTCTTATTTCTCAGACTCAATATGAATCAAATGGTTTTTGAGGCTAGTAATGATGGTAAAAATAGAATGATGAGAATTAACCCAGTAAGGAATCACCATTTGGATGTAATATGATTACATATCTTCTCTATTCAAAAGGACATATTCTTAACAAGGAAATCTAGGAAAATATTATACACATTAGTCATATCATGGGCCTTTATTTTCATTTCTTTCATGTTATATATGATCTTATTAAGAACCACTTTGAATTTGATTACTATCTCAAACAAGATACATAGGATGCCTCACCGAGGTCAAAGCCTGATATTAATGCCATTATGATAGGACATTAAACTGTATGGATCGGTATTGATAGACGAACTTAAAATGTTCCTAAGAAACTACATGGGGTTTGCTTCATGTTTTTACCAGATACATTGGATTCCTCATAGAGGTTTAATCCAATCTCCAAGACACCAACCACCTCCCTGAATAGCACTAAACTCTAGAGTATCCAAATATGGCCATAATCCAAAGCATCATAAATACATAAGAGAGCGATAGAGATCCAATGATATTCACACAATCATTCCTATAAATACATGTTCATAATCATGTCATTGACATGGTCAAAATGAACACCTTATTTGTCCCTAGTAAGTATTTCGTGAACATATCTTAAATATATAAGAGTGTCTTGTCATAAGCAAAAATTCCAACTAAAATGGTGTGATGAGCCCAAACTCCCATCCACTTTACCTATGTGAGTTGCTAATCATTTTTGGGAATGTATCCCCAAAGGACCACCTACCATTGGTAAGCATGTATATACCCAGTTATTGATCTGGGAATTGTTGGAAGTTTCTATGGAAGACTAAAAAAATGAAAAAACCGATGCAAGTGATTGAGAAAGGCGCTAAAAGATTCCTGAATCAAACCATAGATCCAAATCCCATCTATATAATATCCTGATGAAACAAATGGTGAACCTGATAAGTTTTTTTTTAAAATTCAATGCTTCTTTTATTAAAAGCAAGGGAACAAGAAACCAAAGAAAGAGTCCAGGAAAGAAATAGGGGAACCCCAATATAAGAAAGACTATTTTCTAAACTTATTCAGAAGATACATGGTTAGCTTTCATTCCTCTTATCTAAAAGCATCAAGCTCTGCTCTTCGACATCCTCGTCTACAGCCTTTCGATATCCCTCTGTAAGCACTTTCCCTGCTCGCAAGTTCTTCAGGCCTTTTATGCAGTGTATCCACATCACTACTATTTCATCTCTTTCATTGGTCAAAAAGGATATATTTTCCTTTTCCTTTCAAGCTAGTTTATGTTATTCTTACTTCACAACAAAATTATTGGACCTCACATGTTTCTTTTAAGAACACTAAACCATGTGTAAAAAAGGGAATTTATTTTTTACTCAATTAACTATAAATTTAATTGATAAACCATGTACTATTATATATTATGCTACACTAATAAGGTTTTTTGTTTCCACTATATGATATTTCGAGATTCCATACAATTTAAATGACATCTTCCAATGTGCTAATTGATTACGAGATCATTGGACATGCTGCTTTGGCCCCAAGGTCGTGATGTATGTTTTCACCAACACACCACCTGCTATAGAAATTGGTGAATTTTATATTCTTGTATTAACACATCAAATAATCCATCATTTTTATATAATTGTCTCATGGTATAATTTGCAGATGAGTTCCCAGCCGCCATCTTTCAAATGACTAGCAGCAAGACAGAAAGAGGCTCGTGATTCCACATTCAACTGCTCTGGGAACCTTTCCTTTGAGAAATTTAATACATATCTTTCCTGCCTCAGGGATATGGATGAGGAGAGTCATATAGAAAAATAAATCACCCAAGAGATTCATTTTAAGGATACCATCCATTTTTTCATCATCGTTGACATATGATCATGATTTCATAAGGATATGAGGAGGAAGTTGTAGCTACACCAACTGTCTAGGTTAGGGTACCCAGCAGGAGAGCCTTCCAGGGGCATCCCAACAATGTGGATCCATATTAAGATTATATATATGTTATGGATATTCAATATAAGGCCCAAAAATATATATTGATATTATCCCCAAAATCAATCTCATGTCATCACCAACAAAGAGTTTCTAACATCATCACAACTTGCCTCGGTGACTGTGGAATCCTAGGGAGCCCTCCATCACATAGGGTTGTGGGATCTTTAATCACATTTTACTATGGTATTATAATAAACATGGACATTGAACCCTTATAGGTTATCATGTTCACTGACCACTCAAACAGTATAATAGGATTCGACCCCTCAAATGGTACACTGGTAACTGACCTGCCAAATGAGATACTCTGTCGAGGAGGAGCACCATCCCACTTGTGTCTCCACAAATATGATATCAATTAGATCATAAGACTCACAGTAATATATATATGAGTAAATATTTTAGGAATAAAATCATATCATCATATATTTATACTAGTCATATCAGTTTGGCCCACATTCATCTGGTGGAATTAGAATAGAAAGGATCAGTTGTACCTCTCAAACAACTACAGAAGGTGCTGCTGACCATGTTGGTATTGAATAGTTAATTAAGAATGGAATACACGACTAGTGGAATAAGTTTATTTGGTATATATAATCAATGTCATAACTCTCATCATTATCCACCAGCCCCGCCACCGACATGGGATAGTGTGTTTTCATGGAACATTCCAGCCATCCTATTAAGCATGATATGGAAATTGGTTCAAAATAATAGATCACTTGAATATAATGAGAGAATAAGTCCCTATAAAGAATAATTGTTGGAATAATAATGAAATTTAGACCTCATGATGATGTACTAGTACCTGCCTATGGATATTTTCTTTGCAGTGATGTTCTTTATCCCACAGTGCTAGGGGAGTTTTCATATTTCTTTCTCCTCATTGGGAGAAATAGAGGCATTCTTCCACCTCCCCCATCCCATAGGGATGGGTAAATTTCCATATTTTCTACCTCTTTATTAGTTATATTCTGGAAACCATCTACCATCAGATGTTTATATAATGTCTCTAGGTGGGTTGGTATATTTTAATCAATGGGAATCATTTGTTCCATAAAAGACCCCCATTGATTTATAACCTACACCCATACCAATAAAAGACTAAGACTCCTTACCCTTTCATACAAACTCATCCTTGAACCCATGATAATGGATTTATATCTAATATGTAAGAGTAGTAACATGATTTGTAATATCTTGAAGAAAAATAGTGAAAATTATATTCTTTCCAACCAAGACATGTTCCTAGGTATTTCATCTTTTCCATGGAAAATGGTTTGATAGAGCTCCTGATGATAATAAATCTAGGTGAGGTAAGGATGGTAGGACAAGACAATCATTTCCCTACCATATATCACTCAGGAACACAATAAAAGGTACTTTTTGCTTGTAAATGTGGGATTCATGTGAAGATGGACATGGGAATATTGGAACCACTAACACCTGAATCCCTTCCCCAACCATCTGATCACTCTAAACATGGAACACCAATTGTGTAGCATAGTATGATCCAACAAACTCTTAGGGATAAGAGATCCTATTTCAATATTATATTGAATAATTCCTATTATTTCCCAAAAAACATGTCCCCATGTATTTTGGGTATGCCATGTAAAATGTTTTGTTGAACTCTCACCAATAATGTAGACTAATGAGAGAGAGTTGACAGGACAAGACTACCATTAACCCTACCATCGACATCTCAATCACATGATAGAGAGATATTTTGTACTTATGTATTGTTTGGAGATACATTAAAGATAATTCTTGAATGAGTTGAGGAATCCTGAAACTCATGTAATACACAAAAGATTTATACCAGATCCATAATATGAGATACTCTTTTGATAGGTTATTCACTATCATCATAATTGTAAGACTTTAAAATGCACAAGTCATTTCATTACCATAAGATGTTAAACAACATGGACATTATCTTAATCCAAATATGTTAATCTACATTGCTCATTTCCTTATCGTATGATGTTAAACTGCATTGTCATCATCCTTAATATATGAAATTAAATTATATAGATCATGTTTATACTGTAGGACATCAAACTACACATATGATATTCTTTTTGCATGAAATTAAATTGAAAAGTTTTTCTATAACCATTTATGGATTTATTCTCATACTAATGAGATACATAGGGACACATGGATCCTATATCATGGCCTAACCACCTGTAGTCATGTACTTTTCACAAGGCCTAAAACTGCACAAATGATGTCTTTTCCACATGAAATTAAACTGAATATGTTTTCTAGAAATAAGTTTGTCTTTATTAAAATAATAATGATATATGTAGGGATTATTAGATCATATATCCTAGCACAACCACCTATAATCACTTCCTTAATGAAATACGTTAAACTATATAGATGATGTAATTTTCACATGACATTAAACTGCACGAGTTTTCAAGAACTACATATGGCATGATTATTATCATAATGAGATATATAGTGTTTCATAGATCCTATATAATATCTCATCCATATAAATTAATGTCATTAAAATATTAAAGTAAAACGGAATTGAACCAGTACCTATCTTAGGACAATAAACAGTGTGTCATTTCAATCTTGGGGAGACATTGTCAGCATCGAGTGGAAATTTCAGTTTCCAAAAGAACAACCGATATAGTACAGTCTTGATATCAGGTATATCATAAAATCACAAATATCCCTTAGATTCCTACTGAGGGAATTCAATAGAATATATTCTCCGCAAACATAAATATTTGAGCTTCAATGACACCTTGAAAAACAAAAAAAATCTATGGACTAGAGAGAGTATGCCCATACCCATGCTAGTTCAAACAAAGTCTGATATCATATTCAGGTAGCAAGAATGGAGTAGGATCATACCCCTAACCCAATGTATGAATTCCAAATACATATTATAGTAACAAAAAGTGGACATGATTGATAATATATCTCTACTTCAATCAAAGGAATCAACCAACATACTGTGGTTGTTGATAACGTAGAGGAATATATTTATATACACACCCAGTTGAAGTGTTAGTTATTTTTAATAGAAATAGAGGAGCTATATTAGTATATTATCTCTAAGAATCATGGATATGAACATATTAATATCACTACAATTAGGAAAGATCAATACAATGATCATTATGAACAAGTTGTCTCTCTAAAGAAAGTTCATATTCTAGCTCCTATCATGGAGGATTATCGATATATCTAGGTAAAGGGAGAGGTGTCAAACAGGGCTCAGATCCCCATTCATTCCAAGTCTCACCATGTGAGATTAGCACATGCCTTAGTATAGGGTAACATTCATATCTAAAAAATACATGTTCTATACTCTAAAGGGCCGAGATCGGGCTCATATCCCAGTTTTGGCTGAGGCTCGCTGAGTGAGAATGAAAAAATGCCTCTTGATAGGTTCATTTTCCTATAAAAAAGACACTCAAAATTTCCCAGTAGATTATAAAAGGAGGATAATATCCCATATTCCATTTGAATGGTCATTCAACATATTCTGATGGGGAATGGATATTCAGACTGATCTCATATTCCCATTATAACCAAGGATCACCAAGGGAGAGTAGAACAAGCCTTAAGAAATGATCACATTTACATGAAAAAACACCAATGAAATATTACAAATGACCAAGATCTGGATCATATCCCCATTCTAGTTGAGGCATACCAAGTGAGAGTGGCACACACCTCAGGACAAGTTCATATCCCTGTTAGAGAAACACATTGAAATATACTGGTAGCTTCTCAATTGTAAACTAATATCCATTCAACACCAAACGATTATCAATAGATTCATACTATTGTAATATATCATTATTATATCCCTACTCAACTAGAAACTCAAATATGGAATATTCTAGCCATGATGTAGAGTAAGGATCCTACCCATGGCCTTCTCAATCTCAAGTGTGATAGAGGTTGTTCGAGACACATTTTCAGCACCCTGTGGGTTCATTAACTCATCAAAAAAAGTAGAAGGTGATAATTACCATGATATTCCTCCTCATTATAGTGTGGAGATGGATTTTAGCGACTCTAACACTATAGTTAACATACATACAATGATATCTCCAACAGACAAGAAAATCCCCCTCTCGCCTAGTAACCTTCATATATTGAGGTGTTCAAAAATATTAGACACCATTATATAGATAGGTGATCAAAACATTTAGAAAATTTTATATTAAGATGTGATAAATAACTTTATGAACCTTCCTATAGAATTATTCTCATAATATAGAGGTTGAAAATATATGGTTCCCCAATTAAACATTTGCATCACTTCACCGCAGGTAGTGGGTGACCTAAAGAGGCATCCTCTATGGTCTTACAATGTAAATATTTATGGCTATGATGAAAAACTAATTGACTAGGAGATATAGAGAGTGTTATCCAAAAGAAACCTCCCAAACATGCCCAGTTCCAATTCAATATCCAATAATGAGATCAAAAACATGTCAAAAAGGGAGTTTCAGAATAAATTCTAATCACATTATATTAAAATATATGGGGTATGTACTATTTATTGGACTTTATACTGTATAATCCTCATCCTGGTTTTATGACATTAAAATACACAAAAATGGCCTAGTTGCAAGACATTAAATTGCACAATACCTTACCTTTGGTGTAGATGACATTAAACTGCACAAGATCATCCTGAGTACATGATGTTAAATTATATAAACACTTCCTTACAAAATGACATTAAATAGAATAGATACACTCCCTTACTTCATGATGTTAAACTATATAGGAACACATCCTTAACACATGATAATAAACACCACATAAAATGTAATCAATGAATTATGTTAAGCTACACTTGTTGTTTAAAACTACATGTGGCTTGATTCCATCCATCACAGGATACATAGTGATTTTAAGACCTCCATTCTTGGGTACAACAACAACATTCATCCTCTTTCACATTGACTCACCCACGTCCTTAATGAAAGATGTTAAAATTCATGATAGATTTCCTTTTCACATGACACTAAACTTCACCAAATTTATAGAACTACATATGGATTGATTATCATTTTCAATGTGATATATTGGGATTCCTATATCCTATATCATAGTCCATTAACCACATAATCAAAAATACCCTTTTCATGTCCTAAATTTCCCCTTCATTGTGAGAGGAACCTTCACCATTCATTTTTTGTCACCCTGATCGTATCTCAGACTACCCTAAGAGATTCTTTAACAGATTCCCTGCACACAAAAGGAATGAAGTCTCATTAAAGGACCATAATGATACTTAATGAAAGCCCTTTAAAGTAATACCATGATTCTATTTTACATGAAAATAAACTACAGGACTAATTTCCTCTGAATCCAATATAACTTCCCACTCTTATGGACCTGACCTGAGAGGGCCACTATTATTAGTGTCAGTCACTTACCACACCTATGTTCAAGAACAATACCTAACTTGATTCCCAACATTACAAGATACGTATGGACACCTAAATCCCCAAATACTGGGTCCATTCCAAACCAACATATAAATCCCCCTCTCTCCATAAAAGATGGACTTATACAAGAAGTTCCCTCCACACAAACCACATATGGATTAATTACTATCATCACAGGACACCCATATTTCTATAATTGGGTCAATCCATAACCCCCTTTTCACATCATAAAGAAAACACACTTACCACATGACATTGAACTACACAGTTCTTCTATAACTACATGTGTATTTATTACTGTCATCACATGATATGCAGTGACACCCTGATCTCAAATATTGTGCCAAATTACAACAATCAATGGAAATAATGACCACCTTAACATATGATTCTAATATATGTAGTGTATTTTCTATTATAGAACTCCGTGTGGTGTGATTTGTTTCATCAAATGACACATAGAGTCACTTGGATATTCAATCCTAGGCCCAGCTATGGCAACTATAAAAATGAACCCCAAACTACATAGGGAATCAGGATATACAAACTCATTCTACCAACATATGAGTCAAATATTCGTACAATTTTCTTATGCATGAAATATATCACTTACATTACATCATGACCATCCCAATTTCCTTACCACATGATATTAAATTTAATGGAAAATGTCTTGGACGCATTACATTAAAACTGCATATCAAATATGTCATTACCATATAAAGATTAAACTACATGGAAATTTCATTATTAGATTACATTAAACTATACTGAATTAAGTATATCCTTTCCTCATGAAGATAAACTACACAAATTCCATCACCCATCATCATTCCTTATAAAATGACCACAAGAGTATTACCCCTGTCAACCAGAGTATGGGGTTCTTCCACCCACTTTTAAAGAACCTCAATCTATTTATCACACATCATGACTTGATCACCTCATTTTTCTACAAAACATTTATGTCCCTTGTAATGGAAAATAGATCCCTCTATTCAATCATGATAATTAGAAAAAGGCACATACCCACATACTAGACACATATTGGCCCTATATGGGGAGATTTATGATTCCTATGACCCCAACGTCATTATAGAGGAACTCAGAACCCCATGGTTCTTTGGGTCACCCCTAAAATGATTGTCCCATATTATTACTCATGACATGAAAAACTCGATCCATGATTTACAACATATTCATCTCCCATTCATAAGGATATTAGATTACTATTGGCCCTAGGTATCTTCCTTGGGCTCTTGTGTAACATTCCCAATGTTCGGACCATGTGTGTCATGACCATAAACTAAATTCACATAGGTCAAAGTTGTATGACCGTAAAATATATCCTATAATGGTCCAAATCATAAGACTTTAAACTACTAGAGCCAATGGTTCCCATAAAATATTCATGTCATTTTCAACAGAAATATTTATCATCAGAGTTTAGGAAAAAATTAGGGTACAAATAAATAAGGCATAAATCAACTAGGGTCTACATTGTAACCCTTATAAAAGACAATATTTTATCCCTAAATCCATTGGTTTTGGAAAAATTAAGAGTTATTAGCCACTTTAATAGGATAATATTCATTTTTATATTTATAATATTCATGAGATTAATTAAACATAAACACCATTTTAGTGAATTTTACACTTTGAACATTATTTCACATTATGATTGTAATTCTTTGTTAAAATGATCAATTACATGGTACATTATTAAATAGATCCAAAAATACCCATTTATCTTGATTCTATTTTCATATTTTATTTTCAGGTCTCCCATTCTATACATAACAATTCATTTTTTTGGATCACTTGAAGATTCACATTAAAGACCACCAATGTTGTCCTCGAAGAAACAACATTCTGGGAAAAGTAAACTGGAAAACATCCCAATAAAAATATTGTAGGGGCCAATATACAATCCCAAAAAGTCTAAAAATGGAACTGAATATATAATACATCAAGGGAAAATTTTCATTAAATAGTGGCCAGAATCTAATTCTAATGTTTTACTGGAGTTCCAAGTTGTACAAGTTGAAGATAAAATATTGGGCCAGATTCAGCGGCCTAGAAAAATATACCACAAGTTTAATCATATACCAAAAAAATAATAATATTGGATGAAATTTTATAAAAGGTTAGGTAACATATATATATTAGTATTTTTCTTCTATGGACCACCATCATTCGGTCATTTTGATGCTCGTTTGGACACACCTGTCAAAGGCATGAAAGTTCAATCGGATTGTTTTCCAAGGGTGGAAAAGTACACTCTCCCTCAAATTTCCACCCACCTTTTCCAACCATAATTAATTTATGAGACTTGAAAATATTTTTTATATACCCAATGATACAAAAATGAAAATTTATGGCAGTGGTGTTGGAGGATTTATTCATCTTCGGTTCTTTCATTCATTGTAATGTTATGCTGCAATTTTGTTGTCTTGATTTTGTCTTTCACATGTAAGTTGTTCTAATTCATCTTAGTTTCTTAGTATCTGTCATTCTTATCCTTTTGTTATTTTCTTATTCATTTCACGTTGATACTGTTTTCTCATGGTGTGACTTTATTCACACCATACATTGTGAAATTATCACACAACGTTGGAGTGATCGTTATTTCATTGTCTTTTTTAACTTCTCCATTTCGTCCCTCATAAGTCCACCTCCTGCTTCCATTTAAACCATAGAATCAATTTAGGGATAACACAATTATGGGTTAATCCAAGGGATTAGTAATGTTATGTATTGGATTCTATTTATCTCCTCATTAATGTCTAATCACTTCTTCTAATTGATATTTTTATTTGATGATATTAAAACTTATTCGTCCTTGTTAAATTTTAAGGCCGCATACTTCAAGTGGTAATATGAACATATACCTTGTGATTCTCATAAATTTGATCCTCCAAGTGTATAGGAGATTAGTATTATGGTTTTTTGGTATTAATCAATTAAGTGATGAATATGTTTGGTCTTCTTGAATAAACCCATCTCAAATAGAATAAATTGAAACCATTAAAAAACGAATTTCATCCAATCCACACCGAGTGATATCCTAGGATCAAATCATTATCTCAATTTGAATTAAATTATATATATTAGTGATCCTTTATACCCATATACAAATAATTAAATGTTTTCAACTTCATAGCCAAAAAAATCCATAAATTGTACGTGTCTGTAGGTTACTTCTTAGGTCTCTGAGGATTCGACAACCCAAGCAAAACTACAAGCGAATGTTTAACCCAAAAAACATGGGTAAATTTGGGCAAGAATTTTTTTTGGAATTGTTTCTAGGGACCCATGTAATTTATCTCAACTCCCATTCTACTATCCCCCATTTATTCTATTCTCATCCATGTTCTCTTATCTTTTCCCTTTCGCATTTTTTGGCACATGTCCGCCTACACTCGTGACCAATCAAACCGTTTTGTTAGGGTAGATAGTCCTGGGGTTAGGGAGGCAAGTACAACATGGGAACTCTTTCCATTAGATCCTAATCTTCCGAATAATCTAGAGTCAAAAATTGAGACCATTTTAATGGAAGGTCTTCAAAGAAAGTGACTCATAAACCAGGGTGGGAACCAAAATGGAAACCCAAATGCGGTAGCCCCAATATTGGGGAATGAAGTCGATCAAAACATGAATGAATAACTCAAACCTATTTTTACCAATTCCCCCTCATTCATAAAAAAACATTCCCTAGGAGATTCTAACTACATCTTTAAATACCATGTCTTAAACCATTACCCCACATTCCAGGGAATGTAGTCTGAGATGCCCTACCTTCATGTTAAGGAGTTCAATTACATTGTATAAACCATGTTTCCCCCACATCAACTAGAATCAGCTAAAATGAGTATTTTTCTTTTTTCATTAATGGATCGGGATAAAAATTCTCTAAACAATTTGAGACCATCATCCATTAACTCTTGGGACTAACTACAAAGAGAATTATACATAAAATACTTTCCCCACTACAAAACAATTGCACATAAAAAGAGGAACCAAAATGTTTTTTGGAAAAGAGGGAGATTCATTCTACGAAACATGGGAGAGGTTCGAAGACACATTAAACATGGTTCCACACCATGGTTTTCATATTCTTGAATAAGTGAGAATTTTATATGAAGGGTTGGGTTCGGGGAACAAAACATTTAGTGACATGATGTGTAGTGGAACTTTCAAAAACAAAGACCTAAATGATGCGTACGAGTATCTAGAATGCCTTATAGAACAAAATGAAACATGGGGAACATCAAATTACTATGAGAAGAAACCAAAATTTGGTGGAATTCACACACATAGGGAGGAGGAAATACTTAGGGAGAATCTTTTTGCACTCACTAGGAAGGTCGAGGAGATAAATCTTAGGAAGGTCGAAGAGATTGATCTTAGGAAGGTCTATTAAATTAAAACTATTGACCCTATTTACACAATTTGTGACAAACCTGACCACAAGACTGACAAATGTCCAACCATAACATCCATTAATGATGTACCTCTAGGAGGACCACCTGCTGAGGTTATTTCCCTAAACTTATAAAATCACTAATATGAAAACACATTCAACCCAAGGTATAATGACCACCCAGGCTTCCGCTGGAAAGATAACCGACAACCTAGACAACCAAAAGGACCAAACCTCTACCCTACACAAAATTTCCAAAAACACAACCAATTCCAACCACAAGCAGCCCAAAACCAACATCCTTTTATCTAATACCAACAACCCTTCCAACAACCCATGCAACAACCAATCCAACATCCAATGTATCCTCCTGGGATGAACCAACTAGCATAAGCCCCTACTCAATATGTCTCACTTCCAATCCTTGAGTAGTTTTGTAAACAAATAGAGAAAATGAATCAGAGGTATCATCCATTATACATGAACTAAAAACCATTAAAACTGGGAAGGCACCCATGCCTACTTAGGTGGTACCATCCTCAAATTTAAGGGTAGATTTCAGTTACACACAAACCCCTCTTGAAAAACTCAAAGAAGTATCTTTTTTAAAAATGGGGAAATCCATTGAGAAACCTGAACATGCCATTCTGGATCCATTAAAAGCATCAAACACACATGAAAATGATGATGAAACACCCATAGATTCTGAAAAACCCAATGATAATATGAAATAACTAAAACCACAGCAAACAATCAAACAACATGCTCCCTTCCCTCAATGCATGAGAGGAAAATCTAAACCAGAACTGAATGGAACTTTAAGGGAAATCTTCTATCAGGTTAAGATGAACATTCCCCTTATTTATAAAATCCAAACCATTCCGGCATACTCAAATTAACCTAAGGACTTGTGCACTTTTAAAAGGAAATTTTCACATAAAAACCAATTCCTTTTGGCTGCTAATGTGAGTACCACCGTTCAAGGGACCATTCCTCCAGTGTTGAAAGATCGAGGATGTCCATACATCAATGTTGATATAGGAGAGAACAATGTTGTCAAATACCTTTGTGATCTAAGAGCTAGTGTGAACCACATTGTTTATGACATGTATTGTCAGTTAGGGCATGAACAAATCCAACCAACATATTTAACTCTTTAACTTGATGATCGTATTGTTAGAGTTCCAAATGGTATCTTAAAGGATGTTTTGGTGAAAGTTGAAAATTTCACTTACCCAGCTGACTTCATTGTCCTTGACAATCACCCAATATTAGGTCCTATGGAGAAAACCCCCATCATCCGTGGTTATCCCTTGCAACAATAAACTCTGTTATCCAAGTTTGAAATGGAAACACGGAAATAACATTTAGGAACATGATTCTAGACTCTAACTTCTGTAATGAAAAAACTCAAAATGGGGATGATGATGAGTTACATGGGATTAAATGGATTGGTAGTGTTGATAGTGAATTCTATGAACATCATGGAATTACTGAAGGATGTTTAATTCAAGAAGATATTAATTTTCTTTTTTAACATGAGGGAAATTGGTTTCCTTTACATGAATATATTTAAAATAGATATATTAATGATTTTAATAGAATAAAAAATCGATTATACCAAGGGTTAAATCAATAACATTGATTCTGTACCCATTCAGGACACTACTCTTGCTAATTTAGTTGATAAAAATTATGTTCACAGGGAACCAATTCTGTCAAGAAATATGGTCAAAGAAACTAATTTCAATATAAAGTCTAATCATTTATCGGAAAATGATAACCATTATGATCTAGAATTTAAGGTCTTACCTTAATCACTCAAGTGTGTGTTCTTATGGTATAATATTGCTTTTCTAGTTGCCATTTATTCCTCTCATGAATCCAATCAAGAGATGATTCTTCTTGATGTCCTAAGAAAGCATAAAAAATTAATTGGATGGACCCTTTCTAATATTCATGGGATTAGCCCACTCATTGGAACTCATAGGATTTCTCTTGAATCTGAATCCAAACAATGTTGTCATCCTAAGAAGAGACTCAATCCAAATTGTATGAATAGGGTAAGGGAAGAACAACATAAGTTATTAAATGCGGGTATCATCTAACCCATAAATGAGAGTGATTGGGTAAGACCAATTAACATTCTCCCAAAGAAAGCTTGAATTACTGTGATCACCAGTGAGGATGGTGAACTTGTCCCCAATAGGGTCAGTAGTGGATGGAGAGTATGTATTACTATAGGAAGCTAAAATCTGGTACCAAGAAAATCTATTTCCCTTTACCATTTATTGATTGAGTCCTCGAGTGGGTGGTGGGTCATCAGTTCTACTTCTTCGTAGAAGTATTCTCATGCTATAATAAAATTGAGGTGTCCTTAGATGATCAAGGAAAAACAACCTTCACTTGTCCATTCAACACTTTTTCTTTCAAGAGCATGCAATTTGGGTTATTTATTTCTCCTGATACCTTCCAGTTGTACATGATGGGAATATTTTCGAACATGGTAGGGGATTGTATAGTGGTCTTAATGGATGAATTATATATAATTGGGGATATATTTGAGGGATTCCTTCGGAATGTTGAAAGATTTTTGTTAAGATGGGAGGATAAGAATCTCATCCAAAATTGGGAAAAATGCCATATCATGGTAAATAAATGACTTTATCTAAGACATCTAGTGTTTGGTAGATGGATTTAAGTTGATAAAGATAAGGTTGACATCATTCGTCACCTTCCCTCTCCTAAGACTGTTAAGGAAGTTAGGTACATCTTAGGACATGTAGGATTCTATAGAAGGATCATTAGTAATTTTAGCTCTATTTCTCGACCACATTGTGCTCTTTTATGGAAATATGCTCCAATTTTATGGACAGAAAGATGTGAAAAATCATTCTATACACTCATTTAAGTTCTTATATATCCACCTATCATGAATGCTCCAAATTGGAAACTTCCATTCGAACTCATGTGTGATGCGAGTGACGTCACTATTGGAGCAGTATTATGTCAACAGTATGAGAAAACTTCATGTGTCGTTGCTTATGAAATCAAATCCCTAAATGATGAAAAAATAAACTACACCACCACTGAGAAATAGTTTCTTGCTGTTTTCTTTACTTTAGAGAGATTCAGTTCATATCTCTTAGGATCACCCATCATTTTCTTCACCGACCATTCAGACCTGAAATACCTTTTCCCAAAAAAAGATACCATGGCTAGATTGATCAGGTGGTTCCTTCTTCTTCAATATTTCAATTTAACCATTAAGGATAAAAAGGGTGTTGAAAATATTGAAGCTGATCACCTCTCTAGGATGGAATTCAAAGACAACACATATCCCCATTCTGTGTCTGAATCATTTCCTAATTAGAACCTCTATTCTATGAGTGATTTCACATGGTATGATGAAATAGAAAACCACTTGGTTACGGGTGACAATCAAAAATTTCATGGGACCCAAGCTATGAGAAAATTTCTTTTTTGAGGTCAAACACTATGTGTTTGATGATACTTACCTCTTCATGTTATGTCCTAATCAAATAATTAATAGATGGGTTTCTGAGTGTGAGCAAGAGTCCATCCTATGATTATATCATGTAGAGGAATGTGGATGCCACTTTTCAACAAAGAAAACCACTATAAAGGACCTACAAAGTGGTTTCTACTGGCCTAATCTCACTTTGGATTCCTACTAATTCTTTCAATGATGTCCTTAGTGTCCAAAATTACTATCCCTTACCAAAAGGAATAAAATTCCCCTCACTCCAATTATTATCGTTTAAATCATTGATTGTTGGGGAATTGATAAATGGGACCCTTCCCAAACACTATGGGTTACCTCTACATCCTCTTATATATTTATTATGTCTCTAAATGGGTTGAGACCATTCCCACCAAGTCCAATGACCATCATGTTGTGATATGATTTCTAAAAGATCACACATTTTCGTGATTTGGAATTCCTAGGGCTATAATCAGTGATTGAGGAACCCATTTTTGCAACCAACCATTCTCTTAATTCATGTCTAAGTATGGTATTTATCATAAATTTTACACTGGATACCATCCACAAATGAATAATCAAAAAATATAAAAAAACAATAAATTTGCGCATAGAGTAATGAACTAACCTAATGCTTGGCTTTCACCACTTGGGGATCATGAATCAATAGTTTTTTATCCCATAGTTAGTAATTTTATCTTTATTTTGGGCAATTTGACTTTTATTTCAACTGAGTTAACTCTCAATGATGCTTGAGTATGTGGGATTCACTTGGCGCCCTAAGGTTTTTGAGTCTGGGATTCATCAGCAAAGTCTCGCTACATGGGTTGACTCTATTGAGTGAAATTTCAATTACCATGGAAAAGTAAAACAAACAAAAAAAATATACAAAAAAATTGAATACTCATCTTAATATTGAAATTCTATTCAACTTAGAGCTTCTATCATTTTCCCATTGAATAAAAATGAACCACCATGTCTTTTGTGACACACAACACATCATCATACTTTATTGAAATTGGATTAAATGTGGAGATGAATTTGATCAAACGAATTAGTTTCGGATTGGGATCTACCTATGAAACTATCTTGTATTAAACTATTTTTACGGGTTTGATGATTTTTTGGTTTAAGGGTTCTGGGTGATCAATGTGACTTAAATCGTTTTTGGAAAATGGAATTCATATTTCATATTATTGAGATATATTTTTCTCGGGGATAGAACAAATCAAGTTGGGGGGTTTTATTAGCAAAGTAAATAGTCTAATATTTATTGTTAATATTTATAATACTCATGAGATTAATTATTCATAAACACAATTTAAGTGAATTTTACACTTTGACCATTATTTCACATTATGATTTTTATTCTTTCTTAAAGTGCACTATTACTTGGTACATATTTAAAAACATACATAATAACCAATGATATTGATTTTATTTTCATATTTAATTTTCAGGTATCTAATTCTAAAAAGAACAATTCATGTTTTTTGAGAACTTGAAGATTCACATTGAAGACCACCAAAGTTGGCCTTGAACCAACGACATTATGATCAAAGTAAACTGGACAGAATCCCAATAAAGAGGTTGTAGCAGACACGATCCAATACCAATAAATATGAACATAAATCTAAAGATATAGGAAATCATGGGGAACATTTAATCCACCAGTTTAAAAATCTAATGTTGTTGTTTGACTAGTGTTCCAAGTGGCCCAATTTGAAGATACAATATAGGACCAGATTTAGATGCCCAGAAAAACAGCCCAAAATTTTAATCATATATCGCAATAAAATATGTTATTTTTTTCTGAAATTTTACATACAGTCAGGGGAAATCCATATATTCATATTTTTCTTCTATGTACCACCATAATTTAGTCATTTAGATGCTCCTTTGGACACACCTGTCAAAGGCATGCAAGTTGGTTTAGATTTTTTGTCAAGGGTGGAAAAGTCCACACTCCCTCAACTTTCCACCCACCTTGGAGTACCACAATTAATTGAGATGAATTTTAAATATGAGTGCATGACCCAAATCTCCTAAAATGACTATTTTAGGCACTGGATTTTGAGTATTTATTCATATTTTGTGATTTCAGTCTTTGTAATGTTATGCTGCAATTTTTTTATCTCAAGTTTTCCTTTCACATGTATGTTGTTCTAATTCATCTTAGTTTATTAATAAAAGTCATCCTTATCCTTTTATTATGTTCTTATTCATATCACTTTGATACCATTGTTTCATGTTGTGAATTTATTCACACAAAACCTTGGGAAATTATCATACAATTGTGGAGTGATCGTTATTTCATTGTCTTTTTTTAATTCTTTACTTCCTCCCTCATAAGTCTACTTAAAATTTTCATTGAAACTGTTGAATCAATAGAGGGATAACCCAATTATAGGTTGATCCAAGGTAGTAGAAAGAGGATTTATTGGATGTTATTTATCACCCCATTAATGTCTAATCACTTATTCTAATTGATATTTTTTTTGATGATTTTAAAACTTATTTGCCCTTGTTGAATTTTAAGGCCACGTACTTGAAATGCTAATATGATACTTTATATTGGATTGCTCATAAATGTTATCCTCCAAGTGTAAATTTGATTAGAATTATGGTTTGTTGGTATTAAACTAGTATGCTATGAAGTTTTTTGATCTTCTTGAATAAACACAACTCGAATAGAAGAAATTGAAACCGTTTAAAAATAATTTCCTCAAATCCACCCCGAGTGATAACCTAGGATCAACTCATTTTCATAATTTGAATTAAATTATATAATTATGTGGTCCTTTAAACCAATATAACATCAACCCAAATTTGGAAACTTCATACCCAAAAAAATCCATTGAATGTATGTGTCTATAGGTTACTTTTTAGGTCTCTGAGGATTTGATAACCAAAGCTAAACTACAAGCGGCCACTTAACCCTAAAAACAAAGGTAAATTCGGGTGAGACAAAAGAGTAATGATTTTTCACATCTCATTACCATGAGAATATATTTTTTATACGGTAAAAAAACTTTTAGGGTCATCGAACCCATCTTAGATATTATTCATTCCATAAATCACACATCATTATTTGAGCGCTTTAGGTCATCACAAACCTTTAATTTCCCCTAAAAAGGAGAAGATATCTATCTGTTCATCTATGCTATTAATGCCTAAGATCTAAGTATGATAAACTGAATATATCATAGACAAATATAAATGGATATATAATTCTAGTGAGCCTAACATCGCCATGTTATAATCCAATAGCTCAGTCAGTTTTTGGCCATTCTTGTTATTGTTGTCCCATATCCTCTTCATGACCTGATCACTTTGGTATATGATTTAAAATCTCTGTACTAAACTATCCAAGGGGGATTCAACACCCTAAACATTACACCATCATGTTTTGTGACCATTATCAAAGAATTAAGGAAACACTTTGTTCCCAAACCATTGAAGGCCCAGACCTCATAATTAGAAACCACATCGCGTAAATATCGTTCTTCACAATCAATTGCTAAACTCCAATTTGGAGTTGGAACCCTCCCTAGATAGATATCCTTTATACAAAACATCAATATGTGGAAGTTTTATTCTTTAAAAATACCTCATATCCCTCATAAAAAAGTGATTATAATATTTTTAAGCCCATGCTACTGATGCATGAGGTCTTTGACCTACCATCTAAATGGAATATCCTCCTTGAAAGAAAGGAACTCCAATCCTCATGAATCTGGAGACACCATGGTAGAACTTGGAATCACGGAGTGCCACATCACATACACAACATGTCTTCCCCATATCATATTCACAGACTCCGGCTTTTGGGTTTTGAATTACATCCCTTATATCCTAGCTATCTAGGAAGACCTAGAATCCCTATTATTTCTCCATCAACCCATATTGACTCTAAAAATATTCTATCAACCTTAGAGAAGATTAGAGACCTATTTGATTTTAAATTCTAGTGATTAATAATGGATTTTACCTACCAACCAAATGTATCTCCTCCTTTATAGAAAGGAACTCCAATCCTCTAGAGTCCTGGAAACACCATGGTGGAACTCATCACCCTAGAGTGTTTTGAGTCATGAATGGTCTGCCTATAGCATATTCAATATTCATAACAGTTCAACGATAGAATACACTAAACTAAATCACATAAAATTTAAAATATTTAATACCCTATATAATATCAAATTAATGTTCCATGTTAGAAGACCAAAAAACACAACACACCAAAGGTCCACACTAGAAGTCCTTAAACTATATAAACTAAAAGTTTTGAGGTAGAAAACCATAAAATAAAGAACATTAAAGGACCATGCTAGAATAACCTAAACTAAAAAACATCAATGGTCTGATCTCAAAGAACCTAAACTATAACACAATAAAGGTCCATCCTATGAACCCCTAAACTACTACACAAAAAAGTCCCATGCAAGAAGACCATAAACTACAACCCATCAAAGGTACACGATTTCAGACCATAAACTAATGCACGTAAATGGTATATTCTAGAAGGCGATAAAATATAGTACATCATGATTCCATGATAAATGAACCTAAAATATAGTGCATCCAAGCTCCAATCTAAAATAATCTAAACTAACGCACATTGATGGTCTAACTCACAATACCATAAAACAACCAACTGAAAAAGAAAAAATACTCAATGTGATGAAAAAACTAATAAGGGAATCCTAGGAGAAAGTCAATTATCCAATTTATAGAAATTCACTTTGTTTTACCTATATAATATTTATAATCTATAAGATGAAATAAGCAAAAGGATTATCTTGTAAAAAACCTGGAATATGGTGGAATGAGAAAAAGGGAATTCCATGCATGATAAGTATTTCTCCATATAAATCATTGGAAATAGTTATGGTGAAACAAATACAAATATATAAAGGTTTCTAGTCCCATCATATGGATGTAGAAAAAAATCATCGTAGGCTTAATTAATCCCCTTTCTTAAAAAGAAGTTAGACCATTATTCTTTTTGAAGGGTTACAATGCCCAAAATTTCCATCTAAATCAAGGGAGCTTATGAAAACATGAGAAGGTAAATCAATGAAAATTTTTATGCTAGTGGGAATTCATGAAAATTTATCCATAGAAACAAGTTTAATGTTATGTACTGAAATCGATGGGATTGGATATATTTGGTATTACAAACAAAGGATGGGTTTCATGGATGATACAAGAAACATATCTACTGAAGCATGGGTATCTACCCAGGATTTCTTCACAAAATAGTGACATTCCCCTTCCTACATATGATCCAAATATACCTAAGGACATTCATCATTGAGTTATATATCTATGAACATATGTTCCTTATGTATGAATTTGAACTGCATAGTGGAATATTTCCGAACTAAGTATGGATAGATTCCCATTCCAGGGAATATGTAAAGACATCCATGTACATTACTTCGGATCCTTTCATAGGTTCTGTTCACACAGTCCCTATTCCATTATGAAATTTTGAATCATGCTAATTTTTGAATACCCATGCCCCAAATAAAACCTATATGCTATATGGGATTCAACAGATCATTTTGGTCCATATGTCTCATTTTTATGACACTATAATGTCCCTTAGGAAACAATTTGGAAAAATACACTCATGATAATAAACATCATAGATCTTTAGATATTAAAATATTAAAAAAAAGTGATCTATTTTTAACTTAGAATCAATTCTTTTTTTTAATGAATCTCATTCTAGGGCGGGATTTTTGCCCCCATAATTTTGTGATGTACAGTTTTTCCCGAATGATTTTAGATATTAAAAGTGTTTTTGGATGTACAGATATATATTGCATAGGATCCTTGAAGAATGATTTTTTTCCTGAATATAAAGAGTATTGACCGTTATTTATATATTGTAATGTTACCCCAACCTTATCCAAAAAAATATTCATCCATTGACCAACAATGCCAAGTCTCAGCCATAGACACATTAGAGATCGAGGTCATTCATGCCCAATGGGAGGTATATTGGGAAAACTAATAGACCGGTAGAGGGAGCCTTGATCTAGAAACCAGTGGTCATACCCATGTATAGTGCTCTTGGTGTGTGAGGCAGAAGTCACACATAGAATGGGAACAAATCATACTTAGATTAATCATGAGTGGAGGTGTCTGTTGGATGCACGGGTGCTGAACCCCACTTATGGATCCACCGAACAGAATTCTCCACATTTCATTTATACTGAAGGGATACGCCAACAAGATTTCAATGTGGGGTGTTCTTTCCATGTGTACAATTCATGTAACAAAAGCATAATCATCCTATCACAATATCTACTGATATCAACCATCCACTTCAGTCCTATGGATTGATAGCTCAAAATATAATTGATCTCACACAAAAAAAATTTAAATCACTATGCCCTACATAGAATGAGACCTAGTATTCAACCTCCCAACACCCTAGTTTTGCATCATTAGTCACAACCGCACCCACTTAACATCACCACCATATCTAAATCCTTCAATGATATCCAAACAAGTTTGAGGCAACTAACAAGGGTCATCATGAATTCCAGTGTCCTTCCTCCTGATTTCCTACTAGTGATCGCAGCCATCACATGGTCTTCCATCCACCATGTGATTAATGTGAATGAAAGCAATGGATTTGTTATGAGATTTGTTAACTATAAACCCGTTGTGCCTCTAGAATCAATTTAATCCAAATTAAATCTAATTTTTCATAGGTTTCCATGCAAAATTATAGTAGGAAATCAAAGAATAACATGATCTAATGAATTGATCATGCGATGATGAATGGGTTGTATTGATGGTACATGCAGAATCCACCTATATAAAGTGGTTCCAACCTTGGGCTGACCTCACATATAAATACCCTACTCGGGTAAAAAAACCACAAATGTGTGGGGCCACTCCCAATATGGGGTGGAGAATACAAGACGGATTCTCAGTAATGGCTGTGGGAGTCTTCCTTAGTGGATAGTCAACCACAAATGAAGAGTAAGTGGTTGAAAGTTTCGTCAAGGGTAGATGAGCTACCTTAGACAACATGATAATTTTTTTCCTCCATCTATAAAATCGGTTTTATTCCCATGTCTGTAAAAATACGGGTATTGGTGATCCTCTATCGGAGAGAGTGAATAGAAACTGGACCTATTTCTCTCGTGGATGTAGGAAAACCTACATAACCACATACTTTTGTGTGTTTATCTAGTTTTCCTTAATTTTGTGTTCTTTTTGGTGACATGCACCTCCGTTGCGCCTTTACAAGTGGTATTAGAGGCAATTCAGAGCAAGCGGAGTCGAGACGGTGAGGCGGTAGTGAATTTTCCGGTGACCGGAAAATTGTAAGTGGTTGGAAAATTTTTCTGAGAACAGACCCATGAATAGGACGATGAGATGATTCCAATAGCTCAAGAAGCATTAAAAATGGAGTTTAAACAAAAAATATATGGTCGGTCAAAGTGTGGTCAAACCCGCGGGTGAGCAGTAACCCGTGCCACTCGAGAAGATGACACTGTTCAATCCACTGGAAAAAATTCTGGAGAGTTTCTAGCAGGAACTCTAGCATACCATGTCATCATCACGTTAGTACCCCATCAACACCACTTCAGCACCACATTACCGGGCGATCTGGACCATTGAACTTGTTTTAACTATACCTCAGTCAATTGGTGTCAAATTTCAGCGATCAAGGAGTTGATTTTTACTATTTCAACCATTCCGGATGCATCCATATGGTTAGTTTTTCAAATTTTGGATTCCATAAGTTGGTTTTGGAAGGGTGAGATATCGACGGTGGTGATTGAATTTTGCGACAATGATGATTGCTGGTGGCGGAGCACTAGCATTATTCGAGACCGAGAAGTTCGTTAGTTGAAACAATTTCAGCTTATGGAAAAGAACAGTGAAAGATCTTTTGGTGAAGTAGGGAATGATCAGACCATTGATAAGAGAAAAGACCGAGGTAGCAGAAAATTTGATTGTGAAGAACTTGAGATGTGGGTCGTCAGCACAATTCGACTGTGTCTGAAAAATGAGCTAAAGTACTATGTGTTGGATGAGACCTCACTGAAAGAGATCTAGAAGAAGTTGGAGTAGTGATACATGGATAATTCTCTCACCAACAAATTATTCCTGAAAATGAAACTATATTAGTTGTGCATGGATGAGGGAATAAATTTGTTGGATCACACCAATGAATTCAAAAAAAAATCATGACACAGTTATTGGGGCTCGGTGTGAAGGTTGGAGAGTAAGACAAAGATCTTTTGCTTTTATCATCACAACCAAGCTCATTTGATGGGATTGTGACTTAATTGCTTACAGGGAATGATACATTGATGTTGGATGAGGTGATGGAATCACTTAAAGATTTAGAGCCATTCTAAACTCCCACGAAACATTCAATTGAGAAAATCATGGTGATGCGAGATGATCAGCATGGGAGGATCCATCATTGGAAGTCAAGAGGTAAAGAATGGATACCAAAATCTAGAGGACTTGATTAGAGTGAAATATCATGTTTCTAGTGCGAGAATATGGGTCACTATAAAATTGGTTGTGGAGAGCGCAAACAGTACGTTGATGGGAAGAAGAAAGTTTAAGAGGAGGATGAAAACATTCTGGAATTATTGGTATATGATGAAGTCTGTGTGACAAAGGGAAGCTTGTACTCAGATGGGAGATTTGAATGGGGAGAAGTGTAGTGTCATTACTACAAAAGATATGGGCAGATGAAGTGGGAATGTTTATTTCAGAGAAGGAAGAACAAGCGGGCTCAAAATGAAAAGGAAGACAGTTGGGTATTTAATTCGGGGAGCTCAGTACACATATGTACAATGAAAGGTGCGTCTGATACTTTTTAGTAGATGTGGGATACAGTGAGACATGGTGATGGGTCTACATGAGAGGATTGAGGAGTCGGGACAACAAAATTGTAGACACATGATGGAGGATTTCATATACTGGATAACATGAAATTCATTCTAAGGATGAGATTGAAATTGGTATCATTAAGTTGGCTCGACGCGAAAGGGTTCAAGATTTCCACAGTAGGTGGAGTGTTGGAAGTCTCACGTTGGGATACAAAAAAGCATACTGGGAAGGATTCCAAAGGGTTGTGTCATTTGATGGGGACTACAGTCATCCTAAGATTGATTGAAGATAGTGGAAGTCCCACATCATCAGGCGTGAAGAAGCATGTTAGATTTTCTGATGAAGTTTTCAACACCTTCAAGGAGACTACTGGTGTGGATTCTAAAACAATTTGGTCATGAGGGAGAGATTTTTGGGGGGCCACTCCCAATATGGGGTGGAGATATCATGAGGTATTGTCGACATCTGCTGCAAGTGTCTTTCCTAGTGGGATGCCGACCACATATGAGGAGCAGGGGGTGGAAGGTTTTATCAAGGGTAGATGAGATACCCCCAACAACCTGAGAAATCTATAGTTTTCCTTCGTCTATAAAATGGGTTTTATTCCCATGTTTGTAAATATATGTGTATTGGTGATCCTCATATGTAGATATTGAATAGAAACTGACCCTGTTTCTCCTGTGGATGTAGGCAAAACTACCAAACCACGTAAATTTGTGGGTTCTTCCATGTTTTCCTTCATTTTGTGTGCTTTTTGGTGCCACATAATTCTTCTGCGCTCCAACAAAATTAGAGAAGGGAGAATTATGGTGATTATTAGTTAAAAAGGAGGATAATCCATCCACATCCTTCAAATATCTTCACTAGGTATATCAGAAGCTCCATGTCATGAGAATCCATCGTGGGATGTCATCACAAGAACTCAAAGCATGATAATCATATGATCACAAGATTACATGAAAGGACAATATCATGTGATTAAATTGTGGATTATCACCATTGATCATACATGAACCCACAGAGATTAACATACCTATAATGTGAATGTCCCGCCTTATCATGTAGTTTCATGTTGAAATAAGATTGTATTGTGAAATTCCCCTGGAAACATGTGATCACGTATAAACTGCTTGTCATGATAGATTTGGACATGTGCCTTGTATGTAGTGTAGTATTTCTTCCATGAAGGTAACCCTAGCGTGAACCCCCTATTTTCATTCATGATACCACCTACATGATCTCCGTCGGATAATGCGATCGCATGGGTGATGGATACTCATGCAACGCAGTAGGATATGTCCTTGAACATACTATAAACCAATACTAGTTTATGGAAGGGTATACAAGTGGCAATGCTTCATTAAATTCCATTCCATCAATCTCTTTAATCTCCATCACACCTTAGGAAGAAATTTCTTTAGTGTGAAATTTCCTACGGGTTCCTGGTTATGTGACGGAGAAACAATCTTGGTCATGAAATTAAATTTCTCGATATCGCGGTGTAGTCTTCTTGGCCTCACGGTGACATATTTATGATTTTGACCACATATTCAATAAAATCCTCTCCTATATGAAATGATAGTGATACAGATCCCCTCACAAGACCTCTGTATGGACCTAAAAATGGCATGAAGGATGGAACTTCATATGAGTCCTTCATGTGGTCGTTCACCAGCCTATATTTGGATAAAACCCACTGGAGAATTCATGGAAAATGATTTACATACCCATTGATCCCTCTAACAGGGTGAATAATTATCTATACAAGCATAGGGAATAATCCATTTGGATATGCACTTGTGAAAATCGATAAAATGAAAGACCCTGAACACATTTACGATAACCTCCCCATGAATAGTTTAAGTAAAAATGATCGAAGGACTCTTCAGATGTTTCATGATGTCCTTAGGTGACCATGGACAGGTCTTGTTGGTCACAATATATATTTTAGAAAATTCTAGTGGATCTCATGAAAGCTGATTTACATGAAACTACTTCAAAAGAAAAGACAATATGATCAAGTGATATCCCTATTTGACATGACTTCATTGTCAGGAGACAGACTCTAGAAAAGTCAAGATGATCTCACGGTAGCCTATTGACTTGTTTAAATATTCTAGAAATTTCCCAATGATAATTCATCATTGACATCCTATAGTATAAAATAAATTCATGCTTATTATGAGACAATATATAATAATTTATACATTAATCATGGGTATGACCATAGAAATATCTACATTGATTATGCAAAGACACCCAAGACATTTTAATTAATCAAGCAGATTTCATTGGACTTTTCATCCTTGTTCGGATAATTCCCCAACATGTCCATAAAATGATCGAGACATGTATAACATGAATCCCTGACATGTCATGAAAATCTCTATGGTATAATTTTTTTTCTGTAAGACCCATTTAGACTCATGTCATGTGGACCCTGACCATGAACTTCAGTAGTATTTCCCTTTTATAAGGGATGTTTCCTAAATTCGCTAGTGTTATACAATCAGACAACTATACCAAATTCATTATCTTAAATAAACCTTGTATAGATACAACCTCTCTTTAATACATCATATGATAAGTATTGAGTGTGTAAATGGGTAGCCTCAGTGCGTAATACCCAATTACCGACATAATATAATATGTACCCAAATGATATGGAATTCTTAGTGCACAAGATCCAATCAAAACAACATCCATACTGGTATAAGCCCCAATCAGACCTAAAAACATAGGGATACTAATAATTTTCTGAGTTTGATCATCTACATTATCCCAATAGTGGGTTAAGAGTTGAATTAATAGTAAGAACTCTGATTCACACCATACTCGGGATATATAGCGACCCCTTCCTAAGGTTCAAGATCTAGTGGGAATCCACTTAAGCATCTGTTCCCTCATGTCCCCTACATTTCAATCTTTAGGATACAATAATTCCCATAGACTGATCACTCTTCCTCATCCATCTTCAGATGATAGGTGGGCTCATACATAAACATATTTTGATATATCAGTCCCGACGATTCCCCCATGTACCTCAGGAACATTATCAGGTTAGGGATGAATTGAACTATGATGCCTCAGATTCCAGTTATAAAAATGATATACATAAGGATCCTTCTTAAGGCCTATGACATATACCATGCCATCTATAATATCTATCATCATACCTCTCAAAGTTAAACATTAATATGTAATCCACAGAGGAATATTATCTCATGCAATGTGTTCATTCTTCCACTATATCTTGTTTCTCCCTATGAGTATGACTCAAATGGTCTAAGAGGATAACAATGATTGTACCAGTATCATGATGATATTTCCACTAGTAAGGAATCACCATTTGGATATATGTCTGATTACATCTCTTCCCCACTCAAAGGGCCATATTTTTGACGAATCAATGTAGAGGAACAAAATATGCATACATCCCATAATGAGAATTAATTATCATGTATTTCACAAAATAGATTCCCACCATAAAGAAATCAATAACATATACTTCTTTTTACAAACATGATATGTATGACGCGTCACCGAGGTCCAAGCTCGATATTAACATCCTTACAACATGAAATTAAACATCATTGACCAGTCAATACACATGAAATTAAACTATTCTAAATGAACTACGTGGGTTTTGAATTATGTATTTATATGATACATATGATGACTCGTAGAGGTTAAATCTGATCACCAAGATGCCAATTGCGTCTCAGGATTACAATAAAATCCAAATATCCCAGACATGGAAATAATGAACGAAACCATAAATAAATAAGATAGCGATAGATAACCCATGATATACACACAATAATTCCGTTCCATATATGTTCATAATCAATTTATTGAAATAGGGGTAATATTCCCCATATTAGGGTCAGGGAAGGATTTCGTGAACACATCGTAAATAAATAAGAGAGTTCTAGAGTAGAAAAAAATTCCCATATAAAGGTTGAGATGAGCCTTAAATCATATCCTCCTGACCAATGTGATTTCCTAAGCATCGTTGGGTGTGAAACTCTAAAGGACCAACTACCTTTGGAACGCATGTCCGGACATAGTTATGGATGTGGGAACCATTGGGTGTTTATAGGGAATTCAAGAAATATGGAAAAATCAATGCAAAAAAATTATAAAGGCACTGAAACGTCCCATAATAATACAATAAATACAATTCTCTTCCACATCATATCTCGACAAAAAATATCTTTCACGGGGTTTATGTTTCAAAAAATACAAAATCATTAATGTAGTTTCATCTCAATTTACCTTCTTTAATATCCATTCCATGAATGTCAATTCTTTCAAAAATGTTCTCAAAAATGTTTTTAGTAGTGATATATTAAGATTCCATTGAATGAAACATATTTCTAATAATATTTTTTGGCATTCAATGAATCATTTATAATTTTTTAAAGTGTTTTCAATGAAATAGTTTTTGAAATTTTTTATATATCCTTTTATATGTTTTCAAAGTATTTTTTTTCAAAATTATTTCAAACTTCTTTTATATGTTTTTTAGGATAATGTTTATCAAAATTATTTCAATCCTTCTTTCAAAAATGTCAATGTATTTTCAAATAAAATCAGTTTCAGAAAGTTTTACTTTCTAAAAATAAATTTTTAACAGATTAAATTATATTATCTACAAGAAATATTTTTTAATGATATTTCAAATTTATTTTCCATCAAAGATAACATATTTTGATGTTATCCATGATTTTTTTGGAAATTATCCATAGTTTCCATTCATATTTTTTCTCTAAATGGTTTTTGTTTTTATGGCATGATGTTTATGAAAACATGTTTCTATTTCAGAAATTATATGTTTATGAAACATGTTCATCTTCAATGGGCTATATTTTTATGAAACCCGTTTCTTTTCATGGGTTATTGTTTTGATGAAATTATTATGAAACCTATATATTTTTTCATAATTTATGATATGATTACATGTGTATGATACCCATTTCATTTGATGGGTTATGATATGAATGTTTATAAAAAATTGGAACACGTATTTATGATTTAATTATGATATGGATATGACATATATCTCCCTTTAATGCATTGGGTAAATATTTATATCTCATATAATAATGATTGGATTCAAGTTATTCGGTTTAATCCAATGTGGATGACTGGGAAACCTGATCCACTATAAGAATATGGGCAAACCTGATCCACTATTGGAAGATGGGGAAACCTGATCCACTATGCGATGATGGGGAAACCCCATCCACTATAAGAGTATAGGGAAGCCTGATCCCTTAAAAGAAAATGACTATGATTGGGGATGGTGGTGTGTCCTGCCGAGTAGGTGTAGTCACCATGAAGTGCTCTGATAATTTCTAGAAATGTGTCTTAACTTATAGGGAATGATATTACATGTTGATGTGTATACCAAAATTCTATGTCTTATTCCCATGTTTTTTCTTTCAAAGATTTATTATATTGTTCCTATACAATTCAAATATTATCAATGGCTAATATTTATGCCATGATTCATGTATATGATCTTTTATATTGATTGTATGATCTTCTAATGTTATGATCAAGTTCTAATACACTTATTATCATGTTTATGAAAACATATCTTCCTTGATTACCATTACTAAGAATCAAAGCTCACCACTTCCATTGTCTCCTTCCCCAGTTTATGAATATATATTTGCAAACCATTTTTTTCATTTTCCAAAATCCGGTTTAAGGGTATTCGATACCCAAATACATGAATCCAAACCACATACTATCCAAATAGCCACAACATCACACATTCAAATAAAAATACAACATTCAAAAATCAACCGCTCACCACCTCATGCCACGAACACACGCGGTGGCCTCGAAGCACGGGATCCCTCGATTCCTATAATACCTCGAACCATGGTCAGCCTCAAAACACACCCAAGATGATTAGAGAATTCGCGACTTGAATCACCGGCGATCTTTACCGGCGTTCATCGTTACCATCACAGTGGAATGAGATCACAGCATCACTCATATTGACTTCCAAAAACCATATCGTCGTCGACCCCATCTGATGCGACCAACAAAAGGAAATAAACCACAAACACAAACTCAACCAGCAAACCACCATACTAGAGAGAATCAAAAGAAGAAGAACCAAAACCAAAAGCAGTGAAATCAATATGCAAAAAATCATATGCTGAATCCACCGGCATCCTTGGATCCATGGACTCCAACCACGCATCACCATATAATCATGTTCAAACAACATAATCATGAAACACATGTCCAAACCGACAACATGTCATCAAACCAGAACCAAAATCCTGTCACTTCCAACCTGATATCTCGAGGAGACACGATTACCCACCCACACACACAGTAGGGGGAGACTAAAAATTCCACAAACCGCGAAAGTAGGGAACTCGGCCGCTGGGCCAACACCATGCCTCCAAGCATCCCTATCTAGCATATGAATATATATTTTATCTTTGATATTTTGAAGATTGGTTCTGGTCTCCAATAACCTATTTGGAGATAATTTACCCCAGTCATGTACCATCATTATGTTTCCTTGTTTCCGAATTCACTAAACTAATATGAAATTTGGGCATATGTTTACATAATGTATTAAGTATTCCCCAAAAAATGAAATAATGTATATGTACATTGAGATTATATTTTTATAGCTGTCATCAGATTGATGGTTTAGTCGGCCTTTGGAAACTATGAAATGAAATATTTAGGGATATCACTAGGAATATTACTAAGGGTATGTATAAGAATGTATCTATGATTATTTTTAAGGATGAAGAAAAGTATAGAAAATTTTCCAAGAATTTGGGTAAGGATATAGCAAGTGAGTTAATAACTTTACATACTTTTCTAGATAATAAAATTGGATGTGGATTAGTCACAAATGTAGTAAGGTTTAACAACTCAAAAAGGCGCGTTGGGCCTTACTTGAGCGTAACATAGAACATGAAGATGAGCCTTGCTGCACACCTAGGTTAACAATCCTAGGGGATTTGCTTTGAGAATCCACAAACAATTTATGGACAATCATGAAGGAGTTAAATATCAGATTACTATGAATAACCAAGGATAAAACTAATGTTTAATATATCAAGGAAGTAGGTTTAATGATTCAAACATCCTATAAGTAATATTATTCATGATTTTTTGGTTTTATTCTATGATAAGTGATGTAAAAATTTGGACTTATGGTCTTATTCAATGGTGGGAACCGGAAGGAACAATAATAATGTTGAATGTGATGGATAGTTTTTTGATGATAAATCAAATGGGATGATAACTTAGTGAAGGATATTCTGATCATGCATAATAATTTATCATAGAACATGATTTACAACTTGTCCCGTAACCTACTCTTGGACTCACCAAGGAATATAATGAAGGAGGTCACTGAGAGATTGGGTAATGGATATCATGTAGGAAATAATACTCAGTTTCATTTGTGTCAAGAATTCGGATAGAACCACCTAAGTGAATGTATTTGAGGAACAATAATATATTCTTACTATGGAAAGGAAGGATACAAATCAAGTAACTACAAAGGAAAAAATAATGGTTCGATTAACTCAATAGATATAAATAGTTTCCTCCCTAACACATCATCGAAGGTTAAATGTTTTATGAGTGGAATGAATGGTCATAATTCAAATTGATATCCCTAGTTGTAAGATCAATAATAGAATCTTCAAGGTGGAATGAGTAATGGTTATATTACTGCTGATGATGATACTATAGGTGAAATGTAAATGCAAATAGATATTCTTAAATAAGAAGAGGTAGCATTGATAATATATTATATATTAAGTGGATTAACCTAAGTTTTTATGTATTTTGATTCTAGAATAATGTGCTATGAAATATAAAAGGGTTGTTCAATTTTAGATTTTCTCGAAAGATTTACAAGAAAATGTTGAATGGTTTTACTGGACTAGAACAATTATGTAATGGAAAGGTGATATTCAACGGAAACACACGACTGAGGTAAATATATCCATCTATATGTTCCTAATATAAATATAATGATGTTTTAATTGAAGACATAATGGATATCAATAAGTGAATTTCTTAGAATAGATTACCTTGGAACTAATAAAGATTTTTTGAAAAATAATCTTGTCCATTCATGGATGGAGTTTATAACATGTTTTTGTTTTAATGAAATCATCAAATATTATTTGTAACAAGGAAACCTTCATGTTTTTAATATGGTTGTATGTTAATTCATTTATTACCATTTTTTAAATAAATACATGGTAAAAGTATTCACATGTTTTGAAGGTGAAAACCAAAAGCTTCTTTTTGATATATATTGGATCAATGTTAATATGATTTTGTGACCATCTTTCTAATGTTTTGGATTTCCATACTTTAGAAGGGCTGTAAGGATTACCATTTATCGAAAGTTTAAGTTAAACATCCATTGATGTTTGTGATATTAATGTATTATCTAACCACATATGGATTTATGCATACTGGATAACTTGTGATAACATTTTTGTGTGATAAAAAATTATAGATAGAGTTATCTACTATTCGATTTATGGATCTAATGACCTGTTAGTGCTTCGTGAATAAAAAATTAACCTTCATTCCATGTTGAAAAAGTTAAAGTGGTAATTGATCAACTAAAACCAATGGGTGGTATTGTGCATATAGAATGGAATAAAATCAAGTTAGCAAATATTATTGTGAATTTTCTTCAACTTTATGAATAAAGATCTTGAATTAACAAATTTTAACCCAGTACCTTCATTTCCAAGGATTGAAAATACCCCTTAGATCATCAAAGATTTTTGGCACTGTGATTGTTGACATTCCCCAAACCATGATCTCTATAAATCTCCATCATAACATGATTGTTATATTTATCTTCCATTTCCACTTTTTCACTTACCACCTATGTTACATTATGTGAGAAACTAGTTAGGAGTAACTTTTGGTGACCACTATGATTCTGAAATTACAATTTAAAGGATATTTTTGTATTTTTTTTATGATGTGGGTTTATATGAAAGGAAATTTTATATATTAAACCTTTGATAACCTAGATGAATTTCAAGGATGAAATTTATTTTATGGTTGGTAGAATTAAATACCATGAGATTATGTAATATATATATATATATATATATATTTCAAATTAATATAAAATTATTGCTATTTTCATTTCACGTAACACTAAAAATCATTTTTTTATATTAAAGAACAATTTTTGGCATGAGTTATATGCAAAAAAAATTAATAATGCAATATAAAAAACAAAATTTTTAGCTTTCTCTACATGGGACACCAATTTTATCTCATATTACATGCATGACTGAATTTCCTTAATGGCTTGCGTAACATGTAAGACCATGATTTAATAAAGAATAATATATTCATAAAAATATTATTATTTAATATAGAAATATTTAAACATGATGTTAATTTAGTGTTTTTAATTGTATTAAATAATTTATGAAAATAAATGGTTTAATTCATTGGTTAAAATATAATTAGAAATTAATAAAATAACCAATTGAATTTAATGAGAATATTTTTTAAAGAAATATTTTATTTTCATAGTGGAATTTGATCTTGAATATTTTAATTAACTTATATTGGTGAATCATATTAATTAAATATATATTTCATCTATTCAATAAAATTAATTTTTTAAATTCATAAAATATATTTTTGGGCATAAGATAGGAACAAACCCAATGTTACACCTAAAAACATATATTTTTATAAAAGAAGTTTTACAACATTATAATGGAGAACCAAGTTTAAGTCTACCATTTGAAATATTTATAATTTTTATATGCCAATATAAAATTCATTTTTCTAATGATAATCATAAAAAAATTACGGTAAATTTGTGTAATGTTTCTATGAAGTCTAATTTTTTGAGGAAAAATGAAAATTAAAGAATTCTAATTGAAGACATATTTTTAGTCTAATTTATTTATAAGGATAAATTAAATTTATAATTGTTTTTAAAGTAAAATTATATAAATTATATATAAATTAATACAATTTAGGTCATTAGAATCTGTTTGACTATCAAATTGGATATAAAAATTTAGAATTTTTTGGAACATTTTGAGTTTAAAAACATGCATTGTAATATCACCCACAAGATTAATTTTAAATTATTTTCTACCAATTTTTTTATTGTAATTTTGAAATATTTATTCCATATTTGGAATAATAAAAATTTATAATGTATAATATTTTTGGATTAGTTTATTAACAAAAATATTAGTGAATGAAATTAAAATTAATTACAACAATTAAGAGGAAAATTATCTTAACAAGGAGCTAAACCTTAAACTTAAGGGCCAAAATGGCCTAGAAACTTATCCCAAGTCCTTTCAATAACCATATTTAGACTATATCCATTCATTCTTTTAATTTTATGATTTATTGGGATACTATTCAAAAAAAGTACATTTTTTATAAAATAGGTAAAGAAAAATGACAAAAAAAAAAGAACTTTCCGTACCTTTAAAAATTATAAAACATAATGATATGGATGAAACATTTTTTAGGTTATACACATCATTTTAGAATATTAATGAATTATTTTTATAATAATTAATTATCATTAATTTTTACAAATTAATTAGTTACATTAATTTCTTAATAAACACTAACACTTGGATACATAATTAATAATTAAACAAAATAAATGTTTCTAAAAACATTTAATGGAAAATAACTTTAAGAAATTATCATTTTTCATTATTTATAGAAGAATATATTATGATAAAAATATTTTATCTTAACATATTTCAATTAAATTAAATTGTTTATATTTTTTACATAAAAGTTAAATAAATAATGTAAAAAATAATATTAATGTTATTTTAAAATAAATTATATTTTATTAAATAATTAAAATTAATAAAAATATTAACTTTAGAAAATTAATTTTAAAGTGTTAATAAATATAATAAATTGTCTATCAATGGACCAAATAGTATTCTATAATGAAAAAATAGACCGCTAAATTGAAAAAACAATGTTAGCACTGTTCGGGTTAAAGCAATGTTTTTACACACTATGTGAGGTTATTTGAAAATTAATTTCTATCACATATTAGATTTATATTTATTAAATTATATATAATATTTATAATAAATTGGGACAAAATTTACAAATAATTTACAACTTAATTTTTCTTTAATGGTTAAATTAGCTAGGTTGGAATACTAGTTATTTAAATGAAAAACAAATAATGAAAAATATAAGGAAACATAAGGAATAATTTTTTTTGAAAATATAATCTATTTTTTTGTACATTTTTTATACCATAATTTAAATATAATACATTATTTTTCAATTTTATAATCACATGACATATGGGGGACCGTCCATTATTTCATACCTTTTTGTATTCACAAGAATGCTACTCCTCCACCACTGTAAAAAAGAATTCAATCTTTCATTTCCTCACACCTCTCAAGACACTTTGGCTCCCAAAAACATGGCTGAAATAATTTTAAACTATCCCTAACCTAATCATATAATCCAAATGTTGCGTATAAATGGATCCAAATAAGTCTTTGGTGAAAACCAAAAGTTTTTACCCAAAAAAGAGGTAACATTAATCCAAAATAACATTCATTTTATTTATTTCTCCACTAATTCAATTATACTTTTTCCATTATCATATAATAAAAAAGTATAATTAATATACTAAAAATATGTTATTTTTGGGGCTGTAAATTCACTTAAACACACTTATATCTAATGGGTAATGAACTTACCGTTCTTGTGTACGGTGAACTACTGCCTCACGAAAGGATGTTGTTGTTTTTACTTTAAAATCACTCATGAATGGGAATGATGATTGAAAAATTATTTTTATATGATATATATGAAATTAATGATTTATTTATTATTATTTAATTATTATATAACACATACCTTCATTCTTTCAATTTTTTGTAAATATTATAATTTTGTTGGGGGAAGTGTGGACTATCACCTCCTCAAAATGATGTAATTCGCTCACACACTCTATGGAATGTATTTTGGATAGATTTATCAAATTTATAAGATATATATGATATAATAATTCTATTATAATTATTATATATATATACATATATTTTATTTTCTTTCATTATTTTAAAATGATAATGAAATGGAAACAACGTTAATCGATACATACGACCTTCCATATCCATGAACATTGGATTCCTTTTCATCTTTCTATATTTTATATATTATTATAAAGAAATATATATTGAATACATATGATATTAATATCATTTTTTCATTGTGTAAATAATTAAATCATGTTCTATGTAAGATTATCAATAATAATAATTCAAAACTTGTTCGAATAATAGATAAGATATTAACCAAAGAGAAACCTTAACATGGAATTATTGATAAGATAGAAATATATATTAATAATAAATTAACATATATTATTTTATATAATAATATTGTTCCATAAAATATTTATAATAAAATTATTTTTATTATAATGGTGGGTTGTACAAGTACTAAGAGAGTCAAGACATAAGGTAAGAGGATTTCTAGTCCCATGTTTCTTTATTATGGTTTATACATTATTCGACACTCATTTATTTTTTTGGTGTATACACTACCCAAAAATAATTCTATGATTATTATCCATAAATATATATGTATTTAACTATCCATTTTTTGATCTATATTTAATCAACCATGTTTAAAATAAATTTATTTTGGGAACTCAATTCACAGCCCTCTTGAGTTACAAACTCCGATGAACAGTTGATATCAAAGGAATTATTACAACAGTTTCAAATATTATTTTGTTTTGTTTTTAAGATATATAATTTCTATTATTTTTATATTAACATCATTATGGATAGTATACAATATGGATATTCTACCAACATGCATCCTTTTGTTAATTTCACTAACTTTTCTTAGTAGAAAATTGAAATGAAATTCCATATTTAGAGCATGGTTTTTGAAATTTGTACAACTATTATAGAAAAATATGAAATAAATAAAACTTCTATGAATACATGGGATTATAATAATCAATCCATATATAATAATAAATGTAAATCAATTAATTAATTTTATTGTGCTCTGGGTGATGAAGAATTTAATAGAATATCGGTATATACAACTAATGTTGAAATTTGGTACACTTTCTATTTCTCATGAAGGAATATATTATGGTAAATGAAATGCTATTAAATACATATAATATTAGATATGATACATTTAAAATGAAACTTAATGATTCTATTTATGACATGTATCTCAGTTTCAATGAGAACATGAATACAATTCACTCTTTGGGTAAACCTATTTCTAATAATGTCAATGTGATGTGAATTTTAATCTTACTACTAGATAGATAGAGAGGATTCATAATGTAAATTCAAGATTCATTTGATGTAATCATGTTACATGATAAGGAGTTTATTGGAAAATTTTGATGTCTGAGTAAGAACTCAAAGTCAATATAGTAGAAGAGGATGAACCAAAAATAAAATATGTTTCCTTCAAATCTACTACCTACAACTAAAGGGGGAAAATTAAAGATGAAAGTTAATGTTATGAAGAGTCACCTTCTTATAGAGATGAAGATATGGCCCATATGTCTAAAATATTCCAAAATATATATAATAATAATAATATCTTTAGAAACCCATTTACAAGTTAAATAAAATAATAGGAGGAACTGGAGAAAGGATTGTAAAAAAGACTATTCTTCAAATGAAATAATCTATTATGAATATAAAAGGAAATTACATTTCAAATATGACTATAATAAGCTAAAATAAAAAAATATGATTATATTGATTATCGATAAAATAAATATATGAAGTAGACATGGATATCATCTCAAGATAGCTCAAGTGACTTAGACACAACCTGATGGGACAAGCATGACAGAGCTAACATGTGTTTTAAGGAAAACACATTTGAGGTACTCAATGTTTTTCCTACTTATCCTGAACATATTTATAATTACCATAGAGATGACGACAATTATTAAAACATGTCTAATGAAGATATGTTTGATTATTGTAACATGCTAAGAGATATACTAAATTATATTAAAGAAAAATATAAAATTCAAAAGAAATGTTATACATTGACTGTTAATTTATAATATGAACCTAGTGTTAAAGAAGAGAAAAATGCTCATCTATTAGAGGGAAACAATGAATTGATATTATTAAAGGAGACCCAAAAGAAATATATAGACTGATTCTCTAATAGGAGAAATAATCTTACCCAAAAACATGAAAATTAGATAGTACTGAAGTACATTACTGGTTTAGGTTATCAACCCAGATAGAAGATAATTTTTAAGAATAGTTTTATTCATTTTTCTACTTATTCTACCTGTTTCTATTCAATCGGACCGAACACTTTATTTATTTTTAAAATTTTAATATCTATTTTTAGGAAACCAATTAATAAAATATGGATTACTAAATATTTTTTTTAAAAATTACTAGACTAAACATTATTTGGCCACTAAAATCCTTTTGATGTAAAATTTATTTTGTAGAAAACATGTGTTAAATTATTTGGTAATAACTTATGCTATCTGGATAGTGGCTCTTCTAGACTCATGAATAAATTTTATTCATGTTTTAAGAATTTGATATATGTTGTTGGTGTATATGTCACTTTTGGTGAAAATTCTGAAGGGAAAATTAATTGCCTTGGTCAAATTGATAATTATAATACTATTTTAATTTAAAATTAATTATTTTTAGATGGTTTAGGGTACAATCTATTTAGCATCATAATGTTTTTTTGTAAGAACCTATTTTTTATTTGAGGTGTTAATCATTTTGAATTTGGTCCAATTCTTCATTATATACCTAATACAGAATAAATTTGAGGGTTTAAATTTCATGGAGGTTTCCAAGGATTGTTCTAAGCACAAAACCATGGATAATGGAAAAAATATAATGGAATCATGGTTAGGAGAAACTGTGCTGGGTTGAAAGCATGGTTTTCCCATAGCAGTTGGGGATGGGTAGAGGGATGAAGTTGGGTGCATGGTTTTCCCTAACCATGTGCTAGGGGCCTCAAGCTCGTGCAATATTCTTTTAGATTTTAGCATTGACGATTCAAATGATCGACATATATTTTCTCTAAAAATGTGTCCTAACTGTGTAGGTTTCCTCTTTAAGTAGTGATCCAAGAACGTTTGGTACATAATTTTTCCAACCATGCAGCCAAACTATGATCCTCTGAAATTTTGGGTAAAATTAAAAAAAACAATAATGACTTATAAATGTAACAAATCTTCCTATATTATTCATTATTTGGACATGGCATGACCATATCCTCCCACATGATCTCCTAAACCTCCCTCAACTAAGATTTGGTGACATTCATTCGTCTGAAGTTTGACTCATGTGTCATCAGTCTTGTTGGATATCCATCGACAATTACTCTAGTCTCTTTATATTGTTCAATATTTTCTTATATTGCATAGAGTTATTTAGTTGTAGGCTAATATGACCTATTTTCACATCATTCATCTATTCTTCCATGTTCTATAGATCTAGGACAAACTAAGGGTTGATACTAGACAAATAAACTTGTATGAGCACAAGTATGGTGGTATTAAATTTTCACTTCAGTTTTTCAGATATTATAATATGATATATTTTCTAAATTCTAATTACACCTAGCATACCCATAAATTGAATATATCATAAAATGGTTTTCTTTTCATGGAACCTATGGACTTGTTTAAACCCATTTCATATCAATAATTGTTAACTTTGGAGTTATCCATTTCTTTTGGGAGTTCCCTCTTTATTTCTAATTGGATTTTTGAGTATTTTTTCAAAGAACCTATTCAAGTGTGTGGTTTTAATTCTACATGATGATATGAAAAATTGATAATGGTTCACTATTTTGTTTTTTTCATCGATAATACCCTTTTCGTATAATTAATTTAATTGATTGTGGTTAGGGGTAAGCCCACGTCACCTAATTAAATGTAAAATGGTTACAACATTATATTCTATGACTAGGAAAATATAAATTCATTTATCTTGTTTTGAAAATGATAATAATATTTTGATGATGATAGAAGTTACTCCATGTGTAACTTTTAAAGTAAATGATACTATAACTGAAATTCAAAGAGGGGAGTATCAATTTGTTTTTCCTACTTGGAGAATCTTTTGAGAATATCCATCAGTGATTTATGATGACCATGAATGGTTTAAAATATATTGATTAGATGGATATTTTTGAGGTTATTAGTGTATAAAATATTATATATGTTATTTATGGATTATGGGAATCTAATAGAACATCTTTAGATAACCCTATAATGATAAAAAATTTAACCACAAATGATTTTATTTATACTCTCATGTAGTATAAGGGTAGATTAAAAATGAATAATATAGAGAAAAATAAAAAATTGATGATGTGATTTTTATACTACTTCAAATACTTCCAATAAATTTGATTCTATTCAGAAGATTTCAAATTCATCAAATAAAAAGAATGTTATAGTTGAAACATAGAGTAGTCCTTCAAAATATTC